>JALJVW010000241.1:25321521-28214854 GCA_024865655.1 Emberiza elegans | reverse complement strand
TTCGTTCTGCCTCCTGAGACAAGATGCTCACTTTTGATTTCATCTCTGTCTTCTTCACACACCACTTTGGGTTTTCAGAAAGGCCATCTCAGCTACCTGGCATTTGGAGGAGCCACCTGATTTCCTTCTTGACCTAGAGTTACACAGTAAAATAGCAAACAGCAAAATGAGTCACCTCAGTCACTAACTCAGTCAAGATCACGGCCCTCTGAGATGTTCAGTGAGAGTTGTTGGGTTTTTTCTCCCTCTACCTTTTCAAATCCTTAATTTCTGCTCTTTGACTGTTTTAGGTTGAGGAAGCCCAGTTTTGTAGCAGGTTCAGCTTAGAATGCTGTATGCTGCTGAAGCACAGTCAGCAGGAGGTGGACGGCTTTAGTCAACAGGTATTTTTGGCCGTTGAAAATAACAATGGAAAAAGAAGTGTGAAGCTTGGCTGAGCCTCACTGCCATCAGAGTTCATTTTGGTTTTGACAACAAAATGCTCTAAATGACCAAGAAAATTATCCAGGAGACACCAAGAAAATGCTATGAAATTTTCTGTGACCTTGCAAGTTCCTTTCACTCCCTTCCCTCCCATCTCAGCAGAAATCTGAAGCTGTATCAAGGGATGTACTCTGAGAGTCCTCTGGGGAAGGTCAGGTAAACCTGGAGGGACAGATTTTGACAGATTTTGAAGCAGTTTAGCTTCTCACCACTAGGAAATACTGCATTTGGTAGTCTTTTAAAACCCTAGCAAAGCTTTTATAGTTTTTATTTTTTACTTCCACTCCAGGCTACCAGTCAGGGATCTCCTTGTCCTCCCTGCAGGATGCTGACTGAATAGAAGAGGTCACCATGAGGGAGGGACACTGTTGTCACCCTGCCTTGCTCTGGGATGTTCCCTGAGCATTGAACCCTCAGGTACTACAAAACCCAGCTGGTGTAGACCATATTCCAAGAGGTTTTAATTGGGTTTTCATCAAAGGAGCTGGGTATGCAGCCCTGCCCTGAAAGTCAGCAGGCTGCTGCTGTGATCAGACCTCTCAGGAGTGAGTTTCTCAGCTTACAGGCAGAGTCAGGGCTTGACAGGCCACTGGAAGTTTCCTTGGGTTAAAACTCTGCCTCTCCCTATCCAGCCAGCAGCCAGTAGAGAGCAATATTGCACACACACGAGAAATTAGTTCACTTAACTGTATTAGTCTAAGGGGAATTAGCCACTATAATTATTGTTTTCCTTCTCAGTACTGCTGTAATAACTAAGCTATACATAAAGGGGTTTAAGCTTTGCTAATTTTTCCATTCTTCTCAATACTTGCTTTTTATCTTGTGTGTAGTCAATGGCTTGTCAAACCTGAAGTTGGCTTATTTGGTATTACACATTTGAAATGATTTATTCACTAAGAACCCACTAATGGGATGTAACACATAAAAATTAGATTAAAGAAAAAATCCTTTAATCATCTAGTTGAATAAAGCTTTCTGCTTCTACGATGAATTTATATACGCTCCCTATTTTGTAGAAACTGATATTATTTTCAGAATTCAGTTTGGATTAGATTGCCACTAAGGAGTCACATAATTGCAATGCTTGTACATATTACATTAGTACTTCAAGATCTCCTTCAACTCATGTTTTTGCCATCTCCTTTATCAAATTCAGTCCAAATTTTTCCCTGATGTAATCTTTATGATATACATATACATATGTTTTATATATATATATATATGCACATATATAAATATATTTAAAAATATGTATATAAAAATGTACAAGGTGACTCAATTTCTGAAATAACTTATACTATAATACTTGTTTATAATTGCAGTTTTCAATCTGCAGTCTTTCAAGTAAAGAATGGATGATCAAAATTTAAAAATTTATCCAGTATATCCTTAAGTCTCTGAACATGGTAAAGACCAAAACTGGCTACACACTAAATGTATCTATATAGTTTTATAATTGACCGTGTGTTTGAGTCACCCTCAATAAAAAATAAAAATCCCAGACCATAAACCACCACTGGTCTGTTGTGGAGCAGAAATGATTCTGAACCAGAAATGCCAACATCTGTCCTCGTTTGTGCCCAGACTGTGGACATGCCCTCTGTCTCCCTGAGAAGTATTTCAGGTCTAGCTTTAGGATGTGAGCATCTGCAGCAGGAGCTGGAAGCCCATCCCTCTCCTGACAGGAATACACTCACTGGAATAAAAGAGCAGTAAGATCAGCTGCATTACTCAAGATTATTACTTTCTGCCACATTGTGTATTCATACTATAATTTACCACCACAGGAGATCCAAGGAACAAACTCAGGGTTTCACAAAGGCCTTTGTGGGGTTGTGGCTGTAATCAGAGGAAGCTACACCGTAATGAGGGCAATCAAATCCCACACTCCAGCATGCCTGGGACCTGCAGAGGGGACTGGAGGGACTTCCCTCCTCTTCCCCACCCACCCACCCAGGAGACAGTGCACAGCTGGTTGTGGCTTACATGGATTTAGGATTTCATCCAAGTGTCAAGAGCCAGGGGCTCCTGAAGGCTAAGGAAAAGATAAATGGGATAAATGTCCAACAAATCCATGACAAAATTTCCTTTGCTTTGGGAATTCCTCACAAATTGTTGAAGGTATATTGATTAACTGGTCATCTACCAGAGAGAACAGAGAAGTGTCCTTTGAAACAGAGAGATACTGCAAAAGGGGAAAAGAAATTAAAATGTGGAAAAGAGCAAATTATGGCAACAGAAATAGACATCACTATGTTTTTCTCTTCCCGTGGGAATCTTTCACTGCCTTCCAGGGCATTCAGTTTTCTATCTCCAGATTTCGGGTGATTCCTTTCACCTTCCACTTGTTAACTCTTATGTTGGTGTACAGTGCTGCCATCAGCTTTGGGACATCAGCATAAAGCTCACATATCCAAGAACACCTGGCTTGCTGGGAGTGGAGGAGGATGTTTGTTTTTTGTGGATTCAGTGCAGCTTGCCCGAAGGCTTGCAGGGTCATAGATGTGCACAACTGGCAGAAAAGAGCAGGGTGTCCTTGTTTGAATGCTCAGAGCTGGGCAGCAAAGCTCAGCTCACCAGAATGACTTCCCCTGCTGTCCCCATGCCTGTTGGCCACCCCCCTGGGCAGCACATCTGGTTTCTGGCCTCTGTTCCTTCAGTGTGCCTTGTAGTCAGCAATCTCTATCATATTCTGTGATATTCCTGAATAAAGGCAGCTCAGCCTTTTGCTCTATTTGCTCTATTATTCAGGATTTTCTTTTTTAGGCACTGATCTTTATTAAATTTTAATCTTCCGAGACATGATTGATGCAATGACTGGAGAAAATAAAAGAAGACTGCAGGGCTTCCTCCTCAGGTCAAAAAGCTGTGACAGGATAGCTGGGTAACGTGAAGCAGAAAAGAGCTAACAAATCTCACTCGCTCATTTCTCCTTCTCTCTGATGAAATCCTTGCAAAAGCTCATTAGCCAAGCCCAGATTCTTATTGTCTTCATCAGCCTACCTAGGTAAAGGCCAGGGAGAGCCCCGGGAGGGCATGTTGGACAGCAGAGTTTGAGATGCAGGGTCTGCTGGAATGAGGCTCTGCCATCTGCTAACATTTGTGATAGCAGCATTTCCCAGGAGGGTGTGGGAGCTGCGAGGTGTCTGTGCAGTGGCTACACAGGGGAAAAAGAAACCTGAATTCTCCTGATTTATTCTCAAAGTGCACCTTTTTGTAATGAGGGGTCCTGGCTTCTACCTCTTTCTCAGCATTTCCTTCTATCAAAAAGAAAGAAATATGACAGAGAAGTATTTTCAATATATAGCAAGACAAACGTGAATAGGAAAAGAAATGAAGGGGCACCTGGCCAACTTCCCTCCTATTCCCACTGCAGAATTCTGGCTTTTCTCTCTTTTTAAAATGGTTTCTCTATATTGTTCAGGAGAGGGATGATGAACCACTGAAAATAATTTAGGATGACTTTCTAATAAATCAGATTTATGAAGAGGTCTAAGAGTAAATTAGGATGAATTTTTCAGGGAAAATTAATCTTGAAAAAAACTGGGAAAAATGTACATTTCAGAACTTTTTGAGATTTTCTTCCAACAACAACCTTTTGTTTGTCCTAGGCTCCATCCAGACCATTAGTGAGCTTTAAAAAGTAATAAAATAAGCATCTTGAAAAATTCCTACAGCCAAACTTGATTTAAGATATATTGGTATGGAGATCCTTTTATTTGAGGAAAGGCCAGGTCATGTGTGCTTTGAGTACTCCCAATTCAAACTTCTTTCAGAGAAAGTGAAGGGTTCTGAGAACCAAAGAAAAGCCACCAGCACTCTCAGGAACCTTCCCTCCATTTAACATCATCTCTTGATATTAGCATGGCCTCAGTTTGCAGCCTGGAGACTGCATTCACTACTCCAACCTGATTGTTGGTTTGCACTCAGTCTGAATTTGTTGGGGTTTCCAGACAGACACCCTTGTGACTGAGAGTTTGACACTCCTAATGAATTCATTGAAGAGGAGATGGGTGTTCCATGACAGGGTGGGCATCAGCTGGGTTTTTCTGGCCTGCTTGGGATGCCCTCCTGTGTCATGGATGTCTCCCAGCAAACCTTCCCACCTGCTCTGTGCTGCTCAGGCACATTGTGATGGCCGTGAGCATCCATAAAGGCACAGAGTTAGCTCACAATGCTCAGTTTAAAATAAATTGCTGTGCAAAAACTCAGTGAGACTCTGACCAGAGTCCAGGACCTGCTTTGACAAGACAGCAAAGCAAGCAGCAGAAATACACTTGTTTCCTTCATGTTCTTGAGTCCTTTTTCCTTTGTATGGTTTGTGAATTGTGTTTAACAGTGGAACTGCATCACGCTACAGCTTCTCTTTGCCTCTGAGGAAAGCTCCAGAGGCTTTACCTAGACAAAAGCTAAAGATTTGTACTGTGAAGGTCTAGGGAGAGATTCAGGAGACTGAAGTTGACACTAAGCACCTGCAGAGGTGAGAGAAACAAAGCTTGAGAGGCAGAGAACATCCTCAGCATAAAAAGAATGAGGAAAAAAAGAGAGATATTGTCCCCAGCAGGGATGATACGGGGATATGCTGGGTCAGGTAGAGAGGCAATCCTGAGCTAATTTCTCCTTTTAGCTTGTGGTATTATAAAAGGGTTTTTTAAAGTCCTATTTCAGACTTACAGTAGTTAATCTAACCAAACTGGTTGAATAAATAGAAGTGTGCTGCTTCACTTACTGAACTAACAAGTCTTCCCAGCTTACTGTGGTGATCACCTCCATATTGGTGTGAATAATAATCACTCACAATTAAAACCCTAAACCCAAAACCTAATCCATGTTAGCTGGCATTTATTTTTCTCATGCCCCCCCCTCAGGTTTGGCAGTGCTCTGGGGCAGAGCTCTGTGTGTGTGTGAGTGTCCCAGAGCACACACAGTGGCAGGGTTCTGTCTGGCTCTGTCCCTGTGCTCTCCCTCGCTGTCAGCATGGGACACTGCTTTCCCTACCTTGTGCATCCTTACTCCAGGCTGCCATGGTGGTTCCACAATGTCAGCTCAGAGCCTTAATGCAATGAGAAGAGAAAGAAAAATAGATGTTACTGCTGTCTGAAAGTTCAGAACAGCCACATTATTTTAACTTTAGTAGCACTATCAAGCCAGAAGCCACTTGGATTGCAGAACAGTCTATGGGCTGGTACATGTTTCTGATGTAGTTCGTGCACAGCCTTTATGTATAGCACAGATACATTATAAAATGACAAAATAGTCCGACACAGTGAATAGGCAAATGTCATAGAGGAATTTCACATCGATCCCATTCCATTTACAGCTCATAAATTCACTTAACATTTCCACACACTTCTGACTTTGCCAGTGCACGGCACAAATGTTCTGATTCTGAGGAGACACTCACAGACTCTCCCTCAGCCTGTAGTTGTGGCAGTGGGGATGTGTGACTGTCAGATTTTCTGAAAAATCACTTCGCCCAGGATTTTTCTCCTGCGAAGCTGAGAAGCCTCAGAGAGAAATGAAAACAATATTATCTCCTTTGCTTCTCCTGTGTTCTGCTGCTTTGGAATGTGCTTTGTTTAGAGATTGTTTATCCAACATGTGAATTGTTTTTACTTAATGACCAATTACCGTCCAGCTGTGTCGGGATTGTGACCTAATTTCTCCTTTTGGCTTGTGCTATTATAAAAGGTTATTTTGAAGTTTTATTTCGGATTTACGGTAGTTTATCTAACCAAACTGGTTGAATAAATAGAACTGCGCTGCTTCATTTACTGAACTAAAAACTCTTCCCAGTTTTAGGAGGAGGAGTCAGTCTTTTTCCATTAGTATCTTGTTAAGCCTTTTGATCATCCTTTCTCTATTCTTTAGTATAGAATTAGTATAATAATATCATATCATATCATATCATATCATATCATATCATAAATCATATCATATCATATCATATCATATCATATCATGGCATAAGAACACGGAGTCCATTTTTCCTTCATGCCCCCAGAAAATATCACAGGGATGGAAAAATGTAAATGGCTTTAATGCCTTCTTCTCTGGGGACCCAGAAATACCACAGGGATGGGTGTATATAGCTGGCTTTAATGCCTTCTCTTTGGCCACCAGACACAGTGGCAGGGCACCCTGTCTGGCTCTGTCCCAGTCCCTCCCTCGTGTTAACAGAGGGGGCTGCATGGGACACTGTCCTGGGAACAGGAGAGGCCCTGCTGGCAGGCTGCCCCCATGTGTGGAGTCCTGGCCAATGTCAGCTCAGAGCCAAGGGCTTAATGCAATGAGAAGAGCTGCCAGGCGTCTCGGTAGATGTTACTGCTGTTTGGGAATGTTCAGAACAGTGCCTGGACATTATTTTAACTGCATATGTACAACCAGCTCAAAGCCAGAAAAGCCAAAGGATTAATTGAACAGTCTATGGGTCTGGTACATGTTTCTGATGTGCATGTTCCCCAACAGATGCCTTTATGTATAGCACAGATACATTATAAAATGACAAAATAGTCCGACACAGTGAATAGGCAAATGTCATAGAGGAATTTCACATCGATCCCATTCCATTTACAGCTCATAAATTCACTTAACATTTCCACACGCTTCTGACTTTGCCAGTGCATGGCACAAATGTTCTGATTCTGAGGAGACACTCACAGACTCTCCCTCAGCCTGTAGTTGTGGCAGTGGGGATGTGTCACTGTCAGATTTTCTGAAAAATCCCTTTGCCTAGGATTTTTCTACTGGGAAGCTGAGAAGCCTCAGAGAGAAATGAAAACAATATTATCTCCTTTGCTTCTCCTGTGTTCTGCTGCTTTGGAATGTGCTTTGTTTGGAGATTGTTTATCCAACATGTGAATTGTTTTTACTTAATGACCAATTACCGTCCAGCTGTGTCGGGATTGTGAGCTAATTTATCCTTTTGGCTTGTGCTATTATAAAAGGTTATTTTGAAGTTTTATTTCGGATTTACGGTAGTTTATCTAACCAAACTGGTTGAATAAATAGAACTGCGCTGCTTCATTTACTGAACTAAAAACTCTTCCCAGTTTTAGGAGGAGGAGTCAGTCACGAGTTTTTCATTAGTATCTTGTTAAGCCTTTTGGAAGTATCCTTTCTCTATTCTTTAGTATAGCTTTAGTATAGCATAATATCATATCATATCATATCATATCATATCATATCATATCATATCATATCATATCATATCATATCATATCATATCATATCAGCCTTCTAAGAACACGGAGTCCAATTCTCAATTCCTCCTTCATGCCGGGGACCCAGAAAATATCACAGGGATGGAAAAATGTAAATGGCTTTAATGCCTTCTTCTCTGGGGACCCAGAAAATACCACAGGGATGGGAGTATATAGCTGGCTTTAATGCCTTCTCTTTGGCCACCAGAGCACAGAGCTCAGGCAGGGAGCACCCCGGGACACAGCCAAGGGAGGTGCAGGCAGCACAGTCCCCCCCGTGTCAGTGTTAACAGAGGGGGGCTGCAGTGGGAGTGCTGTCCTGGGAACAGGAGAGGCTCCTGCTGGCATTTGCAGCCCCCATGTGCTGGAGTGAGGCCTGGCCACCCAAGGAGAGCCCCTGCCCTGCCAGCGAGCCATGGGCTGTGTTTCTGACACCCTGAGCTGCCAGGCGTCTCGGTGCAGCGCTGTACAAGCCGGTCTCTTGTTTTGGGAATGCCATTATCATTATCAGTGCTCTGGAAATGTGTAAGCTGCATATGTACAACCAGCTCAAAGCCAGACAAAGCAAAGGTTAATTGGATAAAGCTGTTAGTGGTCGTTGTGCAAGGCAGACAGGAATGTCAGGTTTCAGTATGTGCATGTTCCCCTCAACAGATGCACAGGCTGGTCCGACCACTCCTGGCTAATAGCTCATCTTGTTTCTTGTAGGAAGCATAACCCTGTCTTCCATTTAACAGCAAGGATGGAAATTGCTAGAGTGAGAGAAAAAAAAAAAACCACCACTATTTTGATGTTTTCTTTAGGAGGAAAATATAATTGTGTGAATGCACTAATTTATACTGAATTCTGTGTGCAAGGACAGCAGCAAAAATCAGATACATTTTCCTAAAACTCCGGGGAGCAGGACATTAGTGATTTAATATGGTATAACCCATAGAATAATCTATAAAAACTATTTGTGTTTATTTCAAATGTCTCTTGCATGGTATATAAAATCAAAATTCATCCTATACCACAATGTGAATGTTACATATTAGTATATTTTAATTAGTTAGAAAGGTTTACTTTAGGAAAAAATAGTTTGATGAAATAAACTTATGTGATGGTTTTACATTGCAAATACATTTTGCTGTTTTATTAGTCCTGTAAATTCATCTCAGTGGAAGCTAAAGCAAACAACAGAGAAAAGTTACATGTTTATAGTTGCCAGAGTCAGTAATTTAGAATAAGAAAGTTTTAAGCTCCTTATGTGGATGTAGTGAAGGCCATGATATTTCAGGGTGATTTTGAGGGCAAACACTTTTATAAAGATTTTGAAATGCCTTGATAGGCTAATCCAGCTCATGGGTGTTGCACATCAAAAATAATCCCTTTCCTTGGAGCTGTGTTCCTCCCACAGTTGGCATCCTTGCTGCACCTCCCTGCTAGGTCACTTTTGCAAAGAACCAATGTGGAAATAAAACTTTTCCACCTTCAGAGCTGTTTCTTACAGGTCAAAGCTAAAGGATTTTATTGAAATGTTATGATGAAAAACACACTACATGCCATGTAAATTCTTAGGTGTGGATAAGCAGAGGTTATCACTGGCTACTGCTGTGAATCTGGCACCTTTTAAAGAAATATTTCTTTTTTAAAAGAAAAAAAGCATGAATTACAGTTAATTCTGTCCTGTACATTGCACTGGGAGTGATATATGAATTTTATTAGTATATAAAGATTTATGAGAGACCATACAGCCCTTGAGAAGAAAAATCTCCCAAATTATTGCATTTTACCTCTCTAACCTTTGCTTTTATGCAAGGTTAGACTGCATATTTAAAAAGAGTACTTGTCACATGCTTTCTTTAAAGATTAAGACTGCTGAAGGCTGGGCTGAATTTGCCCCCCTAAGCACCCTCAACACTGCAAGCAGCATGAAGAGTTTGTCAGGTCATGATTCCAATTTGCCTGAGAGAGGAGAAATGATTGCATTCTCTGGTACTCGCATCCTCATTCAGGCAAAGAGAAACTTTTCCAGAGATGTTATTTAAAACAAGAAAAACCTTTCTTAACCATTTAGTTAAGTAGCAAAGAAATAGTTAAACAATTGTTTATTGTACCAGGGAAGAAGAAATTAAGTGTAGAGCTGCTAAAGAAAAGGAGACTGGAGGCAAAAGGGAAAGGTAGAAGGTGAAAGGAATGAAACTGAATTTCTTATTTTCCTCTCAGTAATTTGTCTGTTTTAGTTGTCCATTTCAGCATAAAATTTTGCAGTATATTGAAAGTCATCAGCTATGGATGTGGGGAGATTCAATAAAACTAATTTCTTATTGGCAGATAAAGAGAAACTTTCTGAATCTACAGGAAGGTTGTTAGGGGAGTGTGTCAAAAGACAAGGTTTACCTAAAGCCTGATCATGAACAAATTTAGGCAACTGGAGGTTTAATGAACAGGATTGCTTTTATAATTTAGCATTTCATGATAATTTTCATAAAGAAATGCTCAAGCATCCTTCTCAGCAGTGAAATCAGTCTTTCCCGTCCAGTGAGAGGAATGGCAGCAGTGCTGCTGGCTCCTGGGCCAGCCTGGTGCAGGGCTCACTGCCCACAGGAGATGTTTGGTAAGGACCCAAGCACAGAGGAATTAGTGATTTAGCAGAAATGACTCCCTGAGGATTCCTAGGAAATATTTGTATTTCTTAATTTCAAGGAGTACAAATGAAGAAGGGTATTTCTTATAAGATTGGCTTCTCTTTAATGATCAATTCATACTAAGGTTAGAACTAGACAGAAGGAAATTCAAGCTTAATCTCATCTTGACACAGAGTAATTAGGCAGTCCCCAAGAGCAGATGGTTTTGTATTGTAATTATAGTGCCCTCAGATAATCACTAAAACAATACTCACAATTACTCTGTGATGTGTCTTGACAGATTCATGAATTGAAGAAAACTTTCCTAGGTCCCTTACTTCTGCTGTGTTCTTAAGTTTCATTTAGAAAATGCACTCATGTGTGTATGTGAATGACTTCTGCTTGAATTCAGTTACTACAAGTGCCCTGCAAGGGTAAAATCTTAGATTTGTCCTGCATGCAGGCACCTGGGCCTGCAAAGGCAGTGTGCAGAGGATTATGTGCACAGGACACAGGGCTCTGGTTTCCAAGGAGACACACACATCATCCTTGGGGTAACAGAGACCTTGGCAGAGTGAGAGTGGCTACAACAGCCCTCTGTTTATCAGTTTCCTTTCTCATTGGGAACACAGAGCCAGAGCCCGGTAGCTCTCTAGTGCCTGCCCCCTGGCAGGCATGGGAGCTGTCAGCCTTGACCATCTGAGTTAATTCTGTCAAAGAGCAACTCATACGTGTTAAAAACCATGCGGGTGTTTGTCACCAATAACGTGCAATGATTCAGGCGCTGTTTCCCCTCTCTGCTGGTCACCCCATGGCTGGCAGTGGTGGGGCTCCTGTGGCAGGGCTCTGATTACGGAGGCAACACTGGGCTCTGCCATCAACAGTCAGA
Organism: Emberiza elegans; assembly: GCA_024865655.1. Taxonomy (NCBI): domain Eukaryota; kingdom Metazoa; phylum Chordata; class Aves; order Passeriformes; family Fringillidae; genus Emberiza; species Emberiza elegans. The sequence goes on along the minus strand of JALJVW010000241.1, from coordinate 28,203,671 downwards.
ATTACACCCCAGTGCAGACACTGCCTTTAAAGCAGCAAAAGCTTGTGGTGGAAATCCCATGGATGAGTGCTGGAAGTGGACTTAGAATAATCTCACTGAAAATTAAATAGAAGTGCTGTCTAGACACCTTGTTCTGAAATAATCTTTTATTCTGTTGACAATTTAAGTGGATTTTCTAGTCAAATTGCATTAAGCCTGAGTTTAACTCTGTGCCTGTGAACATATATATGAAATAAGGCACCAGGCTGGAAAAATCAGTGTTTCAAATTGTATCCAGCAGAGATAGAGCATAACAACTCTATGTCTTAATGGCTTCAGTGACAAGCCATACTAAGGTAAAGTGGAAGTTTTTTTATTCCTCCTCAAAAAATGAAGTTATTTGTAGGTTATTTTGGTAGGTGTTCTGAATGGAGTGCACAAAACTGCAGTGATGTAGCTGACAGGTAATAGGAGGCAGATATGGACTATAAAAGCAATCACATTCCCATCACAAGGTAGGTCGTAAAATCTGGGTTTTTCCTCACACTGTTAATTCAAGCAGCAGCACCCTCTGGATCAGATCAGAAAGTAGCTGTGAAATACAAATTCACTATCAGGTGCTGCTTGTAATTCCTTGGATGTAAGATGTCTCTCAGCTTATCCATTCTTGCTGCCCTCCAGAATCCAGCTGTAGTAAATGTGGATAGTCATGTTTTGGGGTTTTTTATTGTCTGTCAATAATAATGTATTTATTAAATGATTTATAAGAAGCCAGACCTTTCAAATGCATTGTTTTAATAGAAAAGGTGAGCATAACAATTCAGTTTCTTATATGTGCCCAGATGACAGTGCTGTGAATTCTCTTATCTCTGAGCTTAATTCAAAGATAATTTTCACAACTTGATTTAGTCTTGTACCTTCTCCAGATGTGTTCATTGAGGTAATAGATGGGCAAAGAAAAATAAATCAATGCTCACATCATAGTACATGCTATATTTGGCTCAGGCTGAATTATATGTAGTATGCTAAGTGCATTTTTCTTGCCCTGAAGAAAAATAAGTGGGAAAGACAACCCTTTTGGGGTTGAGTAATTGCATGGAGCACTTTCTGTAGGAGACTCTGCAGCTTCTTTTAAAATTCCACAGAAATTACTGTAAAGGAAAATTACACATGGAATGAAAGTGTGAAAGAGAGAGTGCAAGGGAATGAAAGGCTCTTCTAAAACTCGATTAATTGGGGCTTGTAGTTGATTATTGTTGTGATGTGTTCAGATGGCACTCAGCACCCCAAGCACAACCTGTGTGCATTGGGGATGTTTGGGAGGCAGTTGTGCTGCATTGTTTGGGGTTGATGCTGCCTGCCAGGAGCCTGATAGGAAGTTCAGGGGTAATTTCTAATGCAGCAGTGGGGAAATGTCCTCAGGGGCAGCCAGAGGCAATGCCCTGGGGGAGGAGTGTGAGCAGTGCAGGAGGCGAATGTGACAGAGGAGCAAAGTGAGCTTTCTGAATGAAGCACAGCAGAGCAGGATTTTATTTTGCAGAGCTCATGTTCCTTTTGCAAACACACTGAGGCAGCTGAGCACAGTCAGAAACCCCACAGCAGTTATTATTCTGTGTTTTACAAACCTGCTGGTTTGGAATGCATATGGTCATTTCAAAACCATGGCTTTGGCAGAGCACTGTGGCCACAGGAGGATGATCATTATTACATTTGCTGTTGTTACCATGCCAGTGTGGGACTGTATGAGACAGAAATCCCAGTGCAAATCTTTTATAGCCATATTGGAACAGCTAAATAAAAGGATTTTTTGAACATACTGAACATTACTGTTCCAAGCTATTTTGATAGAAAATGTCTTCTGACCACATGAAACATATAATGACTACAGGTTGATTTCCTCAGAATTTCATTGAGAAAAAGGGTAACATTCCTGCAAGACAAAACACTACACCTACACTTGAGCATTACAAAACAAACCACTTCAAATATTATTTAAAATGGGATAAAAATGAAATATTTATAACAGGGAGGGGAAGAGGCAACATCAGAAGGAAAAGCAAAATGGGATGTTTGGATGAGATGCAAACATTCCCTGATCACTGCCCTTGCTCCCTTCATTAGGAAACATCCTCATATCTGACCCGATTTTAGAAGAGAATGAGAAGTTACATCTTGTAGGAAAAAAAAAAAAAACCAAAAACCCCATCAAAACTCAAAAAAAAACCCCAAAACCAAACAGAAAAAAAGCACACTTTAACAAGAGGATGATATTGCTTTCATTGTTTTTGAATATGATGTCAGTAGTCTAATCTCTGCAGATAACTCATAGAGCCCTTTAACAGGATTAGTCACTGTGCTTGCCTCCAGTCCCATCCAACAGGTGAAGGTGAGCAGTGTCCATCAGGTCGAGGCCATGTCACTGCAGCTGGGTGTTTGCCCTTTCAGGGCAGCTGTCCATGGAGAGCTGCACCTCCTGACCAGCAGGGTCTGAGCCAGTACTGGATGGGTGTCCTGCCATGGAGCAGCTGGGAGGGGGCCAGGGACAGTCCCCTGGGCAAGGCCAGCAGGGCACAGGGCCCAGAGCACAGGGCAGGGCCAGCAGGGCACAGGGCCAGCAGGGCACAGGGCAGGGCCAGCAGGGCACAGGGCAGGGGCACAGGGCGAGCAGGGCACAGGAAATGGCCAGCAGGGGACAGGGCCAGGGCAGGGCCAGCAGGGCACGGGACAGGGCAAGCAGGCCACAGGGCACAGGAAATGGCCAGCAGGGCACAGGGCAGAGCCAGCAGGGCACAGGGCAGAGCACAGGGCACAGGGAATGGCCAGCAGGGCACAGGGCAGAAATAGCAGGGCACAGAGCCAGCAGGGCACAGGACACAGGAAATGGCCAGCAGGGCACAGGAAATGGCCAGCAGGGCACAGGGCACAGGAAATGGCCAGCAGGGCACAGGAAATGGCCAGCAGGGCACAGGGCAGAGCCAGCAGGGCACAGGAAATGGCCAGCAGGGCACAGGCCACAGGGCAGGGCCAGCAGGGCACAGGGCACAGGAAATGGCCAGCTGGGCACAGGAAATGGCCAGCAGGGCACAGGGCAGAGCCAGCAGGGCACAGGGCACGGTGCAGCCTCTCCCAGAGGGCAGGGCCAGCAGGGCACAGGGCAGGCCAGCAGGGCACAGGGCACAGGAAATGGCCAGCAGGGCACAGGGCAGAGCCAGCAGGGCACAGGACAGAGCCAGCAGGGCACAGGCCAGCAGGGCACGGTGCAGCCTCTCCCAGAGGGCAGGGCCAGCACTACAGCGCTGAGTTCTGAGAGCCATCCCCGGTGTGCAGAGTTAATCAAGGTCTGGCCTAATTAAACCACGCTGCTGCTGTTATGTCTTTGTGCCCATGGTGTCCAGGACAATAAGCTGCAATAAAGGAGGCCTGGCAGTGTGGTTTTATGCATCTCTTAGCAGGTCAAATAACTGTGGTATTCAAGTGCTGATCATGCAGAGAGACAAAAGGCTAAGATTTGTTAACTTTATCCCTCCTGCCAAATTAAATTTGGTACCTGTTTGACAGTGCTAATTAAACCATACTTCATTCTTTTCCATTCCATGCTAAATAAATACTTACAAACAGAACTATTGAACAGCTGAATCCTATTTAAAATGACTTCTTTGTCATATATAAGATTTTGTGATGTGTAAAATACTGTAAATCAAAAGAAAAGTTTCTCTTTAAAAGAGACTAGAATGTATTTATGCTGTCAGTCTCTTTGAGATCTCTAATGATCACCTAAACACACTGAACTAGGCTTTATTTGTACTTCTGGCATTGTGGAGAAATTCAATAGTGTTCAACGACACATGTAAAATTTTCCCTCGATGCCTTTCACAGTACTGTAGAAATAACCATACTAAGCTGTAAACAAGAACTGTAACAACATAAAAATATTTAAGAAAGTGATGTAGTTTTGGACAAACATAGAACTGAAACGAAGAAATCATTATTTAATAGTACTTAATTCCTAATTTATTGCTATTTAAATAAAATCCAGAGCTCAATTTAATTTTTCTCTATATTATGAGAGAGTGCAAAGGTGTAATGATGGCACATTGTACAATTTTCTTGTGTTTTCCACACCTGCTATTTCTTTGTAAGGTTCAGAATTCATGCAGAACCCCAGTTTGGCTTTCTTTTTGGGTTGATTTTGGGTTTTGTTTTTGGTGTTGTGTTTTGTTTTCCATGCAAGTTTTCAGCTTGCTAGAGGAAAGAACTTGTAAACCAATTCTAATAATTCATCAGGTCATAAACTAAAGAATGAAAAGACTTTGGACTATAACCACTTTTTAGTACTGTGATCTCATGCTTTACAAATAATCTTCTTCATGAATTGTTGCTATTTACAGTTACCAGTGTAACACATTCAGTGCAAGGCCAGACTATTTTTTTTCCCATTGGTGTAGACAAGCTCTCTGCTTGGAATTGTTTTTCAGTTTTGCACCCAAAATGATCTTAGAAAAAAATAGGAATGCTTTTAAAAATGGACCAAATAATGATGTTGCAATAAAGCCATTCAGGTGCAATTAGTCTAAAAGCAAAAGAACAAAAATTTTATTAGCTCTTATGAGATCATAATGTGGTTCTTTGTTTTTATTCTGTCTGTGGTATACATAGTAAGAAATTCCTTATTTATGTAGTGCATTTTTTAGTAACCACTATTAGCTCCTAAATCATACATCAAACACCATAACATCTGCTTACTAAAATCATTCTGATTTTCCCCCTAAGCTACTCTCCCCTTTCTTAGGAGAGCATCACAAAAAAAACCAAAAAAAAAAAACAAAACAAACCCAAAACAGAACTGAATGGCCTATTTTTTTATCTGAGAGTGTTGAGAATTTATATTTGTTCTTCTTAGTCTCTCAAGGAGCAGTGAACCCCTTTAAATTCTCTAACTGCTGGAACCACAAAGCAGAACCAGCTGCCATCACAGAGTGGCAGGAGATTTCTGGTTACTTCCACTTTGGGCTTCTGAGCCCTGGAGATTCATGAGGGTTTTGTCTTTCACTCTGCAGCTGCTCAATACTTTGGGGACCTGAAAACCACCCACAAAGAATCTGCAACCTTGACACCTGAAAATAAGTACCCTCTGAGAAATGGGAACCCAAAACTGAAGGTACCTAAACCAAGAGTCCCTTTTCCACAGCTCAGAATCCATTCAGCTACTTTAAACCTTTTGCCTGGCAAGTCCATCTTTAATTTGTCCACAAATTTAGAAATAGTGCATGTGTGAGAGCCTCTTGCAGGGTCACCATAACTGAAAACTGGTTTCACTGATGAAAAGAGTGAAACCTCCTCATGAGAGGGTCCAGACTGGCTCCCCCGGAGCAGTTTGGACACCAGGCAATGTCTAGAATCTCTTTCTTGGTTCTGCAGCATTCTCCTGAACTTGTGTCATAGAAATGCTGCTCTCCATATCTCAGCATTGAACTGCTCTGAATCCAGGACCTGAGGCACACCAAGTACCCAGATGAGGGGTGGAGGGAGGGCAGGAAGAGAGGTGGAATTTTTTTAATAACCATACAGATTCCCATTTAAAGATCCCATTTTATCTTTGTTGAAACTACTGGAAGAGCATTGTTTTCTAATGAAAATATTTTGATTGATTGAACAGAGAATAATTGGAATATTTTTTGACCATCTAACTAGGCAGAAGGAGAGGCCACCAAATGTTGAGGAACCAATCTGCTAATGGGAAGGATTTGCATTAAAGGTGCCTGAGTGACATAGTGGCAGAGAAACTGTATATGCAAGTCATGACAATTTAGCAGGTTAGCTCTAAGTATTCACGTGACACATATAATTTAGAAAGAAACATTTTATATCCATTGCTAGCTGATTTTATGATGATATGCTAAAGAAATCTGCCATGTCTGGTTACACTAGAACCTGATCAGCCTGACAGTGGGACAGACCTCAGAAAACTCTTTTACTATCAATGTACACAAAAATATGTGCCCAAATAATTTCCCAAATAATTTCACAGTCTAGTAGAGGGAAGTGTAATATCAGTTCAACCCTGCTGGGAGATTCCAGAGAACCGGCTCTTGAGAAACCTGTGGAAGAGCAGCCTCTGTAAATGCTGCTAATTGTGCTAAACCTGCCTTTTCCTTGTCCAGTTTGCTGTCACTGATTAGCAGACATGCATTCATCTCAGACTTGGGTGTTTTGCTAAGAAAGGGAGAAGGAAAATCAAAATCAACTGACCCCTCTGCTCTTTAGGTTATGACATCAAGAGGTTTCCAAGGCTTGGCACGTTTGCCATGCCAGCTGTAGGCACATTTTGATCAGATTGGTGGCTATCCTGACAAGTCATGCAAACCTTACAATGACACAAGGGGCTGGATATGTGTTGTCAGATGCTATTTTCTGTTCTATTTTCTCCCCTCTTACCCTGGTCCCTTCTCTCACTTCCAGGATTTTACAACATCTGAAATGACAATGTCAGAAATTGCACAAAACTGCATCACATAGGACGTTGCCACCGCAGGAAAAGATGACTGAGGCAAGCTCAGGCTGTCTGAACATCTACAGGACCACTGTCATGTCTCATTCATTCCCTGATCACAGCTGCAGGACCAATGATTTTTCCTAGCAGTGTGCTTTATTTCTTGAGAGGAGGCTTATTTGAATGAAAATACTAATACAAGCAAATTAGTTTTGGGCATGCTGAACTGAGGCAGAACCTTTTTGCTTTCTGATTTATTTTCTGTTCAATAATTCAGGAGATTTAAATGCATTCTGTCTCTGATGGGACTCACAGAAGTGTGCATTTAGAATGGGTGCCCTCCTGTAGCCCTGAAACTCAGTTTCTCACACCAGGGTGCTGATATGCTGAAACCAGACACAATGGAGTTCCTCTGCTCTCTCCTCTCCTCTGCAGAGTCTCTGGCATGGGCCAGAAAGGCAGGAATCACCTTTCTGGCCATGCAGCCTGACCTCAGGCATCCCACAAAGCTCTCACCTTCCCACAGTATCCTTTCTCTCCCCTGAGTTGTATTTGTTGCATTGTCTCTTTATTGTGTAACACATTTTCTCTCTGTCCTTTATCAGCTGTGGTTGTTGTGGCCTTTCATGGGCTACAGGAAAAAGAACACAATAGACACCAAGAGAGGCGTCCTGGAGCTTCCACGCATTCATTCTCAGCACACTTCTGAGCAAGAGGTGGGCAAAGGGCCATGAACTGTACAGAAAATGCATATGGCAGGGGAGAGTTACTGCAGCTGCCAGACTCAATAGCGTTTACTCAGGGAACACTTGTGAATTAAGTGGATCACTGCATGCAATCCACAAGGGTACACATCTCAGGGGTGAAAGGAAAACTGCTGTTAGGGTCATCGTGCTGGTTTGCTTATCCAGAAAAGAGATAGCAAGTGTACAGTGTTGAAGGGGACAGAGGAAGTCCAGTAAATGTGGAATAATAGGTGTCTGGAAGTATTAGATCAAGTCAACCCACTGGACAAGTTTTATAGTTATTTCTTATTCCTTGAGTTTACTGCTTCTGAAAATAGTTCAAGTCCTGTATCACACAAGGCAAGAGGCTGCTGTCATCTTAAATAGCCCGAGGAAATGTGAGAATTACAAAAATAAAAATTAAATTAGAAAAAGAAAGACTAAGTAAGACAAGCTTGCATTCAGATGAGAGGTTTTTGCTTCCCTCTATCTCTGACTGGGGAATAGCTCCAAGTGAAGTCAAGATATTGATAAAATTAAAGCAAGAAGGGGAGATTGAGTAATTTAATTTCATTTTCTAATTAAATATGTTCTTATTTGGAGGTAAAATATGTTAGTGGTTAAAGGAATAACAGGAAAACTAACCCTGAGGTTATAGAAAGGTGTTGAAGACCAAATCATTATTCCAGGGAGTCTGGAGAATGGGCAACAAGGCCAGAAGTCTGTTGTAGGGGCTGGAACATGGGAGGAACCTTGCTCCCAAAGATGCAGTCAGAGCCAGATTCTGGCCAGCCATTTGTCTACCAGTGCTTTTCTTTCTTCCTCCATCCACCAGCCTTCATCTGGTGAAGTCTCCATGGTTTCATTGTTGAAGATTGAAGGCTGCTATATGGCTGCCATGAATCATAAGAAAATGGGTTTAGAGTGCTACAAAAATTTTAGTGGGTGCTTCTGCAGACAGCACTCCAGAAGCACAGGAAAAAGAAATTATATAAGGCTTAAAAATGGTTTTAAAAGAATTTATAAGAAGACTTGTATACAAAATATTTAACAACCATTCCTTAAGCGGGATAAAATCATTAGAGGCATTTATAATGAATCATGAAAGATGTGGAGGAATGGTTGTTAGTGTTGGCCAAGTGTCTACTGGCAAATAGTAGACACTTGGCTAAACAAGTTGAAAATGACTTTTCAAGGGCTTGAATGAGTTAAACATATGGTATCTAAGTCTGATGCATTGGCTGAGGTTACCCAAACATTGGGTTTTGGCTGATAGAAGATATTCTATAATCTAACAGATATGGTTTCATGTGTGCTCATACCTGTTGTGCTTCTAATCCTAATTTGTGTTCTCCCCTTGCTTTTTTTGCTAATGTCCCCATTGGCTTTTGAGGGAATACTGTGAGACTTCTTGGCTTATTCCTGACTTCTACAGGATAAATCTACACTGACTTTCCTCCAGAAGGTAAGTAATTTTTTTCTGTTTGACACAGTTGCTAACTAATATTTTTAGCGACTAGATATAATTGAAAGTTACCTCTGTTGAATTTGAATTTGAAATTGCTCAGTTGCCAGAAATTGTTAGTGAATGGACTGGAACAGACACACGTAGATCGACAGTGCAAGTCCTGGTTTTGCTGGAAACCAGAATGCAAATGAAGTAAAAAAAGATATCACTTCAAAGAAGGGTCATCTCGGGAGCTGCTGACTGTCTTTTCCCATGTGTTGCAAGTCAGGGCTTGCTTGTCCAAGAAAGAGAGACAGGTTGTTAAAGAGTTGGCTTTATCTTGCTCATCACATATCTGTTCTAGTTAGGGGCTGCGATGAAATATTCACGGCACCAGGCCAGCAGGAGGACTGGCAGCGGGCTCCCCGCAGGTTTCCCCGGCGCGCACGGCTCGGTGAGACAGGCACGGAGCCTCGGTGCCAGGGGGCTGCAGGACACACTGCTGCCGCCTCCCAGAAGGATGCAGGTACCTGCTGCAAGATGTGCTCGTCATTTTGCTGTCCCTCTCCTTAAATAATACATGTGATCACTGTTTTGTCCTGGCCTACATGGCTGGGAGCGCTGGGCTTTCGTGCGAGATGGGGATTCGAGCAGGCTGAGCTGGGGTTGATTGCAGCGAGAGCTTTGTGATCACCTGCTATGCTTATTCATATTATCATGATGATCTGACATCTTCCAAAGCCTATATTTGAAATAAAATCATGGTACTCATTTTTTCGTCAAGGAAAAAAAATATATGCTTTCAGGAATAATTTTTAAAAATCAAATTTATAATTTATCTCCTTTTTGTTGCCAATCATTTTGAAATGAATGTAATATCCTTATTCTAACTATAGGTTGAGTCGCTTCCATGAATAATTCTTGGTTTAGGGTTGGTTTCTTTTGTGAAATTCAAACAGACCAGGCAATTGTCTGGTCTCTGTCCAGCTAAACTCTTCAGAATGATCCTTCTGGCAAATCCAGGAAAAAGTTCAGACACCTCTCTCTTTGAGCTCATGATGAATTTAATTCACTAAGAAAAAATACATGAGTTCATACAGGAGAACTAAACACAGTAGAAATAAACTAAAATCTGACTGCTATCAGCAGCTATTAGGATGTAAATTATTGTTAAAATAGTCAAATCAAGAACTGGATGATTTGGGGGAGATATTGCTGAGCTAAATACGAAGTACTGGGCTCTCTAAAAGATGAACTTGGCTAAATTAGGTCAGATCATTAGCTGATTTAGTGCTGTCTCTTTATTTAAAATCTCTTTATATAGCTGTGTTACAGGAATGATATACACCTGAATATCTGAGCTGTGTCTTTCACTGCACTTCCCAATGGTACTTCAGCATTAAGCAGCCACATTTAATAAAGGTTTCTACCATAAGGAGTGGCAAAATCTATGCAGACTTGCAGGATGTCTATGTAGTACCTGTATCTGTAGGTACCAAAATTCCTTATGTGTCGACGGTAAGATAATAATTTTATGGCCTGCCATGATAAGGAAAAAAACTCCTGAAGTTTGAAGATACTTCAAGATACGGAGCATTAGCTTTAGTCCTGGGAGAGAAGGATTGCAATAAGGCAATTAGAGATGCATACTAAATTAATTAATCCCACAGCTTTATCACACAGCTGATATTTTTGAGAAATAATTTGCAGGAAGTGTTTCCTTGTGTTCATCCATGATGGGATTTTCTGTTCAGCAGCATCGCTGAACTGGAGGGTTCTGAGTGTTCTCTCACACCATGAGAGGTGTGTACCAGAGATGGAAAGCCACATGAATAGCCTGCCTGGTATTCTACAATTCCATGCTGTGTTTTGCTTAATGTCATGGATACAGAAGATTCAATTCTGGAGTAAAATCTCATCTATTTCTACACTTTAACTTTTATTTTATTTTATAACTCTAAATTATAAAAGGCTTTTTTTTTTTTTTTTTTTTTTTTTTTTAGTTCAATGGACCTAATACTTTTTTTGGTTGCAAATGACCACAGAAAATAGACTTTAAAATTGACAGTTTTCTCTATATAAGATATGTTTAGATATATTTGTGGTTCTTTGCTGGGAAGTTATACAAAACTTCAACTCAAATGACATTAGGCATCCATTTAGCAAGCATTAAATCCAGCCAAATATAAGATGTGTAAGTCTCAGTTAGCTGCCTAGGAGAGAGATGGGAATGGCCCAAGCCTCCCCTGTTTTCCACAGGGGGAGATGAGCCCCTCCTGTGATATTTGTGCTCTTCACTGCCTTGGAGGGAAGCCCAGAGGAACTCCCTCAGGTAGAAATCTGCCCCAGCTGGGGGAAAAGGATAGCTCACATTAAGGCTTTTAACTCCCTTCCACCAGAGAGAAAAGGAAACCCCAGGATCATTTATGAGCCCTGTGTATGCATATTTGCAGAGAGGCACATGTGTGCCTCTGATGTTTGCCAGGCTCTGAATTTACAATAATTGTACTTTACAGAGTGGCAGCGCTGGGCTGGTACTTGGGGTTATGGCATACTGGCACTTCTCCCAGCCTGTCAACATGTACAATTGAATCTTATTTTTCATTCCTGCTCCTGCTGTGAAAAATAAGCCTTAAAAACATTTATTGAAGTGCAGAGTGATGCAGCAGCGTCCGCCCACATTTGCAACCTGAGCCAGAGCCAGTGAGAGATGTGAGCTGGCCCTTCCATTTCCACACTTATTGTGGGGGTTGTGTGACAGCAGTACAGGAGTCAATATTAAGTGCTACTTTGCAAAAGAGTGGGGAGGAATCACAGCAGGAAGATTTACACATCTATCTCTGAGTGGCCCTTCACTGCCATGCAGATGGAGCTGGGTAACAGTACATCTCCCTCTTCTTGGAGCCATAAATAGCATCCCCGCATGCCAGGGCATATCCCACTCATCTTACACTTAATTTTTAGCTTATAAATAGATGTAAAGCCCGGATTTATGGTTTGTTACACTGTTGATATCATTTCTGTATCTGCTTAATACGAACAACATTTTTACTACCTTTTGTGTTAGGTTTTCTCCTAGCAGAAACTTATCTTTACTGTGTTCTAAATTAAACTTTCATGCTTTTTCAGCCTGCACACATTTTTTTTAGTCAAGGATTATACTGGAAATATTAAGGAGTTATTAGAAATTATGATTAATCAATTTTATTACAATAGCACTTAGAAGTCCCTGCTGAGACAGGAGACCTATTGCACTGGGCACTGTAGGGACACATAAAAGACTGAGTTTCTGCTTCAAAGAGCTGAAAATTGGACCAGAAAAGACATGTTTCTCTTGGCTTCAAGGGAAACGGAATAAGGGTTTTTGCAGTATTCTTGAGCAAGCTGGAAGCCCCATGTTTCATTGAAGCCTTTTCTTTTTAATTCCACTGTTTCATAAAAAATATATAATGAATGAAGCTGTATTGAATTTTTAGTTAAAAGAATCTCAGTCTATCTCTGCTCTGTCCCCCCACAGCCTGCTCTTTTTGCTCTCTACATTCTTCCTGGGCAGGAGCTGTACAACAGCCCTATGTTCTCTGTTCTGCAAACCTTTTCAAACAGCTACATTTGTGTCTTCTCATCACATTTCTAATATTGAATTTTCACGTTTCAAAAGCCATTTTACTTCTCATTCTTGTTAGCTCTGTAGTTATGGGAAAATAGTCAAAACTTTCAAAGTAGCAAAGAAAAGGAGCAAGAAGGGAATGTCCTCCCCTCTGTCATTGTCCTCTCTATCAGCTCTGTTAGCAGAGGAGTTATCAAAATGCTGCATGGGAACTGCAATGGTTAAAGACTATGCTCTCTCTTACCACTAACCTTAAATCAGTTTTCTTCGTTGTACAAGAGGAGAAAAAAGGCAGGGAGCAGAGCTGCAGGTTATTGCCTCCGTTGATGCAAAGGCAGAGAGAAATCTGCCTTGGGAGACACAGTAGAATAGCCAAGTTCACAAAGTAAATCCTCCTTTGTGCTTGGGTTTAGCCTTATGCTCCCAAGGCTCCTGCTCTGCATCTGGCAAGTTGTCCCTCTCAGCTCTCTCCCACCACTCTCAGAAGCTGGGAAGAAGCTGAAATGAGAAGGTAAGGAGAGCCTACATGTGGGGGGCAGCCCCAGAGGGGGGCAAGCAAACTTTGAAGGGACTGATTGGTGCAGACAGTGACAGAGCAAGTTCCAGCCAAGCGTGATTGCTGCTAAGAAGGAGCAGCCTTGTTTTAACTTGACTATTGTTCCCTGATAATCTGTGAAACAGGAGTGGAATTCAAAGCAGCATTGGTCTGGGCATTAATCTGAGCACAGTGGTTCCTTGCAAGTTGCTCTGATCTCCAGTGCCTTCAATCTTGCAGTAAATTTTGATTTGATTTCTCACTATGATATACCTCCCCATGGAGGTGGACAAAGGAGAGCTGAGGGAAGCTGCCCAGGCCAGTGAAGTATTGGAGGACCTGCTTGAAGCCATTGTGCAGAAAAAAAATACAGCTTCTCAGGCACTGTAATCTATTTTCTCTTATGAATAACAAGCTGAAGGTTTTAAATTGAGTAAAACAAGTGGCTAAATCACCTTCTGAAAATGAACTACTGAACAGGAACGCAATCTCTCCCATGAATTTCCGTAGACAACAACCAAGCTCCCTGCAGTCTCTACGACACAAAAACCTGTTATTATCTTTCTGTGGAATCTGGTGAGTTATATTAGCTGTCTCAGCAACTCTATCAGGACTCCTTCTGTCTGTTTCAAGGCTTTCAGGGTGTGAGCAGCATCTCCCCTCTGGGTGTGAGTGTCTCAGTCCCAAGCTGGTTGCAAAGCTCGTGATGCTCTCTCAGGCAGAGCAGGGCTGGGTGGTCCAAACCCAGGCAGCAGGACTGGGAGCCAGCTCCTTCCCCACATTCCTTGCTGCCAACATTTCCTGCTTCTCCTGGGGGAGGAAAGCTGCAGCCTTCCACGTGCAGCTGTGCCAGGCTCTGGCAGAACTTTGTTCTAGGGGGGTACCCCAGGTTGCCCTCAGCTGGGCAATGCTGCCAGTGGCAGAAATGTGGTTGTGCTCCTCCTCCCTTCGATTCAGCACATGCTGTTAACAGCCTTGTCTTCTACTCAGTCCAGTGAAAACATGGGATCACTGTGGTTCTGCCACTTCAGTGCTTTCTTGGGAAATACAGCCAGGCAGCCTCTTGCCAGCTGCTCAACTACAGAGCCAAATGGAGCCTCTGGAACGATTTTAGACTGTGTCTGTTTCTTCCCCATCCACAAATTCTAGGAAGGTTAAAAAGAAATTTTAAAACCTTTGTAAATTAAATTATGCTGCTGTGATAATTTTGTAACCTTCTATTCTCATTCTGTACAATTTCCAAACAATGAGCAAATCTTTAATGGAAAATTAATTGGAATCTTTCAACACTTTTAAAATGCTTTCACTCTTTTTCTCCCTCCTGTATCAGGAATTTTGTTATAATTGATATTTCCCACTTGTGTTGGGTGAATTCATGTCTCTCTTTCAAAAAAATTAAACCAAAATGAGTGGGATTATTTCTTAGTGATAATCATGCCTGAGGTGAGCCTGTTACTATTATGCTTATGGATTATTTAGGAGCTAGCACAACAGGAGGGTGGGCTGCTCTTAGCCACTCAGTCAAACTGGCAGCAGTGAGGCTCACAGAGGTGATCCCCTTTGGTGCCAGGGTCCTGGCAGGGGCTGGAGAGCCATTTCTGTGCCCTGCACACCAGCTGCAGCTCTGCTCTCCCGTCCTGGGGCCCCATCAAGGCACTCCAGGGAGCTGAACTGTCACTAATGGGATATTCAACAGCAAGTTTTAATAAACAGGGTAGCTCAAGACAGGTGTCTGGATTAAACCTGAAGCCAAGGTGAAAGCAGGAGGTGTCTTTCAGGCACAGGTGTAGGAGATTTACAGAGGAAGAAAGGACATTGAGCATAATGGGAGGAGTGGATTATTTTGTTCATTTCTTTGATGCCTTAGAGTCTCTGTGTTCTGCTGTTTGCAGGTTCTTGGTGCATGCCTCCAGTTAAATTTTCATGGTACTCCTCTCCCTGCTTAGCCCTGCTGTGTTGCCTTGCCCTGGAGCACCAGGCAACAGAACTTAATAATGGAACAAACACAGCAATCACTTTAAACTAATGCTGCCCCTCTTTCATTATTCAGTGAGCTACATCCTGGGCTGCTGACAAGGGTGATCTTGAAAATAAGTTTAAATGCATATTTACATTAAATCCACACTCTGTGTGTGTATTTAAGTTAGTCATTTCAGTGCTCTTCTGTGCACTCAGCTCTCCTCTTAGGAGAAATAAATCCTCATTCAGTAAGGACATGAATAAAAGGAAGAGGGAACAGGCACAAACATGAATTCTTGAAGAAGAACTTTATACACATAATACACATTTTTAAGCTCAGCTTCTTGCATTTTTGGATGGTTTGCATCAGCCTTAAGCTTAATATTGCCTTAATTTACAGCTGCAATTTGTAATATTATCCTACCTTCAAAAACAAAGTATCTTGGCTGAACTGTCACTAATGGGATATTCAACAGCAAGTTTTAATAAACAGGGTAGCTCAAGACAGGTGTCTGGATTAAACCTGAAGCCAAGGTGAAAGCAGGAGGTGTCTTTCAGGCACAGGTGTAGGAGATTTACAGAGGAAGAAAGGACATTGAGCATAATGGGAGGAGTGGATTATTTTGTTCATTTCTTTGATGCCTTAGAGTCTCTGTGTTCTGCTGTTTGCAGGTTCTTGGTGCATGCCTCCAGTTAAATTTTCATGGTACACCTCTCCCTGCTTAGCCCTGCTGTGTTGCCTTGCCCTGGAGCACCAGGCAACAAAACTTAATAATGGAACAAACACAGCAATCACTTTAAACTAATGCTGCCCCTCTTTCATTATTCAGTGAGCTACATCCTGGGCTGCTGACAAGGGTGATCTTGAAAATAAGTTTAAATGCATATTTACATTAAATCCACACTCTGTGTGTGTATTTAAGTTAGTCATTTCAGTGCTCTTCTGTGCACTCAGCTCTCCTCTTAGGAGAAATAAATCCTCATTCAGTAAAGACATGAATAAAAGGCAGAGGGAACAGGCACAAACATGAATTCTTGAAGAAGAACTTTATACACATAATACACATTTTTAAGCTCAGCTTCTTGCATTTTTGGAAGCTTTGCATCAGCCTTATGCTTAATATTGCCTTAATTTACAGCTGCAATTTGTAATATTATCCTACCTTCAAAAACAAAGTATCTTGAGGATATGTTAAATCAAGATAGTGCTATTATGGTTTGGTGAAATATTTTTAATTAGTTGGTGTCATGACTTAAGAAAACAGCAAGACAATTCTAGTATTCTTTTCTTTCTTCCCACAAATGCTGGGAGAATGAGTGTGAATGGCAGAATTGGCAAAATATTGAGCTTTCAAATGAACACTGTAATGAAATAAACAGGCAAGCTGATCACAGTATGAAGACATTCTGATCATTCCCTTGGCATGTCTGGATTTAGTACTAATTATTTATGATACTTCATACTGTGATAATGAATGTTCTTTGGTATGCTTTGGAAAGCTAATGAAGTTCTACTGCCAGATTCTGACACCTTTCTTTTTAATTATCTAGCAGTTGTCATGTGCATGGCCTCCATGATTTAAGAAGGAGAACCATGTCTCTCAACGTGGAAAATAGGAAAAAATTTTGGCTGTTCAAAAAAATTGGACAAACACATGACATGGGACAATCTGGTTCAAAGAAAGGGTTTGCACTGGTGTTCTGTGAAAGCAAGGAATAAACCTATTTTGATTCAAGAGAAGTCCTTCTGGAAGAGTTAATCAAAAAGAGCTCCAGCAGAGGACACAAAAGCATTTAGAAGAGGCACAATGAATTTTGACTGCCTTTGAATCTATTTATCAAAGCCAGAGCTGTTCCCATTTCAACGCAGGTGGAACAATAATAAATATCGAACAAAGCAGCTCAATCTGTATTCAGAGCATTTCAATACATGGAAAGTTAACTGCAAAAAGAAAGCAAGCTTGCAGAGTCAGACCTATTGACTCCTGCTACTTCTATTCCTCATTGAAAATGAGTGGTGAATGGCACACAGAGATCTGCAAGATATTTACATTATTGCCATTAACATACAACAAGAAGCACATTCAGTAATGTTACTTTATTATTTAACAGAATCAATAATCTTGTACATCATAGGAACCTAATTCAGCTGTGAACCTTGTCACTTTCTTTCATTCTGCGTGACTAACTTTACATGTCAAATTTCAGGCTCGGTAGGGCCATGTTATTTTCCTACCTGACACTTATCCCTCTAGGAGGGACTTTTTTGCCAATGATTAGAAACTGCTTCTTCTGTGGGGGACAGGCAGCAGGAAGACTCCAGTTTGAAGTGGTGAGGTCTGGCTGACACAGGTACCTTCCTCTGTGGGCAGGCAGGTGTGGCACCAGTGGCTCTTCCTGGCAGTCCTTGTTCACAATCTTTTTAAGACCAGTGCCTGCACACCCTTCCTCCCTTGGATTTTTCTCCTACTGTCACTATAGTAGATACTTAGAGAAAATCACTGGAGAGAATTCCACCTGCCTCAGGCAGGGCACAGCTGAGGCTGATGCCTGCCAGGTACTCAGCAGAGATTGTCCTAGAGAAGTCTCCTTTAGAGGCAGCCTGGGGTCTGCATAATCCCTACTTCAGCCACAAATCCAAAGCAGGTCCTTGATGACATGAAGGGAAAGCAAATGTACAAAACCGGGATATATTGGGTCATTATAAAATGCAGTTAAATGCCTAAAGGACATCATCAGATCACTGACAAAAATAACTAATGTTCAGCAGTTCACTGCTGCTGCTGTCTGGACCAAAACCAAACCACAACAGCCCCCCCCCCTCCAAAAAAAAGCCCAAACCCAAATACACTACTTCCCCCTCAAGAGAACTTAATCCAAATGTGTAGTGTAGATGTCTTCTGGCCAGATCTAAAGTGCTCTGAGACCGATGGCAGAGACTTCATTGCCTTCAATGCCTCCTCTGGCTTTTGGGTCAAGTCAGCCGGTCTAAATGAGTCTTTTATCTTCATGATTAGTGCCTTGCAGCAGATGATAAAAATTCAGTCTCTCTCTTTTGTCTTGAAATTTCCAAGGCTTATGGGTTTTGTCTGATTTCACCTGAGTGTTCAGCAAACAGCTTGGCACATCACTGTTTGCTTTTGGTGATTTGATCTGTCCTTTGGGCAGCCACTCAGGCACTTTTTCATTTCAGATGTCCTCATTCACAGCGCGCTGCAGCATTCCTCAAAGCTGGTTCAGACCCTGAGAGCAAAGCAAAGCAGTGGATTTTAATTTTGAGTTGCAGCTGCTGTTGTCAAAGTTCACTGCATTAAGCATGGATTTCATTTTTACTGCTCTCTCACAACACCAGGAACTACATTAACTACAAAACACATGTGCTTAAAGTAAGTAAAGTAATGGAGAAATATATTGTTCTGGTTATTTGAAATGTCGCACAAGATCTTGGGCTCATTCAGTAGCACAATGAAACCAAGCTGCAGTTTCCACAAAGGCATAGTTAGGGATGCTTAAAGTGAATAGATTAAATGTTCTTTCATTTTCTTTTGTTGTTGCTTCACAGCAGCACAGCAAACAACTGCCTCCATGTTGCAGCTATGAAGTTATGAAGCATTTTTCTCACTGCCTTCCATTTTGTGAGAGTTCAGGAGAGAGGATTTGATAATCCCCTGCCTCTTTTGCAGCCATATCCCCTCTATTCAAATTCACCAGCTCTCTATCATCCTCTACTCATCTATTTTCTCAGCTCAAAAGCCATTACATTGCAACTAATTACCATATTAAACTGTAACTTGAATAAAACAGGAAATGGGAAATGGAATGGGTTGGAGAAGAGCCCACAGTCTCTGTAAAGCATGGCTTGGACACCAAATGTACAAATGTTAAGGTGTAAGTTCCCCAGCTGGCTAACTCAGAAAGAAAGGGCTGCACAGCCTTGTTGGGCTGTCATGAGTAAAGGTATGCAGGCTGTAACCTCAGTCTCTGCTCACTTCCCAGCCTTCCCTAAATGCTTTTGTTCCATTGGCAATGTTTTTCATCTTTCCTGCTCTGCTTTTGGAGGCCTTTTCTCACCCTTTCCATTCCCTAGCTGTGTCATTGAATAGGTGAGACAATGCCCAAGACAGCCTCGGTGCCTGGCTGGCAGAAAGGAGAAGAGAAGATTGGTGTTGCTATGGAGCAATGTGAAGGTTACTTGAATCCCTTTATATCATTTTGGCTGCAAAAGTGTTGCAGGGGAAATCTGCAATAATCCTATTAGTTCTTCTATTTTTTTTTTCCATCCTTGGCTTAAAAAAATTAGTCTAGAAAAAAACCAAAACATTACAGAACAATAATGTAAAGTGTTGTAAAGCTCATCCTGTATATCTGATTGCTCTATTCCACAGACATGCTCAGTACATCTCTTTCTGTGACCATCTCTATAACCAGAGTTGTAATACATCAAAAGGTGTTCAGCTTCACCCATCTCCAGGCCCCATATTTAAGAAATGAATAGTATGGAAACCATTTTCAAGTTTAAAGTGTCATCCTGAGCATTTCAGCCCTGGGATCTCATGCAATTGCTTATCTAAATCTTGTTAGTGGTGGATTCCTATGTTACCAAAAAAAAACCCCAAACCCACACAAACACTATTTGAACTGCTAGCTACAAGTGGTGAATTGATATTATCATATCACCAAGCAGAGATATGTAATACAATGATAGTTCTTTTTATATAGTTCATTTTTTATAGGTCCTTTTCTTCTTGCTAAAGAGGATTTCAGGGCACCAAAACAGTTCCAAATAAGCAGATGCTCATGATGCAAGAGAGAAAAAACCATTTTTGTTCTTGTCACCCTTATTGGAAGTCTCAGTCCAAAAGGCAAGGAATGAATACAGAAGGCAGAACCATACCAGTGGAACTGTGGCACTCACTGGTTCCTCCAACATTTCTGAACTAAGCTTTCAACCTCTGCTGCCTCTGCAGGAAGTTTCCTTGGTTGCAGTGGAGGCTTCACCACCGTGCCCTGTGCAGCTCATGCTCAGGACTTGTTGCTGTCAAACAGGAAACACAAACCAGCCTGAGAGATCACTCACTAATCAATTAACTCAATGACAGGTTAAATAAGATACAAAGGTTGGCCAAATATGAAATAGCCCTGTGTTCCCACTTACTGACTTCTCATCTCCACTTATTGACCTGGTTGCATGAAGTACAGGAACCATCCTTCAGATTTGAGGGAACCAAAGAGATGAGTTTCTTCCTTGCAGAAGATTTTGAAGACCCTTGCCATCGGGTTGAGTTCTTGACATTTTCATGTACATCTCTTCCAAACATGAAGGTTTATTCTCTCCTTAAGGGTTTGGAAACTTTTATTTTGTTTTGAAAGCTTCCATTTTCATAACTTTGTTTAGCTTTTCCTTTTTTTTTTCCTTTTTTTTCCCCTTTTGTTTCTGAAACCCTTTAGAAGCACTATGAACCAAAAAGCACTTGAAGGCTATAACTGACTATAAACTATAACCTCCCCTCAGCAGTGTATGGACTTCCCTTGAGCTGGCTGCAAGAGAGCTTTCAATGAATGATTTAATCACCCTTCACTAGCCTTTACATCCTTTCCCAGAGATGGAATTCTGAATGCTATGTTTTTAATCTGTTCCTGGGATTTCCTTTAATTCTGTCTATGTGCAGAAGTTTTTTTTCACTCTCCTGCCACCTATTACAGACAATCCCAACTAGAAACTCATTTAGGTGACTTGAAACTGCAGAGATGTCAGTAACAACTGAGACGTGTCCCATATTTGCTGTGAACTGGTCTGGCTGAAATGCAGATGCAAGCAATTAGAAAAAGATGTACAGGCTTAACATCCTGCTTTGCAGAGTTACAGAGCACAGACAGACACATATGAAATATGAAGGATGTATCCTTGCCAACTTCTGAATAAGTTATTAGTTACTCAACCAAATGATTGGTTTGATGCAATTTTGGATTAGTGTCTCATGGCATGTTAGGTCAAAACTTAAAGTCTGAAGCCCCAAAGTACTGATGTTCAGGTTTTCAATACAGCCCAAGGCTGAAGTTTACAGACTTTTCAACTCTGAAATTTGGTACCTTGGGTTTGGGAGGTTTGTTTTATACAAGACAGGCTTTGGAAGCCTGAATTCACAGATAATGATATACCCAGAAAATGCCAGGGAGTTAAACTATTCCAGAGTAGGTTTTCCATAGAATTAATAGCAGAAAATCACATTTGTGGTATGATGCAATTGTCTCAACTAGAATCCCTCAGTGTGAGACGGATGATGCATGGAGAGAGTTTGGAACTGCATAATGCATGAGTTGAGAAAGAATAGTTTTTGCTTAAGTGTAGGGCTGAGAAAAACTGCACAAAATTTAAGAGATAATGAAACAAGACAAAGCTGTTTTTTAAGGCTTTACCTTTTACATATTTCCTAACCAAATTAATATCCAGACACAAGTAAAGACGTTGTAACATGGAGCCACTGTTCATTATGAAACCTGGCAAAAATGATGGCAATTCATCACTTCATGCTTCATGGCATTTCCCAGCTCAGACTGACATTTCACATCACTGACAGAAACTGCTGTGCTCTCTGCCTGAAAAATCTAGAAAACTGTCCTCACAGAGGAGGAAGGACTTTTGCTTCAGCTGCACACGTAACATGAGCACGCAGAGTCAACTTGTGCCTACCAAGTTACATTTATTTGTTATGGAAAGATAATCCAGGCCATACATTGAAGTATAAGCATTGCTTTTTTTGTTGTTGTTTTTTTCCCCTCACATTTAGGGTCATGGTTGTAATATTGACTCTTTCCTTTTCACTGTGATAAATAACACCACTAGTAACAAGTTGAATGTGCAGCTGTTGCCATAAATGGGTCACTATATTGCTACTAGGAAAATATGACAGACTTAAAAGCTGAGGGTGGGGAAACACAAAATATAACATCAGATGATTCCAAAGGCTTTTGCAATGTTGGCCACTCTTTCAAACACCATATGTTCAATATCATCTGTACCCACAAAAATCTCTGATATTTCAAAAGCTGTCTGCAAGCTTTGCAGCACAGATGCTGTATTTTCCCTTGGTATTACCATGGAAATGGATAAGTTTGAATGCAGAGTAGCAGCTCAAAATTTCAGCAAACTTGGATAGTCTTTTCCATTCCCCTACTTACTTTTTCCCAGTCAAGAACTGGAATTTGTTCTCCTGCTGCTGAATCTGTAGCAAAGGAAATCGTAGATGGAGACCAAGAGAATGTATCTCCTTGATATCTCCTTGACAAGGACAATGACAGAGCTGATCATACTGCCCATAGAATCTCAAAAACCTCATGGGTTAATCATACAACTGTCATGAAATATTTACCTTGCAGTCCACAGAGCTTATTCATTATCCCAGAAATAGTCAGACAAAGAGGTTACTATTCATGTGTTTGAATTTTGGGAAAGTCCTGCACTGTTATAATTTATTTTATAAATAAATTATGTGTAGTCAGTGCTACACGATGGAAAATAGGTAGTAGCAACCTTGGTAGCACAGTTTGTAAAAGCACAGCTTCCAATAGTACTGGTGTGCATGTGAGTAAGAAGAAGGAAACTTTGGGGTGAAGGGAAGATGTCAGGGAGTTAATGAACTCTTTTCCTATTCAAGTCAAAAGACAGTAATTCTAGATGTGGATGATAAACAGGTTTCCACAGCAATAAGTAAAGTTATCCCCCTCTTACTCTTTCATCACCTGAACTCTGCAAAACTGCAAGTGGCACAGGAGGTTTATATGGTAATATATGTGAGAAAAATCCTGACTGAGCAATCTGCCCTGAGTGGAGCCATAAATGCTCTGTTGCTGTGTAGTCTGCCATAATAATTCAACATTTTTCTTCACAGTTATGACTGTTCCTTTAGCAATGCAATAATTTTTTATTCCATCATAAATGCAGTTTTGATAAGGCAGAATACTGAAAGTGTATTCATATTTATTCTACACCTTACAAGCTCTATTGGAATTATTTTGGTTTTAGATTCATCTCTTGCTCATGTATCCCAGAGCTTTCTTTATGGCACCAAACTTAGAAGGGACTTTTTCCTTGGGTTTCTTTCTGCTTTATGCCATTCACCAAGTCATCAAAACTGAGCGTGAATGACTATGAATCCCCTCACCCCATCCCATACGGCTCAAAATGCCTTAAAAATGAGTAGAATCTTTATGAGTCGTTTACAACTGGAAAAACAGAAAACAAAGAGGAAATATTAAGCCTGTGGTCACAGAGTGAGTAACAGATTTTGGACTGAAACTCTAATTTTTCAAATCTGCGAGAAGACTTAATGAGTTCAGGGCTGTGTTGTGGAGACATAACCACTGTGCTGGAGTGGGCACTTCTGGCAGGGCAGGCTTTCATTTGCATTAGACCTCCTCCCTAATGCACAATCCCTGTGTTTGACCCAGTATTGGATAGCAAACACTCTAACTCATCTCCCATGCCTTGCCCACTTGTATAAATTTTATAAAAAGTTTATACTATGAATAATATTTGCAGAGCTGGTTACAGAATAGGCAAGCATTAAAATGTGCTAGGTAAAATAGAGGGATAAATGTGGGGGTGAAACGGAAGGGAAATTAAAAGGTTAGGAGAAGGTTATTTTTTGGAAAGAAATTTAGATGTTTTGTTCACATTTGTTATTGTTAGACTGTTATTTATTGTGTCACAGTTAGTCTTGGCCAGCATAGACATCTATATATACTTCATGCCTAGAACTGAGACCACCAGTGCCCCTCTCTGTGATGATTTAAGGTCTGCCAATATTTGCCTTCATGCATGAACAAACTCAGCCAAAATGGGCTATCTGGAAGAGGATGTTTAATCTCACTTGAGATATTACCTTTGGGAAAGCAGAAAAGAAAAGAGACAGCCCAGCTGAGTCAGATCTGATAGGGACATGGAAGAAAATCATGGAGGGTGTCTTTATTCAGGGCTTTCTCACAAAGGAATATTTTAAAAACTAGCAGTAATAATAACCAAAGGAGAGAGGGAGATTGGCCCAAAACAAGAGGGAGCAATGGAAGAGGAAATAGTCCAGTGCTTTCCACTTGAATCCTGCTATGGTCAGGACTCATAAGAAGTATATCCTTGGTCATTAACTTTTATGAAGTGCTGATTTCCCTTGTGGCTTCCACCCGTCCATCGGCCCTGCA
Source organism: Emberiza elegans (assembly GCA_024865655.1). NCBI lineage: Eukaryota > Metazoa > Chordata > Aves > Passeriformes > Fringillidae > Emberiza > Emberiza elegans. Next base: position 28,179,734 of record JALJVW010000241.1, on the reverse strand, counting down.
GCAAGGGCTGCCACTCTCACACAGCTGAGCCAAGCAATTGCTCAGAGCGATCCTCCAGCACAACATTTTCTCTCTACCAACCTCTCCCCTCTCCCTAGCAGCCCTGAGACAGCCGTGCTCTGTCTGACTGAATGGCCACTAATGGCCCAACTGCTCTTAGCAAGCCTTGGCAGGTTTGTGTGCCAAGACTGTAAATGCTGCTGCTGTGTTTAGCACTGTTGGGTACACAGTGCAGTGCAAAGGAGCACAGAGCAGCGGGGTGCTCTCAAGCACTTTCCCTTCCTTGTGTGTGTAGCTTCTTTGCTCCCTGTAAATCACCTGGGGCTTGGGTATACAGCGCTCTGCAAGGTGCAGGTCAGGGCTGGAGGAGGTCTCTAGGGCCATTTAGAACAGTTTCTGTGTTGGTTTTCAGAAAACAAAACAGTTCTGACATGAGAAAACTTTGACCATCCCATGTTAGCTGTTTTTTCTGCTTTTTACAGAAGGGCACAGGTGGGTCTGAAGCCTAAGTTGCAGTAGTGTAAATCACAATTCCTTTCATAACCTCACAATTTTTTCACAATTCACATAAAGTATCAGACCAAAAAAGCCTCGTGCTATGTGTTTTATAGACATTCAGGGGAAGAAAAGGCTATCCCTGTAAACTATATTCTACACAGAAGGGGTTTTGACACTCCTCCTAAATGACTAAGGAACAGGGAAACAAAATTACATGTTAGAAGTAGTCAAGGGATTCTATTAAAAGAAAAAAAAAGCAAACAAAACAAAACTAAATCCCCCCCCAAACTAAACTGGCACTCATCTGATGACTGGTGGAGGGAATGTGGGTCTGGGTGTGGGACCTTGTATTCACAAACTGGTCATGCAAGGGAGTGTCCAAGGAAAGCAGACATTCTTGAAAGGAAGTCTGGGATTGATCAAAGTACCTGTATATCCTTAAATGACTCTTAGACAGTCACCAGACCTTCCATTGTCTTTGTTTTTGTCACACCAGGAGGTTTAAAATCACACTTGCATGGCAACCAGAAGGATAATGGGTAGCAGCAGACTGGAGTTGAAAATAAGGCAGCCCTCCTCAATGGCCAGAATGCACACAAGTACTGCTAATATTCAGCAACTAAAACCAGATCTTTGAACAATTTTCTCTCAGGAAAACACTCAGTAGTTTTTCATCAAACCTTGTAAAGAAACACAGATTAAAAAATAGGTACAGCAAATAAAGAGATAGTTTTATAAAAAGGCATTTTTATTTGAGTGTCTGCCCTAGAACAAATTGGGAGAAACAGGAGGAGGATATGTTTTCATACTACAGAAATCAAATGAAACCCATGGAAGAGATTAGGTTTTTAAAGATTTAAATACCTGTCATCTCTCATACATTTTTCTCTCAAAAAAACCCAAAGAAAACACTTTAATTAGGTATTCTTTTTCAGATTCTCCTTCTTAAATAAGAAAGTCTCCCTTTTTAGACAGAACTATTTTTGCATCTTAAGTGATAAATTGGCTTCTGTAGCCTGAATTCTAAATCTCTGCACTGAAAATCCAGACTTGTTTTGGGTTCTATGAATTCAAGAAACAAGTAAAGAAAAAAATACTACATTAAGACTTAAACTAAATACTTTGTCCATACATTATATGGAGTCATTTGTGATACTTAAGACATAACATGAGCCAATTTATCCTCATTCTGCACCATTTGAGTGTGTCATTTCTGGGTCACTTCATTGCTAGATGTCACTGTATATGACCATCACATCATCCTCACTTTTCCCCTTTAACACTGCTGTGCCTCTATGTGTTTGTACACAGTACAGTAAATTTGCCTTTCTTTCTCAGAGGTTATTTCTCCAGGCTGTACCAGCCTGATTTTTAGGAAGGAAATAATTAACCTCATGCTTCTGTTGAAGACCTCAGTGGCCCCGTGTGGAAAAGGGGGTGCTTCTGTCACCCACCTCATCAGGAAACCCATCACCTCTTCTTTTCCTCTTTGCAGCTCTGTTCTTACACTGCACACGTGTAAGTTGGCAAAGAACAAACTTCCCACACAGTCTCTGTCAAGGAGCAGCAGCCACACAAGTCCTTCCCTGAGAAATCTGGCAATAGGTTGTTGGAACAGAGAAGGAAGTCAGTGATGCTAATAATCCTCCTGCAGCAGGCAGAAGCTGATATTTTAATAAACATTGCCTTTTCATATGAACTTTTTCCCTCTCATGTTAAGAGAATTGTTTATATATAATAAGGGGAAAAAATCCAATTCCCATGTCGCAAAAAAAATTTTCTTCTGTGGGTCATTGGAGCTGAAAATAAACCAAGCTGGCTGCCTCTGGGGATTTATTGAACTTGAAGTGCCCAGGACTTATTCCATGATTACAAAAAGCAGAATAACTTTCAAATTTGCTACCTGACAGACTGAAACAAGGTCCTCAATGCTGTTGCATGCTGGAGAGAAGAAAAATAGAAAGACCATATCAACTTTAGTACAAAACATGGCTCTGTTTTACTTCCCTAGTATGCAGTGCCCACGGGAGCCAGAGAAAAAGGCTTAAATAATTATATCTGATTTAAAGAGGAGGGATTTAAAAGTAGCTGTGCACGTCCTTCACATGGTTTGCCATCAGGAAGCAAATGAACTCTTTGTGCATTGAGGGCAGTGGATGCAGAAACAAAGATGTTGTCAAGAAGTGGGTTTTTGAATACATAAAGCCCAAAATGTATGGCAGGGCTCTTTCATCCAGATTCTGTTGAGGGTGGAAGAGAAAAATCATTGCTGCAAAGGGGAGTGCAGATTGAATAATACTCTGGGAGCTTTTCCAAATATAATGGTAAAAAGTTCTCAGAAACAAGGAGTACTCTGAGCATCTCACCTTTCCCTACTCTTCTTGAGACAGCCACTGAAGAGTTAATGCTGCTTCTCCCCTCCCAGGGTGGGTAATTAGAATAAAAGGTTGCAGCTGTAGGCCCTTTTTAACTACCTCCATCCTAGGTGAAATGCAAATGGTGTCTTTGTAAGCTGGGGCTGTGCTTGGTTAGTGCTTGTACAGCTCTTTGTCCTTAGGGCTTACACAAATATCTTTTTTATTTGTTGTAGTCAGTAAAACCTGGCTCTCTGCTCCTGACTAAGGGCTTGTTGTGACATGATAAACACATATTATAGCTTTGGCTTTTGCAAATATTAAAGTGGATGCTATGTGTAGTGCATTCTAATATAACATTAACTTTTGCAGAAGTAGCTATAGCTGTGAAATAATAACTAATGCTTTTTTTTTTTTGGCAGTAGTTAAAATATATCAGACATATCAAGTATGTCTATACTTCTGTGTGAAGTAGGTGATGTTGGTTTAGAGCATTTGAGGTTGACTTGCAATAATTGGAGTGTCTGCATGGTCAGGTAACATCTGAGGAATGGGTGTGACCCCTGCCACTGACTCTTGGACTGTCACCTGCTGAAACCATGGAACAGGGGCTCTTATGAGGAGGTGACACAAGACCCCCAAAACCACTACCAAGATTGCTGCACAGGATCTAAAAAGGCTGATCAGAGGAGGGGCCATGCTAAGAAGTTCCTGAAACAGGTAAATGAGTTTAAAAAATGTTAGAATATGTATCATTATACATATTCAAACATTTTTAATTTATGAATGTGTTTTTGACCGGTGCAATAGAAAGAAGAGTTGCTGTTATTAACTGGGGTACCTCTGGCTATAGCACTCTGACTTTTGCTTTATTGACTTGGTCCCCTATTAGCCTTTCTTAATTTTTTAGAAATTCAGCTGAGGACTGGGCTTCATTTCTCACATGTGATGACGTTCTTCAGCTGCTTAGAAGCTGCAGGTGAATTCTCCAAGTACCTCCTAACTGTTCATAACTCTGCAAGCCATAGATGGAGCACTGCAACACCTCAGTGACACCCCAGATACTGGAAACGTGGGCCACATTTACAAGAGAGTGGGAGAGGGCTGCAGCTTGAGAAGAGGACAAATCAGGGAATAAGAGCAATGTATTTGTCCATAGGGCAGCCCATACTCCTCAGCAGGGGGAGGTGTCTGATGACCAAGGCCTGTAGCTCCTCTTGTGAATATACCTGTAGTTGCTCACACATGAGATTGTACCTGTATAAATTTCAAAGTCTCAGAATCAATGCACTGGTAAAAAGGATAATGGAGGCTAAGGCTGCTTTCATCCAGTCCTTGTTCCACCAGTCTTATTTAATTCATTGCACCTTAGTGAAAAAGCTGAAAGAGTTAAGTGAAAAAAATTTGAGGGTATCAAAATAATGATATTCTTCTTCAAGAATGAAGATGAGAAAGAATGGCTGATATTTTATACATTTTTAATGCATTTTTGTCTTTCTGGGAGAATCTTGAAGATCGATTACTCACAATAAGTTCTTAAGGGAATTAATAATTAATTAGTTGCATGATGCCCATCTGTTTCTGTATTTGATGGCTGTGTGCCACAGTGCCAACATCTGCAGTGGTGCCCTAGAATCCAAAACAGTGAATTTGGGGTTTGTGGGGAAGGTGCTGCTAAGGCCCCATGCCTGCTCAGGTGTGAGAGCTGGTGGGTGGCTGCAGTTCAATAACTGGCTCTGGGAGCACAGGTGAACATGGCTCCCTTCAAAAGAGGCTCAAGTGACTCCTCTTCTGTGTAGTCACAGCTGTAAAGTGATTTGGCTTCCCTGTGCAACCCTGGACTTGTTAAAATAAAATAGAGAGGGAAATGGAACATTTACAGAGTAGGAAGAGATGTTAGTGGTAATGGTCCGAGTTTCTCGCCTTTTCCTTTTTTTTAATGTTCTTGATTGCTAAATTGCTGTGCTTGATGGAGGAAGGGAAAGAATTTGCTCTCTGCTCCTTCTGCTAGAAGGAATTTACAGGAATGTGAAAGGAGTCAAGAGCAGGGAGCCAAATCTGTCTAGTGAAGGTGGTAGTGTCCATGATTGTGGGCATCTATAAAAGACCGTTCAAGGAAGATGGGAAGGACTGAAAGAAAAAAGGAAGAGGTGGAGGTGTTAGAGCTGAAGTATCAGCTTTCTCACCTCAGCCCAGTTAGTGAAAATCTGACTTTTAACTTTACCTTCTCTGCTGTGTCTTTATTTTGAAGACCTCACCTCTAATAGAAGATGTGATACAGTTTGCTAATAGTTGCTCTGTGGATTGCTCCTTCACGCAGTCAGATCTCTCACACATGCCAGTCTGCACTGAACACAGCAACTCTGGGAAGAGCACTCTCCAGAAAGCAGTCTGGCTTCCCTCTGAAGGCATTAGGAGTTGTCTACTCATTCTCTGAGTAATCTCATTTCTAACCTAAATAAGATCTGTAAAATTGGCTATGTAAGATTCTGTGCATCTGGTGTTGGTAAGAAATCCCGGTTTCTGTACAATTTCAGAGTAAAATGCAAAGTAGTGTGAAGAGTAGACTGAAAAAAATAATTAAATGAAATTAAGATTCAGGTCTAGATTTTTCTACACTTATTTCAAAGTCTGTTGTCATAGCTACCGCAGCATAAGGCTGGTTTAGTTTGTTCACTTTTTCTTTAAAGACGTGTTCACCTTTTAAAGAAAATTGAAGTAACTAAGCAAATACCTGGAGAGAAAAAATCAAAGTTGTCCTTTGTGCAACCATAATTTTATCATGATTTATTATTTGGATCAGGGATATTCAGCCTTTATCAGATAGGAGCCCTTTGTTCCTCAGGCCACAAAGCCAGAAAATAGTTCAATGAATATTAAAGTAGTCTGTAGAGCAAAACAGTTGCAAACTTCAAAAGGGTCAAAATTCAGCATGGCTATGTCCCCTTGGTCTCACTTGCTAACATAAGTTATCTAAATATATTATTATGGCCTCAAAATTTTGGCTTCCAGGAACAAAACAACCTTTTTATTTCTGGACTCAGGAGGTACCCAAGGTTTAGACATATCTGAAAACATTAACCTTTTAAATTTGGCTTAAGCTATGGCAGATACATGGCATCACTTAGCTCTTTATTTATACTGCTCATCTTATATCAGTCTTTTACTCTAGAATTAATTTTTACATGCCATTATTGGACAATTAAGATGAAGCATTTTTGCTTAAGTAAAATTGTGGTCTTTAGATTGGACTGGAAGTTGGAAGTCAATGATTATTTTATGGCAGGTCAGCCATAATTCCTGTCCCCTGGGTCAGCTGCTGTGCCTGGCCTGTGAGCTTGCTGCTGTCCCCTTTGCCTCTCCTGTGGCCCCACATCTGCATATGGTTCATTTCTTGAGCCAGGTTCCTCAAGCTCAGGGCCCTTAGCTGAGCTGGACCCACAGGCTTACCACATCTAGGGAATTCCCTCTGGCTGTTGGTATTCTATTTCTAGAGTCTCATACCTTCTCGGTGTTTTCTTATGGCTGCAGATCCTCACAGCACAGACTCCTTCAGCAGACTGTTCCTTCTTAGCCAAGGCTCCTCCAAGGCTCTCCCTGACTGGCCAGCCCACCCCCTTTTATCCCAGTTACCTTGACTGGCCACAGCTGCAGCCCAATGAAGGGCATCACAGCTGCAGCCCATCAAGCATAACTGGGACCTACTGGGGCAAGGCCTATACACAGATATTCAAATACAGTACAGATATTTCACTGGGACTCAAGGGCCACTTATACAATAAATATATTTTCAAAGGCCACCTATATTTCCCCTTTTTTCTTTTACTTAGTGAAACAGGTCTTACATAGAAATATTTACATATTCTTTAACAGTTATACAGATATTCAAATACAATACATACTTCTTCCCATGACTCAAAGGCCATGTACAACACACACCCAGCTCCTTGCTCAAGGGCCATATTCTTTCCCCAGCTCCTTGATCCAAAGACCATGTATTCTCACAGCTCCTGGCTCAAAGGCCATCCACAGCTCTTGGCTGTCTTATATCTATCAACTATCATGGTGGGGTCACCAATTGTTGTTATTATATTTCTAGGGTCCCATACCTTCTCAGTATTTTCTTATGGCTGCAGAGCTTCACAGCACAGAGTTCTTCCTCAGCAGACTCTTCCTCAGTCAGAGCTCCTCCAAGGCTCTCCCTGACTGGCCAGCCCACCCCCTTTTATCCCAGTTACCTTGACTGGCCACAGCTGCAGCCCAATGAAGGACATCACAGCTGCAGCCCATCAAGAATAACTGGGACCTACCGGGGCAAGGCCTATACACAGGTATTCAAATACAATACAGATATTTTACTGGGACTCAAGGGCCACTTATACAAAACATATATTTACAAAGGCCACCTGTATCTGGCCAAGAATTGCTTTTTATATACGATATGTCAAATAATGGGCACTGGCAGAGATCGTATCTCTCATTGCTGTAATGATCTGACAGATGGGTGTCTTATCTCAAGAAAAGATGGAGAAAGGAATGTCTTGCTGTGCAGATAGGGAATATCTCTAAACCCCATGTGTCATCCACAACTTGATAACCCACTTTGTTTCTGCTTTGACTAGTGGCAACTAGTTTTTTTTCCTTGCCCAGTGTTTTTGAACTATAGTGTGAATACTTTGAATCCTAATTTAGTCATATTTTTAACGTTCCTAAATCTATAATTTCATATATGTAGTTTCCTAAAGCCAATAGCTGCTTTATTCCTCTACAGGGAAACTTTTTTCTATAAAAATGAGTGAGAAATTAGGAGGAATAAAATAGGGTGTTAATCAGCTTCAAGACAATTTTCTAGAACTTTCAACTAGGCAAATCTCTGACAAGAGGCAAAGCACTGATTGTGCAAAATGCTTGAGCTTGCAGATAATCCTGAACCTATGAGATATCATTTGTAATAACTGAAATCCATGCCATATTTAGCTTTCTGCTCTCTTTCAACATGGTTATTTAACTTGTTTGCTGTCCATAGGCTCTCTTGCTGGCTTAGAGATATGTATATACTTCATTGGATCTGGACCTAATTAAGCAAATTCCATCTGGTTTTGCCCCTGGCTTTTCTGGCTGATAGTGATGCAGTAATTCATGGGGACTGTATTTTCCCAGTTTTTACTCAGTTCTAAAAAATGAGATTGTTAACTGTGTTTTCTTGTGCACTCTTTCAAGGCACACAGAGTGGTTCCTCACACAATATACTGAGAAATAAATAAAGGTTTAATGCAGTATTTTACATATGGCAATAGTTACATGCTATATATTGCTAGCTATGAAATTACTGACTCCAATTGAAAGTTCTTTCATTTTCTTAATTGTAATGTTCTCCTGTTCTGGAGCTTGGCTCTCCTTAAGCACAATCCTGGAAACAAACACACTGTTGGTTACCTGTGCTCCTGCTATTTTGAGCTTTTTTGTCCGTTATAAAGTTGAATATGGCCTGTTGCTTGATATTTTATGTTTTAAAAAATGAAGATTCCTACAGCAATAACAACAAGCACCGGTGGGTTTGTGTGTTTTGGTGTAAGGGTTGGTTGCTGAAGTGCCTAATTACCAAGCTTTAAGAGAATTGGGCTGGGAGGGGCAATATGCAAATGCAGGTAAGCAAGCGTGCAATTACCCATTGATGTCAAAGTGAAATTTTGTACAAAAATCAGAGTTTTTGTCGAGCAATCACTTTTTAAAGAAAATCGAGCCATGTTTTGATGTGAAGCTAAAAATACTAAATACACACCTGTTCTTTCTTCCTCCTAGACACTTTTTGTGGCTAGCATAGCACGGATGGCTTGGTTTCCCTTACACCTGGCTGCTTGAGGGGTGGGCAGGGAGATGGATTTAGCAGTGCCTGCCCCCCTTCATGTTAGACAGCATCTCTTTAGTATTTAAAGAGCTGTTTCAGCTTTTCCTGTGGCTGGCTGGAAGGCTCTCCTGGCAGACTGAGCTGCAGTGTGAGTGAGAGGCCCCGCTGTGCTCCCAGGAGGATGGGGTTAATGGCCAGCCAGACATTAACCTCAGGAGGATGGGGTTAATGGCAGCCCAGCCCACCCAGAGGGCAGCTCCATGTACACCCCTCGTCCAGCACAAAGTCTTTCCCCTCACCTGCTCTTGGGGCTGTGGATGCTTGACTGGTGCAGATGACGCTGGCAAGAGACAAGTGTGCGCCAGGGGCCCCTAGGCACAGCACAAGCAGCCTCCTCTCCTTCTGCAAGCACCAGGGCCAGGCCACAGTCAGCAACACTGCTGTGCCCCAAGTGTCATAATTCAGCGTAAGTCATACCAACTTGCACTTCACAAAATCTCTAATTTCACTGAAAAAAGCTTTGGAGTCAACTGCAATGAGAAATTTTGCTTCTCAGCTGTCTCTGTGTTGCTATGATGTTAATGAGGCCAGATATAAAGAACTGCTAGGCAGCTGATCAGGTCTGGAAAGACGAATTTTGGATCTGTCTCCCTTTTCTTTCTCTGAGGAGTCAGTGTCCCCCATTGCTGCTCCAAGAAAGCTCCTAGGAACATCTCCTCCAGCAGATTGGTCCATGAGATGAAGAAATCCCTGTGGAGAGTGTAGATCTTAATGGTGATGTCATCCCAGGATAGATTTCTGCTATTTTATATCTTTTTCCTTCTCTGACATAACAAGATGACCAGAGAAAATTTGGGCTGCAGCATCATGGCCAATATTTTGCTCAAGCTGTCCTTTAAGCAAAATAGAATTGCTGCAATAGCTTCTGTGCCCTGTCTGATTTAGTAGAACTAAAAGTGCTTGGTTTTATGAGAATAAATGAGTAGTCTGGAGTAGATTTGGAAGGAGCAAGACAAAGCTGTCTTTGCTAGTAACAGAGCTGGATGAAACATGCTGTACTTGAAGTTTTAGACGATTCCTGGAGTCCTGGCAATGACACTTTATTTTTCTGGTCAGATTTGTAGATATTGAAGGCTTAATATTTCATTTGACCATTTAGCTTTAAAAAAAAATCTACCTCCCAATGAACACAACTTTTCTTTGGTAGCAAAAAGATCTAGCTGCTTTCTCCTCACTTTGAAAGCTCAGTCATGGTCTACCATTTATGAGGAAAATTCTTAGTTGGCCCAGGTAGGAGAGGGGCTCTAAAATAATCTATCAAATATCAAGGAGGAACAAGGAGATTTCAAATTCTTTTTAAAATATCCCGTTAAAACTAGAAAAATCATAAGTTCATAGTCTTAAACTGAGATAATATTTCTGTTTTGGAACTTCCATTAAGATGATGAAAACAAAATATCTTCATATGACTGGCTGTAACTGGATTTTATAAGCTGTTGTGCCCTCTTGGAGGGAAAAAATGGTGAGAAATTTAGTTAAATAGCAAATCTACCAGAAAAGTAATAATATTAATCATCATGAAGGTTGTTAATGATGAACTTTTACAGGGTAAAACTCAAAATTTCTGGTTAGTTGGTGACAGAGACAGCTTTTATCCGAGGCGTTCTGAATGACCACTTGGCAAACATCCCTGAGAGCACAGAGTGTAGGCTGGTGGCTTGGGTGCATGAGTTAAACAGCAACAGCTCAGAAAATGCTCCTTGAGTTTTTTCAGCAATAAAATATTTGGATGATTTTATGTGGGATATTTTTTAGGTAAAGTGACTTGTTCTGTCACAGAAATATCCCAGTAGGTGCTCATCAATTTTAAGAGATATTTCTACCTTTATTAATATTTTGTGTGGTTGTTCCCCATAAATACAAATTCCTTTTCCAAATGGCATATCTCATCCTTTTCATTTTTAATCCTTGAATATTTTGTCAAGACGTTGTGTTTTGACCTTATGCCCCCATTAAACACTGAGAGCAATTATCACAGGTGGCAATCTTCACCTCCTGTGATCCCTGAGCAGTGTAAAGCACTTGTTCAGGATCATTGCTCGTGTCTCTCTTCCATCTGCATGTGTAAGCACACCTACTCTTCCAAACAGAGCAATAGTGCTCCATCTGTAGCTCAGCAAATCCCATCTCTGTGTCCCCAGGCTGATTTCAGTTCAGCAGTTCCCACCTCAAGGTCCCCAAGGGTGGGAGCTGCAGGCAATCCAATGAACCATCTCAATGTCATAAATTCAACATTCACTATAAATTCAGTTCAATAAATTCAAAATAAATTAGATGACATAAATTCAAACATTACCCAGGTGTGTGCCAGCCTCTGCACTGGCATTTTGCTTCTTTAAGAGATAAAAAGGTTTCACAGCTTGGGCACTCTCTAGGTGGGCAGTGAACAGTATGGGTGACATAGAATTCTTTAAGGAGGTTGTAACAAAAGTCAGCTTAGATCAGCCCATCCTCTGTTAATTTCTAGTGCTGGCAGGTACCTAAATCAAAAGTGTGGATGAGGAGGAAAAGGAGACCGTGGCACTCACATAAAGGAGGCAAAGGGCTGTGGGTGTTTAACCAAGAGCACTGCAGAGAACAGAGCTATGCAGAAGGACCCATCCTGAGGCAGGTGGGCAGGCTGCTGAAGAAATCTGCTCAGTTTCTAAACTAATTGGAAGGGAGGAAAAGGGTGGATACAGAACATGGGTGCTTTGTGGCACTCTCATGTGAACAGGAGGGAAACAGATAAGTTGTTGATTACTTGAGCTTATTTTTTCTTTCTAAAGAATAATAGCTTCACAGAAAATCAATTTTCCCAAGGAAGCAGCCAAGGGATGTCCAAGACAACAAATAAGTGTACAGCCATAAAAAATGTGTTTTGCAGGTAGAATTAGTACACTGGGGGATGGGATCTTAATGGGAAATTGAACATTAGAAAAAAAGCCCATCAGAATAGCTGAAGAAAATACGTGAAGAAAGCAGATATAAAGTAGTTATATAAAAAACAGTTTGGACATAAATGGTAATCTCTGGTGGGGTTTGGCTTATGGCTGGAGAGGTGAGCTCTGCTGTCTTTAGCTCTTGTCCCTGGCTGTAATAAGCATTTCAGGGGGCTGCAGGAGGAGTGTGCATGTGGAGTTGTGTGGTTAAAGTACGTAACAAAATACAAAAAAAGGTGTTCTCAGCATAGCTGCAGCTTTTGCATTGCTGAGGTTGCTGTGTTTGATCTTGAGCCCACAATGGTGAAGCCGAAGGTGCGATATTGTCCTGGAAAGAATTTCCAGTGGCCAATCAGTTCCTGCACTGTTTCAGAGAGATTGAAATAAAACCAACAAGAACTAAAGATAAAATGTGGAAGACTCAAAGGAAAAAGTGAATGAAATACAATAACTGTTCTGTATAACAAAAAAAAAAAAGGGTGAATGTTTATGTAATTGTCCTGAAAACAGCAATATAGGCAAGATTTCCTGTAATGAATTCAGGGCAAGGTAACATCTTCACCGTGATTAGTGGAGCTGCATGTGATCCTGAAAAATTTCAGTGGTTTTCACTTCATCTTCTATGGGCAGGCAAAAAAATCCCATGGCCCAGTAAAGCAAGTGAGCAGGGCTGGAGGAGAGGCTCCAAACTTTTTGGTTTTGCAGAGCATTCAAACGTCACCTTTGTGGCCAGAGTTTCACCCTGCAGTTTGACATCCTGAGCATGGTGCTGTAGTAAATAACTCCTGCAAGCATCTCTCATGATGCCCAGCATTACCAGCCATGGCAAAAAGAAAGATGCTTGTATGGAGGAGGGCAGTGAAGATCCTTTTATACTAAAATGCCATAGGTTGGGAACTTCTGAAAAGAAACTTCACAGCAGGAATGGGAAGCTGATGTATCTGGAGTTCGGTGGCAAAGTGACTGAGTCCGTGCGAATTTAGGGAACAAGCACCTGTCTAAGTGACAGGTCAGACACCTGAGGGTGGCTCCTATTAGTGCAGCCGCACCTGATGATCTGACATCAGCTCACTAACAATGCTTAAGAATCCTGTGAGCTCCCACACAGCTGTTTTTTAAAAAAAAAATCAAAACTAATCCTTACCTGCAGATGGTAATGGTTGATTCTGTGGGAGGAAGGCAATCCATGGCTCAGGAAAAGATCAAAACATCTGCATGTCATTGCTGCCAGGCTCTGTGCGTTGAGTGTCCTTCCCAGCCCCTTGGAAATTCCTGGAAAGCATTTCTGCAATGCTTTCAAGTCAGTAAAAAATTGCAGGACAAATGTGGTAAAATGGGAAGAAAATGGAAACAATGACGAAGAGAGCATAGTAATCCAAATAGTGACAATGCTACAAGCGAAAAGAATAAGAAAATATTAGTTTGTTTTTTTTTTTAAAGTTGAAGAAATTTCATTCAAAAGGCGGTTACATATATTAATTTTTGCCTGTTATTTCACAGGACATGTAATACAGTTTTTCAGTAGTGATGGCCAGGAAAGCAAATGCTGTCATTAGGGATAGCTTGGGTGGAGAGTAGATAAAAATATTGAATTATGAAAATTTAGAATTTTTGAAGATCTCAGAGATTAAATTAATAGGTTTATGAATATTTATTCACAGTCTAATAGATAAAATCAACATTTAGCTGCTATGCTATGGGAAATTGAATTTGAAAGATTCTCTTCCTTCTTTCCTGCAGGCATTCATTTACCTGTACTGAAATCAACTTCCCATCCCATAAATAAGCAAGTAAATAACAGGGCTTTCCACATAAACAGAGGGGGGTGTTGGCAGAGGTACTGTGAGCAAAGGGGAAAGGACACTTTAGAGACAAAAGTGACCTTCTCCAAGTCTGAGTGCAAGGAGAGAGGACTTGCAAGTGCCCCTTCCCTTGTGTTCGGCCAGCTCGTGCTGAGAAGTTCAAAAACAAGGTTGAAAGGAGAAGGGAAATGTTGAGAAGCTGGTGGGGAAGTGGCTTGGAGTGGCTGAGGGGTGACAGCTGGACACACCTGAGAGAGATCGGCCCCAGCTGTATCTCCTGCAGGGTTTGGGTCTCTCTGTGCTGTGATCAAGTGCTTCCCTCTGCCCCTGACGAGCTGCCCTGCTGAGACACATCAGGCTCACTCTGTCCTGTTCCTTGCCTGCCCTTGAAGAGAGCCCTCATCACCTACTAAAATACCCCTGGATAGAAACCCCCTATTTTAAAGCTAGTGCCTACACAATTTTCCAGACTGTGTGCTCTGTAAACAGCAAGGTGATTTGGGCATGGAAATTAAGGAATCTCCATCACACACAGGAGTGGATTGCAATTCTGACTTGGAGCGTTATAACTTGACTTTGTCCTTTCTCTGTACCTAATGCACCTATTTCATACTCACACTTATTTCACCCTGTCCATTTTTCTGCTAGAAAATAATTTGTTGTCTCAGTTGCAGTTCTGTAATTCCCCAAAGCCAAAGAAGTTTTCTTCCTTCAGTGCCTGCTTCTATCCAGCCCATGTTGTGTATCTGAGCTAGTGAATTGCACAGAAGCTGAGTTAACTGCTTTGTGTCACTTTATTTAAGCTCTAATACTTTACACACAAACTGAGTATGATATTGGAGGCAATCAACCTGAAGATAACACCAGTGGTTTCAAATAAGCACCCTAGTAAGATGAGTTTTTAGCAGTGTCCTGGTACTTGTTCTGAGATCAGGACAGGGGAGCCTTTGGGCAACAATGTTATAGTTAGAAAGTGATTGTCCTGGTTTCAGTTCTGTCTTTTCTCAGGGCTCAGTTATCTCTGTTTTGTGGTTGGTTTGTTTGGTTTTTTCCTTTCTCTTTTTTTTGTTTGGTTGGTTTTGTTTTGTTTTTATTCCTAGCTAAGTCTTATCCAGCTCATTACCTGCACATGTCTCCCTTTCAAAATGTGAGGTAGAACATCATCTGATGTTACAAGCTCTTTCAACCATTGTTTCCCCTTAGTATCCACATGGAATCCTTTTCATTGAGTCTCTGGGCTGGTGCTGGCATTCACTGCACAGGCTGCTGCCAATTGTGCACATCTTCACTTTGAGCTTTGTAGGTGACTTCTGGCAATCTCTTTGGAAAGACTTAGCTGAGTCCTGTGCTCACGGCTGAGAAGAAAGTTTTCTCATTCTAGCAGTACAGACAATTTTCTTATTAGGGATTTGTCTAGGTTCCCAAATTCATAAGATGGTTTTCTGAACGCTAAATCAGATATATGTCTGAAAAACCCCAAAACAGGCAAAAACCTACTCCTCTTCCCTCCCAAAAAACAAACCACCCCCCTCTTGTCTCTTTTGTACGCTCAGTCAGTAGTCCCCAGATGTGGCAGTACAATGTGTTAGGCCCCTAAATGCTCTAAGAGGTCAAATCCTTTCATGTACATGACATTCCTTTTCTCTGCCATGAGGTCTGCAGTTCAGCTTTGTCAGAGGGCTTTAACCTTCTCTACTCATGGTTCTCACTGATGAAAATCTTGTCTCTTGTTGTCTTTCATTTTTTGGGGGGGGGGTGTTTCTTCCCCAGCACCCCCTCACACCTCCTCCTCCTCCCCCCTTTTTTCCCAGCTTTTCCCAAGCTGTTGACTGTTCTGAGGGGTTTTTCATGTTTGTTTCCATTTTGGAATGCTTTCCCCTGTCACACTCCCGGTACAGAGCCAAGGTGCCCACTGGTGCTTCACCCAGTGCCTGTTCAGCAATGCCCAAATGTCCCTGCAGTAAAACACCAGCGTGCCCATCTGCCTTTCGCCAGGGCTGTTTAAAGCACAGCTCTCTGCAGCTGGCATGGAGTGTTTGGTAAAGAGGCAAAGCCAAGCCCTAAGGGAGTTAGGGGAACTGGGAGCTTTTACACAGAGAAGCAGCAATTTTGCTTGGAAAACTCTGGAGCTGATAAACTCAGTGGGAAGCCTGTGGGCCCTGCAGCAGTTAGTGGCCATACAGACTCATCACTTCTTGGTGGCCTGAAGTCATTTATCAGCTCAGCATTTCATTGCAGCCTATTTAGGCTGACAGTGATTTAGCTCGATAACTAAAATTAGCCAGTGTCACTGTCACAAATATCTTGATACTTGCAGCCTAGCAGAATTTAAAGAGACACCTTTCTTACCCTGCCAGGAAAGCCTTGTTCTCCAAACAGACTCCTGAGTTTCTGAGAACCAGGATCCCAAGCCTGACATGAAGCCAAAGCAGTCAATTATATCTCAGGTGACACAACTTCTTAGGTGCCTCCTCTAAAGGCATCCTTGTCTTTTGATCTTGAGTACAGGTCTCAAACTTCTGAAAACAGCTTGTTTTATGATGGGGAGTAAAAAATATCCGTACCTTAAGCCAAAGAGCCAAGGATTGAATTACCATCAATACGATTTGCCTTCCAGAGAAGGGCTGAGGCATACTGGCAAGAGAGTGTGCAGAGACCTGGCTTGCAGTCTCACACTTGGCTTGTGCGCTGCCTGAAGTGCATGCCCACTGCACATTTAGCACCCTCTCATCTGCCAAATGCTGCTATTAGATTTTTTTCCTTTATTTTTTTTCTCTTGAAGCTGCTATCAGTTTATACATTCCAATCTGTAGCCTGAACCTCAGCTGATGACACCACAGATTGCCTCTTGTTGATGGTATCCATTATGCCTTTCCTAACTCACAACCTGGAAAGGATTGGGACCAGGGCCCTCAGGCCAACCCTTAGAGTGAAACTGTTTTGCAATAGAGTTTTAACTGGACTCTTCAGACTAAAAAATGCTTTTACTGCCACAAGGATCCTTTAGCTAGTGCTGAAAGTTTTCTTCTGTCTCTTTGCATTGTTTTGTCTCACTCTAATGGGAAAAAAGGAAACGCATGTTTTCTTTGTTAGGAAATGAGAAGTGACAAACATTAAAAAATTATATTGTGCAACATCTTTAAACATTTGACATTTAACAATGTTTACAAAGAATAATATTATCAACTGCATATTTTTGAAGAGCATAATTACTTGTGCATGTTTGATGAAAAATCAAACAGGAATACATAGTGATTTAACCAAATAAGCATTCAAGCATCATTGGCTGCACAAAGGATTAATAATAACATAGAAAAAATATTTTTCTTAGGGAAACTATGGAAAGCTATTGCGTTGTTTCGTCTTCCTATTGTTACTTCCTGAAATACTAAACTCTTCCAGTTCTGCTTTGCAAGAAGACACATTACACTTGGAATCTGCATGCAGTAAGAGGGAAAACCCTGATGGGAGACAAGCACTTGCCATAAATTAGCAGCTTTATGAATATTTGAGTTGGTTGCACTCCTGAAGCATCCTAGTGGGTCAGCTCTGCTGTGGCTGCACAAATGTACTTCTCTGTGGTGTGCAAGCACTGTGAGAAATGGATCCAGGCTGACTGGAGGCAGGCTCTCTCTGCACTGATTAACATCTGAGCATCATGTAGGGGAAGATTAAAATGAGGACAAAGGGTATTTTCTGTTAAATTATAAAAGAAGAACATGCCGTATGAATTGCTCTCCTCTAGTTTTCGTTGTGTATGTATGTAATGAGATAATGCATGTTAATCCTCATTAACCAACCAGGAATATGTTTTAAAAAAAGTTTAACTCATTTCTTCCTCTTGTGGGTGGCAATTGTAAAGATTCCAAATACCCTGGACATGCTCCTTCCAAGTGAGACTTGAAAATGTAATAGCTGTGAACTCAACAGTGTGTTTCACCTCAGAAGCTCTGAGTAATTTACAAGCAGCCTATTCCTAGGATGTGAAAGTGTTACTACATCACCTAGAACTACATGAAGAAAACCAGCAAGGCACACTGGTCACTATCTATTTGTTGTTGTTTCCTATTGTGTAGACAGAAATGTTTGGGTTTAGAATGAGAGAGCTGACCTGAGAAAGTCCGTGTGAGGTCAGTGTCAAGTTCCAGGGAACACGGGTAATTGATAGAAGATTGATTAAGTAATGAAGGGCTAAAGCTCTGTGCAGAGGGGCTTGGATGACATCATGAACTTGAAATGCAGAACAGCAGAGACTCTTTAATTTTATTAGATGCAAGAGCCCTGACTTGCAGTTTTCCTTTTCCTGAGCATTGAATTTTTACTAATAAAGCATTAGAGTGTGTAGGCAGCCTATTCCTGTCTCCATTGTTGTGCTGTGCTGAAAATACAGCAAGACCCAGGGCTGATGTTGTTGGTGAAAGGAGCTGTTGTGAGAGAATTGTCTCTTTTGGTCACACTTCTAACAAAATAGCTGCTGCCTTTGTAAGTCTTTTAAGTCTGAGAGATGTCTTTACCCTTCCTCCCTAAAGTTGCTTTGGTTGCATCCTCTTTATTAGGTAGAGACATATATAATTCAAAAGACATAATTAGAAAATTGAACGTAAACACTTTGTGATAACTGTATTATGAATGCTGGGGCTGTTATTGTAACTACATGAAGCTGCATTCAGTCTGCTTTACAATGTTGGTGGTTTAAACAAGAGAAATGGGCTGCCTAACTTTAAAAACTAGTCAGAGCTGGGACTTCACATGCCATCAGCCTGAGAGCACTGCTGCAGCCCACTTCTGGTAGACATTTGACAGGCAACTCTCTAAAGAGGGAGGAGAAAAAGTCAAAATACACAGAATTGCTACCGTGACTTTCTTAAAAGGAAGCCTGTGTGTGTAAGTTTATGAAACACACAGGTATTTGCTTTTTGGAAGAGGTTTTCTTGTTAGACGCTCTACCCACCCTTTAAAGCTCTCAGATTAATCCTGATGCAAAATAGCACAACCTATTAATTATCAACAAAACCCTTCACAGGATGGAAAACTCATTTTACATAAATCCTTATTAGCCATATCTCCTCAGTGTTGCAGAACTTTACTTTTCATGTTTCTTGACAGCTCCCAGTTTGACAAAGGAAGCTTAGCTTCACTAAAAAAAGCAAATCCATTTTTTTGGGATTCCAATTAACACGTTGACATTGTGTTATAGAGCTGGAGGTGTATGAAATTATTCCCTGGGACTTTACCACCACTGGGAAAGGTGATTGATTCTGCTACCTGGAGGAAGTAATAGATAATGTATTAAGTAACACAGGGATGGTTTGTTTTGTTCCCTCTAAGCAAAAGATAAATTCCATCTTCATTTTAATTTTTACATGAGAGGCAGCACCACACAGAGGCACAGCTGCAAAGCTCAAACTTCTGCTGCTCCATATTGGGACCCCAGTGAAGCAGAACATTAATCTGTACAGCAAACAAATGACTATCATTTACATAATTACATTTAGTCACAATTTATAACATATTCATAAGTGCATGAGTGAGAATGATGCATTTGCTGAGTGAGGGATGGAAATTGTGGATCAGCCTGGGCTTTGCCAGGACAGGAGGAGTAAAAAAAAGAAGTGATTTTCCAGTGTGTTAGAAAATTCACACTTGTGATTTGGACTCCAGCTGTCCTTACCTGTCCTTTCTGGTCTTTTTGTCCTGAGGGGTTTTATTTCTGTGAGTGACTGTGGGCTGAGACTCTTTTGTGTAAACCTATGGTAATTCTTACAGTGACCTTTGGGGAAAAGGGCAAAAATGTGTTTTTCTCCAGAAATGTTTCCTTTAACAACTCATGATTTACTTGAAAGTGAAATAGAGTGACTAGAAATCAAAGG
The DNA here is from genome assembly GCA_024865655.1 of Emberiza elegans. NCBI lineage: Eukaryota > Metazoa > Chordata > Aves > Passeriformes > Fringillidae > Emberiza > Emberiza elegans. The sequence goes on along the minus strand of JALJVW010000241.1, from coordinate 28,160,381 downwards.
GGCTTCCAATAAATGTATTTTATCTTTGACTATGGCCCTTATGATTACCATAGTTGCACTACACGAGAAATTATAGAGCAGAAAGTCAAGCTTTCATAAAGTTTAAGTAAGTCCTCTTTCCCCAGAAGAGTATCAAATAATAATCTTAGGCATCACTTTTATCTCTACCAATGTTTGCTTTCTCCACTCTCACTTTTTTTCTTATTTTTCTTGGTTTTGCCTCTTTTTTCTGCTTTACTCTCCATTTTTTCCCTCTTGATTTTTACAAGTCAAAAGGGGAGCAATGATACAACCACGTTATAGAACTGGTAGGAATCCTGCAAGAGTTTCTTGTATCTCAGTCTCCATATTTCACATTTTCCTGTAATTCTGCCACTTTTTGAGCAATTGGAAAACTATTTATGAGATTTTTTTTTTTTGTTTTGAACTTCAATTATTTCTCTGAGTTTTAGAGTTCTCACATAAATGCATCACTCTGTAATTCTGAAGAACATACAATTACAACTCAGAATTTGGTGAAAAGAGAAAATTAGATGATAAAAAAAACATCTCATCTGATAGAATCAATTAAAACAAAAAGGCAACATTCCACTAAAACTAATTTTTGTTTCCTCATGGAAATTAGTGCCTTATCAGATAATTCTCTGTCCAGAAAGAATCAGTCTCCTAATCAGTACCTAATCAGTATTTGTGTGTGTTTGTGGTGGGGTTTTTTGATTGGATATTGGTTTGTTTTGCATTTTTTTTCCACCCAGCAACTTGCCGAGGGGATTATCACCCACTCAGAGCAGATCAATAGCACAGCCAGGAGTGGCAGGTTGGAGATTTTGCTCCCTTCTTCTGGCTCTGCCAGGACACTTGGCTGGCAGGGCTGCTCGGAGGTTGCATCTTCAGCTCTGGGGGTGTGAAGGGTTCAGTAGCAAAGAAAAGGATGGAATCACAAAGAGGTGACCCTTTAGTGAACGGAACTACCACTCTGGGATGAAGAAAGATGTCTTGGTTTAGGCTGTACATGATTTCACTTGTCCACTTTGCAAACCAGCAAAGAGCCTTAGATGCAAATCCATCCCCCGTGAGCAGGGCTGCATTTAACCACGATGTGAGCAAGAGGGCTGACAGTTTTCCTTTTGAATCAAAACCTTAGTCTAAATTCAGCTCTGGGAAGGTTGCCTGCCAGGAGTGATAATATTCCTACAACTCAAAGTTACTCATATCTTTTCAGACTGTTGTGTAGGGAAGAGATGCAGTCAAAGAAATCCCGAAGAGAGCTTTTAAATGCAATAGCACTGTTCATTTCCAACTCCCACACATTTTATAAAAAATTATATGTAATAGTTTCTAGAGTAATTTTCATGCAAATCTATTGCATTCTTCATAAAATCCAAACACGATGCATCTCAGTTGCACTTCATATGACCTCTCTGTTTTCAGAGATTTAAAATCCCAAAATCCCATAACTCTTCATGCATTCCTTAGTACTGGCTTTGGGGCTTTTTTTTTGTTCTGGGAGGGGGTTTTGTGGTGGTTTTTTTTTTTTTTTGTCAAAAAAGGTATATTGTGAGAAGAAAATCTGCTCCTCAATATTTTTTCTTTTTTTTTTTTTTTTTTTAAATCATCCTGGAAACTAAACTTAGTAAATTAAAAAGACATACCTTGGAAATGAATTTGCAATTGGTGTACATTTCAGCTATTGATACTGTGGGCTTCTAACCCAAGTAATTAATCTGTGGAGGAACATGAGAAAAGTTCTGTGACCTCTGGACTATTTCTGACTTCAGCCTTTTTGGCTTAAATAAATCTTTTGCCTTTGTGCAACTCTCATTAACTCTCTGGTAGTTCCCATGATATAATGTCACTTTATGCAAAGCAGGACATTCTTTTTCCTTTCAGTGGGATATCTTGTACTGGTTTCTCTTGTGGTTAATCTCTGGCCAAAGGCCAGAGGTGGTTCCACACTGAGTTACTGCAGTCTGCTGTAAACGAGGTTCCATTGCAGGATTTGGTACCTGCCTCTGGAGTTTTTTAGGGTGCTCCTATCTATCCTTTTGTTTCATTCTGATCTTGGGAATTGCAGGCATTCCTTTTGACTGGCCACCTGGCTGTATGACTGACCAGACAGCTGAAATTTGAACCATGAGAGAATAATGAAGATCATGAAGATTCAGACCAATCTTTGAAGGAATATTTTCCTTATTTAGTTCTCAATGAAAGGTCAGATGACTCCTGGCTTTCCTTTTTTTAATATTGTCCCAAAAAGCCTCCGGCAAATATTTCTAGAAGTCCAAACTTGGTTAAAGCTCATAATGAAATGCATTGTACAACATCTATTCTCTCTGGACTCAGTCCTTTCAGTCATAGGTGACTGATGCTTGATACAGAGGAAATAAAAATTACAGAGATATCAGGGCACCAATGGAAAATGTCAGGATTTAGAAAGCAATACTCAAACAAGGGACGAGAATGAAAATGAGGTAGTTAAGGGTAAGAATAGATCATGAAGAAGCCTGAAAGAGTGGGGAAGACAGAACATTACAAATATATAAAAACCTTCTCTATATGGAGAAAAAGTCTATAGATAGAAGTGTTATATTGTGGGAATTGTCTAAAGAAAATGGTAGAAATTTCATCACTGAAAATCCTTTTAGGGAGGGTTAGTAGCAACTAACAAGGTTTTGAAATAACAATCCTAAAATTGTCTGTTATGGATCCCTTTATCCTATTGCAGCGATTTCTTTTCTTTTGTCCTTGCATCTCTGTCTGGGCTGTGCTTGGTCTCAGAGTTGTGGTGAAATAGGACTCACCATCGTGAGAGGGGGAGGGATTACTGTGGACTCCATAAGCAATGGGAAAGGATCTATTGGGAATTAGTAAAATTTGTCTAAAATACCATGGAAGTTCCTCTCAGTACTGCTCTACTGTGAAATGCTTCTTTCAGAGAATCTTAGAACCATAGATTAAATAATTATATGTAATTTTTCATCCTACTAAGTTTAAATAAAATTTAAAAACTAGGTAAATGCTTTTTTGGTGGGATTAGTAGAAATGAGATATAATAGAGGCATGTTCCAAATGATCAGTAATGTTATAGCTCAATATTGGGTAGTGAGTTGTTTTACTACGTGTAGTAATGTGTTATTGGAAAACAGAGATGCCTTTCAGCATATGCTTGTGTCAATGAAATTGTGTAGAGATCCCTAATGCCAATCAGCCTGATCATTTAGTGCTAATAAAAAGCTATCTTCTCGTTTTTATTCACTCTGCAATTACTGAACTGTGTTTCAATAAGAAGCTGACAAGCCCCTTGGAAGCAATAAAATAGAGAGGTTCTTGGAGATCACAATCCAGCCCAGCCTTCTGTGTCTCTATAACCTTTAACAGGTTTTAGATCCTATGGGATTTCTAACTGACTCTCATAAAATTGATCCACAGCTGTGAGGATTAAATAACACTCAGGAAGAAACCTGTTCTCAATCCAAAAATGACCAGATCTGGAATGGTGGTCATATTTGTCAAAGAAATAAGAGGAAAAAGTGTAATGAAAACTTCTTTTCTAGCCTTTATGAAAGCTCTCCATGCTGAAGAGACAGCATCTGTACTGCACAAGACAAATCCAGGCACATAATTTCCTTCTGTACATCAGCTCTGCCAAGAGCCCAGTTGTGGCTCTTTGGGAGGATAAGAGTGAGAGGAGGAAGGAGAACACAGTTTATAAGACTGCTTAAGAGGATTTAGTCTTCATTTCCTGATGACAAGATAAATATTGTCTTGGGCAATTCCTAAAACCTAAAGTTTCTTAAAGTATCCCAGCACCCTGATAACCAACTCACAGCTGTAACAAATACTGCGGGATGGCTTTTGGTTTTGTTTGTTGAATTTGGGACTTGGCAAAAAATAATTAAATCCCCCTAAACGTGAAAATGACTAGGAAAGGCTGCAGCTTCCAGTGGTAGACATGGGGGAGCAGAGAACAAGAATGAATTTACCACAGTAGAGTGATTAATAATACCATGATTCAGTCATAATTTATGCAAGTGCTGTGGCAACTCCTTGCCTCTGAGATTTGTGAGCACAGTCCAAGTTCAGCAAGGGAAGTGAGCTGCTCATCAGTCAATGCAGAGAGGGTTTCAGCTTTATCAAATCTCTGGGAGTCACATAGCAATTTTACAATCCAGTCCAACGTGCTGCATGATGGCATCCAAGAGGCATTCTAGGAGGTTGCCTAGGCCTCCCTTTCTTGTAACTTTGAGGAAGAATAATCTGTTTTGCACACTTCTCTCAGCACTGTTGCAGTTGCACTTTTTGATGTGGTTATGGTGCCCGTCTGAAAATCCAGAGTCCTTTTTCTCCAATTTGCACAAGTGGTCCAGATATTCTTACTGTACAGCAACCCTTGTTTCCTTACCCCTATTCCTCAGTTATATTCTAGCAAAGAGAGGGCCATGGAAAATGAGTAGGACTTCAAAATTTATCCTGATATTCAAGTGCTGTCTTACAATGTCCTACAGTGACCCATGAAGAGCACAGGGCCTGATGATTGTTCCTTTTAAAATAACACAGCTCAGAGCATATCTGCTTCCCCTCAGAAGGAAGTTACAATGTGATTACCGTGCTTGATAGCAGTCTAAAATTAATCTGCAAGAAACCCTGACTTGATGTGCTGTGCAGCTGCAGTTGGGCCCTGGCCTGGCAGAGCTCGGGCCCTGGCCTGGCAGAGCTCGGCCTCTGACCAGTTTCTGTTTGTCCATCCTGTCTGTGCCCACCTCAGACACAGCACAAAAAAACAACGTGCTCATCTCAGGATCAGTTTCCCTTTGTTGTCTTTTGACTTCAGGCTCTGCCCATATCCTGCTCTCTATATTGAAATATTTCCATTTCTGATCTTAGTACTGAGAAGGGACATGAATTATTCAAGGAACAAGTGTATGGAGTTGGAATAATCACAAAACTCTTCAGAAGTGGAATACCTTTTTTATTTTTTTGAGGTTCAGTAAACTCTAAAAAAGATCTTTTCTAACAAGCTGCCATAAATGTACGCATCATTGAAAGAAAGCAGTAATTCAGCAACAGTATGATAATACAAATTAGAAGCTATCTTTCACAGTACATTACTGTAAATTATGACTTTAAAGGTCACATGACAGACAGATGGAAGCTGATCTAGTAAATCAAGTAAATGTTTACTGCTCTGGAAGCTCACATCTCTTCTCATCTCTGAGGCTTTCTTCAGCCCCAACACACAGTAATTACCATTTTCACAAAGTCCAGTTTATTAGAGTATCTGAATGTGTCAGGGCAATGGAGGGCACATTGCAGCTGAAAGATCAGTGAGAAAACAGCTTCCCAGGAAAAGTACCCTGTAATTGAAAAGAATGCCTAGTTACAAATTAATAATTTGCCATCCCTGGAAATTACTGGGTGTGATTACACTTCAGGCCTGTAGTCATTCCACTTGCTGTTGGCCAACATTTAGTGTTAGCACACCATGATCCCATTAAACCAGAAAGAAGCTGACAGCAGACTCCTGTGATGCTACTTGGTGTGCTTTTCAGAAAGGGGATGGCTAGGCTCTTATGGAAATCAGTTTTGAGTGTTGGAAAAAGATTGATCCACCATGGCTCATCTCATTATTTTTGCATGTGGGCAGTAAATGAAATCAGTAACAAACAAGTCTGAGGCAGTGTGCCTGTGTGAGTGTCAGGGTGAGCTGAGCACATTACAGTTCCACTTGAGTTCCACACAAGTGGAAAAATGGACAGGTTTCCTTGGGGCATTGCCTGGGGATTATCAGGCTCTGTGAAAGTTTTGCCAAGTCTCCACAGCACTGGGCAGTTTGAGATGCTGTCTTTAAGGCACTCTTCAAATCTTTTACATTCTGAAGCTCGATATCCATCTCTGTTTTGTTGCCAAGGTCTGGAGACAGACATGGTAAAGTTTACTGAGCAACTTTTTAGCCTTGAAGCTGTTATCCTAAGCCCTCCCTCTCATTCCCAAACCGTCAGTGCCTTTTGTAAGATGCCACTATGAGCTGCAATAAAAATACATTGCTGTTCAGCAGACTTTGGGAAAACTCAGCAGTGAAGGTGCAGTGTGTCTGTCCTTGAAGCAGATGCTGCCTTTAGTATGGAAAGGATATGAAAGCTTCAATTAGGTATTTGTTTCCTTGCTTTTCCCATGGGGCACTGAGCCCCCTGCCAACACAAGGGAGTTAGAAATAGAGAAGGTGGATTAAAGGCTCCTACACTCATTCTGCAGGAACTTCTTCAGGCCTTAGTTTGCACCAATGGAAATCCCAAAAGTCCAATGACAGTTCAGTATTGTTGGCATACTTAATTGACATTATGAACTCTCAATATAGAGGTTTTTATTACCAAGAATTGTAATTGCATTTAAATTTACTAATGCAAGTTAGGTGGTAAAACCAGTGTTACAAACTTCAGGGCCTGCAAGCTGAAAGGAAATTCAAAGTAGAAGCAATTTCAATCAAAGGGGCGTTTTTCTTGGGAGTCCCTGCACAAAGGAGGAGGCAGCAATACTCTCTCTTAAAGGTTTCTGAACAAGAGAGGAAGAAATGCTTTAGCTGATTAGAGGCTGTTCTGTTCACTGTGGGTGGAAAATCTGCCTTAGACTGATGTTTAGTTGCAAGGACAGGGTGACCCAGTCCAATCTCAAGTCTATAAGCCTTTTATCTGTTCAAGAATGCTTGCTGCTGAATCATAGGAAAATAGAGTGGTTTGGGTTGGGAGGGAACTTAAAGATCATCTGATTCCAGCCCTGCTGCCATGGGCAGGGGACATTCCACAAGCTTCACTGCCAAGGGAGATAAGGAATGCACAAAGAATTGACCAGCCAGTGCTGAAGTGTGCAGGGCCAGGGAACCCTCGTTTGTCAAGTGAGCTTTCATTGACTGAGCAGAGTCCAAATTCCCTCAGGACTTTTTTTTCAGCAGTGGTTGAAAACACAGCTCCAAACACTGCAATGTGCTTCCTCTGGGGCTGAGTGCAGAGCCTTTGCCACCTTGCCTCTGCCGTGCTGGGAGCACGGCCAACAAGACAGGGAGGCATTTAGTTTAAATATCTCTCTGCTAGCTAGATTCATTAAAAATGCTTCTCAAAGCACCTTCCCCTGATTGCCTTGCTGCAGCTGAAGCCATCTAACTGCTGCATCAAGCCTGTGGCACAGCCAAAACTCTCATTCAAAGCACTGCTGGCCTGGCACAGAGCATGGATCTCTATTGCTGCCTACCCAGCGGTGCTGCCTTGCATCCCACCTGCTTCCCAGGAGGACTTTGAATGACCTCTTGACCACCTTCCTGCAGGCATCAGCACTGGAACAGCCTCTGATTTTCCTCAGATTTATCCTTCTGGGGAATAAGAGGGGAATATTGCAGTGTGGCTTGGGTACCTGGGCAGTCAACAGTGCTTCTCACCTCTGAGCAGACAAACCTGTGAAGGAACCCCTGTGCGTGCTGCCTGTCTGCTCATCTTCTGTTGGAAAACTGGGTAAAAACTCTTGGCTGTGACTTGGAGCACATCAGAAAGTCAGAGTGAGCTCTCCCTAGACAGCCTTACCCTTATGCACAGAGTACATGAAATGCACAGATATTTCAGCAGTGTCACCAGTCACCAGCTTCTGTCCCCACCCCACCAAAAGGCTTTTGTTTGAGGAACTTGTTTCTCTTCCTGCCCCTACAAGCAAAGCTCAAGGATATGCACTAAGGGGAAATCTATCTGAAGTAATAGCAGAGCCTCTACTGAAGCTGGTCCTTTCCTTCATTACCTTCTGCTGAAACTGTGATCAGTAGGACTTAACTCACACTCTATCACAGCTCTGTATTTTTTCCTTTTTTCCCCCTTCTCCGTTATTTATCACATTGAACTGAAGCTTTGCTGAAATTTATTTTGGGGGAAAAGTGTTTAATATTTCTATAGTTTCCACTAAATGTGAAGGGATTCAAAAGGTTAATATAGTTTATTACTTTAGATCATTCCTGCTCCTAATGGTTTTCTTTTTGTCCTCATCATCCCAAATTCAATGCTTTATAAATTCTTTATTAGATATCTAACTGCATTATGTGTTATAGTACATTAATTTCACATTTTTAACCAGTAACTTGCTAATTAAGTAAGTACATGTTATAAAAAGCATAGAAATGTATCTGGTATAAAACTGATAAACAGGCATATTCTATTGAACAGCACCCAATCCCTGTGTGCACAGTCTTTTCTTTCAGACCTGGGTAAACGTTAAGACTTTGCATCTGTAGTGTGATGCAGACTTCTAGTATCTTTTTTGTGGTTTTGAGATCATTATTTCCTCTTCAAAGCCTTTCCCTGCTTATCCATTTATCCATTCCTTTTTAAAAATTATTTTTAATACTGTATTTATTTAGTTTCCAAGCCATATTTATCATTTTGGTTCTGTTTTCATTATTTACTACATTAGCAACTGCTTGGTTAAAATCTTCCCACACATCAAAGTGCAAGTCAAAATATTCCAGTGAAAATGCAGCTCGATTTTTTTTATTTATGTTATGAAGAATTAAGCCTTGAAGGCAGGAGGTAAATTATATGAGTAGGTTACTTAATCATTGCCTCCTAAATATAATGAACATTAACATGGTAGTTAACTTCCATGGTCAATTTTTAGTGCTAGAAGATCAGTGTTAGCACAACTGGGGCTTTTTCTTGCAAAATGTCTGTGATGGTATCTTCCCCACTGTTGTTATGCTCAAGAAACCAAGTTTTGAGCCAGATGACCAGATAAAATAATACAGACTTCCTTACTGGACACCTTAGGAAGATATAGTGAGTGATTAAAAATATTTATTGTTGAAATTTCTCCTGACCTTCTGTTGATCACTCTCTGCAATCATTCCAACCCAGATAAAATCTCCATTGTCCCTGTGCAATTTGAGTGATAAAGCAGGCTCCCCTTGCCTGCAGGCACACCATGGATATTATTTCTGGGATTTCTTTCTAATCACATTTTAGTTTTCTTTCACACTCTTAGCTTGCATTGTGTTAAACTCTACTGAGAAATGCTTTGAAAACAAACAAAAGTCCTCTGCCTTTCTTTTACAAATATATATACATATATATGTATATATATATACACATATTTTAACTGGGGAGACTGCTCACATAGGAGACTTCAGTGTTTTTATAGTTTCTGGAAGGGAAAGACACCCATTTTGTGTGGTTACACATTTTTATAGAGCATTATAGGCTTTCTGTTAATACAATTTAAAGGCTCAATGGTTTACTTTTTGAAATAAGTACTCTGGATAAACACTTCTCATCCTTGTAAGTTTTCCATTCCTTTGACAAACCAGACACAATTAATAGGAAGGAAATTTTTCTGTGAGTGAAGGGAAAAAAATACAATCTATACAGTTTTAAAATCAGCAGAAGGGAATTTGTCAAAACAATAGAACAATTTTTTTTAGAAAAAAAAAAGGGGAAAGAAGCCCAAACCTCTATGCTCTGCAGTTTTTTATTATAAATAAATCATAAATTCTGTGCTAGAATACTACAATTTTTTCATGCGCTTGTCCCTTCAGCTGTCATTGTGGATTTTGCCTTATGATTGCACAAAGTTGATAGCCCTCTCCCCTGTATTTGCATCGATTTATTTTCACATGTTCTGAGACAACATGTGAAACTTCTCCTATTTTTTACTTAGTTAGCAAATACAGTGCTCCAGAATTCAAATAAGTAACACCTCTCCTGTGACAGCTTTCCAGTTCACTGCAAGTACCCACCACTGCAAAAATGAGAGCACAGGGGGCTTGGTTTGTTTGCTTTTACATAAAGCTGAGAGTTCTATGTATATATCCTGTGCATAACCCTGCCACTTAGAAACAACAACAACCTGCTTTTCATTTGTCATTCGTTTGCTTCTTCCAGAAAGTTGAAAATGCTGAAAGAGTGGCCTCTTCCCCCATGTCAGAAGGGTGGGGACAGCCTTTCCCTACCCCATCAGCAGCCACAAAGATGTGGTTTTGTCTCTCACTTTGTCGACCTCAGAGCACATGGGGTTTGGGCAGCAAGTTGGAATGTGCCTCTTGTTCCTTCCTAGATGAAGCCCAAGAGGTGACACAGGTTGGAGTGAGGTGACACAGGAGTGCAATCCATATAAAAACAGGGCTCAGGTGCCCACTGGCTGGGGAGCAATGCAGTTCCCCCAACAAAGTCAATGTTTCTGTGCTGCAGCACATAAACTCTTCCTGTGTGTTGCCTCTGAGTTACTTATAAATGAAGAAGTTCTGGAAATGTTCAGTGGTTAGGGTTAAAAAAAAAAAAAAGAATACATGCAACACTCTGGAATGGAGCCTTGTGTCTGATTCCCACAGTTTCCCTCCAGACTGCAATGGGACAGGGTGGGTGAAATCTGCACTGCCTTTGTTCAACGGTGCAGGGGGTGCTGCTAAATACCAAAAGTGTGAGTTTTGGAGCTGCCCCCTCACTAAATTCACCTTTTTATTGTTGAACAAAAGGGAGCTGATTTTTTTTTTTTTTTTTTTGCATGTACAAATATGGAGAGAGAGAAAAGGAAAATTTTGTTTTCAAAGAAAAAAAATGCATAGGGCAGCATTTCTCAGCTTGGTGAGATTTGCACATATACACAGAGACATGTACCTGAACAAGATATTTCATACTTCATATTTCTTTGTGACACAGCCCTGCATCACCTGAGCACTGTAATAAAAAACAAAATATATTTTTATTATAGTAAAGTTGTTAAAAGGCTTTTTCATTCACTTGGGGAAGTGTGGATGAAAACCTTGATGGCCACAGATCTCTCAATATTAAGGCAATCCTGTTAGCCTCTTTTCATGTTCTTTGTTTTTAGCAGCAATTTCTTGGGTTTAAGGGGAGGTTAATGTTGATTTCTTTGTTTGGCATTTTTTTAAACCATAGAAAGGAATTTAATTTTCAGAGCTTGAAATTGAGAGATTAAACTCCATGTACATTTGCACTTTAAAGATCTGCAGCTGACAAACTAATTCTGCAATAAAAGGTGGGTTTCGGTGCATCTCTTATGTTAATCCTATCCAAAATTTAGTTTCTCAGTTTAATGAACATGAAGGGAGGTGGAGGTATGCAATGCAGTGTGAGAGGATAGCTGGTCAGGGTGCAATTCATTCTGGGTTTATATCCTTTCTCCATCTCTGTAACGCCTTTGATTGCAGCAGTCATGGCAGCATGTGACTAGAGGAACATGTTTGTATAAATTGGATTATGTAAAGTAAGAATTCTGGGGCATGAATTTGTATGGAATATTGCCAGAGTGAGATCAAAAACTCCCACTCTTGTACCTCCCTGTGTTCTTATAGGAAGTGTAATTTTGGCAGTTCTGGATATATAGGATAACAGAAAATGCATATTTTTATAAAAGCGCTGTACATTCTTGTGGGTTCAGCCTGTTGCATGGCCCTGGCAAACAGATTTATTTCAGATTTGTTCTGGAAAATCTGTTGCTGGAAGAGGGCTCAGCAGTGTGGTCTTGGCCCATTTGTCACAGTTCCTCAGGATAAGTGACTGTCACAGCCTCTCATGGACACCTGCCTCTGGCTCCTCACCCGGGTCATTCCATGGGTCATTCCAAAGAAACCTGTCCTGTGACACTGTCACAAGAGAGGGGATGGCACTTTGGACAGGCACTCACACCTGGGATATCACCCAAAATTTTGGTTTGTAAGCTCATTGACAGGACAGCGGATGTCTCTGAATTATGCTAAGTTTTTATTCTCTTTTGTTAACTATGCACAGCCTACATAAACTTATGGGAAAAAAATTTTTTATTTAACAAAGTGGGAGTTTGCTTTTTTCATTCCATAGAGAAGTCGATGTGGGTGGATTTCAATATGTGGGCAGTTTCCAAGAGTACTAGAGGCACAAGAAGTGAACCAGGGGAAGATAAGGACACCACCAGTCCATTCTCATCCAAGCACTTTTGACCATGCCATGGTGGCCCCAGCACCTGGATTTGAGTAGAGGGCAGTGACCTCCTTGTTTCACCACATTGTTGATTATTCCTTATATTTACTGTGCCAGCTTCAGTACCTGATGGATATCAAACTTTTCACTTACAAGCTTGTTAGATCACCCTGAATTATATTTTATCATAGCCCTGGGGAATAATAATCACCACTTTATTACATTTGTCTGAAGAAACTGGGATTCATTATTGTAGTTTTCAGCTAAACATTATGGAGCAACAATGAGGTTGAACTAACATATACTTACTAATTAGCATTAATGGTAATTAGGAGGAGAGAAAAAGAATTGCCTGTAATAGATTTTCCCACATGATTCTGAGCAGGGTAGCACAGAGCCATCTGAACTACCTTACTTTTAATACTTTCTAAAAATCATTGCTCAGCATTTCAGAAGTGCAAGTTCTTTCCTTGTGAAATACAGGTCAGATTGTATTAGACTGGGATCTAATTTAATGTAGCTCCTACTACTCCCTTAATTTCCCAAAGCACTTTACAAAGCAATAACAGGAACTAGTAGTGTGATACAGAAGCAGGTAAATCTATAACTTATTTGCAGTCGGCCAGTTCCAGGCTTGTTTTTGGCTTGTGTAGCTCCACTACCTGTGGTGTGAGACTGATTTACACTAGTTAGGGTTTGGTCCAAAGCCAAAGGTGTGTACATAAAATGGCAAAGCATATGAAGAGCTATTTTAAAGAAAAATGAATGGTTAGCCAAGAGAACCCATTTATTCCTATTACTTTTTAGAGCCTTGTGATCCAACACCCACAGAATTTAATAAGAGGTTTTGGCTCAAGTCCCATGTGAGCAATAAGATCCTAAATTTTTCTCTGAAGGACACTAGCAAAGGAGATTTCATTAAATGTCCCATCCACTACAAGCCACTTTTGTAAGTGAAAGTGTGTTGCAGGTACAGAAAATCATGTGGAAGAACATGTGTGCTTATGTGCTCAGAAGAGAAAGAGGAAAACGGAGTATTGTTTCTAAAATGATTTATTGTTTGTCACTGGCACTCTGCACTCTAAGTGGGAGGCAAATTTGAGGACAAGAAGTTGATGTACCCAGGTGCTTGTCTGAAGTACTTGCAGAGTATCTGTAGTCTCACTGTCTTTGCAGATCCTCCCCCTGGTAGAGATCAAGGGTTGAATGAGGAGTTGTTGACACCACAATTAATTTTATTTTTTTGCCTCTCTTTTTTTCAAACCCCTTTTCCCACGGAGGGCAGCAGCTGCACATCTTTACATCAGGTGCCATTGGTGTGTACCATCCCAGGGCTCCAGATTGTTTATTTATTTTTTTTAACTCTCTTACCTTTTTCACTGAATGAAAGGCTCACAGAGCACAACTCTGCCTTCCAATCTTAAAGCAAATCCAGTGGCCACTGCAGGTAAACTGGAGTTAATGAATTACTTGTACATTCTTTTGGCCATTAGATATGTCAGGTCTGTTTGCTTCTCACCTTCTGAGAATCTTCTCCTTGACCCCTGGTGCTGTTGATATCTGAATCAAATCTCTTCCTTTTACTGTTTGCACATTTTATTTCTTGATGGGACAGCATGACCATAAGTGTACCACAGGAAGGAAATGTGAGCCTTGTTTAGGGATTATGCATGAAATTTGTTTTGTCATGGATTTCTTCAGTATTATGTGTACATAACAATCTCCCTTCAGCTGTACTTGAGTTTGATCTTTCTGGTTTGAAAATAAAGTTGATATTATTTCATTGTACACTTCATGTTTTGCTTTTTCCTGTTTTAAATTTCTTGGGAAGGGGAATTGCAAATTGGGAAAGCTGACTGACTCTTCCCACATTTCAGCTGGAGGCTTTGAGATTTTGGAAGTACTGATTATTTCAGCCTCAGTTTTATCAAAATGTCTATACCTTCAGTCAAAAAATATGCAGCACTGGGATCTACAGCACTGTTAGGTCTCCAGAGAAATGGGAAGGGAAGGAATCTCCTGTGGGAATTCTTCATGAGCAGACAACAGCAGCATATCAGCTATTTTAGCTACTTCTTTGCAGACATTTTGACAATCTGTTGCAAGTTATGCCCCAAAATGCAGCCTTCCTTCTCTGCTTTTCTTCAAGTGATGATGTCTCCAGATATCTAGCTCTAAAAAATATTCCCCTTCGATCCACTTCAAATGACACTTCTTGTGTGATGAGCTTTCTGCAGATGCCCACTGATCAGCAGGATGGCTCCAAATCCTATTATAATCTGCCAGGTAGAAACAGATAAATCTATTAGCCCAGACTGGGCTTGTTTCATCATTGTGACAGCTTCCCATGATTCTGCATTCATCAGATTCCCTCAAAACAGCCAGCTTCCACATCAACTGACAGTTACATTTCCATGGCTGGACTCTGGGTTCCCACATCTTTAATCTGCATTCACTTCCTCATTAATAATCCAGGTACTTATCCACCCCATCATTTTTTTTTTTTCCTTTTTTTTTTTAATTTTAAATTGATTACTGGATACCAAACTGATGGCTAAAATTGCTGCCATTATTTTTTATGTAAACTTTCTGAATATTTTGTCAATCAAAAGAAAATGAGCACCTGAACACCTTTTGCTGTCTACCAAAAGACACCGGGCCATCTAGTTCAGCCTAGCACCAGGTTTGTGTTTAGCAGAGGTGGCAGGAAGATTGCCATGCTGCTGTACATGCTGCCACAGCCACTCTGGAGATCACATCAAACACATGGATAAGCACTCTCTCTGCAGACTTACTGCAGTTTTGCCTCCTCTGTTGAAAGAAAGAAAAATAAAAAGGTCAGAAAACAATGAGGGGAAAAATATTACTTATACCTGAATAATTGGCACGTTGTCAGAACTTTACTTGGTAAAATACATAAATTACATGTATCCCAATGTGTTGTGTGTGGGACATGAAACTTTTGATTCAGTCATGTGAGAGGACAAGTGACACAAATCAGGTTTCTGCATGGCATCCATGAGAGCTTTCCTGGCACCCAGCACTTGCAGCCTGCCCTGTGGATTTCACTGAGGTGTGTAGCAGCTTTAGTAAGGCCAATTCCTTATTAGTCCTTCATAACTTTCTGTCTCACCCGAGTCAGAGTCATGAGCCATTTTCTGCTTCCTTTTCTACTATTCTGGCCACTGGGGTTCATTTTGTACCTTCAGATCACTTTGTTGAATAATTATAAAACCTCAAATAAAATGAGTTCTTTTAGTTCTTTGCAGATGGAAAAATGAGAGGCGCTTCTGGCCAGAGCATTGGTGTGGCTCTTCTCTAGAAATGTGTGTTTGGTAGAGTGGCTTTAATCCCACAGCCAACATCAGCCACAGTGGGTTCTGTCACAGCAAGGTGCCCACGGCTGTGTGTCAGCTTTGCAGCTCTCTGTGGCTGCAAATCTGTTAAAAATGACGTGGGGTGATTGCATCAGGCCAGCTTGAAAGTATATCAAGGCAAGAAATTTCACCTCCTGCAGAAGAGAGCAGTAGATATCTAAGAGCCACATTTCCAAGGTATGCTCTCCAAAACTCCCCTGAGCTGCAGTTTAAACCTTGAGATGTGTCGAGTGCCTGCATGGAGAAGAGTTTCAGTGGGTTTTTTCCCAGCATGTTGCTCCCAGAACTCACATAAACTTTTAGCATCCCCAGCATCCTGTGGTAATGAGCTTCACAGTTTTAATTGCATTTTCTGTGAACTTTTTAATATGCTTTCTAAAATCTGTGATCTCTTCATTTAACTCCCCTTAATCCTTGCATTAGAAGAAAAGTGAATAATTGTCTTCTGTGCACTTTTCCATTGCTCCATTGATTTTATAGATCTGTGCCATTTCTTCCTCACTTATCTGTACTCCAAATTGAAAAGTCTTAATCTGCTTAGCCCTTCCTCATATAGGAGAGCTGTTCCTTACCCTGGAAAGATCACCATCTTAGCTAGTTATGTAAAAATAGGCATTACAATAAGTCTAAACCATTGAAATATTTTAATGTTTTTTCTATGTTGGCTGTAAAGTTGTACAAGAGGTAACAGCTCTGTGGTAAATATTTGTCTTGAAAGATTTTTTTAGTAATCAATGCCTCTTAAATTTTTTTTTTCATGGTGAAGGGAAGTAGTGCATAAATATTTTTCAGCCCCAGGATCCTGAGCTGATTGAAGGTATAGCTCAGTGCCTATTGCTCTCTATATTAATCCACAGATCTCATCAGCTATCACAGTCCTCAGGCAGGAGACTTCCATGGAAGGCAGAGGATGTGGAAGAAGCATTGTAGCTAATTAGCTGAATGACAAGAATATCAATTACTCCATTATTAGAGCCCACTGTTTCTTCATAACAGCAGAGGGAACTGCCTCATGAGCAGCAAAATCTGATTCATGGTTTCTGGCTTTCATCCTCCCTTGCACCCTCCCAGGCCAGCAGATCCTTCAGCTGTGCTTGGTCTCCTCAGGGCAGCTTCTCAAACGAAGTTCATCCTCCCCATAGGTCTCCGGAAATGTATCTGGTCCTTTTGAGCCACAGTGTCTTTAAATGAGGTCTACACACCTTCTGAAATGCAGACTTTCTGATCTGTTCCAAGGGAGGGTGTGATACTAACCCATGACATCATTCCTCACCCTTGTAGGCCACCATAAACATGGGACAATAATTGTGGGTTTTGAACCCAAACTCACAGGTCTGTGTGGGAATCCATCTGCTGGGAGCAGCAGGGCTGCAGCAGCTTTCTAGGCAGTCACTACACAGCAAAATTTTTGTAAATCTCATTCAGATTCCACCTCAGGAAGGCACTGTGTGGAGGCGAAGATGGCACCAAAGCCATGGCTCCGCAGGAAGGTGCAGAGCAATCCTCTGCAGCATGGAGCTCCTGGGCTGGAGCAACATGGCATTGCTGCTCCCAGCAGCATTGCTCCAATGGACAGGAGTTTCTCCCCAGCTGTCATGTATTCCCAAATGTTGGACACACAGGCACCAAGCTGTTAAAGCGCTGGGTGCTCTCTGATTTCTGTTTCTTGGGGAAATTTCCAGTGAATTCCCCTTGCTGTGCCTGGCATGTGAGGACATTCAGGAGCAGAGAGGGGCAGGGATGAGCAGCATGGCAGGGAAAGGACACACACAGTCAGTCAAACACAGGGTGTCACACATGGCAGCTTGCAAGTGCGTAAACAGAAACTGATAAAAACAGCAAAGTTAGCTTTCTCTATTGATCTGAGTCACAGAAGGAGTCTCTCCAATATCTTCACAGGACACTTTTTTTTTTTCTTTTAGTTTGAGGGTTTGAGTTCTCATTAAAATTAAAAATGGCTGAAGAGAAAAAAAGCAAACAAACAAACAAAACACCAATCAAACAAGACAAACGTGAAACTGATTGTTCAGACTTTAAAACAATGAAAGAAAAAAGAAAATATGAAGGATTTATATCAGCCCTGCAGTGGGGGCAGTACTTTGAGATATGCTGTCCATATTTGATCACCTTGCCGTGAACTTCTCCTTCATGGCTCCCCAGGTGTCCACTAGAACACTCTTCAGTGCTGCTATGAAATGCCAAAGAAGGCTGAAATCCTGGGTGCTCCCTTCCATTGATCATACTTTTGGTGAGGAGTACATTTAGTGATTAAAGCGTCTGCACTCATTTTCACTTGTGACTCGAGTTGGAATATTCAATTTAAATCTTTAAAATCTGGCAGTTCAAAGCTGTCAGTAATTGATTCACTACTCAGAATGGTTTCCCTTTAATTTCCAAGCAAGGGTTCAGATTGATTTTTATTTTTAAATCCACATCACCGTGTCTGCCTTTATGAATTACAAAGAACCTCCTTGGCTGGTTTCAATCCATTCTAATCTGTCAGTCTTTGGAAGAGACTACAGCCATACACAGTTGAAATTAGGCTAATTTATACTAAGGAGAAAAGAAATTACCTTTTAATGTTAGCATCCGTGTCAGAACTTCCCTTTCTGGGCACCACTTGGGTATGGAGCTAGCACTCTTACACCTCTGGGCCAACACTGACCATCAGTGCCACAAATTTACCCCAGCTCAGGACATATCTGACTAACAGCAGGGTTGGATCAATGCATTTTGCATTGTGGTTAGAGGCCGTGTCAATATTTGACCAGTTGTCATCTACTGACCACTGCCCAGGCAGCAGTGCAGCTGCCTGGGGTCTCTGTGGCTCTCTGTGCTGCTGTGGGCAGGGTTGGACCGTGGGGTTTGATCCTGCTCTGGGCAGCCTTCGCTGGTGCTCCCCAGCCCCTTCCCCTGGGAGCACCCATTGCCAGCCATCCCCGTGTCCTTGTGGCTTACCTGAAAGTCTTTGCCCTTTGTCACCCGTGGCTTGTGGTGGGATGCATGGCTCTGCTCTGGATACCTAAATCACATGGTTTGTGCTCTTCTTTTGCTGCCTGGTAAATCTCTCAGTTTTAAATCTCTGACTGCTCAATCAAGGGAACAAAGGAGAAAATGCTGACTGCATTGTAAAACTCTCTGGGCTGTGAGGCTCATAGATCAGCTTTATTTGAGCAGTAACACTTTTTGGAAACGCTACTGGCAGTATGTCCCTGGCTTAGATGCGTCTTGAATGTGTAATTTCCTCTCTACCTCTTCCAAAAGGATGCAGATAGAATAGCAACCCAACACTGTTAATAAGCCCTTTCTTCTATAAAGACAAGTTGTTCTCTTCCTCATGCTGGAGAGTGGCTTTTTTGTACTGGTGTCCCTTTCAGTTTCAAGAGGATTTCTGGGAGTGAAAGGCACAAATACGTAGTGCAACAGAAATTAGCTTAGAGATGGCAAAGGTTATGTGCCTGGTCAGAAGCCAAATTAATTACCTTCATATTTCACATTTCACCAGCTTTTCTGCTCACCTTCAGGTTAAGCTGGCATGGCATATATTTTAAAACTATATATAAGAAAAATAAAAGCAGAAAATAAAACTACAGCATGAAGTTGTGTGCAAACTCATTCATTTGCCTCCGTAGGAGATTCTCACACCTGCTTGATGACAGGCAGCCATCAGAAGGAAAATCAATATATCTGAATCTATTTTTTTTCATGTGACTGGACCTGTGAAATACAGGGAGGAAAGCTGAGCAGAAAGGTGGCAAGCCAAACTAAATTATTTCTGGATGAAAACTAGTTTTCTGTGAACAAATGAAAATAATCCCTTTAGCACTTTCTCACTGGAAATGATGGTCATTCAGGTTAAGGCACTGTTTTAAATTGGGGTTCTACTGAATTTTAAGGTAGTAGGAGCTAAGAGCTAACTGGAACAGTATACATAACCTAGCAGTAAAGAGTTCTATCTAAATAAGATTTTTGCTCCTATTAAATTTAATTCTCACAATATGAGGTAGATTTCATATAGTGGGAGAAAATGTCAGGAAAATTTTAATGGGGTCTGTTTATGTTTCACTCCTATTAGACATTTCATATCCATAAAAATCATTATGCAGTGTTCTTTCCATGGTCTAAGATGTGGAAGAACATTTATGGCTCACGGAGAACAGAAAAAAAAATCTCTGCTATTCGTTAGGTAGCTGTTTTTCTGCATGGCACATTTGGGAAATATGAGGTAATCATTTAGGAGCAAAAAGTTTTTACAAGTATTTTATTACTTCCTGAATTTCACTGCTGCATCCAAGTAGTCCATTCAATAAATATTTAGTGAACAGTAAAGTATACTCAGAGTGAGTTCAAAATAAGGAACTGCATTGAAATCTGAAGCAGATGAACATGCTGAGGGCTTGATCCAGTCCTGGACCTGCATAAGAGTTCTTTGTTTAAGCACAGCAGAAGAGAATTTGCATTAGTGGAATGCAAAATAGGGAAATTAATCAGGAAAGATATTTTCTGAGTAATGTTCTACCAGCTCAACTCATGATGGATTTGTTGTTGACAATAATGTAAGATTAGCATAGGCAACAATTCCACCCCCCTGTAGCAGCTCCATGAAGGGTTGGAGCAGGAGCATCTGGCAGGGAAGAGTCTGTAGCAAATCAGAAGGGTGCAATCAAGGGGAAGCTGTTTGAGTAGAGGTGGACTCTAACGTGCACATCAATCAGGGAACTCTGGAGATGAAAACAGTGTCTTGGGAAAAGCCTGAGTGAATCTCCATCAACACCTTGGATAAAGATGGATTTATAATTTCAGGGCTTTACATCTCAGTCAGTTCTATTTCTGTGATATTTATGAAGCACAATGAAAAGTTGAAATCAAAGTTGTTTTTTTTTTTTAAATGAACTGTTATCAAAAGATCCCTGCTACTCTTCTTTTTTCTTACCTTGCAACCCCATTTCTCTCTCCAGATGTTGGGCCTTGTAACTCTTTTTCCTTGTTAGACAAAAGTGCCACACTGAAAATAAATAACTAAACACCTCTCATTGGTACCTGCAGGTTCAATTAACTTTCTAATTATCATTCAAGTTGGTGACATCACTCCACATTTTGCCTACCTCCAGTTGTGGATCAAATTCTGATCTAATGTGTTTTGGCTTACTTAGACCAGCGATGCTACAGCTCATGCTCTGCACTCTGCTCTCACCAACTGGAACATTTAGGAAAAACAAAAAAACAAAAAAAAAAATCCATGACAATGAATTTCCAAAGAGACCCTAGGAAAGTGTTCTGGCTAGAGAAAGTACAATAGAAGGATCAGAGTATAATATCACTTGGTTTTATCAGCAAGGCTGAATTTTTCCAAGGACATCTTGTGCTCTATTTTCCATGCTGGTGTTATGCTTTGGCCGTATTTTTTAAAATTTTGAATAGTAGTTATTTATTTTGCAGATAAGCACCAAAAAATACCAATTCTGGGCACTGCTGTCAGGTTATACATGTACCAGTGGTGGTCAGCAGTGGGGAAATGTTTGTCCACCTTTAGCTATATGGAAATCTAAGTCACCTCACCCAAAACAAGTGTTACCAAAAGGGTATTCCTATGGTCAGAGGCAGAAGGGAGGTGCCCAGAAGGGACTTTCATACCCCCAGGGAATGGGTGTGACAGCAGGCGCTGACTTTAGACAGATATTTAGCTTTCCAAGAGGTAAGATTAGCCCTTCTCCAGGTATGCAAGGGCTGGCAAGCAGCCTAAGAGTTCCTGGAGTATTTTTATCCAAGTGAGGGGAGACATAACATCCTCAAATCCTACAGCAGAAGGGACTCGTGTTAGAAAGCAGAGCTAACAGCTGCTGTAATCTTTTCCTAGTGAAATTAATCCCCACAAAGAACTCCAGCAAAGCTCTATTCACAACCTGTACTTTTCTCACATCCTCTCAACAGGATCGAGCAGACATTGAGTGGTGCTCTCTCCAGCAGTTTGGCTGGCATCCTTGGCATGTAAATAATTTCAGCAGTAAATTGAGGGATCTTGTGTTTTGTTTAGAATCCATAGCACTAGGAGCACGTGAAGTGTGGAGAGCTGAGACTGCTAATCAGAAAGAATCTGTGATAAGGAAGAAGTTGTTAGTGGTCTGCACGGTGGTAAGAAGGTGCTCCTTGGCGTTTGGTGTATCTGCTTGGATTAGTGTTTCATCACTTTAATGGGGATTAGGTCCATTAAAACCACAGAAACCTGAGAGAAAACAGCAGCAGTTCCTGGTTATCCACAGATTGTCACTGTTAACACTTGCAGCACAAGGGCTGCTGGTTGCACATAGAATATGTGAGGTTTTACCTCGCAGTGAAAATTCGGAGTGAAACTGCAGTGAAGGCAGAATCCTGCCTCCTTTCCTTTCCTCCTTCCTTTCTTTCTCTTTCTTCCTTTCTTTTTCTCTTTGCCTTCCTGCTGTATTTTTTTTCAGCTCCTCTGATCTCCCAATGTCAGACCTCACACAAGGGAGGCAGTGGGCATGATGGGGATAAATGAAGCCAATAATTCCAGAGACAGGAAAACAATCCCCCACACATCAGTCATCTGCTCCAAAGCAGCAAAGAATTGACTGCACTAAGACAAAGAGACAATCTAAGATTAATAAGTCAAAAGTTATAAATAGAATGTAAACACACAGTTTAAAAATAAAGATATCTGGAGTCAAATCATGTGTGTTGATTGGGATGTGTACATTTTTAGGCTTTTTGGGGAAAAAAAATCAGAATTGTATAAAATATAAAGTAACTTTCCTACTTTGTCTTACAAAACTCATTATTTTGACTCTGTGGTTCATAAAAGGAGACAAAAAAATGCACTGAAGATAAAGCAAGACAAAGTGAGCCTCCAGCCCATGACGTGCTCTTTCACCCATGACACCAAGGTGTCCAGCTGAACACATCTTCACTTCCTCTGATGCACCTGAATTTCCTACAGCTTTTCTGGGAATGCAATGGATATTTCAGACGATAGGGTATTCTTCTCATGATGCAAGTTGGAGTCTGAACTAACATGACTTTCTAACCAAAATCATCTGACTGGAAGGTCAAAGCGTAGGCTGCAAAACATTGCTTGCTCAACTTGTTACCTAAAGGCCTAAAAAAAAGGTCAGAGACAGTTCAGCTGCACATAGAGAAGGTGTATGCCCCAGGCAGCAGCAGAATCTTCTATTCTTCATGCTAGAGAAAAAATAATTACATTATATATATAATTTTTACCTTGTAACATGTTGGGTTTTTTTTTTCCTGTATCTTTTTCTTTACTGTACCTTTAGAAAGTCAATTAAGTAACAAAATGTATTTAAAAGTAAAAGTGACCCCCTATTAGCCAGACATTTTCTAATAAAAATGAAATTATCTCCTACTGAGTATCACACGAATACACCTGCTTTGTCTGGGAAAATTTACATTAATATAGATCATTCTACCTTGACTTGAGGTAAAAAAATGAAAGAATATTTTCAGCTTCTGATAACTATCTTTTCAAATTTTAATAGGTAGGAAAGAGAAAGGTGTAGTCATAAACTCTTATCCCAAATGAAAAATAGATGAGACTGCACTGAAATTTGAAACACTGAAATCTACAGGAAGAAAATTATCATAGACTATTGAAATCATAATAAAACTTGGATCTTAAGTGCAAATACTAGTAATTTCAATTCAGAAGTATTAATATTTAATTCCCAACTGGTGTTAATATTGTCTAAAATGGAATATTCAGAGATTACACAAGCAGAATCTAAGGTATTTTTCCCCTCTCTGGGGACATTGAAGATTTAACTGTAACAGAGACACATTTTACTTGCAACAAAATAATGAGGAGTGCCTTGATATTCATAATATAGCTCTTTCTGTAACCCAGTTCTTCTTTCTGTCCTTTCTCTTCTATTATAATGTAATTCCAAATTCTTCAAATGGCATTCATGAAGGCTGCCCAGAGCAGCTGTGGCTGCCCCATCCCTGGGAGTGTCCAAGGCCAGGTTGGATGGGGCTCTGAGTAACCTGGCATAGGGGAAGGTGTCCCTGCCCGTGGCAGAGGGTTGGAAATAAAGGATCTTTAATGTCCCTTCCCACCCAAACATTTCTATGATTCTGTGATATCACCAGCGTCACTTCATGTTCAGATGGAGTGCAAAACCTCCAGTGTTAGAAAGAAGGAACATCACAAAATTAAAATGAAAGGTGGGTGCACTTTGGAAGGAGCTGGTTTGTGATTAGTGAAATTCAGGGTACACACAGTATATGTGCAGAGGTTTCCAGGTGTGAGACACCTGTATCTCTGCTCTTGTGGGGTTTCTGGGACGTCACTGAAGCCCTCCCTTCACTTCTACTCTATTGCAAGACTGTGCAGTAACAGTGACACAGACATAATGCACACTTGGATTATGTAAGTAAGGATTTTACTCTGCCTTGTGCAGTGACTGTCCCACTGCAGTTCAGGACAATCCTGGCTCTCTAATTACTGATGTTGGCCTTTTGTCAGAAAATTGTGGCTTCCCCTTTGGAGATTCATCTACCTACAGCATTGTAAAATACTTGAAAAAACATAGTTTTGAAAACAAGTGGCTATGGATTTTTTTTAAAGACTCTTCAATAGTTTATATAGCTCTAAACCATAAAAATAGCAATATTTTATTACTAGCAATATGGCAAGAGAAGTTCTAAAAGGGACTGGGGAAGGGGAGAGAAGAAATGTGCACTGAATGACAGGAAGATGCACACTTTTAATGCTGCCTAACAGCCACCTTCTGTGGCTGTGCAGCGCTCGAGTTGGAAGTTCAAAGATTGATTAATCATCTCTCAGAGGCACCATAAAGTTTTAGAGTTTTTCCCTTGGTAGATGTCTGGAACATGTGGGGAAAAAGAAAAAAAAAAAAAGTAGGCAATTTACAAACAAGGACAAGGAAAAGCTGAATAGCTGTTATGATTTAAAACCAAGCATTTACTGATAAAAGCTGCCTACTCACTTTCAAGTACTTTGATCACAGAGAATTGAGGGAGTTGACTGCAGTATGTCCTGCCTCACTGAAGACTTCTCTAAACTGGGGCATGCCAGTCCTGTGAGCCATTAAGTGTTTCTTGGCATGATGTGTAATTTCAGGATGTGTTGGTTTAGTAAATGATGCACTTTCATATTCAAGAGTGCTAACAAAAAAAAAAGAAAAAACACAAAAGGGAGAAATTAGACCTATGCTAATTCAGACTAAAGCAACACAGCTGAAAAGCTGCAGGAGAGTATTTTGAGGAAGTTATATCCTATTGTTGTGCTATCAGTAAGGACAATTTTCAGGTGTTGGGGATGAGCTGCAATAGATCTGTGCTCTTGAGTCCCAGACATCACTGTCCTGAAGGCCAGCATCTGGACATTGGTCATAATCATCCTCTACATCCTCTTGTTCACCGGGAATCTTACATGGGAAATCTAATTTTAAGTGCATCCTTGACATTTTCTCCCTCAACAATAATTTGACATTTTCCACATCTTACTACTTATGAAACCTGACATCATGTCAGTCTTCTAGCATGAACCTTCAGCCACTGCAGTTTTCCTCCTCCTTAATTACAACCATGATTGAAGGAAAGTTGTTAGCTGCTCTTGTACAGCACGCACACTTATGGGCAAATGATGACATTTCCAGATCATTCTTCTAGATTTATTAGCATGTTAATACAACAATGAAAATATATGTATATTTTTGTGTATGTGCAGCTTTGCATGCATACACGTTTATCTGAACGTTTTGCAGCATATGCTTCTTTGACAGTGAAAAAGTGTTCTATTTTCTTGTTAAGGTAAACACTTCCAAAGCCATCTACATCAGCACTTTGCAAATACCTCTGGTGTTCAGTTCCCACAGGTTACCTGTGCCTTAGTTACCCCTTGCAGGCAAAGATTTACCCAAAAGAAAACTGCCCTAAATAGAAGTGAAAGCAGCGTGACTAATTTATAAGAGATCCTTTTAACTGTTGTGCTTTGATACAGCATTATCAGACAGACACAACAAACCCCTCTCTCGAGGTTGTGTGATATCTAGGATTTCAGTCTTTGCACCTGCAGCTCTTGGTGTGGCTTGTGGCTGTTTGGAAAGCATTAAGTAGTAATGAATTTAAAGACATGTTTTCTGACTTGTTTTTTACATGAAGCAAAACTTACATACACGGGCTGAAAGTAAGGCAGTGATGAGAAAAATGTATAGAGTGAAAATTCCTACTGTTTCTCTGTAGAAAAAGCCAGGAAATTCAGGAGTTTCCCAGGGATAAATGTCTGTGGCCAGAGGCACCCTGATGGGCCATGGTGGCTGAGCCACACTCGGGGCAGGGATAGCAAATCCTGTCCTCACCCTGCTTCATGAGACCCCAGAGGCTTTGGGGCAGCTTGGCTGAGCTTCCCAGCGTGGCTGGAGGAGCAGCAGTTGTGTCAGCCTCACTTTGTGCCCCTTCCCCTGGCTCCAAAACTCCTCTGCTTCCTAACAATGGTTAGGTGAGCCCTCTGGCAGATCACAGGTAGCACATCACACTGCATGTAGCTTATTCTCCTGTTTTGCCTTCCCAGAAAATCCAAACCCTGGTGGATTTACCTCCCAGAATAGATATTTTATTCTGCTGATTGAGGAATTTCAAAAGTTTACTCGTGCTCCACATTCAGGCAGCAGCACATCCCCACTAGCCAGAGGTGAAACAACACATGCTGCTCAAGCATTTTGGGATGGGGAGCTGGCAAGGGAGTCCCAAACTTCAGGGACAGGCTGGTTGGCTGGCATGGCTGTGCTCTTCCCCATCTGCTGAAGTGGCAGAGTGCCTGCTTAAAAATTACCCAGCTCTGCAAAAGTGCATTGTGCACTGCAGGTGAAAATGGCAACTTAAACATTCCTATTTGTCTTGTGTTTCTCAGGAATTTTCAGCTGAATTCCTTTCCATGTCTGTATGTGGGTGCAGATCTGTATATTTATGTTACACATATATTTTGTGTGTGCATGTGTGCACACAGAGATATATGTCTCTTGTTTCTTCCAAGGAGAGAATAATTCCAACATTTATCTCCTTAAAATTTCAGATTCCTGTTTCTCTGCCCTTCACGTGTGCCTCAGTGCAGAGAGCGAGGAATGTTCCATTCCACACCTTAACTGGGAGAGGCACCTCTCCCCCTCCCCTCTTCCTCCCAGCTGGCTCCTGAAATCTGTACTGTGCTGTTACTACAGTGTGAAAAACAAATCCTTTGAAGCTGTTGAGCTCCAGGATCCAGCTCTCATATGGGCATAGTAATTGAGGAGTTTGGGGTTTTCATGCTTGCAGCTCTGCTCTCCCTGCTGACTGAACAGAAGCAGCTGAGACTGATTCCTTTCCCTCACTACCATCACTCACTTTTTATCTAAAAATGTCAGCTGACTTTCAGGGTGAAGTCTGGATTCATCTGGTCAAATTAACCTTCTCAACAGTCTAAAAGGGAGAGCTGACCTTTGCTGAGGTATAACATGTCTAAGGCTTTAAGGGTATCTTTAGAACTTAGAGATGGTTCTGTAAGCTGCTGTCTTCAAATTAGGAACACTATTTCTTCTATACAGAACTTTTGCCAAAACAAAACACAAAACAACCTAATATTTTTCTTTACATCCTGAATCAACCTTTGAATAGAGCCTCAGTTTCCACTGTAACAAAAAATTTCAAACAGTGAACCTGTTTTTTCATTTTATATGATTGATACAATATGTAGTAAATTTTAATTTGAAGCATATCATTTTCACCTCTGTCTATGAAGAATTAATCTTGAGTATGATCTTATTTCTTGACTTTACTTTGTGAGGAAAGGGAAAGCTGAGAGGTATCTCTGTGTGCCCCAGAACAGGGAAAGGAAAAAATCCATAACTGACATCCATGGCTTTTGCAGGCTCACTGTTGGATTGCATTTTATACAGCGAAAGAAAATGGGAAAAAATACTGGTGGAAATGAAAGAAAAGCTAAATTTGATACAATTGTGCCAGGGTTTTAGATTTGGGGTGTTTTTCTAGTCGTTACAATACTCAGGGCAGCATGCTATGTCCCAAGTCACTGCCTGTTCAATGGCAATTTGCTGCTTTGCCCTTTTTGGTTTGGAATCTGACTCAATGTTGACTCTTGACTTACCTTGATCAGTATCTTATATTATAGAGGGATGTAAGGAAAACATACTCAGGGTCAGCTGCAAAAATTCAGATTAAACCTTGTACATGACACATTTTTTTTACAAACGTGAATTGCAGGAGTTGCAGGTTTTCTGCTGTTCACAAACATCCTTCCCACTTTTCCTCCCAGACTACAAGGAACTTCTCAAAAAGGTCTAGGGGAACAGAAGTGCATCTCTGAGCTCAACAATTGTTCTTGGCATTTTCCTTTTACTGCAGATCTTGAATAGATGGTTATTTCAGCAACTTAAAACCAGGGGGATGATGCTGAAATTGTCCCTGTGACAACTTCAGCTGAGAGTAAAGTCACAAAGCAGAAATAGAAAATAATCTGAGAAAACTAGAAGGCTGTATTTCCATGCATTAATCAAAGAAACTACTCCAAGTGCAAAACAGCCTTGGGAAGTGGATAGTGGCAAGAAGGAGTTATCAGTAGCAGGTTTTAGTATCAGCTTGAAATTTAGGTTCCACAGAGATGGACAGAGAATCACAAAGAAATGAGCATCTGTTCAGCTTCCAGTGATGCTAAGCAATCTTATTCCTCTGGCACAGATTTATTTATATGAAGTGAGGCACTGAAACAAAATGTTGGCTTAGCCTCAATCTGTTTTATATTTTTAATTTTTTTTTCCAGTCCAGTGTCATGAAAACAATTTTGTTTTGCTGCAATTGTAAGTTATGTTTCCATTTTCATTTTTGGCATTGTGGAAAATTGCTCTTGCCAGGTAAATATTGACAATTTAAAAACTCTCACATGAAAAGTGAATGGAAATTGTGTGGAAATTTGGGGGCTGTCCTTAATTTATAAACTTTTCCTGCCACAATCCTCTAGGAAAATAATGTGGAGCTACACTTGCATTTTCAAGTGCTTCTGTACGTGAACTCAAAAGCCCAAGGTATATTTCAAATGCATAGTTTTTGGTCAACTTAGAAATTGAAGAGCAGCTGTGTTTCAGATCAAATAAGTCCCCCAAGGTAAAATACTTGGTTTAAAAGTAGGTTGTTTTGGATCTGCCTATAGCCCAAGGATTTCAACAGAAAGATTCAAAGGTCTTAATGAAAATTTGATCATTGTCTCCTGAGAGAGCAGGGGTTTGTGTGAGAATTCAGCCTGTCTGCTTGGGTTGGAACAGCCCTCACAGCTGCGTTTCAGCACCTAGCCAGAACAAAAACGAACACATAACTTACTTTTTCTGCAGCCTCATTAAAATTGAACTAATTTTTGAGAACATTATGCCGTAGTTCCATACTTCATATTAAACTGTTTATTTTTTTCCCATATAAATGAGTGTGAACCATTAAGCTTTCAACAACAGCACCTAAATAATGAGGAGGAACACATTTTTATAATGAGGATAATTGTAATTGCAGAACTTTCCAAGTGATGCAGTAAATTTTCTCTCAGCTGTAAGATTGGCCTTTCTGTAAAATAAATGCTTTAGTTTATCTTTAAGTTATTAAGCTCATTACAGAAACAACTGTATAAAGTTTCCTGGCCTAAATTTTCTAGAACAAACTGACTAAAGTTTATCCTGTTCTTAAAATCTTTGAGTCTTTGGAAGTATCATTTACCTCATCATTGAAATCCAATACATTTTTAGCCATTTTGTCACACAGATTTTTCTCTGCTGCCTGCCACACTATTGCTAATTAATATACATTAAAATTATTTATAATGACAAACAAGGATCAAAATTTTATGCACAGGAAAAAAGCCCCTGGTGTCCAGGAAATGCTAACCCACTCTCACTAGCTGCTATCCTCATCAGGGATTCCCTGCTGCATTCCCTATTTCCAGCCACATCAAATGTCAGAATCAGGTTTTTCTGGGCTGTGGGATAAAAGTCACATAACTGCAATCGAGTTATTACTGGGAACAACGTTTTCTTTCCTGCTTTTTTTACCTCGCAGCCACAGGGTTAGAGGCAGCCAATTAGACAGGGTCTGTTCTGGTTCTTCATGAAGAAGACAATTGGTGAGAACACCTTCTCGCCCACTCCTGCTACACAGGAGTCACATTCATTCCCCTCTTTAGGGTTTGGGTCATAAAGGCTTGACAAAAGCTCCAGTTCTCCCTCACCTCCCATTGTCCTTTAAGTTACTCAGCAGAGCTCCACAGAATCCGTGGGTGGTTATCCTCAGAGGTGAGATGGATGCGTCTTCTTCTGTTTGTTTCTAAGGATATATTTGATTTCCCTTTTGAGGTCAAGGCACATAAGTGATCATACAGCATTTGGTACTTCCAATTAGTAGCCTTTCTGGTCCAAAATCCAATATCAGAACCTAATGAATGGCCCTTCAGGGTTTAACTGAACTGCCAGAAAAAAAGGAACAAATCTTCTTCCTGCACTCTACGAGGAATTTATTCTCTGTCCCCTTTTTTTTTTGTCACAGCTTTCAGGAGCACAGATGCATAGGGCTTAGCTGCTCAGAGTAGCAGACAGATTGATTTGTTCATGTGTCACCTTAACAAAGCAAACTGAATGGACAACTACAGAAGAAATATCAGAGGGAGCTGAAGAGATGATGAAAAACACCTAAGTGATGATACACAAAATGATGTGATTATTTATCTAAGGGCTTTCACCCCCCAAAAACCATCTACCCACTGCAGTTCAAACAGGTTTTTCCTTTGAATCACTCCATCATATAAAATATGAATCAGGATCCAGTGAAACGTTTATTTAATTAACTGTCACCAGGCTGAGACAAAAAGGAAAAGTCTATCCTATCAAAATGTGCTAAAAATAAGGATGGCAGCACAACAAAGTGATTGTCTCCAGGATCTGAGCTTTCGTGCAGAGCTCTCCTGAATATTGGTTTGCTTTTTCTGTTTGACTGCTTTACTGTGGTGTTGAGCAGTCAAACTGCAGCCCCAAGGCCCGAGGCAATGGATGTTCATTTTCACCAGACACCCAGCCCAGCTCTGTGATTAGCACCTCCAGACTGAGGCTTTACAATTTGGGCAGCTAACACCCTTTGGGGCTGCCAGCTCTGATATGGGCATTAGTCTGTGCATCGTCCCCTTTAATGTCATTTTTAAATGTTTAATAATCTGATTGGGATAAATGGTCTGGATATTTATCTCCTTCCTCTCAGAGAGGGATCCCATTAGTGAATTCAATAATTTCAAGAGGGTCAGGCTTGCTTGCCAGAGGCTCAGGTTGAATTTAGCACAGGATTCATTTCTCTCCATGCACTGCGCTCCCACCAGAGGTATCATAGGGGTCCATTTTTTCACCATAAAATGGAGTGCAAGCTGCCAAATGTCAGTGTAAAAACCAGTCCTGCTGAAAGGATGCCCAGCAACCCTGAGGCCCTTCAGCCCAGCTAACCCTTTGTTTCCCTTGGCACTGTGGATGTTTGAGCATTGATTTACTTGTTCCTGGCTAGGAGACAAATGCATCTTTTCCTTCAGAAGGACACCTATTTCCACTTGTCTCATGGAAGAGAAATTCCATTTAAGTCAACAGAGAGATTTCAAATACAACAGAATGCAGCTCATAGACTTTTCTTGTAAGGTACCCCTGCAAAAACTAAAAAAGGCTTTGTTAGTTATGTAAAAAGTGCTAAATTACTTTTGTACACTGTGACTCTTTCTTCTTGCCATCCATCCATTTGTCCTAAAAATAAAATCTGGCACATGTTTAGATTACAATTAAATCACTCTCAACTATTTATTGCTCATGCCAAAGCAGTAGCTCTAGGTTTGAAAAAATTATCTGAGGTAGGCAACTTTGAAAGCCCCTCCTCAGACTGCCAGCACACACTTCACGGAATCACAGGGATTTAGCCTAAAGAAATTCCCATTTGCAGGTGGCTTGGGGCACACTGGCCCTCTCCAAGTGCTGTTTTAATGAGTTACTTGTATTTGATTATGGTGAGTCAGAGATCATTACGAGGGTGAGGAGCTGCCAGGCCATATCCTGGACCAAAACTAAGATATCATGAGGACTCAGTGTCCCAGGCTTGTTGTGGCGTCTGTCTGCTGCTGTCAGGTTTCTTGTACTGCTAAATCAGTCTTCTAACACTGATCTGTCTTGCAGATTTTAGTCAGCTGACTTTTAACTAGGTGTTTTTCACTCTTTTGTAAATTCATACAGTGAAATCCTTCTGGAGAACTGGCTCGTGTCCTAGACTTCCCCCTCCACTGATGTTAAGAAAGTATGAATCGTCCCCATAATTTTTCCTTTTGTGGACAGGAATGGCATTAAAATGTAATGTAGAAAATTATTGGCAAAGCAGGAGTAATGAATGACAGCTTTTGTCTACTCTGAGATTTACCATGTGGTTACAAACTCATCAATGTATCACTGACAAATATTTTGCCCCATGTGCACACACACGTTCACTTTTTATTTTGTGCCTGGTGCCTGTCATGGGGAGGGGCTGTAAACTCCTGTGAGGAATGAAATCAGATGTTTAATGCAGTACTCTGGGCTCTCTCCTAAATAGGAAAAGCCTTGCAGAAGACACTGAACATGGTACCTAGTAAAGACAAAACTCTCTCATGGAGAGAGAGAAGATGGGAGAAGATAGGTTTCTTTGTGCCAATGGTGCTTGTATTTTCATGAGGCAGATGCCTCATTCACACAAGCACAAGGAAAAGCCCAGCCTTTCTAGTTTGTAAGGTTAGAAACATGAACTTGGACAAAAAGAGCAGGGCAGGTGTTTCCAGCTGCATCTCCACAGCCCTTCCCTCTGGCAGCCTGCCCTGTGCCTGAAGGCTGGCACTGCTGAAGCCTCTCTCCAGAGAGCACATCCCTGGTGCTCCGAGTGCCAGAGGGAGGCACCACCAAAGAGAATGGGCTTTGCTTCCTCCCTGCCCAGAGGGCAGAGTGGGCAGGACCCTTCCCTTCCCTCCCTGCGCTGGGCACAGCCTCAGGGCACGGTCCTGCTGCAAAGAGCGGAGCTGCTCTCTCGGCTCCCTGGCGGCTCAGAGCCTGCCGGTGGGACACACATCCTGGAAAGCACCACTGGAGAGCACAGGCAGGCAGGCAAATCGAGACAGACAACACTAGACACAACTTGATTCCCCCAGGATATTCAGGGTACAAGTTGGATCCACAGAGGCTTTTTTTAGCTATGACCATCTTTCTGAGCTGAAAGTTGCCTAGTTCTTTTTCCTCTTTTTTTTTTTTTTTCCTACCCTGCAGATAGACACAGGTTCAAAGACATTTACAAAATAGATCTGAACTAATGTAATGCTTATTATTATGGACAAGCACAGTCTTACATCTGGGAAGTGTTTAGCCCAAAGGGCTTGCATTTTCCTTCTGCTATTCCTGAAATTGAAACACATACAGCAATGCAAGTTATCTTCCACCAGTGTGAAAATTCTGACTCCATTTCAACTTCAAGTTTGAGAGCTGCTGAAGGCACTCAGTGAACCTTATTCCTGGATTGTTTCACGCCTATCTTAAGGTGTCTTGTTGAGCTGTCTCAGTACCTTTGATTCCTTCTCTGGGTGGGGGGTCTTTGCTTGGTTTCTATTCCTAGCTTTTCCTTCTCTCTTGTCACAGAACTGAATGTTTAAGTGACACTTCTAAGAGAAATCTAGGGCCTTTTTACATGTTTATTTTTAAATGGTGGACAGAGATTTGTGCCATTTTGGAGTGTTTTGTTGTTTTCCTAGTTTGTGTGCTGCCAACATCTGTGCTTCTATCTGATTTGAGTTTTTTATGTGGCTGTGACCACCCTTATTTTCTGCTTTCCTATCAGAAAATGATGAGTGAGCCTTTGAGAAGCCTGTGCTGAACAGTCACCCCAAATGCTCTCACTAGGATGAGCTGTTTCCTGTTAGAAAGTGTTAGCAACTCTTGCAGGGGAGTTTCCTCTTTTTTTTTTTTTTAAAGAAACCTTTGATGTTTTACTCAGCTCCAAGTTATCACCATCTACAGCACCACATGTCTCACATGTGCCAAAAAAGTGATGCAGGTGTCCTATATAAAGAAAATATTTCTGAGGTGAAGGGAGGATTTCTTGACACCAGGGAAGCATCCTCCAGTTACAATTTTAGTTAAAATAGAAGGAGCACCCTTTATAACCCATCAAAGCAGCTGCAGAATATCTCCATTAGTTAAAATAGTCGGTATTTTCTCCATGGGAAGGCAATAAGGGGGCAGTGTGTGTCCGTGTGCCTTATCTCAGATATGGACCTTGGTATCTACCACTCTCAAATTGTCTTGGTCTAGGGAAAAAACCACATGAACTCAAAAGGAGCTGAGAGAAGCCTGCCCTGGCTCTCAGTGCATCCTGTGCCCCAGAGCACAGGCAGGCTCAGGGGTGGGCAGGGAGGTGACAGGTCCCTGAGCTGTGCTGGGGCACATCCCCTGCAGGAGAAACAGGGTGTAAATATCCTCTGTGTTAAATGGTGCTGGCTTCAGTCAAAAGTACATTTCTTTCATCACCCACAGTTTTTCTTTCTTAAACAAGTACAAGTGGCACTGCCATTCATCTTTTAAACAAAAATGTAACCAGGTAATTCCTTGGAAATGGAAACATTTGTGTTAGATATGTGTGTTCATGAGCACACAGGCAGTTACTGTGAGCCTAGAGAAGCCATTGCCATTTCATGTCAATTTTATGTAGGTTTTATAAGTCTGTTTAACTCTCCTGTTTCCCCCAAATGATTGTTACCTTAGCAACTGCCAAGTTGCATACACAAGCTTGCTTGGAGAAGCAGAGCTCAACAACTTAAAGTATCAGTGTTTAAGGAGTCATCAGGAACACTGTGTTGGTTGTGGGGCTTTTAACTCTCTCATATACTCACCTACATAGGTGGTGCATTCTTTCACTTCAAGTTTTCCAAAACTTGAAATTAAAACAAAAAAAAAAATACCACCACCTCCCAAACCTCTTAGCAGCTAGTCAGCCATAGCATCAATTTTGTCCTTTCCTCTTCTTTCAGCTCCCCAGCTCTTTTCAAAAACTAATATTTCATTCATAAGAAGGGTGATCAAGCCTGCAGGGTCAGTGATGTGTGAATTGGGTAAAACAGGAGGCAAGGCTTTGTGTGCCAGGGGATCCATATTCACTTCTTGTGTCCATCCCATCCACATACAGACTATGCCATTTAGCATGGAGGGACATGGTGGGATAAATTCAAATTAATTTTGAACTTTTTACCAACCACTTAAATCTAATTATTATTTTTGTAGGATTTGAGAAAAAAATAAGTTAGAAAATCATGTTTTGCTGTCTTATCCTCTGTACTGTTTAATTAAAATTTGCAGGAACTTCAACCTTTTATGGTGTAAATGTTACAGGTGCATTTTACATCTGTCATGTTGGGTTATTCTTCCCCTTCCCCCACATGGTACCCATCAGGCAATCCTCCATCTAAAGAAATACTTGTCCTGTCACAGGAGCACATCTCAGTTTGTTCCAAGCAGCTTGTCAGAGAGGCCAGGCTTTTTTGCTTGTTTTCCAGCTGATTTCCTGAGGTGTAATCAGACAAGTGATTTACCCAAGGTTGTACACCCAGTCATTGGCCAAGCCAAGACTGTGAGATCCTGGAATTCTTCCCTTTCACACAGTCTTGTTTTCCTTACTTCTGCCACAACACTCCATTGTTGTGCTGAAGTCCCAAGACAGTGATCTTAGAATTTAATGTTATTGATATCAATGAAGTTTTTTCTATCCAGAGGCATCAGGGTTGGTTTTTTTGTTGGTTTATTTGGTTGGTTGTTTTACAAAAATTGTCTTCCTAGATTTGCTTTTAGCTCGACACTTGAATGGAAAAAATCAATTCCTTCAATTTGAATATCCTGCTGAACACACGATTTGGAAGACATTTCTTACTTCATTTTGCTCTGAACCCAAGAGAGACCATTTCTGTGGGACATTATACCTGTAATACAAAGCATGAGCCACTAAGAAATAGACATCAGGAAATTACACCAAGTGTAATGACTTTAATTTGAAATCTATTTCAAATTGGCTTTCCTATACAATGACTGAAGATCATCAATTCCAGTCAGTTTTCTGGAGGAGTCACACAGCCACACCACTGGTGCTCCCACACAACCTGTTCTTGGGACTAGTGAGGCTTTATGGATAGAGTTACATGGGTAAATAAAGAAGCAGGCAAGGCTAAGCCTTTTAATTCTGTGCAAGCCTTTTAATTTTGTATGTGCGTGAGTCACAGTCATCCAATTCTACGTTAGCCAAGGGAGGGGAGAAAAACATGAAGGGAAAAGAAGAAGAGGAAAATAGAGATTAAAATTCAAAGCTTCACTCCCTTATTACTCCCCCTTACAGATTGCCCCATCACAGGCAAAAAGTCAAAATCAGCACTTTAATGAAGAGCATTAGGAAGGATTTGTTTCCCTTTCCTGCAGGTGAAACAGAACTGACTCCTCCATTTATCACAGCACCTCAGCATTCCAGCACAGTTTCAACCAGAGCTTTATTTTACTGAAACACAATTTTAAAGTTAAGGCATTTTTTTTTATATCCTGTTCTCTTTCAGTCTCCTAGCTCCGGTCTTTTTGCAAATATTTATATCAAAATCTTTTGTGTGGTTGAACATTCTAATCATGTTTCTTGGCCCTGTGTGCTTTTTTTTTTTGAGCAGGCTGTAAATGAGTGAAGGGCCTCAGAGTTCAACACTGAAATGGGCTAGGTGGGAATGCAGTCATTCTCTTGAAAAAGATTTTTTAACAAAAGAAAAAAAAAGTAAAGAAAAAATAGATTTAAGTCTGATACCACTGATGGTTTGCATTGCAGGGTGCTGCAATTCTTCCAGCCTGTCATAAATCTGTTAGGAGAGTCAGGGGTTGAAGCACCTGTGCAAAGATGGCACAGAACTAAAGCCAGAGGAGAATAAAACAGCAAAAAATTGTGTATTTCCATTAAGTGTGAGAAAAAAAAGGTAAAAATGCCTAACTTGACAGCCTGCAACCAAAAAATATTATCAGACAGTGAGCAGAGAGCAATACACTGCAGCTGGAGTTGGTGCAAAACAAGGTGTCCAGCCATGCTGTTTCAATGAAAAATTTAATTGAAAAATGATGGGGTTATTCCAGTTCCCAAAAACACATCAGCAAAAAGGATTATTTGGAAATTTTCTTTTGTTTCTGATCTCTCTCTCCAATTCCCAAAAAGACTATTAGCATTACTAAATACATGAATCAACTTTATATTATTTTTCTGTCTTCACCAATGGTTTCTAAAATTTGACTTTTCAAGTGTGAGGTCAAAGGTGAAAACTGTATTTTAATATATAAAAAAAAAAGGAAATCCCCAGGTGACTGAGTTAGTTTTCTTGGGTGGATAACAGCAGAAGCTTGGGTACTGTACTGATGTAATGATGAATCTCACTAATGAACTAATTAGCCTGCCTGCACACACTGTGTTGTTCCTCAGTGCTGTATCTGATAAAGACATTTGAAAATAAGAGAATTGTCATGGGACAGACAGGCACCAATCCTCTGTTGCTTGCCAAGCTCCAGTTCAGCAGTAGTTTGCCTCACTTAGATTTTCCTTTTATTCTGCCACACATAAGCAACTTTGGTTCGTACTTTCTACCTCCACTTTTTCATTGCTTCCTGAAATTCAAGAAAAGATAATGGTTATCAGGAAGGGCAGTAAGCTAGAAAATATCTGATATCTCAGTGAGAAACTTGTGCAGAAATTCTCATATTTGGCTTCACATTCTTCACATGTATGATAACATTTTCCAGACTTGGAGATGAGTACGGGTTAAAATTTGTCAAGCTTTTAAAAATACTTAAATACAGCCTATGCTGAAGCTGAAGAATAATATTTTTATTGTTATTAATGTAAATAATGGATGAACTAACCACTGTGACAGAAGCTCTGTGTTAGCAAAATTTAAATATGTATGAATGGAATATATATTTACTTAAAGTACATTTAAATAGTAGTTGATAGCTTATGAAATGAGAGGTGCCAGTCATAAATTAATAGTCTCAGCACTGAAAAACTTCTTTTAGCATACTTTGTTTCTGGAGGGGGTACACAGAAGCTGAATGGTCTAATTCATAAAAAAGGGGCTGCATTAGATTGAATCCAGAAAAGCTCAGTTTCCACCTCTTCATATGTGCTTCACTGCTAAATCTATTACACCTTCTGGCACAAATGCAGCAGCTGTCCTTTGGGAAATGGACTTGAAGAAAGTCTCTGTGGCTCTCAGCATCCATTTCAATGGCTCTTCCTGAAGAAAGGAAGTAGATCTTCTGAAGTGCCATAGGTGATTTTCCTGTCTCATGTCTTTGGGGTCATTATAGTTTATGTGGAAGAAAAGAGATGAAAATAGAGCAAGACTTTAGCCCAAGCCCACAGCAAAGTTCACTTCAGATCCAATTGTGATAAATGCAGCCTTTTTTTGAGGTTGGGGTAAATCACACATTCCTTTGGTTCCACTGCCAAATCCTTGAGGATTTGAGGTGTAAAAGATCTATCTTCAACCCAGCTTCACTCCCACTGCCATCCCAGCCTTCCCTATTTTTGTGCTGTGGGCCACCAGTGCCCAAGGGTGTGGATTAACAGCTCCCTGCCCTTCCACAGAGTTGGCGCCACTTTTGAACTGCAATCCTTTGTGCAGCCAAAATGCAAAAAACCAAACATCCCAAATAGTGAAAAGGCAGAGGGGAAACTCGACTTTGTATTTCTGAAGTGTCAGAAGAGCTGCAGGGTAATAAAGAGGCTCTTTGGAGAGCAAAGCATCTTTAAATTCATTGGTCCCTCTTCAGTCGAAGGCACACAGGCTGAGCAGCAGCCACTCCATCTCAGACAGCAGAAGTCTGCCAATCAATCATCCCATAATACTGTGTTCAGCACTAGCAGAACATTTTGTCAGATCAGTGCTAAGGCAAGTGGGGATTAAAAAAGTTTAAAGTAATATGGGGCTTGAGGGCTTTTTCCAGAGCCCACTGTTTCAAGAGAAAGACAGGTTTAAGCTGACTTCAGGATAGTGATGATGTCATATCTCATGTCAGATGTGACTTTTGTATCTGATCCTTTTTATACTGTGCTTTTAAAAGTTTAGCTTTTTTCACTTTCTGGTACCATACTGAAAGAGAAAAACCCAAGCACTATATAAGTAAGGAAGGGGAAAAGCAGGGAGTAGGAGTGTGATTCCAAGCAAAGAGGGCTAGCATGTCAAAATAGGATTTATTAACTGAGTCAGCTGATGCAAATAACCTTTGGCAGTTTCCTCTTCCTTCCTAAAGCCTTGACTAAAAAAATTACGTAAAGACAACTCAAATGATCTTCCCAGCCTTTTCCTGAGGAAGGTGTAAAGTTTGAGGTATTAAGTTACAGAACAGTGTGAAACCCAGTTCACTGGAAGTACTGAGACTTCCCCACAAAATGGGGCCATATGACCCAACAAGTCCTGCCTGTGGCTCCCAAATCCCTCCCTCTGCTTTCCAGCATCTTCCCTGGGCAGCTGAGAGATGGAATAAGCAGCTCCTGGAAGCAGAGTCAGAGCAGTGCAACAGGGAGGTGGAGGTGATGCTGGCAGTGCCGAGTGTTTCCTTCATTGCCAGATGTTGGAACAACAGGTTTCCAAAGGAAAGGGGGACAGAGAAAGGAACACAGTAATTATCCCCACCAATGACCACAGCAGGGATGGAAACAAGCAGAATCTAACACCTTATTATAGTCTAAACTGCTACTGTGTGCCAACAGCACGTAAGGCTAAAACCAAAGCTATGTAAATTGAGGGAAATCCGTATTACGAGATATGTGGGGAGGTCAGAAAATCCAGGAGAAATTCCTACTGTGCAAATGGCTGGATAAACTTATGGCAGTTGGGAGGGAGTGAGGATTATTTCTGCTGCTTTACTTAGAAATCCCCTTGTCTGCACCACATTTTGACAAAGAAAAGTGAAGAAGATCACTTCTTAGCCAAGGGTTTCTTTTGTACATACACATCCATGCATTGCAATCTTCTAAACATTTCAGTTTTTTGCTCTTCTTTCTAAATCTTCCAGGTTACAGATATGACAGGCAAGGTATGATTATTGTATTTTTCCTCTATTGCCTTCTCTCAAAAACCCTATGAAATGAAACATTACATAGGTAAGCTATCTGCATGCTTAATAATTTCACTCTATAAATGGAAAAAGGAAAATAAAGCAGAGAAAATTGTGATTCATGGAATGTCTTTGTTCTGCCGATCTTCTTATTCCTTGAGTAGTTCTTCTCTCAGTTCAGGGAAAAATCACTTCTCATTCTGTTTCTTCAAGTATGCAGCTATTTTACTGCAGGAGTGAGACATCACTTGGATACTGGCAATTTTTCCAGCTCTCAAATCTAGACTTGTGTACTGCTGTTAGTGTCTAGACAATTCTCAAGAGCCACACCACCTCTTTCCACAATTATTTGAGATTTTTTTTTCCCTTATCTGCTTCTGTTTAATCATCAGGGTTGGGGAGAAGAGGAGCAGAAGATGTGCTGGAGGGAGGGGGTTGGATTGGATTGCCTGAAGAAGAATCATGGAGATGTAGTAATGATGGAACAAACCTCAAGTTTTTTCTTTTTCAAAATGTTTTCCATGATAAGTCTTCAGCCAGGTATATCCAAGAAATTACAACTCAGCTAAGAAACATTGCAGTAAATACCTTTTTACAAAAACCTATATTGATATTTATATTTTCCCTTATAATGAAAACTTAATTCTAAATTCATATTCTTTCCCTTTAATTTTTTTTTCTGGTAACTATTAATTTATGTAGCCATACTTGTATCTGTCTGAACTATGCCTCATTTCTGTTCTAGTATTTTCCAATTAAGACATCTGAAGCTAGAAATCACCTACACCTGGCTTCTGTGGCAGGTGAGAGTGTGATGCCAGGCTTTGCCCACTTGCAAGTTTGCATTCATTGTCAAGGGCCATGTGTGATAATCCAGCACTGAAGGGCTCACAATTTCTTTTCATGAGAAATTC
The DNA here is from genome assembly GCA_024865655.1 of Emberiza elegans. NCBI lineage: Eukaryota > Metazoa > Chordata > Aves > Passeriformes > Fringillidae > Emberiza > Emberiza elegans. Next base: position 28,119,969 of record JALJVW010000241.1, on the reverse strand, counting down.
CTCAAATACCATGCAAACATGAACACATTTAGCAATAAAATTATGAGAGCTCTTGGGGTAATCCTTTTGTCCTATGAGCCTGAACCATCATTTCTGCTTCATTCTTGAATAGAATGGGAAGCCTTATTTCCTAGAAGCTGCTGGAAGTGTGGAGTGATGCTGTGGGTTTTTTTTTTTTTTTTTTTTTCGTGTGGGGCTATTCTTACATCAGTCACCGCTCCTCTGAGACAAGGCAAGGCCAGTCCTGTGAAAAAGTTCTGCCTGTTCCCTCCTTAGGTTTGCTCAGCCTTTTGTAGAGCTGAGTAACCAGCCCATAGCTCATAAAACTGAACAAAAGTACTTTAGCATCTGCAATACAGTGAGGATGGATCAGCAGGGGATGGAAAGTCACCTCTCTCTTTTCTTGAGCTGTAAGATAGAATCTGCCTTACATTTATTTTCTGCCTTTTCACCTGTTGAAATCTGCACATCTCTAAACAGTGCTTATTCAGGTGTTTCATAAAACTGTGTTTATTAAATTTAGGGAAACAATTCCCCAAGCATTTCTATCAACAGCTAGCATGCTGATAAATATCTGTAGTACCTGACAATTTATGGATGTTTAAGGGAACTCAATTACATCATACAGGACAAAATGAACAGAACTCATAACCAAAATATTTATCATGAGAGCACTGAAATACTTTCCTGGTCTAGCAGATAATGGTGGGTGTTGTAATGACAAAGCATGAGTGGTTCTGAACATTTCAAAGTGGCAGACCAAGCAGCAGCAGTATTTCTTATTTTGGAGGATGATAAACAGAGCTGTGTTATGAACCCTTCTCCTTCTGATGGAAAAGAATTTGTTTCTACTAAGGCTCCTGCTTCCATCACCTCAGTGGGAAAAAAATAAAAAGAAATGTTCTCAGTTAATCCTGAAGTCTTTCAAGATGAAAGTCAGCAAGATGAATGAGCACAGAAAAACCACCTAATATGTGGGCTTACTTTTTCCATACTGCAAAATGGAAATTAATCCCTGCCCTGAGTATTGGGAGGTGACCATGTAAAGGGTGAAAGAGAGGTTGGAAATGTGGGATTTTCAAAAATTTTATTTTTGTATGAATTATTCAGATAGCTGTTTTCATAATAGGACAGTTGTGGAAGAGTAACTGCAGGTCTTTGTCCAGAACATGTTTTTTCTCAGATACATGCAGTTTCCTGAAGAACAAATTCTGAACAAATTCTGAACTGCACTGCAGAGCCCCCCTCCATGATGCCTCATGTTTGCTTTTACTGCTAGGCCTTTTAGTTCTCTTATAAATATCACCTCTGGGAGTAGATCAGGTGGTTTAAAAAGGAATTAAAATTACCAGGAAAAGAGGAAAAGGTTACCATGAATAAGAGGAGCAAGGAGAGACCCAAAAGGCTGCTGTGATATACAGCCCAGACCCCAGGGTGGAGGTCACTTTGCCATTGAACTGTAAGGACAAAGGAGGAATATTAAAAAGAGAAAGCCAAGTCCTGGAAAATACCAGAGGACATTTAGGAAATTGTACTTATATATATATATAAAAATGAACTGTGAAGAAACAATTGTCTGTATTATTGAGGTTTAACTGGGTCTTGAGCAAGATTTCAAAGAAGGGAAGGGAAGGGGATGGAAATGGGAGGTGAGAAGACGTCTGTCTTGGAGTACGTCGCTGTTGTTCTGGAAGTGGAAAGCAAACAGTGGGAACACCACGAGCTGGAAGGATGGCTCTCCTCTACCCATTTGAGATAGTCTGGAAGTATTTTAGAAGCCTAACCTTCAGAAACTTGATGTGGGTCACAAATTGGTCTCCTTAGGACAAATCACTAGTAGAGATCTGCAAGGATATGTTACGTGAGTTAGGAGGAAAATGACAAGATATAAATCTCTTGGAGACAACCATTAGAGATAATTGAGAAATGGATGATACAAGGAATGATGAACTCACAAGCTGATACTGAATTCACATTCATCTGTCTCATCGAGATGTATAATTATACAAAATTACAAATTAAGTGTACTTTCATTAGGCTCACACGTGAAAGGAAATGGCTTTTCTAATGATACGAGTAAATCTGCACTGGGGGCCCCTCAGTGCAGAGCCAAATCTTTTCTGGCAGCTTAGAAGGGCCCCATTACCTTTTTAAGGTGAGCTGGAAGAGCTGAACCCCACACTAAATTTGGAAGTACATTAAGCATAACTAATTACACTGAAACCTCCCCTCAGCCTATCTCCTGTTTTGTCTCTGCTGCTGGGGCTCTTGTGTCTCATTTGTGGAGTAAATTAAGGCCATTGTTCTGAGACCACTTGTTTCACCTCTTGAGTTCAGTCTTGTGTAAAAACACCAAAGACTAAAATTTAAATAAATAAATGGGATTGTTTTGTCTCTGGTTTTCATAACAATATTGTAATTCTCTGTGGAACACTTACTCTCCTGTCCCCACAGTCTCATATTATTTAGCCAAACAGTATAAAGAGAAGAGAAAGGAGAGAAATAGATGTATTCCTCTGAGTTACCTGCATTCTTTTCTTAGTGTGAAATAGGTGCAAGACCCTTATTTGGTTGCCAAATCCATCAATTAACATTTAACACAGAACTAATTGCAGTCAGTTTGAGTTCTTGCTTGGTGTTTGCAGTTCCCACAGACATTCTTAGTGGGAAATCCTTTGGAATTCCCTTACCTGGACCAGCCTGCTGTCTAAAAAGGCACCAGGGCCTGGGCTCAGCTGGGTTGTCATGGATGTGTTATCCTCCTGTTGGAAAGGCTGGAGTTAGGCAGCCTTCAAATACTCCTAAAACAGCTTTCCATAGATCTTAATGGAAATCAATGGCAGCTCTAGGAAAACTTCCATGTTGCAGAAGCAAACATCTGAATCGAAAGAAGTGACAAAGTTAACAAAAGCAGCAACCACTCCAGGGCCTTATCAGAAGCTTTGCCTTGTGTGTCCCCACAAACTGCAGTCCTGGGGACCCATCCAGCAGGACAAGCCCTTCATGGAGAGCTGTCCAGTGGGACACCACACTTCCTCTCTTAGCTGTATGCAGAGCATGAGGAAAGCTGAGAAATAGTGCCTGAGTCAGTGCTGAGACTATTAAAGTATTACTGAGAGAGATGGGAAATTAAGGGATTGTAATTTTCCCTCTGTCTTCACCAGAGTCAAGATCTCAACCAGGATATCTAAGTCAGTTTAAATATAACTGGAGTCTATAGTGAATTAAAATAATTATATTAAAACATAAATTATGCCAATGAGATCACCATAGATTTAAAAGAAACAAATTCTGATAAAATATGAGAATCTCATGTATAAGAGAAAGTTCAGCACTTCCTTAGATATTGCAACTGTAGGCTGCAATGATGAGTAAAAAGAAAAAAAAAGAAAGGGGATATTTATAAAGCCTTATGATCAGTATTTTCTGATTTCTTGACATCTTTTCACAGCTCTAAAATATCCTACCTTCCCATGGAATTTACCCTGAAATAAAACAAATGTCATAGCTGCAGCATCCTTTAGAGTGCAGAGTTATCATAGGCAGGCAAGGGTCTCTAAAAGGTTGCTGAAATCAAATATGTATCAGAAATCTCTCTAATCCCATTAAAATAGAGCTTTAGAAAAGATGACTTTAAAACCATCCCTCTGGATCAATCTGCAGCAAGTCCCCTTTTGCCACACCCTCCACAGGTTGCATTAGGCAGCTCATTTTCTCCCCGTAATCCTACCTGCCTCCTGTGTGCTGCAGATCAAGCAAAATGGAGAATTAGGAAAGCAAGGAGATAAAACTAACTAGACAATTTGCAAATGTGTACTAAATCAGGGACAGCATATTGCTTCAACTGAGGAAATATTCATTTTCCTTGCTCCTTAAATGGACAGAAGCATGGTGAAGAAAAGCAAAATTTAGGTAGGAAAGGATAAAGGTAGAATAAAGAATGTGTCCCCTTACTCCTCGTTCAGAACATAAGAAATACTGTCAATATTTAAACCCTTTTCTTCTTATGGCTAGGAACAGAGTGCTACCAGCAGCTGATCTGGAAAGAAAGCATTTCATTTTTCAGCAGAAACCCAAATTTTGCCCTTCCTAAGTGCCAGAGAAGGTCTGTGCAAATACTCTTTGCTCTCAGCAGAGCACAGATGAGCAGCAGGCAGCTCCCTGCCTCTGTGTCCCGAGGCTCACAAAGTCATCATTTATTAACAGCTCTGTTGACAGAGTCACCTGGAGCCCCTTAAACCCAGATTTGTCCAATGGCACCTACAATTAGAGCACCAAACCTGGATTCTAACCTTTTTCTAAGGATTCATGTGTAGGGCTCACATTTTTGCAGCTGCTCCACAGCAGTATTAGTTTTCTTTTTCCTCTCCTGAAGGACCTCATGTCCTTTTTCCATCTGAGGAGAGGACGGATCAGGCCCGTTCATCCTCAGAGAGCAGCACCTTCCTCTTCTCAGGGCTGGAGGAGGGTGGACAAGGGTGCAGTGGCCACCCTTTTATTGTGAGGGGCTGCAATTCTGCCTCTGCTGAGAGTTCAGAGATGCGGGGTGGCAGAAACAAGAGAGAAAAGCCCATCTTGCTGCTTCTGTTGGAAAATTACAAAGAGGTAAATCATGGAAGGGCTTCTCCAGAGCTTTAAAAAATTTAAGGGTGTAAATTTCATCAGATGAAGTGTATTTAAAGCCAAAATATTCTAAAAAAACATTTTAAACTCGCATCTAAGTTCATAACATAGAGGAGGCTGATGAGTAATAGCTTTTATATAGTTAGAAAACCTAACTATAGGCTACAACAGGCACATATGTTTTAATTGCTCACACTTCTATAGGAAATGAATGTTTAAAAAGTTTTTTTTCACCTGTCTGCCAGTGAGTTTGCCCTACCTGGATATCAAGGACAAATCAGTCCTTGAAGAACTTCCCTGAAGAAAAAAAGAATTTGACAACTTTTTCCTTTGCTTTTTTTTCTCTATCTGAACCATCTACATTATAGCCAGTGGTTTTGGTAATCTTGTTATCATGCTGGAAAAATGGCAGCACAGTTTTATAGCTACACCCATTTCTTTAAATCCTGGCAAGCTGTCCAGGGCTCTTTTCATACCTGTATGATGTTGGGTCACCATTTGCATGACTGATCCTTCATTACCCAGTCTGCTTTTTGTTGTCTTGATATCATTACATGGAAATACAGAAATGGCACCCCAGACAAGAAAATGTTATAGAAAAAAATGTTTTAAGAAATTTAATATTACCTTTCCATATTGTGATGTCTTCAATGAGAAATATCATTCTATGTGTACACCTGAAGGGAGTTTCAGATCAGATTTTGGATGTTGAGTTGACAGATTTAGATGCAACTGATTGCTGAAACGTGAATGAGAAAATATTTGTTTTAAATGAGCTTTTTTTCTTTGAAACTAAGCTCAGACTTACAAAAGGATTGAATTTTACTGCCAGTTAATTTTCAAATAGTCTATATTGAATAGTACTAAAGGCAAAAAGAAGAACTAAGTCCTGGAGAGTCAATGAGAAACTGATTTTTCAGTTCTTCTCTTCTGCTGATTCATCCAATAGCTATTGAGATTTATATGGTATTGGAGAGAGACAGGAAAGAACATTGATCCATTTGTGCATGCACCAGGCACCCCTGCCAACTGCAGTTAACTCCTTCACTCTATTTTTGCAGCCTTAACCTCGTTCATGGCAGTTCCCACCTGGTTAAATGCACCCACCTCTATGGATGTCAGTCAAACTGAGCAGCAGGCAAAGTTCCAGTTGTATTCCTTCAGCCAACTAACACCACATTCCATTATCTCTTCTGGAGCTGATGCTTCTCACTGAAGGTACTCTGCTCCCTCAATCCATGCTTACTGCCATCAGGAAGCAACATCTCCTCTGTTCACCAAAGTCTACATTGAACTCTGGGGTTTTATAACCCAGTGTATCTGCAGCACTTGTGCATTGAACTTAACATCATACATATGCAAAGCATGGTTGGGTTATCTCACATATTTAGTTTCTTCTCTTGGTCTCCATCTCCTTCTTGTGCCTTTTTAAGTTGTGCGTTAAAATAAATCAATATCCCGTTTCACAGGAACTATCACAAAATGCAAATAAACTGCAGGGAAAGGATTCAGGAGGAGAATTAAGATGACAGAAACCCTCAGGTTATAACAACATCTTATTTTTATCACAGTCCCTTTAACAAGAAAAAGAAAAATCATGAACTTTCCTGTGGTTGTGGGGAAACTTGCACTTGACTTGTCTGTGAGAATTTGCCTGAGATTGTTCCTCTCAGGCACATAAATTTCTGCTGAGAAAGTTGTGCGGTTTCTGTCCTTTACCACAAGCTTCTCAATCACTTCCTGATTTTCATGTGATACCTCAGCTGTTATTAAAACTATCCTTGATGCTGGAGAAACTGGCTACTTTGCCCTGCCCAAAACAGAAGGACAAGAAGCAACTCACATTGCTCCTCCTTTGTCCTGACCACTGAGATTCAATGCTGACTGGGCACAGAATTGTCTTGGGCAGAGTTTTTATGTCTGCTTTCCTCTGATATTGGACTTCTGTAAGCTGAGAAGCATTCTCCCCACAGGAGACTGTATTGCAAAGGGGTTTCTGAGTGGCTCAGAGGCAGTGGCCTTGCTGAGGGGGTTCCTCAGGTGTCCCCTGGACAAGGGGCACCCCCAGCAGTGCCACCTGCTCACACCCAGGTGTTTGCCTGTTCCATACATGCAGATGCCTGGGTAGATGCCTCAAATCCTCCTGTTGGTGTTATCATGCTGATAACAGCATTGTGAGCACAGGAAGGGGTTACAGAGTTCCAGTGTGCCCTCGGTGACACCACCAAGTTTGGTGACCAATGCCTCCGCCTTCCCTAGGCTTTCCTCAAGGAAAAGGAGCTGAATGAAGACATAAGAAACATGGCAGTATTTTTGCAGGTGAAGCCAAGCATGTGCTTTCTGTGCTCATGGCAATTGCAGCTGTGTCTGGCAATATGAAAGGCAAAAGTATTTAAATTAATATTTATGAAGAAGCCTGAATTAAGTTTTGGCTTTCTTTTTCAGTGCTTTATTACTACATACAGCTAAAGCACTGTATATAAAGATACATTGAGAAGAATTACCAAACCATGGATTCTTGAGAATAGTTTTAAAAATCTTGAGAGAAACTGTCAAGATACAGAAGCTGAAGTATGGTGGCAGTTGGAAAACTAAAGTTTTAGACTGTGGTTAAAAGGAAAGCCAAGAAATCAATCACAATTGTTAAAAGTTGCTGCAAGAAAGCACTGCATATGACAAAAGAAAGGGCACACTCAGAATACATCAAAGAAAAGAAAAGCATGATCAAGACATCTTAGAGGGGATGTGATGTCCTCCAATTCTTATTCTACTGCAGAGCAGAAATAAAGAGATGACAAATCGGGAGCATTTAGTTCACCTCAAGCATGTACAAAAGAATTTTAAAAGAGAAAATTTAAAAAATTAAATATGATCCGTATCACAATTAGAGCTGAACAAATGACAAAATAAAGCTAGACATCATAGTAGTAAAATGCCTTTCACAATGGCATGACCCTTAGGGATAAAATTGAAATGCTCTAAATATTTCACTGTTTTCTGACCAGCCAGTAATGATGAAGAAAATCACTCCCATGAGAAAAAAATAAGGAAAAAACAAATGGGAAAGAGAAAAGAGAAGGGAGAAATTAAATTTCATCTTTCTCTTGAAAGGCTTTTTATGTTTAGATGTATGCCTTGGCCACAGTTAAAATTTCCCTCTGTAGCTCTGACTCCTTCTGTGCCAGATGGAGCACTGAACTCCCTCAGCTGGGTTTCTGCAGAGCAGAAATGACATCCAGTGACTTTCTGTGAGCTGGATCCGTGCAGGCAGCCCACCTGTTGCTGCTTTTCAGGAGCTGCCCCTTCTCTCTCAGCTGAATTTCCTCATCCCAGACAAATGCTCATAAATACATTGATGTGTCCCTTGCTTTGATACATCTGTCTCCTCTCCTGTGGACTCCCTCCCTTCTGCAACAGTTTTGCTCCTTTTAATTCCTTCTGTTCAAATGCAAGCCCTTGTCCACGTGCCTTTTCAGGACTTTTTGCGCATTAAGCATTCAAGATTACACTGGCTGCTTAGAATGACATAATTGCTGCCATGTGCTGCAGGGTGAGGGTGGCAGAGTCATCTCCCAGTCACACACACTGATTTGCTTTGTGAATGCTAAGAAGGGTTTTAAGGAATCCAAGGGGGACCTCACAGAGCTAAGGTGATTAGAGGAGGTGATGAAGCAGACGTCAGTCGGGGAGAATGGAAATGCAACAGCAACTGCAAAGCAATGAGTCATGTGAAGGAAGCCCTGTCACAGGGAGTGACTCAGCAAAGGTGTCAGCTCTGTGCACCGAGGGCAATGGAGCAGAACCATCATTATTGACAATATATGCTCGTCTGTTCCAGTGGAGGATGCTCCTGTGAACAAAACAAATTCAGCTCTAATGTTCTCCCCACAGAAAACCATATGGCAGCAGAGCTAGAAAGCCTTGAGGAATGATTACTGGATTAGCACAGGAACTTGTAGAGACAAATTCATTTGATGTTGTCTCTAAACAAGTTCTGTTTGCTTTAGTGAGAACTATGCATGTGAAGTGTTTTAGAAAACAGTTGTATATGTTGGTAAACATGGATTTATTACTATTGAAAATATGATGCATGTTTGGACAGCTGGATGAGTGTTCTCATTTAAGCTCTACATTTTCAACTTACTATCTTTATCAAGAACACTTATGGGTAAAAAACATTAATAGAAGCTGTCTCACAACCTACAAAACAGAGGGTATTCAGGCATTTGATCTTTAAATTTAGATTACATATATTTAGATTTTTACATTTAGATTACATATATTTCTTTCTATTTCAGGCAAACAATACTAAACTATGAAACTTCAGCCAGAAGTTTCTGCATGCAAGTTGACTGTGACATCTGTAAAGATTTGAGAGCTACATTAACAAGAAGTACTGACTAATAATAAGAAACTGTGATTTAATATAGATGCTGGAGCACACAGCTGTATGTATGGGGTTTGTACTCCAGTGCAGTACTGATATGGACATTCAAACAATCAAGAAATTAAACTCAAGCCATCTCACTGCATTACAGTCCTTGCCTGAAGACATTAATAAGGCAAGCAGCAAAGTTTTTTATGAACACTAGATATGCATCTGAATAAGTAAAAAAGAGCAGCCTGGCTCTGTTAGGCTCAGATGATATTCTGTAAGTTTCTTAACTTCTAAGAAACTTATACAGCAACTTAATAATACCTCAAGGCAGTAATGAATGCCGTGATTCAAGTCAAGTTGAAATCTGTTGTTATTATCATATTTCAAGAGTCCTGTACCTTCTCGGTGTGTTCTTGTGGGCAGCAGATCTTCACAGCCTCAGAATCTTCTCAGTCAGGGCTCCTCCAAGGCTCTCCCTGACTGGCCAGCCCACCCCCTTTTATCCCAGTTACCTTGACGGGCCACAGCTGCAGCCCAATGAAGGACATGGCAGCTGCAGCCCATCAAGAACAACTGGGACCTACCGGGGCTTACAATACAGATATATTTTACTGGGACACAAGGGCCACTTATATAATGCATGTATTTGTAAAGGCCACCTATAGAAATCAATGATAAAGTCAATGTAACTCCAGTGAATATTCAGTTAGGCTCAAAATTCTGGCAGGTAATTGCTCCTGTACAAACTGCTGGATTGTGTCATCCTTATTCTGATTTGCTTTATAAAGTAAACACATACTGATATGCACCTAGGGGGCTGGAGTTTTAATTCAATGTAAACTACTTGGACTGAAAGAGGGGGAAGACCTTTCAAAACTCACGCGTCCCTTGACCACACTTAGTCATCAGAATAATCATCTCTCTCACTGACTCATTTACAAACAATCTGTCCATCTTTCAATGGGGTATGCTCATGTAAAAAACAGCTAGTTTGGAGCAAAATACTATTTCAGAAGATAATTATACTTCATGAATTTCAACCAAAGGTTTTGTGCTTCAGCCCAAAAAGCTATCCATCAGGTAGGTAAGACTTCTTTCAGGTTGAAAGTATTGCAGATTTAGTTTTGGAATCTTGTTCCATTTATTTAAGGTAGCACATGCCTAAGAAATTAAACATCACAGTGTACAGTGCATAGTTGAGAGCACTCCTTTGTGCAGCAGTGGGATACGAGACAAGATATCTGCCTGTTATAATTGAAGCTCCAGCAGTACCTCTGAAAGAAAAAACAAAGAAAACAAAAAAGAGAGGGAAGAAAGATTAGAATCAAAACACTATACTTGTACAATTTCTTGTTCCTTTGAAATTAGTAGAAGCCAGAGTAAAAGATAAATTATGATGTTACAATTATATCTTTGAACTGTAACAACTCACTAAGATAATGAAAGAAAGCAGCTTATTTGGGTAGACATTCCCACACTGGCTTTGCAGATTGAAAGTGATTTTTTTGCTGCTGTTTATGACATTACCAGGGACATAATGCAATAGAGTTTCAGAGGAGATTCTGGAGAAAGAGGAGGTTGTGGTTACAACTATACCAGCAGGAATTCAGTTTCAGAGGAGAGGGTTGGTTGACCTAAACAACTTATGCTATCTACTGGTATTTTGCATTTCTTGGGGGAAATTGAGAGATAATCTGGCCCTGGAGCATAACTGCCTGTAGGGTTTGTGGTTTGAAGCTTTGCGCAAGAAAGAAGCATTAGGGATGCGCTGAGAGAGCCTTGGTGAGGTGACAGGGCCTCCTGGGCTGTGTGACTTGTGACACAGAGCCACCACGTGGGCTCCTTCCACAAGGAATCTACCCTGGGAGCATCAAGGCACTCCAAGAACTGAGCCAAAGGCCTGTCAGGGGTTTCCCTTCACAGCTGTCCACTGGTTTTCAGCAAACCACTCATTTGAACACAGCCAGGCATCCCCAGTCTGTCTTTGGACACTGCAGGGATTTGTAATTTTCCATAAATAATGGCATAATAGGACATTTTGATGCAAATTAGTTTTGAGCATCTCTGCAGAACAATGATAAAAGGAAAAGAAATAAAGCAACTGAGTGGGAAATAACAGGGAATCTGTCTAGAAATGTCACTAAGAGGTTTCACATTATTAAATAGAACTGGAGTTACCAGAGAGATAACACAGAAAGAGCCAGCCCTAAAATTCCCTGCATGTCACACCTCAAAGCAATGCCCACAGTATTGCTCACAGTAGCTCTGTGTTCCAGTTCTTGATTTTTATCTCATTTATCCCAATGGAGCAGCAGGGGCTGAGTTGTAGGAATCCTTATTTCCACCAGCATTAGTAAGACCCAGACCTTGTTTGCAAATGAGGGAAATCTGACATTTGGAGCTCTGCAAAGAGCAGTCGGTTGGCTTGTGCTTTCTGTCAGCTTTTATATATGCACCTAACGAAGGGTGGAAAATGATTACAGCGGGGGCCATGGAAGTAAGCATGGGTGCTATAGCAATAAATATGAGCTGATATAAATCAGTGGCATTTTATCGACTTCAGTTCTGCTGCTCTGATTTAAATCAAGAATGAATTTGGCCCTAGGGCCTTGCAGAGAAATCTCTGGGACTGAATCCTGCTGTCTTGGCTCAGATAATCTTTTCCTAAATTTCAGTGAGAGTCATGGTTGGACAAGGATCTCAAGATTCTGCTGTCACATGACACAAAAAAACCCAGCTCTCATCAGCAACTCATTTGAAATGTATCTAAATGTTTTATGGAAATTATAAGCTTTAAAATCATTCGCTTTGTGTTTTTAATGCTGAGGCATTTCTACTCAGAAATATAAGTCACATTCTCCAGTTAAAAAAATCAGAAGTATTTATAAGAAAGAACTGCAAACAAAAGAACTCCAAACAAAATAAATTGCTTTTTTTTTGGTGTTTTATCTAAAATGTAGAATTTGCATATTGAATAGAAACAAGTAAAATAGCAGTGGACTCATAGGCACACTGCACTGTAGGTGGGATAGCCAAGTAATATGAGGTTTATTCATTTTCCTTTCTTGTTGCTTTTCTTTTGGTGTTTTCAATGCACACCCATCAACTTTACAGGACTGTCAGACTCTAAACAGAACCACATGTTAAAATAATTACTAATTATGGAGAAAGGAGAAAGGCATGAAAACAACATGAATTTTTTAAGAGACCTGGTCGTCTCCAGGTTTTCTACTACCCAAGGAAAAGCAATTGAATTGCTTTTCAAACCTAAGGCCTGAGTGTAATTCCATATTGCCGTAAATCAGATCTACATTTTTATGCTCTTCTGCCTCGTTTTCAGGAGGCCACCCCTGTCTGTAAGAAAAGGCTCAAAATTTGCAACACCCATAACCCAACCTCCAGCATGGGAGCAACGCTGCTGGCGTGGCAACACCTGCCAGGGCACAGGAGCTGCCCCACACCTGGGCCTTGTGAGCCCTAATGAGGCTCAGCTGCACGGCACCAATCAACCCTAACGAGGTAACAAGGTGTGAGGGCAGGAGGGACATAAATGCCTGAGCCTCCAGCTGCTCTGGTTTGCTGTGCTGGGGCTCCTCTCTTTGCTGCAAGGAAGATTATTTCTCTCCAGAACGAGCCAGAAAAGGTATTGTCTCATTTGGTTTATGAAATATATGGCTGTAAGTAGGCATTTGAGGCTGGTGGGGTTGGGTTGTTTTTGTCAGAGTTTGCTCAGAATGGAAATACAGATCGGGTTAAATAAGAGTGAAATTTCTCTTTGTTTTATTTTTGGGGGAGATGGAGAGAAAGGAAAAAGACAACCACTGTAAATAACTAGCCAGTTTAATATAATCCCCAAATAAGCCTTTTATTTTCTGTGGGGGGCAGGAGATTGTGTTAAAAAATAAGCTTGTATGAATTCCATAACAAAAATTGTTACTCCCCTAAGAGAAAAGCAGAGACTTTATTTTTAAGCAATTGCCTTGTTTCCTTGCTGTTTTGATCTGTTGAAATTTCTTGACCAGTTATTGTAGATTCACATATTAAATCAGGCAAATATATGTGAGAGGTCTTTTTAATGCAAAGAAAGTAGTCTCCTGTAATATGTTCCTATTTCTTCTTCAAAGCACGTATAAAAAATTCTCAGTTTGCTCTTTGACTGGATAAGGGGCTCTGAAGAGGTCCGAGTGTCCAGTTTGCGTTGAAGCCATGCTCAATATTCTGAGAGCATGTAGCATTTCCCAGCTCCTGCTGAAACCCTTGTAAGTGTTTTACCTGCTCCCATAACTATGTGGCTTTGAAATGTCTGTCCCACTGCAGAGTGTGCTGCTTCCATGGGTGTGAGCAAATTGTCTGGTTTTATATGGAAATATCTGTAGGTAGTGCTCTTTTTTATAGCAGATAGCTTTGTAGTTGGAGTTAGGGGTGAGTAGTAGCTCAAGGAAAATGGTGAGAATATTTAAGATGCTGTGAAGGGGTCCCTCTCAGTCAGAATCCTTGCCCTTTGTGAGTGGTGATGTGCTGTCCTCACCCAAGCTTTGCCTGGGAAAATTTGTGTGTCTTTTGAGATGTGATTATTCAAACTTTGAATAGAAAGAAAGGAGAAAGAGAAAACCCCTATTTAATTTAAATGAAGACTATGACACAACTCCCCCTAGGGCCAAGCCCCAGTTTTCTTCAATTCCATTGGAGCTTTTGTGGAATATCCTTGGAGTTCCAGAGTGCCCTTTATCTGCCAGATAAAGCTATCCTTGGCTGTTACCATTTGCTTGGCCCTTGAGTAAAAATGTGTTGAAGAGATGAGCAAAAGTCAGTGACATTTATCAGAGTGGAATGATTAATCCTGAATTATGTAGCTTAGGCATGGATATACATGAGTAATGTTGCAGCTGAGGGAAAGGAGAAAAGCTAAGCCAGTCTAAACTGCCCAGGAGAAGCAGTAGGTTGTACAGGGAGAGGATGTTTTTGCTAAGTGTGGTAAAGCAGCTTTGGGAACAAACATGAGAGCAGAAGAGGATTCTGCAAAACCAACTGGTGAAAGAAAGAGCTTACACACGGAAAGCAAAACCATGTGATGGTGGTCTTCCCTGTTTCCTTCAGCTTTGAAACAAATATCTTTAGTTCCTGCCGTGTCTGGGCAAAGGTGGGATGCTGTGCCTGCAATCTCAGCCCAGTTGCTGCAGATGAGGTAGGTGCACGTTTCCACGTGTGTGGATGATTGAGCTGTAGAAAACTTCAGACTCTGCTGAGAATGATACATGTGCTAAGCCTGGGATGCCCTGAGATGCCAATTTCTGTGACATTTCACTTCAGTAACAGAAACCTTTGGGTTCCACATTGCTCCTTGTTTATAGCCACGTACCTCCATTGTGAGGATACATAAGATTCATCAATAATAAAGAGTTAGAATGCTTATCTAAAACCCCAACTGTGAGCTGGGGAGAAGCTTCTGATGTCAGTGTGGGTAGTTAGGAAAAATCCGGGGATTTGGGTGTTTTAAGCCTTAGTACACAACTGCACTTCAGTCTTCTTTGAACCACTCTGTCTGTATTCTCCAAGGGAAAACACACAATGATTTATGGACAACAAATCACTCTCTTGAAGAATATTTGAGTCTTTTAGTGACAGGAGCAGTGATGGACTGTTCTTGCTGAAAAATTTGTCCATGCTTTGAGGGTAGAACCTCCTGACACCCTCCAGTTCCCAGGGATGGGAAGGTGGGACAATGCCTTAGGGCACAGCAGGCTCATGAGAAATGTGTGACAGTCCCACATAAGGCAGAAGGATGCTCTGGATTGCAATGGGATGGGAAATACCTAGTTGCAGGCAAGCACAGAGGATACTGAGAAAATGTGGAGGTCAGCATGAGACACCAGATCAATGTCCCTTAGCTGGGTGGATTAAATATCTTAAAAACAGGGTCTAAGGTGAAAGTGGCAGTGAGGAAGAAGACATCCTTCCCTTGGTGTGCAGAATTTAGTGCAAAGCCACAGCCATGTTCAGTGGGCTCCAAGCACAGGATCATGTCAGCTCTGGTTGCTGCAAGGTGCTGCAGGGACACCAAATTCCCAGTGCTTTTGATTTTTGTATTGTCTTGATGCTTTTTGTTAGGTCAGGTCTGTTTCTCTTAAGGTTCATAATCTGTTGTTAAAATGGAAAAAATTTTATTAATTTTTTTCCTGCAGTGGGACTGCTGCCAGATGTGTGTGGCTCTTTACATTTAGAGCTGCAAAGTTCTAATGTCACTGCCACGGGTTTGTTAATCTACATGCATGTGAGATAACTCCATCTGAGCTTAGGCAAATTTTATTCAGCAACTGAACTGTCTCATGTTGGCACCAGTGTTCTGAAGAGCTCACTGATGGGTTTTGGATGATTTTGTATTTATCAATCTCAGCCATAATTTATTGTAAAAACTTTCCTGGTAATGTCTGTTTTCTGGGATGTGTGAGGTCTGAAAAATGAAGAGTTAAAAAAGCTGCATTTATCACTTAGCATTTTTAACAGTTTATAAAGCTCTGAAATATCTAAAAGTTGTCCTCAGTTTCAGTTCCAAGCAGCCCTAGAAGACCTCAGACAATAGCTTTTAAAGAAAACACTGACAAATTTACTATCCCTTTGTTTTATGCTAAAACCACAAACACATATAATATTTAAAGTAGTCTTACTGTAGGTTTAGCTGCCAATATGGGGAAGCAGATGAAGAAATGTCCCTGAAAGAGCAGTCTGAGAACTTCTCCTTTTAGCAAGCCACACTTTGAGTGTTTACCAGGCTGCCTCCAGCTGACGGGTGCCACTGCTCTTGTACAGGAATGAAATATAGGGGAAAAAAAAGGAAAAGACCCACAACAAGAAATCCGGTGACTTACAACATTTACACGTGCAGAGTTTTCACTTTCTTTTCAGCATAGTTGTTTTTTTAGTTGGCAAATAGATGGGAGATTGCAAATTGTGTTGGTTTTGTTTTGTTGGACTAATGCTCCTTGTGGTTTGGTTTTTTTTTTTTTTCAGTTGAACTAAAAAAGTCAAAGCAATTTAAGACCTAAAGAAAATACCACTTCAAAACTGTGTTTTGTGATTAGTATTAAGAAAGATAATTGTGGAAACAACAAGGAGATACTGATGCTAATGTTTGAGCCTTTGTTCAACATGCCTCAAGAGACTAAATTTTCTGCTTAAATTGATATCAGAAAGATAGAGTAATTAAATAATAGTATTTGCAAATTAGGCTGAAGATATTTCATGGGTTTAGTTGGTTTAAAGTTAATGCTATTTGAATATGGTTACTGTTAATTAAATTTAATTTCTACAACTGAGTAAGCTAGAACCTCTGAATACATCCTTTTGTATCACAGCTCTGTTTTTGAAACCCTGTCCCTTATCCTTCATAAGATTTGAACAGTGGGAGTTTAATCTCCCGTGTTTCTGCTTTTGCACCAGCTGAAAGGCACAGACCAGTGTCACAAAGCCTCATGGAAAATCCCATCAGCCCTCCCTACAGACTTTGCATTCCCTGCAGAGCCTCGTGGAGCGAGGAGAGGCAAGGAACAACCATATCCAGCAGCTGGTGGGAGCTTCCCCAGAGCTGGGCAGGGCCAGGCTGTCCAAAGGCGATGGTTTTCACAGCAGGGTGCTGGGCTGCTCCCAGGTTTACCAGGTTTGGTGATGTCTGCAGTGGGTGTGAGCATCTCTGTTATCCCGTGTGTCCCCCCAGGAGCCAGGTGGGAGGCTGGGATGTCCCTTCCCTGCTCCAGTGTGCACCTGCCAAGGCCCTGCAGCTTCCCCAGCCCATCCTTGTTCTCCCAGCAGCCCACCACCCTCCCCGCTCTGCCTCTGTGCAGCAGATAAACCCCCTGACCTGCTCTCCTCAGAGGCTCTCCCAGGTGTGAGCAATCCCAAATGCAAGGTGGGACCCTTGGTGCTACATCTTCCCTGGTTTTACTTCTTTGGCTGTGTTGTTAAAAGGCTAGCCTATTTTGGGGGCTCGTGAGAAATGCCTAAAGGTAATTTTGGTAATTTAATTGATATTTTCCCTGCCTCATGGGTTGGTTATGGTGAGAATGCAGGCAGATAAGATTGCTAGCACAGAGAGTGACTTCAGCTATTCCACAGCTAAGTCAGCTCTTTCATCTAGCCAGTGGGAGGTTACATTTAAAACTCACGGAGATAACCCTGAAAAGACTAGATTAGTTCTGATGTGTTATTCCAGCCTTTACCCATTATACAAGCAGCAGATGGTTCATCATGTTATATTTTATTGACCTACAGGAAGTGAGAGAAGAGGTGTTTTTGTCACTCCTACTTGCTACAAAGCCTACAAAAGTTGCTTTTAGCTGTTAACCAGCGACTTCAAATTGGGTATCTGTCTTGTTTAATGAGGAGAGGAAAGAGTAAAAAAAAAAAAATCAATGAAAGTAGGGTTTGTAAATATATTATCTGAATCCCCTGGGCTTATTAGGTAGGATAGGCTTGTAGACAGCAAGATCCATATGGAAATCCTTGAGGTAATTTCATGCAGTGTTGTTCCATACTTGTAATTCTTTGGCTGTGCAGATGATTTCCTATCTGACCAGACTAAGTAAGTCGGGTGAGTCACCCATTAAGAGGATTAAATGCTTCTGGCTAGAAGAAAGCAGAGACCAAGCTTTCATGTGTGGCGTGCAATCGAGCTGCTGTGATAAAAGGAATGCAAAAAACAATCTAATTTTCATTTCTGACATGCTTAGATAACAGAAGAATTTGTAGCTGCTCCATTTTAAATGGGAAACATAAATGGCTTACAAAGGACCATTCAGGGGTAAATCAAGTTCAGAATATAAACTAGATGCCTAAAAGCAACCTTAGTAACTTTTCGGGGAGTTATTCTCCTGAAACAAATGACAGTCTGGAGCTGTCAGTCTCTTGAATGTTTTATAGCCTTAAAAAGTTATGTCAAAAATCTGTGCTTTGACAAAATTCTGACCTTAGGGCATAGGAACTCCACTTTTTAAACTTGTACAGAGAAGTGGTTCTATCCAAGCCAAATTTGGACAAATGGAGACTGGGAAATGTGTAGGCAAAACCCATCAGATGTTCAAGTGGCATAATTCAGTAAAGTCTACAGATCAGCCATAAAGCTGGAAGGGATTTATGGATATATTCATTTCAATCAGCAGGGCACAGGTGGCATTTACATGTCAGGGATTGAAGCCACAGGGATGAACAGACAGAGAAGGGGACTCCAAGAACTGGCAACAATCCTGATTCAAATCCAGCTTTGATCTGTTGGGATGCCTGGAACCTTCAGTGGGAAGTCTCACATATTTAATGTCAATAATTTCTGAATGATGAAGACTCATAGGGGTGGCTCTACTCTGCAAATTGCTTGACAGCTTATATCCCTAAGGAAAATTGTGGAAAGCAAGGAGCTCTGAGGTATTTCATTTCCTTGGGGTGGGTTTAGAGAGCCTGTCTTGCAGCCAGTGGCTCTCCAACCCTACTGTTCCTCGTTGTGTACCTTGGATGGGTCACCTTTGTGTGCTCCCCGCCTCAAACCTCACAGATTGCAGGGAGATGACTTGTGCTTTCTTCCTGTAGTAAACAAGCCAGGTGCTCTCATTCCACACACACAAAACAATGAGAGCACATTTCAAGAACCCAGAAAAGATAGCTCATTTGAAAATCCTCCTGAATTATGGTTGGCACCTAGGGCAAGATGCCTTAAAATCAGGCATATGTGGTTGGAGGCCAAGGCAAACGTTGGAGACCTCATGGCTCAGTGTCTCATCTCCACTGTGAAGAGGCACAGTGGCTTCCTGATGAAATAAACTCACTCAGAGTTTCCACTGGCACTCTGTGTTTTTCAGCTGGGAAATTTCTTGTCAGCTCTGTAACAGCTTTCATTGACTGAGCAGAGAAGTCCAACCCAGTCAAAGACAATGAAGCAAAAAAAATTTGACTTAGAGTAATGCCCATGTCTTGTGAAAGCCTGCTGTAGTACAGTACAGCAAATCTTCTTAAACTTTTTTCCTACTTAAGTATATTTTGAGTTGCTGAAGAAATGTAAACAAACGGCAATAAATCAGGGACGGAATGAAATGTGCATTTGAGCCAATTTTCCTGTGCGTCCCAGCAGCTTTACTAAAACAGTTTGGCATCTATCTCTTTCATCCAACAAAGCTTTGCTTTCTACCTTTTAAATTTTTTTAAACAAACTGAATAAATCACTCAACATCAAGATTTTTCTCTAGCAAATCCAGTTGGTCTATTAAAAAAGCAGCTAATTACACATCCATGATGCAGGCTTGGATAGGGAGCAGAATGAAGCCCTCCTCTGCTGTTGTGGTGCCTTTGTGCTGCCCTTTGCCCACAAAAACTGTGGATCCCCCATCTCTGGAAGTGTTCAGGGCCAGGCTGGATGGGGCTTTGAGCAACCTGACCAAGTGAGTGGCAAATGACTGAACAAAATGACAAAAACCTGGTGGTCAGAGACCAAATTGCAGTTTCTTGGAGTAGGGAGTTATTCATGTTAGGAAATCCAGCCTGCTTGGGTTGTATTTCTTCTTATACACTGCAGCCACATCCCAGAGTGCTTGAAGTGGATCCCCTTGCAGCTAACCCCATTCCATCTGCCTTGCCTGCAGCAGTGGGGGTGATGCCCAGCCCATTGGGCTCTGGGCTCTGGTGTGGTGTGTGTGTGAGTTATTCACAGCCCCACTGAACTCAATATGGGCATGGAGAGATTCCAGCTCAGAAAGCATCCATAAATGAGTTAGCTCTGTAGCATGCTTGGACTTGAAGTGCAATAGTGGGGAGAAAAATAACTCTAATTTACTCACTGAAGGTCAGAAAGGGGGAGCAAATAGTGAAAAATAGCAGAGTGGTGGCTATAGGAGGTACTTTATCTGATGCTCTTAGAGAAAGCCCTGCAGAGCTGTGGGAATGCTGAGTTCAAGCCAGTAATTTTTTGATTTTTTTTTTAACTGTGAGGTTAACAGCAGAGCTGTGTGAAGTCACCCTGCATCAGGAGCAGTGGCTGGAGGCCTGAGAGCTCAGGGCCTGGCTGGCTGGTGCCAGCTCCCTCCAAACTGTCCTGCTCCATTTTCCCTTCTCAGCAGGCAGGTCTCAGCTGCCTTATTCACTGAATGACAGCTTGGGACACACCATGGCAATTTTCTCTATGAGCTGTGCTTTAAGCACCCTGTGCATGCCATGAAAAATACCCGCATTGCCCAAGTGTTTTTACTAAGTTGTAAGCATGCAGCCACATTGACAGCAGATTTCCTGCACAGAAGTGGTTTGGCAAATATGCTCTGAATAATGAACAAACTGTTGAAAGACTCTGTGTACATTGCCCCCACACACAGAGCACAGGTATGTTATGGTATGTGAGCCATGGGATTTTTTACAGATTTTTCAACTGACTCTAATAAATTTTCTCTCCTTGTCTTGAGGGGAGACCAGGGAATATGTTCTACTTTGATTTCTTCTCTCACTGAACTGGGTTTACATTTGAAAATTATCTGCTGCAGATAAACTTTGTGAAAATGGCCCATTCCCTGCCATCATTTATCTCTCTCCTTATGGTATCCCTTTTTTTTACCCAACCTTCAAAGAGTAGAATAGTATTTCCAAATTCCCAAGCTACAACACGTTACCCTAGGAGCATCTCACAGCCAGAGCTCTGCAAGGTGAGGCATGGAGGGGAATTCCCACTGCTGTTGGAGAACAACAGATGGAAAAGCTGCTGTGTTGTTATTTTAAACAACTGTGTCTTCTCTTTACTAAACTTAATAGATCTGTGCAGGATCAATTTCAGTGAAAAGGTGGTTTCTTCACTCTACTATAGCTAGAGAAATGTTATTCTTTCCTCTTTGAATTAATGGCTTTAAATCCTTTCCTCTCAGAGCAGTGAGAACTGGGGAAGTGGAGAACAGCGCATCTTGAAAGTTGTCATAATTAGGATTTACTCACCTCTTGGTGCTGAACACTCAGTGGCACTGAGCTCTGCTCCAGCCAGCCGTTGGCAGAGCCCTCAGAGCCCATGCAGGGCACATTGCAGAGCTCAGATGGTTCAGTAGCATTTGCTCTTTCTGGTAGCTCTGCAAGAGCTGAACCTCAAAATGAGCTGCTGCCATAAAGGTGCCTGTATGAGCAGAATGTGTGGTTATTTTTCAGATGGACATGGAGCAGAGTGTGGGTTATTATTCCAGTAGCACATGGAGCAGAGTGTGTGGTTATTTTTCAGATGGACATGGAGCAGAGTGTGTGGTTATTTTTCAGGTGGACATGGAGCAGAGCGTGTGGTTATCTTTCCAGTAGCACATGGAGCAGAGTGTGTGGTTATTATTCCAGTAGCACATGGAGCAGAATGTGTGATTATTTTTCAGATGGACATGGAGCAGAGCGTGTGGTTATCTTTCCAGTAGCACCTGGAGCAGAGTGTGTGGTTATTTTTCAGATGGACATGGAGCAGAGCGTGTGGTTATTTTTCCAGCAGCACATGGAGCAGAGTGTGTGGTTATTGCCAGGTGGCCATGGAGCAGAGTGTGTGGGAGTGCTGGAATGGATTTGGAGGCCAGCAGAGCTGTGCCCATCTCCTGCCCTGGCTTTGGAGGAGAAGGCAAACCAACCACCTTGGTTTGGCAGCAGGAAACAACAGCAGGGACCTACCCCAAGCTCCTTCCACAAGTGGTGGCACTTCTCTGCTCCATGCACCTTCCCCCCAGGAGCTTGAGGCTGTAACCCTTTTGAGATATTTGAATTAGACCGTTCTTGTGTTTATTTTTTTTGGGTGCTTTCTCTCCCCACTCTTTTTTTTGGTGTGGCTTTCTCAACATGATATTTGAAATTATATCTTGAGGTGCTTCAATATTGAATGCTTTCCTTGCAGGAAACCTTGGTGAGGCACAGGCACAAATATACACATTTTCTATTTTGATGTTGTGTGCAGTAAGTGATATCTATGCTTCCTCATTGCTTATTTTTATCCACTTACCCATTTTCATCCTCTGTTGCTACATTGCAGCTTTCCTAACCCTTCTCCCTTTCTGTAGCAAAAAAGGACATTCAGATGAAGAGATCTTTTTCAGCTTTTGGAAAGTTTACATTTTTTTGGTTATCCTTTTCAAAAGTGAGATTACTAAAGGTAAAAAAAAGAAAAAAGCATGAATGATTCTAATACATGCAGGGAAAACTTGAAAGTGTAGGTTTTTAAGCTCTCTGCTGTGGTATTTTCTGGTGGGGGGAGTGGGAGTGTATTAAAAAAAAAACTATTGAAGAAATGAGCTGTTAAAGAAATTTGCTGTTAAAGATATAACTGAGAATTCAGTGTTCCCCAGCACCAGCATTTGGATGATCAGAAAGGAAACAATTTGATTATTCTTGTGAATACCATAAAGGTGATCAGGCAGAATTTGGCTTATAGATACCTTTGGAATTAATTAAACTATTCCTATTGCACAGATTGCAAGCTAACTGCAATTAGTTTGGGGTCAGAGCTTACCAAGGATCAGGAACAATCAGCATGCTGGGATTCTTGCTTTCCAGAGCTGGTTTTTTACCTTGGGCAGGCATTAATTTCTCATGTTGTTGGATAGGAGACATTTTATTGTTTTCTGAGTCATTCAGCAGCTGAAGGTCCGAGCCAAATGTGTCCCCTACACACTACCCATGGAGGAAATGAGGTTTTCAGCTCTGTGGGGCTCTCTGTGACAAGAAAGGGGCTTATTTTCCTGTTGAAACTGGTGATGTTTGGCTTTGGAGAAGCTGCTGAGGTTGCTGAGGAATGGTTTGCTCCTCCAAAGGCAGGGCAGTTTTGTGGGACGAAGTCAAGCTCACAACGAGGGTGTTTTGGGAGGATTTTCACATCCCAGCACCCCAGCATACTGCTTGTACCTGTGTCTCCATCTGCTCCCCCCCACAGACTGAGCCAGCAGGGTGAAACAATGCCGCATTTTCATTTTGTGCTGTAGGGCTTGAGAAATTCATGACCAGGTACTGATGCTTATTTATATTTGGATGTAAACACTATATCAAATGTGCTTTTATTGCCATTTGTTCCAATAAAAAGGTAAAAATGCATAATCTAAATGTAAATTTGTCAGTGAATAAAAGCGGGCCACAAAAAATAGCAAGAAAGTTATCAGTCTTGCTGAACATGAAATAGTATGGAAAAATATCGTAAATGCATATAGAAGAAGAAATGGAAGAAAATACATTTATTTTGGAAAAAAATTGCAAAGAAGGAGACAATTGTACTCCATTCTGTCAGAACATATTATAATAAGCTCTCTTGATTCTTCAGGGAAGACTTTCAAGGTAATTTTCTGTTGCTTTTAAAACAGTAAATAATAAAAAACTAAGAATGAAACATGGATTGCTCCTCTCAGGAGTGCCTGCAACTTTAGGCTTTCTCAAAACCCTTGTCAGGAGAACTTCTTGGCCATTATGTTAGGAACAAAAATGTATTTTCCATTAAGATCAGAAGAGCAAAGCAAGGCACTAAGATACTTGAAAGGAAAGGTGGCTTTTCGGCAGCACAGAGTGTTCCAGCATGCTGCTTCTAAAAGTCTGCATGGCTGGTGTGCAAACCAGAACTTGGCTAGGTATAAATTCATTCAGAACTGTAAAAACCTGTGTGTTGGAGCTGTGTCCTTTGCTGTGCTGATACAGGCTGGATGGTGCTGCAGGTGTCTGCTGCATGTGCAGGAGACCCTGGGTAATTCCAGAGGAATGGGTCTCCCCTGCTCCCAGAGGGAACTCCTGACCAACCACGACTAATGAAACTGCTTTCTTCTTGACTTTTGTCACTTGGGTCAATGCATCAGTTCTAGATGGAGTGTTTTGCTGACTCTGCACACACCAGAATGATTTCTAAGCTTTTTCCCCTTGAAGCCTTTCCCCTTTTCCCCACACGGAGTATTTGGCAGGATTCACCTGCAGAAAACAGCTGCAGCTGATTTCCATCACCTGGATTTTGTAAGGTGCCAGCCTTTGTTCTTTAACTCCCTATTTCTGTAAAGAGTGAATTCCTGACCTTTGAGAGGCAGGAAATATGGGCATGGTTCATGTAGCATTATTGTGTGGCTGCTGTACCAACAAAATCCCTTGCCTTTTTCCTGCTCCTGCATGGATAGTAAGTGGGCTCAGCAGCAAATTGAGGATTTGCAGTTTGGGTGCATCTGAGTGCCCTGTGTGCCAGGTGAGCTGCACCTCAGAAATCAACTCAGGGAACCTGTGCAGAGCCCCTGTACCTTGTCAGTCCCAGGCCAGCACTTTGCAAAAGCACAAGCCTTGTCTCTTATGAACCTTGAAGGGACTATTTTTCAACTATTAAATCATTAATAACGTGGAGTTATAGGGTGCCTCAAGAGCTGCTTTCTAGAAGCTTTCATGACACCTGGAAATCCACCTCTGCATTTCTCCCCTGTGTAGGGGGACAAACCAGGCTCAATTCAGGTGGTTTTACATGCAGTAGTATTAATTTTGGAGGGTGAAAATTCTCACAATCTAATCTGAGGATAAAGAAATACTTATCTGCTTGCATTTCACAGTGGGTTTTGGTCCTTAGCATATGGTGGTAGTTGTGCTGCTCCAATGTAAGTTAGGAGGTAAAGCTCAGATTAAAAAGTTCTGATCTGTTTGAAATGCAGGTTATAATAAAGACATAAATTAGTTTTATTCTAGATTGGAACAACAGATTAGAACAACGATTTAATAGTATTTTATTATAAAGAATTGGCTTTTATTGTGGCATTCATATTTTCCGAAAAATCCCTTGCCCGGGATTCTCTCCTGGGAAGCTGAGAAGCCTCAGAGAAAAAAGAAAACAAATTCTTATCTGATTTGCTTCTCCTGTGTTGTGCTCACATGTGAAATGTGTTTGGAGATTGTTTACCCACAGGTGATTGTTTCATTGGATTCTGGTGTGGGTTGTTTTGGCTCATTGGCCAATCAGGGCCAAGCTGTGTGGGGACTCTGGAAAGAGTCACGAGTTTTCATTATTATCTTTTAGCCTTCTGTAAATATCCTTTCTGTATTCCTTAGTACAGTTTAGTTTAGTATTCTTTTATATAATACAGCATCATAAAATAATAAATTAGTCTTCTGAGAACATGGAGTCAGATTCATCATTCCTCCCTCTCACAGGCCTCCCCACAAATACAATACTTTTATTACTTCTAAAAATATTCAGAGGATGCACCGAAGACTTTAAAACAGAACAAATACCAGAGCCAAAAGGGAGTTCTAGCTGATAGAGTTAGTGTTACATTTGAGTAAAAATCCTTTGGTTTACGCCAGTTGTTCATATCCTTGGTTTTATGTTCCAAATCTTGTATTTGGATAAGTGACCTTTCCTTCCTCCGTAAGGTTTTTTTCTAAATTCTCCCTCATCCGACTGCAGAGCAATGTGCCCTAAGGTCCTGCCATGTCAGAGCAAAGGTTTTCAGGACTTACTCACTGCTGACATGGCTGCTGCCCTCCCAGCCCCTCAGCCTCAGCTCTGGGAGAGCAAACACTTGCATGAGTTGTGAGGGTGGCATTGAGACAATCAGGCAGGGTCAGACCAGGCTGCTGAATGTTATTGTCCCTTTCGTGCTGGCTGTTGTCCCTTCTTTTCCTGGGGAGATACTTACAGTGTCTTTCCTTCAAGGAGAGCATTTAATTTTGATTTGTGTGGAGCAGCATGGAAATGGGATTGAAGGGACCAGCTACTGAATTGTGTGTCCTTTACCTTTCATTAGAGGTGTTAGTTCACATCTCGATGAAGGATGTATTATGTTATCACAGAAATAGAACAGATTTAACTCTTTTTAAATGCCTTTTATCAATTTCCTCTTGCCATAAAGTGTGAATTATTGACAAACCCCAGGCCTTCAGTCACACCTACTCCTCTGGTTTAACTGCCCTCTCCTACATGCCCTTGTTGCTATGGTGCTCCAATTCACAGCTGCAGTGCCTTATACATTGAAATAAGTGACATATGCAGCCCAAAAAAGTCAGGACACAGGCAATTCATAACTTTGAATTCTTTATTAAAGAAAAAAAATTGAGGGTGTAAGGCAACCAAAGGGTTGATGCTACTGAAAAAAGTGCTCAGGAGATAATTATTCCTATGCTAGCTTCTTCTTGAAAATTCATAATGGAATGAGGGATTTGCCTAGAAGTGAGTAAAACCACAGTTTTCTCAGATATAGACCATCATATTTTATTGACATTTTTAGCTAAAAGCAAATAAACAAACCTATTTCCTATGCTGGTTTCCTTCTGTCTTCTGAGTAAATATTGGCAGGAAGAGTGATGATGTCTTTAATGTGTGTGAGATCTCAGATGTTTTTGTGTAGCAATTTGAAATGAAAAAATCTGTAATTTTTCAAATAGGAAAAAACTCCAACAAATTTTTCATTACCTCTTTCCTTACCATAACAACTTATAATTCTGCACCTTATTTTGCACAGAACATCCAGGATTATTTAAAAAAAGGGGAAAAAAAGGAAAGCAAAATGTAAAATTTCTGTCTTGGGAATTGGATCTTTAATGTTGTTCTGGGTAAGTTTTTGAGATGGTGCTACCCTTGTTTCAGCAGCATAGGCTGCTGTCCATTAGGACAGCTGTCCATCTAAAAAACATCTTCAATTGCAGTTATAGGAACATGCACATTCAGTGTAGTGCTAATGAAAAATTTAGTAAAGCCACATTTATTCAGTGAATACGAAGGCTGTTAATAACAAAGCATGCATTATTAATGCAGAATAAAGTGAAAAAATATAAACATAAAGCAGAATTTGACAGGAATTTCTAGAAGGTGTCAAAAAGAAAGGGGTCCAGGTATAAATCAATTCTTGCTATGTTAAAACACAGCTGTGAGGGGTCTTTCTAGATGAGTATTAATGCTAACACCATGCTGAAGCAAAATATATTGCCCAATTTACTTTTTTTTTAAACTTTAATATATAGACTATAAAATTGGGAAATAAGTATTATCTTAAATATCCAGTTCTCATAAATTAATGGAACTGAAGCACAGCCCAGCAGTTCTGATGCTCAGCTGGGCAGGCTCTGTGGTGGGCTGCCCACCCTGCTGGCAGCCTGAATGGGAGCACTGGGCTTGAGAGGCCCTAGACACACTTTAGAGCAAGTGCTGAGTGTCCAATCTTGGTGGACATGGAATTTTCTGGCAGTGGTGACTCCCCTGCAGGGCATAACCCACTGAGGGTATCCTCCAGAAGGAGGGGTTTGTGGCACACCTGCCAAGTCCTCTCATGTCGTGGACATCTTTTTATGAAAATCCTCTTCTTAGGATTTTTCTTCCTGAGAAGCTGAGAGGCTCCAGGAACAAAATGTAAACAATGGTTATCTGCTGCTGTGGAATGCAACAGGTGCATCTGTGATTGGCCCATCTTGGATGTTTATAGTTAATGGCCAACCACAGCCCAGTTAGCTTGGACTCTCTGTCCGAGACACAAACCTGTATTATTCATTCCTTTCTATTCTTAGTTTAGCGAGCTTCTGAGATGAAACTTTTCTTTTGATTTTTTAGTATAGTTATAATTTTATATATATATCATAAAATAATAAATCAAGCCTTCTGAACATGGAGTCAACATTCTTGCCTCTTTCCCTGCCTGAAGACCCCTGTGAGCACTGTCACACTCTCATGTCTGTATTTGAGGTTGAACTGCCCAGCCCTTTTCTGGTGCTTGTGCTGGCTCTCAGCTGTGCCAGCCCTGCTGCCAGGCAGGTGCTGCTGTGGCTGGTGCCTCTGCCTGGCAGGGAGGGCAGGCAGGTGCTGGCACCACAACACCCCAGGGTGACAATGCTGCTGCCACTGTCCCAGCCAGGAGCTGTCCCCTGCTGCCAGCTCAGAGGGAAGCAGGCATCCATGTCTCCCTTGTTTTTTCCCTTGTGTCAGCTCGTGATGTTCAGCTGGTGAGCTGGAGTAACCTTGAAAATAGCTCTTGGGAAGAAGTCTAACTCTGCCTTTGTTCTGTCTTTAACCTCAGGCAGACTGTGTCAGCAAGAGACTTTGAAATGTTTTTTTTCCCCCTCACACCAGCTTTTTTCTAACAGAGCACTGTACTGAGACCCGGAGACACAGACTGAATTCCCAGCTCTGATGTTTTTGGTACCTCTCTTTATCCCTTTCCAAACCTTCCACCGTGTATCTGGCTTGTCATACACCGCCCCTCTTGGGCATCAATTCTCTGCTCTTTGCTGCACAATTTTACACCACCTGCCAAGTCTCTGCTGGGGTCTTCTGCTTGCATGCAGAAGATAAATAACAAAACTAAAGGGAAATCGTTAATTGGACTAATCTCATTTTTTTTTTCAAAATATCCTACTGAAAAGCTTTATTAAAAGGCAAGAGGGGTAAACAGTGAAAAGCACAGGCTTTATTTTGGCAAGAGTCAAAGTGATGTGTGTGCGTACACAGGAGTTGCCAGGCAGAACCTCACTCCATGGAAATTTCTGATCTTTTAAAATGTATTTTCAACCCAAAATGGACAAAGTCTGTATTTTGAAAACCTTAGAACTGAAATGTTTCTAGTTTTTCATGTTAGATCATTTTTCAGAGTACACAAGATAATTCCTTGCAGGAATGGAAAAATAGAAATATTTTTGGAGTAGGGTCAAGGCTCTATGATATAAACATCAAATAACATCCATTATTAAGCAGGCTGTATAAATAAAAATTGCCACTAAGTTCTTTCACTCACTAAATCGTTGGATAATTTAGGTTGGAAGGGGCCACTGGGGAGGTTGAACAGTCTGAGGGGCTCACACAGCCCTGCCCACCTTTGTGATGGAGGCTCCACAGACAGTTTGGACAGCCTCTGTAGTGCTTAACCTTTTCATGCTGTTCTCTTTGGCTCTTTTCCCCTCTCACCTTATACCCAGCTGTGATTTATGAACATTTCTTCAATCTTTTGCTGACCACTGCTGAGAAAGGTCAGGCTCCATCCTCTCTGGCTGGCTCTCCAGGTGTTGAAGGCTGTGGCAGGTCCCCCTTTCTCCTCTCCTGGAGGCTGAGCAAGCCCAGTTCCCTGGGGCCCTCCTGAGCTCCATGCTCCTCCGTGGGGGGATCAATTCCTGTCCCTCCTCCTGGGGAAGGACAGGAATTTGGGCACTGCACATGGGATTGAACCTTCCTGATGCCCAGTGGTAGGAAATTATTAATTTGCTTCTGCTTGCTTCTCCCTTGCTAATGCTGCCCAGGATGAGGGTGCAGGGCTTGCATTTGCCTTTGCTCAGCTCCTTGAGGCTCCCCTGGGTTTTTTTCCCAGTTATTTGGCCCCTGGTGGAGGTGCTCCCTGTATTGATTCCTTAGGATGTCACTGGTTTGAACTGCTGCCCACCCAAACACTTCAGCCCCATCCAGACTTTTAATCATGCCCGGAGACAAGTAATCATTACAGTGATTATAAGAATTATTCTTTCTAATTTAATTAAAAGCGGAGGCAAACAGAATGGAAATGGGAACACTGGCATGTTTTCCAGAACTGAAATGGTGTTTCAGCATGCTTTAGACCTGGTGTAACTTATTTTGATATAGTCATCTTTCCTTTCTCTGCTTTTCATTTAAAATTCAGAGATTGCTAGGATCAACTTCTGAATTATTGAATTTTTAAACAAAATTAAGCAGGCACTGTCTTGGCTGTTCTGAAAGTAAAATTGAGACACAGCAATGATTATTTGAGTTTTTAAAGGAGAATTTCAACATACATATATATATATTATTTTTTTTTATTCAAGAAAAAGACAGATATAGTTGCCAGCCTGGATGTGAAATTATGAACACCGAAGGATAATACACTGTTGCTCAGTTTCCTGCTTTTTATTGGCTTGCTTGAGTGTTCTGGCTGCTGTAGGGTATCAGTTCTGCTGAGAATGTGTTTGACAGCAGCCAGACAGGTTCCCTCTGCAGAAGCTGCACGAGGCCGGAGCTGCCACTGCTTGGAATTGGGCAAGGCATCTCTCCAAAGCTGCTCCAAAGGTTCTGATGGCCAAGATTTATCTTGGTAATTTTAGTCTCGGCCCATTGGAAGTGTTTTTTAGCCTTCAGGCACGCTGCTGGTCAAAGCTTTCCAATGGGATGTGAGCCACAGACTTTCTCAGTCGTCATAGCCGAGTTATTTTGCTACTCAGCTATGCAGAAGCAGCAGGCCTTTAGGCTAATTAATAAATCATCAACGCATTTGTGGTGTGAAAAATGAAATATTTATGCTTGCCAGAGTAATGTTTCTGTCTTGCAGCCCCATGCTCTGTTGATGCCTGATGGAGGATGAAGTAAATACCAGCTGGTGTAGAATGAGCAGAATATAATTACTTTCTACAAAGTTAACTGAATATTAAAAATAGAATTCGGAGGAGCTGGCAAAAAGGGAAAAATATCTAGATACATGCCTGTAAGGCAGGACACAGCCAATACATGAAGGGAACACTTGCCTAACTGGTACCGTGGGGCTGGGAACCCTGCAGGATCCATATTGTGTACAAATGTGTCACACAGAGGCCTTTTCAGAGAGCACTTAGTGGCCAGCTGGAGTGGTTAAAAGGCCTGAAGGGAAGCCAAGGATGCTCTGCTTTTCTGGTTGGTCATCATTAGGGGACCAGTGAAGGACTTAAAGCATCAGCTGTTGTTGCTTTTCAAAAATGTGTCCACTAATAAAAGAGAGAAAATATTACTTCTAGGTTTCAAGGCAACCAGGAGCTAGTTTTGTTCTTTGTGTTCTCACACAATAGCAGATTCACTGGGGCTGTGCTGGGTGTCATTTTTGCAATCACTGCCCTAGTCCTTCTCCACAGAGTGAATGTGTGAGCACCAGGCCAATCAAACCCCTTGAAGAAAAACATTATCATGTAACAGAAAGAGGATTTAACCCCTTATTTGAAGTGGAGCCTCTTTAAAATAATCAGCTAAAAGTGATTTACACAAGTGGCTGATTTTACGTGCTGGCAGTCGCAATCAGAGGGATTGAAAGGGTGAGCCATCAAAAAGGCTTTTCAGACAGGTGGAGGGGAGGCATTGTGCAGGTCAGGCATCAGCCATCCCCCATCTCCCAGCTCTAATTTCAGGGCTTTTTTTTGATTTTTCCTGGGCAATTTAGTCTGACTTTTCCCCCTTTGTTTTGTGTGTACGGTTTGAGGTTGCGGTAGAATCCCAGTGTTCAAAATCCAGGAAGAACATTCCATTCCTGTGGTTGTTTTCATTTGTTTTCACCGCCTTGTCAGAGTGCTTTGTTCAGGAGTTCAATCCTGTTGTGCAAAGGAGCTTCTGAGCCTGTTCAGGCCAAACTTAGTGCCAAACCCTTCAGACTGCTTGGATATGTTTGAGTCTGGTGATTTGTAGCTGAATCAGTATGGAAGGATGGACTTTTGATAGGGATTATTGGTCTAGGTAATGAATAATTTCTTTTAAAACAGCAAAGAAACATACTTTTCCCTTTTGGCTGTGACATTTCTGAAAGCAGGCAATGAGGTGAGCACTCCAGACAGTGGACAGCTCATCAAGCTGTTCCTCTTAAGGGGAGTGATTGGCATCAAGAGGAAGGAAAAGGTTTGTAATTTGTGGGGTTTGGTCTGGTGCTTGTTTTTGCAGTTTTTTTCTTTTTTTTTCCCTGTTAAACCTTTGTGGTAGAATATCCTTACAGCCTCCCAGCTGTTTAACAGTGCAGGTGCCCCTGATGTCCCCCAGGGCTGAGTTGTGATCCAATCCCATGGAATAAAGCTGTCCCTCTGTGCCCTCGAGCACCTTGCTGCTGGAGGCTTTGTCCCTTTTCTGCCCATCCCTGTGAGTGTGTGAGCACCAGGGCAGGCGTGCAGAGAGAGAAAGTGGCACACAGGAAGCTGGAAATCCTCTTCCCATGAGGCAGAAAAAACATCACCATCACACTGCCTGCTAATTAGGGATCGAAGGAGCCAGTGGTACAGGAGCAGAGAGGGATGAATGCACCCTTCTGCACTTCTCTGACAGGATAAAATCAACTGCATTCAAGGAATTTGAGAAAGATATAAGTATTTCAGGAAGAAGTAAATTTAAGGTCTTCAAATGCTGCTTTAAAAGGATGCTGGACCATTTCAGAAGAATCATTTTAAATAGAAGAATTACAGAAGCAGCAAATGATCTCTCTTCTCTATTTGCAGCGGGGATTAGAACTAAATGTCATATTTTAGGTCCATGCCTCATGTTTGCTTCTACAAGAACAGACAATTTAAATGTCAGTTATTATAGCTTGTCAATAAATTTCAGAATCTAAGCAAATCTGGAAAACATGACTGACAGCTACAAATTAATTTATCTTTGTTAAATAACCAGCCAGCACTTCACTGCTATTGCTGACATGCATCAGAGTATAACACTACTAATTCAGAGTGTGAGCTGTTGTTTTGTCACGAAGTACAAATTATGCAGATTCTATCTCCTAGGAAGAGAGAAATCTCTGAAGCTGTGATGCCCTTCAGGAGAAGTAATCAGTTATCCCAAAAGTTCTATGGTTTTATACTCACAGAGCAGTGGTAAGGTTTAAAACAAAGCAGGCTCTCATCAATGCATAAAATTATAACTACTAGTGTGGATGGTAAAAATTAGTGTTTGCTGCTTAGAAAGAAAAGAAATAGTGTGGAAATAAAGGCCTTTGCAAAGTTAGAAGTGAGTTAAAAGCCAGCATGAGCTACTGCTAGGTAATCAGAACTTCTGGATATGAAGCCATTAATTTAAGCACTTAAATAAAGACACAAGCAGACTAAATACAGGGGTGTGTGTGTGAAACAACAGGCTCTATCCCCACTGGGGTGTTGTACCTGAAAATAATACTGAGATTATTGCCAGTTGTTGGGGTTAGAATTGCCTGATGGTTTTGTTGCAGATTATACAAGAAACACTTTTCTTGGCAGCAGTTTTATAAAATAGAAGAGAAACTGTGCCAGAAGGTGTTTTTTTAGAGGCAGTGGCCAAACAGGCATGATCTAGAAAAGTGATCTAGAAATTCCCAAGTTGCTTCAGAGAGTCTTACAATGGTTAGGGTTGGAAGGTTCCCTAAAGACCATCAAGATCCCACCCCCAGCCATGGGCAAGGACACCTTTCCCTAGACTGGGGTGCTCAGAGCTCCATCTGACCTCCAACCCTTCTAGGGATGGGACACCCATGACTTCTCTGTGCCTGGAGCATCTTCTGGTAAAGACTCAGGCAGAAAAGTCATTGAGTGCCTCAGCTCTCTCTATATGCCACTGGATATGTGTGCTGCCCAAATTCTCTACAAATACTTGACTTTTTTTGGGTTTTCTTCACCTTTTTCTATGTTTAGTTGGATGGGATTTTTTCATAATTTTTTACTGTTTAGAAAATGAAGGAAGGAGGATAAGAAGTTCTGGTTGTATTTATCATGAAGCTACTTCTCCACCTGCAGAGGGATTCAGCCTGATATGTCTTCCCCTATAAAAATCTTAAATCACTAATCTACAGGAATTATAAAAAATGCTCAGTTATCTCAGCCAGCTGTTAACCCTGAGATGATGCAAATTTCAGCACTATTAATTATTTCATAGAGATGTCTAGAAATGTTTCTGTGATTTGAAACCTTTTAAGGGGCCAGTCAACATAAGTTAATTTGATCCTATAAAGGATCAAATAATAATCCAGTTAAAGATTTTTGTACTTCATTAGAAAGCCTGAGAGGAAAGCAGAGAGAGGTGTGATTTGTAAAGCTCAGAGGGGAAATAAAGATATTCTAGGAGACTGGATAATTTTAATGGTTGATTTTATTTAAACTAATTCTGTAAAGAATACAGTATGACTGCTGTATTCTATAATTTATGTGGACTTTGAGAGGTGTTGTGAGGCCAGGTTTGAAAGCCCCTGAGCAATATTCTGAAGGGAGAACATGGCAAAAGGGAATACAGTTTCTGTCTCTGCTCTAGCAGCTGATAGGTAATTTAGCAGTCATCATGTAAT
Source organism: Emberiza elegans (assembly GCA_024865655.1). NCBI lineage: Eukaryota > Metazoa > Chordata > Aves > Passeriformes > Fringillidae > Emberiza > Emberiza elegans. The sequence goes on along the minus strand of JALJVW010000241.1, from coordinate 28,086,039 downwards.
TTAGAGTAGCCCTTTCTTGTCATTTGCCTTTTATCTGGCTCAGACTGATTACCATGGGTCTGTGGTACCCTTTGGATCTACCTGGTGCTGAGCATTTTGAAAGTCCAGCTGTTTTTTGGGGACCAAAATAAGAGATGGTCTTTGTTTTGATGAAGCCTGCCATGTGTCACTCCTAGGCTGTGACATCCTTGCAAGTCAGGAAGCGTTTTGAAAGTTTCAGTGCTTGCTTAGGCCATTTTCCCTGGCTGTTGTCTTATAAACTCAAGTTTTCTATTACTGGCCGTGTTTTCAAGCTAGAGGCATCCCTGTGATGTCTTGACCACTGGAGCCTTATCTCCTCACGCATTAAATGAATGCATTATGACAAAGAAGTCAATATTTAACACTGTGAACCTGTTGGGTTGGGAGGTTCGGAACTTTGTCTCCTCTGTCCAAGGGCCCAGAGGTTCTGTTCATTCGGTAATCACTGTAGTTAGCTGATCACATTTGCATGTCAGATTTGGGTGGCATTTTTTTGGTGTGGTGTTTTTTTTTTTTTCTCCTGTCAGTCCAGAGGGAAAATAAAAAGGTGATATAAATAGAACATGTAATGAAATCAGTCTGAGTAGGAAACTCATCAATCTGGAACTCATAGGTGCTGCAAACCCAACAGGTAATAGATAAAAGGTCATCCTATTTCATGGACATTGCTTTAGATAAAATACCTGTTAGAGGTAATAATTCTCACAATAAATCTTGCTAACATAAAGAGCTCAGTTATACAACTGTAGTTATTTTTACATCAATGAATGTAATATGAATTAATTAATATGAACTGTTCGCTGTACCCGATTTTGCTCTATCGACTGAGCGTGGAGGTCCCCAAAATGACCACTAGGGAAAGGAGTCTGTGTTACTGCAGTATTTAATTTGTATCTGGTACCCTATAATCTGTGTCCCTTTAATTTACAGTGGACCATATCAGACGGATCAGTAATTAGGTTCAGCATCAAATACAGCATTGGCAAGGAGCCATATAAAGCACAATCAGTTTGGAGTCACAGGCTGGTTTGGACTTCCACTGACCTCAAAAAGAGGTTTGGACATGAAAAAGGACCTCTGTAGGTTTTTCTGTGCTTTCAGATTATATGAGCTGGCCTAATGAGAGCTACCACCTCCCATGATGAACCTGGCTTCCATATATCACACTCAGTCAAGTTAAATTTGTTAGTTAAGCATAAAATTAGGCTTGAGCACGTCTCTGGTCAACCCTTCATTAGGGGTCGTGTTTTTCCTGCCTGCACTACTAGAGTTTTCATGTCAAACATGACCTTTTCTCTCTCTGAACCATGGAACCAGACTATGAGGAAGAGGGTAGCAAAGGGATGAGGTGGTCAATGTTTAGTTTGAATGTAAGTGGCTCTGGTACTGCCCTGCTTGTCAGCATAATGTGCAGATACAGAACGATAGTCTGATTTATGGAAATCTTGCTTTATATCTACACTGTCTTGTGAAAGAGCTGGAAGTTTTCTGCTTTCATGGAGGGAAACTGAGAACCACTCTGGGGGATCAAGGGTTGAGTGATGGTATTCTGTCTTAGCAGGCCTCCAAAATGAGCGTGCTGGGGAACTAACCACAAATATAAAGCATGTTTCCTGCAAAAATTATCCTTCTCTTTTCCTGAAAACAAAACCGAGGAATTACAGGGAAGATTTCAGGTAATCTCCAGGTTATTGCCCTGCCGGCTGTGACCTTGTTCTGGTATTTTACTTGTGTTTTCTGTTCAGAGATAAACCTTCCTTCCCTCTTTGGTCCCCAGCCTCTCTCATAGCATCAGACAAATCCTGCTCTGGGTGTCACAGCAGGTGTTTGTTCCAGGGCTGGCAAACACTTCTGCTGCTGTGTTTGTGGGAGAGAGGCAGATTTGGAATTAGTTTTTGAGGCTCCAGGACTTAGATTAATTGGTCAAAGGGTATGATTCAAACTGCTGTAATTGTGCAAGCCAGCAAGTGTCCACCACATGTGTTTATTCTTTCCCACTTTCAGCCAGAGGGCTGAGATCGAGGTTCTTAATTAGTTTCTGAAAATAGGAAGAAACTGTTGTTCCATCACTTCCCACAGAAATGAGGCACACTGCATATGAAACAGGGCACTGGGCACAAAAGCTGCTAACAGATGAAGGACAAAGTATGTGCTCACTTAGGTATTGGCCGATAGTTGTGCTGCCAGTGATGGCTTATAAGTGTGAAGACATAAATCAAGTTCTATTTTTGGACCCTGTAATTTTTATTATTTTGTTGTTGTTGTTCTAAGACAATTCTTGCTTTCTGAGTCAAAAATAACAAGGAGAAAGGATTACAGTATGTTACAGTAGGGTATTTATGTGCAAAGTACCTAAGAAGACTTTATGTAATGAAAAGTAAATGAAAGATAACTTATGAAATGTTCTTCACTAGCATATGAAATTTTGTGGTGTTTAAAGGCAGAACCATGTGAATGGTTATGCTTTATTAAGTGACATTAGTGGGAAAGGAACTATGGGAAGTACAAGCAAAAAAGTTGTAAGAAGCTAATAGTTGCTTGCAAATTTAATATGGAACATTTCAAGTTTTCTGAAGTAGAGATAATCAGACCTTGCTAATCTGTTTTACAAATTCTCATCACGTAGGGATGATTATATTAAAATTACTTCTTGGTATAAAGCATGATTCACTACCCATACGAATATGATAGATCTCTCAAACTGTTTGCTTCAATGAGTGTTCCTTTAGTATGGTTCAAGGCATTCCAAAAGCTTGCACTGAACTGACAAAGGTGCCTTTGAATACTTTAATCATGCATAGCCATCTTTACCCTCTTTAGACTGAGACTTATCTAGATTACATGATTGGTTAGCCTCTCAGAATAAGTTGACCCTTAAATTAAAACGTTGCCTCTTTGAAGATTACCAATCAAATTAAAACAACCAGCCACACTTTAACCTCTAAAATAAATTGAGTTTTTTTAAGTGTTCTCTTTTAATGATCAATTCCTATAAAATAATTTATAATTGTCAGAGCTCCACACTACAGAAATTCAAGCTCATTGGAAGAGTAGGACTGCAATGGGCCCTTTATCAAGCACTTTCTCGTCTTTGGAGCTATGGTTTTGGTAAGATCAGAGAACAAATTAGAATAACACCACCCTCTAAATTGGGTTCCTGGTTGAGATGAACTAAATAGAATGCCTGAAAACCAGTTCTCTTCTGACCACCACGTGGGGAATTCTAACTGCAGAGTCCAGAGCACATTGGAGGACTTTCCAGCACACACCTAGTCCGAAGCCTTTTGAAAAGTTTCTGCTTTTCCACCATACCTCTGAAGCTTTGTGATCCCAATGCTGGCAAGCTCCTCTCCTCCTTTTTAAGTGTTTTTTTCAGGCGGTATCACCACAACGGAGGAGGTTCCCTGAGCCCTGATGTGTTCTGTGACTCCAGAGACCAATGTTTCTTCCTCCTGCTCTTTGCAAATTTGTTCATCAAGAGACAGCAGATAAAACAAGGAGAACATACTCTTTTTTTCTATATTTTTTAATTTATCTTTCTATAAAATCCTTTAAACTATTCTGTGAAGTACTCTTGCAGCACAGCTAGAGCTAGCTGGCAACAGCTATTTTGTATTTTTTTAGTATTTCACACTCACTTCTCAAAAACCCTTGACTGTAAGAGAAGTTCATGTCTATGTTGACAAAACTGGTAATTAAGAGCTGATGTAAAATTCTTGCCACAAAATTTCCACATCACTCCTTCAGTGTTATGATAATAATGATTATTACTCATATTGATTTAAGCCTCAACATTGACAATCTGAGTTTGCATCCAAAAAATGTGATGCTTGATTTAAAACATTTGTTTTTCAAGTATGCTTGCAGAAGTTAACTTGGGGGATATGCTGGGTGTTCCTACAAAACACTTAATTCAACTTTTTTTTTACACAAAGTGATCAGTATCTTTAAAATAATGCAATATTTCAAAATAGCTTTAAGCTGGAAATGGATTTTCACAATAAAATATCTCTGTGTGTCAGGATGCCATACAGGAATACAGGAGATGGGGGGGTCTGCTGGATCTTCATTCTGGTTGCTTTTCTCTTTTTTCAGGAAGAAAACTGTCACTTTCTGTCACTTTTCAAGATATTTTATTGCACACATCGTGCACATGAGCTTATGTCCACTCTAGCCAGTACCATCTATATCATTCCATCAATGGCTAAATAACCATAAAGTAATATTATGTAATATATAAATAACTATTTCCATCATACAGAGTCATAGATGTGATTGTGTTCCTGGGTGTATTATTATTTTAACTCAGAGTTAAATTATGTCTTGAGCATGAACATAATAAGCAGAGACCTCATGAACAAGCCTTTATGCAAGAGCTGAAAGCACAAGCACGTCCTGGTGGCTGTGGCTCTACTCAACAATTTCAAATGAACTCAGCTGAAGCTGTTTTGGATGTTTAGCAAAACCTAATCAAGATGTGCTCATCTGGGTGCATTTCTTCCTAGTGAAAGCAGGAGAAAACAGTACCTGAGAGAACAGAGCATCAGTATATACAGAAACAAAATATCAATAATTATAAATAATAGAAGGTACTGCAGCAATGGAATAGCCTTTAATGCCAGTTCTCTATCCACTTCTATAAACTTCTGAGAAGGATTTTTAACTGCAGTTTCCCTCTTTTCCATCTCCCACACTGTATGTGGGGCTATACACAGTATTTTATTAATGGACCCAAAAAGCCAGTAATACAAGAAATGCAGTCAGAAAGGCTTTTCCTTCCCACTTGACAGAGAGATTCAGAGACTCTGCTGTCTAGCCCAGTGTATTGATCTCTGCTTCCTACATCTGAAGTAGGAAATTCTCTCCAGAGTTTATTTGTACTGGCTCTTTGTTGCTTTGAGGTTTCAGTAAATAGCAACAGTTCACTAAGTTTATTCTTTGTAAAAATATTCCTTTTGAAGAAACTGAATAAACAGCAAACAGGTGAAAAGGTGTCTATTGCTTTGCAGTTGCAGGTTTTCATGGATCTTCCCCCTTTTTTAAAATATGACTTTAAGCAACTGCTTTCAGAACACCATTTTTCTGGGTAATATTCTCCCATAATTATTTGCAAAATGGTTTTATTTTGTTATGACCTTGTCTCTTTTATTGTTGAGGCTTACCCAAATGTATATAATTTTTTTTTTTCTTTGTGCCATGTGTTGGGGGAACTTCTCCAGAGACCTGCAAGCCTTGCCTGCATTATACATTTTTTTGTAAATGTGAATTGAAAGTATTTGACCTGGTCAAAAGAAAGTTCTGACTGGCTGTACAGCGAATTCCTCATACAGTTTCCTGTGCATAAGGATGATCGTTGCTATTGGTGCCAATGCACATGGAAGCCTCACCTTCTTCAAAACCAGCAATTTTAGGGACACACCTGAAGTGTTCCTTCCTGCTGGTGTGCAGTCCAGCCATATGTTTGGGGAAAATGGGAATGCTAGCTGGGAAGATTAATCCTTGGCACGCAGCCCTGAAAGCAGCCAAATCTGGGAGAGATTATGGCTGAAATTTGTCTTGATTCAAGATTCTCTGAAGAGCAGAGCTAACCTCAGTAATGCATGGAGAACACAGCAGAGCTCTACAACTCAGTGGGTAATGCCCCTAGCAGGAACAGCTTATCAGTTCCTGTGTTTGTTCAGTTTTAAGTCAATGGCCTCTAAAAAGAAATAAAAAGAAGCTTTAAAACACCCCTTCCCAAGCCATGTTGTAACACAGTAAATGAGAAAACAGATTTCAAGTGTGCTTCTTGCATGATAAAAAAAAAGCTCTTTTAGGAAAGCAGTTTCAGATATGTGTTTCAAGGCTTGGACATCTTTTCCCATTCTTCAGTAAAGTCACAGGCACCGCAGGGGATCTCAGAAATTATGTTTGGGGGTATTTTTTCACTTCATGCTGGAGAAGCCAACATGAAGATGTGGTTAATTTTGCAGGTGCTTTGGAAAAAATCTTCTAATTTTGTGTAAAGACCTTGTTGAGTGTAAGGTTAAGGACATTTGTCATTATCCTTTAGGGAGAAGTTATTAGAGCTGAGGTTCTAATCTCTTACCTAGTTTGTCTCTGTATCAGGCTGAATTTTGTTCACAACAGAAGCTAAAAAGTGACACAGTATAATTTCTCCATCTACTGCAGAAAATTGCTCAATTTTTTGATAGTCATTTAGTCTTCATAAGGTCACATCTTCTAGCTAAACTAGGCTTAGACATATTTATTTGTATTTAAAGGTGATAGCAAACAATATTTTAATTTTAATGAGTATTTCTAGTCCAGGGTCTGCGCTGCAGATGCCACCAGGGCTGTAGCTGGTTCCTGGAAGGTGTGAGCCCACCTGCATTAAGGAATGGGCTGCAGGATGAGTGCCCTTTGTAGAGGGATCCCAGGAAAATGGGTCCGTGTACTCAACTCAGAGAGAAAACGGTTTATTAGCAATTACTAGTTACAGTTTATTAGCAGTTACTTGAATGTGCACTGCTGAGTTTGGTGGGCTGTGTTTAATTGGTGGCTTGAGATCCTACGTAAAATAAAATTGAAAACACAAACACTCACTGAGAAACACAAGCTCCAGTCAGTAACAGGTGATCTTTTATATTTGCTGTCTTTGGAGGGGAAAAAAGTACAGTAGGCTACAGAATTGTTTTCTTGAAAGGCATAATTTCAAATTTCACATTTCAAAAGCTTCCAAGTAGTTTACCAGTTTGCAATTCATCACGAAATGCATTTGATGCTCCTCCAAAAGGCACTTTCATCACTTGCTCTTTCTCTGAGAACTTAGCTGAATGTAAAGTCAAATATCCAATTGCTAATAGGCTGATAGGACAAAGGGTTATTTCCTAGGGGGAAGAGCACAGAAATAATTCCTGAGGCAGCTTTGCCAAGTGCCTGGGGACAGGAGTGCTGCTTGGGGTGCAGTGTTCATGAGCTGTCCATGGCAGCAGCAGGGAGAGAAGCAGCCTCCATCCCCTTGCAGTGATTGCAGCCTGCACTTTTCCAGGGCACGACATGGGACTGCACTGCTGGAGCAGAGAGCCCCAGGCTGGCAGAGGAGGTGCCCCAGCCCCAAAGTGCCAGCCTTGGTGCACAGCTGAGACAGGTGGGGTCCCAGAGAGGCCTCCTGGGGATCCTGGCAGCTTCACAGCAAGGTGAGGAATACAAGAACCAGCATAGGTGCTAGAGGTCTATTCCCAACAACACTGTTTCGACTATTGAAAGCTAATATGTTTAGCATATAAAATCCAAATTTAGATGAATGTAGGATTTTTATCAAAAGTGCAGTGTCTCAATGCATTAGATAGCTTCGCTGTGGAGGTCAGGGCTTTGCCTCACTGCTGTGCTTTTGTTGTGACGTTTGATCCAAAAGCCAATATTTGGAATGGGGGCACAAAAGCTCTCCTTCAGGCCTGCAGGTAGCTAAAGTGGCAGCTCTGTGCCCGTGTCACAGCAGAGGTTCAAAATTCTGCACAGCCAATGTAACCTGGGGTGTTTTGCTTCACAAAAGCTATGGGATCATGATCCTAAATATTATTTACCTACTTGGTAGTAGCTATTTAAGAAATAATAATTAGGCACATTGAAATAGTTAAGATATATAAGTAGTTTATGTTAATGAAATAGTTTCAAACTGACATCAACAATGTTCATATCAAACCCATTTGTTGGCTGCTAATTAGTTGAGTCTGAGTGTATTTTTGTGTGTGTGTAGGTGTGGGGAGAAGTGACTTGAGCTAACAACTTCAGGTGCTCCTGTAAGTGAAAGTGCAGAGTGATGTCAGACAGAATGAAACCCTTCTGGTATTGTGGGCTTGTCTCAGTGTTCTTTTGAACTTAATTATTTAAATGGCCTACTACTGTTCCTAAATTAAATATTTAAGCTTTCTAAATGGCTGCCATCCTGGTTTAGTTGTCGAGGTAAAGGTGATTGGTACTGACAGAAGAGCTGAGTTGGATGCTGGTGTTGGGGGGCTCTCAACTCCTCACTGTGAGGGCCAGCCCTGCACCCCAGTACTGCACAGGCATTTCCATGGACAGTGGTTTGCTGGGCAGAGGAGTTTCTGGGGCCAGCTACCACCTCTGGAAGCACCATAAAAATTAATATGTTTTCTACATTACCTGAGGTTTCTCAGTCTGTGTCTTTTGCTTCTCTAATGTTTAATGAAACAATGAAGGAAACTCACTAGGGGAAGAGAGGCAACCAAAGTAATGCATCCTTTCTTTGATTTGCATGGAGCTAGGTGTGAATTTTATCCATCTGTTCTTGTAATTATAGGGGGGGTTGTGTAGGTAATTTCAGAGTCCTAAGGCACTAAGGGTAACCTGCACAAAAGAACTTAAATTTTAAATGAGGAACTAATAAAATTGAGTACCAATTTATTGCCACCATACTGCTGAACAGAAAGGGCTGGGAATGTCAGAAGCATCTTTGTTGCAAGCCTTTAGCTTTTTAATAGACAGATGCTTATGTTCTAGATAAATCAGGTTTTCTGATTTGGTGTTTTTGGGGTGTCTCTTACATACACCTTAAAACTTTTGAGAGCATGTGAAAAAAAAAAAGCAATTATTTTAAAAATAATTTCTTAAAAATGAAGACAGTCACATTTTCTTGAGTATAACATGAGAAATTCTAGTGAATAACATGAGGAAATCTAGAAATTATTTAGGCTTTATGAATCATTTTAGTTATCCATAAAGCCTAAACTAATTGGTAAATCTTGTTTGCATGCAGATAGAGAGGCAACACATACTGCATAACTAAGGTTAAAATTCTGTATTAAGGTTAGAATTCTGTCTTAGGTATTAAGTAGCATGAACACATTTATAAAATGTTTTTTAAGAAGTCCACCTTGTGCTTTTAACAGCACAGACATCACATATTTCTTCTCAAATCTTGTGTCATCCAGCACAGATTCCATGCTAGCAGAACTTAATAGTAAGAGCAAGCTTAACATTTTTAAGCCCTTTCATTTTCTGTCCAGGCTGCATTAGCCCATGTCCCTCATCAGATCTCCAGCAGACACCTGGGTGTGAGCTTAGGAACAAGGCAAGGACAGACTGATGTTCCCAGAGCACTCTACCGTCCATTAGGGATTTATGGCAGCTAATTTCTGAGCCACACCTGCCCTCTTTTGGCTTCTGTGTCCTCCGTGGCTTTTGTTTTTCTCCATGGCTGTGTCTTGTTTGCTTTTGACTCTCTGTGGCCTTTCAATTGCAGCCTTTGAAAAGCAGAGCTTTTCCTCAGCGTAAATTCACCACACCGGGAGAAGAAATACTTAACTTTTGTTTGTTTTGAAACTAGCAACCATTTGATTATATTCTTCTATTGTTCTTAACCACTGCTTTAGAGATAGGGATGACTGATCCTGACACACACCTTGCCCAAGGCCCAGATATTTCACCATCCTCTTCCAAGTCCTGTTCAGCCACACGAGTGGTCTTGTTAATTTAGTCCATCAAGGAGGAGCTGGTTGATATCTGATCATCCTTTGAACCACCTATTGTTTCTCTACACCCTTTTAAGGGATGGTAAAGACGGAGGAAAGCAGCACAGCAAGCAGCTTGATGTAAGTGAAGCAGAGATTTTTGTGTTGCCCAATGATGGCTTGTCTCTGCTCTGTGCCCAGCACAGGATTGCTCCTGTCAGTTTTCCTTATTCTGTTGTTGTTTCACTGTTAGCACTGTGCTGAAGCTGCCCTAAAGATGGCTTTTCCTGGTCATTACAGAGGTTACAGAGGCAGCCTTTTCATACTAAAAGCTGTCTGGGGGCTGAAGGTAAAGGTTTCCCATGTTCATTTCTGTCACTGAATTTCCTCATCCATTCTTTTTTATATCTGAAAAATAATTGTCTTTTAATCATGTAGGAATCATCAAGTCTGTGGTTCTTTCTGTGGTCCTGAACATGTGCTCCTCTCCTATGAGAACAGCATTTACTGGCACGAGCATTTGTGATCCCCTCCCTGTTATGCCTGTTCCTCAAGATCTGGCCTGGAACTGGTAAAAAATCAGCCTGACACAGAGCTGGCTTTTTCCACTTTGGGATTTTTCCACTTTGGGGTTTTTCCACTTTGGGGTTTTCCAGTTGCTGTTCCCTGGGCAGTGTTAGAGCTGTGCAGGTGGCAGGAGTGCAGACACCCCACTGCTGTGGTGGGTGACAGCCGCTGAGCCTCCTGCTCTGCGCCCACTGCAGCCTGGCACAGGGCAGGGGTTGGGGCAGGGCTGGCTCCTGAGGCCCTTTCCCTTTTCCTCTGGGTCTGAGCAATTGGTGTCCAGCTCTTGGTCTCACCTCTAACAGCTGTGACAGCGTCTTTGTTATTTCCCCAGTCCCCACCCCAGGCAAGTGCTTCCAGCACAGAATCTCATTAATTTTCTCCCACATCATCAGAGATACCAAGTAGGAATTTATTTTTCTGGTGGGAAGTCAAATATGCACTAAAAAGAGATGAGAACCAATTGTGAGTATTTTAAATCAAAAACCTGCTAGAAATGGCACAGCAGTATCCTGTTGCCCACTTCTATGGGAATTAAATATGACTCCTGACTTGTAGATACTATTTGAGTATTTCCCTGTGCAATATGCTTGGTAATGCAACAAGGACTGGAGCTCAAATACATTTTCACAGGTAAAGATTGTAAGGGAATTTTCTCTGGGAAGTAAAAAATATGAGATGCTGAAGAGCAGAGCAGCCTATAAACCATGCAGAGACACAGCTCAAAAGTGACCTGTTTTGAAATAAAGACCTTGCTTATTTTCATGAAATGGAACTGTATTTATTTCAAATCTGAGGAGTGCAGACACATGTGACAAGTGAATGTCTTAGTAGATTTGGGCAGGGAAACTGACAAGGTCCTATCTTTTTTACATCAAAGTCCTAAAATTTGGAGAATTTAATCAAACCAGAAGTACTTACCGAACTTTATAATTACAGCAGAATAATACCTTCTTTTGTCCTTAATAAATGTGGCATCTATCAGCATTGTTAACACTAGGCCTTTGATTTATTGAAAATTATTTTAAATGTCACATACTCTCAGTACAGAAGGAATGATTTCTAGTAAGACACCAGGACTGAATCACTCTGTAATTATAATAATTGTATTTACAGAGGAACAAGCTTCTCTCATAGGGAGAATATTTTAATTTGTTCTGCTGTTTGTGACGTCTCCTTTTTTTTCATTTTTCTTTTTGTTTTTTTATTATTCTTAGCGAGTAGATTAAAAAGTAAAAAGACAGAATTTTCCCCAGGAGACTGATTCTCCTCAGGCAGAATCCATATTTTAAAATGACTACCATAAATGTGACGTAGTAATAGACCTTCATCCCTAATGCAAGCACTGGCAACAACTGAGGCATCCGAGGCATCATTTACTAGAATATATCTGCAGATGACTTTTTGTGGCTTTTTGTAGCAATCTGACTTCAATTCAAACCATAATCAGCTAATCACTGGCAATTTTCAGATATGACTCAAGCTAATTTCAAGACAATCTGCCTTGGTTTCGTTGAACAGCCCTGGAGATGATGTTTATGTTGATGTCCATTAGTATTCCAACTGACAGTAATGTAAGCTCAACAAAAAGAATAGCCCAAAAAACCAAAACCAAACAAAAAAAATCCCACACCCACAATAAAAAAAGGCCTCTCTAAAATGAACAATAACAAAAAGTCTGCCAGCCTGATGTGCAGAAAATGGAAGTTTGTTTTTTGCCACCTGTGTCCCCCCAGCAGGTGAGCAGCAGGATGGAGCTGTGTAAAGAAGCAATGGGTCATTTAGAATACTTAGCCTGACTGGAAGGGGCACCTCAGCTCCTCTTCAGCACTGAGTACCAAAACATTTGCTGTGCCTAAAATCATGGAAAATGAGAATGGGGTGGAATACAAGGCATTACAATGTGCCTGTGACTTTTTGAAAGATCTTTTAGCTTCAAACCACAGACAACTTCCTTGCTATGCATCACTGAGGAATGTGAGTCTAGAACTTGATTGATTGATTGATTGATTGATTGATTGAGGGTAATTTTCCTTGTTTTTTGCCTTTTAACCATTACTTGATTTTTTTTTTAACACTTTGCAGCACATAGATTTATACACAACACCCCATTTACAGAGAAATAACCCCCACAGAGACGTGCAGGGTCTGTCCCTCCCACCTCAGAGACCTTGGTGGTCTTGGCACCTCACTGTAGGGCAGGAACAAGATGGAATTTTCACCTAAACCTTGATGGAATCCACAGAGAGAGGGACAGGAGTATCTTAGTGAGGCTAATGGTATGTGAGCAAGTTTGAAAACAGCATATCACAAAATCCCATGAAATATGCAGCACAAAAAAAAAAAAAATCTGTATTTCAAACCAATCACCACTTGAGTAGACTGAAATGAACAATAAAAATATGACCCCAGTGTGTTGGGCAATCAGATATTAGTTTAGTGCTTCATCCTGAGCAACACCAGCCAGGAAACACTTCTGTGGCCATCTCCTGTTTGTATCTGCATTAACTGTGATCACTGAGGAAGCGGACCTGGAATCATAAACAATTTTACTCAGTGCACAAGGGCGGTGGGATGGCAACCAGAGCAATAATGCAGCTGAAAAAGGGAATACAGATTAACAGAAAAAGTTCAGAATGTAATTTCAGAAATCAGTGGTCCTTCACCCTCAATAGTGTGTTCTGCTGGCTGCATCTCAAAAGTACGAAGAGCAGAAACAGGTCCACAGAAATAAAATGATTGGTTCTGTAGGAAAAATTTCATAAGGAGAGAATGTGAAATGATCCTACCTGTTTATCATGGATGAGATAAATCAAACAGAACAAGCTCCTGCTAGACAAAGTAATTAACAGCATACTTGTTCTCAGAAAGGTCTTCTTTAACAAGATTTTAAAAAATAAAACATGATTTAATTATGGGAGGTAACAGCAGTTGTGGAGTTTGCACTGATCATACATGATAAACACCATATTACATGATGTGTGTTGCAGGTTGCATGTTACACACTATAACATAACAATTTACAGAATGCTACCTAAAATATGTCATGTGGCATATGGCATAGAATATTCTGATGTATGATATTGGACCACATTAAAGCTTTGCAGTTTTGCATTGTGATACATTATATATGTGTATTTATCCACATTACAGTGCATTATGTATAATATGTACAATGTATGCACATATAATGCTATAGGTGCATGTATGTATAAAACAAAATTTTAAATGTAATCAAATGCAGACTTAATAAATTAACACCAAATTTATTTTTGGTCACAGGTAGCAAAGATATAGGAGAGAAATAAAAGAAAGGAATTTGAGGTGAATGAGAAGAAACTCCACAGGTATATTAGATAAAATTATGTAACCTCGATATGACTTTAGATTATGTATGTATATTTTTATAGAGTGCAGATGTTGAGCTCTGTGTCTAATAATGCATATTTCAAAAATAGATGCACAAATAAAGCATGTTATTTTTGCATTTATAAAATATACAAATCCTACACACACACACACACAGATATTTACATATATGACATTTATAGAATAAGAGATGCCATCCTGCTCTACAAATACAGCTTGATATAAAAAGCAATTTTTCCCACACAGGTCATTCTGTAACTGCCCATTAGGAAGGAAGTTTCCTGAATAACAAGGACGGAGTAGCAGCAAGAAAATAATTACTGTGGATTACTGAGCACAACTCTTTCTGGGTGTGAATCTCAGACATGCTTGAGATAGTTTTACATTGCCACTGTTTTAAAGCAGTTACAAAAGAAAGCAAGCTTCTAAAGCTCTTTTTGGGGCAGCTCCCAGCTCATGTCTGAGTGCAGTGGTTCTGGATGTCATTCCTTTGTCGCTGCGTGCTGATGCTGCAGCCAGAGGGGCAGACTTGGCGCTGTCTGCCAGGGCACGTGGACTTGTTAGGAACAATTATGTACATTTGCACAGAAAATTCTGCTGCCCAAGGAGGCTCCCAGCTCCCCCATGAGCTGTGCTGCTCCCACAAAGCCCCTCCTGCCCTGGCCTGATGGGGAATGAGGGACACTGTAGGACCAGTGTCACTGGCCCAGAGAGTAATTTAAAATACCTTCCATGCAGATTTTGCACAGCAGCACTGCTGTGCCCCTCCATAAATATTCATAGGAAGCAAATACAAGAGGAATTTGTGCAAAATGAATACATTTTAAAAGGGCTGTATAAAATATTCAGAGGAAATATGTCCAGCATGAGCTAGAGGCCCAAATCTGGGAGTTACTGGCACATTCCCTGAGCGCCAAGCACCTGAGACGGGCCTTGGTGTTCAGCAGAACAAGTGCCCCTAGTTCAGTACTTTGTGCTTTACCAGATTGCTCGGACCAGAGGCACTCTGCTGGAAGCTCTTAAAGCATTCTCTGGCTTCTGCTACTGCCATAGGTCAAAGTCAGGTACTCAATGAGACTAATGTGGAACTCCCCTGGCTAAATAGAACAAATGAAGAATATGGAAGAATATGAATACAGTTTTGCTGTAAAATGAGAATTTTGTTCCACATTTAAGTAATTTTTCATTAAAAACACAGCCCAAGCACTAGATCCAATGGTAAAAGAGAAAGATAATGTCATGTTTGGTTCCAGTAGTGCTAAGCTGTATTTTTCTGGTCTCAGAACTATCTTTTAGCAGGATTAAGATTTATTGAGCCTTGTTTGTTTCAAATGAACAATGGCTTCCCTTTCATAGCTTTTTGCTGGGGGGGAGGTATTCATTCCAAAGGTGAGGAAATGAATCAATATCCCTTCCAATGGATGTTGATTTATCTCTATTTTGAACTCTTCAATCCTTGAAAAATGGTGAAATATTTTCATCATTTGTGTGGTGTGGAAGACACCCTGTTAAGCCTCCAGCAGGAGGATTAACATTATTAACAGATAATGTTTCAAGCCATGGCAAACCCAGAGGGCACAGAGCTCACCTTAGGCTGGTGTGTGGAGTATCTCAGGTACACACACACGTGTGCAATACCTGGCAGGGCAGAAAGCAAAGCATGGGCACAGCCACTAAGCTGGCTGAAATGGGAAATCCAACAACAGCAAAGGCCAGTGCTGTTGCTTTGCTACAGGAGGGACAGGACAGAGTGTCCCAGCCTTTCCCAAGCTCAGCTGCCTTGCCAGGGCGCAGGTCCAGCAGCCCATCTCATGGCAGTGTCACCTAAGCAGGGCTGAGGGGCTGGGTGCAGGCAGCCCTCCTTACCTGCAAGGACAATCCCAGCTCCAAAGCCTCCAGGTGCTCTGCAGTGATCAACAGCACCACAAAGCATCCTGGTGATGCATCTGCCTGAAAAACACAGGCGGGGAGTAATCTTAGTGCTCATTCATTTATTAATGTGTCAGATGGCCAAGCAAACACCTGAGTGGAAGCCAGGCAAAGTCTTGAGCAAACTTCAGTTGCCTGCAGGCTAAAGTCTCAACTCAGAGTGCTCCTGGGATGGCTGGGAAGGGGGGACACAGAGACACAGTTGTCTCATATGTGCGCTTATTAGCACCCACTCCCCTACTGCCATATGGCACCTTGTGCTGAGATATGCTGTAAACAAAATTGCAGAAGTCTAAATAATATTTAAGCAAAAGCAGCACAGGCCCAAGTGTTTCTTGGTACAGCTGAGCGGTGTCATCATTCCTTTTCATCGCTACAACTGAGTCTGCTCAGCTGCCCTTACAGTGAGTTTCATCTCTGTCTAATTCCTTTCTGAAGTTAGAAGTGAAAGTTCATTTGATGATAATCAATGAATCACACACTATTGGCACTGGGTTAGTTGAGTGCTGCTGGGGATGGCAGCTCAGCTGGCCTTCTATTGTAGTAAAGAGATTGAATTTTCAGTAAAACTGGCATCCTTGGAGGGCCTGTGGTGAATTACAGCACCTGTGGGAAGTCAGCCTTTCCTGGCAAGGAAAAATGAAGTGGAAAGCAATTTTCAGTTAAGGATTTCCTTTCTTCAATACCTGATGAATTCTGGAGCAAGTCTTCAAGTTTCTTTGTGCCAGACACCCACAAACACAGGGCTGCACAGCTGCCAACCATCCTGGAGTGATAGGTCAGTACAGCAGTACATCCAGGGAGAGAAAAGGCAATGAAAGCAGCACTGGTTACAAACATAATTCACAGAATCACAGAATATCCATAAGGACCTTCAAGTCCAGATCTAAAGTGAGTGGCCCATAGAAGGATTGAATCCACAACCTTGGCATTATTAGCACTAGGCTCAAACCAGCAGAGCTTACCTCAGTGTCAATTCAAACCACATTTCAAGGAGGTTTTTGGGGTTTTTTTGGTTGTTTGGAGACTTATCTTGTGAAGCAGGACATATAGGTAGCACTTCTAGACAAAATCTAGCCAGCTTCAGCATTTGTTTAACACTGGCAAATCACCAGCTCCTGGGGATTCCATCAGACACTTGTATTGATTCCTGTCATGCCCACACTAAACCCACCATTTCCCTGCCTCCTTTCAGTAACTCTTTCCACTCGTAGCATTAACCACAATAAAGCACTATACTGTAATCTCTACAACTGTGTATTACACCTGCATTTAACCTGACAGAAGAGACAATCCAGAAGAAAAGAAAAGAAAATCTAGCTCTAGGTTGGGACATACCTTTTTCCAAGAAATGGGTCTTAAACTCTGTGTGAAGTTAATTGCCAATAAAATATATGTTTTTTCATCCTGCTCCATCCCTGTAAGGAAGCTTTTTTACTTTTTCCTGCAACTGACCTAAGCCTTGTCCTCTGCATGCCATGGTTATACAGTGTATGTGTCAATCAGCTGCACTGGCACACATTTAGTTGTAAGTAATTATGTTTGGCCAGATAAAATTGTACAGTTAAACTCAATTATCACCAGATGTGTTCCAATATAGCCTTTCACCCTCTGAATTACCCAATATGCTCTCACTCACACTTTTACTTTAGCTCATTAATTGACTCAGTAAGTAATCCCAGACAACTACCTGTAACCATAATGAGGGAGGTGCTAAGATGTAGGATTACAGGCTGGGCTGTGGCTTTGCCTGGCAGCTTCAGGAGCCTGAAAGCCTGGCTTTTGGAAGGTCAGGCTTATGGCCCCCAGTTGCTGCAGGTGGTACCTGTTCCCTCCCGGGCTCAGCTCCACTGGAATGTGGAGGTGGTTTTGTTTGCATCCCCACTGATGAGTCAGAGGCAGCTGGGGACAAGAAACAAGAGCTGAATGCATCAATGTTCCCAATCGATGTTCCCATTCAAGAGGGTGAGGGGAAGGCAGAGGAAGAGCTTTGCCTCACAGCTGGATTTTGGTTCCAGGACAGTCCCAAGGACCTTGGTCTCTGTGGAGTCCATGGATCATTGCTGCTCTTGGGGCTTTTGTCCCAAAGAGCCCCTTGGATGAGAGGAGCAGGAGGATCCTTTGAAAAGAGAGGAGCCAGGACACTGAGACCTTTTCTCTCTCAATGCAATTAAGTTCTTGCCTTTTTTTCTTTTTCCTATATCTTCCAACCACTTCCTTTCTAAACTTGAACTTCTTCTGGTAATGATGTATCCCACCGGGGGGAAAAAAGGGAAAACTTTCACTGTTTACCTTGGAATCTTTGCTGAATTGATTACAGGGATCATAAAATACTTTACCCAAGGAACTATTTATTGCTATGATTTATTTAATATGGCTGTACAAAAGTAGATACTCCAACACCAAATTCAATGCAGAAGAGGTAATTCAGAAGGCATATGTTTTGTTTATTAAAAAGATAATAAAATGAAGGCAACAAATCTTCATAATTCAAAGTATACTAATGGCCAGATTCTATGATCAATATTGAGCGCTCTCTTCATTTTTTGTGCCAAATAAATTATTGCTAGATAGGATTACTGCAGTAAATTCAAATTGGACATTTCTTGCATCTCCATACCAAGAACGATGTAAAAATGAAGTCATGAAAATTCCCTGCCTTGGAGAAAACTTAAGATGATGAAGGTAACACATTTTTGAAGAGTGTTGGCCCAAAAGTCCCGGGAGAACAAGGTTTAAACTGAAGAGGTGGAAGAAGGGTGGGAGGAGGGGTGTGGAATGAGATTGTCAATTAAACCCTGGGTGAGGGGATGAAAAATGACATCACCTGCTTATTTCTGACACCCACGCCAACACACAGGGCTGATAAACACTGCAAATTCCAGCCTGCTGAAGTGGGACACTCAAGAGTAGATTTAAAGAGACAGTTCCTCAAAAATG
The DNA here is from genome assembly GCA_024865655.1 of Emberiza elegans. Taxonomy (NCBI): domain Eukaryota; kingdom Metazoa; phylum Chordata; class Aves; order Passeriformes; family Fringillidae; genus Emberiza; species Emberiza elegans. Next base: position 28,067,764 of record JALJVW010000241.1, on the reverse strand, counting down.
CTATTTCAGAAGGGGGAAAGAGAACAATAAAACATCTTGGCTGTGTTTTATGTTTGATGCTCATCCAAAATGATTTTGCCTGGCCCCTGAAATATTAAGCTGCTTGCCTTGGAGGTGATCATTCTCCCCATCCTCTGCTTATTACTTTCTTTCCCTCCCACAATATGAAGCTCCCTGAAGAAAAAAACAAACAACAAAACTCACCACTTTGACTGAGTTACTTCATCTTCAAGAGACTTTTATAAATGGAAGGATTAGAGGTACACAGAGAAATTAAGGACAGGAAGGAGAGGAAGGCAGGCATTTATTTTATTCTATGTGTGCCATGTCACACAAACTGTCAGGTGACCTCAAACCTGTGCTGTGTCTCACTACAGACCAATGATCTTCCTTGAGAAGGGGAGGAAAAATCTTCCTTGGAAGTCCACAGGATTCCAGAAAGCAATTTCTGTGCCAACAAGCCAGGAGTCCATGGCTTGCTTTGGGTCCTAACCAACACAGGCATTGAGAAACCTTAGACAATCCAAGCCTCTCGTATGGGGGTTATCCCCATCTGGCTTTCACTGAGTGGGCACAGACAGATTTCAGGGACAGCAGGTGGGCACAGGGCAGCAGCTCCATGCTGAAACCCTGTGACTGAGGCAACTGTGACCTTGGACAGGCAGGTCACTGTGCTGGCAGTGCTGAACAGCAGCACCTGGGTGGGTGCCTGGAGGGGCAGATCCCCTCCCAGCCCTGTGGCCACTGCAGTGAGGAGCAGCAGGGAGGGCCCAGTGCAGCACACAGGCTCTTGGAAATCTCAGTGCTCAGTTTTAGAGAGAAGGGAAAAAACCTAATAATAATTAGAGATAAAATGAAGTTTGTTCAGGAAGGGCTGGTTTCCAAAATTAGAATAGGCTCCTTCTACTCCAGCAAAAGCCCACTGCAATAATAGAAATTTGACAATTCCCTGCCTGCTGCTCAGAGCAGTGTGAGTCAAGCACGGTGTGAGCTTCTGCCCTGCAAACCCCTCCAAGCCCAGGGATCTCTCCTGCACCCTGGCAGCCCCAGGGCAGCCCCTGTGCCCCTCACAGCCCTGCCCAAAGCCCACAGGTGCCCACCACACCTGCCTGGCTTTCCTCACTGCCGCCCACTGTCCCCCACCCTCCTGTGATGAGATCTAACACAAAATGCATTTTCAGCACCATAGCCATGGTTATAGCCAAAGAAAAGCAATTTTCCCCTCAGGAGGTGAGTCCTCTGAGCTCCTTTGCACAGTAACCTCATTGAGCAGCTCCAGAAGCACAAGGTTACTGCACTTACTTAATATGCAACCCAGCACTGTGTATTTTCATACTTAATATGCAGATCTAATTGCTTGCCTGCATTTTGATTACCTTCTCTTCCTGGAATTTGCTCTTGTGTGGCTAATCCTAGTGAACTTCAAAGCATGAACTCGGTGGCTTTTATTTTTTTATTTCTGCAGTTTGTGTCTGAGGCCAATGTCAAAACTCTTTGTAAGGACCACGACTTATTTTTTTAGTTTAGAAAAAAAAAAAAAAAATTCTCTTAGAAGTCAGTTGTCTTCTTTTTTTAACACCAGGACCTTTGCTATTACTGACCTGGAAGGTTACCCATTTGGTCTGGCCTCAATTAGCACTTGCACATTAAGTCTCCTGCCAGTAGCACCCTCAGTCCTGCCTACCTAATACCAGCTTCAAGAATGGCTCATCTGTAATTTCTTTTAAGAGAAAGGCTATTCTTCATTTCTGAGTGTAAATGCAAAGCAATTTGTCTAAGTACTTCTCTGTCTCAAACTGCTAAACCCAACCCACACAAATGCATTTCCCTGTAAGTGCCCCCACTTCCCACACTCTCCCTCACTTTTCACATCTTTTCCCATTATCCACCTCACCAGCAATAAAATGCAATCAATTTGTTTGCCTCTTTTGATGTGGTGAGTGTCTACTTTAAATGCCACCTTGTTTAAAGATTAAAAAACAAAAAAAAAAAAAAAAAAAATAGCCACAGAACAAACTAATCTCCCTTTCCAAATATAAAATAAAAGCTGTCTTATTTTTAGGCTTTGCAGCAGCTCATGTGTCATTTTCATCATTTCTTTCTCTCTCGATGACTGAGAAGCAGTGAGAGGAGGCGAGAAAAACTTTTTTATTTTGTTCCCTCTGGAAAATACATATTCAGAGCTTTCCCTAACCTGATTTCCTTCTGTATTAAATCATCCAGAGCCAAAGCTAAAATGAACCTCAATAACCTGACATATTTGTCAACTTTCTGTAAAATGTGTATCGGTGATTAGACTAATACAAGAGCACCAGCAGTGTGAATCATGGAGGCTGTAATTTTTAGTGCTGCAAATCATTAGGTGTGCAGCTCATGGCAGCACACTGAGGGAAGCAGGGCTTCCAGGGATGGCTGGGAGCAGGCTGTGAAGTAGGGCAATTTCAACAGAAATGAACCATCCCTTTACCCCAGCAGCAAAGGGAAGAAGCAGTGCAAGAATCAATTTTAGGCAATACTGGGCCCATTCATTATCTTGTATGAGTCACACAGGACCTGGCTCCTGCTCAGTGGGACCAACAATGAGATGTTCCAGCAATTTCAAGGACAGCAGATCCAGCCATTAACTCTTTCAATTTCTTGGATCCCTCATGAACAAGAGGAGATTTTTTTTCGCCCTTTTAGGTTTTTTTTTAAATGCCCTTCAAAAGGGTAACACCAGAGGAGCTTTGAGCTCCTGCTCTTGAGACTTAATTTCCCCAAAATGACAAGGAATATCTCTACAGACAGCAGCATTTCTGGCAGGTATCAGCTCAGTGAACAGAGGTGGTAATTCATTCTGATGTCTGGATGTCTCTTCACATGAGGTTTTGGTAGCCAGTGTATTATACTGGTAGAAACACCCAGCTGGGCTGCACAATTACAAACACAACATCCTTTGCCATAAATATTTGATTTTTAGCTTTAACTGCCAGGGGAAAAAAAGGTGAATGCTTAGTTCATACTACCACAGCTGCTTTGCATCAAAAAGCCTTTCCAGTGTATAAATACTGATTTTTTCTAAATGTATTGACTACCCTAGGAGAAGAAGGCATGGATATGCCCAATAAACACCCTTGAAATCCATTCTTCTGTCCTCTCAGCTGTGGTGAAGGAGGTTATTGGGGAATCTGCCAGCTGACGAACATTACAGTGATGTTATTTGCCCTTTGGGACCTTTGGCTGTTGATTAGAAGTTGCAAGCATAACGAGGGAGGGCAGCTGCAGAATGGCTGCCTGTGCTGTGCCCCGGGTTTGTCCCTGTGCTGTGCCCTGGGTTTGTCCCTGTGCTCCTGAGCAGCAGCTCACATCTGCCACCACACATGGTGTGAAGGGTGCTGCTGCTGTGCCCTGTGAGCATCTCCCCCTTTCAGTCCTAGCACCAAGCCTATTTGCTTGCCCTGGTAGCTAACCCGGCTGTTTGCTGCCTAATCCACAGCACCAGCTCCCGTCTTAATCCCCAAAATGCAGCCCGAGCTTCTTGCTTGGACCTTTGTCCCAGTTTGCCATCAGCCATCCACAGCCCTGGTCCCTCTGTGCTGGACAAGCACCACCTTCCATCACAATCCTGCCCTTGAAATCAGAACTTTTCCTTTTTCTCTCACAGGCTGCCAATGTCTCTAGTGGAGGAGCTGGAATAAATACTTGCTCTTTCAGCACATGGCTATCAATTAGAACTGGTGCTTCATCTGAATGTTTCAAAGTCTGATAGATCTATTAATAGTAAAGAGTCAAGGCACCTAATTTCTGGGTACTCTAAAATTCAATTTCAAGTCTGTTTGACTGTCCTGGATTTCTATGGAAAATTATCATGCATAAGTTCCTGCTAAACTCTGTTTCTTTATCCTGATGTGTTCAAGTTTGGTGCTTATTTGTTCAATGGATAATCTGGATTCTGCAGCAGACTGTCCTCATGACTGATGCAAGAGCCAAAAGGATTGAGAAAAATGTCACTCCACCAAAATAAAATGACCAAACAATCTCCTGAGATAAAGAAAAGCGGAAGAGAGAGTTAAGAGTGAGAAGTCTTGAAGGATCTTCTACAGAACCCCAGTACTGGACCCTTAGGAATCACAATTTTCCTTGGAGGACTGCAATTAACCTCCAGCCTTGTCAGCTGTTGTAGGGGTTTTACTCTACCCTGCTCACCAGCCACAGCTGGTTGAGGTCCTGAAGCACAGGAGCTACATTTAGCTGGTTTTAACCCACAACAAGAGCATTAGGAGAGAAGAGGTGCCCTACAGGTCTTTTCTTCATATTTTGAAGGAGGTAGTTTACTTTCATTTGAGAGACAGAGAATATGTGGCTGGATAAATGATGATGTCTAATAACGTCCCAATTATAATAGTAACCAGCCCCTTTAGGAGCCTTCAGGTGCAACACAGCATTGCCTCTCCATTGTATTTCCCTTTAATATTCACTATTTTCCTATCCTCTTACAGAAAATCTCAGCACAATTAGAACTTTCAGTTCTCGTTCATTAGCACTTAAAACAGCATCATGTTAATGGTGATTGGACAGAGCAAACAAAAAAATCCTGCTCTTAGATTGATAACTCCTTCTGTGTGCATTACCATTCTTCTCCTAAGTACACTATGGATCTTGTACATTGCATCTTGTATAAAAAAAAAAAAAACAAGAGAAAAATAGAGAAAACAGGAAATATATATTATATATAATATATATCTCTATAAGAAAATAAGAGAAAAAGTAGAGAAAATGCTGTTTCTGAAAGCTAGAATAAAGATTTAACAAAATATCTTAAAAAATAAAGCATTAAAAGTGAGAAATGAGAGTGGACAAATTATTTTGTAATTTTTTGCATCCATGTGTGTTTCACTCTCTCATCACAGACTGGATTTGTTCCTCTGTTGTGCTCTGTCCTGGCCATAATGCTACAGAAACTGATAAAGATAAATGGTGGTAAAGAAGCAGGAGCAAAGAGAACAACTATGAAAGATGAGGTTTTTATATCCAAAATAGGGACCTGACTTTTAAAGATAATGACACCAAATACAGATCAATAAAAGAGAAAATTAGACTTGAATTAGGTCCTGCAATAAATCTGTGGGACTTTGGTCTTATTTAGCTAATTCCAGGCAGTCTGAGGAAGGGTTTGTGTGAACAAGGATGTCCAAGTCAAACCAAGGACACCAGCGGCATGTCCTGCCCTGTTCCTCAGCCACAAAACCAGTACACAGGAAAAAAGTGTGCATTGGATCCTCTGGAAAAGCAGAAATCCAGATGGACCAGATGCTCAGATATGGGATGATCTCCCCAAGGACAAGATCTTTGCAAGCCAACAACCAGGGCTGAACCCCACTGCTTGTTCAAAGGCCATGGAAGAATCCTTTGTTATAACTGTGAAAATCCAGATTGCTCTGCTATGTTTTATAAACTCTTTTTTTTTTCTCTTCAGATGTTACCCAGGAACTGTGCACCCCTGAAACAGATGAGTACATTTCATTCATCCTGAAACTTCTCTACACTCAGCTCCCCCTTATAAATAATAGCTCGTTCCTCTGATCAAACAGTAACACTTGGAGCACATCCAGAACTGTGGATCAAAATCCACACCTCCTGAGCAGTAAATCATGCCTTGGGAAGTCTCCTACCCGTGCTAAGAAACCACTCAGAAGCACAGCTGTCTAAACAAACAGGCGAAATGGAATTTATTATTTTTAGTGCAGTTTAATGCTCTTGTATTTAGCCATTTTTCAAGTAAAATATCTCTCTCTGCAATAATTAAATAACAGTAATTTCAGGTGTATATGAGGAACAGTGCAAAGTTCTGTGTCCACAATGATTTTGATTTATGATTAATGTCAAAAGTATTATATATTTACTGTAGAGAGTTTCAAAGAAGAGCATATATATATATATATAAAAAAAAAAAAAAAAAGAAAGATTAGGGTAGAATTCTAATCTTGTTCATTTTGCCATTACTCTAGATAGAAAGACAGAATTTTGAAATGGAATAATTTTAGAGCTTTTCTCTTTTTAAAGACAAAAATCCATTATATTAATACTCTCCAGCTGAGGTGCTTGTTAAAATACTTCGTCTATATCACAATTTTCACAAACAACAAAACAAACAAACAAAAAAAAAAACCAAAAACCAGTAACACAAAAGGCACGATTCACCTGAAAAGACACTTCTAAAAATTTTATATATTTTCCACCCTGGACTTCCATTTCTGTCATGCAGTCCACGTTCTCTTGATATGGAAAACAGAAGGAAAAACATTTCTTAAAAATACTTTCTTTGTTACGGTTTCAAAACAAATTTAGTTTGGAGTTAGACAAGACTTTCAACAAGAAGGTTCAAAAGCAGATATTAATCACAAAATACCCCAGAGGACTGCTATATTTTTAATATCTCCAGAGGCATCTCCAGGGCAGGAGCTCTTCATTCTTTCTCTCTCTGTTTCCTGACCTCTTGACTGGGAGAGCAATTTCTACCCATCAGGATGTTTTTTTATAAGAAACATTAAAAATATCATTACTGTGAGAAAAATTGGGGTTTTTTTCTAAAAACACATAGTGATATTGTATTTAAAACTAAGTCTTTATAAAAGCTCTGTTCTTCTAATTCATCAGACATCTCTATTCACAAGACCTAAAAATGATAATTACCCCTGATGTACAATTTGAGTTGAAAATTGACAATATGAGCTTTAAATTAAGACTATGGTACAGGAAAGGTCCAGTAATAAACAGAGAGTTTATAAAAAAAGTCTTTACAATAAAAGTTAAAGAAGAAATAAAACATTTCAGCAGAACTTTCAATAGTATTTTTTCACAAAGTTTTCTGTAAAGAACCTGCACCAGATTTTATCTCCAAAAACCAGTAGTGTTAACCACTGATTGAGTCTTTATATCAATTATATCCAAATTTCCCAGATTGCCTAAAAATATCAGTCATTAAACTCGATGTCAGCTAATCTGATTACACCCACAGCAACAGGGATTTCTATTTATTTCTTCTGCCTTTTTCTTCTCCATTTTTATCCCTCTTAACCAGCAGTTTGGGTCCAGAAAGGGTAAGGACTCTCTCTAAAAACTCTTCATGTAATTTCTCAGCTCTAAACAGGTAAATGTACTCACAGTACACGTAACTGCATTTTTTCTGCCCTGTATGGGGAGTTTGGACCCTGTTTGCAACACTTAGACTCCAAAACCCTCCTACCTTTTCCTCCTGGCAGGCATTAACAAATAGACTTTGATGCCATTGCTCCACAGTGACTGAAGTGTGCAGTTCATTCACCTAAGTTAGTTAATTGTTAATTTTTGAGGGCAAATTGCACACTGAGGCTCCTGGCTTTCCATGAGGGTGAGACTGCTTTTTTTTTTTTTTTTTTAAACCAGCCAAAATATTATTTCTATTTTTAATGACCTTATAATGGGTTCAGCATACTCTGTTTCACATGTTGAAGAGTAATGGCAAAATGACTGCACTGCTGCCCAGCATGTCTGATGACAGAGCAGTTAAATTAACATTTTTTGGAAATATTAAATACGCCCATGGGTACACTTGTACACATTCATACAAGTTATTAACATAAATAAGAAAGAAATCATTGTAACAGTTGAGCTGACCTGTGATCGAATTATCTGCTGGCAAGTCCCACCATATATCAAATAACTTGTTTTTATTCCTTAGTAAAAGTGATGCTTGACAGAGGAGCAGTGGATAAAACATTAGAAGAGAAGTCACCAAAAATTCTCTGGCTTTACAAGAAGTAAAAACTGTGCTATTTTACAAAAAATAGATTAAAAAAATATATAGCCTGGGAGAAAAAAAAACCGCAAACCACTATGATCTTGATATATGCCAGTTAAAAGTCATCTGATTCCCCCCACTTTCCCTCATAAATCAAAACTGAATACACAGATCCAAGCGATGAGGAGCAGGTGGTAAAACAGCATAAAAATCTCTTTTCTATACTTCCAGAGAGAAGTAATTTCATGTTGAAAAGAATGGGTCATTTTTACTGCTAGTTTAGCCACATGGCTCCCAGGTACCAATTTTGTGAAGTATTATCCATTTTTACTGTGGGTCATTTGTTCCCTCTGCAGATCTCCTTGAGCCTGACGGAACCGATACGCACGGATTTTTCCAGTTATGCTTTTGAGCATATAATGATGATTGGGCAGGTTATCTTCCCTTTAATCTGCACGAGGCATGGCAGCAAATGCAGGAATTGTATCCTCTATAACACAAAATGCTCCCCCAATCCCAGCCCCTGAAAGAGGCACTGATACCCTGTAAATTGCCCATGTCCCACATTCCCCTCTGTAGGAGGACGTGAATATATGGGTTATAAATGGATGAGGCTTTAAATATATATATATATATATATATATATATATATATATATATATATATATACTAGTCCCCTGACTAGTCCTAGTTATTCTTGATGGGCTGCAGCTGTGATGTTCTTCATTGGGCTGCAGCTGTGGTTTGTCAAGGTAACTGGGATAAAAGGGGAGTGGGCTACTTAGTCAGGCAGAACCATGATGGAGCTCTGACTAAGGAAGATCTTGATCCTGTGCTGTGAAGATCTGCCGCCCACAAGACAACAATAAGAGGTACAGGACTTATGAAATATGTCAAATATAACAACTTGGGACTTATCTAATATGGACTTATGGAATATGTTAAATACAGCAATGGAATATGATAGATATAACAATATGGGATTGGACTTACTGAATATGTTAACTACAACACCCCTCGGCCAGCTGTAGCTGCTAAAACCAAACCCACCAGGCACAGGTAGCTCAGAAATAGATGCACATAGCTGGAGATTTGCTGTAGAAAAGCTGATAGCTTGGGTTCACTTGGGAATAAGAGCCTTGTGCTTGAACAGCAAACCTCTTTCCCTTATTAACCTCCATACTTCTCCAGCTTCTGCCCCAATTACATAAAATCATCTGATTTTCTTCTTTTTTATTAGTATCTGCTCTAAATCTTGAGGCACGTGTCCTAAGTCAAAACTTAATAATAGAAGACCAGCAAGTCAAATACCCCTGAGAGGCAAGGGATGGAACCTGCGTGTCACTGAGCCACGGGTGTCACTGAGAGCCTGGACTAAGCAGTGACACAAGAGCCCTCATGCCTCTGCCACAGAAGGCCCCTGGAGACAGCCCAAAACAGAGATCTCAGCTGCATTCCGACTTCCAGCTTTTCTACATTTCCATTTATGAGAGCATGGCATGGCTGCGGAGATGTTTGCTGAGCTCTTGCCAAGGCAGGGCTGTGCAATCCTGGGACCCAGGGCAGGTCTGGGAGTTAAATTCTTCTCACTCATGGAAGGTGAGGTTCAACCCCCAGACACAGGAAGGGACAAACACCACGGCAAAATACCCCAAGAGAGAGCAAAGGCAAAGCAGGGCAAGGCTGAGCCAGCATTCTGATTCCATGATCAGTGTGTTCAATCACACAGCTCTGGAGAGTTAAATAGTATTCAGGAGGCTGAGTGCACTGAATAGAAATTCATATCAAGTTCATTCTGCGGTATCAGACATGGTTTGTCACCACGCAAGGAAATGTATTTCAGCTACATGAAGGCTGATGCCTTATGTTTTTTAATAAAGTTGAGGACAGATTACAAACCTTTGCCTTCAGCCCCAGCAGTGGATGGATGCTATTTCCTTTGACATACTGAATAACTTGCCTTTTTTGAAGTTACAATAAGATAATGTGAAAAGCTTTGAATACCATATAATGTGAAGTGGTAAGGTGTTAAACTGCAGCATCTGAAAGAAAATACTGTTGGGTGCAAATGAGATAGGACACTAGAGAATAATAGACCAGCAGAATTAAATCCAAAATGACCATGTGGTACCAGTCTAAAGGGAAGAGTAGACTGATGTTTTCTCCTTTAATTATGGTTTCTTGGAAAGTTCAAACATTTTAATACAGTGCTCCTGGTTCCTATCTATGTGCTAGAAAAAAAAAAAAAAAAAGCAAACCCTTCCAGAGCTGCTAAACTGTGGTATTTTCAGGGTCCCCCATCATGGAGAGGAAAGATGAATCTGACTCCATGTTCTTAGAAGGCTAATTTTTATTTTATGTTACTATAATTATATTAAAGAATACTATACTAAAAATATACTAAAGAATAGAGAAAGGATACTTACAAAAGGCTTAACAAGACAATAATGAAAAACTTGTGACTCTTTCCAGAGTCCTGACACAACTGGACTGTGATTGGTCATTAGGTCAAAACAATTCACATGAAACCAATAAAACAATAACCAGTTGGATAAACAATCTCCAAACACATTCCAAAGCAGCAAAACAGAGGAGAAGCAAATGAGATTATGTTGTTTTCCTTTTTTCTCTGAGGCTTCTCAGCTTCCCAGGAGAAGAATCCTGGGCAAGGGGATTTGTCAGGAAATATGATGGTGACACTAAACCAAGACCTGCTTTCTCCTGGCCATGCTCCTGAGCCACCAGGTCTCTTCCCTCCCTGCTGGCCCAGCCCAAAGCAGGCTGGCCCAGGCACAGGACAGTGACACATCTCCCTCCTTCCTCAGGTGCAGCCAGCAGGGATGCTGCAGGGGTTCAGCTGCAGGCATGGGCAGCATCCTTCAGGGAACCCCCTTTGGAGCACCCTCCTCTACACAGGAGACATGGAAGATAAAAGAGGATAGGCATCAGGAACCAGCTGCTGACCCAATGAAGGGAGTGAAAGATTTTTGTCTCCAGGAAGTTCAGACGTTCACATCGGTATTGGGATAAAGGCAGGAAGGTTGTAGGCGTCACAGGAATTATGTGACATAGTTACTGACAAAAGTCTACTAATCCCTTGAGGCAGCAAGTATTGAGACCTTTGGTATGAGTTATATCCAGTCTGTCTAAAACTCACAAAGCTTAGAGGCACAGCTCCCTTATGGGGCATCTGTTTTGTTTTGGGGTTTTCCTTTTTACTATTGCACAGGCTTTAATTTAATTTCTTAATTTCAGCCAGTGTTGATGCTCTCTTAAGAGAGCTTTTAAATACTGCAAAGAAAGACTTTGCAGAAGCAGCTTTCAAAAGCTGTTTAGAGGTCTTTATCTATCTCAGTAGAGCTGGCATCCTCCCACCACAAAGCTTTCCAAACACAACCGTGTGCATTTTTATGGTGTCTCAGAAGAGGCATGTCAGCCTTCAGGGCTGGTTCCTCACAGCACTGGGGAGGCTGTACAGCAGATGTAGGGAACTAAATCAAGCCAGTTGATTCCTGTGCAGTGTCATGGCTGTAAAATCCTCCACGAGGAACAATGTGGAAAGCAGTTGTGTTTGTGCATTCATCGTGCATGCCATGACAAATGACAGTTTTATGGTTAAATGCACTTGAATGGAAGGTTAAGGTTCATCTCTCTCCTCCGCCCTAGACTTCATATATCACCTCAGGTAAAACTAGGAGTCAAATAATACCTTAAACAGCAGATTTACTTTCCCCTGCCTTGTATTTTCAAGTGTGCAGTAGCAACTCTTCCCAAGCCCATCTCTTTAGATTAGGCACGTACGCCTGGAGCTCTGCTTGGGGCTTGGAGCAAGGGGAAGCCTCCAGTCAGGCAGGGGCCCTGGCAGCTGTACTGAAAGCAAAACCAACAGCACACAAAGCAGGCAGAACCTGAGCTGAGGCCAGCTCCAGTGAACACTGAGTTGAGCTGTCCCTTTCTGGTGCTGAGCACTGCTCTGGGTCAGATCTCAGCTGCAGAGAGCTCCTACAGGAAACCAGGGCCTTACGTTGTTTCAGATTTGTATCAGAACTAAGATTTAATCAAGGCACTCACAGTTCCTAGGGCATTAGATAACAGACAGATTTGATTTTCTTGTTTAAATGTGTGGGTTTCAAAATACTCATAAATCTGTGAGAAGTAAGCATACATATTCTGTGCATGCAACGAGGAATGCAATGGCCAATGAGTTTGTTAAGGCCAAATAAACTGAAACAGAAAAATCATTAAGCCAAAATGCTTCTGTCTAAACCCAAAGGTAAGATTATTTTATGGAACCTATGAACCTTTATGAAGCTTAATATGAAATTTTATGAAAACCAAAAGATGGGGATTTTTGCCAGCTGACCAGTTAACACTCCACGTCTCTTCTCCATTATATTTATGCTATGAACAAATGTATTCCTTAGGTGCAGAGGTTCATCAGTTCCTTATTCAGTCATGTTTATACAGCCCCAAAAAACTGAAGCACTGTGCATGTTAGGTACAGGAAGATTTCTAGGAAGGGTGACATTTCATGGAGCTGCTCATTCCTCCATGGATAAAATAAACTCTGGATTTATTTTTTCCAGCATGGTGAAGATAAGGTGGATGCTGGATAATGATTACACATAGTCTGTGTATGTGTTGTGGGCATGATGGAAGCTGTAGAATGCAGAGACACTGCACGTGATTTGTAGGTTGTGAAAAGAGAGTTTTGTGGAGTTTTGTACATTTTGTCCTGCGTACTAAAAGAAAGGATTTATTTAATAGGTGGGTATTCTTTAAATGGATAGCATTGTGCCTTGAAAGTTCTATCTACTTTAATAGATTGAAACTATGCTCTCTCCTTTGTAGCTCCCATGCAGAGAGATGTTTTAGAGGCCTTGTGTGTTCCACACCCACCACTGTCAGGCAGATTTTGCTGCTTTACTTCCAACAGTTAACCAAAAGCCACATTTCTCCACCAGTAACAGCAGCCACAGTTTGGAATATTGAATGGGGATCAGAGACAAAAACCACACCCCAGGAAAGCACAGCACTGTCTTCAACTAAAAGTACTTACCACAAGAATAATAATAGAAAGTGTGTTAAATGGAGGTGTCATTCAGGAAAAGGGAAAGTGTATTGGCTAGAAAAGATTGTAAGAAACAATGTGGGCATCATCTGTGGCACACACAGCTTAGAGGAGGAGAGAGTCCTGAGTCAGGACTTCCCATGTTTATCTCTCTGCTGAATTTCTTTAGTAGAGTAATAGAAAATTCCTGGGTGGCTCAGCTCATACCTCTCCTCAGCATGTGTTTCCATTTCTCCTCTTTTTTTTTTGTTTGTCTTGACTTGTGGGTTTCCCCCCCTCTAATTTTTCTTTATATCTGTTTTTATCTTCTCTCATGCTTTCATTCATTCCTCTTTCTCCATCTCCTCTCTTGTACATTTATTTTCTTGTTGGCAGTTCTCTGACTCCCATTCCCAATGTATTTATTTTTCCAGGTATTTTCTTCTCTCCTGTTTTTTTTTCAGAGGTGCTGGAGATGCAGACAGTGCTGAAAACCTCTGGGCTGTGCTGCTCCTTGCTAGGAGGAAGGTGAAAAAAAGAGAGCAGGAGCAGCTGCCTGGATTGTGAGCCTCTCCCCTGCTCCTGACCAGCTGTTCCTGCAGCAGAGTGCCCTGGGGTGAGGAGCGCAGAATTCACTGGGCAAGGGGGAAGGATGTGAGAAGCTCACACTGAGGCCCAGACCAGGTCCAAAAGCTTTTCACAGACATAAACTGTGAACTATCCAGGAGTGGTCTCCTGGTAAAAGCAGGCAGTCATTGCCAGGTTTGGGAATTTGGAGCATTTGGAACATTTTTTTCAGACATGCTGCTCTTCAGGCTAATTATTTCACATTTTTCATCCAGAGATGAAGGTCATTTGATGCATTGAGCTATCATCCAGGGGCCTGGGGGCTTTGGAGTGACAATTGCCCATTATGAACATCAGCTGCGGTTCTTCCCAATTATGCTAAGAGATGTTAAGCCCCAAGAGAGACCTGAAGAACAAAATTTGCCAGATTGTAGGGGATTGTATCATCCAGAGGCTCTGACAGGCATCTGTTGGATCAGCCATCAGGCAGGATTAATCAGCCAGAGCTCAGCCCCTAGAAAACCCCTGCAAAGCAGAAATTGCCAACCAACTTCTCCTTCAGCCCATCAATATCCCTGAGGCTTAAAGAGCCATCCTGTTTTAATAAAAATGCAAAGCTATTGGTAGAAATCTCCACATGGAAGTTTTTTGTGCTGATTCCATTTCCTAATCCTACAGTTTTACAGAGTCTTGAGAAAAGCAGGTGTATCTTGATCAAAATCTTGCATTTTTCAGAACAGAAAAGATGCAAAATGCAGGAAGACATTTGTCCATTGAGACTAATAGAAGAGACAAAAAAATTAGTACTTCATTGGCCTTCAAGGCTTTTGGAAAAACCATTCCTGTGGCCAGAGACAAGCAGTGAGGATGTGGCTGTGTATTTACACAGGTTCTGGTGTTGAAAAAGCCCAGTGTGCTCAAGGTGGCCCTCAGACCAGGAGATCTGTAACACCATCCACTGGCTGCTGTTACAGACTGTTACCGCAATGGGTGAAGAAAAATATTCACTACATGCTTTGCTGATCTGCAGTGAAAGGGTTAATTTTTGTGAGTTTCACTGCACATTCATTACGAGGCAATTTGACTGGAAATTTAACAGGATTATTTTTGACTGTTGAGGTTAATGGTATTACCTGTTTGGCTTTTATAAAATCTCCATAATTTAGCAATATTTATCTAAGTCGCCATAAAAGTATAGAAATTGATAGTAAAATTACAGACAGCTGGGTACAGGAGGAAATGAAACAAATTAAACCAAACTCATGCTCTTAGGAAAACACAAATGCCAAATTAAGAATGTTAGGCTAACAGTTTAAATAATCCAATTTAACACTAATAAAGGTACTTTAGACCCAAGTTCTGCTTGATTTTCTATATGAGTGTGCAGAGAAAAATATCAGTGGAGAGGCAGAGAGCCTGGGCCCAACAGGGATGCCAAGGGAATGGGCATTTTGGACACCTGTAACTTTCCATATTCATTACACATATTCCTAAGAGTTTTTCACTAAATTATAGAGACACAGGTTTTCTCCTGGAGAATTGCTAAGGGACAGCATTTATAATGGAGAAGTATATAGAGCACCAAATGGTATTGGTGTTTTTAAGGCTTTGTTTGATTGTTGTAATATTTCTAATTGGTTTCTGGTTTACACAGAGAGTTAGAGGCTATTTAACTCAGAGGTTTGCGCCCCTGTGTCATGGCTGCATCTCTGTTGGAAAGTGATGATTCAGAAAATTCTTTTTTTACAAAGTCATCATTTAGATAGGAGACCACAGCTCAAGTTTTTGCCTTTTATTTGTCCCTTCATTTTCTTTGGATATGGGCAAGCCAATTGAATAGAATACTTACAGGTTTTACATAGTGGTGCCACTTGGTGAATTTTATTCAATGGCTGTTCAGACAAAGCACAATGCATACAAATCTTCCATTCACACAATTGAAAGAAAGAAAGAATTGAAAGAAAAGGAAATTTCTTTTCAAGGTTTGAGAGCTTTGTTTCACAGTACAGTACACAGGTACAGTATGTGACCAGGAAACAAAAGTCAAAATATGAGAATAGAAAAGGAATATAAAAGAGAATTGTTACATGGCATACATCAAAAGATGTCAACAGCTGTTTCAAAAAGAAAAATAACTGAATATGACTATCACCCACAAAGGATGATGATGCTGCATCTTCCACATAAGATGCAATTCCCAAAAATCCTTTACTCTTTTTGTCCCATGTAAATGTTTTATGCCCTTTTCTGTATTTTCATGTAGCTATGACACCCTTCATCTCTTGCTGCTTACATCTCAAATGGGTACCTGAGATTGTATAAATGTAAAAGATCTTTTTGGATTGCTGCTAGAAGAATGCCCTCACAGGAAGGCCTGCAAGAAAAGGAAGCTCATACAGAAGGTGCTTCATACGGAGGCCCACCATGATTGTCAGTGTGTGAAACCATTCCAATATTCCCCTTTGTACATGTAATTTCACTGACATCAGTAAAGAAGGCCACTCAAGTTGCATTCATGAAGAAGCTCTTACTGCAAGCACCTTTGATTCAGAGCCTCCTGAGTCCAGGTCTCCTGAGCTCTTTTGGCAGATTTACAACTGAGAAAAGCTCTACGTGTTGACTTGGTGGGGAAAAAAACCCAAACAAAACCATGTATTTATATTGCTGCATAAATGTTAATAAAATATGTTCAACTCTAAAGCTATGACACTTGGAGAATTCCTAGGGTGCAATAGCACAAGGAAAAGAATAGTGATACTTAATTGTGGGGACATCTGTTATTTCCTATCACAAGATTGTTCATCCAGGGCTTATTCTATGGCTGAACAAAGATTGACTTTCCCTTATTTCGGCCATATTGAAAAAAACATTTAAAAATCAGGCTAAATTTAAGATTAAGAAAAAAATTTATTCCTTGTAACTGATTTTTTTTCTTTTTAAGAACTGCTTTATCAAGAGATTTGATACACTTCATGATTTTGAAGAAGGAATAGCAATACAGTCATTGCCTAAACCTGTGCCTAGGAAAATATTACCTGTCACTGTCATATTTTCTGAAAAATCCCCTTGCCCAGGATTTCTTCTCCTGGGAAGCTGAGAAGCATCTAAGAAAAATGAAAACAATAATTATCTGATTGCTTCTCCTGTGTTTTGCTGCTTTGGGACGTGTTTGGAGATTGTTTATCCAACAGGTGGTTGTTTGATTGGTTTCATGTGAATTGTTTTGACTTAATGACCAATCACAGTTCAGCTGTGTTGGGACTCTGGAAGCAGTCACGAGTTTTCATTATCATTCTTTGCAACCTTCTGTCTGTATCCTTTCTGTTCTTTAGTATAGTTTTAGTATAATTCTTTAATTAATATAATATAATATATTACATAAAATAATAAATTAGCCTTCTAAGAACATGGAATCAGATTCATCAATTCCTCCTTTGTCCTGGGGACCCCAAAATACCACAATTACCTATATGCTGGCACGTGCTCCAGAGCTGGGTCTGTGGGAGTTCCCTGGCTAGTGCCAGGCTGGGAGAGAACCTTCTCTTCTATTCTCTTCTCCTCCTCCTGCTGGAATTTGAGCAGTGAGGAGACAGAAGGGTAAGAGATAAGGAAAGTTCATGTCTGGAAGGGAGGCACTCATTAAGTTCAGATGGGTCCTGGGAGATGCAGAAAGTGTTCCTTGACCAAAAGGGATGATGGAAAATACAGAGAGTGGAATGCAAAGCCAGGCAAGAGGAAAGCTGTGTTGACACTCCAGCTCATACTGCCCTTGTAGCACTGCAAACCCCTGTGTTTTGGTTTCCAGCACTGAGCAGGGCACACAGACTGGGCCCCTTTCAGGTGAAGTTAAACTGAAAGGTGTGCTCTGCTTGCTCCCCACAGCATCAGCCCAGAAGCTGCCCAAAGCTAAATCCCCTAAAATGTGCACAGGGTGGATTCCAACCACCAGCTGCATGCCAGCTCCTGTCATGCTCAGAGCTGCCCCTTTGGGCTGCACTCCTTTGCTAACATCAGCACACTCCAGTCCCAGAGACTTCCTGGGATACAGGAATGGGAGGGTGCCCAAGGTCAACAGTCTGGGACTTTGCTGACTCAGAAACCTGGAAGGGTAATGTCTGGTGAAGCATCAAAATAACAACACTTGATGCCTCTTCAGCCAGTGGAAGAGGATAAAATGTAGTAGAGGAACTGGAGTGAAAGAAAAGTGCTGGTGGCCTGGCACAACAGAGAAAAGGGAGAGGGAGGGAAAGCTGATACCAAAAAGAACTCAGACCCTGTACCTTGAAACTGTGCTTATGTTTTACATCACAGTAAGTGTTTGATTAAATATTTCCTTTTATGCCAAAGCAAAATATCATCTCCCTCCAAAAGCTCTTGCCCTGTAATGGGGTCTGTTTAAAGTATTTTGAAATAATGCTGACAATCCTTGAGGTTTCCCTGTGACCAAATTAAAGGGTAAGGAGTTAGACTCATGGTCTATTAGAATGCTGGTTAGCATGCACATTTTATCACAGATGTCTTAATAAAATGGGTTTCTGAGTAATTATCTAATGACTTGCTTTTCAGTCATGATAGGTCCCAGGTTTATAACGTGCTCCTAAGAGTTAAACAGAAAATAAATATTCCAGTTCTTACCTGCTGCCCTTCCAATTTTGGTTGGAAGCAGTAAATATCTCATGGATGTATCTAATTTGATTTGCATTGCTGAGAGTGTAAATCCTATGAGAGAGAAAGCTAAGCAAAAAAGATGTGCTACTTTCTTTTTGTTCAGTCACTGTTATTCTATTTTGGATGAGAACATACTGTGCCATATCTTCAATTTGACTGCCTTCCTCAGTTTCTCTGCTCCCAGATATTCTCATCCAAGGTCCTAAAAGTGGTTACAAGTCTGCAATGCCATGCCTGAATATTACTTGACTGAGCAACAGGATAATGGGATACTTCCCCATGTCTTGGAATGAACAAGGAAACCAATTAGCTTACAAGCATCAGCTGAGATAAAATAGAGCAAGCTGGACAGCACCCAGGCAGGGATGCACAGGAGCAGGAGGTGCAGCACCAAGCACATCAGGAGGACAGCTGTGTTTGAGAGGTTTAGCTCAAGCAGCTGACAAGTTAAAGGTTTCAGGATACTGGATGGAGATAAAATGAGACTGAAGAGTAGATTCTTCCCTGTTCAGCATCCAGCAATGCATGCCAGATGCTGGAGAGCTGCTTTGGTCGCTGGTGAGTCCAGGAGAGCCCTAACTCTGCCCTCCTGACAAGGCAGAGCTCAGTAGGCTGTGGCTGATCCCAGGCTGCAGAGCTGCTGCTGGGGAGCTGCGGGAGGAGCAGGGGGATTTGGGACACAGCAGGACCCCAAACAGAAACACCCCCATGGTTTGCTGTCTGGAGACAGCTCCATCCATCACATCCCATCAGCCTGTTATTGCCTAGAGGTCTTGATTCAATAAAGGCAGTAAAGAAGAAAGCCACGGTTCCTTAGTCTTTGCATTACTGTTGATAGGAAAGGATTTCTTTACATAAATAGGGTATTTTCTGAAAAGTTCCCAAAAAGTCAAGAGTTCTGCATACAAGAGCAACTGAACTCACATATTGCTCCCATTGCCAAGTTTTAAAGCCTCCCAGACAGGCAGATTTCTAGCAAGGACTGGATAAGAATTTGCATAGCCAGATTTCTAGCAAGGACTGGATAAGAATTTGCATAGCCAGATTTCAAAACATTTTTAAGTACTTTGATGCCAGCCATTAGGGACTGGTTTCCACTGCCTCCCCTTTTCCCACAGGAATATGGCTTTGCACCTCACGGTCCCAGCTGCTGTGCTGGAGACCTTGCACTGTGCTCAGCTGCCTGCCTGGTGCAAGTTTGGGAACAGAGGCACTGCTGTGCTGAAGAGCAGGGAGGAAAGCTCCCCTCCCAGGAGGATTCACAATGGGGAACCCTCAGTGCAGGACATCTGAATATATCTGTACCCCAGTCAAAACCCAGCTTAGTTACTGTTATGTTGCAATACATGTGAAAGGAAATGATATAGAAAATATTATACAAGCAAAATAAAGAAAAAGAGAAACTTACCAAAAATATGGAGGCAATATTTATGTGACTCGTCATGCCAAAACTGTATGAATGCTGTGCCCACCAGAACTCCTGGAAAATCAAGAAAAATAATATCATTAGTGTTTCTTTACCAACCAGTTTAGCTTTATCCAGTTACAGGGATTTTTCACAAGTTTCAATTTTTTTCCTTTTCATTAAAGTTAGGAGGATTTTTTCCTTTTCATTTCACAGTGTGCTGTTGCAACATTCACACTAATAGGGCAAAGGAAGCTACAGTAAATTGATTAGGGAATTCACCATTCAGTGCTTCCCTCAAGTGTTGCATCCATCTTTTACTGATTAATAATGAAGCATTAATGAAAATGTTTCTGTGTCTCCATGCTCCCACCAATTAAATGTGGTGCAGGAAAAAAAATAAAAAAACATACAGCCTTTGGAAATTTTTTATTTGTCTCACTTGCCAGACAAGTAGTTGAGTAATTCTTTACGGGGAATATTGGTAAAACAAGATCTGCATTTAGGGGTTTCAGACTGGTAAAGATGGATTCTTAAGCTGACATTTAAGAATCACTGACTCTCAAATACCACATTAGCAATCAAGAAATCAACAATGTTTAGAAGAAATATAATTAGCTCAGCATGCTCTGCTTGAAACCAACACTGTAGCTATCAGCTGCGCCTAGTGCCAGAAGAAAAGAAATAGGGGATTTGTTTTCCATTGAAATACGTTATATTTTACTTTATTAAGGTCATGAGAGCTTGAGACATTAATATTTCTGAGAAACTGCTGGAGCCAGCTTAGGTCAGGGTGGATTTTTCTCCATTAACTGAGCGAATTCTGGGAAAGCAATCTGTCTTTCTCTTGCTTGGTCTGTACTAAACACATTGCCATGACACTGGGTGAGACAGCCAGGCAGGATGTATGTGAGGTTATTAATGTGTTTTCATTTCATTTATGTACAGAAGTTACTGAGATTGTATTTGAGACTTAATTGCATTAGGCTTTATCTAAATTGACCTTCTTATTCTAGACTTAAGTGGGAAGGATGTCGAGCAAACAGGCCACCAAACAAAGCCAGTATTTCTGGCTACAGATGGCAAAACTCACAGGTAGGGAAAGAGGAGCAGCTGGAATCAAAGCAGTAATTATTTACTCAAAGCCAGTCAACACTGGTAGGGCTTTAATGTGACCACTGCTTTGAAACTTTGAGTGTATGGTGGTCTCAGATCACTGCAGGATTGAAAGCTGCCACCCTTCCTGGATTTCTTAGCAAAGAAGGTGTGGATTAAATCCTAAATGTGTTTGGGAATTGAACTGGACACACAAAGCTGATTGCTCCAGTAGATAATGTGGGATGACCATTAGCTCCTACTGTACCTCTTCTCCAGGCAAAAAGGGGCTTTAAGTTCCTCAGTGTCTATCACTTTAGCACTTCTCACAAGTATCTTCAGTGCATTTGGAATTGGAGAAAGAGCTGAAGCGTGAAATCACACTTCCTTAACTTACTCAGTGCCAACAGCACACTTTTCTCAGTGGGGAATAAGAAGGAAGCAGCGCCCTTCATGCCCTTGGACCTCCCCAGCACTGAAGGCTCTGTCCCTGCAGAATCCACAGGGTGCAATTCCCCAGGGCAAGCAGGTCACCCGTCACTTGCTGACAAACCCCACCCCAGCCAACAGGTACTGAGAGAGTGAGAAGCCTCCTGATAAAAATTTCATGGGACCAGAGACTGACAAAGAGTTTTCTAAAACAGGCAAGAAATATGAAAAGCTCTGGGTTGGAGAAGAGTGACAGATACAGGAAATGTGCATTTTTAGGAGGAGGGAAGGGACAGAAGTTGCTGTGAGTGCTGTGGTGCTCTTAGACTGAGAGCCAGTGTTCCTGGGTGCCCTGGTCAGATAAATAGCAATGCATTAGTTTTAAAACTCTGCTCAGAAATGTCACCTTCATCTCCATTGATCTCTATTACCAAACAGGTCCTTCACTGTCACTTGTGACAAAAGGCATTAGTCAATGAAAAGCTCTAAATAACTTGAGGAAGACAAGAAAGCTCTTGTCTCTTAGCCACACAAAATAACATTAGAAAAAAAGGCTACGAAAGTAGGGCACTGAAAAAAAGCATCTTGTACTGAAACTAAAAATTGAAATATTCTATTCTAATCCTGTCACATTTATCAAAAATATTTGGTGGTAGGGTTATTTTTCTCTCCCCTAGAAAGGATGTTTCTGTCAATGAGGAAATAGCCTAGTGAAATGTTCTTAATATTTAATCCCCACACTACACCAACTGCTACACCAACCAGGACTGCTGGTACCACAAATCTACTACAAGACTGAAAGTTATCCAAGATGTTCCAAGGCTGAAGCTGCTCTTGCACCACTGAGCCATCTCCACTGAACCACTGAGACCATCCAGGCTCCTTCAGCATCCCTTCACACTGTGTGTCCTGTGTCCCCTCTCTCTGAAACACAAGTACCACTGTCCCTGGCATCTCTGCTGCTGCAGGACAAGATATTCCCCCAGCAGATAACCAGCAGGAAGTGCTGTTCCTCTGTGTGCTCATGCACACCCTTGATCTTAGGATAAGCAGCTCTCTGGCTTGTGCCTCAAGCTGCGTGTGCTTCCCCACTTCAAACACAAACACGCATCCACCATTCATGGAACAGACAAAAATTGTATTTTGGGTGAGACCAGGTCAAAGGCTTGCTCACAAATCACAGCCTGGAGCTCTGAGCATGGGAAATGCATCAATGGTGTTTGAGCACAGCTGCTCCCAGTGGGGCTGAGGGCACTGTTGAAATTTATCCAAATTGCGAAGGTAGTGCTCTGTTTTCCTGCCCTAATAGCTGCCATATTAGTTCTCTGAGCAACTTGCTCAGAATAGTCAGGCTTATGCTTGGTGTTCAGTGCAACAAGCACTGCCAGCAGAACCAGGGGGAGTCAGTTGTGGTGTCCAAGGCCTTTTGTCCCTCTGCCTGCAGCCAGCCTCCCCCAGCCACAATTGCTGTGGGCCACCTGTCTGCCATTGCACAGGCCATGGCACCATTTGGGGCCATATAAAAGTTGGTTTTAGCAGACCAGTTGTCCATGAGGACAGGTAGGTGGGTTTAGGCAAGGACTTGGAAAGCTGGTCGCAGCAATTCCTGTGATCATTTTGCACAGGCACAGCTACATTGGGGAAAAAACCAAAACAACAAAAAAAAAAATTCCTCAATCAGTTTTGGAGACATTTTTGTCATTGCTTTAGGTGTGTGTGATGAGCTGAGAGCAATGGCCCTGCTGTAACCACCAAGATATCCGTGAGCTGCCATCACATCCATCTGTCAGAGCTCGGTGTTTCAGAAGCTGTCGCCAGAGAGGAGTTCCAGGGGAAATGATGTTTCTCTGCTCTCCCTTAAATCTTAAGCTGGAGGCAGACAGAGGTGGCTGTAAATCCCCCTGGTGCTGTCCCATCAGAGGGACATCTCCATCTCCACCTGCACAGGCTGAGGCACAGTTCAGAGCAATCCTTCCTGTGCCCCAGACTGGTTTGCTCTGCTGACACATCCTTCACAGCAAAGAAGAGACATGGAAGAAGAAGAAGAAGAAGAAGATGTTTTGAGGGAGGGTGTGCCTGTGCTGGCTCCACATCACCCAGTGGGACACAAAGGGAAGGTCGGGGCTCCCTGAGGGCTCCCCAGAGTCCCCACTCTGCCCTACTGCTTTTCTTAGCTCACTCCTGTGCCCCAGTACTCTGCAGCATAAGTGTTGAACTACAGCTTTTGTTCCTTGTTTTCCATAAATATTGCAGTAATTAGCTGAATTTAATTACAGTTATCATGAAATAACAAGCATTAATCAGATTCTAGTAGCAGCTGTATTTTGCTCTTTTGAAAGCAAGAAACTATTTTAAAACTATTTCATTAAAAGCATAAAATTATTTTTAAATCAAAGCAAAAAGCATTCTATATATAGAGGGGCATTATTCCAGTGCACACAAACACCTCAAAATAAAAAAAAAAAAAAAAAAAGGCAATCTTGCTGGGATGAAGAACCTCTTACAGTGACAAAATCTAAAGAAACATTTATCTGGACAGTGCACTGGACCTAAAAGGGACACAGAGAGAACAACATAAAATACAACAGTGTTCTCATCTCTTCTATTTAGGCTGCTGACATGTACTTTCTGTAGAGATGCCCATCTAATTACAGCATCATAAAGTTCTTTAAATGTGCATAAATTGCTCTAATTCACACATCAGCTCCTCCTTTGCATTGCAAGAAACATGTCAGTGCAATGTGGATCGAGCCCTTTAGAGATAAAAAGCAGTTTGCTTTTGAGATCCTCTGCTCATCAGCTTTGCATCTTCCCTCCTCCTCCTGCAATGTGGGATCCATCTGGGATCAGACATAAAAGCTCAGAAGTGCTGTGGGAGGTTCCCACCTGCAGAGCCCTGGGGACAGTGGGCAGGACAAGGTGTCCCCAGGGAAGTGCCTGCACATGATCTCCCTCAGCATGGTTTGCTGCCTGTCTCCTGCACAGCTTGCACCTGTGGGTTCTCCTGGGAGGGTTTTGTACACATTAAATTATAGATGTGTGAATGAGTCCTGGTTTAGGCTCAAAATTAAGATGCTGCAAACTGGACAGCATGTGGAGCATCAGCTACTTGTTGTTAGAACAAGACCCTAACAATCCTAACAAGAGTTAGGATTTAGATCCCATTTTTGCCTTCTAAAACTGATTATCTAGGTTAAACAAGCACCTATTCCAAGCTAAAGGTACCATTGTTATGACACAAATATTGCTACTTATGATTGGAAAATGTGCCAGGCAGTGCAGCAGTTCCAGAAGGATGTGGAATGCCATGCAGTGACCTGGGCAGCAGTTCCAGAATGGCCATGGAATGGCTCCATCACAGGCAGACAATGGCCTGGGCACATCCAGAAGGATGGTCCTGGGCAGCTCCATCACAGGCAGACAGAACACATGGTCGCTGTACCCTACACATCACCACAACTGAATTCACAGAATCCACAGAGTCACAAGGTTGGAAGAGACCTTCGAGATCATGGAGTCCAACCCAGCCCCAACACCTCAACTAAACCCTGGCACCCAGTGCCACATCCAGGCTTTTTTTAAACACATCCAGGGATGGTGACTCCACCACCTACCCGGGCAGACCATTCCAGAACTTTACCACTCTTTACATGAAAAACCTTTTCCTACTATCCAATCTAGTACTGGGTTCCCCTCACTCATGGAACAGTCCCACTGAGCACAGCAGCCCCCAGGACCTCTCATTGTGCCCTCCCAGGACAGCCCATCCCTCTGTCTGTCCACAGGCACACACCACAGGATTGCAGGAGCATTTTAACAACTCCTTGATTCCCCTGCACGCTGAAGGGCCCCATAAAATGTGTCAAGGCATGGCTGCAGTGCTTTATGGACAGGCAGTCTGGGGCAGGAGGCCAGGGAAAGTTACAGCTTTGCATAACTCTGAAGCTGTAAAACAGCTTACACAGATTGCTGTTTTAACACTGGTACTTTTGACTCTCATCCTGCCTTTGAAACCAATCCTCTGCTTTCTAGAGCTTCTCAGCAGAAGCATCCCAAGTTGTAACATATTTCATAACTGCAGAGATATTAAAATGTGAAGTTTCAAGTCCCTTCTTATCCCAGATGAAGAAACTTCCTGTGATCCTTCACTACGATGACACAGAAAGAGAAATACTTATCATCATCAGACGAATACCTTGAAGCAACATAAGCAATATAAACTCCCTTCTTCCCCTTCCAAGTTAGAAGTTAAAGTTTAAATCATACTTTAGGAGCTCATATAATATATTTATTCCTTCAGGCCACACACTTGTGTTAATAGTTTTCCATTTCTAACTTCTGACACACTGTGGAGAGCACTTTGCGCTGGTTATTTCCTCCCTTTTTTGATAAATGAGCCCACCCCTCAAAGATAAGTTTGAGACACAGTCCTGTCTTCCCAAAATCCAGTTATTAGCTTCCATACATACTTCTCAGAGACTACTAAACATCACCAATACTTACTGGGGACTCAGGAGGCTTAGGTAAGTAACAGGAAACACATGCAACGAAACCTACACAGATTTGGGGGGATGGGACTGGGGGATCTTTAAGGCCCCTTCCAACCTAGGGTATTCTGTGATTTCAGGATTCCATTCTGTGATTCCACCAGGATGCCAGGGACCCTGCCTGCATTGAATCACGTTTACACATGGAAAGGGGACATTAAATATCTCTGACTTTGGAGGTAAGAAGGGAAGGGTGTATACACACCCTTATACACACACACACACACACACACACACACACACACACACACACACATATATAGATATAGATATAGATATAGATATAGATATATATAGATATAGATATAGATATAGAGCATATCCTATATGCACACACACCATCAGCCTCCTCCACACCATGTTCCCCTCTCTCCTTGCCACAAGCAGACCCCTGCCTTCCTTCCCTTCCATGACAGAAGGGAATAAACATCACAAATACTCACTGGGGACACAGGTGGCTTGGGCAAGTAACAGGAAACATGCAACGAAACCTACACAGATTTGGGGAGTGGGACTAGGTCATCTTTAAGGTCCCTTCCAACCCGGGATATTCTGATTTCAGGATTTCCTTCTGTGATTCCACCAGGATGCCAGGGAACCTGCCTGCATTGAATGATGTTTACACACAGAAAGGAAAGGGAACATTAAATATCTCTGACTTCAGAGGCAAGAAGGGAAGGATGTATACACACACACATATATATATATATATGTATGCATCCATCCTATATGCACACAGCAAGAGCCTCCTCCACACTGTGCTCCCCTCTCTCCTTGCCACAAGCAGACCCCTGCCTTCCCTCCCTTCCATCACAGAAGGCCTGATCCAGGGCCCCGTCCAGAGCCTTCAGAGCCTGAGGAGTTCAGACAAGTGTAACGGTGAGGGCGAGATGCTAAAGGAGAGCTACCCAAAAATACACCTGCCTTCTGATGCAAGTCCCACTGCCTCCTGTTCTTCTTGGACGGCTCCCCATGCAAATTCGCACGAGCAAAGCCTTATTTAGCAATTAGATAAATCCCAATTGTCACTGCAGGAGAACAAAATGGTTGATTGAAGTGACTCCTCTGAATTCTAAAAACAGTGCCTGGGATTTTGATTTTAAAATGTCCTGTGGTGGGTAAACAGAGAGATGGAATAGGTCCTCGGATGAATGAGTGCTGACAGCCTTCAAAAAAACAAAAAAAAACAAGTCAAAATCAAGCTTTGGTTTTTGAGCCTGCTGTGCATCAGAACATTAACCTACTTTGGGCAAAGTTTGCTAAGCAAGCAGCAGAGGCAGCAAGCAGGGCAAGCTAAGGGGAGCTGCATGTAGCTCCTTTCTCGTGCCTTCAGAGCTGCAGGGCCTGAACACAAGGAGAAAAACCCAACTGAAAATCTGGCTGCCATCCAAAAGTTTAATGCCTTTGAAAGAACCCTGTGGTGAAGATGAAAGAACTAAATATTTTGGTATTTTCCCATCTGTTTGGAAAAAAGGAAAAGGCTGACTTCAATAATATTTAGTGGTCAAAATTTGAGACATTTAATTTGTGTGTGAATTTTGGTATTGATGAGTGTAAAAATCTCCCCCACATTATTTACAGGGGCTTACATACCAATTTGTCCATATGATGAGGTATCAAAAATTATTACTTATTCAAATGTGCAATCATTGCTGAAAATGTCACTGCTGAAATTTCCTAATTATTGGAAAGGATAAATAAGTATGGACCCCAAAAGATGCTGGGCATTTTTATAATGACAAAAAAAAAGCATTGGACTGTAAAGTGGAAAACAATTTTTAAGACAAAATTTTCCTGGAAAAAGTGCTTTCTTTTATGGACAATTTTTTACAGCTCTCTAATAAATGCTTCAAAAAAGGACTTTCCAACTGCATCTGAAAAAACCTTATATGCCCCTCTAACATAACTCCATTGACTTCTCATTTGTAGTTTGCCTCTTCATGCTAATTACCGTGTGCCCTTTAATTATGGGAACAAATTCTTGCAGGGGATGCAATTAAAGATGTAAAAAATACTTCCACCTAGGTTTCCTTTTTCCCTCATGGAGTTTCTAAGTTTCTGCCATTTGATTTTTAAGAAAGCTTTTAAGTCTGACTGTGTGGCACCATAATTTACAGAGCAGGAATCTCTCTCATATCCCAAATAGCAGCTGATAAATTTCAAAGGGTTCTCTCTGAATAAACATCTAAAACTCTGGATAGTTATTGAGCTCACACAGGCTCCTTGTCTCTGGAAAGCAGAGAGCTGTGTGTGTGCAGACAAATTGTGTCACAGTCTGTCCAGCAGCTGAACCTCAGGCTGCTGATTTTCCACAGGTGAGAATTCATGGAAGGAATTTTGATATTTCTATTTCAGAAAACTTAGATGTGTGCAGAACCAGAGAAGACAGAGCACCTCTTGACTTTTGCCTAATGACTCTGAAGCCCCTGAAAGGTTTGCTTTTCGTTAGGAGCAGTAGTCAGATATAGATGCTGATTGCTTTTCATTTAGCCCACTCAACTGAAAACAAGCCCAAATATTCTGCACTAAGCTTTGTCTCTGCTTGAAGCCTAGAAGATGACATTTCTATTTAGTGCATACACAATTTAAAGAAGCGCAGTGATAAAAAAGAACAAAACAAAACTCAGAACTGCAGTGTTCTTTGTAAAAACTCTGTCCTTATAATTTTAGACTAAGCTTTGAGAAGGAATACATTAAGGGTTGAGGAAGAATTATGGACCATAAATTATTCTGAAGTTTGGGGAGGGAAATCAGTGTCGTTGCCTGGACAGAGGCTGAAATAAATGAAAAGGGAGCTGCTGGATGCATGTGCAAAGCACTGTGCAGATGCTGAGTTCTGCATCCCATCCCCAGCAGTCCCTGCCTGGCTGTGAGGGAATACGCACCCTGAGTTAGTGCTGCCACAAAGCCCCTGGCAGGACCCCACCATCTGTGGGAGAGGGATTTTCTTTTCCTTTTTTGCTTCCCTCTGACATCTGTGGACACTAAACCTCAAACACCTTGGGGTTTTTTGGGAGCCAAACAAATAAGTGCACATTGGTGTGCAGGATGCCTCTGCCCTGCAGTGCGCAGTGCCCAACACCTGATGACACTTTTGGTGAGAGAAAAGGCTACTTGGTACTTGGTTGCTTACTGGGGTTAATCCAAAATAATAGTGGAATCTTATTTTTCTGTTTATAAAGTGACTGAGACACCAGAAGTGTTTCCAGATCATCTGCTGGAAAGGTGCTTTTTGGACATGGGTTTCCATCCTGCTTTGCACAGCACTCAGTAAAACGTTCCCCAACCCCCTCACTGCAATGACTGGATGTTTGACAGAGAGAAGTGATTCTTAGAGAGAAAAAAAACCCCATCCTAATGAATGTTGAATGAGCAACACTGTGGTGACTTTAGCAAAAAGCCACAAAACCGCTGTGAAAAACAATCCAGAATAATGGTGTTTGTGAAATCACTTGTCCCATAGTATGGGGATTACTCAAAGAGAGTCAGACTTTCCCTGGGAACTAAGTTTAATTCCACTTAAGGTTTCCATCTTTAATTGCTGCCTCAGGGGTAAATGTTGTCCTGACTTGGGAGAGAACTACAGGCACCAAAAGCAGATCTGAACAGAAATTTCAAACACTAGAGGGTTTCTTTTCTCCATTTTTCCAGAATGGACTCTCTTTGAATCTGAATATCTTTCTGGGGGTAAAAAAACCCAAAAAACCACAAAAAAACAACCAAAACATTAATTTGTGGTGATTCTCATAAAATAATGTTTAACAAAAAAAAGATTAAAAATGAGGGGAGAAGATGGGGAGGCTTTTGAAATGTTTAAAGGCAGACCCTTTTTCACACACAACTGAATAGGAAGGAAAACAACAGGGAGGCAGGAAGAGAAGGACAAAAGCTCTGGTCTGCTCAGTCTTTGTGGGAGGTTGTAATTATTCTGTTGTACGTGGGAAGAACAATGGGACACAGAAAAACCACCCAGATAAATCCTGCAACTTTCCTCTGTGCAGGGAGGAGCTGCTGCAGCCAGGCTGGGCTGCTGGGGAGTACATTTGCAGGGTTGCACAAGTTTGTGACCCCAGTTTTCCTGGAAGCCTATCACCTAGGGGAAAAGCAGAAGTTGTTCCCTGCTGGAATTTCCCTAAGGAAGGGTGTTCAGGGGAGTTCAGGTCAGGAGCTGGAGGTCAGGAGGAGCTGTGCTGCACCACAGGTGCACTCCTCAGAGCTCAGGGGCCAAGGATGGAGGTGGGTCTAACCCATCACTCCCATTTTCATGTGGTGCTCTAAAAGAAAATGAAAAGAAAAATCTCTCTTTCTGGCCTCACCAAGAGAGAACTCAAATTCAAACCACAGAGTTGAGTTCACCCATCAAGGGCATACAGATCTGAAATTTTTTCCCTCCTTGGGCTTGAAAATTAATCTGACTCTGCTCTCTGCTCTCTGCTCCTGAAAATGCCTTGCTCACATTATGCTACACACAGAGGCTTCATGCAAGATCAGGATTGAAGGCAGCAGTTCCTCTCCAAGTAGCACTTCACCAGGCTTTGCAAATCTCTTCCAGAGGATGTTTTCCTGTTGAATTCCAGGGCCCACAGCAGCAGCAATAATTAGGTTGCTGCTGTGCTCACCAAGGACTCACCATGCAGGGGACAGTGATCATCACCTGTGGCATTCTCTGATAAAATCCCTTCACCCAGCATTTTTCTCCTGGGAAGCTGAGAGGCCTCAGAGAAAAGGAAAACAATTCTTTCTCATTTGCTTCTCCTGTGTTGTGCTCACATATGGAATGTGTTTGGAGATTGTTTACCCACAGGTGATGTTTCATTGCATTCTGGTGTGAGTTGTTTTCACTCCTTGGCCAATTGGGCCCAACCTGTGTCAGGACTCTGGAGAGAGTCTCTAGTTTTCATTGTTATCTTTTTAGCATTGAGTAAGAATCATTTCTGTATTCCTTAGTATAGCATAGTATTCTTTAATATAGTATAATAAAGTAATGAATTAGCCTTCTGAGAACATGGAGTCAGATGCGTCATTCCTGCCTTCGTCAGGGCACCTGAGCATTTACAATAATCACCCTTGGGCTGCTGCTAAACATTTTTGGATTTTTACACGTGTGTCCATCCTTTCTGCTGAGCTAAGAGGTGAAGGCTCAAACCACAGCTTGTATGGAATGGGATTCCATGCAGGAATGGCATTCCTTCCCCATGCCCTTGGGGAAAGGCTGAGCTCCAGTGCTGGCTCACTCCTGCCTCCCCGAGTTATTTGGGGAAGACAGAGGACACTCTTAATGAGGGAATCAGGGGAGTTACTTTTATTCTTTATGATCTTTATTTAATGATTTAACTTCAGAGGAATGGAAGATGGGTGGCTTGGGAAGGTAAACTGTGGCTCAGAAAGACATAGGAAAGGAAGCAAACGTGAATTAATTACATCGATAAATGCATGGTACATGTCAGTTTACACTCAATGAAATGGGAAATCACAAAGAAAAAACAACCAAACAAAAAAAATCAAAGTTGATTGAAGTCATTGCACTCCCCTCACTGAACTTTTTGGAAAAAAATAATTGACAGATAACAAAAATTGATAAAAAAATGCCATCTTGAGCAGTAATGAAAAGGTTTGCAAGTTATGCAAATTCTGCTTAATTCGTTGCTTTAAAACACCTTTCTAAACTGCAAAAAGTGATTTGGATTCTTTCCAGTGTAACCTTTACTGCTTGACTTCATGTAGAAATACATACTTCAGTATTTCTGGTTAAATGAAAACCTGTATGGGGAAAATTTGGGAGGTGAAGGAGGGTTATTGCAAATAATCCTGGGGTAAAGAGTGGCAGGTGTTGAAGCCCTCCCATGTGTTATATAGGCTGTTTTCTGGATCAGAAGCAGCAGTCAAAAAAAAACCATCAGCACAGTAGCTTTTAATTATAACAGAAAAAATATTATTCTTCTCCTTTTGTAAACAGCATATTGGGTTCCTTTCCACCATTTAGTTTTATCTAAGAAGACAGCAGAAAAGAGAAGCACAGTATTTTCAGATGTCTACATGCACATGTCAACATTTCAGAAGTCCTTATTTCTGATTAAGTGAATAGATTTTATTTTCAAGTATTACTGTTCCAATAACGTTTGTTTTTTTTTTACAAAAACAGTGTTTCTAAAAGGTTCAATTGTGCTTTCACAGCAGGAAAGAACAGAAATGACCTTTAGAAGTTGAAAGTTGAAGGGAATGTGTCAAGTTTCAGTCTGAGGATATAACCATTCTCATTTCTCCTCTCTCCCCGCTGAGAGCAAGTCCCACCCTACAAAGCATGGTGAAGCGTGTTTAACCCTGGTAAACACAAGAGAGTAAAACACAAATGGGGGTTGGTTTGTGGCTTTTGGAGCTCTTGACAGGCTAATGACAGCCTGTGATTGGTTTCTGGGGACAGCAATTGTAATTCACACCATACCTGTGCTCATGACAACAGCTGGCAATAAATAGAATTTATTTCACATACCCTAGATAATGATTGGCTGTTCAATTGCACAGCCACATTAAACAAATACTTTAGCATGAAGTACACAACAAAACCACCCATAGGTGATTTTGCAATGCAATGCAATGAACCTGGTAAATTCATAACCTGAAGCTGTTTGAAAGTTGACATGGTTGAAATAGCACATTTTGTTTTTACTAGAAGGTTGAATCTACTTTCAGTTTGGGAAAGGGGATATTTGTAGGTTTTTTCCCCCCAAAAATTCTCAAAAGTAGGAAGCCAGAAAATGAGCAAAGCTGTCAAGCCCTGTTGCAGCCCATTTATTGATCACCCCGCTGCACACACATTTTGTTTTGATTCTGCCCGTGCTGGGTTTACAGTGCTACTCACTCCTGTACAAGTTCCTGAAAAGCTGTGGGGTTTTATGGCCAAATCGACATTTCCTGCAGATTTCAGTGGCACAG
This sequence comes from Emberiza elegans, assembly GCA_024865655.1. Classification (NCBI taxonomy): domain Eukaryota; kingdom Metazoa; phylum Chordata; class Aves; order Passeriformes; family Fringillidae; genus Emberiza; species Emberiza elegans. The sequence continues at coordinate 28,035,311 of JALJVW010000241.1, read as the reverse complement.
GCCCAGCCTCCCCAGGGTCTCCACAGCCAGTGCAGTTCACAGCTTACCTTGAACTCCACTGGCAAAGCTCCCAGTGCATTTCCCATCCCTGTCCACCCCATCTCCGCAGCACCGGCACCACAGCAGGAGTTGTCTCTGTTGCAGAGCTTTTGGAGTTTTAGCAACAAATCATAAGCTGCTGTAAGTATGACTATTAGTGCATGAACAGAATGGAAACGTTTGATTTTGTCATTAATCACCCTGTTTATATGTTGATGTAGGGGAACAAAACAACATACTTATTGCTCAGTAATAAGCATCACTGAATCACAATGTTACTGATACCTAATGTTTAATTCGCTCCTTTCAAAGGCTGTTTGTTTAAGTCTTTGTGCATCAATGGCTGTTTATGCTTAAGGATATAAAAGTGATAAATTATGGCAGGATGAGTGCTAGAAATCCACTAGGATAATAATGAAAGATCTATTACTTTGTGGTTGTGAGGAATTTGTTGAACTCTTCAATACTCCAAGGCATGCACCCTGTTGTAGACCGCAATTTACATTCACCTAAGTACAATGACTATTAAATTTTCCTGTACAGAATCTCCCTCTCCTTCCTTTTCAGGATGTAAATGAATGTGCACTCCTCTCTGAATAGAAGCTCTTACCTAAAATAGTTTTCATAGTAGTGACCAAGCTGAGCTACAAGTTAGTGTAAAACCTACTATTCTTGAACAATCCAGATTTTTCTCTCAATTTAAAACCAATTTTACTTCATAAACTACATGAAAGATAACATTTCTATGGTGTAACATATCATGAAAGTTGATTTAATGTACTGTTCAAGAAAGTTAGAGCAGTGGCTGCACACTGGAGCACAGGAGTTTCATGAGGCAGAGAATGCTCAGCTCTAATTTTCTCCTGGGAAGCTGAGAGGCCTCAGAGAAAAGGAAAACAATTCTTTCTCATTTGCTTCTCCTGTGTTGTGCTCACATATGGAATGTGTTTGGAGATTGTTTACCCACAGGTGATGTTTCATTGCATTCTGGTGTGAGTTGTTTTCACTCCTTGGCCAATTGGGCCCAACCTGTGTCAGGACTCTGGAGAGAGTCTCTAGTTTTCATTGTTATCTTTTTAGCATTGAGTAAGAATCATTTCTGTATTCCTTAGTATAGCATAGTATTCTTTAATATAGTATAATAAAGTAATGAATTAGCCTTCTGAGAACATGGAGTCAGATGCGTCATTCCTGCCTTCGTCAGGGCACCTGAGCATTTACAATAATCACCCTTGGGCTGCTGCTAAGCACATTTTGGATTTTTTACACGTGTGTCCATCCTTTCTGCTGAGCTAAGAGGTGAAGGCTCAAACCACAGCTTGTATGGAATGGGATTCCATGCAGGAATGGCATTCCTTCCCCATGCCCTTGGGGAAAGGCTGAGCTCCAGTGCTGGCTCACTCCTGCCTCCCCGAGTTATTTGGGGAAGACAGAGGACACTCTTAATGAGGGAATCAGGGGAGTTACTTTTATTCTTTATGATCTTTATTTAATGATTTAACTTCAGAGGAATGGAAGATGGGTGGCTTGGGAAGGTAAACTGTGGCTCAGAAAGACATAGGAAAGGAAGCAAACGTGAATTAATTACATCGATAAATGCATGGTACATGTCAGTTTACACTCAATGAAATGGGAAATCACAAAGAAAAAACAACCAAACAAAAAAAATCAAAGTTGATTGAAGTCATTGCACTCCCCTCACTGAACTTTTTGGAAAAAAATAATTGACAGATAACAAAAATTGATAAAAAAATGCCATCTTGAGCAGTAATGAAAAGGTTTGCAAGTTATGCAAATTCTGCTTAATTCGTTGCTTTAAAACACCTTTCTAAACTGCAAAAAGTGATTTGGATTCTTTCCAGTGTAACCTTTACTGCTTGACTTCATGTAGAAATACATACTTCAGTATTTCTGGTTAAATGAAAACCTGTATGGGGAAAATTTGGGAGGTGAAGGAGGGGTTATTGCAAATAATCCTGGGGTAAAGAGTGGCAGGTGTTGAAGCCCTCCCATGTGTTATATAGGCTGTTTTCTGGATCAGAAGCAGCAGTCAAAAAAAAACCATCAGCACAGTAGCTTTTAATTATAACAGAAAAAATATTATTCTTCTCCTTTTGTAAACAGCATATTGGGTTCCTTTCCACCATTTAGTTTTATCTAAGAAGACAGCAGAAAAGAGAAGCACAGTATTTTCAGATGTCTACATGCACATGTCAACATTTCAGAAGTCCTTATTTCTGATTAAGTGAATAGATTTTATTTTCAAGTATTACTGTTCCAATAACGTTTGTTTTTTTTTTTTAAAACAGTGTTTCTAAAAGGTTCAATTGTGCTTTCACAGCAGGAAAGAACAGAAATGACCTTTAGAAGTTGAAAGTTGAAGGAATGTGTCAAGTTTCAGTCTGAGGATATAACCATTCTCATTTCTCCTCTCTCCCCCGCTGAGAGCAAGTCCCACCCTACAAAGCATGGTGAAGCGTGTTTAACCCTGGTAAACACAAGAGAGTAAAACACAAATGGGGGTTGGTTTGTGGCTTTTGAGCTCTTGACAGGCTAATGACAGCCTGTGATTGGTTTCTGGGGACAGCAATTGTAATTCACACCATACCTGTGCTCATGACAACAGCTGGCAATAAATAGAATTTATTTCACATACCCTAGATAATGATTGGCTGTTCAATTGCACAGCCACATTAAACAAATACTTTAGCATGAAGTACACAACAAACCACCCATAGGTGATTTTGCAATGCAATGCAATGAACCTGGTAAATTCATAACCTGAAGCTGTTTGAAAGTTGACATGGTTGAAATAGCACATTTTGTTTTTACTAGAAGGTTGAATCTACTTTCAGTTTGGGAAAGGGGATATTTGTAGGTTTTTTCCCCCCAAAAATTCTCAAAAGTAGGAAGCCAGAAAATGAGCAAAGCTGTCAAGCCCTGTTGCAGCCCATTTATTGATCACCCCGCTGCACACACATTTTGTTTTGATTCTGCCCGTGCTGGGTTTACAGTGCTACTCACTCCTGTACAAGTTCCTGAAAAGCTGTGGGGTTTTATGGCCAAATCGACATTTCCTGCAGATTTCAGTGGCACAGGCCCAGCCTCCCCAGGGTCTCCACAGCCAGTGCAGTTCACAGCTTACCTTGAACTCCACTGGCAAAGCTCCCAGTGCATTTCCCATCCCCGTCCACCCCATCTCCGCAGCACCGGCACCACAGCAGGAGTTGTCTCTGTTGCAGAGCTTTTGGAGTTTTAGCAACAAATCATAAGCTGCTGTAAGTATGACTATTAGTGCATGAACAGAATGGAAACGTTTGATTTTGTCATTAATCACCCTGTTTATATGTTGATGTAGGGGAACAAAACAACATACTTATTGCTCAGTAATAAGCATCACTGAATCACAATGTTACTGATACCTAATGTTTAATTCGCTCCTTTCAAAGGCTGTTTGTTTAAGTCTTTGTGCATCAATGGCTGTTTATGCTTAAGGATATAAAAAAGTGATAAATTATGGCAGGATGAGTGCTAGAAATCCACTAGGATAATAATGAAAGATCTATTACTTTGTGGTTGTGAGGAATTTGTTGAACTCTTCAATACTCCAAGGCATGCACCCTGTTGTAGACCGCAATTTACATTCACCTAAGTACAATGACTATTAAATTTTCCTGTACAGAATCTCCCTCTCCTTCCTTTTCAGGATGTAAATGAATGTGCACTCCTCTCTGAATAGAAGCTCTTACCTAAAATAGTTTTCATAGTAGTGACCAAGCTGAGCTACAAGTTAGTGTAAAACCTACTATTCTTGAACAATCCAGATTTTTCTCTCAATTTAAAACCAATTTTACTTCATAAACTACATGAAAGATAACATTTCTATGGTGTAACATATCATGAAAGTTGATTTAATGTACTGTTCAAGAAAGTTAGAGCAGTGGCTGCACACTGGAGCACAGGAGTTTCATGAGGCAGAGAATGCTCAGCTCTAACAAGGTCTGCCTGGCTGTGGTTTTTGCAGCTGGGAAGCTGGAAAAGTGACAAAACATCATGGAATAAGTTACTTTGGAAGGCGCCTTTAAAGCTCAGCTGCTACAGGTCAGGATCTGCTGCATCAGGATGTCAGAGGGTGCTGTGTCCTAACAGCAGGCAAATCCTTAAGACAATCAAGCACACATAATGATGAAATACCCATATTGTGCTAAATAAATTAATTGTGATGGGATTTATTACAGCAAATATTAAATTACTTAATAATAGAGATGCCTGAAATGCAGCAAAGTGTTACTGAGATGGAGAGCCTTTCACTGGAGGGAGCACTTAATGGAAAAGCCATGTAATGGTAGAAAGAACTTAGTTACGGGCTACAGTCATGGCTGCTATCTGATGATAATAATAAGATTAAGTGTCAGAATCCTACAACGAAGATTGATTTTTTTTCTTTCCCCCCAACAGAAAGAAGGTGGAAAAATGCAGTTTCTCATCACTTTTTCCAGGCTGGCCCATTACACCAAGAGGAAACCAAGCTTGCATGTCAAGGGGAAGGGTCAGCTCTTGTCTCTGCTGGAGCCAGCAAGCAGGAGCAGCAGCAAGCAGCAGTGGCAGTGCTCTCACCATGCCTGGCTCATGCAGTAATGAATGTGGTGTGTCACTTTTGGGCACTGCACAGCTGACAACCCTGCCTGCAGCTCTGGCTGCTCCTCGAAGCACAGCGAAGGTCACAGTCAGTGGCTTCCCGATTCCAGGTCACTGTTGCACAAAAAGCTCCCCTCCAGCAGTATATGCATTTCACACCTAGCTGCTCCTTTTGTCAAGCTGTCATATTTAATTAAAATGCTGACAGCCTTTAAGGATCTCTACAATGTGTAAAAAATACATAAGATCAACGCTTTCACACTTCTACCAGTGACTATTCTTTTCCAAAAGTAATTCAATTTGCTACCTCAAGAACTAGAGGTTTTAAAATTATTTTTTCCTTTTGCTGTTCCTCATAAAATGCAGAGGAAGAGCCTTCTAATCAGTGCCTTGAACTCCTTTGTGCTGGTCTGCTCTCAGCCAGGACATTCTCCACCCAGAGAAACTCTCCTGCTGTGCAGGGCTTGGGATGCTGAGAATTCTCACTGTGCACTCTCTCTCCAGTTCCCCAGTCAGAGAAGTATTCATTTTTAAACCCACAAGTTCTTTACTTGGCATTAAATCCAAAGGTGGTTAAGGCATCTGACTCTCTTTGAGATCTCCAAAAGCCTTAATCCACTTCTGTGGTATTAATTCAAGTGCTTGGTTCCCTGACGTTGTTCTTTGGGTGAACCATGAGGAGATGACTTCACCACCGTGTGTAATCTCAGACAAACTCTTTCACATCTCTTTCCTCCAGGCACCATAAAACCTCAGACTTATCATCTATTATAGATGACATTATATAGCAACCAATTATCATCTCTCTTTTTTCTTTTTTTTTTCTTTAAATACAGCACTAAGATGCTATTGTAATCACAAATAATTTACGAGAGCTAGGATTTGTCTCTGCTTTCTAGGAGGTCTAGGAGATATTAATCTCTACCAGCACTATAATTCTGTGTGTGTCCCTGTCCCTGCATCAATTCATGCTTTGTTTTGAACATTCATGCACAGCTGTGGGGACTAATGACACCCTGTGATATTGGGTCCCAATGCTGTACCTCAGTAATTTCTGTTACAGTGCACCTCTGACCATGCGGACGGACAGACAGACAGACAAGGCAGGCTGAGAGGAGGAAAGCTCTAATCCCCAGCATGCCTGGTGGATCACAAGGAACCAGAGACAGCATCTCTAACAGGCCTGATCATTGTGAGCTCCAGCAGCCACAAGTCCATCTACCCCTCTGACTCCTGCATCTCCTCATTCACGTGCAAAGTTGTTCAAGTTTAGCTTGCTCAGGCCATCAGCTCATCTGCTCAGGGGAAACTTGTCCCCAGAATTATAACAGAGAGCCTCTAAGGTCTAATTCAGGCAGAAAGCACTGATGAGATAGGAATATTCAGTCCCAGCATGCCCCTCCATGGGGAAGTCAGTAGGAAATCACTGCCTGTGCTGCGTTTCCACTTACAGAAGAACAAGCATTGTTCCAAAAACAGCCTTCCCCACACAGTCTGGGAGCCCCTCTGGAGTGGGTCAGTGCCCAGGCTGTAGGAGGGGATGGGATGGGCAGGTGGGCCCTCTCCTCCCACCTCCCATTCCTTCAACTCAGACAAGCAACTCCTATTCCCAGCCCCAGCTCCTTTGCTCCATTGGAAACCAAGTGCAAATGATTTCTAAAGCTATTCAAGGGAGACACCTAAAAATGGCCAACATACTCAAAAATAGTATCTTTCAGCGATTCATCTCTATAAAATATGCTCAAGGGAGCATTCTGGTAGAAAATGGATTTTGCTTTGCAAACGTAATGATTCATATCATGATTATCTGTGCATTCATCCAATCACAGCAGAAGAACAATGTCATATTACACATCTGACCAAACACAACTAATCAGTATAGACTGAATAAAAAGTGAGATGCTCACAGAGGGGTTTTGTTTTCTTGTCTCTTCTTTCTTCCAATTCAATCTGTAGAGTTACATAAAAGCAGTATAAGACACTGACCTGGTAAAGAAAATTATGATTTTCTAATGAGGTCTAAAGTAGAAAATCTATAAATTACTCAGGTGTAAGATCTACTTATTCTATAAATACACCTAATATCTATATACATTTTTATAGACTAAGATAGTAATATAAAACCAGCTAAAAGATCTAAAACTCAGGAGGACATACTTCAAAAATTATTTATATCTGTTAATTTAGAATATAAAATATTATTCAAAATGTAGGAGACCAAAGCATGTTTGGAAATCCCTCCCTATGTGAAATGTTCCAGGGGGCTTGTGCCCGCACAGCTGTGACTCCTGAGTGTTCCCACACACACTCAGGGTCATGGCAATGTGGGGTGCTTCACCCAAGCACAGGTTTGCTTAGAGCTGCTGAGGAAACACACCAAAGGCACCCTTGCAGCCTCTGCTCAGAAGCAGCAGAACACTGCATTCCCAAAACACAAAATGTGTTCCTCCACTCAGCCTGCAAAGGCCCAGATCCAGCTCTCACTGATGGCTTAAACGCATTGTGTCGTGGCTGAAGTTGTACATATGTTAGGAATTAGGCAGCACGGGGCTGCCAGGCCCTTTGGTGGCTTGCCCAGCTCCAGGAGGCTTGGTGCACAGGCGCTGGCACAGGCAGGTGTGCCACATGGCATCTGGGCACCCTCCTCGTGGCTGCTCAGGGCAGGGACTCCATCCACAGAGGCTGCTCCCCCTGGGGACTGCAGACTCAGCTCCCACCACTCACACAGAGAATCAGGGAAGTGCTTCACATTTCCTGGGGAGGACATTTTCCCCACACCCCTTTAGACAGCTTCAGAGCTGCTGCCTGCTCTCTGCTGACCAGAGCTGGGGTGTCTGGCTGCCCCCCTGGCCAGCTGCAGGCTGGGGGAGCCCATGCCCTGTGCTGTGCCTGTCACATCTGTCTCCTCATTTGCCCAGGAGCCAGCAGGTAATGGAGAGCAGGTTGTTCTCTCCCCTCACAGATTTCTGGCTGCCATCGCAGGACTTTGGTGCCTGGCAGAGGTGCTGGCAGTGCTGTGACAGTCAGCTGGCGAGTGGCACTGAGCCACAATGTCCCCGCTCCCAGGGGCTGCGTGTCACCTCCCACAGCTGCCAGCTGGGCTGCAGTGCCCCCAGGCAGGCTGGGCCAGCCCTGCCTGCTCCAAGCACAAACCCGGGCAGCGACAGCTCTGCTTGGAGCATCATTCCCTCAGCCTAGACTGCTCACAGGGATACTGTGCCAGGAAATGCCCTAAGAGCCTCACGGGAATCTCTTTGGCCTGAACCTGGATGGGGGCTGCTGGCCAAGAAATAATTAAAACACAGGATGTTCAAGATCCTGGAAAGGGAAGGAAGGGAGACCTCTAAGTCATTTTATACACTGTCAGAAATTGGATGTCTAGAAGACTCAATTTTTTCCTCAGATGCTTTTCTTTCATTTGTTTTGGGTCTTTTAACCATTAAAGAGTGTCATAACATAGTCAAGAACCTCATAACACACAGAACTATACTCTGGCATGATTCAAGCCTGTGCTCTTAACTATTACATAAAAATACACACCAAAAAGAACAACTTTCATGAATCTGCCTTTTTTTTTTCCTTCTTTGTTTTCTTCACCTCCCTTGAATATACTGATGTCTGTTCTCAGAATTATCCAAAGTCATTGAGAATCCCAGAGCCACGACAGAAGGAATTGAAAGTGATTCCTACCTAGCACGTGTCAGGTCATTGTCTGCTACCTGATCTTCAGCTGAGCACGTGTTACTCCCATTTCTCTGTCAAGCCTGGCTTTTTTATCCTCACATCTCAGCAAAAGCCTCTCTTTACCCTTTCTCTCCCACACTGTAGTTCCATCATAAATCTCATCATACAATGAAGTGTCACTGTGTTTATCCAGAACAAGTAAAGCAGGAATATATCACAGCAAGCTCTCAACTCCTCACTTGTTTATTAAACTGCTTGAAATGCACAGGGAGAACGCGTCAATACTGCTAAGGTTAATGACATTGATTCATAGCAAGAGGGACCCAGCGTTTACAGTCAAATGATCCTTGGTAATTGTTGTGATAAAGCAGATGAGCTCTCAAGGTACAGGGTACAGTGTCTCTGTTCAGCTCAGCTCAGAGCAGGGACATCCCTGGGGGTCCTTCCAGAGGAGTGGCAGGTGCTTGGAGGGGTTGGAGATGTCCAGCATGGTCACCAGCCTATGCCATCGTCCCTCCTGTGATACCAAGCCCACTACTCTCCCCAGCCACCCTCTGATGAAGAGAATTGTCCTTGTACCTCCCACACTGCAAGAGATGAAGCTGAGGACCAGTGTGCATGCTCCATTTTCTGTGAGGTTTATAATAGAGATCTATGGTGAGGCAAAGAAAAGTTGGCTCCTCAGAAACAACCATTCTTTAGAACAGATTTGTGTCATCAAGCAGCATGTGGGAATTAGCAGCACTCACTGTCACTGTTCAGATAATAATGCTGCCCCTTTCTCTAAATGAATATTCTAGCGATGTGGTTTGTGTCAAAAGGATGAGACTTGCTGGAGAAATGATTTTTAACCTGCAGCTTCAAATGCAATGCAGACAAAATTATCACAATTCCCACCAGTGAATGAACGACATCCCAGGAGTTGTGTGAGGGCAGGTCAGGCACAGGTGAAAGAAGCAGGAGCAGCCTCTCATCGGATGGTTTAAAGTCAACAGGAGGCTACATTCAACAGGGGGAGACTGTTTTAAAATAACAGCACCTAAAAATTGGGGCTTTGGTGTCCCTGGCTTTCCTCTGCAGAAATACTCACTGAATCACAGACTGTTTCTACCACAAACTAAGCAAACCACCTGAACTCTTCCTGCCTCAAAGATCATTGCCTTATTTTAGCTGGAATAACAGCTCTGAGTCAGAGATGAGATGAGATTCAAATCTCCTTTGCAGATCCCTTTAAGCCCTGGACTATGAAGTGAAAGGAGAGCAGCTCAGGGCTGCTCTGTGGGACAGAGCTGGCCTGCCCCAGAAAATGCCACGCTCGCTGCTGAGACAGCCCTGCCACAGGGAAGCTCAGTGCTCAGGCAGTTGTGTGTGTGATGAAACAGAGATTGGGGCACTTGCTTTTCTGCCAGCAAACCCCCAGGTGCCCCCAGAGCAGACCTGTTTCCAGCACGAGGGACGGGAGAGCAGAGTGAGGGCCGTGAAGGGGTCACTGCAACACCAGGGGCAGCAGCTTTGGGACAGGGGGCAGGAAGAACTCCCACACTCTGACTGCTCTTGGTCTCCTCAAAGTTCTGCGGTTTGCTGGGCGTTGTTTTTGTGCTTCCCAATCCATCTCCAGAGGAGAGAGGCAGCGGCAATCCAGGGCGGCAGTGCACCCTCTGTGCTGGTTCCAGTCACGCTTTTAGGCAAGGTAACCACGGACTGGCTGACATTTCATTTAGCTGGCCTTACTGCTTCAACACCAGCAATCCTGGAGTCACTTTACATAAATAATTTCCATCTTTTGAATTTTGAAAGTTGCATTTTTTCTACTGTTTCCACACAGACTGCATAGAAAACACCATCATTTTGCACAGGATGCATGGAGCATTATTGTGACCTTCACTGACATCAAGTCAGGAGCACTGTTCTCCTCAGAAATACAATCTCCCCCAGAACATGTATTTGGAAGAGATATCAGTGTCACCCCGATCTGCTCAAAGCCCTAGAAGAAACAGTGAACCTGTGATAAAAGAAAGGCCTTAGTCCCATTTCAGGCTTTAAAATAGGATTAAATGGGATTTTTTTTTTTTTTTTTTAACAGGCATCCTCTCTGCCTCTGAAAACATGAGGAACATCCTTCCTGTGCATTCCTGCATGAGCCAGTCTGGTTGTGTAGAACAGGCAAGAATTGCTGCTTCATTTCAAGGACAGAAAAGGGAATGGGATTTGGACTTCATTTAACCTGCATCCACACACTGCGCTAAAAGAAGATTTGAGCTCTGGCTGAAAGGGAATAATTAGAAATAATTAATTTCTGCTGCAGATCATTAGCAATTTACAACTCCTACGAGCAAATGAAAGGAAAACCATGGTTCATCAAACTCCTAAAATTAGCCCTAACCAAGTCTCTAACACCAAGGATGGCAGCTCTTCCTGAAAGCTGGAAGGAACAAGAGCCCTCCTGTCCAGCAGCAGCTGCTGGCTGCAGTCCAGCACAGGGAGAGGGCTGAGCCTGACTTCCAGCACTTTCCTGCACTGATTCCCTGGCACTGGCAGCTGGGAGCCCGGGAGGCTCTGATGCCTTCAGCTTTCAATGCCTGTAACTTTAAACACCATCAATTGCATTCCTGGTGGTTCCCCCTTTTTCTCATTAACAATTTTTCCAAGCTAGAAACCAACTCACTACTCGAATGGATTATGTTAAAGCCCTCCAGATTTAGAGCTTTATTTGGGAAAATTAGCTGAAACAAGAGTTTCTGTTCAGCAGGTCTGTAGGAGATATGACCTCAGCTATTTTCTACCTGGTTTAAGGGAATTGAGAGTTTTCTTTCAGACTGTAGAAATGTGATAATTGATACAACTTATTTCCCTGCATATTCTAATTTCTCTTGTCAGATAGCTCAATTGTAATAATAATTTCCTTCATCTGTTACTTTGGGAAAACCCCAAAGTAAAAAGATAACTACTGCATAAGCATGAAATAGGTTGTATTGTTTGAAATTAGGGACTGCTGGGATGCTAGAAACTTCAGCAGAGGGCTTTACTGAAACACTCATTTTGCATCATGCCAAGATTCTCTTCAATTAAGAATTCATTAACTGAAACCTGGAGCAGGTCTTTAACAGCCTTGCCCTGCCAACAAAATAAACAGTCCACATTTGAAATCCCTTGAGGAAAAATTTCAAGCCAGAAGTTGGCTTGCCTCTTCCCACAGAAACAGCACATCTCCACCTGAGTCATACCTGGAATTTATTACTCACACTGATTGCACTGAAACTCTTCCTGAGGATCTGTTAAAATGGATGGGAATTGTTTAACCAGCTCAGCTACAAGCTGGGGTGTACAAAACAGACTGAGAGCCAAGTCTGCCACAGCACAGGCTGTCCCCATTCTTCATTACAGATGTTGCTCTGATTAGGCTGAATCCCAGGGCTTTAGGCTTTCCTGTGGCTACTGGAAGTAGGTAGGAAAAGTATTGTTTGTCCTTGACTGAAACCCTCAGATAAGCAGAGCTTCTCATCCCTGTCCTGGGCAGCTTTCCGGACCAGCCATGACCCAAGGGATGCCAGAGCCCAAAGCCTGCTGGAACACCCTGGACCCCTCTCAGAGCTGAATGGGGTGGAATGCTCAGGACAGGGACTCCCCGGCTCCCTGCAGCCCCTCACCAAAGCAGGATGCTCTCCTGAAGCCAGGATCTCCAATGCATTTAATGGCAATTAGTACAAATCACAGCAGCACCTCAAAACAGAATTTTCCGTATCACCAGTGTTACCTTTTCAAGTGCATTCAGGATAGCCTATGTACTCTGCATACACCCCAAGAGTTTGAAAGACTGCTAAATTAAGAAATGAAATCTATTTCTGCAGGGCTCAGGTTTTAGCTTCAGGTAGGACATATTCATGAGTATAGATCTCCTCCCAGGAAAGATAACTTCAGCTTTCAGCTTGAACTTCAATAATTGTGAAATGCCAGAAAGCACATTTCGGATTCTAGACTTGCAGATTAAAACAGTGTAATCTCTTTACTCCGGCTACTGCACTGTTTTATTGCTACTTATGTATATATTTACAGCTACTCAGTATCAATACCTATGTGGACTGTTAAAATAACTGATTGTTTATGGATACGGTCTGCAATCTGAGGTATTTTTGGCTGAATTCCCAGTCTCCTGTATGAAATTCTTTGAGACCCGTGGAAAAAAAAAAAAATTATTCTATTTCAGGTTTCCCATCTGAAACAAGAGTGAGAAAATAATGGAGATAATGCCTCTTTAGACATTATTTGTCTTACAGAATTACATAAAATAAGAGTAACCTCTTTGAGAATGAAGCACTTTTTACAGTCTAAGTTTGTGCAGAGCTAGCAGCCTTGGGGGATCAAGCATAATACTGCAATATAAATGATAATTAATTTATATTTTACTGGGAATTTTTTACTATAAATATATCCAGAACAGCAGTCAATGGGAGATCATGCTATGAATCCCCAAACCAGCTAATGCAAGCAGAAGTACATGCATTTCTAATTACAACAAAGCAGCAAATCTGCCTTGCCTGTAGTTTTGCTCAGCCAACACAGACCTGCATCTGCAGAGCATGGAGCTGTGTGTGCAGGGCTCCCTGCCAAGGCACCGGCAATGGGGCTGTGCAGCACAGAGCTCCCCACATCTCAGGGATCCACACTGAGCAGGGCTGAAATCACATCTTCCACCTGCATCTGTGCAGGGCATGGGTTCCCAAGAGCTGCTGGAGAAACACAGGATCAGCTGAGTTGGAAGGAACCCACCAGGAGCATCAAGTCCAACTCCTGGCTCTGCACAGGACCACCCCAAGGGTCACACCATGTGCCCAAGGGCATTGTCCAAACGCTTCTTGAGCCTTGGAGCTGTGACCCCTGCCCTGGGGAGCCTGTTCCTCTGCCCAACCACCCTCTGGATGAAGAACTTTTTTCTAATATGCAACCTCAGCCTGCCCTGACACAACTCCAGGCCCCTCCCTTGGCTCCTGTCACTGTCACAGAGCAGAGATCAGTGCCTGCCCCTCCTCTGACCCTCAGGAGGAAGCTGTGACTGCAGGGAGGTCTCCCCTCAGCCTCCTCCTCTCCAGGCCGAACTGACCAAGCCACCTCAGCCTCTCCTCACACACAGGCTTCCTCTCACCATATTCATTGCCCTCCCTTTGGGCACTCTCTGACAGCTTTACACCCTTCTCAAATCGTGGCACACAAAACTGCCCCCAGCTCTCGAGGAGAGGCTGCCCCAGCTCGGAGCAGAGCAGGACAATCCCTCCCTTGCCTGCTGGAGATGCTGTGCCTGATGTCCCCCAGAACCTGTTGCACTAAAATTCTGCTTTAAAGCCCAGTCCTTTGGCAAGAGCAGTTCTAACCTGCTCATTGTGTCAGCTCCACCTGGCATAGCATTCTCTCATTTGGGGAGCTTTTTTTCCTTTCTCATTATTCTCAGCTTTCCAGCTGGTGTCCTCCCCACACCCTCCCTAAGAGCCATGAAAGGAGCCTCAGCCTACAGCAGCATCCAAGGATTTTCCATGGGCTGTGAGAACACAGTGCCACATCTGTCACCATGCCTAAAAAGCCTTGGGAGTGTGCTCTGTGCTTTCAGTGGCAGATCTGCTTTACCATTTTTTATTTTTCTTTCTCTCCAGGGGAAATAAAGGAATGAGGAACCTTTAGAAGGACAGCAGCTCCTGGGTACCCCCAATCAGCTGTGAGGCAGGGAGCACGGACTTACTGACACCATGCAAAATGCTTAGGAAAGCAACGTTAATGGGATTGCTGTGGGCAGAGCCAGCAGCCCAAGCAGCTCTAATTGCTCCTGCCACCCTGTGCCATCCCCAGTGCCCTGCTGCTCTCACAACGAGCCGTGGCACCTGCAGCACTCCAGGACACAATCAGGACACGCACCTGCAGCTTTTACATCTGCTGAGGATTTTGTGATGTGTTATCCACATGTATTGCACAGCCTTAGGCATGGCAGTGCTCTCCTTTCAGCATTTTCCATGGAGACTTTCTTTTTCCATTTTCATTTTACTTATTACTATTATATTGGTTCCTAGAGCAACAAAAATAATTTGGCAGAGCCTGAAAGCTCCTACAAAACCTGAAACCAACTCTACCACAGCAAAAGAAAATGGTCTTTGTATCCATGCCAAATTTATCATTGAAAAAACATAACAACACATCATACTAAGCTTTTTCTATTGTATTAATCTCTTACTTCACATATTTTAAAATCTTACTAAAAACATTTTTAATTTAAAGTTATATAAACCCAGTAAGTCAATACATTATTCTAAATGCTGAGACTAGAGTATTGAATCTTTCAAAAACAGAAAAACAAAATTACTGATGTCAGAAAGTACTAGCAAAACATTATATTGTTGTCAAGGTTGCATATTTTGTGGAAAAGTTTCATGTAAAAAGCTTCACTCAGCCCTCTGCCTTCATGAATTTTCCCTTTTCAGTCTGTTAGATGTATATCCTTCATGTTATCCTCCCACAGAAGGTGTCTGTTAATGGGTCACTGCTACAGATGAGGAAGACAAAATTAGATCTGTCTCAAAATTCAATATTTCATTCTTTTTGTTTACCTCCATCAGCCTTATGTAAGCATTCCTATTCTGCCTCCACAAACTCTTCTGAATTCCTTTTCCTGATTTGTATCCATTTCACTCTCCTACAGCAAGGATACTGTCTTTCCTCAAATATTACCTCTGCTAACACATCCTAAAGAAACTATTTGAACAGTGTCTAGGTTGTAGAGAAAAAAAGGAATTATGAGCTAAGTCTCCAAGGAGGGCCTGGAGCTACAGAGCCCACGGCACAGTCTGTTGGGCAAAACTCCCTCTCAGAAGGGAACAGAAGCAATGAAGCTCACTTGGATCACCACCCTCATTTTTGCTACATCCTTTCTTCAGCCTCACCGATAGCTAAAACACCACCTCTCTCTTGTGCCCCCTCGCCTGGCAGCTGGGCTCAGGCCACCAGAGGCTTGTTGGTGTTTTTAAGGCTGAGGATGCTGCAGTGGCTCGTGTGACATTTGAAGTCACATCATTTTTCTCAATTGCCTTATGAAGAAACATGATCCAAAACTGATTTTAGAGTTTTGAAATCAGATTCTTTATAATAATTGTTTGATGAACAACATGAAGCAAAATTGATTTTACAGCGTCAGAGACGGATTTATTCAGCAGTGCACAAGTCATCACCCAGTGCTGCAGCCTGCAGTTAACTGGCACTTCTGAATGTCCTTTCCAAGCCCTTCTTGCATCCACTTGAGTGTGATTACAAGTGCTACGTACAAATCAATTCGCCTAATTATGATTAAAGGTTTCGAAAGAAGCCCTTCTGAAGTGACTAAATCCTTCCATAAGTGAGGGGAGAAAGGGCAGCAGAAGAAAGAGTTAAAGTGGCAGCAAAAAGTTCACAGCAGGACAGCTACTCTCCGTAACAAATAGGGACACTCAAGGGTTTCCTGCTGCAGTGGGACAGAGCAGATGCTTTCTCCATCCATACCCACTATTGCACAACTTGCTTTTCAGAGCAGGACCCTTGGTCCGAGGACTCAGGGCACATTTTGGATCCCCACCTAATCCCCTTGGCACTCAGGGGTTTTCTTGCCGTTAATTGCAAAGGTTGTGAGCATGGAACAGCTTCTCCTGTACAACACATCAGAAACACATCCAGACTGACACTGGATCTAACACCTTTTGCTCAGCCCACTGTAACAGCATTTGTGTCCAAGCCAATGTAACTCAAGAGACATCCCCTTCATTATACCAAAAGTACTAAAAAAATCATTAAATATCTGTTACTCTGCTTTTATCATAGTGGTTTAAATTAAGTGACTTTTATCAAGTTGTATCAGATTTGCAGCACACTAATTATTAGTAATAACAGTATTACCATAACGTTTTGGTAAGTCCTAAGTAACCCCTTTGTTTTCTGCATATACTCATTTTAAAATTCTGATTTAAATATATAAATAACACCAGAAAGCAATCAAGATTTCTTCACTGCATGCTTCTCACAGGATAATTTTCTCATGCATATGCATTAAGACCAAAAGATGTGTTCTGCATACTGACAGCAGTTCCACAGCTTGGTGTTCTTGGGTGCTGTGATAGGTCAATATGATTTCATCTTGAGAAACTGAGCACTTTTTTTTTTTTCTTTAACAAAAAAATAAAAATATAATTTGCTTTGGTAAGTTCACTTTCTTATCAAAATTACAAACAGCAAAGTATCTCCATGTGAAAAAAATCACCAATACTTCACAGAAAATGAATGTGTCTTTCCCTCCTTTCTCTTCTTTATCTGCCATTAAATTACATTCACTCTTCTGGCACCACACTCCACTAAGTCCCATCACAAGAGAAGAATCATGATGCGTTATAGAATATAGAATCTGAGGATGGCACAGACAAATGCAAGGTACTTAAATCATCTCCCCAGAGGAAACACAGTGGTAATTCAGAACTTAAATATTTTTTTCATTTGCTACTGGAATATATCAGGTTTTGATTTGCAGCTGAAAACAAAAAATATTTTGGGCTGAAGGTTTTACTGAAAGCTCCACATTTTCCAGTAGTCACTTCTATTGATGATATAAACACCAGCTGAGAAGTATTTGTAACAGCTGAAGGATATGCACAAACTTGCAGCATTTCTGGAAGAGAAACTTTAATTTCAGAAGAAGTTATTAATACAAAACTGTATTATTACCCCATCCATGATTCATGGTATGCAGACTGCAGCCAAACAGAGCTATGCAGGTAAGGGGAGAGGGCAGTTTCTACCACAGAGGTGATTGCTAATAAATAAACATGGTTTATATCAAACACTGAAAGAACTGGTCTCCTTGCACCACTGAACTATCCTTAATAACTTACTGAGAGTGACAGTAAAGATGATCTTGTTATTTTTTCCAGTACCTTCATGTTCACCTCAGGGCATTTCTTTCACGAGGTCGTGTTTTAAAAGCAAGTACTCCTTGTCAGCAATGACTTAGTGAGCCAGGCCTGATTTTAAGAAAGGACCAGGCAGTCTTTAGTGAACTGACACTTTTTTTTTTTTTTGAAAAAAATAATTTAATAATACCAAATTTCACTGAACGTTATTGTTTGTGGATGTGGAAAAGTCTTAGCCTGTATTTCCTGCCAGCAGATGAATACTCAGTGGATGCACCCACCACTCACGTGATGCACACTACATGACACAGAACAGAACAGCTTCAGCAGGCACATTGGGGCAGGCTCCAGCACAGGTTTTACAGAGCTGGTCAGCAGCAGAGCTCACCCTGGGGCAGCTGCCCAGATTGCCCCAGCACAGGAGGGAGGGCTCCCACTGCACAAAATCCCTCATTTCATACAGGACCTGGCCCTGTAAACACAGCTTGGCGTTTCTCAGAGCAGGAACTGAAGGAGAAGTAAGGACTTTAGTGGGGTTTTCAGGCCCTGATAATCCTTGGGCTCCAGCTGCCCAGCCTGTAGGGTTTTTCTAGGTGTACTTTGATGAAAAGCTGTATAATTAGGGAATTTTGCTAAGAGAACCACAATCAGTAACACAACTAAAAGTAGTCCATGGCTCCTTTATGTTTTGGGCTCTGTCACATAGAAAGCCATTAGAGACAAGACATTTTCTCCCTGTGGATTCAATCTTTGCATTATTTAGAGGAGTGTTTTGTTGCCAATAAGGAGGCAAAAGCAGTGGAAAATAAAGGATGATGTTTGCTTGGAGGTAAACCTGGGCATGATCTCAGCCCAGGACACCAGCAGAAGATTGCAGGAAAACTCACCTCCCCCATCCTTCATTTCCAGAGAGCCACAAATTACAAAGCTATCATTCAAATGATATTTCTCTCAACCATTTATAAAAAAAAAAAAAATATTCAGAGGAGCAAAATTTTCAAAAATCCACAAAAAATTAGAAAAATTAACACTTTGCTGCTGCAGGTAGTACCCTTATTACTGACCTTCAGAGGAGGTGGGGAGGAAAGGCAAGGAGGTGAAAATTAATAACCCTTCTTGCAGACAGCAGAGAGCTGTCACGAGTTATGCAACCTAGGAATTTTTATCCACTCCCCCCATCTTCCAGAAAGACATAATTAATTTACAGTCTTTTTAACCTGCAAATGACACTTGTGCAGTTGGAGGACTGACAATCAACTTCCCAGGCTGGCAGCAGGGTGCAGAAGTCTGAGTGTTGCAGCATTCATGTGGCTGCACTGAAAAATATAATTGATGGGACCTCCTACCTTGTTAAGTGCAGTAGCTATAACTCCACACAAGGTATGAGGGACACACACATTTCCTTGCCAGAGAGTATCAAAAGAAAAGAAATTAAGCAGTCCTTTAAAATACTGCCTTCAGAAAGATTTAACATAATCCTTGCATCTCTGTGGTTTTTACTCATAGGATGTGGTGGTGTGGACATACACAAACTGTCTGGGGCCCAATTTTATCTGCTTCAGATTGCAGTAAAATTGGGACATGATGTACACAGTTTCTGCCAAAAACACTGTAAATTACAAAGGTTAATGATAGTTCTGTGAAGGGAAAAAAAAAGACTAGGAACAGTAGATGTGTGTGGTGTGTATATTTGTATAATAATTCAAGGAACCACAGGGGACAAGGTCTCCTTTGCTGAAAAATTGCTCGAATAAAATGAGCCCACTTTAACAAGATTGTAAATACCAGGGACCATTTTCAACACCTACAATACTCAGAAAACAGCCTTAAACTTAGAAACCTCTCTAGCTCTCATCACAAGTGCACTCAGGGCTCTGTGGACAACACTTAAGAGTTAGAACTGCCCGTCTGAAGAGGGGAAGAGCCTTACAAAGGCTTAGGCTTCTGTTTCATTGAGCCAGGCATTCTTGGTGACCCTCCTGGGTTACTGGAGCAGCATTACAGCATTCCAGTTAGCAAATACCCTTAGGGATTTTTGTTAACCGAGGGCATATTCACCTCCAGGAGGTTTGTCTTCAATCAGAATCTGCAGCCTTGTCAGGTGAGCCCACACAACAGCCAGGAATTCTACAAACAGCAAATTCCTTGCAGCTGCACATTTCCATCCCCTTACCCCACTCCCTTTGATCTCCTCTCCAGCCTGGCCTTGCTTGCAGCATCCCAGGATGGTGAATACCAGGCACTCCAAGAGAGCAGCCTCAAGGTCAGGTTTTGCTCAATAGCAAACAAAAAGAGGCAATGCCATTCAGCTCCTTTAGCAAGAACCCTTGTCCCCTTACCCAGGCTGAAAAGTCTCCTTTGTTTACTGGGCAAGGAAGACCTTTTGTACTTTTACAAGGCAGCCAGCTCTCTTTCTGCCAGTTCTGCCAAAGGGTCCCTTCCCCTCCACTCCCTTTTCCAGTTTTACGTAAGGAGTCAGCCGTACCACGCTGCTAAAGGAACAATATTCTCTTTACAAATGCACCTGGTTTGTCATTTTCCTCTCCATGTCAGAGGAAGAGCTTCTGACTAAGAAACGTCTGGGAGAGGCAGGCGGGAGAGACACCCACCCTGCTCTAGCTTGGAGACCATGCACAGGAGATGCTTTTCAAAAAAAACCTTAGAGAAGCAACTTAAGCATGATAAATATATGGTTTAAAGTGGTAGAGAAATGAAATAAGTGGTAAACAATTTGTTACTTCCAAGCTCTAGTACTTGAAAAGCTTTTTTGGTTGTGAAATGCGAGGTTAGTCAGGAGTTAATTTTATTTCTTGAGCAGCATAGCAAATGTGAGCCTGCCTTCTGGGGGTGGCAGCCCTCCTCTGGAGGGAGCAGCAGATGCCCTCGGGGCACTTTGTCATGGGATATGTTCCACAGAGCTAAAAATAGGGAATTGTGTCAAACTAGATTTATGAGAGATCACTTCCTCTGAGTGCAGACAGCTGGATTTTGGATCTATTTAGTTGCTCCAGCTGCATAGAAGTGTTCCCTCCTGAGCACCTTCAGAGTCCACAAAAGAGCCCAGTGTAATACAACTGCAGTGATAGAACTGTCCCACTGCCACTCACTAGGACAAATAAAAGAAAAAAAAAAAAAAAAAAGAAACCACCTAACAAACAAAAAAACCAAAACAATATCCTAAATACAAAACCTAAAAGGAGAACAAGGGTCAATCTGCAGGAATATGCAGCAAATGTCACAAGCACCACGTTCTGATCCGAAAATACACATAACCCCAGACACTTCAAAAAGTGATATCAACCCTATCAGGTCAAAACCAGAACATGCTTGCTTTGGTCTTGGTGGTTTTCTATCAGCCCCCCTTCAGCTAATCACTTTTCTTTCAATCACAGCTGAATTCAGTCTCTATTTTAATCTTTCCCTTAGAGGATCTACAAAGATCTGCTATGCCCTGTTTATCTCTCCACTCCAAGAGCAGAAGACATGACAGTGGGGTATAAAACTTTTATTGGCCTGTATTTTGGCTGACCAAATTACTCATGAGCAGTGAACTCATGAATAAGTTATGAAAGTCATTACTACAAGTGCCAATAAAACCTTTTTTATATGGGATTGCCGTATACTCTACATATGCAACTTATTTTACAGGACAGGCAAAACTCTGTATAAGACACTTTTTAGAGAGTCTTAAAAAATTTTATGGGGACCATTTCTTCTATCCTTGCAACTGCAAACCAGGCTTTAATTAAAATAAGCCATGCTGTACTGTGCTCAGAGGTACAGAAAATTTAAAACATCTCTCAAACTTACTGCTGTCAGCTTTTACTTTCTCAGAACTCACAACCCACCAGAATCTGAAGGAATTCTGTCACCCTGGAAAATCATAATTTACATTTTTCTATAGGTGAAAAACTTCTGGATACAATTCTGGATGGTTGTGTAGTTAGAAACCTTATGTTTATCAAAAATCCAGGATCAAATGTGGTATATTCTGAAAATTAATCATTCCAGTTTTGTAATGGAGGAGAAATTCCAAAAGGAAGAGAGAGACATGCTAGGTTAAACTAGTTTTATCAGAAAAATACCAACTTTCACACTTAAAAAGAAAATAATCAAATCCTGAGGAGATGAGTCAGGAGAGTGTTAATGAGGATATCTATCCTGCTCCATTTTCATTTACCCCACAGCTACAGGACAACAGGAGGGGAAGAGGGCAAGAAGGATGAGTGTGTACAGGTACTTGTTTTTCCCCCCCCAAGATGTACAAACCTGTCTACTTTTAGTCAACAAAGTTGTGATAGAAAAGATGTTTCTTGATACATGAACCTGTTCAGCATTCTTCTCAGAGTTAAATGCTTGCAGGTATTTTTTTCCTTCCTGAAATGTCACACAAAGGCTCAAATCCCCAGGAGTTGGTAATTGGCATTGTTCTCAGGGAAGCTGCAGGCACACAGGTACAATTAAATATAAATATAGACAAATAGAGGTTTTTTCCATCTGAATGGGTTATCTACCTTTTTTTTTTTTTTTATCAGTAAGGAATGAAACTAAGAATTCATCAGCACCCAAGATAGGTGAGTCTGAAGTAAACAATGTGAGCTCTGAAAGTGTTTTCTTTCCCTCAGCAGCAGAGGCTCTCTCCACAGTGCTGCACCACCTTTCTGCATTTGCAGGCAGACAGAGGTGAATCCAGCCCACAGATGCAATCCTGGCTGCCAAGTTCTCCACCAGTTTGCCCCACACACCACCATTTACACACATGTAAAAATTAGGCATCAAAGACCTCTTAAACTCAGTAGCATCATTAACTCAGATCCTGCCAGGTCTGTGCCTGCAGAGCTCACATCAGCAGTTAATTTGTCTGGGATTTTCTTTCTAGCACTCAGTCAATGACAGGGCTTCTGCTGCTGCTGGATCTGCAGCGTGGAGCACATTTTGACGTGTTTGCTAGTTATGTAAAGATATTCCTGGTGACTTTTTTCCAGTTATCAGCTGCAGTACTGTAATACCCTTTGCTTGCCTGTGTTGATTTCTGAAATGATTTGCCACTGCTGTCAAAATACCAACATATCAAAGAGCAAGAGTGTAGACATCAGCAGTCCTTGATGATTGCCGGTTCTGTGTCCCCAGTGTAATCATTCCTAAGAAGTTTACAGGCACAATTTACTTAAGCTATTAGCACTCATCTTTTGTCTTACTACCTTTCAAACTCTGAGATGTCAGCTGGACTCCTGTGCTCTTGGCCTAGGGACTTTCCAAATGCATTATACACAGACAGTGGGGGAAAGCAAAGTGCCAGACATGTGCCATGCTCCTGCTGCTCTCCTGACTGCTGCAAGGAGCAAAACCTCCATGCTCCTGCCAGAGATCCCAGGGTCCTGCTGCAGGAGGGGCTCCTCGTGAAGCAAGGCAGGGAGATGTGACAGGGAATAAAGGAATGGCACAATGCTCCAGCAGCTAAATGAATTAAAGCCCTGGTAAAGCCCTCCCTGTGGGACCGTGTTCACAGGGGTCCCAGGATGAAGGAAGAGATGAGACTCTGACTCCATGTTTCAGAAGGCTTGATTTATTATTTTATGATATTTATTATATTAAAACTATACTAAAAGAATAGAAGAAAGGATTTCATCAAAAGGCTAGCTAAGAATAGAAAAAGAAAGAATGAATAACAAAGGTTTGTGTCTCGGACAGAGCACCTGAGCCAGCTGACTGTGATTGGCCATTAATTAGAAACAACCACATGAGGCCAATCCCAGACCCACCTGTTGCATTCCACAGCAGCAGATAATCAATGTTTACATTTTGTTCCTGAGGCCTCTCAGCTTCTCAGGAGAAAAATCGTAAGGAAAGGATTTTTCAGAAAATGTGTCCTCCCAAACTGATGGGAAATGCCCAGTTCACAGCACAGGACAGCAGGGACATGCGGGGAGAGGACATTTTACAGTAGGATTTAGTCTGCTATAAAGAAATAATGGTGCTGTACTCTGTGTTTTACTGACATGGACTGAAACCTGCTGGACAGTCATGAGTACACCTGGATGGATCTTGAGTAACCCTCATGTAAATTCAGTGTTATGTCCTTTATGCTTGCAATAGGAGGCAGCTTGGGATTCACAGGCCAGGACAACACAGCACCCAAGCTGTGGGCACATGGAGCAATTAAGATTATTTTCATAATGGCTGTTCCCACCAGACTCTACTGAAAATGTGATCTCTAATCTTGATTTTTTCCCAACCTGCCATCTTGTAGCCTGTGCTTTGCCTCTTGATCTCCATCATGTGTCAGAGGAGATGGCCTCACTTCACCCCACAAGCAAGAGGGTTGACTGCTTCAGGAATTTCCTTTTATTTCCAGTTACAGTGAAATGACAGGGAGCTGCACATCAAGGGAGCAGAGCAGAGCACTGATGGTGCTGAACTGCAAAAGCTGGAAGCACTTGGGAAGAGGGCTCCTTCAAGCATCTGTCACAGCAAGCTCTTATCATCTACAACTCAGGTACTTACATCTAAACTTGGCAGAGGAGGGGAAGGAAAGCAACACGAAACATCTGAGTTACAGAGCGTTAGCAGAAGTTAAAGGAGGAGGTACAAAAATTGTTAGCGGGAAAGAAAGAACAGTAGGGAATTGGAGAACTGTGGAAAGGAACATTTACACTAGCTGGGAAACAAATCAAAAAAGCTTGTTTCTAAAATGTGCCAAAACAAAAAAAAAACCCAAGCAAACCAAAAACAGCAGTAATAAAAACTCTCAAAAAAAAAAAACAAAAAAACAAAGCACTCTCCAAAAGCAACAAAACAACAAGCTATGCTTGAGAAAATAATGTTTAGAACTATATGATGGGACTTAAGAACACCAGAACATCCTAAATATTAGGCATTTTCTCCAAAACCTGAGTGATATTTGGGATGATATCTTGCTCTCTAAGTTCTGAACCCACTCACTTCAATAACAGAATAAATAAACACATGCAAGACAGACAACTTTCTTCTTTTATGTGCTTTGTTCTGCAGCCTCACCCATGCCTGCTGTTTGTTTTGCTCTGTTCAGGTGTGGCCATACCTGGTTTAGCAAAGCCCAGCTTGGCCCAGCAGATCCAGCGCAAAGCTGAGCATTAATCCAGACACCACAGCAGGAAGCTCAGCACCAATTAACCCTCCCTGGACTCAAAGTTCAAAGCCAACTTATACCATAACCTGTACCCCACGCATTGCCATTGTGTTTTGCAGTTCTAAAATGCTGCTTTCTGGTTTTCCCTCCCAGTTTTACTTGCACTGATCTGACATGCAGCCATAAAGATGGAAAATTAGTCAGAGGATACAGAAAGAATGTTAACATTTTACTTATGCCATCTTTATTTACACCATGGTGACCCAAAATAATTCCACATATAGATGTTGCTGTAAACACTGCCTATATTTATGCCAATTATTCTGACTGACTCACTGATTTTTTTAAGGTAATTATTCATATGTTTAACACTTCCCTGAACTTTTCTAAAATCCAAGGAAGTCCTGCCAGTCACAGCAGGGGTAGCCACTACTTTGCTTGAAAGGAAAACTGAGGGACCAGGATTTAAGTAACAAAAGGAAAAGTCGCAACAGTAAAGGAGAATCAACATCAAACAGATGAACCTGATCCAGTTTTTGATCATAATCTGTGGTCAGTCTTAAGCAATGTTTTTTGGGAACAATCCTTCAGAGATCTCAGAAAAACACAAATATTCTCCCAGGAGGCAGTACTGAAAATACCCATGATACACTCCCTATGTAGGGCAGCAGTTTTAGACTCCACAAAGGTTCTTCCAGGCCCTGGGGCTGAGACAGGCATGGCAGGCAGCAGCTCTGCCTGATGTTTCTTCAGACAAGCAACCAGCCTGTGCTTGCTCTGCTCTAAATCTGGGGCACTTTGTTCATCCCTCCCAAGTGACTGCAGATCTCTCCCCAGCAAACCAGGCTGAGACACACTCGGCCACAGCCCCCCCAGGCAGTTCATTTGTGACAGAGCACACACACACACCCAGCACAACCGAATCTCAGTTAAGTCAAGGGCTGGCTCAAGTCTGGAAAGGCCAAGGAGTTATTGCAGATAAGGCACGTTATCTGTGATAGCTTATGGAGAGCAGACACAGGCCTGCTGCATCCCAGCTGCATCCCCTGATCCCTCACCCCAGGCTGGCACCCAGGGCCCTGAATCCCAGGCACCATATCCCGATCCATGCGTGCCCTGACCCTGCTAAGGCAGCACTGCCCAGCTCAGGCACTCAGAGCCCTGAGTCCCAGGCACCATATCCTGATCCATGTGTGCCCAAGCAGCATCCCAGCCTGTGCAACAGATGGCTGGGAACAGCTGGCTGTGAAACACTCTGAGAAACATGAACGAGCACCAGAAGGGAAGCAGAGATTCCCAGGGACTTCTTCCTCAGCCAAGGGGCGAGTTACTGCCTGATCTTCCAAGGGCCAGATAGCAGGCAAGCTCCTCTCTGCTCTCCCACAGAAACTCCTTGAAAAGTGGTCAGTGTTACAAAGCTCTATAAATGGTGAGCAGACTTTGCAAAGTGTGTTCAAGAGAAAATGCAAACAAAAAACAAAGGTAATTTAAAACCACCACTTTATTCCACTCACAATACGACTGCAACTCAAAACTGGCTTATAGTCCAGCACAAAGGGACTTAAACCTTGAAAGATGTGCCTGAAACATCACCCTGAAGAATATTTTCACTGACATCCTTAGCAGAAATATCTTTTATCAAACATTTTATCAACAAAACTAGATACATCTACAAGATTAAACTCAAAGGAGAACTATTGATTTTGAGACAAAAAGATGAAAGGAGAAGGGAAAAGCTAAAATACGCCTGTGATAGAAGTACTGTAGGTTTTTTTACAGGGTTATGTTTTTGTATGCCTGAGAAAAATATGAAGTTAAACCAATGTTTAACAGAGGCAGATGTTTGCCTAGGCCAGCCTGGCCAGGTCACATCATGCCTTTGGTGACATGCAGGGAATGGCACCTCTGAAAGCCCCCAAGGTGCAGTCCCTGCAGAAGGGATTCTGGCAGCAGGAAGACTCCATATCCAGGAGCACGTTCTCTTCCATGTGCACTGGGGGTTCCAGGGGGTTCCCAGCCCCGCTGAGGCACAGCAGCAGGCAGGGCAGGGGGCAGGAGCTGGCAGCAATGCCCTGCCAGAGGCTCTGGCTCCTGGCCCCAACACAGGCAGCGTGGCTGGGCAGGGTCTGCGTCTCCAGAACAGCACTGGATGGGTGAGTGCACCAGGCTGCCACAGGGGAGAGCTGAGGCAGGAGCGCTTTCACAACGCTCCTGCAGCTCTCAGGATTTCAGCAGGGGTCAGTTCAGCTGGGGGAGGGTGGCAGAAGTGCTGGAAATAGTGGAAATAGAGCAGGAGAGGAGTCTGCACAGCAGTGGGGCTCTCCCAGCCTCAGGAGTTGAGCACAGTTAGCAAGGTCCTTAGGCAGGCAAAACTGTGGGAAGAATCCCAGGCCAAAGTCCCAGGCTGGTGTGGCTTGGGTGGATGAAATCTGCTCACCTAATATAAAATCATAAAGGCTGGAAAAGGATTCTCAGGTCTCCAAGTTCAACTGTTAACCCTGCACAGACGTGTTGGCCATTAAACCATGTCCCCAGGTGCCACATCCGCCTGCCTTATGAATAGGGGATGTGATGCCACCATTTCCCTGAGCATCCTGCTCCAATGCTTGACCCCCTTTTCAGAGAAGAAATTTTCCCTAATTTCCAATCTAAACATCCCCTGGCACAACTTGAGTCCATTTCCTCTCCTCCACTACTGACACTGACCTCATCCTCTGGTAGTTCCAGAGAGCAATGAGGTCCCACTAAGGTTCCCTCCAGGCAGGAGAAAAGGAGGCACAAAAGGAGCAAATGGAGGCAGATTTCCTGGATTTAAGTGCATTTCCTTCTTTGCCACTCTGCTTTTCTTCCTCTAACCCTTCAATCAACAAATATGGAGTAGAGAATTCCTGTATGTTGCTATCTCACTTGTATTTATGGCTAGTGCTAACTTGCAGTTGTGTTGACTGTTTTCAACAGAAATCCCTAGAAATGGAATCTTACTCATGTTACAGCAAGCTGACAGACAATGGATACTTCCTCATCTATTAAATACTCATTTAGCAGCTAACATAGATGATTTCCTAAACACAGCAGCCAGTACATTGAGTGACGTGAGCACACCTCACACCTGTGAAGAGATTTGCTGATAAACAGTGATGCACTAAGAGTTTCTGTTACGTGCTTTTCAATACAATTTTAAGCAACAGACTGGGATGTTTTTCTCCCAAACAAGGCTTGGATACCTCTCCAACAGCTGAGAGGCCACAGAGAGCCGAGAAAGCAAAGGGTCAGGCTGTTTAGCTTCCAACAAGCTCCTTGAAAGCTCTTGAAATTTCATTTGCTTTCAAAGAGAACATTCAGTGGGAAAGAGATTGACTTTCCTGCCCAGCTCGTACTGCCAGCTCTGCCACCGACCGTGCTGAGAGACCTTTTGCAAGGCTTTGTTTCCCTATGTCCTCTCTGACTCCTCACAAGTTCTCCTTATTTAGGAACAAGCTCTTCAGGAGGCTCCTTCTCACCACATATTTTCGCAAGTCCTGGCACAACTCATCTTGAATCTCTAGATGATGTCAAATAACACAACTGTGACACTGCAGTGTTGAGAGCAAGACCCAGGCAAGGCTGGATCTGCAGGAACTCTCCCCAGCAGCAGCTCCACTGCTCTGGCTGGGGCCAGCTCTCAGCACAAGCCCTTCCCCGTGCCTGAAGAGCTCATGCTCTGCAGACACAGAGCAAACACACTCTTGGAGGGTGCCAGCACTTCACCAAGCAGCAGAAGAGAGGAAATGGCTGCCAGCCAAAGTCTTCCCAGCTTGCAAAGCACCTCCGAGACACATTCCCAGAGACAAGTCCTTCCCTTCAGCTTCCCATGGCTGCACTTGTTAATTATCCCATTTATTTCTGTGGAGGGTGCACCAGTAACCTGTGCCTCTTCTGCAATTACATGACCGTGGTTGGTTGTATACTAACAGCTCTTCTTCAGAAATTTGTGCATGGCTGACAAGCCCCCCACCAAAAAAAACCCAAAAAAACAAAACAAACAAACACACACCAAAAAAAACCACCAAAAAACCCCAAAACCCAATGACAATGTCAAAACTATTGCTCTGAGTTACATCCAACACTGCATGCAGAAAAGCACAGTGGACCTAATTTGGCTTCATTTCGTGCACGATCAGGCTGCCTTAATTTTGGCAGAAATTAGCCCAGTTCTGGGAATGCTGGAGCCTGTCACTGTGCACAAACAGCCCTGGGCAAGAGCCTGGGACCTACCATGCACTTCTGCACTTGACAAAGGCAGTGGGAGCACATCCTTCCCTTCCTTGCAGAAGGCACTCACAGAAAGACACAGCCCTATTTAAAGGAAAATTGATGGCACCTTCTATCCCCACCACCAGTTCTGTGGTTGTCTGAAGAGCAGATGGCAGGGCTGGGTGCAGCAGCAGCTCTGCTCCCAGCCAGGCCCTTTGGAAGCACGTGGCAAGGGACGCCTGCAAGGGCAAGGCAGACAGCTGTGCTTGAGTTCAATTGGATTTCTGCTCTCCCTTGTCCTGCCCTCAGCAGCCCACTCCCAACACTCCTATTAGACATAAAAGCAATGAGGTCTTATGTAAACACAGTTAAGAAATTTTTTTACTCTTTTAATTGTTAATAGGACTTTTAGAAGAACCATTAATTTAGACAAAATTCTACTTCAGTAATAGGGACACATGACAACATTTCTTAACCACATTTGTCTCTGCTAAGAGCACTGGTGCAATATTTCTTCAAATAGCCCTTCCTGAACCAGAGGGAAAGAAAATACACTAATTTCCATTACAACTGCTTTCCATTTTTAATTTTTTTTAAACTCAAAATGCAGCCTGTTCATGCAGTTCTGAGCAAGTAAACATGTTAGCAATGCCTTTCATATTGCCAATGTTACTAAGGCAGGATGCTGGATAACCTATTTATAATCCAAAAAGAAACATCATCTTCTGCAAAAATGGCTTATTGCAGTCCTTCTAGATAGTCCCTGTATTCTCTGAAATCTGAAAAAGCCAGAAGCAGCAAATGCCTTCTGCAACTCTCATGTTGCCCTTTTCTTCATTCTCTGAGCAAACTTTAGGAAATGTTCACCTGGGCATCTTTTTCCCCTCTTAATTTATGTGACCCAGTGAGCATCTTCCAGAACTCAGGGAATTAAAGAAAGTCTGACTAGACAAGTTTCAAGGTGTTTGAACATATGTCTCAGACAGAAATGCAAAAGAGAACAAGCTATGGAAGTTTAATACTTGCTCTTGCAGCATTTCCCTAGGCAATTCTTCCTTTGCCCCCTGTTGCCCTCACACATCTATCATCAAATATTTTCACTGTGTGATCAACAAGCTACGAATGAGGTGACTTGCTCTGCCTGCTTACCCCCCTGCTGTATTTTAACAAAAGCAGAGATTTGCAGAGCCAACCCGCGGTGCTAAATGCCTGCACTTCTTTCAGCTTTCCTTTAATGGAAAGGATCTAAGCCAGACATCATGGAAATGCATATTACCATTTGTCCTTTATGCATGTTCTGAGATGCCCTTGCTTGCCAAGATCACTGGATTATTTGCCATCTTCTGGCTGCTGCTTATCTGCTGTCTTTGGCCACTCATTGTACTGAAGCCCTTGCAGTGATCCCTGCAAGGCTGCTTTATCAGTCCTTTTACAGGAATACTCTGTGTGCTGGATGCTTTCTTGTAAGTTCTTAACTATACAGATTCCACATTCCACTAATTTATTACTGAAATTCAGGAGGAAACATAATTTAGCAAAGCTCGAAACACCCTTGATTTTTAACTTTTGGGTGGTCCTTGACACCAACACCGACCAATATCTCTGACATTGTCTGGGAATGCAGCATAGCTCCTCTGTGTTGTGGTAAATGTTCTCTTATCACTACATTAAACTTTCTGAAGGGGTTTGTGCTTTGATCATAAGAAAGAAATGAGCCTGGACTCAGTTGGGGACCAAGCTGGGGACCTGCAAGACAAACAGGTAGCATGACAACCTCTTTTGCAATGTATTCCTGCTACAGAACACCTACAGGGCTGAAATGGCAATCTGAAGCCTGTTTTGGATTTTTTTTTCCCATCACAGCAAATTTCCCCATGACTTCTTTTAAACACATTCCTTACTATAGCAACAATTATTTTTATGCTTTTCACAATAACTGAGAAAATCACTGCCATTCACTCCCTTTGTGGGAGCTGCACAAGTGGGAAATATTGATTTCTCTGCATATTGTTCTGCTTGGTATTACTGCTTGGCATGTTTCTGCTTTCATCTCTCATCCCCACTGTACTCTGCATTTCTAGTAGTCGAGCACTACTGAGCATTGTCATAGCTACATAATCACATTTAGCTCCAAATAAACTTTTTGTGCATCTGGAAAGAGTGACTGCTTTTAGTAATGCATGTTATTTACCACAAGCCTGTGTTGGCTGAAAATATCAAATGTATAGGACTGTAAACATCTTTGTTGAGCTTTGCAAAAAAAAAAAAAAAGAGGCTAAAATTATTAACTTCTGACACACATCGCACTAAGAGTAAGGTAGATCATAGAAGAGAGAAAAAAAATCTACTAAAACCTTGACCAGCTGTCCTCCCACCTGCTTTGTCTTTCCAGGCAGACTCATTACATGGTTTTATTTGCTCAATAGCATTCTGAATCACCGGGCACAGTGCAGTGCACTTTGGACCCTACTAAAGCTCTGCTGCCACCTCTGAAGCCAATGTCCTGCTGCCCTCTCCTCCCCACTGAAATGATCTCCAGTGAAAGTTAAACCATCCAGCTGTGCACCACGATCCTCACATCCCCATGGACTTTTCTCCCTCCTTGCAGGTGTAGAAGATCCCTGGATGCCTGTGGTGAGCAGGAGCCCCCCATGCCATGGCTCACCCTGACACTTGTGCAGGGCAGAACAGTGTGAACAAAACCATTCCAGCCCTGGTGAGAATGTGCTTATCACAAGGAATAACACAGCCTCAGGCTCCTTGTCAAATAAAAGGAAAAACAGCCTACAATGAGTCTGAACACCTTATAAAAATTAAATGCAACCAGGAAATATCAGCCTGTTCGAACAAGAAAGAGAAATCTCCTTTTACACCTCAGCACAGGCCACTCTGCCTGTGCCTTGCCATCTGCACAATAAAGAGGAAAAGCTCTGCTCCTCTGCTGCAGGTGCCCCCCAGCATTATGCTGTCTGAGAAACACTCATCTATTAGCCAAGACATGAGTAACACGCACAAGATGTAGCCTAAGAGGCTGAGCAGCTTTATTGTTGGTATTGCTGCGCCAGTGTGAGGCCTTGCTTCCCAAAATAGATGGAGGAACATCAAAGCTCCTTCCAGTGCAGACAGCATCTGGAGCCATTTGCACCCATTAATTTTGGAGAAGAGTCAGTAAGAGCGAGCAAATTTTTCAACTGTCAAAGCAAATGTTTATTTATTTGCCTAGATCCTGAATGATTGGTAACTTAAACCGATCCCACCTCAGCCAAGTGTGGAAGAATTGGGTCACACCCAATGAATGCAAGCAGCTTCCTGGGACAATTGATGGATTTTCCACACATCCCACAATCACAAAATTCTATCTACCCTGGGATGAAACTTGCCAGCTGCCATTCTCACAGATATATTCCTGCTTATATTACCTGCTTAGGTAATTTTTAAGCTATTGAGCCATGTCTGTGCTGGATGCAGCCCATGCAGAGGGACTCTGCTTTGCCCTGGCACCACTGCCCAGCCCTGAACTACCATCCCTACACTGCTCAATGCCAGGGTGCAGGTTCATCAGGAGCTCTGCCATGGCATCACATGGCACCAGGACCTTTAGGCACTTTGACAAGTTCAGCAAATGTAATTGTCCTTGTTTTGCCTTGTACTTTACATTGATTTCCCCACTTTATTTTAGCAGTTCCAGCTAAGCTTTGACTTCCCCAGATTTTTGCTTCCTTTGAACCACACTGTTCCAATTATTGCTACAATCAGTGATGCTTTAGTGTTTATTTTGCATCCTTTTATGAGCATGTCTTGAGTATTCAGTGTTCTTCTTGACTATAAAAGAGTCGTCCTTTAATTTGAGAAATCTTTGTGGTTTAGCTTTTATCTTGGAATTTTACTGGTTTCTCTACATCTGTAAAAATAGTTGAAGTGTATTATCATTTCTATACTTTTATTTAGATTTGGGATATTTCTATACATTCTGTGTAACTGCAGTGGCGTTTTTTCCTCCATTTTTCCTTAACCCACCCCCACCAAAGATTCCACTTGCAGTTCAAAGAGCTGTTTGAACATTTTCCTTATCTCCTCAGCCTTCTCCATAATTTTTAAGATCAGTGAAGGACTTAAAACTCAAAACTCAAACAGAATTCACAACAGTATCATAAAACAAACAAACAAAGAAAAAGAAGTATTCAGAGAGAAGAAAAAGCATATAATCTGTGTAATTTGTGCTCTCTCCCCAGGCACTGCAATTCTTTGCTTCTCCCATTAACAACAGCTGGGATACAAATAAAGTGACACATGATCCATCATTAATAACAGGAAATAACCACAGCTCAACTCCACCTGACTTTAAAAGCAGGACCTTAATAGAAAAGAGAGTGACCAAATTCAGTCCATCATGTATCACACCAATAGTGCTGAAGTGTGACTCGGGGTTTCTTCACTCTGTCAGAGCCAACATCCATTGCACAGTTCCAACGGCAGGTACCCAAATTTCCTGTGTAGCCAGGGGAGGTATGTAGGAAACACAGAGACTACTCAGGGCACCACAGTTCAATGCCAACAAAATAAACCCACACTTTTTTTATTGCTATCTAAAGCTGTCATGTCAGTGTCTGCCCTCTAAAAAGCCCTCAAGAGAATGCTCTTCACTTACATGGGACATGTTACTGCAAAGCAATGGAATATACCTGCTGCTTCCAAATCAGCTGGCCCAGCCAGGAACACCATGGAAGTAAGAGACTGCTCTTTACTAAAACAAAGGAGTTCCCAGATGTCACACCTGGTGTAAAAATTTCTTATGTATGGAATGCTCCCATGTAATTCCATGATTGAGCAGATCCCTCTGTACGATAGCACTGTAAGATACAGCACTGTGGGCCCTGGGTCAGGGATGGGAGGAAGAGGAGGCTGTGCCCTGTGACGGTGTTCACAGGGGTCTGACGTTGAGGGAAGGGACGAGCATTTGACTCCATGTTTCAGAAGGCTTGATTTATTATTTTATTATACATATTACATGAAAACTACATTAAAGAATAGAAGAAAGGATTTCATCAGAAGGCTGGCTAAGAATAGAATGGAAAAGAATGACAACAAAGGCTCTGTCTCAGAGTCTCTGTCTGAGCCAGCTGACTGTGATTGGCCATTAATTACAAACATCCAACATGGGCCAATCACAGATCCACCTGTTGCATTCCACAGCAGCAGATAACCATTGTTTACTTTTTGTCCCTAAGGCCTCTCAGCTTCTCAGAAGGAAAAATCCTAAGGAAAGGATTTTTCATAAAAGATGCCTGTGACAGTGCCCTGCCCAGCACAGACCATGGCATGAGGACTTGGCAGGTCCTGAGTGCCTTCTGCAGGGCACCACTCCCCCTCAGTTTATTTTACACCTGCACCTGTGCCAAGGAGCTTTTTCAATTCTGCACTGGTCCAAAGTTCTGGTTTGACAACTCTCCAAGCTGAAATAATTTATTTATCTCGAGAGCAGCTCTCTGTGCCCTGCTGAAAGCATTCAGTTCCTACCTGGCCTTATCCCGTAACAGAGAGGAAAGGACAATTCATCTCCTGGGCTCGTTCATTATTCACAGATCTCTAATGAGACTCCAGCTGAAAGGGCCAATGTACATCAGCTGAGACAGTGGCTGCTGCCAGGAGAGGACCCTTGTGGGACCAGGGGCTCATTGCACACCGTGCTCAGTGCTCAGCTCCTGGCTACAGCAGCACCACAAGCTGAACTCACACTGAAGATGCTGGAAGTTAATTCAGCTCTGGGGGCTTCTAAAGAAGAAAGAGGAAAAAAACTGAAACCAAAAGAGCCTGAAATTAATTTTCTAAATATATCTGGGAGCTGTGCAGAGAATGGTAATTCCCAGAGAGATGGGGAGTTGACTATTTTGCTTTATTCCAGTTTGGAGTATTGGGAACTTTGAATGTTTCAGGACCCCAGAGCACCAGACACACTTTTTAAGAGTTTTTAGATTTCTGTCTCCCCCTCAACACACTGATGGAGTGAGAAGACCCAGACAGGCAGCTGACCTGGAATCCAGGAGCTGCTGTCTTCAAGGAGATGATCATCCTTGGCTCTTACACAACAAAGTAAACTGGTAAGGGGCCATAGAGGACTTGGACAGCCTCTCAACAATCAAAACAGTCCCCAGGGACAATTATATCCCAAACAATCTGCATGCACTGGCAAACCTCTGCTGCACAGGGGGATTTTGTACTGGGTCTAATGACACTCAGGTACCAAAAGCACTGACCCACTGCCTGACTTCTGCAGAAGCTGCTACCTCCAGAGTGCTTCTTCAAACAGAAACACATCAAGGAAATATTTCCAGTCCCTGCACAGGCATTCACAACCCTTCCTTCCAGGCCAATGCTTCTGCTTGGTTTAGGTTTCACTATCAGGATCACTTTGGATAGAGAAACAAAATTTGGAACACAAAGGAAAGCTCCTGAATCTTCCTCACTAATTCTCTCACGAGGTCAGAGTGGAAGGACCTCTGGAGCACCTCATCTGGAGCCTCGTTTCTCCATGCCCAGGACAGAGCCCTTTGAAGCGCTGCCTCCCCGCTGCCATCCCATTCCATTTGACAACCACTGACCATCAGTGCCAGGAGCACCTTTGAAACTCCAAACTGCTCTTGACACAACCCAACAGCACCATCAAATGTGACTCACGAAAGCCTTGCCAGTAAACAGAGCCATTTGTCACTGCTCTCCCTCCAATCAGCCACAGCAGCAAACATTTTGCTTTTGTTCTTCCCCTTCAAAGAGGAGTTGTGAGCAGAAGTAAAAGTGTGAGGCTTAACTGGGTTGAACAGGCCAAGAACAGCAGGAACAACCACGACAGAGGAGAAATGGCACATTTATTGGCCAAGAGGCAAGAGCAAGGCTCAGGGACCCCCTAAGGCAGAGGGGAGACAGGGAAGGGTAGCACTGAGCTCAGGCTCTCAGGTACAGGTGAGGCACCTGTGGTGAGCTTGGGCTGATTTGCCTCCATGGCCAGGTTTAAAACCTGGCAGAATCAGTGACAGCCTCTGGTGAGATCCTGTGCACCCAAAAGGAAAAATACAGCCAGTGCCCACTTCCATTTAATTCACCATCCTCTGCTGTGCCCAGGAACAGGTTCTGAGAAGGGCCAGGTCAAGGCAGGTCAGACAGGGCCCAGAGCC
This sequence comes from Emberiza elegans, assembly GCA_024865655.1. Lineage (NCBI taxonomy): Eukaryota > Metazoa > Chordata > Aves > Passeriformes > Fringillidae > Emberiza > Emberiza elegans. The sequence continues at coordinate 27,999,534 of JALJVW010000241.1, read as the reverse complement.
CTTCTCTGGATTCACACTGAAATCTTTCACATCGTGAAAACCACTACAACATGGTTTTTCCTTCAGAAATTTCCTTTGTTCTTTTTCCCTCAGAAATTAGCATGCACCAAGTGACTAAGTCTATTAGAGAAAATTAACCTTGGAGTCATTTAGCTAAGGATTTGCCAAAGCCCAAAGGTATTTATTATTCTTATAAGCAATGAGGCATATGGTTGACTTTTCCAAAGGCCATTTCAGAAAGCAAAGTAAATGACCATTCCTTGAAATGGAAACAAGAGATATTTAAGAACCTTTAGTCCAGATCCGGGCAGGAAGATTTCATCATAAGGCTATGCAAAAATGCACAAAATGGGGAAAATTAACACTTGAGAGACCCTGTGCTGTGTTTCTCAGAGGATGCTACCACTCCACACATACGGCTAAAGTACTGAAAGGTCAGTGTCAACAGATGGGCAAGTGTTTGTCAAGTGGATTTCATACCTCTGCTCCAAAAGTTAAATAGAGATGGTCTAGCAGAAATGGAGAAGGTTCTTTATTTAAGAGGGGCCCAAGGTTGAACACAAAAGCTGAGAGAAATTTCAGTTTGAATTGAGTGAAGTTTGTAACTCAGATTTGAATCTGTAGGAGGTTGGATTAGATAGCGGGTTCTGAATTTTCACTTTTTGTTTTTCTTTACCAAAGATCAAATGCTGTCTATAAAATGCTAAGACAGTGCTTTGGCAAAAGCGCAAACAAGAAAAATATCATTGACAGAAATTTAACTGAAGCCAAACATCATTTTCTACCAAATAGCAAAAGTGTTAGCAAAGGAAGATAAAAGATTCCATATCCTCAGCCTCAAACCTGAGCAATATCTCTGTATTTGACAATCTTCTAGCCTTAGTCAAGAATGTCAGAGCTTCTGTGCTCAAGAACAAGGTCACTAGGCTGAGTTTAAGGAAAAAAAATCCATTAAGAAAAACCCTTTTGTTTTTTCAGCACTATTTTGATTACTTATCTCAGCTTTGGAAGTCAAGGAAGGCCAAACTTGCCTTAAAGAGAGAGTGTAATAGACTTATAAAGTTAAATGCAACATCTGTGTTTGAAAATAAAACTCAGTATATTGAATGGACAAACTCCATTTCATGAGCATGGGCACCAGAGATTTTTTTTTTTTAAAGTAGTAGAATAAGTCATTGGTCTCAAAAAAGATCCAGTGCTAGCTTTTCACACAGACACAGAATAATAGATGTTCTTCAGCTATACTACACTCAGCTGACTGCCTGTGGCAGGAGGTGGTGCTGCCAAATATAAGGGTGCCTGTCCCAGAATTTAAACAGCCCTGGTAAAATAAAGAGGGACAATAATCCAGACCAGAGAACTGCACAGAAGAACAAAACATGAAACAACGCAAAGAATCCCTCTGCTCATGGTAAATCAGAGCCCCATTTCTCTACATAAAGGTGTTCCATGTGTTTACATCACACATTTCATGGGGACGCTGAAAGCATATTTGTCTCTTTTTTTTGCCACATTCAAAGACTACTACAAACAGGGTTTGCAATCTGCTTGGCCAGTCAGTAGTCCTTAAGTTCAGAGCCCAGCTGCTGATGTATTTTCTAACAAATAACCCATGCTGCTCCTGTGTTTCCAGTGCTACACCCAGTCACCATCAGCCCCAGATAATCCTCACAGCTATAGACAGCGACATTGACCCGCCTTGGAAGGCAGAAAAACCTCGACTTCTGAGCTTCAAGCTACAAAGAATCATGTTTTGTCATGCACTCAACAAGAAAGAGAGCCAAAGCATGTTAAAGTACTACAAGAAAAAAAACCACAAGCATTATGGATCTACACAGCAGAAACACTCACATGACATGGAATATTCCAGGCATGACCGGTTCAACACACATTTTGCCTCACTGAGAGTATTAAAAATGCACTGGGATGCCAAAACAAAATGCACCAGTTCTTGTGGAGCATCATTTGCTGCTCTTACAGAGACATTTCTTCACCAGAAAATAACACTTTGTTAAAGCTCAGCTACTTGTGGAAAGAGAGCAAGTTACACTTACAGCAAGTTTTGTTTGCAAGGTTTTTTAAAATATTTAAGTTGAAAGAGTGGAATATTATGACCCTGCTAAACCCAGCTACTTTTGATGAGGGAGAACATCTTGTTGGGTTTTTTTCCTCAGAAGATAGGTTAAATTAGAATTAAAGAAACTAGAAACTAAGTCCCATAAATGAATTTGATTTATGTATCTGTTGGGCATATTGAACTCCTGAAAGTTTCCAAGACAGGCTGTACATGCTAATCTGAGATCCACAACTAAAACCTTCTCATTTAAAACATTATTTTTCATTACAGATTCTTTTCAGCAACCAGTTCTATTGAAAACAAAACCAGGCCAGTTTGTTGACCTGAGGAGAAATTCTCATGCACAAGATTCTGCAAGGCAAACTAAACTCATTTCATCTCATCTCTACTGCAACAATCACTTGGGTTTTTAGGAGCCACTTCCCCTGCTCTGTGTTCATGATGCAGCCACTTGTGGGTAACTCGGGATTAACTCTCTTTGACTCAAGAAGCTTGTTAGGTGCTAGCATTACAGTTTTCTTTGAGTTGCTAATCTGGTGATGCTAATTAAGGCTTCCAAAGACTGTTGCAATATTCTAATTACAGCAGCTACACGTCCTTTAAATCCATTTACTGTAGAACAAAGTGGGGTTTGCGATCTGTGTTTCTTGGCACTACATTTACAGCACTATGCTACTGCTTCCCCATGGCAGGATTATTTTAAAATTCCAACCATTAGACAGACAAAAGAGAATGAATTGAAGAGGGCAGCAGATTTTGAATATCAGGCTTATTTTAACTAACCCTGCTCCTGGAAAAAGCATTCTTGCAGCTGCGCATCAGGCTACTGTACCCGTTTACATCCCTGAACCCCAGATGCTCCTGGGACGACAAAATATTTTTCTCCCACCTACATCCTCCTGCTCTAGACCCAGCCACAGAATTCCTCCTGGTCCTTGGGTTATTACTCATGGCAAGAATAAATTGGTCTCTCCTGGACCTCTGCAGCAATTCAAAGTCACAAATTTCCATCACAAAAATTTGCAATACAGAGTCAGTGCTCTGCCCAGACAGCTGGGTGCATGTACAGCTTTGAGGAACAAAGCATTCTTTCTTTTCTGAGCCTTTATTAAAACATTTAATTTTACAATTTCTAGCTAAACTTAATGCTCCCGATCTAATATATTCCAAAGTCTCTGGTTTTCTTGCCCACGGTGCTGAAAAGTGGCAGATTCTTAGTTAATTGGATGTGATTTGGTTTCAGCTTGTGGACTTTTAACCAACTCCTTCAAATCTTTTGCAATCATTTCTAAGCTGGCAGAATTCAGATTTCCTGTTCACTTTACCTATTTTTGCCAAATATGGCTGGTTCTCAGCACAGCGAGCAACAAGAGATGCAGACAGGACAGGGAACTTCATTTCCAACTTTATTTCCATCACTGTGAGCCTGCATGACCCACTTCAGCTCACAGAACTACAGAACAATTCTCTAGTTCTTGCCACTACAAACTGGGTTAGAAAAGAAAACTCTCAGAGAAAACTGAAAATCTGAAGAAAAAACCCCACACATTCTGTGTGTTCAAAACAATTTGTTTTTATTTCAGCTTCCCAATCACAAATTCACTTATATTTCAAACTGGAAAGCTCTCTTGAGGTCCAAAAGCTTCCTTTCCATATGTGTTAGAACTAAAATAAAATCCACTACAGTGTGAAAAGGAAAATGAAATGCAGTGCAAAGTGTATGGCTGGTGACACACCAAAGGGCTGGAAAGCAGCATTTGAAAAGTTTTTCAGCAGTGCTGAAAAGGGGAGCATCAAAACTTTTCATTTACTACCAAATAAAATTATTACCCGGCACACAGCTGTGAGTAAAGGATCAGGTGAAGTTGTAGGAAAGTATTCCTTTAACAGAGCAACGAACTCACCTCGTTAACTAAAGGCAGGACAAAAGGTGAACTGTTTCTAATCCTCTCATGTAGAGCTGTCAGAAGGGGAAAAGGTGCAAAACTCAATGTTGGTGATGTGGCCCCCCCACACTCCACAGCACAGAATGAGGGACTCTCAGAGAGCACTCTAAGAGTCAAAGCCATTAAAATACTGTATAAAGCTAAGCATAAAGAAAGCCAGGTTAGTCAGGTGGCCACTCCATGAATCTAATGACACTTGTCTTTTGGTATCTCTTACTTCTCTCCTTTACAGTGTTTTCTACCATGCTAGTTGGAGAAAGATGAAAAATAATTAAGAAAGGGGGAAGCCATGCAAAACAAGAGAGTCCTCAGCACTATTTCTATCCCACAATTAATATTGATTGCTTTCTGATTTTCATAGGAATTTGTCAGAATCCTGGCAGTGCAAGATTGATTTCTGTACTTCTGAGACTCACAGGTTATCAATATAATTACTACCACCAGTGCTTTTCACAATCCTCCTTGACATTTCTGCTCTGGGGCAAATTAGTACCATGTTGAGTATTTCCTCACCTGAAACAGCTACCAATGCATGGGGATTTTATTTTTATTTTCCCCCCAATAGACACCCACTTCAGCCCCAAAGTACCATTTTTCTGTTATTACTGAACACTAAAGAAGCATTAGCCCCCAAACCCCAAATATCTTTGTGGTACTTATTTCTGCACATGGGTTTTTTTTCCCAGCTAGCAATTCTGTGTGCAGAAAAATTGCACCTTTACAATTGTTGTACCTCCATTGAGAACACAGGGAATTTAGGGAACCTTAAAGCTTATGCTGCATTACTGCACTTCACAGGTAAATGACAAAGCAGCAGTCAGACTGGTGCTGATCATGCAGATAAACCAAGCACGTGTTGCAATCAAACCCTGGAGGTGCTGAGCAGCTCCAGGCCAAGAGGAGATTTTAGATGCTCATCACCTTTCTGCACTGACCTACCAAAATGTGCTGATTCCCCTGTCAGATCAGGAGATCTTCACCACCATTATCTCATACAGGTGGCACCCAGATTTTCATCATCCTCAGTACATTGTGAAAGGAGAAAGCATTCTGCAGGAGCAAGAACACTCATCCACACATGAGCCAAATTCAAAGCAGCTTCCTAAGGCCAAGCCAAGCTATTTATGACCTTCTCTCCAACTCCCACCAAGAGAAAAGCATGACATAAGGGCTAACTGGGGACCTATTGAAGTCACTGGGCTTTGGAGAAGGCCTTTAGCTCCAACCATCACAACTTGCACCTCTCTACATCCAGACATGCCTTGGAAACATCACACCCCACAGCAGCAAAAGCCTCAGACTCTCACTTCAATTGAGCTTTGATTCACCTCTCAAGTGTTAAAGGATTTAGGATCTCCACTGAGAAGTAATAGTAGGAGCTTTACTTCCATGGCACCCAAACCTTCGTAGTAGTACATCCTCTGAAATACAGCAGGTCAAAAACCTTCCACAAAAAAACCAAAAAGGAGTTGCTGTTCCTTCCCCTTTCAATCTGAGGATTTATTAAAGTAGAAGCTTCCTGTGAGAAATACCAGCTGGAGAACAAAGTATTTCTCAGGCCAGCATTCTAAATGGAAATCAGTGCTTACCCACCCCAAATAAAAAGTCAGGATATAAAATGTGACTTAAACCCCAGCCTGTTAGCCAAAAAGGCACCTGCCAGTAATGTGGCATCTCTATGCCTGGGATGCTCTAGACTCCAGCACAATTTCTGGAGACTGCCCTCAGAACTTGAACATTCTCGTGCTTAATCTCAATTCCAGAGAATTCAAACAAACAAGAGGTGAAAAGTCCATATGTTTCTTTCGGTTCAGTGGCAGTTTGTTTTCAAGCCAAGCCCAGCTCTACAATTCTGACATTTCCCTGCTTTCCTCAGAGGCTTTCAGGTTCTTCCAGCAGCCTGGGGAAGGACAGTTTAGGAACTCATCAGGTGAGAATGGGACAGGCAGCAACAAGTTCCTTACTGTGGGGAGCAGGAGCTCACAAAGTCCCGGTAAAACCCTGCTTCATCCTGTGAGGCACAGGTTTGCTGTAAATCTCTGAAACAGCCACAAAGGCAGCCTGAGCCAGCTCAGATAGTAGAGTTTTCTGGCAGCCTGGGGGACAGGCTGAGCTGAGGCTGGACATAACACCGAGCCCATTCCAAGTGCACACCATCCCCTAAACTGTACTGTCAACATGTAACCACAAAGAATCCCCCCTGAGCTCAGCACAGAGATGCTGTTTGCAAGGAGGAGGCTCACTTGGATGTTAGCAGGGCTGGGGAGCAGCATTTCACTCCCAGCAGCATTTCAGCCTGCAGAGACCTCTGCATCCAAGAACTGATTTGGCAGCAGCTGTGGTATTACAAGGTCACACACAAATTCTCTTTTACTGAACCCCTGGCCCATCAAACATACATTTACAATGGATAAATATGTGCAGCACAAACAAGTCAGAGGGATTACCAGGATTAGCCTCAGTCTCCTCTGCTGCTGCCAACGTTTCAGGCAGTCCCTCATACAAAGGGAGGGCAGCACATCACAAATGCACAGTACCTATAAACCACATCCACTTGATGGACCCAATGCCCTCACTGTGAAATGTCAAAGATAGATGTAAAAAAGGTTTTGATATCTGCACCTCCTGCTCCTTGCCAAAAGGAAAATCTTGGGAACAGTGCACAGTTATGAACAGCATCACCAGGTCAGCCACTGCTGGATCCAGCTCTATGCTGGAGCTGACAAACCAACTCCAGCACGTGAATCTCTGTCAAGTGAAGCCTTGAACATGTTAAGTTATCCCTGCTGGCTCTCCAGAACACCAGAAGCATCTAGTTATTGCATCTAGTTCCTGCTGTCTGGAGGATGCTGAGGGCTGGAGAGCCCTGTGCCACCATTTGCACATCCCAAACCACAGGGCATCCCTCTCTAGCATGGAGAGGAAACACCAGAGGCTGCCACCAGCACTGGAGGTTCGTTTCAAACCAAACAGATTTTAAGGGTTTGTTTTGTTTGGGATTTTTTTGCCTTGGTTTTTGGTGGGGGGATCTGTGGGGTTTTTTTACTTTGAGAACTTCCCAAGTTTTGCTTCAATACATTACAATGTGAACACATAACTCAGATAAGCATCTCATAGTATTTGGGGTGACTTTGAGTATCTGTAACAAGTGGCTGTGGTCAATTAGAAAGAGGCCCTTGTTCTTTAAAACTAGAGGGGCTTATCTTCCATAAAGTAAAAGCTCTTCTATAATATATAGGCATGGACACACATCCACACCCACCCACCACGTATTTAACAAATAATACCTCATTTATTAATACTCTACAGTAGTTAGGCCTGTCTAGTGGAGCATTAATTTAACATTTCTCAAACAAAGTTCTCGTTCTGCTTGATCTATTTGGTAAATGTTTGGTAATCTATCTTCATACACTCCTGTCTGTCAGGGGCTGCTGCCTCATTCACGCTTCTGCTTGACAAGGCAGGCACTGGGAGGAACCTTCCTAGGACACTGTAGCCCTTCTTTCTTAATTATATATGAGAACAGTTTCAGTAATTGTGAACTGATGTGAAATATGAATAATTAGAACTAAAATGAAGTACTTACGGTCAGCATTTAATGCTATGTAAAGAAATAGCAATGCTTAACATGAACTAGAAACATTGCCAGCCTGTTTCCTACACTAAGGATGAGTACAAGGTTTTCACCAAGGATTTACTACTGTAAAATCACAGGGTAACTTGTATGGAAACATATGGCTTAATTTTTGAAATTTATTTCTGCTGTAGGTACCTCTTGGGGGTCAAATTTTTGAAGGTTTTTTTTTTCTCCAAATAATTTTGAATTTTACAATCTAGGTTAATTTTATGTCTTTATCCATCTTACTATAAATGAATAACAACTAACTTTATAGACATGTAACATGATTCACCAAGGGATATTTTCAAAGAAAAAACTTCATGAGATTCCCTCAGTGGGTTTGTTGTGCATTTTCCAAGGTTTTCCATGGCTGCCCATATAGGTTTTGTTTTCTCAAGGAAATTATAAAAACTTTTCTTTCTATGAAAACCACAAAAAGGCTCTACATTCCTCTAAAGCAACAAATCTCTACCACACTCCCCTATTGCAAGCCTATAGCCGAAAATGATCCACAAGGACTACCTACCTGTGTAGTCACATACACAGGGGCCTTGACACAGCACCCCATTCAAAACCAGCAGGTGACATGGTGCTTTGGGAAGCTTCTGGAGTAGATATTCCTTCTAATAGGGGATTTCTTGCAGGATTCACATTCTCCAAAAAAATCCCTTGCCCAGGGTTTTTCTCCTGGGAAGCTGAATGGCAGCAAGAGAATCCTCAGAAAAAAAGAAAACAATCATTGTCTCATTTGCTTCTCCTGTGTTGTGCCCATCTGGAACATGTTTAGATTTTTTTTACCCAAAGGTGATTGCCTGATTGGACTCAAGTGCGAGTTGTTTTGACACATTTACCAATTACAATCAAGCTGTGTCAGGACTCTGAAAAGAGTTTTCATTGTTATCTTTTCAGTATTCAATAAATATCTTTTCTCTATTCTTTAATATAATATAATAAAGTAATAAATTAACCTTCTAATAAGATGGACTCAAATACATCATTCTCTCCCCTCATTAGTAAACCTACATTTACAATAATTTCTAGTACACCAGCTAATACACCAGTGGTGCCATCCACTCTGATACCACTTTGTTCCTGACCAGACAAACCACCTTCAACTAAAGGAGCAATGTCCAAGACAAACCATAATATCTAGAAAGACAGCAGCAGCTGTGGTGGTAGGGCTGTGGACAGGGCACAGACAGAGCTCTCACTGTCGCTTGTCACTGAATGCTTGCTAACAACAGGCTCAAGTTCCTCAAAAGCAGCCAAGTCCTTCTGAGCAAACTTGAAACACAAAATCCAGGCATTTCAGCACACTGGGGTTTTGGGTGGGTTAAGAAAGCAAGAGGCAGAAAGGCAGCACTCACACTGTGTTCCCCCTTGTTTTAAATTAACAAACAAGCCGTGTGTGTGCACACAGCAGGCACACGCACAGGGGAAACACAGACACTGCTTGCTGGGTACTGAAGGGAAGAGGTCCCCCATGACCTCAATATGAAACAGTCCCATGTTTTCCATCCAGAGACACTCCCATAATATTATTAAGCACTGGAAAAGCAGAACAGAAGCAGTGGATAGCCTTTAAGATTTTGGGAAAGTCTGAAGGGTAGAGTTCTTTGTCAGTGACATAAGATCAGGGTTTGGAAGGGACATGTACAGATCTCAGGCCTGGGCACCTTGAAACAGGAGCAGTTCTTTTCCTTTCCTTTTAACCTTGAGCTCATAATTGCTAAAGCAGCATCACCGTGTTTCTGTTGGTAATTGGCAGTCACTGAGCTGAAGATTAAACTAGCATGAAGACTGAATTACCACTCAAGTCTTATAATAAATTGGAAAAAATAACTAACTAGCCTATATTACTGCACAAGCACTAAAGGTTAAAAGTGGCAAATTCTGCTCTTTGGGTTCGTAAGTTACTTGATGCACTGAAAATGGGATCAGTGTTGACTTTAACATGATACAGCCTACAACAAAGACACGGAAGACCTTTCCCAACTACACTAATACAGGAGCTGTGACTTTTTTTTTTCCTGTATTTTAAGTGTTGCATAAAATATGCAGTGCATAATGACAGGGTGCTAGGAGATTTTGCATGGAGTTCCTTGCTAATTCTGCAGTTTTCTAAGGAGTGTTTCACAGTAGTGGAAACTGAAGCTTTTGTAGTTATATAACTCCAGGAGTAGAAGGACCAGGCCAAGCCAATGGGATGTATTTCATGGAATTGAAGAGCACCTCAGACACTGTTTACCTCTGTCATGGAGTTAAGCCAGCAGGCACCACGCTAAAACCAAAAAAGCTGCTTGAGTAAGGCTAAAAGGAGAACCAATGGACTTCATCAGCTCCCTACTCAAATGTGCTTGTAGTTGCAAGCTGTAATCTACCACAAATAGCCACATTTAGAGAATGCAATTACATGGAACAAAGCTGATGACTCTTTGAGTGCACAGAGATCATTAGGAAATGGTAACCAGTTGCAGCCTATTATTTCTTTGCACCAGAGAAACAAATTGATTACGCGTCAGCTGATTTTCCGTCACACCCAAGTGGAGGTGTGCTTCAAAAACTACTCCAGCCTGCCAGCTCTAGCCCTGATGTTCAGAGCAGGCATTCAGAGGGAAGATAAGCTGGTTTGAGGATGCCAAGGAGGCCACAAGAACTCCATTTGCTGCTGCAGATGCTGATACCCAGCACAGGTGAATACAAATTACAGCATCATTGGAGCTGCACCGCTCACCCCAGAAAGGAGATCACTGTCCAGAGTTAGGGCTGACAAATGTTCTAATGTCTATTTTTGCATTAAGGCCTAATAAGACAGTTTCTGAATGAGGCTAAGCTTGGTACAACTTCACTTTTTGGCATCCTTTTCCAGCAAAAATCACATGGTTAACACTGAAGCACCTCCTGGCCATTTTGGGGGCAGTCGGTCTCTCACTGCAAAGCGAAGCAGTCAGAGTTTACAACAAATGCTGTCCATCAGGTGACTCTCTACTTTTTTTCCTTTTTAATAATTAACCGGAGAGGTTCATTCTGCATTCATCCCACCCAACAGAGGAGAACATAAAGAAGCTTGAACTCACTTCAGAAGCTTTTCTGTGCAAAGGTCTGTGACAACACTGTGGGTTTCCAGGGTAACCAGAAAAAAAAGTTTAGGCTCCAAGTTTTACAGCATCCCAAATGCTTAGGTGATTCCCAAACCATAAGCTGTAGTTACTAAATTCTGAGATATTTGCTATCATTGGTCAAGCATCTGTTCCATTTCCTAGGAAGCCGCTATTGAATCTATTGCAGCCAAAAATGCAAAAATGGCACTGTCTTTGCCATGTAGTTCAGCTGCCCTCAGTGATGAAAAGCTTTTGTCATTCGGAAGGAAGATTCATTGAAAGCAAAGATTATGCTGCAGAAAATATTCCAGCAAAGTTTCTTTTATTTCAGTTCTATTGTTAACTCTCAGTACAGGAACAAACTAATATCCTTTGTAAAATTTTTCCAATAACTTTCATTCTAAGAAAATTGGACTTCCTCCCCATTTTAACTGCAGGTAACAGGGAAGCCTTCCAGTAGTGATAAAACTCACTCAGCTTATCCCCAGACAAACTCCACAGAGGCACCATTTATTTTAAAAATTCTCCACTGAACTTGCAAAACTTTAAGTAGAGAAATTTTTGACCATTAATTGAAATATCAATGTGTTCACATAGAGCAGAAACAAACAAACCAACTCAAGGAAACCAAACCACGCCCAGAATCTCACTTTAAAAATAAAACCCCAAAAACCCCCCCAAACTGACAGCAAAGGAAGAAGTCATAATTTTGCTTTTAAATTAAGATACACCTTGTGTCACCCCATGCAGCTCAAATGAACAAAGCCGCAGGGCTGAAGTGCTCCCAGACACATTTGAGTGACCAATCCCCCTCGGGAGCCTCCAGCCCTGCCTGCAGGTCCCAGCCCATGGCTGCTCCAGGTGCTCCTCTCCATGCCAGGACATCCTGGGCATGGCTCTCCCTGCCTCGCCTCCGGGGCAAGGCTGGACCAGGAAAAGCACTTTTACTGATTGCCGTCTCTCAGGGCTTGGATTAAGGGAGAGTATGTGCTGGTGGGGAGGCTCCAGAAATCAGGATGGGCATCTCAGAGATACCACTGTTTGCATCACCCACTCACAGACAGGATCTGAGGAATCTGCAGCTGGTGCATCTCAAAGATCAGGTCTCCTTCCTTTAACCTGCCTTCTTCAGTAAACACAATCTTTTACAGCAAACACTAAATCCCCCTTTGGATTCACAGAAAGACTTATTTCAACTAAGCAATTTCAGGCTTTTCAGACAAAGGAGTTATGACCAGAGGAAATTTTGCAGCAAGTAAAACCTTGGGAAAAATAAAAAAAGCATTGCTTTCTGAAAATATTTAAATAAATACTTTATATAAAAAGCTTTCAAAGAACAAAGCCAAATAAAACAACACTAAAGAAATTTATTTTCCAGGGATCATGGTGGCATGGTCACAGCTTCATTACTGTCAAAAAAAGCTTAATTGCTATAGACTTTTCCCAGCTCCATCTACCTCTCAACTTCCCATACAGACAGCAGTATTAAACATAAAATAGAATGGCTTCTCTTCAGGAAGTGTAATTAAATAAAATTGGGAATATAACTAAGGAAATGAGCCCTTTAAGATTCATTTAAGGAACAGCACACTGGTGCTGGGAGCCTAGCAAGGATTGTAAATCCTGGCTGAAGAACAGGCACAGGGACTTCCAGAGAGATCCTTGGGAGCCTTCCAGAGGCAATAAGTGACTGATAAATGCAGACAGAAAACGCTACACCAACGGAGACTCCAATGCAGAATTTGCTTGGGGAATTTTAACCCAAAGCAGTTGGTTGCTCAGAGAAGGGAGGCCCTGTATGTGGTGACCTAGTGTCCCACCTGGCCACCAAAATCTTAGGGAACTTCCCAGTGTGACCATTCCCAGGACTCCCTGGCAGTCCCACTCCCAACTCCAAGATTTTCACTGCAGGGGCTGAAGCCCCTTCACATCAGGCAGCTCCAGTGACATGGTGAGTCCTGCTTGACTCCTGCACATCCCACACTCACAGCCAGACCAGCTTTCCTCACCAGCTCAACCCCAGCTTTCTTAATCCCAAACTGCTCAGGCAATATTGTGATAATAACAATAGGATCTGGGACTATAGGCAGAGTATCAGGCATTAATTCCGCCTCTCTCCAGGAAAAGTTTCTTGCAAAGAGATAGTGCCTTCCGGAAACACCAGGCTGAATTAGAGAGGATGGTGCCAAAGCTTTCCCTGCCCTTAAAAGACCGTGGATTCAGTTGACCATTGGCCTTACTACAGACAGAAGAAAAGTGAATCCGTGCCATATGTGAACAGAACATGCCTCTGATATATTTTCACTCTTTCACCTTCTGAGGCAAGAGCTGAAACCTCTATTTGTGTAATCCTCCAGGGCATCTTTCCTCATTCTACACAGAAACTGTTGGGATTTTTTCCATGTTTAAGAACCACGATAACATCCAATACTGGCTCTCTGTATGCCAGGAATGGCTGTACTTTCTTACCATTCCTACCCTGACTGGGGCTCTGAATCCTATAAGAACTCAGATTTCATAGGCAGCATGGAAATCCTTTCAGCAAAATCACCCTGGAAAAATATTTCTAGAAACATACATCTCTGTCCATGGACAACCAGCTCCCACAGTGACTCAGCAGTGGCCAGGAGGGTCACCTCTGCCATATTCTAATTGTGACACCCAAAATGATTATTGGGATTGCAGAAACCACAGTGACAGCAACTGACCTCTCAAAAAGGGAAAGGGTTTCCTGCTTTGAGATGCATCCAAGTGGTTTGTACCCATGAGTGCTCAGCACACACAGCCAGCCTCAGCTGCCCTGGGATGGAGAAGGCAACAGCAATAAACTGTTTCTAGCTGAAGGAAACCTGAGCCAAACCAAGTGACAGATGAGGCAATGATTCTTTATCCTGGCCAGAGCAGGCAGATTACAGCAGTTAACAAGCTACAGAAATGGCATTTTGGTTTTTCATCCTGAGCAGTAGGTGGTCCCCAGGCCCAGCTCCTCCATAATTAACCTTTACAGCAGCACAGGCCTTTCAGACATGCCCAGACTAAAACAATCTGGTGAATTTGGTAAGCAAGAAAGGCAATGCTGCAGAGGATAAACTGATATTCCAGAATGGATTTGTCATTACATTGGACTAAAAATATTTCAGAATCACTATTTCTCAGAAAGGGGCAGTGAGTCCTCAGCAATACATGTCATTAAAGAGGCTTCATTCCCCCTAATTAGCTACTGGTACAAATAAAATATATTGCCTAGGAACTGGAAACAGAGGGTTTACCCTAAGCCCACAAATCATAAGATTTCAGTTTACCAAAGAAAACATTGAAAAGATGTAGACATACAGTTGGTGACATTAGCTAAAAAGACAGCAAGGTGGGAAGGAGAAGCTTCAAATCCAAGCAGACTAAAAGGTCAACAAAACCACTTTGGAGCTTGCTCACATTTGAAGCAGCATCTGGCACAGAAGCTTTCCACAAGATGAGCCATGAGGGACAGATGAGCTTCTTGCCATTTTCTGTGCCTCAGTGCCCTTGGTCACTCTCGATTCAGGAGCACAAAGTGAGCTGTGGGTCAGCTTCCAGCTGGAAACACGAGATCATTACCCCTGCACACTCCTGGGGGAGCCTCCACCCAGCAGCAAGGCAGCCAGTTCCTCTCCACTGCATCCCACTCTCTTTTTGAAAGCACACAGATAACCATCAACATCACAGGCACTGAAGTCACATGAAATAAATCCAATTTCTCCCCAGCTGTATAAGCTGGTCATAGCTGAAAATTGTGCTACCCAGGCTTTGGGCTTTAAACAGGGCACTGGGGAGCACACAGCTCTGGTGATCCCTGGGCTCTATCCTGAGCACACATTATTCCTCAGGAAGAAGAGCTTCCAGAGTGTGCCTGTAGAGGTTTCAACTATGCTGGCACTTTTATATGGGTGTTTGAAATAAAAACCACTGACACCACCACAAACCCATCTGATTCTGGCTGGACAAATAACAGTTACTAGAGGCCAATGTCTGTCGCAGACAACTTTTATTAAAAATCCTTTCCCCTTAGGATTTTTTCCTCCTGAGAAGCTGAGAGGCCTCAGGAACAAAATGTAAACAATGGTTATCTGCTGCTGTGGAATGCAACAGGTACATCTTTGATTGGCCCATCTTGGATGTTTATAATTAATGGCCAATCACAGCCCAGCTAGTTCAGACTGAGTCTGAGACAGCTGCCTTTGTTATTCATTCTTTTCTTTTCTATTCTTACCCTAGCCTTCTGATTAAACTTTTTCTTCTATTCTTTTAGTATAGTTTTAATATAATATAGATCATAAAATAATAAATCAAGCCTTCTGAAACATGGAGTCAACATTCTCATCTCTTCCCTCATCTGAAAACCCCTGTGAACACCGTCACAAATGTCTGCTTAAAAGAATTTTAGCTTTATCATAAACTTTACTTAAAAAAAAAAATCTGTGCATCACTCAGGAAGTGTGGTGAAATATCATTACTCTCTCCAAAATACAGAGCAGCTCTGAGTGACAGGGAATTATTACATCCTTCCAGACAAGAACACAAAGACAGGCAGTTTCTTTATGAAATCTCTTCTCACAGAGGTACTGGCTCAGCTCTGAGCCAAGTATTTTGGACCAGAAATCTCAAAGGAAACACTAAATAGGTCCAGAGGATGGGAACTCACCGTGGGCAGAAGCTTTATGGGGTGGGAGATGCCTACAGCCAGGAAAAGCAGAAGTTAAAGATGTACAGCAGGACCAAGCAATGAGGATCCCATCCAGTACTGTTTGCTACACATTTACCCCTCACCACAAAACTTCTGCATCAACGTCAGGCTCACCAATTGTGTTTTACTGACCCAGACAGAGCCAGGAGCATCTGCACCCTCAGCCCCACTGCAGGCTGGCAGGGAATCCATCCCCAGGCAGGGAACACTCAGGGCTGGCTCTTTTTCTACTCCCATCCTCTGGAATTAGCAGCACAGCCCATGCAGCAGGGGCTGTGCAGAACAAGCCTGTGAGGCAGGACAAAAGCCCTGGACACCCCACACCGGCTTTTCAGGAGGAAAAGCCACAGTTCTTAAACTTCTTAAGGCTCCTCTCCTCTTGGAAGGGTCACACAGGATGAGCCAGTTGACATAACAAAGGTGCATTTTCAAAAAAGCATTTGAAGCTGTTTCTTGAAAGTGCTTCTTAGTGTCAAACTCAGTTGTTAAAAGACAGCAAAAGATCTTCTCCTGGATTAAGAATGGATTAATCTTTTAGCGACTTATCTCTTTACACGACTAAAAAATAAATAAGGATAAGGAAGTGGTCAGTTTTCAAAGAAAGCACATTCCAAGAAAAGATATTTCCTAGGTTTCTGGCCAAAAATAGTCTTCATTCCAGCTTCATATTTCAAAAACATGAATATCAATTCTGATGGTCTAGAAGGAAACAATGGCTTTCTTTATACATAAAAAAAGCTCAAAGACACATCTCAAATAGCAGTAAAAGATTAATCAATTTTTTGGCAAAGGGAGGTATTTTTTAAATATACCACAAAATCTTTTTTTTCTTTATTATTTAACACGGAGAAAAGAAAGGCCTGCTGTATAAGAGTAAATATTTCAATTAAATTCCATTGGGATGTGTCAGAACAATTCCAAACACATCCATATTTTAATAATGTATCAGTGAGATATCAATTATTACGTACCAATAATCCAATTAAAAATGCACTCTGAATAAACAGTCTGGCCCAAATCCAAACCTCCAGACTATTTAAACAAGCTAATGGAAACATTAGGTGTCAGGCTGCATATTTTGTTTTCTAATTAAGGTAGTATTTGGCTGACATAGAACCAATTTACATGTAAAAGCCAAACAATTAAAAAGGTCACACAACTAAAACTTCGGCATTTCACACATGCAAATTGAACCACCCAGCAGAAAACAAATCCACACAGGCAAACAGGAATGAGTTACACTGCACATGTAAGTTCAGAAAAGAGCCACAGTGATGAAATCACAGGCTGGGTGTATGTCTATGTCTGATGTCTGTAGCAAAACCTAAAAAGAAAAAAAGTAAATGATTAGGGTTACAATATCTTAAATAAGATTAGGGTTATGAAAAGTAGATGAAGATTCCAGCCCCTTCTCTGATTGTCTGTGCTCTGGATCAGACTGGCCATTGAGGCTGGGGCCAGTCCTGGTGCCCAGCTCAGCTGTGAGCCCTCCTGGGTCTGCAGGGACACAGCTCCAGAGCGCCCAGAGATGCTCCAAGGAACTCAAGACACGAAGGCTGGGTAGAAATCAGCCCCCAGATGCTTCTGCCCCAGGGTGGGGAGCAGAGGGGAGCAGCACCCACGTCCCTGCCAGCGCTGCAGAGCCCCAGCGAGGGCCCAGCCCTGCCCAGGCTCCCCAGCCAGCGGTGGTGTGCAGAACAAAGGGGACTGTGTGACGGCTGGGAAGGCAGCTCACTGGGAGGGGGAAAAACAAAAACAGGGAAAGCAGCAATTGCCATGTGGCAGAGCGTGACATCTTTGTTAGTTTACCACTTCATCCAGCACTGACCCCATGGGTGAGGCCATGCTCTGGCACAACTGCTTTGTACAAAACCAACCTCAAGGAGAAGCACGGGCCAGGCTGAGAAATCCTCTTGCTTACAATGACAATTATCTTAATGCTAATATACCTTACTCATGGCACAAAGCTTGCAAATCTTTACTGACTAAACAGAAATCTCCCCAGACACTGAAATTTAGGCTTTGGATGATCTGGTCTTTTGAAATTATTTTGCTATTCATTTTCTGCTGAATTTCCCCCCACACATCCCTCATCATTTTTCCACTTCATCAGCTGCACAAGTATATCAGCCAACATGAATACAGGTATTCCTAAATCCCCAAATTACTCTGTGAAAAAATAAGTGACTCCAATGGAAGAAATATTGTTTATGGGAGCCATGTCAAATGCACAGCAGATCATTCCTTCCAGAAGGAAAAGGAATGTCATGCAGGCAAATCCCAAAAAGAGAAGCAAGGAGCAGCTGGAAAGCATGGATGTTGCAGACATCTTTTCATTAAAAATCTTTCCTTAAGATTTTTTCTTCCTGAGAAGCTGAGAGGCTTCAGGAACAAAATGTAAGCAATGGTTATCTGCTGCTGTGGAATGCAGCAGGTCCATCTGTGATTGGTCTCATGTGCTTGTTTGTAATTAATGGCCAAACACAGCAGAGCTGGCTCAGACAGAGAGTCTGAGGCAGCTGCCTTTGTCATCATTCTTTTCTTTTCTATTCTTAGCTTAGCTAGCTTTCTGAGATGAAACCTTTCCTTCTATTCTTTTTAGTATAGCTTTAATGTAATATATATATCATAAAATAATAAATCAAGCCTTCTGAACATGGAATCAATGAACATTCTCATCTCTTCCCTCACCTGAAAACCCCTGCGAACACCGTCACACATGGATATGCTTTGCTGGATAACCTCAGCTGGGGCTGTTGAAGTATGTGGGAAGGACAACAGAACAAGCCCAGTTAGAAATCTCATTTTCCTGGGGTATCAAGGCAGACCCCCAGCAAATCGTGCTGTCAAATCAGCCATGGTCCAGCCCCAGTGAGGTGCACGCACACAGCAGCAGCACGGGGAGGAGTGGAATGCTTCTCTTTCCCAGTGCTTTGCTTTTCCTTCCATTATAACCAGATGGGCTTTATCCTGCTTGGAACATCTGAGGAAATTGCCAACTGTGCCTGTGACAGTGCAGAGGGTCAAGCCTGAAGGTGACATAATTAGGCACTGTGCAATAGATCACAGTCCACAGAAAATTATCCTCATTTACATCAGCCACGGCAATACATCAAAGCCTTTAGTTCTCTGGAAGCTGAGTAAGAACTGATTATGACTGAGTCACAGAGAGGACAGATCCTGCTAGACAGAAAATAATTCCCTGCTCTTAAGGCTGAGACCTGGTGGCCATTTTCTTCACTTACACAATGTACAAGCAAACAACAAAACTTCCAACCTCATAATCCCCCAAAATCTTCATTTGCCACAGGTAATGCAGCAACTTTAAAAACAAACACACAAAGAAAAGCCAGAAAAACACTGAACATTTTCTTTCATCTCATCCAGGATTAAAACAAAAAAAACAGAAACCAAAAAGCACTTGACAGGAAAACTAAAAATCTACCTTAATAACAAAACATTTTAATTCAAGGTTTTCTGAAAGGCAGAAGGACCCTATTATGTGTCCCCTTAATCAAAAGTGCTTTTGCTTTTTCAGCCAGATTGTTTCACTTCAACAAGACAATTCTTTGTGCTCTTAAAATTAGTGTACTTGGAACAATGGCCACAATAGGAGCAAACAGGTAAAAATAAATACTCCTTCCTTATCCCATTAAAAGAGGTAACATCACCTTTGTGTTTATACACTAATATTATATGTTAAAAATCTATCCCATCAGAAGCTGCAGAAATTACTGAACTAAATTTACTAAAGAGGACTGAAATGCACAAACAACATTAGCATTAATAGAATATAAGCCATATTTACTGCAGTTTATTTAATGGCCTCGGCATTAATAGTCCTTTTTCTCTATATAGACAGAATAAGGAGTGAAGTAATAGCTGTTTACAGTGCTGAAAGGCTTCTGCACTGCTTTTATTTTTGAACAGTTGGGTTTTTTCCCTACAGGATTTAAGGTCTCTATGGCTCACAAAGGACAGCTAATAGGAGACATAAGCAAACATTCAGCATTCGGAGATCCAATCAATCTGAAATATTTCACATTATCAGAATTCACAAATACACATCTCTTTCTATGTTATGTATTGTGCCACAACAGAGACCAAAGGCCCCATGGTATGAGCCTCTGCCCAGAGGCAGAACAAGCCTGAAAGTACTTAGACTGTTTTGGTTATAATTGTGATTTACAGCCCTCTTTTCCATATTCTCTCCTTGCAGGTGGATGAAAAACTCATCTGAAATTTTCCAATTATTAGGATGATAATGTATTCAAAATAATGAAACTTATCAAAGAAAAAAAAACAAAAAAAACCAAAACCACACCACAAAAAACCAAAACCACCACAAAACCCCAAAACAAAAAGAAAAATCCCACCTTCCACAAATATTAGGGTGGAGGGGTTGAATTATTCATCCAAAAGAGTCAAACAGCTTGGAAATCTCAATCCGTTCATCTGATGTGACAAGCACAAGATAATGTTGAACTGACTTCTTTGATCAGGGACTATCAAAGGGGCCCTGTAGAGTTTGGCTTATAAAAGTCCTATCGAAATTTAATAGTTGGAAGATTGTAAATGTCTTTGACTCCATCATAGCACTAACTTTTACCCTTTTTTCTTGGCTGTCAAAAGACTTGAGCTATTTCTTTCTAGTGCTTGAAAAACAAAGGCAAGTGACATCTAAATATAATCAACATGTGCCAGCATTCAATCTCTCAATAATGACTTAATAAACCCATCATAACTAAAGCCAGGTGAGTAATTTAATGCTAATTATTTCCAATTAACTGCTTCTTTTAAAAACAAAAGCAAAGTGAAATTTTAATGTTTCTTTATCAACTGTGAACATTTCTAATTTGCAACTCACAGAGTAATCATTTTGACTTTCAACTCCAGCCAATTTAAAATCAAAATCCTATACAATTCCCAACTAGATGAATTACAGACCCTCAGTTCCATTGTCAGCTTTGATCAAATCTAAAATTTAGAAAATTTCAAATAATATACTCCAATGAAAAAAAAAAAAAAAAAAGAAGCACAGGAGTTGCAGAGGAGGAATTTTCTTTTTTTTAAAAAAAGATCTTATCATCAAATCCCACATATACAGAGGCTTTTGTCTTTGAAAAAATAAGCACTCCAATGGTGAGGAAAAAATTCTCCCTTAAACTTTATTTTTTTTTTTAATATGTCTTAATGCTTGTTCTTAAAACAGTTGGAGGTCAAGGCAAAAAAGCCTTAAATTCCCAGGCACTGAAGTCCCCCGTGCCTGGCGCTGAGCCTGCTCCTGCCCTAGGCACTGCTGACTCAGAGTGCCAGAGTAGAACCAGTTCCTATCCCCACCCTCAGCCAAACCAAAACCCAAGATCCCAGTCCAGGAGAGGTGCAATTCCCAGCTGCTGGCACTGTGCCTCACACCTCGCTCCCAAAATGGAAAGGGAAATCCAGGCTCACCTGCTCCACCACAGCCACATCGCTCAGGTCTGCCTCCATGCCTGTGTGACAGCATTCCCCAATTCCCCTCCTTCCCTCTCCCCACAGGACCTCTGCAATTCTTCCCTGAGAGGCAGAGAAGGGTTTGCCTTTGACAATCCACGCAGGTAAAGGGATTAGGTGATAAAGAGTAATTAAATTGACAGTCTAATTTAACACTTTGCATTTTGCGTGCTTTTACTGTGTGCTGTTTGAGTTCTTAATAAAAGGTTTAATACACTTTTCATGGCACTTAATACTGTGGAACTAAGCAGCTTTACAACTAAAGGGTCTGGGACTTGCCCAACTGCTTAATATGCAGGCTAGCATATCCTAGGATTCTTCTTTTGCAGCCTCATGGCAAAATACCTATGCCCAGGTGGAAGTTTTGCTCTGGGGCCAAGCAAGCTGTTCACCTGTCCCACACCCTGGTAGCTCTCACAACTAGAGGAGAGCTGGTTTCTCCTGTCCTGCCTTCCACCACCATTTTCTGGATGTGATATTCCAGCCCTTAGGGGTGTACCTCAGCATCCAACTCTCACCAGGCAGGACACAGGGGAGCCTTCACCTTCTGGGCTCCTACAGAATGTGGCCAGACACTCCCTGCAATCCAAACCCCTCTTTGTGTCTTCAGGCAGGTGGTTTCTCTCCAAAACCCTGGAAGCTGCTCACGCGTTGTCTCACAATAACTGAAGTTACTGTCTGCACCAGCCATCAGAGCTGCCCAGGGATGATCAGCAGCTGCATTGAGCTGTCAGGAGCCAAAAATGACATGTCTGTGGATTAATGGCCCAGCCTGTCAGGATGGCATGTATTTGCTGTGTGCAGAAGATGAAACATCTACTTTCCAAAGAGCAGGATTTGCTTTACAACAGACCTCCGCATTGCCCAGAGCAGCGATATTTTTCTGTCACTGAGCGTCAACAAGCTACAGTCTGGAGTAAAATATGGTTTACTAAACCACTGAATTCATAGAGCTTCATAGTCCTCTGTGGCAGATGTTACAAATATGCAGACAGACAGTCCTTATTGATCCAAATGGTTTGCAGAAACTCCATTTGAAAGCATATGTTTCTCTGCTCGACATTTTGACATGAATGACAAGACAAAGCTAGGAATGCAAATGCACAAGAAGAAACTGTTCTTGTGTTGTAAAAGCACATTCCCCCTGCCAAAGAGTTGGTAAACGTTGCACGACTAATTACAGCCCAGAAAGATGTGTGAGCTGACCTACAGGCACAGAACAGGAGGGGAAATCCAACACCATGGACTTAAAACAGCTTGACACTATCTACACAGCCCAATACAACCACTGCTTGTTCTCTCCCTGTGCCAGGACCAGCCTAACAGCAAGTTCCACCATGCAGAATCACATGAATTTCAGGAGACCTCTATGTAAAGAATGACAGCAGCATCCAGCAGCTCAAGTGCTCCCCAGTCCAGGGGAGCCAGGGCATGTTCATACTCCAAATACAGCATTTTTGCCATTTTATTTCCAGGCCTCAACCAACCCTTGCAGATGGGTCTGCACCCTCAGCACTCCTCTCTGGAGACCTGCAGCCCCCCAGCTCCTCCCCAGGCTTGCCTCCAATTCCCTTTCCCCAGCAGCTCCCCATGCCAGTGCTGCTCTCTGGGATGCTTACAGCAAACCCTGCCTTGAAACTGCCCCTCACTCCACTGGGAGTAGAGCTGGGGGCTCCACTCCACCTTAGTGTCTGCTAAACTGGATGATCAAAGCTTTTGTGACAAAAGCACCCTTCCAAAAAACTCTCACCCATCAGCCAAGCTGGCTTTAGAATCAAATAAAACATCTCAATATATTTTCCTGGCCAGCTCTAAAATGGCAGCTAAAATGCAGAACTACTAAATTTCAACAGCCTGTAAATGCTCTACCTGCCTGTACCCAGCACCTGTCAGGAGTCACTCCTGTCCCATTATCTGCCCAGCAGCAGCACACAGAGCCCACACTGCAAAGCAGCATCCTCACGTACAGGCAAACCCCACACATGGACACATCCCGCATCCCCAGCGGGACACCCCTGGCCCTTCCTCTGGGGGCAGTGGGCAGCAAGCAGGACCAAGGCCACTGGAATCCCCAGTAGTGCCCTAAGATGAAAAAGGGGCACTGTCACTATAACTATAGCCACTGTACACTGCAACCTGTAACTATAGCCACTACAGCAGACTGAACACAGAAGCATCTCAGTGTCTGCTTAGATTTACTTGAAATTATCTATTTCAGCACTTCAGTGGTCCTGCATATTTGCTGCTGGTAAGTATTTTATTGGACAGAATTGCTTCAATATAAATCATATAAAAACACATTAAACAAAGGCAAATTTCTTTTCTGCTGATATATAGAAAGGGCTATATAAATCTGGGATCTCTCTTCACAGTTGTCATGGTGTGTGGACTTGCAGCTCAGTGTAGAGCCCAGTGCAGCAGAGCACTCAAGGTTAACTTAAAGCAGCTGAGTACTCCCTGAGAGTTCAAGGAGCTCACTCACCTGCTTAAAATTAGGCACATATTTAATTTGAACCATGCACTTGAACTCCACCATCAATCCCTTTTGTTCCTTCAGCTGCAATTCTCACCTGAAGTGTAGGGTTCTGCTGTGTTCTACTTAACCACTTTGGAAATAATTCCATCAGAAAACAGATACACACATTTCACACGATGAAAATAGTTTTAGAAAAATAGCGAAACATAGAAAAAACTTCCAAGATGCTTCCTTTCATGACTGACTTTTTAGAACCAGAGTCTAAAAGCAGACTGATAACTACCTACAGCTGTAGGTAATTAACCCTCAGGTTCCATCTCCCCACCCATACAGTTTTCATTATAGCACTGTAACAAAACAGTTAAAAATTTAAACAAAGTTCTTTATCTTGAAAACAACTTGGGGGCACAATAAGCTGTGTTGTAGGGTTTTCACCTAGAAATATTTCAGAGGGTATCTATACTACAGTCACATGGAGCACATTATTCAGAAATCAGATTCTGTCCCAGAAACCCATCCAAACATTTGAAACTTTGGCAAAACGGGCAGAGATTTCTTTTTAGTTTTTTTGTTCAAGCTTTTTGCTTACCTTGCTGTGTGTATTTATGATTCTGAGGACTTCTCCTCCTCCTTATGTGCTATAGAGGCCAAACAGACCCCCTCAAAACTACAGAGCTTTATAAATGCAACAACAGAACTAGTAACTGAAAGATAAGACATCTTTCAAAGAAACCTATCAAAAATAAATTCAAAAAAGACAAAGCAACTCTCTCATAGTTATGCTCTACTACAACATGATGCAAAGTTTCTACCAGCATTAATTGATTTGAAAGAAAGCTATCAATTTCAGTAGGGACAAAAGAAAATAATTTGGATAGTACACCTGAAAGTGTACAGTGAAAAAAAAAATTAAAAATCTCTATTAAGGCTGACAATAAATTTAGGACAAAACAAAACTCAGTAAAAAGCTACAGCTCTATGCACTACTTGCTTCTCTTATTGGTTACCTTGCAAGCTTGGAGAACCCACATTTTGTTCTGCTTCCCTCCAACACCAGCAGAAAGCACCATCCATGTCCAGGAATCCAGAGACTTGTGCAACACAGACCAGAAAGCCCAAACTCTTCCCCAGAGCCCGAGAAGTGAGAGCTTTATGGGGAGCTGATGGAGGTGATGGAGGTGATTTGTCCCAGCTGCAGCCCTAACCAGCCCCGGGAGTGGCTCCCAGCAAACAGCCCACAGCTGCTTTGGGTGAAATCACTGATTACAGCTGATTGATTGTCCCCAGCTGAGCAACAATCAAGCCAAAAAACAGGCACCGCCAAACAAATCATTTCAACTCTTAAATAATGTAACAACTGTTTCTGGTAGAACAAATGCTGTTTTTATTTGTTTCCTAAAAATTAAGAAAAATAATAATTAGCTGAGGCAACTGCTTGTATGATGGATTTGAGGCTTCTCATACAAGTAATACAGCTTTACTAAACATGAGTTGTAACCATCCTTTTCTCCCTCCCCCTTCACCACATGTCAGTTTTTACCTTTAATTTTGACTTTCTTCAGAGTTTTCTTCTGCCTTTCTCCTTGCCTTTCCCAGGATGATGCCAAAGGATGTGGTTTCTCTGAGAAATTTCCAACAGGGTCCCCCAAATGTGTTGTGTTTAGATTTATGTCACTCTTTAGCTGCTCACGATGTAAGTTCAAGTCAGTAAAGCAAAATAAAATAAAATAACAAGGTCTGAACACTGTGGTTTCTGTACCACCCCACTAACATGATTTCCTCTGAATGTTCCACTTGTCACCAACCCAACAGCTTTAAGCTCAGAAGAGAGCTATTCCGAAATTTAAACAGATTTTAGGAAGAATTTTCTTTCTTTAAGCAATCCCAGCATAAAGTTTAAACTGTAATCCATGTTACATGCTCAAAATTGTAATAAAGTTCCTCTGTCAGGTTAATTTTTGAGACATTTTCCTTTTCAGAGCTACCCCAGTTTATAGAAAGGAGTGCTCTTGAGCCCAATAATAAGAGCTAAACCTTCACCTGCTGAAGCTCAGTATGCTTGACCCATTCCCTGGAGGGAAGCTGACTTACACAGGTGAGAACCCAGGTTTAAGTGGTTTATTCTATCAGCAGACTAAGAAAAAGTGAGTTGTTTTGCTGAGACTTCACCTACAATGCAGCAATGGTTATCAAAGCAAGGCAGATATTGGGAACGTCACTTTGCAAGACAAGTATTGCACACATGTAGTTGTAACTCAGCATAAAAACATTCTATCAAGTTTCAACTCTGAAATTAAAAAGCACAATTACTCTTTTTTTTTTTCCATTGCAATAGGAGAACATAACATACTAAGAAATAAGAGCAATGCATTCTTCAGATTGAAAGCGGATTGCCCATGGGTTGCAAGCAAATAGAAGAAACTGAGTCACATTTTTGTAAGAAAGTAATTTCTAAACTAATGGGTTGGTAGAACAAGACAGGCTAGAAGTGCTGTGCCACAGATGTCACTTTTGTGAAAGCTCATCATCAAAAGAGCACAATAAAAGGAAGGTACATTTCATGTTCAATCACCTTTGCAATGTAAACATTCCAGAGGAGTTGGGATATTTGGGGTCACACATTATTCCCTATTTTAAGTACACTCAGGGAAGTTCCGGTTGAAAAACCAGAGCACAGTTTGGTCTTCAAAGTTTTCAGAAACTTCTGCAGTTTTTCTACTTCAGCTTTCCAGATATTAAAGGTGAAGGGTCAGACCTGCAGGTGGTGTAAATAAGCACAGCTCTGTGAGAGCTTTCACCTTATGCTCATTTACATCACATGGAAATTATATTTCTCACTTCTTCTGTGAGTAATTGCACATGTATATATATATATATATGCATGTGTGTGCTGAATACATATTATATAGAAAGTGAATGCTTTGATCTGTCAAAAGGAAGATACAAATATAAAACAGGAGACAGGATATGAAAATCATACATTCTGCATTTACTTTGAAAACTGAAAGTTATGGGGAAAGAAACATTGTTTATGTTCAAGGAGAACCTGGTGATTTGCTTAAATAATCTAAAACCAAACCACTAGCACATGAAGGATTTAACAGCTCCCTGTCAGGGCTGACAGGCTCAAGCTATGACTTGCTAAATTTTATACAAACAAATGATTACTAGACAGTGAGAGATCCATTGCAGATTCCTAGTTTTGCAGTGTAGACCCTGGTGCAGCAAAGCACTCAAAACTTAAGGTTAACTTAAAGCTGTTGAGTAGTCCCAGGGAGTTTGGTCAGCTCACTGACCTGCATAAAATTAGGCACATATTTAATTTGAGACCTGTGTTTTAACTCCACCATCAATCAGCAATGCACTTCACCTGTGCATAAAGCAGGTGCTCCCCACAGGGCTCACACATGCTTAAATAGTTTTCTGAAAGAGGGCTGCATGGTTTGATTCTTCAAGATGCTGCTCATCATAAATGTAGTCCTGCAAAGCATTCAAACAGGTGAGTCACATCCTGTGCATGAGAATAAAGCAGCTCTAGTATCACTGATAAGTTAGACCACACTTCCAAACTTTACAGCAAACAGCAAAAGTAAGCCAGGAGGAGAACACTGAATATGAAGAATGCTAAAGTTTATCCCCAAAATATATTGTATTCACAATTTTTTCCACAAATGCAGGACAGTTAAAATTACAGTGTTTTAGTCTATAATATGCAAAAGATCTAACATGAAAGCAAAGATGCCTCAGTAAAAGAGGGTTTCAAGCCCCTGCTCTGGGCTTTGCTGCAGCAATTTTGTGAGTAACAGCACAGCAGCAGCTCAGGACACCTCCAGCAGGTTTGTGTGCCACATCAGATCATGCCCTTGTGGCCACTCAAGCACCTCCTTGCACCTTTTCTGCAGCATGTTCCTTTGCTGCTACTAAAATCTTAAATTGGTCACAAAATTAGAGATTTTTCCAAGGCAAATCCTTGCACTCTTTCTCCAAAGCATCTTTACAGATTTCTGTGTGTACATAGTCTTTTAGTGCAGCTATTTCTGCCATAACTAATTAGTGTATTTATAGAAGATATTTTTTTCTGTGGCCATAGGTTTGTTAAGACAACAAAAACATATGACAAAAGAAGAAAAAAAAATCAAAAAATACAAAGTTTTTGTGGACCAAACCTCCAAACAGCATAAATCCAGTCAGCAAATAGTGCAATTTGTGCCAAGCTACAAAATTGCACCATCTTCATGAGAAACCAGCTTGACAATAGACAAATGAATCCCTCTAAGAGTACTCCTCCTGTAAGCCCATCATCAATATTCCTCATTTAAAAAGTGTTAGGCTGAGTATACTCTTCCAGGCTGGTTTTATGCCACAGTTTGACTTTTCCTCCCTACTGCTAAATGTAGAAATGTAAAAATGTGGGGACTTTAATCACCCCATAAATATACGTGTTGTGTAATTATGCAAATCGAATTAGGAGCAGTGAATGGAATGTTTATTTACCCAAAAACCTGACCTAGAATGCCTGCTGATTTTCCTGGGATGTGAATGCATTTTTACCTCTGTTCAAACAGAATTTTTCACCCTAATGTAGACAGTGATTTTGCCGCACCAGGATCTACAGCTTTTTCCAAATAGCAGTTCTCTAATAAAGTGAAGAAATCCAGCTGCAAAGGGAAATTACAACTTAGTATAAGGGATAAATTTGAGAAGACACTAAATTATCCCAATCTTGAAAGAGAGTGATGGTCCATGAAGAGTAGGAGGGGGAACAGGGATCCATTCTGTTTGGCATTTAAACTTCAGTTCGGGAAGGAAACAATGTGTTAGATTTTTTGGTTTGGTTTTTTCTTGTCATACGACATTGCACTGGTAATTGCATGACAAGACATTAAATAAGAGATATGTGTTGCTCTATCTTTGTCCTCTGTGTTTCAGACAAACAAAAAAAAAAAAGGATTTGTACAGCCATTTCTACCACGATTATAGACATGGCCATTAAAATGTTTTTCTTTACAAAATCAATGGAAAAAAAGCAGAGCTGTGCTTATAGTCTTGTCATTCAGGGACATGATTTCAACAGGGAGCATTGCATCCATTATACAACAAATTCAGTGAAATCTTAAAGAAAGAGATGGCACCAGAGGGCACAGTCACTGCAGTGCCATTATCTCCTGCCTTCATAGTTCCTCCTTGCCTCACTCCATTGGTTCCTCCCCATTTTCAGTCATGTACACAAGAAACAAAAGAGCTGAGCAGTTTTTCTTAAAAGCTTTCCCCTTAACCTAAAACCTGTTGTTCATCAAAGCATTTATATATATAATATATACGTCATAATATATATAATATATATTATATATATATGTATAACAAAACACAGAAAGTTAAATAAAAAGAGCCACACAGCACAGCAGACAGTAAAACCACATTCCAATAATCCTGTGCTTAAATTTAGAAACTGTGTGGAAGTTTAAATCCTTGTTAGAAGGAAAATGTTCTCTGTTTATTGTTTGTTGGATTTGAGTTATAATTCACCTTTAAAGCATTTTTTTACTGCTATGCTAATACCAGCTGCTAAGTTCTCTGAGTGAATTGTCATCTTGGCTATAAAACAGGGTTCTGGGGAAAGGAGAAATCTGAGCATGGTGAATTTTTCTAGCAAGAAAGAGATAATTTTTTTGCTCTTAAAAAAAACCATACCTGTAAGGGAATAAGTGTTGAAATCCATGGGGAAAAAAAGAAAAGTATGGCCCTCAGTCCCAGTAACAGGTCTTCTTTGGCACTTGAGAACGACCACAAGTAGTTTGCCTTTTTATTCATATAGAACAAAATTTACAAAGTCATTCATACATTTTTGTTTGTTTTTTGTTTTTTACTTACTTCGAAAATTGGGAATATTCAAAATACACTTTTACCCCACTTCATTCTTTCATTATTTACAAGTATATACACGAAAAATGTAAGAGTTCATTTTGTTTTTCTTTTTTTTTTTTGTTTCTTTTAAATTTTGTATTAAAAATCTCTGCTGGTTGTTTGTACTGTTTGTTTTCGTCATATGGATGTTCCATGCGAGGGCTCCATCGCTTCTGGAATGACTCCCCCCGGCACGGACTGGAATGACATTGGGATCGGGGTTTTCACGGGGCTCTGCCGGAATAGTCCTCCGTTGGGTGACCTGTGTTTGCACTGTATGGAGGGCATGGTGGCCGAGCTGCTCAGGGGCAGCGGCAGGTTGCTGCCCGAGGCAGCTGTCAGTGTCCTGCTGGCACCATGAGTGGTCTGTTCTGGTAAAAAGGTGCTGACAGAAAGTTGCGTGTTCTGGTACTCGCGCACCGGCTCCAGGGTCTGGGCTGGCTGCATGCCCCCGATCTCCAGCGCTGAGATCTCGATGGATGCTGGGGAGATCTGCTTGTGGGCTATGTCTTCATCAATTAAACTGTTCATGCGTCTGTGCACCTGCTCCAGATTCACTTCTTTGTCCTAGTGGGGAAGAAACCAGAGCAATCAGTCCAAACACCATGTCCAACCCCATCCGGCCCCCTTCCTTTCCTCTGTGTGACCAGAGCTGCTGATCACTCACTACATCACTGGGATTTCAGCTGTGCCTGAGCAAAACCTCAACGTCTGGCGACATCTCCAAATGAAAAACCTGCTGAAGAAAACACCAGCTCAATCTCAGCCCGCTGGAGCTCCTGATGGTGTCAATCCCATCCTCCTGGGAGGTAAACTGATGGCTGGCATCAGGGACCAGCACATCCCTCATGCCCTTGGCTCACCTTGCACAAGCTCAGAAAAAATCCTATAGCAGGAAAACAAATGACCTGGGACTCCACATGCCACTGGGCAGCTCGGCCCTTTGTCACCACATGACAGGTCACCACTATCTCATGTATCTGCAGAGCATTTTCCAAAGAACATGTCAGTAAAAAAAAAAGTGACTTCAGGGTAGTTGCTTCATTGAAATCTACAGGCCAGGGGTTGTGGTGGTGATGAATTCCTGCCCTCCCATCAGGAGGCCCTGGATCACCTGTGTGGCACAGAGTATAAAGCCACTGGAGCAGCACTGAGAGGCCTACTCTGGGAGCCCAGGGGAGGGAACCATGCATTTGTGTTTGCAACACTTGCATGACAGACCATAAGCTCTCTGTCATCTTGACATGTCATCTGGAAAAGTCTCTCTGTGGTCAGAGCTCAGGAAAACAGCGTTGGTCTTTCGGAAATGCATCACCATCTTGTGAGAATGCATTTCCTAAGGTTCACAGAGTGGTCTCTTCAT
Organism: Emberiza elegans; assembly: GCA_024865655.1. Lineage (NCBI taxonomy): Eukaryota > Metazoa > Chordata > Aves > Passeriformes > Fringillidae > Emberiza > Emberiza elegans. The sequence goes on along the minus strand of JALJVW010000241.1, from coordinate 27,968,835 downwards.
CTGTCTGTCAGAACCGCTCACTCAATACACTTTAGTTTCCATGAGGAAACACAGCAAAAGGAGTTGTCTTTAAATCCTGAAGCAGCAAAGACCTACAGTGGGCTGTTTATCACCTCAGTACGGCACTCAAGATGCTCAAACTGGGAAGCAACAAAATTGGCAGGGTGAAGTCAACCACCTGGGATGCTGTCTGACTGAATTTTAACAGCTAGCATTGTACTGCCAATAAAAAGGTATTACATTATATAATTTCTCTACATTTCATAAAGCACAGCTATGATTGGAGCTGTAGTTATTTGATGCAAGTGTAACACACAGAATAGCAGCAAAGCATAACAGCCCAACAACCCTGGAACTGGAGAAATTCCCTGGTCCAACACAAACCTCTAATTACATTACTCAGACAGCAAGACTCCAACCTAGGGAGCAAGAGTACCCAAAACTTTTGTGTTCCAGTAATCCCCGACTGCCCAAGGTCAACATGATCTTAAATGTTGGTTTAACACAATACCAGCAGCCTTACTGATTCATACCAAGGTCCAGGCTCTGTGAATGAAGTACAAAGTGTCACTGCCTTTGTACTTCTCACTCCTTTTAATATTTCATCACTGGTGTTCAGGTGGAGCACAGAGAATTACAATCTTATTCCAGTGGTATCCTCTGCTATGCAACTCTGCTTTCCCCTGTAAATTGACAAGCCAACTCCAAAGTCCTTGATTCCAGTCAATGTCAACTACAGATTCAATTGTAACCCTGTGATTTAACACCCCTTCTACATTACTCAAGAACTGTTGAATTTGCTGATCCCTGCATGGGTTTGGAAATGAATTAGTGTTACATGATGTACAGTTCAAACCTGTGTCTTTAGCTTAGGCTAAATCCATATTGATTTCAACTGGAATATAATTGCTCCACAATTACAGGGCTGAGCTGCAGGTTGCAAATTCTTTGCTAATCAGTGGAAAATGAATTCCTATTTAATTTATGTCATAAATTCACCAAAATCCCAATGAAGCTCCCAGAAACCTGGGGATATAATCTTCCTCACCAAAGCAACAAATAACTTTATAAAAATCCTGCTTTTTCAGCCAAATCCTCTAATCAGATAATTTTGAGTTAGAGAAAAATCAATGGATAATAAAATAAAAAAAAACTTTTTGACATGAAGGGATCACACAACATTTGATCAGATAACCCCTGCAGCTGTATTAAGTCCTTCCTGACAACAAACACACCTGACCTGTCAGGCCCTTCATTCAATACATTAGACAGTGCACCAAGCTGATGATAACTCACTCTTCCCCAAACTCTGTAGCCAGGAAACTTAAGAATTTATGGTACAGTGGCCAGAGGATTACATGGATTTAATTCATCATTTTCTCAACTCCTTTTTCTTGAAGTAAAATTGCAGACCTGGGGCAAACGTGAGATAAGTTCTTCCATTATTCCCAGCGGGAGTAAGCTCAACCTCTCTGGGTGGGTTCCTTTGGAACAGATGTCCAACCACGCACTGCTGCATTTGCCTCACCTGTCTGCCAACAAAATCTTGCTGCAAAGTTCAGCTTGTGCACAAACTGCACCTAGCAGCACGTATGATGATGCTGTGGCTAAGGAGCTAACTCCCAGAAGGCCATTATGCAATGCCTCCTTAGGGACCCTGTAATGTTTCTTTTCTAAACGATGCTGCTAGCTGGGATGTGGACTCCTAGCTGGCATTCTGGGTATCTGGGACTCATATTCTTGTCAAGCCTCCATTACAAAATAAGAAAACAAAAGAGAACTTGGGTTAGAACTGAGCAAATATTAGAACAAATATTCCTAAATGAGGCTTTGGTGAAATGCTCATGACTCATTTACACTTTTCTGAGCTTTTGCCAAATACTGATGTCTTCTTCAGATCATTTTGAGTGAAAATATACATCAATGTTTTATTTATATTTTAATTTTTTTTTTGATTGCAAGTACATATTAAGTGCATTCATCCTGCTTTAATAGTGGAAGAAGTAAAATGGGACTTGGATAAAGCCAACCCAGAGAGAAAGGTAAGGTTTCAATAACTGCAACAACAGTCGTTAATTGTTTGCAGAGCAAAAAAATAAATTCATGAATGAAGCAGGACCTTCATTTGGAGCATCTGGGCACAGAAGGTAGTAAAATTCAAAGCATGAATTAATCTTGATTAATTGAATTAATATTTAGCTGAGCCCTTTCAGATGTAAACATGAAGAGCCACAGATGGGATGCTCTTAATACACATCTCTGGGTCCAGATCACAGGGACTGCTAAGGACCACATCCTTTGGGATGTCCCCCTCTCCTGGCCTGACAGGCCTTTTCTTCTGCCATGCACAGTCCACCCTGGGACAGCATCCTCAGGAAATGGTGGATTTGCACTTGCTTATGTTTCACAATACAAACTCATGTTTCACTGTGCCAAAATTTTCATTCTCAATAAAGATTAAAACCAGTTCCTGCACACAGACACCCCATCCTATCTACAGCAGAACACTTTGTGAAGTACATAGAGAAGTAAATGCTTGGGATCTCTTTAAGAAGTAGGGGTGATGATTTCACTTGCTTACTTCTCTTTCTTCAGCATTAAGGACAACTAGCTGGCCTTATTAAGATCAAAGAAAAGTTTTTAAAGGCTTTCAACAGAACAGGAATTCACATTATTCCCTCTTTTCCTTGTCAAAATAAAATGTTTGCAAAGGTTATGGAAAACAACTTGTCTCTGAGGAATTATAAAATCACATTTTTAAAGGTTCTTTCCTTTTTCTTTGTCTTATTAGAAAAGAGCAGCTAAATAACTAAATGTCAAGGTTTGTATGAGACTATCTTAATGGTGAATGAATGATTCTTCAAATCCTTTTTAAAAAAACCCAAGATTAAATTCAGAAACCCTTGAAAAGATTAGTTTGTCATTGCACACCATAAAACTGCTTTGAATCCCAAGATTTCCAGAAGCAGAGGTTTCGGGATAGCATTATGTGACAAGTCAACTTTTCAAACTCTGTAAATTCCGTAAACCGAATCTTTTTTTTTTCTTTATTTTTCTTCTGGGAAATTCAGTAACATGTCATATGTTACTGAAAACTAACAAGCTAAATGGAGAAAGGTTTAAATGGCAATAAAGCCAGAAAAAGAAATCTTAAAAGTTATTATGTTTTATCCATTGTCAGCTTCATGTTCTCTTTCTTTTTTCAATTCTGTGCTTCTCATTAAAGATCAGTAATTTGTAAAAAAAAATTTTTTTTTTCACTTAACATTTAAAATTGAGTTAATATTATAAATATGTCACATCTCAGACATTTCATGCCAATTCAACTTCACTTCTCATCTATTTCTGTGTAGGACACAAGTATATGCTTGTGTTGCCAGGAGAAGATAAAATAGTTTTCCTTTGCTGTCTTCATAATTCTATTTTCAATATTAATGTTGTACTCCAAATGGATCAGTTGAAGAAATTAATCAGTGAAGGAAAGAAACGTGTAAGGAAAATTAATTACACACCCAGGCTTATCCTCTGCAGCCTAAGGAAAACAGCTAAACAACCATTGCTCCTGGTCAGGAAATTCTATTATGCATAAATAGCAAGTGAAATGTCAATGTCCCCCAGTGAGTTTGAGTTCTGGAAGGGCCTTAGAAGGGCAGGCTTCTGATATGTCCCCAAGCACTTGATCATGAGCAACAGGTTCAGTGGCCTATGACTGACAGCAGGAGCACGCCCTGGCTTGGAGTCATCTGGAGGATGCTCACCAGAATCACCTGGGAATGACTAAACCTGCACGGTCACACCTGCAAGAAGCTCTGGCTCCCTTTAGGACTACCCAGGTCTGCCCTTTTCACACAGAGTGGAATTATGACAAGATAATGCAGACACCATCATTTACAGAGTAATCAATTTTTTTTCCTTGCTTATTTTCTGTGACTCTTGACAGTTGGTTCTAATAAATCCTGAGGGCAGTCATACTGAATGAATATGGTACCAATTGGGAGGTTTGGAGCCAGTTAATGTGATCAAATTCAAGGGTGTTGGAAAGGAGCTACTGGCTGATGTTTTTAAGAAACTGCATACATCACTCTAAACACAATTAATTAAATGGTAATACTGCTTAGCTTACTGGCTTGCAACACTTGGGATCTTCCAAAGGAAAATTTTTTTTAGAAAAATATTTTAATTAAAGACACCATTGTGATTTCTGTTTTTTTACTTGTGATTTCTGTGAGCTTATCACAGAGTTCTAGAAAAGCCACTTCAAGGCATAAAAATGCTACAAGATGATGAAGTAGTTCCATCAAGGCAAAAAAGGAAGACAAATGCCCAAACAGGAAAGTCTAATATCTGCAGAAATGTGATGCTAAAACTATGCCAAAACTGTGATAAGTTGCATCAACATCCAACACATGCAAATAAAAGCACACTAGACTGGAGAAGAAAAAGATTGATGGTCCTGACCCCAGAAGGACTAAAATTTCAGAAACATAGCCAATATGGGCAGACAGGCTCATACAGGGAGGGAATAACTTGCATATGTCAATACCTCCCAGTCAGGTGCTGGTAACTGTGCCAAGAATTAAAAGCCTGTTAAAGCAGTTAACAAGACTCAGGAGATATGCAGAAAACAAAGCTTTTAAGGTAATATAGCCTTAATCATCAATCAGGGCACGTTTCTGCTTTGGTTTTTTGTTTCCTGTCCTGGGTGACAACATGAAGGATTACCTTTTGATGAGAGAAAGAAACCAAGACAGAAATGCTAATATTAGGTTCTCATTCTGTGCAAGAACTATTTTAAAAAAACTAGGTAATTTTGTGAGTAGGGCTGGGTTTCAAAATTTGAGACAAACTCCAGTGTCAGACAGACACTTCCTCTTCTGCCCTTGACCAGGAAACATGCTGGTCTCTCTCCCACCCATATAAAAGTCCTCCTGACTCATACATGTGTGTTCATAATGACAGGTGTCTGTCAGAGGTCATGAGACACGGGTGCTGGAAGGCACACCTGAACTCAGTTAGAAAGGAACACTCTGAGGCACTTCCAGGCACAGCCAGCCATACTGCAAAACTGAAAAAGGAGGCAGAGAAAAAAAACTAAAACAGCAAAGTTTTCATGCCCAGGTACCCACAAACTATTCTCTTCTTACTCAGCATCAAACCCCACAGCTCCACCCTGCAACCAGCTTCAGTCTGTGGGGTTTCAGACATCATGGACTCAAATATTTACCTTGTTAAAGAGAAATAAAGCAGCAGCAGCTCTGCATGTGTACAATTGGTTAGGATTATTCTGAAATCCTGTATTCACCCAGGGTCATTATCATTACTTTCAGTTACAGCTCCTGCATATGCAAAGCTGTAGTTTTAATTTATTCCAGGAGGCTCTGACAGATTGGCAAAACCAGGCATAATTGGCTTGCTCAAGAAGAAAAAGCAGTGATGATATATGTACTAGATGTGCTGCAAAACAATGGCAATACAGTATGGTGTTACATTAATACCAACAACCCCTTTTTAGCAAGACTCACTGTGTGACACTCATTATTCCGGAGATTCCGCAGCCGACAATGCAGTGAAATGCAGGGAGACGTGTACACAGATGCAGTGGTGATGGATGTCTGCTGTCATTAATTTAACACAGGCAGCTGACCCAGTCAAACAGCACTTAATGCTACATAAAATTTGCTGAGTGGTTTCTGACTGTGCTCTGCTCAAAGCTGGTTTGACCATAACAGAATCTTATTGGAAATACGCAGGGATGCACCTCAAGAGTCTACTTGAAAACCTGCTTTTAGAAATAGGCCCATTCCTGCAATCAAGCTTCTGCTCTTACAAGTAGAAGCTCTACCATGCATTCTAAATTAGCAATTAGCTAAATTATCATCCATAAACCAGCTGTTGGAAGAAGGCACTGAGACTGACATCAGGTGAGGTCCAGTTGGCTGTTACCTAATTGAAAGAATAAAAGAAATGAAAGTTTTGTAGTATGTTAATTTCATTTAATGTGGAATCATCTGCAAAGAAACAAAACTTCATAAAAATTATGTACAAGAGGCCACCGTATTCACTAAGTGATGCTCTCCTTTGCCAGAGAGCAGAAATTCCATTATGAAGAGACAGTAACACTCTTTTTCCTTCTAAGTAAACCTGAAAAAAAAGTGAGATATCACAGAATCCTGCAAAGTTGATGTTAATGTAGAAATTAGATAGAAAATTATTTTAAATACATTGCCAAAGTTTATTTCCAGCTACCCTCAACCAGAAAACAGGTGTAAATAAATTATTACCAAAAGCCTAGACACCAAACAAGTAACAGTGACTGGCTACAGAACTGGTAGCAACAACTTTTATGAAGCAGTTCACATCTTCCCACAGTCCTGTTGCACTCCTTACCCAGGCTGTATTTATCTAAGCTGAAATCACATCTAGGCAGGGGTCTAATGCTGATGTGTCCCACGGGTCCTGCCTGTGAGCCTTGCCAGCAATACCCCAGACAGCAATCTCCCCAGAAGGTCCGTGAAGCTGACCATGCATACCACTTTGAGCCAGCTGAACCTCTCTCTTTGTCTTACTTATCCTCTTGAAGCGCATCCCTGTCTCTGTGAATAGATACCCAGGACACAGTCCTGATGGGGAACAGCAGGTTGCCCCACAGTGTCTTGCAGTGATCTGCTCCCACATTCACCACCATCCATTAACTAAGTGCAGCCACAGAGAGAACAGTCTAGACCTCACAACAGACCCAAACCTGCCAGGGAAGAGCCTGTGATGAGCATTTTCATTTGTTACTCAATATGAAAGGGACATCCAGCCTCATGCTGAGATATTCAAGTTTAAAATCCTTACCAACCTTGGTTCACCAGCTGGTAACCCAACGACAATGAGAATGAGTGAATGGTTCACATGGTACAGATGTTTCCACAGTTTTCATTATGTTAAAAATTAACAGGACAATAAGAGAATGCAAAGAAACATTTCTCAACACAAGCAGCAAAATGCAGTACAGAATGAGTGCCGGTTGATGAGCATGCCAATGTCTCTGCAAAGGAACTCAGGAGAAAGGAGAACTTGCAAGTGGAGAAACCTCTACTGTGTACACACTACAACTGCAGTTACAGGCATTTCCAACAACACAGAGGTTGGGATCAAGGGGAGTGCCAGGGGAGGTAAAGATGAGGAGGAAACTAACAGGGATTCATCTGTGCAGGCATTTTCAACAAGAAACCAATCATCTGTATGTTCATTAGAAATTCTCACCATGCTTCTGAGGCCCAGCCTCACATCATTGGCCATCTCCAGATGGAAAGGGAAAGGAAGATGTGGGGAGAAAAAAAGAAGGATCAAGATAGTGAGGCTAATAATGTAATTAATATTTCACTCTTTTCAGCAAACATGTACTCATCATTTCTTATACTTCTGGTCTGAAACAGCATTGTAACAAAAGAGGATGGCCCTCAAGAGGGTGGTGTTTTCAGAATTTGACATCCATCTAAAATTACACTGTGAGATGACAGATTACTCTTTTATGAAGGAAAAATTAAATTAATGAAGGTACTATTCCAAAAATTCACTAAAACTTAATGGTTTCTTTACATTGCTTTACACATTTTTTTAATCCTAAAATATAATCTAGTCCATAAGGGATGCAATTTCTCACTTTAGTGAGCCCAAATCAAAGCAATGCTATCCTTTACAGTCTGAATTACTCTACTGGAGCATCAGGAGTAACAGATTGCTCCACACCCTCCTTCTTCACCATTCCTGTCAAGTCACATGCAAATCTCAAAAGTTCCCATTTTTTTCCTAATATGCCAGGAGGAGAAGAGAGAGTTGGCACAGGAGACAAAGAATTGCTTCTACAACCTGTTTGATGCCCAGTGTTAGCTGATTTACAAAGCCTCTCATCTCCACTCCAGCTACATGAAAGCCTTACAAAATCCTTACTCCTGACTATTAGCCACAATTTTTGCAATTAAAAACCAAATTTTGAAAAGGTTTCTGCACCCCCATTCAGGGCTGTATTTTGGAAACTGCCCAAGCTCTTATTTTGACATAAGACAAGACATGATTAGCCAAATTATTAAAATAGCTCAGCATAATAAAAATCTAGCCACCAGTTACCCCAAAGATAACTCTTGCATACTTAATAATTCTGAAGAAATAGTACTTGTTGAGTGAGTTTTTGTAGTTCTTTTTTGTACATGTGCCTATCAATATGGGTCTGGAGTTATGGAAAATCATAACCAAGCCATTGATTATTTAAAAAAATATTTTCCACAGTATTGGTATCTGTGATACCTTAATATTTCATTAATATTGACCACAGATTATTTCAGGTACTACAAAATTATTTAAAATCAATTGATAAATAGGTTTATAAATTGCATGTTAATATCATTGCATGGTAAGGTCAATCTTCACCAAATAACCTCAATGCCCATGTTACTCCCACTCTCTGCTTCATACATGGTGCTTCAAAGCAACTGAAATTTGACCCTATGCCACTAAAAGGAATGGAAATGTTTTTGTGTTCTGGGTGAGATTAGAATTCACCTCCTATTTGATTTTATGTACATGCTTAAATGCTTAGTCAGATCAAAACCTAAGGCATTTTACAAACCACAAAAATGCAAAAGAAATTTGAGAAAAAGTCACATTTTATGCTTTTTATTATTTTAAACTTTTACTGATTTTGTTATTTTACACCCCCTTCAAAAATTCAACTTTAAAATACCGCCATAGGCTGAGATAAGACATACAAAAATTAGCTGTGTAAACATTGTGTGAAGAATCTAAAAGAATCTGACACATTAAGGCTCCAATTCAGTAAAATACATAAGCTCATGCCAAGCTCATGAGTAGCCACAGAAGTTCTCTGGCATAGGCAATGTAATGCAAATTAAGCAAGTACTTACACTCATCACCAAACTGAAACTTTAAACAGGTTATTTCTTTTTGATTCCCCTGTGTGGCAACACTCATTTTTTAAGCTTATTTCTGCTGAATAATTTTCTTCCCCCCCTAAGGTTCATGCAGGTAAATCCAGATTTTATCCCTAAGGATCCCATTAGCAGAGTTTTCTTACATGACAGAGAAAAATTAAACAAAACACAAAAATCCCTAATATGCTGGTACTCAATTGCTTCACCACTGCTTTGGGTAGCAGAAGCCTGGCCCCAGTGCCATAAATCACAGGGATGGTATGTCACCGTTAAACCCATTACAGCCTTGACCAGAATCTATGGTGATCAATAGCAGGAGTGGGTGATTTCATTGGAGTCTGGATGTGCACCCTGCCTGGGACCAGGAATTACAGAATATCTGCTTCACTACAGGCACCTCCAAAGAGAAAATCTTGTTTCTTCACTCACATAAAAAGCCAGCATGGAGTTAGTTAAGATGCCCTTCCAGCTATTACCAGCCTCTGTACAAGGTAATTTATATATTATATAGGCCTTTTTTTTTTTTTTGACTGGTTCTTCCAGCTTATACTTTATCATCAAACAACAGTAAACTTTGCATTCTGGGTTGACTGGTTCCTAACACCGCTTTGCTGATTTAAAAATGCTACTTAAATGAACTTCCTCAGCTTATTACATTCAAAGCTGGTTTGAAACTGAATTTCTAGATGGCATTAAAATGCATTATTTTGCCAATGTTTGCATGATTTATTTTCCCCAAACAAACCTTTATTTATTCTTAGAAAAGTAGAATACAATACAGCAGTACAAACAAATGATAATTTATATGCAACTGAGCAAAAAATGTACAAAGATTTCAGACATGTCATTAAAATACAGAAAAAAATAATTTAAAATAAAAACAAGATAAAATATAGAGAACATGCAATGAAGGGAAAATAAAACATTGGGTTGATGATCTCGTGTTTCCTTTCATTCTCAAAAGGAATCATCCTGGCACAAATCAAATTATCACATAAAAAGATAACACCACAAAGGAGACAAGGTAAATGAAGCAACAAGGAAAAAGACAAGGAAAGTGAAAATAATGGTGAAAGCAAGAGACTCTTTAATAATCAAAACCAACACTGCTGACACCGTGCTGAAGATACAGAAGCCTCAATTGCCATGAAATAGTATCTGGCTGGAGAACTAAAGTGAGATGAACACAGTACAAATCACAATTTTTAGCAGTGACAAATTTGGATCCATTGGACTCGTGGCTGCCAGCTCCTATTTCCATTTGTAAGGTACACTGGGATTCCTGCTCTTCTAATACCAGAAGAGAGCCTTAGTGGGTAACTTTCATGACTGCTAAAGCTGGAAGAATGGATTTCTGAGGTAGGCTGGGATTTGCACATCAGTGGACATGGAAAAAAGGGAGTTTTAGGCAGGTCACAAGAGGCTGCCCTGGCCAGAGATACAGGGTTCTTTTCTTTCACCCTGTGTGCTACCAAAATACTCGTGACAATTTTTAGAATAGTTTTGTTACCTCCCACTATCTCATAGAGCTTGCAGAGTCTAGACTTTTTGAGATTCAAGACATTATTAAGCTTGGAGTAACAGGAAATAGGAATTATAAGGTGCTGTTACTAGTACACAAGACTGCTCCCACTCTGAACAGTACCTGAGATGCTGCTCCCTTTTAATAATTTAAAAATAAAGAAGACGGAAAAGTGAAGAGTCTATTGAATAAAATTATTTGCAGAAGCATGAGAAAGGAAAGAAATCACAAACTAAGCTGTGATTGTTAATGAATTACAAATTTGACACAAGTTATGAGAGAATGACTAGAAGCAACTCAGGAGGTGGAAAACTATGCTATGCCTTAACCAATAAAACCCCCAAAATCTTCTTACACTAAAGATCCCCAAATACACTGGGTCCAGTTTCTGAAACATTCACATTGCTAGGAATAGCACAGCTGGTTTGGAAAAATAGATTTTTGATTAATCATATATATTATCTGTGAAAAGAAAGAATAAAACTAAGAATTTATTGGGGTCATTCCAACACAGTCTTTCAAGAGCTACATCAAATATAAGTGAATCAATATCAGGTCTTATGAGAGATGTAACAAGTGTAAGATCCTAAAAAACAAAAAATCATTCTGCACAAGTGGCTAATTTTGTTTAATATGGGGTTGCCTGTTAATTTTTTAGTGAATAATCTCATGTACAGTGAAAAACATGGGACTTTAACTTTCTTTCCATGAATAGTAGGATATTTTATCTTTGCATATAAGTTCCCATTGTTTTGTGGTATATGGATGAACAAGGAATGCTTTCTTCATAGCTCTGATGAGATCTGAGAAGTAATAATCTTCAGAGAATAGCAAATCACAAAGACACAGCTGATAAAGCACAGAGGATGCTGTGAGCCCATTGCAGGAAGCAGCCACGCTGGATCATAAGGACAACAAAGATGTGAAAACTGCCTTTCATTCCTTCAAAGGGGATAAAAGATACCAACAATCTGATGATGTGGCAAAGCCCTTGGCTGTTAAACGATCCAAATTACATTATGGCTTACTGATATTGTGAAATAAGTTCATAGGACTGACAGAAAAGTTACAGAAATCCAGAGGCAATCGTCAAAAGTTAACATTTATATGGTACCAGTTTTAATAACTTTATCTGATAGTCTGGTCATTTAAAAGGGACATAAAGTGACTGAACAAAGACTCCAGGATAAATATTAATTTTTCACAACTCCCTAATTTTCTGAAGCTTATCAAAGTCAAAAATTAGGTATCAGTATTTCAGGCTGAGTAGCAGCTGTGTAAGTTCAAGATTTTAACACACAGAGATAGATGTATGAGCTGGCTAAATTTCACTTGTGGGTATTGGATGGCTGGGTACCAACAATGAGTAAAGGGTGATTATAAATTCCAGAATATCTTTTTGGAAAAATATAATGTAGTGCAAGTTTTTTTCTGTCTTAGAAAGCAATAAGGTAATTTTAGCATTACCAGATATTTTCCAGCTTGAAGAGATTTCAAACTTGAGCCCTAATAAAAGAATGGGGCATGGTGTTGCGGCAGTACATTTTTTCCTGATGCTGGAGCTAATCTTTCTTTTGTTAATCTGATAAGGATTAAATAGGATAACATTAAGATTTGTACAGCACAACTCATTAGAAACATTTTTACAAATCTCCTTCAAATAGAATAAAAATATCTTGTAGCAACATCCTGAAAAAGATCAACCCAGCCTTTGCTCTTCTAGCAAGAAATTTCACTACTCCTTGAAAGATACAATTGTGAACCAGTGGCAACATGTAAAAATAAAGGTAATTCATCTTTCCTGGAGGTTTGTCTTAATTAATTGACATAGTGCATAGGGACAATACTATTTTTACATTTTTGTGAGGTTGAGTTTCTTCATATGTGAAAAATGTAAAAAATATCCTAATTGGAAGCAGTGTCCCCTTGACACAACTCTTCCTATGAAGTCTACAAATGTAGACAAGGTTAATATCAACATCCAAGTTATGTTGTCAGGTTTCAAAAGACAGGCTTCTGTTTGTCTCATAGTTAATACTACATACTGCAAACTCAGTGTAATTAAGAGCTGTGATTTATACCATGCAGACATCTGAGTCCTTGGACATCAATGTATTGGCTCAGCCTAACTTCCACAAAAGCCTAAAGAATACAAAGTGGAAAAAGAAAAGACAACAAACTGGCAAAAAACACCACCTTAATGTCAGCTGAAAATGTTTCTCCAATGCCAAGGAAGGCAATGCACATTTTTTTAGCCACAGACTTCACTGACCCCCAACATAAAAAATAAGAGTCTCTAAAAAATGCTTTTTCTCTCTCTCCAGCAAGCTGCACACAACCCTGCCATAAATCTGCCATAGTAGTTGTACATTTATTGTCCCAGCATTTCTTTTTTTTGGAGTTGGCAATTGACATGATACAACCAACCAGGTGGGCCATGCCAAAGTGAAAATGCTACACGAGGGCTTCACAAGCCAAAACAACTCCTTGTTCAATTCTGGTTCCAGTGTAATTTTTTTCCAAGTGATTTATAAAGCTCCCAACAGGGTGAGGGTCACAGAAGCCAAATGTTGCCACCTTCTCTTTGCCTCATTGGCAATATCAAAGTCTAATCTCAGACTGCAAAGAAAATCAGCCTTTTCTGTGACCCTCCACAAGCTCTGCTTCACAGAAGAAAGTAGCTGGGACACATCCCAGTTCCCACAATTTTTATGTGGTATCACAACACTTGTGTTCTGCCAAAGCCTTCCCAAAAGCAGAAGAAAATCAGCAGCATGATTTGAGTTTGCAGCTCTTACTGAACTAATGACTTGGCTGGAGTACCAGATGCGGCTAAGAGGCAGATTTTAATGTTCTGTGTATGCTACCCGTGCTGTAGCTCTGTCATTACATCTCTTGCTGTAGAAATGCTGCTCAACACACAGTGCTAGAAATGAGCTATGCTGAACACACTCCTGCTGGAGATCAATCTCTCCTTGTGCTTTTTGTCCCCTGTTCCAGGGCTCCTGCTTCAAACAGAGAAGTGCCCAGGACTCCACACCCCACTCAGCCCTGGATCCTGTCCTTACCATAGTTTTGAAACCTGGTTCTTTTAAACACATCCCATATTCACCACCTCTTTCACAACTAGGTTTCCTACCTTAATTGCAGTAGCCATCAGATGTCCACCTCAATCCCTCCTCACTGGTAGTACATGAATAAAATATGTCAGGCCACTGATCTGCCAGGAAATATGGCTACACTCGTTTGCTGGTTTAGTGGAGTGGATGTTGAGGTCACTGTGACAAGAGCCCCAACCCCTGGTGTGCAGCAGGGCTGGAGCACTGTGGCCATGTGGCACGTGTGGCCATCGGCCTAGGCAGAGGGCTCCTGAGGATCCTGCCTGTCCCTGGCTCTGGGCAGGGGTCACCCTTCCCTCTGGCTGCTCTGATCAACCCAAAGGTGCCTCTAGCTGCCTGCCTGTCCTTGCACCCAGGTGTCCCTTTGATGGGACCCCTCATTCCAGCCCACCCTGCCTGGCACACCCTCCATACACCTTCCTGCAGCCGGCCCTGTGCCCTCTCACATCCTTGTTCAGCCTTCTCACCTGCTGTGCCAGGGCTCTGCTGACTCTGCTCCCCCTCTCCTGGCAGCCTCCCCATCACTGACCTTTCTGGAACCTGTCCATGCTCTGTTTAAGTTTAATTTGCCTCTAAACCCAGCCTAGTTATGCTCCAAGGGCAGGCCCAGCCCCACAGACAGCATTCTCCCCAAGCACAGCTCTACCATGGGAGTCACTTCAGTTTACTTTAAAACAGAGAAGGTTAAAAGTATTCTATGTTTGACAAACAAACTGCCAAAGAGCACTACACATGTACAAGAGCAACCTTCATCAAGAACACACTGGAGGGAAAGGGAAGGAGAAGGATGGGAAAGGGAGAAAAGCTGGGATTGGGTACGCAAAGGTATGCAATAGTCCTTCTTAAAAGTATTAAAAAAGAAAGGAAAGGGATGGGTGAAAAAAAGAAAATATTTAAACTCAGGAAGACAGGTCCTTTTCCAGCATTGGAAACTGAGTATTCAAAACTCCTTGCAATAAAAAAGCGAATTTATTTCACCTTAGCTATATGAAACTGCCTTTAAATCATATTCTCATCTCACTCTACAAAGATACACAAAGGCAATTCCCTGAGTGTAGAGAGGGGAACACACCACACAGGATGGCCAGAGAAGTGCTTGTGCACACAGCATGAGGACACTTTGGGAAGCATCCCTGCCCGTGCCCTGCAAGATTTCACAGTGTGCAGTGAAACACTGCTGGGCTTTAGACCTTCACAACACTAGCATGGGGCCACCTTTGGAGTTCAGCAGAAGCAACTTCTACAAGACAGCAGGGCAAAATCATAGCATAGGGAACTGTTTGGATTGGAAGGGACCCAACTCCAACCCCTCTGCCAAAGGCAGGGACACCATCCACTAGACCAGGTTGCCAATTTGCCAAAATTGCTTACAGGTGACAGGTATGTCAGTTAGTCTACTGCTCCTGCAACTTGAAAAAGAGAGATTAGAATTGGTGGGCTATGTACTATTTTCCAGCTGCAGTGTAGCTCACTGCTATTATTAGATTGTAAAAGACATCTGTTCCAAGATGAAAGCACCTACAAATGCCTCAGTGCCTCCAAAATTGCAAGAGGTTAGTTTGTTAAACATTTAAACTAGGTAAACAAATACAAACTTAATGGAAGACAGATCTGAGAATAGACTGATTATTCTATCTTAGCATTGCTAACTTCTTCTGGCTGCTGTGCATGGAAACTTCAAACCCAAGAACTTCTCAGGTATAATTTCCTAGATAAAACATGTTATATGAAGGTCAGCTTCCTCAGAGGCTCCTACTTTTAGAAATAAAACTGACTTCAAAAGAAAGGAAGCATTTAAACAGTGTCATGGCAATATGGCTTATTCAATTATTAACTAGCTGATTTATTTTTAATTGCTTGTGTACCTCTTCAAACTCAGCCTAGGTCAGCCATGAAGGAGAGCAGCTACCAGACGTCTGGCAGCTGCAGAGCCTGCACAGGATGGACTCGGATCTCCCAGCCAATGGATGGGGCTCAGATCAGAGAAAACATCACCACAGATGGCACAGCTGGGTGCCTGTGACTGGCCTCCCCGTCACTCACAGCAGAGTGGCCGAGGGCATGTTTCTGAACCACTCTCTTACCCCTAAAGGTGGTCTCTCCAGGTCAGGGCTGAGGCACATTGGTGGGGCAATGAGGGGAAGTTTGCACTGCTGCTGCCCATGCTGTATCTGCTCTACAAATAAATAGAGGACTTTAGTCTCCAGGGCTGTCAGTTTGGCACCTTCCATGTGCACAAAAGACACTTTTGTTTGTTTGCTTTTATTTTCTTAGAAACAACCACCCAAAAAGTTATATGCAAAGCTTAGTATGGCAAATCAAAATAAACCAAATTTATTGCGTGAGAGCACCTAAAATCCCACAACTTCCACTTGCTCTCTCTTTCGTGTTTTCTACTTTTAATTGTGATAAGAATAAAAGTTATGGACCTCTTTCGGTGTTTCTTGATGACAACGGTTGCTGTTCCACCACAACTCCAATGCTGCCACCAAGCAAGCAAGAAGAAGGCCTATTGCTAAAATGCAGAAAACTCCTGCAAAACTGTGCAGCTTGAGTGCCTTCCCATCTGTCTGTGCATTGGTATGGCTGTTCAGGTCACAGCGTCCCATCCGTGGCCACCACTTCTGTTTAAGAACATCCAAATCTCCACTTTCTTGCAACTCTAGGATCCTGCAGAAATTTCAAAAGACAAGTATTATTTGCAATAATACTGTTTTACAGTTTTTTGTCTTTTCCTTGTGCTTCACAGCTCTTAAATCTGCCATCCCATAATTCAAAACTCCACCCCCCTCCACCACCAGCGTGTTGTAGTCTTCATCTGAAATTCCCTTACACCAACATTTCTTTCTACTCACAGCAGCAGGTAAACTCCACTGGGTAACTTTAGGAAAAAAAGACTGTCAAAAATTCCACTGCAATGCAAACAGCATTTCCAGGGGAAATCACCACATTCCAGTAAGTTATGCCTGGTCTGGCTACATTCAGCTGCAGCAGCTGGTCCCACTAGTGAAATGCTCAACCCACTCCACTGCTGCTCTCCTACAATAATTCCAAAAATATGGGAGGCTAAACATGCTACTGTTTGTGCACCACTTAGTACAAATCTGTTTAAGCGGCGACCAACTCATTTATTTTAGTAAATGTAGTTTATTCAAAAGGATTTTACTTCAATGCTGTTACTTAATGCCTGAATTACTGTGTTAACAGTTGCTAATTAATCATTGTTTTGTCTCTTGTGAAGTGTCCCGTTTCTGCATGAATGATTCATTTTGGATTTGGTCTGATAACTGTTTTAGCTGTTTACTAACAATCTTTTCTCTTGAGGCAGCTTTGTCTCCAGTTATGCAGCTGGAGTTTTGCTCCTTTTTATGAAGGAGAAGCAAGATGAGGCAATCTCTCTTCAGATCCCTGCCTGGAG
Organism: Emberiza elegans; assembly: GCA_024865655.1. NCBI lineage: Eukaryota > Metazoa > Chordata > Aves > Passeriformes > Fringillidae > Emberiza > Emberiza elegans. Next base: position 27,951,840 of record JALJVW010000241.1, on the reverse strand, counting down.
CAGAGCACACGCTCACCTTCTGCTAAGGGCACACAGCTGTGTGTCTTCAGTTCAGGGTACACATTCACACGGACAAGAGATACCCAGCTGGTAGCTCAGAGATCACTGAACACCATAATTTTATAGTTATCTGGTCTTGTCAGTCCCGTGCAATCCCCTGCAATTCTTGCTGCCCTGCACCAGCCTCAGTCTTTGACCAGTCCCTCCACCCTAAAGGATAAGGCAGGGCATTGCTGCTTGCTTCCTGCAGGGAGCAACACGCTGCTTCAGAGCCTGCAGGACGTGGCATGAGCTCAAGATCTCTCCTCGATCTCTCCTCTACCTCTCACCGAGCTCTGAGGACATGAGTCCTCTGCCAGAGGCCACACGTCACCTCCAGTCCCCTCCTCCCAAACCACATGCACATGGAGCAGAAGGAGCAGCAGCTTTGTTGGAGCCTGAACTCATAACCTCTCTGCTGTCATCTATTCATTGTTCTTTATTAATTAAATGCCAAAACTAACGTGAACAGTTGCTGGCTATGGACAGAAATCCTATAAAACGAGCTTTGTTTCAGTTTACCTCTGGGAGAAAAGATCTCTGTAGGGACTTCCATGCTGGAGTGCTATCCCATATCCTTTGCTGCTGATGCTGTTTCCAATGACTGTCACAGAGCATTCATCATCTGTCAGTGCAGCATATTCCACCACTGTCACATCCCACAGGAAAGCATAATTCCCCTTCTTTGCCTGTAAATACAGCATGAACACAAAACAGCCTAAATGAAACTGCATTTCTAGGTAGGACAAAACCTAAGCCAGCAAACAAATCCAAACCTTGTCACTGTTCCTTGGTGGTATTTCATTAGGTCAAAGTTTACATGTAGACCTTCGACATAACACACTTCTAACAGTTTTCTCTCCCACCAGGACCTCACCGACTTCAAACCTTGTTAAAATATCTTCCATTTTTTAGTATGGACATAGGATAGCTCAGCCATCTAGAAGTGTAGGTGAAGCTTATGTAACAGGTTATTAATTATAAATGAAAGCTACTGCTTTAGATGATGAAATTGGATGTATGTTTTGTACGAGACATGGAATGTGACTGGTTCCATACATTTACGTGACAAGACTGGCATAGTATGAGATTTAAGTGATGAGCATCACAGGCAACAAAATTGTAATTTTTCAGCTTTGCTCATATAAACATGTAAATAAACAAATTTGCCTTGCAAGTAAACACAGCTCTTCTGAGAGCTCTGTTAGCCCTGTAACAAAAGGCACACACTGAGCTGAAAGAGTTCCCTCTTTTCTTCACAGGTAAGAAGGTCCACAAGCATGTACTATTATTTCAGGTTTGGGATAAGTATTGTTTTGATACACATCCATGCAGATATCCTTAAATATCAACTTTAACTGGAACTGAAACCAAGGCAGTGTATATACCAACACCGTGCATATAATGAATGTAATTAACACAAGTTATAAGAAACATATCTGGAGAGGGGTTCAGTACAGTAAAATAAAATATCATTTTGTTGGTTAAAGTAACCATTGGTTGTCTAATATATTTAAGTAGCTGAAGTCCTGTATATATTTCTTTATGGGAACTGATTCACAAAGCTCCCCTAGCTAATAGCTATAGCTCTGGCACAAAATTAGTTCATCCTTCCAAATCTTTTCTAAGCTCAGTTTTGAATTCACCTGTAAGTTTGTAAGACTCCATCAGTTATTTCATTACACTGGATTCCTCAGTTGAGCAAGTAAGATAATTTACTTCATCATAGTTTGACATAAACCATACCTTTCTGAAGTCCCTACAGTTGCTTACACATGACAATAAATCAAATGGGTAACATATCTTCTAGGAGGCAGAATTCAGGGAAACAAAAATTAAAATTATGCTGCCTAGACTATCTGTAAGGTACTTGCTGCAATCCACCTCTTTTCTCTGATTCTCTTTTATCTGCATTGAGGCAATCAAAGATCCACAAATTCATTTGCTTCTGGGTTAAAACAGAGTAGAAATGTTATATCCTTTCTCTTTGGTAAGATGTGAAAGAGTCTGTACACTGAACTCTTGGAAAACATTATTTTTATTACTTAGCCACATTATGTTCCATGGTAAATAACAATTCACAGGATTTTGCTACCTATTATAGGAAACTGTCAGCATTAAAAATATGTCCTCAGGGGATCAAAAGCAGCAGCACTTGTTACTGTACACAGAATTTATTCAAAATCCACGATATTAGAGAACAAAAGTCCTGCCTGACGGATATACAGAAATCGGACACCCCAGAAAGATCTGGCCTAATTCACTATGTGAATTAGGTAAACTGTGTTTTACATTTCTCTCGGTATTTTTAAGTTGGCTGGTTGAATCTTTGTCTTCTTTTATTGTTGTTGTTTGGTTTTTTGTTGTTTTGTTTTGTTTTGGAGTTTTGGGGTTCGGGGTTTTTTTGTTGTTGTTTTTGGGGTTCTTTTGGTGGTTTGTTCAGTTTAAAGAACTGTATTTATTTTCTGTTCTTTCAGAACTGGTCAGCAAATCATCTTTTCACATTTACAATTTAGAAAAGAACACTGACAACACAATACATTCCTTATCTATCTCTTAGTAATACTTGAGGAATGCAATATTCCTCAAATATTCAACTTGTATTACAATGCACTGGCTAAAGAAAAAAAAACACAGTATTGAGTCTACTTTTCAATCCTCAGCTTTCTGTATGTTATCTTATGTACAAGGGCTTTGTAAACTGACTTTCAATGCCGTACAGCAGATCTTTTGTAAAGGTCTACTTCTCTTGTGTTTGTAGTGCTGCTATCCTAAATCACATCCTGCAACTGCAAATGGTCAATAAACCAAGTCTGCCAGAACTCTTCACATCTATTTTACATATTTTTAATGACATAAATCAGCCTATCCAATGTCATCACAACTGTAGAGCATTATTTCTCTGACAGCCTGATCATTTTAGCATAATCAAGAATCTGACTTTTGAACTCTTAGTTGTGTGTATGTCTCAACTCCCCGAAATCCTGGGTGCAAGGCTGTGTTCCCTCCCTCTTTGATTGCCAAAACCAGAATCTCCAAAGATCCTTTTTTCCGAAGGGAAGACGTAGTTCTTTCCAAACTTATTCCACTTGTGAAATTTTCTTCCCTGAAGAGTGAAGACCTCATACTATTAGTGTGTTCATTGTGTGGAAAGTTTTCTTATAACAAAATGTTTAGTTGCTGTCTAAATTCGGCATCCTTCACTTCCCTGTTAATATCTGTTGTGACAGCTAAGCAGTATCATTTGTTCAATTTCAGGAAAAGCTGTCAAACTTTGAAAAACATATGTACAAGATACATAAGTGCACACATACATGTGTGTTTGAAGTAGGCTGACTCTTTGTATCCCTTCACAAAGCAAGCAGTAAAAGCCAAATAAAATCAAATTGACATTTATTTTCAATGTAGTTTAAACTTTTTTTTTAATGAAAGACTCCATATCTTCATGGAGTCTTTAAGGGGCATTCCTGCCCCTTAACTTCCAAGGCCATGAATGTAGGAAGAGTGCAAAAGGGCCTGTGCAAACACCTGCTGAGAACAGGTGAGATAGCCTGAATAAAAACTGACTGAAATAAACACAGAATAATGAGCTCAAATTTATACTTCAGTCTTCTCATTGTACTTCATATTTTGCTCCTTTGCTATGGCCTTACTGTGACTCTCAGCAAACAGGCATGCTTCACAACAAACTAAAAATCCCTTGGTTAAACTTTCAGAAACCTCTTTATCAGAAAGTCAGGCAAAGCAGCACTCATTTATTCCACCCCGTTAGAACAACTACTTTGGCTTACACCAAGGACACGGGATTTATCCTTGGTTTAAGAGATTTAAGAAAACAGATTTAAGAAACAAGAACTTCCTGGGCAAAACTTATACTAAAAGATATATTTATTCTTCGCAATCCTAAAAATATTAAAAGGCTAACGAAGATGGCTTCCTAGACAAGACAAGGGCCACAAAGAAGATAATACTCCAGGAAAGCAGTAAACAACCCCATAATGTCACTCTTCAGGGTGGATGGACATAGAGGAATATTGTTCAAAGGGTCCTGGCTTACTGATGGTTAAACAATGTTGTTTCAAAGAAAGCATGCTAAGAAATAATAACAACATGATAAAAGATTGATTCCAGAGTAATCACTGATAAATCTGAAATTTTTCTGAAACTTTTGAAGAAGCTATCATACTTAAGACAGAAGTGCCAGATGATGTTGCCAATGCAAAATTCATCATTAATTTACTGCCAGAACAGAGTGTCAGTGTAGCTGATCCCATTACATGGCTGATACCACAGAAATATCAAAAAGTGACCTTTACATTGGCATTAGTGGAGTAGTTCAAAAGGACAGTTGGGTAACATTTATTATCTATAAATAGTGCTTTAAGAGAAGCAACATAATTCTAATAAAAAGAAAAAACATGCCATTTGATCCTGTTGAAATGTTTCAAACATTAAAATAATTAAGGAACCACTACAGGATTCAATAGATTCAGGTTTAAGGAAGCATTTGCTTTTGCTTCAAAGGCTGATGGGTCAAGAAATGGAGAAATTTATGAAGCTCTATGAAAGCAACCACAATTGACAATATCAAATTCATTGTGGACAAAGTAGTTTTTAAAAAAATCCTACTAAATGAACTTTTAAGCTACTTCTACTCTCAAAATCAGAATGAAGAGAGAAGATGATCACTCTGATTTAATGCTCAGTGATCATTAAGGAAGCAAAAAAGAGAATGAAAAAATTCTTACTGTGCTATTGCTTAATCAATGATGCATTCTCATTTTGTGCTCTACTTGGTTTTGATCACTTTTCATCAAAAGTGATGCACAGGAAGAAAAGAAACATTTCTGAGAAATTTTGGCACTAAATTAATTGGACAGAGGAACAAAGTATCTCAACCAAAGCAGGGTGTTATAAAATGCAATAATAAGTTTAATTCACCTATCTGTATATATAGCAGATGTAGGATCACATGGGGATGATATTCATTCTTTCAAAGCAAAAATGGGTGTTCCCAAAGGAAATAAAATCCACAGTATGTTGGTGCAATCAATAATTACCCTGAGTGCCAGTGGATGTAAGGCAAAGAGTTCACTGAGATCCGGGCTGGAGCAAATGTCCTGTGACAGCATTAGTCAATTCTCATCTGTGATAGTCCCAGACAGCTCAAAACAGCATTTTGTATGGACTGGTGGTTTGTGTGGTTTCTGCTCCTGTGCTGTGCAGAGGTACTGCTAAATAGGAGGAGGCTTTCCATCTTCAATGATCACTTCCAACTTGCTTGGGAATACAGCAAAAGCAACCTTCTCCCCACCACCCTCAGCTCTCAGGAGTCCTCCTGTCACTTATGTGACAGTGAAGTGCATTCCTGCCTTTTCTTGGCTCTCCCAGTGCTGTGAAAGCTGTGCCTTGCCCATGGGAGATGGTCACTGTGGCTGCAGGGACTCTGCTGTGTCTGAAGAGACATCTCTGCCATGGCAACCAAACGCCATGAAAGCTCACATGACTTTGCCCCACTGCCATCCTTTGTTTTCAGACAGTCAAGGAGTAGGAAAATCTCCCTGAAATGGAGAAAGATAAATGGGATAGGAACAAACACTTGAAATACCTGTCTGTGGCACAAATAACCAGCACTCCCTGTTTTGCACTGAAGTGGCATGGCTTTGTTTGTAACTGCAGCTGAACTGTGATACTGTCTGAAGAAAATGGAAAGGAGAAGGAGGGAAGAAAGAATAGTAGTGATTTTTTTCTTTTTTTGCATTGTGTCAGGCAAGTCCTCATTCAGAAAAATGTTTTATGGATCCTTTTATGCTACAGAGATTTAGAGCTCCCATTTCCTATGAAACACATTTGTAAGGCACATTTACATCTCTTTCATACAGAAGTACGTGTTTATGGATGGAACCTCTCATTTCCTTGGCTGACATCAATTCTCCTTAAAAAAACCAAAAAACCAGAATTTCTAGCCATAATACTTGACATAGAAAACTTGCCTGTTTATTCAGAGAGTTCAATGAGCTAGGAAGAGTGACACTTAAACTATAAACACAATAGTTTAGTTGACAAGGTTATTAAATATTAAAGCCAATTTATGTGGGTGTCTAATCAAATAGCGGCCTCGGTCATCTTTGGGGACTGAAGTAAAATTTAGTTGTTGTTGACATTAATTGAATGAGCTGATCTACTTATATAAAAATCACTCTACAACACTGAAATCAAACTTAGTATGAAAAGTTATTATCACATAGATAGGATGGAGCTGCCAGCTCCATACAGACAATATAATTGGTATTCTCAACTGCCTGCCAATCTACAGTTACATTTCTGGCTTAGCAAATGTAGCTATCATAAATGGCAGCATGCACTAGGCTTACAGAATAAGAGTATTTACAATTTCATGGATAAAGAGCATTCACTGCCATAAGAATGTTAGAAATCAATCCTCATCTGTGATAGTCCCAGACAGCTCAAAACAGCATTTTGTATGGACTGGTGGTTTGTGTGGTTTCTGCTCCTGGGCTGTGCAGAGGTACTGCTAAATAGGAGGAGGCTTTCCATCTCCAATGATCACTTCCAACTTGCTTGGGAATACAGCAAAAGCAACCTTCTCCCCACCACCCTCAGCTCTCAGGAGTCCTCCTGTCACTTATGTGACAGTGAAGTGCATTCCTGCCTTTTTTCTTGGCTCTCCCAGTGCTGTAAAGCTGTGCCTTGCCCATGGGAGATGGTCACTGTGGCTGCAGGGACTCTGCTGTGTCTGAAGAGACATCTCTGCCATGGCAACCAAACGCCATGAAAGCTCACATGACTTTGCCCCACTGCCATCCTTTGTTTTCAGACAGTCAAGGAGTAGGAAAATCTCCCTGAAATGGAGAAAGATAAATGGGATAGGAACAAACACTTGAAATACCTGTCTGTGGCACAAATAACCAGCACTCCCTGTTTTGCACTGAAGTGGCATGGCTTTGTTTGTAACTGCAGCTGAACTGTGATACTGTCTGAAGAAAATGGAAAGGAGAAGGAGGGAAGAAAGAATAGTAGTGATTTTTTTCTTTTTTTGCATTGTGTCAGGCAAGTCCTCATTCAGAAAAATGTTTTATGGATCCTTTTATGCTACAGAGATTTAGAGCTCCCATTTCCTATGAAACACATTTGTAAGGCACATTTACATCTCTTTCATACAGAAGTATGTGTTTATGGATGGAACCTCTCATTTCCTTGGCTGACATCAATTCTCCTTAAAAAAACCAAAAAACCAGAATTTCTAGCCATAATACTTGACATAGAAAACTTGTCTGTTTATTCAGAGAGTTCAATGAGCTAGGAAGAGTGACACTTAAACTATAAACACAATAGTTTAGTTGACAATGTTATTAAATATTAAAGCCAATTTATGTGGGTGTCTAATCAAATAGCGGCCTCGGTCATCTTTGGGGACTGAAGTAAAATTTAGTTGCTGTTGACATTAATTGAATGAGCTGATCTACTTATATAAAAATCACTCTACAACACTGAAATCAAACTTAGTATGAAAAGTTATTATCACATAGATAGGATGGAGCTGCCAGCTCCATACAGACAATATAATTGGTATTCTCAACTGCCTGCCAATCTACAGTTACATTTCTGGCTTAGCAAATGTAGCTATCATAAATGGCAGCATGCACTAGGCTTACAGAATAAGAGTATTTACAATTTCATGGATAACGAGCATTCACTGCCATAAGAATGTTAGAAAAAAGAAAAGTAAAATACTGAATATTTTCCTAAGTTAAACTGTTTTATTATTGGCTTAAATGCCAGGACACATAGAAAAGTATTTAATGTCTCTATTTCTCCTCTAAATGCTACCAAAACATATCAAAAGAGGGCCCATTTTCATAAAATGTTGAGAAGATTAAGGAAAAAAAAAAGCTAACAACCATTGCAGACTTTGCTATTGTCAGGGCTCTACCTCATCCCCAAAGAAGAGAGAATTTTGGAGCTGAGGGCAGAGGGATTTGGGGAAGCTCATCTGAGGGGTGGGCAGGGTGTACCCAAATTTTGACTGGATACTTGTGTGCTAATACAAGAAGTGTCTGCATAAAGATTTTGTCCAGAAGTTGAGCAAATAATTGGGAACCTTTTGCTAAAGGAGTTTGAATTGGGAAATGGGATGGCTTGCATTACTTGTGTTCACCCTCTTCATGGCGCTGTAAAAACAGCAGAATTTGGATACTGTCCCTCTGACTGTTCAGAAAAGGTTTAAAAAAATTCAAAAAATAAAAAGGAAATGCAAGCCAAAATTTTATCTGTCCCATGTACAAAAGCATAAAGAACTAGTAAATCGCTGTTTCACTGACAAGAGTATCTCTGATCAAACATTCACTATGGTAATAAAAACTGCTAACTTGTTTTAGGGAAAAAAATCAATAGACAGATGAAGACACTTTTCATTAAAGACACTTTTCATTAAAGGAGCAGCACATCAAGGCTTTCAGCATGCATTCCTTCTGTGTAATGTACTGGACATGTGTTTGATGTAAGCTGCTGCCTGGTTTTGCTGAGATTCAAGATGGGGAGCAGAGGGGAGAGGCAGGCTATGAGAGGGAGAAAGAGTGGGCATTGTAATGGCCAATACTCATTATCACAGGACTTAGAACAAAGACGCAGCATCTTAAGCTGTTATACATCAGCCCTTGAATCCCACATTAATTTTCTGTTCCACAAAAAAATGTGTAGCTTTATCTGAGAGAAAGAACATTTTGGTAAAACACAGTGTCATGTGAATGCATTTTTCAAAGTCTGGAATAAACAAAGAAAAATCTTGCATAAAATTTCTGTTTCAAGAGAAGTGAGTATGCATTCTGTGGATCCCTTAATTCTTACTCATGTTTCCAATCATGAGCTCAGAAAAAAGAAGACAAACTCAAATGAACAAAGAACAGGAGTCAGTACTGCATAATGTAAAGAATTACATCCAGAAAGGCATTATCAACGCTCCCACAAAACTGAGAAACCTTATGACCAAATCCAAAGGACTTACATACTGAAAACTTAGGCGGAGCTAAAGTACTTAAATTCAGAAGAGTGATACCAAAATTTGATTCTTATCTGCTGTCAAGGTACGAAAAGAACTTTATATAGGAATTTAGGAGGTTTTAAATGACTGTAATTTCTTTCCTGTAACTTAACATTTCAACTGCAATAGAAACAACATTGATACAGAAATTAAATGAAAACCCCTGTGATCCAGTCTTACCTTCCTGATGCCTTCAGAAGGGTTTGATACACAATTATCTGCCCCATTATTCTTACTGATAGTCCTCCACAGTTCAGCAAATGTGTTATCCTGCTCCAAAGGGTTGGTCCCTTTTGCTTTAAAGTATTCATACACTGCTGAGTCCCTGACTGTGCCATAAGATATATCCATTTGTTTGGACAGATCCTGAAATGTTCTGAAATTAAAGTGATATTGAGAAATTAGTATTATGTAGTACATTAGCAAAATTTCATTAATTAAATGGTTTCTTTCAATGTCTGTCACCATCAGCAAGCACCCTCACCAAATAACATTTCCATATTTCATTCCTCATCATAAAGGAAAGCCAAGTAATTATTTAATTGTACTGAGCTCATATGATTTTAACTACACCCAAGCTCTTTTTCATCCCAGTGAAGATTTTTTTTTTGAGAGATAACATTCATGTTAAATATGCCACCAAGACTGCACAAGAATATAATGTGATAAAGACTTACCTGAACACAGGAAAAACTCAGATTATAAATATAAACTTGCAGCCCCATCAACTTCACAGAAATACCTTGCAGAATTCAGTGGAATTAGTTTGCAGTTATACCAATGCTCCATCTCACTCCAAATCAATATGACTGTTTTAAAAAAACAAATAAAATCTTGCTTCCAATTTCCACTAAGTCTCTCTTGCTCTCTCTTTTCACAGCCCCTGGTAAAACAGGCATTTTTCATTCACACAGAGGCCTAACTTTCATTTACTCATCATATACAACTCTGGAAGTGTAAATGGGCCTCACCCCGAGTGGCTCTGAATGCACAATTTATTTTCAAATTGTACAGAATGTAATTCACTCCTGTTTTACAGCCTTTCTGCACTGAAAGGTGTAAATCACTACCTGCATCAATGAAAACCAGCCCAAGCTTCAAAATGCTGAAGGTGGCATCACTGCCATCAGAAGCAGGATCCTGGTTGGATTTTTTCCCTCTTTCAGAGGTTCATTCCTATTCCTGTTCCTTCTTCCTCTGTCCTCAAGTGTCACCTCTGTGCTGTGCCACCCTCTGAGCATACAAACACACATTTGACCACTGATGACCCCACACACCAGCAGGGACCAAAGTGAATCTCATAAATAATGGTTTCTTTTCTTTAAAATGCTTTGTAAATGTGTGGTTTCACGTATCAATAACATGCTTCTGATATAACCAACTAACATTGCTTGACATCAATTAAACTAAAGCAACTCTCCCTGCCTCACCCCATTTCTTTTGGCCAAAAACAATCTTCCAGAAAAAAAGCTTCCTGATCAATAGATCTGAAAGGCCACCTCCCCCAAACCTCGAGCTCCTGGAGCCACAAAAGCAGGACATTTTGGCTTGCAGCTTGAGCAGATTTCTTCACAATGCTCCTGAGGAGCCTTCCCTTGGCCCATGAGCCAAAGCTGTTTTCCACAGCTGAAGACTTGTCATAGACAATATTTTTCTGCCACCCTCTGCCCTGTTTCACTGGGGAGATGGCACTGCTGTCACCTCACATGCCTGTAAGATTCCCTGCCACACTCTTTAAAGCAAAGCAATCTGGGCATACACACAATGCCCCATACAAATACACAGAGAGCTCTTCTCTCTCCTCCCCCACATCACCCCCAGGCCTCCCAGGTTTAGGTGCACAAGGTGCCCCTCTCTGGCACTCCTGCTGTGGGAGCCCTGGCCCCAGGCTGCAGCTCCAAGGGCAGCCTCCCAGCACAGCCCCTGCCCCAAACTCTTCCAACTCACAAGCTCCTTCGAACAGTCTAAGTGGTTTAAGTTCTTAAATTGTGTTAAGGACTTTTTATCATTTTAAGCTGTTAAGCAGCTTTAAGACTGTGTGAACAGCTTCTCTCTATATACATTGCACACTTGTGCATTTGGCCTAACTCTAGGAGTTCCAGCAAACCCCAACACTCCTGTTATTTCCTTACCTCTGTATATGGCAATTGATAAAGTACAAAACAAACACCCTGGAGGTTGTTGGAAATTCAAAATGCTAATGAAAAATGGGAGATTTTGTTCAGATTTTCTTTCTTTCTTTAATGATCCTGACAGGTCTGTTCTGTGCCCCTAAATGCTTCCTGTACATTCTATGGAACCATTTTTCCTCCAGTCTTGATCTATATGATTATATATGCTGCATTTAATTCTGCCTTTATTTTGTAAAGTAAATTTCATCATATCCCTGGGAATTGCTTAAGCTCCAGGAATGGATGACTTGTTAAAAGACACAATTCTGCCTACAGGGCAAAGAAAGGTATGCAATATACACAAGCAGGTCTTCTGTGGCAACCCTTTCCCACCAGATTTGTGCAGAGATTTTGGTGCATGTAGGAAAGCATGTTTTGTAGAAGCACAGTAGCAGAAATATGTATAACTAATATACTTCAATACAGATATCAGCTGGTAACAACTTTACAAATGCCTACTCCTGATATTCTGTTTGCAAGTTTGAACATGAAGGTTTGGATAGTTAAAAAAAATTAAACTTGCAATTTTAATATTATCAGTATTTTCTGTTTTCATTTATTGCCATGGAAGCTTTTACTCAGAAATGTGCATTTGATTTTAGCTAAATTGCACTTTATTGACAATCAGAATTTTTATTTTAGCTAAATTACATTTTATTGATAATCAGTACTGCACAAAAGCACAGTACATGTTGCTTTACGAGCAGCACAGTTTGTTCAATTCTCTAAGCATCACAGGGCAGAGAGAGCAAATCTGGGGTTTAAATCAAGTGCTTGCAATAAACAGACAAGCATACAGGTGGCAGGGAGGGAAGCACAGTGTTGGCCTGGCTGTGGGAGTAAGGTAAGCCTTTAGCTGGCAGCATTTCCTTGGAACAGAAAATGTGGAGTATTGTGCGTCCCAAAGATTTCTTGCAGTACAATGTTTGATGTTTTGGACCACTTAGCCAAAAATCTATCTCAGAAATTACCCTAACAGGGAGTGGTCCCAGCCACAGTTCTTACTCTGTTTAAAAAATATCTCTGCTGTATTTCTGCACTGAAGGTGGAGGTGATGCTCAGCACATCCATGGCTAGAGAAGTGGTCAAAAGATTTCAGCATGGTGGGCATGGGCACATACATAAACAATACTGGATGGAGAGGAATTATCTCCTACTTTTTAGAGGGTGAAATAAGATAATCACAAGGGTAGGTTTTAAAAACTATTATTTTAAATCCCTCAAATTTGCCTTTGCCAGACAAAATCACTCACTGCTACTTTTCAGATGCTGGCTGTACCTTACAGTTGTGTCATTCTCTAAAGGCAGCTGCTGTCATTGTTCTTAAGCTTTATTTGTGCAACCAGCTGTCAGCTGGACCCACCTCCTTTAGCCACTCAAATTCTTGTCTCACTTTCCTATGGCAAAGATTTCATGCATTTAATATACAAAATTATTTGCAACAAAAATATGCAGCATAACAAAATGCCCCATTAACCTTACCACCTCAGTTATTGGATCTCACAAGCCATTAAAGGCTCTTTGTAAGTGTGATTAAAGATAAAGCCAGTAAAGCAGAAAAAGCCAATGTCCCTCACTTACTGTTACAGGAGCACAACTTCAATTTGTAGATAAATACATCCACTGTGTGATTGCTATAATTGACAAGTACATGTAAACCAATTGATTTAAGTAAATGTATTTGCAGTCAATCTAAAGAAAAATGTTGTCTTTTAAACCTGTGTTACCAGCCAAAATATTTAATGCCCATATTTATGCCTGCCAGATGAACACAGCAACTGATGTGTATTCCCAGTGGAATTGCTTCATGCAGAGTCAACTGAAGACTGGGCTCTCTGCTTGTTTCGTGTGTTAGAAACTTATTGGCACAAAACAAATGCTGCAGAAGACACAGACAGGCAATAGCAGTATTGGCACTTATGATTAGACCACTAGAACTAATTTGCAGAATAAAAATACTGGTTAAGATACACTTTTTGGAGATATTTTCTTACTTGTAAAAGCCTTGTGGAGCTGTAGATGCACAGACTAAAAGTATGCTGCCAGTATTGGTTTATTTCACACTGTTGCTGCTATATGTCCAAGACTTCTGGATCAATAATAAGTGACAGACTAAACTTGACACCAGGTGCTTTGAGGTAACTGCTGATCAATTAACTGAGCTACAGGCACCTAGAACATCAGATGTGATCAAAGTATTTTTCAAAAGAAAAACATGTTCCTGTCGTTAAAAAAAAAAAAAAGGATTTTTTTTTGTAGTGACCCTGAGATTTTTGGTCAATGCAGCATAATATTCTAGGTGATGGCTGCCATAAAGATAAAGTGCACCAGAGATGATGAGACTTTTTAAGCTGTTCTGCCTAAATGAAGTCTTAAAAATGCATACATAAAATGTATAGTACAAGTCCTAAATTTCTATCTTTAAATGCCTTGAGGCTAATTTATTTTCTTTTAAACTTTTTTTTTCTCCAAAAGTTAAGAATTCATTACATCTGCAGAATTAAATATAAGTGCAGTTCCTAACAAGAACTGTTTTCTCCACACAATTATGTGAGAGGGAAATATGTGTTTTATGCACTGGGAAAACAGTAAACTCAGTAAACTTCAAAGTAAAAACAGATGTATCTGAAATGATTTGACAAGCTTATACCAGCACTGTAAGCCTAAGAAACACCTATGAGCTGAAACCTAGAACATAAAATCCTATCTGAAAGGAGATTTATTGGATAAAGTTATACCCTGTGGAAAGCAATGAGTTGAAAGAGAATTCTGCCTACTGCGAACTGCAGAGAAGTGCAGAATTTTGAGACCTAAAATTGCTGAGAACTCCTCCCTCCAAGGCAGAACTTTCAGTGCCAATGAGGACAAATAAGAAAATGGTGTTTGTTGTTATCACATCAATCCACCCACAGAGAGATGAACTTGGAAGCCAAGAAAGCATTGCCAGATCAGATTGACATTTCTAGCTGTCCCCCAAGAGAAAAGAGTCCGCAAAGCTGAGTCAAGGTTGAAGAGTTACTGCAGTGGTACAGACAACGAGCAGATGCTCTACATGAGCAGACCTTACCATTCAGAACATCAGTCCTGATCTGAGTCCTGATTAATTTTTTTATCCATTTATGAATCTGCAAGGAAAAGGATCTGAGCCTCCCATCCATTGTTCACAAATGAGCGATCTTTGGAACTCCCATTCTAAATAAAATTTATGAGTGGGTAGGGTAAAGCTTGTCTTCCGACATCAGAAACTGAGTTCAAACTTTCACAAGAAGAAATTCTCTAGAGCTGGTCTACCCAAGATGAACAGTTTAACTGGTTGAAGGGCTGAAAAAAAAAATTCCCTCTGTTATGGAGATAAAGTACCACTAGGGGATGATAGTCTCATTGACTCAGAGACTTGTATGAAGAGTTTCACTGTGCTGCTAAATGCAAGATAAAAAAGCACAAGCCCACTTAAAATGGAAGAGAATAGCAGTAAGTTCTCTAAACACTAGAGCAACTGGTATTTCACGAGCCTTCAGCTGTACAAGAAAGAGCTGAACAATAAGGTAACATTAGAACTGATCTTTCTTTAGCATCTACAAGTCTAAAAAGTAAATATACTTTAAAAAAAAGTATTATGACCTAATTTGGTAGATTTTCAATGTTTGTTCCAGGTAAACATTGGAATGTTATTAGTGTGTGTTAAACTGGACATACAAAAACTGAAAGATGAGCTACTTTAAAGATTATTCTTAGTTGGGCCAATAAAACTGTTCAAGGTATTAGAATGGCCATACAGTTAGTACAGAGAATTAAAATGAAAACAAGTTAATCTCCACTTCTTATAACCTTAGACTTCAAAAGAACTGGGTCCATGATTTTCTTTTGGGCATCTGGGATTTTCTTTGAAATGATGAATAATTAAACTGATTTCTTAAATCAATCCTTAAATTGTCAGCTTCTCTATAGTGATGTGATCAAATTCTGCATTGTTCCATTTCACTGAAAGTCACTTTAAATGCTCTTAATTCTGTCTCAGTGCAGTGATGATGTACAGACCAACAGGTTTCTTTATCAAATACTCTAGGTAAAATTTTAATTTCAGCAAAAGAGATAGTCCAATAGAGATCAGCAGCAGTACTTGCATGCTTAGGTTGTACTTTTTTGGTCAAGTTCTTCACCAGCAAATATATATTGCTTTATAATTCATATAAAACTCATTTTATCTGATCTCCAGAAAAAATACCATCCACTTTAAACAAAAGCCTTAACAGAAAAAGCCTCTTACAAGGGGAGCTGTAAGTATTGACAGATTAAACTACACAGAATGAGTGGAGTTGCAGCCCTTCACACCAGGACTGAACCTTTCCAAACCACAGCAGGAGACAAAGTGCAGACAGTCAGGGCTGTGTCTGCTCTTGTCCTCACCAGTGGGGCAGGAGCAGTTGCTACACAGCATTTCAAAGAAGCAGGGACTTTCCTCCAGTGGCAAAACCAATCAATTGACATGTGTCACAGAACACGTTGCCATGTCAACCCCCTACTCTTCCTATAGTTAAAACAAATAGTGATTGAACTCCTCAGCAGGTAATGGCACTGCAGCAGCTTTTTTCAGGCTTATAATGGTCACTGCTGCCAGTGTGGGGCTATCTCTGAGACTCTGGCTGGATTGGGACTTACTGCCCTAAATTAGGCGCAACCAAAAGTAAAATGTAACATTCAGTTCTAGGCAGAGGATGCCAAAGCCAGCTTTATTTCTGCCCCAGGAGGAAGGGGTTTGCTACACATCCTGCATGCCATGTGCGATGGCAACAGTTCTGTCACCCACCCAGTGCAGCATCAGGAGCCCTTCTACTGCCCTTAAAGAAACTTCTTTTGTGGGCTTCCTAGCAGACTCAATAGATAGAGCAGTACTGCTGAGATCAGTGAAACCAGTCATGCACAAAAAAGCACATGCTCAAGGGCTCCAGGATTGGAGACAAAAATACAAACAGTAAGAAAAATGGAAAGCAAAATAGCCAAATAATACATACACAAAGCATCAGAAGCACTCAACTCATACAGCCTCCAAACTGATTTAATTGCTTTCAAATGACTTTCAGAAGCCTCTGTTCCTACATGCAAAGGGAAAGACAAGTAAACTAAACTGTTTTCTTAACTCCTCATATAGCATTGACTTCCCTGCAGACTGAGTGTTTTCAATGGGGCTCAGTTCCTGCAGAGCTACTGCATGATCAAGTTTTAAAAGAAGGGAACAAACAGAATGTAAACCCACTGAAATGCAAAGACAGTCAAGCCACTAACAAATGATACACTGTCATGTTTATGATTTTTGTAGTAATTAATTACTAGCTACACTCATTGTATTGGCAAAACATTTGGAGGCTATGTGTACTTCCTAAAAGTCTGAGATGCAGCAGAAATACATTCTATTCTAGCACTTGAAATTCCACTTTTGGTTTACCAATCTCAGAACAATCTGCAGCACTTTACTGAAGTCAAGTATGGAAGATGCAGGACAAAGCCCCTAAAAGAAGACTGTGTCCCATTGCTCACAGAAGTTCTTAGTATCTCCCAGCAGTTTATTTAGGAAACATGCCCATTTTCAAAATTTTAACACTATTTCTGGCTACAAGACTCAAATTTGGATCCAAAAATCAAACTGGATTCTCATCATAATCAGTAGAACAGGTTCTTCTGTAAACAAAATTAAACCTCTGGGTATTCCTATCCATTGCTATTTCTAAATTATGCCCTCAGGACCACCTCAACTACTCCAATCATCTGCAGTGATCTGTGTGAGTCTGACTTGACTTGTCACTGGATCCTAAAAGTCCATTTTGCCTAGAGCTGATGCTGGCTCTGCTCCAGCACTGCACATAAAGAAATCTGTTAAACAGATAGAAATAAGCTAAACATCTCCTGATTGCCAGTCCAGGGCTTCTAACTGTGCTTCCAACCCTTCTCGTCTCCAAACCTCCTCCAGGCAATAAAAGCATGTCACTTAGATTGCTGATTTTTTTTCATTAACTTGTTTATAATTTATTTTTTCTTTCTGAATGACTCATGTTTTCTGAATTGTTAGCACATTGTAAAAAAAAACGTGATGGTCCTTACAGTAGAAGTTACGATTGTGTTGCTTGAAATGTTTTCAAAACCACAAAATTGTGTAATAAACTATTCCATTAATAGTGATAACAATAGAAATTAGTTTCTGAGCGTTTGTATCTCAAAGCTGGATCCATTGGAGCCCTATAGTTTGTGATCCCTGGATGAAGTTTCTCACAGCTGAGCATTTACAATTGCATATGAATTCAGCTGATGTCTAACTAAAAGAGTGAAGTCCGAGGCCAGTCTTTCCTTTATATTTACAAGGACAGTCTTTCCTTTACATTTACAAGGGCTGTTTACAGAACCTTCTTCACTACACCATTTTTCCATATTTTTAATAACTTAATAACCTTGAGGTATTCCCCAGTTTGCCCACCATGTTTGCAATCTAACAATGAAAAGTATCAGACTGACAAAGAGACACTCAGAGCATCTAACACATTAGAGTTTCTTTTAGCATGCAGGCCCAGGAATTCAAAGTCTGGAGCTTTAATTTGTATGCTCAGATCCACATTTAAACTGCTACATGACTGGGCAGATTTTCAGAACAGATCAAGGAGAGATTTGGTACAACAGCACATCTGTGCAACATTGGCAGATTCACTTTTAAAGTCTGAAAAGGGATTCAGAGCAGCTATGAGCAGTTGCTCTTCACCCTGCAAATCCAGAATAATCAATCCTACTAAAAAATCTGGGTAATCCTAGATCCTTGATCTATACTCCATATTCCATCCAACAGTGAGAAGGAAATAAAAATGCAAAGAAAAGGTGAAAACATGTCAAGAGCATGTTTGGAGGAAAAAATACTCCTCTTTGGACTTCCTTTGAGTATTTCCTTGGTTTACTTTTAAATCACTTTGCCATTGTGGCCTTTCTCTGAGTAGCTAAAAGGGTTAACATGTTAATTAAAGCAAGGTATTCTACTCCTTAAATTATTAATTAAAATAAAAATGCAGCTGGTGTTTAACAGCATCTTGGTCCCAATAGCAGGTTTTAGTCACTTCACCTAAATCAAACATATCATAAAGTTGGCATGAAAATCATATTGTCTGAATCAAACACATCTGGCAACTGACACATGCTTTTACCTATAATGAAAGTAACAAACTGCCTATTACAAATGCAGATGCACTTTAAATTGTTTGCTACGCTGATGCCTTCTACAGCTCACATTCAGAAGCTAAAAATCCTAATGAAGATTAATGATTAAGATCAAGAGGAAAGAAATTGCTTTCTTCCTTTTCCATTGCTGTTCTAAGTACTGATAATGCTGCTGTTCTTTTTGTGCTCAGATGACAAAGAGTAGCTTTTTAATTAAATTGAGTGGGCAGCAGATAAGCTTGGCTTCTTGGTGCTGGCTTATGAAGCCTTTACTTGGGGTTAGTGGTACTTGGTACAATGACTGTTAGGATATCCTTAAAGCCCATGAAATCCCAGTGTGGACCAAGGTCCTACACAACTCTTTATTAAGTTTTGATTTATCAGGAGTCCTGCATGTCAGCAGTCTCATAGCTGGGGTGGAGGGGCTGGATGAATTCAGATCTGCCAGAGGTACAATGTGATACTGGAAAACAGCTTCACACCCTTCCCTTACCACAGGGAGCAGAGCAGAAGCTACCACTGTTGACAGAAGGAAGAGAAGAAAACAGAGGGACTCTGAAGAGGCACCTTGATTGCTAGAGCATGTGCTGCATGCTCCTGGGAAATCAAAACATAGGGCTCTTCATTAATACTGAAAGCACATATAGCATTCATCAGTTATTACTGGTGTCTAAACTGCACGCACTACATATGCATATTTCAAAGTCTGCAGGCCCACATGCCTGTTTGTCAGAGGACCCAGAGGGAGCACACAGTGTATGGTGCACTTCCCATCTCATCCTGATGTACAGGAAGGCAACCAGGAAGAGAAACCTCACCCTTTGTCCTCTCCTTCTCCTCACCCTGAACACAAGTCTCTCTGAATACTGAACCTCATACTAGAAACCACCAAAAAGCACATCAAAAACAACTGTCTGCTCATTATATTGAGATTAATTAGTTTATTGGGCAGCCTAATTATATACCTTGAAATATGAGCTTGGAAATTGCCTCTGTTGCCATATGTAAGTAACACAGTATTTAACATCCACCCCATTCTGACTGATGGTTTTCTATTTTCTAGACAGACATGACTATTCATAAATCAATTAAATTAAATCAGTGCCACATTCTCTCAGGCTGGTTTTAATGGTTTAGAAGGCAAACAAATGCCTGTGATTAATTTCTTGTAAAGCAACAAACTTTGTCAGCTGTATCAAAACAGCTTTTCTGAGGCAATGCCATTCTCTCCCTCATCTCCAGATGAGTCTGGAAACACTCCTGTGTTATACTATAAAGGAGCACACGTGCAGAAGAAGAGAACATTGCTCAGCAAGGCAGATGAGCCCAGGAAAGGGAAAGAAAACATGCAACCCTTCTTTAGCAACACAGTACTATTCCAGAAAGTTTTCTCTCCAGCAAATATTTTGCAAAGAACCAAGAGTATAGCACTCATAGTAATAAATAGCAATATCTTACTTCCCAAGGAAAATAAGTTCCTTTCTCCCCTAAACAACCATGACCTGTATTGATTAAAAATGTTTTGCAGGGCTTTTTTTTTTGGTTTGGTTTCTGGGTTTGTTTGTTTTGGGTTTGTTTTTACATCATCAGGAATAGTTTCTAAATCTCTTTATAAAGATACTCAATATTTAAAGCCTTTCTTTAAATGGCAAGTTTACAGATTTCCACTTCATGGCAAGATGGTCGATAAATATTTTAGAATGCATTGGAACAACTTTTTTTCTCAGTAGATGAAATATCATCCTATATATCAGTGAAGGTGCTAGGAGTGTCTGGTGTGAGAATGAATGCTCTTCTATCATGAAGACATTTATGAGGGGAGTGGCTATTTTAGATCTGATAGATTTAAATGGAAATGTCAAAGAGAAAAGCATCCCGATTAAAAGTGTTTGCAAGATGTTGGAGTTTAATATCCTGAGGCAGAAGAAAAACCCAAACAAGATTAACAATGTAAAAATACTACATTTCAAAAGATCAGACTCAACAAACATCAAGAACTAGAGAAGAAAATCTCTTGGGGTGCTGCTTTAAAGGATAAAGGATACAGAAAGCCTGGCAATTCCTGAAAGATACCATATCAAAGACACACATAGAAACTATCATAACATGAGGAACTATTAAAGAAATTATAAGAAACTGCAAGAGCTTCTGCAAGAGCTCTTTCAGGACCTAGAAAACCAAAACCACTCTCTTTAAATTTTAAAGAGCAGTGCAGCCATTGGACTAGCTAACCGTACATATTATAAATGTATGGGAATTGTGCAAATGCACAAGATAAAAAGAATCAGGAAGCAAAAAAAAATCCTCCTCACAACACCAATAAATTTAGTTTGCTTGATTTGTCACTGCAGAAAGCTATTTGTGTCAGCCCTTGACTGAAGTTCCAGTGTCCAGAGCAGAAGATGGGAAAACTACCTTTGCTGTTGGATGGGTGAGAAAATCTAGCACTGAACAATCATGGCACAAACAGGACAGAACCATTGATCATATGGGAATGTTGGTGAGGAATTGTGCAAGGTGAGAAGACAGTTTTTTTCATGAACAAATGAAGCAGTTCTCAAAATATTTCAAGAGATTAGCAGAGTTGGAAGCCTGTGCATGCCCTGTCTGAAGGACAGCAATTAAAAGAACAGGTACAACTTCTCCTTCTTGTAAGTGAGAACAGTGACCTTCAATTTAATCTCATGGTTTTGCAGGAATGAACTTACTGTGATTAAGTGTTTACTAACTATTGGTAGTTTTCTGAATACAGTTTATTTGTTCTGGCTTCAGGAATGCTCTCAGAGAGACCTTCTGGCAATTTGGAAGCTATGCAGTAACATTCACTGTATTACCCTCTAACAGAACCTGCTTGGCTTTTATAATAGGGCCCACTGTTACACTGATGGCTCTGACCAGTACAGATAAATGATATAAAATACACATTATTTTAAAGGGGGTTTGGTTTGGTTTGGTTTGCAGGCAGCTGCTTCACTTCACAATGTCATTAAGATTTCTGCCTGAAAACGTGGGGAAAAAACCCCACTGGCCAACCTCTTTAATGGCTGAGACACAGAATTATTTCCCAAAGAGAATTCTCTATGGAGTTTTTCTTCTTCCTCTGTTTTTGTCTTTAGAGATGATGGATTGAGCTGTTAGGAGTTGTCTGAAGCTTTAAGGCCCTTTCTGTTTGATTTGCTATAGTAATAATTATTCTGCTTTTTTAATATCCTGCTATATTAGAAGCTATTATCAGTTCATATAAGACATTAAATCAGCTTCTTTAGAAAAAAAAAATAGAAATCTAAGTATCCTATTGAGCAAAAATCTTCTATTACTGTGTTATGTATTGTTTATCCCTTAGGAGTCACATAGAAAATACAACCTGACAAAGTAAGTCATAGGTGCTATCCATGTAATAAAAAGAAACCTCATCCTACAACAAGGAAGGTGTA
Organism: Emberiza elegans; assembly: GCA_024865655.1. Classification (NCBI taxonomy): domain Eukaryota; kingdom Metazoa; phylum Chordata; class Aves; order Passeriformes; family Fringillidae; genus Emberiza; species Emberiza elegans. The sequence goes on along the minus strand of JALJVW010000241.1, from coordinate 27,929,944 downwards.
AGTCAGGGGCCAGTGGGATTGAATGCATGCAGAAAGCAAACAGCTCCTCTGTGGGCAGCAGGGGAATAACCTATATTAATGTGAGACAATCTGACCCAAAAGGTGACTCTGTCCGAGCCAAGGAGCACCAAATATCAGATTTAAACCAATCCTTGTACATTTTGATGGGCTGTCCTGAGGGCTGCTACTCTTGCTAGATTTTTCTCCTTTCAAAGCAAAAGAAAAAAAATAATAAAGATTTTATTACCTGCACAGATGGTAGATTTTGCTAATGTTATATCCAAACCATTTTCTTCTCTAAACTGTGCATGCATCTGAATTTTAATGCCTCAACCCACCTCAGTCACAGAACTTCTCAGAAACCAGAACAAATGAAGAGATGCTATGATATAGGTCTCTCAAAAGTCAAGTTGAAGAGGTGTGGAATCACAAATCTTTGCCTTTGATCTCCAATCTACAGCACATTTTTTAATGGCAACTGGAGAGACGGAATGCAAGCTTGATTTTCAGCCGTGCATTCTCATTTTTCTCAGAAAAATGTCCCTGGGAAATATTTGCACTTAGATGCGTGCCTGCTTGTTCAATTAGAGGAGTAATTAGGATCCATTTTAAACCGCGTTTGAGTGGCATATGCCAACATTCAGAAAGCTTTTCAAAAGGCTCCAGACTCTGTGGCTTTCCAGGCAGCACCCACTGGGCAGCACCATCAATAGGAGTGAAATGAAAAGACAGACAATGGGAGCTGGAGCACTGGCAGCAGCCCAGAGCCTTGTCCTGAGCAGAGCCTGAAGGCAAATGCTGGCAAGCTCTGCCCCTGAGCACTGCTGCCCTGCTGCACAGAGCTTTTCCCAAAAGTTTCACTCCTGTGCTCCAGAGAGCGCAATGTTCTGGAAAGGAAAATAAGTTTTAAGGCCTTGCATCTTTTTTATACACTTTTTTAGCCTTTGTTTTTATGGAAGGACTTAATCTAGTTATTTAATGATTGAAGCTTTTCCTCACAGGCCTTTAATGATAATCACAATAATTATTTTTTATCATGCTCATTCCTACATGCCTCCTGCCAACATGCCTGAGGTGCTGCACAGACATTGCAAAACACAGTACAAATTAAACATAACAAAAGAAAATCCAGTGAAATATTTTAAAAGACACATCTGATATTAACAAGAGAAAGGCTGTTTTCAAACATGAGGAATTTCAAGATAAAATTTCTGTGAATACTGAGGGATTCTGATGAGGTTCTTGCCACCAACCCTATCAAATCCACTTAACTACAGTGGATGAAATGTTTGTTCATTTCCCTCTGGCTGGCATCTTCCAAGTACTTTTCTCATTTTATTATAAAATATTTTGAGATTACTTCTGCTTTGTATGCAACCCAGAAAATATATCGGGTTTTGATACCTGCAGTGCTACAATAATATGGTCATTTATGGCCATCATGTTTAAAACAGTTAAACTGACAATATGACATTTAAGAAAATATTACTACTGTGTTATACAGAAAGAGAAACAAGACAGAGAGGGGGCTGAGCTTGCCAAGATCAAACAAAGCTTGTGGTAGAAAAAGAATTTGCACCCAGGTCTTCCTAGTGCCGGCCTATCACCCCAACTAAGCTGCTCTAAATCTTCAGCTGTCTTCAAAACCACAAGAAATAGGGGAATTAAAATACAAAAAAGTAAATCTGAAATCATGAAACAACAGCTGAGATCTTAAAGCAGATAAATTATGCATTTGTGTGCAGTTCATGAATGCTTATAGTATGGATGTCTCTCAAGGCATCCATAGCATGTACAAATTTAAGGATCAATTTGATAAAAAATTTAAACTCTTTTGAATTTGAAAATAGAATACCTTTTTCATGTCCTATTTTTTTTGCATGATTCTTAGCCCCTTGTCAGACAAGCTCTCCTAAACCTGAATTTCAGAATATCTGTGCAGCTATTGAACTGCGTGTAGTCTGCTTGTTAACAAGAAATGAAGCTGGAATGTAAGTCACTGCTAATTAAACTCATAATTACAAATGGAAGGTCAGACAGCAGATCCAAGAGCTGTTTGAAAATGTAATAAGACAAAAGAAAGAACAAACTCGCATGTAATAATTCTGCCTTACTTGGTAGACTGACCCATTAGAAGACTCCTCAGCTGCACACAGTACTGCAGGCAAATATTAGAATAGTAAATGCAAATCATTTGGGTTTAAACTTAAACAAGTTTGTCGAGGATTAGCATAGGTTCTAAACATTACCTAGATTTCTTATTAAAAACAAAAATTGAGAATTGATTATTTACAAAGCTAGAACACATTTTCCTAACCTGAGCTCCAAAACAGTTGCCACCAGTAGTCGCCTTCCCTTTTTCATACTGAACTAGGTAACATTTGTCTTGTCTGCCCATAAGGGGTCAGGAAATCTGCTTGATGTGTCACTGCTCTGCTTGTGGATGTCCATACACACAGAAATCCTGAGATAACCACGACATTGCCTTTGTTCCCTGGCTGGGAGGTGGGGCACAGAGAAGATGAGAAGTGCAGGAGGTAATTTGGACAAAGGGATTAACAAGCAGCATTAAAAGATCAACCACTAGCTACTGAAAAATTGAGGGCAGCCAAGGAAGGTACACCATATTTCCTGTCAGCTTTGAGCTCCTGAGGGGATAGAGATTTTCATGTGGGTCTCAAACCCCACGTTTGGACCCACCCCACCACCACGTGACACCAGGATGAATGATGGGCACACAGGACACATGAGGAGCAAGGGAGCATGTGCTGTCACACCAGACCAGAAAGGCAGTGCCTCTTCTTGTTAGCACACTTGAGATGAAGCCCCTGACGTTTTGAAAAAATCCAAGGAGAAGAATAGTTTTTCTTGCCAAGTTAAGCACGTCTCTTACTTGGGATCTAGACGCCTGGACAAAAAATTCTATTCGGGATTTACAAAGTAACTGTCAGGAAACAAATATAGGTGGCAGATCAAAGCTGCTTTCTGCCATTCCTCCTACACTGGATATTTCACCTTTCCATGAGCCACAGGAAGCCTCTGAAACTCACAGCAGGGTGGAATAGCCTTGTGAGACTTGACAATGCCAGATATAAAAACCAAAAAACAGTATTCCCTTATCAGCAGGCTTTCATCTGACACGATAATTCTAAAAATCTGCCTTCCAACAGTTCAACTTCGCTTCAGTGAACATCTCACCAAGCCCCTTCTAATAAATATTGTTTATGATTTCTATGACACCCTAGTTTTGCAGTGAAATTGTGGAGGCAGTGATCACTGGGTTGATTGACACCTAGTTATTCAATCAAACATACTTCTATTTCACTAGTCACAGACCACACTTGCCAAATTTGATACTGAAACAATTTCTATTAGGCATTTTAGAGAGGACTTGGGAAGAAAATCAGTCTTGTAATGAAAATCTTAACTATGCTGCAGCTACTGCAGCATCATAATACTTATTTCTCTCCTGCTGGCAATTTGGAGGCAGCAGCACTGAACACCAGAGGACTTCTCTATGGAGAGAGAGATAACAGCAGACATTTACTGAAAGGATGGGGGTTGTTTTCTCTTAACAATGGAAGTGTACACAGATAGATTTGGTAGTTCTCAGCTGGTGAGCAAATATTCAGCTCTAGCTCATTGTGGCTCTTTGGGTGGGAAAAATTGATTTCACATAAGTATTCCTTTCTGGGTTCATGAAAGACAGAATGCAGGCAAGCTGAGTGGCAGAGTTGGGCAAAAACATTCACTGCACATCATATGATGTGAAGCCAGCTAGAATGGGGAGCTGGGGCACGAGGCCGCGATTAATTCATGAAAGGCAGTAATTTCTTTTCTCACTAAAAAAAATACTTGTTCTAAATCTGACAAATTATTTTGTAAGCTGTTTTGCCTAAAGAGTGGGGACATGAAAATCATAGCTCGGAGATGGATGAAGGTTCAACACAAGTTTCCAAAGAAACTATTTCTTCCTCTCGCCAAGGCACTTCAGGAATGATTTGGGAACGTAAACCACAGCATCCAGGACCACTTTTAACATCAGGCAATATGAACTATCCACACTGTGGCTGACAACACCCACTAGAGATCCCTGCCCCTACACCCAGGTAGGAGGAACACAGGCAGTGAAACTTCTGGCAACTTAAATTTCTTTTGGCAATTATGTTCTGGCACCTGAAATACACTGCTGATGTTTTCTTACTTCTACATCCTCAACTTGTATTAGGGGATGTGATAAAGGGACCTGGGAAGTAGCAGCTACCATTAGGTATAGAAAGACATTTAATTACTCTTTTCCAGCTGCCATCTCCAGCAGTAGAAGGGTTCCTGAGTTCAATACTTGTAAAAAAATTCTGAGCAGGTCTTTTACCCAAATAACTTATCTCCTCAAGATTCTTAGCAAAGTCCTTTCATTTTAATAAGAAGGGGATTTTAAATCCCTTGTAAATGTTGTAACAGCTCATACTCAAAGGCCTCCTCTAAAAATCCATAGTTCTGCTCTTAAATATCTTTTTTTTTTGGAGATTCCTCATGTAGTTACACTGCAACTTTTGTCCTCCTCTGAACTTGCTGAGTTTTGGAAAGTACTGATTAGACCAAACAGAAAATTCCTTCTGCAGTGAAAGAAATAGAAACTTCAGACATTTTTACAAGTATCATTAGTCAAGCTTTCTGGATAGCTATTTGTGTCTTGCTTTTCAAGAGCAATTTATTCACTGAGCTTAACCTTATTTCCAGTACATCCAGGCATCATACATGGATAGTTTTATTCTACATAGTTTCTCATGGTATTTCCAGAAATTACTTGGTGTACTTATTTGTGTTGCTGTTGAGACCCATTTGTTATGGCCAAAGTAACAGAAAGTGAATTTAAAACCAAAGCCAGTTAAGGTTTTGGCCTGGGATAATGATGATGATGATGATATATTCACACAAAGCATTACATTATCTGCAAATGAACACTGGCAAGCTAAAAATTGGAAATTCTGTTGAACCCATGTTTAAAAGAAATGGACTTGTGTTCTTCTGTGCAGAAACCACAAGTGCCAGCCTCACCTCAGTGACAATTCTTCTTTTTCAGGAAAAGAACACAAACATTCAGTGCCAGTCTTCCCAATGCAATCCCAAATAAGAGCAGCAGCTTAACTGTGCCACTCTCTAATACCTGAAATCCTTGGCTCAGCACTTTCTAGAAGAAGAGCCTGTGCTGCACTGCTACTGCTCCACTCCATCACTACCACATCAAACCTGAGCTATCAGGCTCTAACCTTGTTAGCACTGTGTGTGAAATTTCAATGGCCCTCCCAGTACTCCACACCAGCATGAAGGTGGAAATTTTGTCCATATTTTGTGAGAAAAACAATGAAAAGCTTTGACCTCTAAATTTGCAGGAAAAAAACCCCAAGTTACACACACAAATTGCAACCAAACAACCAGCAGGACATGAGAGACCTCTCTTCTGGAAAAATACAGAACTAAAGTGCCATTGTCCCCTCCATCAGAACTGCTTGAGGGCTGTTGGAGTGAAGGTGAAGAGGGGAGAGGAGAGAAAAACAGCCACTGCAAATAAGCAGAGTATTTTATTAGAGAGTTATCTCCTTCTTGCAAGAATGAGCACTGAAATGGATAATACCTTCCTGTGAAATCCAGGTTTCCAGCTTCGTGTTAAGAAGAGGCTCTTACCTTATGGGATTATCCATCCTTGATACTGTGAGAAATGCTGCTAAATTCGCTGTGTAGGAAGAGCACACAATAAGGGTGAAGAGCCACCAGCTTCCCATGACAATGCGCATCGCCACAGAATTGACAGTGGATTCACCCCCTACAAATAAACAGAGAAATGGAGGGTCTCTCAGCAGCTTCCATTTGCAATCACCCTCTGCATGCCCATGTATGTTGAACTTTCTTGAGTTCCTCTCTGCTTCCCCTCCAGTCTGCCCTTTCACTGTGGGAAAAGCACTGCTTCTGTTAAGGCTGATAATTCACAAGCATTTTTCCAGTCTACCTCTTGCCCTAGACAGTGTTCTAGAAAATCATCTTTCAAAATATTTCCCTTGAGAATTATTGAAGATCAAATCTAAGGAACATAAAAAATGTTCTAAATAAAGTTGAATGGTGAAGCACAACTAATATGCAGGAATTAAATCATTACAGTGTTCAGATTATTGTAATATTCTGTTTTCAATTACCCTTTCAGAACTGGAACAAAAGCCCCACAGAACTGCCTAATGGTTTGTGTGCTATCTTTGCTGTATTTAAATCTGCAAAGACTGAAGCATTAGTGTCATTACTTGTTACCCTTTACAAGATTTCAAATCATAAGATTTCTTTCCAGCAGTCTTCAAGCACAGTTATGCTTGAGTATCATTGGAGACTAAACCTCACCATAGAACTGGTTCTACTTACTTCAGCATATGTTTGTGCTGATTATATTTTACTGCACTTAAACCCATCAAGGCTGCCACCTTAATGAGATGAGGGACCAAGTTTCATAGCAATAGGATGGATTTTCCAGCTGAAGCTTTAGAAGCTTGCAATCACAATGAAATGAAAAAATGTAGAAAAACATTAACAACTTTACCCCTATGTCAGCATTCAATAACACCTGCCTTCCAAGAATACAACTAACATTCTAGATATGGCATAAAAACTGTGTGGGCAGATTTTGGAAACAATTAGTTACGAAAATGACTTTGTTAATGGCAGCAGTCCTACTGAATTCAGTAGGATTCATCCTATGCCTAGAGATTCCTGAGTGTAAAGTTAGTTACATACTCAGTTCAAACAATCAAGAGACAAACTATCTCACATGAGTTCCAAAATATATCTAAGTCATGCATTTTTTCATCAAAATGCACTTTTTTCATCAAAATGCACTTCACTGCTCCAGTGGATACGGCAGGTTGCATGAGCTGACACATTTCTATTTCTATTTATACATGAAATAATTAAAAAGGTGCTAGTTTCAGAGCTGAAGAAGAGCTGCAATTCTGCACCAAGCAGCTCCGTAGTTTATTCCCAGTGTAACAATTTTCCCAAAGAGAAAAACCCTGCTAGTGCTTTTTCTGGACTTACTGAGAGACAGAAAAGGCATTAAAAAAGACATAAAGCCCCAAACTTTCCTACCTTTCCCTCTTTTGCTCATCTGGGCCAATAAAACATACTACCTGCCCATTCTGTTGCACCTTTAGCCCACTGTGGGCAGGACTGGGCCGCTCTGTGGCTGCTGGCCAGTACCTTGCTGCACGAAGGCTCCGTACACGACCCAGATGGCGCTGTGCAGGGTGGAGGACACGGAGGGGCTGGGCTGCGCCGCGCCCTGCGCCCGCACCGCCTGGATGCGGTTCAGCACGAAGATCAGCACGCCCACGATGGGGATGGCCGCCGCAATGCAGGCCCACACCGCAAAGTCGAAAGGAGCGAAGAGGGAGAAGATGTTGATCTTCTCCTCGGGCTTCTTGATTAAGATGCCCACGGAATAGTCCATGTAGCGCTTGCTGAAGTCCACCACGCTCTCCCGCTCGGGCGTTATGGTGATGGCTGAGATGGCCAGGTCTGCTCTCTGCAAGACAAAAGCAGCACGTCACATCGCTCCCTGCCAGCGGGAGCCTTAAGGAGAAGCTTTCTAAGAACCATGGCTTTCCTGCTGTAACTTAAAACATCCAGATGCGCTCATATAAATTCTCTAAAAATAAACTTTCGCCATTTAAACATTAGTTAATTGCACTGGCCCAAAGAAGAGTAATGAAACATAACCTGTCAAGGTTCTCTTGAACGAGAAGCATGGCCCTGACTCCTCTCTGGAAGAATAGCTTATTTAATCTTTATCCCTCATTTGTTTCCCAAAGAAGGCCTAAAACTCCAAACCATACTAACCCGGAGCAATGTAAGCAATAAAGAAAGAAACACCATTTATTTAGCTTGTGTATTTGTTAGGAGGGTGGGAAGAGCTAATGTTTGTTTTTCTCCCTGCAGAATTGCCAACTTTCCATATTCATGAAGAGATTTCACAGGACAACTGGGGAGAAGATTTTATTTGTTTTTTAAAATGAATAAAGTGATGGAAAAAGCTCGTAACAGGAAAAATGCACAAAGGCAACTTAGTTCCTGAAACTGCTTTGGCTTCAATATTTAAAACAAGCTGGTTTTGCATTCAGGTAATCCTTAAAGAGTATGCACACTTGATGAAGGGTAAGATAGGAGTTAATAAATAAGATTCCCAAAGCTTCTGAAGAGCTTCAATTAGATTTTCAATATTTTCTGTCTTAATAAAAAAGGCCTCTTCAAAAAAAAAACAGAATATACATTCAGTTTCCTATCTCTAATTGTGTTGGGAATGTAAAGCAAATATTAGACGAGGGAGGTTTGCTTTGAAACCCTTTGGAGTCTGTGGAACAAATGGTAGCAGAAATACCATTTAAAAATAGCATAATAGATATTTTATTGCTTCAAAGAAAGCAATTTCCATATAAATTTAACAGGAGTTCTTACCTTATTTTTAAATCCATTAAATTCAAACAGTTTATGTCAATGCAAAATAAGTTGAAAATTCTTTATGCTCCCTAGCACCAACCAAGAACATCCCATTATCACACACATGTTTGCAATAGCTTTAATTGCTTCTATTTCTTCCTAAACATCTCCTTACAGATACTGAGCCACCTATTTACAAGATAATGAGAAAGCTTTCACTTTCAGTAATAACCTCCACTGAAGAAGAGTAACCTTTTCTACAAAAAGCAGCAACATGGCATATTAATTCCTTTGATTCTTCTTCTTGATTAACGCTTGTCCCACATGAAGTTGCAAGAACATGAACAAAATACACTCATTTCATTCTCTGGGAGATTCCAACCTACAAACTCTACCCATTTATTTAAATGGAATTCACTTAACTTACTCCTAGATTTGCAATACTGTAATTAAGAAACTTGGTCCTGTCAATTTCAAATGACTGAATAATCTTGAGACCAGTTTAAATTCTGATCCCCTGTTACTAGGGCTACATTTCCTGTTTGGGAATCAAACTCATTGTCATTACTCATTGGTCTTTATTAAACATATCATCACAAAATGGCAGAAAGTCCCATCTACAAACAACTTTCAAAGACAAAATGACAAAAAATAAAACCCTAGTAGTTAATATTTTAAGGAGAATACCTCACTTTTTCCTCTATTTTCTATAGTCATTCCCTCACACACACAAACATGACCTCTATTCTTATATCTATGTAAACACATAGATTTACACCAACAGAATTTATGTTGAGAGCAGCTGGAAGCAAATAAAACAAGAGACTCTCTAGTTCCTATCCTGCATACAGAGTCTTAAATTGCAGTTTATGTCACACTCAAACCATGCATAGCTCAGAAGTATTCTGCACTGCTGCCTTCATCCTAATTCATTCTGAAATTTTTTTAAATGCAGCTTCTTCTCTGTGTACCTTGTTAATGAGTTCTCCAATCATGCCATTCCAGGAGCTGTTTTGGAGCTGGTGTCCATACTTGCCATCAGGAGCTTGATATATCTCATACTTGAAGCCCAGATTCTTGGCCAGTGCATCCAGGACATCAATGGAAAATCCTTTATATCGTTTTGGCTGCCCAAGGATGTTCTCTGCCACCATCACAAAAGGTTCTTCCTGAGAACAAAACAGCATCTTAACTGACACTTGAAACAAGATTTTTAGTTTACTTCTCTGAGCAAAAGGTTGTTTTCTGAGTTAATTCTGGACAATTTGGCACAGATTTTGAGACACCCATAACTTTCTGAGGCAAAAATTGGGATACTGTGTCATGGGATACTGTGAAGCTTCCCATCCAGACACCACTGCCTCAGCACTTGAGTTCTATCCATAGCCTTGATTTTTCCATAGCTCTTGAGAAGAAGCAGAGACTCCAGAATAAATTCAACCCCTGATTCAGAAAGTCATCTTTTATATACAAGGCCTCATCTTTTATCCAGGACACATACTAGAACACAAACTAAAACCGCTGCAATTTTGTGACCATATAACATTTTGAGAACTCAAAGAATAACCTTCATGGGTACTGGTTTCTGGGGTGTTTTAATTGAAGAAGTCTGCTTTGGGACCAAGGAAATGCAGCATTTTGTGGTATGGTTTCTGCTGGGGATAGGTGTCCTGCTCCCCTGCAGATCCCAGGGGTTTTGGTGGCTGCAGTTGGCTGCCTTGGTAGCCCAGTACTGTCACAGAAGGGATCTGCTCAGCTCTCACACCAACTACAGCACAAATTGCAGAAAGCAAATTGGGGGCTGGAGGGAGTGCCTTCATGTACATATGTACTCTTAGGTACTGCCTATTTCTACCATGATGCAGGAAAAGAGAATTGAAAACAACAAAAAAGAGTCATTATATTCTGCAATCTGTAGACTACAATATCTTAGCCAGGAATACATTCAAGCCCTAATTTGCCCCTAATGTAGCACTTGGCCAACAGGAGCTCTTTACCACTCCAGAGTTTAATAGACAGTAGTCCCAAAAGCATAATGACTTTTTTGGAAAGATGACACCTTTCTAAAAGATATAGTTTATCTCAATGGAAATTTATGAGCTTGATGCAGGAAACACTTGATTAAATTTTACAGCCTGCAGTGTACAAGAGCCAAGATTAGATTATCATAATTGGCCCATCTGATCTTAAAATCCATGAAATGCTGAAAACTGCCTATCCAAGCTCAAGGATGGTATCTGGAATGTACCCCTGTGTACTCAGGCCCTATGCTGGTTCTATTCCTGGCAGGAATTACAGCGCAGAAAAACAGCATAAGCAAACAAACAAATGCTCTGTATCACTGACAGTGCACAGATTCACATAAAATAATAAAGGGCCATCATCTATCTTCCTTGTTATGTAACTGATCATCCAAAAATACAGAACTGGAAATGATAGGGGAAAACACTGCGGGAAGTGCCCAAAATATTCAGTCAGATCCTTTTTACTTTGAGCATTTTGTTTCCTGAGCTCAGGAAGGATCATACCAAGACAGTCACCACTTTGAGTGTCACTCCCTGCAGGTCGTTGCCCAGACGCCGCTCTTGGAGGCTGCCGTTCAGGCCTTTCTCAGAGTCCCACGTCGCCAGCTGGAACAGAAAGCACCCAGAGTCTGAGGCACTGCCAGGCAGCAATCCTTCAGCATTTACAAACTGGTTAACAGCAGCCTGACCAAATCCAGAGCTGATAGAGGGAGGCTGAGAGGTGTATGCCTTTCTTAACCAGAATGAGTGTGATTCAGAGGACAGACATCAACACGTGCCTTGCCTGAATGTATGCTCATTGATGGGAGCAATATAAATGCTCTATTATCTGCAGTATTTATCATATCATTTCACTTAGTTCACTCTGACATTACAGTTCTCCTCAGTAAGTTTATATTGTCTGAGGGTCCTCAGGATTACCTGTGGTTGCACTATCCCAGATTTCCCTCTCTGCTCAGAACCATTTTCAAATATCCTATGTTTATCAAAGACCAACCTTTTTTCCACAGTGTTTTAGCTCACCTACAGTCATAAATTCTTGCCTCAGGTTCTGTGGTGTCAAACTGACTCAACTCTCATTTTCTTCAGCTCCTCTCTAAAGTTCTGTTTTGTTCTTGTCCTACTTCTACCTGATCTCTAAAACAATTACAGCCTCTTGAGCTCCCAGGCTCCTGATGAACAAGTATCACATATCTACCAGATGTACCACATGCATGTTTTCAGGATATCTCCCTGGAACATTACATCTAAATATTTTATTTTTCAATTAAATGTATCATTTTAAAAATTAATTTTACTGCATTTTCTAAAGAGAAATACAGTCCAATTCAATAGAACAGGTTCAATAGAAAAGTCAATTTTTAGTGACCTTTGGATTATTCAAACTAAATATGCTCCTGAGCAGCAGCAGCACTCAGACTCCTTTTGCCTTCAAACAGAATCCACAGTGTCATTTTGTTCAGAGGAGACATAAATAGTATCAAGTAGAAACTGTTTTCTTCTTTTTTTTTTTTAGCTGTAGTCTTAAACACCAATACTATGCTCACATATTTGGAAGCAGTGTTGTCAGCTGAAGGCATGCCCTGTAGAAATTAAACACAGTCCAAGATCTGTGAAATATGGATTCCTCCTGCCAGAAGCTAATTTTCATGTAACAAGTCAAAATCTTCTTGGAAAGAACTTATTTCACTGAAAATGCCTATGGCTAGATGTCTTACATGATTTATTTCTATGACTTCAGTTTTATCCTAAAGCCTTACAAATCAAATCAACAAATAAAATCTGATGGAAGAGATCTGTATAGTTTTATTTCTGGTTTGTTGCATTAAACTGATAAACAGGGAACTAGAAAAGAACAAGACATTCAGTGAATATTCAGCAACTATCACAACTGATGAAAATTATTCCAGTCACTATATCATGAAAGCTGAGATGCAGGAGAGGAAAGACTTAAGGTAAACCTCCTTTTATCCAGATGACCTGGAGGATGGAGGAGGAGAATGTATGAATAATTTTCAGCTTTCTAATGACACTCCTGGAAGCTAAAACATCTCAGATTGAACACTCTCCTCCTGTGATGGCAGTTTGGAGTGACAGAGAAGTGTCTGCACATCAAGTGTCTGCAGCAACACAGGCAGATAAATAACTGTAGCTATGGTATATTTTGAATTTGAATTTAGATGCTTGCTCTGAAATATTTCCAGATGTTCCTCAGCCCTTGCTACTGCCAAACCAAATGGACATATCTTTTCTTTGACATAAATCAACATGGTTCAACAGACTTCAAAGACGAGTGTAGGTGTATATAGCATCTCTTGTGTCTCAAATCTGTAAAGAAAGCTTACTGTTTAAACCTTCTTCACTTGTCCTAGGCATATGATCAAGATTTTTGCCAAAATGGCTTGCAAAATCTACAGGTGTTGATTAAATAGTCATTAAATATGGGAAATGTAACACATTCAAGTTATTACTTCATCACTGGTGGACTGACACATCAATTTTTTCTCCTACACATGCACCTTTCAAAATCTGATTTCATAAAAGGGCCCTAGACTTCTCAAATACTCTGTTTCATATTCTGCACTACCTCGAAGAGTTCCAAAAAGTACTGGAAATAAGACTGTGTGAACCCATGGGTTTTTGTTTTTTTTTTTTTTTCAAAAGAAGAAGACAAAGATCCTTATTCTATGCAACATGGGATAAGTGCAAGGAGAAAGAGCATACTTTGCTTCAGAACAGTACTCCAGAGTACAAACTTTTCAGCCTCTTAAAAGCAAACTATAGAAATAAAATTCATAAATGGAACATATGGAAAATCATTTCCAGAAGGGATTTTCCCTGTGTATCCTTGTGCTTTGGAACACTTCATTTGTTAAGAACTGCGCCAATTTCGCCTTCCACTTCTTGCAGACAGAATGTTGTTTATAGGAGTGATGTATTTACAGATATGTATATCAATTTGTGACAGCTGACCTGTCAAGATCAGTGCCTGAGAAGCTAATTTCCAGCATGGTTACACACCATGAGTACTGCTGTTAAGGCCATTAGGGTTTCATTCTTTGTAGAAATACGTACAAATTTCCTACCAGAAATCTGGAGCCAAAGGTTATAGCACAGCCATCAGCTGATAGGAGATAAAGGGCTTTTATATCTGATTATAAGAAACAACTGCTTGCAGAATCAGCACTTGCAGGATGTGTTTAAAAAATAAATCATTGGTCTCTGAAATATGCATTTAATGGCAGTCTGGGTGGGATTTTTTGATTCTCAAGTTACCTGGTTATGTGAGTTCAAGCCTTGAAATCAGCTACTTTATGAAAGATTTTCAACTTAAAGCTTCCTAGCTTTTCTTTCTGAAACAGCCCCATTTCTGGGAATCCTCTAGTTCTAGCCATACAGCAGAAGCTAAACCATCCAGTAAAAGCTATCCAGAGGAAACAAATGTACAATTCAGACAAAAAGGTAATTTGTTGGAAAATTCTGACTCAAAACATGCTTCCAATTTTAGTCAATATTTACTGCATTTTCAACTAGAACTGCGAGGAAGAGTTTGGAGAGAGAAAAGAACAATTTTAACATTGTTTTCACCCTCCACAAGCAACGCAGGATGAAACAAAGACACTTACTCAAAACACAAGCAAAACAAATGTCTGTCACAGGCCCAACCAAATGGAGATGCAAATTATCCCAAACTCCTAGTAAATACAGTTGAAAACAGACTTTAGCAAATAAAGTGTTCAGTGTGTCTACCACAGTATTAAACGTGATTATCCACATCATTTCAGTTTATGATAAAGTAGTTACTGTCCAAATAATGCATGTCACTGCTATCTAACACAATTTTAAGTATGACACCATCCTAAACATGGTCTACTTTTTGGGAAAAACATGATTCACATAAGAAATAAAAAAGATAATTGTCATATTAATGTTTGAAATGGTTACAATTTATCCAGAGTACACATCTTCTATTTTACCAAAACCCAAAAACTTCAATTGGGCGACTTTGTTGGAGCTAAGGTTACACAATCCAAAGAAAGTAAATTTGGGAAGCCCTTACTTGAAATCCAAAAAACTTCTAAAAAACAGCAAATTAAAAGACTGCAAGGCAGGCAGTTCTCACACCACAAGACAGACACCCCCATATCAACAAGAGCACGTTTTCTGTGAACACAACAGCTGTTCTGTCCATGGAGTTCAATAAATTAATCTATGCCACTCAAAATCTAAAAATGCTTTTAGATTAAAGTTAGACTCAAACATATTTGATTTCAATGACAACTTGTTTCTTAACCTTGAAGTCAACAGTTTATGTCAAGTATGATGTCCTTCTACCATGTATGTGTATTTTACACATTGGTGCCTCATTCCCTTTTCAAGCCTTGCAATACAGCAAAAAGTTAATTTTAAGTAAACCAAATAATAAAAAACCACATAAACAAGAAAACTAATGTTTACAGGAGACAAATATTAAATAAGGGAGTGAGCCATTAAATAAATGGACTAAATTGGACACTTCTCTGTTGCAGTTCTAAGGAATAAAAGGAGTTTCACTTAAATCCTAAAACAAATTTAAGTCCACTTAAAACATTTAAGTCCACAATTCCTTTTCAAATTAAGTATAGCAGTAATCTACATAATTTTCTGCCATTCACAACGAGGTAGTAGTTGTGCTCAAACGACAGTTTGAATCAGTAGTACTAGTAGCAGTTAGAAACTCTTACGTATTTGTGTAATCCATAATAATATAAAAGAGGATTCAGAAAATGAAAAGGCATCAAATCTCTAACTTGCAAGCAAATCCAAACACTGATACAAAAAAATCCATCAGAACTACATATTAGGAATATTCTAACATTTCTGCTCTAAAACATAAGCTTATAGCCAATATAGGGATAAGACACTGGGTAAGATCACCAGATGAACTGATTTAAGATCCATTCTGTGATCCAGCATAACTCATCCCTGTTTGCAGTGAAATACCAGCAAGTCATCTACATCCAGACATTCTAGTCTGATACACATTTTTTGTATTAAAAACATATCTTGCTTCCAAAATTTGCAGTGGGACTAGAATACCTGTGCACCCACAGCCACAGAGAACTCCAAAACATGTTAAAACTATGAAGCAGAGGATTGAGCAGCCAGTCTCAAACAGCACATAAACTCCCAGGCTTTGGTGAAAATTTTAGGCTATCCTGCTCAATGCTCAAGAGGCTCAGTTTGCCATTGAGGGGCACCATAAGGACTGCACGTACTTGGTAAAAGGTCAGAGAGGGGCAGGGAGACCATGGAAAGCTGCATAAAGAGAGAAAAAGGGCAGAGGGAAAGGCTGCCTCCCCTGGGGTTGCTTTGCCACTGCTGCAGTTCACAAGGGGAACCTGGTTTTGTGTCCAGGACAGCAAAGGACACAGATGTGCCTGCATGTTTTTTAATGAGTCTTTAAGAATGCAAGACCTTCAGGGAGAAGAATTCCATTTATTCCAATTTTAGTGCAATTTTTTTGCAAATTTATGATGCTATATGGATGATAATAAAATTTTCTCCAGAGAATCACAGGAAGATGAGCATGAGGCAGCAAGACCTAAAAATTACCAAGTCATTCTGGAGAAACTTGACTGCTTTTTCAGTAGTACTGCAGAATTAATAGGCAGCTGAAATGAAGAGGACAGTATGCTTGTATCTGAATTTTAGGTTTATTTCATACAAGGTCTTATGAACCATTACCTAGGGCAATTTGACTCCTGAAAAAAGACAATACCACATGATTTACAGATTAGCTTCTATGGAACAATGGAGAATGATGTATGAAGATGAGAAGTTCTTCTGGATAGCTCACAGCAAGTCAATATTAACATCTTCTTGACTTAAGAGCTTTTTTGCTGTTTTGGAACAGGAAATAGGAAATTATTAATAGTGAAATGTCTAAAATGTAAAGATATCTCAAAACTGGGGAGTGCTGAAAACTATATCAAACTATATCAAAGAGTGAGAAAAATAAATAGGAGTGGTAAGAACTTCAACATGAAACAATAGTATGCATCTTGCATAAGTGAACAGTTACGGAACAGAAAAATGGGAAATAGACATACTTCAACTGAAGAAACAGATATCAGTGAACAAGTTGTGCAGGGTGACAATGAGATGCAAGTGATGATGAGCTTGAGTAAAACAGTACTGCTGCACAAGTACCAGAGTGGTCCTGGACTCCACATCTCATGGCATGGGCTGGACAGAGCAGCCACAACACAGCTGAGAAGAATGCACATGCTTAACACTGTGGTTAGCATCTGTCTGAACAAGAGTTAGGCATGCTGGAAGAATATCAAGGGAGAACAAGACAACTGCTACTGTGATGGAGGGTTCAGTTCATACAAAAAGGATGAAAGATGCAACTGTGAATATTGAAGATAATGATAACCAAGAAAAGGGAAAATGAGAAACAAAACTAGATGTAAGGCAACAGAACGACTGCTGCAAACATATTGTAATCTACAGAGACCCTTTCACATGAAATACAAATTATTTCCTAGAAACATTTATTCATTCTCAGTGAAGACTGTTAAATGAGAAATAGATAAAAGGGCAGGGTTTTTTTTAGTATTTCTAAGCAAAACAATTTTTCATGGGAAGGTTTTGGCACGTCCAGGATATGAGGTACATAGATAAAGGAAATCAAAGAACCCTCTGGTGGTTCTTGAATTCACCAGAGATACCAAATCCAAACATTTGATTCCCATAATTCTGGATCTCAGCCAAAGGTGATTAAGATGTTTTTTTCCCACATGGAACAACTTCATTAAAGTCCCAGAGTGCAAGGTTTAACCTGTGATCCCCTCAGTTTGCCATTTCCCAGGTGAGTGGATTGATTGCTATCTTTAAGGCTGGTATACAGGCATACTATCCACAAAGTTAAAATATACTGGTGTAGTTTTTTCAAAGAATGTCATCATTCAGAATACTTGAAAACCTCAGCTACTTTCATCTCCAAAAGAAAAAAAACATACCCTACTGCTGAAACAAAGCCATTCCTAGAACTCAGCCAGGGAGAAATTCTGTCAGAAGTGCACAGGAGCAATGTGAGGTTCCAGCCTACAACCGTTAACTTGGCAAGCCTACGTAACACCACTGAGTCCCGAGAGCCACACTTATATAAAGTTAATTGAGCATAGACCTAGAATAGAAAATAGAGAAAGTTCAAGAACGCTGAAGGAGGGATTTGAGTAGGAAAGAGCAATTGACCTGAACTGACATATCTAAGGAAACAGATATACACCACTGCTCGCCTGAGCAGCCAGCGAGACAAATGGCAAATGTCTAGGACTGAGATACCACATGAAGTCTGCCCTTGAAGCAGCACAATGCCCTTCAAATATGTGAGGGAATGGGGTCACAATTAACAGAGAAAAGCAGCATTAACAGAATTACCACCACGTAGATAGTCTCATGAAACTGATTTAGAATTTAAGAAAACAAATCTCCAATTGGGCCAACAAAATGTACTTTGGCAAGAAGCTGCATAGTAACAAGCAGAGAATTTACACAAATTGGAATAAAATTTTCAAATTAATTCAAACAGCTCAAAACCAATGCAAAATGCTAAAAATGACATTGCATTGAAACAAAGTGCAAATTAGTATGAGAAGTGTATTTTTGCCTTGTAAGATCAATGACAGTACTTAACTGCTATTATCTAGAGAGTAACTGGATAGCATATGGATATGGAGTCTCTCTCTCCATGTCATTTACAATAATTCCTACCTAAGAGGTAGGGAAAACCTAGAGGGGAAAATTACATTAGCTAACCCAAAACTGTAAGGGTAGTTTAGGACAGAGGACTATCAGCAGAGACTCTGGTAGAGGTATTTCAGCATTAATATTCTTACTCTCTAGAAGCCTGTATATTTATTCAGGTCCTGCTCTTCAAATTCTGCCATTCACTGCAGCTAACAATTTCAACCCTACCTATCATAACTCAGCAGTATCTTGCTCCATTTTTTTTATGGTCCTTCATTGCAGAGAATATCAAATATTTTGACATGAGATGAAATGTTTTCCCTTACATTTTTCATTAGCCAAAGCTCAATTCAATTAAATGTAACGACCATACTATTAAAAGCCAACTACTTTACATATAATAGAGGTCTACAATATAAATGAAGATTAGACACATGATGCTACTAACATTAAGGAAGACAAGGTATTCTACTGCTTTCTACAGAACTGTGACTGAGGAGTTTCATGCAGAATTGAAGCAATGGGTTTTTGTAACCCTAAAGGTTTTACTAGCACAGTGTCAGGCTTCTTGGGAATAGATCAGCACCATATACTTTATATTGCATATACATCACATTTAATATTATGTCAAAAGGGCATCAATTATGAGAATTATATTTTTTGGTGAAATAAGATACTGCTCCATTATGTGGCAGATTAAGGTATTATTTTGCTAGCAGATAATGAAGCAGCATTGATACCAATTCAGAGTTGCTCCTCTTCCCATATTGTGATAGCTGGTGAACAACTCTGACCTCCTACACAACACAGGAAAACACCTGTGTTCTACTGTGCTGAACCTGAGCAACGCTTGTCTGGGCCAGCAAATCCATACTTGGCAGAAAAAGGAGCTGAAAGGACATGACAAGATAAATGTATTCCGTAATTCATTATATAAAAGTATAAATAGGCCATCTTCAGCTCTGCTAGAATAAATTGCTTCAATTAATACTAGTCTTTGAAGGAGCAGTGACTGCAACATGCTGATGTTATTAGTGCAGCAGCACAGGCACTGAGAAAGATGTAGTACTAAATGAAGCAATCATGAGAGTGATGAAAACAATATGAACAAGAATCTTATCCTCTGATGGCTTCTTTATGAAGTGCAGGGAAGTATTACTCTATCCCAAAATTTTTGTATTTAATTTCCCTGACATAAAATCAAAATGTGGCAAAGAAGGTGTTGAAAATAAATTGGAGGTATTTTCTATGAGACTCTCACAGGCTTCTCTCTTGAAAAGCAGGCAAGAAACTTCCACCCCTGTCCTCCTGCAGTTTTGCCACTTTTCAAGGCTTTAAGATACAAACAATGTGCCATAGTGTAGAAACGGTGTTGTTGAATCAGATGGCAGCATTGCCATAGCAAAAGATGTGAGAGCAGCACAACTCTTTTAAAGGTCAAACAAATTAACTGTGAGGACCCAGGATACTGCTGAATCAGGCACTCCCCAGGGGCATTGTAAATTATCCTTTGATATGAACAACCAGGTCTCTAAGCATAAAATTAAAACTGATAAGCAATCATAAAAGTGAGACCCATCCAGGTATAAAGTCCTCAACAGCTGTCACAAGTTACTGGCTGAAAACACATTGCCATGGGGTTACCTATTTGAAAGGCAAACAAGCCCTTCTTCTTTTTTCTGCAGTTTAAAAGACAAAGTCATTGTCCAGTGAAATCCAACATGTCCTGGACTCCAAGGATACTTTAAATGCTACAGCCAATTGCTGAACATCAGGTAGCTCAGGAATAGCTGCTTGTGGACAAAACTGAACCAATTCCCTTTACCACTATTCATTATGTGTAGGTAAAGTGGAAACAAATCCATTTCACACAGAGAACAGATTGTTTTCAAAGCTCTGAAATGCTTTTTGGTAGCAAATTACTAGCTTTTGAGAGCAGAACTATCCTTGTTATTTATGCAATAGTGACCTCAGCAGACTGTTTGTAAACAAAAAACCCTCATCATGGAAAAGTTGGATCTAACAACAAATACAAACTCATGCTGATTTCCTATAGGTTCTTTTCCTGCTCTATGGAATGTAGTAATGCCAAATAATGTCCTGTTGTGCTGTTCTAAGAATTTTACTGGGGAGGGAAAGCAAGGGAGGCTTGCACAGCTGGACAGTTGTCAGGATCTGCTTTTCAGTCCTTCTACACAAGAGCTCTGTAGGTAGGAATTAACCAGCATGCTACAATGGGCTATATCAAAACTGCTCTTTTTTTGCCATTCTTTACTGTGTTTCTTGGCTACTATCTGAGCTGAATGCTTTTGATGTCTCACATTTAAGAAACCCACCCATATTTCTGCAGCTCTAACAACAGAACTTTTCCTGGCCTGGCCCCTGAGGTACAGACCACTGTGTCATTTCACCAGCTGTGATTTTCACCTCCTGAAGCCTGGCCACCATGAATCACTTTCTGATTCTGGTTAAAGGCACTGAGTCATCTCAGAATGAAAGCACAGTTCAGTCCACTCTCTGGTATCACCTATCAAGCCTGTTCTCGATCCTGTATGGAAAAAGGCTCTTCTCTCAAACTTATTTTAAAAATAAGTATTGGCATTATCTAATTACCATGATATTTTGTTTGCCTTGATATAACAAGGATAATGTTCTAGGGAAAAAAGATAGCCACTTTGCATTTTAGTTCAAAAGGTGTTGATTCACAAATTAAATTTATGAACCAAATGGAAAACTTAAATACAAAGAGGTCAAAGTCTTACATGAAATGTTGATACTTAAAAATTACAATTAAAAAACTCCAACATTATTTTATCAGAATTGT
This sequence comes from Emberiza elegans, assembly GCA_024865655.1. Classification (NCBI taxonomy): domain Eukaryota; kingdom Metazoa; phylum Chordata; class Aves; order Passeriformes; family Fringillidae; genus Emberiza; species Emberiza elegans. The sequence goes on along the minus strand of JALJVW010000241.1, from coordinate 27,908,884 downwards.
TGTTAAGACAAGTTAACACTCTGTCTTGACATCAGTAAAAAGCCTAAGTGCCAAAGCTTCCCTGCTAAAGATTTTAAGTGAATTTTGACCAGCTCTGGTTATTGGCACTGGAATCTACATCCACATCTATTGAACACTGAAAATTCTTGTAATAAATTTGAAAGTTCCATTTTTACTGAACTCTCCCTTATTTTGATCTTTACAATATGATTTCATCTTTATCCTCACTACTCACAGAAAATGACACAAAATGGCTTAAATGATTTGCAGATATTTTTTTCCTCTACAACAAAAGCCACTGAGTAAAAAAATCATAACTCGGTGTTTGGTAATGGATAATTGCCTCTCCAAGAAACAGAAGAACTGTAGATAGTATTAAGCAAAACATGAATTTTCTTCTCTGTAATGATAGGCATTTAATGGTTTTAATTAACAACAAGCCATATTGAGACAGCTTTCAAAAATATATTTATCCCTTGGGCTTTGTTACATACATAGAACAGGTTTTGTAAGGCAAATAAAATCAGCTTGCTCACAAAACCAATTAGCCAAGAATATACAAACACCAGATCCACAGATATTATAGTTCATATAAATTATGTACCAGTTGCTAAGTATTCACAAGGAACATAACAATACACTTAGCTAATCTTTGTATATTGTTCTTATAGGACACTATACAAAGCGTGAAAAATACCATGTTACTGTTTACAAACCTTATGTCTACAGCCTATTGCCCTGCTTCATTTTTTCCCTGCTTCACATCAACACTCAGGAGAATTTTTAGCTTTTAAAAAAATACTGGACAATGAGAACTTCTTAGCAACTTTGCACACTGACAGACAGTGCACACAGGGTATATAAGAGAGATTACAGTAATAAATACTTTCTCCCAGCTCCACAAACTGCCACACACCAGCAAAACTCCATCACTAGAAAGGATGTGGTAATTTCAGCAAAGTAGTCAAAGGTAAGAAATAAAAGCAGGTAAGAAATACAGCTTGTACTATGTGTAATGCTTAAAGTCTCTCCTTTCAGATTTCTTACTGCAGCTTTAAAAATAAACACTGATCTTCAGGAAGCTTTATTAGAGTTCCTACATCATTTGTTTAGGAGGATTCAATAACTTAGTAGGTTTATGTAATTACTACAGAGCTTATTTAATATTGCACCTGACGCGTTGTTGTTTTCCAAGTCTTGAGAAAAGCTTCTAGAAAGGTCAAAGCTGATCAAATTAGAAAATGAGACGTGATTTATGCATGGTCCAAACTTCTCAGTGGAGGGAGAGAAACAATTTGGGCCCATGGAGGGCCACAGACAAGCAGCAGAATCTCTGCTGAGGGAAAGGCAGCAGCTCTCTGGGAATGACCCAGCGGTCAGACCTCATTTGTAGATCACCCTACCTTAAAACATTACAAGATTTACTTCTACACTCTAAATGGCTCGTGGTCACTGCAGGGCAGGTGGTTTTTCAACAATGAACAGCAGAGCATTTGTACACAGAATTAGGGCTAAAATGGGCAATGCTCTCAGAGAAATGCGGATACAGAAAAATGGCAAAGAATTACTACAAACATATCTGAGGAGGAAAAAACCACACACATTACATTCATTAAATCCCTTTCTTACTGCCTTAACCTGATATTCTTTCTGTTGCTATGGTGATTGTTATCCAGCCATTTATACATTTAAAGAAAAAAATCAGTATTCCCTCTCATGAAATTCAAAGTGTGAGAAATATCTCCTTAATGCAATATAAAGACTATTTCCTCGGTGGACCCATCAGGCATTCATTTTCCTAAGGTCTTCTGAGTCCATTTAAACTTCTCTGTTCCACACATTTTGTGGCAATGAATTTCAAAATATAAGCAGGCAGTCTCTGAAAATGTACTTCCTCTTATAGGTTGTAAGCTGCCTACCAGTTCACTTTATTAAGTATCATCTAGGTTTTCATTACAAGAAAAAATGAATAATTCCTCCCATTTAATCTTTTAATCTCTTTATTTCCTAAGCACCTACACACACTCCCTCCTTTTGTCTGCTTACTGAGCCGAAAAATTGTGGCCTGTATGTCTCTTCATATAGAAGCAATCTGATATCTCTAGTCACCTTTCTCCCTCTTACATATTTTCTAGTTCTTCCACATATTTTTTGAAAGGGGAAAAGAAAGAAAAATCACAAAAAAAACCCCCCATCTCAATCCAAATTATAGAGACTGGCCAAAAATCAGTCGATGGAAAATTGGAAGACTGACTTAGGAAAGACAACTTTTGAGTGCATTATGAAGCCTATATTTTAAAATTATCTTAGAAGAGGTGCCTTAGAAATCTTCAACACTGCATTTCAGCATTAAAATGCAGAAACAGCTGAACAAGGATAGTAGAACGCAAATGTCACCAATAGAAATTGTATATATTTAGATAATATATACTTAGGAAATAGAAAGGAAATTCTTACCTACTACATGCACAGTAAAATGTAAGAATTATTTAATGTTTCTAGGAAAAAACACTTTCATTTATTAAAAACACCATCCATTGTATTTGTTGGGAACTCCTCCTAAATCCCTTCCTGGCACAAGCAGAAGGTGGTACATACAAAGTGGCAAGCTATGAGCCTGCAGTGATCCCCCTCCTCTCAGTAGGTCTACAGTAAAATAATTTGTTAGTTATTACTGCCCACAACTTTTGGTAATGTTAAGGGGAATTTGTAGCAACTGCTGAATTTCCAGTATTTCTTTTCCATAAAGTACATCAGGGCTCTACAAGTGGTCCAGCTAATGTGGGTTCTTTTTGTCAACTCACAGAACTGCCTTATGGATCCCAGAATGTCTGAAGGCTACAGACTTTGTTGACAAATCAAATTAATTAAGGGAAATTAACAGTGTGTTAATAATTATGTGGGTTTGTCCACATCTCCATGGCAAAATATTCCCAGCTGCTTTGGAGCAGGCTTGGGACAAGCCCTGGTGGCTGAAAGGCCCTACAGTCTGCTGGCTGCCCATCAACTTAGTAGCTTGTGATACTTGAATGAAAACTTGGCCATTACTGAACTCTCAGGGCCTGCATTAGAGACTGACAATGAGTTTCACTGCAGACTTCAAACTGCAGCAGCTTCAGGGAGGGATGAATGAATGGGTGACAAATACAATCACCACATCAGCCCAGGAGATGCTACTAAAATGCTGCTTATTAGCACTGCCAAGGTGACAGTTGAGAGTCTGGGCTCTGATGGACCTACAAAATTGACACAGTCCAGGATTGGGAAGAAACTCCAGTGGCTGAGGTCCTTACAGAACTGGCAGCTCAGACCATACAAAACTACATCTTTTCATTGCTCAGAAGCAGAAGAAGGCCTCCTACACTGAGGGCTGTCAGCCTTCTACCAGCACAAGCATACAATCATTTTTTGAGTTCCAGGAGGGGAAAAAGATTTGACTGTTTCTCATCCAAAATATATTGAAAAGCCTGAAGGCTAGAAAGATGGGTATCCAGGTCACAGACCCTGCATCCCAAGAGTGACAAGATGCAACTCTTCAGGAGGTCCTTCAAAAGGCAGATTAGAGACAGCTCCCCCAGTGGGTGACTTTTCCTTCACCCTGCTGAGTAACACAGGCTAAATCTAAGATCATAAATGAATTAGCTAAAATTTACTCCTGTAAAAATATACCCCTTCCCACATTCACCTAGGGCTGTCATAAAAATGGCATTTCTTCATGTCTCCTTTAGGAAGCACACAGCTGTCATTAAATAGATATATATGATCTACATGATATATGTAGACAGATATATATGTATATATGTATGCATAAAGAAGGCTGTGCAGTTATCCCTCATCAGAATCTGTCTGAGTTTAAATTGTCTTTCAGTACTAAATGTCACAGTCACTACAGAGAGCTACAATTTCAAAAAACTTATAGGACTGAAAATATTTTTCTCAATACTCCTAACTAGTTTTATAGTTTTTTTAACCTAGTTACTTGTTATTTTGAGATGCTTTTATCTCCTTATGCCAGTTCTCCTGGTCTTGAATCGGTACTGCATCAGTTAGGAGAAAGAATATCAGATCTCTGAAAAGCAGGAGTTGGCTGTTAATGTGAATAAATCTCATGTTAATGACTTTCATCAGGACTTCGGTCTGTGTTAGTCTGGTAACATTACAGAGGCTGCATGTGCACACAAAAATCAAAGAGAACCAAGGCTTAATTGTATAATGGGCTGCATAGCAACATGTCAGAACCTTTTGGTTAAGGAGTCTCACAAGGCTAAGAGACCAGCAATCCCATCAAACAATGACAGCCACCAGCACATCACCCCTAGCCCCTAACAGCCCACCGTATCAACACAGATTTCTTCACAGGCACGTTAAAGGTCACCTCGTGGATGCTGGACAAAGTGCTGACACTACAGCTCATGCAAGATTTCACATTCAATATTCCTCAATAAAATAAACTGACACTCTTCCCATCTCTGGCAGATAGAGCTTAGGATCTGATAATCATTTCAATGATGGTGTAAATTACCTCAGCAGACTCACTATTAACGTGTTCCAGGCTATCACACTGAGCCAAATAGATGTAAAAAGACTAACACCAGACTCATACTCTGATCAGACTTCCTATGTAACAAAGCAGTTGCAGATGAAAAATAAGGCTAAAAAGGAAAAGAAGGCATATTATACTGGCTTTATTGGCCTTCACAGATTTTGTGTTTTTAACTTTTTCCACTGAAGTGCAAAACTGAATTGAAGCCTGCCATGAATACATTCTGGAACGTAAACAGATCTGCACTCATTTTGTCTGTGCTGACCTGTGGTCCTAATGCTTTTTGTTGCTTTATAGTAAACACTTTATAAGTTGCAACACAAACCAAAGGCATCTACTTCTCACTGCCACCATTCCTGCATCATAATTCCTGATATCCATGCTCTAGATCTTGTTATCTTTCTCCCAGGATACTTGCCCTAACATAACATTAGCAGGAAACTTCTCAGGCTTACTGCACACCACGCCATTCCAGCTGTGGAACTGGTCCCCAAGCATTGGCACTCATTTCATTTGTTGATGTATGACCTACACAACTTTTGTCATGGCCAACCAAAGATTCTGAATTAGCATCTGAACATCATTAAATTTGGATTAGTTCTGTTAAGGCTGTGATCCACGTTGCTCCCTCAGTTTAGGGAGTGCCTTAGGCTCCTGTTTCCCATTCCACCCTGCCTGCCACTAGGGTGGAATTGGAAACAGGAGCAGTGCTCCATTTTATAGTTCAAGGGGCAATGATATTTCATAACTAGTCCAAATCCAACATGAAGATGGATGCAAAAGTGAGGAGAGGAGACTGAAATGGGGAAATTGGGGAGCCTTAATTTTTCATGAGAGGATTATTATGAAATACTATCAGCATATGATATATTTATATGATATGTGCAGTTCCTGCATTCCTATCAGAATGAGCAACAGTTCTTTGTCCACTGCTGTAACAATTTGATTTCTTCTGGTTTCAACACGACAGTGATATTGAAATTGATTTAAGTGCATTAATGCCACTGGAAGTCATAAGGGCTTTTGGCAGAACCTATACAATGGGAAGAGTTCATATGTTCCATTATGCTGATGATGTTGAAAACCAAAGTGTGCCAGCCAGAACCCACCCCACACAACCCCAAACCTTTAATTAAGAAAGCCTGATATTAAGTTGTACTCAATTACAACATCTGTAATTTGCCACTGTGCTCCCAGAGCTAGTCCATATGCTTGTGAGGCACCTTTTCAAACCCTCTTTTGGGCACACTATGACTATCATACAATGCACTTGTATTATAATTCAATTTAGTATAATTACTTTACAGAGTGATCAGTGACAGTCTATTGTTCAGGAAGAATTAATCCTTTGAGCCTTCCAACATCATTTTAGTTCCTGGTTCTAAATGAGATTTCAAAGAATGTAATTTATAATAACCAAAATCCCCAATGCATACTTTAATATAGCCTGCCTTTGTTACAGCAGCTCACTAGTAAAATGCTTGAGTTAGAGCACTCCTGGTATACTGATTTACCTTGGCTGCACAGGATGAAACAGGGAGGAAAACAAGCAGGAATGCTTCACTGATCACCTTGATGCCTTCTCTTCCTTCCTCCTTCCCAAAACATGGCTGCTCTAGAACCCTTTCAGAACCAATTCCACTACTAAAATAGAATCCCTCCCCTAGGAGAATGCTTGCCTTTCCAGAAGCAGCCCAAGAAATCCTCCCATCTGAACCATCACTAATTTGTGAATATATTTAAAGAAGATGTGATGATTGGACTTGAGAAAAAGCTGGAACCACTACCATACGAGACACCAGGAAGTTTGATTTCCTCCTGAAATGAGATGCTTTTCCACAGAGAGGAATCTAAGTTGGGCAGTGTCAAAACATTTTGTTTAGACATTTTTAATTCAAGTAAAATGTTTTGACAAAGTGGAATCCTTGGAAAAATCCTTTGCAGATCTCATCTATTCCAGTACTGAAACCTATTTCCTTGTATCCATTGCAATCCTAGTTCTCAATTTCTTTCTCTGGACCAGTTGCTAAGCATATTGCATATCCCACTGAATAAATTCCTCCAGTTGCACTCCAGTCCCTCAGGACTACCATGCACAGGAAATATATGAGAGAACCTGACCCACAATACAAGGCAGAAGATATTAAAACAGGTCAATATTGTGGTTGTTTTTTAATTATCTTGTCAAAATTAAACCCTTCAGGCCAGTTAAGAAATTCTAAATTTCAGTTTAATATCTTTTTACCAAAATAAAAGCTTTTCTAGTGCAATTTTATCCACCAGAACATCATTGCAGTGGAAAACTGCCAACTGCAGCTATCACTACAGCTGAATTTCTTGATGTGATTTTTTTTTCTCAATACCATGTTAAAAAGCTCTCTTTCAGTCCACTTGACTAATGAAGATTTCTCAGCTATTAAGGCTCAGTCCTTTTTACTGTCAGCAAGGTTTGTTTGTGCAATCAAAGCTGCTGGCCACAGATCTTCTCGAGGTGACATTCCAGGAAAATGTCACTGTTAGAATGATTGGCACTTAATAATATGTGGTATTGAAACTGCATCAAAAGACATGGTAGAACATATTTTGGGCAAAGCTTGAAAAAAATCTGTGAATTTCACACTTCTGCCACCTAACAGATAGAACAAAAAATTTTGTCAGAAAGCATATAATTCTTTTTTTTTATTGGCTGAAGTAATTTAGCAAGGTAAGAGACAACCACTGGAAGTTGTTCTGCTCGTGCATGAGGTTAGCTGGCTCATGAGTTAGGTTTGTGAACCTCAACTGCAATGTCACCAGCAAGAGAGAGTAAAAACTTTGGAGTCTTCAGATGCAAGAGTAATATGATTACATCATATCTCTGATTTTGAAGAGACAAATCAAAAATCTCTTAAAATTATCTTCCTGTTTTTCTTTCTGCAGGGAGCTACGAAGGGAAGTATTTGTTGGAAAACATAAGAGGTATCAAATGCATTTTCTGGGAGAAATAGAAGGTTTCAGTACTGAAATTCAAAACACGATTGCTCAGAGTTCAGCTTACCCTCTTCCCTATTGCCAAGTATTTGATAATGAAGAGAGGGACATAAGCAAAGTTAGAGGAGGAAACAGAAGGGTCAGTGATAGCTGACTTAGTGGCAACATCTGCAGGTCCTATCTGACTTCTTGCTGAACATCAACAGTAATATAATCAGGTTCATCAACTTTTCCCTCCATAAAGATCAGGCCACTGCTATCCAGACATCAGAAAAAGCTCTAATACACAAGAATAAATGCAGAGAATGAAAAAATGTAGAACCTTCAGCTGGAACAAAAGCCATCAACTCTGCAGGTTAAATGTCAGTTGCACATTATGTGCCTTCCTCCTGCAGGTTCCCTGTCAACTCTCCATGATAATTTTAAAGTTTCGTATTAAAATATTCATTTCAAATATTCTTCACAATCAAATCACTCACTGTGTTAAATTTCAAGTACATTTTCATATATGAAATAACACCAGAGTCATTCTTCTAAGACAGTGCAGATGACTAGACTTGGGTCACTTCCCAGAAGTGGGGATCAAGCCTTCTTCATCAAGAAAATTGAGCTGTAAGACAAGTTTCCCAGGTGGGGAGGAAAATAAAGAAAATGCATATTTCAAAAAATCCCAAACAAACCCACAAACACACCACTTCCTCTGAAAAGTACACTGACAAACTTAATTTACTATAGAAATGATATTGAAAATAACACACCTTAAAAAAAAAGCAGCTAGAAAAGAAAAGATGACAGGAGCTTTGTGAGGACTGGATACATCTGATGATACTGTGTAGTAGATGGACATAAAAGAGAAAACATGAATGTTTGTATGGAGACATTTAAATACCACAGAGCAGAGGCACAGAGGGTTGGGAAGAAGAGGAAGGAATGCCCAGGAAAAAACTGAGCAAGAAGGCCAGGAGGTGGAAGGAAGATGCAGAGAGTGAGACAAAAGGAGAGGCGCTAAGGGCCAAACAGAATACCACAGCACAGGAGAGGTGCAGGCAAGCAAGACATGCAGCTTATTTCCCTTGATGGCAGCCAGCAGAACCACCTGACAGGCTGACCAGCTTAGTAACCAAACGGCATCCTTTAGAAAGAGAGGATTATTTGTTTGTTCCTCCCAGAACACCCTCTGAATGTCATGGCAAAATGTTTTTAGTTGTGTCTCTGATGAGCTATCTAATAAAGACATCTTCAAGGTTCTTCCTTCCACCATTATGTCACAAGCTTCCAATTACTTGGTAAAGATGCCATGTTTTAAGAGCAAAATTTCTCTACTGCAGAGTAAGCAGAACTCCAAAGTATTAAATATCAAGCATTACCATCTGCAAGTATGGCTCTGATTTGTATTAGACAATATCAGCTTACTATTGCAGAATAAATATTCAAAGGAAAACTGCAGGCACGTCACAATTACACTACTTCTGCTCATTTTCTCCCTTTTTTTCTTAGAAATTGGAGATATTAGACAGTTTTGAAAATGTCTACTTATGAACTATAACAGCAGCACTGACATTATAATCTCAACCATAGTACAATAAACAAGTTCAGTAAATTCTCCCACATTCATAAACCAACAGAATTATCTTTTGATATCGAGACATGTTAGTACCTGGTGAAGAGAATTTGTAATGTAATTACACTGTAGATTGACACAATCATCACTTTCACTCCAGATTTTCTCTGTGGGCTGGAATTTAGGCATTACCAGCCATCTGCCCTAGGAGTCAAGCATGAGGCTTTCACTGGAGTCAGGAAGAACTGAGGATATTAACAATGGGCAAAATTTCAGTTTCAACTCAACAAAGAAATCAAACGTTTCAACAGCCACTCTGAATTTTTAGTTTAGACTTGGGTTAAAGGTTTTGCTGAACCAGAACCCCTTCCTTCAAGTGTTAAACATCATAACAAATAAATATCATTATTAGTATTTATCATAAGCTGCCTAGTTATGTCCTCTGGTGTTCAGATGAATCTGACAAGGAAAAAACCCACAAAATAAACCTTGGTTTGGGTAGTCAGAATCTTATGAGCAATAAAAAAATTTTAAAACCCCAGCCCTCACTTTGAATTTGGTATGCTACTAGTAGCTTTTTATGCTTACTGACTGTGAGCATGACTGAGGTAAAATGTGAACACAAGAGGCCTAAAATAAAGCCAGATCAGAATTCTAGTCTTCAAACCCCCCAAAGTCTTGAGTTCACCACAAGAGGTCTAAGACAGATGAATTCCAAAGCTCCAGGTTTTTCAGAGGGAACATAATTTCTGTTTAAGACAGTGAAATATTTTAGTAGAACACTGATATTCTCCTACTTAACCTCCATTTATTAGCATAATGCCAAAAGGAACATAAAATTTCATGAACATGAGCAGTTAATATAGCAGTCCTGTTTACAATAATTGTATTGTATTTACTGCATCCACATAACTGTACTTGCTAAGTTTTTAGCAGGAACATAAGTGGGTTATGCAGTCTTTGTATGAATTTCATGGTGTTGTGGAAATAAAACTAGCAATGCCTAGGCTAATTTAAAGCTAGATTAGATATGGTTAGGTGAACTGTTATTACACAGCTTGCAGAGCGAATAGAAGCTGTAATTCTACTAGGAAAATATTCCAGGCAAGATCCTTAATTGGCAAAATTTGATCAATATCCCTTGACTTGACTGCTCTTCCACAACTGTAGGAAAACTGAGGTTCCAGCTCACTCATTACCAGTGATATCTTTGCTAAGTGTTCCCAGCGAATTTCTGTATGTGTTAACAGGAACATTGCAGGAACTGGTTTTTAAATTATTGCTACAATATTCTGAACATTCATGTCATAGATTACATTACCAAAGTATCATAGTGAGATCTCTGTGAAAGTGGTGTCTTAGAGATTAATTCTCTTATTTACAGCTTTCTTTTTTTGAAAGCATTTTATTGGCCTCATTTGGTCATTTTTAAATTAGCACTAATACAAGTGAACCACAAACCAATCTCTCTACACCTCCTAAAGTACAGTAGGAGCTGACATTCCATTTATAGGAAAAGGACAGCTTGGAACTACAGCACAAAATAAAACTGCATGTAACTCTGCAAATCTAGAGACTTTTCCAGAGGTTTCTATATGAAAGGAAAGAGAATTTTACAAATACAGTCTTAACTGTAGTGTTTACCCAGCTCAGTATATTACTCAAGACATACCACAGGCTCACAGGAAAATAAGAATATTAGTGGTTTTATTTTCTTTTCTATTCTACACTGATCTCCTCAATTCATTAAAATATGTTGAATATAGAAAAAGCATCCAAACATCTGACAGTTTTACCCACTACAGCAGCAGAAATATGACAAGGTTAATCATCTGGTTTAAAGGAGTCTGACTTCCCCTTGCATGAGATTGCTGCTATCAGTTTTCTTGTGGAAGAACAGTCAATAATGTCTTCTAATCTCTAATAACAGACGCAGGACAAACATTCTATTACAACCTAAATAAATAATACAAACTTTAATTTTAGACCTGTCTATCAAAGGGCTATTCCTGTAATTATTACAGCTATGCTTGGCATGTTTTTTTGCTTTTCCAGATTTATTTTTTTATATACTGCTTCAATTAACTGCCATTATGGTTACAAACGATGAGATTAAATTACATTTTTGTTAGAAATACAATTATTTTTCTCTTATCCTCTCTTTTCTAACTTTGATTTTTTCCAGGTCTGTCCTCCCCTTTTCAAGTCACTTCTGTATCTTCCCCCACACTGCTCTCTACTTATTCCTCAATCTATGGGGACCTTGTTCTCACAGAAAAGGAGGGGCTGGTGGGGGATGTGAAGCTCCAGGGCAGCCTTGGCTGGAGTGACCAGGACATGGTGGATCGTTGAAGTGTTAGGACAGTGAAAAGGGTGCCCAGCAAAGTCCCTGCCCCAGACTAGAGGAGAGCAGACTTTGGCCTCTTTGGGGATCTGCTTGGTACAGAGCCATGGGATAAGGTCCTGGTGGGGAGAGGGGCCAGGAAAGCTGGTCAATATTCAAGGACCACCTCCTCCAGGCTCAGGAGTGATGCATCCCAAAAGAAGCAGCCAGACAAAAACACCAACAGGCCTGCATGGATGAGCCCCTGCACAAACTCAAAGACTAAAAGGAAGCCCACAGAGGGGTGGAAGCAAGGACACAAAGCCTTGGAAGGAAACAGAGAAATTGCCTGAGCAGCCAGGATCAGGCTAGGAGAGCTGAAGCCCTGACAGAATTGAGTCTCATCAGGGACATCAACTTCTGTTGTACTGCTGTAGTGAAATAAGTTGTTTCTGACTTTCTGAACAGTCACATATAAACGGTATATCACCACCTGACTTTTACATGCATTACAAAACAAGATATTCAGGGCAGCCATAACACAGAGAAAAATAACCATAGCTCAAAATACATAAAACAATCAAAATTTTTGAAGAGTATCTAAAACACCACCAAGATAATGCACCAGCTTTTCACTTCCTGCATTTTGATATTAGATATGTGTTCTGCAACATGAAATTATGACACATAGATCAATTCTGAGGGAAGAAGTCAATAAGTCCATATTTTGTTTCCACTATTTATGTACAGATATTAGGCACTGTCACCATTGTGCTTCAGATTTTTCTGTCACAATGAAAAGGGGAAAAGTGAACTGAATAGATTCCAAAATTCAGAATTATAAACAAAAATGTAAACACATTTCTACTAAAAGCAAGCTCCCGTCTCACACTAGGACAAAGAATACCTATCTTTGAAACAAAAATTTAGTAAGACAAAAAATATCAGAAAAGTAAATATATTTGGATATTAAGGGGTATTTCCATGTACATCAAGGTTTGAACCTGACTCTGAGCTGAAAAATAGAAGTCCCAAAAAAGGTAAATCCAAGGGAGCTGAAACCCAAAACATTGGTCTTTGTTCCCCACGATGGAGACCAGCTGTGAAAGACAGTTCCATTACCAGATTTTGGAGATGTTAAACTTGATTTTAGAACCAGAAGAGGTCACTATAATGACTCCATTTTGGATTCCTCTACTACAAGGTTTGAAGATAAACACTTAGGCCTGTAGTCTCCATGAAAACTTTGAGCTGATAAATGAACCCATGACAATTTCATGTCTGTAAATAGGTTATTCTACCATTTATTTTCCTCATGTAGCAATACTGAAGAGGAAATTTATGCACTTTTCTCCATATTCAAAATAGAGAAAAAGACACACACAAATTTGGAAGCGCCACTGCTCTGCAGTCTTTGTCCAATAAGAATTCTAGAATACGGAATAATTATGATGACTGTGGTGTTGATAACACTGATCAAACTACCCTGAGCATTAACAAAACACTGCATTTTCTGGCTGAAAATTAAACTGACCCCATGACATCTTTTCACTGCCACTGAAGTAAAAGGCGACAAGAGAACAGTGGCGAGAGAACACAGATCCTTTGATTTTAACCACAAATCTCCCAATAACACAAATGGCACCTATTGTTGTGTAATGAAAGAAACTCTCTTATTAATAATTTCACTCTTTTCATCTTCAACCTACTAATTTTCAACATGTTTCCTAGAATTTATTTTGCCTTTATTACAGTTCTTGATTCAACCCAAAGAAGTATCTTGTTTCAAAGATGCTGGTTCATTTTACCTCATACTGGCAGAAAGCTTTTAAACAATCATGAATTCAGTATTACATCTACTGTGCTATTAGCATGGAAAAATCTTACTGTTCAAGAATATTTCCTCTGGGTCATAATTATAAAAAGAATAGATTCCTGAGGGCATAATCTAACAAAGTACTGAAGTTGAAAGATTGTTTAAAACCTTATTGAGGTAGATGTCTACCATTTTTTTTCAAAAAACAATATCACAGGTTTATAATACATCTGAAATTTTAATGTCTTATTTTTTTCTTGTTTTGAAGAAAAAAGAACCACATGCAGTTGAGAGTTTCATCAGTTGGCATAATCACTGTAGTATAGATATTTGCATCCTAAGGGCCCTTCATCTTTTTGCACATGTATTCAGTAATTTTTGCAGTGGAAAATCACAATGTCAACAGTTAGAGACATGACAGGTAAATCATTTCATAGTACACAATAGCTGGAGAAGGGGAAAGTCAAGGGAGTTTTCAGGAGGATGGGAACTAGCAGCTTAGATTTACCTCAATAGAAGTCAATTTGCATCACAAATTAGCTAATAGAGCTAAAAATCTGTTTCAAACTCGGAGAAACAACACAACTGAGAATAAACTTCAAGAAGAAACTAGCTAGGCACAAATGGGCTAATTTGCACTGCAATACAAGCAAGAAATTTAAACAAGAGATTATGGCCAATATAATACACCTAAAGGAAACACAAGCTAGGCTGGGAAAGGGACAGAGCCAAGCTGTGATCAGATCCAAATCAATTTGCACTTCATTACTGGAATTTGGCCACCTTAAAGGCACCTAATTTTCACAAGAAGTCAGGCAGCTGCTCTTCCCAGATGTCCTTTCTCCCCCACCCCACATTCTCCAGATAAATCCCTTAAAACATGCATTAAAAAACACCCCATACTACTGAAGAATTTTTGTAAACAAGGTGGTTTCTATATACTTGTATCCTGGCCCCTATATTAAATTAATAATTTAGATTATATAAGTGGGTCCCTTACAACTCAAGATAGCCTATGATTCAATATAAATCACTATCTTCCAAACACATCTATTAAGAGAATTAGAAATTATCTAGCTGGGAGATGACCAGGTAGAGCACATTATTTGTCATAGCAAATAAACAGGCTTGGGTCCTTTTAAGCAGATTACTACAAAACAGTAAGAGAAAATATTTATAAAAAACTATTACATGATGCAGAATGAAGCAAATCCACAGTTGAAGGAAGAGGAAATTTAAAAATCCGTTCAAAACCCATTTCTGAGGCAGCCTCATTTTCTACTAAGGAAAAACAAAGATCTGCACAAGTGTAAAGGTCTTCATATGAAGGTAACCTTAGGGAGACCAAATTTCTATGAAGACAAAAGGCAGCAGTAGGAGAAAGACATCAAAGTTCAGCTAGCTAGAATTCCAGCTAGCTAGAATTCAATATTTCAGTCTTTGCAAAAGAAAAATTAAAAGGGAAAAAAAAGTTTGTGCATTTTTCTCTCAGATAATTAAAAGAAATGCCAAGTGAGAGTAAGTTTTAATAAAGGAGACTTTATAAATTTTCAATTAGAATCAAAGACACATTCATGATTAGAAAACACCTGGTTTTAATAAACTCTCAGCTGAGGTCTATAGATGCCTGCTAATGATGCACAGCCAATCAAAGGTGTCTGGAGTGGCTGCAAAGAGAAGCAACAGGCAGAGAAAAAAGAAGCTAAGGGGCTGCTGTACGTTTGGTGTGTTTAACTGGGTGACCTTCCATGTGCTGCCTTTCTAACACAGAACCCCCCCCCCTTGCACTGGTTGTACTCACTGCCTGCCAGTTACAGTGCAAGGAATTATTGCTTTTATTAGCTTTATTATTTATTTTATAAATAAAATAAAAAGCTTTTTTTGCTTTTATTTTTAACTGGGGTAAAATTTAGTTAGGTTTTCACAAAAAAGTGTTACCTTTACATGAAAGAAGCTAATGTATATATATAGACACATAGAAAAAATTCCCTATATGGAATTAGTTCCTGAAACTGAAAATTACATAGATAAAAATTATGGTCAAAATATTCCTTAGCTTTCTGAAAATGAACAAAAAAGTTGACCTAGAAGATGAACTATTTATTAAGCCTATGAAAAAAATCTATTATTTTGAAAATGACATCTCATTTAATTAAATATTTGCACATGTGCTAAGCTAGCCTGCATTTTCTTTATATCCAAATTTGCCCTATTTTTCTTTCTAAACTATTACTAGACAACCTGTTGCCATTTTTTTGGGATTGTCCAAAATATCAATCAAATACTCATCAGCTGATAGTGACACAGGAACATGACACTTTCCTGTACTGGAGGCGACTGAAGCATCCCAAATATCCCAGCTTTCCAGTTTTCTGCACTCCCTGAGCAGGCATGAGGCTGCTCTCCCTGTGCAGTAACCAGAGCAGGAGTGCCCCAGGTGTGTTATCCTGATAGGAGCTCAGATCCTCTGCTGAGGGGAAGGGAGAGAGCTGAGCCCTGCCCGTGCTGCAGCTGGGCCAGCCCAGAGAACTGGGAGGGACATTGCAGGACTGTCTGCAAACACCATGCAGAGATAATGCAGAAAATCTCCTCCTCACAGCAATATTAAGTTCTGTAATATAACGTACAGTCTGGAAAGCAGAGCTGTATTTCTAGCTTGTAATCAGCTAAAGGAAGCACTCATATTGTCTGTCAGGTTTATTGATGAGTAGTATCCATAAATTCTTTCTGATTTTCTCATATCCTTGCATTTCCACTGGGCATGTCTTGTTTCTCAACATTGAATTTTTGACAGCATTAGTCAGCACACCAAAGCAAAGTAATGAATCCTACTGCTGTGCTTTTTCCATCCTAAAAATGTGTCCATATAAAGCCTTCAAAATGCTCCCAGAAGAATTGCTTTTTGTTGATTTGGGTTTTTTTAAGCAACTGACACAAAAATCAGATTCTCATATGCCACAGAGAAAATTAGGAGACAGTGAAATCTATAGATGCAGTATACATGTATAAGAGTTTGCATGCCTTATAGTCTTGCCCAAAATTTAAAGGTGCAGCATGTTTATGCAAATAGTTAACAGCAACAAAAATAGGGAGACCATTTGGATTTACAATCGAGCACATTGGGACACAAAAGAAGTCTGAGACAGCCAAGACCAGATATCCTTCCGTACAAATACATTAGAAAGGCAACAGAACTAGTCCTGAAGTGGATTTCTGCAGAGATTCTGTCAGTCAACCCAGTATTTAAATCAACAGACTCTGTCAGCTTGCTTAAGCTGCAGGCCAGCTGGAGGTCCCCTCCTCGTGAATCACTGCATCCCCAGGTTTCTGGGATTGCTCAGGTTAACAGCCTGTGCTCCTGGTGCACAGAGCACTGTGCTGCTGCCCAGCTGACCGCCTTGGTGACAGTGACAGGAGCCAAGGGAATGGCCTGAAGTTGTGCTGGGGAAGGCTTAGGTTGGCTACTAGAAAAAGGCTCTTCACCCAGAGAGTGGCTGGGCACTGAAAGGCTCCCCAGGGCAGTGGTCACAGCACCAAGAAGTGTTTGAACGATGCTCTCAGGCCCATGGTGTGATCCTGTGCAGGGCCAGCAGCTGGACTTCATGATCCTTGTAAGTCCCTTCCAACTCAGCTCATTCTGAGATTCTGTGATTTTGAGATGCCAACAGAAAGGTAAAGGAATTCTGGAATGAAGATAGATCAAACTAGCAGCCATCTCAATTTCCGTGCTGGAAGACTTTGTTAATGCTTATTTTTGGTGACAGGAAGCATGGTGACAGGGAAGGATTTGGAGCAATGACGGGGCAGGATCGTGGCTGTACACAAATGGCTTTGGCTTTAAGGTGTGTTTACTTCTGCTGGAAAAGGAGGAGAAAAAAAATCCCTTCCTTTGCTCACTGATCTGGAGCAGTATTAATCCACACAATGTCTTTCTGGGCTGGACTGTGAAATACCTACTGAAGAAAGCCAGAGCAACAGAAGGGACATATCCTAGAGTGGTATTTCAAAATCAGAATTAAAACAGCTCACTTCAACTAGAAAGTCAGGCTCTACAGAGCCTTGCTGCTAGTCTGATGCTAAACTTTTAAGCCAGGAAATACCCACAGTTATTATGAATTCAGAACAGACAGGATTTCTGAAATAATTAAAGCCAGAGAGGCAGTAGGTACACTGATGTACCTATTTTGTACCACCTATATCTAGAAAGCTAATTCAGCTACAGGAAAGGATATTTAATCTTTGCTGCAGCTTGACTAACTGCCATGGAGCAGTGGAGATTATTAATGTGGGCAGGCTAACTTGGGAGACACAGGAGGGAAGGAAGCTGCAGAGATCCTTGCTGCTCCAATTCTTCTCATCCTTCTAGGGTATCTGGCTAACTCTATTTCTTTGCCATAAAAAAGGGCAGCTTATCTTCAAAATCCAGTATCAATACTCAAAATACCTACCATAAATCCTCCTGTACAGAGACACCAGCAAAATGAGCAAAGGTTCTTAAGGAATATTTTGCTCAAAATCTGTGAGAACAGAGAAAGATAACCTGGCAGGCAGCAGGAGCAGGGGGCAGGTGAAGATCCTCTCTGAAGTGCTGTTTGTTATGAAGAAACAGGCTGTAGTGTTGCCTGTTCTTGGCAACTGGTGCATTTTAAGCAAGAAAATTTGTTTCCTGATAGTATCAGTATCCAGCTCTCAGGTGCCCAACTTAAAACAAGGATGGGGACCTACTGCTGCAAGTCTGAGGAGGCCAAGAAGATGGTCAAAGGGCTGGAGCACCTCTCCTAGGAAGACAGGCAGAGAGAGCTGAGGTTATCCAGCCTGGAGAAGACTCCACAGAGTACTTATAGCACCTTCCACTACCTGAAGGTGGCTACAGGAGAGCTGAAGAGGGACTTTTTACCCTCATGGACTGACAGCTCAAAGAGGAATGGACCCTTCCAATCCGAGCTATTCTGTGTTTTGCCTGCAGTATTCTTGTTAAAAGTCATAACTCTCTCTTGTTAACTTGAAAAATTATAATAAATTATGCTAAAAAACCCTAATGTATTGTAATAATTGTTCTACAGTCAAAACAACTTACTACCTTATAATTTCCATTAGTTCTGAAAAATGACCTTCCAGTGTAATCTGAGCTCCTTTCCTTATGAAATCTCACCGAAAAAGAAAAGAATAAAATAACAAAAGTTCATCCAATCCATTTCCCATTTGGTTTTCTCTACTGGCTACAATAAATGACTGTTTTACACAGCAGCTTGGGAGTGGAAGAAATAGAAAAGGAGCAGGGTATGTGGATAATTAAAAAGATTAAACAGAAGTCATCATGGATAAAGGGTTATGATGGTGTTAAGTCCTGTCTGACACAGTAGAATTGATAATAAAGTCTTGTAATACCACCCATAAGAAAAATTATACAGAAGCACACTCTATAAAGAATGAAACATATATAAACATTTCTCTCTCTTCTTCTGAGATTTAACACTAGGCATTTTACATTTTATTCCTTACTTTTGTAATAAATCAAACCATAGTTAGCTATAGATCTTTGAACAATTCATCTGTTATTCAAAATAGAAACAGGAAGGAAATAAATATAGTTTGGGAGAATGGATAGAATTTATTTAATCTCTCAGTTCAAATATGATAATATGCTGAGTTCTATTCAAAAGTTGTGATTGGGCAGCAGAGGAAGGTACCAGCCTTTCAGATCCAGTCTGCACACAGAGTCACCCTGGATTTCTTGCCACAATGGGGGACATTGTGTCCTCTCTCCTGAACAGAGAGAAGTTTATGGGGCACAGAACACAACACACAAGTGAGGTTCATCAGCTGAGTCTGAAAGTGGGGGATGCATGAGAGGAAGAGAAGGAAACCCAGAGAACAAGCCTCTGACATAAGAGACTCATCTTGAGATCCCAACAAGACTAGACATTTTGTTTTAATTAAGAAAGGAACTGAAATGTGCAGTAACAAGAGCCACACTAGAGTAGCAGAGTCTGTGGGCTGTACCCTAGATTCAGATTCCTTTTTTCATTTTAAGCCAGCTCAGCCAGCAAATCTGTGTTTTTTGCTTCACTGGCTACTGTGCTCCTATTTGTGTTCAAAAAAAGAAGAAAGCCCTGAATGCTGGTCTTCCAGTGAGTCTATCGAGGAACAGTCCTCCACTGAACACTCAGAAACCAATCAGAGTTAATGAAAAATAACAACAAAACCTCAGTGCACTTCCCCCATGCTCATAAAGGAAATGTTTTGTGTTATCTTTTTGCCCTCTCTTGCCCTAGAAAGAAAACCCAAAAGCCATGGAGTGATAACACTTGTTTCTCCAGTGCAATCATCATGTAGTATTACTGAGAAAGTTTGGAAAGCCTATTATGAAATATTCCATTCCCTATTATTTTAAAATGTAGGACAAAAGACAGAAAAAAAGCAGACACAGTTTCAGATTCTGTTCCAGAAGGGAGCTGCGAGCAGCACTGTTTGCTATACCTGCCCTGAAAGTCACACCTTACACCTGATCCAGAGGAATATTCATCCCCATCTTAGCACACACCCTGGAGAAGTCCCAGCACTGAATGTTCTCCAAACTTAGATTATGACAGCATTTTCCTGTCAGAATGGCAAAACAGCAGTAGCAGATTTCTGAACACACAACCACATACTTTACATATTACACAATAATTATGCATTTAATTACCTGGACATCTCTCAGTATAACAAAACTACAGCCTCCAGGTGCTACTGAAATGCAAATAGCTACAGTGGGCTTGTATTTTGGTACTGAAGAGCAGCTTGAGAGCATGAGCTCAGTTTAGATTCAATACAGCTCAGACAGCAATCTTGCAAAGCAAACTTGTGCCTTACTGTATCTTATGGCAGAATAAATTGCACATGAAGCTTTAAGAAAATTATAGATGATGCCAGAACTACTCAAACTGAAATGTTCTCATACAATTAAATATCACCCACGCTCCTAGCTGCTAAATATTAACTTTTTTTTTTGTACTTGTCTAGGACTGCTTCCTGGTAAGGCTCCAGGAACTAAAAGCATCAGTACCTTCAGTCACCATTCTGGTCAACCACAATATTTGGAAAGTTTTATACTGCTTTGTCAAAGTACAACTGCTTTTGAATTTTAACAACCTCATGTGTTTAGATAACAATCCTTACTTAAAAACAACCCAGACAAATGCCCAAAACTGGTATCAGCCAGATACCATCCCTAGATTTTGCTGTCTCACCTACTTTAAAACATTCCCACTTCTCTCAGAGTATTGTAACAAAGTAGTACTGATGCATAAAACTAGAAAAATGTAAGACTTCATAGTGAACAGTGCAGGGAGATTTTGAGGTTAACCTCCTGGAACCAGCAATTCCCTTGACAGGCTGGTGGAATCACCAGTCCCTCGGCCACCTAACACAAAATGTCACTGCCACTTTCACCCCTGACACAGTATCCCAGAACACAGGGCATCCAGGAGAAAGAATCTGACTTCCCTTTTATTTATTTTCCCAGAGTCCTGTGGTGGTGAGAGAAAGGGCAGGACCAGAAGACAGCACAAGAATTTCAGACACAGTGAGAACAAGTCCAAATGTTGTCCTAAGTAAAGCACATCCTTTTGGGACCTTTTGGGGATATTCCAACTGAGAGGAATTTACTGTGATAGGCAAGCAAGCTCTCTTCTCATTCTGCTCATACTCAGGGAAACTGGTCTTGGCAAGTAAATTTAAAACAAATAAGCAGTGTCAGATTTAACTATTTTCATTCTGTTTCCTTTTCCTAAATGAAAACCTTTATCTGGCTACATGCTTTGGTCAATACTGACCAGCAGGATACTTCCCTTACTCCTTCACTGTAACAGAGAATGCCTGGATTATTGTTGTTTTTCCTTTACTCCTCAGTTCATCTGCTTTCCAACAAAGCCCAATACTCTCAAGTTCTTCAGGCCTCATCAGTAAAGTCTGTCTAAGTTTGCAATTTGCCTTTTCATAGGAAAGATGCTGTTGTCAGTTAAGTAGATGTTTGTGCATCACACTCATTAACATATTAAAAGTACAGGCATACTGTGGATTGTTCAGAAATATTCTATTTTAGTTGTTACATAAGCCTATCTTCATTCCAGTAAAACGATTTTTCAAAATTAAAACCAAGTTTTATTACATGTCACCTGTGTACTTTACCCAAATACATAAACTCATCCACTTCCACTGCAAGACATATTGTGGTACTGGACCAGGCATATTTTGGAATTCTGTCCTTGACACAGGCTCACACTGATTACAGACTGTACCTGTTTAAGGTAAGATTCAGTGTTTCCTGTGTAGTTTGGAAACAGGAAGTCCTCAGTTTAAAGGCAGTTCTGTTAGGAACTGGAACAGCAGAAGGCAATCTCTGCCAAATATTGTAATTGCAATGAATTAGCCAGTAAAGAAAAAGAAGTTTAATCAGAACTCTGATGCCCTTTTGGAAGTATCTTTCCATAAAGGTAAATTCAGGAATTAGGATTATTCTTTTTTTAAACATAAATAAATTAAGGAACCAGGTTAAAGCAAGCCAGATAGTTCTTGCTACTTGACACAGAAGTTCCTCAAGTCTCACATTTGGGCTGATAGCAAAGAAATCTTGTCATTAAACCTGTCTTTTGAAAACCAGAATGAGAAAGTAGTTACTCATATACAGTAATGTAATCTGGCATTAAATGGCAGAAATAAAAATACAAATAGAAGGGGAAATTTAGATAACTTCTATTTGTGCTGTTTATTTTATTAAGACTAAAGAGAAACCATACAGTTCTTACACTTTTCTTAACTACGATGGAAGCATGACCAAATAGATTAACTACCTATATTTAAAGATCCACTTTTGGACATATTGAATATATCAGAGCAATATACACAGGCAGGCACCAGAGTCACCCTGGATTTTAATATTACTGTTGAAATAAATCACTTCATAAATTATGCTTGGCCCACATGTATTTGCAGTTTGTCAAATGATACAAGGCAGCAACCATTAGAAGAATTAAAAACATTTTTCAAACACTGCAAAGACGACACTGTGCATGGTCCCCCTCAATATACAGTCCTTGCAACTGTCCCTGACACTGAGATCATGCTGTAAATGAAGAGATGTTCGATCTCCTTATTTTATGTCCTTATAAAAGCCAAGATGACATCTATTTCATCTGACAGCTACGATATCAGTATTTCAGCATTATTATTATTATCAATATTATTTTTTTTTGTTTCAAAGCAGTATAGGTAAACAGTCATTATAATAAAAAAAGTTATTATGATATTCAACAGAAAGTTCTGGAAGAGGTGCAAATTTTAAACAATAGTCATGGATCAAAGATATTTCTCAGGGCAGGAAATTAAAAAAGACAGATTGTTCCTCATTTCCGAAGTAGTGAGCTTATTTGTTTTGTTCAAGATTGATACTGTGAAAACGAAAAATTGTAAATAATCTCCAGTTTTGCATTTCCAAAAAGGGAAAAAGAATTTGTGTAGTTCTTGTTCAAAGATTTTTCTTTTTCTTTGTTAAGCTCAGTAAACCCTGACCTGTTGCTGTATGGAAATACATGTGTTTTCATGGTGTCCATGCTTCAGCACAGATTCTTCAGCAGCTGAGCTACAGAAAGGGGTTTTTCTTGTCATCCCACTCTGAATACCCTCCGAGGATTCAACAATAAATCACAGGAGCTTTGGTGAAAACTCCATAATTAAAGACACAACTGTTTTTACAAGGCTGATTTTAGCACTCTTTTTATCCCAATTTTATGCACTAATGCATATGTGTGAAAAAGGAGAATGTGATACCCACAATTCATTATAACCTGGTAAGTAGGATATATTACGTGACTTAGAAATTAAACAGAATTTCTGAACATACAGGTAGTGGTGCAGGTGGCTGTGGAAACTTCTGCAGCACCCCAATGGCTGGCCCCACTCTTGCCTCGGATATGGCTGCTTTTTAAAATCTACCCTCAAGCTTCACACTGTGAAAATGTCATATCAACAGTCTTCCAAAGGGGAAGACCAGCACGATCTCATGCTTGGAGAAATTTCAGCTCAAATTTTCAAGACACTCTTTTTACTCGGTGTTGACACTGGCACAATTTGCAAATACAAGTAACAGTTTATACACAAGCGTAGGTCCCATTGGCAATGCCTTCCAAAAAACATAGTTTGGAATTTAAAAAACTTTAAAACAACTATGTATCACATAGCTGCAACAAAAAATACATTTTCAAAATTTCTTGCCCACTCTTCAGTGAAATAATTGAGCTAGAATTTTACAATGAATGCATACACAACATTAAGTATATTTCATCTAGCCCAATTTGCAAAACTTGGGCAAGCAGTGACCCCATTTTATTTCAGGGAAAAACAAACCAAAACGCTCAAGGTTATTATGTTTCTTCTTTAGTTTTCTTCTATTATTTAAAAATTGATCACAGCCATTTCCTATACATTAAGCTGTATTTTTCACCATGAATAATTCAACTTACAGAATATGCAAGGAATGCATTTACTTTTATTCCTCATACATGCACAGGAAAACAGAAATAAAAATTTAAGGGGTTTATTATATTGAGTAAAATACTTCAGTTTGACACAATGCAAAATTCATCAATAGGATGAATCACAATGCTCTTTTCCCAAATTATTGCACCACGATACCCAACCAACTCAAGAGAAAGTTTAACCAAATGTAAATATGTGGAAATTGCATTCTACCAAGAGGGAGAAGATGATGCACCCTTCCCTTTGCAAAGCAGCAGAGGGATTTTAGTGATCAAAAGTAGCCCCAAGTCCAGTCTTACACTTCTGGTGAAAGATACCTTGGCCAGACAGTAAAACTGAAATACTGCACCCAAGTGTCTGTTTATGAAGTGCTCAAACAGGAGGCAGGAATCTGTTCCACAGCTAAACCCAGACAATTAGATTATGTATTTTCCCATGTTAGTGAAACTGATTTGACTATGATAGGAACCACATAATTCTTTTGGTGTAAATATAACTTTTAGCAGCATATGATGGGATTTCGCAATATTCTTGTAGGTGAAAGCACTTGATACTGCAGATGTCTGAAAATACCATTTGTTTTTGCAATGAATAAGAAGCATAGGATTTGTCATCATGATGATAATGAGATTTTGTTTAAAAGTAACAATCCCAGCTAAACCATGGTATCAGAATTCAAAAATGTGGGGTTTCAACAACCGTGAAACATTACAAAAACTACTTACAGTGACTTCTGCAGTCTGCCTCAGAAATGCTGTAGGAAACAACTGTAACTGTTTACAAAGCTGATGATATTTCAAGAAAACCTAATTTTCTTTAAAAAATAAAACATACCAACTGACAGAAATGAATAAGAAATCATAAACATTATCATTTTGAACTGAATGCTTCTTATGAAATACAAAATGTGTGCAAACCATTAATTCTGCTTTCATTACAGCCAGCTTGGGGAAGAAATGCAGATTGCTTTAGAAAAAATATGTTCCCTGTCGTAAAGTAAACGGAAAACTCACATCATTTCACACTTACAAAAAAATCTTCCTGCCAAAGAGGAAGATGAAGATTATCATAAAGCTCCTCACAGGCATCATCTAACGTAGCCTAATCACATCCCTGCAAGGTGTGTTAGCTGTAATGCTGCTCTCTGCACACATGGTCCAACAAGAATAAATAGGTTTACACCTCACAAGCTCACAGTGATGTGGTGACTTGTTGGAAAGCCACCCTGGAGTTCCAGCTCCCTTAGCTCTGCCTTCACAGCAGGATCATCCAGCTCTTATGCTGTGTAGAATCTACCCTTCTTATGCAGGAACATAAGAAGTATGAAGCAGCCCAGATGTTCTGAAAATTCCATCAAGGCTTTCATTAATAAGAGCTAATGATACAGATAGTCTCTAAGGAATGAATTAATGTAGTCCTGCCTTTCTTTCCCCTTCCATGACCAATGGACTGTGAAAGTAGGACACCAGCTTTATTTTTGCTTTTTCCTTTTTGATCTATTCTGTTCCATTATCACTTTACATTCTTATATTTTTAAAATATACAGATATTCTGGTTGCTATTTCTGAAGGTGTTTATAGACATCAGGAACATAAATCATAGTGGGACTCATCAAGCAGTAGGCATTTAAGCCTTTTCAATTTCTCTAGCAATCTTCAACTTTCAAATGCCCCAAGAAGCCACCTCACAAAACTCTATTTTAAGCATGAATACACAACACTTTCTAAACTTCCACATGCACACAGTGAATAGAAGACAATTGCCCGAGCCTTTTGTAAAAAGAGGTGATATACCTTAAAATACATACCCTGTTCTTTTATGTTTAAACCAAAGAAATTAGAGCATTTTCTGAAGTTTACCTTTCACTTAAGTATACACAAAGGAAAAACAAATGGTAACACACAAAATACACAAAAGCCTCTGTCAGCCTTTACCAAAACCACATGGTTTTAGACTTGAGGAAGAAAGGAGAAGACAAAGTGACTTGTGGAATAAAGCAGCTACACTGAGCAATAAATGTAAATATATAAATACATATAAATATATGTATTTAGGTGCAATCATAACTAAATCACAGCTAGCAGAAGGAAAACTGGCCAGCAGAAAGACCAGATCTCAGGACAACAGGAGAGTCAAGATGCCTCTGCAAAATAGCTCTGAAAATTCCTGCAGATTTGGGTAACTGACTTGGACATCCTCCCATGAATCTTTCTGGTGGAAATGATCCCTAAGAAACTTTGTAAGGGACGCTGAGCATTAAAAGTCCAATTTAAAGCTTTTGACTGGATTCCCTCTAAGGTCCAACACTCAACATTACAGTCTCTTGCCCTATCCTCTCACTGATCATAAGTGCAAAGATTTCTTGTAGGGTCTGGACAGGGATGAATAACCACAGATGCTTTCCATACATAAATAAAATCATGCAGAAAGAACCCTCTGTTTTCTACCCAAAATACATGCCTCCACAGCTAAACCTGAACAAAGGCTGAAACGGAAGCAGCTAGCTGACAATAAATCAGAACTGGTTTCCACCCAAGTAATGTAAATAAGACAAGTATGACTTTCTGAACCCTTAAAAGTACTTCTAAGCTGTAACATATTTTTGCTGCAATAATAAAAAGTCAAGCTGCCTAAATAATTGAACTCCAGTAGTTCCATGGTAATTTTGCTATAAGAGGTATCATCTCTTCCAAGTACTTCTCCAAACCTCCGTAGCATATTGCTGACTTTTACTCTCACTATATATTAGACTGAAAGGATAATTTCCAGAACTTTATTTTAGCTCAGAGCAGTATTCCACAGCCATTAGCTTTTTACCCATTTAGAATTATCCTCCCTTTCAATTTTTGGAAACTCAATAGGGTTCTGAATTTAACACCCAAAGAGTTAAGCCTTCCTATATTAACCACCTAGCAGCACAACCTCAAAGTAGCACACTAGGGATCAAAAGTAATCAGCAGTATACCAGGTCAGCCATTTCAGTAATTTTCCTATTTAGTCATTTACCTTTTTCAATGCCCTGTGGTTGCTTTTGAATGATATCTTAGTTATCTCCACCTCACACCTTTGGATTATGTGTCAATTTGGTCAGTGTGCTGCACATACCAAAGTGAGAGCATTTGTATCTGTGGTAGCATATTTGAAATGCACATTAGAAAACACCTAATGGTGTATACTCACACATCCCAGTTTGCCTGTAAGGCTCAAACCTGTGCTCTGTGGTGTTCATGCCAATTTTATTGGAAGGCAAATATTGAAGCATCAAGCAATTATGTGACTTAATCAAAGCCACTTGGGAGTTCTGTAACAAAATAGGACCAAACTTAAATGCCCCATGTCATCCATGTGCTAGGGATAGCACAGCACTGACAGGACACTCAGCCTTTTCTGGACTGGCAGCTGCAAACAGTGGTTCAAAGAATCTCACATGGCATCAGACACTTTTGTTTTGCATACTTGTGCATGAAGCGAGGAGCATACTTCTGTCTGAGAACCAGGACTGATTCCTACACCTCCAAAACCAACCTTGTTTTATTAAATAGGCAATGCTTTTTCCAAAATTAAGACAATAAGATAAACTTTTATAATGCACATAGTGTTTGAAAATTAAAACTTCCTCGTTTTCAATCTTCTACAAATGAAAGTGGACTGAGAAATAGCCTTTTCTGGTCACCACAATATAAGAGCCAAACTGAAGTATTCAGAGGAGTATTTTTGGCAACAGAAAATTTTCAATTATATCTCTTGGAACTTTATGCATTTCAAATACTTGTCCCCCGTTCTGTTAAATTTCTAGTAGATATTGCACAACTTTGGCTCCATGTCCAGAATCCTTGTGCCAAATTAGACTTTGAAGGAATCTCACGTTTAGCTGATAAAGATGATTATGTAAACAAAAATTGCTTGTTTTCCCACTCACACTTCTGTAATTCAGACAAATCAAAGCAAATCACAGAAACCAATGGCCAAATGAAAATAAGAAATCACATATAGTTTAATTATTTGTGAAATCCTCTTTGGTCAGCTCTGTTTAATGCAGGACCCATTGATCATACCATGGTAATGTCTGTATTTCAACCATCTGAGCAGTTTAGAAACTACTTACAGCACGGGTTCCAATTAGAACTTCACTGTTCAACTGAGAGTTTCATGTATTTTTAGAGCACCCCCTCTGCCTGAGTGTGTTAAAGGTAGCCTTCACAGAACATGACAATTTATGTCAATTCTACGGAACCACTTTAACTGACTTCTAGTCCTTGGCAGTCCTTGTTCCACCAGCTACTACCAACAGGTCAGTCTTTACTTTTCATGACAGAACATCTTTCATTTTGGAAATCATCTTCTCCAGAATTTTTTTATTTATCTCAAATTCTTGCAGCAGCTACACTCAAAACATCCTAGTGTGTTTATGTAATTTAGAAACTCAGCTATCTTCCTTAGTGAGACAAGTGCCAATTGTGTTGCATCTTTCATATTTCTATTATAGCAATTCTATCTTAATTAACAATAAAATACATAAGCTAAATTGTGCAATCTTCACTATTATAGTCACAGGATGCTTACGGTACTGCATCATTACTGCATATGAGAAAGAACTTGCAGGATTCCTGCCTACCAATATAAAACCAGTTTTCAAGATTTAAGTGTGTAATAAATTAGAAAATATTTCTCATAAGAGTAAATGTCTTCTGCAGCATAGCACTAATTCATTCTTGAAGAATAACATTTTCTCCTGTGAGGCAGGATGCATATTATTCAGAGAAAAACAAAAGAGAGAAGGAAGCAGCATATCTTTACCCTCCGCACATCTTTGCCGAATGTTTCGCTGTAGCTGGTGCCCAGTATTTCAAATTGGACATAGGGGTTGGCTCCATCTTCTCTGAACTCCATAACACCAGTCAGCCCAGTTATATGGCCCTAAGGAAGTAAGTTTGAGAAATTTCAGAACAGAAGACATTTGCCTTCATAAACACTCCTCTGCATAAAATGTGTGCTAAATATGCTTAAATCGTGTTTACAGTGAACTTTAATGTGGCCCTTCCATGTTCTTCAGTAGCTCAAACCCATCACTACACAAAAGATTTCAGTTTTTCAATTTTTTTCAGAAAAATACTTTAGCACTAACTCATCCAGTGTTTATGGCCATCAGGTCAATACTGTCCACAGAAACAGACCCCAAAGAAAAAGGACAAGTGGAAAGTGAGACAACAGCCCTCCCAGTGTAATTGAGAGCAGCAGGCTCAGTTCTTGACTTAGTTCTTGACATGAACTCCCAGCCCAAAACAAAGAGGATACCTGCTGTGCTCCCAAGAGAGGCATGAAGGAAAGACAAAATTGCAATATGAAACTATCACAGAGTTTGATTCTGGCTTTGTAGCAAAGAAGCTTGAGGTGACATCAACGTTCAAACTAATTTAGCATTATCAAATTGCATCATTTTACTAGAGGAAAATTATTTCATCAATATATATTTGGGAACAAGGGGTTTCTTCTGAACAACTGCAAAAGTTAGAATAGTTACAAATTAGGTTTTTTTCTACCATTACTTGTGATCAAGTAACTTTGACACAAGAAGTTGCCAAGTGTCTGAAAAGCCACAGGTTTGTCCACATTTGAATATTTCAGCATGGTGCAAGACAGTGTAACTGTTAGTGACAGTTTAGCCAAATCAGATACTTTTTGCTCTGCTCTGGAATACAGCACACAAGTAGATCCTTACTAATGCTCAGCTAACTTACAAAGCTATCTGAGCTGTCAAAAATAGAACACAGGTCTTAAACCTCATCATTGGTTTCCCCTCTTGCCCACTTAAAGGCCCTTAATTTATCCTCTTGCAAAAATGCATGAATCAATGCCCATGACTACTCCTGATCCTACTTCCTGCACACAAGGCAGCTACAAGAACAACAGAAGTAGAACACACACCACTGGACCCACACTGCACTGTGTGTAACTTGTTTATCATAAATCAGTTGCTTGTTTAATAGCTGTAGATTGTCCTTGGTTGTTGTGGATCAGTTGCTTGTAATACATCAAAGAAAAGTTTAATACAACTTAAAACCTTCAAATGCTCAAATAGACATGAAGCAACTCATTCAATTGCTCACAAAATGGTGGTTTGTCCTTTCTCACCTTCTTAATAGTCTCTAGCATGGATCTTCCTCCATTCCAAGGTTTGGTGGATTTCCTCATGCAGTTCAGACTTGCCATGCTGTGCCATTTCCTGTCCTCCAGTTTTCTGTGGAAAGCATTGGCCAGCATGAGCACACTGTCATACAGGTACAGGTTGGAAACCTGCAAACAATAATAAGAATGAGCCTCTTTTTTTTATGTGAGCACCTTCCACAGAAATGATAAAAACCAGCAAAGAAAACTAAAGAAGGCATAAAAAAGAACTAAAAGTTGGGTATATTTGACATGTTCAACAGCCAAAGCATTTGAGACAAATGCCTGTGTTCCTGAGTCCCTCTGTCCAAGGGATTCTGGCACACAGGCACTGCCTGAGCATTACTGCAATGCAGTGCTGTAAAGAGAGATCACACTGCACATATAATCTCAAACTACAGAGAGAGTACAGCTATCTATCAATGAAAGACAAGGATTGCTACTTTTTCAGCCCTTTCAGCAAGGAGGAAAAGAGAGGATGGAATTAAGTTCTTGGGGGTTCTATTCGTTTGAGCAGCTGGTAATTTCTGGAACAGCAAATACACGCACAACTCTTTAGACAGAAGGAGGAGAAATGACAGTATTATTTTGGTCTTAGCATCTCTTTCCACCAAATATACATGAGACTGGTTATGTGCTACTTTCTCTGAAGCTACTGAATTTAGCCTTCCTAGTCTTCAATTCACATGAGAGAAACAGAAATAAACAATTGATGACAAAGACTCCAGTAAGAACAGAACACCACACTAGTAATGCTGAGCTATGTATTTAATTTTTCAAACCAAGACATATCTAGCAATACATGATTAGATCTTTTGACAGGCAGAGGTATCCAGCTCAGATGGTAAAACTTTAGTAGAGGAAGTTGGCTGAGATAACACTAATACTACTAATAATAATATTTCTTCTAGCTGTAGACTTTAATCATGATCATCCCTTACTTTACCATTTATCTCCTGGATTTTTCTAGTTCACCTTAGAAAGTAATGCCTAGAGACCAGGAAAGGGTTACAGGTGGAAGTTAATTCAGCTGCATACATCCTATAAATATGACTCTTTAGGTGTCCCAATAAAAGTGACACTCTATGAAAGCTTAAACATTTATTGCTGTTGAATCACTGAATGCAAGTCAACTTCTGATGTCTGTAAGATGCTAATCTTTAGAAACATGTTCCATAATCTGGAGTTTGATGTAAATTGAGAACCTAGGCACTTTGAAATATCTTCCAGTATAAGTAAATCTGAACAAAAGATATCTAAACAAAAATTAATTTTGAAATAATCAAAATACAAAGAAAAAAAAGATATTGCAAATACACACTTATTTAAGTGACTGAGCATAAAAAGGGATCTTAACATGAAAACAATGCAAAATCTATGAGATAGCATCAGGGAGAATCTCTCTCATCTGGCATTGCCATTTTTTTCCCCTTCTTTTCTTTCCAGCCTTGCTGAACAAGCACTCCACATTGCCTTTATTTGCTATTTTATCCACTTAAATATTTTCTTTTTAGAATATTTCCTGAAGTAGCTATATGTCATACTTCCTCTGGTTTTAAGAAAAGTAATTAAGGAGTTTATAGGAGTCCCAGCAACCAGGTTTCTTCTGCTCAATTGCATCTGTTTCCCTATTCTGTAGGTATTTCCAAACAACTTTCAAATAAAGCAACCAAGCAAATCCTTATTATTCAGGAGGGCACTTTTCTTCTGGGTTAAACAACTCTTCACAGAAAAAAAATCCAAACAAACTTCAAATCCCACAAGATACACCACCCCAAACAACAAAATCCAATTTCTTAGAAGTATGTTTTAAATACATAAGGAAAAATGCCATTTCTTCCAAGCCTTCACAATCCTGTTTGCTCCCAACTGAATTTGGTTTTGCAGACTCACTTTTAACTGACAACAAATTGTCTGTTGCCTTGGAACACCCACAGATCAGAAATGCCTTCTATATTCTCCGTTTGGCACTGTTCTTTTGCAGTTCTGGAAAAGTGCAGCCTCATTCCCAAAAACAGGGCTTGGTTTGCTAGCAGAGAGCTCTAAGGGAAAATACAAGATGCACTTGGGTACACTGTTTTCTGCTTTTCATGTGCTTGGAGAAGACACCACAGTTCTGCACATGTGACTGACAGAGCTTGGGAGAACTGCACTGAGGATCTCAGCCTGCACAACCTGGCACCCAGCTCAAATTACATCCTGCTGCAGAGCAAAACAAAACAATCCTGTGTTTACCAACCTAATCCTCACCGTTCAGCTAGACCTTTAATGGACTTTGCGTCACTACTGTTCCATTAATTTCTTTTGAAAAAATGCTATGAACTGAGAGATAGCAAGATGGGGTCTGCACAAGAGGAGTCTCCACTACATTTATCCTTATTCTCCATCTGGAGATCTGTACCAAGGCAGAAGAAAATGTTACAGAAAATACAACAGAGTACTTTTTTGCCATGGAAAGAATATTCTGCATGTTCTGTTTTATTATCCACTGGTATTTTGCAACTCTGGTTCTCTTCTGCTGAAAGCCTCATTCCAAACATGAGTAAATGGTGCTTTTTAATCAGCAAAATTCCTTCCATCATATAATCATACTCTATTTACTCCAGTGAAAATGACATGCATGCATAACTACATTTTACTCATTACTCACTGAAGAGGCAATATCTATGGAAGAGTAAGTTGCATCTTACTCACACAATCAACACTTCTATTTTAGAACAGAAAATATGCAAGCTAGGAAAAAAAAGCAGCATCAAAATTTCCACAATTAAGGCTGGATCTCTAATAGTAAAAAAAAAAATACAAAAGCATTCTGGCCTGACCTCACAGTAAATTCAGGGGTCTAATAATTTTCTTTATTACATTCAAATACAGCAAAATCTCTGCATCTGTCATAAACCATATTTGCAATATGAGTTTCCTGCAACCTCCAAAATATGCTGTGAAAAGAAAAAGGATTCAGCAGACGTGGCCTGTATGCCCTTGTTACTGCACCTGCACACATATTTTCATTTTCAGTGAGCTGTCAAGTTCCCTGTGAGTATGGACTTGACCACTGAAAGGGAATTTTTGAGATACCCAAGGGTTCAGCTGTACTCTGATTCCACCAGTACTGTCAGAGGCATGAGAAAATAGTTAATTTGAAAAATTCATCTTCAGGCAGCATTCAGAATTGGTAGCAAAGCAAGAGAGAAGTGAAACAAGGCAACATACTTGGCTACTTTGGGTTTTCAAAGCTCAGGAGCATTTTTTAATTCCCCTATTAGGATATTCATAGGGGAACAGAGGAAGAAAGGACATATCTTTCTGAAGTGATTTCCCTTAATAGAATAAAAAATTCCTAGACTAGAACAAAGTACTTGATTTTGGTCATGTTTGGAGGAAATGACAGTAATTTTTAGTTCTTCTTTCTCTCCATTGCTGACAGTGTAAGAGCTGGAGGTACTGAAATGGTTTTTGATCTATCTGCTATAAGAATGATGGGGACTGTTTCACCAATATGTTAAAGAATATATCCTGTACATGAATAATTTTAGGCATGTTCTGGTTTATCTTCTGGAAATGATTCCATACTTTATGAAGCTCTTTTTTGCACTGAAGAAATAAATCCACCATACACTAGTAGAGCAAGCAGAAATTTTCAAGAATGGAAATCTATCACAGTATTAAATGTCATTTCATAGAAGTTTCTATGTGAATTTCATGAGATTTTCCAGAATGATTTTACTTTCAAAGTTATGTATGAAGAAAGCTCTTAGCTCCTTCAGAGGGACTAATCACAGACAAGTGCTCTTCTGAGAAGGCCAGCAAGCCACAGAGACTGACCCCAACTCCTGAGCGGCCAGCAGAGCCAGGAATCCAGCCAGAGATCAGCTGGAAGGCAAGCTGACACTGAGATGCCACTACTTCAAAAACTCATTCCCAAGCTGGGCATCTGTACCCTGCTGCTGCCAAAACTGCTCTGTGAGTGGCCACAGCAGTCAGCCCCAAGGATGAAGCAGATGGAAGAGGAGTTCAGAGCAAGTGCAGCCTGCCAGAAATGCCTGCTGCCTGAGGAGAGAGATCATGGTGACTGCTATGCACACCCCAGCATGGCCTAAACCTGTGTGTCAACTTCCACAGCTCAAGTACTACCCGGTGCAGTTGCATACTTGTGTCTCTAATGACAGAGAGCATCTTAGCAGGAGCAGCAATGATTGATGCTTTATTCATGGTATAATGGTGTGCTAACCAAGATATTGTTAGAGCAGAGGAACTCAAAGTTTGACTTGTTTCATTTTCTTAAACACTTTTCAAAGAATGGCAGAATTTCTTGGGTTGGAAGGGACCTTTAGGATAATTTAATTCCAACCCCTCCCTGCTGTGGGCAGGAATGCCATTCACTGGACCAGGTTGCTCAAAGCCCTGTCCATCCTGGCCTTGGACACTGCCAGGGATGGGGCATTCACAACTTGTGATGGAGGACTTGCCAGTGAGGACTGAAGCAAATAAATCATTGAGTACTTCAGCCTCTTCCTTATCCTGTGTAACCAAGTCTCCTATTTCATTCAGAGTGTTCATATTTTTGATCATTTTCCTTTTATCACCAACTGTACATAGAGAAGATTTTAGGTTTTCCCTTGACATTTGTGGTCAGACTTAATTCTATCCGGGCTTTAGTTTTCCAAACCTGATCCATGACTGCTTGGACAATTTCTCTGTGTCTCTCACCAGCTTCCTGTCCCAGATTCCAGTCTCTGCAGAGAGACTTCCTTTTAGTGTTTTGTGTTTTTTCTAGGATGAACACCACTTGTTCATCCCTGCAGGCCTCCTGGCATTTTTGACTGACTTCTTTTCCTTCTAGGTCCCCCTCAGACCACTCCAGGCTGTATCGCTGTGGCCCACACAGATCAACAGCAGCAGATCATGGTCAGTGTAAGAGGCCTTGTAGGCACTCAGTCCCCTCCCTGGTACAATGTCATATCAGGAACCAGTTGCCTCCATGTTTCTCAGAAGAAAGTCACCCACTGCTGTCACCTGCCGTGTTTTCTGAGTTGAGCCAGTTGCTACACAAGGAGCAGATGAGGCTGCCTTACTCAGCTCCAGCCTCTCCCCTGATCTGAAGGGTCATTTCAGCCTGCAAGTGGTCAAGTGGCTCGGCAAGGGCACATCAGGCTTTGGGGAAAGTCTCTTCCCCCTGCAGGTTTTGCAAGTTTTCACTCTCTTCATCACCCTCCTTCCCTTCTGGGTGCGCCAGCAGGAAAGTTTGAATCTGTTTAGCTGTGGGTCCACTGCAGACTGCACTTGGAGCCAGCTCGCCAATCCTTCCCAGCCTCCCTGGTGTTCCTCCCCCTTTCCGTGGGCTCCTGCAGCACAGCCAGGTGTGCCCATGGGCTCCTGCAGCTCAGCCAGGGGTGCCCATGGGCCCCGGCAGCTCAGCCAGGGCGCCCATGGGCCCCGGCAGCTCAGCCAGGGGCGCCCATGGGCCCCGGCAGCTCAGCCAGGGGCGCCCATGGGCCCCGGCAGCTCAGCCAGGGGCGCCCATGGGCCCCGGCAGCTCAGCCAGGGGTGTGTGCAGGTTCTGTGCCTGGACACACCTTTCACAGGCAGGGGCACCAGGGGACGGGCCCCGGCCATCCCTGGAGATTGAGGCCTGCACTGCGGCCTCTCCCTCAGCAGCCCCAGCTGTGACACAAAGTGCCACACCACAGCCCCGTCCTGGCCACCACTGTCCCCAGGGCTGCCTTGGGAGCTGTTTGTCCTGGTCCTGCCCACAGCCATCATCTCTCGTGGGCAGAGCTCGCTGTGAGACCGCACACCAGTGGCTAGGTTATAAATACACACTTGCTGCTCAGAGAGAGCAGGATCACAGCCAGCACTCAGGCATTCATGGAAACACAGTCAAAAAACAAACGTTCATTACAGACTCAAATGTCAGTTTCCAACTTCCAAAGGGCTATTTATTTATTATCCCTAAAGCAAATGAAATAAAATTACTAAAATTCTCCTACAACCACCAAAAAAACAGGCCTCAACTGTATGTTTACTCAAGCTTTCTGTCAGTAAGGCATCTAACTACTGTATTATTTAGTGTTTTGCCCATTCTAGTTTTAAGTATCTCAATGAGCTTTCCAAAGAGTTCTTTGAAAGACTGCACTCTCAGAATCTCTTTTGAATTGATAAACAGCTCTTCTTTACTTTCAAATTTTCTCCTTTAAATTTTCTCCTGAACTGTTTTTACACAGTTACACATATCACAACACTCTTCCCTTCCTACAGGTTCTAGTCTCTGAATGCTCACTGTCCTTCAGCTATTTATTGTGGGCATTTATCATTATGAGCGTTTTCTTTGCCAGGATGTTTTGTAACAATGTGTCAGCAATAACACAAGGCCTGGATTACCCTGTAATGCTCAAGTTTGTTAGCTGGAGGCATTGGCTTCACTCACTAAACATCTCAAGAATTTGGCACAGCCAACACTAACTATGCAAGGGAAGCCTAGTAGGAGCTCCTTGATAAAGAAAATTGAATATAGCCAAGAGTCGAACAGAAGGACAAGAGGTAAATGCTAGAACTGCAAAACTGTACAAGATTATAATGTTATACTACCTCATTTATAAATAAATATGGGTACAAATTAGGTTTCAGAGGTGATAAATGAAAAATGGAGGTACTGATGCTTTCTTTGAGCCACTATTGTCTGCTTCCTGATTGAGCAGTGAACAAAAACTCAACGAAATAATTATGCAAATAGAGAAATCCAGCAGTCAAAAGAGGCAGAGAGAAAAAGATCATTGCAGAGCCTACCAGGGGTTTTAACCTCCAGTGTGATCACAAAATCCCCCATGGCCAGGGGACACTCACAGTGCTTTGGGGTTTTTAATGAATTCCTCTGCTAACACCTTGTAGAAAACACGTCATTGGGCTTCAGGGAGAGATTTGTGCTGTGCAATGGGCAGTAAAGTCAGTTCAAGGATACTTTACATTCACATTGTACTCAGAAACAATTTCACTGTGACTGAACATCTGGCCAAAAATCCAAATTAAGCTTTGCTAAAGAGACTAGCAAATATAGGTTTGCATTGAAAGAAAAGGAAAAATGTGGCTCATCAATCCTTTATGGGAGAAAGTGAATGCTTTAATAGGGTTTAATCAATATTTACTGCCCCTCAGTAGCACTCTACAGTTGTGTAATAATAGCAGTGTTAACAAGCCAAATGAGAATAAGGCTATTTAGCTGGACAAAATTGCAGGATCAGGCCTTTGAGTTTAGGCACTCAAACACCTCCTAAAAAATAACTTTACTTACAGTAGTTCTATTGCAGTGACTCCTGAACAGAAAACAGATCAGAAATAAAAACCCAGCTTTGTAGGAGCAACTGCTAAGAGATGCCTGTATAGATATCTGATGGACACATCACACTGAAGAATGGAATTTTTATTTAAGGAGAAGATCAGTTCTTTCAATGAATATCCTCCCACACTTCTCAATGTCTCCTCAAATATGTCCAAGCAATGCCAGGAATAGTTCTTCAGTAGAGAGGCTGGACTCTCAATCAGGAATAACCTCATTAATTTTGTGACACAGTATACTGGATTTTTCTTTTTGCCTTTTCAATCCTGTATTTTGGGTCATGCTAAATGATTTCAGATACACTGTGTCCCTGTAATATATTTTAAAACTTCAGAGTCTTACACGGATTGAACTCATCAACTACATAAATAGTAAGCAAGGGCAAAAACAAACTAATGGGAATTACATTTCTAGAGAGACATCTTTCTTAAAAAAAACAACAAAAAATCTGATTTTGAATTTATGAATGCATTGTTACTAACCTGATGAAAGAAAAAATACCTTCATCAAAAATCGAGTTTGTAGAGTGCCATCAAAACTAATACTTCAAGGGAAATATTTTGGAAAGAAGCAAATTATACAGCAAAAGGTTTTCAAATTGAGTCTGTAAAAACATTTCTGAAATAATCTATGAAGTTTAATACCAACTAGACCACTATGTACCATTCAAATGCCATGTGAGGATACATACTCAGCCTTGCTGGGACTATACATCCTGAAGTGTTTCAGTGCTTTCTCCCCAGATGAGGCAACACTGACAACACTGTTGGCTCAAACCACAGAACACCAATGGTCAATGGAAGAAAGCAAGTTCTAAACTGTGTCTTTTCCATTTAGCAAAAGTAAATGAAACGGACACAAAAAAATCCTACCTGAAGAATAAGACAGTGAGAAAAGCA
Source organism: Emberiza elegans (assembly GCA_024865655.1). Classification (NCBI taxonomy): domain Eukaryota; kingdom Metazoa; phylum Chordata; class Aves; order Passeriformes; family Fringillidae; genus Emberiza; species Emberiza elegans. The sequence continues at coordinate 27,870,756 of JALJVW010000241.1, read as the reverse complement.
GTCCTCTGAAGTCAAATAAAAAGATCAAGACAGGAAACTTTATAAAGCTTTTTCTCCACTTGAAGCAGAAACCCAGATGAGTATATTATACGTGCAAGAAATAAGAGCATGAGCAAAATTTTGACAAGTGGGTTGATGGAATAAGATTGGATTTCCACAAAGCATTCAGAACAGATGAGTTTTTGGATGAGCTTGCAGAACAGCCTGATCTTTAAAAGGCTTGTCAGAATGCCAAACCGGGACGATCACCCACTGAAAAACAACCTTCCAGGATATGGTACTAAAGACACAGAGAACAAAATCGTTCCAAAAAGATTTTCATTAATTTAGCCAGAACAAAGTTAATAATCCATGACGTCAATGTTTCTTTCTTCACTAGCTTGTTAAAAGTGTTAAATTCTCCCCTAGAAAAATACTACAGCTAGAGGTTGACAGAGATTAGCTTATTCTTCTTCAAAGTCATTAAATAAATAATTAACCAACAATAGCTGGTAAGTTACCTTGACAACAAACAATTATTAATATGAGACTGCCCAGGGGAGAATGAGGCAGGGATTTCCAAACTGTGGTGTTAATCAAAGTACTTCAAAGCAACACAAAGACTCAGTGCCGGCAGGCGGTCACTGCCTCTGGTGGATTCATGCAGCCTGACACGGAGCTTGGAGCTCCTGCAGCCTCTGGCAACAGGGGTAATTCAGTGATGTACTTCTGTACGGCAAAAGGTCACCACTGGTTTTTTTAAGCAGGAAAAGGGAAACAGAAAATTGCAAGTACCTGAATTACAGGACCATTAATAACATGTCAGTCACACTCAAATTAATATGAACTGTATGTCCACAAGGTGTTACATAAGATTTTTTGGCAAAACCTATGAAAAATAAATGTAGCTATGGAACATTTCAGGTATAACTGCACATGACAAAAGCATCCTGTATTTAATCTATAGACACTTAAAAATATACTTGGGACAGCTAATTTGGAGAGCTCTCATATGTGCCCTCTCTCTTTCATGCCAATGCAATTGAACATGAAAGTTACAGAATCAGCTGCCAAAAACATTTTACCTCTGCACTTCTTTATCTCTCTTGTTTCTGAGTTCATGGAGAAGGAACTAATGGGAAAAGCATAACATTACCATTCCATTCTCTCAAAGACAGTTTCTAAGGTGGTATAATATTTCTGGAAGACAGAACCTGAGTATGTTTTGTTTCCCAAAATCCACATCTGGAAATCAGAAGGATGAGGGTCCTTAAAGATCTTTATCAATTAAATTTAGTCATAGGACATGAAGCTGATGGTGTTAGCAAATCCACTCCCAGTTACCAGTTTGCAAATTTGCAAATTAGAACTTGCTCAGTGGCCTGTCAGAGCCCTTTCAGATGAGTCTCTGAATTAGATTATGCATAAACCAGCATAGGCAGCAACACTCAAAATCCTGCTGTAATGGAAGATTATTCCCCAATGAGTGATTTGTTGGTGCAGCATAGATAATTTTTCATCATACTGGAAATTACTTTGATCCTCTGAAATGAGCGGCCGTTGTTCTCATTACAGCATACCTCAGAGTTACTAACAAAGATCAAAAGTGTCTTTTCTTTCTGAGCCAAGGCAGACATAGCCTTTCCCCTGTGCACAAAGAATACAGCCACGATCAGAACTACAGGGGGTGTGTTTGGCTTTTCCCAAACTTTGCCATGGCTGGGACAGAACCTGAGCCAGCAGAGCTTCTCTTCAAGGAAGAACGGTTCATATGTGCCCCTTAAAGCATTCCAGTCTCTGCAGTTACAACTTTTCAGTAGGGTGCAAATAAGCAAAATTAACACCCATATCCCTCGGGAAATCTTAACCCACTTCCCTTCCTGACACTCTCCCTTGTCTCTCCTGGCCTGAAACTCTTCCAAGCCAGGTCAGGATTCCATCTTGCAGGAGCCCTGAACCCACACACCCTCCTGAGCAGGCTGCAGCAGCCCAGGCTGGTGACAGCCCCTCCCCAAGCCTAACCAAGCCCCTTCTCCATCACCCCACCACACACACCCACACTGGACAGCCCACAGGCCCAACCACAGTGCCCTCATTCAACCCATCTCAGTTTAAAACCAAGTTTGCAATTAAATGGTTTTAAGTGAGTTTATAATATATGTCCTGCTAAAGTTTATACCTGTATTCAACACCTTCTATAGTGATATAAGATTTTTAACTGTGTCTGAAGTAAACCAAAATACATAAGTCCCATTGAAAGTCCAAGGCCTTTGTTTCTGAATTATTGCACTATCATTGGAAATAGTACCTATTAAATAATATTTAAATTACAGCAAAAATATTCTGATATCTGGGACAATTTGCCAAGAAACGTCAAGATGTTGCTAACACCAAAGTCAGATATGTTACCAAAACCTGAAACTTGAACTAGCAGTGCATATTTTACATTCTCAGACAATTAGCTGCTGCTGGAGACTTCTGAGACTATTGAAAGGGACAGACTGAATACATCAGCTTGATTCAGTCCATTACCTAAATATGAAATGCTCTGCAGCCCAATACCTATCAGAGTTCTATTATCCTCCCAGGTTAACTCTTTCACAACAGATGTCTAATAGGCATAAATACAATAAGCAAGCTGTAATATCCCAGGACTACGATGGCACAACTCTTTTCAAATATAATAAGATTCTTAAGAGAATGAAATATGCAAAATCAGCTCTGACTTAGTGCAACCACTTGCTGATACTTCATGGACATAATGTCACACCTCAAGCACTCAGCAATGGGAAATAAAATAAATTAATAAAGTCAAAAAACATTACCCAGATCAGATTTATCTGTACTCATTTCCTTCCTCCTCTGAGCTCATATAGCCACAGAAACCTGTCCCATGGCAAATTCATAAGATGGACTTTTTTCTGCTGTGCACAGCTACTGACCTGCAGCATCTGAAGATAGCCTTCCTGTGGATCACACAGCAGTGATGATATTCGGTGGTTGTTCCTCATGCACCTCTGGTTGTTGTCCCTTGCCAGAGGGAAAATCTGCCGGATCACCGTCATCCTCCCCAGAGCACTATGCACCAACTCTAATATTTCATTATCAGTGATTTCCTGTGAACAGAGACACAGCCATTTAAAAACTTATGTTTGTCCAGACATTTTATGTATTTCTTTCATTGCTGGTTAAATGTTTTTAAAAAGGCAATAGAAGAAAAATGATACAGATGCACATGCTTAGTCTACACCAAATGTCATTTTGTGTTTAATAACAATAATGCTATTTTTTTATAAATCATCTGAAACAAAAGAGCCTAACACAGTACCATCTATCTTGGCAATACTACAATTTTGCAGATGTAGTTCCTCAAAGGAAAGTACCAAAATGGTCTCAATAGATTTCTAAAAAAAAAAAAAAGGCACCTTGAAATGAAATTTATATAGAAAGACCTTTTGTTTGACAGACTAGAACCTCACTATATCCTCAGGACAAAATAACAATCGAAAAACATAACAGTCTTCAGGAAATATGGCTCTTTCACCTGTGAACAACAGTACAAGAAAGCACTTTTCCCATAAGTACAGTAGATCATTTCTGCAGACTAATCCTGATAATGACTCAAGGAAGTCTTTTGAGGCTGTCTGTATTAGGAAATAAAAAATAGAAGAAACTTTATGGAGGGGTCTGACACATTTAGAAACATCAGTTTGTGCACACAGAATAATTTGGGAGAAGATATAAGGAGACCTCAAGGACAGGCTGCTTTTCTTTCCAGGCTTCACAATTTCTAAAGCTTCTCTGCAGATCTTCACAAACCCCAACCTCCTAATCCATCCTGGGACAGACATCTACTGCTCTTAGAGGGAGGCTGAAGCCAGCTCCACTCCATCCTTTACACATTTTGTGCTTAAAGAAAGACACAAAACCAAAACCTCTCTTTATTACCCCAGGTTGAAAATCACAGGCTTAGCTGATCCTGAAATGATAACAAAGGTGCAGCCTGTGATGTTTTTGTCCTGGCAGGAGTGCACTGTGAGGAAAGGCAGGCAGTGCTGCCTGCACTCACCCCCAGGCACCTGCTGTACATTCCAGCTCCTCACCAGGGCCACCAGCAGCATCTGCAATCACATCAGCCCATCCCAGCACAGCTGGACTGCCCTGGCTGCACAGCTGGGCCAGCCCAGTGCCCAGCCTGCACAGGGCTCTCTCAGCCCCCTGCAGCTCAGGGGGCTGAAAATCACTCATGTTGAGGCAGGTACGTGGTCACCAGGGCCCACATCTTGTGATGCATCATCAGCAGAAGTGAGCCTGGCTCTGGACATTGAACATTCATGAAAAAAAAAAATTGTTTTCTTGCCATTTTCTCTGTCAAGCTGTGAGGGAAATGACCATGGGGTTATAATAATTACTTGTTATGGTTGACTAGTACTGTACCTTGGCTCAATTCAGTTCTTCTTTGCCAATTTTCCTTTTTTTGTTAGGAACATGAATTTTTAACTTTGAAGAAGGTGAAAATCATTGCATTAATGACAGACCAACTGGTGTAGCATGAAAACAGTAAATCAGAAAACAAATACATTCTTATAGAAGACAAAGATTTTGAGGCTTTATAGAAAATGCTGGGCAGTATTTTCTAGCCTTGCAAGGAGACAACGTAGCAGACCCCCTAGCCCTATAGACACCTCAAGATTTCCCCTCTGTGGATCTGAGGGGTGTTAAAAGACACCTCTAAGCTGAAGTCTGAGGGAGAGACAATTTAATGGCATAGCTTTAACTCATAACCTCCTAGGCTGCATCCCTTGGTAGGCACACCCAGACCAAATGGCTGAAAACTGAAAAAAAGAAAGAATCACACATCATCCAAACCTTCAGTTCAGCTCTCACCACACACATTTTGTGTCCCCTCTAAGTGATACACATCCTGTCAAAGATGTCTCAGAAACTCAAATATTGGTTACTTGTGGAATTAGTTTATCTCTCTGTTTATCTGCACACACAGAACTTCAGTTAGTTTGCAATACCACGTCATAGTGCTCAGGGGAATACTTAAATCTGCTTTAGTTGTGCTCAACTATCATAACACAAATCACAAAATGAGACATTATGTTTCACATTGCAATCTCTATTTTCCTAGAGGTAATGACAGAAAATTATAAATTTTAATGACATTAATAATTTAAAGAACTGAAACATATTTCCAGAAAATATATCCCTGAGAAAACTGGAGGATTAAACAGAACAGCAGTGAGAACAAGGATGCTCATGGAGACAACCTAGAGATTTATTTGGACTTTTTCAGTAGTATCAATACTGTTTGATGGGTTATTCTAACTCCCCTCCATGCACTATTTACATCTATAAATGATCACTTGTTGAAAATCCAGAAAACATCATTCCATCAGCTATTTTTCAAGAAGGCTCACCATAGCTTACCCTGTAGGTAGATTTATTCAACATTTACATATTGCTGGCTTCTCTGCATCCCACATGAACACACACACACATATATGTAAATAAAAAGATTGATCCTTTAAAGAAAGGACACTGTCCACTTTTTTTACCACAGAAAATGTTCTTATACAATGAACAGTTGTTCTAATACAATGAATGAATTCTAATGATCTGTGCACAATCACCTGTCCAACTCCCATCCTCACTGCCCTCCCACACATCGAGAACCACACCTCACTTCTTTTTACCCAATGCTCCTAAAAGTCTCTACAGGGATGTAGTCCCAATTCAATTTAATTAGGTCTATTTCTAGACATAAGGACTCTGCACTGGGTGTCCAGATGTCTTTCTCAGATCATAGTGAGAGCCTATACAGTAAAAGAGCCTCTGATTTAACCAAGTATTATCCTGTACTAAAAATTCTCTTGGGGGGCAAGGTGGAAAGCACAAAAAGTGATAGTAAAAGCTGGACAAAGCAAACAAAAACCCACCATTGATATTACTGGGGAAAAAAATTATTATTATTATTCACTGATAAAACAACTCCTCAAAGCTCATCTATGACCTTGCTCCTAGCTGACTGAGTCTTTTCTGTGCAATTCCACAGGACTAGAATCAGGCCAGTTCTAAAGCCTACAAATTTCTTTGGGCATGATGCCAGTGCATACCCAGTACTGTTTCAAGTCTATGTATAACTTTCAAGCAGTTATTAGGAAAAGAAAGCCCACAGATTTTTGTGGGAATAAATAAATAAATATAAATGCTGCAGTGTTGAAGATCGCAGCCAAAAGTAGAGAAGTGAGATTTCCTTAGGCAAGTAATAAATATAGAGTACCTGGAAACACAATTAGAATAAATTGTAATTGCAAATTGCTACATTTTGCATTGAAATGTGTCATTTCCTAAATCTTCAGGAGTTTCCACACTGTGTTCCTTGTATTTCTATTCTTAAACTTTTTTACTCTGTATTTTTGTACAATTTGAGAATATCTTAGAATGTTTGCCCCACTTGCATTTGTAAATGATTATTAAAAGGTCTGAACTTTTTCAAGAAAAAGTAAAATATAGCAAAGTGTTAAAAATTTACCAACTTCTGGTTATCAAAGTAAACACACATATCATTACACAGATTGGTGCTTTAAAAGGAAAACAAAGAAAATAAAATTAGGCACTTCCATATGAAGAGAACAAGTGAGCAGGACCCCAGTCCTAGCCCTACCCAAGCAAAAATTAGACCACAGTAATTTGCACAGGGACTGTTGATTACCCAAAATGCACATTACACAGGCATTTCTGGAAAAATAGTCTCAAAAAAAGTGAAGAAAAACCACTGCAGTCATAGGAGTTTTTTCCTTCCAAAGTGAGTTTTCCCAATATTGCTCTACAGCCATGTGCTAAGAAAATTCTGCTCATCATTCATTATCTTACACCTGCCTACATGCTACCCCTGGGGAAAAAAGTATCTTGCTGAGATAGACTTTATCTGATAATTACTATTCTATTTTCTGTTCATTTTTCTCAACTTTCAAAAAATATTTTATAAAGGAAAATAATAAAGAGATGCCCAGATGACAGCTGAGAAGCCATTTGATTCTCAAATCAAGAGGACCAGTAGTACCTACAGACATACTGGGCACATCTGATGTGGTGAAAAGAAAGAAAACAAATATTGGCAGAAGCAACAGAAGTGCAGGATGGAAATGGAAAGTAAGAAGCGGTCACACTAGGGTTTGATGAGACACTTTCTTGTCCCTCATATAGAAAAAACTGCCCCCTATAGACAATGAAACAGGGCTGAAGAGAGACCTATGAAACAGCAGAAAAAGAACTGAGCTTGAGTCCAGAGCAGGATTAGCAGAAAGATGCTCAGTGAATGTCCTGAGAGGGGAAAGGAAAAGCATCAATAGCCATTCTTCTGCACTCTGCTCTGACTGATCGCCTGGGCTGAGCTTGGGAAAGTTTTCTCTGTCCACTGAAGATCTATAAATTAATCTGCTGGCAGCACCACCAGCATCATTTGGAAAGCATCATCTGTCCCAAAAGGAAGAATAAGGTCAACTGCTGTCTAAAATTTTTGACTGGTATTCAAGTGATGAGGACAATGTCATCTCCACATGGCCCAGAGTTCCCCAAGCCCCTTAGCACTCTAACTTCCTGTCTCAGGCTTCTCTGATGAATTGTCTACTCTTGCTATATTTCCAAAATTTTTTATTGCTTTACTGCAAAAAATTCCAAGAACTTTTCTTCCCACATCACTTTTCCCTTCTCTTTCTCAGCTAAGAGGGTTTTTTGACAAATATCAAAACAGTTAGGAAGAATTCAGCCGAATACATTAGACCTGCATTTGCTTTAGTAGTTTCTCTGTGCTTACTGACTCAAATCAGGATCTTTTTTGAAAGAGAAAATATTAAAAATCAACTTTTTCTCAGTGTTAATCAGTTTAGTTTTATTTTTTAATTAAAGCTTACAAGAATTTCAGGGTTTTTTTACTCCTGAATACTTTGCTTTCCTATGGACTTGGAATTTGCAATGTATTCTATTTCTACAACTATTTGTTTCAGATTTCTTATTGAAAACAGATTTCCACCAATAACAAACTGGTCCCTGACTTTTTTTTTTTTTTAAGCAAGTTTTTCCTCAGCACTGTAAAAGCTACTGATGATTTTTTAAACGCCCAACTGGTTTTCCACATTCTACCTACAAAAAAAAGTATCTTTTTGCAGAGGCCATTACAAATACAATTTACCTTTCTGCTATCCACCCCACAGCGTTGCAGTGTAAGCTGTTTGGTTTTTCTTTGTTTGCTTTTAAATGGGACAAATAGCAGCCCAACTTTTTCAAAGAGATAAAGAAATGAGCCCATTTGCAGCCTTAGATTCAAGTTACTCTGCACAGCATTAAACTGTATGTTGAAACACAGGCATGCAGAAATTCAGTCACCCACTGACCTCCTCACTTCTTCACCATTGTGCCCTGAGAAATACCCACAGGGGGTTGGCACTTAACCTCCAAGGACTTCTTTTAGCACATAGTACGTTCCTTTCTAGAGACCACCTAATTTTTCAGACAGTAAAAAAAAAAATGTAATGAAATTTCTACAGGTTCTCCCCACTATTGCCACAGTTGCAATTTGAGAACTTAGAAGCGAATATTGAATTCCAGCATTTGTTAGTCCATATGGCACAGAATGTGGCAATTCTAAAACTAAAAAAGAAGTTATTTTGTGTTGATGACAAATGTTCCTTTGTATCTGTTCTGATGTGGATTGATGTGAACCAATGAAAATCAATGTAATGTAAAAGCAACAAATGAAAACTGCAGTCAAGAGGGAGCTGTGATCTTTCGCTTTCAGACTTACTTTTTATACCTTACAATTAAATCTATTTTAAAAACATTAAAAGAGCAAGTAATTCATTACTAGGCATTCTTCCATCCAAACCACACACAATTACAACAAAATCCTCCATTACAAATGACTGATACCAGGAAACACAGTGCTCAGTTCATCCCTGGCTAAGTCAAATCACTGAGGTGGTCCCAAGGGTGGATTTGGCTGACAGAATCTAATCACACACAGTCATTCCAGCTTATTCACTAGACAGAGAAGGATGGAGCTCCGTGATGGCTGGAAATCAACCATGACTCACCGATCCCATACATTCCTGGTTACCACCAAAAGTACTGAATAAATGGTTCAGTAAGAGGCATATGCAGTGACTCCTTGCATAAACAGTGATAACCACATTGAAAAAAGATATATGGACAGAGCAGAAGATGCAGATCAGAAAATACCCAGTGGCATTCAAAACAGTTTTATTTGTCTTTCCATACTCACACTGACATTATTTAGCTGACTTATATAATGTGAGTAGGATGATGAAAAATGAAGAATAAAAAACAAGAGGAAAACCAGGTGAAAAAAGAGACAGATGATGGGATGGAAGAAGGCAACCTAGGAAGTTGTTCCTATACACTCTCAGACTTGGATCATAAACCATTTTCCAATACTAGATCTAATTTCCACTGCAGAAGATTAAATTCTATTTCCCTTATATTTCCAGACTGAAGATGTGATCATATTCTTGTTATGTTTGTACCAAGTTTTCCAGCCTTTACACATGGGTCATATTTTACCAAGCTTTCATCACACTAAGTGCTTTCCTCTACATTTTAAACATTGTTCTGCATACCTTGTTCTGTTTTAAAGTATTTTGCCCAAAACTTGCAATACTGTTCCAACAAAGCCAAGCTGATGTCAAACAGAGTGAAATAATTGCCTCCCTTATCTTACAATGGATGTTTCTGGTATCATAGCTGAGGACTACATTTGCTAACTCAGCAGGACAACAACAGCACTGATTCTCATTCTGGCTTTTATCCACAAGGATTCCAAGCTGCTCCTGAAGATGCTCACCACCTATACCTCATTTTGTAGCCACAAGCAAAAGCACTTCTCTGTATTAAATCTCACCTGGTGGAGTGCTTCAAATTCATCTAAAACAACTGGAACTACAAAGTGTTTTTAACAGTCTGGTAATAATTAATAGTTTCTATAAAGTCAGAATCAGGGCACTAAGTATAAACACGCCCATTTTTCAAGTAATCACCTCTCACTATATTTTCTGCTATATATAAACTTTTTTATTACTTTTCATGATCCCTGGTATGAGTCATTTTGCAACACAGCCTTATTTTATAATCCCTTACTTTGTTACTCATTTATACTCTTCCCTAGCCCTTTTCTTAAATCACTTTTTCTTTAGAATTCATCTCTGATTTCAAGTTCTGTGAAGATAACCCACTGTCACCATAAGGATACCTTGTTATGCCTCCATCTTCAGAGAATCCCAGTTCTTTAGCCACCCTTTACTTACTGCGATATCTTTCCAAAAGCATTACTAGTTTGCCAAGCTGTGAAGTTGGACAATCTTTTGATGCCCGTTATCCCCATGGTCCTTTTCCCACCTCTACCCTCTTCTCCAAAAACTTCACGTTACCATGTCATGATCACTTTCACACTAATTATCTTCTGGCTTCCTCAGCCCATTCTTCCTCAGCCATAATGAAATCTGAACTGATGGCTGCCTTAACATTTTAAACATGTACAGATAACATCAATCAAAGGAGATCTGTGCAGCTCTGTCTGTATCCTGACTGCAAGGAAATTAAAATCTTCCTTTATTTTAATTTCTTGTCTTTAGGGCATTTCTATCCAAAAAATATTAAAAAATCCCTTTCAAAAACAGTCTTCCTCAGTGTCTCCTGCATATTTCGAGGCAAAAGTTTGTCCCTCACCTCTCCTCAGCTTCAGAGTGGGTACAAATATTTTTGGACATGTAACACTACATTGCCTTTTTTCATCCCTACCTGTCCTTCACAAAAAGTGTTCTCCTATATCGATGAGTAGTCTTGTGCTTTGCCAGACCATGTCTTACAGCTTTTGATTAAACTACTGAATAAAAAATAAGTTTAAAAAAAATTAAATAAATTATTTCTTAATAGTGAAACAACTAATTTGAATTATCTGCTGAATTCTGTACCATTCCACTTCTAGAAGAGTAGTTCATTGCTTTTTGTATTGATTTACATGTAAAAATAGTGAATCTTTAGAAACTTGGAATGAGAATTAAATATATTGAGATAAGGGAATAAAATACTGTGTTTAATTTGATTATAATTTTGTTCAATATTCCAGTTTTCCAGAATAATTTATCTTTTCTTTACCCTTGGAATGGAGATAATTTTAAAACCATAAAATGTCCCACAAAAAGGGAAATATGGTTTCTAACTCTTTTTATACTCCCAGACCTGTGTCTGCTGCTGCTAATAAAGAAGCAGACACAAGCTCCTCGAGCACTGCTCCTGGTGCAACAACATCCAAATTCAGTTTCAAGTACTGCTCTTGTACCTCTCCCACAGACACATGCCCTGGGCAAGGCACAGCATTTTATCAGAAAAGGCAGAAAAAGAGAAGGGGAGAATGAAAAACGTCATGAGGAGCCAACAGAGATGCTTAATGCCAGGTATGAAAGAGAAAGAAAAGAGAAAAATAAAAATAATAAAGAAAACTAGGGAGAAAAACAGGAAATAAACATGCAAAAAAACAGGGGCCATCTGTAACTGTGCCAGTCTTTCCAGAAGAAGCAGCAGCACACATCTATCAAAGCTGGTGGGTCACTCCAACCACCAAAGGTTCAAGCAGAACACCAGATATGTTCTAAAAGGTCTTCCAAAACTGCAAGTCACTGACAGCTCCCCACACAGACAATGATAATGAAGTGTTCTGGACTGTTCTGGAGCTAAACAGCTAAACACATAGCAGTCATCATAAAAAGCTACCTGGCATATTTAATGAATTTAGGTAGAATCACTACCTAAATGAAAGCAAGAGATGATTTGGCATTTCTAGATGAATAAAAACAAAAAGTACAGATGATGAAATATAAATCAAAAAGGGGGTGGGTAGTTAGAAAAGCCTTTTTTTTTTTCCTTCTAATCTCCACTACTTTTGACAGCTATTGCAATATTGAAACAACCTGTTTGAAACCAGAAAAGTGGGTGCACAAATATATATTTTTAAGTAGATAGTTTTTTTTATCACTTTGGCTGCAATGAAGACATATGAGGACATAATACCGCCTGAAAAGACACATCCCTTTACATTCTCTTACCCTAGAAAACCTGCCAGGTAATGGTTCAGCCTTCCAGCTCCACACAATAACTTTAACTCCCAATAAACAAACCTTTTTCTAAAGATGACCTAAACCTTTCTCACCAGCAATGGCATCCACACTGAACAGATACTTCAGCACAGACCTGGGTTATCGAAAACTAGCAAACAGGATTTTATTAGTACAGCTGTTTGTTCATTTGCTGCATAATTACCAGTCATATAGATTTACAGTTAGCTCATCCAAAGCCTGGTGGTCTTGCATATCTAACAAAATTTAAGTGATAAAATTTGTTCCACCTCCAAAACTGAACTCCTATTCTACCACATGGAAAGGCACACAAAAGAAAAAAAATAACCAAACACAAATTTTTATCAGATTGTCAGTGCAGAGAGAGTAAAGTAGATTTAATTGAAGTAAGAAGATAATAATTCATTGGCTTGAGGAGAAGTGGGAGACAGAGCACACTGTGAGGTGCTCTGGATCAGCAGATCTCAGTAGCCCAAGCTGTCCAAAGCCCTTCAATGGTTCCCTGAAGTGCAAAAGGCCTGAAAAACATGTTTATGCTCCAGTGCTCCTCATACAAGGACCCTCCATGGAAAAAATTGTCCCTGTGCTCTCTTCCTGTTACTGCCCCTTCAATCAGCCCTACATCCCTCTTTCCTTGCAATGGGATCACTGGGTCACAGGGTGAACAGGGTTTAGGGTCCTCAAACTGCCCAGGATAAAAAAAGGACTGGCTAAAGTTTTGGTCCATTTGCATAATGGACTTCTACTCTCATGGAAACACATCAAAAAGAGCTGATTTGACTGTTGGGAATTAAAAGTTAATTCCATTCTGCAAATCACAGTAAGAATCAGCATCATCTTTTCCATCAAATATTCATGCACTTCCCACTACCACTAATTGGAAACATGCACATGGAAAGCTTAATCAGTCTGTCCTCTTGCTAGCATGAGGGGATGCACACTTAAATAACAAGCAAGCCCTAAGGAACCTCCAAATTTCTATAGATGCATCCATGGAGATGCTCGATGCACCTTCTTCTGACAGTAGCTTTGATCACACACACAAATTCCAACACTTCTGTTAAAGAAAGGACAGCCATGACATTTCCTCTTCCTTTTACCTGCAAAGACTTCTCCAAAGTTTTGTGAGTCTGAAAAGCTTCTCTAACTGTCTCTTTGGACTGAATAGCATTTTGAGAGATTTATAAATCATATGCACTGATACTTTTCACTAGAAATTTACACTCTAAATTCACATGCTGCTCTCATAACTTCCCTGCCCAGTCTTCAGCCACAAAGGAGAAAAAAACAAAAGCATCCAAAAGAAAAGCAGAACTGACACCCTGTGTGATTTGTTTGTGTGTGTGCGAGTGTGCACACATTAGTGCACGAGTACTGAAGGCTTTTATCACAATGTTTCAGATTGAGGCTTCGTGACGTGAATTTTAACATCTGAACAATAACAGCAGCAGTAAAAAATTCACAAACACTCCCTCCCTATAAATGTTTAGGGAAATATGCACTGTATTATCTTTATGTGAATATAAACACTGACTCTCTGGGCATCTTGCTGATGCTTTGTAGTGGGTCATTACAGCAGCTGACAAACCAGGAGGTACTTAAATGTAAAAAGGACTAGAAAGAATTTACAAAGCCTGTACAAGCAGGGATTTCCACTTGCTTTCCCTAACCCCTATTTAATTACAGAGCCTGGCTAACGCCATACAATACAATTTATAGTTACTATTAAAAGTTGCCTATCCAAAATTATTAGCTAGGTGCAAAGAAAGAAGGGAGAAATTAACAAAGGAATTGGCTATTAAATTAGAGGCTATGCATTTATAATATAAAAATAAGACATTGAACACTGTTCTTTTTAAATTATATATTTTGCTATCTTTAAATAAATTATGATTAAAAAAAGGAATCTATAAAATAATGCCATTTATCAGTGATTTATAAGTTACTATATATGGTACAACATTTCATTGTTTTTGAAATAAGAATCTGAACAGATTCTCATTAGGGCATCATGGCACTGAGGTAAAATAAATAATCATTGTAGCAGGACAGGATCCCATTTGCCACGAAGAGAAACATTACACTTTGAATTTAAGTTATTTTGGATGTTGGCCAATACACCAACACAGTTCTGCACTAGAGAAAGCCTGTGTGTCATGTAAATACAGATTTGAATGGACTAAACTTGCAAGGGCTCTCTCCTCTCCTGGCATCTGTCTGCAGACTTTCACAGCAGTGGAGGGTGAGCTTCTGCCAGAGACATGCCCGTGTTTGAGATTTCTTTTGAGATATTCTCTTCTTCCTAAAGAGCTAATGAAATAGTGTCAGCAGGAAGGTAAAAGCAAGTCTCCCAGCTGCTCTGGGGTACATTGGAAGCTTTATCTTGACCTCTGGTGTTCAACCTATGCCAATTCAACTAAGACAGACAAGCAATGACACCACAGAGTTTGAACCTTGTGCCATTCAAAAAGCAAATATGCTACATGTATGCTCAGTTTGGTGTGTCAAAACATATGAAACAAAAGATGGTGATGAGTGAATGTAGCAAGCTGTGTTTTCTCTTTTGACTTTCTTACCTCATTTACATAGACCCAGTGACTATCCTTTGATGCAAGGTTGGTTTCCACAGCCTACAAAAATAAAAAGAAACATAATAATAAAAATAAATAAAACATGGAAAATATATTCCAGAAAGAACTTATATAAAAATGTACTATAAAGCTAATTTTGATTGTTTTCATTGCTACTGATATTGTTTCAGTATAGTTCTTTTCATCTCTTCCTCTGCTGCTCCATGGAACAGTAACTGGTGGCAGCCACTTTCTCTGACTTCAGTTCTTAAACCAAAGTGCCCTGACTGTGTCCATGTACCACAAAAGCACACTGGGGCAGGGTGGTACATCAGCATAAGGGATCCTGTGATGAATAACTGCAGAGAACATGCAGTACAGGAGATCTACCTTCTCTACGATAAATCTAACGATCCTCCTCGGCTGGGTTTCTTTTCAATATGCCTCCCAAAAGATTGTGTCTCTGGCTCATTACACCTCTGAAAGTTTTTCTGTTAACTAACCTATTTAATTAAAACCATGACAGTGAGATGCTCAAGTGAAGTTCACACATTTATATGAGAGTTCATCCTCTCCTCACATTTAAGGCTCAAGACAAAGTTATTATTTGCATGGTCATGTTACCGTGTTCCTGGTAAGGACTTGGATAATCACTAAATATTATAAAGAAACATCCCATCTCAGCAGTTTGCATATTTATCCATACATGTATAACCCACTGGGAAGCTAAAACTGAAGAAGATTGCACTTCTAGTACTGAGAGAGAACCTCAGTTGAAGGATCTCTCAATAAAAACACAAGTTCCTAAGTGTCCCCTTTGTTTGACATAGATAAGCTCACTTCAAGACACTTAATAGTCTAATAAAGTGATAGCAAGCATGGAGAGATGTACACTACACTGCCAGTGATATTGTTAATGTCCTGCTTAATACATGGTTAAACAATTACTGCAGCGTGTTCATCTCTGCTAATAAAACAGTGCACACGTGTATTTCAGGAGGCAGTTCATTACACGGTTTTGAATGTTCCTGCCTTCAACCACTTCTTTCTTCTGCTCCAGTATGACCCCATTTATTGAAGAGATATTCTTATCTCTCAGTTATAAATGGCCCTATGAATCACTGAAATGAACCCAGTTAAAAAAGAAAACTGCAAACAAATACAAATTAACAAAATACTTCCAGTTACTGGTTTTTAACCTGGATAATTTGCACAGTATGTTAAAAAAAGACTGCAGTGGTACTCCGAGGCACTGTAGACTGTAGCACTGGGCTGAGCAGGAACATCATCAACCACCTTCCTCTTCAGAACACATTTGCATAATAAGCCTCTCAGATATTTAGTGTCAGATGGGATGAATCACCTTCTCTTATGACACTGACTACAGATGACTGGCTTAGAATAAACGCCCACGACTTCTAAGGCTGCACTGGAATGACAAGAGATCCATCCTTTATGTAGGCTAAGGGGTATCTGATTCCTTCAAAAATATGAGGTAAAACTTCATTAAGTAGCCAGCACCAGCATCTTTAATATTAATCTTAGCTTACACTGTGCCCTTAAAAAAGGTATAAATTATTTGCTTAATTAACTGTGTTTTAAAATTTTCTTCATTTTTGTAGTTCACACAACCACAAGAGAAAATTGTGGGTACACACATCTCCCTCTATTTCTTATGTTCCCAAGCTGAAATACTCCTTTAAAGAGACAAAAATCCCAAGAGAAACCACAAACTCATTGAAAGAGGAAAATCAACACAGACAGAACACAGTAATTCTCTTTATCATGAAGAGCATAATCCCTTTGGTAATTGCCTCCCTTGCATTTCTTTTAAGCTGGAGGGAACATTCAGCTGACCACCTGAGGAACAGCAGCTCTTAGGAAAGATAGCAGTGATGAACAGGAGGGCAAAAATGTGTACATTTTCTCCCTATTCACCTCCCAAATATATCCAGACAAAGCCAAAGTAGCCAGGTGCTGTAACATACAGAGAAAGAGCAAAGTGCTGCTAGCATTAGCAAAGCAGAATTAAATAATGCTCAGGTGCAGAGTTATTGCACTGGCTACATTTAGTGATTCATCTGCAACAGTGAGCAATTTGTATGAATAAATGCTCAGTCTGGGGAGACGCAAGAGCCAGGGAATTTGAAATGAATTATCGTATCTCATTCTTCTGGGTTCACATATCTGGGCCAAAGTTTTTAGAATGAGGTGCCTAAATTTAGGCTGTTAAACAGTTTATCTTTAGTCATCAGAGTGCCAGACCACTCAGCGCTCCTCCTACAGAGCCAATGGCTCTGCATTCTAATAGCTTGAAATGTATTTAGAAACATCACCGTAGGTAGTCAAGTCTGAATGGCCCTAAATATCTTCTGTTCAGAACTACAACACATAGCCTGAACTGCTACTCGAAAATTAAAACGTGCTGGGAGGGAGCTGAAACTTCCTGCCTTTTGTACCATATTTACAGACTTGCAATCCAAAGAAATCTTTTAAAAAAACATATTGAAAAACAGCTCTCAGGTTTCAACTTTGATATCACCAGTCTATTGCCAGAGGCTCATGAAAGCTAAACAGTGTGAAAAGCAAGGTCCTGGAGACCTGTCTTATCATAAGGAATTTTATTGAGAATTCTCAAAGTAAGAAGGAACTTAATTTCATAACTTAGTGAGGGTTTTTTTTACTTTAAAGAGGAAAAAATACTTGGGAAATTATGGTCACCCATTTTTAATAACTAAAGCTGTTCAGGATCTTGCCAATTGCTTGACATTGCGTCCATCCATTCAAAAAGAAAACAAATTGTATATGAAACATCCTTGAAGGACCTATTCCATCCTACTTGATAAATGTACCCTATATAAAAGAAAGTAGGCTATGAATTTGTGAGATTACTGTGCCTGAGTAAAAGCATTGCCATCTATTGGGGAAGGATTTACAGGTTAAATTATGCTATAGTTTTGTATGGAAAAATTATTAATATAGGTGCAAAATGCCCTAGTTCTTTTTATACCTTCTACGTAGATGGGGGTCTAGGTGACACTTGGGAGTAATGTTTCAAAACACTTCTATCAAATAGAAAATCTGCTTTTGAGATAAACAGCCCAATGGAAATTAAAGAGCATCCATCTTTCATTTGTTTCATCTAGAGTAGTAAAAAATTCTAAAATTCTAGGAAAAAAGGTTTCAGACTATGCCCATCTTCCTCCCCAGCTACCTCTCAAGAGCCAAATGTACAATGCAGAACCCACACAAGAGAATTGTAATTCACTCAGTAGACCACTACAAGTGACAACATATAAACTATACCATCAGAATCAGGCCAGAACCAGAAGATGGGAAGGGGAGCAGCGAATGCAGGAAACCGTTAAATTTCTCACTAGTAAGCATTTGCAATAGAAATGAAAAAGGAAGAAACTGAAAATCAAAATACGAGCAATAAGATTACAGATCTCATAGCAACACTGATAGAAGGGTAAGCAATTTAATGAAAAATAATCAAAGATAGTTTCACATAAGTAGTTTTGTTTACTTTAAAATGTATAACTTAAAATAATTTACTGCCAATAATCCATGACAGCATTTTTTATTGGAATCCAGTGGAATACAAATATTTACAGTGCCTTTATGAAAAAATGAACTCGGTTCATTATTTTAGCTAATGGCAGTTGCAGGATTAAAGTTGTTAGGAAAGTAAGCAATAAATACTGCTGTATTCAGAAATAATTTTGCAGAGGGGAAAAAGCAAAAAGAAACAGAAACAATTCTTTCTTGACCTTCTAAAAAAATCTAAAACTGAAAACCTCTCCAAGCATATAATGGCTGGCCAGTAATAGGGACGGCTCTTTTCCACAATACCTGGTTGCTTTGCCAGGGTCAGCACCTTGCTGTTAACAGCAAAAAGCAGGCTGCATAAAAAGGGATGCAGGCATGAGTGGCTGGACACAACTGAGAGGAGGTGCTGGGTGTTCAAACAGACCTGGGCAGGCTGTGCTCCAGCGACAGCAGGATGTGCTGAAGAGTTCAGAATGACACGCAGCAGTGTTATAGTTACAAACCTGCTGTCTCCTCCCTGTGCACCCAGGGGAACAAGCAGTAGGGATGCCTGGAAGCCCTGCAACCAGCCCTGGGATCCTAGAAGGAAATGTCTTGCAGATGGCAAACACAGATGTTCCTGTTGTGTCTCATTTTTTGGGAACAAAGGTTGCCACCCTGAAATCCATGATATAAAAGAACCACCAGACTGTTTTGCTAGGGGGGATACCAAAGTAGCAAAAGTTATTATTTGCACATCCTGTAACTTAATGGTGAGGATAAAGAGCATCATAGCTTTCCACAATGAAAAAACAAAGCAGAGGGCAAACTGGGAGTTCACAGAAAATAATTTGAAAAGGGTGTCCCAAGAGACACTGGAAGAACTCAAAACCAAATCTCTTGCAAACTGCAATGGTTTAACTCCAGCCAGCAACTAAGTACTATGCAGCCACTTGCTCACCTCCCTCACCTCTCCCATTGGAATAGGGATTAAAATCAGGAAAAAAAGAAAAAGGTAAAACCTGTGGGTTGAGATAAGAACAGTTTAATAACAACAAAAAAAAAAAATCTTTGAAAAATAACTGTAATGAAAAAGAACAGAACACAAAGACAGAAAAATAAGCCCCAGAACGACAATGATGCACAATACAGCTCCTCCTCACCTGCTGACCAATGCCCAACCCATTCCTGAGCAGCCACCAGTGCTCCTAGCCAACCCTCCCCAGTTTATATACTGGGCATGATGCTCTATGCTGTGGAATGTGCCTTTGGCTACTCTGGGTCCATGTCTGGCCATGCTCCCTCCTGGCTCCTCATGCACCTCCTCACGGGCAGAGCATGGAAACTGTAAACTTTGATTTGGAGTGAGCTCCCCTTAGCAGCAACTACAACATCAGGGTGTTAGCAGTGTTGCTCTCACAGAGAATAAAACACACAGCACTGAACAGCTAGGAAGAAAAAAATTAACTCTATCCCAGCTGAAAGCAGGGCACAGCACGAAGTGATGACTAATTACAGCTGTCACCAGGGAGCAGATGCCCTGCATTGCAGTGAGTGCTCCCTGTCACCCATCATCCCTCAACCACAGCTCTGGGCCTCAGTCCCTGACACAAAGCTCCTCCTCCACAGCTGCATTCCCACTGCAGACCCCCAGACCCCTGACACGACAGATCATGGCCAGCCCCAGGGTGCCTGTGTGAAGGAAAATTCCCTGTCTGAGCATCCAGGACCCTGTGGCTGTCACACTCACAGCACCTGAGTGACCAGCTGAGGGACAGAGGCCCCTTCACCCCTGCACCCCCACACTCACACAGAGCAGGTTTCCTTGCTGCCTCAATCCCAGGTTTTCTATGGTAGTGTCTCAGATATCCCAAACCTTAAAATAATTTAATCTTAGTACAATAGCAAAATAACAGCCTGAGCTGGTGCATCTCAGGAGAGACCACAAACGAAGGAACCCCTGAGTTTTATCCCCTCCCGGTGTAAAGAAGAGGAAGTCTGGGGTCATTAGCTTCTGCCACGTCCCTCAGTGTCCCTCAGCTGGCCAGCCCAAGCCCCTGGGCCCCTTGTCATGCCAAGGGCTGTCAGTTCAGGCCCTCTGGTCTCTGGCTCCCACCCAGAGCTCCTGCACCAAATGTCTCCCTCAGCACTGAGAGCAAAGCCCAGGCACAGAACTGCTGCCCATGGAGCATCTGAGCAAACAGCCTGCAGAACAGCTGAGTTCCTCCTAGAGAACAGCACGGCAATGACAGATAAACCCGTTCTTTACTTTTTCTAACTTATTTTTAATTATTATTCATAAAGAAGGTGAGCAAAGGAGGGCCTGGAGAAGTAGTCATGTCTAAATCTCAGCTCTTTGCAAATCTTTCATAAGGGATCACTCTCATTAATTCATTACCTGCTCAATTTACATTTGCCCCTGAATAGGTGTCAAAAGAAAATTGTTTCCAGCTCTTGTCCCAAGTAAGTTTGCTTCCAAAAGGAGCTTTTTTTTCCTTTTCCTTTCCCATCTTTGGACAAATTATTTGTCTACTCTGTTTTCTTTCCCCCATCCACCAAGAATAAGAAAAAAATTTAGAACCATTTTGAAATCTACTGTAGCAAAACTGTAGTACAGCAGAAAAAAAAAAGTCACTCTCTTCTGTATATAATTTTGTAACCTGAGTCTAATTTAGGTCCAGCTGCTGGGTTTCATGCAGGAGATAGATTTGGATTTTTAAAAATAGCTTTGTTCTTGATTTAAATGTCCAGGAAAACATCAGGAGACTCAGGAAACTGGTTTTGATCCCAAAGAAGAGCTACAGACCAAGTTTCTGCTGCAGTACAACTGACAGTAATTAATTGGACAATATCAAAGTGCACCTGTTTATCTGAGAAGCTTTGTGTATGTCTTGGATACAAATAAGTTACGATAACAGATATAAAAAAGTCAATTTTGGTAGAACAGATGGGTTCATTCTACATCCCCTAGATACCCAACTTATATTTAGAAAGCTCTTCAATTAAAATAGAGCAGTTCTTGTCCAGGTGTGACTTGCATAGGTAAATAGCACTTCACAGAAAAACAGTTTCTCTGTACCAATGACTAAGAGTTTTGTACTTCCCTAGAACCTTCTTTCCTTTGTATTTTAAATAAATAACTCCTGGCTCAGTATCTCCAGAGGAGCATTATTAGATCAAAAATAAAGAAAGCATTACTAGCCACAATAAATAATTTATAGAAATATTAAAATTTTTATAGCATACTAAAGAGCACTCCAAACTGATACTATTTCTATAGTTTAATTGTTAACAGTACCATTAGAACAGAATTTAAAACAAAAATTTCCAGTACAACATCCCAGCTCTAGATAAAACTTTATAAAACTAAGATAATTCAGACTAAATCTTGATGATAAAAACTCAGTTGCAGTAAACTAGATCAAGCATGTAGGTTCATTTTGTTACTTAATACAGGCGAACTAAAATTTCTAAATATTATTTCAAAGTGGAATATGAAAATTTTTTCTTCTCTAAACAGTAAAATGGGAATTTAAAGAGTTTCCATGATGTATTTTTGCAGATAGAAAATTCACTGAAACTATCCCTTTTAAACTGAATCCCATTTTCCAACAATTTGAACTTTTACTAAAAAAAAAAAATCCATAAATTCCATATTCTTCCTACTTTCTGAAGTTATTCCCAGAACTGTGTATGTACATGTTTTTTCCAAAGCACCAGCAGGCTCACCTGTGTTTCCGTGATCACTGATGGAATGGCGGAATTCATTTTACCACACTTACACCAGAAGCTGCCAGTTCTGACTCCTGGTACATAGGAGCATCCTACAAGCCATTAACAAACCACAAGCATAGTGTGCCTTCAGCATCCACATCTTTTGATATTTCTCTATGTATATGACTTCATTCTTGGTCTACACGCTATAAACACATTACTGACGGCCCTCCTCAGCAGACACCTTTTTTCACCTTATGCACTGTTATATGGAAACACAAAGCCAGATACTTCTGCAGAACTACACTGCTGAGAAAAGCTGCTCTTGCCCCCGTGGTCCTGATGAAGCACAAGTAATAACTGAAAGGCTATCACGAGATCTGGTGGCATTTTAACCATTCCAGGCTCCTCCATTAATACAAGCCTATAAACCTGCCATGTTCAGCCTGAATCCCTCACAAAAGGAGAGGCCAAATTGGTCATGGAGATGTCTATACTCTCATTAGTCTGAGTCAGCTCTCCAGGGTTCTTGCTCCCCATAAACTCTGTAATATTTCATTTGTGTTCTGTTCAAACGATATGCAATGGTCCTGTCTTGACCTCTGTCTCAGTTCCTGCACAAGATAAACAACTCAGCCTAATGGGGTGGGGAAGAAAGATAAAAAAGAAGGGTGGGAAGAAGGAAGAAAAATAAAAGATGAAAAAAATAAAATACAACCCTGAGCAAACTCCCAAATACCATTCTCAACTGAATCCCATTTTTGGTTGCTAACAAGGGATTTCACACAAAGAAGAGTAAATTTGACCCAAACCTTCACCTACTTTTAGCACAGAGCCCTGGAGTTGAGAATGTTAATTAGATGTTCCTGACAGTTTGCATTTATCAATACTATTTGATAACAACTCAAACCACAGTATACAATTTAAAGTTTGCACTGCACTAGTTGCCTCTTACTTAGGGTCATAGTTGATTGAAAAAAAAATACACTGAAGGAAACCTACATAAAAGGTAAATGTTAATCAAGAGACAGAATGGAGATTAAGAAAATTTTAGGAAGATTGTGAGAAGACTGATGAAACTTCCTAGAGCTACACAGCTGTATTGTTCTTGAGTAACTACTGTAATGTATATGTGGCACTGCCTATCATTTTAGCCTTAATCATTTCGATGTAATGCACTGGGATTTCTGTTTAATCTGATTCCCATTTCATACGTAATGCTTATTACAGTCAATCTCCACTGCCATTCCATTTAGTGCACATTCCCCTGAACGATGCATGAAAACACTGCACATGGAACTCTTCCAAAAGCATTCAGTAAGAATGTACTCTTCAAAGCTCAAATGTCACACAGTGTTTATAAACACGGTAACTGCTGACCATTTAACTACATGGCACAGTAGTGACACTGGATAATTGTACAGCTGTCGGAAAGCAACATTTCTGTAAAGACATGAATCTAATGGTAACTAAGGAACAAAACCTCCCAGAAATATGGTATTTAAAATTTTGCCACAGCCACATGCCAAGTTGAATTTGAAGACCCAATAAATACTAAAGAATAACTAAATTTTGCTCACTTTGACGCCTCCTTTTTTTTTAGAAGACAATAGGTTTGTACATCTATATTTGATTTAAAAGCCTTCTGCTTTTTAGAGACATTTACAAAGGATTTTGTAATGTTTTGCTGAGAACTGCACACATGAGTCACACTCCAAAGAATAAACCAAAATTCATCAGAACTTTCCAGCAAATAACGTTTGTTTTTTTTTTTATTTGATTCTCCACCTATCTTCCAATAACAGAAGAAATTTCCATTGAAACAATATAGCAGTTTAGGACTTCTGTTTGGAACCCCTACAGGGGATTTACTGGACATCAGTCTGAAGGTTAAAAATGCTTTTTCAGGCACAGACCCTGGGCAAAGAAAGCCCTTTTTTAGCATGGAGGATTGTTCTGGGTCCTTCTAATAGGCACTTTAGGTTCCACAGTCAGGGTAGAACACTTTTAGTGCATACCACCACTCCCATTCTGTTTTCTCAGCTCTGCTCAGAGCAACAGCTTAAACTCCAGCTCCAGCCTGCAAGTTCAACTACACTGAGTTTGCACAGAGGTTTCTCAAGTTTGATCTTTTTGCAGCAGATGGTAACTATTCCATTAAAGATGCAAACTTCTTACCTGACATGCACCCAACACCAAATAGTGAAAACACAACTTACACATTTCTAATTCCCCCCTTCAAAAGGCTCATACCTTCTTCTGATAGCATGATAGCTGAAGCTCAGAGGGTCATGTACCATGAACTTTGAAATGAAAGCACCAGCTATTGCTTTTAGAGACTGCATTGATTTTCAGGAGCTTACAGTTTAATACTGATTTACTGACTCTACTACAAAGTTGCCAACCACACTGCAAAGCTGTTATTTAACATAGGTTATGGGATTTTAAACTGTAGGAACTTGGAAAGATTTATCAATATCAAAGGTTACCCTGTCCAATATCCATATTTTCATCCATTCTATCTCTCTCTTCCCTTTAATTTTTTTTAAAACCATGTCTGGTTTTAAAGGAAAGATGGCAATAGTCAGACTGAAACATAATCGCTTTCCAAACAGTCCTTTTCTACCAACAGGACACTTCTGCTTTAACTTGCAAAATAAATACATAAATAAGGCAAAGTCCTTACAGGTCTGAGGACCTTCTTGTCAGTCACAAGGTACTTTACATGCACAAACAGTACCACAGGCAGTGTAAACATTAAAGAAAACCTGAAAGATCACCTTAACCATCTCAAACCACAAGACTTCTGCTGACCAGCCCTGCCAAGAGGCACGAATATTTGCTGTTCTTTACGCTGCCTGAGGATACAGGCCTGCTGTGCCTTTGCCAAGTGAGAACTCTCAGGATGCTGGAGGAGGAGGGAAACCCTTGGGGCGCAGCAGCAATGGTGGTGTGGAAGGGCTCCCTCTCCCACACTATGTCCACAGTTTTAAAGACTTTCACGCAAAGCCTTATGAGCCTATGAAGGGCACACAGAGGCAGCAGCCACCCAGCATGGTGTGCATGTACAGCTCATGCCAACAGCAAGCAGACACAAATAAGTTCACTTTTTGTTCACAGATTTTTCCTTCAAGCAGATGTTCAAATATTCACCACTTGGGTCCAATCCTGTGATGTTTTGCACCTATACTTTCCCAAAGCTTGCAGAGATATCACCGTGGGGCTTCCAGTGTCTCATTACTGCCAGTCTGCATCAGCTTTATCTTTGGCAGCAAGAATGGTATTAAAAATATACATTACAGTAATGGGGCATGAGCAGATTTGACTGGAAAACATAATTACTTTTCCTAAAGGCTTGCACATGGTTATTCAGAACCGTATGGGAAAGTTACTAATTTAAAAAAAAACCCCAACATATTTCATCCTTGGAAAAAACTTCTGCTTCATCTAACTAACACAAGATCAGACAGTGTTTGCAAAGTTATAGAAAAATGGAGTTTTGAGATTGAACCTTTCCACATTGTCTGGGGCAACAGCTTATCTTCTGATTCAAGGGACACCTGCATACATTACAGACTATGCTTTGATTCTGCTCTTGAAACTAAGTAATTTTTAGCATTTTAAGTAGTGACATTTCCCCCCATTGTTTCTGAGGCAGAATTTAGACAAAACACAGATTTTTTTTTTTTTAGAATTTCCATGTACCTGAGTTTCCTACAAATCAAGAGGAGGAAAAAAGGGAAACTAATAAGTTTCTAGTTTTAAAATATGAGCTGGTTTGACTTGTGATATACTACCCTTAACATTGATTTCTATCATTCCATCCATGCAGGTGTGAAAGGATTCACAAGGGAAATTTCTATTAGGCTTAATTAAAGTAGCTTACACATCACTGACAAAAAAAAAATTCCCACTGTCTGGTACATCATTTATGCAGGATAATTTATGTAGAGGAATACCAGTCTATGTTTGAAACCTCTAATGATCTGCTTAGAGAGAAGAAAACCAGTCCCCGAATATTATGGAATGTACAGAGTTTTAATTTAACAATGATGTTTGTGACAAGTTCTGACTAGAAAACACAAAATTGTTTCAGCATATATCCCACTAAAATGGACTCAAATTTCAGGCTAATGTATGGAAGCATCCATCAAGTGTTAATTTCTTTTTCTGATGATGAAGTGACAGCAACCTATTGTGTAACAATACAACAAAACAGTGCTGAACAGGGAATTTAGCATGAAATCCATCCTCCTTGAGGGAAAATCTGAGGGAGATGGAAACAAGAACCAAGCCTATCAGCTCTATTCATAAGGTTTGTGCTGTGGTCAGTTTTTCTCTGTTTGCAGAATCTACTTAGGCACAGCAAGCCTTTGAGCAAGGCCTTGCATTTGACCACACAGTACAGGTACCTTCAGCTGCAACTGATACTCTTCTCTGCAAAGAGAAACTGAGATGCTGCAGGGAGCAAACAGACAAGCAAAGACCTACAGGAACCTAGCAAGCACAGAGGAAGATAAAATCCAAGGGCTGAGACCTGTGGGTGGTGAGGGCAACACAAAGAAGAATAAAAAACATTAATGAAGAAGAGGGAAAGAGGACAGGGAGGTAGGAAGTAACCACAAACCACATGAAGGAAAACCAAAGTTGAGAAGATGGGATCCCAGGAACTGTTGAATTGCATGAGGGACAAATTGACTGGTCTGCCATCAGAGAGCACAGAGGGAAGAGGTCAGCTAGCTAGGACAAGAAATACGGCCTGAAGACAGAAAAGAAATAAAAAAGAGAGAAAAAAAGTCTTTCTTCACTTAGGTCAGGTGTCACTGTAAAGTTACTTCTGGATAAAGTAAGAGTTATATATAGGTGAGATAGATGTACAGTGCAAATTGAAGAAGGATGCAGCTAATGAAGAGGAACAGACAGATAAGACTTGTGATAGAAAGAAATGGTCAGCAAATGCAACAACTGAAAACTATTTTCATTAAGTAAACATTTCTTAGCTGATTCTTTTAGATAATACTTCAGTGTTGGGCTTGAGGGACTAAGTCTGAAACTAATAGAAGAAAATTAAATATTAAAAAGCTTACAGGGCTTGCAGTCTCTAAAACTACTGTTAACTTGTAAGGGTATAAAATTTTTTTCATGAGGGTATACTAACAGTCATTTCTAAAAAGGGCAGTTCAAGATGAAAAATAGCAATAAGAAGAATACAAGTGTGGTGACATTTTATTCAGAAAGGGAGTGATACTCGGCTAGTAAGATAACAGACAACAAAAAATAAACAGGGATATCATGGAATCTATGTGAGGGAAGTAAAAAAAGATGTCTTGGGATAGCAGCCCTACAGTCAAAGCTGAACACAGAAGAATAAATCCTTATCCATTAAAATGTTCTGCAGGGGTGGTGTGCATGTAATAAACTTATATTCTTGAAGTCAGCGCATAATAATAAATCTTCTAAAAAAGTGCAATCATTAGTTAAATGAAACTAAGTACAGTCAAGGTTCCTAGCTTCACAACAGAGACCTTAAGAAATTCCAAGTTTCCTCTGCCATCCTTAGATTTTGAAGTTTTCACCTGTCCAATTTACTCAGCAGGCAGTCCTTTGGAACTTGAGAGTTTTAGTTGCTTATTTAATATTATCAGCAATGAATCTGACAAATACTATCAAAGGAATTAACTACAACAGAAAACTAGGAAGTATGATAAATACACAGGTATTTAGAGAGCATTTTAAAAGCTATGATTTCTGAGCCAGGTAATATAATTATGCTGAAATTCACTACTATAAAAAAAAAGTCATGCACTCAAGATAACAAAGGGAAGTCTATTATTTGAAACTTCATCAGTTTCATTTGAAAAACACCAGGGGTGTTATTGCAGGTTCATTATCTGAGGTGTAGCAATCTGTACACCCACAAACAACCAGACCTTAAGATTATATATAAATATAGCTGGGTAGATAGGTATAGATTGATATATTCGTATAACAGATGGAATGTCATCAATAGAGTAAGAAACAAAGAGAGACTCCTGAAGTCACTGGTAGGTTGAGGGTAGAGTTTAAGATTGGACAGTTGAGAAGCATAATCATAACACAGTATGTTTCCTGTATTTCAAATGCTTTATTAAGGATCCCAAGAGAATTAAAAGAAAGCATTCCACCTGCTAAACTCACACGGCCATGCTTGTCACAGGCATCTTTTATGAAAAATCCTTTCCTTAGGATTTTTTTCTCCTGAGAAGCTGAGTGGCCTCAGGAACAAAATGTAAACAATGGTTATCTGCTGCTGTGGAATACAACAGGTGCATCTGGGATTGGTCTGTGTTGGTTGTTTCTAATTAATGGCCAATCAGGCTCAGGCTCTGTCTGAGACAGAAGCCTTTGTTATCATTCATTCTTTTTCTAATCTTAGCTAGCCTTCTGATGAAATCCTTTTCTTCTATTCTTTTAGTACAATTTTAATATAAAATATATCATTAAATAATATAATATTTTTATTTTAATATAATATATAATAAAATAATAAATCAAGCCATCTGAAACATGGGGTCAGATCCTCGTCTCCTCCCTCATCCTTGGACCTCTGTGAACACCATCACAGATGCTAGCCATGAAATATGATATGAGAGACATATGGATACAAATATATATGGATACAAGCATTATCATAGATATTTTCTGGTCAAGAATAAAAAGCTTTCTTCTAAGTCTTATGTGGAGATTCTATGTTCACCTCACAATGGTAGTGAGGCCATTGTGAGGTGAATATAGAAGAGGCCAGAAGACAGAGTTTCATTTCAGGAGCATGATCAGTTTATGACAGTGATTACAGAATACACATTTATGTATTTATGGCCTCTCTTCTCAGCAGACAGAAGCATGCAAGCCAGGAGTTCACTTCTTATCTTGTACCATTGAGATAGTACAGAAACCCAGCAGCAGCCTCCTGGTTTTTATGAGGAAGACATAAAAATTCAGACATCATGTTTTATAGACTACAGCAGAGCTGAAAGAGTTAATAACTGAGGCCCTGTTTCTATTAGGAACTCAGGCATTCAAGGTTTAACATCTCAGATATTGTAAATTGCATCTCCTGGAACTTGGCAAGCATCTTGTCAGCTTCAATGTAATTTGTTTTTCCAAACCCAAATTGTTTTCAAAAGATTAAGGTGTTCTAATTTTTTAAAGCATTAAGTACAAAAGCAGTAATCCTTTACCATTGTGATAAGGATTGTCTACTATAATGTCTATTATTTACTAAAGCTTGACTGCCAAAGAAAAGGAACTCATTTTTCAAAGTCCATTTTTTAATGTAGCTGAACTGCTATATTCTGAATTTGGGGCTGAGAAAAGAAGAATGATTACTTCAGTTCTGAAGAATTTGCACAGAAATAAATATGATTCAAGCAAGAATTAATGAAATAATATGGGATGAATATTAACTTCCATCAAGTCAAGGGGGGACAAGATTTAATCCTCAGGAGTCTTTTGTCCATCAAACATTGCTTTAAATTCTAGAGAACTGATGGTTTAGAAGACTATTAATACCGGGTGGCCCAGACATGTTAGTAAAGTAAATCAGTTAATAAGTCCTTATAAAAGACTATCTATTAAAAAAAAAAACAAAAACCAAACAAAACCAAAAAACCCCACACCAAAGCTAAATAAAAAATCTGGGACTCTGCTTTCTTGATGAAAGTAGGTACGGCAGAGTTCTGGGGAGGGGGAAAACCCACCACCATGATGTTCTCATCAGGCTGATACCATTCCCACCTGCAGAAAACCAAGATGATAGAGATAGAGTTTTCAATAGAAAAGAGTAGGAAAAGCCCCACAAATACAGTATGATGAGACCTTTTCTTGCAATAGGAAATTAGGGCAGAGAGATAAAGTGCATGATAAACATCACCTACATGTGACAGAATAAGGAGATCAAGTCACTCATCCTTGTTCAAGACCTTCAACAGCATCCTTGCTTTAAACCCTGGAATCTTTCTTGCCTTCAGTGGAAGAGTTTGTCACAGCAAAGGATGTGCTGAACCTGCTGCTTTCTGCCCCAGAAGAAGCAAAAGAGAGCACACTCCTGGAAAAACTGTCACTGTTCCAGAGGCCCTGACCAGAAACACATCCTTACTGCTGGCTCACTTTTCATCTGCTTGAAAAGTGCTTTAGAGATGTGTTCTCCTAGCTGTGCACATTTATCTGTGCCTTTTACCACTTTCTCCATTACAGGATTCAAACTGAAAACTAAAGCTTAGGTTATATCACTGAAATTTGCACTTGCAATTTCTACCCTTCTGCATCTACCCTCCTGCAGCTGCTCTTAAGTCTGGGGCTTGATTGATAATTGAACACTGGAAGGCAAGAGAAGAATTGCTTCCTCCTGAATCTGAAGCTCAAAGCCAGACCTGTCAATCCATAATCCACATCTGCCCCTTCCCTGGGTAAATGTGCACATTTGTGTTTGTCCACAGTTGTGTGGCTATGCTTCCACAAATATATATACATACCCACATACCTGTCTGAGGACAGGCAGTTAAAACAGACAAAAAGGAAAATGGAAGGAAAAAAATCAGGTCAGCAGTAACATCCAAAGCATAAATGGCATTTTAAACAAAGTCATGTTCTCACCACACTGAATGGAGACTCAAAAATTTACTCCTGGATTTATCACAAAATTTTTGGGAAAATATGAGCAAATTTTCTCAAGCTTGATGTAACTTGATAGTATACATATGCATTTTGATAGATACATACCCATATACTCATGCATAAAGTGTTGCAAATCTAGGACTGACCCGGGTAGGAGAACCACTGTTGCAACTTTTCAGGGATCATACAGAACAGTAGGATTGTATTAATAGCTATGTTAACAAGCGAAAAATGTTTGCACGTGTCTTGGCCACTGATTTTTTGCTATATCTAAGTAGGATTTATTGGTCAAAATATGCACTTCCGTGTAACTCCAATGTAAATTATTACAGCACACAGTTTGTTTCTGTTCTACTTATGTGTCATGCATTCACTTCCTTCTGTGGCTTAAGGAAACTGCAAACAGAGGAGGGCAGTCCTTTTGAAATGCTTTGAATAAGTACATTTTTATGTCTCCGTCTGTTGGTTCCTGGGAGAGAGATGCCTCTCCCATCCAGAGCGACACTTCTGGGACATGTGGCAAGGAGCCATTGCCCCTACTAGATTTGCTCATGCCTTGCCTTTGAGAGCACATTTTAGCACTTCACTTGGCTGTGTCAGATGAGATAGCACATGGCTGAGCTCTGTGCAAATTGCCTCTCACAGCAGCCTCATACCATGCTCAAACATCACCCTCCCTCACCTCCCATTGTTCCCTGTTTCTTTTCATTAAGTCTATTCAGCAATTCTCTCTAAAATCTGTGTCTTAGCTGTCTCTCTGTCAGCTGATGCCTTCCTGTCCCTCTCAACAAGCACAAGACATTACTCACCTGTCTGTGCTGCACAGCTGAAACAGAAAAACTATCAGTCAAGTGAGAAGACTGCAGCACACTCCTATACCATTATTTTGCTTTCCCTTAGCTACTCTGTACTCCTATTCCACAGGAAGATTTATTTCCCAAATTAATTAAAAGTACACAGCCTGTCTTCCTTCTGAAACTCTCACCAGCTATTTATTCCGTTCCAAACCCAGAGACAGATGGAGCTGTTTGCCCCCAGCTGTAGATAAACCTCTACAAACATAAAACTCTTCCTTCCCCTCTACAGCATCTCTGGCCCCATGTGTCCCCAGACAGATTGAAGAGTCTGCTGCAGCTGTGTGAAAACTCTAGACTCTAGGTTCTCCTGCTCTTCTGAAAATGAAAGGCCACCTGGAATTTCGAGCCACATGTCTCTTGTTTTGTGGGTCTTGCCTAAATAAGGTATACTAGGCTCAGTAAGGTGTACCCCAAAAAAATGAATTTGTAACAAACATTAATTTACTCAGTAGTTTTGGTTACTCCAACACCTGCTCTCCTCATACTCAAGCCTTCCTGCCCAGAGACTTCTGTCTCTGTTCTTGGGATGGAGTCAATGACAGGATTCCTCAGTCCTCACACTCTTTTGTTCAGAGATGTGACCTTACACCACCTGAAACTGCACTGTGAGAAATGAACAAGCAGAACAAGTCTTTACCAGCTTCCAAAAACCAAACAAAATTATTTTGTACTCCATCTACCTGCCCAGTTAAAAAAAAGAGGAAAACATTTATTTGTTGTCATGTAGCACAAGAATTCTATTGTCATTACATTGCAAGGGTTCCATATTGCTAGAGTTTCATACCTCCTTGATGCTTCTTGTAGACAGCTCCTCTAAGCACTGACCCTTCCTTCTTCTCACAGCAGCCAACTGACTCCAGTCCCCCTCAACCAACCAATCCACTCTTTTATAACACTCTTCTTATTGGTTACAGGTGTGGCCTGTTAAAGTCAGGCCTGCTCCTAATCCTTAATAATTGGCTCAGCTGCAACTCTGTAGGGGATAAGATTTGATTCTATACCATCTTCATTTACCCATACTGTATCCCCCTACATTTCTTTCCTTGGGCTCAGTAAACAGCAAAGAGCCACTGCAGTTTGTCATTTAACTACAGATATTTAGACGTAGCTGAGGAAAAGGTATGCCAGTATGGGTATATACTCTGCCAATTACCCTGTACAACAGGGTCCACATTTCAGCCAAGCCAAGTGCCAGAAATTTGCCAGAAAACCCCTACTTGTTCAAAAAAACCCAAAACAGTAACAACAACCAAAACTACTGCATGGCGCTGTTACACAACCCTCATTTGAAATTCCACTGCTGGAACCTGTGGTAGACTAAGAGCAACCAAAAAACAATCTTGGGATGGATTTTTAAGTCTTTTGTTCCTGTAACTTATAGATAACTAGGACATCACATGGCTTTCACAACCTTCACATTGGCCTGAATCCTTCTCTCTGACTACTGAGCATTATTAATTAACAAAACTTGAACTTCCATTTAGTAACTGATTATGCATTGCTTAATATACTGATGCTTCTCAAGTTCTGCTTTTGAACTCCATGACTGTGCAGCTTGGGAAACCACTATATAAAATCTTGAGCTTTCCTATTCCATCCTATTTGCCAAGCAAGGCTCAAAACCTGTCTCAGATGAATAATTGTAGTAATAACTGAAATAAACTGAAATGTCTTGTTTCTTACACCACCTGAAACTGCACTGTGAGAAATGAACAAGCAGAACAAGTCTTTACCAGCTTCCAAAAAACCAAACAAAATTATTTTGTACTCCATCTACCTCAGTTAAAAAAAAGAGGAAAACATTTATTTGTTGTCATGTAGCACAAGAATTCTATTGTCATTACATTGCAAGGGTTCCATATTGCTAGAGTTTCATACCTCCTTGATGCTTCTTGTAGACAGCTCCTCTAAGCACTGACCCTTCCTTCTTCTCACAGCAGCCAACTGACTCCAGTCCCCCTCAACCAACCAATCCACTCTTTTATAACACTCTTCTTATTGGTTACAGGTGTGGCCTGTTAAAGTCAGGCCTGCTCCTAATCCTTAATAATTGGCTCAGCTGCAACTCTGTAGGGGATAAGATTTGATTCTATACAATCTTCATTTACCCATACTGTATCCCCCTACATTTCTTTCCTTGGGCTCAGTAAACAGCAAAGAGCCACTGCAGTTTGTCATTTAACTACAGATATTTAGATGTAGATGAGGAAAAGGTATGCCAGTATGGGTATATACTCTGCCAATTACCCTGTACAACAGGGTCCACATTTCAGCCAAGCCAAGTGCCAGAAATTTGCCAGAAAACCCCTACTTGTTCAAAAAAACCCAAAACAGTAACAACAACCAAAACTACTGCAGGGCGCTGTTACACAACCCTCCTTTGAAATTCCACTGCTGGAACCTGTGGTAGACTAAGAGCAACCAAAAGAACAGTCTTGGGATGGATTTTTAAGTCTTTTGTTCCTGTAATTTATAGATAACTAGGACATCACATGGCTTTCACAACCTTCACATTGGCCTGAATCCTTCTCTCTGACTACTGAGCATTATTAATTAACAAAACTTGAACTTCCATTTAGTAACTGATTGTGAATTGCTTAATATACTGATGCTTCTCAAGTTCTGCTTTTGAACTCCATGACTGTGCAGCTTGGGAAACCACTATATAAAATCTTGAGCTTTCCTATTCCATCCTATTTGCCAAGCAAGGCTCAAAACCTGTCTCAGATGAATAATTGTAGTAATAACTGAAATAAACTGAAATGTCTTGTTTTTATCACTGCTTGAATTACTACCACAGAAAATGAGGAGCCTTGGGAAAAAAAAAAAGATGTTAAAAGCATCTGTCTGATGCAAAAATCAAAGTTCCTTCAATGTTTTAAGTAAAGTGACAGTAACTTAAAAATGGCTATGAATTTTCAGTATCATACTTTTAAAATCAATAGGATTTAAAATGCATGACTAATTGGGTTGATACAAATTCCCCTTCTGAATTTGCATATGTAAATGTTTGCAGAATTACACAAGTAATTATGCCACCCTTAGCTACATGATATACATCATATACAGTCTGGATAAGATAGAAACATTGATAAATTAGTGATCAATCTTCAGAACAAGATTTCCTTTTTCGAGTAATCCGACGACAAGCATGAGTACAAGGACAAAAATCAGAAAAAATCACCACCACTCCTTCCATCTGAGTGTGTGAAAGGCAAAGAGTGAATAAATACCATGTGGTATTTTCAGAGCAAGGCAAGACCTGTCAGCTTTTCCTCAACCTCCACCCTCTGACAGAGCTGACAATGTGTTGCCACCACCAAAGTGCTTTCAGAAGAGCCATCATCTTCCCTCTCTCTCCCAGACAGGACTGCAACACTGAAAGCCTTTGTGCCACATACAACTCCAGGCTGAGGAGACAGACTTGATATCAGGAGCTGTGTTTGATGCAGAAAGAGCAATAATTGAAATTTTCACCCTTGTTTAAACAGAGAGCAGTGGGGATGGCTGAGAAGAGAGCAGCAGAAATTCCCTTCCATGCCCTGTGTATGGTTTCAGAGGAAATGCTGCAGGAATATCCAACATACTTCCAACAGCTCTGGGGGCCTGCTAACTTATTTGCAGCTCCCTGCAGCTGCTGTACTCCAAATTCAGCCTCTCTGACCACGTAGTTTCCAGTTTGCTCCTCAGGGCAGTTTTACAGCCCTTTCTGAAACACCTGCACCGAGGATGCTTTTCAATGCATCTTTGTTCTTTCTATTCAGTATAAGGGGATTTAGATAGTGGAAAAATTACTTCCCTCAGGTTTCTTTAGAATTAGTGCTTTCATCAGAAACCTACTGAAATTAGTGGGTCTCCCTTCAATTGTTTTCAACAAACATGGGGCCAGACTCGGGAAAAAAGAATATGAAACAAGCAAGAGTTATCTTTTTTATTAGATCCTATCATAATCATCTTGGCAGAAGAAATAATCATTTACATGAGAGGACAAATTAATATCTAAATAATAAACTCTTCATGCTCTGGAGTCATCTCTTCACAACTGAGCCCTCTATGCATAATGTAAGACTGCTGAGTCGATGACTTTGTACAATCACAAGTGACCTGAAATAACAGCAAAGTAACACAGAGAACTGAATCTTTACCATGGTCTCCCACAGGGACTAGAATCCATTGTTCCATGCTGCAAAATTGTGTTTGTGTAGATAATAATTTTGTCTTGTCTAACTTTAAAGTTCACTTTCATAGGCTTTTTGATTAATCAAATGGCTCTGACAGCCAGAAGCTTCTTTCTAATATTAGAGAGAAAGTGGTGGGTGCCAATTTATGGTTATTCAAACCAGTAATCTCCTGTGTCTCTGGCTGCTATTATTCCCTTGCCTGTGACCCAGCCACTTAATGAAGTGAAATTAATTTACAGTAATAGGAAATTCTCAGAACTACATGAAAGCACAAGCTTTAATATGAGAAGAACAAATGGCTATTTCATGCAAGGCTGACCACAAGCATTGTAAAGAAATTCGAAAGGACTTTATACCTTTTTAAATAGGTATGGTATTAGCTGGAACAATATACTGCAGTAAATATGATAAATCAAATGCCTCTTCAAATCAGAAAGCACCAACACAATTTTCTCCTTTTGTCACACAGCAGAATCTTCTCATTTGCATATAAATGTATGACACACATATATTTTATAAAGGTAAAAGCAAGATCTTATCATCCTTCAAATCCCATTTAACTCTTCTATCATAATACCAATGACAAACTCCCAACAGCAAAGCAGTCACGGGGAGGTTGACATTTATTTTGCTTACTCGTCCTTTACAAACTTATGTATTGGTGAAATAAATATGGGTTTATCTCAAATGGCAAAGTAAAGCTCCCATTTTTGTCCAAAGATACTGTTTATCTACAAAATTCTACAAAAGCGTGAAACTGTAACTCAAACTCTCACATTGTTTTATTTCCTTTCATGTAAGAAAGTATCACTTCTTAAAATTTTGCTTTAACATTCTTCCCCCAAGAACACAGGAGGGTGTGGAAGCAGAGTGGAAGAAGTGTGCAAGAGCCACAGCAGCTGGCGCTGTGGCTTTTTTTCCTCAAAATAAATTTCTTTATTTGAGGCATTAAACATTTCGGATCATTTGCTAACTAGCTCTAATATTTGTTTTGTTACCCCTCATATACTCTGCATTCTTATACTAATTTGTCAAGCCTTCTTAGGTCCCCTGTGGGAAAGGATGGTTTCCAATGCAGCAGTTAGCACACTGATCCTTCGGCGTGGCTGGGGGCTCGTGTGTTCACATGCTCACACATATGGTGGGGATGCTCGAGCAACACACTGAGAACATCCTTTGACATTTCTTATCACCCTCTTCCCCAGCCTGACTGAGACCATCTGATTTCTGGTGTGCTGTCACAAGCTCCAGCTCCTTCCCTTTCTCTTTTGCTTTTCTCTTGTCCCAGAGCTTGGGAGAACAGAATAAATATTTTCCTTTCAAAAAACCTGCAAAAAGATGCTGTGGTGACACTTCTGCTTCAGCTCCAATAGTTTTCTACTTTCAGATTATCTCCAGCTGAAATTAACCTATCACTGCACAAGTCTTGGCTTTATAATTACCAAGGTTGGAAAACAAGCTGTTTAGCACTGTTAGCAAAAATGTGTGCCAATTGCTAACCCTGGATGGCTCTCTTCTTTTCCCCAAGAGACTGTTAATTTATAGAGCTATCTCATGGAAACCAGGCTTACTTCCTACCAGACCTGGAGGTCTTTATGCAAGGTGTGGGCTGCTACCCAAGGTGTTATCAGCAGATGTAACAGGTCCAAGCTTTCTCCTGCATTTTTCCTTAGGAGCACCCTTCTGTTAAGGGAAGTATCCAGCCTACATTGATAAGTGCAAGGGCAACCATCGTTCTTGGCAAGCACAATGCAAACTCCAGCCTCTTCCAGGTCCTTAAACTGACTCTGATTGACAGACAGCCACAGAGAGAGAGATACATGAAGAAAAGGCTCTACAAGATAGAAAATGATTCATATCTAACGATAATTTAAAGATTTCTCTTTCTCCCCCTCTATTCATTTACTTGTTCAAATAAACTGAAAAGCTCCTCCGTCTCCTTGGTATTACAAATTCATCCTTTCAAAAGCTGCTTTTCAAAACTGCTATTTAATTTCTTTCCTGGCAGTGCATCTAAATCTTCTGTAACCCAAACACAGCATACACACATTACCTCACTAAAGCTGAATGG
The DNA here is from genome assembly GCA_024865655.1 of Emberiza elegans. Taxonomy (NCBI): domain Eukaryota; kingdom Metazoa; phylum Chordata; class Aves; order Passeriformes; family Fringillidae; genus Emberiza; species Emberiza elegans. Next base: position 27,833,043 of record JALJVW010000241.1, on the reverse strand, counting down.
GATGCGTTAGTTTGGCAATGTGTTCAAAGCAATCTTTCCTCGGGAATCTGAATAGATAAAACTGAAGAATCTTCAACTGCTAGACAATGGAAGCTCAGAAAATATATGCAATGAAAAATATTTCAGTATTACAAATAAATAAAAGAAGACAAAATAGAATCTTAAAGGAGTTAACTGATGGACTGCTTAAACCAGTAATTTAAATTTTTAACAAATCTCAAAAAGCCCAGAAAAACCAAAAGTATTAACAGTTCTAAAACAAGCAAATATAAAACAATTAAGGGATGTAGAGAATTGTATACCATGGATCAATCCTGATGTTCATGTCAGGTAACAAAATAATTTATCAATGACTGGTCAACCAGTAATTACCTACACAGAGGTGCTTTTTGTTTGTTTGTTTTTGCCTTCAACAGGGTTACTGGTGAGATTCAGAAAAATAAATTACTGATACAAGTTCTTCAAATATATACTGTAGGAGGACATGAATATATATGTTATAAATGGACGAGGCTTTAAATATATATATAAAATACCTGTACTTGAATATCTTTACCCTGACTAGTCCTAGTTATCCTTGATGGGCTGCAGCTGTGATGTTCTTCATTGGGCTGCAGCTGTGGTTTGTCAAGGTAACTGGGATAAAAAGGGGGCTGGCTAGTCAGGGGAGAACCTCGAAGGAGCTCTGACTAAGGAAGATCTTGATCCTGTGCTGTGAAGATCTGCTGCCCACAAGACAACAATGAGAGGTACAGGACTTATGAAATATAATAGCTATAACAACATGGGACTTATCTAATATGCTATTGGACTTATGGAATATGTTAACTACAACAATATACAATATTTATTCTTTTAAGAGAGATTTTATATGGATTTAGGAGGACAAACAGTGGAAGGATTAGCGACTGGTTAACTCCCCTTGCCCTACCGCTGTGTTAGTTCTGATTAAAATTGTGGAATAATTGAGACACCCTGCAATAACCATAAAGGCTAGAGTATCTTTTTCTACCCTTTAGCATTATATGTAGTGAAGTTATAAAGTATTGAGGCAAAAGATAGGTAAAAATGCTTAAATCCACACATCCCTCCCCATTTGCCTGTCTAGCATCAAGGTGTGACTGGATTTATGCAGCTTTAGGAAATACTTAAAGCAGCATTTGCAAAGGTATTCTTGACATTTTTATTTAGAAAAAACATGGGGGTTGTTCAACAAAAAATCTGTTTCTGACCCATCTTCATGTGTTCATGTAACTACAAGTTACAGGGAGGAAATTCAGTTGAATTATTACACTTTGCAGAAAAAGTAAATTTGCACATTCATAAATGTGCCTAAAAATATTAATTGCAAATTGAAGCTCCATTCCAAAGTACAGTGCATTCATCAGGTAAAAAAATTAAACTGATAGTCTTCAATTTATCTTCTACACTTTAGTGTATCAGAAAGCATCTATCTCTTCTGCAAAAAAAAGAACAAAAAACCCACAAAAATATGACTTTAGAGGCAGCAGCTTGGAGTAGTTTTACTGTGTTTGTCTATTTAAGCAAAATATAACCATATAAAAATAAGTAACTGTTCTGAGATTAATACAGATTATTTTAAAACCCTTGATCTTCACAGATTTCATTTGCAACCTTGAACAGATGATTCAATAGCTAAATACTTTGTTGGCCAGAGCAAAAGAGCACAGAAATGCTTACTGAGATCACAAGGTGCTCTGTGAGTAAAATTGATTTTTTCTAAGGGCTCAGAACCTATAAGTGCAAAACCCAGGAAAGTACACAAGACATAGATGCATGCTACAAAGTTCTCATTTCAAATGTAAATATAGAAATCTTAAATCAAACTCAACACTTAAAGAAAGAAAAAAATTCAGCTCTAGCAACGGAAGCAGTCTGGAAATTTGTACTCGTAAAAGCTAAAAATATCTAACCCCTGTTATGATTTGCCTTATAAATTCCCCATATAATTGTATCTCACCATCAGAAGGCTGATCAGAAGAATTGTGAGACACAGAGGACTGGAAAGCCCCAGATAAGCCAAGGTCTTTTCTGAGCAGCATGCAAAAAACAAGACTGGACTGAAGAAAAGAGGATCCCAAATCATGAAAATACATAAAACTCAACTGCTTGTGGACACAGCTCCCCTGCAGGCAGCTGCACATGATTCCTAATGGGAAGAGTGTAATGTATTTAGAAATCCATCTGTAATTTGGGGGAGGGTTTGAAGGTTTAAATTTTCCTGCAAAATTCAGGCACTGCCTGAATAGCAGTGAGTGTGGACCTTAGTAGTCCCCTGAGACTGTGACTTAGCTGTACAGAGAAATGGTAACTCAGACCTGCACAAGGAAACCGAGTGTGCCAGGGTGTGAACATCTAAGCAGCAAGGGTAGGTCGGGTCTGCCCCTCAAGTCTACTGCCTTGGACACACACAGGCTGGGAGTTAATACGTTTTAATAACATATCTTGCTTTTCACAGGTATGTAACTCAATCCATGACATGTGCAACAATTGGTAGCAACAGGCAAAAAACCTATTAAGGGATGGAATTATTATTTCTTTACCCTCTCCTCAGCATTTATCCAGCTGCTCTAGAAAGGTTAAGGCTGGCAAAGGCCTTTAAGATCATCCAGTCAAAATACTTCATTTTTAAAAGGGATAAATTCTGGAGCAGATTTTTGGAATGAACAATCCTTCTTCAGATACAAAATTTGTATTTAGACCTGAATTTGCAGTCTCTTTTTCAGAGAGGTTTGGGTGTTTTCTGCTCTGGGTCTTCCAATAGCAGCTCCCTCAAGAGCATTAATCTAAAGCTATGTATGTGAAAAGAGATAAGCAGAAGAATGTGTAATAAAGGATCTTTCAAAAAACCAACACATTCAATATATTTGTACTCAAATCCACAGCTAGAATATTATTCTTATGAAAATGTTGCTCATAAGGATTACTGAAAAGAAAGACTTCAGAGAAAAATCAAAAAGACCTGAAAATCGTCTGGAAGTGGACTTTTACATATTTAAACACAGTCTGAACAAGTCTTTCTTTGCCAAAAGGAATGCACAAATTCCCTGAGAATTTACTCATGGCAGGAAATGAAAACAGACCTTTTGTGTTCCCCTGCAGACTTGGCAGCAGAGACTCACAGCCAATTCACACTTGAATGACTCCAGAGCTGATCCAAAGCTCGCAGTCCCTCCAGCACTTCCAATGTGCTCTAAAGAAAAGCTGAGTATCCCATAATTAAGTAAATACAACAAAGGTAATGTCTGACATCTAAAAGTGACAGGATGAGCAGGACCTGTTGATACAGGATATAGTGGCAGAACTTATTAGGATAACTAACAGCTCAATTTTGGAAAAAATGAAAAAAAAATACTGCAATTTTTTTTTGCTTGTTTGAATTAATCATCTGAAAGTGGAAAAAACTGCATGACATTTTCTTGGATAAAGTAACTACTCTGACTTGTTGGTCTACAGCTTTTGAATAGGTCTATGAACGTTGATACATTATGAGATGGTGAAGATTTACCACCGGTATGCTTCCTACTCTGAAACTGATGCATTAGAGCAATTGCAAGACCATGGAAAATTTGGAGCTTGATTACTCAGAAGTGTAAGTGAATATAGAAACAACATATATATGTATTATTGATTTTTACATAAAAATATTCCTCTAAGTGTGAGTTCTTGCCTTTCTTCAAATCTCTGTATTTATCATTAACTAAAAAAATCATCCTTATGACTTCAATACTTCAACAAAACATGACTTCATTCCACTTGTGAACAGAAAAACAGCACTGACCTCTTCACATCTGACTGATCAAAATCAGTCTTGGTCAATACTGGCCACTGAGCACATGCCCAGTAATATTAAGATCTTTGCCAGCTGAAGTTATATCAATTCAGTTGCTTCAAACAAGTATCTACATTTTAACATATTTTAAATCATACAAGGAGAAACTAAGTGGAGTATGGGTATGATGGTTTCTTGGTAGGACCTGTGGATTGTCTTACACACAAAAATGAAATTGATTCAATAATCATCTTTGTAGAGTATTTCCTGTGACCCTCTAGCACTGTATGTCACTGGGATATTTACAACACAAATAGAGCTGGAGAAAGCTCATTGATTGCAAAAGGCACAGGGTATATTTAAAATCACTTAAACACTATCCCAGTTATTCCACTCTGCTCAGTTGTTGCTGAGGCTGTAAAGACAATGTCCAAAACTGAGTAACCCTCTGTTTCCATTGCCATGGTGCTGCTGAAGGCCCTCTCCTAGTAATGCCATCGTCCTTGGGATCACCAACCTCTAAGGCTGTTGGCATAGGATTTTGGGAAACAAGTTGAAGTCTTTGAGACAGGACAGACATTTCTGCTGTTGGGTAGCACAGCTCCCAAACTCCTGTGCTGTCCCTTATGAGGGAATGCCACCAGTTTCCTGGTAGACCACATACAGAGTTTTGTGGGCATCGGAATGGTTCCACATTTCCACAGTGCACCATAGAAATTCAAGGTAGTAACAGGGGAGCCAAGGACACCGGCAAAGACAGGAAGATGGACTGTGTTTCCAAGGGCAGAGATAGTGTTGGACATATGAAGAACAATAGCTCTATCTACTAATGGAGTGGTTTATGTTTTCTATAGTTTCTTTTCCATTTTTTTAGTTTTGGTTTGGGTTTTTGGGGTTATTTCTTTTTCTTTATAGTTTCACCAGTCTATCCAAAAGGCCCTAAAAGTAGTTACACTAAAGTGCCAATTTCTGACCCATAAACATTGGTTTAAAATAACAAATGACATTCAGTTTGAATGACACTGTAAATGCCTTTTGGTCTCAACTGCCCAGTTCTTTAGTTCACAGAAAAATAATGTCCTTTCACTTGAACAGAAAGGGGGGAAGTTTTCAAAAGACTGCTCAGGAAAATATCACTGACTCATAATACTAAACCCATTTCTAAGCCAAGGATATTTCCTTGATATGCAATTAGGTTTTTTTATACGTTTCCTCAGTCCTATTTAGTGTCTAAGATACTATGACTCCACTATTAGCTTTTTGTAAGCAATTTTCATGAAATGATCATTACTGTAAGCCCGAATATCTCATGTCACTATGTGTCTAAGCCCCAATCCCTCACAGAGATCTGTACAGCACCCAGTACCACCTGAAAATTCTCATTTAGGTAAGAAAGCTATATGGGGTAATGGCCAACATTTTATTTCCAGCAACAATTTTTCTTGGCATCACAAATGTTAGTTTTTCCTTCCTGTGCACTTCTGAGAGACTTATCTCTGCTAACTCCAGGTATGTAAAATTAGGTTCCTCACCCAAGCAGCTCACTAGTCAATAGCTCCAAAGTGACTTGTCCTATTAAAGACAGGCCTAATGAATCATCCTTTGAAGACATCTCTCTGTTGATTACAGAAGAAACCTCACTGATAAGCTTAAAGACCAGACTACTTTACATTTCCCTAGTTTGTCCATCCCTTGTTTTTTATAGCTCCAACAAAGACTGTCAAGTCAGCACAGCATGACCAGTAGAAGCACTCAGTATAGTTCTCCCAAACTCTTTTCCATTATGGCTCTTCTCTTTTTCCACTTTTAATGGCAGGACCTGTGGCTCTGCATTACAGCCCCTAAGGTGCAGACCCAGTGAAGACCAAGGGAGCAGTGCTAACAGAAGGCAAGAAGAAACCGACCACCAACCAGATACTTCTAGAGGGACTTGTAATGCAGGGGCCAAAAGGTCTCTCAAAATTAGCACAAAAAGTGAAGACCATTTAGAACAGATATTTGCATATTTATGCAATTCATAGTAGAGAAATCTGTGAGCAATCTTCAAACACTGAGCTGCATGTTGAAGTTAAGATTCAATTTAAAAAGGAAAAAAATAAACCAAAGGAAAAAAGCTGTCCAATTTGTGATTTCACAAAGTGGACAGCTTTTCATTACACAATGTTTTCATGGGTGTGAATCACACTGTTAAGGAACAACTGTGGTATGAGTCACACAATGGAAATCTCACTGTAACTTATTTCTTGTGACTGCCTGCACTACAAAGGATGCAGAAGAAATGCATTCCTGCCTGAACCTCACCAGAACTGCCAGCCATGACCTCGATCCAGAAATTAATAATAATTAATTCTGAGTTAGTTATCTCTCAGTCCTGTTTCTGAAGATGTCTCTGTTTGTTTTCAGATAAATGCACACTTTGGTACTTTCCTGAACAAGAATGTCCTTTTTAACTGAAATTCCTAGGTTTACGTTTTTATGTGTTAGTACAGCAGCAAATGCAGAAATGCATATAATATTAAAACCTGAATCATAAACATTTAAAAACATAAACTCCATATTAAATACTGATTTAAATTGAAAAGTTCCAGATTGCATAATTCAACGGCTCCATATTTGCTAACTTAAAATGCTTCCACTTAAGAATGTAGCAATAAACAGGTACTAAAAATGCAACAGTCTCATGGAAAATAAATAATCATATTGTTGTAAATCATGAGACATATATACTAATCCAAACTGAGGAACAAAAGTTTTAGAGTTAAAAGGCTAAAACTAAGGAGCCTTTAAAAAGGCTTCAACATTAAAATTCCACTAAAAAGGGCAACCCAAGAAGATTTATGGAGAAAGGTGTGAACTTTCTTTTTGTGTCCCTCAAGACCTGTCCCTCCCTTCCACTTTGTAGCCTTTCTGCAATTTCTCTCCTTTTTTTGACCACTTCTGTAAAGGCAGAAGGATTCCCAAAGAGGTGCCTCCACAAAGCTCCACTCGGATTAGAGTGCTATTTTTTTAAAAATCCTATTACAGAACAAATAAAAGTGAATCATATACATAGATAATGGTGCTATTAACATTTAAAGTCAACCAGGTAATACAATGCCCTGTAAGCCTCAAAAGAAAATATCATCTTACAAAACTGGATTTGAAATGCTCTATGACAGCACAATTTCTCTAATACCATTAACAGCTTGTGCAGTATCTCTTCCTGCCAGCAAGAAAGCAAATATTTGAGGATTTCATAACATCCATGCTAAAATTTTGAGAGCAACTGGGACCAAGTGGCATATCTTTCATACAGTAGTTTTCTCATGCACTAGGTCCACAAAATAATTGTCTAATACACCAATTAAATATTTTGCTGTTTCCACTCCAGGAGACTGTTACAGTAGAAATTTTAATGAGTAATGAATCACATATAGGAAAACTCAGGTTTTGTTTCTTTGTTTGTATTCAAAACTCTTTTATTTCAAGAGTAATTGCAAAAGAAATAAAAGCACCCCCATTTATCTCTTGTATAATTTAATAGAAGGATTCTCCCTTCAAAGTAATTAAAGATGACTTTTCAGAAAAGATATTGCTGAGGAAGACAGAGAGGGTTTATGTTATATTTGATTAGGGACATCAAATATTTTACTTATATGACACTTGAAAATGCTTTGTTCTTTCATGAAAATACACTTTTTTGTGATTGATGCAAAATCTGGTTTTTATACAGATTACAGATGAACAGATATGCCTTAACTGCAAGGAAAGTTCTATGCTGCTATAATTTCTATGCTTAAATACCTTAGCTTAGAGCTCAGTTAATAATGGTAGGGGGGTTGTTTAGTTCCTGGCAGACAATTTTAAAATGCATAAAACAGTTTCAACTTAATTGTAACAATATGTTCTTTAAAAAAGTTTTTCTGAAAAAAACTTTTTTAAAATGATGAAAAATTCAATTTTAGGTCAACTGACAAAAGTCATTCAAATGAAGAGATTTGTTTGTGCCCTAAAATGTTGCTGCTTTTCTCCTTTTGACAAAATGTTCTATTGAAATAAGAGAGAAGTCAAAACACTGCATTTTAAAAACATCAAAGCATTTTCTTTTATCTAAAATACTCTTTTATTCTGAAATGACCAATAATGCCTGTATTTTATGCAGAGGGATTGATTATGAAATGGTTGGAGGTGGTGCTTCAGCATAGTTCTTACTTTGACTTAGCTACAAAAATGCATAAATTCTAATAACAATACAAGTCCACCAAGCAGCTTACAACAGGGCTTTGGAAAGTGAAATAAACCCCTTCTATTCCTTTCCCATCTATTTGTGCTGAGCTTAGTAGTTGTGTAATACTGGCATTTGTACTGTGCCAGACGAGAGGAGAGACAAATTATCAGAGAATTGTGGAATATCCTGAATTAGAAGGGACCCAAAGAAATCATAGAAGTTCAACTCCTGCACAGGATCATCCCAAGAGTCACACCCTGTGCCCAAGGGCATTGTCCAAACGCTTCTTGAGCTCTGTCAGCCTTGGGGCTGTGACCCCTTCCCTGGGGAGCCTGTTCCTCTGCCCAACCACCTCCTGGATGAAGAACTTTTCTCTAATATGCAACCTCAACCTGCCCTGACACAACTCCAGGCCCCTCCCTTGGCTCCTGTCACTGTCACAGAGCAGAGATCAGTGCCTGCCCCTCCTCTGACCCTCAGGAGGAAGCTGTGACTGCAGGAGGTCTCCCCTCAGCCTCCTCCTCTCCAGGCCGAACTGACCAAGGCACCTCAGCCTCTCCTCCCCTTCCCCTCAAGGCCCTTCCCCATCCTCATGGCCTCCTTTGGACACTCTCCAACAGGTTTATGCCCTTCTTAAGTTGTGGTGCCCCAAACTGCCCCCAGCACTCAAGGAGAGGCCGCCCCAGTGCAGAGCAGAGCAGGACAATCCCTCCCTTGCCCAGCTGGCAGTGCCTGATGCCCCCCCCCAGGACAGGGTTGGCCCTCCTGGCTGCCAGGATCCATCAGACACTGTGAGAAAAGCTTTCAAAAATACCTTGTACTGAGTTTCATCTATTGATGAATGGATGTAATAACAGATCAACAGAAGCCCTCTATGACAAACTTTTGGACTTGATATAAATTGCAAAATCATATCAATATTAATTCAAAAGGCTGAAAAATAAAAATTTGGTAACTAAAAACATCACAAACAGATAGAAAGATGGGCCTGGCCATGGCATTTTAAAGGGTGGCAGTAAAACCTCCACAGAAAACTTGAAACGGGTCAGTATTTCACCCCTGTAGCCTTGTTCTTTTTGAAGTGGCATTCCAGTCATTCACTTTGGCATAAATTGCTATTAATTTTCCTTTCTTTACCAAAAAAAAAATATTACTAAAGGCCTCAAAAATAGTTAAGCCAAAATTTAGCTATTTTAAATGTCCCTCTTTTTAATTTTCTCTTTCTCTTTTTCATTGTCATTTGCATATTTGTTTATTTAGCATCTCTTGCCAGTTTTGAATTTTCAACGCTGATACCTCATTAGGCTGGAAGGACTTGAAGGAGAAAAAAAAAAATCACAAGATAAAAAAATTACAGTTTTTTGACCCATATTTACAACTGAAAATTGCAATAACATATCATCCACAATTCTGGATAGAGGAAAAAATATGTTTCACTGCTTTTGGCTCTGTAGTAAAAGTGAATGTTTTTTGGGGGGGGGAAAGCTTACCAGAATTTCCTCTGTATTACTCTGTAGATCATTACTCCTATTCAACTCCTTAATGGAAGTATAACATAATGCACAATTTTTCAACTCCTCATAAGGTGTTCTCACCTGCTGGGTTTCAATTATGAAGCCTTGAGTAACTGTTGATAGGCAAGTAAGTGTTTGCTCTTGACAGTTTTACCTTGTATTTTGTTAGTGCTCCTGCTTTAATTATTTCCAGGGATAAAATTTCACCACCCAATTCCACTTGGTAAACTGAGAACTTCAAGAAACCTCACACTACAAAAATGACTTCTTAATTTGTTTCTTCAAATGAGGATTTAAACTGCTGTGAAACATTTCCTTCCCAAGGGCTAGCACAAATTCTGCCTCAAGCATGCAGGAAACGAAACCAAACCTTTCAAAATGTAAATCTTCTAAAGAGAAAATGCCACATTCTGCCAAGCAATAAACAAAATCCCTTGTCTGTCAGTGACAGGGAGATTTTATTGTATCTATTAGCATATACAGATTTAGAATTAATATTTAGCATTTTTATTGCACCTGAAATGTGAAACTCAGAAAAATTTACACGACTAAAATTTTATGACTAAAGTTGAAACTATGACTTTTTAATGTGTGTTACAAAAATTATTTACTTTGATATCATCTTTTTCTTCCTGTGATGGACTAGTGGCTTCATTCTGACAACAGGGGAAACTCAAACATTACCAACACTGGAAGTTTTCCTTTCCTGCCAAGGCTTTGCTAATCCCAGAACAGGCAGAGATACATTTTGTGTCTGTGGACCAAAAGCATCCACACTCCAAAAAACCAATGATCACTAGTATTTAGGAGATTGTGAATGTATTTCAGATTTCTTTGCTCAGAGATATAATAACCAAAACAAGAGCTGGGAAAAGTAAGAGAAAGCAAGCAGAATAAAAGCATGAGGATACAGCAAATGAGAAAGGCAAAGATTGTTTCCACTTTATTGAGTCTTAGGATGCTTCCACATTTATGAAAATAGGTATATTGAAAAAGCCTAACTTGTCCTATAGAGGTCACATAGGGTACCAGCAGAAATAAGAGAGATGCTTTTTAGCTTCAAGCTAAGCTTTCCTACCTGTGCTGGAAGTTCAGATTTACTGCTTTTACCACTGAAGGGTCTTTATTAGTAGTCAAGATATTGAGCACATCCTTGCAAGCAAAGATTGCTACTGATATATAACTGCCAGCAAAATTTTACTACCCATATTTCCCACCAAATGTTCAAAAAGTTATATTTATCTAAAATTATCCTTCACATAGTTGAATGATAGATCTTAATGCTTTACTACTTTACTGCAGCAAATATGAAATAAGTGAAGGGATTCAAAATTATTCATTGAGTAATTTTTAAGAGGACTTTTACTGTGCATCACATGCATCAAACTGCATAGGCCTGAATTTGTAGTTTTTTTCTGCTTAACCAGGGGATCAGAAAAATACAATTTTTTTTTACTATAAAACAGTAAGTAAAACATTTCTGTTGGCAAAATATATATTCCAAACATTACCTTGAAATCACAAGGAATTAGCTCTTTTCCAAATCTATGAATGATATATACAAATGAATAAAAAATTTAGTTATGAGAGGGCTACTGAAAGATTAAAGTAATAAACAGAAGTTTCAGTTGTTGGGAGCAAAGCTTTTGTTGGGAGTACATTGTATTCCTATCCCATATAGCCTTAATTAACTTGCTTGGTACTGTGCATATCCTAGAGCCTTGATTAAGTTACTTTATTATCTCACATGAAAATTTAATTTCAGATTTCCCCTCCCTCCTCTCTGAAGTTTGTAAATATATTCTCTTTCTAAAAATATAAAAATTAATTTTAAACAAGAGGCTTGATTTAGCAAATGCTAAAACAACTCGATTGTTTTTCCAGCATGACATTCTTAAAAAAATACCCTGACAAAGATTTTAAGCTTTAACTTAACGACACAACTTGATGAAAAAGCTAACATCAGAATATTGCCCTGCATCTCAAAGCAGTCAATCTCTAGTGCTGCACACAATGCTGTCAATCCCTAGCAGTTTGTTCTTTAAAGTTTTTTAATGCCTTGAGGTGTTTTGTTGCAAACCTCAGTGTAGGTGCCAAGCACACAAAGTGCGTGATGCACTCAGCAATGACACAAACACAGACGCACAGCTGCGAGCCAGGGAACCCCCTGTCCCCAGGGCACACCCACCAGGAGAGTTCTGTCCCAGGCAGAGAATCCCTCCAGATCTCTGAGGCCTTATTTGTGACAAGGACAGACACACACTCAGGTTGTGCCAAGAACCTCTGTGAGTTCTCAGTAGCCAGAAGCCAATCCTCTGGTAAGAAAAAGCCTGAAGTACCAGAATTTGCATTGTACCACTTCCTCAGCCATCCAAATGTTTGTCCAGTCACGGTCCAAATTAGATAAGGCTTTGGGAACAAAGGCAGGCACTATTAGATGGGTGGGGGTCATAACATTGCACTGCTGCTCTCAGGGGATACAATTCAACTTAACTGCAGCGAGGGCATGATTGAACTGATCACAAAAGTCATAACCACCAACGCCCATAAGAACAGAATAACAAAAATATAGGATATATATTCTTACTAAATTTGAGAGATTAAAGCACTGCATTATCAGTAGTGATAAAGCTCCTGACAAAGAGGCATTTCCTTTACTGTCAGAGCAGCTTTCATTTCTTGCTCATCACTGTGAAATACTACTACACATCCCCAAATAAAAAGATGGATCATCTCCCTAAGCTCACCCTAACAACAGGTACAGTTCACAGTACAGTGATTGCTGAAAATAGAAAAAAAAATAAATAAAAGCAGCTTTTTTGGAAGGGAGATTATTTGGTCTACAAGTCACCTATATGTGTACCTGTAGTCTGAGATGTTCCTCATTACACACATCTTCCTGCACTGCAAGAGGAGTAAGGCCACAATAAAATGCAGGTCTGAGAACACATGTTTTCTCTTGATTCTTAGGAACATTTGAAATGGAGAAATCCACACTTGTCAGGAACAGCATCATGCAAAAAACTAGCATGAACTGGATGTCCAGGGAATAAAAACCACCACCACCACCACCACCTATTTATTCTTTTCCTACCCCAATCCACACTAATTTGAGATTCTTTTATGATTAAACAACTCAGAGTCATTTCAGAGTAGCAAAAGGAGTTGAGATTGAGCACCACCATGTTAAAAACACAATGAACATAAGTGTAGCAAGTTTAAAAAACACAGAGAAAATGAAATGGCAAGGCAGGGATCTAGCAGTTTTAGGAGTAAATTGAAAAAGTTAGTTCCTGGCTAGAGTGGAAATCTAGCTAATATTGCAGCTACAGATAAAAAGGTTTTCACTAAAAAGCTGCCTGGCTCCTGCACCTGCTAACACAGATCTGAAACATGGACCAACCTGTCAGCTGCACCACATCCTCCCAGCTACCACAGAAAAACAGTTCTAATACTGTTAGAACACATTCAGGAAAGAAAATGGCTACAAATAGGATGTAAATATGTCCTTGATAAATGGAAATATAATGGACCTTTATTGTGCAGAGGGTGTCGACTGCTTGCTTTCTTTTTTTTTCATTGAGTGTTATTAAAGTGAAATAGGACAGTCATTCACTCAAATTCTGCAAAACATCTATTCTAGCAAAGAGCACAGTCTTATAAACGTTTCTAAGTATTTTTGAAAGGAAATGTTAAATAACTCCTACTGTACTTTGGAGACTTGTGACTCACACTCCACCTCCAACAAGCCTTGGTTTCTATTATAATTAGGAAATACTATTTGTTTTCATGGTAGTGCCTAGAGACCCTATTCCCTGGCACAAGGCACCACAGGAATATGTAGGTGACCTTTTTAGTGTAAGCTCACCAAAAGTACTCTAAAAATAGAAACAGCAATATTTCTGTCTACCACTTTACAGGGGGAACATAAGTAGCACAAGAGTCTCTGCACACATTAACGATTTTATAAATGTCCTCAGTGCCAAAGATGCTGAGCACTTCAGTGCAGGAAGACCTCCACAGCATATGGCAGTCTGTAAAAATCCTGTTTATAGTGACCACAAGCCTCTTTCTGTTGGAAACAAATGCTGGTTTGGGATTGAAAAGGCAGCCTGAATCCATAAACTGCAGCTGTGCTCTACATCAGTCATTTCACCTGAGTCTTTTGCTGTCTCTGTCCCCCACTTCCCTACTGAAGAGGCAGGAATCTCTGTCAGCAGTGAAGCTTAGGACATTAAGAGTAATTTGTATTTCTGAGGGCAGGTGGGGTGTGAGCAGTGTGTGCACAGAATTATCCTAATGGGCAGATGATCTGAGCAGCATGCACAGAATTGTTTAGCAGTTCTCCATTCTGTGCTGCTTGTTTCTAGGCCTCTTGCACTGTGCAAAATCTCCTGTTTTAAAGGGATAAATGACAGCTTCTCTGTGCTGTTTAAGCAACTTTGATTCTTGCAAAACACCAGGACAGCTTTTAAGTCACTCGGAGCAATGGGAAGTTAGATCTCACAAGGCAGCTGAGAGTCTCCCATGGGCAACAGAGGGGATGGCAGCGGATCAGGGCCATGGGAGAGCCATGGCAACCAGAGATCTTGGCTGGAACACTGAACCCCTTGTGATTGCCAGCCTTAATTGTGACACAGACAACACTTCAAAGAGCAAAATCTCTGACCTTTGCATTTGTTTATATCTCCTGCTTTAGAGTTTTTCAGGGAAAAACTTCCAAGCACTTTGGTATTCTTACAAGTTGGATTTACAAAGGGAAAAATGAGAAAAGGAAAAGCAGAATACAGTAAAAAATATTATTTAAAAAAAAAACAACAACAATCCAAACTAAAAATCCTAAAGAACAACACTCTGGCTCAGTAAAATATTCTAATTGTTGATTTCTAACAAGCTGCAAGGTTTAATTTAAGTCAAGAGAAGCAGTATATCCCCATCACTACTACTTAAGTCTTTTATAATTCGGTATTATGCCAAAACCTAAGCAGGTACTCATTTTATATGAATTTTATATCATTTTTCTCTCAACTCCTGACAATGAGTTTTCTAAAAAACCATGTTCTGAGACTTTGCATTCACAGTTCTTATCCACTGACTTTAGAGCCATTATGCAGAAATGTGGTTTCAAGTCAACCACAAGATATCTGCCCATCAGCCAAAAATGCCAGGATTAAACTGGAGTAAGAATATCCTCACACTGGTATCCCAGTGTAAAAAACACATGGCAGACAGAATTAAAAGTTTCTCATGGACAATGCTAAAAATGAAGATGCAAATCCCAAAGGGACATAAAAGGTTCTTGCATTTTCACATGTTCATAGCCAGAGAATTTCCTTTTTTTCCATTTTATCCTAGAGTCAAAATACAATGATGACTTGCAACCTTGGAAGCAATGGGAGGTATAAATATGCTCAGAGCTAATATCAATTTTAATAAAAATAATTTTCTGTGGAAATTACATCCTGAACAAATAAAGATAAGAATTAATGGGTTCTTTCTAATATTGCAAGAACTATTTTCTGAACATTCTGTTTTCTCATAAAGTGTGTTAATAAAAGAGAACAAAAACTCCATGTTGTGAACACTCCTGAAGGGAAGTGAAAACTTTTTAAATGTGAGGCTACAATATTTCACCTATGCAGATAATTTACAAATCTCTGGGACATACATTTAGGTTTATTTTAAATGGAATGCTTTTTCCATAAGATTTCATCTCCTACTGCTACTTATCCCCTTGACATTTGTGCTCTTACTATGATGGGATTTAGCAGCACAAGTGGGTTAAATTCTTATGAAATAAAATCCCATTTCATGGAAATTTTCCTGGTAATTACAGCTAAAACAAGGAGAAATACAGAAATGCATTGTTTGTGGCATGCAAAGAAAATGTGTCTGCCTGGAACATTACACAATCTCAAGAGCTCTAATGTAATTCAGAGACTGAAGAATTGAGGGGAACAAGAGAATAAACAAGCCATAAATTCTCACAGCCTAATGCAAAAATAATAATGAAAAAGTAAATTTGATTCTTTGATTTCAACTGAATTTAAAAGAATGGTGACATTTAAAAGTCACACTGTGAAGAAATAAATGCAATTCTATGAACTACTGTTAGCTTAACTTGTATCTTGTTCTTGCATCTGGCAAAGAAAATGAATCATATTAGGCATGTTTATGTTCTGTTTGGTTTTCTCTAATGCTATGCTGGATGGCAAAGAATTCAGAGATATTGATTTGTTTTAAAACAAATTGTTCAATTTAAAATTAAAAACAAGAAAGAAAAAAAGAGCACAAAACATTTCTATTCATTGTGGGTTTTTTTTTCAAAAAGTTTGAGCTATCCAAAGTATACACTGTCAGCTACATGTTGACACATTATTAGTTTTTATGACTGTCTCCAGTTTTATTAGTCAAAAAAGTACATCCTGCATTTACAGAAAACCAGTGTCTAGAGAATACCATCACATTGAATGAAAAGAAGCCTGCTTATTCTACAGCATTGCAGTGGTGGCAGGTCATATCCCACCTCTGTGTCATTAAAAATAATATTCAAACGACTGCCAGCATGCTTGGCTGAATACTTTGTGTAAATGTTGCATAATCAAAATCTCTGGACTTTGTCAATTTTGTGCTCCACAGATTTAAATACTGAACAACCAACTGTCTCTGCAGTATCAGAAAAGTGCCAGCCCATCACCATTCATGCCACAAATTAGGAGAGAAAAAGTCAATTGATGAAAGATTAGATGTGATGCATGCAGAACAAAACTACATTAGGTAAAGCAGTACATTTTTAGGTAAACAGCTAAGTTTAGGTACAAGGCTAAAAGAGGAACAATGCCAGAATGATGGGCATGAACACTATATTATAGTCAAAGGAAAATATTGATATTCCTCCAAGGAAAACAAACTAAAGAAATCTAGATAAACAGCCAAACACCAATGTGTTTATTAAGTTCAACTTTTACATCACCTTAAGACCACTATCATAAATTTACTGTTTATTTACTGTATCCTGAGGGGGAAATAATCTCTCCAGTATCAAACTTCATGGCAAAATAGCTGTAATCAGTCCAGACACACATTAGAGAGATTCACTACCTCAGTACATATGGGGGAAAAAAAACCAACACTAAAATCTCTGATGCTTTGTCATTTGCATCTGTTGTTTTGCAGGGGACTTCTGTTCTATAAACTAAATTCCATTCTCTTAAAATACCATTTTTAAGTTAATGAATTCAAGAAACTCCCTTGTCCAAGTTTTCACCGCTTAACTGACAGCAAAGCCAATTTATCAAAATAGGAGAAAAAGAAAAAGTAGGTTATATAAACTCCTAAGTAGCATTTAGTCCATGTGTTTCCAAATACAGCTGGTCCTTTTGATACCAGGGTTCTGGCATCTTTATAAACCGTTATTAACTATGTGCATTTAGTATTAGTAGAATTTCAGCTTCCAAATGGACACCAATAGCAGCTATTCTGCATAGAGATCCTGTTTTACAAGAAATACACTTAGGAGCTATGTGAGACCAGACCATAAAAATTATTAACCAGAAACCATGTTCAATGCAGGGTTTTTCTAATGAGCAATTTAAACTGGATTACAGTTGGTCATACTCTACACTGTAGCAGAATTGTATTTATTTGAACTGAAGAGCACTAGCAAAGGACAGCTCAGTCCTTAGAGAATGAATCTTTCATCAGTAGAATCTGCACTTTGGACTCTGGGTCTACTATAGGAAACATGGGTCTAGGGACTTCTCCCACATGTGATGCTGGGAAAATCCAGCTTCTAAAAATACAAAAGGTGACAATAAAGTTAATTTCTTCTTCTCTGTTCTCAGCCCAGACAGGAAAGCACTTGTCTTGGTATCTTACCACTATCAAAAAACCCAAATTGTAAGGGGGAAGAGGGGTCAAAAAAGGGCACACCAAATCCAAAATACATGGTAGCAGACATAGCAGGCTTGTCCCTATCAAAGCTTCAAAGCCAGTTCTGCTGGAGAAACAAGGAATCGGCTTCTGCAGGGGTGATCAGCCCTAACAGAGCATGGCAAAAGACACTGACCCATCCCATTGTAACAGACAAGCAGAGTAAAATCTTTTGGGTCTTTCACTCAGGACAAACACTACAGCTGGGTTTCCCTTTCCTTACTTTATTACCAGAAGAAAATGCAGAAAATAGGAGCTATGTGGCTACTGTGTCTTAAAAGTTGTCCAAAAATTCTCTCCAAGGGAGATAGTAAAAGCAGAGCAGAAATTAACCTACCTGAAAGGTTCTTGCTGAGAAAAGTCATAAAAGAGATCCTGAGAGCATCTATAAACTCAGATATACGACAACTGTGTTGTTGCTCTCAAGATTTAAACTAATGGTGCTGAGTTGTCAAAGTATTAAAATAAGTATATACTAAAGTTTAAAAACAGTTAACAATTAAATCTAAAGTATCTCATTGTGCACTGATGTTTATAAATGCAATTCAAAA
The DNA here is from genome assembly GCA_024865655.1 of Emberiza elegans. NCBI lineage: Eukaryota > Metazoa > Chordata > Aves > Passeriformes > Fringillidae > Emberiza > Emberiza elegans. The sequence continues at coordinate 27,815,046 of JALJVW010000241.1, read as the reverse complement.
CCCACAGATTGTAAAAACATTATTCAAGAGAAAATACAACTTTCTTTTTTAAACATCAAAATCAGGGGGAAAAAAGGCAAACAGAACCCAAAAGACAGTGTATACACCAGTGTGCCAGTGTCATGAAAGCTGATCCATCTTTCAAGTGCAGAGCTGGCTTCTAAGTCAGGCCTCTTCTGAGCCTGGGATTGGACCAGAATAGAACCACTAAAACATCAATTTTCTTATCATCTCATAATAGATAAATGATGCTTTAGTGGTTTTTTTTTCATGTACATTATAAAAACCATTAACTTTGCTTCATCCATAAACAACTTACTATGAAATTGGGGGTTCTATTCTGCTTCAACCTGCAGCAAGAACTTCTGCTAAATGTCAGTAAGTGTTAGATGAATCTGTCAGAAGGAAGGAGCAACCTGATAGAACAGATATTCTCACAGTGAATTACTGTGCATAAGACTCCCTTTTGAATTACTGTACATGGAGCTGTCTTTGGATTTGGGGATTTCTTGGGGGAGAGAGAGAGGGGGAAACCAGCAGTTTAGGATTGTACACCATTTATGAAGGCTTTTTGTTGACAGAGTACAGTATTTTAAGTAATTTCAAATACAACATGATACTTTCTAAATTTCTAATGACCTAAAATAGTTCCAGTATGATAACTTCTCAGTGAAGAGAGCTGAAAGTAGTCAGCCATGTCAGTCAATTGACTCCTCCACATGAGAAGAGGCTAAATAGAATGTAGCTTTTCAGCTGGAAAATATATGACTGAGGCAATGTAGGATAACCACTCTAAAATTTTAAACAGCCTGGAAAAGGTGATAGGAAATGACTATTCACAATTCAAGAACCAGACAGAGCCAAATGATGTTATCAGCCTGTAGTTTAAAAAAAACCCAAACCGTTTCTCCACACAAAGCACGTTCAAGCGTGCAACTCACCTCAAAGAATGAGTAGAGATCAAAAGTTCTGCCTGCAAGTCTGAAGGAGGCACATTCACCACAGTGATACCTCCACCATCCAGAGAGCTTTCTACCCAGCAGAGTCACTTGTTCAAGCCATGAGCAGCCAGTCTCTCCAGGAGAATGTTGCAGCAAACAGTCTCAATGACTTTATTAATGTCCAGGTAGACAACATCCACAGCCTGTCCCTCATCAACAAAGCTTCATGGAAGGAGGTCAGGTTGGCCAGGCAGGGCCTGCCTTTGCTAAGCTCCTTCTGGCTGCTCCCATCCTCTGGCTGTCCTGTTGTGACTGTGAGGAAACCTGTCCTTCTGCTTAATAAACTCATAGAAGACAGGAGAGAGGTGAAGAAGACTCTGACTCAGATTCCCTGTGTGACAGCTCCCATGTGCACGGGAAACAGAGCAAGCACACCCAGCACCAGCTCTCCACTCAGCGCAGGGAGCGCGAGCTCCATCAACAAATGGCAGCCCTCATTTGCATCTCGTCAGCATTCATGGCCGCAATTTTCAACGATGGAACTATCAGAGAGATGCAACAAGCTCTTTAATTGGGAGAGAGGAAGGGGAAAAGAAACTATCATGCTTGGCCTCTGTGTTCTTGACAGCCTGAATGACAGGCTTACATGACAGTTGTTTAACAGGATCATTACTTCCAGGATGTGGCTGCTGGTGGCTGGAAGCTGGGGGAAGGATCCAAGAACACTCCCTGAAGACAGAGCAGCCCAGAGACCCCAGTGCAGCCTGACTCTGGCCATGGGGCAGCCCACTCAGCGGCCACACTCCGCAGCCTTCACGCTTCTCCTCACTCTGAAATTTTGCATCTGCTCAGTACAATTCTGATGCACCATTCCTGCCCCAGCTCAAGGCACGTCCTGGGACCAGTCTGGCTGCATAAATCTGCCAGACCCTGCTTAACAGAGCCCAAGAAGGAATCTCCAGGCAGTGCCATGACCACACCTGACTGCGTGTCAATGCCTGGTCACACCACTCCTCTCCTTTTCTCTCGCACCTTCTCCCTGCAGGAGGCATTCAGGTGCTCTGAAGAACTTTACCATGAAACACTCATCACACTTAGCAATGGAAGTCTGTCTCTAAGTCTCTCTCTAGGTGTGTGCTTCCAATTCCATCCTTAATTCAAATTGCAGGCTTCATTTGAGTTTTTCTCCTACTTTTAAACATAAAGCTTAAAGCAGAAATGTAATAAGAAAAGCTCTGAAAGCCTTTTAAGTATATCAGTCATGGGGATATATGAAGATGAAAAATCTTAGGTTTCAAGGCTGAGAAGAATTTTTAATACTTGTATTTCAAAAGCTCACTAGTAAGGATCTCAGGTACTGGCAAAGAACATAAGCCAACATATATGATACACATATACAGGAAACTATGTACAGACAATGAAAGACTTACGATCTACAGCAGGCATTTTATATTTATTATGTATGTGATATAATAGTTGATTCTAAAAAGGTTGTAAACCTATTATTCTTACATTTTTCAGACTATCAATGTTGTTCTGGTACCACTCATCACCTTAACAAACCTCCCTTAGAAATTGGGCTTGGTTACTCCAAAGTCTCCTGGTGGATGCAGAAGGAAAGGACTAATACAACAGGTATGGTAATTAATTATTTCATACTTAAAAGACTTAACTCCACTATTTCTAACTGATAAACATTTAATTTTAGGAAAATTTCCTTCATTTCCATTTTGCCTTATTTTTCTCACTGTAAAATCCACCTGACACATATTAACAATGCATAAAACAAATAATTGCATAGTAAGTTCTTCAACCTGTCACCTTAACTCACCTGACATGGTAACAATAGAAAATTTGCATGATGTTATATTCTAATTGTGTATTTCTGCCTTTTCCTAAATAACACCCATCTTGCATTTTAATACAGGCAAGTTTATCTTAATAATCTCATGCTATTCATTAACTGAGTGGTAAGAGAGGCAATTGTCTTTTATTTTAATGCAAATAAAACATACGAAAAATAGCATGTGCAAAGAGACCATGTCCATGAAAAGTTTATGCCTGAAAAATAGTTGCAGATGAGAAGAAAACTGCAGACATTTTCCAAGTCCAAGTCTCACATAGTTCAACTTCTTAAACAAGAAATATTTGCTTTTACCAGGAAAGCTCCAGATTCCCAGCATATCTATCACTCCTGGAGACTCAGATTTGTGTGCTTGGTCACCAGTACCACCCCACACTTTCAGCTGCTGAAAGCAGCAGAGGCCACTAGACCAGTTTCCCCTCCTGATATTCTAATACTGTCTTTGTCAGGGGAACTAAATGTTTATTGCAAAAGAGAATATAAACTGCCTACCTTCCCTGACATTTATTGAACCAATACTCAACATTAAATTTCCTCTCTGGCATCTTAGAGTAAGATAAATAGGGACTAAAATGGCAGCAGAGCAGCAGAGGAACAGTGGATTTTTATTTATGCATTCATTCTCCCAGAGCTAAGAACAAAGATGTACCAGAAAACAACACACACAATGCAAAGTTAACATTGCTATCAAACTATAAGATTTCTAAAAGAAAAAGAATAAATCAGGGTCTGTCCTAAAAGCTGAACCTTACTTGATAATCCCTAACACAAGTTGCCCAATGCAGAGCTCCTAAGGGAATTTAATCAACAAATGGACTTGAGCATGTGGATTTCTTTTCTCCACAGAAACCAAGTGGCCTCACGACTTTCTACCTTCTATAAGAGAAACGCACCCTAGATTTTTGTCTTCCTATTGTTCCAGACAACATTTCCCTTTTTTCTCCCATACAATAAATAATTTTTCCCCCTGCTGCATAATGGAGTTATGTTTAACTCAGCTATTTCCAGAAAATTCAAAATGTTATCAAAGATTTGTTTAAAATGGGTTTAAAGAGTAAGAAGAATCAATCAAGATGCTGAGGCAATATTCAATTAATAATAACACATACTACACAATGGGGAAACATAGATAAAACTAAAGCATTTGTTGGAACATATCAATATCCTGAATCATTTACAACAAGAACTAACTGAGCAACTAAAAAGATTTTTCTTTCTAATGAGTACTTGAATTCAAGACATGAGTATTTTTAATCTGCCTGCCACACATACTGAAAGATTAACTCTCTGGTTTTGCATCCCTGGAAAACAAGGATTTCATCATCATTTTTCATTTATAACTTTGACAAAAGTTATAAAGAAAAACTTTCAGCTTCTGACACAAATATGTGATGATAGGTATGTCTCTCTAATCAGCATGTTGACTGCTAGAAAATATACAGTTGTAGGAAAAATAATGTGTTTTAAGAGCCACTGTTATCCTAAGAATCTCCAGGCTATCATCAGAATCGGTTATCTTATAGATTATTTCTTATCCTTAAACCTTTAGGAAAAGACAAAGATACGGAAACCCCATCCAGAAACCCTATGAGGCTGTTCAAGGGATCTTAAAATGCTGCAGTTATCTTCATCCTCAGCCTTCAGCTCCACCATGCCTGGAGAATGTGGTTCCACAGAGGGCAACTCACAAGTCCAGTGCCCACAGGTGTTTTCCTGGAGAGAACCTAGATAGGATCCTTCCAATGAAATCTGTGTGTAGGTGGGAATTACACCTACAAAAGGTGTTACACATGTGAGAGGGGATGGTGACACACCTCCAGTGATTGTTTTCCTTTGACTTTTCCTGCTTGTTTAGGTCACTGTCCCCTGAACACAAGTACTGCAATCACAGCTTTACTGACCTGGAAGCACATGAGGCCATGAAAGGAGAATTCTCCTTTCCCCAGTCATTTTTAAACCCTGTAAGTAAAGGCCACCTCATCCCCCACTTGGACTTCCTGTCTCAGAGATCCCATTACTGACAGGATTCCCCCTTTTCTTTGATTTCCACCTAACTGGTTCTGAATTTGCAGTTTTGTCATGTGCCGCCTAACACAGATCTGAAATCAGCACAATGATTTCAGTTCAACATAACCATACTAATTCCACTGCATGCTTACTTAAATCTTCCTTGCTTTAAAATGTCATTGTCTAATTAAATATGAATTAAAAGGAAATAAAAGCACAAAACACCTTACTCTGTTTCAAGAAGAATTACCTGCCAGAATATGGTTGACTTCAAGTCAGACCTTTTAAAATAATCAAATATTTGAATTGCTGATACACATTAAACTAATAGGTGCCCCTGCTTACTTCAGCTGGTGGCTGTATAATTTTTTCCTTCAAATAACTTTAAAGAATTGCTGACACACACAATAATTCTCATGCTCTGTACTTTTTTATAGATTATGCTCATTTAAAAAGTATTTCATAACATCACAAGCATTATACACGTTCTTTTCTATGGATCCTGCCTTCCCCAGTGAAGAGCAGTGGTCAATAATCAACTCAGAACACTGCCACCCTAAATTCTTTTTGACTGTAAAAAATTCATCCAATACAAAGAAGTCACCAAGTGCTCTTTTTACTGAGCAAAACTTTTAACTTCTCCACTGGTGAATAATGGAGAAAAATAGAGGGCAAAAGAAGCACTGCAGAGATTTTGTTACTATTATTATTGTACTATCGGTCATTTAAAGATAAAATCTAATTTTAAAGTCTGTTCTAAGAGTAGCCCTAAGTTGCCCACATATTAATAGGCATAAAGGGGCTACTCTGCCTGCTGCAGGCTGGCATGGAGCCACTGCCCTCCCCTGCCCTCCCCTGCCCGCAGCCCTGGGACAAGGAAAGGCTCCCTGCTGCAGAGCTGCTGTCCCAGGCACAGCAGCCCTGCCACAGCCGCAAAACACAATCAGGTCACAGCCCAGCTCAGCACCTTGGTAAAACAAAGATTTTTCAGTAGTTTCAGTATATTCTGTACCTGAATTAAATCTCGTTAAAGCCAGCAGAAAATCTATTCTGTTGCCATTGATGAGTTTGTATCACATGCTTTGAAACTTTGCAGATACACCTATCACGACCAAAGCCCGATCATAATGTTTCTCAAGTGAAACTGAATCCGGCTGAAAATTAAAGAAATAGCAACATTTGTCTAGATAAATGAGGCTTGCTCAGATACTGAGACTTCATATATTTTCAGAATGCTGCACTAATCAATAGCAGTTAATTAGTAAAACGAAAAGAGCCAAGTCCACCTGAGGAGAAACAGTTCTTGTGCTACCATTTATTTCAAAAATCAGCCTGGATTAAAAAAAAAATGCTTTGAGCTTTATAAATATTGAGATGGAATTGAAAAAGCACAGATATTATTTTTATTCCACATATGATAATGAATGAAGCTATCAGAGATGTTTTTGTCTAAATATAAGAAGCAGCTAACCAATCGCATTTGAACTTATAACTCAAGCAAATAATTTCTATTTTCCACAATCCATAATAAACAGAATCCACATTACTTTTCTTTGTAATTATGGATGTTGTTTTTCCAAACTTCTGCATTAATTATTTGCCAAAACATTTCTGTGGAAAAAAGAAAGACCTAAAAAAGTACCAGAATCAAAGCCAAACACTGTCCCTCAGCTAAAACTAAGTCTCCAAATGAGTCTAAAAACTGGAAGTATTTCTTCAAAATGAAAAGGCAAAGACAAGTCAAACTAGTTTATTTCTGTGCTTGTCAGTATTTTCCACCAGAAAGAGTTCCCACTAAGAACTAGTCTCATATGAAACAGAAAAAAAAAAAAAAAACAAACAAAAAAAGCAAAACAAAAAAACCCCAAAACTATCAGACGCAAAACAATGAGCCAAGCAACTTCAAACAATCCAAACTAAAAAATTCCCACACTTATGAATATGGGATCAACATGAAAATAAGAAGCCTTACACACCTCTCTTAGTCAGCAAGTTAATAAGACTGGGTAATTCTATTTTGAGATCATTTTCATGTATTTATAATCTCCATAGTGGACTAATAAGAGGAGGCATAGACTGAAAAAGAGGCAACCTATTAAAAATGTGGTGCATGCGACAGGACTATGACAGGCAGTGTTTAAAGAGAAAAGTGTGAGCAGATAGGGGAATCAGCCACATTTTCTGCAGTGTGTTAAAAATAGCCAGGTAGAACATGCCAGATTTTTAATACATAATTTCTCATCAGATGCGTGTTCCCTTGGCAGTCACTGCAAGTCACCCTCCACTAGATATTTACAACAATGTTCAATTACTCCAGGACTTTTCTGTTATTAATAATCCTCACTCCCCCAAAGAAACCTTAAACCAAACGAAGGGTTACAAAATGAAGAGACAGGCAATCCCAGCACTGCATTATGCTGCTCAGGCTCCCAATGAAAAGTCCAGGAAATTTACTATCAAAACTGTTTTTCCAGGCTTCCAGTCATTTAAAAGCTTCATATATTACTCTGGAGTTACTTCCAAAATTATTTTTATAATTTCTTTTATTTCCTTCCAGCATAACTCTTTCTCTTTGTTTATCTCTTGGTGTATAAATCCAACTTTATTTATATATATATACTGCATCTATTACTGGCTGCCATGCTGCAGGCATTACTGTGCTGCACTTTAAAATTCAATCATGGCAATCCATTTAGGTACACAATTGTGTTCTCTATAATTGCAATTAATCTATGGGAAAAGGTATTTCCCAGAGATACGCTGTACTGTCGTGCATCAGCCAAACACCAGTAGACATTGCCTTCAAACATAAACAATATTTATTTATGCATTTATTTTTGAGCCCTACTATTTCTGTGATATAAATCTTCAGGTGTGAGTCAAATTTTCCCACATGTGAGACATTTTTTGTAGATTTATAATAGAAACTGTGTAAATATTGATCTCTTTAAAGTCTTTCCCAATAAATTCCTTCTACTTTACCCTCCCTGTCATGTACTTCTTCAGCTTTCAACTTATTTCTTCTCTAAGCTATCATGAATTCCTTCAGCAATTAAAATGACGAAAAGGAAAAAAAAAAACCAAACCATTGGCCACAAGATCCACATACATTTTGACTGCATGCCCAGTCATGCATCACTTTCCAAAATACTTGCATATAAATGACATTTTTGAAGATACATGGTAGTGGAATTTAAAAGGTATCCCGCCTCTGTTAAGCCAAAATGGCATTTTCCCCACCACTGCTGCAACTGCACCAATCATTTAACAGTCTGCTAATTTTTAAAATCCCCATCACAGAATGTACTTGCATTAAAATGCAGGAAATTAAAACAGTTTATTGAAAAAAGCTATTGTTTACCCCAGTGGGAAGCTGCAGATCTTTCCCATTTGTTTATTCTGCAGAAATTAAAACATTAGTGCTGAGATCACGAAGGTGACTTGGACACCTAAAAATTCCTTTAGCTACTGAGCTGTGATGTCCCATAAAACTGATGTTCACAAACCTCTATCACCAAAAAGCTCAGGAGACCTTCTTTGATTACAGAAGACAGAAATTTAAGCCCCTAGAGAAACTTCCAGTTAAACACCACCGTTTACACATTATTAGCCTTATTTTTTATTATGAAAAATGGTTTTAGCCTGTTTCCCAACCATATACGAACCACAGCAATTTAACACCACCAGCAGCAGATCTGTTCAAAAACAAGGATTGCTACTCAACAATCAAAGAGGTTAAACGAGCATAGGTGGCAGAAATGCCCCAGGTAGGAGTCTCTCCATCAGGAAATAAACTGACCAGAAAGAAAAACAGGAGAAGGTGACTGAAAACAGAAAAAGAACCCTGAAAAAGAGCATTGATTATTTCAGCACAGTCTCAGGTCATCAAAAACAGAGAAAATATTCTATGTTACTGAATTTATGCTGTAGGAGAGACAGGACACAGAGCACGATGCAGTTGGTACCTACAGCACATTCCCAATAAATAGAGTATTACTTGAGGAAATGTCACCAGCTTGGCTCACAGGATCTTTTAAATGTCTTGATCCATGTTAACAGCTGATAGCAAACAGTCACTGTCCTGTTTTTAAGCAGTTGGTGATTACAGATGGAACATTTTAAACTGCTGCTTTCAGAAGCTGGGAACAGATGCAGAGCACTGCCAATGCAGTATTAGTTCTGCTGTCCAAATCTACAAATATTCTAACTTTTATCAACAGGATTCTCATTCTCAAAAGTTATTGGTATCTGACAGAGCATTATGTAACTAAATAAATAAGTCTGAAAGATTTCAACTTTCACAAGTTTAATATAAAGTACATTATTCATCAATGTGTTTTAAGACAAATAGTGACAATAAACTACAAAGAAATCTAAAAGGTATTTCTTTGTTTCACTACTTTGGTAGTTTTAACTTCTGTGGAGCTGTATAACCATTTTAACAGAAGAAAAATCTTGCTGTTTCAAAATCTTCTGGAGAAATGTTCTGGGTGTGATTGAGACAAGGGCAATATTTGGAACATTTGTGTCTGACAGCCAAATGTTCAAAGCCATCAATTTTGCATTATCACTGTAAGATTTAGAGTCCCTGATGGTGAAAAGATCAATATGAAATTACAAATTGTTACCACTTGCATGTGTGCACACCCCCCTCCATGGAAATCACTGATCTGACAACAGGAGTGCAGCCCTTTCACAAATCATTTCCCATTAAACACAAGGCACAATTAGTTCAGTGCAGCGCTCAGGAAAGGAAATAATATTTTTAGACATACTCTTTTCTACCTGAATGCATGTACCAAATTACATGTTATAATTAGTCACTAATTGGTGAGGTAATTCACAGTGGTATGCAGTGACATTTGAGAAACAGTATCTACAACATAGTGGTTTGTCAGAAGGTTTTCCTGGGACAAGCAACCAAAAAGTAAACAAAACAAGTGCTGTACAATACAATTCATGACTTTGCTACTGTGAGACCAAAATCACCTCAGACAAAAAGTTGTGAAGAATATAAAGAATGAAAATTACTGCAGAATATTAAGGCAAGATGTGAGCACATAAAAGTTGGTACAGCGGTAGCAAGAGCTCCCAGCCATTCGTACGAAACACAGAGATGGCAGTTTCAGGAAAGACCAAATCACAATTCAGTTACCAAAACACTGTTTTGTCTTTTCAGCATTGAAAATTATCAGCACTGAGGTTCTCTGGAAACTTTTGACTGAACCTCTGAGTCTTCTTGGGAATTTTGGTTGGTACAAATTACTGGTCTTTTACAGTAAACTTCAAGCACTCATTTAAATTCTATTAGCTAACAAAAAGTGAAAATTTTCCAAAGCACGTCTGGGAGAAGAAAAACTACTCTGACCTAAGACTATTCCTGGCTACATCCTCTTGGGAAGTTTCAACCAAGACATGCTAACATGCCAAAGTGAGCTCTCTTCAAAACCTCTCCAGGTTTTGAAAAGCATTCCCAAATATTAGATTCAGTCCTGCTTCACTGCACAACCAGGCTGCGCTCACATGCAACTTCCATGATCTTAAGAAGAAAATTTCCCAGCATCATGGGAGATTTCCATTGCCATGTAGAAATGCAAATCCAAACTTCAGCCCTGGTTTACATTCTAATCCAATAAATAAAATATATCTGATTCTGAGAACATCTGTTTTTCCAAGATGAAGTTGTACATCGCAGAATAACATGTTGGAAATTTATCCAGCATCCATTCAGTTTTAATTCAACCAGCACCTCCACCAGCTGAAAGCCCACTGACTTTTAATGGAGAAGAACTTTCAGGTTGGAAGTTTACTAAGTTATCTGAGCATCAGCAGAATAAAATTATCTTGGGCTTTAGTACTATTTCTGGATTTGTAGTATCAGAACTTGACCCCATATCTCAATCAGATAAAACCAAGTGCAGCAAATGAAAGTTCTGCACAAGAAAAGTCCATAGGGATCAAAAGAAAATATAAGTAGAGCAAATAGTCAAACGAGTCTGTTTTTAGAAATTTTTAACTTAAGGCAAAATTCCATGGCTTTTGTACTAAAATAGCATGAGCACAAAAATGTTCAAAATTAGGTTTTCATTAAGGACTAAAAGCACAACTTACCAGAGCACCTTTCAGGACACTAATTTTAAAGGCTTTTAAACAAAATTATGTTTATATTACACATCCAGTTTGCCTCAAATGCTTTAACAGGATTTATATCACAAACCTTAGATTAAGGAAACCTTGCAACTTCAACAACAGCTTCCTAAATTTTTTGTGCAAATTTAGCAACAAGCCTGTCAAATTCCTGCCGATAGCAATGACTTTTGATCACTGCTGCAGTGGCTCTGGAGAGCTGAAAATGGGAGTTTCTGAGCAATCCCAACTTCTTTTTTTTCTGGAAAAACCCAACCAAACAAAAAGCCAACACCTAACACCACAGAAATAATTTGAGTAATTTTTAAAACTTCGTTAAGAAAAAAATTTACTTTTTTGTCAATAACTGGTTTCTTAATTTTTCCTGCAGATGAAACAAATACAGAAAATTCTGCTGGCTAAAGATTGCTAGGGAATATCAACATTCTAAGGGTGTAACTTGGAACTGTAAGGGAAATACTACAAAAAGATGTAGTTCATTAAGACTGAGTCATTCCAGCTATCAAAAATGAACAAGTTTTTTCATACTTGGACATAAAAGTAGAGTTCAAGAAAGAGAACTGCAACAGGCAGCTTACTGGTACTGTAAAAAGTAAAAACCAAGCAAACAGAAACCCCCACAATAAACCTGGCAGTCTGTCAATGCCAGGACTGTTTCCAGGATACTTTCATTCATGCACCATCACATGTTGCAAATGGAGTAGGATACCACGGCCCAAACTATTTCTTTCCAGCCAGCTATCGAGGGAGAGCAGGAAAAGCAAGTCAGATATGCAGTGTCTAAATGGGTCCATTTCCAGATAGTGCTGATACCACGTGAAATCAGAGCTGTATATATATCACAGATGTGATTCATCTCACTACCCCAAAATCATTGAATTTCAAGATTGAAAAGCTGTATTTTCCCATTTCAGCGAGTGCTCTGCACAGCACAAGTTTCACTCTACAGACCATTTTCTAGTGTTTTGTCAATTCCAGTTATAAAAGTCTCAGCTGAATTGTTTTATAATATTTCCCTAAGATGACTCTTTCACAACCTAATATATCTCTGCCATACAGTTAAATTTCTCCCTTGCTTGCTTTTGTCCTATGGGAATAATTCTCTGACCTGAACATAGATCTGCATGTGCTTACACTTAAAAATTATATTAAGATGCTGGCAGAAAAAAAACTTCATATATGCAACAAAATGAGGTAATGTGACAAAACTGGCTGGGAAAGGGAATAAAAAAAATTGCATTATAAAAGAGCAATTCACCAACACAATAAAGTTCAAGTATATAAAGAGAAAAAAGCTGCTCTACTTAGTCTTGAACAGAGAAATCCATTTTTTACATCTAACAACAGTAATGAATTTACTTAATTCCACCAGTACAAGTAAATTCATATAGAACATCAGGAAAAAAGATGTAACTTCTGCTTTAGTTTGCTTTGGCAAAAGGAGACAATGCTTCCTGAACCAGAGAGATTGCTATCTGCTTAGATTCAGTAGCTATCAATGAGGATAAAAATTATACAAAGAAATAATATATCTGCATTTCTTTGAGGAGTTGCATAGAATATTCCTATTCACAATTATTTATAAATGCATATAAAATACAAGACTGCAACTTTGCAAATTCTGTTCCACACTTATGCACAGATAAATAGTGTTCACACAAAACCATGCCATTAGCTATTTGAGTATTCATTTATTCATTTTTATTAAAAAATTGGTCTAGCTTTTTATTTTAATTATTTTCATGCATTTTAGCAGGACTTGCTAAATAATTTGATTACAGCAAAGAGAGTGTTGCCATTTAATCAGTATTGAAAGTTGAGCAGCAGATGTGAACGAAGAAAAGATGACATTAGAGGAAGCCATAACAGTAAAAAACTTCATTTCAGACTTTCATAAACACATTGCAGGGAGGGAATCTTTACAACGCTCAAATTGCATTTGCTCATGTGCTTAGATTCAACAGGCTGTTTAATTAACATTTTTAATATATTTTTAGATATGGATAATCATAAACAAGTTATTGTAAAAAAAAAGTCTACAAGCAAATGAGGTAATGTGACAAAACTGGCTGGGAAAGGAATAAAAAAAATTGCATTATAAAAGAGCAATTCACCAACACAATAAAGTTCAAGTATATAAAGAGAAAAAAGCTGCTCTACTTAGTCTTGAACAGACAAATCCATTTTTTACATCTAACAACAGTAATGAATTTACTTAATTCCACCAGTACAAGTAAATTCACATAGAACATCAGGAAAAAAGATGTAACTTCTGCTTTAGTTTGCTTTGGAAAAAGGAGACAATGCTTCCTGAACCAGAGAGATTGCTATCTGCTTAGATTCAGTAGCTATCAATGAGGATAAAAATTATACAAAGAAATAATATATCTGCATTTCTTTGAGGAGTTGCATAGAATATTCCTATTCACAATTATTTATAAATGCATATAAAATACAAGACTGCAACTTTGCAAATTCTGTTCCACACTTATGCACAGATAAATAGTGTTCACACAAAACCATGCCATTAGCTATTTGAGTATTCATTTATTCATTTTTATTAAAAAATTGGTCTAGCTTTTTATTTTAATTATTTTCATGCATTTTAGCAGGACTTGCTAAATAATTTGATTACAGCAAAGAGAGTGTTGCCATTTAATCAGTATTGAAAGTTGAGCAGCAGATGTGAACGAAGAAAAGATGACATTAGAGGAAGCCATAACAGTAAAAAACTTCATTTCAGACTTTCATAAACACATTGCAGGGAGGGAATCTTTACAACGCTCAAATTGCATTTGCTCATGTGCTTAGATTCAACAGGCTGTTTAATTAACATTTTTAATATATTTTTAGATATGGATAATCATAAACAAGTTATTGTAAAAAAAGTCTACAAGCTTCTCTTTGGGTGTTTAGAACTTCATTTTCTGTTTCTGGAAAAACAGTACAAATATTTGTCTGAAAACATATTAGCCACAATGTTCCAAAATGTTTGGACTGAATATTGGAGCCATGAGTAATGCTGTGTGTGTTTGACCAGCCACTCTTCAGATAACATAACATTAACTGAGATTTCAAAGCCAAATCTTCAGAACCAGTGATTGACCGCAGCTATTTGTTCTCAGCATCAGCTTCACTTTGTGGAATACACAGGAACACTTTCCACTGGAGCAGAAACATGCAAAAAGGCTTTAACAGCTAAATGATTTCCTGGGCGCAGATAAAGAGGTTGATATGGAGAGAGCTCTGCAGAACAGAGCAGCGCCACCCCTGATACACACAGACCTGGGCACATGGAAGATATAAAATCTAAATTAACATGCAAATATGTTAATGTACAAACATACAGGACCAAGTGGAGTGGAAGGTTCATATCCAGGGAGCTGAGCACAGATCATAAAAGCACAAGCCTGGAATCACTTATGCTGCATTATTGTGATTAATGATTTTGGCCCTTTGCAATACTGCAGCAGCCCTGAGAAAGATGCAATTACCTCTTTTGAAGAATGGAGTTGAAAAGACTTGCTCCTAAATGGCAGTGCACACAGTCTAGTGCTTAATTAAGACTCTTAGTGAGCGTTTTCATTACCTTTCTAAACACCATCCTTAGCCCTGCTAATTTTCCAATGTTTCCATTGTTACAGAGTAAATTACAATTAATAAATTGACTAACCCACATTAATTAAAGATGGTTTTCATGTAAAGCCTTTTAACCACCTCAAACCAGCCCTCTGAATCTTCAAACACCCAAAACTTAAAAACATTATGAAAATTAGATAGGAAAGACTGTGGAGTTTTTTTTAATTCTCCCTTTGACAGTCATTACATTTTTTTCCACCATTCCTGGGAGGACCATCAAAATTTATTTTTCAGCCTAATAGTCTTAACTCTTTATTTTACACCCCCATCTCTCACTCTTCAAAGTCTTTCTCTATGAACTGTCCTTCTATCTACCAAATGCAAAGCTGTGGAAAGTCTCAGGGCAAAAAACTAAATTTCATTTCAAATTCAACAGTTTGCAGTTTATGTAAGTGAAGACAAATAATTCTACAAGCCCAACCTAGTAAGGAAAAGAGATGTCTCCTAAACTATTACAAAATCATCTCACATATAAAACATTTACTTATTCAATATCCACTGGTGATCTGTACAGACAGTCCCATTAACCATCAGCTTGTTCTAGCTTAGCTTTGTGCACCAAGCATTTCTATAAGTAGTATGTTAAATATTATGCATTTTTACCAATCAGACCCATAAGGAGGAAGGTCAACTGTTATTGGTGAACAGCAGCATTACATTCAACCACTGCCTCAGGGCCTTTCAAGACAGCACAGGGGTGGATGAAGGCACCACAGCAAAGCATGTCTAGGAAAGCACTCGAGCTCAGCATGGGAGAAGGACAGGAAAGCACTCAGAGCTGCCAACATCACAGAATCTTTCCTCCCTGTCTTTGTTTCAGAACTATCTCCACAGGACACCAGCCTTTTTATGTTCTCTGAGTGATGTTAAATACTCATGATGAGCACCTGAATTTGTATTATTAACAAGTTAAATGTTCATGATGTTGTTTTTTTTTGTAAGATGTAAGTATACATATAAGAGTTTAAAGCAATAATATGCAAAAGGCTACATTAAAGGCAGAAGCATTTAGTAATCATATTAAAGAAAACCTCCCAAACCCACCTCTAAAACCTTTTCCTTTTACTGAACACCTCCAAGTTAATCAAAGCATTAGGCTGACTCCTGGAAAGCAATTTTAATCAGAAAAAAAGCCTATGTTTTAAAACTTATAGCACTGGAGTCCCCAGACAGAATTTATGCTAATAAATATATCTTTTTTCTTCATTACTTAGGTTGTTTATAGGTAAAATTTTGCTTACAAGTGTGCAGAAAATCCATTCTGTCACAATCACCAAAGCATGTAAAATTTTGGTTTTACTTCAGATGAAAGGAGAATGGAGAAGACACATTTTCTTCCATTCTTGCCAGAATGATTTATCATTAATTTAACAGTAATGGGAAAAAAAAAAGAGAATCCCCCAAATACCCAAACCCTGCAATTCCCAAAAGATTATAGAACAATGAGCAAGCCAGGTTGAAAGGCATCAGTGAGAGGCAGCCCATGCCTAAGTGCACAGTCCAGCTGACATCAGTTTCATTACACTGCACAAGTGTGATGGAGTGGACACAGCTTTGGGGAATTTGGTGGCAGATCTGTCTCTTCCCCCTGACACTGCTGAAGTTGCATGTCCAATCTGATGAGAGCTCATCAAGAGCTCAAAGAGAGAGGCAGCTACTCCAGCTGCCCCAAAGAAATACACATTGTGGTTGACAACTGGAAGCCAATCCATCCCAAGAATATTCCAGTGATTAAGTTGATTTGATTTACTCTTGTTCAGTCAAGCCTGTCCCATATCCTAGAAACCTTCTCCAAATGGTACCTAACTAAGAGGGACTGACTATTCAAAGTGTGTTTGTAGGACTTGAGCTCTGATTAATGAAATTCAATCCAAACAATATCATTTCATTTCCTTAGTTCAGATTCCTCTACTTCTGGAGAAGCAATGTAGATTTTTCTTCAACAATGTTTTGTGAACTGACAACATTTTATGATTGACAGAGTATTTTGAAAAGATAGTTTTAAAACATTTTAAAACCATGAAATTGTGCAATGCTTTAAATAAAACTTAAGTTTTATTTACTGTAGAAAGTATTAACTCACATAGGAAAATTTTAACATTCCATTGTGCTGGGTTATACAAGTGTTAAACTAGCCAGTCCTCATTAAAACTACTTTCCATGAGAAGATGCTACTGTAATGAAACGTTCCAACTTCAATGGTTAGTTACAAGTTATTAGCTTCTCTTGCCCACATTTTATCATATGTTAGAGTATCTGCCTAAAAAAGAAGAGATGCTTTTTGTATTCTACTTCATTAAAATACTTTAGGTCAATACAGTTGATCAAAATTAATGTCAAGTTTCACTCTCACAATATGATTTTAGAAAAGTATGGTACTTTGAAATAAAATGGTAGAAGACTGGAAGGCAGAGAGCAATTTTGATTTGATTATCAATTGCTGTAGCCAATAATACTACATCAAAATTACTGATTTAACCTCTTCCTACTTGTTTAATAATCAAAACAATGTCTTGAAATTCCTCTTGACTGGCTGCAGTTATGCTGTTAGTGGAGCATTCAGATGAGGTTGGTATCTGTTCTCAGCTTCAGCTTTAATGCACAGAACCACCACTGGCCAAGACTGAGCCCACCAGCAATGGTGGCACCACTGGTGTAACTCATTTAGGAAGGGAAGAAAAACTGCACAATTGCAGCTGGAGACAGAACTGGGAATATGTGAGAAAACAACAACTGAGACACCAGTGTTGGTGGAGAAGGAAGGTGAGGAGCAATCCATAAAAGACTAAGAAATATCTGAAAAAATACTTGTGGAGAAAAAGATGTACAGGTGGGGCCATATCTAGAGATGATACTGAATGATGCCATGAAGGACAGAACGATGTTTTAAAGAAGGCACAAATTGGTTGCTTGGGACTTGGGCATCTGTGTGTTGGGCAGCACTGGGCACCAGACAGGCATAGCACCCACAGTGGAATCCTACTGCCCTGAGAAATGAGCCTTCCCTGACCAGGATCCCTGATCCTGCTCTCTGGGCACTATTGCCTGATCCAGTTTCCCAAGGATGAACTTACATTGCAAAGCAGCCAGCAGCGCCTGGGGGGAGCAGGGGGCACTTTGTAATGTTAAACTGCCCACAGCTCTGGCCAGTGACTGCTCAGGAAGGACAGGCATTAGAGGAAACAATTAAAATTGGGAACCCTTGCATCAGGGCAAATTGACAGAATCAATTTTTTGTAGTAGATGAAAACCACAGGGAAGTTTCTATGATGTGTTTTGATACTGAGAGACCTGCCTTGCAAACAAGGAATCTGGGGTGGGACCCTGCTGCACGGTGCATGGCAGAGCAGGGAGATCCAGGCTAATGTAGGTGGAAACACAAGCTCAGAAACATGAGAATAATTCCACCTAGAGGGTGCAATTGCAGCGTCCCTTGCAGGGACCATCTGCAGTGCTTTCCACTCCACAGGAGGAGTAGGACCACAGCTTGCTCCAGGTCAAGGTGGAAAGACTCTATCATGTGTTCAAAATGACTCAAATACACTAAAGAAATAAATTTCCCAGCAATGTAGGTGTGTCAGTATGAAAGGGCAGGCCCAGTCTGCACTAGGATTTAATCTGAAAACAAAACATTAGAAATCATGAGGTCTGCGTGATCCAAACCCAAATCCACTCACTCTCCCAGAAATTTCACAGCCTGTGCCATTCAAAGGCCATGCTCACTTTCTGGGAAGTGGGTATTCCCATTAGAAACACACTCATCCAGCAGAGCTCAAGAAGATAGCACAAGGCAATATTGCCTCATAGCCTTAATCTAATATTTTCTATATGCACTGGAATTCTTCTACCAATAGAAACTGTCATAAATTCTATGAGATTTTACCTGTTACCACCATACCTGTTTTCAGTTACACCAGGCTATGTCTGCTGAGGTCTTTTAAGAACCAGATTTAAACAGTGGGTTAGATATCACAGAGTCTCAATTATTACTATAAAATAATACATGGAATTTTGTTTTTCACAGCTTGAATTCATGGGAAAAAAATACACTCTTTTAGCTTACCCACATGAATTGGCCTTTTACCCAGGGCAATAAACATGGATTCCCTCCATGGCATGGCATGGATTCTGCACCCATCCCTCACTGCAGTCATGCAATTAAAAGAAATCTCATGGTTTTTGAACATTACAATGTTGTTGATTTATCTGACCAATGTCTCCCTGACAGAGCTCTGAGGAGCTAATGAGCCGCAGAGAACACCTTAGCTTAGGCCGTTCTCAAATTTCATTAAGTGAGATAAAGCACAGGAAGAGAACATGTGTGCTGAGCCTTCCGAAGTCCTGATAAGGCATTAATAAACTTTATCAAATTCTGATTATGGCTGTCTCATTATGGATATTGTTACACTTTTCTACAGATAGCACCACTGGTAAATTAAATGCCAGAAGTGCAATGTTTGAGCCTGCTCACCTGAGTGAGCAATGATAAGTAACAAAAGGCAACAGACAAAATCTCCTTATTTTTCCAGTGTTCACTAGACCAAAGAAAATTTGTAGATGTTTAAGTTCTCTATTTGTTTCTAACAAGTACATGTCACTTTTTAGGAGGCAAAAGTGCACAAAATACAGCATTTTATTATCTAAATTCTTCAAGCACTTCACCTGAAAGCCCAAGTGCCACCTCTAATCATAAAACAGCATACACTAAGCAAATTCTTTAGCCAAAATCTCTTACATTCTTTATTATTACATCGTATTAGGAAACTGCTGATTCAACAGCAGCTATTTTGCTGCAGAATGGATAAATTCTTAAGTAGGCACAGATGTGTCATGCAGAAAATATTAGCAAAATACTTTGCTATTATGATATAGGTGCAAAGATAGAAGGAAATGAATTCTTATTAAGTAGTTTTGCTCATCCTAGGGAACACGAGCTGGGTCAAACATTAAGGTACCTCCCTGTACACAGACATTTTCGTAAGCAGGCTAAGCCATGTGATTGTTTCCAGCATTTTATTCTGCCATTAATTTGGCTGTGTGACCCTGGGAAGTCAGCCTCTGTTCTCTGCACTGCTGTAATGACACTGAGACAGAGATGGGAGCTGTTAAATGACTCCAGATCTACAGATTAAAAAGTCCTATACAAAAAAAAAAGCTATTTTTAGCCCTTTCTGCACATGAGTGGAATGCTGGTTGACAGCAGTGTGGCAGAGCCAACTGATGAGTGAGAAGTGGCATTGCAGTGACTGACAGAGGTATGTGGGACATGCCAAAACTATTAGAGAAGTTAACACAGATATCATGCAAAACAAATGCAGTGGCCTGTAAAGCAGCAAGGAAGAAAACAATAATAAATAAACTTAAGCAAACTTAGCTAGGTTCCCATTAAACAGAACCCCTCAGGCTGCAGCAGAATGGGCTGTAGAGGAAATATAAGAAAGAAAATATTATATTTCCAACATCATGTAACAGGTAAGTAAGAGAAATAGAGCCTAGACCTTATGGACCTACCAGACTGCATTTCTCCTTTGCCCAAAAGCTCATTAGCTTTCACAGTGTCATTAAAAGGACATAAAATCAAAAGCCATGTACACATATATAAAACAGAGTTTTCCTTTAAGTGGTAAAAAGTGTCTCATGAACCACCATGAACAAAGACAGGTAAAAAAGCAGTATTTTATTATACCTGATCACTAAAAAAACAAAAACCAAAACAAAGCAAAAAATCAAAACCAAAATCAACAAACAAAAAACCCCTCAAAAGCCTTCCTGGGTGCTTTTGACAATTTAGACATTTTCTAGTGAGAAGGTCCTTAGGTATGTCCAGTTACTGCTGCCCCAATTTTAGCACCTCCAACACTTACTGGTAATACTTAGGTTTAATTAAAGCATGAGGCTTAATGAATGTTTAGGGAAATGTAATACTTAAATAGTGTCATTCAAGGACAACTTTGTTTTCCAAGGTAGCAATCAGTCTTACTCCAATCAAAATAAAATCAATAAAGTGGAACTTAGCAAATCAGACACGGCATTAATAATTGCAACAGTAGTCATCCTGTGTTAATAATGAAAAAGAGTTAGCAATGGTCAACTATGTGAGTGAATCTGAGTAAACTTTTTATGCCATCCCTATACAGAAAATTGCTGCTTGTTACACTTCTGGAACACAAGGAGCACATTCACTTATGCTTTGTTCCCAAGAGTGCAAGAACACACAAATTCCCCACACTTTTGTCTCTTCTTGATTTGCAAAGACAATTTTCTGTAGAAGGGGACAGAGACCTGCCAATGCTTCTTGGGGAGATGCTTGGGGGGCTGTAAGCATCTTTTAATTATTTCAGCAAGCAGATGTTACTCAGACACTGGGCTGCTCCATCCTGGTACTACTGGAGGCTCCTGCCCCTGGAGGTGATGTGATGGCTGCAGAATGTGGCAGAGGAATGTGAACTGAATCCTAACAAGTCAAGGCTGTTGTTAAAGCTTATGAACAATGTGGGTGCTGAGCAGAACATCAATAGCACAAACACAGCTGTCCAGTGGGCCACATGCCCCACCCACATCCCTTTTTTATGAGGCACTGATTTTTAATTCGTTTTATTACTGCAGGAATATTGGGAGAATTACTCCATGCAACCTAAGCTTCATACCATTAGCTTTCTATTCAACACACTTTCCTCCCCAGCTTTATTCATGATGTTCTAGTTAAATCTCTGACATTTCTTGCAGAAGCTTTTTTTATTAAGGACTTATAACAATCGTAAAAATCTGCTCTGGGTAGAAACTCAGCATATAAAGGCTCAGTGAGGGAATACTCACACCATTTAAAGTGAATTTAGTATTTGTAAAGGCACTGTAAATGAAAGAACCCACAATACCTTCAGTAATTTTACAGTTCAAATGATAACACCAATACAAAATGTCTCCTCTTTCTATTCCCTCTCCTCCTTCCCTGTTTCCTTCCCTTTCAGTTTTCTCCCACAATGGTGAAGCACAACCTCTTCCCATTGGGAAGGCACTCCAGGATGATGGGCAGTTCATCACTCAGGCTTTCTGCTGAACCTGTCACTGAAGAAGGATCCTCCCTTCTCCATCCCAAAGGCACTCAGCCACAGGGAGCAGAGGGAGGAGCAGCAGCTGCCCTGTGTGAAGTCTCAGGGGCTGCACCCACTGCGCTGATTTTACAAAGCCTTCTGTAAAAAGCCTTTTGTAAAGTAACTGTAAAGAAAAAGGGTTCTCAAAGGCTCTTTCTTATGTCCTGTAATTCCATTAATTACTGCTTACATGGTTTAGCTCCCCTCTACATCCTGTCACAAGCCTTTCTCGACTGTTTCATCTTTAAAAAAAAACCCCTAAAACCACAAAAACATTTAAAAACCCACATCCTGACAGTAATATTGTGCAAGAAGTCAGACATTCTTCTGCCAAGAATCACATGCAGGCCATTCGAATATTTTTTTTTCAAAGTTCTACCAAAGATTTGCTGAATCAGATTTTCTAGTTTAAAAAAAAGAGAAACTCTACAGGTAGAAGCATGCCACTCCGAAACTATTTGGTATGTACACAAGCAGGTATACAATTCCCAGGACTAAGAAATTCCAACAAAATAGTGAGAATACATGGAAAATTGGAAAATGTATTGGATTATAAGTATTTATTTGACTGTTCTTTCAGAAGTCAAAGTCATGATATGGTAATTTCTCAAGCAAATGGTCCTCAGCACCTTGTACCAGGTCTGATTGCATGAAACAAACTTCAAAAATTGCCGAAAATCTAGTTTGAAAACCACAGTTGGGACTGAAGGATATGGTTTGTTCAATATATTATTTTTTAAAATTGCCTTACACAAAGTATGCTTTAAAATTTCATCTTTTGTAAGCTAAAACAATTACTAAAAATCAAACCTTTTCTTTTTCCACTTATTCAGCTCCAGTTAATGGCTTCTTATAGTAATTATATAAACTTCATATATCTAGACACACAGCACCCAGAAGTGTAAGTAATAAGTGATTTCAAAAGTCTTAGAGTGTGACTATTATTAATTGATCACTTAAAAAGGATTTTTAGTGGTTCCTTTCTAAAGAGTCCAGTACTGCTTCATGGGGAAAAACCTCTATTTTAACAAAGACTATTAAATAAACTAAGAATATTGGGGTTTTTTATGGTTAAATGAAAAGTGAAGAAATACAAAAATTTTGGCTGCCATAATTTATTGCATTATTTTAATCTACAATACCCATTGCAATGCATGAAAAATGGTGACTTTGAAGAATTAAGCATTTTTGTTGTTTTGCATCCCAACTTTATTATCCTCTCTTAGCCCTAAAAGAAGATAACCAGGATCAGACAACAGATTATACATAAACAGAAGTAAACAACAAATGGGTATAAATCAGATTATTGGGATGCAAATCAAGGGAGTGATTCATAGCATCAACCTTGGAAATAAACTATTTTATGCCTTCAAGGCATTCTACTTATTTCCCTTATATTCTACAGAATATTTTATAAAGAAAAGTTTTGATATATCTCTGTCAGCAAAATTACTGTAGGGAGAGCAGGTCACATCCAGCATCACTCATTCTTCATTATAATGCTAAACACTTCATTCCTTTTGCTACAACCCATCAGACCCAGGGAGGGAACTGGTGACGCCACCAGGAATGATGACTCTGGATTATTAAATGCTCACCAACATCTTCACACAAGCCCAAACTTGTGTGGATGTGTTCAGAGCCCAGTGCATCACCTGCTGCTGGGTAATTCCTCCCGTTTGCTGCCAGCAGCTGCTGAGCAGCTCATCCCTGTCAGCCTCTGGGGTGCTCCAGCACAGCCTCTGGTGCGTCCCCATGAGAGCCAGGAGCCCCTGCTCCTCTGCTCTTTGGGTATTGCTTCTGCACCTGACTACCAAACAGCTGTCCCCAGATGTTTGTATTGGGGTCTATATACTGCACAGGAAAATGGCAGAACCTGAGACAGAAAACTCCTAAATTTTGCCACTAAAAGCTGCCAAAGGAGGTACAAGAATGAAGGAAATTAAAAAAACAAAAGCCAGAGAGGGCCATGAAAATGTTGCTTTATATAAATGCAGCTCAGTTTCCTTGCAAGCCCCTTTTTCCAGCCTGCAAACCTCAGCACAGGCAGTGGCTGCTACAGCAAATCCCCAACCCAGCCTGTGTCCCTGTGCACTCTGCAGCTCCTCTTGCCAGTCATGCCAACCCTTTGAAGCCCCCAGCAGCCTAGAAATGCACCAAAAAAAGTTGGTAACATCTTGGGTCCTGACTTTATGTCCAGAAATCAGAAAGGCAAATAGCTCCCATCATCACACATCTCTGCTCCTGGAAAAGATGTCCTTAATGACAGTGGGGATATTCTGACTCCCTGTCCCAGAGAGATTCTCAGATTATCATTGTAAACTACAAAAAGCACCCTCAGAGGCCTCACAGTTTACAGCTGACACCAACAAACTCTTTCCCTGCATCCCAAGACAGACAGCCTCCAGCCCATGACAAACAGCAGTGCTGGCAGTGTGGACTGAGGCACACATTTATCCCAAAAGGTCTGAAAACGTATCACAGAAAGCTCTCAGGTCTCCAGGAGACAAATGAGATTCCATTAAAATCAGGAAGGGAGAAGGATCACTGCTGAGCACCATCTTTAGAGGATGTCTCTATACACAGAAAGGTGCCACGGAGGGATGCTCAAAACAGCCAAGGAAAACCAAGGTTTTCCTTAAGAGCACTAAGCACAGGCAGCTCCTGACACCTGAGGCAGGAGCAGACAGCACTGGCTGCATCTCCCAGGCCAGAACAGACTGCTGGGCCTGCCCCCCACGAGGGAAAACTGCCCAGGAGAGCAGCAGATGCCTACAGGAGAAAGGATGGATGCTGTCAAAAGGATAGAGAGCATCATCTGATGTGGGATTGCAAGTGACTTTCTCTCATTTTTCTCCTGAAGGGTCCAACCCACAGCAGATGCAGTTAGTACAATATCATTATGCATTTCATGTTTGAGTACATGCACTTTTAAACCTTTGAAGTTCTTCATTTTTCTTCAAAAAAAAAAAATTCAAACAATGCCTTCTGATCAGCTGCTACAGGCAATATAATGAAGTGCCCAGATTTGCACTGCTGAATACTTTGTTGAGATAATTTTTTTTTGTCAGAGCTCAAGAAAGAAAAGTACAATCAATTTAATCACAGGCTAATAGTGGAACTGGAAAAGGAAATACAAATGATGGGGAAAGTCACTACTAGAAGGAAAATAATAACCATAAATTAATGAATTGGGAGTATTTTGGACTCACAGCTATCTTCTACACATTTGTTAACATTTTTCCAATGATACAATTTTGCATTTACAAAATTATCTGTTAATAGAAGCAGTCTTTTCATTTTAGAGGATTCCTCCCTCACCCTAAGGATATTTTGTGAGATCTTCTGAAATAGAAGGAATACTTAAGAGTATGTTCCACAATTGACCAGAAAACTTCCAAGTCTTTGTTTTAATCTGTTTCTCTGCAACTAAAAACCTGTAAGTGTGAGGCTGACAATATTGGGGGTTTCTATAACACATATATAGATACATTTGTGCTTCTAAGGGGGTGGAAAAGACTTCCAAACGCACAGAACTTTCCAAGTGCCTGTGAAGATCATCAGTGGCCAGCAAAGAGCTAGAGAGGGGCAATCAGTAATGAACACTCCCAAGGTGGAAAACCACTTCTATGTGGTTTTCACCATGCACCCACCATGATGGGATATCACGTTTGGATTGAAAGCAGTGCTCTGAAACCAAGCATTTGATGGGGTTTAGCACCTACAGTGCTGAGCTCACAGATCTCACACAGCAGTGACACAGAGAGCTGGCACTTACCCCTGCAAGCTAAATGCTGACAGTGCTGCTCTGCTGGACCACTTCCCTGCATTATACATTTTCTCATATCTTCACATAAATAGCAAATTTTAAAGTTCAGCTCTGTTTTAAATCAGGCTGTTAAGCAGGTTTGGTCATCAGTTCTTATGCAATGCTATTGTGATGCAGCAGAACAAAGCAGAGGTGTAGATGAGCTTTACTTTTGCAGAGAACACAAGAAAATCACTGAGAATTGAATTTTCTCACCATCTTTGAAGTCCATATTATAGAATAATTTTTGCTGTCTCAGGCACAGGTAGCAAGTTTATAAATACATCAGAAAGAGGATAAAAAGGAGGGTCAGTATGACTCAGTGACTGAATTACAAGCTCACTGCAAAGGCCAGTTGTCTGGTTCGGTGCACAAGGTGCTCAGTAATTAGATAGCAAGTGTCTGAAGCCAAACAGAAAGAGGAAAAAAGTGCAGCTCCCTCGCCCAGCAATGGTTTTTTCAGAGACACTGTTTAACACTGACCTTCTGGGCCAGTCTCTGCTGTGCTGCCCTGTGACAGGTGTGCACAATTTACAAAAAGGCACAAGAGCAAGGGATCTTCTAGGGACAGGGACAAGTGAGCCATGAGCAGCCAAATGCTCAAGGTGAGCCCTGCAGGACAGAGGAATTATTGGAAAATATGGAGGGAGGCATGAAACAAGATAACAGGGGACACACAACAAAGAAACAGGAAGCCACATGCTGTATCACAGACCAGATGTGCCACACATCAGAGATCCCACACCACTGTCCCCTGCAACATCTCCCTGCCCTTTTTCTGACAGGGATGCCCCCTCAACATCCTGTAGAGAGAGTGTTCAGACTCTTATGTGATCTCAATTTCTCATTCTCCCTTTAATCACTGATTCTGCACTGATGCTTCGCTTCCCACTGCTATCAGCCAACCCTCTCTCCTATTTCTTTAAACATCCCTCAGCAGGACCTACTGTGCCCCTTTCTCTCAATTGTACAGGATCCTATGTGAGCTTGAGATACTCCCTCCTTTAATCATCTAATGATGCTGAAATCCCTCTGCAAAGGGGTTTTTACATGTGTGCACATCTTTCTTCTTTTACACGTGTGCCACCCCTTCCCTCCCAAACCATGTTGATGAGAATCATGTCTCAGTGTGCCCTGGCAGCCAGGAGGGCCAACCCTGCCCTGGGGGGCATCAGGCCCAGCATGGCAAGCTGGCCAAGGGAGGGATTGTCCTGCTCTGCTCTGCACTGGGGTGGCCTCACCTCCAGTTCTGGAGGCAGTTTGGGGCTCCAAAACATAAAAGAGACACAAAACTTTTAGAGGGTGTCCAAAGGAGGGCAATGAAATGATGAAGGATCTAGAGGAAAGACTATATGAGGAGAGGCTGAGGTGCCTTGGTCAGTTCAACCTGGAGAGGAGGAGGCTGAGGGGAGACCTCCCTGCAGCCACAGCTTCCTCCTGAGGGTCGAGGAGGGGCAGGCACTGATCTCTGCTCTGTGACAGTGACAGGAGCCAAGGGAGGGGCCTGGAGTTGTGTCAGGGCAGGTTGAGGCCGGACATGAGGAAAAAGTTCTTCATCCAGGAGGTGGTTGGGCACTGGAACAGGCTCCCCAGGGCAGGGGTCAGAGCTCCAAGGCTGGCTGGGTGCAAGAAGTGTTGGACAATGCTCCCAGGTACACGGAGTGAGCCTTGGGGTGGTCCTGTGTGGCGTCAGGAGTTGAACTCAACGATCCTTGTGGGTCCTGTCCAACCCAGAATATTCTATGATCACCTCCCTTCTTCCTTCCTCTTCTGTGCACTCCCTCCCACCCTTCAGCCCCCCCTCTGCACCATGGGCATGCAGGAACTGTGCCCTTCACCGTGCTGCCCTACAAAGGGCCCCATCCCCCAGGCCAGACCTGCACCAGGCTCTCCCCTGAGGGCAGACCTGCACTGCACATTTGTTCCACTTCTTCTGGCTTCCACTCATGGCATGAACTAAAGCAGAAGTAGTGAAAGACATTACTTGCTGCCACAAAAAAGCCCTAACAAATGTCAGCGTGTTCAAACTCCGCTATAAGGTGGGATACCTGTTTTCCCTGAGCTGATGTTCTGATGTTTTCCCAAAGCAAAATATTCTGTTAGAGGTGCTAACATCCTCTGGTATTATAGAAGCGATCAGTGCAGCCTTCAAGGGCAGCAGTTACACACAGGTACCTACTAGGTCCTTTTTCTGACTGGGGGAGCAAGCTCGCAGATGAAATTACGGAAGAAAAGATTGCAGAGAAGGGCAGTGAGCCCTTACCTCCAGACTCATAACACTGAGGCAAGTTCATTGTAACCCTCAGATTTTCTAAATTATGCTTTTCATTGAAAGGGGCAATATAAGCTAGATGGCACAATCCTTACTTGAATTGAAGCTTAGCTGACAAGTTGAGGGACAAATATTAGAATTTAAAAAGTGATCTACTAAAATTATTGAGGCTGATCTAAATTTTACTAAAATCCTACCAGAATCTACCAGTCCAGTAAAGAGAAGGGTCTTCAAGAAATCATGCCACAAACATTTGATAAACAAGAGTTGAAAAACTTCAACAAAATCCAAAAGGTAAACTATATGCACTGTGTGTGTAATAGAGAAACCACTGGGCAGAAATTCCAAAGTTTGGGCCCACACTGCATAGAGAAGTCTTTAGAGCCTCCTGATTATTTCCTAAAAGCAAAATAATAAAAGTGATGCTAAATACTAGCACTCTCTAGTGTACACCTCTGCTACAAATGTTCTCCTGAAGTTCATTCCAAGTTATACAAAACACAACTCTCCTATTCATCCTGTGCAGTATCTTCCCACTCGCAGAAAAGTTATTACCATTTATATTACATAGAATTGATAAAGGCTCACCTCAATTAAAAAGTTCTTTTTCCAAAGAGCTGGCATTTCTTTTTTTCTTTGGTCTTCTATTGTTTTGGGGTTGACATAATAACATTTCCATTCAGCAATTAGCAAAGAAAGTCTTTGCCAAAGAGCAGGCCTAAAACTTCCCCAGAGCTAAAATTAAAATGTATATAATTACTCAGCTAAAGGTTTGAGATATGATTGTTTATATATTAAATTATTCTTACAAAAGGGATAGCCTGTTAGGAAGCAGTATAATTAAAATATAAACAATAAACTAAACAGGTAATAAAGCATTCATTATAGAGCACCTACCATTTACCTGGTATGTTTTATATGTTTTGTTCCAGTTACGTTTTTTAATAACACAAATTAATTTATTCCTTTAGCAAGGCTTGAAAGAATATTTGCATTTTTATGGAGTATTGGTAGGGTAATTTTGTTGTGTTTTTTTAAGACTAACACTACAAAAAAATCTTTTCAAATCTTTTATAAAAGCAATCCTTTTTCCATTTATAAATACAGCACTCACCACTTCAAGGTCAGCTTCATTTTTATAATACTTATGCAAAATGATCAGAGCTTACAAGGGAATCATCTGTACATACGTTGAATCTCTATATTATAATGGAGAGGCAACAGGGGATAAAAGTTGTCTTTTCAAAGAAAGATACATTTTGTCATTTTTCTTTAAATAAATCAATCAGACATTCAACAGTCACAGAATTTCTTGTTACAGAGCTTGCTCCTGAGTGAAAACGTACAGATAAAAAGATCTTGTAAAAGCCTGTATGCTCACTAAATATGAGCCTTCAGCAGGATGAGTGCGTGGAACAGAACTACAGAGGGCTGATGGGCTCTGTGTGTCCATGCATGCAAAGAAACACGCCAGAAAAAGCAGAGGAGGAAACGCTGCCCATGAGCCACCTTGTGAGCAGCACAGCAGCAAGGGCACGAGCAGGGTCCCTGCTGGGGCAGCTCTGCAAGGAGCCCTGTGTGCCCACTGCTGGGGCCCCAGCGCAGGCGGTGAGCACACCTGGGCAGGTGGTGGCACCTGGGCATTGAGCACACCTGGGCAGGCGGTGAGCACACCTGGGCATTGAGCACACCTGGGCATTGAGCACACCTGGGCAGGCGGTGAGCACACCTGGGCATTGAGCACACCTGGGCAGGTGGTGAGCACACCTGGGCATTGAGCACACCTGGGCAGGCGGTGAGCACACCTGGGCATTGAGCACACCTGGGCAGGTGGTGAGCACACCTGGGCATTGAGCACACCTGGGCAGGCGGTGAGCACACCTGGGCATTGAGCACACCTGGGCATTGAGCACACCTGGGCAAGTAGTGAGCACACCTGGGCATTGGTGGGCAGGCGGTGAGCACACCTGGGCATTGAGCACACCTGGGCAGGTGGTGAGCCTGGGCATTGAGCACACCTGGGCAGGCGGTGAGCACACCTGGGCATTGAGCACACCTGGGCAGGTGGTGAGCACACCTGGGCATTGAGCACACCTGGGCAGGCGGTGAGCACACCTGGGCATTGAGCACACCTGGGCATTGAGCACACCTGGGCAAGTAGTGAGCACACCTGGGCATTGAGCACACCTGGGCAGGCGGTGAGCACACCTGGGCATTGAGCACACCTGGGCATTGAGCACACCTGGGCAGGTGGTGAGCACACCTGGGCAGGTGGTGAGCACACCTGGGCATTGAGCACACCTGGGCAGGTGGTGAGCACACCTGGGCAGGCAGTGAGCACACCTGGGCATTGAGCACACCTGGGCAGGCAGTGAGCACACCTGGGCAGGCAGTGAGCACACCTGGGCATTGAGCACACCTGGGCAGGCAGTGAGCACACCTGGGCAGGCAGTGAGCACAGGTGGTGAGCACACCTGGGCAGGCGGTGAGCACACCTGGGCATTGAGAACACCTGGGCATTGAGCACACCTGGGCATTGAGCACACCTGGGCAGGTGGTGAGCACACCTGGGCAGGCAGTGAGCACACCTGGGCATTGAGCACACCTGGGCAGGCAGTGAGCACACCTGGGCAGGCAGTGAGCACACCTGGGCATTGAGCACACCTGGGCAGGTGGTGAGCACACCTGGGCAGGCGGTGAGCACACCTGGGCAGGCAGTGAGCACACCTGGGCATTGAGCACACCTGGGCAGGCGGTGAGCACACCTGGGCATTGAGCACACCTGGGCAGGCAGTGAGCACACCTGGGCAGGTGGTGAGCACACCTGGGCATTGAGAACACCTGGGCATTGAGCACACCTGGGCAGGCAGTGAGCACACCTGGGCATTGAGAACACCTGGGCATTGAGCACACCTGGGCATTGAGCACACCTGGGCAGGTGGTGAGCACACCTGGGCATTGAGCACACCTGGGCAGGCAGTGAGCACACCTGGGCAGGTGGTGAGCACACCTGGGCATTGAGCACACCTGGGCAGGCGGTGAGCACACCTGGGCAGGTGCCTGAGACACAGCAAACCTGGGGGCACCCTGCAGGGGATTCCCCCTCCTGTCTCCTGGCAGTCTTGTCCCTCCTGTTTCTTGTTAGGCTTTTTCTTAACTCAGACAAATGCCTAACACAGAACACGGTCAGGCTTGGAATGGGATCTGCTCTGTGCTACGATCCTTCTGCCACTACGCTGCTTTTGAAATGTAAGGCCTGGTTAGGGGTGAAAATTCCTCCTGTGCAAGGTCCAGCAGCACTGTTTTATAGAACAAGTTTTTAGAACAATTTTAGAACAATTTTTATAACAAGTTTTATAATGTCCTCATTGCCAACACAGCCAAGTTGCTGAGGTAGGTGACACAGAGTAAACAAAGCTCACTTCCTCTACATTCCCTGCATGGTCTGCCTCCAATCCCCACCTTGGAATGGCCCCATGCCATTCACACCATTCCATCTTCAACTCTTCCCCCACTGCCTGCTCTTCACCTGATTATGCCATTCTGCAGCACATCACAGTTAAACTTTTGAAGGAACGAGAATAGCTCACAAATGAAACCAAAATATAGATAAATATTAATTATAATAAGGGAAGAAGGTCTTGAGAAAGAAAGAGCTGCTATATCAAGCAGGAGTTCTTAAAATAAATAATGAGTCAGGAGAAACAAAATATGTTCACTTACCAAAATCATTTCTACATAGACTGCTGTAAAACTTCCCATATGGGGTAAACAGATGTTAGCACATACTAGGCAACAACAGATACCCCTTGCCTGACATCTTGCACATTATTTGATTGGATTATATTTTTATCAGATAAAAATAGTACTTCTAATATAATGTGAGGCAAGAGGGTCTATATGTTCAAGCAACCAGCTTCTGATATTTTTAGATCTATTCAGAGCAGACTGTGTAATCTTGGACATTTCATATTTTTCGTGCTCACATGCACTTTTAGGCTCAGAATGGTCATTTTTCCCCTCATACCTTTCTTGGTAAGCACAAAAGAGACTCCAATTGCTTTTTTACACCAACTCACAAGAGCCTCTAAACCCAAAGTCTCCACTCCAAAGTGCCCCATAACCCATTTAATCTTGTATTTGAATAATTTCTCACAACGTACACAAAAAAAAAATATATACCCAGAGCCAATTGTCAGATGCCTTTGCAACAAACTGATGTTAAAATCAGATAGGAAGTTTGAACTGAGAGCTGCTCTTGCCCTCTTTAACTTTTACTGAAGAGTAAAGAGAAAGCTGAATCAAAACCTAATCAATATTCTCCATGAACACCTATTCCTAAACTTCTCTGAACGCATCAGAGGATGAAGAACATATTAGACTTCTTAATTTTTGAACAGAGTAATGATTAGATTTCACTGTTGACCAGTAGCTTCATGATCCCCTCCTGGGAATACACAAAGAAATTAGGCTTAATTACTTTACTATAGCATCATTAATTTTTTTCTTCAATTTTCAGGTCTTCATAACATTGTCAAAACACCAAATTAAGAAAAATGTGAAACAGGGGTAGGTTTATGCCTTTTAACAGTGCTTGCCCTGGTGGGCCCTTGCTCCCTCATTGCTCCCTGCAGCATTCACCCACCACATCGTGGGGAGCTCCCCCAGGAATGCCACAACAGATATTTCCCAAAATATTTTAACAGGGAAGCTTCACTTTGAAGAGAGCCAGCGTGATGACAGCAGCTGTGATGGATTACAGGCAGACCTACATTGTGCCTGAAATACCCATGCCTGCACAGGAGGGGAGAGCAGAAGGAGAGCACATAAAGATGTGTCAATCCTTTTGCCCCTTATTCCCGAGTGGTCCCAAATATTGGCTTCACTGGAAACATCCCAGGAGTGTGCCTGCACTGACCTGAAGGCAGGCTCTCTGAAACATCCCTTCAGTGACTGACTGAGGACTCAGGGCAGGAGAAATGCAGGAAACCTCCTTTGCTACATCAGAGCAAGGAGCAGGAAAACTGCTTTATTGTACTGATAGATTACAAAGGAGTTTGTGGCAGTAATTGGAAAAAGTATTTAAAAGTCTGACTGACTGTCAGGCATTGTGGGAGAAACAATTAGCAACGTGGTTTTAAAATGCACCAGAGACTGTTTTGAGTGAACCTCAAAAGAAAAGAAATCCTTTTAAGTTTCAAAATATTTGGATCCCAGGTGAGTTCATCACAACTCTTCTTCTTTTGCAACAGCTTCATCCCTTTTTTTTTAAAGTGGATTCTGTCCTCCTTCCCATCCTCATTCTACTAGAGTTAATTATCAAAATCATTCCAAAAACTTTTGTTCTCCTTTCCCAATTACGATTCTTCCCTCTTTTTTTCCCTCAGTGATGACTGTCTGCACACCATCAAAAGAAGTTACCCCTAACATTATGTCTCATGACATCTGTAACTAAATAGCTTACCATCAGTATTATATTTAACAGGCAATTAATACCACCCTAGAAATACAACAGCATGCATCATTTTGCTCCAGTTGTTGTTTAATACTGTCACTTGATCTTAACAAATAAGCCTATGGAAAACTGGAATTTTTGCTTCCAGAAATGGGTGCCATAATGCAAAATAGCTTTCATTATATCTAATTTCTCAAAATTACATTTCTCTATTCTGCAAAAATCTTCAATTGTTTGCAATCTCCAGAAGAATTGGTGCTGTACTTCCCTCTACCCACACCATTTCTGTTGCATTTGTGTTCACATCTGCTACATCTGCTTCCTAAGACTCGCTCCATTGATTTCTGAGGTTTGGTGAAAGTGAGAAATGGTGTATTTACCCTTCTTAATTAAAAAATATTTGGACCCACAGATCTAAATATTCATTTTTATCTGAGATTCACATTTTCTCCTTGCAAAACTATGTCCACACACACACATTTGTTTTATTATTAGGGAAATCAGAGGAAAATGCAACTTCTGTCTACAAGCAGAGCAGCAGCAGCAGCAGCCACAATTAGGAACCCAACACAGGCAACCTTTGCTTTGGTTGAAAGGAATTGATTGGGATACCACAGCATGTAATTATACACTAAGAAGCTACAGCAAACGAGTGTGAAAAGCCCAGCAAGATCCTAGGAGCAGCAGCACCCTTCCACAACAAGTGCCAAAGCAAGCATTCAAGGAAGCTGGACTGAGCAATGTGGCTCTCACACAGGGACACACACAGTGCGCTCCATGAGTACATCAAAATAACCTTTTTCTATTTACATAATAACTTACATAAGAGGCAAATGTCAGGAAGTCACTTAAAACTCAAATATGTCTGTTTCTGAGCAGCTTAACTGACATGTTGTTGCTATTCCCAGAGTCTGAATTCCTGGAAACCAGGAGGCTGACACAAATGAACAATTTACATTTTTAAGCCAATGTAATTCGATTCATCCAAGATAAAGATTTTGATTAATTGTATTAATCTCTACTTAGAGGAAGTGCATTATGTTACTGTAGCCTCAGCCCTGGATTGATTTGTTAATTTATTCCAAAAGGCAAATATATCTTTTTAAGTGATGTATTTGTTCTGGCTTTAACTTTGGAAGTGAAGGGCCAGGCCTAGAAACACTGCTGTGCCCCTGCTCCCTCCCAGAAGGCATGTTGGAAAGTAGCAACTCTGATGTTTCTGCTTCTACCTCAAACCTGGCTAAAATAGGTCAACAAGTTCAAATTTCTAGACTGACAAGTCCCACATGCTTTCATTACATATTCTTGTTTCATTCTCATTGTTTAGCATCTTAAAAAGTATGCGTGTGTTTATGTGGGCAGGGAGGGGATACTGTTTAAAAGGATAAATAGAAGTGTGGAATTATGTTAGATGAAAACATTTTATTTTGGGGCAAAACGCAATTATTTATTTGGACTGGCTTTTTTTTACTTTCTTTTTTAAGGAAATTTTAAAAAAGATTCTTTGATTCAATTTGAAGTGATTCTGTATCTGATTCTCAGGCTACAGATCAAGAATTCCCCTGTCAGAAGGTCAACTGTGTATTGAATTTGAAATAAAGCTGTAAACAGCTGGGTTTTAGGTGAAGCTTGGCATTTTTACAAATCTACTAATGAGTAATATTTCAGCAAAAATAAGAAAAAAGAAGCAGCATGCTTGAGCTGTGTTATCTTCTTCATCAGTTATAAGCAGAGGCTTTTTAATGCTGGAAGGGTCTGAGTTTCCTTCTCCATCAGTGTTTATTTCAATGGCATCCAGTTTTCACACCTGCCACTTTGGATATTCAGTTTTGCTGTCTACTTCAAGATGGGTGTTTTGGGCAAGGAAGAACATAAGGGAAAGCCAGGAAGAGAAGCAAAGAAAAACAGCAATGAAGCAGTTGTCCTCCTCAATAGGTAAAAGCTTTCTCACAAATAAGGTATCAGCCCATGCTCATACAGTTCATCTTGAGATTCATTTACCTGACAAATTACCCCCCCAAACTTCTAGCTTCATTATTTCCTTAGATAATTATGCCTGCATTTTTTATTTCTGGAGTGATTTGTGATGGTAGCGAGCATCTGGCATCGTGTTATACACAACTTTCTCTCCAATTAATGTGAGGAAACAAATGTCATTTTAGGGATGTTTTGTTTTCCATAAAGGTTATGTCCTAGGTAAGCTTCAAGTACAAATATAAACACACACACACACACTTTTTCAAGCACTCAAATCCAGTCCAGTGAATGCAAAATCAGTTGCATAACAGAGCATGTGTAACCTTTCTCCCTTCTATGATTATTATAAACATGGCATGAGCTCTTCAGAAGGAGCAGTAGGGAACTGTTCTTCAGAGAGACTCGTGTCTAATAAAAGCCAACAGGCACTAAGCCCTGCATTTCCCTCTACCTGAGGACCTCCCTGCCTACCAGGGCATTGCTCTGGAAGCATTTATTGCCTTTTCAATGCATCTCACTTTTTGTCTTTCTTTTCCTCCTCACTAATTTCAGTGGTACCCACATCTGGTTCCCAAAATGAGGATGGAAATTTTTTAAATGTCTGTGGGGATGTTTACTATAGACAGAGATAATTCTGTCCCAAAACTGGCTGTGCATGTGCTGGAGGGTATCAAATTCAGGCCTATCCTCAGTGCAGATACTCTCTGCACCCAAGTATAGGTATCAAAACTAACTGAGCCACTTGAGCAAAAGATGCAAGCATGTCTTTCAATCCTTCAGATTTTCAGATCCTTTGTTGAGATTTATATCTCCTGTTCACCTTACAACTACATGGACTAAGCAGGTAGTTTAGCCTAATTTCTCTTGACAGTTCATAGTTGCAATGAGCCCCTTCTTTGTATCTTGGAACAGTATTTTACAGGTGGCTTCTCCTTCCTGTACATTTTGTCCCAGTTGAAGATGCATCCACCTTTCATTTACTTTTTGTTTTGTGGGGGTGGTGGGGTGTTTATTTCAGCTCTTGTTCAGACTGTGTTTAAAATTGCTTCCTGCCACCACTCATGTATTTCTACTGCTGTTTGCCAAGATAAAAATGTCATCTGTGGAGACCACATGCACTTTGTGACTTACTAAAAAACGTAGTGGTACACTAACTCTATCCCACAAGGGAAGATAAAAACAATTCCAGACAATCAAGGAAATCAGTGTTTCTTTGGGGGTCCTACCTATTCCCTAACAGGTACACTGTTTGTTCTACCACCCCCTGGATACTCACTGGGTATCATCCCCTAAGCTTGCCCAGCAACAGGACCACTGCCCCGAGCTGATTGTTTTTCAAGAGTCAACTTTAAAATTGACCAAAAAACGCCAAAAATTTTGAAGATACAGGAGCAGAGAGCTTTACCTTGGATGTGAATCTCTCTTTATGAAGACATTAGCCCTTTTGGGCACCTCAGCTCTGCCAGGCCATGCAATATTGAGGCTACATCCCCTGCTCCACTCTGGTGCACACAGGGGCCAGCCCAGGACACCATGACAGCCCCGCTCTGGGACAGGAGCATTTGCAAAGATCAGATTAACAAATCATTCCTCTGACAGAGGAATTCATATTCTCTGAAGCTTTTGTATTCCAGGAGAGCTTCACAGAACTGAATAATTACTGAAGAGAGAACCCTGATAAAAACAAATTTGAATTAATGCTGTAAAAGTGTTAGTGCTGAGGCTGAAGGGTTTCTGACCGGAATTTAGCCAATGTATCTACATCTTAACATTTGTAGGCAATGCCACCTAGGAAATCTCACATGATCTACCAGACATGCCTGTGCAGCAGGTCTCCTCCCAGTTGAATACAGCTAGCTGACAGTACCTGAGTTCTCCCCAGTGAAGTTCCATCCAAATGAATATCCAAATTCAGTGTGTAAGGGTTGTCTACAGACTAATTCCTCATTAAAGTACAACCTGAGCTGTGGAGCCAGTCATTTTCCACATCACTGCTTGTGACTGATGTGGCTGTGGCATCAAAACAATTTTACTGCATCACCCTAACCTCAATTGAACATAACAAGAAGAAAATCATCTGTAAAGATGAAAGGTGCACTTTAAAGAAATATATAATTTAAAAACTGAGAACAACAAATTGGCCACTGGAAAAAAATTTATCGTGATCTAAACTCTGCTGTAAACCAACCTTTGCAATGATGGGCACTACACATACAAGCTTGCAAATAGCAGTAAACTCGACTGCAGCCAGCTCGCTGAAACTGCAGGGAGGCTTTAAGTGAAGTCGACAGCTGCTCGTCCACTGTCTTGTTCCTGACAGACTCAATCAGGTACTGTCTGAGCTCCTAAAGATGTCCAGATCTGAAACTATGTTGTTTATCTCTATTTTCTACTTCCTAAAATACAACTCATGAGTGCTGCAAGATAGGGCTGTCAATCTCTAAATATAACAGGGGATTCATACCCTGTTGTCCACTGGTTTCTGCTTTTCTGCTTACAAATCCATGATATAAATTAAATGCCATGAAACTGCTTATTATCTTTTTGTTTTCCATTCAAATTCTCTGGATGTGTTATTTGCAGCTAATTTTATTTCCCCCAGTATTGTCTGAAAGGAGGGAGGCAATTACAGGTACATTTACTAAACTAGGTATCCTTTTCAATTACACTCATCCTGAGCTTTGAAAGTTGGCAGTTTGGTCTTTATTATGGGAAAATAATTTTTACAAGGACACATCAAAATGGAATGAGTATCTGGGGGGAGAGGAGGGAGGGTTTTTGCTGCTTGTGGCTACCTCATTACATGGCTGAAATTGCAACTATTTGTAATGCTGTCTTTGTACAACACACAGCACCAGTGTCAGCATTGCTCAACATTCTTGGACACAGATTTATTACCCAGAAAACTTTAATAGGGGTGAATGTTTCATTTATGGCTTCATTTAAAAATATTAACCTATTAGCAAGGCAGATGGATGGAAACTAGTTTCCATTTCCTCTTGCAGGGCTTTATGCCATGTTGCAAACACGGCTGTCTTCAGTTAGGAATATTGGTCTACTGAGGTCAATACAAAATGCAAATTCACTTCAATGATACAAAAATCAATTCTTAAAATCTGTGATGTCCCCAAACCTTTCAAGACAGTTTATTAATGTTGGTTGATGAAGCCCTATAAAGCTGCTGCTTCTTGTAAAGAAGAGACTAAACCAAGGTGGAAGTGTCAAGAGTTCACAGACGGAAGAAAGAAATGCAAATATGCTCAGCTTTCTTGTGGGGTTGTTTTTATAAGACTAATGACCACATGCAGAAGTACAACATAGAATTCAATAGAAACATAATGACCTTAAATGGGATTTTGTCCATCTTTTAACAACTGAATTTTTTCCACCCATGAAGAAGCATCAAGGGTCACACCAGACACACTTACTGCTGAACATCAAAGGCAGTCTCTCAAAAGCTCAGTGTGCATCAAACAAATAATTGATGCAACAAATGAGGACCAACTCATCATATTTTGTTGGTGTAAAAGGCATTCAGCTGAATCCCTGGAGAAATTTTACATTGCAAAACCTGAACTATATTCATTATTCTCCCCATTTACTCAGTTCAGTCTTTCAACATACTCCAAGGCAGTTAAAGCTATTCAATAAAGCCAAAAGAGAACGTAAACAACTGAGTGAGTTTTTATAATGAGGACACCCACACATCCATTGCATGCTAAGACAGTGCCCTGTCACAGTCAAATATCACAGAAGCCCTAATGCCTGTAGGAGAGGATGGTATTAAACTACTACAGTGCTTCTCTAGCACATAAACTTCAATCTTAAATGATCTGAAATGACTGAGGTATTTAACATTGTTTTAGGTTTCCATATCTGTAACTCCTGCATGCATGTTTTATTTCCCTTGCAACAGGAAAATGTAGAATTCCATTGCCAAGAGTGCCGTGGGAACCAGATAGTTTTTCAGAGGATGGTTATAACAGAGATGATTATTCAGTTATCAGCATCAAAAACAGGACTTAAAAGAATACACATTGGTGCCTGCAGAATACTATCTCAGTAGCAGCTTTCATGATCTGTCAGGAAAAGAAACATACCCACTGAAAGCCATGGAAACCACTTCTAGGAAAGAGTCAACAAATCCTTTTTGTCAAGTCCTTGAAGTCTGCCAAGATCTCTAATATAATTAGCAAAGGTTTCTTTCAGAAGGCAAGGCAATCTAGGAGTTACTGCTTTGGGCTGAGATGAAACAGTTGAGAGCCGATTCTGTGACTGCCACTGGTCTAGTGAACAGTCCTGGGCAACTCCATGTGCTCTCCTCTAATTTTGCTGGGATCAAGGGAATAAAGCCAATTGTGACAGTTTGAGAAACATGCCTGTGTCTGCCCATGAGTTTCTGTGGTTTTTGAACAGCTTTTATTCTCATATCCTTCCAGACAAAGTAAAACTTCCATTCTGGAGCAGAAACACATCACCAAGGGAACAAAAAGCTTAGAAAACTAGAACATGGCCATTGTGACACAGTTGACATCAAATACTCTTCAAAAGAAGGCATAAGCAAGAAGGAAGCATTGGTCATGATAACCTAAAAATCAGCACACAGATATATATGTATTATGTATATGTATTTTTATCTGTATACATGGCATTCTGTAATTCTGTAAATAAAATCTTCTATCCCCCCCACCCCCAAAAAAAGCAAACTCGGCTGAGCATTTTGCAGGCCCAGTTAAAACCAGTGCTGGCAACTTGGCCAGCAGCTGCACCCCAGACAGCCCATTTATAAGCAGCTGAACTGAACCCCAGCTGTGCTATGTCAGTGCTATAAACCCAAATTTGAAATCTCAAAATACAACAACTGCATTTTGTGTACTGCATTCTCCCCTATCTCTGTGCAGAGCAGTTCACAGTTTTTCATGAGACTTGGGATGCAACAGAAGCCCAAGTGGTTCTTTTCACACTGCTCACTGCAGAGCCTGCAACTGAAATACAGAAATACCAATAAGGAGCTTTGTGGCCTGAAAAATAAAGTGTCTTTTTGTTTCATTGCTGCTATGGATGAACTCCTAAACAATGCCCCTTATTGACAGAGCACCCCATTGTTGCGTCCCTACAATAAATTAACCCACTGCATCAGTGAATGATCAGTCCCTTTACAACCACATTTATTCTACAAAGAGCTAAAATAAGGAATAAGCTTGTACATTTGGGAGGGCTCTAGACACTGGATACCGTTAGTGTGATATATTTTCAGAAGAATTTCTCACAGAATAAGCAGGGGAATAGAAGAAAGCACTTAATTCCATTTAACTGCTACAGGATATAATCGTACCTCTCTACCTCATCTTTACTACCCCACAGCACTTAGAAACAGACCAATAGAACAAATATTTTGTCCATTATTTAGACAGAGGATAGACATGTGGAAGTTCTTCTTTTCCTTGCAGTCAATCCTACTTTATTTTTGTAAAAACTCTTTACAGTCCAACGAGTTAAACACTGGCAGACAAGCAGCTACAGCTGAAGCACGGCTGGGAGCAGCCAGATCCCAATCCTGCAATGTGTTTATCTGCAAAAAGTGAGAAAGTTATCACCCACTGCTGGCTTCATTGTTCTCATTTCCAAATTTGGAGTGAGAGAGCATGATAACAGATAGTAGATATGGAAAAGAAAACTCAAAAAACAAAACAACCACATTTCTTAATTCTAGGCATTGGGTATGAGAAGGAATGGCAATTAGAACAAATTATCTAAATGCCTCACTAGTGCAGTGAGGTGCATTTTAATATAATCAAATTATTGCAATAATTTCAAAAGATAAATTTGTTTTTTATCACTTCACATTAATTTGGTCAAGTATTAGTTCCAATTTAAAACTGAATTAAAAACATTTGTGGTTTTCTTCTCAAATCTTGAAATGAACATCTGTTTTCCTCAAAGCCTGCTAATAGCAACTGAATGAGTCTCCAGGTATACTCCCTTTGTTCTCCTTTTTTTCTTCACTGGGGTTTTGCTAGCATAATTAACTCACATGCATCATCCCATTTTACAAGAATGACAGGCCTCAAGAGCATCAGCAACCAAAAAAATTAGAACCACAAAGAACTTAACTGCTTTAGTAGTTTAGTTTAGTTCTCCTACAGAAGGACCACCATGAAAAGGTTAGGAAAGACAAATCAAGGATCAAAGCAGGAATTCCCTACAGTTTACTCATGGCAGGAGGCTGAGCTCTAACCTAAGGATATTTACCCTTGCATCATTACAGAAGAGATGCACACTGCAAACCTCTCCATTCAAGAACTGTCTTTTAAAAAGCCATACAAAGCTGAATCAAGGCTTAGACTAATTCTGGGAAATACACTTGCATCCTATAAATTAATGAAAAAGTTGTTTTGAGGTTGGCCAGATAACCAATGATCAAAGTGGGACACTATTTTCTAAAAGAGTTTTGTTAATTGTTCCTTCCAGATGGGGATAACAACTTGCAGTTCCATTCATCAAGAAAAGTTGGCATTTCAAAATCTTCCCACGGATACCAGAATCCCCAAGGGCAAGTCCATTCTTTACCCATCAGCCTCTTTACCTTTCCTCATCGTGAGTTCATCACAAACTTTTAAAAGTGGTAGC
Source organism: Emberiza elegans (assembly GCA_024865655.1). Taxonomy (NCBI): domain Eukaryota; kingdom Metazoa; phylum Chordata; class Aves; order Passeriformes; family Fringillidae; genus Emberiza; species Emberiza elegans. Next base: position 27,773,215 of record JALJVW010000241.1, on the reverse strand, counting down.
TGAGCACAAATTAACAGGAGCATGTGATGTAATCTTCACAAAGGACATAGTGAAATTTATTCCAAATCATAGAATTTAGTGAAATTTATTCCAAATTCATTTAAATTTTCACTCCTGAACATGCCCTTATTCAATATTTATCAGAAATTTGCTGAAATCCATTCTATGTCCACATCATTGACTTGTGCTGGGATTTCATTCTTCACTTTCTGAATCCACTTATTCCCCAAAACCCAGACAACTTTGACCCCACAGGCTGACACCAACTTTAATATTTCAGGGGTTTTTTGTGTCCAAAACCACGGACTTGAGGTCCTTCTGGCAGGTTTCATCTGGCCCATGAGACAGGTAAGATCATACACCCATACACTTTAAACACATCCTTAAACACATCCTTTCTTACCCTTAGAGGCTTTACCTCTTGGGTCACAAACTAGAATTTGTTGCTATGGGAGTCTGTGGAGGCAAACATTTCCAACAAGCTCAAATAAAAGGCTAAAAATAATAAATATATATATATAGCTAGATATATATAGATAGATATAGATATATATATCAAGAGAGGATATTCTTATGCTGAGGAGATGTGGAGCAGTAGAAGGTGGGAGGCTTGACTATTTTCCTCTAACATCTTCTGCCACTATCACAGACAGAATGCTGGAGATGTTGGCATAACGCAGTAGGGAATTTAAGTTACAATTATTGTTATTTTTCCAAAAATACATTTTTGAGCTCGGTCATCTATTTTATTCCAATTTGATCACTAGCTCTAGCTTTTCTTCTCAGTTGTAGTCTCCAAAATACCTTCCTTTATTTAACAGCAAACAGTTCCGATTTATTTTGTTGTTCTGTCTTATCCTGATATGAGCCATTTTACCTCTTCCATGTAAAGATCATGCTAAAGCAGCACTCTTCTACCTGAGTGTCCAGCCTGTGACAAACTCTGCAGAACTGAAGCTAAAAGAAAACTAAAGGAAGCATAATTTAGGATTTGGATCCACTGCATTGCAAACATACGGCAAGAAGCAAGCTTTAAACCAGGCCTGATTCCACGGGTTTAAAAAACAGATATTATACAAAATACTACACAGCCAAGGTCAGAACTGCAGCTGAAGTGTGCAAGTGCAAGAAGCAGCCTAGCACTCCACTGCTCAAGAGATGAATGTTCTGTAAACAGGCTGGTTTGAATTCAGCCTTTTGTGACAGACCCACACACATACACAACACCAAGGAACCAGGTAACAATGACAGCAAATGAAACCATCATCCTTTTCTCTACCTGACTATATGGTAAGGTCTGGTGAACTTCTGGGAAGAGGCCAGAGTGGATATCTGAATTCAAGCCTGAAAATCTACTCAATGCAAAGAGAATGTGTCTACATCCTCATCTAGAACTCTTGTCTAATAAATATATTCATGCACACAATGCACCCTTGTATTATGGCTTAAGAGCTCACTCTCAGTCAATTTATAGAGAAGGAACAAATACTGCAGAATAATTACCACATGTGTATGCCTAAAGCAGTAATACAGGTCTACTGGCTAATCTGCACCTATTTTCTTCTCAAGAATCTAAAGTCTGTGTGGTTAAGGCTCTTCTAAATGCCTTTTTTATTTAATTCTGTAAACATATATGGAAAAATACACGTTATTTAAGTACATGTACCCTATAGGATACTTAACATATGCATGAAGTCTATTTATTATGAAAACACTACATCTAAGAATATAATACATTTTAAAGTATTTTTTCATACATATATCACAGTTCATGCATATATCAAAAATAGTGCTCAAATATGATGAAAATGATGAATGATATCCAAATGCATTAAGCACATTATTACTTCAGATAAACAATCCTTAAATTATTCTGATTTATTTTTCAATTTTGCTAGAAAGCATATTTACAGAAATAAGATAGGGTTTTAAGACATGAAACTGGATGTAAATCATTAACCAGACAGCTACCCTTTTCTTACTCTGAAACTATTGAACCAGAGGTATTAATGTAGGCTTACAAGTATAATTAATGGTGAATTTTGAAACTTATCATTACAAAGTACCAAAATAAATAGAGAAATGTGGTGTAGAAGTTCATTTACACACTAAGATTTAATATTTGTACATTATTTCAGTACAACTGAAACTCTCAATGAAGCCTCCCCAAATATTGGCAACTTTAGGCCATTCAGTCGCAAAGCTGAAAACAGAGCACGAGTAAATTGTATGTCTTATACAGCATTTTTTATAGGTTCAAAACCACTTTAAAAAGAAGGTGATGATCCCTATTTGACATATGGGAACAGAAGAAACAGAAGCAAGAAAAAGTGATTTCCTGAAGTTAGACCTGCTGCCACAGCCTGGGACAGAAAGCTCTGTTTCTGTGTCAGTGACTGACCAGAAAACTGGTGTGAAGATGAATTCTATGGTCTCCCTTCAGAGAGAGGTGCAAAGAGCAGCCACTGCTTATGGCTGTCCATAGGAACATGTTTGATTTCAATACATTTTAAGGAGTGGGTCAGTATCATCAGGCGATTCTTACAAAGGGGAAACCAAGGCACACGGCACAGTGATGGCCTGCCTGGGTCCAGGGTGGGCCAGCAGGCAAGCCACAGAGCTGGGAACGGAAATAAAATTCCAGATTGGTTATGTATGCCCTGCTCAAAATGCGAAGGATTATTTCTTTTGTACTCATTTATTTTTTAAGTCTTTATATTTAAGAAACAGAAGTATTTCTTCCCATCCGCCCCCCAAAAATATACAAAAAAGAGGGATCTCTATGTAAACAGATAGAGAATTCACAAAAAAGTCCTAACCTGCAAATGAAGTGTCAGTTTTAAATATTTGAAACCCATGCACTACCACTGCACTATCTATTACAAGGTAATACATTATTCATCTTAATTGCAAGTATCTAATTTTCAATGTAATGCCAATATTCCCATAAGCATGAAATATCCTTCCCTTGATTACAGATTTTAAAATATATATTTTATTGGGTTAACTGATGTCTACTCATCAATTACTCATTCAAATGTGCTGAATAACCTTGCTCTTCCATGCTTCTGTTTAGGTCTAACTGGCAGATAATTTGGAAAGGAAGATCAATGATGGACAGAAGTGAACTGTTCCATACCACAAGTTGCCCATGTCTTTAATCATCACTGTTGTCAAAGAAAATGTAACTAAGAAAATCTTTAATCATTATTAGTAAACTTGATGAATATAGAAAAAAACTAAATTGCAACAGGCAGAGCTTGAGTGATGGCAACGATCAGTCATTAATGTTTCAAACTGAAAGGCATTTTCCATGTATCATCTATTACACCAAATTAAACACGTGTCAGCCAGTCAAATAAAGGACATTGATTCATTGATAGAAGCCCAAAAGACAAATAGTACATCTGAATGAGTCCATCAGTCTTTACAGAGTTATTTAAAACAGAGTCACAGTATTTAATGAAAGGTTGAATTGGTCTTTGGCTGGTTAATGCATTCTGTTCCCAGTCCAAATCAGAGAGTTTAAGAAAGTTATTTGAGGTCATTTCTGTGCTCCACCACTCTCCTTCTGGTCATTTCCATCCAGTAATACTCTTTTGTGTTGCTGTCCACTTTGCTTCATCACCTTATGATTAGATAAGTTGCAGACATACTTTATCCTTCCTTTATTCAATTTCTTGGTATATTTAAAAAAGAAATGTCATTTCTAGGGATCACCAATGGGGTCAGTTTGCAGAACAACACAGACAAAGCCACAGTGCTTCTACAGTAAGTAAAAGAACTTGAACTCCAAGTCAGAGGAATTCTCAAAAGCCAAGGAAAACTAGTAGAAAGAAGAACTTAAATGATGGAATCGTATTCAGCAAGAAATACTCTGAACAACAAAGAATCTAGAGACAGCAGCCTTTAAACTGGTGGGTTTTTGCCTCATAGCACAATAATAGAACATTTTTCTCACATGACATTAGGTAAAATTTTATTACAAAAATCATCAAGATCAAGAATTTTGTGAGCTTTAAAAGAAAAATAACTGACACTAACTCAGATAAAATGTGTGCCGAATTTTAAAAATTAATTGTAATAAATATTTTGGAAATGATTGCAAATCTAATGTTGCAGGTCCTCTCTCAAAGCGTACCAGCAACTTTAGCATGTGGGTTTACCCCAGAGTTCTCCTGGTTTCCTTTGGCCCATGTGGTGCTGGGCATCAGCAAAGCTTGATTTCATTTCATTTCCCAGCTGGTACATCTCTGGGATCTGCTGTGGCCAGGCTGTGGCTACACTGCAAGGACTTCAGAGCACCAAGCATCAATTCACCCATCCCAGGACATCTGAGGCCATCAGGAAGGGAGAGCTGAGATCACAATGATTAATTTCTTATGTCTTAGCAATTGCTCTATGCACTCCAGGGAATGCAGGGGTAATTTCAGATGTATGAGCAGCCTGCCACACTGATCATCTCTCAGGAGGTAATTACTTTTGGTCAATACCAACTTATTTGCTGCAGTCTGGCAAGTGTTTGCCTAAAAGAAGGATGCTGATAAAAAGCGATTACCTTATTTGCCCATTGTTGGGGAACTACACCACTGCTGGGAATTTGCTTTCTGAGGGAGATAAAAGCACCAGCAAGGAAGCCTGGGAGCAATCATGAGAAGAAAAGAGTAAAGAGGAGGCTTTTCAAGGCCTCTAATTTGAACTCCATTTTTAGGAATGAAAACTTGGCGCTGGAAAAGGAATGCAGTCTGGTCTACAAAAAGGTATGGAGTCTGTCTCAGATTTCAGCTAATGCAGATGCCAACACATGGACCTAAACCCAAAGGAGCAGAATTTCCTATAGCCTGATAGAAGCAGAAACTCCTAAGTCTTTAAATGTCCAGGGTCTGAGGGACAAAGGGAATCCAACCCTGTGTTACTGTAAATTTTTATTTCTACCAGTTGTGACAAAACCCCCAATCTTTCAGTATGTGACACACAGGTAAGAGGTGCTACAGCTCCTCCCCGAGCCTGCAGTCAGCACAGAAGAGTAAAGTGGCACTGGGAATGCCCCTGGACCCTTTCTGAAGATGCATTTTTAGAACCCACAGCCCTGGATGCATTGCTATCAGTACAGGAAAATTCAAACTTGATCACAGAAATTAGGAGTGTTACTCAAGGACATGTTCTGCTCCAGACCAAGTTCTAGGAGTTCATCCATTCACACCCTCATAACCATTACCTTTCTTCTACACAAGACAGAAAGAAGGTTTTTGTGATGTGGCTCTGCTATGTAAGGCCTTAAGAGTCATCGTCTCATCTAAATTTTCCCTCCTCTAAGATTACTTTGGGGTTTTTTTCCAATGACAATAATCTCTGATTGACAAACTGAGTTGATTTTAAGTGTCAGGGAGTCTGATCTAGCCAATTTTCCAATCAATATATGACCTAAGCTTTTGCTATAATGCACTGAAAACCAAGTCATCACAACAAAGTAAACTGCAGCAATGGAATTATAGTGTTCTGCTTTATTAATAGAGGGCTCCATTTCTCCTAATTTCCCTTACACAATAACCACATGGCTCAGCATCACAAAACAAACCCATTGCTAAGCTGGCTTAAGTCAACAGTCCAGCTCCTTGATTTCTTAGGATCAACAAAAGAAAAACCAAAAACCAAGAGTGCTAAGTCTGTGACATTCACTGACAAAGAGATAAAGCATCTGAATTGCACTTTATTGTTGAAAGAACATGAAATAATGATAGCCCTACTACAAATGAAGTGATAGAAAGGCCTGAAAGAATGTTCCAAACTGCACTTGGGTGAGGCAGCTGCACCTGTAACTGACCCTGAATCCAAATATTCCCTATTGATCTGCTGCTCCTGCCACCCAGCCCAGCTACTGTGGGCAGGCAGGACAGCTAGTGGGTCACGGAGCTAGTTGAAATAACAAGCCATGAGTTTAAATCAGAGATTAGTTCAGTTTAGTATAACCTAGATGTCAACTTTCTCATTAGGAAAAATCACTGTGGTAAAACAGTGAGGTAAGAGGCTAAAATAAAATCTGTCCAATGACTTTGGCACTCTCTGCCCACACTCTGTAGGTAGCTCAGTACAGATCTGACAAGGTTTGTGTTGGCTGCTTGGTTTCTTTGACATCTAAAGGCAGAAAGTGCGATCTGATCCTAAGTATGACTTAAATCATTCATAAACTAATATAAAAATCCTTATTATCAATTTTCACTGAGAGAGGCCATTAAGTAGAACTCCTGGCATTTTTCAATCATCCAATTTTCTCAAAAGGAGCATTTTCATGGCTAAAACTGGTTTTGATCCTATAAATCGGGATCATCCATCAAATTTTGAGATCCAGTCAGACAAAGTGTGGAAGTCCCTGTTATATTTTGTTAATGTATTATTCCAAACCAACTATGGAGAACTGCAGAGTCTGGGAAACAAGGATGAACACAAGGATCACTTCAGAGAGGGAATAATTGTAGACCAAACAAGGTAAAGCAGAACCCAAATTTCAGAGGAAAACAGAATATTGCCCTTACCAAAGCTCAAACATTTTATTGGACAGAGGACTTCACTGGCTGCATTTGATTTCTCTATCAAACCCCTAAATTAAAAGATTTTCTTACAGTCTTTCTTATAGTCTATGCCTATAAATTCATACTCATACTATTTAACTACAATCAAAGTCAGTGTGCATTACTTTTATTATATCTAGGGATAGTGAATGCACAAAACCAGAAGTTCCATTCTACATAAACACGTATATAAAACTTGCTTGCCAATTTGAATAAACTCATTTGTAACCTTAGCAACATAGCTAATGAACCAGATTTCTATTGGTAGTATTTTTAATAGCTTATATCATACTTCATTTGTTAATCTTGAAGGGAATTTACTATTTATTGGGAGCAATAGCAGCTAACTCGAACCCTTCTCATTGAATTACATTTAAAATTCACTATTTGCTTATAAATATTTTAATTAAATACAAACAGGATTCTTGCAAGGCAAACCAAAAACATTCCCAAAATACAAATACAAGTCTCTGCATGCTCTCTCCAAATTTATCATTTGCTTTCCATCATAAGTTTGCCTTTTCAATGCTGTAGAGTTATATAATAGAAATATAGATAAAATATCAGAACAATTCCAGTAATATTCAAATTATGAGAAGCAGAAGATTCAAGATGTTTGCTGAACCCCTTCCCTCCATGACACACTTGTTCTTAGACATCAATGGATGTCTCCAAATATTCCTGTCACTCTATTAGTGTTAATGTCTTCTACACAAAACAAGTAGCCCTCAATTTTCAGTCTTTGCAGTTTCAGATTTCTGTTGATCCCTGAAGGCTTAAGGGTAAAATTCATCCTTGTTTAGACAGCCTCCACTTAATCCTGCTGACCTACTCAAGAAATGAGATATCATGGTAATATTAACATTATGAATCTGCAGATGGCATTTCCCCTAATTCTATAAAAATTCTGTGACTCTGCAGCCCCTCTTGGTGCTCTTAAACCTGTTAGGAACTTTATTTTTAAGCACCATCAAGAGCCCTTAGCATCACCTTCTGAAATTTCATCTTTACTCTACACTTTCTCTTTTGCTACTGTCCCGTGAGGTCTAATTTCGCCTTTGATGCACAGTCAATGTTTTCCAAATATTTTCTCCCAAATGATTTAGAAGACTTTCAAGGGAACAAGAGAAAAACCAGATCCTTTTCTTGCTCTCAAGAAAAAAAATAAAATCTACTCTTGTTTTGAAGAAAACTGCAATAAATACACAAGCAGAAGGCTATTCACATAGATGTCTAAGAGTGTCCTTTGACTAGACACTCCAAATTTGAAAAGGAAAAGACAGATGGTCCTCACCTGTGTCGGTAGAACTCTTGTTTTAGCATCAAATAAAAGGGCTGCCCTCAGAAGAGAGAGCAATGGAGAGCACTTCAAAAGCCCAGCACAGACCAGGTGCAAAAGTGGCAATTTGCACTTTCCACAGATTCACTGAGAAATTTGCTGCCATTCTACACCTTGTTCAGCCTAACTGTGGTCCTTGACACCAGGAGCCTGGTGACATGCCCTGGTGGAGCTTAAGTGACTGAGTGGGGACACAGGGCAGAAGGAAAGTATTTTACCACAAGGTTTGGAAACCTCTCAAACCAAGAACATTTCGAGTGTCAGAACACAGAAATTTTATAGCAAGCACCAACAGGAAAGCAAGGTCAAACTCAAATGGAAGGGACTGGCACCAAAACTCTGGCTACCTCTGCTGCCAGAATTCGGGATGAATAGGCTCTACTTTAACCTTTCCAGAAGCCGTACTGCCAATAAACAGCAGCAGGAAATGCACAAACCAGCTATTTTGATACAGCTCCCTTGCACATTAGAGAACTTCATGTACTCTGTCAAGAGCAACAAAGAGCTGGAGGGAGTCTGTGTGGGATTTTCTTCAATAACATTTTGACATTCTTTAGGAGATTGAGCTGATGAGTGGAAATTCCCTGCTTGAATGAGGCCAAGACATATGCAGCACTCTGCTATTCCATTCTCTCTTACTCTTGCCTCACATGCTGATGATGTTAGCTTACCCAGCTTTTTAAAAGACAAACCCCATTCCCTTGCCTTCACTCTTGTGCAGGACCAAGGGAGAACAGCACAAGACTGAAGGACAAGGTGCACAACAACAAACAGCCAGGTTCAGGAGAAGGGCAGTGCATCAGAACCACTAATTTTCCTCCTAACATTAACATACTGTATGGAAACTGGTCATTCTAGGTGAAGGAAGAATTTTTTGATTAAGAAAAAGAGTTTTCAAAGTTTTCTCAAACACTCATTATATGGATAATTCAAACCCAGGACACTGAGACAAACATCTGATTTGCCCATCATCTAAACTACCCCATCCACTTAAGCTTGCCTTGTTCTCATTACTTTGCTCTGATTTCTTAGGAACATCACTGGATTTTGCTCTCACACTTCTGCTGTGATAGGAAGAAGTTATCCCTGAAATATTCACATAATTATGTATCTACTGCAAACAGATTCTCCATAACCCAAGACTTGTTCTAGAAGATTAGCAACTGTTTTAGGTCTGCTTATATTAACAAGTAAATAATGAGTATTAGCAAAAACAGTGGCACACATGCCCTGATTACCCATACTGCTTTGTCCTTATTAAAGCAATTGAACCATTGCTATGTTCTTATTCTTTAAAGTTCATTTAGTTTTTTTAAGGACTCGAGTACCAAAGTACTTTTCTAGCTCACAAATTCTTGTTCTTTGTTCAGTGGGTTGTTTTTTTCTTAATCCAAGTCTCCATTGCTAAGTCTTCTGATCCTTCCACACACAATTGACAGTGACAAACAATGATATTCAGAGCCCTTGGAAAGTTGCTGTATCTTGGCTGGAACACTTTGCTGAAGTAACAGTGATTCCAATAAACAAACAGGCATATTCATCCCTATTCAAATCAATACCAAAGTGGGAAATTGACAGGTGCCATTATGCTCCAGAACCATCAGAACCATTGGTGTCTTGATTTAATTGTTTGCCCACAGCCGCTGAGGTTGCTCACAGCTCCAGTGCTGTGGTAAAACACAGTTCACTGTCTTCCCTCTTAACTACAGCAGCCAGCATGAAAGCTTCAGTGGTTTAGTGAGATCTTGTGGGGTTTTGTGGTTTTGGAGAGGTTTCTTTTTAATAAATTTTTGGTCAAAGTGACAAGAATTTACTTGAGCTTTATACATAAGCAAAGCTCCCGGACACAGCGTAACTGGGTCATTACCTCTCTGTAAAGATTTATATATACTCCTAATTCTCACTTTAGATTACCAATTATAACAGTGCAAATGTATCTTATTAAGTGCCTATGTAGATCATTTTAACATCAGCAGCACTACTATTTACTGTAAGGATCTTTGAAACTTATTTACCACTAGTAATGAGTCAAATCTATCAGAAAGGGAAACTCTGGAAAGGGGAGAGAAATAAAAGGAACAAGAGAAAGACATTAATTCTCTGGCTAGCAAAGTTGAATGTCATTTTTCAAAGTAGCAAAAACCAGACCAGAGATAAGAATTATGCCACACCACACTGTGGCCACATCAGTGTGGCTGCTATAGCCCTGACATATGGGGCAGCTGCTATCAGCAACAGGAGCACCAGTACAGCCAGGTTAATTTAAGCACATCCATAGACTTCCTACTTAAAAGACTATAGAGCTCAACACTCCCTTTTACCTTCTCAGTAACTTCTAATTCCATGTAGCCAGCCAGGCCTTTCCTCTTCAGATGGAGGAGGACCAGCCTTGAAATGCCAAAATTGACTATTCAGCCTCAGGTTATTCACAAATTTGTTGATGCTGACACTGCCACTGAGTCATTTCATTCAGGATTGCTTTCCTTATCATCTGGGACTGCAGCATTCCACAAATTTCATTTGGAAACCACACATAGCAGTTTCTGCTCAAGTCACCATTAAACTGCAGAGAGTTCTGGGACAAAAGCCTGGCTGATGTTATCACTCACACTAAAGCATTCCTCATGTTCCCTAAAAGACCCCTGTGCTTTGCCAGGATACAGCTTTGCCCTGCTCACTCATAGTAAGGGTCTGAATTTTTTTTTTTTTACTTTTTGTGTCTTCATCATTCACAGAAAACTCAGAGCTGATGAGCCTCAGTGAGGTAATTTTTCTATGCTGTTCCTGTTCCATTTGGTCAGCATTGCAAGTCCCCTGCATGAATAATGCCCAATTCCAAAAGGCTTTTGAAGACACAGTTCTTCACCCAGTTTATGCTGAAAGGCACCAACACTATTTGCAAATATCAGTAGAGCACATCAGAAATGGGAACGATCTTAATGAGCTGAAACAGAAAAACCCTGAAGACCTTGCACTCTTTGGTTCATTTCTGCTCCAATATCTTTATTCTCCTTTTCAGCTGCACACAACACAAACATTTACTCTCTGTACTTCTGTATTTCCAGACATACAAATTCCTTCCTAAGTGACTGGCATGGTATAATCTGCAAGTTATACATGTATATATAGATATAAAATACATACTGCACATACACATTTTTGTGTTTATATTTATATTACATAAGCACGTATATTTTACTCAGACATGTTCAGTACTAAATACAATAGCTACTAATTAGCTCTATTATTGATTAATTTTATAGGGTTTTAGGGTCCTCCTTTTATTACTATTTTGTCTCCTTGGTATTATTTTTAGCACTTCTGCATGCCACAGATTTTTTCAAACTGGACAGTTCCACTGCTTATTTGCCCTGGATGCTGTAACCACCCTATTTACACAGGGGCATTTGCAGTGCTAGGGTGCCTGCTGTTTATGGGAGCCATCAGGGATGAGTCTGTCTTGAACTGCACATTTTAATAAGAATTCATAACTGCATCCAGGCTGAAATGTTCTATTTTCTAGGTGGTTCTTACTCTCAATCAAGATGCATTCAGAACTGACATTGATTTTTAAAATACCTTGAATGCTAGCACAGTTTAGAAAATAAAAACTGTGGTGCAATGAGTTTTGTTTGGAGCACTTTTTAATGTGTTGATGTATATCTCAAAATAATCTTTATACTCTTTTAATAAAATTATGGAAAAAACTTGTTAGGGAACTTGTAACATTTTCAAGTCAATATACTTCCATTAAACACACAAAGTCATTGTCATGCGCCAATGCTTCAGTTTTTTTTTTTCTTTACAGTATTATCTAAAAATAATTTTAATGTGATTTTTTTCCTTTGGAAAGCTGGAAGCAAAATATGAATTATATATCAAGACCAATCACTCAAGGTGCTTTCCTAAAGAGTGTCCTTGGAACCCAGTTGCTATTTGCACACACATTAATAAAGTGCAAAGCTTTAAATCTGATTGCTTCAAGTTAAATGGATGGGTCAGTGCCAAACAAATTGATCTCTTTCCCAGTGCACGGTCTATAGCAAACTATAACTCCATAACAACGAAAGGACTCCATTCAATAAATAAAATACAGACTTTTAAAGTTACCTGAGCACCCCTTTAAATGCTCTTTAGGATTGTATGTGCAAGCTGCATTATTTACCTGAAACTAAAGCCAACACACACTATTTAAAGAGAGTTTTAATATTTGACACAGCGTGTAGGGGTTAAAGGCTGCATGTCTGAAAAAAGGATCCCTGGACTGACAGGACAATCAGTTCTCTCAAATGAAACAACCAGGGGTCAATGGTGGCAAAGACATACCTGGCAATATCAAATGAAAGGGTGACCTTTTGGGCAAGTTCTTGGTTTGACATTTAGAACTTCAATCCCTGTTTCAGGTGAACTCAGTAAATTGCCTACTTTCTCTGTAACCCCATGCCCCAGCTGGCAAAAAAGGGACTAATGACCCTCTACCCCCACATTTAATGTTCTGTAATGATAATCATTAGGTACCTGTCTCAGCAGAAAGAGATCAACCTTGGAAATTGATCTTTGAATAAAAGCTATGAAAACATATCTTAACAAAACCCTGAACAAGCAGTGAACAAAAACAACGGTGAAAACAGCAAATCTATGTACAGAAACCTGATTATATTTTTTTTCTCTCTGCAAATTTCAGCAAGAAGGCTTATTCAGTAAAAAGGTATTACTAAAAATGAAAACTATCAAAAATTATCCTTAGGACACAAAGTCCTTCCCCACAAAGGATACTGTCAGAGCTGCTTTTATTCCCTCAGCCCTCACACTGCAAAGGAAATGCTCCAAGACCTGAAAAACTCTCTTTTCTCTCTCAGAAAATTTTGCACACAGAAGAAAAACCAGCAACAAAACCATGCCATTTCTACTGTCTACCAATGTACAGCTTTGACTGGAGGACAACACACAAAGCAGCTGCACATCCGATAAGAGCTGCAAAGGCAAACAGAGCTCCCCCTACTTTGTCACCCTGGGGCTCCCACAGCACCCATCCAAAAAGGTGATGTAAACCCCAGCCCACACAAAGTGCTCCCACTGCCAGCCTGTCCCTTCACTCCACATGTCCAATGCAGCCTTTGGAACCCTTGAAGACATCTTCCACATGGCTGCCCTCATAACAATTAGAAGATCTCACCACAGACCTTTAAAGCCGTTTTTTCTTTCCCTGGTTCTCTCCCCTGAGACCAGAAAGTGTTTCAGACCGGTCCTTTCTCACTCTCCTCAGTCCCTATACCTACCACCCCATTCCTCCTCTCCCTTCCACCTGCAGACCCTCTAACACAGGGTTCATTTGACTGAAACTGCTCCTACTGACAATCACTTTTTTAGCCACACTCTAAAATTGCCACTGTCTCCTGCTGGACTTGCCAGATGCTTTCAATAGAGCTGGTGACATTTCTTCTTGATAAACCTCCTCTTCCCAGCACCTCTCTCCTGGTTTTCCTCTTATGACAGTCTCTCCAGGGAACACTTTCTGTGAAATTCTCCAAGTTTCCAAGGAGGGTCCCAAACCCATTCACTCTGTAATCTTCTTTCTTTACATTAACTCCATCCAGCAAGCAAGCTTGGAAAAAAATCCCCTGTCATTCATATGCTGATGAGTCTTTATCTACTTCTCTGTGAGACATTTTTCATATTCTGGTCAGTCTAAACTGACTGCTTTCAGGATATCCCTACAAGTTTCAAGGGGATAAGGAGATTTCTCAACACTCTCCCTTCAAAAGGCAAAGAAAATCCTTTTTTTCAGTCAAAACGGACAGCCAGAATATCAGACCTGCCAATTTGGACTACAACACAAGTGTCATCTTTGATTCTTCATCCAGGATAAACCCAAAATCTCAGAGATTCTCTAGACAATCTTTCTAATAAACAGGTTTTTTAACCCATCTGTAATGCAGAAATTTCTTTCCCAGCTCTGATGATATTACATATTGATTACTTCCAAGTTCATCTTTCTGACCTTAAGAATCACGAGCTCCTCTCATATCTCAGTGAAACTTCTGCTGCAAAGAGGATCTCTAACTCCTTTCTTTGATCATTTCACCCAACTCTTCATAATGCTTCAACAGCTCCCTTGTTACCTGTCACATCAAAGATATGCTAACAATCTTCACTTCCAATACCACACACTTTTTTTTTATTCCAATCTTTCAGGTTATCTCTAACTCATCATGAAGATTCTGGCCTTAGTGTCAACGTCCTTCACCTACTCCTATTTACAAAAACATTTCCACAAGTATTTTAAAATCCTTAATTTAATTTAGTTCAGTTTAATTTCTTTTATTTTCAAAATGCTAATTTCTAAGATCATGGAATGAGGACACTTTGTGTCCCATAACAACATTCATCATCGATCCCTTTTATTCCACAGGTATCTTTATCTGTCACTTCTTGAACACTGCAAATTCTTTAAGGACACAAATTCATACAGCGCCCAGCAAAACAAAATCTCCCAGTTCATAACAAGCCACTCAAGCACAGCAAGCACAAGCACACCAGCTATAACAGCACAAAGGAAAGTAATTATTAGCATAGGACTCCACTCCCTCTCCAAAACAGCTCTTAAACCCTTGCTAGTTTTGTGGTATTTGTCACCCTCCGAGGTCCCAAGGTAAATGAAGTGACACCTGGCACTTGGAGCTGACAACACTCCACGCTCTTCCTCTGACACAGAACACTCCTTGCCTCAGGAAAAGGCAACCTCCTTGCAGAGTTACCACACTGTCTCAAGTCATAACTTTTATTTAATCAGATCTATCTGCTTGTCCTTGATGAACAAGGCTCCCAAATATTTCTCCCCTTGCATTTGCAGAGCGCTCCCTCCACCCTCTATTTTGCATTTTCTAGGAACCCTTTCAAGTGTGAAGGAGCAGACATAACACTCAGAGTTGTTTCCCACACAGGGGGCACAGTCCCAAAGAGGCTCACCCTCACCCCTACACTGGGTGCACAGAACTGGAAGAGGAACACAGCATCAGTCCTAGGATGTCTTCCTTGGGATTATTCTTAAACCCATGTAAATCTCACCTGAGCTCTTCTCTCCTACAGAGCACTAAACTGTGTGCTGCCAGCAATTAGTAAAGGCTTACATTGATTGTTTAATTAGTTTGAAACTAAAAATAAGTCTTGGGTAAATATAATTTTATTTCACGGGCTAAAAGCTGCTAAAAACCTCCTGTGAAAAGATGCCAAGCATGTGTAAATTATTATCAGCAATTATTGCTCATCCCTTCCAAGGATAATGGCCTTCTGTGACCTCTGGGACAGCAAACAAAATGGATCAGTGATTTTCTCAATCCAGCACAACAAGTCTAGAAGTGCATTTTAGGGGAGAGATGATTGTGCAGAGTCCTGTACTCCCAAGTCAGTCCCTGTGCTTAGAAACTTGGAAAAAGCCAACCTCTACTTGGGATGTGTACACACTGGTGTTTGTAAGTCCAGAAATTTAATATTGAACAATTACAGTATGTATTTTCCAATCCTCAAAGCCAAGCTTCCCCAGAACGGTCATCTAAACAATTCACTAAATTTATATTAAAAAGTAAAGCTGAAAGATGGTAAATAACTTTTTTATGGCTATTACTTTTTCTGATTTTTGTAAGGCAAACATTTTTTCTCATGTACCTGTGCTGCTTCTGCCAGTGCCTTACAATAGGCAAACACTGGTATAGTGATGAAATGCAACTGCAGGAGCCTATTTTAAAATTAATCATCCATAATTAATTAGTAATATCTCCTTTCTGGTAAATTACACCTAAATTGCAGAAAATTATCCTTGCTGAGAATGATAAAGTCATCTACAGCTTTGCAGTATTTCAGAGAAACATTTTGCATATATTTATGTATTATAATGACCACAGATATGTCAGAGTATTCAATTCCACTTTGCCACTATACTAAAAATACAAATGCATAGGAACTTTAAATTGCACAGTGTTCAAGGGCCACCCAAACAACCTAAAGTGAAATAATTTACAAAACAGATCCATGAAGGAGTAGGTGGAGAGAGGGTTAGTTTTTGATAGCCTTGTTATTTCAGTGCCCACTAGATTTGTCCTGTCTCAGCTCTTGCAAAAGCCAGCACTGAGTGCTTTATAGGCAGTACTAAAGAAAGTGGATTGTCTGTCCCAGTACAACACGTCTGTTTCCACATCATTAATAGATCCTATTCCTTCCAAAAACCCCGAAAATAAATGCAGCCTCTCCTGACAGATAGAATCTCCCCTATTTGAAGGTTAAATCTCTTCAGAGTTCTACATCAGTAAACAAAAATTTACAAACAATGTTGGAAAAAATGGTTTGTTAAAAAAAAATTAGTGAAGCACACAACACAAATGAATGTTAATTCAAGATTTTTTAACATTTTTTTCAGCTAGATGTTTGGCACAGTTTTGTTTGGACGTGATATTTTTATGTGTGGACAACAGCAAAAGTTTGAAATGACTCATGTTTTAGCAGCTGAACACCTGCAATGAAATGAGGACCCAAAAGCGCACTGAGGATGAAGCATTTGGAGCAGGAGGAAAGCCTGGTTCCTGTACATACAGATTTAATGACATTTAAAAATGCATGATCCTCTATGTATATGCACCCACTCATCAGATTCAGAACACGAGCACAGAAATCAGGTTCTTTCACACCAGACATCATTGCTGACAGTGAGAGACTTGGTAAAACTGCCAGTAAAGCAGTATTTAGACTCAAAAGGGCTTTGTGCACCTCCGGCCAGTGCATCCAATTTCCAGGGGTTTTTTTTTGCTCAATTGACCCATAAAGACCCACAAAACTGCTATCAGTTATTGCTAGATACACAAAACTGGATGCAAGCCTCCTGCCTCTCATGATTTCAACATTCAGGTTCAAAATCTCATGCAACATTCTCGTGGAGTTAAAAAAAAATAAATATTGCCACTTCTACCTACAGTAGTAAAAGGAATTCCATTTAAATGAAGCTGTGTAAGCAATTAATAAAATCATTTGTTCAACAATTCCCCCCCTCCACAGTGTCTACAAATCCATGTAATTGAGTGTTCCAAACACATTTGATTGGGATCCCTGTGAGACTAACCCCATCCCTTGGATTAGTCATTGTGAAGAAAATGTAGGAGGGTTTGTGTTTTGGGAGGTTTTTTGGCCCAGTGGAAAGAAACTTGCTTCAAAGCCAATTTATCCCAGAATGGGAGGGCTTTGTTTACACTTAAGTTTTAGCAATTCAATGAGGTTTGCTTGGGCTTTAATTATAATTATTATTCTCTTTAAGCACAAAGAGTCTTAGCATATTGAAAATGTCAACAATAGCAGACAAGATTTTAGCTCTAAGGAGGAAATAGAATACCAGAGGAGGATTTAGAAGAAATAAGGCGGGCGTAATTTAACTTGAACTATTGAAAGAAGAATGGATTATTTCTACAGTTCTGTTAGCAGCACTCACAAATCACTAGCAGCTCTTTAAACATAGAAATTGCCTTCTAAAAACAGAAAAGGCATATTATTTTTTCCCAAAATTATTCAACAATATTTCAAGATGTTTGTAAACTGCATATAAAACAGAGATACGGACTAATATGCTGAATGTTTGTAACATAAATAAAAGAGAGAGAGAGATGAAGTGCTAAGTGCCAGAAAATTAATATTGAACCTTTTTCCTGTTAAATTCTGAGAAGTGAATGTCCCTGGAAAACTATTTCATACAATTGCTGGTGGATGCAAATTGTTCCAGATGCCATAAATACTTCAATCAGCTTCAGTCAAGTAATAGCATGTCACCAACTGCAGAAGGGAAAAGAGAAGGCTGGAGCATGGTTCTCTAACAGGTGCCAACTGAGAGTGCTCTGGGAGGGAGAAGCTCAGCATCTTCAGTGGTCAGGACTGAAGGAAGGCCACAAATCACTGAAATGACCCCAAAAGCCCAAACCAAAAGCAGGATATCTATTAAGAATTAGTCAGAACACTTAGCAGGAACTAGGGTGAAAGAGAAACAGAGAAGGCTTTGCTTTCCAATGAGGACACTGAGGTGATTATATAAACAGGGCAGAGATAAATTACAGCTGTTTAACACAGTGTTATACTGGAAATTTTTAGCTTCAGCTCAAATTGGAATTGCTGTGATTCACATAACCCTGCCACATTGACAAAGCAGTTTTGTATTAATTTTTAAAGGAATTAATCTGCTCTCTTTTATTATAGTCTTCTTTTTTTAAACTTGCTTACTACCCTAAGCATGCAGAGAGTTCTGCTCTAGGCTGATGTGCTGCAGGGATATGCATACAACCTTCCTGCAGTCAGCTCACCAGCTTACAGGCAAGGCAGGCTCACAAGGAACTACAGCACCTTCAGACATCCACCTCAACAAAAACATTTTTCACTTCAGTGAAGCTGCCAAAAACACAAGTAATGCTGAGTTAAAGGTTTTGTAAAGCTGATAATGCCTTCTATATTCAAGTCAATAACAACATGCAACTGGGTTACAGCCTCCATTTTACTGGCGTTCAAAAGCAAAGGTTGTATATAAATACTGCAAAGAAGGAAGAGTAAAGTCTATGGAGCAAGTGATATCACCTATATTTATAAAGGCAAATCCTATTAAAATACATATCCCAAATAAACCTTGCGCTCTTGAAGAATCAAGAAACCAAACCCTCCACAGAGGTCAGGAACTGCACACCTGCCACAGGAAACTTGAGAAGTGCTGAACTACAAGATCTTTTCCTCCTCTTCAGATAGGTTGTATATAAAAAGTCTAAACTTATTCACACAACACATGTTTCCTGGCAGGTCTTCAGAAGGGCTCCTGAGTCACCCAGAACATCCTGCACACCAGTCCAGGACAAGCTGCTAGCCTGATTTACCCAAGTGTTTTATCTAGTGAACTCCTGAACGCCCTGCAGGACGATGCCTCCCTGAACTCTCCTGCCCAGCACTCCCACTGTCCAACTGACCTCCCTGTTAGAAAGCATTCCCTCTTTAGCTTCAGGTCATTACCTCCTGTTAGACATCCCATGATCACCTGAAATAATTCCTCCTCCTCCTCCTCTGCTCATGTTTCCTCTCAAGTGCCTGGCAGCTCTATTCCCCCAGGCAGGCTGTATACAGCGTGTTCCTGAGGCCTCTCCTCAGAGGTCGTGCTCTCCCATCCTTTCACCATTTTTGTCACCTCTTTGAAGTTCTTTCCATTTATTCATTTCACTGTACAGCCCTAATGATAAAAGCAATCCATACAAATAATACCTCTACTTGCAATTGAAAAAACACATCCATTGCTAAGTGAAGGAGGCAGGTGAACCCTCACTGTCTCAAGGAGGGAGCCTTTAGAGTCTCAGATTCCTATGTCTGGGACAAAGAAACTAACAGAAAAGGTCAAAGTGCTAAATTTTCCCATTTCTGAATTATTAGATTTTTCTTATCGCCTTGCAAGAAGATCACATGCTTTTCAAAACATAAAATTGTTTTCCTGGCACACATACACCTGTTACAATTGAGACAAATATATCTGGGATTTTTGTAGATGGAGAAGGGAACATTTTTCTCAGCTGTTTAAGGAGAGATACTTTAGATTAGGTCTGCTTCAGTCCCTAAATGCCCTTTTAATGCATAGCCTAAGATAATTAACATTTTATAAATGCATTTACTATCCCTGTTCTGAATAAAGGCTGATTCCAGGTTTATAGCAATACCATTGAAAAGACTTTTTTCCATCTCCTCTCCATCCTTACAGACAAAGCAGTTTCACAGCAAAACACTAAATCTTGAAAACTTAGGAAAGGTCAATAATTTCTATAGCAGTAACTTCAGCACATGGGAGAACCAGGCACTGAGATGTTAAGACAGTTAAACGAGAACCATGTCTACATAAAAAATAGAGAAATTGAAATATTCCACAATTCAAAAGTGTTTCACACATGAGATGGCAAAGTCCCCTGACTTTGTACATCCAAAATCAGATGAGATCTCTCTAGCCCACCCAAGAGATGATGAGACTGAAACCCAGACTGTATTTTTTGGAAGAAAAATATTATCATTTGCAGTATCAAACAAGACAAAACAGATCTTGTATCAGCTTCCAATGGCTGGTATCTATGACTTCTGCTAAAAAAATCTGTTAAACCTGTGTATTTCAGGTTTCATAATCCAAACACTGTTCTTATTTTTGTTCTGCATTTCACCAGAGGGTTGGTGTTCAGCACCTGGTTTTCATGAAGATATGCTATTAGCCAACACATTTTAACAAAAATATGGTTGAAATTTGTCAGACAGTTTTCCCTACTACAAAATATCAACTCAGCAAAACTGAAAATCTTAATAAGAAATCTCTTTTTCACATGAAATTTTCCATTTCCAGCTTGAAAACCTCTTTGTTTTTCAGTTTCTTTTTCTAACTGGAGTTAAAGAAAAAGGAAAATAAATATGTGCAAAATCTAAAAATAATATCCCTACATTTTCTTCTAGCAATGCTACTTAGAATTTTTCATAGGGCTTTTTTTTCAAAAAAAAAAGGAAAAAAACCCCTCTAACAATTTCCAACGGTTAGAGTGAGATTGATAACAACAGCAGTAAGTACAGAGCAGTATGGTACCTATAGTAAAAAATACCAACTGTGGAATTGAGTAAAGCCATCAAAGGAGCTTACTGCCACACATTGTGACTGATGCATTTCAGTAAAATACATAAAAATGCATATTTCATTTAAGCTGGAGGTTGTTATTCTAGACTCCCTGAAAATGTGCTGTAGATAATTAGTTGCACTTATTGACTGAGATACTGAAGAACTGCAGTCATTGTAACTCTCCACAAAATATAAGCTCAGTCTGGGAAGGATTCTCCCCTACTCTGCACCTGGTATCTTCAAGCCTTTGGAGAATTCCTTTCTAAGATTTGAATTTTCTCTTATAAAGCTTTTCTGAATCAATCAAGATTCAATATAGGAAGATTGCCAAATAAATTACTTTTCATTTCTGCCCACTGTTAAACTCCTGCAGGGAGCTGGAAATATATCAGGGTCATTAGTCTTAATGCCTGTAATACAGAGTGCTTTAAGGTGAAGTGAGCAGTAGAAGAGTTTAATACAGTTTCATACTGGCCCCTACCCTGGAGACACCTCAGGGCTCTGACAGGGCACTCCCCTGGCTCACCCAACAACCCCAGAGCCCTGTGTGTGCCCAAGGGGGACACAACTTCCATCCAGCCGGGGTCTGAATAAAACACTTCCCTTTGACCTGCTTTGGATGGTTTCTAGGAGTCCCTGGCAATGCGAATTTCTGCTGGAGCTCTCCTATGAAAACAGCTGACTGAGCTGTGGAGAGCTGCACACACTCAGAGAGCATGTAACTCCCTCATTCTTCTACTGGAAATGCCTGTGCATGCACAAACCTGAGGAGAATTTATCCCTCTGCTTAATCTTTTCCAAACTACCTATTTGCCTCATTTATTTAAGGTAAAATTTACCTTGTTATTTAAAAAAGTCACTAATGAACACAAATGTGAATAATTTACTAAGGCTACGGCTGTTATGGTAAAAAAAAAAACCTAATGAGCTAATTTGAGTTGATTTTTTTTAATTTAACAGGCTTTGATGGAGCAAAACTGATAATTAGAAACACACCCCATCCACATTTTAATTTCTTGGTTCAGTCATATCCCTGGTTAGTTAAAAAAAATTCAAGCCCCTACTTTATTGCCAAAATCTTTGCTAATGAATACACAAACTTCAACTGCGGCTCAAATTCGCATTCTCAACTCTGACATAGAAAGCACTGTAAAATAATTCATTATTTAATATTAAGAAAGCTGGATAAAACTAATTAATGCCAAAACTTAGCCCACAGCACATTAATTAAAAGTTTGCCCAACAGCTACCTCCCTGTCCTAATTAGCATTGCTGATTTCAAGAAAGCACTAAAAAAAGAAGACAAACATATAATTCCAACTTTATACTTCATAAAAAACCTCTTTGATTGAACTTTCAGCCATCAGTAATGTGCCCCTTTAATACAAATTTGGAGACTTCCACACCAAAGACAGCTCTCTCGGGCACATTGTGTTCCATTTCTAATAGATTATTGCAGATTTTCTCATCACTTATTAACAGTGGTTGACATCTAGGACAAAGGTATTGATACAGAAGACAACCAGACAAAAATGATTACCTCCCACAGAGCTGTATATTTTATTATATTATATAATATCTGGCCCATGTTGCCCCATTTGCATTAACCACAAAGCAAGCATTCCGTGGAGCATGTGACATTTCAATTCCCTGGCACTAGAGTCTGACTATCTTATTTGACATTAAACAACCAGCACTGTCAAAAGGGCAAAACATGGGTCATAATCGTATTTCTGAAATGTTGATGATAATAAAGAAACTGTGCACTGACCTCATTAATGAAAGTCTGGGCTCCCCGTGGGCTGAGGAGGAGGATGGCCCTTCGCAAGGTGTCCCGGTAGCGGTTCAGCTCCTCCGTTTTCATGGTGGTGAAAAGGTTGGAAAACACTCTGCTGATGTTCCTGTCCACTTTTTGTAACGATACATCAAGTCCCAGCCTGGAGGCCTGGTCAAGAAATCCCTGCAGTCCACGTATATCTGTAACACAGAAGAAGGGGGAAAAAATTAATTAATTAATTAATTAAAAAGAGAAAAGAAAAAAGCCACTTGCGAACCTCCTCCAGTTAGGCAAGCAGCCCTTATTAGGTGGAAAAGACTTTTTTTCACTTTTTTTCCTGCAGTGCTCTCTGAAGAGTATTCCACACAGCCATTTTTCACAGTGAGTGCCAACAGGGAAACTCCATCCATTGCCTTTCCCTGAGGTCCCAGAACAACCCCTAGGAAGAGCCAGCTCATGCATTTGGGTGGCTCTGCAAGCCTCCCCAGAGGCTCAAGGCTATGGGATTTAACACTGAACAAAGTCCCACCCCAACAGCATCACAGGCCAAACGCAGAAATCCAGGTAAGCAGGGGAGAAATCACTCACACCTAAACTTCTCATTTTCTGTAACTTCACACAGTTCCTTTCCCCAAGGAAAAAAAAAAAGAAAAAAAAAAAAAGAAAGATCCAGAACATGCACAGCCTTCCTTTTGACTTTACCCTTTTTTCCCTGTCCTGGAAATAACCTGCCTCATCACAGATTCTCCATTTATCCATAAACTCTTAGAAGCATACACAAAGCCCCAGTGTAATGACAATATATTTTAGAGTTTAAGAACAAAACAAAGTGGTTCAAAGAAGAGAAATCATGCAAACAAGCCCCTTCAAAACATGTTCCTTTGAGCTCTGTGCCTCAACTTCAGGATGTTTTTTATTTGAAAAAATATATTTTCCTTAACCACATTTTTGGCCATTAACATGAAGGAAAACATTTCATATGTTCATGCTGAAATCTGCTTGCTCAGACTGTATTCAATCTTCATTCATACTCTCAGCATTTGTCTGTAATAAATGTCTGAGGTTTTATTTTGTAGTGAAATCTAGAACAAGAAAAACATCAAAGCTTATATTGAACCAGGTTGCTCTCAAAATTAGCAGTGACTTGATCACAGCTGTACCATGTCCTTAGAAACCCTTAATTTTATGGGACAAATGTCTAACTTGTCATGAAAAACAAAGTATTGAAGCCTCTCACATTTGTTTTTCACACTTTTGTAATTAAATTTCACCTTGTGGGTGAAGCCCAATGGTGGAAGTTAGAGCAGGTTTACTGGTCCCATAGTGAAACCTTTTCCTCAGAAAATGTCACTGTAACTAACAATCTCCTCAAAGTACGTAGTACCAGCTGGTGGATAGTTTGGGGGTTTTTAAGTCCTGAAGTAACCACGTTGTGACTCTGCTCAGGCCAGAGGATGGAGCCCAGTCCAGCTGAAGGCAGAAGCCCTCCCTGCTGCCACACCTGAGAGGGCTCTGAGACCACCCCTGAACATGGTCTTTCACGGCCACAGAATGCACAGGCGAAGTCCTTCTCATCCCCCTTAAAAATGACATATGAAACCAAATATAAGTAACATCTTGTGAGGGTACACCAGTTTAGCTCATGTGCAAGTGCAATGTATTAGGGTCAACTACCAAATGTCAGATCAAAAAAAAAAAAAACAAGCTGCCTTGAGTATCTTCATGCCTCTATCCAAACATGAGAATGCTTGTTAATATGATTAATTTGGCTTCAAAAATCTGCTGAATTGCAGGGAAGCATCAGAAATAGTAGAAATGAAGCTTGGATTGTGCCTACCACAACAGACTCTCTACTGACTTTTTAATTTTGGTTTGGTTGACATGATCATCCAGCCAGCCAGCCAGCCAGCCCATCAGGAAAGGTGCACTCATGAGGGCTGTGCTGATCTTTGCTGCTCAACTCAGGCAAGTCTAGAGCAGCTTTGTCCCACTGTCATAAACCTTAGACTTGCTCACCATCCTAAATCCCCAGTCAGGGGGGCATTAAACCCCAGGAACGGGTTTATTGTTATGCAGGCATTTCTGGAAAGCAACAGAGGACTTCAGCACGTGTATAACTGCTAAATATTGCAGGTGTGCTAAAATAATGACAGTGACAAACTAATATAATTTACAGGTTAAAGCATTTCACAAAAGTTGTCAAAGTCAGATTGGATTTTGTGAATTTACATTCATTAGACAGCATTCATTACTACACCTGTGCAAACTTTGTGGATATGTGTGACACAAAACACAAAGATTTTCCTCTCAATAATGTTCACTCCTTCAAAATTACTGCAGTGCTTAACAAGCAGTTAGAAAATTCCCTTTCTCATGGTTTAGTAACCACTTGTCTTTCTGTGCAAGCCTCCAAAGGAAAGCTGTTTACAGAAGATTAACTGTGCTGATACTGCTCTGGGGGGTTTTGCCTCACATTTTCAGCTGACCTGATGAACTGCTGGTAAGAAATGTTCTTGTAGACAAGTGCAAAATACTTGATGCACTTGGTCAGACTATCTGGACTTGGAAGGGCATTGTATACTCCCTTTCAACCTCTTCCCCCAAGGAAAATGGACTATTTTCCAGTTCGAGAAATGGAAAGGAGTCTGAGTTTTTCCAGCTAGGTGAGAAAGCAAAATCTGAGATGGATGAGATTGTCCAAGCTCAACTGTGCAAGCACAATCTGTGAGTTTTTCACAGATATAAGTGAATGTGAATTTATTCAGTGTTGGCAATTAGAAAGAACTGTGTGATGATACCTTCCTGAATGCTGACATGCCTGCTCCTACTTGACACCAGGAAAAGGAGGAGGCTTGGTGGGAATTCAAAGGTGGAAGTGGGAACTGAAGAGAATTGTTTGAAGAGGTGACTAACAACTTTAGGTGACTACATAATGGAACCTTTTTTCACAAATAATTATTCACAACAATTTCCAAGAGGGCAATCATTTCTTAAAATGTATCACTACACAAATACACAAACACATGCCCATATGCAGGAGCATCTGTTTATAAGACATAATAAATTAGGCTCAGTCTTATTTTATCTGACATCACACAAGGAAGTGAGTGCCCTCATTTTTTCTCCTCCATTTAGAAGATCACAAGTCCATGCAACACTAAAGAAAAACGGAGCTTTGCTCTACAGCAGCAGAAATTGAAAGATATATTCACATGTACAGTTATGAATTTCTTTCTACTTCTCATAATCTATGACTGCTAATCCTTCATTTTCTTCAACACTAAAAGGAGCTTGATACAATTCATATAGAATTTTATTAAAATAAAGGGTTCTATAAACAGTTTTGTCTGTTAAAATACAATTGTTTCCTGTCTCTTGTAGTCCTAACAGTGATTGTTTTATTAAAAAGTTTGGATTCTAATATTACAGAGTTGTCCTGGACCACTGCTAATGAAATAATTCCTTGTGCCCATTCATTTCCACACTTTGTAGGCAAAGTATAGTAATCCAAATTCTCACTTCAGTCTAGAACAAAGGACAGACCAGTCTGATGTAGGTACACAACCTACAGCTACCTCTGCCTTCAGAGTTACAATTACTTGCTTCTCTCAGTCTGAAGCCTACACTTGGCCTTTGAAATCACATAATCATACTTTAATTTTCTAATTGCCCTTCTGATTTGTGCATGCTCAGCACGAGGACTTTCAGAGGCAATATTTGAACATTTCCTGTTAGAGAACATCAGTTTCTTGAAGAGGATGAAACACTTTAGAAGGAAAACTGCGCTAGAGAAAATGCACTTCTCATAAAAGGGATCCATGACACCACACAGTAACTGGCTAAGTTTACAATACTCTAGCATCAACCACAACCATGGAATCAGCAGGCTGGAACTGGGACTAGAAAAAAGTGAGACATGTTTTAAAAAAGGGTGAATTTCTTATGAACTTTGTGCTCTTCTGTTACATCTGACCAGAGAGAGAACAGAATCTCTGTGTCTGAGAGCCTTCATCCTAATACTGACAGATAAACCACATGTGCAGCTCTGACAACAGGAGGACAGGACAATTTTAGGGACAACCATTACAAGGAGGGAAGGAAAGCCTTGATACACTGCTAAGATATCAATTCTGTCACTGTGTCAACAAAACTAATGCTTGCCATAAATAAAGAGCTTTATTGTATTATAAGGAATAATGGAATATATAATTTCCTGCTGGAGGTTAGGTTGGGTACTGTGCTGGCTGATTGGAACACAAACATAAAAGAATACTACTAAATGTGGCATTACCTACCTATAAAGCTTACTGTCACCTACAAAGCACTTCATTTTTATTACATTATTTATAATCTTTTTTATACAAAAAAGTTCCTAGAGTTTACTGTAGCATTCATCTTTCATGAATTTACAGGATCTGATTCTTGGCCTTGACAAAAGAGCTTGAAGCTATTATTTCTGTGTGAAACAGCTGTGTGGCTGGGCACAGCTGGCCTTTTAGGATGGCTCATTGCAGAAAAGAATTTCCAGGAGGTAAAGAGCACTATATCGTCTTTTCAACACCAGTTCCTAACCCCACTTGACAGAAACAGAGGCAGCACATGGCCAGGAAACATTTTACTTTGGGTGGAAAACAGCTGGAAGCAAACTGAAGTCCCAAGCTGGAGCTGAAGGCACAGCTGAAGAAGCAGCAGGGTATAATTTCACACCCTGTCATTCTCATCCAAGCAGATTCTGGGAGGAATAAATGTCGTCACCGAGTTCTGTTTTCAAATAACCTACGCAAATCCTTTCACTGGTACATTTGTAAAAGGGAAAAATAAATAAGTGTGAAAAACAATGAGATCAGGCAGGAGATAGTGAGGTTTGGAGTTTTCTCATTTGCAGATTGCAGGCTCTACACTTCACACTTTTTTTTTCCCCAGTGTCAGTTTTATTTGAGCGTTGTTTTGATGATATTTAAAGCAGTGAGAAGAGTATCAGAGAGGCTTGGATAGTTTCATTATTTTAGCATTTATACACTTATAAAAATAAGTTTACCTTTTCCCAGAACTGTGGATGGGTATTCAAGGCATTGTTCTTTATAATTAAATTCCAAGAGAGAAGAAAAAAAAAAGTTTCTTCTCTCATTCAAAGATATACTTCATTGTCATTTTGATTCTCTTCAAATTGGACAATTATTCCATTTTCTTGGCACAGAATAAAACACACATCTCCAGGATTCATTGATTTGAAAGATAACACATAAGCACTCTGAAACATGTTTCCGAAACCACTTCAGTTTTGTGGGTTTCATTCTTTTTATTTTACATTGGCTGTTCTCCCTAATTCTCACAGCTGCCAATTGTTTGCATTGCAAAAATAAGGGATAATATGCCTGGTGTTAGAAACAGAGACACATATCCCGATGATTAGTCTCCTGCTGCATTGTCAGCTTTCTGAATAAATTATTTTCAATACCATCTTTGTGTCCTTGCTGCAGATAATAACCTACTTGAAGGATTCTAACATATTCTAAAATTTTAGAAAGCTGAAAGTGGACATACTTCAGAAGTAGCTCTTATTATTCAGTCAATAAATAACAACTTTTTTTTTCTCCAAATGCTAGAAAGACAACTATAAATGTTTCTGAAAGGGAATTATTTTGTCCAAATCATCTAGAAGAATCAGATTTTGAACAAGCACTGAAATTTTCAATCTAAAATACTCACAGAATGATTTTAACTGCTCAAATAGAGTGATGGGACCAGAAAGTATAACAATATAGTCTGTTACAATAGATAAGACTGCATTAATATTAGATCATAAATACTTATTCGAGCCAAGTAAAAATGTGAAATTATATTAATAAAATATATTTTCTACTTTTTTTCTCTGCTCTTACAATGTTTCCCCAAGCTTGTATTTCTCACTTCACCTACATCATTTCCTCGGGTGTCTTTGCCTGCCATATTCCCACAATCAGTGCTAACATAATTTTTTTCAACAAACATTAAAACTCACATTTTCAAACTGTGTCTAATTTAGTTACCTCATTCCTAATTAGGTTTTGGTTCAAGAACTTTCTACTAAAAAAAAATCCTTCGTTTCTTGCATGCTTTTAGATATGCCAGAGTTCACAGTAACACCTCTGCAATTATATCCCAATTTCCTTGCCTTTTTTTAATAAAGAAATGAAGTCAGTAACTAAGTAGTCATTATTATAGCAAGTAGATAGAATATCAAGTACAATAAATTCATTAATTAGATTGGATACTTTTTACCGTTCAGCTAAGCTAAAAAAAGATGGACCAAATGAGACCAGACAGGAAGTTCTGCTGCACTCTGCGACCTGTCTCTGATACACAGAGTGTAAACCAGGAGGGATTGGGGATACTTCCCTTGAATATTCTCCCAATAACTCAGTTTGCAGCACAAGGAATTTCTCAGGCAGGTGTGGTTTCTCTGTATTTCTACGCACTAATGATCCATGTAACCCTACAAAGCTTTCTCCTCCACACAACACCTCAGCTCCCTTTAAGCAAATGTAAATTTTGAGCATCCAAAACAGTTGACAACCAGCATAAAAACTTGCAAATTTTCAGAATCCCACTGGATCTCCCATTTCCTGATTTTACCTTTCTGTCCTGGACAGTCCCACTAACAGGGATCAAACACAAAGCAACATACCAGCACCTGCACTGCCTGACCAAACAAACCTAGCAGCTGCACATCCTTCCTCAAAGACATGAGAGAAAAGCAATAAATGAGACATTTCAGGGGGAAAAAAAAAGGCAGCAGGCTATCAGAAATTTAAACTTTGAAAAATGCATAGAATATTGATTCACCATTTAAGTTGAGATCACAGACCACCTCTCCACAGAAACAAAGCCCTACCATGTGTGTTTCAATCCAAGCATCAGGGTTAACCAAATGCAAACTTTTTAAGTTTCTATAATGGCTGCAGAAATTTTATATACTGCCCACATCAGTATTATTTTCAGATTTTCAAAGATAAAAACTACTTTGAATAGAGTCAAATCAGAGGTTATTTTCACTCCCCAACAGATGGAAAAGGGACAGAATGCACCACAAAGCCAGATGTGTTGCATGCGCAAACAGATGCTTTCAGACCCATCATAAAAGGTTAAAAATATTGAAGTTGCTCTGCACAACTGAGGTTTCACACCTGAAACAGCTGATCCAATCTGAAGGTAACTGGAGCTTCTCAGGAGGCCCAGAAGCACAAAAGCCTTTTAAAGGCTACAACAGCCCTTTCACATTTAGCATGAAAGGTCAGCTACAGGTCTCTCCTGCTGGATTTTAACACTTAGCATTCAAAAGCACAAGGGAAAGCACCTCAGGAAATTCATTACTGTTGGAAAAAATGTGGACATATGCTACAACTGATGTAAAATGGAATTCACTGAAAAACCAGCATTTCTATTCAAATCATCCATTTGATTCTTCCAAGTGCAATAATTGCCAACTGTTTGCCCAATGGTAAACCACTGAAATGAGTTGTAATAGCTTCTCACTTCACTACTACTGTTTATATATGAAAATACCTTTCAAGACACTGCACAGTGCAACTGCCGTACCTTCTTGTGAGACCAAAAATAGGTGTACTGGCAGAAATCATGCTTTTACTGATGTATAGCCTCAGTAGAAATGAAATATTTTTCACATAAACTAATTTCAATCATTGCATTAAATTGCTGAGTTTAATATTTGCTATGACTGAATACCAGAAATAAATATCAATCCACCAGTACCTTAAGAAAGCACATCTTTTTTCTCTTGAAGGGCTGAGATGCAGCTTTCTGAAGTCATATTATTTTACATGAATAACTGAATTAATAGTACCCATTCAAGATGTTGGGACTGTAAGCCTGTCAGCTTTCACAGAAATGTAGCTGTTACTGTATGGTAAATTTGGTTATTGTACTTTCACATTTGAAGAACACCCTTCAGAAATAAGACCAATAACCCTAAACTAGGGATAAGCAAATGCAAGCAAAAGCATCCCAAAACAAACCAAACGTGCCAAGGGAATACCCGAAATACAGAGGCAAAGGTTCTCTCTTCTCATTCAGAGAAAATCAGAAGCCACCTGAGGGTCTGAGAGATTCATTCTATGTGTGCATAGCTAAACGTCCAACAGATAAGTCAGAAGCTCATCCCTTTGGATTTAATGGATTGCAGAGTGAGTGTCTCTCTTGTTTAAGTCACCTTTAAATACTGCACGTTCTGATCTCAGAGACAGCAATGGAATTATTGCAGATAAAGAAATTAAATCACCCCTTGAGGAAAGGCTACTGGAGGAAGACCTTGTCCTTGCACACACGTGGCAGTAATTTTCATGTGTTCATACAACACCTTTCAGCTAACGAGCTCAATGTACTTTATAAACACCTGGACAGTATAAAAAAGTATAAATACATGACACAAGAGCTTGTTGCTCTTGTCTACTTAACTCCAAGTCAGCAAATTATAATTCAACTCTTTATTGGTACAGCCTGCCTTTGAACATTGTGTGCAGTTTTGGATAACAAACTATGAGATATAAAGCTGTTAGAGAGTGTCCAGGGAGGCCATGAGGATGAGGAAGGGCCTTGAGGGGAGGAGAGGCTGAGGTTCCCTGGTCAGTTCAGCCTGGAGAGGAGGAGGCTGAGGGGAGACCTCCCTGCAGTCACAGCTTCCTCCTGAGGATCAGAGAAGGGGCAGGCACTGATCTCTGCTCTGTGACAGTGACAGGAGCCAAGGGAGGGGCCTGGAGTTGTGTCAGGGCAGGTTGAAGCTGGATATCAGGAAAAGGTTCTTTACCCAGGGGGTGGCTGGGCACTGGAACAGGCTCCCCAGGGCAGGGGTCACAGCTCCAAGGCTGACAGAGCTCAAGGAGCATGTGGACAATCCTCTCAGGCACATGATGGGATGGGACTCTTGGGCATGGTGCTGTGCAGGGCCAGAAGTTGGACCCAAGGATCCTTGTGGGTCTCTTTCAACTCAGGTTATTCTGTAATTCTGTGATTGGAGAAACGTTCATTTCTACAGGTTCAAGTTATGTGTCTAGGCACACAAAGAGCAGAGAGGCCATCAGTCAGGTCTAATACTGTTGGCACCCCCCAGGGATGGAGCAAATATTCCCTGTAAGGTTACTATTTCTCTATCAGTCTCAGATTTTTCATCACCAAGTCCTTAATGATGTTAATTTTGTACCACTCCAATCTCCTGCGCTGCCACTTGGGCAGGTTTCACTCCAATGCTCACTTTGCAGAGCATTCAGTACCAGGTGGTTCAGGGGCACTGAGCCTGGTGCCCAGGAGCCCTCCCTGACTGGGTGGGCAGCTGGCTGCAGGTCTGACCAAGGCTCTGTCACCAGAGCACAGGCACCAGATGGACACCAGCGCACCTGGAGCCCGAGCTGCACAGAGCTCACTGCCCTGCCAAGCCCATCCTGAGCCTGGCCAATGTTCGCTCACGTGCTGGCAAGGCAAGGACAATGGTGGGCATATTTTTAGCTCAGAAAAAGGGAAGAAGGACCCTTTGGACAATCTTTATTTTATTTACATGATGTCCATCAGGCTGTAATCAGTATGGTTGTATTGTATCCTTGAATAGCTGTTTGACTCACAAAGAGCATTTTTACACAGATATTGAATTTGGAAAAAGAGAAAAAAAATGCATCCTCCTTTAAATTCCTTATTTTTAAAGCCCATTTCTGCAATATAGTTTCCATAAAGCTCTGCAGAAAATGCAAAGGGATAAAAAAATCAATTGTAGACTTCTCTTTTCTCCAGTGTTTTCTGACAAAAGCGAGATGACAAGGATCCCTACTGAGATGATAAATCTCTTGGCAGAAGAAAAAGGGAATTGAAAATAAAAACTAAGTTCATGTCACATCTAATGACCACCAATTACTCCCTTTCATAGGAATCTGCCAATAACAAACAAAGAGAAAAAATCAATTACCAATTATTCATTTGCATCATGACAACTACTGTAGTACAACGGCAAACACAAGTACTCCATTCTCTAACAACAGAACTCTGAACCCAGTGTGGGGGGAAAAAACACATAACCAACATGCTAGAGAACAAAAACAGATCATCTTGGTTTTGCTCATCAGCTAAAACCTCCTCAGGCATCCCTCTCTTAGCTCCATGCTGTAGGAACAAAATGGGTAATGATTACTGAAAAGACAACTGGTCACTCTGAGGTGGAACACTGCAGCAGGACCACTGTCAAAAGGCTCTCCACTCATCAGACTGCAAACAAAATAAGCACATTTTTACAAACTGAAAAATGAGATGTTGCAGGCCTTACTCTCACAAACATTCAAGGCTGTATTTTGCACTGTGCGAGGAAACTCAAAGCCAAGTCCCCTCCCACGTACAAGATCTCTCAACATATGAATATAGTGCATAGTTACTACACACTGCAATTTATTCCTTTGATGATGATTATCAGGACAAACACTTAAAATGCACAGGACACACTTACACCTTTCTGGATGTGAAGCCATTCTTTCCCAAAACAGCAATAAAATACACAAGCAAAAAAAGCTTCTGAGCTTTTTAACCCCTGTTCCTGTGCTACTCTTCTCTCCAAGCTACAATCCTGATAGTTTAACAGCTTATGTTCATGATGGAATACCTGGCCTTTGTGAAGACACTGTAAACTTTTTATTCTTTTTTTTTTTTTTTTTTTACTTTATTTCTACAGAGCAACAGCAAAGAGAAATTTTTACAGGCTTAGGACAACAGTGTCTCCTCATTAAATACTCAGCTGTAGAAAAGGATAATGGCAAACAGATACCTGAGGAGTCAACTCTTCACATCCAAAAGCAAGACATAGTTGGGTTCTCAGTCTACTTCAGTGGCAATAGGGGAGGTCTCTTTGCATGTTTATAAAATTGGGGCTTCCAATAGCATCTCCTTTATCTGTATTTCCAAGTAAATGAATTGAGAGATCTATCTGCCTCAGTAAATTTAAATTTGATTGTAACACTCAGAGACGAAGCAACTCAACTCCCCCAAAATCTGACAAGCTTTTATCCACTTATCACAGCCATTAATCTGAAGGCTATTTAGGAAGTCCAATACACCCTAAGGTTAATATTTCAAGAGGTCTTACTTTTTTCCCCCTTAATTAACTTCATTCCTTAGCTAATGTCTTCTAATTTACTGGAAAGGAGTCAGGCAACTCCAAAAGTCACCAGAGGAAATGTTGGCATTAGAAAAGGATGTGAAGGACATCTCTGGCTGATAGCAGCATGCAGGTGCTGCTATCTTTGGTGGGTGCTGGCAAATCCACACATCTGAACATAGCTCACAGGAGCAGACACTGCGCTAATTTCAGTTACTTTAAATAAAGCAATGGCTTGGAAAAGGACAAGATGTTGTGCCAGAAAGGATAGGATAATATTTTACTGCCAGACATTTCAAAGTCCATCAATCAGGTACAGACAAGACTAATGAAATTACTGACTTCTCTTTTTTCTATGCTTGTGGAGAAGCTGGAAAGGGGAAAACAGAAACCTCTCCTTAAGAAAAGATTGTAATTGCTATAATGGACTAAAAGGAAAACAAAAAATATTAAAACTATAGCTAATAAATCCACATTACTTTCACATATTCCATTGTCTGAGAGAAAGAAAAATCTGAATCTGCTGAGTTCACAGGAACAATTCACTATGTGATGTTTTATAAAGACATGGAAAGTCTATTTGAACTCCAGATGAACCATACAACATTTTTATTTTTATCTTTTATTCTGCTCTTCACTCCAGGCAGAATCAATTTCAGGTTTTTATTCTGGGGACACAACACATCAACACAGCACATAGCTTTAAGATAACTTCCACATCGTTTAATTAATCATAAAAGGAGCAGATGAGAACTAACAGTTCTCATTCTACTAGCTTTTTTATGCACCAGCTACAGGTAAGGCCTCTTGCAGCTGTCTTAGGGTTTGAGTTTATTGATCATGGCAATCATCACAATATCTGTGCTCCTAAATAATATGTTCAAGCACTTGAAATATATTTGGTTGCTATAATTAATAACTTGAGGTGGGGGAAGCAGGGTTAGAGGCTTCTTATCAGGAGAATGTGACCCAGATCTCTGAAAGGCAACTTAAGAATGCCAGCTGGAAATCTTTGGAAGGCAAAATAACACTGAATGGGGGTTTTGTTTGGTTGCTGTTTTATGGGATTATGTTTTTCTTAGATTTCCTTGTAATTTTATCCTTGCAATTTCCTCCTTTGAGCAAAAATGAGGATTTCATTTCAGTTCAGGTATTTCTTCAGATCTCTTTATTCACTCATATAATCATTTTTCTCACTGTCAAGAGGTGCTCTTGGTCACAGAGTACAGGAACAGATTTCATCTGCACCATCTTCCTCCTCACCCTAAACATCCCTGTATCCCCATTCACTTAAGATGCTTGTGGGTCCCTTCCAGCTCCGAATATTCTGTGGTTTATCTGGATGCATTTCCTGACACGGCACTACACTGACTTCCACAGCAGCAGAGACGATATAGCTGTAAACTTCAGGGAACGAGACAGCCATGTAAGCTGCTGGAAACACCCCGATTCCAAAGCCTTCTAGCAAGAGGCTGCAGATACAGTTTCACACTTCATTTCTCCTGACATGTCCCCAGAAACACCGCTGCGCTATCCAGTGACAGTAAACCACACGCCCCAGCCACCTCCGAGGCTTTCATACACTAGCTACTGTTTCCATGAAAAAGAAACATTTTTTTTCCCCAGGAAACAAGTGCTCAGTGTTTGTATGAACAGAGGTCTTTTGCTCAAAAAGTGGAATGAATGATCAGCAAAATGTGCTTTAACACCGGAAAAAGAGAGAGCTGGAAGTTGAGCTCTTGAGATTTAGAAGGTCACTGACTGCATCCTTTTAGATAGCAGGACCTTTTTTTCCTTCTTTTTTTTTTTTTTTTTGTGTGTAGAGAGAGTCTAATATTAAAAATAACAGCTTGTCAGGCTCTGGATATATTATATTAGCATCCTGATTTCTGCTTTTTTTCATCCAC
Source organism: Emberiza elegans (assembly GCA_024865655.1). Taxonomy (NCBI): domain Eukaryota; kingdom Metazoa; phylum Chordata; class Aves; order Passeriformes; family Fringillidae; genus Emberiza; species Emberiza elegans. The sequence continues at coordinate 27,737,855 of JALJVW010000241.1, read as the reverse complement.
TATTCCTGAGTTTTACAAGTAAACAAACAAACAGACATGTTCCTGTGCTTTCCAAATCTAAATCATAATTTTTCTGATTTATACTTCAATTATTGAAACATAATGTTTTAATTGACCTTTAATGTGTGAAATAAACCCCTATTCTCCCTCTTACAGACCCCACTCATCTCTAGATTAAGTGATCCATGATTGATTTATTGATTCCACAATATTGAGGGATTGACTTACAACATATATAAGTATAATATAATATGTGTGTATCTATACACACACACACTTAATGTATATATACATACATATAAGGTCTGTGTGTGTGTATATGTATGTGTGTATATCTACCCAAGGATTCTTTCCCAGCCCCACGAGGATAAATTTGAGCAAAACCATGAAAATTTGCTTAAATCTCTGTAGCACAAGAGGCAGAAGGGGTTTCCATTGCTATAGCAATAAATAGCAAGCAGTGAAATCATTTCCCTTGAGCAGCCATGGTACTGTATAAGTGCAGAAGCCAAAGGAGGAATATTAGGATGAATATGGACCAGTTAATTGAGGATAAACATACCAGGAAAATAAAAGGAGCTTTTTTGAACTTTGCAGTATGCTGATGACAATTTGAACAGACGGTGAGTAAAAAAACCTACTTAGAAAAGAAGAAAGTGAATCATGTGAAATTCGCAGTGGGTTTAGTGAAGTGCATAGTCCCATGGGCTAAAGAGATGTGAAGAGAGATAGCAAGGTTGACTGTGAAAATGAAAGAACTGGACACTGAAGAGTGCCATGGGAATATTGAGGCAAATTCTCCCAGCAACTACTAAAGAACAGAAAGGAAAGAACCAACACAAAGCGAAGTGTATCCTCAAGCCTGCTACTTCATTTACATTTTTGACCTGGTTCTAAAGAAAACAAACAAATGAACAAACAAAATCCAAAACCACCTACAAACCAAAAAGCAGTTGAGAATAATCCAAATGAACTGTTCAAGAACTTCTTATTTTTTCTGATTTTATAATTCACTTGTGCAAATTTTTTGTGGCATTTATCTGACACTGCCTTTGATGCTTTATATGATCCTATGATGCTTAATTTCTATTCGTCGTTTTTTTATCCAACCTATTCCTTATTCCCACTGCAATAAATAGTCACTTTGATTTACAATTCCCTTCAGACATTATATATTCAGCCATTATATATAGTTTTTTATACATACACATTAAAAAATTGATAAAAACAGAATGAGAGTTCTTATTTCATAAGGTACATTATGTAAGACAAGGGTTTGAACTTTCTTTTTTTTTTTGGCTTCTAATGGTATTTACAATTTGAGTGTGACACTGTCAGTGGAAAAATTAAAATAAGCTGCAAATATAGCCTTTAAAGATACAAGCAGCTGTTTCTTGCATTTTCTACATAAATAATATAAGTGGTGACTCAAAAGAACAAGCTATACTAAAGAAACCTAAAACTCAAAGTTGAATATCATTTTGTTTTCAGAGACTACTACTTTCTCCTTGTTAAACACTTTCCAAAGGTCTGCATAGACACTCAAATGTCTGATGTCTCAGACTCATCAGATGTCTGACGTCTATTTTTGTTACAGCCCGCACTTCAACTAATTTGAATGTCTCATATTAGTGCTCTAATTATAGATTTCATATAATCTGATTACTGTTCCAAACATAAGGGTCAAGCTCCTCTTAAAGTTGCCTAGTTTCTTTTAGGCTCTACAGAAAGCAGCTGAAATTGATGTTAAAATCAAAGTTATTGTATCCTGCAGGTTTATTAAATTGATTTGATAATTTATTTTTGTGATTATGCAACATGGAAAGCAGCAATTTCATAATTTTGTTTTCAATGGGCACATACAACTAATGGCCACTTAATAAAGTTAGAGTTTATTATTCTTCACAGTCATAGTTATCCAATTTCAATGTCATTTTTTGGTGCAGTTCTCTGGATTCAACTGCCCCCATCTACTCACCTCTACCCCCAGCGCACCCTCACTCTTGTTCCTCACTCACATCTCAGTCATTCCCTCCATGGAATTGTTAATGGTCTACAACCTTCTCCCCTTAGCCCCCAAAAAAGACTCTGCTCCACCCTTTACAGTGTCTCTGAAGCAGGGGCTCAGTGGAGCAGCAGGCAGCGCTGTCCTGAGCACTGCAGGGCAGCCAGGGTGGCCACTGGCCTGCGAGGAACGAGGCCAGGCAGGGGCCGGAGCTGGAGAGCCCCTAAAGCCCTTCCTGACTCACAGGGTCCCACTCCTGCAGGTCCTCTCCCCCCAGCAGGGCCCTGCTACAGGTGACTCTACAGCACCATCACCAGCGGGGCCAGGAGCCCACCCTGTGTCCCTGGAGGTCTCTGCAGTCCCTGCCAGCTGCACACGAGCTTTGCTTCTCCCACACCTCCCAGGGCTGCTGCAGCAGGGGATGGCAGGGTGGAGGAGAGGGAAACTGGGCTGTGAGAGCAGGGAAGGAGAGGAAGCAGGAGGGTTTATTCTGCAAAGGCATCCCCTGGACTGGAGATCCACAGCCTTGCAGGATGGGACCCAGCTGTGACTTGGGACACCAACAAGCTCCTGAGGGTCCAGTGTTCCACTTCAGCAGCACCAAACTCATGCTAGGAGTTAATAACTCCCGATAATCAGGCCAGGATTATTCCCTACAAGAACAAATACATTCAGAAAAGATGTTCTTCCAGGTTTAGCAGTACTTTTTTTTTTTTTTTTTTTTTATATAGACTGCTGCAGAATTAGGAAAGTAAGATTGCACAGCACACCTCCAAATCCCCCATCACTTTGGGTGGCATGGTACCCTGCCTTCCACATGGACTCTGAGGCTCAGTGTCCCCCTCTGCCTCCTCTCTGTTTGCCTGACAGAGGCTAAGATCAGAATAGACAGCTTGCTCTGACATTTCCAGATGGAGAAAGAAGCAGGCAAAGTCAGTCCATTTGGATAGAGGTGGGATGGCCAGCTCACAGAGAGAAAATGCCAGCTCTCCGTACAGGAGCAGATGAATTTTTTTCATGGCTCCCTGCTGCTTTGATCCTGAATAATCTGTAGCTAACTGTGTTCATCAGCCTGTGCTCGTCAGGCTGACATGCCCTTCCCTGCAGGTGGCCATCCCAAAAACCATCATCCAACTATTTTACACAGGCAATAATATTAGGGAAGGAATGGCAGGGAACCTTTTGGTACTAGCAGACTTTGATCATGATAATGCTTATTAAATCTGATACACTGGATGAATACACCCAGTTTTATTATTCAGCTAAGATATTGTATTATAATTCATACAGATAGTCACATTCTGATATTAACCTTAACCAAGTGCTTGGGCTATGGTGAAAAAAGTAAAAAAGATGTAGGGAAAAACTTTCAAAATGCTGTCAAATGAATAGAGCCATGATTTAAGTGATAAGAACACTCAGTCTTTTCCTCACATACAGATAGGGTGCACTTAGAGAGAGCTGAGTATTCTGACCACCAGTAACAGCATGCCTGGAAATGCAAAAATTACCTTGTGATTAAAATGTACCTTATACCACTGACGGATATTAGTCTTCATCAGTTTTAATAACTTTAACATTACAAAGCTAAATTCTGTATGTTTATTACAGGTGATTATTATTTTATAAAATATCCTGGAGGCAATGAGCCAGAAAACAAGAGGGAATACTTCCAGACTCCATTTTTACTTTTAAAAATGCCTAAATGATGCAAAGGCATCTGTAACTGTGATTTTAGAGATGTAATTCCCAACTACAACTGCAAGAAAAGTAACATTCTGCCATTTAGTTTTATCTTGGAAAAAAAAAATAATATCAAACACACATTTGAATAAATACCTTGCCAATGCTCTTCCTGGAGTTTTATTTCATTATCAAGTCATCATGAATTTACTTCTTTATGGCAGCCTAACTTGCATGTCATCCACCCAGTGATAGGTCCTGTCAGCACTTCATGAGAGAAGATTCATTCTCAGAGGAATTACATATCCCAACAAAGTGGGGAAAGAAAAAATTAGAGCAAAATTATTTAATCTTTAGAATTGTATTAGAAGTAAACCAGAGGGGATCTTAGAGGCTTCCTACACTTAAACTATCCATCTCTGGCTTCTGGCAAGTCCCTCAGGATCATATTCATTGACATAGAGGTCTGATGTTGTAAAGAGGTGACACTTGTGACAATTTCAGAACTTTCCAGTCTATTCCCCAATAAAACTGTTAAGCTCCTGGATGCTTTTAACACTATTCTAAAAGAAAACCCTAAAATTTAATTCTGGATATCTCTGCCTCCACTCACCATCTAAATCATTTAGAGCATTATTTTACATGGTTATTGCAAGGACAAAATGCTTTAAAGTGAGTAAATTACCCAAATTCTACATTAACAGCAGCAATATTCACTTAATTTAAATAGATCATTAAGAAACACATCCAAAGGCTCAGAAATCCCTTGCATTTTATCTTCATTAACATCCAAGCATCTGTGGACCTGGCAGTGTTTGGTTAATGGTTGCACTTCATGATCTTAGAGGTCTTTTCCAACCTTAATGATTCCATTCAGAGCCAGCCACATTAAAGGAAAAGCACTCCCACATCACCAGTTTTGCCTTCTCTGCCTTGTCCACCAACTGCATCTCTGCACAGCCCAGTTAAAAGCTGAATATGCCTTCTCCTTTTGTACTAAAATGCATTTTACAAAAATATTTCAGCAGCTAGTCCTGGACCAGGGCAACGTGATGTGTTGTACTCAGATATTTCAAAATTAAGTGAAACAAGTATTTTTCTCTTACCAAAATTTCCCTATTTCAGATCTGCCCTGAACATCAGTAACTGTTGCCATAAGCTACTATAAAGCAGTGTGTGGACTGAAGAAAGCTGACTCCATACTCCAGCCCAGCCAGACTTCTACACAAGTCATCCACTGCATTTCACTTTCAGCAACATTTGTTGCTGTTCCACTCCTTGTACTGCCTTAGAACAGCCCCAGAATTTAACCAAAAGTATGAATTTTCAACCCCACAGTACAAAGAGACAATCAAATCAGCACCATCAACTCAATTTTAAAATTAAACAACAGCTAGGTTTCAGTTAAAGACAAAATTAAGGAATATAAAAATCTTTAACATCCACAGACTGATAGATTAAAACCATTTGAACCCCATGACAAAATCTATTTCCTTATATTGTTTACTGCCAGCATGAAGAACCTTAGTCTTTAGAATGACTTATTAGAAATATTATCAGTGATTGTATTCAAAAATCAATTCTTGCTGAAAATATAAAAAAATCCCACTAATTAAAAAGCTATATTGGCAAAATAAAACTGGCCTAATAGGATCCTGGAAGAATCAATCACTATAATCATCTGCTGCCATAAACCCTACGAGAAGATTACAAACGTGATGCTTCAGAAGAGGGGAAAATTCTTTTAAAATATAATTTGAACTTTACTTCTGAAATACCATGACCATCATGATCCATCACCCACAGTCACTGCCCAGACCTACAATAAATCAAAGCTATGATTCAATGGTTACAATCAATCTTTTGAGAGCAAACGGTGCTGCCACGTCCAGTACATGCATTTGAGATTATTCATGATGAAGGCTGTGCTAGTAAACGGCGAGCAAAAAGTTGAGAGAGAACACACAGGATTAATAAAACCTTCCACAATAACTAACTAAAGCAAACAAACTGAAAAAGACAGAAAAGCAGCACAGAGGTGCAGCTGAAGCAAAGCTGTAAGGCCTAAGCTGTATGTGAGAGTGTGATGGTTCAGACATCAGGAATTATAAAAGCTGACTCAAAAGAGATGTTATATAACACTCTATCAGAGAAAGCAAATGACCTTGGAAGAAGTTCCAGCTGTGAAAGAGTTATTCAGGTAGAAAAAATGACCAATTACCAGAATATAATTGGTGGCTGTTTTGCAGGAGCCTGAGAAAGTGAAGGTCCCTGGGAATGGATTTTATACAGGAACCAAGTTATTTACCCATTTTTCAGCTTGAGAAAGGTCCATTTCATGCTACTCATACTTACAAACAAGAACTCAATTTTAAAAATCAGACCCAGTTAGACCTATAATACATTTTAAGTCTAATGTAAGCCTATAGCAAAAGAAAATCTCACTACGTATGCCCAAAAAAAAGCCACAACTAACATCAGGTTAAATAATCTGCCAAGCTATTCCAGAGACTTTGTAACCAGCGTCTTTATGTCTACTGTATGTTGCTACTAGAAAGCATTTTGACAGTCTCAGTGTCTGTGTTGAAGAACCACCATGAACAAGGTGCTTTACACAAATATCTGCGGCAAAGACTTTATCAGGATAAATTATTTTATATTTGCACTTTCAAAAAGTAAATCTAAATTCAATAATTGGAATAAATCACCTTCAGGATGCGCTCAAATAGTTCAGGCAATCTGTTTGAAGTCTTCCACTTCCATGCAATAAATTGTGAGAGGCAAATCATGAAGCACTGTTTCCAAATAGTCTAACCTCCATTCACCACAGAGGCTGAACTTTTAATAGAGGAATTGCTATCATTTCCTGTGAGGAATTAGAATGGCTTTTCTCCAGTAAACCGTATATGTCTATTAAACAAAGTTATGGTGGGATACAGAAGAAAACATTTAAATTCAATGTCAAGAGTTTTCATTTTAATTAAAGCAATTTCCAGTTTAAAGGAAATGAATATCCAAGAAAGCATTTACAATTAATCCTTCCCTTCAGAAGTAGCACTAAAATTCAGTTAGGAGTGAAATATGATTATTTCACTTCAAATCTTGTAATCTAGAATAATAAAAAGAAAGATTCCATTGTGTATTTATTTGGCAGTAGCTCAACAGAGTAAGGTACCAAAGTCCTTAACAGAGTTCTAAAATTCCAATTTCAGCTTTGCTGCTTTCCCTCAAACTATAGATCAGTGATAATTATGGTGCTAACCTACATTTTCTTTCTTCAGATTCCAAGTATAAATATCAGTGAGGAGTACCACTATATTTTCAGATAGGAAGAAACTACAAACCCTCTGCCTGCATAAAGGTCATCTTACCTCTCCCTTTTCTAATTCAAAATGAGACATTTGAGAACAGACAAAACACACAGTTCAAACATAGTAAGAGGGTTAAATGCCATTTCAACTCTGTCTCCAATTACTGCACACAACAAGCATTAATATTAATAGGAGTTTAGGGAATCCAACCAAACAACCTGAGCATGAAACTCCCATCATCCTGGAAGGGCTGGCTTGGAAAATTCTGCTTGTCATTTTGACTAGAATAAGAGTGTAAGAGAACTTACTATCCAGAGCGATACATGCTCATAAATTTTAGCTAATTGGCATGTTCTAAGAAGACATTTTTCTGCAGACAAGCCTTAACATTTCTGACCTGCTCAAATGCTAACTCATCTTCCAGTATCCTTCCCATGTGGCATTTCTTTCATCCCTTTCTCTCTGGCTGAACTGCAGAAGCAGCTTCTCCATCCTCTTTCCTGGAGACTTTAATGGCTGTATATTGGGTCAGACAAAAAGTAGCTGCTCCTTTCTTCATAATATTTTTACTGTCCCCTGTCAACACTGTGATTTATTCTCCTATTTTTGATGTCGAATATGTACCCTTTGGAGCTTTTCTAGCAGGCACTGCACTTTTTCCAGTCCACAAAAAATGCTGGTTATTTTCCTGCTAGACTGTATCACCCCTGTGAGGAAAACTTTCAGCAGTACAAGTGACAGTCTGTTAGCTCAGTCTTGGAGCAGTGTCTTTCCTCATGCTGTTCCCCCTCCGTTTTCCACTCTGCTCTTTTGCAGTGCTACCCTGAATGTGCTACAGCAAAACCATCAATTTCATCTGCCAAGTGTGCAACTTCCTGATATCTACTCACCTGTACCTTTTGCTGCACTTTCAGCAACTTCTACAATCAGAAATTTCTAAAACTAGAATTTTATCCTCTCAGACTACAACACATTCCAGACCTGAGTCTTGCTTACAGAAAAGCCAGAAATCTCTGAGAAATTTCATCATTAATTACAGATGCACACAAAACAAGAAAATTAATACACTCCCACGTATTTCATTTATGCATGTTTATACACACACAGACATTCTGTCACCATGTTTCTGTGTCACTTAAAAAGTTCAGAAGAAAGTCTGGCAGCACTTATTTAATGTCTGGGAATTCAGCAGTGATTTGAGATGAACAAAAGCTTCTGTCACCCCCAATGCAGAACGAGTGAGATTTCAGCTGTTATCAGCAGGTACCACCTCATGGCCCATCTGCAGCACTGAGCAGAAGAGCACCTGAACTGTTTGGGACGTGGCCCAGGGCACACCCTTCAGCTTTTGCCACTCTCACAGTGCAAAGCTCACAACAATTTTGCACCACAGTGTTTAGACCTGTCCTCAGCAAGGTGGAAACTCAGTAAAGATGCCCCTAGGAGAGCATCCAATTCTACAACTATGAGAAGTTTGTAGAAAGGTAGCACAAAGCTTATTTGACTAATCAACATTGTATTAAATTCACCAAATGAAGGGATTCTGCAAGATCCCAGCTTTTCAAAAGTTATATGCACCCACTTTGAAAAATAACATAGCAAGATGAGCAATAAAGTCCTCATTTTGAAAACTACACTGTACAGAATCAAAAATATATTTCTCTGCTAAGGAGAAAAACTCTCAAGGCCTTTAATCTCTCCTCAATCAGATACCATGATTCTTTCACTGTTTCTTCTATTTCAGATGGAACAGGAAAAGTAAAGGGTGAACTGGACCACTTGAAAGACCTATTATCTGCTTATTACTTTACTGACTTTGGCTCAGTGTGCAATTTCTAGTGGATTGTTCCTGAAAATAGCCCTGCACTGACAAACTCCTGGAAGGAAATATTACCCCAGCAGCAGCAGCAGCAGCATCAGTGAGACATAACTTACACTGAGCTGCTCTGTTTCTTGGGTTACTCTGTAGGCAGCCACAGCCCATCACAAGCTCAATCCTCCAAGTAAGCAACTCCAGCATCAGATATCATCAATCTATCAGCAAGCGTGGCCCAGGAAGGTTGCTGCTGAGACACCCTGCTCCATGTTCCATCCATACATGTCATCATTTAAGAACAAATCTATGAGTTAATATACAGAGCTCACCACTGATTGGAGCCTTTTTAATAAGGCCCCTGAGCAGTTGCTTTTTAAACTGTTTCTCCTTAAAAGTTTTATTTATTTGGAAAAGCCTTGCACACTCCAGGAATTCTTCAACTAACTAGTGATTTGAACTGAAACATTTATGCTGTCCTTGTCACCATGGCACCCAGCACATCCCAGTCCTTTATTTGATGATTGCTTCCTGTTTGCTTATTTCAAGCATGCTGGTCCAGCATTCATGAAGAAAATTTCTTTCTGAGCTTAGACATATAATCCTGAAGATTTCAACACCAGCTCACAAACACTTAGCTCTACAGTTTCCACTGATTTGTACATTTAAAAATGAAGGCAGAGGTTGGAAAATGTGAGGCTAACATCACCTGTCTGACCACATCAGGTCTTAGTGCTGGCTGTGAAACAGCCTCTGAGCATGTAACCACTTTTCAGTAGTGCCAGAAAAACACCCTCTATAGTACATTATCCTGAAGATAAATAGGACCACACCAAATGATTCAGTAAACAAGTAACACAGATAAAATTAGATTGACCTCTCAGTGCAACATGTTGCATGGGCCTCCTGAACAAATTGTTTTACAGCCTCCACCCCTTCCCCCAACTCAGGCTTCACATCCTTCAACCTCTGCCACCTCACAGGTGCAGACTAAAGCTCCCTCAGCATATGGCACATACACAGAGACTAAATCCATCTCCCTTTTCTCCCTGTCTCTTTCCCCAAAATGAGGTCAGACTTAGCAGAAAAATACCCATTTTTCTGTACAGCACTGAGCTGTGCAGTGCCTCAGACAGGACAAGACCATTTCAGGAGCAGGGAAGCAGGCTGTGCACTCACCTGTCCCAGACCTGTGCACAGAACTGCTCTCACCCACTCCCCTCCCCTGTACTCCAGTTCCCCATGTGGGACTGCCATGCTCCCAGTGTGCAGCGTGCACAACAGGAGCCCAGAAAGATTCCTTCTTCTTTCATATTTTTATGCCCTGTCATGGTAATCATGGAAGGCAGGAACTCAGGAGAAAGAGAAAAAGGCAATACATGCAACTTCTGCCAGATTAATTTCTTTTCAGGCTGGTGGAGAGTTTAAAAAAATTTTAAAAGCATGATTCACTTCCTATTATTCACTGTGAGATCCATTCAATTACTGCTCTTACAGTACATTGGAGCAAGATAGCAAGGATAGCTCAGACACAGGGAAAGGTCAGTCTGACCTCTGCTTCTAAAGTCTGCCTAACACTTGCTTACAGATCATTCTCTTCCAAATGCAATGGCAGAGAATGCACATACAAGTGCAGAATGCAACTTTGCAGCTGAGACCCACTCACTCCAGGTAAGAGAGGAGCTGTGATTTTTTTTTTAAAAATTAGAGATGATATTTGCATAATATTTGCTGTTGAAAATAAACTTGATTTGAGGAGCTTGTCTCCAGATATAAAAGTTTCCTGTTTCCTAGCTTGCTTAAATGCAGTTTATTGTGCTCTCCAGTATCCAAACTAATTATTCCTAAGGTTAAGCACTGGCTTCAATGGCATCCAATGGGTTTTGTAGCACAAAGAATTCACAAAAGAAAAACTAGCAAAATGTGCTGGGAAAGGGACAAAAATTCTCCAGCTGCATTTCCTAATTTCCCCAGTGCTAGAAGAAACACACCTTGTGGTGATCTTGCCAGGCTGGGAAGGTGCCAGGGGCAAGAAGTGTCTTGCAGCAAGCCTTCCACACAGAGCAGTCTAGGTCAGAGACTTAGGGGTCAACTTCTGAACAAACTGGGACAGATCAAAACATCAATAGAGAACCATGAGGATGACCTTTCAGAGGGAGCCAGAGAACAGATGCACCAAAGCACCAAAAACATACTTGCAATTTTGCAGTTGTCTCATAGGTGTTCATATCTTCCTGCCTCGGGGCAGGGGGCTTGGCTACAAAAGTAAGGGGTAAGTTTTTCCTTTTCAGTGGTGAACCAGCACAGAAATGTGAGGATAAAGACTGGGCAATGGAGACAAACACCATCTCACCTTGTGGACTTCAGTTTCTGGAGCCTTCTCCAGCCCCCACCAGCACAGTCCCCTCTCTTTTAGGGTGGGTGAATCCCACCCTTACCATGATCCCTGTCCTTCCAGAGCTTCCTGGCCTCCCACCTTGCCTCCTGGTCCTGCTCCATCTGTATTTTAACTCTCATTCAGGGCCCAACCCCTCTGCTCACAGCCCACTGAGACTCTCAAGCCAAATACAGAACTAAAATTGGTACCATTATCTCTGTCTAAGACAAACATGCTTCTCAAGGAAAGAAACTGCTTGTGCTAGCATGATAGATCATATTCTGTGATTCTCTGACAGCATTCAGATTTTGGGCAGGGCAGATGCAAGGACAATGCTGACTTCAACCAAGGAGAAGACAAGCACGTACCACTTGACAGCTACAAATGGTAGACATGGTTTTGTAAGCTCTGCCCTGATCTGTTTTCATGCATGTGTGCCAACTCTCCCCTGCAGTTAGCAGGCAGTCCCCCATAAGAAGAAGAATACACCTAAGGCAGTCAGAGAAGTTCCCCTGTTTTGACAAGACTGTGTGTCTGTGTTGTCTTTTGTAAAACATCTTCACAGCTGGATTCAAATTACACTGCCTACCCACCTTCCCGAGCACACCAAGTGTGTTTCAGTGCGCACTGGATTAAAACAAAAATCAAAAAGTCCTTTTTGCACTGCACAAAATGGGAAGCTCTGTTAGCAGGAGCACTTCTCCAGCTTGGAGGCTGGGTGGGCCATGACTGAGCAGATGTCTGACAAGAAATGGCATTTGACTGTCTACCCTGTCCACTCAAGGCTGCAGCATGAAGCAGCCAAAACTCTTCCCTCCAAAGACAAAATGCATTAATTTCATTTCACAGCATCCTCCTCCAAAAGACCAAAGGCTCACTGAGTTTATCAAAATGCCTCTTCTGCTTGGCAGGTTGGGATACAAACCAGCACACATATATTAGACTACTGACAGTTCAAGGGAAACATAAATAGGAAAAAAATTCACCTAAAAGAACATTTAAGGGTTCTAGTATTCCCCAAGCATTTAACCACAGTTTGGCTCTTAAATTATTAATATTGCAAAGGACATTTGCAAAACAATTGTATCTGATTCAAGAGGCAAGCTGCAATCTGCTGCTGCTGATTCCCTCCCCTGTAGTTACACTCCTCTATTGTGACACAGTCATTATTTTAGCTCTAGCCAATGATGCCACTAAGTGACAGCTACGACTTCAGGTGAGGAATTTATAACAGCAGCCGCTCATTACAGCAGCACAAAACTTTGGGAAAGGGTGAGAGGATTTTTTTTCCACATTTCAACCTATTTTATTGCTTCAACCCACTTAGTCTCGATCTTGATGCTGAGTTTCACATTAACCCACCATGTCAAAGTGCAACTCTTACATTGTGCCAGGCTGCAGCACAAGATTAGAGGAAACTACTGAGTTTCAAGTGACTCTTAAAAAAGTCATGACTTCCATCAGTGCTCCTCAAATCTCAGATAGAAAAATCCAAAACAACAGCATTCAGCTTTTAAAGATTTTCACTTACTCCCTGAATAAAAAGAGAATTAAATGGTCTAATACAAGTTGCTCCTGTACTCTTCTCCATGCCTCAGTTTTGATCCACAAGGACCATTTTGTACAAAGTTCAGCTCAGTTAAGGGTCCAACACATATTTAGTTCCAGGTTAATTTCTACTGTGTGAGCAAAACACACATGGATGATTAAACCTGGGTCACACACTTCAAATATTAGTGTTTACCACTGCTTTGTAAGGACAAGAAGATATCCAGTTCAGAAGAGAATGTTCAGTACTGCAAATGAAAATTTAAAAGCATTCATACATCAAAGAGTTTGCATCATATTTCTAAAATGACAGAAGTATTCAGACCACATAGATGGACATTTGAAGAATATGGAATTTTCTAATTCACACCAGTTGTTTAAAGTAATCAGAGTTAGCAGAGCCAGCAATCCACCTCAGCAGTAAAAACTGCTATAAAAATCTTTATGAGCTGTTACAAACTGGTCTAATTATCAGAAGATCCCTGTATGCCATTTGGATGAATCAAAGATAGATAAATGCTTAACCCAAGGTTTTCATAGGGCAGTAAACCACTATTTATCAACAAGTTGAATGTGAATGACCCTAAAGAAAACAGGAAAAGGAAGAAAAAAAAAACCAATCATCAGCAGGAAAAACTCAAAGGCAACTGTAGGTATTTACAAACCCTCAGGTGTTTTTAATACTAAAACCAATACAGAGTTGAAAGTAAATTGAAAGGATCCTAACTTCTCAGACACCAGCAAAATATAATAAGATCTTATTGCATTACTTAAACAGCACTGCCTCATGGAGTAGATCCCTTCATGTTACTGATTTTTTTAGTTTAATTGCTTCAAAGTGAAACCAGTGGTGAGAATTTCAGTTTGCCTCTGTGGGCTAAACCCACGGCTAAAAGAGCAGAGGAGTGAACAAAACCAAATAAAATCACCTTCTATGTCTGGAACTACCTCACAAAATGAAACACCACCTTCCTGGGTAGAGGCATACATTTCACATCCAATTAGATCTCTACACAGTCTGATTCCATGTTTCAGTACTCAGGAAAGCAGTACATAAATACTTAGCACATTTGAAAAACACACAATTCAAATTTTGTGAAATGGGTTTAGAGAGCTTTAACAAACAATAATGGTCATAAATTTTGGTTTGCTTTATTCAAGCCAATGTGCTCCTCTCCACAGCCTACCAATTATACATCATCCAGATTGCTTGTGTTTGCTCACACACATCTCTGCACATGTATATGCAAATGCCTAAATGGAAGTTTGTGCAATATTCAGTGGGTTTGTGATTTCATGACAACTGCTTCTAATCACAGTTATTACCATTATTTATTACTCAGCTCATACCCCAGGTGCGTGCTGTGCCTTACAGGCAAACAAGACAGATGTCAGAGCCAGACAGCTGCCTGCACCAGCCTTCCTACTGCTGAGGAAACAGCAAGCACTGACACAGTGACAGGACTGACAGTGTGAGGATCTCTTTAGTGACACATGTGCATAAAACTAAATGCAATTTTTACAAACTAACCTTGTCCCACAGCACACTTTACCTGTTCAGTTACTACAGCAAATACTTGCAGTGATCCCAAGGGAACAGGCAGTGGTGGCTCAATTGAGGCAGGACTTCCATTCTCCACACCCCCACCCTGTAACTCTGAATTCCAGTTTTTCAGTGACAAAAGTTCCTAGTGATATAACTGTGATGGAGCCATGCAATTTGTGGTTCGACTCAAAAGCTAGAGGAATACCCAGTACTCTGTTCTTTAGAGGTGCCAAAATTGAACATCTGCAGGAACAGGTGCAATGATATTTTTTTAAAATGCCTTTTACTAATGACCAGGGCCTGGTAGGACTGTCTTCATATAATACCTGAGTTTGGAAGCATCCATGGGTGGCCTATAAGAGAAATTTGTATCTTCTCCTCCAATCCATTCAGTTTTCAAGGCAGGGAACAGACACAGATCTCACCCTAGCACCAACACCCCGTTTCTCTAGAAACTGCAGACACCCCAGAACTCTGAAAAACAGTGGGTATGGTTTGGCTTATGGCTCTTCCCCAAGCCAAGCAGTCAAGAGCAAGAGGTTGGAGTGAAGCCTGAGCTGCACTGCAGGCAATGCACACTGCACTCACACACCCTCCTGCCTCAGCCTGGGCAGGGCAGCTCCAAGCCTTCCTCGGACACGCGCAGGAAACACACCTCTCCAAAGGCCTTTGCTTCCAGGATCTCTTCACTTCAGAAAATGAACGCCTTGCAAAGAGCAAAACAGCCCCTCATCCTGCCAAGTAGGAAAGCATGTGCCACTTTTCAATGCAATTGTTTATATTCATGTCCACATTGCCACTAACGTAATGATGACAGCAGAAAGCTCTAACATAGTCTACCCTCACTATTAAGAGATGCACAGAATAAGACCAACCATATATTTCTAAACAAAACCAAACATCTCACCGTCCCTTTTAATTTAATAGATGATCAAAAAAAATATTGTTGGGTTGGGGGTTCTTTTGTTTCTTTTCTTATTTTTTTCAATGTGCCTCCACCGGCATACTTTCTTATCTCCACAGGTTCTCCTTCTATTGTGGTTATTACAAAACTAGGGTTTGGGTAGGTTATCTCTTCTTTCTTCATTTAATACCTTACTACATTGTTTACAATAAGAATTCCAAATAAAAATAAAATTTTATTGAACCGTATTATAAAAATCTTCCAATAAAGTGTCCTTGCCTGAGGCTAAGCATTTACCCCAGACTTTTATTCCCCTCTGGATTTTTACAAGATACCTATTTCAGCCTCCATCAAAACCACACCAGTGAATGCACAACAGCTGATGATAACATTAATTCCTTTGCTTCTAGTAGCTGGACAACACTTTGATTTAAATGGGTTGTGGTGTGCAAGTGATCTATAAAATTACTTTGTAGCAGTTTTATTAAGTTGGAGAAGTTTCAAATGCCAATGCCCTCTTTTGTATTCCTTCCTTGTTTAAACTTATTTCCAAATATATCTTTCCTTTTCAGCATGATGAACAAGTCAGATTTGGAAGGGTGTTTTCTTTTTATTTCTCTCCCTAAGACTGAACAAGTAAGTGAGCCAGCCAGCATCCCTGTGCACTGTGTGTTCTGGACAGAACACACATCAGAACAAGGATGGAACATTCCCCTGAAAAACAGGAGAGCAAGACAAAAGAAAAAAAAAAAACTAATGTTAGGTCTGGCACATTTGCCATTTTCTACCTTGAGTGGCTATAATAAACCACTTGCTATTTAACATTCTACAGCTGGAAATATTTGACATTTGTCCCTTGTTGTTTGAAAGAATCCTCTTATATTCTGCTGTTGCTCTCTATGATCCATGCAATTAAATTTCCAGTGGAAGTTACTTTGAGAACTGGAAGAATTTGCTTTCACTTATGGCCTTCAGCTGCTCTACAAGCCCCAGTGCACTGGTAGGACCTACACAAACTCCATGCCCTTCCCTGCCTACCAAGGGTACAAAATTCAAACCATGTTCTGAAGATGCTTGTACATTCATTCAAATGTTATGGAAAAATCCAGAGCAGCTCAAAGAACAAAGAAATTACGCAGTCATATTGCATCTAAGAACCAAACTGTGTTGTTACTTGGAAATTTTACTTATGGAACTCATTCAGTATTTTCTGTAGTCTCTAAAGTTAATTTCCACACAAAAGAAAAATCAAAATAGCAAAACAAAAACGCCAACAGTAAGATAAAAGCTAATTAACTATCCCCATCTGTTCCCTGTCTTTAACTGAAGTTTTTGATTGTGAGACCCTTTAGGAGCAATTCAAACAACTACAAATAGGTGTCTCATGACATTTGAGATAAAACATGGGGTCTGCAAATGACCCCTGCCTGTCTTGTGGTGCCTAATGGAAGATGGTGTAGGTGGCCACTGTAGACACCCTAGGCATCTCAAATTGAGTTACTATTCCCATATTTTCATAGGTTATATAAAACCAGTTCAAGAGAAACTCAGTTCACAGAGCCATACATGACAGAACTCTAGTCTACGTGCCACAGCTTGATTAAACAGTGGTATTAATCATTCACTCAAAGCACTCCCTAATTTAAGGGTCCATGGAAATCCAAATTAAGATGGTGATGGAAAAAACATTGTCCTTAACAATGTAAAGGAAAGGATAATTAATTCTCTCCAGTTACTTTTAAGAATAACATAATATTTTTCTATACTTAGAAAATAAATTATTGGGACTGCATGAATTTACTTATTTGGTCTCAAAATGAAGTGACTTTATGCAAAATTTATAAGTTAGAAAAAGTCAATCCCCACTTTGCCTCACTGGGAAGACCAAATTTGTCAAATGTTCAAACTTTCTGGGTTTCATCAGGTTCTGAAGCAGAAAAAATTCTCCCATGGCAGAGGGATGTGAAGGAAAGTTGCCATTCTATGACTCATTGCTCTTTAACAGCAGAAAAGGCACTGGAAGGTGAGGAAAAGTTGGGAAACAATTCCAAGTACAGTAACCAGCACATAATACATGGTTTCCACCTCTACAGATGCATGTCCCCTCCTCATTTTTCCCTATATGATGATGACCTAAAGAACAATTTCTTGCTAAAGAAAGAGCATGTCCTTGTTCAGTGAAGAAGAGGAAAGGAGCACATTTCAGATTGGCTGGTAACCCAGCTAACAGAAAGAAAACAAAACGCCAGATTGTCTTGAAGCTATGCACACCTTCTGAATCCCCAGAGTCTGAACATTGAGGACCCAACCCATTGTTATGTGCAGTCCTTTGCTAATCATTTCATTTCACTGAAAAAGCCTCTTAGAACCAAAAATTGAGGGTTTTCCCTCCAGCAGAGTCATTTTTTCATTTGTATACTTTGATGACTACTTGCTTAATGAATCAAATCTGACTTAAAAAGCACAACTGTTGTTCTGTTTACTTTTTTCTGGTACCCCCGTAACACTCACTTCTGACAGAAAGGTAACTATAACCCCTTCATCTGCACATATGCACAACATGAGGGCAGAAATGTCTAGCCCTGAGTTTGGAGGTTTGAACCTGCTGGTCAGGGAGCAAAATAATCACAGACACAAAAAAGAAGTACTCCCCCCACCAAGCTTTTTGATAGTCTGAGCAGACACTTGAAAGTTATTCAAACACACCAAGAATTTGCCATTATTCATGTTTTACTGTTTTCAGCTGGGTCACTTTTATAATCTAATCAGCTAAACTTTGTCTTCTGAAATCGCTTTCAGAATAAGAACTACACAATTCTCTATATTCATTCCACAAGACAAGGCATGTGTCAGCCCAGAGGATCTGTGGATAATGGGGGATAGATAGATTGCTGCCAGGCTGAGGGCGGAGCCGCCCTGCGCAGCGGCAGCAGAACGGTCCAAAGGGCAGCACAGAGAAGGGAGGCCCCTCACAGCTGGGCTGCCTGATCTAAAGGGTCTTTTACCACACAAAGGAATCTGTAACATTAATATTGCCAATACACTCTAGTTCTGACCTCAAAAATTCTGGCATGCCCTTGGGTTGACTTTCATGCAAATTTGTGATGACTTTTAAGCCAGTTTGGGATAGATGAAAGATGTTTGATTGACAATGATGTCAATGTTTTACAGCAGACCTGCAGGGGACACTGGCAGGGCAGTTGAAACGGAAACAGCATGAAGACTGTCTCGTTTGCTCAGATAAGCTTATTTCTGGGACAAAAGATTAGTTCCCTCTAATGCCCCATACTGGTTTTCTCTAAACCAGGATTTGGGAGGTATTAGCCACTATGTAAATAGCCCAGCAGATTTGAACTCAACATGTTAGTGGGTGTAGAAGACACACTGCCCTACCTACACTGAAAAAGGCATAGTGAGAGTAATTAACATTGTCTCTTCCAAATCCTAGACAACCTAACTTCGGAGTTTTCATGACAATGGCTGGACGGACAGCTGTCCACAAGAAAGTTACCTTTCCATCCACACATCTTGCACTTTTCCAGCAACAAGTTAGTTACTATGACTGCATTTCAGCGTGAACAAAAACGAGTACATAAAGAAAATCCCTTGCCAATTTTCAATTCAAAATTTATATATTGTGAGTGTATAAAAACATATTATCACAAATCAAATCACACAGACTAAAGCATTATTACTGATGGCAGCACATTTTCTAGTGATGTTTAAAATTCACAACCCTGTTCCTCCACTTGTTTGCCTCCAAAGTTGATATAACTGAATTTTCTCTCCATATACTTCACTAGAGAAATTCCTTTAATTCTAATGAAAAAACCTCTACCCTGAAAAACTGGCAGATGCCTTTCAGCAAATGCAAATACTAATATCTGCTTCTTAAAGCACGAGTTTCAGGTTGGTGGGCTTCTTTTATGACTGATTTTTATCCTTTAAAATGTACTGATTTCTTTTTTTTGCTGACCTTTGCAGTATAAATGTCACTGTCAGATAAAATAATTGAACCCAGTAATCCATGCACAGTCTGGAGAAAACCTTTGACTGATTTCAACATGATATATCACAGTCTAATAAGAACCTAACTATATTTCTTTTACAGACATGTTCCTTTTCCTTAGTCTGATTCAGGTGGTATATGAAACCCAAAGTTTATACTGGGGAAATATTCTGAGACTGACACTGGATGCTAGTTGCCATGGAAATAATAAATTATGAACATGGTAGATGGTGCCCTCTCTTTGGTGCACAGGTAACTGCATGCAGACACCATTCCCACCAGGATGCAGCAGCAAGGGAAGGCACCAGCATTTAATTTTTCCTGAGACAAAAAGCTAAAAGAAACTGAATCCCACATTGCCACCAGTCAGACAAGCTAAAAGCTGTTATCATTTTCTGTATGCATCTATAATATCTGTGCAATTCCATTCCTCTAACCCACATCATTAGTGCATAACATGGATGAAGCCATGAGATCTCTCTCCTGCCACGTATTTACCTGGAAACTCCCTATTTCTCTCAACAGCTCTCAGATTAGGCCTTTAAGTAATTAATTCTTGAGCAGAAGCCCTATTTTTGGTGTGCTTTCTGCAAAGGGCTTTATAGAAGTAATACGTTTGTCTATTCACTGCACAGCCACTGAAACATCTACACACCTCAGCAGGGGGGAAGCAACTTCTCAGCCTGCTTGCACCCCTGTCAAGCTTCATTTTTATTGCTTTGGGTCCACCCCCTCCCCATCCCTTCTGCCAAGGCTGTGCCACTGCAGCGAAAAGTAGGCAGGGTACATCGATCCAAAGAGACAAAGCACAAACAGTCATTTTAACCCATCAGGAGGCAAAGCTCTGGTTTGAAAAAGGGACAACTGATTACAAGCACAAAGCCGGCTCAGTTTAAATATTCTGAGACTGACACTGGATGCTAGTTGCCATGGAAATAATAAATTATGAACATGGTAGATGGTGCCCTCTTTTGTGCACAGGTAACTGCATGCAGACACCATTCCCACCAGGATGCAGCAGCAAGGGAAGGCACCAGCATTTAATTTTTCCTGAGACGAAAAGTAAAAGAAACTGAATCCCACATTGCCACCAGTCAGACAAGCTAAAAGCTGTTATCATTTTCTGTATGCATCTATAATATCTGTGCAATTCCATTCCTCTAACCCACATCATTAGTGCATAACATGGATGAAGCCATGAGATCTCTCTCCTGCCACGTATTTACCTGGAAACTTCCTATTTCTCTCAACAGCTCTCAGATTAGGCCTTTAAGTAATTAGATTCTTGAGCACAAGCCCTATTTTTGGTGTGCTTTCTGCAAAGGGCTTTACAAAAGTAATACGTTTGTCTATTCACTGCACAGCCACTGAAACATCTACACACCTCAGCAGGGGGGAAGCAACTTCTCAGCCTGCTTGCACCCCTGTCAAGCTTCATTTTTATTGCTTTGGGTCCACCCCCTCCCCATCCCTTCTGCCAAGGCTGTGCCACTGCAGCGAAAAGTAGGCAGGGTACATCGATCCAAAGAGACAAAGCACAAACAGTCATTTTAACCCATCAGGAGGCAAAGCTCTGGTTTGAAAAAGGGACAACTGATTACAAGCACAAAGCCGGCTCAGTTTCCTCTTTGCCAGGGCGTGACACCAGCCCCAGGCCTGCAGCCACGGGTGTGCCCTGTTCCTGTGGGCAATGGGGACCAATCCAGTGCCCAAAGTCATGGCACCAGCTGGCACTGCCAGCAAGGCAGCAGTGAGGCTGTGCCTCTCAGAAAGCACTAGTCTGGGATCCCAAAACAAGCCTAAGCTGACATGAGCAAAATGCCCAGTTCTGTGAAGTCAGGGACTTCCCGGGCATGTGCTAGAAGGGAACATTTTGTGCCTGGCAAACTGGTGAAAACATTGGGAGTTTTCAGTGTGTATTTCTGATACAGCAGCTATTCTGCCGTGTTGACTCTGTCCAATCAAGAGATTTCTACTCAGGCTTTAAAAATATTCAAAAAACTCTGCAAGCTAAGGCTGGAACCTTATTTATCTGCTTCATTGGCTCGGTTATGAGCTTAACTGGAGCTTTATGAATGATGTCAATCCTTCCTGGAGAAGGCAGAAAGGTTGTACAGGTTGTTCAGTTGGAGCAGCTGCTTTTTCAATCAAGAGATACTGAATTAAGCAGAGAAGAAAAATGAAAAATACATAATGTGCAGAAACAGGTTAGCTAAGGGTTTAAGCCAGGCATGAAGGAAAAAAAAAAGTGATCTTGCAAGAAAAATATAGTCACCTATCTTTTGTTTTAAGCTGGTTTCTAAAGGAAATCTGTGAGTGCTGTGAAGCATATTAGAAGCACAACAGCCAAGAAATAAGGAAGGACACTTCTGGGAAAAGCAGTCTATAGTGCACTGTGATCAGGAATGTCTGCTCCATGAGATTTCAGAACAATTAATGTTCACTTCCACAAACATACAGCTGTTTAAAGTAAATGAAGCGTGAAGGAAACCCAATTGCACTAAGCACAGGAATGATCTGAACATACAACAGAAGTCAGTGGTCTTGCTGTGTGATAGTGTCATGCTCTGTGCCTTCTACTAAATTATGGGTTTGTTGAAATTTATTATCACTTCTTAAGCACTTTTCTACATTTAATTTCATTGGCACATGAGGAGAACTCTAATCTGATTCCTAATGAATTCAGCAGTTTCACCATTACTGATGAAATGCCTACAGACTCCCAGAGCCCAGGCAAGCAAGAAATCAAATGATCGCAGTAGGTGCAGCAGGCTCTCATCTGCCTCCAGGCACTCACAAGCCTCTTATCACTGGAAATGCCTGCTTGAGGTTGCACCAGAGTAGAGTTAAATCCCTCATTTTCATCACAAACTCACCTAATCTGGGCTCGCACATGGCATGCAGTTCCTCCTCTGTCATGGTGGCTTAGGTGTGCTTTTTGGGACATTAGCATGGGCTGTGACATGTGAACTGAAAACACAGGTGGCGATTTCAGCTCGTCCCCACAAACTGCTCAGGCTTGTTTATACTGATGGGGTGCTCAGCTCCACTCACATTTTAGTACCTGAGTCCCCTAAAGCTAAAAAAATAACTCCAGCTATGCTGTAACCTACATTGCAACCATTCCACAAAAAGAAACAAAGGAGTAACTCCTGTAGCATTAGTCTCCCCTATAGGAAAAAAGGCATAAGCAGACTCTTTGCTTGGTTATGCCTCTTTACATATTAAAAAAAAAAGTGAGTCTATAAGTAAATTAATGTAGGAAAATATTTTAAAAAATACCACACCATTATTACCATGACCTTTCTGTATCCTCAACATAAAAAGACCTTTTAAAGTAGACTATCTTCCTCTCTACAGAGCTGACACAAAAACGCTGTCTGTGGCTTTTTAAAAACTTTTACACTTTATAGACTTAAACCATATTACAGTTGTTTCTAGACAAATTAGTATCTGGACTGCTTCTGCCTGCATGACCATCATTCACTAATGCACAGTTGCTGCAATTTCTTTCTCTACTGTAAAAACTGGAAGAAAAAAATAAACCTCCAGGAGAATAGACAGATCACTTGTTTCAAGTTTTTAATATCTGCTTCAAAATCAGCAGCGAGGTAGTCACGGTCCAGACTGTTTTGACAACAATTTATCCCAAGTTTACCACTTCAAAATTGTCTCCACATAATCAGCTCATATTCAGCCCTCAGAGCTGACTGCTCCTGAATAATTTCAGGTATTTCTAACTCTATTCCACATCTCACAGTCATCTCAGAGATGACTCAGTTTCAGTGCCAATCAATGGCTTGAATTGATCAGATTATGAACAAAACTGCAAAATCA
Organism: Emberiza elegans; assembly: GCA_024865655.1. Lineage (NCBI taxonomy): Eukaryota > Metazoa > Chordata > Aves > Passeriformes > Fringillidae > Emberiza > Emberiza elegans. Next base: position 27,714,822 of record JALJVW010000241.1, on the reverse strand, counting down.
ACAGCTGAGAATCCATGGAACTGAAAAAAACACTTGGATGTAATGGTGAGTAACCATTGCTGAAGCTCTCCACAAGAACTGGGCAGGGAGGGATGGGTTAATCACGTGTAATTCCACTGAGTATCGCAGACAAAATACCTGTCAGCCTTAGCCAGCAGCAGCTTCTTGAGCAGCTGACTGGAAAGAATCTGCAAAGGCATACAGGGGTCTCAGTGCTTTGCTGGCCTTCACCCCCAGCCAGCTCCTCTGGATGCTGCAGAGCCTGGGCTCTAATGTGCACTTCTCCAACCAAGGTATCAACACCTGCCTAGTACAGTGTGCCTTTACCTGCAGAGCACTGTCTACAGGCTGGGCTACCATGAGCTGTAAACAAAGGAGGAGCACCAGTAACCCCAAGGAAGCACAGGGAGGATTTTACAATCATCAGGAGAGCAGGAGCTGATAAGGAACAGGCCGAATGATGGCCTAAGTGAAGCCTGTGTGAGTTTTGTCATCTTTCTGACACACCTGTGAATGCACTTCTGAGGTGGCCTGCACCACCACCTGTGTTTCAGAGCTCCTCCAAAGGAAGTGGCTGCGGGGCTGCCCAGTGGGTTTTACAGAACCAGAGGAGTACACTGGGTGCTGACTGGCAGGAATGCTGTGGTCAATATTCACTTTGAGGAACATTCCAAGCATACACCTAATAAAAATGTAGAGACCTACAGAAAGACCACATGGTCCTGCCTCACTGTTTTCAACCATGAATGCAGCAAACACCAATGATGTCACACCATCCTCTGGTCACTCACCGGCAGGGAACACCCCTGAGGTATTTTTTCATTTTGTCTTTCCTAATATCAATATTTCCCTTTTTAGCTTTATGCCTTCGTGCAGTCTGTATTTTTAGTCTCAATCATAAAAAGGATTCCAAAACCCATAGTGCTTACTGGAAAAACACATATAGTTGTGCGAGACATGCAAAATTATTTCTACCTTTAACTAATCTCTCAGATAGATTTCTTAGCATTGAAGTTTTACTCTTCCCTAAAAATCATCTCTCACAGAAGATACCCATGATAAATAAACAAGCAAATAAGAGTTATAGCAATCACATTCTGTTATAACTCCTGGAGATGGAATGGGAAGAGAAGGAAGCAAATAGCACAATACCCTTGATGAATTCACAGAGCTTGACAATACACTGCTGACAAGACAGGGGACTTGGAAAAGACCAAAACAATTCCTCTGATGATAACAACCTGAATTTTAGTCAATCCTCCACACTCCATCCCAAATGGTGGCTTTTAAAATGCATTAAAATTTATTGCAATAATGCCTTACTGCCCATTCCTGTACTTATAAAGCACAGAGCAGTCATCTAAATCTCCCATGATAACATCTTCAAGACAGGAGCTTATCAGCAGTACAGAGAAGGAAAAATCCCGTGGGTTGGGATTACACTTTTGATTATAAATTTCCTGAGAGAAAGATGTCATCAATCTACATTCTTTATGAACTCTACCACATGAAAGTGCTCTTTTACTCTAATAATAACTATCAGGTTTTGTGCAAGCAGCACCTGCAACAACTCTCCCACGTGGAAAAGAAAAAGTTGTTACATTCAAACCCACAAAAGAAAATCAGTCAGCATTATTTTTTTGTCATGAAGCTGGTTTATTTTTATCTTTCCATTGTCATCAGCATACCAGCTGTTACACATCCCTTTAAGGAAGATTAGAGATTAATAGTCCTGTTTTCAAAATATATTGGAGTACTTACTTCCTTACTCTATAATACATATATCCTAACACAGGAAAAAATGGAAGGGCTATTTCTAGACATTTCACAAAACAGGTGATGGAAAAAGTTCATCAGGATCTTCCCAGGCACTTTTGTTAGAAATACATCAGTTCCACATTTTCCATCCTGGCTCCCATTCAGCTCTTCTGTAGAGAGCAGTGGCAAAGGTAAATTACAAATGACTCAGAGCAGGAGGAAGCTCAGGAGGCCCTAGAAGGAGGCCAGCTGCCTGTTTCAGAGGCTGGCCAGGTGCTTCAGCCTGGTTTTTGAGTCAGGAATGGGTGCTGCACACAGTGAGGGCCTGTTCAGATACCACTAACTCATGTCATTGTGCATTATAAAAACACACCATGCTACCCCTCCACATATCACTTCCAGCACAACAGGCTACCCCTTGCTCCTGAGCCACTGATGCCACTCCTACATCAGCCCTCTTTGAAATCACACCACATGGCATCACACAGGAACTCTGCCAAAACACAGACACAGAAGAACCACTGCATCTCCTGTACCTAGGCAATTAGTGGGCTTACCAAGGAAAGATCCCAAGTAAGTTTAGCACACATTGCCTTCAGACATGTGATCTGGTTTTATACAATTTTTTTTACATACATGTATGTAAACCTATTAAAATGTAAATGTATGTAAAACCATTTAAAAAATGCTCCACCTCCTCCAAATTCTAACTCTCTTCTTTATGTAGACTTATAAAGCCTGTTCTTCTCTGGATTACTAATTTCTCTCTCCCCTCTGCCCCTCCACCACAGGAACTTCTAAAGCAATTATTCATACAGGTTAATGTGTGTGTGTATTGTTTCTTTAAAGAATTCTCATACTTCCTTCATGTTAAAGTTCTTGAGCTATTTACTTGAGCAGCATTTGAGAATTACCTCCTTTACTTTCTTAAACAGTTATTATTTTTATTTTCACTTGGTGTCCAAGCTTCTTTCTTTACCTAATTCCTTTGTAATACATTTACTATTGCCAGAAGAAAACCTGAAGTATTTTGTTGTCCCATTGCACATGTAAGTAATGTCATCTCCCTTGGGATAAAACACACCATAGGGTTATGACTACTATCTTTCAGTTTGGATGGACCTCAGAGATCCAAACTTTCTACCTGCTTGACCTTGATATGGTCAAGAAAAAGTGAAAAATATGAACAGACAGGAGAACGAGACCGTGTCTTTCTTTAAACTAAGAAAATATAAAGATCAGAGAAAGTTTGGGGAGGAGACTGGTGATTGTAAAACATTGTGTAAGCTCTGGGCTCAGGGCCAATCACCAGTTAAATCTGTGCCCTGGGCTTCAGTTGGCCAGGCCAGAAATAGGGATGCTATTCTCGGGAAGGTGCAGCTGGCTGCCTCTCTGTGACTCTGGTCACCAGCAGATTGCATAAAGGGACCAACACAATCAGCACACGAGGCTGGGCAAGGATGCTCAGCACAAGGAGCACCTCAGCTCCAGCACTTGAACAGGAAACCTCAGGCGTCAAAATTCCTTCCAGTAAACTTTGCCAGTGGCACTTCCAGCATTACTTTAAAAAAGTTTTGCACTGAATCAACACACAGTCAAAGCCAGTTTTCATTTCTTTCCTTGATACTTGGATTATATGCAATCATGTATTAAAAGAGTTTGAAGTAGAGGACTTGGTGTTTCCTCTCTGCTGTCCTTGAGAAAAATTCAGTTACCTCTTTCGACCAGGCTGTGTAGCAAAATGCTTTCAAAACAAATCTACACTTTCTATTAATGCTGCTTATAAAGTCAGGCTTTAAGGAAACATGCTACAGGAGGTATTCTAGTATCTTACAAAATAACTCCTAAGAAAAAGTATCAGAGGGTTTTTAGAGTGTTCACTCAAAGGGTCACCTGACAAGTCAGATGATTCTCAAACATGAGGAACATAAAGCTCTCCCCCCCTTCCTCCTGCCATCAGAATAAACTCAGTGCTTCTATTGTAACTTCTATTGTATTTACTTCTAAACAAATATTTTAGTTTTTCTACTGCCCTGAGTTATGAAATCTGCATGAAATTACGCTGAAATATGAATGAAATAATTAAGCAAGCAAGAAGAAAGTCATCATACCTACATAAATCTATACTCAAAGCTACAAGTAAAAAACAATAATCTAACCCATACTCACTATTTTTAAAAACTGAAGCAAACACTTTCTGAAAAAGGAGTCTATGGACATGGCAGGAGAATGTTTAATATCCAACCAAACTACTCTTGACTCGTGCTTTACTGTGTGCAGATATAAGTGATAAGATACTTGGAAAGAAAGTAATAGCCATTTATCCTTTCAAAAGCACAGCTCCTTCATTCTGTGCAGTTCAGTGCACAGCAACATAAGTCACAGGTACAACACTTACCTTGATCTCAGCTAGATCAGCACATCAGCAGCCCAGGAGATCAACACTGACAGTTATCAGGCATCTACATGATGATCATATTTCACAGAGGTGCTCACAATTTATCCCACACATTCTCAACTCCACTTGCATTTTCCAGCATGCAGACAGAAATAGCCTCATTTCTCTACCTGTACTGCTCTTAGCAAGCTAGGAAGACTTTCAAAGCTGAAATCAAATCACGTGAAGGCAGTCCTAGAACATAAAATACCATTTGCCAAATTCTAGGAGCATTACTGCTACAAAGTGAAATGCTGCCACAGGAAAACTCCATCACAGCAGATCTGATGAAGCAATCAACTGGGATGAGAGTCCACTGTGGCACTGCAGTGTGCATTTTAAAGGTCTGTCTAGACCAAGACACCTTGAAAAAAGAATGTGTTAAAAAAAAAAAAAAAGCAGCTTCTGGCGTCCTGATTGCAGTTTAGTTCTCAACCAGCAATGGAGCAGCATTTTCTCAAAAGGTCACACACATAAAAGCACCAGATCTCCTGATGACCAGCCTTCCACACACAGTGCTTTGGAAGACCAGCAAGGGTGTACAGCAGGAGAAGCAGCAATATTGAGAGATAGAAGAAATTTCTCTAAGAAGCCAGCTGCAGATCAGCTGGAGCAATTCCTACAATACAGCACTTGTGTACACAACTGTCACTTCTGCATTTCCTCAGCAGCTGCTGTATCTGACCTGATGCAGGAAAAGAGAAAAGTGAAATCAGAACAATAACAAAACAAAGCGGTAACAGAAAGAAAAATAAAAACATTGAAGAACATATAAAAAAGAACACGAGAAATAGCTCACCAATTTTTTTTCCATGAAGTAAGTTTCTTAATTTTGGCCTGATAGGTCCTACACTAACTCACTTTTTACATATACAAATTGTATATTTTATACATTTAATCTTGGATCTCCTCTAGGGCACCTTTATTGGAAGTTTGCTAAATATTTACAAATAGTAATTCGGCCACCCCCCACCCTTTCCTGACACATTGCTTTTGCTCTCCTTTTTCTACAAAAGTAATTTTGTTCCTGACACATTGCTTTTGTTCTTCTTTTTCTACAAAAGTAATTTTGTTGACTACAATGAAGGTATGACATCAATTAAGAGACTCTGCTAATAAATCTTTGTGCACAAGATCACTTCTCAGTATAGTTTGTGCAACCCAGGAAGGATATTTCCTTTGTTTCATAGAACTTCTGTCATTGTAAAAGGGCCATGAAAGGAACACAGGACAGCCACCTGAGCAGAATGATTCATGTACAAATTCCAAAGACCAGGATGAAGACAGCTCTGCAGATTTTCAGCAATAATGTTGGCAATAAACTTAAGAACCAAAATTGCTCTTTTGTGACCTTTGCATGATTCATTTGCTTTTACATGCAGTAAAAGAACCACAATCAGTGACTCCTGTAAAAGATTTCCAAATTCTGTCTTTGAAGAAGCTGCTCACATTGTGATGAGTTTCATGAAAACGTTTCTCCAAGTGCTCCTTTCATTTCAGTAAAGCTACAAGATCCTGCCACACAGCAGCCTGTTTCTCCTCGTGCCATGCTCCCAGATTCAGATGAAAACAGACGAACACAGAAACAATTCAATGAAAACACCATTTTTAACAATGCCTTCCAGGAAACTTTAAAAGGAGTGCAGCTGCCCTGCCTTGGCCAACATGTGGACCCAAACATCAAAGAGCAAGAGCAAAGCAGAAAGGAAAGGTCCAAAAAGCAGGAATATCTATCAATTCCTCTTCTTTACTGGAACAAGGAAGATAAAAGATGCATTCAAGTAAAGATGAGAGTTGTGTAAAGGGGTTAACAGAAAAAAGCAGAAAGATGGAATTAATAGGTGAGAAAGAAGACATCATTGGTTTGGTTTGAGGAGAGAACCAAGTGCAAAGACTAAAAAGGCAAGACAAAAAAAGCAGGAAAAGGACAGGCTAGTGACACCATGAGAACCATCTCCCCGAGGCAAATGGCAGCTTCCCCTTCATTTGAGACCCTTTGTTTAAGGTGAGTAACCCTCCAAGCAATCTGCTAAAACTCAACCAGTCTGCTACCTAAGTGATCTCCAAGACAGATCAAATCAGATAATCCTCTCAGGCCTTAAAGTATGTGAATTTATAAAAGGCTCAGATGAGGAAGGAAGTGAGCAGAGGTTACAGAACAGGAAGGGCAAAACTTATAGAAAGAATGATGTAATATATTTCAAAAAAGGGTAAGAAATAAATTCACACTGTTTTCAAGCTTCAAAACAAATGTGCAACAATACCAGGAATTTTAAGTGTCTAATTCCTGTTTTCATATATATCTGTACTCTCCAATATTATTCTCTTCCCAAGACCTCAAATGAATACCAATAGCCCTATTATTTTAGCTTAAAAAATCAAATCTAAAAATGCAGCTTTATGCGACACTCTGCACCTTTCAAGGAAGATATTAAATAGTACTTGGAAGGTTCCAAAGTTTTCCAAATATTTCCTATTTACAATTAATCACTTCCTCAAGCCCAAGATTATTCTTCTATAGGGAGGAGAAACAACTCTGAACAAACACAAGTTCTCAGAAAATGGATTTAAGCCTTTGTATTTTGAAAATTAGCAGGTATTTTTATGACAGGGGATTTTTCCAGTGCAAGTTTGCAATTACATAGCTATTCTGCCTAAGAATTTATTGCACACAAAATTACAATTTTCATGAGAGAAAATTTATATTTAATAGAAAAGGACATAACCCAATGGCAGAGACTTCAAGCACACAAAATAGCAATAAAATAGCTATTACTAGCACTGAAAGTTGCCTCAGAACATTTCATGTTTCACAGTTAATGTGAGTTTAAATTAATGCTTGAATATCTATCTCTTGTAAAGCTACACTACAGCAACTGTATGAGTCAATGTTAATTTATCTACCATTCTTTTACACTGAATCTCCTTGTGTGATCTTTTTTCTAACAAAGCAAAGCAACAAAAGCTGGAAAAAAGATGTACTGGTAGAAATACACAAACACTGAACATGCAACTGAGATTTGAAGAACTGCACATTTAGTTAGATGTGCAACAGCCTGTTATGCAAACATAAGAAAAAGATCAAAACATTAGAATAAAGTAGTTGGCACACAATAATATTCTTCTATTTTAGAGGCACAACTGCATCATTTGAGTTCCTATCAACACACAGAGCTCCCAAGACAGCCGTGGGTTATTCCACATGTTACCACTGCTGCTGGTATTTGAAGTTTCTCAGCCCAATACTGGCATGTTGAAAATTAGGCACTAAGCAATGAAACAACATTTTAACTTCCAAATCTCCTCATTCACAAACAAAGAAAAAGGACTTTTCTTGTTAAATATCATGGCCAGAGCGATAGAAATTCTTTAAATGCATTACTTAAATTGTTGAAAGGCTTAGCAAAGAATTAAAGGAAAATATTACCTGGAGTCTAGGAAAGCTTGTCCAATAAAGCAAAACCCCAACATAAATGCATTCCCTTCCTAATGTCATCCATTATGTTAGCACAGAACAAACGATGGTGAAGCAAGTAGCACCAAACTGAAATACAAAAATCTTCTAAAGAATTTACCATAAAGACAAAAGCAGCATACAAGAAAAACATTAGCTCAATAAATAACACATTTGAAATTACATGAAACACATTTAGAACTTGCCCCAGCAGCAGATTCCAAGTCCCTTGCAGAAGCCCTACCTGTGTTCTCACAGCACTGCTCTGTACCAGAGACCTTTCCTCAGTCCCATCCGAAAGGTGAGAATTGCTGAGAGAGCAGCTTGATGCTTTCCAAGACTGTGAATTGGAATTTAGATACTGAGCAGTAGGAAGATGGGTGACTGCCTCAAGGCAGGCTGTATCCAGCCAACTTTGCACCTCCCAGGTCTCAACAGCTGCCCAAAATCTGCCTGTCCACAATTCCAAATACCAGGAAGGAAGAAGCCAGGCTGCTCTAAGGGTTAGTGGGAGCAGACTGCCAGAGAAAGCAGCAATGATGGAAAGAACATTTAAGATTTTCTAACTACCTTGTGTTCCCTCACAGAACACCTAAATTATTACCTAACTAATAATGTTCTCCCCACGTTATTGACGGCCTCATTATTGAAGAGACTGACTGTGCGAGTGAGTGCTCTGAATAAGGCCATGTCATTTCAGCAGCACCACATGAGTTAAAACCAGGAGCTGAAATGTCTCTGGTGAAAAGCTCACCAGATCTGCTCCCATCTGAGCATGCCAAAAAATCCCCTTGTCAGATTTCACTGAGAAATACTCACTTTGAGGCAACAGCCTCAAACCTAGGGCACCTTGCTCTCTGCTTGGGTAGCTCAGCTCTCTGCTGCATTGACCAAACTGGAAAAAGCCATTAATTTAATTTGCATCATCAAAGTAAACTACCGGCAAATCTGATGGGGAATTTGATGCCAACATATTATCTTTAAAATCCCTCCTTGTTAAGACACAGCTACCTGAGCATCCTATTCTTTTTTCTCCTCTTTTCACTACTAAGATACTCTTTTCAATCTATCAGTACCTATTATTCCTCTCATATTGCCAGAGAAAAATCATTTACTTGAAGACAGAAAAAAAAAAAGGTTAAGCAAACATGCACAAAGGAATTGTGGGAAATGGAGCAAAGTAGACTCATAAAAAATGAATGCTGATAAAATGATTAAAAGCCCAGCAAGTACTACTAGTAAGACAGCAGCTTCACCCTAAGATTCTAGTCTCGGTCCTTGAAGGAGCTGTGCTGCTTTCACACACAGTAAAAAAAAGACAGAAAAAAACCCTAGGAATATGGCTTTTCTAAGACTCTTCAACACCCAGCTCAAAGGCTCAGAAATAAACAGCATAATATTTAAAAGTCCACCCAATACACATAGCAGATCCTAAAGACATTATATACAATCAGCAAAATGTTGAGTGCCCTCCAGAAATTGCAAGATCAAGCCGAAAATATGAAAAGCTAACATGGAACACTTAATACATGCAACAGCTTTAAGGGCACAATGGAAGACACTGAAATTTGTGTATGCTGAAAATCATCTCTAATTTCCAGCTTCACACTTTCTGTGCTGAGCTGAGCAAGGCTTGATATTGCCATTCTAGTTTATTGAAAAAATGAACCCACAAGGACATATCCTTTTCTCAATCTATCTGCACGCATAAGAACATATTTATATCTTAAGCAGACATAATTGTTTTATCCTTAATTTAATAATGAGAGGGGTAGAGGGTTACTGAACACTTCACAAGTATTTTCATGTTTATGTAGAAAAAAAACACACTTTGTTCAAATTGATATAATTCCATATTATCATTATGAGTAATATGCTCTCTGAAATCTTATCTAAGGAAGTTATAAACATCTGAGAGAAGTATGATGCCTTAGAAAATGAACTACTTTATCTACACCATCTGATGATGGCAGTTCAGTGTGAAGAAATGCTGATTATATTTACTCAACCTCTTTCCTGACAACAATAAAAATACCAGTGAGATTTGGAGGAAAGGTTGATTTTATTTGCCTGCTTTTGGTTTTACTTTTGTTTAATTTAAAAGTGATTCATCTGCAGTGCTATATTCACAAAGGAATTGTGCAGTCTGGATCAGACTTCAGTCTTGCTGGAGCAACAGACTTTGTTTTAGTCAATCTGAATATAGGTGGCAAATGATCTGGATTTCAAGCTGCTACTGTCACTAAAGCCCAGGTATCTCAATCATGTGCATTCAAACAAATTAAATACAAAAAAAAAGCTATTATTTCCACACTTAAGCAAGACACCCATACTGAAAAACAGAAATTCTTTCACTTGAAGAAGCCAGACAAAAAAGGCAGAAGCTGGACACTAAATTATTTGATCTGCTTTCAAATTGTATATTTATTTTCTTTTTAAATAAACAATATGAAAGCCACACAGATCTCAAACATTAAATGCAAATTAACTGATTAAAAAAGATTGTTATTTCTCTAACACTGACATAAAGCTCCTACTCAACAGATCCCAGAATACCTGAAAGAAAAATAAAGTCCCACCTTTCATGCAGAAAACTCAAAGCATGGCAAGACAGAGGTGAACAACAGGCTAACAGAGGACCCAAGAATAAACCCCAAACCGTTGCTTTATTAAATTATTTTTACTTCCAGCAAAATATTTTTAACCTGGTGTCTTGTATCAACACAGTACTACAAAGCATTCATTCTAGTTTCTTTTCTAATCAAAGAGGAAAAATATTCCTGACATGCAGGATTTTTCTTAAACTCTGGTTAATCACAGTGAAAGAGGAGAGGGGAAAAGTCCCACAAATATTTTCAGCAGCTTGTTTGTAAATCCAGGCATGAAAGGACATAATATTCACTTGTACACACCGCCCTTCAAGGTTTGCCTTAAAGTGCCATTTCTACGCAGTTATGAAAGAGGAGGAAGGTGTTGAAGAGGGTGAAGGAGGAGGAAGCCTTAGTGACAGCTCTGCCTGTGGAGGTGAAGGAGTGGCGGCAGCAGCAGCAGCTTGTGCTCATTCCTGGATGCAGGAATGAACAGAGAATGCAGGTTTGCCAGGATTGGTATTTCTGTTTCCTGGCCCATGGCATTATCCACCCTACTCAAATAATCAACACGTGGGATTACAAGTGATTATTTACAGTTCCTTAAATAGCTGTAGACTGAAAGACCCTGCTGCTGTGGAAAGCTCAGGGACCTGGGGCTGAGCCCTGCCCAGAAGCAATCTTCCAGATCCCTTTGGCAGCTCCAGCCTGCAGCCATCCCACCCCAAAAGGAACTGATGCAAACTCTTACTTATATCAGAAGTAGAAAGGAACAGGGTGGGCTTCACCTGTTCTCTGTTTCCATGTATATACTCTGCTTCTTACCTTCAAAGAATCCTAATGTTAAAATATGACATAAACTGGTTCTAACATACAAAAAAACCCACTCAAGAATGAGTTCCTAACTTCAATAAACACTGGCTTCAACATTAGCACATTCTGCAAAAGTGCAAAATTCTTCAAATTATATTATATTGTAATCTAATGTTAGTAATCACTGAGGCTGAAAGAACAATTACAGGCACTAAGAGAAGAAAACTGAAACTCCTTGGCATTTCTCAGTGATTTTGTACATCTGTAATATGTCATTGTAATCATACCACAGTTATGCCAGTGACACTCAAGCCTGCTTCTCTATTTGTGGCAATGTATCTTGCAAGACAGAATGTAAACTTCCACCTTTTGGCTCTGAAGTCAGATTCTCAAATAATTCAAACTGGACCCTGACAGCCCTGGATATGCCTTCCTGCTCTAGTTGTTTGCCTTTGTTTTCTGATTGTTTGGGCCACCATAGCCTCAATTTGGGACAACAGTTAGATTAATCACTGGCTTAAAAAAAAACCCATAGAAAGAATTAGCCTGTAAACTGCCTTTTTATGCAGTCTGAAAGTCTGTCTCCTCCATCAACCCCATCGTATAAGCTTGCAAATAAAGTAAAATATGGGTAATTAACCACTGCAAGAAGCAGAAAAACTGGCATAATAACTAGTTTAGGCACCAAGACCCTAGGGCAAATCTTATAAAAGAAAGATAATTATTTGCTCTTTTCCATCACCTTAATCTCATGGACAATAGATATTTACCATCCATGTCCCCTGCTAAAAAAAAAAAAGCATAATGTTTCAACTACTGAAACAGCATCCTAAATTCAAAGTTCATTTCCTAGGTAAACACCACAAAAACTAAAGAAATAAATAGGTCTTATTCTGGTAAGATTGAAGCACTACTTCATTTTATGATAAAAATAAAACTTTTATTTTTAAGGCATTTAGATATAAAGAATCCTTAAAGGTTAATCCCACTTCCATGAAAGCTGATTTCAGTATATATTTCTTCTCTATTGTGTTCTTTTAGGACTTCCCAAGGTATGCACCAAAAAGGAACCAAAGACTTATTCACTGCACAGTCTTTTATTGACAAGACCTTTCTTTCTTTGCACAACACCTCTGCTGTGCTGCTTAATTTGTCTTCCAATAGCACTCCTTCAATTTGGTCTTTATATTTAAACAATAGCAAATGAAAACATACTTTTTCATTTATTTCCAAATTTTACAGGGCTACAGACTTTCAGAGTGCTTTATGGGGTTTGGAAGACAGCAGTTCCAGTCTCTCCTGAAGACCAATAGTCCCTAAACTAAAAATTTTTAATTCTAGATTAAGAATATGTTAATAAGCTCTAAAAATATGCACATATTGCTTTATTTCTGTCAGTCAATGCAAGATACTTGCTTTCTATATCGACTAAAACCAGCAGATCTAAAGTTAAAAAAATTTATAATAAAAATTAAGCCCTTTGATACTATTACAAATAGTGAGAAATTTTACCTAACGCCTTGTGACAAAAACTCCTGAATGGTGAAGAGACCAAGACGCTGAGTTCATCAGTATGGCATCGTTTCAGCTCATTTATGGCAGAACATGAGCAGATCAGGTTATCACCAGCAAGCAGGCTATTTACTGCCTGTCTCCCTTTGTTTCTAAAGGAAAGTAACTACAAAAGCTGAGATGAAGTTGCTTTCTTCAGAAGAAAAACAGTAGCACAGTGCCATGGGGTCTTAAGAGACAAAGAAGGAAAGGAGCACTGTGAGATGCCAAGCATTTGTGTTCGTTCTGGTGTTCTGAGTTTGCAGTATGCTTTTGCTTTAAATGAAGTCAGTAGGAGTTTTGCTTCCTGACAGTAGCAGAGTAGAATCAGTTTGTTAGCTTGCTGTATGCCCTCTCACCAGGAGAGAACAGACCTGACTCTTTGCTGGAGCTGTGCTTAGAAAAGAAGATTAATAAACCGTGGGAGAAAACAAACCACAAGGCAGGCACCTGACAAGACTGTCCAGAAAAATCTCTTCTTGCTTTTGGCTTGGGATTCTTTACATGTCAAATCAGTGGAGGTTTTCTTTGCCCACAAGTCCAGCACTGCTCCTTTTCATAAACTATCACTTGTAGGAGGAGGAGGGTCAGAGATGCCACACCCCAATACAATAATGTAACTCTATTTCCAGTTGGAATTAAAAGCACCAGAATATTCCCAAGCACCTGAGTATCTGTTCTAGCACTCCTCCTGGGAAGCAAAAGTGTTAAAACTTGCTTTGTTATAGAAGTCACAGCACAAAAACATTCCTATCAATTTACAGAATAGTATGAAGGAAGACACTGAAAAAATTCCCCACCACCTTCGGAATTAATTGAGCCTGCTGCTCTGCACATTCTGTCCTGCTTTACTCAGCCTGCCCCTTTCTCTCAGTACACTTGGACCAAAACGCTGTGCCTGTCCCCTTGTGGGCAGAAACACAACACCAATGTGAAGTCAACTATGTGTGTCTACCTGTGCAGGACATTTCCATTTTACAGCAATCTAATTGGAATTTGATCTTCTACCTGCATCGTTTCTTGTAAGTCTTACTGTCAGAGACAGCTCCTAAAAACCCCTTGATATCAAAATCATCTCCCTACAAATAAAGAACCAACCAAATCCAAATGTCACCAACAAATAAAGAAAGGAAGAACAGATGGGGAAAGAAAGAAGTCACTCTTAAAAGATTACATTCTCCATCATACAAAACAAACCAAACTAAACAAACAAAAGAGAAAATGAAAACAAGCAACAGTTGAAAAAACATCTTCAATAAACAAAGATGGTTTAGCAATTGGCTGTTCAGAATGATCTCTCTTCATTTCCACCTCATTAACCAGGAGAGGTAGCAGAGAAGTTTGACATATATTAATGGTCCTCAGTACATCTGAACTCTTGCATTCAATCACAAAGCATCCTGCCTGAAGCTATTACACTGGCTCTTTGTCACAGACTCCCAAAAGCCCACCCACTATATATGAATTCAGAGGTGCTACTGTAGGATAATTATCCATTCAGTGGGAAGTCAATGCTAATCTTCCCAAGGACACTTCAAGGACTATCTGTGATAACCACCAGTCACTTAAGAAACAAATAAATAAAACAGAAAACTCAGTCTTTGCAGCTTCTTCTTGAACTGGTTAAGAGTCCCAGAGAATTTTGAAGACAATGAAATACCCAGGCTTTTGGGGTGGGGGGTTGTATATCTGTCGATCCTAATCGTATCAAGGAGTCTCCACAGCTTTTAGTGTCATTATCAAAGTCAACATTCCTTATTTTTTTCATGCAATGCACTGAAAGTTACTTCATCTAGTTCCTCCACGATTTGACTCTTATTGTGTTTTGATTAGATAGCCAATGGCTTCAGAAGTTATCAAAAATTAAAATCAGAATTACTCTTGTGCATCCTACATTTTTAAAGGAAAATAAGAAGAGTCTTCCATAGAGAGAATGATAGGTATTATCAAAGGATTCATCAGAAATATTTTTTTAACCACTCTATAGCTAGATAGATTGCAGGTCAGCAATATCCACACTAAAGTTACAGTTTCCATATTCACCTGCAAAGCAACTCTGGCTGGCTGAAAACAGAAAGGTGCTCCCACTGCATGAACAGAGTGGGCACATAAAATAACATGTTTCATGGATATTGAACTATCACATTTAGAATCACACAGAACATGAACCAAAACAGACAGTAAGGGCAACCTCATCTAAACATGTTTTGGAGAACAAAGAAGGAACACAGAGAGAAATATGACATCCTAAGGTTCACTACTCCTCCATTGGATTATTATAAACTATTCAGAGAGCTTCTAGAGGTGCTGATTAGCATTCTGTCCGAGTTATCCCAACTGTAAAACCTGACACCTAACCTTTGAAGTTGAAAATACAGATCCAAACGTCTGCAGATTAAAGTGTGCAATAAATGTAGCTAATCATCTTTTTTCTTAATGTGACAGTTAATATGAAAACACAGAACATAGCTGATGTGGAAATTCGGACTTTGTAACCTTCACAACTGAAGGTTCACTAGGCCTATGGCATTACAAGGTTTTGCTTAAGAGGCCATGGCCAAACATACATTTTATTCACAGTTCTTCAGAAAAGTAAAACCAGAAAGCATTACAGGACTACTTATTACAAGTCTTCTTGCAAGACAGACATTAAAAGGGGTTCTCATTCCTTCCTTGTGCAAGCAACCAAAAACAAAACAAAAAAAGAACCAGATTGATCCAGACTTTCAACCTTCTTCAAACCATTGTGACAAAAACTGGTCCAGGATCATAATCTTGTTTTTTTCTTCTGATAAGAAGGGTTCCTGTACTCTTCTGGTCCCAAAAAGAATAATTCATACTTCTGCGCATTCAAACATGACGTAGCACCCAGATGGAAACTGAATGGACAACCAAGATGAAAGAAAGAACCAAAGCCCAGACATACCTCAAACTCAGGCTGCTGAGCACAGCATATTGCTGTCCTCCTCCTGTTCTGATTTCTTACAGAGAGCAAAAGGAAAGGCAGCACCTCTTCCTCCAGCTCAATAGAGAGAGAAAATCTTAAACAATTTTTTAAAAAAAGGTGCCAATATTCATTCTTGAGCATTAATTTCCACACTGGTGGCACACCATCCTTGGATCACCAACAGTGTTCCTTTCAACATTTGATTATTTGACCCCTGCCTTCTTTGTCTGTTAAAGTATTTTTAATGACTTTTAATGCACACAACCCACAGAGTCTGCAGCAGATGTTCCAAGGCTGGACTGTTGCTGTCCTGGAGCATATCTAACCCCTGTAGACACAGCAAGTGCATGACATTTCCCCTTACCAACGCCAGACACAGGATCTGTACATTCCTGACTGTTTTGATAATGCCTGAAGCTCCCTGCAGCAAAAGCCATTCTCCTCAATTAACCAAGTTTAGGAAGCAGAATTTTAAAAATGAACAATAAGAGCCCTGAGACAGAGAAAATAGTTCCATTCTATCCTGACAATTTTGCTGCTATTGGGAATCAATTTAATCTATGATAGCAGAATTTAATTAGTTGTATCACTTGTCTTGAGTAGCTGATGGCTACACAAAACTGCCATACACAAGTTCAAACCAACTGTTAAGAATGATATGTACATATCAATGTATATACTGGGGGTTTTTCTCTATCATTTCTTGAAGTGACTAAGCTAAAGAGCTGCTTTCCTCACATATAATGGGATTAAGTCTCACAAACACAGCAACTTAAATTCTAGTTCTGAACTGGGGGTGGAGGAAGGCAGATCAAGAATTGAACTAAATGGCTTCTTTTACTCAACAGTGCCAACTGGAACAAAATTCATCTATCAAGCATTAAGAAAAACTTCTACATTAACTTCAGGAATATTATTTCCCACTGAGACCTTTGAGGCTCCACTCATTTTATAAATCATGGAGAGATGAAGTTCATTCATTCAGGAGGTGATCATGATACTGCTCATCTGTCTTTCCCCAAATTCTCCATTAGAGACCATCTTAGGAAGCAGCTTTGAGATTTCAAGTTATATTCTGAGAAATACATCCTAGCATGAGAAACTTCCGTGCCTTGAACTTTGTTTTCACAAATAAATGAGTATTCAAGCCATGCATAGGACCAACTCTTTTACATTTCAAGCTTTTTCTGGGTGTTGGCTGGAACTCCTCAAGTGAGTCAGTGAGAACACTGTTGGGAAGCTTCTTTCTCCCACAAGTAAAGCAAGTGACAGAGAGCAATTCAGGGAGCTGCAAAGTGGTGAGAACATAGCTGGCAGGTCTAATTTACCCCCACAGGAATGCTGTGTGATAGCAGCTGGATCTGTAGTGATCATATTTAGTTTGCTTGTCCTGCAGTTAAAGGTGTGGCTGTAGCTCTCAGTCATATGTGAACCAGCTTTCAAGTGAAAAACTCAAATACCAATTATGCTGTGACCAAGACAGACCAGCTGAGAAAACCATGCTAAAGAAGCAGGCCACTGAGACCTCTAAGGCTTGTGTTGCTCTTGGTATCTGAGCTAATCACATAAAAAATTGGATGTGCCTTCAAAAGCTGTGGTACCAAAAATCCTACTTCAAAGAGCATTTCTAGAAACATAGCGCCTTTCCCAGCCATTCAAACAAAATGCATTACAACTAACTTACCACATCAAAGAAGTTCATCTAGTGGGTCTTAAATTATATATCCAATAATTAGAATCACCTGAGCATTAACAGATTTTAATGCTGTCCCATTTCTGGAATGGAGGCAGAGAGGGATTTGTCAGGAGTAGCTCCTCACAGCAGGCTCTCCTCCTGCTGCCTTCCAGGCTGACAGTTCCTTGGCTCCTGGCTCCTTAACCCACAATTGTACCTGCTATTGTGTAAAAGTTTTCTCTATTTCTGGTGATTGCATGGGTGGATGACAACTTTTTCCTTCTGACTCATTTATTTCTTCTTGGTCCTTTAAACTGCTTCTTTACAGTATAATCAGTCTCAGCAAATGAGTAGTAATTACCTTGTTAAAACACACTTTTTCCAATGAAATAATTTTTGAGTATGGGCTGTCCAAAAACTAACTTTGCATAAAACCCCAGACTTACTCCATTTCCTTCTGTACTCTGAGTGGAAAAGAGGGACAAACTTATTTTTTATATTTCCTTTCACTTTATCTTTACCCTAATTAGAGGAGCTTTCCCCTTTTCTACCCCTCTCTCTGGGCTCTGGTCTGGAAGGCCAAGGTGTTTCAGTGAGGTCAAGTTCCCTCAGACTGTAAATACGAAATTACATTTTTCCTGAAGAAAACCAGTGAAAATATTCTTCACAAAAAATGATTGCTCTTGGTTTCCTAACAGTAAGTTTTTCTTCATATAGAGTATTTACAACAGCACATAGTGAAAGGACAAGGGGAAATGGCTTCTCACTGAGAACAGGTTTAGAGAAGATATTAGGAAATAATTCTTTACTGTGAGGATATGAGGCTCTGGAACAAACTGCCCGGGAAGTTATGGGTGCCCCCCATCCCAGGCAGTGTTCAAGGCCAGGTTGGATGGGGCTCTGAGGGGAAGGTGTCCCTGCCCATGGGGTTGGTTGGAACCAGATGTTCTTTGAGGCCCCCTTCCAACCCAAAGCAGTCTGCAGCTCCATGTCTTCTCTCAAAATCTACTGATGTGTAGGATGAAATTTAAGGATGCTACTGCTGTCATATCACTCCAAGAAAAAACAAACAAACAAACAAAAACCAAACACAAACCAAAACAAAAAAGTGCCCAAAACCCCACCCAACCAAACACTTCAGCATTGTACCTCAGTATTCAGGTCCAGAGTCTTATTTGAAAACAAATATATTTATACACATAGAGTGGGATCTTGGGATTTCCTGAGGCTTCTCTAACTGTGACTCACAAAGCACCTCACTGCCTCAGTGCAGAAATCACAACATACACAGAGGATCCACACAATTATTAAAAGTATTTGTACTGCATTATTGCTAGAAATCTCAACACTGATTTGACTCATTTTTTACAGTACCAGCAGACTAGTTTTGACTGTGAATGTCAATACTCAAAACCAGATTGGTAATATAGGCAAATTGTAGAAGACAACACAAGAAGTGGTGGAGGCAAAACCCAATCAATTTACAGGGATTCTTCTAATATTATATTCAACAAACTAAGTTCTCTCTTTTGTGTTATTTTCATTTTTTATCAAAGGTTTCCCTCTGCTAACTAGTAATTAGCAGAGAACTTAGTTCCATACAGTTTTAAGGAATTGAATTCTTTAGAGGACACAGCCCTACTGATATGGCAATAATAATTTCATCTCATAGTGCAGGCAACATCCACAGGCAGCCCTTTGGGACACCCTTTTCAACACACACCCCCACTACTTTATGCTTTCCCTGTTTGGGGGTTTTGGGTTTTTTTTAACACCAAGGCGATCACATTAAACAGACTGGGCACTATTGCAGTTTCATATCTTTATACTCTCAATAATCAAGTCTAACAGTCTTAATCAAGTCTAATAGTCTTAATATATTAATAATCAAGTAACCAATACTTGATCAGCTTCACAGAGTTACGAGAAGAACGTTTTCAACAGTTTTCAAATCCAGCAGGTGAAAAACAGCCCTGCAAATCTGCTGTGAGCTGACGTGGCACACCAGTTACAGACACACACCACAGAGGCCTCTCAAGGAAAGGCAGAGCACTCCAGCCCTCTGGAAGTGACCCCCTTGAGACAGAAAACATTAGGCAATCTTTCGTTCTCTGGCAATACATTTTGTCTCCTTACACTGTAACTTGAGAGCTGTCAAGGAATCCCCACTGAACGATCTCACTGACAGCAGGTTAACAGCCAAGACTGATGGGCAGGTGTTACACAGCCCCAGGAAGGCGCTCTGCTGCAGGCAGAAGCACTCGAGTCAGACTCAGACCAAAACTTTGGATTCTCTATTGAGAATAAACCAATATCTCCCAGCTCATCAAAATACCTTTGAATCTGCTTTTATCCACAGTAATTGTTGGTTTCCACAGACCAAACAAACTTAATGCCTACAAAAAAATCAGGTACCACCCTAGCTTTTCTTAATAAAGATTTATAGTTTCTGAAAAGCATAAAATTATGAGAAAGAGTTTAACAAACACAAATCATATTGCTTATAAATATATTCATGTGTATATGAAGGTTCACATAAATTATCAAAAATTCCTCAAACACGCTTTTAGAAAATATCTATGTGGCTACCTAACTCCAACAGAATTTAAAATAACTGAAAAACTGAAATTGAAAGTAACTGGTTCTCTAAAGGTATGGAAAAACTAGGAAAATTCCTGAACAAAACAATTTTTAAGTGCTTTTTAAAAATTGGAAAACAAAAAGCATAAAATAAACAATCCTCTGTAGTCAATGCTTTCTGTTAATGTTCAGTCAATATTAATTAGTAATTACAACAATTTAAACTGGAATGTCCAAACTGGAAACAAAAACTTGAACTCATACAAGGAAAACACATTTTCTTCTGGGTTTTTTGTGGTTTTTGGCTTTTTTAAAGCAGCAAATATTCAAAATTGGGCAGAAATACACTGACAAGTCTGTAGTAAGGGAAATGTGCCTTAGAAGGTTTAATGCCTTATCTTTCTTAAATACCTCACGTTCTATTCCTGCATAACAATCTGAAGAGTAATTTTCTCATTAAAAATAGAATAAAAAAAATGAGCTCCTGATGTAGAAGTCTAGCTGAACCAAGTCCCCAGACAGTGTATGTTTTTCTAAGGTTGGAGATTATCACCATTTTATTAGTAAAGATAATAAGGGCTTGATATATGGAAAGGGCTTTTCAATAAATAGAAGGGTTAAAAGGAAGAAAGGAAGGAAAATGATGTCAAAATGTTGGTAAAGTGTGCACAAAGTGATTATAAAGATCAGTGGGCTGATTGGAGCTGTGCAGTGCTGAAACACAAAGTGCCGCCTGTCAACAAACAGAAAACTACACAGAAATAGTTACAGAGATAAAAGTAAACATTTTCCATTTATGTTTCAATTTAGCATTTCAAAACCACAGAAAAACTCTAGAGATAAAGCGAGATGTCTGCCTTCAAAACACCACTAATCATTACTGCTGTTCTGGGAAGGTCAACGTCCAAAAAAATATAGAAAAAAGCATCTGCATATTAAATTTATTTGGCCCTTTTTCCCCAAGGGTTTTCAGAAAGAGAGCATGCATGAGAAACAATGTTTGCCTCCAAAGATGAAAACTGCATCTATTGAAACACTATATTGCATTCGTGAACTCAAAATATCCCAAAATAAACCAAAAATTAAGTAAAATACAAGCATTTTTATATTTTGAACTCATGGTCAAGGGACTAAATGTTGTTCTTCATAGACCAAATAGGCTCAACTACCCCAAGCCACCAGCAGGTCAATATTGTGCCAATAAAACTCCATTTCTGGAGTTTCAACTCCTTGCTAATGTCTGAAGATACCAGTGTCCCTGCATTTCTCACGGACAGGAATTATTATGAAAAACTATGTCTCACTTTTGTGATAGAAAAATATTAACAATTTTCAAGACATTTTTCAGCATAGAAATGACCTCGATCTCAATCATCCTGCAATGAATTGTAGGTGTTTTCTCACCAGACCTGACTGGCAAGAAATATTACTGGATGTAGAGACCTGTGCTGTACAAATCCCCAACCCCAGCCACTGTGAAACTGGAGAGCACCACATACCCATTTATGCTGCCCATTTGCATTGAATCCCAACTCAACTATCAAACTCAAACAATTGTAACTCAACAATCTGTGACAGAGGAGAGAAGAGCTGTGTGAAAGGAACCATATTTTTATCCAAGATCTAAAGCTATTTTTCCACAACCTGGTCCCTGCCATTTGGGTCTCCCAGCACTCCTGGAGCCTTCCAACCCTGCCCACAGCCAAACCTGTGTCAGTGCCAAACACTGCAGGGTGAAGCAGAGTGCTGTCAGCAGTGGCATCCACCTTTCGTTCCCAGGGAACCAAAGTATCCCCCCCTGTCCAGGGATGATGCTGTTAAAAACATCCTAACAAACCATCATCCATAGTTCTATGAAACAATTCCAACTCCAATACATTCTTTAAATCAACAGAAAAAAATAACCTTACTCTCCTGCTCTCCCTTCTTCCCCCCTTTCACTAAGAGATATCTTCATTAAAAAAAAATCTTTAATCATAAGAAGAAAATAGGAAGATGAATTAAACACTTGCTATCTATGCATATCCCACTCTCAAAAGACAACAATGACTTTCATGTAAGAATCCTCTAGGTGTAAACATATTAAACTTTCAATCATCAGTATACAAGGGCATTAGAGAAAAAGAGCATTACCTAAGGCAGAATTACCTCCGAGTCATAATGTTTGCCATATAAGCATCTGGGTACAATGAAACAGAGACCAACACAATGGGAACTCAAAATTAATATAGCAGGATAGGACTGAGATTATGCAATTATTACCATTTTAATACACACTGGAAAGCAGAAACAAGCTCTCAATTATCAAAATGTCTCAGGGAGTGGGAACTAACATAGAAAGCCTCACTGCTGTATTACAATTACATCTCTTCAGGGCTGCATACCTTTTGTCACTTGCCTTAATAGCAATATCAAACACTACAGATGACAGAAATAAAATTGTGGAGGGCTTTATTATCAATCATTTTAAGCTTCCAACAGTAAACAAGAGTGTTCAAGCAGGAAGACCAGTGCAGCAAAGCAAATGTCCCTCCATGGTCTACCAAGCTCTCATTTTTCTAACATATGGACATTCAGATTGAAGTCCTTCAAAATGCGATTAAATTCAAACTAAAATATTCTATGCTCTCACAATTTCAAACATATTAACATCACATCTAATTTTTATCTTTTAATTTAACTTAGGAAATATTTTAATCCTTAAAAAGATGTTGATTTTGTCCTTGAGACAAGTCCTTCAGGTAATTTTACTTCAGTATCGTCTAAGTTAGAACATATTTTACCTTGACTATCATCAGGATTTACAGCCAACAATCTCCAATATTTATCAGCTTGCCCAACTTTAATTATAATATGCATGGATCTAATGGAGCTAACTTCCAACACCACATCTATCAGTCTCAGCTCTCAGAAGCTCTCAGCAAAGCCTAAGCATGAATGCTACCCTGGGTAACGTGGATTTCCTTGCGCCTCCCAGTCTGATCATCCATTAATACCAGAGTGCTGCTGAACAGGGAGATGGCAGGGACAAGACACTTCACACATGCAGCACACGGTGAGGGCAGCGTTACCTCAGGAGGCCCCTGACAACAGACTGCCTGGCACACCCTGCGTGGTGCGATGGCAATCCTACACTTTCCATCTGAAATACCAGAGAAAGAGAAGGGAAAGCAAGAAGAGAAGAAAATACTAAGAGGTTGTCAGCTCCCAGCACTCAAATACACAAATTACAATGGGCTTTCCACATACTTGGTGCTCACAAATCAACAGCACATTACCTACAAAACCTGACCTTGCCAAAAACACTCACTCTTCAGGACAGACCAAACACAACAAATTAAATCTGAAAAGTAAAATGGTAAACAGAGGTAACAGGGTTATCTTGAAACAAAGTTGTAACTGCAAAACCTTTATAGCTCTAACAACTACAGGCAGGACTCATTACCAGTGCGTTCTGTGTTGGTTTTTTAGCGTGTGCACTTGCAAAGACGATACACAAACCTCACACTTGTGCTCTGTGTGCACACAGGAAGTAGCACAAGGAATTGTGTGGTTTCAATGAAGGTATGTTCCTACAAAGACTGAGGGCTATGCATTAGTTCCTACCCTCCAACTTCATAAAACTGACTTGCTTGGGAGCCTGAAAAGCTAGATGTTGATTTGCAAAAAACAAACAAAACCCACAAACAAAAATCAAAAAAATATGTATTTTTTTCCCAGAAATACCACCTTTATCCATGTGTCTAAATAGTACCAAACCAAACTTCTATTTCCACAAGTTTGGGGTTTTTTTGTATTTATGCTACCTCTGTATTTAAAGCTCAATTTCTAATTACAGGCTCCAGGTAAGTGACATTCATCAAGACAAACATGAACTGGTTTTGCTCTTCATTTACACACAGATGTACACATTTGTACACGTCTATGCACACATATGCAGAGCAATAAGTGCCAACACTTGGTGTCAGCACGAGGACATAAGAACAAACACAAAAAATGCCCCCTGAAATATTCCCAGCACATATGTTCATGCGTTTTTTCTCCTACCCTTTACATCACCAGTCAGTCTCAGCAGTGGGTGGGCAGCTGTAAGGACAGACATGCCAAATCAACAGAGCTCTCCCAAAAAGCTGGCTCTGCTTTGTTAGCTGCCGTGCCACTGTACAGGCAGCTGTTGTGCAGACTGCAGGGGAAGGAAGACAACCAGCTCCTCATTAGCCTCCAATTAATGTTGCCCAAATGACTCCACAGCTCTTCCCATTGTGAGGGCAAGCTCACAAGCAAAGGACAGAGTAATAACCCAGTCCTCACGACTTGCGTTCCAGCGAAGTCTCAGAAGCAGCAGATGATTACAAAGGGAGAAAGGCAAATCATTCCCAAGCTCTGACTTGCAGCCTCAGCAAGTAAAGTGAGATACAAACCCCAGTGCATAGTGTGGCAGTAGTTATGGCTTTTTACCAATTACCTCTAATAGGGATGGTTCCATTTCCCCATTGCTGTGTGAAGCAAGGAGAGAGACAAAGCCTGTACCTTAAATAGAAACACTAACTGCAAAGTGCATGGCTGTCAGATGAACCACAAATGAACACAGAAGCCACTTCAGACTTAATAAATACTGATCTCACTTCCTCACCCTCAATACAAGGAGAACAAAACTGCCTGTGAGTACAGTGAGGCCCCTCCTGAAGATCCCCATTGGTTCAATAATCTCTTGCTGAATTAAGCCCTTTGGGTTAAGGTGTCAAAAAGAGGAGGAAGTGCCTTCTCCAACAGGAATGCTAACAAATACAACCCCTATTATGAATCAATACTCAGAGTTTCTTTTCAAAACTGATGACAAAGTGGGGCACACCACCTTTTCTTTGAAAGCATTCACATGAAAAGTGTGAACAACTAGGTTTTGGCTTGGCTTCTGTTACTGCCATTTTTGTAAAAAACATTAAGGGGTGGACTTCAGCTCAACCCTCACCACAGCCATTAACCTCATTTGTGATAAATGTTAGCCACTCTTAAAAAAAGCAAACAAATTTAAACCAGACACACAACCTGTGACCTGAACATTTGGAACAGAAAAGCTGTGAAAAAGTCACAGGGATGCAACCACTGCTTGCTGCTACGGGCCATGAGTGCAAACCTGCCAAACAGGTTAAACTGATGCATGGAAGATTCCCTTAAATTTCAGTAAAATTAAGTCTTATCCCATTTTTTAAAAAGGTCTTGGTAAAAATGTATTCAAAAGGCAAAACAATCTGTAGACCATGAGATTGCTCTAAAAGCCAATGAAAATCAGTCATCTTCCTGACACTGAAATTCCAACTACTTCTCACTGGCAATTGAACTTCAAAGCATAGAGATGAAGCATCTTGCCAGCTTCTGTGGTCTTTAATGACTATTTGGCCTTAATTTTATTGTAAACATATGATATTTCATATAAGTCAGTCAAGTTCTGTAAGAGACTCCCCACCATGAGACAGGCTGTGGGCAGAGTCTGGTGTCTGACAACATGGCTACATCCTACACAAGATTTTCTAATGCAAAACTCACTTGTGCATGCATTAACATGTTTCAAAAAAATAAACTAGCAATTACCATCACACATTACCACTTCTATACAATTACCACAGTAATTAACAGCAATAAACATTAAATGTTGAAAATACTTCTTTCAGATCATTATCAGAGTCTTTCATTTTTCCTTTAAATAAATAAATAAAGATATTTTCCCCTAACGCCACAGCTCTTTAACACATAAAGAATTAGCTAAAGAGAAAGCAGCCATCCTCCCACCCAAGACATATGGGAAAACAAAGCTATTTGCATATATCCCCACAGGTCTCCTTTTGCTTGCCAATTTCCAGTCTTTAAACCATTATTAAGGGAAAAAACATTTTGCTGCTTATTTTGGTTAGTGTGTTCTGCTAAAGAGAATACTCAAATCCTATTTTTTTTATCATTTTTTGCAGTTAGATTAGTAACATGAAGAACATTCAGGAGCATGTTGATCTAAACATCTCCAAAATCACTCTCACTCACATGCAAAAACCATAGGTATTCATTCTTACCTCCTTCATTCTCTAAACAATCCATGATAAAAAACATGTCTCTACAGATTTCTGCTGAAGCAATACTTGAAAAGCAGCAGTGAACACAACTAGGAGGAAATTCAGCTAGGCTTTTTGTTTTCTAAATAATCATTCAGAATCCCCAAATGATTGTCTAACACTAACTTTCATCATTATTAAAAACCAAATATCTAATTAGCTATTGTTTTACTAGACAGCAAGGGTAATCCTTCTTCATATATTAATATTAAAAACCTGGTATGAAAATGCAATTCTCTCCTGTAAAGGGTCAGAGCTCCTCAAATACTCCCCCCTGCCTGAGGTGATTATTAGTTCTGGAAGAATGTCCCTTCCCCTCAGGTGGCATTGCCAGCCCCTCTGCAGCAGAAGGGTCTCAAATACATTTGGTTTTATTATAAAGTGATTAATAAATCTCATGAAGTCTCAAGCAAAGGAAAAGTCCATCTGCAGAGGAATTTAAAAATGCGACCAAGAGAATGTTAGATCTTGCATTAACCATTATTAAATTCAAGTATTTTTAGCAGATCCCAAACTATCACAGTAACTACTGCAGACTCAGGTTTTTAGAACTTCTGTAGAAATGGTTTACTCCATTCCAATCCATGATACAATATAAGAACAGCAATCAATCTTCCTGACATCAGCTGAGGAAGAGGAAACACAGAAGGGATTAAACAATGAAACAATGGGAACAAACCCCTTCCTGAGCAGCAGCACTCACTGGTCCTGTGACTTTGCGTCTAATGTTTGGAATACCTCATGTTTAACAATGTCTGATTGAAGCTTTTAGAACCCTTGGATACCCTGCAAGACCCTTCTCTTCTGGAAAACCCTGGTGGTCAAACCTAAGCAGGACCTGCTGCTGCTGGGTTGATTCTTTGCTGTCTAAGAGCCTACAATCAAGTTCATGGTGCAGCCTTGTGCACAGCAGGAATTCAGAGCTCTCTCTTGCCTTGAACACCTGTATTTCCTAAACATACAGAATTCAGAAAAACATCTGGGTTTCAAGAAGACTTTTTACTCATTTTTCAGGTTAGCGGCACATCAGCTGTTACATAATTTGAGAAAAAGTATTATTTTTTTCAAATTTATTATTTAAACCAACTCAGTCCAGATTCTTTAACCTAAACAAGAAAATAGATCTCAGTCTTAAAAACAAAGTTCCTTCTCTCCTTCCCCCCAAAAGTGAAGCTTTTAGCTAATTTTTACCCTGGTGATTTTTTTAAAATGCAGTGCAGTGGCATTGCTGAGTTTGTGAAATTAAGCCCCTGTGCCATGTTTACCATAGCTAAGCCCACAAAGGGAAACAGACAAATCTCATTGCTAACTTTGTAGTTTTCTATCTTGCCACTTTACTAACCAGGTTTTTATTCAAGCACAGCATGTTATAAACCATCAAACACCTTTCTGATGCATCTATCTGAAGAGACCATAAATGTCTTAATATTCTCTGGCATAACCAAAAAAATACTCAAAACTTCTCTCACTCCTAATTTGTTAATTTTTTTGTCTAAACCAGATCCAAAGGGATCTGGCTCAACAATAGGAATCTGAACAGGAAGAGGATGGTCTGAGATTTCCCCCAAAAGCACTTGAACCCCTAGTGCCATCACTGCCATTACACCAATGTCACATCTCCCTGAAGCCAGTATGTGGTTACTGGGGGCTGCTGAACTTGCCAAACTCTCTTGTCTCTGGGCTTGCAGGCTCTCCTTCTATCATAATTCAGAATTTTCTTTCTTTCCAATGATTTAATTAGGATTTGAGGGAAAGAAAACTTAAATACACCTGTCATGAGTACTCAGTCAAACCCACTAATTGGCCAATAACATGGCATTTTAAATGTTCCTCTTTGCTCGCCTCCCACCCTTCCCATTGCAAGGCTGCCCTTGTTATTCCTATTTTAGTACTCTAATATATTGTTTCACTTAATTACAGCTTGTCCAGACTTATATGGCTGCACAGGATGGGAGAGAATAAAAGATATACAGCACCACAAAGACTCCCACAGATACTTCTTTATACAGCAAAGCCACAGAATGTCACCAAATGCTCCTTGCTAAATAGAGAGAGCACACTTTGGGTGGTCCAAACTACTTTTAAATAATTTGATGCACTCATATATGCTTCCATACATAAAACAATCATTACAAAGCATCCTTAATGCAAAGCAACAGAGAAAATCTTCACTGAAAATAAAAGCACACTGCTGTTCCTTCAGCCAAGATTTCTATTGCACCACAAGGCCCTGGTGGGGTGTCCAGTTAGGTGTTGGTGCTCAGGCTGTGCTGACTCATGAATACAATGCCAGAATTTGACCTTTAATTATTCTTCCACAGCAGGAAGGATTATTATCCCTACGACAAAAATAAATGACAGTTCCTTCCTGTAAAGATTCTGTCATTTGAAGGAAAAAGGTGATTACAGAGAAATGTTGGTCCTAGTTAATGGATTATTCCTTTCTTAACAAAGTCCCTCGACATTATTATATGGCTTTTGGGAGATGAGAAATGTCTTAATTCCTGTTAATGGCAATGTCAAATATTCATGCAAGTGGGCCAAAGCAAAATGACTTTTGAGAATTACTGAGGAACTGCATTAGGACAAGTGAGATCACTGGGTTATGGCCCATTATGCAAGGAAGGCATTTGGTACATCAGGCACTGGATGTTGCTTGGTTTTTTGGTTTAAACATAACAATTCTTCTATTGCACAGTTCCTGTATTTGCCTGACTCCCCATGCATGCTTTGCTAGAAGATACTTTGCTGTTGATGCAAGCAAACAGTGGCCAGAAGCAGAGCACAGGAAATTACTCTGACTTTGGAAATGAAATTCAAGCCAGCCATAACACCCACCAGCACTAAATCACTATCCTGAGTTCTCTTCCTCATCTGCTATGCAACAGCTGAAGATTTATCCACCCTAAGGTTTGATTCTTGCTGATGGATGAGGTAGGGTGCTGGGAAGGGGCTGGGAAGGCCATGGAGCAGGTGATCTTGAGTGACATCATGCAGTGCTTACAGGATTACACAGCTGGTGAAGAGGCTGGAGCCAAGTGCCAGAGGAGCACCTCAGGGAGCCGTGAGTGTCTTGCCTGGAGAAAAGCAGTCTCACAGTCTCACAGCAGTCTCTCTCCCTGCAAATACCTGAAAGGAGGCTGCCACCAGGCGAGGGTCCATCTCTTCTACCATGTAACAAGTGAGAGGTCAATGAGAAATGGCCTCAAGCTGCATGAGGGGAGGTTTAGATTGGATATCAGGAAAAACCTCCTCACTGAAAGAGTCACCAAGCCCCAGAACAGGCTGCCCAGGGAAGCAGAGCAGATGGTAGAGTCACCATCCCTGAAGGCATTTAAAAGACCTGTAGACATGGCACTTAGGGACATGGTTGATATTTGGACTTCATAATCTTAAAAGGTCTTTTTCCAATCTAAATGATTCAATGAGGTGGGGACTGCCAATAGTTCCTGACCCCATAAGACATTCCAAATTGATGAACTCAACTACTGTCTCCAAATAGTGTGACAGTAGCTGTTGCCATTTAGTGCTCTCCCATTACAGGGAAAAATCAATTAAATTATTGCAAGGGATGTCCCAGGTCAATTTTTGTCTCTTTCTTGAAGCCCTCTATAATTCTCCCATATGGCTTTGTAAGAAACAGTCTATTACAGTCTTGGTTACTAAACCAAGAGACACTAAAACAAAATATCCAGTATTTAAAAAGTATCTCTGTAGGACTCAATGTTCCCCAGTAGTGAGACTAATCCTATTTATTCAATTTGTACACAAAAAAGAATGCATTATTTCCACTTAAACAAATGCTATCATAAGATGATGAATATTAAATCACTCTCCAATAGAACTCAGACATTCAGATTACATTGGTAATGGGCTCTGACTCTGAAAAATCCAAACTTTGAAACATTTTTTACTCTGCTTCTTATTTAATTTTTACAGTCTAATGATGCATTTTCTCCTCAAATGATTGAAATTACTCTCAAAATAACTCCCAGAGCACCAGATTCAAACATTAAATACATGAGAAGGTAAATACAGAAGGTAGAAAAGGCCCACACAGCTCAATTCAACGAAGAGCAAACTCTGCCCCCTTTGCACATGTCAGGTTGGGAGGTGCAATTTGTGCAGCTGTGCACAACTAGCTAGACACTGAAAACAGTTTGACAGGGTGCTGAGGAAAGCCAGAAAACCCACACAAAGGTTCAGCCATAAGAAAAATAAATAAATAAAACACAGAAATGTGAAAAGGAGAAGGAATGGGATTTCTGTCTCACTAAGGAAAACAGAAGTGGTAGGAAGCCACATCAACTCTTAACTGGGTAAAACAAACCAGAAAGAGTCTCCAAACAGGGAAGAACCCAAGGAAGTCCTGCCCATAGTGGCGTCAGAATGATTACTGGGGCACTGGGCAAAGGCACAAAAAGAGCAGAGGAAATGTTTCCTTCATTCTGCATATGGACTCATGAACACATTTACACACAAGTGTATACACATGCATGTATATAAATAGACACACTCCTTTACTATTTTTCTTGAAATTCACACATAAACATCTCCATATTTATATTTCTGTATCTAAATCTATCCATACATATGTGTGTGTTTGCATGTATATGTATATACACAGATGAATCCTCTCCCTTACTGTTTGCATAAAAGCCAGTAGGGATTGGGAACTTATTCAAAGCTCATTGCAAATTGAGATATCTGAAAATATTTTCTCAGAATGATGTCACTGCCTGAAGCCGTGCATGCATCCTCCAGGACAAACTTCTGCCTTTCTGTTCAATGTCCAGCTATGCTTTGATCCAACAATTTCCAAGTGGATGTGTAAGCATTCACTCCCTAACAAATCTGAACTAAGGAGACTCCTGGAATGGGTTCCTCATTCCCTGCTCAACTACACCAAATCACCCTTAAATTTCTCCTTGTCTTCTTCACACAACTGAACAAACTTTTGAGCTTCATGCCATCAGTCTAACTCCAGAGTTTCAATCTATCTTCAGTCAGGGAAAGCAAGTCAAGAACTTCGGCCTTCTACAGATGACATCTACACTTCTCAAAGACCTCTGTCCAAAATGAATTAATTTGCACCATCTGGTTCCAGGCTGCTGAAGTTGCCCTTTCTCTAGACAGCATGTGCTGTATTATTCTGTTTCAGAATATAAAGGGAAGAAAACAGAATCACCAATAGCCCCCAGTTCCTACAAAGTTGAGCCTGAAGACTGGTCACTAAAATGAAATGAGTTTAAAGAGAGACATTAAAGAATGAACAATGAGAGCTTTCAGGACTAGATTAATAATCACTTTTGACCAGATGACTGAGCTGAAAAACTGGTTGAAAACTGCTTCTAATAACACCTTTCATTTCCCTTTCTCATGAGCATCTACCCAGATAGAGATTTCTCAAGTCTTTTAAGATTAAGTGATTTTAAAAATATCTGTTTTGAATACAGAGTGCAAACCTGTTCTGAAAGTGCTGGTCCAGGGGGTTTTGCATTTTTTAAAAGAACTTGCATCATCTCTTTGCAAAACATTTTTCAAACTAATTGAAAGCTCCGAATTATTTCCTGCACTTGCCTTGAAATTTTGAGTGACACAAGATGCCTGCAACTGCCCAAACTCTTGGTCCAGAGATCTCTGACTGGTTTTTGCTACCACTGAAGTTCACAGGAAAGATGTGATAGGACACATTGAGCATAAAGGCTGTGCCATAACCATTTGTATATCACATCAGGCATTGTCCTGGAAGCATTTCATGTGTTTTATGGGAACCAACCACTGCCCACGCTCCCATACCTTGCTAGGAATTATGGGGATTAGAGAGGAGGAAATCTCACTGCTGGTATTAGCACGCACACTCACATACCTTAAAAATCAAAGTGCTAAAAGTAATGTATAAATAATAATTGGAAATGAAATTGACTTTCTTTAATTACATTTGGTGTTATATACTGTGATGCATTACTAAATAAAAAGAAATACCATCACAAATGACAAAAATCCATGCTTAATTTAAGCAGACCAATTACTTTAAGTGCTGCTACAGTCAGAAAAGTGATTCAAGGATAACACAATCCCATTTCTTCAATAGCTTCCAGATCAAATTCAATGTAAAAGTCAAAAGGTCAATTTTTTTTCTCTACCCCATGGTATTACAAACTCCCTGTTGGACCTGGAGAACTTGGCTGAATTCTTTCTTTCCTGGCATTCTCTGCAGCTGCAATGACGATCATACATTAAAAGACAAAAACTTTTTACAGGAAAGTCTTCATTTTTTCCAGGTAGATTTTACACAAGTCTGGAAACTAGACATCCAGTGTGCAGTTATGCCTGAATAACTAGGTACTGCAGAAATTGTGTAGAATAAATACTCAGGCAATTCTGCTCCTTGCTGGGTGAAAAGGTGCTTAGCCCCAGTCCATCCCTCCCCTTTATTACCTCACACAGCAGCATCAATGCAGAGGTGGCTGAGGACTCCCTCCCTAAGTGATTGCTGTTTCAGACCGATGAGCATAAAGAAGTTACATTTCTCTGCAGCTGGCTGCCTAAAATCCATATATCTTACTATTAAACAGCAATCTCAATTCAAGCTTCTCCACAACAGCTCCAGCTGGGATGCACCAACCAGTTGGAAGAAAACCAGGTATTTTTAACAACACAGGCAAACTCTTATCAGCACAGTTCATGCAGGACAAGCCAAACACTTCCAGCAGGGTCACATTTGCTGAACAGGCACCTACCAATACAGATGCAGGCGGCTCAACACCTCAGGTGGCACATGGCCTGTATTTATGTTAAGCAAGGCATGCTCACTGGAAATATGGCAGCCCCAGGGATGCAAAAGTGGCTGTCTGGCAGCTGAAATCATGACACAGAAAGCAGAAGATAACTTATATTATAAACAAACAAGGATAAAAGAAAACTTAAAGCAGGTAAGGTGAAAGTAGCTCATATGCAAATGCTCTGTGTTGCTTCTTTTTTGTTGTGACAGTCAATGTTTCACATCACAAGGGATTTGCAATGCCCCACGTGGACTGTGCAAATGCATGCATTTCTCAATTTTCATTACAACATTCCTCTGCAAATTAAATATATGCAAGGGTAGCAGCCTGCACAAAGGGATCTTGACAAAAGACAGACCATTCCAGGACCAATATATCTTGCTGTAAAACTATTAATAGCACAATTCCTGTAATTTACAGTCATGGCTGAGGCCCTTGACAGGCAGGACTCAAAAATGAAACTGCTGTGGGAAACACAACTTCCCACAAAACCAGTCATATCAAAAATTAAGTTCCTTCCACATAGTAAGATTGATCAATTAGCATTCAAAGTTAATGCAGCATCAATGAAAAAGAACAGACCTCTAATCTTCAAAAAAAAAATCAGAAATCAATAAACTGCAGCCTTGGGGTTTTTCTCCTGTAGGAACCAAGTTTCATAGTTTGGTTTGGGAGGTCAAATGATCTTCAAAAGTTTTTTTCTGTAAAACTTTTATACAACACTTTTCTTCAGCAAACAACACTCACTTATTGACACCAAAACTTAAGAATAAACTATTACATCTACTTTTCACAGGTCTAATACCATTTTCATGGACAAAGTGGACTCATTAAATGCCTCTATTTTATCTTAGAGTTTATAATACAGATATGCAGACATGTATGAAGGAAAGCAGAGACCTAATCTAACTATAGAGATAAAAAAGTGTTTTTCAGTACTAAGGTTAATCTAGTGAAAATATAGCTATTACTCACATTTCTCTTCAGAAATATGATTTAATGTGCCTCATTGTTTTCCTTTTCACATCCAGCCTCCAAAACCCTTCTCAAATCCATTCTCTCACCACACATCTGTTTATTTGCTCACCCTAGAAGCACAGTTTCAACTGTTTATTTCCCAGCCTCATCTTCTGGTGGGTGGCGCCCACTGCTCTTAACTGATAGTCATTTTACAGCTTGGTAAGATTCTTTATGCAACTTACCCCACTGCCAATTTTTCTGTCAGAAAGTTTGATTACTGATACTTCTACATCCAGAAGGTCAGCAAAATAAAATATTAAACTTCCCAGCAGGCCTGTGCACATTGTTGCAATATATGTGGAGGCATAAAAGATGCTCTTGTAGAGGAAAACATAATTCAAAACACATCAGCACAGCTGAACCTTCTGAGGATGACACAACACATCAGAATTCTGTTGCAAATTCTTTTACAGCTGGGCAGACCTGGCTCCACAGAGCACCATCTGAGAGTCATTGGCAAACTTAGGGGCAGCTGTTTTTTTTCACCAAAAACTGAATGTCAGTCTCAGCAACAGCTGCCTCCCAGTGTGATCAATGGGGAGCAGGATTCCGCGCATCCTCTGAAACCACGCACAAGCCATAAATGAGAGAAGTGGAAAAACAAGGGCTAAATCACGAACATGCAATATCTGTATTAGCTTCTATCTTTTCTTGTATAAACACAGGGGAACTGAATGGACAATTATAAACCAATCTTTTGCCTACTGGTACAGCTCAGTAGGAATCTCTCAATTTCCTGTTGTAGACTTTAAAGCATTTTACTGTAAAGACCTATATTTTTTCACTGAAGTTGTGCATACATTTTTATCTGTCATTTCAATGTGAAAAAAAGGCATATTTCATTGTAACCACAAGAATACTAGGGGCTTGTTAGGCTGTTCAGAAACTACTCTGTGCTTCTAACAGCCAAGTCCATTACTTTGCCACAGAAATTATAATTCCAAATGTATGTTAAAGAAGGGACAAGTAATAAGCTCAATAAATAATTTTCAGCTTCAACATAGTACAGTGTGGTATGTTCTTTAAATTGTGCAATGCTATTGCTAGGCTTCAGAAAATCTGACAGTTTGCACAAGGAGGACACCAAGGGCTTTTAGAGACCAGCAAATGAACAAATTAAAACACCACTCAAAGGAATGGTACAACTTT
This sequence comes from Emberiza elegans, assembly GCA_024865655.1. Classification (NCBI taxonomy): domain Eukaryota; kingdom Metazoa; phylum Chordata; class Aves; order Passeriformes; family Fringillidae; genus Emberiza; species Emberiza elegans. Next base: position 27,679,964 of record JALJVW010000241.1, on the reverse strand, counting down.
AGGAGACCAGGTAGAGAAGGACCACTTATTATGGAAAACCCAACCAAAGCCCAGCACTGGAAACTCTTTGTAGTCACAAATATGTCACCTCCCTCATCATGGCCAGCAGGGAACTCCTGCTCAGTGGGAAGGGAGGTGCTGCTGGAGAAGAAGGAGCAGGGCTCTGTGGCAGCTTAGTCCTGAGGAAAGCGCCATGCCCCTGGAGCCAGGCATCTGTTTTGGAGCTCAACATGCAATATCCTGGGAGGTGGATCGGTTATTTATCCTCTGTTCACCAATCCACGCCCAGATGTGGAAAGGTTCACCTGGCTTCTTTATGGAAACCCCTCCCACCAAAATGCTTACAAATAAAATTATTCTACTGGAATTAGCCTAAGATGGATGTTTCATCCATGAGGAGAAGGAGAGGAAAGCGCAGCTGCAATGCACACCACACTCCCCACTGGAAGGAGAAGAATGCCTGTGGCAGTCTTCCATAACCTTAATGTCTTACTGATACAGCCTGTGCCAAATAGAAAAGATCAATTTGATCATAACTGAATTTAGAGGTACATGAAATAAGGGTTTCAGGATTTGCTACTGACATGTTAAGCCTTTGCAACAAAAAAAAAAAAGAAAAAAAGACAAAGAAACACAGATGCATCACTGGAATAAGGGATACCATAGTTCAGTAAGCAGATAGGCTAGTAGGGAAAATAGTTTGCACATCAAGTATCTGAGGTGTTTCTAAGACATCCTAATATGATTATTACTTCCCCCTTCATTCTTGAAATAACTGTTAGAATAATTTTGACTCTTTAAACCCAATCCCCTGCTAAAGAGCAACATTCTTACTATCACAAGGCCACCAAAAGAACACCTACACATACCTTGTGACTTCTGCTTTCAAAGCATTCACTGTTCAAGCATTACAGAGGACAGTAATCACAGGACAGTTTATTTGCCGGGTTACTAGATTTTTTGAGCCTACAGATTAGCTCTACAAGCATCATGGAAGTCTTCTCATGCTTAAAACAATTCTATGTCATTAAAAAGATGTTACAATCTCAGTTGATTTCCTACTTAAAACTATCCTCATCATCCTCAATGTCCCTATTAAAGAAACAGCAAAAATCTATCTAGCAACTGAGGAGAGAAATCTGCACCCAAGACTCAGGATTAACCAAAACTAGCACTCAAAACTAAGTAACCAAACTTCAAAACCAAAGACATTATTTCTCTCACTTGCCACTGAAAATCTGATCGTATATAGGGAGAATGCAAATAAAGATTTATTTTGCAATGGTGAAAGTTGTATAAAATCTAAACTAAATATACATAGACATACATAAGATTGTTTTTTCCTACTATGATTTAATCTTAAGTTTGCTTTTTTTATATTCTGTTAATGGTAAATCACCATGTCAAAAGATTACGCATCACATTTTAAAGCAAAAGTGTTAGCTGGATTTTAAAACATACCATGAAAAATTTGTTTTCTCCATTACAGATCCTGTATCCTAAGACAGGAGTGCTGAATATACCACGAGTTAAACATATGGAATAGTGCTCATATCATTTGAGCAGGGTGGGGGAGGATATAAAAAAAAAAAGCATACACAGTTCTCTTTCCCTCAGAGCCTGGCACGATGAGAGATTTGGGGTTTTATTATTCTTTATGCCTATCATAAGGTACCAAGGCAAAGACTCCTTTTCCTCAAGTTTCAGCTCAAAGAAAGAATTTTGCTGAAGGAAATGCGTGAGATTTAGAGAAAATCCTAACTCTACTTTTCAGTTTAATGCCAGGAATATCACTGTGAAATTTAGTCCAGATACAGAATAGTGTGTGGAAGCATGTAGAAAAAGTAATAGTTATTGTGAAAATTTATTTGTAAAGAGAATGATACTCAGCTTTGATAGAAAGCATTTTCTCGAACAGGTAGAGACCATGCTGAACTTCCTTGCACATCCATGTGACCCCTGCTGATCAATGTCAACACTTGATTAATATTTTACTGAAAAAGTGTGAGAAGATTCAAACTTTGTCTGTCTGGGTAGGTGTTGCTAAGCAACTTTGCTCCTTCTCTGGGAACTAGTATTCACAGCAACCTTTCCTTCAAGACAAAGACCTGCATCCACTCGAAACACTTTGTCAGTGAAAAACCCAGCACGCCATATTCCACCTTTCCCTGTTCATTCCCTCCCCACCTCCCAGGTGAGAAGAACCCAGCGTGCCGGTGCCCAAAGCGCTGTCCTGTCCTTACCGTAGTCGCTGTCGTAGAAGACGATGAACTTCTGCCAGCGCAGCTCGGTGACCAGCTTGAGCATGACGTCGTTGAGGCGCACGGGCGGGCGCGCGGCCAGCGTGTACTCCTCGTCCTCCAGGCTGGGGTTGAGCTGGCAGGCCGTGCGCGGGGAGCCGCCCGTGCTGCGCTGCACGAACAGGTGCGGGATGTGCATGGCGTCCGTCAGCGACTGCAGCGCGTTGGCCGACGCGCAGCCCGTCGACGTCACCAGCGCCAAGATCCCCAGGGTCATCAGGTCGCAGGCTGGAGAAGAGAAGATGTAAAGCAGGGTTTGAACGAGCTCAGCAATTCCTTCGGCCGACCTCGATGCTAAGAAGGGAATGAGGAAGGTTTTGCCCTTGCCATCAACACAGAGCTGAAATTATTTCTATCGCGCTATCCGCTGAAGCCTTTCAGAGTTAGGTCCTGTACCTTCAGAGCAGGAGACAGTATCTGCAATCTGTCCTGGTATGCCAAGTTGAGGACAGATAATGTAACTACTGTCAGTCCCTGAGACACAGCTGATGTGGATGGAGATGATGGCCCTTGCTTCAGGTCGGTCCTGGTGCATGCAGGAACTGAATTCCCATTTTTTAAAACTCACTTCACTGCTTTAGCCCCTTAATCCTTGTTGGATACACTGGATGAAGATTTTGGACAATAAAGAGCAATTTCCATTCCAAGGACTTGCCTCATAGAGCAGAGCTTTGAGGGAATTTTAAATTGATAAAAAACATTCACTGCGTGTCTCAGAGCACTGAAAAAACAACAAAGGCATTCTTTAGAACCAAGACAACCCATGAATGACTAAACAATAATCAGCAACACTCTAGCTGTCCCTAAAAAGATCTGGAAAAGCTTGTATCCTTTAAAAACACAGCGTATATATTTGACCTTATTGGTTTTTGGGAATGAACCATTATTCTCATGCTGAGTGTGAAACACAGAGCGTGGAGAGGCCTGGACAGTCCGCTCTGCTGCTCAGGACACCACACGTGTCGTGTTCTTGCAGGACTTCTGCAGATTAGGCATCCTGATATTCAGCTGCAGTTAGAAAACATTTCCAGCCAGGGCCCTCAGCAGGTATTCAGCCAGTAGTGGTTAGAAGACTGTGTAAGAGCATAAGACAGCCAGGGATGCTGGTATTTACTAACTCTAGTGAATAAATGGCAGCCAAGTTGGTCCTGGGAGCTCAGCACAGGAGACCCTCATAGGTTAGGCTAGCACTTAGCCCCGAGGGTGCCCCAGGGCACTAGAAACTACCTGCTCCACCTTTGAAGGGGCTGGGGCAAGCTCAGAGGATCAGCAGCTCTTTCAGACCCCAAAAAGCACAAGCACAGCCTGCCCACAGGAAACCCTTGCTCTGCTCCCCCAGCACAGCAAAGCTGGACAGGAGGAGACTGGAGATGCGCCACAGCCCTGGGCAGCCTGCAGGAGCTCCTTAACAGTGCGTGAACAAAGAGCCTCTGGGGTGCAATTCAGAGCCCCCTGGGACGGACACCCAGAGAGCTGAGCAGGAAATGCAGCTTCCAGCTGGAGAAGGGAGACTGCCCATGCTGGTGCCTCCCCCTGCAAGGAGACTGCACAGCCTGTGGGACAGCAGCCACAGCCACAGGTGACCTGCAGCCTCATCTCCAGTGGAAAGGCAGAAAAGAGAACACAATCTATTAAAAGCATTTATTTATCCTCCTCAAAACACTTATATCTCCACTTTCAGAGGCCAGAAAGTCAAAGAAAGTAGATTATGAATAATTAATAGTTAAGTATTAATTAATATTAATTACATCAAGTCTCCATAATTAACTACACAACTGTTTCTCACACAACCAACGAACCACTCCACCAAAAACCTTCTTAGACCAGACAGAAAATAGATATATTTCACTTTGATATGGGATAACAGAAAGAAAATGTTTGATCTTCTTTGTGCACAGAATGTTCAACATGTATCCTGATGCAACAAAGATGAAGAGCTTTTAAAATTATTTCCTTGATGGTCTTTACAATAAACATATGTCAGCTGCATTATCTAAATTTACTCTGTGTTGATTATAGCTATATGAAATTGTTCTTTGTTTTTCCTGAGAGCTGACCTGATTTAACAGCAGGGAGGCATTATATTTGCCAAATGGGAGACCCAGGTTCGGGAACAGATTTGATTTCCCAGGCTTCTTGCCAGAGAAAACCGAACATGTCATACAGGTAATTTATTTAGTCACAGTAGGGGAGGGAACAGAGAAGTGAGAACAGAGGGAGAGAACAGCAGAGCTGAGCCATAAACCCCTGCAGAGATCACCAGCCAGCAAGCTTTGCTATCACCAAGGGTGAGAGCAGCAAACCACACGGGGCTGTAGCAGGAACAATTTCCTTGCAAACCAGACAGAAGGAGACAAAAAACAAAGCCCTTACTGATGGGAGACTGCATTGGAGAGTCACTTATTTGTAAAACTCAGAGCTGATCACCAGTTGTGTAACAAGAAAAAACCTTCATTCGGTGGCTGACACTAACCAAAAGCTGCTGCTTATTACAGCAGAAAGACCAGAGAGGCAACAGATCACAGCAAATGGGCCCCCTTATCTCCCAGCACAGCCCACCAAACACAGCTGAAATAGCTCAGCAAAGACCATTTCAGCTGAGGCATTTTCCCAGTGTTTTGTAGCTCGTGTACACGGGTTAGATTGAAGAATTAGTCAATATGCTTCCACATTCTGATATTTTTGTCAATTGATTATGTTCTGCCTGAAAGCATATGCTACTTAGTACGCGTGTGCTCCTCTTGCCTTTGTTTTGAGATAGCAGGCAATAAAAACTGGAATGACTAAAGAAAAAGTTTCATGTTTTCTGAAGTGCTTCCTTTAGTCAAATCACAGAATGTGAAACAGAACATGTCATTCCTAATAGAAGACTTTCATTATACAAAAATACAATGAATTCCAAGAAGTTCAGCCTCTCCACAAATATTGCACTAAAGGGTGAGAATAAGCTTTGAGGAATAAAGAAGGAAAGTATTACTCTTTATATGAGTAACACAATGGGGAACAACAACATAACAGACTCCATTAAAAAACTCATTAGATCTTAAGGCATCTCAAAATTCCTTAGCAAGGGAACATTCAAGGATTACACAATCTTGGGAGAAAACTCTGGTGGACCACTTTTTTTTAGTATTTTCCCCAGATTCCTACAATTTCTTGCACAGAAAAGTGACACAATTTTCTGTTTAACTTCACAATAGCTATGGATTTGCAGCAACAATGAAATATCCTTGACTCTGTGACTGAGTAAATGGCTAATTCTGTCTATCAGCTGCAGCTTCATAAGCATTCAAAAGAACCTGCAATTTTTGCATAAAAATTTCATAACCCTGATCTTGACATTCTTACGAGCTGAATACATTTTATTTGAAATGCTTTGGTCCATAAAAAACTACCAACATAAGGGAAAGGGGAATCAAAAACACCTTGAGAACTTCAGTGATCTTCAACTACTACAGTTATGGTAATACACATTTAATAGTCTTCTAACTGAAATGCCCCCAGTATTTATTTATTTATTTTGCAGATATCTTTACTTAGATAGGTTTTCAGAAATAAGGCCTTTAAAGAATTTGTTCCACAGATGAAAGGACATAAGTGGTCTGGTAATTCTGTCCCAGATTTGACTGCTATTTAAACAGATATTCGTTTACTGTGCTGAGAATTACTTTATCACCAGCAAACTTTCATTTTAGGAAGACACCATATCATATAAACCATATAGCAAGAAATGTGTAGTCTAACACAATGAAAACATGAACATCATCATACCTAAAGGATCTTCATTAATGTATTTGAGCCAATTAAATCATGTCATGGTGTTTGTCCAGTGTTGGTCTCCAACAGACCATCTCTCAGGCTTATTCTTGGGTTTCAGTGAAGTTTCCCAAGCTACTGATTAATCCTGTTCGTCATGGTTTTGGTGAAGTATCTCTCCTAACCTGTTCTTTTGAAGTCTGTTTTCAGAGACCCCCTTTCACACATCTGCTTGACACTTTACATCGTGAACTGCTATTTCCATCACAGTGTTTCACAAGACACTGCTTTCTTCTCCATCTATTGCCTCTAATTTTATTCTCACATCATAGCAATATATACAAAACTCTCTCATCTTGTGACCCACATCTCTAACTCCAGACCACAACTCTAACTCCATTAAGACCACACACAAGCCTGAAAAAGAAGCTATTAATTTTCAGACTTTGCCTTATCCACACGACCTTTCTCATCACTCCTCACGGCACATGAGACAATGCAAGACTTCTACTTTGCTACAATCATCCTTCAGGTCTTGCATTTCTACCACTGCTTCCTGCACTTCCTAATTCTGAGGACAGGTGCAGATGGCAAAATCCTGATTTGGCACCATCTTCTTGGGGATATTTGCATTAAGAGCTTTATCTCAGATCTCTGTAATTAAATCCCTCTCTCTCTCCAAACCACTGAGGATTAAAATACTCCAAGAGAAACTGTTATCTTGCTCCTGGCAACGCAACAACATGACCATCTCTCAGTCTCCCTTTCAGTGACTTCCTATTATCAGAAAAGAGTAGAAACTCGATCCTTTGTTTCCTCCATTATCAACAGAGCAGCTGCCAGTATAATTTCAGCTCTAACAATATATCCACCTACTGGCATTCACACTGCCTCTTCAAACTTCCATGTCTTTCTGTCTCTCACTTCTGGGCATCACCATCCTGCCCACACTGGACACCCTCTCATATTTAATAAATCCTCTTCAAGTCTTCAGTTGAATATTTTTCTTACTTTTTAATTTTGACTAATCCTTAGGATGTCTTTACTGCACTGCAAATGATGACAAATCATCCAAATCACAAATAACTTGCATTTTTTAAAAAATCACTGTCTGAAAATGGAGAGGTTCTGCCTTTCTGCTTGGAAAGGTTTTCAAAGGAAGGAAGAAAACTTCAGACATGCTGTATTACTCTGCAATGAAGTGATTAACTAAGTTGGCATTTAAGTGCCTGTGATTAGGTTTGAAAGCCACCTTCCTGCTGAGACAAGGGACTTCATGCTTGCCTCAGTACTTCTGCCTCAGTCAATCTGGCAGAAAACTAATTTTTCACATTATTTATCTTTTGAAAGTCTGAAGAACACAGTGGATTCTGGGGAAAAACCCCTGGTTTTGGGAACCTAAATCCTAATATTCCATGAGATTATCAAGGCCTGTAATATCTGCTGGAAATGCATAATTAGCAGATCCCAACTGAACTAGCAAGCAGATGCAGAATGTCATGTGCTATATACAAATGAACTATTGTATTATTTACAAGTATAAAATTTAATTAGCATTTTGGTCCATTAGCCAATTTCAAGATAAACAGAGATACACAAAATTTTGGGATAAAACACTAGAAAAACCAAGAGTTAGGAGATAATGTATCAGTTTGAACAATTGTGTCTTAGATCAAGATGTAGGGTCTGTGGGAAACACGCCCACAGAGATGTTCTCAAATTAAATGGAAGAAGTCCTTCTGGGAGATTTGTTGGGAGTACTGAAATGGGATAGACTGCATCCACCAAGCAATATTTCAAACTCAAAAGGATAAGGATACAATTCTTCCAGGTAAAGCCAAAATAACACAAACCACAGAAGGGTTTTACACATATCTAAGGAAAACCTGACTGCTTCTGCTGTAGTACATGATAAAGTTCCATGAAGTTAAGGCACAGGCCCATAGTTAATTCAGTCACCCAGAAAAATGGTAAAAGACTATTAGCTATCTACATTTTATTCCTCTTTAGGCCTCAAAGGACCTTTAAAATTTATTGGGTTTGTGCAAAACCAGCTGATCAGGCAGAAAAAACTATAGAATAATCTCATCTATATCACTGAGAATGCTTCTATTAAAAATATTGATTTATACAAAGATTTACTCCTATTATTGTTGTATTAAAAACAACATTAAATTTAGTTATCTAAGCACTCACTGAACTTCATGCTTTACTAAATGGAGTTTTCTGAAGAGTAATTTATTTCTTGTTTCACATTTTAGGATGTTTCTTACTCTTCAGCTTCTTTCCTTAACTGAGAAAGGCAATTCATAATGAATTTGCATAATCTGCACTTAAAGACATGCTATGTAGTTGTTCTCCCTTTGGATCCTCCATAATAAACTTACTTTTCTTTGTTTCATTTTTTTAAGCTTTAACTTACCTTTATGTTTTATACTTACACTATGGTTCTACAAATAACAAAGAATTTATTATTTTTATTAGGAAATCTACATGAAGCTATAGTTATTTGTCACATAATGACTGATAATATAAAGATAACAAAGGTAGACAGCAAAAACCTTTTATGTAGCACTTTTATTACTGTACCACCTTATATGTAGTGAAGATGGATATTTCCTACGCCATTATTAAAATAAAATGCATCTTAGAACTAGAAAGAAAACTCACAATTTCTCCTCTAAAATGTTTGAGAACAATAAATATTTGATTTTTCTCTAAAAAGGGCAGGACAGGGGTAAAACATTAAGAGAAACACCAAAAACCTCTGACAAAAGCATCTAAAAACTTCAAAAGCTTTTTTAAATGATGTGTCCATTTTTTTGGGCAGTCTTTGAATAAAATGTTTGAGAACAATAAATATTCATAGGACCTATGATGAACACCAAAATTGGTGTAAAATACACCAAAATTGCATAAATCCTTTCCCTAGCATTCACATTAACTGCAACAATTGGAGATTTAAAGAACTATCAGCTGAAAGATAAACCAAAAAGCCATTTCTGTGCAGGACAACATTCTTTTTGTCAGTACTAAACCACTGAACCCCCAACTGCCATCCTTGAAAAATTAACCAGGAGCATGAAGAGGAGCAGTCGAGACCACTCTTCTAACAGAAGATTTATGCAGACAAAGAAATTATTCCAAAATGGTAACAAATATACAACAGAGAACAAAACAATGACCAAAACTAAAGTTGTGGCTTTCATTTAATTTTTGGGAGTGTATTAATAACTCCCTTCACTCTTTGATGGTCAAAATAAAACACCAAGCACAAGTAACACTGCTCTACTGACAACGCAGTTTTGTTTCTGCACAACTGAGTGATGCCATCAAGTGGTCAACAAACACACCAGTTGTTTTCCAAGTAAGGTTTTTGGGTTAATCGTCACTGAACATGCTGTATTTTGTGTGGAGAAGCTACTGCCATGAAATCAGCAAAAAGCACACTCCACTGATAAAAGTGCACCGATTGAGAGCACTAGTGACAGGTAAGAGATGGCCTTGTTTTTCCAAGAGACAACTCTGACACTGCTCTCTAGCTCCTCCTAAGAAGGTAAGAGTCTCTGAGAGCACAAACAGCCTTCTGCTTTAGAACTGCTTTCTGCTATTGGTTTTGCAGCTGGGTGGATCTAGAAGACCACACCAGAAAAGACTGCATAATATAGGTATTAAAAGCATTTACTTTTTTTTAAAACAATTTACCATTGTGAGTGGTTAAGGATGTACAACATCCCATAATTTAAACTTTTTCTAGTTTTCTTAATTAATAATAAAAAGAGCCATAAGCAGCTAAAATAGAAATTCAATGGTACAGAAATTCTGCAGAATAACTGTGCTTCTGTTTTCTCAACAAAATGCAACTCCATTAGTGAAGACTTGCTCTTGGAATTGTAGTTTGGCATGATTAAAAATGTGATTAAGCATTTCTGGTAATTTTGAATAGTGCATGGTTCTACAGAATTATACATTAATCACAATGGCATCAAAAAACTATTTTAAGGCACTAGGTGGAACTGAATCAGCTTTGTCTTTTTTTTTCTTTTTCCCCTTCAACACTAGTTCTGAGGTAGAATTAACTGCAAACCATCTCAATTATTCACAGAACATAACTGCTTTTCTGAATACTGCATATTTGATCTCTATTCTTTGTAAGTTCTTCAATAATTATGTTTTCCTTTGCCCTTCAACACGGAATGAGCTGCACTCTCTCACCCTCTGCTTTTTCCACCTGCCTTTCATGACAAATCAATGACACACAAGTAGTTTTTACACCCTCGTTAGCATTCTGCAGGAATGCCTGACTTTGTTGCCTCCTTTGGGACTATTTGACTTGTACATGCTCAGTATAATCTCAATGTCAGTGTGGCTCAGGCTCAGATGGAGCATGCAGCAAAGGAAAACACGCCTCTGCCATCTACAAAAGCAGTCAAACACCGGTGATTCCAGATAAGCTGATAAAACCTCCCATTCTTGGGTACTGAGGAGCACATTTGGATGCAGAGCAGCATTGACAACCAAGGAACACATCAGCCCTGCCTGCCCATCTAAAGATATCCATAGAGAAGTAGAGAAGCTTCCTTTTGGGGGGAGGCTTAAACTCTTCCCCTTTACATCACACCTTAAGCTGAAAGCAGGAGGGATGAGAGCATCAGCCCAAGCCTCCTCAACACTGCTTCTGCACTACCTACAAGAGATTCCTGTTGCTTCCCCAGCACATTAGGAGCACGTGCACTCTCTGCACACTCCCACTCACACAGACATTTTAAGCAAACCAAAACACTGACGCATTATCTCCTTCCCAATCTGCTATTGTGCTCACTAAAGTGCCTACTTGAAAACAACAAAGTCAAATAACCCCAAACATCTCTCCAAAGCAGCACTTTACATCCTCAGACTTTAAGGAAGACTCTGGGGCACACATAATGCTATTGGGGCTGCTGTGTCACCAGAAACAAAATTATATGAGGCTCAAGATAAGTTCACAAAGGCTACCATTATCTCAGCAAGTTCCACACTCCAACAAGCAGCTCTAAATGCACAGCCCTAAAACTCATGCTTATGGTCCCATCTATGATCTTCCCCCTCCCACAGCTGTTACTTCTACCAGCAAAGGGGACAGCAATATTACATAAGGCAGAGGAGACACCAGAAATCTTCACATAGCCAGGGAAGCACAGCCGTGGTGGAGGAGCCCACTTATCTGAACAGCATTCATTTATTTATGCCAACTGCTGAAAGACTTGCAGTGTTTATGAATCTGGTTGTGACTCAGGATGTATTTATAGCATCTATTTATCGACAAGCTTTAGGGGTTGATCTATTGAAAGATCTCTGCAATGTATCACATACTTACAACTGCATTTAAAGATTATGCAAATATCCCAAGCCTAGCAACAGTCTAAAGCTGCTATGTCATTTTCTAAAATCAACTTTAAAAGGAACACTTTCTCCTTTCCTCACTCATGAAAGACATAACAAATGCCAAAATTATTTTTGCTCATTACTAAGGAAAGGTTCCTGTCCTCACTCAGCACTAGTATTCATGATACAAAAACCACTTGGCTTGCAGATCTCAAATCCCCCATGGCCATCCAGTGCTATAAACTGGTAGCATTAAAACACTGCAAATCTCATTCTCCAGTTTTTCTTTTAGCAGTTGCCACTGAATAACTTCAGACACCACACAACTTTTTTAATACCTACTAAAGCTACTTTAAATTATTGGAGTATTACTCTGAATTTCTCTCTCCCCTTCAGCTCTGCATGAGACAAATCAGGAATCCTGACAAAATTCACAAATTGTCAGGAGCTCTGATCTGAGTACATGAAATTAGCCAGTTGTTCAAATGTATTTAACACCTGGTAGTTTCCACTGTGAACCTGAGGGCAGATTTTCAAAAAGTCTCAACATTTACACACTTCCTTACCAGAGGCTGCTGCAAGACCAGGCCTCTTATTTTGATGTTTAAATGAGACCTGACCTACTGAAAGTTTTTCCCATTTTCAACCAGACATTTATTTTTTTTAACTATGTCACCCTCTGTCTCTCTGGGGATAAACAGGTATTACACTGGGGATAGCCAGGCTTCCCTCAAACCAACAGAAATGCAGAAAATTTAATATATTATATTATTAAAAATTGTTTAAAAATGAGTCTAATTACAACTTGAACCTAAGGTTTCTTGCTACATGCAAATCATACTAATTCAGACTCATCTAGAGGAAGCCACATAGAAAACATCTGCTTTTAAAACACATCACATTCCACAGCAAGATATGGCTTCACTTAAAGGCTCTACTTTCAGCTGTTGTACAATTCCTTCAACTGCACCTGATTTCAATTACTAGTAATTATGTTATATATACACAATATATATATTGTCAGAGTGGATAGATAATACAGGATAACTCAAGCCCTGTGGCATGATCTATACAGAAATATCATATTACACTTCTTATTAGGTGCTGCTTAGGTTTTATTACTAAGAATGCTTAATTGGCTGTTATTTTTTATGTTTGTCTTCATATAATCTCATTATATAACACCTTCAGGTAGCTTTCTTTACTCACAGACTAAAACAATTTTCTCCCTGTCATCTTACCACTGCATTTGAATGTATTCTACAGAAGACCAAGAGAGTTACTACTGCACTGTGGTCAGAACAGACAGTCACTAAAGCATGACCACGTGGGGCAAGTAAGGAACTCAATATTGCACCTTCCTGGATCTGTTTCTGCAGGGCTTTGTAACACCAGTAACCAGTGCTCATGCAGGAAGTTAAACACAGATGGAAGGAAAATGCTCCAACTAACAAGATAAACTTCATAACGAAGAAGCTAGTACCTAATTTCAAGCTGGGCACACAGAGATTGGTTTAAGGAAAGGAAAAGATGCACCTCAAATCTTGAAACAGAAAGAGTAGGTCAGAGAAGGTTCCTGCTTTCAAATATGGTTTTTTTTTCACCAGTTAAAAAAATTATGTGACTTGTTAGAAAAGTGAATTTTTATGAGAGAAACCAGGAGAAAGGAGGCTTTTTTGTTTGTTTGTTCATAGATGACCAGCTTTTCACTAAAGGATCATACAGATTTTCTGAAAATATGTATTATGATTGTATGCTTAAGTCATAAGACACGTAAAAAAAAAAATTCAAATGTTTGAAAGCCACAACACCTAGAGCCTTCTCGCAATCCCCACACTGTCCCAAGCATTATGGAATTTTACTATGAGAAACGCTCAAATCCTAGACTGATAAAATTCAAGTTACAGTAGGATGCCACAGACATCACAGTGTCAGCTTGAGAGCCTGGACATCCTGACAAGAACCATGGTATTCCCTGCAGAGCTGAGCTGGGCTTTCTTCAGTCATCATTCTATGACTGTTATACTCTGATTTCTTCTCTTTTTACTGCTCAACATCTTTATAAAATCACTGTCTCATCCAGAACATATGCTATATTCACTAGCTAAATTGCCACATTCTTCACAGCATCTATTCTTTTCTCATAATCACTGAACTGTTTTCTTAAAGCAACCTGTCTATAAGGTACAGGGCTGCAGGGAATCACTACCCAGGCCTGGCATGACATTACCCTCTTGTCTGACTGATAATAACCTGCACAATTGACACTGTGGGCTTTTAAATTTTCCCAAATCTCTCCAAAAGTGAGGCATTGACTTCTGAAGTTAAATCCCTAGACACATCATGAAGGTACAGCCCCTGAGAGCTCTTAACAGTGTATCCTGGTTCTGCAGACTCAGTGGTTACTGTTAGCTACCCAACCTTCCCAATTTACTGCAAGCAAACATCTCCCAAAAGATCCATTTCATGAGCATTAGGCCAGAATACATTTGTTCATTCAAAGATCTCTGTATAAATACATACCATAGATGTAGAAAGCACCTTGCCCCTCCCCACACCACCTGAGTTCTACACAGCTCTTAAGCATTTTCTATAGCATTAATCATGCACACAGTACTATGAACCACGTGTATTTTGGACCCAATTCATCTCAGTAACTAACTACTATGAAATCCAATTAATTTATTTCCTTATAGGCTGAAAGTATTTTGTGCAACCAGGAAAACTACCTCCTGGATAGACATGACAGCTGATTTCTCAGGGGGGCCTTTGTCACAAAGGCTCTCCATTTTCACATGGTAAGAATATCTTGATGTAGTCCAAATGTACATCTTGAGGCTGTCTGTCTGGCAGACAACAACCTTGCACATTTACTAGTGTCAGAAACTCCATGGAGACTACTCTTTTATATATATATAAATATATTTAGACTGACAACCATTTCTCAGTTCTACAAGAGAAAAGAGCTGGTTTTTTTTTTTTTTTTTAACAATAACAGGTTTCCTTAGCTGTGAGCCCAAGGCACAGTATGATATCCTTGGCCACAGTACCAACAGAAGGTGTTAATGAAGCCCAAGACTGGAGTTTGGGTGAAGTCTGGCTCCTCCTTGTACACTTCACACAACTACATCTAGGTGCAGCAGAGGCACATATCAGATGCTCCTTCCTCCCAGCCCTCTCCTAGAGCAGGGTGGCTGCACATCCCAGACAAGGCTGGACACTCTGGAGACCAAGGCCAGCATCCACCACAGGGACAAATTGCGTCCCCTGTTCCCTGAGCCACAGCCAAGCACAGCAAGGTGTTAAAGTGAGCTGCATGATCAGGCCTGCTGGCAGGACAGACATTGCTCTGTACATTTAGGCCTCCACCACACAGAACCTGGGCAGTTAGAGAAAAACATTTGCTCTCACTTCCACTCCAAGTCCCTTTCCAGTCTAAAAGACATTTCTGTACAACGTAACATCTCACTTTCCCAATTTCCTTGATCCTCTGTGCATGCAGGAGATTGAACTGTACACTTGCTTATGTTAGGAAAAGGGGGTTCTAAATGGCAGAAGTGCTTATCATTTTTCCCCCAGTTTAATGATACATTTGATTAACTGCACTGACCACAGCTAGTCAGGTGACTCACTGGACTTCAGTGTCTTTGAACATCAAAACTGAAGGAAAAGGTTTTCATGAGCAATGACCACATACATCAGCTAAACTGTCAGAAAGACTAAAAAACAGAAACATAGGTAATGTTCAATTTGTAGACTAATTTTAGAACACATAGAAATGTGTAATGAAAAGAAAGGCAGTGTTTTCTACCAATGCTCTCAAGACATTTATCTGTTTTCCATTAACTGGAAGACAACTTCCACATTTTGTGAACCAGCTGAACTGCAGCAAGGCCCAGTGAGCTGACACAGACTCCTAATCAGGGACCTGGGTGCACACAGAGTCCCATGAGACTCTTTGTACCCCACAATGCACTGATGCACTAGGAAGCAAATGTGATCCAAAAAGGGCAGATATTCTGAAGGGACAAGTTTCTTGCCCACTGACCCTTGCTGAAGTCATTTAAGTATAAAGCAAAAGATCAACCACAAGAAGCTTGATATGAAGAACATATGAAACTTTTTTTTAAACAAAGGTTAAACATTTAAACCTTGATATTTCAATTCAGGTCATGCCTTTTTTTTTTTTTTTAATTTTACAATCTAAACACTTGGGGGGGCAGGGGGAAGGAAACAAAAATGCATCCTTTTAATACAAAAATTGAAAACCAGCTGAAGTTCAACACAGCAGCCATTCCTGTCATCACCACCATCTCCCATTCCTGCCTCCCCACTTCCCTCATGACAGAACTCAGGTTGAGCCCTCAGGTTCTGACCCACGCTAACCATGACCCTGAGCAGGAGATGGCAGCTCTCAGCTGCAGTTAAATAACTGGTGCCCTCACTTGACACTTCCTACGCCCATGTGCAACTTCACCCCATAAGACAGTCACATTTTCCAAGGGTCTGAAAGCCAAAAGAATTTGGCTACTGATTGGTCTCTATAAGCTCCACTTGGGGTGAGCACCAGCTGGCAACTTCTTGCTTCAGCTCCTTGCTATGAGAAGTCTGAGCTCTCAAGGGCAAGTCATACAAAGCCTCCAGCATAAAGCTCTCCTGCACACCTTGGGTGCATGCCAGCTGAGATGGAGACTGAATCTGTCAAACACAGTCTCCAATTTCCATCCCTCAGAGACCCTAACCAAGAGTGATAGGCTTTCTCCTTCACCAGGAATGCCAGTGTTTGTTCAGAGTGGAGTGAGTGCCATAATAAGCACAATGCTTTATGCCACTTAGACAAATCAGAAGAGACTAAACTTTTATCTTCAGGATCAATTGGATTAGGCTGGGAACTCCATTTCTGATCTCTGCACATTTGACAGAAGGCAAGGAGTCACATGGATAATTCATACAGATAAATTAATGATAGGAAGGTCTAATTTCATTAAGTGTAGCCATTTGCTTATTTCTTTTATTTGTTTTTTTCCTGAAGTACTTGCATGAAGCATGCAATTGCATTTTGTTGGAGTGGCTAACACAGCATCAACAGAAATACATACTTGTCGTGTCATTTCAGGCCCTGCACAGGAGAATCAAAATTTAAATTATTTTTGGCTACTAAAATCAAAACAGGGCAGGTGCTATAAAAAGTAAATGGCCAGAAATCTGAATTCCTATAAACTATTTTTAATGCAGATAACTGTCTGTGTATCCCTTATGCAGTCCAGGATCACCTCTCTTCTGTTACAAA
Organism: Emberiza elegans; assembly: GCA_024865655.1. Classification (NCBI taxonomy): domain Eukaryota; kingdom Metazoa; phylum Chordata; class Aves; order Passeriformes; family Fringillidae; genus Emberiza; species Emberiza elegans. Next base: position 27,663,254 of record JALJVW010000241.1, on the reverse strand, counting down.
GTACGGTACAATATGGGTTTGCAGCCATTTGTCACAGTTCCACTCAAAGGCTAAGGGTGAGGGTTTTTTGAGACAAAATTTTGGGCCCATTTTGTGAAGACTTGTTATTCCCCAATTGCTCCTCTGTCAGAGTTCAGTGTTGTACTTATGCAAGCAACACCTTCACTGAAGGTAAATAAAATATTGAATTTACCACATTAGCTACCTTGGCTTGCCTAGGCCAGTGTCTTTTCCATATCTGTCACTGACCACACCAATCTCTCTAAAGCTTTTAAAATCTTTTGCAGACATACACAAAACCAAAGTCCTATATGGGCATATTCTTCAGAATATTGTCATATTCATTGGCTTTTGTGCTGGAGCATGAGGATTTAAATTCTTTATGATTTCTTAATCCTATCAAGTATACTTGTGCATTTTCTAATTATCTGTATAGAGTCTAATCCTTACAAAAAAAAAATCCTACAAAGATTCTAAGAACTCAATACATTAACTCTGAGTTCACAAAGTTCTTGCTGGTTTTAAGCCTTGACTCTACCTCCTATGGAGCTGAAATCAAGTCTCTCTTGCTCTCTCTTTGCATCACCATCTCCCCTCCTCCAATTATGATTTTTTAATAGCTCCAAGTCTCTGCTCTTTTCCACATCTTTAATCGGCTTTTGCTTCCCTGTGAATACTTAAGCGCATGTCACATATGTCTTCACAAAACACAGTCCCCAGAAAGGGAAAAGGGAAACCATGGCATTTCTAGCACATTCCCATTGATCTCTCCCCAGCGACACTGGCCCTTTCCTCCATAAGGCCCAATACAGCTGTGAAGTTCCTTGTTTTCCCATGAGCCCACCTTAGCCAGGCTCACAGGGAATTTCAGCTGCCATCACAGTGCCCACTGACCTACTCCTTTTGGAGTCACTGAGTTCCTGCCTTCCCCAGCCTGGATAGGTGTCACCCACACCTAATTGTTCTTCCTAAATTCAGATTAGGGATGAGAACATTAAACACTATTTCTAGGATAGAACTTGTACATTTTTCCTGTTCTAACCATTTGTGTTTGCCTACCTTCATTGAGCTCTTCAACTAAAACAGCTTCCCACCTCCACTCTCTCCAGAACTGCTTAGATATTCTGCTGCCTTCTGTGAGCATTTGCCAGAGCATGAATTTTCCATATGGTAACACATTGACCTATGATAGTTCTGTCTGAACATTTTGGGGAAAAAAAGTATACCTTACAGCAAGTGTTTCCATCTTTGGAGAAGATCACATTGTCTTATAACCCCACGTTTAATTGGGTATTGCTTTGGGAAATCGTGTTGCAGCTTCAGCAAAAGCCACAAGCTGTCTCATAGGATCTCAAAGGTATTGTAACTGTCCTATTTTAATGAAATTGCATTTGCAGTGTTGCAGCAAAACATCTCATACATCTCATTCCAGTCCTTTGAAGAGATAATAAACAAAACCAAAAGAACAGTGAGCTGATTATAAAACTACCCCTGCTTTTTTTAAGATTAAGTTGTACCAAATCTAACTGTCTTTGGAAAGACATGAAAAGCCAAACCAACATAAGCTACAAATGGACTTTACATTTTGCCTACACTGTGCAGTTCACAGCTGCACGAGCTACTGGTGCATGAGCTAGGTCATTTTGAAGTCACACAGAAGGCTTTTCTGTGCCACAGTGCACTGAGCAGTGCAGACAAACTCATAAGTGGCACATCTCACAAATGCAAAGTAGGGCAGAAGGTCTGAAGTTCTGGCTAAGCCCCACGTGTTTCTGATGCACTCAGTGCAGTTATTATACTACAATGGTTTTCTCCATCAAAAAAAATTTGCAGACTATGATTGAATTCAAGATTCACAGGGATGCAGAACCCACCCTAGAAACCTACATTGTTTCCTAAGGAAATGATACCATGAAGAAAGGAACAATTCAGTGCTGAATTGGACCTAGTTTGAGGTTACCCTTGCTCTAGAATTCACAGGCTAAACACATGAGCTAAAAATTCCTCTAAAATATTTCAAAATCCTGTACAGAACTTTTCAGCAAGGCTTTCACCCCATTACATGTCTGAGAAGAAAGGCAATGTTATTCACTCCAGTACAAATTTTCTTCATGCAAATCACCCAGGATTTACTACTTAGCAATGGAAATGAAGATTCCTTCTCATGTCTGAGGTGCAAGAAATTCCCATGTGCTGCTTATTGTCAGCAGCAGAATCTTTATGACTCATTTCTTTATTCTTTAAGATATCTGAATGGAAACAAAATTTCAGGATGTACAGATAACTCTTTTAACAAGGTGAATGATTTATTACACCACCATGAACACTTAAAGTGCTGTTACTGGTTTTGGAGGAAACTTTAACTTATATCTCACTTGGATCATGACTGTACCCAATTTTCAGTTTGGAGTATTTGTTGTAGTTCAGTTAAACATGTGCACACACATTCACGTGACACACCGTAGTGTTCTACCCCAACACACTACTGAAGAACACTAACTCCTTAAGCTGCACTTTTAAGAATAAACTTCAAGGACATTAAAAACCAAGAAAGAAAAAGTTTTTTTCTGAACCAAAGAGCAGAAAGCAGAATCATGGTCAGAGTTTTCATTTACTGCCTCCACAAACATCAATTAAAATAGCTGGGCTGGTGTACACCACCGGATAAAATAACAAGCAAATAATGGATAGAGAGCCTTGCTACAGCATTGAGTGTTGCTTTGAAGAGGAGTCTCAGAGTTTGCAGTGCTGATTCCTCTCTGTTTGATCTACCACATACTAGCTGGCACAAAAGTGTTCACTTACCCCTGACAACACACTTCTGTTTGCATTATCTTTGCTGGACTGTCATAATCCCCTCCTCACTTTGGAACCTCTGAGAACACAGAGCACAAATTCAGACTCAATTTATCTTACAGCATTAGAGACAGGTCTACTATGCAGAGCTGGAATAAGAGACACCAGCCAGGAATACAAACAGGACTTGGTATTAACACACGTATATACGTATGCTTGCATGTACACATACATTTTCAAGGCAACTGACTTCCCTAATGCTCTTCTGTGACCCCCAATCATTGACTTACACCTTGTGGGCTGTGCATTCAGCCACAATCCAACTATGAACATCCAAGAGAAGCAATGGCACTGTCAACCATTACAAAGAAAGTAAACTAATTCAAACAAACCCTGCTAATCACAAAGGAAATACCATGCCTAAATGGTACCACTTTTACTTTTTTTAAATTAGAAAAATAAAAACAGTATCTGCCTCTTAGGTCTTACAGCCAAAAGCAAAGAGACTTGCACTACCAAAGAGCCACAATCAGTGAATACAGAAATCACTAAGCAAAAAGGGAATAAGAAACCACCTATCCCAATACTACCTTCCCTTTTCCTTCCCTTAGTGAATTAACAACATGAAGCAGAGCATGTACTGTGTCACCCTCCTGCCTGTACACTGACAGCAGTTCCAGCAGCTTAACAGAACTAACCGGAGTTAGAGCTGGCTTCCAATCCATTCTTTGGATTGGATGTAGCCTACAAATGAATTAAGTTTTATGAAAATTCTTGATTTTTAAGTCCCATATAATTTGTTGTCATTCATACTATGTGATAGAAAGCTCTGCAATTTAGTTTGCTTTCCATGAAAGAGGACTTATTTTAAAACATTTGTTTTTGTTGGACACCCCTTAGATGCCATATTTCAACACGCAGATAATTTTCACTCCCTACTCTTGTTTCTCTCCCATCCACATTTTTACATTCTACTATTATACTATTATCATATCTTTTCATGGAGCAATCCTAATCTATTGTGTTTCTCCTCCTGTACAGGCAGCTCCACACCTTTAACCATCCTTCTTGTCCTCCTTCTAGATTTTATCAGTTTTACTGTGACCTTTAAGAGACAGGATCATCAGATCTGCACACAGAAACTGAGATACAGAAGGTACACTTGAAAAATGAGGTTGATTTGTTCACCATTCCTTTCCTAAAAATCCTTGAGATTTATTTGTAATTTCTTACCGTCACCAGAAATTCAAGTAGTGGTTTTTGAGAAACATCCACAATAGATACAAGATCTCTTTCCTGAATGGTAATAACAGTTTTCAAATTTACTACTGTGTATGTGAACACATATATATTCTGTGTGGAAACACACACATAGCATATTGCAGCAGAAAATGTTTCTTGACAGCCCCACAATGCTAAGAAGATAAAATACCCAGGATAAAAAAGAAAAAAACAACAAACAGTCTGCCATACCAGATCAAAATAAGTATTGAACTATATGCATCTTCCCACCCCTATGTCTGCTTCCCCAAAAATTATTATTATTTAAAAGCAGACAGCCTGAAAAACAGGAGGACACACATGTGGTATTTGGCCAGTGTCCAAACTGAAGTCAAGCACAGGTATGTCCTCACCAGCTATCACACAGATCACCATCACATGCTCTTCCCACTGCGCAGCACGTGCTGCAGGGGTGTCACACAGCCAGGAATCTGTCAGTGCTCTCGCACTGCTCAAACAGAAGCAGCCCCTCAGCTCAGGGGCAAGCAAGTTGCTCTGTCAGCTGCTGAAGCCTGCCCAGCACAGGGGCTGCAGGACTGACGCCCAGCCTGACCCAGGGTACCCCAAGCCCCCTGAAGTGGCTGTGCAGCACAAGAGGGTTTGACCTTGAGGCCCCTCCAGGGCAGTGTGGGGAGCAGCTGGGCGTGGGCTGTCACACAGACCTGCTGGCCAGGGCCCTGCAGGGCACTGTGTGGGTGTGCCCACATCCACACTCCCACTGTGCGCAGGATTCTCTTCTGCCATCCTCACACGCACCTTTAATACATCCACCTGTACCAGGCAGAAACTGCAGCACACAGGACAACAGGGATGAACACATCCACTAACAACCACTAGACACATACACCACAGAGAGCAGGAATAAATACTGCATTCGTTAGGAAAGAAAAACATATATCCTGTAGAAACACAGAACACTCAAATTCAATCTCTAACTGCAAGTAAATATGACACAGAAAAGTCTTTCTGCGCTACATGTAAATTCATATTTTTCAGAAAATATTGAGAACATCTTTACCTGCCTCAGTGAAATCAAAGAGCATATTTTGAAGCACCAGAAGATATTTTCTTGCCAGCTTTTCTATTTGTGTTTCCTGATTGTCTGTGTGTTTCTTTCATTTGCACCCAACTGAGCGCTGCTGCATCACCAGCTCCTTTGTTCTGGCCTGCTCATCTGCTGCAATAACTTTTTTGTTTTCCTGTTGGTAATTCCATCTTCTAGCATATATCATCCTGTTTGGCTACTTGATTCAATTTCATGAAGTTGCCACTGCAAATTATTTGCACAAATGGAGAGCTATTTCTTTTTTAGATCAGCTCTTCCCTGCTCCAGAACTTGCACCAGGAAAGCATTTGGCCATGCTGGAGTAAATGGTGGAAAAGAATGGCACAACCACAAACCAGAACAACTGAACTCAAGTGCTCAAGGAGAACCACCCAGTGGCAAAAATAATATTCATTTTACAAGGCATAGGAAACCAAGAGAGCTTATTTTAATTCTACTCCTCTTGGAAAAGTATTTCCTTAAACTATTTTATGATCTGTACACACAGCATAAATTCTCCATTATCCACAGTTAATTTACAGGAGAGGAAAGAATAGTGAAACACTTCATGTTGTTTCAAATAAGTGAAAAATTGAACTGTAGCAGCAAATAAGAACACAGTCTGTTTTTAACATCACAAAGATGCACAATCCTAACAGGATCTGTAGAATGGGCTATATGTAATCGTGTTGTCTTCAATTTCTGCTCATCAAATGAAGCACTCCTATTAAATGGCCTTTATATGCTCCCTAATTCAAAAAATGCCAAGAAGTTAATTTAATCTCAAAGCAGATACTATCAGATCTGTCTGATGCTGTAAACAGATAACAGAAAAAGCACCTTAAATTCACAAACAGAAAATTTCAGGGTTTTTCCATAGAATTAACTTCCTACACTTGCCTACGCCTCTTTGGCACATTTTACCCACTTTCCAAGCAGCACAAAAATTCATACTCTAACACGGCTGGAAGCCTGGCAGATAAAAATTATCCTCAGCCAATATTTTAACCTTAACCACATACCACCCTTGTTTGGAGGAGTTTAAAATACTTATTGAAATACTGCTTCATTTGTTTAAGAAGCCTGAATTGCTCCACGTTAAAAAGTTTAGGAAAGCTAAACTCTCCCTCTGAGCACCATAATCTGTATTTATGCTTATTTTTCCCTATTGAAATAGCACTTCCAGAGTGCTTGGCTCAACCCACTTGCTGTCCATCAGGGTCAGCCTGATTTGTTTCAGAAACTGATGATCCCCCTGTACTTACTTCAATGCTCTTTCAAACAGGGTAAGATGGCAAGCAGAATGAGAGCAGCCTTTGTCTTCCAGGGGGCTTTATTTGTCAGATACATCTTATGAACAACAGGCTGAGGCTTTATTGCTCTATTGCTCACAGGAGCCACCTGACCAGAGGGTTGCAACAGAAGGAACTGCAGGAAAAAGCAGGACAGCAGGGCCTGGAGGAGCAGCAGGTAACAGAGACAGGCTGAATTATGGCTCCTGTGCAGGGAGGGATGGAGTCTGCTCTGGTGATGCCCAAAGGACACAGGGGTCACACAGATCCCAGATGCTGTGCAATAAAACACCCACATGCACACCTGTGCAGGGCCTCACTCAAGAAACAACACAGCTACGTTTTAACTGATTGTCTGTCTTTGGACACACGTAGCAATCTGTCTCATATCAATATTTACAAAGTTTATTCACAAAATCGTTCATTTTTAAATCCTGATGATGTTAATCCTAGTCAGTGGTTTTCCATCTTTGCAAGAAGGCTTTCCAGTGGAGGGATGGGGACTGGAAATTCCACAGATGGCAGCACAGCAAGGTCCCCACTTCCTTTCTCTGCCTTCTCTAAAAGGCTGAGCAGTCTTTGAGGGCCCAGCAAGGGCCTGGGGACAGTTGACTAAAAATAATTCATGCAAGATTTTTTCCTAATTCACAGAAATAGTATGGAAGTGACAGCAACAATTACCAGATGAATGCACTGTTAAGTGGTCTATGGTGAACAGGAGTGGAATCGTGGAATAAATTAGAATGATATTACAAGAAACACTTTTAAAACCAGATTAAATTAGTTTGGCTTAAAAAATCTTTCATTTTTTAATTTGAAAGTTTTAATATCTAGAATAAGTCTTGCATGAATAACATTTAAAATCTATCTTAATCATATTTTATGATTACACATAATGAACACTATTTGATAATGCTTACACATTGCACACTTTAAATTACTGGTTTCAAATATATATAATAAAGTTGGGGGTGTTAGGCTTTTCCCCCCAAGAAAATTCATTAGCCTTCTGCTACTGGGCATACTTAAGATCAAAAAAACTAAAATGAGGACGCAATATATCTTGAGGAACCACTCTTCTTGATCCTCAGTCATTCCAATTGCAAGACTCCACTGCCTACTGCATTGCAGAAATCATCTTATGATCAAATCCATAAATGTATACCTGTGCAAATAAAAATTTACAGCAACATTTCCCAAAACTTGTAGCTTTAGGTGTGCAATTAGGTCCACCATAAAGAGCAGGTGATATTCAGGCAGGTCATCTGTGTGTTTTTAAAATGAGATTTTTGCACACAACGTCTTAAAGCAGCAGTCTAAGGAGCAGGTGTACTAAAAGTCTCTGGAGATATTCCCAGCTCCCAGATGTCCCCAGAGGGGACAGCAGCAGCTGTCGCAGAGCCCCAGGTGCCACCCAGGGTTGGACTGTTAGCAGCGCAGAGCTGGCACAAGCACAGCCCCACCTCCTGTGACCGCACACTTCAGCCCACCTCTTGTCCAACCAAAAATGCAAGTTTTAGCTGTGATAACAGACACCAATTTGAGCAGATCTGGGGAAAGGACACATGATATTGGTCTCAGCCTTTAAAACACCTGGCAGAAGAATTCTTAAAATATTACACTTGGGTGAGGGGTGTGAATGTCTGGCTGTTGTAGGTGGCTGGTCAGAGGAGATGGCCAGTGAGACACTATTGATATTACAAGATTATCATGTCCACTACAGACAACAAATGTTTGCTACCTATTTATCACAATGGTATGCCTTTCCAGATTTCACAACAGTAATCTTGAACTCAATAATATCAATATATGCCAAAATAAGCTACATTAAATTTACCACCGTGTCAATATGGCAGGTGTCACTGATCACTTGGAAAAACCTAATAGAGACAATAATAATATAAAAAGAATGATAATAATACTTCACCCTCTAAATACCTGACATCTCCATTTCACTTTCTAGAAATTACAACAATAAATATAAAGTTTCATATTTTTAAGGCCAGTAGATTTCATTATAGCCATTAAGTCTGAGGTTCTGTACCATATTGCTATGAAATCGTATCAAACGACCCTCACATCAAGTCTAGAGCTTCTTCAATTCACCACATGCTCAGCTTCAGTGATCCAACATTTTATCACCATAACTGTTTCAGAATGTGTAGTTTGTTCCAGCTTCAGTTTTTCCCAATTTCAGTTTCTCTATTTTGTAAAAGCTTTTTTTACATGTATGGAGCATGAGGATGGAGCAACTTTTACTACCAGAAATATTGTCCCTAAGTCATTACAGAAAGGCTGTCAAACTTTCTTTTTCTGAACCAGGCAAACCTTTTTTAAGTTCTTAGAGCACCAGACACAGATGTCAGATCAGCCTTGCAGTTCTCAGCACAGTGACTTTCTCATATCCTCCATAAAGCCCACACAACTGAGAAAAGCTGTATTTTAAGACTGCTTACTGTAACAGTGGCACTACTGCTATTAATCAATATTCAGCACTCATATCTGCCACAAATCCTTAAAAGCTTATGTTCAGAAGTCACAGAAGATAATGACTCATATTGTTTACTAAGTCAAAATACACCTCTCTGTTATGTAAGTATGATACATACCCTGCATTCTTAGAAACATGAGTTCACAGCACTTAATATATTGACTACAAGATGGAAATGCTCTTTGCAGTAACAGTAAATAGTTAAACATCAGACCAAATTACAAATCTTTAGTCAGCATATTTGTAGACATTTTCCATGTAACTTACCTGAAAACTGACTTGGTTACTCCTTAAAATTCCTCCTCCTCCTCTTTTTACTGAGATATTAAAAATTATTAATGTTCACTACTGGTTGATACCCTTGGATGGCAAAAAGCCTAAGCAGGGTGTTAGGTGCAGCTAGGCATCTGAATTATTGAAAGCGTAAGTCACCATTTTCCCACTCTATGCCTGCATTTATGCATATCCAGCCTTCAAATACCGATTCCCTTCATCTTACAGAAACAGCAGCATCCATCAGGTAGAGGGGAACCATGTAAGTGAGAGAAATGCCAAGCTCAGCCTGCCCGTAGTTCAGAAGGGACGTGAATAGAAATTCTAATCCACAGGATGATCAAAGACCTCCAAAACCTCAGAGGTGAAGTTACATGTTCCTTGAATCACTGCTCAGCAGGTCTGCCTACACTAATTAGGATACAACACCAGAAAAGGTCAATTTCATAAAATACCCAGAGAATTAATACAAAGTGACCTTGCCATTTCCTCTGATGTGATTACATGCACACTGCCAGAGGAAGACTTCATGGGTTGCATTTTATTCATACCCACTTTTGTCAAACAGCTCTTGTAAAAGAAGCTTTAATCTCAGGATGCATCTGCTCAAACAAAAAACTTCAAAATTAACTTGAGTTATTGATAACAGAGGTTATGTTTTGTTTTATTAACAGTCTTCTTGATTTTTTTTCCACTCACATGCTTCATAGTGACAAACTGGTTAAGAGGATTTTTAAAATAATGAGTTTTACAAATAGCATTTTAATCTTTGAGGCCACACTTTCATGGACACCATTACTTTCTTCCAAACAGCAATCTGCTAGGTGATAAATCCTGCAAGAACTCTTGAGCAGACTCTTTGGAGAGTATAGCTATACCTGTCTTAGGCAGTGTATTTTAGTGATGCTGGGTGTGGTTTTCTGTGGGAGTTGATTGCCTTTTTACCTAACAAAGAGAAGAAAAGCTCTTTCAACCTTTAATTAATCTGAGTTAACTAGAAAAGGAAAAATCTATTTCCTGAGGTTCACTATTTTGTTCTGAATTTTGTTATGCATTATTCTTCCCTTCAGCTATGATTCAGATTATGTTTTTCAACAGTCATCTTCCTATTTTTCATCCTCATTTCTAATAACTCTCAATAGTCTTTTGCATTATCTATTTTCCTCTATATTGGAGATATTCATGGTTCAGTACCTCCATAGAATTTACTTTATATACTTCATTTTCTGTGCTACTAACAAAGATATTAAACATTAGAACACATACAGCATAATTCCCCAGGCTTTTCAGAGGCTTTTTTAAAGGCTCCAGTCTCATCCATTTAAGATTATTCTTCATTTACACCTTGCCCTGCCAACTCTTGTATCATATGGCAGTATCTCCATCACAGTAAATTTGAATCAATATTTTCAAGTAAGATTTCATGAAGCAGATTATCATGAAGCATTATAAATGCTTTACTTAAGTCCAAATCCATTACATTTCTTGAATTCCTATCATTCACCAGATTTGTAACTCTCAGAAAGATAATCAAGTTGGATATGCCTTTCACACCATACTTTCACCTTTCCCATTTTCTAACCAAAACACATTCATTACACTAAACTTGCAAAATGCACAATCACCATACATGCAAAACTGCAAAACAATTTTTGTGGCTTTTGAGGTGGAGCAAACTTGACCATGTGAGCAGCGGCTGAATTTGTTTAAATCTCATCTCCCACGTAAGAAAATTGACCTCTCATTACGATTCAGCACAAACACAAATAAATCTAGGGCAATTAAGTTGCCTTTGATACAATTTGTGCAATTGTATATAGCTCCAAAATCCAAATCAGAGTTGCATGCAATCAGCATCAACACCCACTTGGCTCTGCATCCTGTTAATTCTAGACAATAAACACATCCTTAAATCAACAAACACACAGAATTTTGGATTTTTCCCTTCCAAAGCCAGGCATGATGGTTGCTTCTGAGGTCAAGCTGTGAAAACTGTGGAAGCAAGACAAATTATGGATGGCTGCTCTCATCTACTCCCTTCCCTCACTCTTGGCTCTGAAATGCATGTTATAATGGCTAGGGAATCCCCCTCACTCAGCTTGCACATGGAGGCTCCTGCATCAATTCAAATATGGAAGTATATACAATTACTTTTCAGCATGTATTTTGCACTGTAAAAGCAACAGGCTACAGCAACTGGGCAGAGGCACAGGCTGGCTGCTTCTATCAAGACTTTCATCCATATATCCCCCCCCATTCCTGCTCAATCCCACCAATAGGGACTGCCTTATTTTTAAAAAATCAAAGAGTATCTGCATAAAGAACACAAGCCAAAGATAATTGTTTCTTGACATCAACCAGCTTTCCATATAAGAAAACCAAACTGGGCTCCAAGTCCCACTAAGTAAAGTGGATCCCTAGACAGGCAGAATACAATGTTCACATTACTGGCTCTTTGTGCCAATAAAAATAAAAAGGGCAAATTTTCTATGAGAACAAATGCCTTGTCCAAAGCATCTGGGTTTTCTGTCCCACTCTACCCTAGCTGCTTCTTTTTGATCTTTATATTCAGATGCCTTAGAGAGACAATCAGATCCACCAGTGGGACATCACTCCCTTGTGAGAAGCCCATGCTCCAAGAAATGCAAAGCACATTGTGATGTGTCAGCTCCCCCCTGCAGCACAGTCAGATCTGCACAAGAATAAAAACAACATTCTCACTGGTCTTTAAAACAGGTTCCTCCCAAACTACAGACAACAAGCCTTGCCCAACTACAACACACCCAGACCAAGATAATCTGCTACAGGATTTTCTTTTGCCTTTACTGCTGTAAATCCTTTGGAAATTTCCCCACCACGCTGCTTGGTGGGAGTCACTTGTCCTCTCTGAAGAGCCACTACCACACTGCCACAGACAGAGCTGAGCCACTACCACACTGCCACAGACAGAGCTGAGCCACTACCACACTGCCACAGAGAGAGGCAAGCCACTACCACACTGCCACAGAGAGAGCTGAGCCACTGCCACCCTGCCACAGACAGAGCTGAGCCACTACCACACTGCCACAGAGAGAGCTGAGCCACTGCCACAGAGAGAGCTGAGCCACTGCCACACTGCCACAGACAGAGCTGAGCCACTACCACCCTGCCACAGACAGAGCTGAGCCACTACCACACTGCCACAGAGAGAGGCGAGCCACTGCCACACTGCCACAGACAGAGCTGAGCCACTGCCACACTGCCACAGAGAGAGCTGAGCCACTGCCACACTGCCACAGAGAGAGCTGAGCCACTGCCACCCTGCCACAGAGAGAGCTGAGCCACTACCACCCTGCCACAGAGAGAGCTGAGCCACTGCCACACTGCCACAGACAGAGCTGAGCCACTGCCACCCTGCCACAGAGAGAGCGAGCCACTACCACCCTGCCACAGAGAGAGCTGAGCCACTGCCACACTGCCACAGACAGAGCTGAGCCACTACCACCCTGCCACAGACAGAGCTGAGCCACTGCCACACTGCCACAGAGAGAGCTGAGCCACTGCCACCCTGCCACAGAGAGAGCTGAGCCACTGCCACACTGCCACAGAGAGAGCTGAGCCAGCCACAGCCACAGAGCCAGCTGAGCCCACTGCCACACTGCCACAGACAGAGCTGAGCCACTACCACCCTGCCACAGAGAGAGCTGAGCCACTGCCACCAGAGAGAGCTGAGCCACTCCCTGGGGCACCTGGTCTGGGTGGCTGGGCCAGAGCCTCCTGCAAGTGCCACCACTCCGCCTGATTGAGGCCTCCTGGGCAGCACACTCCACTCACTGCAGCAAACATTGCCACTTGAGCAGAGGGAGCAGGACTCAAAGCAGGATGTTTGGCTTCCTTCATCCTCATCAGCAACAGGCTAAACTTTACATCACCACCAGCCTTTTTCTCTGCCAGCTCCAACACAGCACATGAACTCTGCACTGCTCACACACCACGGTGCAGCACCAGGTTCCAGGCACTCAGAAGGGCCTTTCATTGGCTACTTCAAATTAAATATCCAAAGCTCTTTTCAAACTAGACATGCTCAGATCTATCTCAAGGATACAACTCCATTTCTCTGTTTTTAAAAGCAGACTCATCAACAATACCTTTATGTTTTCAAAGTGCAGATGATTATGGAAGACAACAACAAAATGTATTTCATATACTCGGCAATGGCATGCAGATTGATTAGAGAGGTCGATCTAGCAGCAAAAAAATCTTGGTAAACACATACTGCCAGTCATGAAAATGAAAACATTTTAAAAATATGCACTAGCTGTGTTCAGCCAGATTAGTAATATTACTATTAAAGGATTGACCACTAATATAGTTTAAGTAACAATGAGGACCGCTATTAAATGTATACTCAAAACAATTATTTTCAAAAGCTTCAGCATCAGCAGCTGCACATGGCAATCCACATCAGCTGGCTATCACCAAGCACTTTTAAAAGGTTCAGTATTCAACCAAGGACAAGCTGAACATAGCTTAAGTCAGAACCATCAGTGGCTACAGCGAAAAACAGGCTACATCCAAAATGAACTGTTGTCTAGCTAACTTATATACAAAAGCTGTATTTTAAAAAACAAAACAAGGAAAAACAAGGTTTATCCATTGAAAAGCTCTCATTTCCTGCAGAGATACAGCACAGATAGTTAAAAAGACAAAAACAACGGGAAGCTGATCAATGCTGTGGTGCCCAGCAGAGCAGCAGCAAAGTACAAACCTCCATCCTTTCAGTCTTAATCACAGTTTGGTACGAGTCGGCCTGAGCCAGCCTTCCACCTCCTCACTGGCACGCGGCCACTTCTGTGAATGGAGCTGTTGATCTCATTACAGTTTCTAGTAAATTATAGTAGACACATCAATAGCTATCAGCACTACTGTGACATTCTGAAAGGAAGTTAAGGGTTGGAAAGCTCTGGCCCCCAAGCAGCCCTTTTTATCCCCAGAAGAGTTCCCATCACATCAAAGTTGGTAAATACTGCTAGATGGGGTAATAGTGACAGACACTGTCAGATTCAGTTCTGTTTTGATGGCAATCCAAAATCTCTATCAGGAAATTAATTCATGCTAAAGAAATAAATCTACGCTCTTTAAGAGGTCACTTTATAATTAATTATACTCCAGCTTTTAAAGCATTTTGCAGACTGCAGTTCTCTCTAACATAATTATCTCACAGGCTGCATTTTATGGCAAATCTGAATTGAGAACTCCAGCCTGGAATGCCAGGAGTGAGATTACTTTAATATGAAGCTTCAGTAGGTGTTTACAACAAGTATTGGAAAAGCAGGTAATAAAATATTACACAGCCTTGAGACAAAAGTTAATGAGACAATAAACAGCAAAAAATTAAGAAGCTGGCATGTATTCTGTTCCAGAAGCAGAAATGACACAATCAGTTCTCTCTGAACACTACCTTTCATACTGACTGTAATGTTCCAGACCTTGTTCAGACATCTGAATTATCACACCTGGCTTCCCACAGCAGAGCTGCTCAGTGCCCATTCCGTGGCCCTCTCCAGCACAGCCCAACAGCACTGAGTTCTTCCACAGGCAGCTCGCTGCACCCAGCGCAGCCCCTCGTGCCCCCAGCACAGCCCCTCGTGCCCCCAGCAGCTTCCAACAACCCCAAGGACACCCTCACCACTGCCACCATCCCACAGCACGGTGACACACTCACCACTGCCACCGTCCCACAGCACGGTGACACACTCGCCACTGCCACCGTCCCACAGCACGGTGACACGCTCACCACTGCCACCGTCTCACAGCACGGTGACACAGACACCACTGCCACTGTCCCACACCACTGCCACCGTCCCACAGCACGGTGACACAGACACCACTGCCACTGCCACGGTGACACACCACACCACTGCCACTGTGACAGCACGGTGACACACCACTGCCACTGTCCCACAGCACGGTGACACACTCACCACTGCCACCGTCTCACAGCACGGTGACACACCACTGCCACCGTCTCACAGCACGGTGACACACTCACCACTGCCACCGTCTCACAGCACGGTGACACACCACTGCCACCATCCCACAGCACGGTGACACACTCACCACTGCCACCGTCCCACAGCACGGTGACACAGACACCACTGCCACCGTCCCACAGCACGGTGACACACTCACCACTGCCACCGTCCCACAGCACGGTGACACACCACTGCCACCGTCCCACAGCACAGTGACACACTCACCACTGCCACCATCCCACAGCATGGTGACACACTCACCACTGCCACCGTCCCACAGCACGGTGACACACTCACCACTGCCACCGTCTCACAGCACGGTGACACACTCGCCACTGCCACCGTCCCACAGCACGGTGACACACTCACCACTGCCACCGTCCCACAGCATGGTGACACACTCACCACTGCCACCGTCCCACAGCACAGTGACACACTCACCATTGCCACCGTCCCACAGCACGGTGACACACCACTGCCACCATCCCACAGCACGGTGACACCCACACCACTCACAGCACCAGGAATGGCCCTGCCCATCTCCTTGGGGAATGTGGGGCCTGTCCCTTTGCAGAGAGCTCTGCACAGCTCCTGCAGATATCTACCCACACCCGAGCCCTGCTCAGGACTGGCATACACCATGGGAGGCCGTACCAGCTCACCTGGGAAGGGGGTTACAAACCAAGCAACAGGCTCTTGCAGAGCACGATGGGCACCCTCCCATCAAAGGCAATCTCACATCTCTTCCCCATGACCCTCTGCAACCTGGGGTTTTGGTCACCATTTTTTCACCCACTCTCTCCTTCATTTACTCCCTAACTCATTCCTCTTGGCCAGATTGTCACTTTTCCCTCTCTTCAAAAAGCTTATTTTGCTCTACCTTCCCCTAGAATAATATGAAATGTTCCTTTTTCTCAGAGATGCACAGCTCAAAGCAATTAGCAATCACTCAAGACTCAAATAAGAACTCAACTTAAATTTTTGAGACATTCAGGACAGATACGGATTGTCTTGCACTGGAATTTCATTTCTCCTTCACCTTATATTAAAAGGTACTCCTCTATTTTGCAGGTACAAGTAAATTGGAAATAGCAAGACTGAAAATATATTTTTCATTCTATATGAAATCCTGACATTTCAGATCATTTTTTCTTAATCAGTACAAAAGACTAAAGGTCTAAGACTGCTAAATTATCTTCATCTCACAGCATTACACAATGGTACAGTAAAATAGTAAATCAAAATCTCAAACATGAAATATTAGCTACATTACTTTCAAAACCACACGTCATAATAAAAATAAGCAAAACAATGTAACATAAATCATAATAACGTTATTTTCAGAAGTAAAACTTAAAGATTCTTTTCATCACAATACAATCATTCTCACTATGGATTTTTAGTAAAACTGTATTTATCTTCCAGTCCAGTTCTGCAGGCCAAAAGGCACTGCACCATTTTGAAAAGCTCTGTGGGTCTATCCAGCTTTCAGGGTGCTCTAATGCACCCAACAGCATTATAGTCACTGCACATGGAAGACGAGTGTCCTTCACCCCAGAAAAAATCAGACCTTTCACACCCCCCCAGCAGGGCTCTGCATGTCCCAACACTGATGTTCTGAATTTGAATTCAACATCACATGCAGATGTGAATAGGTTGCTACCAGATTAGAGATTTCATAAAAGATTAAAGAAAGTTTAAGTTATCAGTATTGATAATAGAAACTTTTTCAGTGATAGTAGTAGCCATGTAAACAAGAACATCTTGGCAGCACCCAACCCACACTCAAACATCGTTTTTCATACAGTAATTAATACTAAGTGCCATTTGTTTAGTATTAGCTCACTCTGAACTACTGTCAGCTGCATGGCCCAGCAAACCAGCAAGTGCAAATCCTGTAGCCACAGAGACTGATCGTTGGGATGGCAAGCTGTCCTTGGCCAGGTGAGAGGTGATTCCAGCAATCTGCTTTCCCACTGGAGATACAGAGTACATGTGCTGGCAGTCTACAGGATCAGACCACCCCGGAATGAATTCTGTGAGGAGAAATAACCTGTCCTTACCTAACCATTTAAATATGGCAGCCAGGTTTTAATGGTGAACCACAAGTACGCAACTACATTATTTTAAAAGTAGAACTTAGAACAACTTTTATTATAACTAGAAATTCCACTGATTCTGGAAAAAAAATCCCAGCTGCAGTACAGAATATCCATGGTTTCAAAATGTAATCTCAGAAAAATACTAACTACAATCTGAATCTAATTTTATTTTCTATATTCAAATTTGGATGAATAGATGCTATGAGTATTGTCTATTAAAAAGCCCATACAACAGTTTTCTATATATCTCATTTGCAATTCTTCTTTCTCATTGAAAATTTCTAGTACTGCAGCTGCAAAAGCTGCTATATCTGCCTGGCTTTCTGACCATTTGTGTGCTGCTCAATTCTTTCAGTTATATTTCTGCTACATTACTGACACTTGTGCTCAGTCCCTCACTCCCTTTCTGACTTCTGGGGCATTAGGTTATGTAATAGGCTGTGATATAACACAGTAATATTAAATATAACCAGATACAAAGGAAAAAAGAGCTCTTATCAGTTTCCAGTGGTGCAAAGGATATTCTCTGGATGATGTTTGTTCTCTCATCATGTTACATAGGTTACAATACATTTGATAAAAATACACAGAAATGTCTTAAAAGATGTTTCACTAACACAACTATAATCTCTTCTGCTCTGCTTCTTTAATCCCTGAAGATCTTTTTTAATAAGCCTCTCCCAGAGAAACTGATTAAAATCCACATCTTTCATATCTTCTGAACACAAGAAATTGCACAAAGAGTAGTTCATATCCAGTGTTAGTAATTATGCTGAAAGTGCACTTTAACAGAGCGCTTCCTTTGATTTATTTATTTCTGTATATCCATGAATGAGCATAGTAGGCCATTAAATGGCAATATTTCAGCATCAACAGGAAATCACAGGTTTTACTGGATGACAATTCTAGTGTGGGAAAGAAATAAGAAATCAACTATATTGGTGTTATTAATTACAAAGGAAATTACTTTGGTACAATCTGAAATTAATTTAAAAGCATTAGTATTTGCTGCTTGCGGTAGGTAAAGCCATAATTGCCCCCATTTTAGGCCTTAGGTCCAAAAATTGACAATTCCATAATAAATTTAATATTAATCAACTGTATATAAGAGTAGAATAACCTTCCCCGTGATGGGCCATTTTGGCTTTCTGTTACAGCATCTGAAAAATCTATTTTGGCCCTTTTGCATTAAATCAGTCATTAGAAATTAGGTTTTAATTACATGCTTTGCAGACCTTGCCTCAGTTTAGCAAACTTCCCTTGGGGCTGCAGAATGGGAACAGCACAGGCAGGAGCACAGCCAGAGGGAGAGGAAATGGGCTTCTCCTGGGCTCTGCTGAGATTTGTAGGAGACTCTCTATGGCAAGGAATGAGCCCTTGCAACAAGGAGCAATAACAAAGAAAAACCCTGCCCTTTGCTGTATCTATTATTTCCCAAGGCCGCCTGAAATCACAATCTCAAACAGAAGCTACACATATAGGGAAAAGTTGCCAAAGCACAGAGTTAAAAATCCTCCTGAAGTGCAGAACCAGTGCCTTGCTCCACAGTAAGATTAATACCCCAGCCAACACTTAGACCTGAACCTACGTGCTGCTGAAGCATCAGGGAGATGTGGCAGACAGCACTGAAAACATCCACTCAAAATGCATCATTTACTGTACAATTCCTCTGTATTTAGAGCTATGGAAAAGCTACAAGAACAAGTTACCATCGGCAGCCTTGCTCACACTGGCCTTGCCCTTTGCTCGGTGAGCAGGGCCAATTCAGCTTCTCCCAGCACTCCAGAGAAATGCCACCCTGAAGGGCATCTTTAGAAGGGCTTATTTCTGGTGCAGCAAAAGAAACCTCACAGGCACAATTTAACATTAAACTCAAAAAGACTGAAAACTGTAAATTCTAGGTACACACAGAGTAAAACAAGATCATAATGGACACTAGGGATGGTTCATTCACACTTCCTTGGTTCTACAGCTCAAAAGGATGAATCTCACAATGAATCCACTGTTAATTGTCTGAAACCAAACAGGAGCTCAATACGGTCCAGGCTGCTCTAACTTCCAGCATTGCATGTCTTGTTAGAATTGCTTGGGCTCTAGTATAAATTGCTCTGCAGAATGGGGACTTCCTCCCCTTCTCTGGATCCAGGCTAAGCCTTTCAACACCATTGGGTAGGCAGAAGAGGGTAGTATTAATTACACACACTAGCGAGAGTTATCTGCAAAAAACCCTAACTTTTGCAAATCAAGTAAAGTTTTAGATATATGTGGGTAATCTTGAGAAGTCCATCACACGAACATTCCACCAATAGTTTCCCAATCTCTGACCCTTATCACCAGTTTCCTCACCCCCAAAGAATCTCTTGCTTTCTCTGGCTTTGTGCAGATTATTTGACAATATCAAATAACCAACTTGTAAAGATGCTGAATTCATGCACATGAAAATGTCTCTTCTTTCCATGGTTTACAGCTCAATTTTTGATGGAAGAAGAGGATTTTGAATAAATCTAACCACTCTAAATCTACACATGAATAACTCATGGGCCTGTCTCCAAAGCCATGTCTTACAGCACAACCAGCAAAAAGGACAGTGACCCTCAGATTTGAGACCTTGTCTGATAATTAAAAGAAGGGTGAATTCTATCAGGTTTACTCACAGTAAACCTTTAAAAACATGGTAAGATCAAATTTCAGGTGGCAAATTCTATGCATTGGTAAATATAATATTCCCCCTTTGCTCTGTGAGAAGGGCCAATTCAATTCTCCCAGCACTCCAGAGAAATGCCACCCTGAAGGGCATCTTTAGAAGGGCTTATTTCTGGTGCAGCAAAAGAAACCTCACAGGCACAATTTAACATTAAACTCAAAAAGACTGAAAACTGTAAATTCTAGGTACACACAGAGTAAAACAAGATCATAATGGACACTAGGGATGGTTCATTCACACTTCTTTGGTTCTACAGCTCAAAAGGATGAATCTCACAATGAATCCACTGTTAATTGTCTGAAACCAAACAGGAGCTCAATACGGTCCAGGCTGCTCTAACTTCCAGCATTGCATGTCTTGTTAGAATTGCTTGGGCTCTAGTATAAATTGCTCTGCAGAATGGGGACTTCCTTGCCTTCTCTGGATCCAGGCTAAGCCTTTCAACACCATTGGGTAGGCAGAAGAGGGTAGTATTAATTACACACACTAGCGAGAGTTATCTGCAAAAAACCCTAACTTTTGCAAATCAAGTAAAGTTTTAGATATATGTGGGTAATCTTGAGAAGTCCATCACACGAACATTTCACCAATAGTTTCCCAATCTCTGACCCTTATCACCAGTTTCCTCACCCCCAAGAGAGAATCTCTTGCTTTCTCTGGCTTTGTGCAGATTATTTGACAATATCAAATAACCAACTTGTAAAGATGCTGAATTCATGCACATGAAAATGTCTCTTCTTTCCATGGTTTACAGCTCAATTTTTGATGGAAGAAGAGGATTTTGAATAATTCTAACCACTCTAAATCTACACGTGAATAACTCATGGGCCTGTCTCCAAAGCCATGTCTTACAGCACAACCAGCAAAAAGGACAGTGACCCTCAGATTTGAGACCTTGTCTGATAATTAAAAGAAGGGTGAATTCTATCAGGTTTACTCACAGTAAACCTTTGTAAAAAACATGGTAAGATCAAATTTCAGGTGGCCTGAAATTCTATGCATTGGTAAATATAATATTCTTTTCATGCTTAATCAAAGCTAACAAATTTTGGGTGAATTCATTTCCAAACAGCTGAATTCAAAATTATAAGTTATTATTCAAAATTATTTAAGTTTTATCACCTCACAAACTGAGGTGATGTGGATAACTGTGATTTCCTCACAGCTATCCACACGATTGTTCCTATGTAATACTTGACTTCTCTTCTGAGACTACCACTGACGCTGTCAGGGTCACAAGGTTTTTACAGATGTCCTGTAAAAACTAACAAGCAGAATGAAACATCAACCACCGTTTTACAAGCCACCTAACAGCTTTACAGGGAGGTTAAAATTTGCCTGATGTGATCAAATTGAAACCTCTGACCCAGTGCAGAGGAGGTTCTCACTGTCATTAACAGTCCTCAGGCACAGCTCCTTACTAGAAAAACAATTTGGTCAGTGCCCTGTTTCTCAAACAGTTTTGTCACCCAGTAGGGTATTTGCACCAATATTATATGATGCTGAAATAACTCAGTGAGGGAGAAAGCCAGAAGAAAACAAAGCCAGACTCAATGGGCGCTGCAAAACAGGCTGCAACTTATAAATAAAATTCTCCACTAAGGAGTTTCCAAGTCTCTATAAAATCCCAGTATTTGGCAAAAAGCGTTCCATTTCCCATTTTAAAATCCTCTGGCATAAACTGTCATGCTTTAATTAAACACAGAATGCAAATCACATCCCCAGGAGAAAAGGCTCCTAGCTGCTTCTCTTTAAGTAAGTGTGGAAATCAACTAGAGCAGTAAAAGAGCACAGAGAGCAGGGCAACTGTGCAGCCCCTGGGGCTGAGCTGCCCAAATGCCACTCCAAGGGGCAGCTCCTGAAGAGTTCCTGGAAACATTGCTTGCAGACAGGCTCCCTGTTGGCAAGCAGCAAGCTGTCCATCTCTGCTGCTGCCCTCCTGACAGGCTGCAGTGCTGGCAAGCACCACACTGAGCCAAGGCTGATCTCACACACGTTTCGCTGCCTTCTGCTGCAAGGGAAAAAGTCTCTCCTCCAAGTCCTTGTCCACACTTGTGTTCCCACCAGCGCTGGGAAGTTAGGAGAGCAGTCTTACACAGAGCAAAGAGCAGACAACTCTTGGTGTGCCTGCTATTTAAAACTGTGCTCTGGAGACAGCACCATGCCAGAACAGCACTCCCTTCAAAACCCCTTTTGTCCAGTCACTGACTGCCTCTCTATTGGGTAACGAAGAAAAATACAGACACACTATGGAAACTGCGATCATACTGGCACAGAAATACAGTGTACTTCCAAGTACCATACCAGGACATTCCATATATGTTCATTTTCTCCCCCCCTCTAAATCTACCAGCTCAGGAAAGTCAGACATGTTTTCCTAATAAATGAAACCTGGGGATGGGAACAGAACCAAATTGTGTTTAGCTTATCACACACGGAATGAACCACAATTCTTCCAAAGCAGCTTTTAAAAATAAATTATAAATAAACACAGCTTCCACAGAGACAAGGTTTGTTATCTACATCTTAGGGAAGTATCTAACAACAGCTAATTCAAATATCAGTGTGTAAGTATATAACATTATTCCCAATACTGGGAATCCACTGTTAAGGACTTCTCTTTGACTTCAAACATGATATAAAAGACTTAGGAACTATGTAATGTAGCAGGAAAAATGCACAAGAGTCTTTCTCCAACTTTGTCCAAGCTGAGTGACCAAAGTGAGTAAAGCACTCATACTACAGCCCATGTCATGGGAAAGAGCCAAACACAGGGCATACATACACTTTAAAATACACAAAGCATTGTGTTCTAACATGCACTTACTGTTTGAATTTAAAAAGTGAAGCAAGGAAAATCTACTCCACACCCATGTCTTTCTAAAATGATTGATTCTCAGAGTCAGTATCCTCTGCTGTAGAGCTACAACATGCCTAACTCCTCCATCATCATCAGGAATTATTTTTAAACCAATATTCCGTAATTAGGGTCCTGCATGAAGTAACTGAACACATAAACCCTCAACTTTCTGCAATGTGCCATTAGATCTCTCAGGGTGGCATTCAGTGTCTGACTCCCAGCCATTCAGACCTAGTTAAAGCTGTTGGTTAACTTGGTCTCTGCACTGAAATATTTCACTGATGCTCACCACCTTGGCTTGATGTCAACACCACCTTGGCTGAAAGAGACATGCAGTACCACAGTCAGTAAATGAAGAGTGAAGGAAAGACAAGTGCTGGAGGAAGCATCAATTTCACAGGAAAAATAAACTGATTCCTCCAACAGAGATAAAAAGATGTGAAATGGTAGATGTCTTTCATCCTGAGTGGGAGAAAAAGACATTTTCAATTAGGTATTGCACGAGGTTCAAAAGTTGAGGAAATGTCACAAGTTCAATCTTTAATAAAAAAATCATGAACATTTATTATTGATGATCCTTAGTGGTAAATATCTTCATCTAAAATTCTTAACTGATAGGGACTTTTCAGAATGTTTTCACAGGGCAGCAAGAGGAATTTCACTCAGGCATCTGTGGCTGTGTGCACCTTCCTCCTCACTGGGGAGAAAATTATACAGTTAAAACACAAAAGAAAGACTCTGTGTTGAGACAGGCATGTCTGTGAATGCTAAATATGGGGATGTTCTGAAGCTGGTGAAGTTCTTGGAATTTCCACACTGGCCCTAGAGCAGAACATCAGCCCAATACTAATGAGCCAGAATAAGAAGACTGGAGTGCCCATGTGTCAGAGCTTTCTTTAATGACTCAGCATAGAATTGGTCTTCAGGCCAAGATCCTCTCAGGCTAAGAATCAGCAAAACCTTGAATTTCTAAAGATATTAAGTTCTTTCTTGTATTTGTGGGTTTTTTGGTCACCCAAAGGACATACATTGATACATTCAAGATCTCAACTGCTGTGATTCTAAGCAAAATATTACGGTTTAAATCACAGTGCCATTAGCAATACTGGGAAATACACAAATTTACCTTTCTGCATGTGATTATTTGGGAGATGCTGAGCCTAAAACACTGTTGAGGATTTCAGTGAAGTTACAGATATTTTGCTCCTCAGGGCAGGGGGGTGACAGGAGAGGACACAAACAACAAGCTCATCCAGAGACAATAAATTTCAGGTCTTCTCCGTGAATCTTTAGCCTTACATACTAAGAGTGAACATCACTTTATTAATTTCTTAGTTTTCTTTTTTCTTTTACCTTCATTAAGGTCTTATTTCCCTGGAAAGCAAAAGAACCACCAATCACTGCAAACCAAAATATTTGCAAGTGCTAACGCTCACGAACTCTACTAGAACAAACAAGGATGTATCTTCTCCAAGCGCATCCAAAATCCCTTTTGGGTGATCAGCAGCACAACTTCTCTGGAGCGAGTCATCCAAAGAGACCAGTTTCATTTGCAAAACATAAATGCTGATTCCAAAGTGCCACTACTGCACATGTAGCCTACTTTGGCCAAATAAATGCTATTTCATATTTAACTGGAAAGATTATACACTTGTTCTTACAGGTTATTGATCTACTTTAGAATTTTCCTAGAAAAAAAAATATTCTCAACATGTGCATGTACTTTTTACATAAATGCTTTTTTTTTTTTTTTTTAGTTTATAACTATTATATTGCAACAAAATACCCAGACTTATTCTCCTCAAGTATTGGACACAACTTTGAAAGAAAAGTAGAAAATGAATTAATGTTAAGTCAGGTCCTGGGGCTCTGTTTTATGCAATCCCCAGCTAAAATCCAAAAGAAAAAGATGCCATGCTGTTTATTAAAGCCATTTACTGTTCAGTTCATTTTCTCTTTATTTGTTCACATTGTGCTGTCACATTATGGAGCTCTTGGTAGATAATCACTTAAATTTATCTCAAAACATAATAAAAAATAAAAATTAATAGTTTACTTTGTTTTTATGAATATACACATCGCAAAGCACAAAAAATATTAAAAATTGAAGGAATAGAAAGTATTTTCTTTTCTCAAATTTGGCTTTTTTCCTGCTTGCTTGCTATTGCAAAATACTTAGCTTCTAATCAAAATAATGAAAGCAGGGCTTCTATGCTCAGAGGTTTTCATTTGAATAAGCAAGGCAATTTCCATTTCAAATATATGTTCTGCCATGCTTTCACAAAACAATAAAGTGTCATTTCTCATTTAAAGCGCATGCCAGGTTATTGAGGTTCTTCCATCCCTCCAGAAAAACATAAAACCATCTCAGCTTGCCCACTGCTCAGCACAGCCAGATTCCGTGTCCAGCCTGAGGTTTGACTGCAAAGTTTAAATGTAAAGCCTCCACAAATCCTGGTTTCTATTCTTAAGTCTGACTTAGCATAGGAATTTTTTTAAGTTTCTGCATCTCAGTTTCTCCTCTCATTTATTTCCTCTCTCACTCAGGGGTATTTATAACCAGAAGTTGGTCAGAGGCTTTGATATATCCAGATAAAAGAGGCTGAGTACTGTTCTCATGGAATCAAGCTATGCACCAGCCAGCACTGATGGTCATGCAAGGTCTTCTCCACTGGCTCATCTTGTTGAAAGAAATAATGTAGACATTAAAATGAAACTACAGATCAAAACTTCATGCTGAAGTTCATTTTTGGAAACAATCTCCTAAGAAAATTACTTCTTTAAAAAGCAGGAGCAATTTGGCAGAGAGTGATTGATAAGTCGCATTGTTTCATGGCGTAAATCTTTAATTTCATTTGCTGCCCTTGTTACTCTGACCCTAGCAATAGTCCATAAATATTTAGGTAGCTTTCAACCAACATGCTTTCAGCTTTTGAATACTAATGCTGGTGCAGTGGAGAAGAAAAGGAATTGCTGTAATGGACCACAGAACTAGCTGTGAATATCTAACCCGCTGTTTGTAAGGCATTCTGTCTGCTGGAATTAAAGCAGTCATTACCAGCATACAGAAGCCCATCACATTCTTAATGAATGGTGAGGCTGTCTTGGGAAAATAACAAATATCTTTACCTGAATAAGCATTAATGTTGTAACAACCAGAAGGAAAAAAAAAAAAAATCAATAGCTGTATAAAGCCCAAGGCTAAGAACAGAAAAACAAGACCAACATGCATACAGATAACCTTAGCAGTGAAGAAATCAAAGAGATTCTGGTTTACTCTGCATCTCATCATGCTGCCTGACAGATGATCAACAACTTTAAAAGTATCCTTTGATATGAGTACAGTCAAGGCCCAGGGACATGACCTTCTACCAGCCATACTCCCCCATTCCACAACACCCCAAGCTTATTAAACTTCAAAGAAAGGGTTTGACAAGACCACTGTTGGCAAAGCACTGCACTATTGGTGTGCAATAATGAGGTGAGCCTTCCCCTGCTCCAGCCAGGAGAAATGCAAACAAGAGTCACAGAAACCCCCCAGTCAGCAGATGCAGCACCCATGTTCAGTCTCTGAGGGGACAGGGTCATTCAGTCCATCAGGAGGCACTTCCCTGCCAGCTGGTCCACATCTCTCAGAGACACCAGATGTAGAAGCAATCATTTGCCATTCCCAGCAAAAAGAGGGTGCTGAGCATAAGTAACCATTACTGCTGAAAGAGCAGCTGTGGAAAAGTTGCCAAAATTCATCTCTACCTTCTCCCAGCTTTTGCCAGAAGCATCTTTTAGGCTTTAATTCCTTCTTGTCTCCACTACTGAAATTGCCTTAAAAATTACCTTGTTACATTGCTATGCTTTCAGAACTGCAGAAGGGGATTGGGAACACTGCAGCACAGCTCTACTGCTCTGGAAAGCTCTTACCTCTCCTCTTGAAAGTGAAAACTACCCTCCTAAGTTTTAGATGCCATCCTTGTATTTTTTGTGCACGCAGACCCATGCTCTTTAAACTCTCCTTTCTTATTCTCTGCTTCTTTCCACAGGGACTATCCAGAGTGAAGAACCAAATTCCAAGGACTGGCCTGTCTTTGACAGCCACTAGAATTCAGTGCCAGTGAAACCTCACCTTTTCCTTTCCGGTAATCCTAAGGCTAAATGAAGCCAGGAATTGGGCTCTGCCTTACACAATAGCTCAAGGGGCAGAGTCGAACATTTGCCTTTAAGGGGTCACTGGAGCAAACTATGTTAATGCAGGTCCTCCCAAATCCTCCATTTGCTTTTTCCCTGGACTGAAAACTGTCTGTATGAGCAATGGCAAAGCAACAAGTCTAACACTAAACCAGCAAGTAAAATGAAACTATTTTCTTCACATCACATTAAGAAATATTTGCATATGTGTAAATTACTTGGCAAACAACATTTGTATCGAGCTCACGTCTGGCCAGCGCTAAAAGGCTCAAAAGTGCCTCGGCTTGACAAAGTCACACCCCTCTGCACATTCCTCTTCTCAACAACAGAGTATATTCGTTTACAGCTTAAGAAAAGGCATAAAAATCTTGAAATTCACTTTCCAACTCCTCCAAATTGAGTTGGCAGGTTTCTGCAATGTATGAGATAGGACTGTAGTTACTAGCAAGACAATGAATCCCTAAACTCTTAGGAATTACAGCTTTCTCTCACTTTACACAACTGTTTGCTGTTTAGGCTGTGTTGTACACAACTCTCCCAAGCCCACTACCAGCTGCCCAGCATGCCATAGTGGGGTACCATTTTATCCTTTGAGTTCTGCTGCATGAAAGGCAGCACAGCATTCAGGAGAGCTCACAAGCTGCATGGCTCACAATAAAGAAAAGTAGGCTATCTTTACCATAAATTTCAGGCACCACTGAGATAACAAGGACCCACTGAGCAGGGCAAAGAGCACATTAGTAGGTCAGAAGTTTGATTTTCCTGTTCAAGTATGGGAGCTCTGTTGTTAGTGCTTGCTGCTGGTTTGCAAGTTCTCTTTTATAGACAGTTTAACAGTAAATGTGAACAGCTTTTATTTGCTGAAGTTGCTACTAAAAGGATTTTCATTAAAAGATTTTTTTCTTGTAAAAAGAAAAATCACTAAGGTACTATTTCTCAATACACATTGATCCAGCAAACACAAGTCCTAAATAGACCAGAGCTGCAGAATCCTAACACATCTTTTCAGAACATAAGTCTCTAATATTTGAGCACAAAATCACCTTCAGTGATACATCTTCCTTACAGTTTTTATACCTAAAATCAGGGTCTGACACACACTGTTGCCAGAAGAAAAATTCTTTCTAATATTAACACCAACACAAGGATCCAGGGTCTCTTTAAAGTGCAAATTATCAATGGAGAATGAGACTAACATGTCCAACATGCAACCATTAAGAAATTGATAAAGTAATCAGTAATTACTGACCACAAGCCAATTTCTTTCAATACCACCCATTTAACCACTTTTCAAGGAGATTTAGTGATACATTGAGTTAATAGTGAAAAATTTTTCACCTTGAAGGGCTTAGGAAGCCAGAAAACAATAACGGCATCAAACCATTAATAGTGATATTCAAAAGCACTGAGCCCAGTTGTTTTCCATCTTTGCTTTCAGAAGTAACCCAGTCATTATTCAGGCCCATGCAAAGTATCTATAATACAAAGCATACCTCCATTCAAAGCAGTACAACTTCACTGATTGAGGTGCTTGAATCTACTCCACAATGCAAATACCTAACAAGACACCTATTCCACCCCAATATGGCATTTTTAAAAGCAAAATTTGGTCATTCAGCACTCAACCCTTTGTGTTCTGAGCACACATCTCTGCCTTAAACTGTCCTTGTGCCAAACCAATGGGGTTTAAATCCCACCAGTACACTGCCATTTCTCTTATATAGACATTTTGGTGGTTTGCTCTTTCTAATGCAGACTGAACATCCTTTCAGTGCCATATTCTGAGCACTGAGTTGGCAGACTGGACTGTAAGCCAGGCCTGCAAGTCCCATTACCCAAAAAACCATACGTGATACAAAGACGTTTATCAGAGGAAGAGTGTCTTTCAAACCAGTTGCCTTTTACCCACACTTCTGCAAGTTTAGGAACCCAGCAGCATCAGCAGCGTGGGTACAGAATGTGTTAAGCACTTAATCAACAACATCAGCTCAGAGGATTCAGAAGTCTGGCTGAACTAGAAGGGAATCATATGTGGAAATCTTCACAAAAACCTGCACTTAAAGTACTCCTGCTGGTGCACTACACAGCAGGGGGAAGTTGCACAGCTTAGAACTGCTGCCTTTCAGCTAAGTACTTCCAAGTTCTCTTTTGCTTAACTCTAGAGACTTTCAAAGAGAAATTAAGGACTCTAGGACTCTTAAAAATGTGTAGCAGGAGTTAATCATTATGTACTAGCCAGCACAGCCTCCTTCCATAAAATGATACCATTAGCCATAGCTTTAGCTATTGCTAACCCTCTAATAGCTGCTGGGATTTGTCATGAGCAGTGCAATGCTTTTCATTTTGCACAGAGCTTTAGGACACTTTGGGGATGTCAAAAACCAGACAACCAACCCCACCAGTGCCTCATGTAGTACTCACTAGGTTAGGACCTGTAAACTAGAAAGGGAAAATGCTGAGCCTGGTAGCCCTGGCTGTTAGTTGTGATACCTGAACTCCTTACAGCTTCCCTGCTCTCAATGCTGCTTTCCATGGGACAGTTCACTTTCCTCTGCTGCCCAGCACACAGGTAACATTGGCACCTGTGTTGTTTACACCTATAAGTAAACCAACTCACCATGTGAGAGCTGACATTTTTTCAGAGGCTTCTGAACAAGTCCTGGGAACGTGCCAGAATTCACCCATTGTTTATGGTAAAGCACAATTAATATATCCAGGACAGACAGTCTTGTGTCATTTGCTCTGCCAGACTATCCTGGAGCTAGAGTTAAATAATGGATTTGCCAAAAAGTAATCTCAGTCCACATACTTCTCACAAAAACAAGGCAATTATGGAATTCTCTTGATATAAGCCTGATCAGATGATTACATTCAGGGAGGCAATCTTCAAGGATTTTCTCTATGATAGCTTGGAAAAGAAGTTGTTTCAACCTTTTCCCTTGCCAGCATGAACTTTTAATGAAAGTAAATCAAATTTCCCTCAGACCCCTAAATAGCTGAACTGCCAACAATGGTCTCAAAATGTTCAGTTCCTCAACCAGTATTCTTTAAAAGAGAACTGCATTCCCAGTTTATCATTCCTAACCTATACTCCACAACCAGAAATGCCTTGGGAGAGCCAGGTTTACTTTGTCTTTATTTTCATCAGCTGCAGCTCCAAGCTCTCTTTAGCTGCTCTGTTAGGCTTGCACAGCCAGAGACAGCAACATCTTCTTTCTTCATGAGCAGCTTGTGCTCCCTGTCTGCTCAGGGATTTGATCACTGGTCTGCAGCCAGCTATGACTCTTAACAAGGCAAAGAGGGTTTAGATTTATAGTCTGCTACATATCAGCAGTTGTGACCAGATTCTGTATCAAACACCTCATTAAAAGCAAACAATATCACCACACACCCAGCAGATTTGTCCCATGCTTAGATCAGGCCAGGCAGACTAGCCCCAAGTGTGTAATCCCCCAAGTGCGGGATTAGGGTCACTACCAATTTGTAAACTACTGCCTTCTAAATTCAGAGACTTTAGTTTACTCATACTATTTTTCCCCCAGAAGACTTGTAAAACTTTGGACATCAAATACAGTTTTAGCATCAGAAGCAAAAGTGCTGTAAAAGTCACCTGTGTCAGAGTAAAGTGACACTGCAATACAAAGTCAATAAAATACTTGCTAGCATGTTTTAAAACTTCCCTCATCTTTTTTTTTTTTTTTTTTTTTTTTTTGCCAGAAGTTCCCTGACTCCACACAGAAAACAACATGACAGTCAGATCAGGCACATACACAACATTCATGATAAAGGCACCTTCCAGCTGCTTTTCATGGATATCTTACTCCTGGAATGCTGTAATAAGTGACCTTCTTGGATACCTTTCGGATCTGATTTTGCTCATGATTTTGTATATGCTGCTGCTCCAGTCCCTCAAAGGTGTTTTTTCCAGTGTTGGTCCTTTGTGGTTTTGCACAGCTGCATCACATGGAACAGATACTGTGATCTGCATCTGTGCTCTGCTAGATATGAGACAAGAGGCACCACAATTCTGTTAAACTGATCTTTTATCTACAAGTTTCCAAACACATGGTGCTAGAAGATTGCATTTAAATTCAGCACTTAATTCCCTTAAATCAGCGATTAAATTCTTCAAGGTGTGAATGAGGTGTTAACTCCATTGCTGAAGTGTTCCATATGATAGAAATATATTTTTTGAAGTAATTGAATTTCATAATGGGCTAATTCTTGGGGAGTAAGAACTCAGTTAACCTGAAATATGTATGAATTACTAGATTTCAAAGCAGCTGTACCTAAAAGCAAGCATGACACACAAATTAAAAGCAAAGTATATTGTCAAGGTATTTTACTGAATAAAAGCTGTAAATTATAGATTAAGAAACTACCTTAAGACTCGACAGAAACAAGTATGCAACCAAAAAGTGAATGCGTATCTTTAGGATACAGATTTGTTTTCAATAATTAAATTTGAAGAATAATTATTTTCTTTGTTTCAAGCATTTGTTCTAAAGCAGGCATGATTCAGGCTGACTTCAAAGCCTGAATTGGTTTTTTCTCCCTTTGGATTATTACTCTTATTAATACTTCCCCATTGCTTTTGTTGGATTTGTTCTAGTATAGACTGAAATCATCCCTGAAAAACAAGTTTAATTATTTTGTACCCACTTTAACCAGGTTGAAAAATCACATAATAAGTAATATATTCACGTATCACATGCCTTTATTGGGTGACTACACGTGCAGAAAAAGCACCCAGCTCTAAGGAGAAACTCTGCAGGCAGGTTAGCTGATCTAGCCACAGAGGGAGAGAGGAGGCTGTCGTCTCAAACAAAAATCAGTAACAACCTCACAGGGCTAAGAAGAATTTCACTCATGCTTTAAAACCCATTTCACATGAGAGCACAGTTAAACCTCACAGTTCTGAGGGTTCAAGCCTTACACCCATCTGTCTTTTACTAAATTTAAGCTTACACAAGGCTCAATAATACTCTTGAAGGAAAGGCCATTCTGTGGCACATCTTGATGTTGTGCATAAAATTCTCTTATTAAAACTTCTGAATATTGAAATAAAAAATAATAATTTACTTTCCACCTTCCAGATGTTTATATTCAGCTACATAGCCTGGTTTACACTGTCTTTATTTCTAATCTATCTGTATGAGCACAGCTTTCTTGCAGTTCCTGCATAAGAATTTCTGAATAAAGAAAAAAAAGTTGACAGTGATGTTTTCAGATCATAAAAATATTCAAATTCACAACCAGCTACATTTTTCAAACCAGACCTCTATAGCTGTACCAGTGCAAATCACTTCTGAACCCATTCAGTCTATTATCATATTCATACAAGTTATTTGTTTTATAGACTTGAAATCCCTCTGTGGTGGATTTTATTATTTGTTCATTGTTACATTAGCACCGTTCTGCCCTTGGAAATACCCATGGCATTAGTTGCTGAATCTTTTTTCTTGTTATCTATTTCAACAAGAAAACACATTGTTTTTCCTGTACCTCTTGAAAATAACAACAACACAGATACAGGAAAAAGGATTTATACAAAACAAGGTGAAGGGGAGAAAGAAAAACTGAGCACTTAGAATAAGAGCTTCAGATAAATGACTGAACTTCATGGTTTTAATAAGCATATAATGGAAGTCAGAATTCAGATTTAGATCTAGATGCTGAATGAGCTTCAAACTAGCACCAAAGGGGTGTTGTGTTCTGTCATGCAATTTACCTCTCCCATAATTTAAACCAAGATAACATTTCAGTGGTTTTGTAGTGAATAGCTGATAGAGAATAAGCACATAGATCACCTTGATGGAGACATTACTTTAGTCAAACAGTAAGAAACAAAATTTGAGACATAATGATGAATCCTATTGTTTTCATGTAAATACAGGGAAATTTTAGAACTCGCTACAAGCCCACAAACAAAAGACAGTTATTAAAACTTTTGATCAGTTCCTTATGGTGATAAAGGCTGTTACAATAAAGGGCTGTTACTCTGAAAGCATCAAGTGAAGGTCCCTTAAGACAGTGTTCAATAGCAAACCCATCTCCATTTTTAAAATTTAGAAAATATCCTAATAATTATGGAGAAAAAAAATCAGCTATTTTTCTACAATCTTCTCTTTAAAAATCTACTAGAAGTCTCCACATCATGCAGACTGATTTAAACACTTCAAAAAGCATTTTCTAGAAACCTTAAACCATGCAAAAAGATTACTGAATTCAGCTAACTACAGTTAGCTGAACTGGGTTTTGTTTTCATGTAGAGTTTTATTTTGTAACCATTATGAAATCCAGCATTAAAGAAGAGATGTCATTCATTTCAGAGTTCCCTGGTACCTACTCTCAAGAACAGACTCCTCTAATGCCAATTAAAGGCACAGAAGCGGACAACAGTCGCCTCTGTTAAATTCATGTTGTTAATCAAAATATAAATTTGACTCCACAAAATTTCATGGCCACCCTAAACAGAAGGCAGATCAATTCACCTCTTTGAACTGTGAAAGAAAGAGATTATGGGCAAAATCCAATCCTCTCAAGTTATCCTTTAGGGTAAATTCCAGTTAATTCCTGAGAGCAGCACAACAGCCGAGGCTGGAAGTCCACCCACACACACACTCAAGAGGATCAGCAACTGCAGGTTGCTCAGGACCATTAGAGTAGAAAATCTGTGAGAATCACTTCTCAGGATATAGGACCCAAAGTTTTTTGGGGAAAAAAAATCAAGCAAACCCTTGATTTAACTCTAGAGACTTTACAGAGGAAATTCCATACTGTCTTGCTGCTTTCATTCCCACTAAATTCTTAGACTCCCCTTGTTAGAGATTATACAAAACCAACACAACATTTTTATTAAAAAGCACATTTCTCAGTAGCTGTTCACTCACACAGATTGTTACACAATATATTGATAAAATCCAGAGAGATTAGGTTTTCTTAATCATTTAACATCATTCCATTTTCAAAGCACACCAGACCCCATTAATCCTTGTGTAGCTCATGTTTTACACTGTGCAGAGGTCAAAGAGTCAGCTGTAACACTGTGCACTATTTTCCCTCTTGGTGGAGCATACATGGATAGGATGGTGTTGATACTGGAAACTGAAGCACAATTAGATGAAAATCTCTCTCACTTATCACAGACAGGATCCCATCCAATGATTTTATCCATGTTCCCAACTACCCAAATGATGTTATACAGAATCAAATGACCAACTAAACATACTAAAACAAAATATTAATGATGAAATTGGAAAAAAATTTTTGAAACTGCTTACTGCTATTTGGTGACTACTCACACACAGAACTCTGTCTGGGCAAGATTTAACTCATGGAAATATAGCTCAGTATTTCCCAGCAGGCAATAGAAAACTGATTTATTTTAATAATCACATCCCTCAAATCAATTAAAATTAAAAATTAGAAATCCATTCACATTTTAAAAGAAAGGCAACTAGAATATGCAAGCCAAAATAAGGAATGAGAGACATGGGCAAAAAGTCAACTGCATAAATACAAGCTACAACTGAAGGTCCACAGGCTTAGCTCAAAAGGGTGATGTGGCTATTTAATAGTCTCCAAGTAGCTTGAGAAGCAGCAAACCGTGTGTCAGGAGACATGAGTCAGTAGAAAAGTAATTGTCTGTTAAGAGCAATAATGACTGAGATGTTATATCCATGACTTTTCCAACACAGATTAAATGAGATAGATACTATGAACAAGAAATTGTACTTTCTGTAGCCTAAAATTCACTTACATACTTTGCTGTTATACTAACCAAGACCATATTGCCATGGTTTAATCTAACCTCGATCATAAATCTTCATCTTTGGCAGAATTTAAAACTGCAGATTAGACTTAATATGCATATCCTTAGCTAGGATACAAGGAGATTTTTTCAAGGACATTTTCCCAAATGAATCATCTTCAGAGAGGAGAAGTTCTTTTCACTTATTGCAGTAGTGAAGATCTTTGGAATTTCAACATATTGCCATTTAGAAGATTATTGTTAGATAACGGATTGAGATAAGTGCTTATCACCATTCTAAGTAACATGGGTTGAGCTAATAAAATCTGCATGTCTGTTTTATGCCCTGCTGAACCAAATTTTAACATATTTCATAACACGTTGAGTGGCTCTACCTTCTTATTTGCAGAGATGTCCCACATCCAGTTAAAGAACATATTTAAGTTTCTAGATTTCAGAGGTAGGGCTGAAAACTGCAAGTCTGATTCCTTGAGGAACGGTCTGAATTTGTTTCATAATGTTCATCTCATTGATTCAGCTCAACTTTAAAACAGCACATCCATACATGGCTCCCATATGATATTCACAGAAACTGCTCTGAATTCTTTTTAATCTCCTAAGACAGTCCACACATCCATTTCAACAATTACAGGGTATGTTTACAAGACTCCAATTTTAAATACACGTTTTATGGCAACAAATTATTCTCACAGTACAGGTCCCAAGTTACTGCTGTTACACGTGGTGATCGCACAACACCTCGACAGGCTCCTCTGTGGTACAGGTCTTGCTCCTGTCACTGTTTCTAGGGTAACCCACATTTGCTCAAGATCATGCAGTGCAGCTACGGCCATGGGAGACCTCGTGCCTGTACCTCAAACAGATGAATATTCAGTGTGCTAAAGACCAACTCCAATTCACAGTTAGTAGGGGTTTTTTTTGTTTTAAAAAAAAAATCTCAAAAACCTAAACACAACTAAAACCACCAACCTCTACAACCTGTAGGATTCATGTCAGAATTTCACAAGAAAAGTCAAGAACAATCTCTGCCATATTTTTCCTCTCCTCCCCCCCTTCCTCAGCTTCCTCCACACCAAAAATTAATTTTTAAAAAAATTAAAAATAAATAAATCAAAAAGGAAAAAACGTGCATGTTTATCTTTGTCAGACATCTGGATGCTGCTCCACACCAGAAGAGAATGACATCGGTTTCAACACAAATAAATTAAGGTAAAAAATCAATTTATAAGCTTCAACTTATCTGTGCCTCACCTCAGTTACTTGCTGTGAGCACAGGCAAGACTTACTTCAGAAGTCTGGTCCTAAATGGTTCATGGCCTGTTTAACACAAGCAACAGCTCTTAGACAATAAAGAAAAAAGAAAAAAGAAAAAAAAAACTTACAAGTCAAGAGATCATTTGGTTGTCAGCTCTTTGAAGCACCAAGCTGCATTAGCCACTACAGAAAACAAACCCATTTGATCTCCCAACAAACAAGATGAAACTGAGCTCAGCCAGAAGCACAAAGACTTCATATGCCAATATTCAACCCAAATGCAGTGCTTTGCAAGAACCTGTTCAAGGCATGGCCACTTCACTAGAACTCTTCAGACTGTTCAAGCCAAGCACAGTTTGAGAAGTTTATCTCACAGCTAAGAGTAGCATGAAAAGCTAGCAAATTCCTCCCAAAAGAATGGGATTAAAAATGGAATATGCCCATGAAACAGCATCTTTAGGCAATAAAACAAAGGAGAAGCAGGCCACTTCCCCCATAAGCAGCAACAGATTTTGTAAAAGACTTCAGTGTTCTCCAAAATGCTCCTGAAGCTAACGTGAGGTCACTCTGCATGAGAAGAGTTCAGAGAAAGGATCATCAGCAGCTCAAAAAAGTAAATGAAGACGCTGAAAGCCCCTAGTCTGCAGCTGGCTCCTCTGCTCATTGTTCACCCAGGTTACACAGCCTGCAGGGCAGCAAATCCTCCAAACCAAATTAGAACATTTGCTTTGCACAATACCGCAGGGAAAAAGAAAAAAAAAAAAAGATGAAATGCAACACCACTGATCTACTGAGAGCAAGGCAATGCCCGAGTGCTGCTGATGGAGTGTGAGGAACAGCCAAGGCAGGGAATTTTGCTCTGCTATTTCAAATAGCTGCTTATTAAACACAAATCTAATGACTTTCAAGAAATTGCTTTAGCTTTGTAGAAAAAGCTTGCTTTTTTCCTGAGGTCTGGCTTTCCATGATAGCTGTTGCACTAAGATAGCCTTTATTAAAACTGTTCTGCACCATTCCTTCATTTGTGACAAAACAGCAGCCAAGAGCACCTAGAAATCAGAAATCACTTCTGCAAGAATTAGGATCCTATATGATGAGTTCTTTGGCTTATCATCCAAATGCAGTGTGCTAACATGTATGTATATACCATTCTTATATTTGAAGCTATAGCCAAGGCTAGACATAGTTAGAAGACAAAAAAGAACAAATCTGTTGGTAATTATTTAGCAGAGGCTTAGTTACTATGGTGATGAGTTTCCTATAAGTACCATAGTCAGAGACAGCACTAAACATTTTTGACACTGTATCTTTATTTTTCCATTATATTTAGAAATATCTTTGTCCTGCCCTAATGCTTTTATAACTGACCAAAGGATAAAAAGCATTTTAAAAGACAGATTTGACAGGTGCAAAGTGCTGAGTAGAAAGGGGTTGTAAAGAAAAAATATTTTCAATTATTCTAATGTTTTAACAAGTGAATATTAAGCAAATACATTACTGAATTAAGCATCAACACTGATCTATTTATTAGAAGTAAATATCAACTGAAATAAAACATAGGCAAGAGAGTAGATTTTAATATTGACTAAAATGAGCACTCATACCCTTTACAATTGCATGCTCTAAATTTTATTACCAATACTTATTATGGCATAGGTGCAACTTTGGTTTTAAGTTCAAGTCCAATATGCAGGCCTTCACTGAAGAGGAGTTTTGGACTAGATTAGTGCTCAAGATCTCTAGACGTTAGGGAAATTTGCAATTTTATTTGTAACTGGTGGTTTGAAAGACATGTGACACCATGGGGAGATATTTCCAGCTGGCCCAAAGGTGGCAGCATCAGCTCTGAACAGTTCTGTCAGTCCTGCCCAGTTTGCCATTTCAAAGCCAACAGAGTGCTCTGAGCTGGGTTTTCCTAAAGTTTTGTGTGGGATAGAGATATCTGACTGCCAATTATGCAGGCAAACTCCCTTCCTAAAACAAAGCAAGCTAGAGCCTGAGAAGTCACACTTCTCTCCTACCCACCTATCCCCCAACATCTCATGCTGTTGCTTTCTTGTACAACTTCATCTTCAGAAGTCCTTAACCTTGGTATTCAAATTCAGACATGGCCAGATAAGTCAGGGCAGGGTGGGGAGGTTTCTTTGTTTTTTAACGGTATTACCTTCATCACTTGCAAACTTCCTTTCCACATAGGATGACAATGGATGGGGTTGTCTGTCAAGCTAGAAGTGCATTAATTGAGATAAACAAAAACTCAACAGAGTACTTGTCCACTAGACCATACTGCAGCTGTATTTTATGAGGGGATTAGCTGCTCTTTTCTCATACTTCCTAGAGAAAGAAATGAAGTGATGAGGAGCAGGGAGAGCTGTTTGCAGAGAGCACAGGGGTCTGAGCAGCCTGAGCTGCAGTTGCCATGGCAGGGCCGGCAGGATCCGGCCCCACGGTCTAATATTAGCATGGATTATACTCGCTGCACTGACACTCTGCTTTACTCAGCTCATTGAGACAGACACTTGGCATCAGAAGCAACATACTAGCTCAAGCATGTGCACATCACCATAACAAACTGGCATATGGCTATTTTCAGAAAATCTGCATTTGGCACACAAGGTGAATGTTTCTGGATTCTACCGTGTGACCTTTCCAACACTGGAAGGAGGGAACTTTGTCCTAGTCCTCCTAGTGAGGACTGGCTGTAACCACCTGGGAACAGCTAAAGGTTGCAAATACTGTAACAAATGAGGCTGGTTCCCTAGCACTCTCCCTCAGTATTTTGCTAAATTCAAAAGCAATGTGTAAAAAATACATGGTCCTGTTCTTGCTGCCTGCAATGAGCTGTTCCATGCAGCCTCCTTAGAAAGATGAGGAACCCTGACATATCTATTTTTCTAAACAAAGTTGAATAATTATTTACTGCTGCAAATTGTTCATGTGTGTATATTTTGATACCCTTTTAATCATTCTGTTACAATGTAAAAGGAAAAACTACACCTAAAGAAAACAAACAAACAAACAAAGGCAGTGGCCACAGCAATTATTTTTGCATTCCCTTGCCATCTCTCAGCTGTGTGGGGTGGAAGGCACCAAATGCAACTGACCCATTTAACATCACCTACTTACAACCTCTGTCCTCTGAACCTTACTTACCTAAATCCTCAGGGACAAGATGGTGTTACTGTTACTGTTACTGATCAATATCATCACTGCAGTTTT
Source organism: Emberiza elegans (assembly GCA_024865655.1). NCBI lineage: Eukaryota > Metazoa > Chordata > Aves > Passeriformes > Fringillidae > Emberiza > Emberiza elegans. Next base: position 27,623,967 of record JALJVW010000241.1, on the reverse strand, counting down.
ACTGAAGATTCTCAAATGTCAGCCTGCTGATTTGCTACTAATTAATGCTCTTTGCAGATCATTTTAGAAAAGCCAAGCACTCAGTCAATCCAGCTTAGCTCCTATTAGAGCTGGCTTTTCCATGCAAGCTTGACATTGCCTGGTATTGGAACCTTTAAACCATTTCTGGCTGCTTGGTACATGGAGGACTGTACATGCCAGGACTCATTTCACCATTAATTACAGAATGCGGTATCTTTTTCTGCATGTTGATGTAACTCAGAGCAGGAAAGGAAGATTTTAAATCCAAGCTATGAAAATATCCAACATGACCAAGGCAATGGGAGCACTACACTTCTTTCTCCAAACCACAGTCACACTGGGTTTGATGCTCGCAAAGGAGCAGTTTTAGCTGGAATTTACTCTCTTCTCAAGCTGAGAAGGCAAAACAGTTCCTCTCACTGAAGGGGGGCTCCTCAGGTTAGCAGCCAGCTTAGTGAGCTGTACACAGCACTGGAACTGGGACCATCCAACCACGAACCTCAAGTGAGGGAGAGGGGAACAGCTCATCTTTTCTCTCATCTAATTAAGTACAGGAAGAAGAGCTCCCAGGAGAAGGGCCAGCAATAACAGGGACCACAGCTTGGTGAAAGCATCATTGAGCTGCCAGCCCAGGAAATGGCTATGATTTGGAAACCAGTCTCACTCAGCTGGACCAAACTGTCTCCGCAACACAGACCAATGTGTATTCCAGAAAAAGAAATGCATGAGCTAGTTTAATAGCAAGATATAATTTTTCTTTTATCATCAATTATCATCATTTTTTCATTTTGGTAATAAGCAACACATTTTTGCAGATACTCTATGTCCAGGTTATTCAGCCTGTCCCATGCTTTGCATTTCAAATCAATTCCCAACTGGTTACTGGTCACAAAAAAGCTATCATCCCTCCTAAAACCATACCCTCAGTATACCCTGGCATTTTTAAACTATTTTCCTTACTTATTAAATGCCTCTCTACCAACTCTTCTAAAGTATTTCCTAATCACTGGTTGTCATTTGTCATTCCTACAACACAAAAATGACACCCTCATATAAAACAGTCTTTTGCCTGTCTCAGAAATCTGAAAGAACTTTGCCCAAAATTTATCCTTTTATTTGATGCACTGAAACAGAATTATTTCAAAGTTTTTTTGTCAGTTGCAAGGTTATTTTGCAGAAGTTACATCAGATCATGTAATTGCAATCTAATTATATTGCTCTTATCATTCTTAAAGAAAGTTCTACTGATTCAACTTTATCAAAAAAACACAACAAAACAAGGAGAAAAAAAACACCAAAAAAAAGCACAGATTTTTTCAAGTTACACAGAAGTACCTTGCAGTTCTAAAAAAAAAAATGAAAAGAAAAACATTCCACTGTAACCAGCCAGGTCTTGGCTGCTATAACATTGCCAGGCAATGCTGACACTGGGGCTTGGGAACACCCCTGGCTCTGCCACTGTTTGTTGGCTGCACAATCAACACAGATCTATTTCAGCGATCTCTAACGCTCTAACTTCCAGAAGAGTGCTAATTATTAGCAGTAAGTGAGGGACAGAACAGCACAGATAAGGAAAGAAACCCAGAAGAGATGAAAAAAGTATGGAAACCACCCCTGCAGGAAACGCATGGCTGGCAAAGTAGAGGGTATGAGAAGGAACAAGTGTCTGGCCCAGCTTTTTGAAACTGAATTCAAATGGAAAAAGGTGCTGTGTTCACCCCTGGAAGACATCCCTGCTTCCTTCCCTAGTGCTGATAAAGCCTCTTCTACATTTACTTAATCTGGTTACCACATCCATCTAATACAAAATGATATGAGTACAATATTGGCTCCCACAGGAGCCAAAAGAAAAACTTGTTCTAATTTTTTTGTATTATTGTCATTTTGTCTTTAATTTGCCATTTATATTCTTCTTTATTGGTGTTGTCAAAGAAGTAATGAGAATTGAGAAAAAGACAAATGAAAATTCTCACCTGATTGATTTGAAATCACTGAAGCAGCTGTCACAAAACACTAAAATATCTTTCTTTTCTTTCACTCGCTCTACAACTAACATAATGCAACAGGAGGACTGCACAGGACAACCAGTGGAGTTGTTGATGCCCTTTTAATCAGCACAGGTGACATGCAAAGATTTTGCAATCTGGTTTAGAGTGGTATTGTTAATGACATTAGACTTTGTGCAGGCTTTAAAAAGACTTCTTCCATTTACAACTCTTATGCTGTATTCACTTCTCTTCCCGCACTATGCCTTAATATTGAAATGAAAAATTTGAACTGGCTTCTAAAGTGATTTATTGTGAGGAAACAAGCACAAGCTAAGCAACCATAAGATTAACTACATGAAAGTTAGACAGATTCAGCTTCTCTCTCTCTTCACATTTTACTTAGAAGACCTGTCATTAAAACAATGAGAAAGAGGCAAATAGTATAGTATAAGTATTCAACAAAACCTGAAGAGATGACAGATCTTCATCAACGTGTAAGGGCAATATTGAGTCTCCTGATGAACTTAATTAAATAACCTCCTAAGCACACGACTGATATACAAATATTGTAGCTCCATGTTGTGCATTTCTAAGTATTTTCTAAACAATCTACATTGCAATCAGCAAGAAAACCACAGCAAGTAAAGCTGCTGCATCCTGTGCAATACAGATGCCCCACATAAACAAATCACTACTGCTACCATGTAATATAAATGCATGATTTATTTCACATATATGATATGAGCAGACACTGGAGCCCACTCAGCTTTGTCTTCACCTTTTTACCCCCAGCACGCCTTCAGTGCCCCAAACACAAGTACCTACAGCAATAATTAATAATGCTGGCCAGAATTCCTGAAGAATATTCTTATTCCTGAAGAATAATATCATCTTTCATCCACATCCCCCTCCCTGCTCACCCCAGCAAACAGCAGCTGGCAGGGAGGGAGCCACGCACTGGGGAGCTGTAGGAGAAGGACTGAGCATGGGGCAGGAGGTTCCCATCACAGATCACATTCCTCTGGAGTGCAGCAGCTGGGTTTCTTGCCCATGCCCTGCATCCATACAGAAGGTATAAATTCCCATGTTCCTGTGCACACATGCAGGCACGTCTGTTTTCCTGTCAAATCACTTTTTAAATTGTGCACTCGCTAAGCAAACCTGTGTAAACAATCAAATCCCTAAGTGCCAGAAGAGGAAACACCACCCATGTACCAAATGGAGGGAACTGGGATCCTGCCTGGAATAAGCCCAAACCTCCTTCTTCCTTTTCTATATTTATAACGGGTGCTATGTGTAAGAAAAGGAATTAACAATCTGTCAACTTGCTTCTGCGCCTTTTGATGCTCAAAGAACTGCAAACAAAACTCAAGCAACCGCTGCCCATTGATTGCTTTAACCCTTTAATTTTCTTGCTCTTCCCCACCAGGAATGAGGTGGTCATGTACCAGCTCTTATTTATGCTAGGACAAACCACAAAGTCAGCATCAGGACCTTTCCTGGCATAGCTGCTCTCATGTTAGCTAGCTGCCAGCTATAGAAAAAAACTAAATTGACAGGGAGCTGCTAAGCCACATTCACATGAACACATTTGTGTTCTGCATGTCAAACTATCCTGGAATGTCAAAATGTCCTGTCTTCCAGCTTTATAATGAATGGGAGGCAGTGACTGTTGGCCACAATACAATTCAGCACATGGCAAAGAAAGCTGGCTGTGGTCAGTCCATGCAATTCACTGACACTGTCCCTCCACTCATTTCAGATAGTGCAGACCATGCTCCATACTGCCCCAGTAATTTCACACATGATGTTCCCAAATCTGTCAAATGACAACTAGAACAAAAATGACAAGTATCTGACAAGCATAAGTACTGACATGGACAAAGATAACAGACTAAAATTTCAACTACCAAGCTGCTAAACATGTGTCTTTGTCAGCAGTTTAATTCACAAGAGAAAGTCAACCTCTAACCAACTCACCAGAACCAGAAAATTCATTCAGAAAACTTTCCGTACACTAGCAATGAGTTTTTATTGCTTCTTGGATCTATTCAATTTGTAAGTGATATACAGAACCAGAAAACGCATTCAAGACAGTCACCAATGATAAGTCTATGCTAGACTAAAACCCATTTTCTTTACATTTACTGTATGAAGAACCAAAGATACACACATCCAAAACCACATGCACATCTAGCCATGTATAAAGGGGATTTTTAATATATATATGTACACATACCTATAAAACGAGTATTTGGAGATGCATTTCATGGACACAAGAAACATGTTCACTAAGGTCAGCTGGTTCTTCTGGAGGGACAAAGTGGCAGCCTGTATAAACTTTTTACTCAGTTGTCTCTCCTCCTCTCCAAGTGTTTCATACTCCAGAAAACTTTCCATAGACTAGCAATGAGTTTTTATTCCTTTTTGGATCTATTCAAATTGTAAGCAACATACAGTGTATAATCAAAGACATGAAGTAAGGACAAATGGAAAGGGCATCCTTAAAGCAGGTCATTTCTGATTCTAGTGTTTGCTTCAGTCCAAAAAATTAAAATGTTAATTTACATTATTTTGAAATCTCTGACATGGTGACAATGTGAGCCTGTGTGTAGTCACGAAGGGCAAAAGTTACTTTCTTGATTATAGTATAGTCAAAATATACCAGAGGTCTTTTGAGCAAACAACTAAGGCTGTGCAATTTTCTAGGTAATTTTCACTTTTCTATGATAAATCCAGTTATTTATGTTCTGCTACCATGTCCTTCATCAGTTCAGAAAAAACTTTATGCACACCCCTTACATGCCTCATATTCCACAACTGAAAAGTTTGTTCAGCCTGAATTGTGCTTTACATTTTATCACTTTTCATCAAGAACCTTTCCTAAAACAGAAAAGTCTCCTTTCTCCTGAAGAATAATGAGGCAGTAGCTGAAAACCTGGCTGCAATGGACAAACCAGAAATAAACACACTTCACCTGTTTTCTTTTTTGTTGTTTCAGAAATTACATGGTCTAGCATAACCCCGCATAGCAAGTCTGTATTTGCATCATTTGTAATCCCTGAGATAATGTTATGGTCTCTGGGGTGTCTCTAGTTTAATGCAAGTTATTGGAGAATGGTATGAATTATCTCTGCAGTGATTTCACACTGAATTTGCAGTGGAATGTAGCAAGCAGGAAAAAAAATGGACAGACACACAGAATATTTTATCTTCCTTCCAGAAAACAAATGGCAATAACATCTGTAATACAACAGAACCCTAGGCTTAGAAAAGAAGTCTTACAACAAAGAACTAAGATGGAAAATAGTGTAACTTGTGTTGAAATCAAAATGAGCATTTTTGTTCCAGCCACCCCCCCCGCAAAAAGTCATTTACTTAAAGTGACAATGAAAACTGGAAATTATATTCTTCAGTAATTATATTTACCTTAGCTATAAAAACAACCAACATCAAGTTCTTTGTATCTGACCATTCTGTGTAGATTCAAAATGCTATTGTGTTTTTCCAATATAGGAAAGACAGTAATATTCAGTGTTTTAGAAACCTGTTTGTGTCTCACTTATAATCAATTTTTCTCTGAAATAAAAGAAAAATATGAATCTGCTTTATGCTTCCTCTCCTATTTTTCCTACTCCCCTCTCCTCTTATACTTTTTTATTTAATCCTTTGTTTGGGATGTTTGCTTTATGAGGCAGAATAGATGACAAGGGAAAAGACAGATGCAATGCAATGAGCTGTTGCACTGTTTCCACTATTTCATGTGTAATAGAGTCAGTGCTCTCACAAATTATTTGCAGAAAAATATAGTTTGTTTTACCTTTCCTCAGCTTAGGTTGTTGCCAAAGAAAAATAACGTGATTAATTTTTAAAAATTCATTGAAGTTAGCCTAGGATCATAGGCACAGTAATGCCATTTTCAAAAATCTACCATAGAATTCCAGTTCTGACTGAGAATTAACTGAGTATGAAGTCACATTTCTAAGTGAGCATCTTTAGAGCATAGCCTTATCCATTCTGCTTTTGGTTATTTTCCACTTACACTGCTTCATTTAAACTCTAGTAACCCAAAACCAGGCTTTGATTCTAGTTCAAGATATTTTTAGCTGGGTATGACAGAAATACAAGTTAGTTGGTGTATGTTGCTACCATGTGCATAATAATTCAGAGGCAAGAATTTCTAAGGACTTAGTAACAGTTTCTCCTTATTACATGATATTAACACAAATTTAGATTACAGCCTTGTTAACAATGCAAAACTGTTCACAACCCTCTTTAGACATTCTTCTGCACAACATGAAGTAATACATGTCTGAGCAAGTATTGATGCCCAAATGAATCTGTACTTGGAGACTGTTGGAGTTGTCAGGATAACCAACTCCAAGGATCATGCTCTCCTAAAATATTAGTGTTCCAACATTTCATGTCAGCTTCCAGCTAAGAAATTATATTCTGCAAATTAACAAGTGGGGCTTAGAGAAAAAAAATTTTATTTAATCCTTCACGTATTTCTCAGAAAGTCACTGAAAATGCACAGATAGCAGCTTTGAATCAAACTTCTCAGGTTAAGGCTCTCAGACAGTTTCTTTAATTCACAGAAGAGACAGCATCGCTCCAGTAAAGCCCCCTTCTGATGCCAGTAATGAGCAAAAGGCACAGCAGAGCTCAGCATTTCACTTTCCTGTGCATGACTATGTCCTACTTCAGTATTGCTCAGGTAAAATTTTGGCAAATCCTGGTATTTCTACAAGGAGCTGGCTTTGGAAATTCAGAAACATTTTTAAATTTTCTAATTTCTGATTTCAATGTTTATCTGGTACATGTAACCTAGATTACCCAAGATCTTATAAGCAGCCTATGTAGAAATGATCTCTCAACTTCCAAATCATCAAGTTTTTCATATGTTTACTTTTTACCTGTAAAGCACAGAATAAATGTGGAACCTGAAGAAAAGGCTATCTGTAATGGGCAAACTTCATTATCAGCCTATACTACAGTAGATCTCTATTTTAAGATGATGATTCTTGTTTATTAGACTTATTGGATTGTAGCTTCAGTCAGACAAGTACTTGTGAAGAGAAATCTAGTTTTTCTGTTGAAGCAATAAGGCTGAGATGTTCTGAAAAGTGACAAATCAAGTTCTGTAATGTTCAGATTCACATTATGCCATTTATTTAAAAACACAATGGTTTTGGAAACAGCTACTATCACAGAACTAACACAACTTTACGTTGCTTTGTGTTTTTGTTGGGTATTTCTTTCCTCTAATTAAATTAAATTTGGACTGATGACTACAGAAGCAAATCAAGACAAACAACCACACAAATCTTCCATTCAGCTACGAAGGGCAATAAAAATCCTCAGGAGCCAGGAATTTCCTTGTTAATGAAGTACACACATGCATTCACAGAAGTGCACAATGACAATAAAAATACATATACAACCTGGAATACTGCTTGGGAAAAGCACTTTTTTTTAAACACATACACTCCCACCTGCAGCACAATACATCACAGGAAAAGAAAGTGGAGAAAAGAAGCAGGAAAGTGTTATTAAAAAGGCTTATTGTTATTAAAAACACTCAGAGGCCTTTCCTGATGGTTACATAAGTACTGTAAAAGCAAGATGTTCTTGGCAATCAGCAGAGCTTCACTGTGCTTGCTACACTGGTTTCATTAACTATTACATCATGCTTAATTTCCATAATTGGCTTCAACTTCACTTTATAAGCTAGTCTAATTTAGTTTTATGCATATTTTAATTTAATACAGTTTGTTCTTCACTGTAAACCCTTCATGGGCCGCATATTCATCCTGTACTACCTCATTTAGAACTTTCCCTAAGAACAAAACTAAAATGACAAAGACCACAGTGTCTGGGGAGTGACCTTTTCTTTCAGCTCTGACAGTTGAAATTCTCACCCATCACACAGATCTTGGACTAGCCAAACCTTCTCATTTTGTACACTCAAGACAGAAGGACACACTCCCCCCAGAAAGAAAAAAAATTAAAAAACACAACTACCAAGAGTTGTATTACTTATATTACTCTATTCTTCCATAAATCTAGGTCTCTGCACTAATTCTCTTTTCCTCACACATGAGACAGTTCAGCTTTTTAGCCTTAACCTTCTTGACTTCACTGTATATTTCAGTACATTTTCACTCTTTCATCCAGATCCATAGTTAAACATGATCAAATATTCAGGGACTTGGGATCTGGCACATCAGACTCCACGGAGCAACCACTTCTCCCATAAAAAACCCTCCACTTCTTGTCCTCAGTTTCACTCTTCAGCTACCCTCAGCATACCCATCTGCTCTGCTCTCCTGATTCACATCTCCAAATCTGCTTTCATGCTGACAGCTGTAATGATGAGCTAACAAAGGTCATTCATTCCTTGATGTACTTCTCCCTCTATGTGCTCCACTTTTACTGAGTAAATTCAGAATGTTTACTGATCTAATACATCCAGTTCTCACCTCCTTTCCCCATCTCCACTTCTGTTATACCCTGTTTTCAAATGTCTAAAATTAGAGTGATATCTCCTGAGGGAAGAGTACACACTTTGTTAGCTGAAGCTTGACAACTTTGGTAGCACAGCTTTTGCAGATACAACATCATCCACAACACTCTAACATACAGAATAAGTGAAAACGTGACACTAACGTAATGCAGAGCCCAACAGACTTCACAGCCACTGCCTCTCAAACACAAGTGCACACTGAAGAAAGCACTGACCTAGAAAGGGAGGAATTATTTGGATGGCTTTGTTATCCACTATGTAGCAAACCTTACTCACTTAAAAGACACAGATGCCCTTTATGCTGGGGAAGTATTTACTTTACTAACATGATTAAGCTCAGTAGTTACTCAGAGGTAAGTTCCCTGCATAACTAGGCCTCCAGCTGCTACTTGCATTAAAATAATGGGTACTTGCCCCCTTCTCCTGTGGCCTAATGAAAACACAGTGGAAGAAATAGCCATGTTAAGAAGCAATTCCTATGCACCTGTCTCCATTCGAGTGATGCACAACCCAAGAGTGCTCACCAGATCAGGAACAAAAGTCTTGGTCTTTAGTAGAAATTAGATTTCCATGAACCTTTGGACTTTTGATTTGGAAGCTAAAGTTGTCAGTAGCGTATTGGCTTGTACAAAAAAGCCAAATATTTAAAAAAATACAAAAAAGAGAAGCTTGTGATGACTAAGAATAAAATTACATTATGTATCAACTTTCAGAAAAAAAAATCTTTATTCATAGACTGAATGTGATCCAGCCACAACAATTTAATATTCCCCAGTAATCCTCTAAATCTTAGATTTGTACATCACGCAACCCACAGCACTTCCCAAATAGTTCTGAAAAAAAATAGGTCAGGAGTCATATTTATCTGTTAATATGATATTATAAGGCTCAGATTAGGACAGGGACACTGGGAAACTGGCCACAGTGTCACTCTTTGCCATAAGCCAATAACCCATCAGCAATGACACGCACAGCTGACTGAGCTGCCTTCAGGAGCCCAGGAGCAGATTTGTGGCAGGTCTCAGAGCACCCAGGGACCATCCTGGTCTGTCAGCAGAATCCCAGGGGACAGGATTGGAGATGCAGGGGTGTTTTACACACTGTCCCATTCTCCAACTACTTTTTGGAAGTTAGAGAAAAAATTAATATAAAGTTCACTGAGTTCTTATATAAGATTTCTACTCCACCAATTTTAGTTCTCATAAAACAGGCAAGTAGTTTTAGAGGTTTCAAATGTTGAGCAGGTATGAGCCACACAGTATGGGTCTAGACTTTAAAAATCTTTACTTGCATAAACTTTATCTATACCCTCCTGAAATAATTAGAGTAAATTTACTCACTAGTTTTAGTGGCAATAGGATCAGGGGCCTGATTTACAACTGGTCAAGGGAACACAGCATTACTGAGTTTTTATAGCAGTCCTAAATTATTTCCCATTACAAGATAATTTCTTTTTCCCTGTCTCCTCCCCTCTCTCAACTACTTATTAACCAAAGGTTTGATACCTAAGATAAGCCATCAAGTAATAGAACCTTAAAGCAGGTTTTTTAATCCCATTTTTTTTCTCACTAATCTTTCATAATGCCTAAAGCCCTTCACAAGTCAGTACTATTCTGCTGCATTTGTCTCAGATGTAAGGGTCCCTAGAGGGAATGCTAGACAACTCTGGAGCAAGAAAGACATTAACTCAAAACAAAAATCATCAGAATACATTAGACTGAGACTTGCAGGCTATTTCTGTAGCATCATGGAAGCACATCCTATTCCCAATACTATGCCCACACCAAAGGAGTTTTGCCCCCTCAGAAATTTAAAAGCCTGTAAGTAATTCATAGGTACAAAGCCTGCTGCCTGGATCCAGTTCAGCAGAGCGGTAATTCCTCAATCTGAGTTAAGTGGGTTCCTTTCTCATCACCAGCAACACACTCTGCTCATTGTGGCTTCGAGCAGCAGGAGCTTCCTGTCCTAGATCTTGGCAGAGGGAGCTGCATTCTGACAGGGTTTGTGCCACTTGGTAGGAGTTGATTTTCAGCCATTGCAGCACTTCAGATACCAAACAGAGCCCTTAGAGGAGAAACTCAGAAGCTCCAAAGTCTCTTTTGTGCCACGGGTACTTCATTCCAGTGCATGTTTTACTTTCTTCCTAAATCACAACTATCCTCTTGGCAATACAGGACACGTTATCCACCATCAGTTTTTCAGAGCTCCCAAAAACAGAGATACACTTTATGGGCCAGTTATTTCTTGGGCACAGTACATAACTGGTTGGAGCATACAGCACCTTGGGACCCAGCAGCTATAGGATTTTCTGATTTGCAGAAGGAGATGGTGGAATGACAGCTCCAAACCCTAAGCAAGCGGCCGGGTGCTTCGTGCCAAGCTCCTGGACAGGCTCCCAGCTGCCTTCCCTGTGCCTCAGGTCAGCCCTAACCTGCTTATCCCTCTGTTATCTCCCTCTCAGCCTCTCCAGACATGAGGCAGCCAAACAGGGTCGAGCTGTGAAGGAGGGTAAGGCACAACCTGAAAACAACTTCCACTTCCACAGAGTGAAATCAAGCACAAGCAGCTAAAGGGGAAAGGCTGCTGTGCACACTTACCTAGCTGCCAAGGGCCTATCAACCCTCAGACTCTTTTCACAAAGGCAAAAGTAGATTCTCCACAACTTTTAAGACTCAAACAGCTTTTTTTTTTTTTTTTTTCCACAAGAGCTGCCTATCTTCAGGAGGATACGAAGTTAAGGCTGGGTGAGATCTTTCAGCTCAGGCCTTCCTCTCAACTCAGAAAACAAAAAGAATGTAGGAGTAACAGCAGGATGTGGTAACATGGTGATAAATTAAGTTTTTAAGATTTGCCTTCATAAAAATCAAACAGTCTGCACATTTTTTAGGGCAAAGTATTGCTGATGCTTCTAGCAAAGCATTTCAATTTTTAATTGGTTTTTAGTCCTCTACATTGATTTTTTTTAACCCTTTTATTGATTTGAAGTCCTAAATTTCACTGATTTTAATGCTATAAAAGTTCCATTTACAATGCATTACCTCTGTTGACATAGATTTAATACATCAATATCACGAAACTTTTACTTGGCCAAGTAAAGGTTTCACTCAACCCTAAAGACTTTTTTTTCTGCTGTTTAAAGTCATTAAAGAAATATCTCATGTTTTGTCAATGCATGTTTTCTTCCCCCATTTTAAGAATTGCTGAAGTTAGAAAACAATAATTTTAAAAGAAGTGCAACGTTAATATATTCTGTATACCAATAAGCTTTTGAAAAGGAGAGACTTTCCAGCCTTCTACAGCAATGTGTGGTTGGAGCTTTTGTTTGTACATAAATACCTCCCAGTCTTTAACTGTGCTTGAGAGAAGCCAGAATCACATGCAACAAAACAAGCTGGTAAATGGATTCATTTATATACTGAGATATCCCGACAGGTCTGTGAACACCCCTGTCCTGCTTTTTATCATCAATGACATAAAGAAATTAAATTTAAACTTCTAAAACAAAGCATTTTGAACTTAACACTTTATATAGAATAATAAAAAATCTAAAAGTATATGAAGTATTACATATCTTGTATAGTTTAATAATATATCTTGAAATATATGCTTTAAGTTAATTGTACAAATATATTCTAGAAAACTATAAAATACAGCACTCAAACCACATTACCTAGAAATTACAGGGAAATCTCTTGCAAAGATCCTGGCCTAAAAGAGCAGAAAACCACTTGGTAACTATTTGGAGTTATGGCTATGAGTCAAGAGCTGAGGGAATTTCTCCATGCAGTAGCTTCCCTTGTGTCACTAAATGCCCTTTGGGAAAAAAAAATGTGTAAATGACTCCTAGTTATTGAACAATACTCACTTATAAAACCACCACATGGTTTAATTAATGTTTATAGGCTACCCACTGTTTTTGCTTTGCACACATCTCCACAAACACCTCTGCAAAAAAAAGTTACTTACACAGCACAGATTGCCTAACCAGGCTTGGTTCAGTCTTTGCTTGCATTGTTATATAATTGTTCATTCTATGATATATAATTGTTAAATCTATGATATATAATTGTTAATTCTATGATCCCACTTCCCCCCACAAGCCTTCCCATGCTATCCAAGGCACTGAGGAGAAATGGAACTCACTAACCAGACTGAAAAACAAAGAAATATTTCCTATGTCTATTTTTTCTTTTCCAGTTTTACCTTCCAAAACAGATGTTTACCAGAATTTTTCCGTACTGTTTGGTTTTTTTTAGTTTTTGATGCTTAATAAAATTATGTCACTCACTGCACCAGTTCTGCACGCGGGATGGTGAGTATACAAACATACAAAACACTGAAAAAACAATCAAAACCAGTGGAATCAGCCCAGATATGGATCCTCAGTATTACCTATGGCATAGCCTAGCTTAGCTCCCAGCCATGCTTCTCAAATCTATTGATGATCACAAGTATTGCAAAGCAAACTAAGGCATCATGACAAGTCAGATGAAATTACCAACCTACACAAAGTTTGGGTTAGGGAATTTACTTAGCATTTCGCTACAGTTTTCCTAAAAATGCATGGAAAAGGCTTCACAAAATGTTTTGTCCTTTTGGAACTTCAGTATAAATTACTCCCCCATTCAAATTCAAGGGTTCCTCAGAGGTATTTGATGTTCAGTGTCCAGGGTTGGGTTTTTCTAGTTTGCTTGTTTGTGGGTTTTTTTTAGTTTGTTCGTTTTCTGGTTGTCACTTTGTTAGGGTTTTCCTGTGTTCTCTTTCTGGGTTTTTTCCTTTTTGGAGGGGAAGAGTTGATTTTGCTGGGTTTTTTTCCTTCCATTGAAGCAGCTGAGAGTTCTTTTAAGCTTTGAAAGAGCAACAAAATTGAGATCTCTTATCTTGGACCTAAGTCAAGAAGCTTGTAGATACCAGGAGAGTGATAGCGCCCGAGGTTATCAGCCAGGGCAACCATGCCTTGGCAGCCAAAACAGAGCTTGCACCGAATCCATGGAACCCAGCCCCTTCCTGACTATCACGTACTTCAGCAACTCCTCTTGGTTGCTGGCATAGTAAGGTCACCAGAAGGTGACCCCTGCTCTGTGCTCTCCCACTCCGCAGGTCCACAGGCCCATTCACCATGCTGGCACATCCAAGGAGCTGCCAAGCACGCAGCCGATGCTCTTTTCCATAGCAGTCCGAATCTCCCTACAACACATTCCCCTTCACACATGCCTCACAGAAGGAGATAAAGATACACAGGCAGAAGCCAATTACTTCAGATCAAAAAGAGAGATTAGCAAAAGAACAAACGGCAGTTAAGATACTCAAAGGCAGTGAGAACTGGGCACCTAATTCCCATTTGGCACCTGCCTGTCACAGCTCAATCATTTGCCAGAAGTTTTCTTTCAGAAAAAAAATCTGTATTCTGTTGCTCACATTCCACAGTTTCAACTTAAAAGAGAAAAAAAAAGTCATGAGACCAAACATTGTTAGAGAGCATTTTTCACAAAAAAAAATCTTCCAGAACGAGCCCACCAGTTAAATGTCATTGATAATCACAAAATATACTGCTTATGGTACAAGACTTCCTTCAAAGGAGGAAATTACTTTTCATCTGAGAGAACAGACTAGCTATAAAAATCCATTTTTTGCTGGTTTTTTTTTAATGTTTGTTTCTGAAATTTAAACCAAACACTTTAGATACACCCAAGGACTTTTATAACTGGCTCCACTTAGAACTCATTCATTGGCATTCATTCAAATGTGCTTAATACTATAGACACACATTCTTAAGTGATTACACTTTATGGTGCTTTAGTCTTTGAGGATTGCTAATGGGATACAAACTTTTCCACTCCATTTGGGTAATTAAAAACCACTTTTCCCTGTGTCCAGGCCGAGGCAATGTTCAAATCCTATCTGCTTCCTGGCAAATAACAAATGAACAGGACAGGATAAAAGGACCATGTAGAATAAAAGGGATTTATCTTCCCTTTAAAGAGGGGAAAGCATGCAGCAAGGTCATTTCCCACAGACAAATTGGAAATCATCACCCTTTCAGTTGATACTATTTTTCCTTGACAAGTGAATAAGTCTTAAATGTTTTCAACTTGACACTGTATATTTTTTTTAAAGCTAGCACAGAACTGCAGTTCCGCATTACATTTTCTTAGGTTTTTGAGCATCAATTTTCTTCTTGCTTCAGAAAAATCCCATTACCCACCATCAACATCTTCATCTCATTAAAAGCCATACATAATTACTCAGTCTCCATGGATTATTCAAAGTACTCACATAAACTTGCTTTCTCCTTACTCTGCTCCTTCCGTGCCCCCACCCCTCTATACATGGCTCTGAACAATCAGATACTTGGCCATAAGAAAAGCAGCCCTTGTCATGTGCAGCAAAAAGAGGGCAGGTTCACAAAGCTTTGCCAAAGTAGGCTCTTTCAGAAACTGCTGGAAGAAAAAAATCTTGCCTAAGTCACTGCAAGGCCTGACTGAGGAAAAAAACCCTTGGTTTTCTATTCTTAAAAAAAAAAAAAAGTCCTTCAAGAAGACATTTCTTTTCATTTACACCAACTCATTAGCTGCCAAAATTGACCTCTGCTTTAAAACCACGTATCTCCCTTCCAAATGGCATTTTCATTAAAATGAAATGCCTCTTGAAGCCTTTGGAGAATTTGCATTTAGTAGACACAGCACACTGTCATCAAATTGTACACAATTAACCTGAAATTAGAATAAACTACAGAACAGCAATTAAAGTAAACTACCAAAGAAATAAAAAAAAATTGGTAACTCTTCAGCAAACATTTTTTGGAACGAATACAGAAGGGCTTGCAACAGGTCTATTAAAGAGAGGTCCAAGACACACCACACAGCAGAGTGTAAATCTGTCATTCTAAATGCTTGCCAGGTAAATTTGTCCTGACATGAAAGATTTTGCTCAAGTTTTTCTCTGATGTTCTCTTCATTATCTATCATCAACACCTGAACTGGATGAAACCGTGTTCTTCTTGCCTAATGTAAGAATGGACATAACCAGACAGTGCATTCTCTGGGGTTTGCTTGGCAAGGTGGTTTTCATCATCGTTTTGGTCTTTAAAGAAGGCAGAAAGCAATGAAGGAGCCAAGACAGGAACAAGTCACCGTGCACTGTCTGGAGGAGGACTGTCAGTAGCAAAGCTTACAGGCTTCTCTGCTCAACAGCTTGATGAAAAGTCCTGACCAAGGCACTGGGGTCTTGGCATTTACCTCACTGTGTTTTGGATTAACTCCTACAAAGCAACAGACTCATATCATTATGGATTTCATGGAAACCTGCTTCCCATTCCTCACCTACAAAGCACTCAATAATGTTCCCAGTGAGTCACAGCCCCACAGTAGCAAACAATTGTTCTCTACACCAAATAAGAAACACACAAGGTCATCTTCAGGCAAACTTCCTTCCCAGAGCTGATCTTAAAATTGCCATTAGTAAAGGCACTGGCATCACACCGGTTGTTTCAGAGCATGACAAAGGCAGAAAAAGGCAAGATGATGCTGTGACTTTTCCTTCTATCAATGACTCTCCCCTTCCTGTGTCCTGTTTGCAGGAACCAAAGCTTCCACTTAACCGTGCTGACTCCCATTTCAGCACCAAGTCCCTTCTCTGCATTCTAACTGCCTTTCCTATTGCCACAGCAGCACTTCACCTTAGTTCTTCAGCCTGAAGCAATAGGCCCTGGCCATAATGGATAAGCACTAGGCATGGAGGAAGGAATAGAAAAGCTCCCTCTCAGAACAATTGGATTACTGCCGCATTCTGAGGACAGCAAGCACAAAAGGAACCAAGACCTGTTGCTTTGCAAGAGTAGCTCAGTCCTAAGTTCCACACACCTCAGGGTATGGAGCAAACTGAGCACGACAATCTCTATGGTAACCAAACTGCTTTTATTCTTTTTTTTTTTTTACCCAGGAGACTCCTTTTAAAATATAGATGCTTAAAGCACATTTCACAGTCTGGTTTTGAAAATGTGGATGGAAATAGAAGAGCTTTACTTAGCACTACTTAAATAACAACAAAAAAGTCCTTACAGCAAAAGCATGACGACATGTCCCTTGCCCACTCTCCAAAAATAGCCCAACAATCAAATGTTAACAAGTCACAACAATCTGAAAAACTAACCCAAAGTCATGTATTTTACAGCAATCCTAGGGGAATATTATGCCTGGAAGAAAACCCTCTTGAGTCTTGACTAATTCTCTGTAGCTTTTACAAATAATCCTAAAATTCAGACCTCAAAGAAATACTGACTACCATTCTTGAGCTTTTCATTAAGAGGACATAAATATGTTTCTTCTCTCTAACCTTTAGGTCAGCTTCAGAGAACAGAACTGAAATTCTAACAAATTTAAGCATGGCAGGTAGTATTTTTAGGCTGCCATTATCATGAACAAATACAAGTTTCATAGTTTGAGAAAATAGTTTCACTGAAGGTTGTCACCACAGTGCCTTCCTGCAGGTCATCACTACACTGTAGCCATATCCCTTGGAAAATTACACAACCTTCAATCACCTTTAAGTGAACATTGTTCCATGTCCTGCTCTACTACATTTCTCACCAATTCATTCTTTCTTGAGAGATTTGGAAAGCACAGACTATAACAGTCCTACTCGAGTTTCTCCTAATTTCATTTGAATCCAAAAGGTTTGAGATATTTTGTGGGCTTTGTACATTTTCTCCTCTTGAATTATAATGGATCTACCACCTTGCTTAGAGTAATACCACAGAAATTTTGAAATTCTTTAATGTAGCACCTGATCACATATATACATCAGCATTGCTTTGTTGTACTACATAAAGTAAGAAGTTTAGTTAAAGTAAGCTACAAATGCCACTTTTATTTTTTTGTCTCTGCAAAAATTTCTAACTAAACTTGTGGGTTTTTAAATTATTTGAATTCCTATTTCCATAATGTACATTAGAAACTCCAAGCCCAAGTATATAATGAGACCCAAAATTGAAAAAAAGGGGGAAAAAACTGAACAATTTTCACAAGATACTCTTTACATTATTTGTACCTCATAATCAGAATGACTGGGCAACTTGTGACTGGAAAATACCTATAGCAAATGGATTTTAATTTCAAATAATTCTCATCTAAACAGTTTGAAAACTTTACCTCCTCACACCACCTGCTTAATACAAGTCTCCATCCCAGAGCTGTATCCTGCTTTGGGGCCACACAGCTACAGAAAGTGTTACATTCTGGACTCACAAGCAGGATCCTCAGATTCCTAACTGTTGACCTTCCAGAGTTTTTTGAAAAACCTCCAAAATAATAACCACAGTGACAGATTCTGGGGAGAGCATGCAATGTCCAAAACATTTGTAGTGCCATTTACAAGCCAGGATGACAACAACAGGGCATCATTTGTATTTGATTTTTATTTTTAGGTACTTTTAGGTAGCAGTTTCCAAATTAAAGGATTCAACCTGTTCTGACACCAGCTACTTCACGTGACCTCCACTGCCAGATGGAGCTATATTACTTCCAAGTAAAACCTGAGGGAGTTGGCTTATGGTTGAGAGTAGGGGAGAAGGAGGGAAGATGTCAGGGGGGTGTTTTGCCTTTTTTAATTGTACACAGGGCTATTTTTTCTGCACCTGTAGGCAAGGCATTCTGCTAGTCTCAATTATGGTTTTTCGTTGCAGGTACAGTGGAGCATAGCAACAGTAATGGAAAAACATCACATGAGCTCTACAGATCACTGAAGGCTGCTCCCAATTTTCAAAGGGACAGTCTGTTCATACTTTATGATCCAGGCATTCAGCACAAAGGTATTTCACCACCTTGCCTCCTAGAGCAAAGACCCAAAGACCGCCTTATCCACGCAGCTCAACAAGGATGCTGCAGCTGGAAATTGAAAGGGGGGAGGAATGATTGTGTAGTGTTTGAGAGGTTTGAGCCACTACATCCTCCCACTCCCATGGCCAACAAAAGCAGAAGGTATAGGCTCAAACAGTAAATGAGGCTTCAAAAATATCCACCTTTTTCTATACAAAAGAGCATGTTTTGTAAGGACTTTGCTTACTACTTCAACATTCTCTCCCACAATACTTTTATTTCATTCTGGTTGGCTTATCCAGTCACTCAATAACCTAATACTACTATTTATGTTGTGTCATCTCATTGATTTTTAAAATATCTATGCCTTTAATTTGGTATTAATTTTTATATTTTGATTATAAATTCATGATAGAAGGGGCAGAACTGACAGCTGCAATTCACAGACCAGTATTAAACCAGTAAATTAACCCGTGTAAATGCTGAATTTCTGCCAGCAGCTCTCAACGTCTCAAATTATTAAGTGTGAATTACAATAACAAATAGATGAGGCAGGAAGGAAATAATTTTAATAATTACTGAATTATGCATATTAAGATAAGGCTTAGAATCTTAATTAAACCCTGGCCTTTACTCAAGCACTGTATAGGCAAGTAAGCAAAAGCATTAGTCACCACAGGCACAATAAAATGGGTGAGTATTGGAACTGCAGGCAGTTCTCAAGCAGTCTTCTTCCGTGGACTATGCATAAAACTTTAAAAAAATTAATTGAAATGTTCTATGTGAAAGATTGCAATAGAAAAAAATCACTAATACTTTGATGCAATAAAGAACAGCATTATATATTTTCAATGTTTCCATGCATCTTGTAATTACACAGTAATGCTTGTTTATATGCAGAACCCTGCTTGGCAGGGCATACAAATATAACAAGGAACAATTTTTCTGTCCTAGTTAGCTATCCCTAATTCTTCCTCAGTACAAGCAACTGTGTGAGGCGTGGAATTCCATTTACAAAGTGGTTTCTATGCTGCAATTGCTCTGCATGCAGTGCCACAGGTGCCCTTGGTGCTTTGCAGACACAGCAGCGAGTCTGTAGAACGCAGACGCTGGAAGTACCTGCTGCATTGTTCCTGAAGTCTGGAAACGCACCTGCAAGTCTGGTTTCTATCATCTACAGCAAATGAAAGCTGCCCACAAAGCATCTCAAAACCAGCAATGTTTACCCCCAACACTGGCACACAACCCTGTACAGAAGTTGCACGTGGAAAAACACATGGATGTCAGGTATCAAGGGATCAGAAACAAAATGCTTTTTTACAGGGTTCTGCTGTAAGACAATCCTTTTGGCAGAAGATATTCATTCTACTCATTCATTCTCTATTTCAACTACACCTTTGAAAAACAGTCCTATTTTACATTACCAGTTATGAAATTTCTTTTAAATTAATGTTCTGGAGTTGGTCACAAAATCCACAGACAAAACCACATAAAATAAAAACAAGCACCTAACTAGATCAAATCTCGTGGGCACCAGTATAAATCACAGAGAGCACAGCATTAGCCAGCCTTCATGTGTATTTGCAAACACATTTGAAGGTTTTCATTTTATTCATTACTCCTGGCATCAAGCCACAGGTAAACAGCCTCTGGCAGCAAAACATACAGGGTAGGTGGCAAGGGGTAGACAAAGAAGAGAGGAGGGAATAGGTGATGGAAACAGGTCCATTCTCTTATAGGCTACTTCTTGTATAAAGCATCAGCTACCACACAGTTGCAACTTCCTGAGCTGAAGTGGACTGAGGACTTTACTGTTCCTTTCCTAATGGAGATCAGAGCCACAGTATGATAAATAAACAAAGCCACATTCCAAATATACCATAGGCTGGGCCCAGTAACTGAGAAGAAGTCTTGAAACATTAGCCCTTCCCCAAATGTATGATTGTTCAGACTTTCTGCACAAAAAAAAAAAGAGGAAGATGAGACAGAACAGCATTTGATCTTTTTTCTGCTTCCAAGTACATTTCTGCACAGACACTACCAGAAAAAAAATTAGTCTTTCTGTACATTCTGCATCCTGCATGCAGGAATTTTATTACACATCCCCACTGGCAGACTAAGTTCACCTAACAGTATTGAGGATGTTTGACACTCTCACCCACTGCTCATACAGTACATTTTTTTTCTGCTCCTTACCACCACAGGAAAGAAGAAAAACCTCTTGAATTTTTATTTGTAAATAAACCTGATCTTCAACCTCTTGCCTACAGTTCCTACATTACAGCATACATGATTCAAACAATATACAAGCATTAGATTCTGGTTTAGTAAGTTCTATCACCCAAGATGAGGTCCTGAACTACTTGGGGCTGGGCTGAGGACATTTTAGGGCTGCTAAAACTCAAGGGTATTGGCAGTAAAAGCAAAAATTCTTGTATTATTATAATTCCATTCCATCATCATTCAAGGTAACTTCACTCAAAGAGAGGAATTTTCATTGTCATGACTATACTTCATTTTGAAAAGTAATGGAGCATTTGTTTGTTTTAAAGGAACTTAACTTATTTTGGAAATAAAAATTGTATAAGCTGTTTGTACATATTGAAAAATAGGACCAGTGCAATTCCTACCATGAAGACATCTTTCAAATCATTAAGAAGCCAGCTACTTGACAGGGCACTGGTAGCCCTAAAGTAGATGCACAGCTGGACAAGCATAAATCCCCTATTTTAAATTGGGCTTATCCCTTTGCTAGTCAGACAGTAGTTTCAATTTTCCAATTCCACTGCCCAGGCACTACATGAGTTGTAAATCCTCTCTCACAAAGAGCTGAATTCTCTTCAACTATTGTTATGAAATAAACATATTGATCTCTGAGACCTTTTGAAGCTGGGAACCAGCTCCAGGAAAGGAAACTCAAAGCTGTGCTGGCATGCAATACATTATTCCCCCAATTTTTCAATCAAGTATGCAAGCAGAGAGGAGACTGCATCAGAGAAAGTTGAAGAATGAGCTGCCTTTGTTCAAATGAGAAAACTCTATGGCTGGGAAACCAACTCTACCCCAGTAGAGCAACCAGCTGCAGCTGGAGATAAAGAAGAGTGTAGATTTGTATGTGTAGCTTTCTTGGGATGGAAATTCTTATAGACCCCAATTTCAAATCATAAACCAAAAAGCAAGATGGAGAGATGCCTGTTGGTAAGTCCTCCCACTGCTTTCCACATCTCTATCCTTACTTGAATACATGACAGATGAAAACAGGCTATTTCACAGAATCACAGAAGCAATTAGGTTGGAAAAGACCTCTGAGATCAAGTCCAACCCATGACCAAACACCACCATGTCAACTAGACCACAGCATTAACTACCACATCCAGTCTTTCTTTAAACAGCTCCAGGAATGGTGACTCCACCATCTCTGGGAGCTTATTCCATTTGTTACTAAAATTCGAGTTTCTAATTTTTATATTTTAAAAATTTAAAATCCTATTTATAAGATCACTGTTAGCTACCCTAGGTAGTTTCCCTACCACCTGTAGTGTCACACAGGGCAGAGTATGTCTTCATAGGAGAAAACAAGCACAAAAAGCATATGGAAAGCTTAACGGAAAAAAAAAAGTAAAGCAAGAAGAAAGGTGAGGGAATGGAACTTTAAACTAAGAAACTACAGGTGCAAATATCTGAAATAGCCAGATACTTGTTCCATAACATTTTGCAGTAAGAGCCTGAAAATTTGTAAATATGAATGCTAGTGTGTGTTCTGTCTTAGACTCTTCAAATAAAGTATTTACAATGAGCACTTATGTGTACATATAATAAGAGCTAGTTTACCTAAAATAAGCAAGAGCCATCTTGCATTAGCAGGTGAGAGAGAGAGAGAGAGAGAATGCATGTGTGTTCAATGCATCATAAAACCCCAGTTTTCATCCAGGATGATTTAGAGGAAGAAAGCACATGAAGTCAGCAGATCATCCAAATGTGAAACAGACTGCCTGCTAAATAAAATCTGTTGGGGCTGCTGAATGAAACTAAGTTAATTTGGCAGGTGGACTTCTAACCTAAGTTGCTCTTAATTTACAGACGCTTTTTGCCAGACAAAGGAGTCTTGCTTACAAGGCATTTGCAGGGTACTAGGATAGAATGCAAATTCAAATATGTTTCATTGTTCCCATTGGAAAATTCCCCAAAGGGTGCACTGCACTGGAAAATAACAGAGCATCATGCCATCTGGAAGTTCACAGTAGCATAGATGCAAATAATTAGAGTTCAGAGTTACAAAGAGAATACTTCCCTTTCTCCCACCAGATCTCCACAATTTTGTTTCTTCTAATTCAGCCAGACACCCAAAAACTTGTGAACAAATGCAACAAGCAAGGTCACCCCTGACAACAAGCAGTCCAAAGCTTTTGGGGCATTTTTGCCCCTAAAGCTTCCAGCTCAGCCACCCCATTAGGAGCACACAGCCCATCTTCCTTGAGCACAGACCTCACAACACTGCACTGAGTGACTTCTTGTCTGCTCATTAGCATGGATAGAAGGTACAGGAAACCAAATTCACCATCAAAAGCAACCACATACCTTGCTGAGCTCTCCCACATGAGGATGGAGGCTCAGACCTTGGTCAGGGTACTTAGAAGTGTACAATATGTACAGACATAGCAATAGTGTCTCCAGCAGGAGTATAGCATTGCCTCCTTATTGCAAAGCAATTTTTTCAGTTATATAGTGCCACTGAAGAGTTTCACATCAATGTTTATGTCTAAGGATTTTCCTTCTGACTCCATTAAAGTAGAATTTGGGGGAAAAAAGTGGCCTCATGGTGACTTCAGACCTCCAGCATACAGAGATGTTGGTGATTAGTATCATCCCAAGGGCTGCACACAAGCATATTTGAGCAGCCTGTTTGGTTCACAGTTCCTCAATGACAATGCCTGCGTCTCTGCTGTAGCAGTTATGCAATCATTCCTTTAGCCTGTGACCCGATGACAAGCTAAGATCATGTGAATGGATGTGACAGAGTCCATCCACTCTTTTCTTAATTCTTCTGAGATTACGGAGTTCAGGCTGGCAGGGTTTCAAAGTAGTAGAACGTAACAATTCAATCCTGGTTTTCCAGATTAAAAATCTTAGTGTGAGGTAGGGAAGACAGAGAGGAGTGATGGGTCAATTGAGTTGGGTTAGAAGCAGTTCTTATGAAAAGCCAAACAATTACTCAATGTTACTTTCATTTGAAATGCCCAGAAAAATAACTTTGGAATCATTACACTGAAAAATGCGTAAATCATGTTTCTAGTGTGCATGACTGTATGATTAATTAAAACTAAATACAACAGTTATTCTGTGTTAAACAGCAATCTAAAAAGCACTGAAGTTGAAGAACATTACAATAAATAAGTACTGACTTCTGCATGCTAACTCGATTAACTGCATGATTGTAACAGGCTGAAAATGAAAATGTGTCCATTTTCAGCCTCAGAGGCCTTTAATAAACTATCATTCCTCTTTTATTCATTTGCAAGACCTGAAGTAGCTCCTATTCTTCATTCATTTGACTAGCAGTCTCCTTTACCAGTGAGGCTGATGATACCCTAAATCACATCAGTGCTCTTGCCACTCCTTTCTCCTACTCTGTACAGAAATCTTTCACCATTCCCCACCAGCTTCATTATGTCCATTCCAAAACCTGTCCCATAAAGACAGGGCCTGTATTCAACAATCAAAGGCCTGCAGGAAAAAGGGTATGAGAAGTCTTGCTTTTCAAATGTTAGCTTCTACTGCAGAATGAGAATAAGAAAGAAAATTCAGGTTTCTTCACAGCTATGAATCAAATTCAAGTCCAGGGAAATTTCCTGGCTGGAATGGGAAAGTAATCAAAAAAGCACAATTGAGGTCTCTCTTTTTATAAAGCAACAATAGAAAGGCCCAAGAAATTGCAACTTGAAGAGGGGGAAAACAGTAATTCCTTGTATGAGACATTCAAACAGATCTTGAAACAGTTAAAACAGTAATAACAACCCTGTTCTGAAGAGGAAGAGACTTAACTTACAGACAAAGTAAACTGGACATTTCATGCCCCAAAGAGTCAAAGAAGGAGAGACAAAGCTGAAGAAATTTCCCAGGTCCATGCCCATCATTCTACCTGCTAAACAACCACTTCTCACTACCTCAATATTGTAGCTCTGATAAAATGCTATTTATTAATGGAAAGCCTCAACAGATTAAACTTTCAGAGTGTAACAGCAAAGAACAAATACATACGGAACCAAATCCTATAGAGGACAGTCTCTTTCCCAGCTCTCTTGTTGCATGATATTCTGCATCACAGCATGACATGAATGAATGCGTTCCACAAGTGAGGCAAGAAGCAAAGGCAGCCAAAAATGTATTTGGAAATAATACCACATTTTTGCAAATCATATCTTGAAAATAAATATCCTTTTAGACTACACATATCTCACAACAACCAGCATGCAGCTAATTTGAGTACTACTGAAATCACCTGTGCTCAATGCAGTTATTCCCTCATCACATCCTTCCTCCAGGACAAACATGACAAAGCCTACAAAGCATATCCTCATCTCATGAGGTGAGTAGCCATACAGTAAAGTTTCTCAATTTTGGAGATATAGCCTTCCATCTTACCCAAGGAAGAGTAAGCCAAGTTTTCCAGGTACTTGCATGTTAGCAATTCAGCATTCCCTCACCTGAAATCACTTCTGCCCTGTACAAAAGTAAACAACACAATGTAAATTGTCAGATTTAGGAACAGGTCTGTCAGTCCAGGGAAGCTTCACTAGAATCATTCAGAGCTTCACAGAACATCCATTTTCACAGAATTTCATCATAGTGGTTGACCAAACCCACTTTTCCTGAATAACCAACGTGTTTAAGAGCTTTCTTCAATGAATTTAAGATAAACTGTGAGCTACATTGAGAGGAATGCTTAGAATTCCCATTAAGAACAATGTATCTGCATCTAAAACACATTCTACTATTTTGTTTTTTTGTTTCTCTTCTTTTTTTTTGTTTCAAAACCACACCAACAGCACAGCACTGTGAGGTATTGTTGCAACTTGGCTTTCAGGACATGGATATGTCCTAAAGAGCCTATCATTAATTGTTCTGAATAATACTTCTTAACTGCAAAGGAAAAGATGGAACAGGAATAAAGAGGTCAGCTATTTAAAAAAAAATCTAAAATATTTTAAAATCTAGTTATTTTATTATGAAGATCACAGAAAGATCCCTTTCCATAAGTTGTGAGGTCCTCCTGTAAATACTTCACCTTTATTTGCCAGACACTATTTCTAATAATTAAACTTTCTGAACTTCTCATTCTGCATTGGTGACTGACATCATTTTGACATAAATTTTCTGACAAATTACTGATTCTTTGCTAGCTAAGAAGCAACTTTTGACAG
Source organism: Emberiza elegans (assembly GCA_024865655.1). Classification (NCBI taxonomy): domain Eukaryota; kingdom Metazoa; phylum Chordata; class Aves; order Passeriformes; family Fringillidae; genus Emberiza; species Emberiza elegans. The sequence goes on along the minus strand of JALJVW010000241.1, from coordinate 27,598,196 downwards.
TGAAACTGAACATTGAACAACATGAACACCACTCTGCAGCATGGAATTTCTTTTTTTAAAAAAAGGACAAGAAATTTAAAAATGAAAAAAAAGGAAACTTTTTCTTACATTAGTTTTAATAAGTTCTTTTGTTTCTGGTGTAGCAGACATGGAAAAACCAGTTAGTTGTGACTGCAGAAGTCAGGAAGAACTGCTGTTAGGTAATTTCATTCTTTGCACAGGTTCTCAAAGTATTTTCAGATGACAAAATGAAACAGAGGGCAATAAGCATAAAAAAACCCACATACAAATGCATCTTATTTTAGATTGAAGGGCACTCCACAGGAGAAAGTCACACTGATTTACCCTGTTTTCATGGAGCTATAAAGATAAATAGTGAAAGAACAAGCAGAGCTCCATCACCTGCTCCATACAGCTAGGGAAAGTCAGAGCTTGCAGTGACAAAACCACAGCAATGCAAATCATTTAACAGCAGAGAAGCTGAGAAGTACAGACAATGTACTCAGGGAGGTGAGCTGGCTCCCTGGGGCTGGGTCTCTATTTGAAAGCCTTCCTTCTGAATACAACTTGCAGGGAATGAAATTACTCTGTTCTGAAGAAAGGTAGAGACCATGGTTCTCTTCGAGCATAACCCACAATCTTCCTGGTGGAAGAACTTTCATGCTAAGATCACTACATGTTTTAGCTTTAAACAAACCCTCAAAAAGGCTTCTGAAAGCAAAATGGTTTTCTGTTCTTTTTGGTATTCTTGCTCACTACAGAACTCTTCACACCTTTGTCAGGAACAGCCAGACACACCACAGCCATGCTTTTGGGTAGAAACAAAAGCATGGAAGATTAATTGGCCACCTTCAGGCACTGAAAGAGATGAGCATTTGAAATAAACATAAGGGTAAGAAAATGAGAAGTAATTAACCTTTCTGGCTCATCTGTCTCCCTGTGCTTGCAACCTGGCATGCAATTTTGTCACATCAATAAGAGAATATCTGATCCAGATACGGTACTTTCATCAGCCCAGCACTCTTCAGCGCACCTATGAGACAAAAATAAAGCATATTGCTCCTCTGAACCATCACCAGCATGGAGGTGAGAATAGAGACTATGACCAAAAGGCAAAAACCATTAAAAAATTAAATCTTCATTACAGGAAAAGCTTTTTTGCCATATTTAAGTATCTGGTACAGGTGTGTATCATTGAAAAGTGTTCTGTGATAGCCATTTTTGAACCAATATCCTCTGTAGGAAGTAACAGTGTGTTTGGGAGGGGGGAACTCAGCTTCTTATCCCACCAATTGCCTGATTCTTTAACTCTAAATTAGTCATAACTGGCTGATTCACTGCAGGAGCAGGTTAGATCACCAAAAGAGAGTTTTGTGTAGAAATGTGATAGAGACTTATTCAGGAACAGGCTCGCAATGAAAACTAAGTTTTTACTAAATCACAGAAGAAGGAAAAACAAGACACAACAACCAAGACAACTGTGCATTTTTCTGAGCATAATATGAAGACTCAGTCCTACTATATAATCCTCTGGTCTACTAACCTTGCATTTTGTTTTTCCACAATGTCAACAGAAGACTCAGTTCAATAGAAATTACTTACATGTGGCCAATGCTTGTTCTGACTAAAAATACAAGAAAGAAAGAAAAGCAACAAATTTCTCATGGCACATTGCTGTGCTGAGAATAAAATCCACTGCACAACCGCCCTGCTCCATGCCAACAGCCAAAGATTTTCTCAGCCTCAGTTACTGTAATCTCCAGTACATGGAATGGGGAGAAAACCACAGCTGGGCAAGTGTCCTCTGGGACATTCAGCCAAAGGAATAGCACAGCAGAGCTGGTTGGGATAATTAGCAGTTGTAGGTTAAGATCAACAACTTCTTAGCACAGAAGCAGTTTTCTTGAAAAAGAAAGTCACAGAGACACCTGTGAACAGCCCTCCAGTCCCCTAACAAGCAAGGACTAAAAATTTTCTAACAACAGAACTGAAACTCACTTGTCTAAATTTTTTTAAACTCTACTCCTATTGTACTGGGAGGGAAGTAGAACCTCCCATGGGTGTTTTCAGAGTTCACAACAGAGAAGAATCCTTTTTTCCTTAGTATCCTTTTTATGTTAGATAACAATGACATTGTGAAGTGCATGCAGTGATGAAGACCATAGAATTTCACATACATTCAGACTCCTTCCTCTTTTACTCCCACCCACTTCCCCCACCACACCCCAGAGTGACAATCTTTTTCAATTTGTCATATGAAAGTCTGTCAAATGAAAATTTTTTCTCCATCACCATATAATCTCCACTGATGAATGATCAGGAATCTCTACCAATTTACACAGATAAAGACTTCAGAAAAATACAAAAGCTTTTCAAACTAACAAAGACTTGACTGATTTGAGTTGCACATAATCTCTAGTCATCTGGAGCTTTAGTTTCCCTGTACAAAACGAGACAGTGATGCTCTCCTGGAGAGCACAGCCACTCATCTTGCATGCCTTGTTCCCTTCCTGCATCACACACAAGGGGAAGATCAGTGCTGTGCCTGCAGTGCAAAGACTGCTGTTCTAAAGAGAACCTTGGCAGTAAAAATTCTACTAAAAAAAAGGTGCTTTTTTGTTTGGTTGGGGTTTTTTTCCTATAGGTCAGTAGTTTGAATTCTATCCAAGTCAACACCACACAAAGGTTGTTATCTGATGCCTGATCTTGAGGTGCTAAATGATCTCAACTCTGACAGCAGAACCTCACCAGCTTTGCTCTCTGGGGTCTGCTCTGACATGTCTGGAAGGGGTGATTGCATTTAGCTGCTTTGAGCACAAGCCCACAGAAAAACACCCTCATTAGAGCTGTCACCTTTCTACCTCTCCACAGAGAAGCTAAAGACCTCAGCAAGCAAGTGACCTCATCTCTCCTGCAGCAATTCCCTGAGAACTGAGGCAGCTCATGGACAAAACTTGGAGATTACAACCTGTATCTGGATTCACAGGTCACAATCTTCCCTTTGGTTAATCAAGACCTTTTTACGCAAGGCAATAAAAACTAACAAAGCAAAAAATTAACAAGTAACACCTTCTAAGTAAAAAGAAATAGGGCTAGTGGACCTCAAAATAGGGGCAGTGGACCTAAAAATTGTGAAGAACACATCAGATTCTGTTGTTCCAAGTGACAACAGGAGTTTCTAATAAACCAACAGAAGTGTGCAAAAGGCAAGAATCCCAAGTCAGATGGAGTTGAAACATTTCATCTTCTGTTAATATACTGCTAGTATTTTTGAATATATGACATCCAATAGAGGCTATATTCACCCTAACATCTCTAACAACCCTATAACCCTAAAAGATCCACAGATATTTACAAGGTTTGTTTACCACGATGTTTTATTCCAGTCTACTGCTCCAACCCCAGATTTCAAAAAACATAAATACTATTCTCAGCTCCAAGGGAAAAAAAAAAACAAAAAAAACCCCAGACCACATTCAGTATTGTTCCATTTACAGGTTACAGCTTTAGCATCCTAAACCCCCATGCAATTACAGATGGGAACTGCCCAATAAGCAGCAACACTCGCATCTCACTTTGGAAGGTCCCCAGATAGATGATTTACAATCTGTAACATTTTTATAGATCATAAGGCTGGTTTACATCTCTTTTATGAGATGTTTTAAAATTTATAAGTTTTCATTTTCCCCTCCCTTGAGTCCAGTTATTAGTGAAGAGAGGCTTTATAGGTAGCAGAGAAGGAAATTATCAGATTAAAAAACAAACAGAAAAAAAATCCATATAATATTTTAACTTCTCCATTCTATAAAAGAATGGGGAATAAACTAGCTTGGTAGGACAGTGCTTAATCATTTAAGATACATTTAGACACTTCTGAATTCAGTTATAGCCTATGTTACAGAATAAATTATAATGTTGATGTTATAGTCTAAGTATAGCACAAAAAGAACAACTTTAGAACAAACATTTTATTTTTAAAATGGGTTTTAATTGGTAAGCAAAAACTTACAGTGAATCAGAAATACTACAAAAAATCAAACATAGAACATCATAATTTTAATGCCATAGATTACTACTCAATTCTGCTATCATGCAGAAGAAAATTTTAACCTAGCAATAAAAACTCCCCACACAAACCTAGAATACCTTTCTTCCAATATTTAGAATGGTTTCTCTCTAATTCTTCTCTTTCTTTTGTATTTAAAATACTTGAACTAAGTGGTTAAGGTTATTTACAGGGAAGAGAGGACAAATACCAATGTAGAACTTCAATTAAATAGATTTTACACTGCTTCATGAGAATAAAGTGCAACTACCGAGATTCAGTTCTGATCAAACCAGCTCTAAGCTACACAGATAGATTAGGATCTATGACTTAGTAATACATTTTCCTCAGAGGGCCTTAGAATTTTATAAATAAATATTTTGCCATTAATAAGATATATTCTCCAGATCATTTTAAGATATACATCTTCAAGAATCAATCTTTGTAGTTCAAAATTATGCGTTTACCATATTAACTTCCTTGTTTTTTAGAATCTTATCTTTTTTCACCAAGGTATTCACTTCTGTTTTGTGCAGCATTCATCTCCATCTTTTCAAAGACCAGATGAACAAGTGTAAGCAAACTAAAAATACCTTGTTTTTAAATAGGTGAAATAGCACTTAGCATAGTTATTATCTAAAAAAAAAAAAAAGCTGTAGAATTATATATTTATCTTCCAAGAAAAAAGAACTTAAAAACCATTTTTCAGCAAGATGCAGACAATTGTCAGAAGGTGTCTATTCAATTTAAATTGAATAGCTTAACCCACATCATACAACCCTAGTCAAGCACAGTATTGCTTATTAAAGGATGTTTTCCCAACAAGAGAAAGTACTCAGCATTTGAAAAAAATCCTACACTGAAATTATAAATGTCATTGCATTCTTAATTTCAAAGATAAGTCATTAACGTTCACATACATGGATTTTCGTGGCAAATGAAAGAGCACAAACCTGAACCAACTTTCTCATAAAAACAAACGTTGCTAGGAGCAGTCACTTCCTATAACACAAGATTTCAAAGAAAATGTCTCCAATCTAGATTGACATTTTTAAGTTAAAAAAATTTGAACAGAAGCCAAATGTCTGATAAAAGCTGTTTACAAAAATCCAAACAAACAAAACCAAAACAAACAAAAAAATTAAAAACAAATTAAAAAACCCCACACAACAAAGAAAGCATACAAAAGTCCTGACATACCCAGGTAAGCAACAAGTATGCTGAAAAGAATAATTAGCAAAGAACAAATATTCACAAGGTGGTCAAACACTTTCCACACACAAATTGGGCAGTAAAGAGCAGATATAGAACAGATGACAGCGACAATGTCACTTGGAAATTCAAGGGTTGTTTTCCAAACAAGTCTGTGTCTCAGTTCCATTAATCCATAGGTCAACCAAAGTAGCCTGGCAAAGGTAGGTCAAGTCAATCACCCCATCTTTTGGCTCAACAAAAAGAATAGCTACCTCTTCCCTCTTCAGTTCATATTTCCAGCAAATCCACAACAGAAAAGGGGGGAAAAGATAGAGTTTTGAGTTGAGTTTGAGGCAAAATTAAAAATTTCAGTTTTGGCTGCAAAAGCCCAGTAGTACTTGCTCATTTGCCCACCCTCCTTTCTACCTGTCTCTTCTCTAAAGCTTCACAAGGATTCTTAAACAAAGCAACAAACTTTAAGCTCAGAGACATGTGGCTCCTCTTGATTTCCCACGAGGTCATGACTTGCATGCCTGCCCAGTAGCTGGACAAATACCAACACAGGCACTATTCTGGAAGGCATTGTGCATGAGGATTTCGATGTACCAAAACACGTCTCACTCAGTTTAAACAAGTGAAGTAGGTTCTAGTAGCACATAAACCTGTAAAATCATTACCAAAAGGCCCAAATGCTACTGTTTACATTCCTTGACCAAAGATGACAATCCCATTTCACAGGTTATTCACTGCCTTATCAAAAGACATTAATACAACTGTAACAATCACATAGTAGATACCAGCATGTTCTGTTTGAAGCATGATAAACATTTTTCAGAACTTTAGCCTAAGTGCATATGTTTTGCAAAGCCAGGGTTTTCCACAGCAACTGCTGAGGGACCACATAAATATAAACATAATTCTGCTGGTACCGAAAAACCTCTTGGACCAGATCAATCAGCAAACTTTAGTATTGGGTCGGCTCCCAACCAATCTCCTGTCAGAGGTCTGTCATAGCAGAAAATCTGTAAATATCAGTTCCTCAGCATTCACTGCCCAAGCGCACAGGATTTATGCAGTGCACAGCTTCCAATGCTCTAGCCAAGACTGAAAGCCTTGCACATAAAGCACCAACTCCAAGTACAGTTGTAAGCACTTTGAACACGTCAGTTCACAGCATGGAACAGCTGGGTGTTTTACATTCAACTCTGTTCAACTCATGAGTACTTTATCAAACCATCCAGCATCCAAGATTCCAACACTCCAAAACATTTGTAATCTGTCTCATGTATTGTTCCATGAAACAATAAAGAGCTCAATATCTCCCCCACTGCTTTATGAGGTTAACCTTTTTCTCTCTTGAATAATACATCACTACTACTGAAATTCATAGTCCTTGAGTTGCTTCCAAAAAAGTTAAAAACCTTCTTCTCCTCAAACCCAGTCCACTACAAAATAAGTAGTAAATCATCTTTATTGTAAATGTAGACTATTTTCCCAGCTACATTTCCCTTCCAAAGAACAAAATTGTTTTGCTGATGGTTTAACAAATACCACAGAATCATAGAACTCCACGCCTCCCTGGGCAGCTGTTCCAGTGCTCTGCCCACCTTCACATAAAGTTCCTTCCTCATGTCCTTCAACATCAAATGCCACAAAAGGATTCTCCTCCCTCCATCTAGTTCCATGCAAACTGACACACATCTTAAATAGAGAAGAGCTGTAAAAAGTTGGTACCAACACCACCAAACCTTTGAAGTAACCTAGAAAAAACTTTTGAATTAAAGCTTTTATTTCTTCAAATATTGCTCAGTTGTTCTGAGATAAATTTAGCAAGATGATCAAACAAAACCCTTAATTAACACAATTTATTCTCTCTATAGTTATTCTACACATTGTGATCCACCTACAACTTTAACAAAACGCACTTTCTAAAATTTATTTTTCTGAAAGCAAGAGTAGATCTTCACTGCTCTGGTGGCTTCAACAGGCAAGGTGAGGAAGAATAAATTAGGGTGGAGTATAAGAAGTAGTTCTGTAAGTAGGAAAACTAGTCAGAGTAATTTCCAATGGATTTATGTCCTAAGAGAAGCCAATTCTGGAATGTAAAGCATAAATCATTTCAGGAAATGCAAGGGATTCCATGGCCAAGAAGCAAACAAGACTGTTCACCTGCTGTTGAAATTCTGTTGTGGTAAAAACAGGGAAGCCCCCGCTCCAAGCACAGGGACTCCTTCACAGCAGGAAATCCTAATAGGATCTCCCCAAAACAGCCCTCTCTTCCTTGATTTTGCTCTCCTGTCAAGTTCAGCTGAAATTAAACCAGACTACAAGAGAAGAGGAAATACACCTGAAAGCACAAACAAATTTCCCTTGGAAAACAAGATGCAATTTTTAAAGTAATATGAAAAGATTTTGTTAGCTAGAATTAGCATAAATCACAGTATGTGTTCCTGTTTTATAATTATGCTACAAGTTCTCAAAGTCATCTTAAACTTCACGTTTTTATAAGTAACTGTGTATGTATGCTTACACATAAAGATCCTTGATTACATGCACATATAAAAACCAGAGGGAGTTCTTTTATTCCCCCTTTTTGGCTATTCAGCATTATTTAACCTCTGAAAAATTATAAGCCTGAAAACACTGAGTTATTTAGTTGTCTCACAAAAGAAAATGTTTTCATTAAAAAAAATAAAATACAGAAATAACCCTTTCAAAGAAATTAATCAGATTGAATAAAGGTGTCCAGGAATCACTATTCTCTGGTTTACTTCCTTAATAATTGGTAGCATCTTATGAGACAAAAAAAAAATTAGTTCTGCATAAAACATGCATCATTTATGACAAGACTTTATTGCAACTTCTGGTGAGGATATGTAGATTTGTATCTCCATTGACAGTACTTTCATCTAGTGCTCCTTTCAAAGTTTTCATGGTATTTTAAGGTACAAAAGACCTACAAAAACTGCTAATATCATGGGTACATGTGATTTTCCCTGTATGCTGGATTCCTGTTCCCCCTACAGCAAATAGCTCTTCATCACTGCCAAAGGTATAGTCCAGTCCCACAGCAAAAGGACACCAGGCATGACGAACTCTAAAAAGCTTTGGCATGCTCTCAAACTAGAAACAGCACACAAAAATCACAATTCATCTTTTGAATAAATAGCGGCAGGAAAGGAGAAATGGCACACTATCCCCCACAGTCACAATGGCACAACAATCTCTCAGGGAAAAAATGTATCACCCAGGAGACAGACTGAAAAGAGCCCATAGAATGTGACGAAGAGTAAAACTGGAGCGGTAGAAGGGAAGATGAAAGTGATAAATTCACATACACTTAATTACTGAGTTTGGGGCTCGCCTCACCCACCCTCCCCCCACCCCCTATCTGCATTTGTTTAATCTTGTCAAATTCAAACTATCACTTTCTTTAAATATTCCTTTAAACACAGCCCAGAAGTGGCACTCAGGTTAATGGTCATTATTAGGAACATGACATGTGCAATGCAAAATCCTAAAGCTGCCCCATTTTGCCCCAGAGACTGGAGGGCAGACTGGGACCTGGGGCTGATTATCAGGGGTAGAGTCATTCTCCTTCACCTTCTTAGTCTACAGAACACACAAACGTTTGTGTGCAAAGTGGAAGCCCTCTGTGGGAAATGACAAATACAAAATAACCACCACCACCTCCTCTCCCAGCATTTACCTTCTTCCTGACAGAGTTGAAAGGTGTTTAAGTTTTATCAAAAAAAAATTAAAAGATGTTTTATCCATCTCAGGGAAGTACCCTACATGTTTCACTGACTACTGTCTAATGGAGTAGTGCTGCCATAATCATCCCTTGTCCTTTGTGAACAGTGAGGAAGGCAAGATTTTCATCTATTCTTATTAATAAAAAACCAAATATAAATAGTTTATTCAAATGAGAAGCATTTCTAATCCTTTAAATTCATCTCAATACATACTTCACACTTATCCTCCATCCCTCAACTTCAGTCCAAAAAAACACTCTCCTTTAAAAAAAAAAAATTAATTCCTATGCTTTATCTATACTAGCAATAACTTGAGACAGTGTGAGGAGATCTTGCACTCTGAGCACTGAACCAGCTGGTGCTGATCACCAAGTGCTCCCAGAATAGGATTACAAGGGCTTTACTTGGGACTAGCACTGATCCAGTGCTGTGGGCTAACTGCCCCTTATCAGCTGCAGGAGTGCTCCTGGAGAGCATCTTCCTGTTGAATTTAATTTGAAAAAGCCTGGTTTGTGAAGTCTGAAATTGCTTCATGACACAAACCAAAAGGTACTAACTGGAGCAGAGACTGATTTAAAAATTAACCCCGTGATTTAAACTCATATCTGTACACTCACACACTTAAGTCCTTGTTTGCTATCATTATTTTTTGTTGAAGGTTCCCCAAGAAAATGTGCAGAGAATGTTTAATTTCTTGTACTAGTGCAGGGGGACAATCTCACAGCTATCACCTGAGCTGAGAAGTACAAAGGAGAGGCTGGTCCAAAGGCAGTTACAACACAGGTGCTGCTTTCACAGCCCCTCACACACTTCACCGTGCTCTCAATCACAGCCCCTCACACATTTCACCGGGCTCTCCACTGCACTATCCATTTTTCACCTTCTAAAGCATAAAATCAGTCCAAGATAAACTTGCAAAAAGCTATTATGTCAAGAGCTCAAACTTCTTTGGAGGCATATTGCAATCAGCCTTTGAATCATAAGCAGCAATTTCCATGCAGGTCTCAGCTTTTAAGATCTCTACAAAAAGTCATAACCAACCCCAGCTTAATTTGAGAAAAAAACTTTTTTTTTCTTTTATTTTTTTTTTTTGCTGGAAGGCTAAAACAATAAGCTTACACCTTCTTCAGCCTAGCACTAAAACTACAGAACATAATCTTAAAAGTACGAAGACCGTTATGGGTAAACCTAAAAAAAACTTAGCAAGAGCTTCTCTATTAACATAGATATACGGCTGACTTGTTAAGTGTAAGAAAAAAAAGTCTGATGAAATTACTTTTACAAATAAGATTTAACTTCGAATTTTAATTAAAATTATAATTTTTAAATTTATTTGGCACATTATGTAGGAAAAACAAAATACTTGTTTATTCAAGTGTGTTATGCCTCAGCTTCTGGACAAGACAGCTTCTGGTAGCTCAAACCTCTTGCGCTGAAGTGTACCCAAAACTCCCTTGTTAATATACTGCCCTATACTGTGGAATGCCTAGGTGACACCTGATGCCTGAAATTTTGCATAAATCCACCAGGGAAGATGTTAAGTCATGGAAAAGTGGAGAAGTGAAGAGAGAAAGCAGAAATCTCTAACACACCTGATAATGTTTGAACAATTGCATCTGTCCCACATCCTTACTTGAGGGCAGTAAGAAGAAATCCCTGGCTCAGACTGGATTTCAATTAGCTGAGTTTGTTTCTCCTTATTTCAGGGCTAGAGGAGATACCTCAATTTCTGCTCTGGGTGCAAAGTGGAAATGAGTTTTTTATTAGGAGCTGAAGGCTTGGCTGGAGTTCCCAAGGGCAGTCTGCAGACCACTTATCATTGATTTAATTATTCTCATTTTTCCCTTCCCAGAGCTACTTAAGGTCGGATTTCAATGGCAGCAAACTTGTCTAATATGAAAAAAAAACTTCCTAACAGGCAGCTACAGTAACCAACCCCCCCCCCCCACCCCAACAATTGCACACATCACTCCTTCCACCCTTCAGGGGAGATGTGTTTTGGGGAGGCAAAGCAACCCATTCTACCACACCAGAGACAGGTAACAGCAGTATAAACTCTCTCATTATGAGTGGCACTCCAGATAAGAGCTTTCAGAGATGACAGTGATGAAAGTTTATGGTTGATAAATCAATACTGCATATGAATAGTAAGAAGTAAAGTAATCAATGGATTACAATTATGTATGTGCCCCATCAGGACAGGAATCAGTCATTCAAAGTGGGAGCTAAAATAAAAACCTCTCTCTAGATGAGCTAGTGGGATCAACAGTAATCCTTCACAGCTGGATGCGTGCACCCTACAGCACTTCACAGAGCTCCAAAAATACAGCCTAAGAGCTCATTTACACACTGCTAGTTTAGGAACACTGAGCTGCCTAGATAACTCACCGTTTTTACAGCCTCTGAAATAAATCCTTGTAATTCAAAGTGCGCCATTAGCATTCACAAAAGGTGAAACAGTCCCCCCAAACAAAAGCTAGATATACCCCTGAACAGTTATTCAGAAGCTTCTACAATAACTTCATGCAAAGAAACTTCTGTTTACTAACAGCTAGCAATTAAAGCCCCACAGCATTTACCTTGTTTCATTTCAAACCCCTGTAATTTGTATGAAAAAAGTCTCTAGGAGAGGCAGAATAAAAATGAAGTATCTGTTAAAATGTGAGAGAGCTGTACCTAATTACAAAACACAGTGAGATTCAGCTGGTGCTTTAAAAATGTTTGGTCTTAGTTTCCTAATTCTAGAGCTTAGCAGTTGCCCAGTCAAGCTTTTCCAACCAACCACCTAGTTATATATGCTCTAGTTTTCTAAGGGGGATATTGTTCCAGAAGGAGAGCTATGAATATCAATGTACTCACCTCCAATTTGTTTCTTATGTTCATAGCACAATTAAGAGCTAGGCTTTGCTCCCTACCTTTTATACCCACTTTTCACAGGTGCAAAGGGTTTCATTAAACAAGCAGGAAAGAATGAATCCATAGAGTACTGGGTGTAATATCAGCATAAAAACAGATAAATCCAAAGTGATTTCTACTACGCATCATTCAAAATCTGTCTCACCCACTGGTATTCCATAAAACACACAAAAACCTTCATCTCAGTCTCATTTACTAACAATTAAGAGCCAAGCAAAAACCAAGCTGCATTAAATCAATCAATGTGAAAGCTAGTGGATTTTACTTTAAAATATTACATGTAACTATTAGACGTGCAATAGAACTGCCTTCTTGGAGGCACAACAGTTTCCAGACAGACAGCCAACACATCTAAATACCACATAAGTCTCAATCCCCTGCCCAAAGGGAGCTAGGTCTGAAAACAGGGAGAAGTTTTTCTAGCTCAGGCTTAACTCCTTCCAGCTCAGGTACTTAATACACATCAATCTTGTCACTCTGAGACAATCCTGGAAAGAATTTATGCCTTACCTAGCCCACAACCACAAACCAAGTCTCATAACATATATAGAAACATACCTCACAATAAGCAAAAGTGACCCAAAATAGAGCAAATAAATAGGGCTTATCTATTACGCACAGAGAGAAGCTATACCATCAACTCCTAAAACACAGAAACCTGACCAGAGAGCTGTTGTTTGAAGGAAGAAAAGCAGGCAGTCCTCCAGTAGACAACCCCCTCTCTGGAGGACCCTCAGTGTTCTGCTGCAGCCACACCACCTCCACCCCAGGTGCTGCAAATTAACGCTCTTCCCCAGGTGTTCCCAATCCCCTGCCCCAGGTGTTGCCCATCCCCTTCCCCAGGTGCTCCCATCCCCTGCCCCAGGTGTTCCCAATCCCCTTCCCCAGGTGCTGCCCATCCCCTGCCCCAGGTGTTCCCAATCCCCTTCCCCAGGTGTTCCCAATCCCCTTCCCCAGGTGCTGCCCATCCCCTGCCCCAGGTGTTCCCAATCCCCTTCCCCAGGTGTTGCCCATCCCTTCCCCAGGTGTTTCCCCAGGTGTTCCCAATCCCTTCCCCAGGTGCTGCCCATCCCCTGCCCCAGGTGTTGCCCATCCCCTGCCCCAGGTGCTGCCCATCCCCTGCCCCAGGTGCTGCCCAATCCCCTTCCCCAGGTGTTCCCAATCCCCTTCCCCAGGTGTTGCCAATCCCCTGCCCCAGGTGTTCCCAATCCCCTGCCCCAGGTGCTGCCCATCCCCTGCCCCAGGTGTTCCCAATCCCCTGCCCCAGGTGTTGCCAATCCCCTTCCCCAGGTGTTCCCAATCCCCTGCCCCAGGTGTTCCCAATCCCCTTCCCCAGGTGCTGCCCATCCCCTGCCCCAGGTGTTCCCAATCCCCTTCCCCAGGTGTTCCCAATGCCCATCTCCTGCCCCAGGTGTTCCCAATCCCCTGCCCCAGGTGCTGCCCATCCCCTTCCCCAGGTGCTGCCCATCCCCTGCCCCAGGTGTTGCCCATGCCCTGCCCCAGGTGTTCCCAATCCCCTTCCCCAGGTGTTCCCAATCCCCTGCCCCAGGTGTTCCCAATCCCCTGCCCCAGGTGCTGCCCATCCCCTGCCCAGGTGTTGCCCATCCCCTGCCCCAGGTGTTGCCCATCCCCTGCCCCAGGTGCTGCCCATCCCCTGCCCCAGGTGTTGCCCATCCCCTGCCCCAGGTGCTGCCCGTCCCCTGCCCCAGGTGCTGCCCATCCCCTGCCCCAGGTGTTGCCAATTCCCTGCCCCAGGTGCTGCCCATCCCCTGCCCCAGGTGTTCCCATCCCCTGCCCCAGGTGTTCCCTTCCCCAGGTGTTCCCCCCCCTTCCCAGGTGTTCCCAATCCCCTTCCCAGGTGCTGCCCCAGGTGTTCCCATCCCCTGCCCCAGGTGTTGCCCATCCCCTGCCCCAGGTGTTCCCAATCCCCTGCCCCAGGTGCTGCCCATCCCCTGCCCCAGGTGCTGCCCATCCCCTGCCCCAGGTGCTGCCCATCCCCTGCCCCAGGTGTTGCCCATCCCCTGCCCCAGGTGCTGCCCATCCCCTGCCCCACCTGCTGCCCATCCCCTGCCCCAGGCTCCCTCACAGCTGTCTCTGGTTGCTGCCTGATAAGCCCACACCTGCTTGTGGAGTTCTCTGCCAGCCCCCACATGCCCTCCCCCTTCCCAGGCCTGTCTATGGCATGGGCAAAGCTGCCAGAAATCCAAAACAGAACACTGCTGGATTCAATGTGCAGGCAAAAATAATTTAACCCTGGGCTTAACCCGGCTGCTGCTGCAGTCACTGCTAACTCTCCCAGTTGATTTCAGTGCAACAAGGTCAATATTCCACAGTGTTCACAAAGGAGAGTGTCAGGAGAAAATAGGCAGGATTCTGTCCCATGGTGATGGGAGCAATCAGTCTTTACACTACTAGACAGACAGTTTAGCCAGAACTGCTGTCAATGCAAAAATCTCTCAACAGAAGAAAAGATCTTTTTTAGCCCAAAGAGCTGAGCCTCTGCATCTTTAAGAGAGGCAGAACTGCAGAAGTTTTGTTACTCACCTTGCTAAAGCTTGATCAAAGCTATTTTTTCCTTCAAGGAGTCATATTCTCCTTAGTCACTGAATCAAAATAATGTACAGAAACACAATAACCACTCATTTACTTCATAGCAGTCCTATAAAAATTGTGTAAAATATTTCTGGTGGTTTTCCTAAACATCATTTTTTCCTCAATAGTAGGTTTTAAAGATTTAAGATAATGGAACTTTCACAAAGGGATGGAAACTCAATCTATAAGTATCTGCACAAGATTAAAGTCTTGATAAATCGATGATGCCAAACAAACACAGGCAATTTTTTGCCCTCCACATCTGAAAGCTCAGATTCTCGAGTTTGTCTGATTCAATAAACATGATCCATTAGATGATGGAGAAAATGAATCCTGCTACATCAAGTTATATAAAAAATTCATTTGAGATGCTGGATTTCATCTCAAAAACATGGCCCTTTTCCAGGAGGGAGTAGTAAAAAGTAACACTATTTGCTTTAACACAATAGATACTTCATCTGGGTATGCTATTTGAGATATGTAGCTAGATTTTATTCTAAGTCTGAAAATTGAAACCTGTATTATTCTGTCTTCTTATCTGCACAAACTAACATACCCATAAGCATACATAATTTAGTAATTGTGTCAAGAGACTCTGAAAATAATAAGAAAAAATAATAAATGTTTTATTTAATAAATAATAAATATATGGGTGAAAGTTTGCTTCATGCAGAGGGAGCTTGAGAAAGAAATGATGCAGTGGCTGCATCCATCAGCAGTCTAGGGAGACACTAGAACTTCCAGGTATGAAGGGAGTGTAATTTCTTCTTCACTGTGTAGATATGTATGTAGTCACAATTCTCTGGCTGAAGAAGTTCTGCATCTTTGAATCAGACAACACTACTAAACCCCTCAAGAGTTATATAAGCACTGCTTATATAGAAAGCAAATGGTACTAAGACTAAGAAAAAAAACATGAAAAAAAATACAGAAGGCTTCAAAGGGGCCCAACTACAAAAAATGGGCTAAAGAGGAGCAAAGAGGGGCATAGTGAGGAAAGATGTCACGGCAATGAAGAATGAAACCTGGTTCCAGGCTGTGACACCACTGTAAGTGTCTGGACTGACTCCTTTAGAAATGTCTGTTGGGGGTTCCTTATCTGTAGGAAAATTATCCATTCTCTGAAGGTACAAGAAGGTCAATTCATTCACATTTGTTAAATGTGCTGGGGCATTTATATTGCAGTGCGACAAAATGAGAAGCTTTATAAGAATCTTTGATGCAGTCACGACAATTATGCTGTTTTATTACTACTATTCAACATTTATTCAAAGTAGGGTATAAATCCCTCATGGTATAATTTTAAAACTCTCTTAGATCCTAAAAGCTCACAGTCTAAAACCTTGATCCAACACACATTTAGAACATGCACTCTAGAGCCTGCACCAACAGTCACAAAAAGAGAATGAAAATATCTCACTTTCCTCCTTTCAGTGACCTTTCTCTTTTCTTCACCTGAACTTCAGCAGAATCAGTATCTTGTAAATTCAGAGCCAGTTCTCATAACCACAGATTTTTTTGCTCAGACAGCAATAACATCTTAACATAAGTCATTCTAATTGTTCACAATAATAAATACTTAAAATGAATTCTTCACAGACACTGTTCCTTTTAAAGAACACTTTATGTAAACCATATACAATGGCAAAGAAAAACATATTTAAGACTTGAAATTGTTCTGCTTGCATATCCAGCATCTGGACCCTAGCAACTGGAATATTGCCTACTCTGCCTGATATTCATCAGTATCTGTGCTCCACAGAGATCCAAGACAGAGAATACACTCCCTACATTTAAGGCAGTAAGATGAAGGAGGGAGGTAGAAAGAAGAGGAAAACTACACTTGAAATTGTATGGGTCATATCACTTCCCCAAATGCCCTTTATCCCTCCCACACTGATTCATTCTATACCTGAACAACCTCTTCCTCCTCTTCCAGGGGGTGTTCACAGGAACACTCCTCAGGTCCTGTCATCATCATCTCCAGGTGACATGGAGAGTGCCCATCATTATCCATCTGAAACACTTTGTACAAGTAGTTTATTGAACACACCTTGTCTGAAACATCCCTAATAGCAAAGTTTGTATTTTAAAGATTGTCTTCTAATAAGCAGGAGAACCTTAGGTAATTCAAGTTTACTTTGGCACTCGCTACATTGACGGTGTAGTGCCCTTAGGGGTCTGAGGACTAAGAACAAACCGAAGAGCTTGGTTACCATGAATGCCATCAAAACCTCTAAATTTGCAGACTGTTTTAAAATGCACCCTCCTTTCTAGCTGCAAATAGCAAAGTCCTGATGTGGTTGCCAAGAAACCAGTACTTGCAATTCACAGAGTTCACGTTTGAGAGATATTTGCACTCACAAACATTTATAAAAGCAAAACTGAAGCAAACCAGAAAATGTGATATAAATTCCCCTTATGATTTCTCAGTATCACCCTAAAACAAAGCACACATCCCAACCCTCCCATCTTCAGATTACTACGTTCTCAAAGAAATGGACTTTGTTCCAACTGCTTCCCTGGAACATGGAACTGCCTCCCCACGCACTCTGCCACGCCCAGCCTTGATGGGTTTCACGGACATCTCCTCATGAATTACAGCACGGTCGCTGGGGTCCTCACCAACATCAAGCTCTTGTAACTCACTGTCCCACTTTGTGGATTACTGCACTAGTTCACTGATTAAATCCAGAGTTAATTATGATTATTGTGCTGTAAAGCACCTTGGGAGACATGACATGAAAAGTACTAAAAAATGCAGTTGAATTTGATTATGCTGTATCTTCTCAAACCCATTTATATGTTAAAGATTGTCTTTTATTACATTGACTATTACATTTCATACAACTCCAGTCTCAATCCAATTTTCCTGTGCCATTTTTAATTATTAATATTGCTGTTTGCAAACAGAGAATTGACAAGGTTAGGCCCTATTTGTGCAAGGCCCTGTACAGACATAAAACAAAAGGCATTTCCCAGTAAAGATAATTCACCAGGTGTAAGAGCCAATGAAATATAAAAAAGACAAGATGAAACAACTGCCTGAGACAAACAAACAGGAAGCCAGAAGGAAACCCCTGGGTAAATGACAAACCATGAAACTATTTTAAACAAAACTGCTCACTGCTTTTAAATTCCCTAAAATGTATGTATCCACCAACTTCAGTCATGCAATGCTGGTTTATTTTATATATTAATTCATTTTAGGGGATTAAAAATAAATAAAATGAGTAGTCAGAAAAGGTACAGGTGGTTCTGAAAATCCAAATATAAAGATTTAAGATTTCTGCAATTCTGCAGGACACTGCTATGTTTACAGTACTGCAATGAGTAGAATCTCATTGCAACAGAATACATCTTATACCCTGTGAGAGTTTTCTGTTGTTGGAGTTCCATAGATAAATACTTCACAAAAGGACATTCTCAAATTGCTCCTTGACAGTTCAACTGTTCTGAAGGTACTCTGTAGTTTACTAGGTGAGGCTTTGCTGTACTTACTCACTCAAACAGATGTGCTTCATCACTTCACCTTTTCTATTATATATTTTTTTCCAGTTTTTAATTTCTTTCCAATTTAGTCCAGTAGTGGTGTCATTGTAGAGGTATGAAAATGAAGAAAACAGTTATTAAGCCAGAATGGTAAATGTCTGTGAAGAACAAATGGCAAAACTATCAAAAACTTTTCAGGAATGAACAGGAATTCAGAAAGGCTACAAGGCTTCAGAAATTACCAAAGTTTTCCCAAGGTGCTTTTCAACACAGTCTTGAAAGGATGGGATCAGATAATCTTCTTCCCTATAAACAAAAAGCTTCTCCAAGAGGAGCAGGTATCAAAAAAGACTGCTGCATATCCAGCACTGGATGATGAAACTTCCTTTCCAATACCCATTTGCAAAGAAAGACCAAGACTTGATATAGCAAACCGAGTAATCTAGCCAGAGATTTAGAAACATATCCAAGTACAAATTTACATTTTGCCTTTAGGAAATGTTACTTTAATAGAGAAGAAAAAAAGGACTAGGAAAAAGTCAGGCTCATGGCACAACTTTGGCCTACTTCAGTTGCATTGATTCTACCTGGTCTCATATCCTGAATCCATGCATAACAAACAATTCATATTTAATAAAAACCCTATTTTTAATGAAAAAATAGTGTCCTTCTTCCATTTACATTTGTCTTGTCAGCAGCAGCACATTTCATTTACAAAAAAAATCTAACTATAACCACACTAAGCTGATGGTAGCATTTACCTGAAGAGGAAAAAAAAATCCGAATACTAAGTGGCAATTTTAAAAGCATAAAACCCCATTCTTTCTTATCTGATTAGTCCTGCCCATCTTCATGTATTAAGGTTGTATACTCACTGCATTATCCTATTTGTAATCTTCAAACATACAGGGCTTTAGGACCAGCCTCTCTAGATATCAGTGACAGGCAAGATTCTATCCTGCTAAGGAAGGATTAGCGTCTTCCTGTTTCAGAAAGCAAGTGAGTGGGAATCGTGAAATAAATTAACATTGTCTGTCTCTACAAGTCACTGTGACTCTCCTTGGTTTAGTTCCTGTTGTTATTAAGGCTTTCATCTAAAGTATATCAGCAGAAAGAACAGAATAGAAATATAAATTGCTATTGGAACAGGCTGATGCTAGTGATGACTGATGACTTGGATTCATCACCTTTTAGTCACTAGACAAAGAAAGGAGGAGGAATGGAGGGAAATGGTACTGTAGTAATTAGAGATCCAGGTTCATTAGTAAAGGCTGTTTTTATGCAGTCTAAAAGATCACTCTGTACCACAAATCAAGAAAATATGCACACATGCAAAACAAGCAAGAAATTTTTCCATAACTTTATATATAAATATATGAAGTACAGTAATAAAGCAAGGAGAGATAATTGTATTACTGATTTAACTACTCAGTAGCTATGCCAAGAATGAAGTCAGTTTATTAGGTAACTTCTCACACTGGAGTAGCATCCAAATTTCTTTTGTATCATAGAATGTATTCTTTTAAATTATCAAGGTCACTCTTTAAACAGACTTTCTCTCCCTCTAGTTGTGCATGTATAAGACTTTAAAGAATACAAAAGGAAATGTGATTTTATTCAGTAGTCCCTTAAATACTGTCAAATTTGTCCCTGTTCAGTATAAACCAGACATCTGTCAAAGTGAATCAGCAACTGGCCACTCGCTGGCTAAAGAAAGCTGAGTCACTGCTTCTGATCTAACAGCAACATCCCACATCACATTCAGAATACACATCAGTGTGTTGTTTACCAACCTAAAAGGAAAATAAGTTATTGCCATGAGTCACAGAGAGAAGGGAAAAACCACAGAAATGAAGATGAATGTCTGGAGCCCAGAAGAACCAGAAACGATAAACAAAGCCCTGACACACAGAGAAGGCAGGAATCGAGTGCCAGGAAAAGACAAATACTGCTATAGATTCAGATGTCTTTCTCTGATAACAACCACAAAGATTAGTGTTTGCTGCCAGCTAAATCACAAAGAAAAATCTTCTACTGTCCTGTACTTCAGCCTGGATTATTAGATTGTATTGAACTGTATAATTAGGCTACCAGAAAATTAAGTATGGCAAAAGTTCAACTGCACTTCATACAAATATAAATACGCTAAATTAAAGGGTTTTCTTGCTGAAAATCAATAGTGATATAATCATGCATCTCTTCAACATTGAAGATGACATGTTTCCTTTCCATTAAAAAACTGCAGATTTGCCATGATTAAAGAATCAAATGAAAAAATATGAACATTTCAGAGCCAGGGAAGAAGGAACAGCTCAGCTTTGGTACCAGCAGACAGAAACTCATCACCAAGAAAATGAACTGAGGAAGGAGGGTGTTTCCAGCATACCAACTAAAAAGTATAATCAGGAAGAGGATTAAAAGCATGCTTGTTCTGAATGATTCATGAAACATAATTTCTGCTCTTGCCCGGGTAATTAGAAGGCTTTCAACTCCAGTTCAGAGATCTGGTTTGGGGCATTTTTTATTCTCAAAACTATTCAGCTAAAAGAGTTCTTCCTCCTTTCAAATGTTGACATCAAGGCAAGAGATGCAGAAATGCAAAATATGCTTTTTATCAATTAATAAGAGTCCAAGATTTTAAGTTCCCCAATACGAGTCAAGGGACAAGAAAAATCCAGATCACTTCAGGGTGAGTTTCTGAGAAAGCATCCTAAACTACAACTCCATGATACTCTTGGTTGGGAAGGAAACATATGAAAAAGGCAAACAATATGTAATTTTAAAGAATAGCTATAGGGCAAAGCATATTGCATTCACTCACATGCTTTTTTTTTTGGTCTGACTTTAGTTATTAAAAATAAAAAAGCAAACAAAGCATGATCAAAACGTTACCGCTGACTCTGCTTAATTACACACCTACTTGGAAATTCATGGCAACTCTCAGCACAGAAGTCTGATCTAAGTGCCTATGCTGGCAGACTTGACAAACAGGCTTATGAGACAGATCTGTTATTTCTGTGCTCTGTGATGGGCTAATTTCTTAATTTGCATGTGGCATTACATGTTAATGAATTTCTTACACAGGATAATGCACAAAAAATTCTAATATAAGTTGAGGAGCTTTCAGATGTAACATTGTCACTGGAACTCAGAAAAACAGAAAGCTGGTAACAAAATGAATGTCACAGATCTGTTAATGAAGCATGGAAAAGCTTCCTGAATGAATTAACTCAGTCTCTTGGGACAGGAAGAAAATATTTCTTCATACAACATCAGAGGGTCTGTCCTATTTTTAATTCTTCTCCAAGTTCTTTATTTTATTAAGTTTTGGTTGTTAGAGACTGTGTAAGTCTTTTTTTCATAAGGTATCCACTAGTGGGGTCCTTTCCAATTTCAGACTAATATTTTTTAATTCTATAGGTCTGGTTTTAAGAAGTTCCCTCATTTATTGGTGTTACCAAGTAACAAGTAAATAAGTATTGAAATTGCTAAATAGCTCTAAAACATGAGTAAACTTTTCACAAAGGTTTTATGTTTTGTAAAACATGCCCTGCTTTATTTTGCACAAACTGCTGAGCAACAGGCACAGCTTAACCCTTTTACAGGGTCTGGATTAAAAAATTACAAGAACATGAAATATCCTATATTCTCATCCATCATGTCAGCCATACAGTCACAGATCATTTTTCCATCACTTCTATAGGGTTTTGGACTCCAGAAAGATTATCCATAACAACATGTAAAGGGAAGAAAATCTGCCCATTCTCTAATCCTTTAAAATAATTGTTTACTCTGTTCTAAAACAAGGTGGTCTGCAAATCCTGTTTCCTGGAGCCTCTAGCAAACTGAGGTTAGGAGACAGGGGTTCAAAATAAGTTCCAATTTTAAGTTATTACAAGTCAGAGAGGCACTGAATGTTGCATAACTTCAATTCCTGGCTCCAGAGTACCCCTTTAGTAACACTTTGCTCCTTGGAATTTTTATATCTGTTTGTGTGTGTGTGTCTGAGCACACACAGAGCCTTCCAGCCAGCTGGGTTACATGAAGGTTATTAATCACACTCTCTCAAAACTTTTATGTTTTTCTTTTATGGTGGCAGAAGAAACATAGTTTTAGGCAACAAAGCTTAACAATCAAGATTTAATGAAAGGTAGAAAACTCAGCAATACATTTATTTGACAGTACTATTCTTGACCTCAGCAAAATTACATCAGTGACAGGTATAATGGACACTTTCTCTAGAAATCAGTAACTGAGACTTTTTTAAAGTAATAACACCAAACTTATTTTTCTGTTTCAAAACAATAAACAAGGCACACTTTCTCTAGAAATCAGTAATTGAATTTGTTTTTAAAGTAATAATAACAATCGTATTTTTCTGTTTGAAAACAATAAACAAGGGAAGTATGAAGCTTTCATCCTTCCCTGCTCTCTCCCAGAGCTGCGTTTCTAGATCTGACAGGATGTAGCCAGTGCAAAATATTCATTCCCTATTTAGTAGCAATAAAGCAATCAGAGCTGTTTCAAGGCTGCAAAGCCTTAATGGTCTCGGGTACTTAGAGGTGCATTTTTATGACTGTCTTCTCCCTGGCTCTGGGCACTGAACAGACATGAACTGTGGTGCTGTCCAGGGCAAGGAAACACTGCCTTCAGTTTAGAACAGGAGAACTGCAGGGCCCAGAGAATAAGGGTCCTGACCAATGTTACACATCCAGCTATCTGTGGCAGAATGGGGAGATTCTGGTTGAACCATCAAGTCCACAAATTAATGAATTAAGGAGACAGAATGAAAAGTGTTTTCTGACTCCACAAAATGTGGTAGGTTTACACACTAAGGGATGTTTATACAACACACTGCAGTGCAGTGGGTAACCCTAAAACTACCCTGGGAATATGAAACTACTTCCCATACAGCTCTGTCCTCTTGGATATAACCTACAGAGATGAGAGGCAGAGCAGTCTGGACTGTGCTGAAATTTATTTTGCCATGGAAATTGCTCTCAGTGTCTCAGACAAATTGTTTAAACCCAACCAAGCAACCTCAAATAAACTACTGCAATCTCAAATAAACTTGGGGGTGGCCTTCCAGCCTGGGACATGGAAGACCAAGTTGCTACTTTCTGCTCTGTATCACACATCTTCCTGCACCTTAGGAAAGCCAGAGCCTACCTTGTGTTTCAGTTCCCCAGCTTTAAAACAAGGATAGATTTGCTAAGGATAGGATTTTTCTGCCTCAGAGGCAAATTGAAATACTTCATACAAGTTCAGGGAGCATTGTGAGCATCACAGAGAAATACTACTTTGTTTTTTCCACAAATTTCTCCAACTCATTATTCTCAGTGAAAGACAACTTAGCACTGCACATTAAATCTTTGCATTTACTGTTATTAATCTGCTGCATTCTAAATGTAAATATATTCAATTAAACTTACATTGGATCTCTCTTTATGAATAATCTCTCATTTATTTTTCATATAAACAAACTTGAAATTCTTCTTTCCCTCAAGTTACTTATTTGTAGGCTACATTGGCATATGATACTACTTCCTAGTTACAATGTTAGCCACTCTGACAAAATTCCCAGCAACATTCTGTGTAAAACAAATTCCAAAAAGCAAACCAAAAGGAACTATAGGATGTTTTATAGCAAAAAAAAAAAAAAAAGGGGTAGAACTGTCCTGTAATAAGTACAATTCTAATTCATAGTTGCACTGAAGTGATACCCTTGATAAATAACTAGAGATCCCTCAGCCTGTGGCCTTCATCAAGTAAGGTCTTGACATTTACTTGCCCTGTCTGATGTGACAGAGCACTGATTAGCTCTCTTTGCTTTCTATGAACTACAGGGAATGTGCCACCCTTCCTTTCCATAGACTTCCTCTGAATTACCCTCTGAGATTCATTTCTCTCCCCCAGTACTCACAGAAATGTCTACACTATTCCTTTCTGCCCAAAAAATGATAACCTACTCTGATGTGTCTCTTCCACTGTGTCACTGCATTCATTATGCAGCACATCTCCAAATTCCAAGACAACAGGATGCTGGTCCAGACAACTTTTGGAAAACAGACTGTCTCTTCTAGCCCTTATAATAAAGCATCAAGGAGGACAAAGACATAGATATTGGAAAACAAATCCTGAAAGGTGCCTCTGTTATCACAGCCAGTGAAATATACATAGGGCACATTTAATAAATCAATCAATAAATGAACAAGTAAATAAAGAGTCACTCAGAAGCTCAATATGGCAGACAAGAACCAAAGAATGTCCTTTATAAATTTGTACCCCCTGGACTTTACCAGGTTTCCAGGGGATAAAAGTCTTAATATTTATAAATATTCATAAAGCCTCTTTATGGTGCATCCTTAGAACTGTGAACTGTGGTGCTGTCAGGGCAAGGAAACACTGCCTTCAGTTTAGAACAGGAGAACTGCAGGGCCCAGAGAATAAGGGTCTGACCAATGTTACACATCCAGCTATCTGTGGCAGAATGGGGAGATTCTGGTTGAACCATCAAGTCCACAAATTAATAAATTAAGGAGACAGAATGAAAAGTGTTTTCTGACTCCACAAAATGTATTAGGTTTACACACTAAGGGATGTTTATACAACACACTGCAGTGCAGTGGGTAACCCTAAAACTACCCTGGGAATATGAAACTACTTCCCATGCAGCTCTGTCCTCTTGGATATAACCTACAGAGATGAGAGGCAGAGCAGTCTGGACTGTGCTGAAATTTATTTTGCCATGGAAATTGCTCTCAGTGTCTCAGACAAATTGTTTAAACCCAACCAAGCAACCTCAAATAAACTACTGCAATCTCAAATAAACTTGGGGTGGCCTTCCAGCCTGGGACATGGAAGACCAAGTTGCTACTTTCTGCTCTGTATCACACATCTTCCTGCACCTTAGGAAAGCCAGAGCCTACCTTGTGTTTCAGTTCCCCAGCTTTAAAACAAGGATAGATTTGCTAAGGATAGGATTTTTCTGCCTCAGAGGCAAATTGAAATACTTCATACAAGTTCAGGGAGCATTGTGAGCATCACAGAGAAATACTACTTTGTTTTTTCCACAAATTTCTCCAACTCATTATTCTCAGTGAAAGACAACTTAGCACTGCACATTAAATCTTTGCATTTACTGTTATTAATCTGCTGCATTCTAAATGTAAATATATTCAATTAAACTTACATTGGATCTCTCTTTGCGAATAATCTCTCATTTATTTTTCATATAAACAAACTTGAAATTCTTCTTTCCCTCAAGTTACTTATTTGTAGGCTACATTGGCATATGATACTACTTCCTAGTTACAATGTTAGCCACTCTGACAAAATTGCCAGCAACATTCTGTGTAAAACAAATTCCAAAAAGCAAACCAAAAGGAACTATAGGATGTTTTATAGCAAAAAAAAAAAAAAAAAAAAAGGGTAGAACTGTCCTGTAATAAGTACAATTCTAATTCATAGTTGCACTGAAGTGATACCCTTGATAAATAACTAGAGATCCCTCAGCCTGCGGCCTTCATCAAGTAAGGTCTTGACATTTACTTGCCCTGTCTGATGTGACAGAGCACTGATTAGCTCTCTTTGCTTTCTATGAACTACAGGGGAATGTGCCACCCTTCCTTTCCATAGACTTCCTCTGAATTACCCTCTGGAGATTCATTTCTCTCCCCCAGTACTCACAGAAATGTCTACACTATTCCTTTCTGCCCAAAAAATGATAACCTACTCTGATGTGTCTCTTCCACTGTGTCACTGCATTCATTATGCAGCACATCTCCAAATTCCAAGACAACAGGATGCTGGTCCAGACAACTTTTGGAAAACAGACTGTCTCTTCTAGCCCTTATAATAAAGCATCAAGGAGGACAAAGACATAGATATTGGAAAACAAATCCTGAAAGGTGCCTCTGTTATCACAGCCAGTGAAATATACATAGGGCACATTTAATAAATCAATCAATAAATGAACAAGTAAATAAAGAGCCACTCAGAAGCTCAATATGGCAGACAAGAACCAAAGAATGTCCTTTATAAATTTGTACCCCCTGGACTTTACCAGGTTTCCAGGGGGATAAAAGTCTTAATATTTATAAATATTCAAAAAGCCTTTATGGTGCATCCTTAGAAATGCTCTTCATTTAAGCATTTAATTATAAGAAAGGCACAAGCAGGAAGAATTTGATTCTGGTATATTTAAATGAATCCATGATTAAGCACTGTATAAAAACTGTGAGGAGTGAAGTTTCTGTCATTTTTCATTATTTAATTTTTTTATATTCTTTCATTCATTATTACTGCATTGAGGTGAATATTTCCCATTCTGCAGCAAATCCTCACCCTTGGGATTATATATTTGCACAATAAATATAGGATTATCTTCACCTACAGGAAATGAGGAGATAATCTTTGTGCTGCA
Source organism: Emberiza elegans (assembly GCA_024865655.1). NCBI lineage: Eukaryota > Metazoa > Chordata > Aves > Passeriformes > Fringillidae > Emberiza > Emberiza elegans. The sequence goes on along the minus strand of JALJVW010000241.1, from coordinate 27,571,777 downwards.
CACTCTGTAAGTGACATTTTATTGTTAATGCAGTCTTTTTTCCCATTGAGGCAAGGAGAAAACGACAGCAATTACTGTCCTTTCTGAACTTTTTTTCCTAGTTATGGTCAATTTTTGTAAAAAACAAATAAAGTTTCAGCCAAAGCTGATGGAAATATCTCTGCAGCCAGAAAAGCTCTGTAGCATCTCTCATGCTTGTACTGGGGAAGCTTCAAACTCCTGGCAGGAATTAGTTTTGAAGTTGATGAGCACAGGAGCCAAATAACATGATCAAGTTTGCCTGGCTGAGTCAGTCCACATGCACTGACTACTAGTGATTGCATTATACTGAACCTACACAGCATCTTTGGGGCATTCTTAATCCTCAGAGGAGACAAATAGCACAGTAGGACCATTTGAAAAATGGCCAGACAATACTGATTTAACCAATGAACATCTGCAATGTGAACTTCTCTGTTTTCATAGAGACAGGTAGTATTATTTATTAACTTGGGCAAAACATAACCAAAGCAAAACCAAAATGCACTCCTGTCCTAAAACCCTGTGAGGAAAGCAAATATAAAGACTGATCCAACTCTGTGATTTGAATCTCTCTGATCTATGCTGAGAAATGAGCACATCACCCTCTAAAACTCACATGGACTGTGAAATCTGCAGCCTTTAAAATACTCAAAATTTAATTTGACAAGGTCTTGAGCAGCCTTATCTTCACTGGCCCTGCTCTGAGTAAGGGATTGACAACAGAATCTCCAGAAATTCCTTCAAGACTAAATTATCTTCTGATTCCTTTTCCACCTCTTAGAATTAACTCTTCACTTGGTTGTCTCAACCAAAGCATTTCACTTTTAAGTTACCACTTGAAAATGCAACCACAGACCTTATTATTCAAGGTTTCTTTTCCTACATCTCTATTTCCATTTCTTTTAAAATAACAAAGTGACCAGGGCTGAAGTGTTTCAAATTACCACTCCTCACTAATACCAAGAGAAAGCAATTTCTTAGGACTAATTTAATGCACTTCTGAATCCTGTAATTTATTTTGATTCTGTGTTCTCTCTTCCTTTCCAGGCTCTCTGCCAAGGAAGTTAAAGAGGGTCTTTCTGGCTCGATTTCCAATCTTCTTCAGTTTTTTGTTTTGTTTGGGGTTTTTTGGGGAGTGGGGAGAGGGCTGAAGTCTACAAACATAGGTGGATTCATGGCACAGGGCCAAGCTGCAGTCATTTAGGGAGGATTAAGCCATGTGAAATGTATTAAAGTAGAGAAAGCAGAGAAATTAAACACCTCTTACTGTGGCAAAGCATCCTTTGAGAACAAGGATGTCGACATCTTCTAGGACAGATACAGGGAACAATATTTCCTAAGACAGAAGTATTTGTTTCTTCAAGAGTGATCTTGTGAAGAGAGATCTTCAAATGCTCAGGAGGAGACCCAGAGAGTTTTACCTTCATGGCTGCAACCTTGTAGTAGACAAGATGCAAGGTATAACTTCTGGGCCATTTTTAAAAAATGGGCAGAATGGGATCTGAGCCCAAAAACAGGGGCATTATGAATTAAAGAAACTTCCTTATCATCATGATCTGTACAGCAATGAGCACTGCAGCCTGGTCCCTGAGGCACTGCTGAGAGCATGTGGGCTCTGGAGCCAAGGCTGCCTGTCCCCAGCAGAGCATTATGGGCTGGGCATCAGGGCATCAGCAGCTGCCTGCCCATTCTCTTAAGTGCCAAGCAGGCACAGACAGACACACAGACACAGCAAGGGCACCACTCAAACCTCATTTTCCAGGTCTAAGGTTATCCTGGAGCACACATCATCTACAGCCAAGCAATGACCCATAAAGGGAGGGCAAGAGCAAAGCCTACAGCTACCTCCTGATGGCCTTTGTAGGTATGCCAGCCAGGGAGGGATGCAAACCTCCACACAAAAAGACAAATGCTTTCATCTGAGCAGCAAGATGACATCTGATATTCTGCATCTACAATTCCATATCTTTTGGTCTGTTTGCTGTCCAGAGAAACTCTTCAGAGACAGTCACTGTTCATCACAGAAAACCTACAAAATTCAATTACATGCCATTGGCCCATAGGAAATTTACAGGTGCTCCATTCAACCTTCACAGGAGGAACCACAAGAAACAATTTGATCAGCATTTTTTAAATTGGGTTCAAGTCTTCCTTCCTAATACTGTATTAAAGAGGGCAGGTTTTTTCAGTAAAAAAAAAAAAAATTAGGAAAAAAAAGGACACAAAACAAAGAATTTCAACACTAATTATCTGACCTCACTTGTCACAGTATCAGAGGCTGGGATACTAAGCTCTCTGAAAATGCTGATTCTCAGTAATGTGTCTTAAAGGGGAATGTGAGCTGCCATGGATCCTCATCTTCATTTACTGCAAGTAAGAGAGCAAATCTACAATTGGAACATGTCTAAGAAGGTGGATTGTCACCTGCCTAAATCTTCTGATCCAACCAAGGCTATTCCTACTACCACCCTGCTGCTGAAAACAGAAGAGATAAATGGGAAGGACAGAACTCTCAAGCTCACATTTAGCTCAGAATATATTAAAACAAGATGAAGGTGGTTACTTCTACGTTGTTTTTTCTAGAGATGGGGATTTCTACTGATTCTAGACCTGAATGAGCAGTAACTGCTCTTCACAGGGTAAGACACTATCTTAGGCAGGTAAAACTCCTATATATATCTGCACTCCTTCAGTTTTGAAGTTGCCCTAACCATCCAAAGTCAATTGTTTTAATACTAATGCATTCTTTACATCCCATGTACTAATGAATATAAACAGAGGAAAAATGTGGTGCAGAAAGGAAAACGCAGCATAAGGAAGCAGGATCATTAGAATAAGGGAACTTATGACTGCCCTCTAAATTAACAAATTACATGATAAACTTTCTCAGTTTGCTCTGTCTATCCTGAAAAGATGATATAACACCTTTTTTGGTTTTTTGACGTGGAGTAGTGTAGGTAGCCTTTGCAAATATATGTATGTATTATATAAGTGGCCTTTGAGTCCTAGTAAAATATATCTGCATTGTAATCAAATGTCTGTGTATAGGCCTTGCCCCAGTAGGTCCCAGTTATTCTTGATGGGCTGCAGCTGTGATGTCCCTTCATTGGGCTGCAGCTGTGGCCAGTCAAGGTAACTGGGATAAAAGGGGGTGGGCTGGCCAGTCAGGGAGAGCCTTGGAGGATCCTTGACTGAGAAGATCCTGAGTCTGAAGCTGTGAAGATCTGCTGCCCACAAGAGAACACCGAGAAGGTACGGGACTCTTGAACTATGATAGATACAACAGAGTAGAAGACAGTTAAAGGATGGTTCAAGGGCATGAGTAGTAAAATGCTCTATAATACTTAAACATTAAAAAAACCCATTTAGAATAGTGATTGCAAGTTGCTGTTAAAAAAGAATGATCACTTTAAAAAGTGAACTCTCAGTAGCATCCTGTATTTGTCAAACACTGTTCTTTCAGTCCTTGATATTGATTAGTATTCCACTTGAAGGAGGAGATAATGAAGTAGATTATTTTTTCTGCAGTGCACCTGACACAATCAGAAAAGCTGACACAGAGTATTTTCCTACTTTCCAATTTGTCTGCCACACCTATTTTATTTTCTTTGAAGGCCACAGGGGAGAACGAATGGGAATTAAATTAAGACATTCCAGAAAATAACTGAGAGTGAGGTGCATTTCAATTCTACACAAGACACGGGAGGGATGAATAATATAAAGCAAAACTCAGATGTCTTACCCTCTGCTAACTATGAAAATACAGAGTTAAAGTTAGTCAAGTGGTCTTCTGTGGTTTGCTAGTCAGTAAATGCTAATATAGTAGTGCAGATGTTCCACCAAAATAACATGTTTCTCACTTTAGAGATATTTTTCTTCTGACTACATATGCACACACAAAATCTCAGCCTGTTCATGTATCAAAGATGCCTGAATAAGCATGTAAGTAACTGTGATTGTTAATTTATTCACAGAACAAAGAGCAGACAATGATCATATGCAGCTCCTCAACTGGAAAGCACCTGGGGCTGGATGACAAGGAGAACCCTTGGTGAGCTGCAGGACCACACAGCCTTGGAGAGGCTCAGCCTATGAATCCTTCATTTATGTTCTGTTCATGCAGCTGCTGTCCAGCCAAGTGCTATTACATGGCCATGCACTCCTGGCTTCCCAAAACACTTGTCTATTAGGCCAGCTGCAGAGTAAAATAAGCAGCTTTGGCACCTGGAACCAGAGCCCACCATATTCCCAGTCCATTCTCCCTTGCAGCAGGGCAACAGCAGTGAGATGAGCCCAGCAGGACCCTTGCAGGGGCACAGGTGCATTCAGAGAAACACACAAAAGAACACACTGGTGTGGACAGCATAAACCAGGAATGTGGGAGACAGAAAATGCAAAGGATTAAAATGCATCACAGTCAGGGGAACATTTTGTTTCTTTCCATCTTTAAGCTTTCCTAATGAGCCCAACTCTGGCTTTGTTGACCTCAGCCCTGCAGCAGAGGAGAAATTTGTTTGCTAGTGACTGTAGCTGCTTGACTGCCAAACAGAAACAAGACTCCTTGGGAAAGGGAGCAGAATCCCTGCTTCCCAGCACGCATTTAGGGGATCACAAACCAGAAATATAGAAATTTATTTGCATTTATTTCTTGACTAGTATGCATGTCTTTTGATGAATTAACAGAGCCACTTATAATCCTGTGTTGGCTCTGGAATCCAGCATTTTTAATCTGAATAACAAATTACTAAATATTAAATAGCTGGTCATGGGCTTTGAATCAGCCATGGTGAGAAAAGCCCTCCCATCACAGGCCTTGCTTTGCTATATTAGCACAAGTACCTGCTGTTTACTCTCCATTTTCAAATTTGCTACTATTTGTGCAGTTCTAGGGATTACCCAATGTTCTCCCACACTTGGGATGTTTGAGTTTCAGATAGAGAAGATAACCTTTCCTTAGAATTCCCTTGAGCATTTAAAAGCATCCTCCTGGCACTCTTACAAGGTAAGTCTTATTTAAGTGTATTTTTAGGCTGCTAGATGTACAAAAGACACCTTTACTTGGTAGGTATTCTGCTTCTAAACACACTGTTTGATGTATTCTGTGGCCTACCAGCTTTTCAAACCTACATGTGACACTTGTGTTTACCAGTATTTGAAGAAGCAATCCATGAGAACAAAAGCTTGCCCTGAGAGTAGCTGCTTTCTGGTACTAGGAAACGACTGAGAAGAACATTTGTGTTTCGAGGTTTAGCATAAAAGCAGTCCTCGAGCCTGATCTAAAGTGTACAATGTTATTCCCATATTAGTGTGGTGCTCAACCCTGATCCTTTTCTTCCTGCAGCAGGCTCACACTGAGTCTACCAAATCAGCAATTCTGGCAGGAGCTGGGCAGCCCCTTCCAGGCAAGGCTTGCAGGGCTTGAGAGAGGCTGTGAGCATTTTCCTTTCCAGAGGCCTCTCCAAGTCTCATCCATGTTTCACATTATATATAATGACTATGAGCCAAAAGCCAAGAATATCCAGTCTGAGCAGGAATTTTGCCATGTCCAAGAATCAACCATGATTCCTCTCCCCAGCCTCTACTCACAACTCAGCTTTTCTCCTGGGCTGCTCTGACCTTCATCCCTTCCAGGGAAGTTGAATTTCAGATAGTTTTTTTTTTGGTTTGGGATTTTTTTTACGTGAACTCTGATGTTGTTGAGAATTGATATAATAATCTCTTCTACCAAAGACTGGCCAATTAACAATAGCTAACAAGACATTGTATTCTGAAGATGGATTTCTTCTTCTCCCTGTAAAAAAACTCAAGGATTTTTTTTCATCTTTTTACAAAATAATTCTCAAAATCATGTGCTAAGGACAGGGTAAAAGCATAAACAAGTTTATATTTACCTGACATTCCAAATAAATCTCAACATACTGCAGCTGCTTAGCTATAAATAACCAACTCCAGCAAACCTTTTTTTCTTCTGTTATCTTCAAACAATGCCCAATTGTCTTTTCCAAACTAAAGAAATTTATCATCTTTTTTTCAGTTTTGCCATCAATTTCTTCATTACCTTTTCCCACAGTACCCACTGCATAGTCTGCAAGTATGTGAGGAACACATTACCAACCATTGAACAGCCAGTGTTTGCTCCAGAGTAAGTCAAATCACATCCCTTTCAGGTCATTTTACTTGTCAATTATCTTGCAAAATTGCACTTGCATTTTTATTCCTTCTAAAAAGCATTCACATAGTGAAGTACTGCATTAATTACACATCAGGCTGTGTTGAATTACTCATGTGGCTGGAACCACATTTGTGTTGTGTTATAATGTTTCAAAAGTGATCATGCTGCGTTAAGCTGTACTCTAAAACAAAGTGACATTTCTGAGAAATGTGAAATAATTTTTAATAAAAAGTATTTTCTTAGAAATGTGACTATGTTCTAGATTAACTTTCAGGTACATTAGAAACACACAGGAGAAGCATGGAAAATAAAAAGAAATTGAATTTAAATATTCCTTAAAAAATTCATTCTGTAATATATAAGAATATTTCACAGAATTCACACTTTACATTTTAAATGCCTACTAAAACATTCCATTATGGCTATAGTGTTGCTTCTATAAGATACAGCCTCTAAAATAACTTTCTAACACATAGCTTTAAAAAAGATTTTTAAAAAAGAGGGCTTTAAATTCTTCTAAATGGACAATCAGGACACATAAGCCAAGCAGAAATTCTTTTCCTATTCCCTTACCAAGACTCTACCTTTGGTGTCACCAACAGATCCAGAAATGAGAGACGATCATGAAGACAGCCATAGGTCTTTAGCCTTTCACACATTGATAAGTTAGGAGAAGAGACCTATACCCTCTGTCCCAAGCACTTCTGCAATATTGTTCTTTAGGAGGAAAGCCTTCACCAGCTACAAGGCAGAGAGAGGCATGCAGAGATCAGCCAGTAGCCTGCTGACCACAGGATTCCAATTCTACCTACACATCAGCTTTATTTTGATCAATTTAAAATACCAGGGTCTCCTAGCCCAGCAAGTGCTCTGGCCAAAGAACAGTTAAATATGCAACCTGAAATAGCCTGACCTCAAATCCCACGTTCACTAAAACAGCAAAGCAAGCCTAAGTGCCACTGATGGTTAGACAGAAGTAGCAGGTAAATATCAGTCTCCTAAAGAAATTCTGTTATAGGCCTGGGTATCTATTTCTATTTCAACAAACAAATTGGCTTTTTCAGATCAAAAGAATTCTTTTACTTGTGTTTTTAAGGGGCTATAGAAACACTTGAACTGCTTGAACAGAAAACATACATTTCCCTGCTTCCCAGCAAAGTGTGAAGTTCTGTAGGAAACCACCTCTTCTGCTTTTTCAGAAAAAAAATAAGAGCAACAAGAATTTCTTTAAAAGGAATAAAGCATCTTTGGAAACAAGTTAACATAAGTTAATGCCTAACAGTATTTGACAGTTAAGAAAACAGATGGCCAAACCTACCTCTTTGTACTCAAGTATCAGTGTTAAGGGGTATGAATGATCTGATTTGAGAGTAGTGAATACTTAATACCTGAGCTTGTCCACATACTACCTTCTCTCCTAATTTGACTTGGGTTAATACCACTCTTCAATAAAGGCAGAAACACTGACATGAAGGATGCTGAGCATTGTTACCATTACTACTAATAATCTACTAATCTATTAAACCTAATCTATTAAAAGTAGAATGCCCCCAGTCTCACTAGCTTAGAGCAGCAGCCACTCCAATAGATCATATCCCAGAACGACAATTGCTCCTCATGTTCCACATGACAAATTCTGTATTCCTTCTCTTTTGGCAGAAGTTGGTTTCACAACATCCCTATTTCTCTTGAGGTATATTGGGAGCTTGAAAGGAAAGCCAGAAATAGTGGTGTTCCTCCTTGGCAGTTAGCCCCATCTGAAAAAAGTAGTAAACTAATTTCAAACCAGCAAGACATTTATCACATATCACAGTATACAGTTTTTAAATCAGATATCCTGTTGTAGCAAGGGTGAACCAAGCCTTCCTACAGAATGGAGAAATTTTCTCCCAGGGACACAGCCAGGGTGTCAAACTCATCCCTTCACCAATCCAGAGCCCTCTGATCAACACCCAGACTCCTCAGACGGGGCAAGAGGAGCTTGGGTACCCACAAATACAAACCACAAGAGCCATGAACCTTCTAGAGAGTCCAGGTACAAACTGAGTCTACAAAGCATCCCAACTGGGTCACACAGCAAAGAAGAAAGGAGGCCAGAAATGCTCCCTTGTAACTGAATGGATCAGTGATCACAAAGGCCTCAGGAAGCAAGGACCCTGAGCTCAGCACTCTGATCCAAAGCAGGCAGAGGAACCAGCATTTGATCAGGTCTCCCATCATCTCAGTGTCCTGTGCATGAACAGGGGCAAAAATCTGGACTGAGAGGAACTTTGTATACAAAAACTTCACCCCCTGCATGGAGTTAGAAACTATTTCAGTAGAGGTCATGAGAATCTTCTTGTTACCTGAATATTTAACTCACTTCTTGTGCTTGGTACTCAAAATGGCGGCAAAGGAATTTTCTTCTACTTTAAATCAAGGTTTTAGGCACAGCCTTTATGTTCTCTGAACACCTTTACCAGCCTCTAGACTGCTGCATTTGAATAACCATCATAATGTGTCTTGTGCACCAGGCATAGTTATCTTTAATTTTAATCTCTGATTGAAATTAATTTTATGAGAAATTTAAAAGAGAGAGGAAACTTACTAAAGCACTTGATAATATTTAATTTGCAAAGAATTAATTTGATTAATCTTGAGAAATATTTCGCGCTCAGCTTTTTATGCTAGGTATTGTTGGATTTTTCCTCTTTTGGGGCGAGGGAGGAAGGGGAAAGCTACAAGAATAAAAAGAATCTTCATGATCATAAGTATGTCAAGAATCCTCCATGAAATAATAACATCTGAAGAGTTCCAGGTGAAAAATAATTGTGATATTTGTTCATTGAGGATACAATAGCTGAGTTTAAGAATTAAATATGACAAGGAGTTATGTTATACTGTTTCCTTTAAAAAAACCCAAAATAATAGTAACAAAAAATGCCAAGAAGAATAAAATTATTTTGCTTTTCACAGAAAAAGGATTATATGTAAATTCATTAATTGGAGAATTCATTCCACATGGTTTAGCTCTACAGGACATTCCTGTTTGAAATAACAAATGTTCAAGCACCTAATTACAAATGTTGCTATAAATAAAGTACTTTGGGCAACTATTTTAATCATTATGCTAAATAACTACAGTAATCATTATACTTTGAACATGCTGAAATGTGGCAAGTGCTCAGATTTGGTACCCTTGCATTTTTATTCTGCATGTGGAATAAAGTGCTAACAAATATTTAACTTAGTGAATTGCCTTCAGTTATAATTTTTTTTCTTGCACTGGCATATTCAATCCCTGATTCATTTCAAGTCATATTTATTCCACACTGAGCTTCCAACAATAATATCATTATACTGACAGCTCCTATCAATTACTTCTTTTTAGAGCTGTTAATTTTTGTGCTGTAAACATCATCAATAATCACACAGGAAAAAAAAACCAAGAAAACCCTGATAACCATTATCTCTCCATTCTGTTTTCTTCTTTCCATCACTATTGCTACACAGACAATAAATTCAGAACAAAGTACAAGCAACGTTTGAAGTGAAGCCCTTCCGCCTCTGCAATTCATATTACATTTTTGTAGCTGCTTCATCCTTCCCCACCCTCAGGATTTCTCATTTCTGTGCTGAATCCCACTCTGACTTCTAGATAAGGTTAGCAACTAAACTCTAACAAAAAAAACAAAAGCACACATCCTGTCACTTGTAAAAGCGTTAATCAGGAAATCCATGACTGATTGACAGCCGTATTTCATACAGCTCCTGTGACCCTGCACCTGATCAGGGCTAGGCTGCTCTGGGGCCATGACCTTCCCTGCACCCTACCCCACCATTTTTGCTCACATTTCATGCCTTGGAATAGAATTTGAGTTTCTGTGTGGAAACACAAAGGATAGAGGATGTTGAAATTAGAGAGGTGTGGCTTTCTCTCTGAAAAGCCACAGGGGAGGGGACCAAGTGCAGCAGCAGCAGCGAGTGGAACTGCACTCATGGCAGAGCACGGCAACTACCCCAGCACTGCCGGAACACTGAGACTGGCACAGCACCGTGGCAGGGCCGGGGAGGGTCTGCACATTCCACTCTTGCAGAGTACCTTTCAACAGATGTCTGCATGAAAACAAAGAAAGAAAGGTATGAAGCCCCAGATCTGCTGGAACAAGTACACCAAGAGGATGGCAGAACACAGGAAGAAAGCTGTAGGACATGGGCTGCTCCGCAGCTGCAGAAAAATTAGAGTGCAACATTCTGTGACCATCTGATGCAATACAATAATTTAAAATTAGCACTCTTGGGGAAAAATAATGGAAAAGTTGCTTGGGGTGTTTTCTGAACAGCTAAGACAGAGGAAGCATGATAGTTTCAAAAAAGATACTGAATTGTGAAACCTATCCTTGGATCAGTCTTCTACACACTCAAGGTTCCCCTGGGCATTGCTGTTTCATCCAAATCAAGTCACAAAACACCTTTTTTATGTTCTTGACATTCAGTAAGTCACTTCCCACTTGGATCTTACGGGACTCTGGAGCACAAGGAGGAGCCCGCTTGAGACTCAGATAAAACCAAATACTCCTTGAAAATGAGGTTTCAGAATAGGAAAAAACATCCCTCAATACCGTTTCTTCTAGATAAGAATTACTCTGGCATTGGTTCATTTCTGTACCTTTGTTACAGTGATTTTATATAAATACCTATATATCACACTCATCTTTTTAAAAAGACCCTAGAAGCTCTGCATTCCATATTCCACATCCTTCTTATCTATAAGAACCTTTCTGCCAAACAGCTACTATTAAAACAAAAAGCACCAATCTTACACAATTTTAATGTTATCCAAATAATTTGCTATTGTAACATTGCAAACCCTTATTTGTTTTGCATGCATTTAAAGGAATCCATAACAAGTTTTTTTCTACTTAGCTTGTTTTGCTCATAGTTAAAAGAAGTTAGAGAAATTCACCAAAGCAATAATTATTGTTATTGTCAGATGAGAAAAACAAGGGAAAATAAGAATAACCACCTCCAGAGACTTATTTTGCTGCCCAAGTGGCCTATCTGCTGTGTAGTCTTTGATGAGTCTACCACAACCAGCACCAGGCAGCCCTTTAACATGGTGTTTGAATGTCAGAGACTATTTAGAACATGGAAAAGCAGGGATGGCTCCAGCTTGTTTCTTTTTGGTTTGCAATGCAGCACGCAGTCTCCACTGACTAAGGTGATAAAACTATAAAACATCGTGACAAATTGACTGAATTTTACAAGCTTTCCCAAAGTGCTTTTTCATATTGTTTAAAGCTTTCCAGGGAAAACATGTTGGCAGTATTAGCTGAGCAAGGTACTGACATGCACAGCATTAAAAGGGAGATAATACAGTGCTCTCTGTGCTAAAAAAAGCCTTATTCTCCCAGCCTGTAAGCAATCTGCTTCTCTGTGTGTCTTGGATGGCTCCAACGGAGGAGAGTAGCTGCAAGCAGCTCTAAATAGGAGCAAGCAGAAGCATGTGTGATAAACAGCTACTCCTCACAGCTTTCTTCCCTCTGGTATTTCAATCCTTTCACAACCTCACAGGAGACAAGCACTTTGACACGGTCCTATTCAGGGCATGTGTGGTTTATATTCCTTCTTCAGGCTCTGCACAGCACCTTGTGGTGTTTGGTTACCTTCTGCACCAACAAGTGAATTTCTTGCAGCAAAGCCTTTCCTCGTTCTTTCTTGAGCATGGTAGAGCCCTCCGGATGTATCTTAAGATTCCTTAAGTTTGAAAGGGAAGGACAACTTAAAAAAATATGTGAATGGGATAACACATTTCTGCAAATTTGGTGACAACATAAGAAGTAGCTCTATAGGCAGGCTCAGGACATCATTCCAAGAGGCTGCAGTGCTACAGCTGGGTGAAACACAAGTGTAAATTGTCTGCTTGTATTCCTGCTCTCCTTCACAATGAGATACTTGAAACCAAGATATAAAATAAAAATAGACAGAACCATGTTCTTTACTGCACTTTTCCTAAGCATTGCTATATATTTCAACTGTTGAAATACATGCTTGGAAGTCCAAATGATGAGCCAAATATGCATTCTCACTCATACTCCAATACTCAATCCATTCTAAAGCTCTTTTCTGAACCACTCAGATGTTCACCATCTCAGCAACACCACTAAACCAAAATCCTCCTCCAGTCTGGCAATACTTTGGCCTATACAGTTTAGAACACCATTTGCTTTGTGGAATTTTTCAGCTAATTCAACCTACCATTGCTTTTTCCCACGACAACAGTTATAGAAGGTATACATAGCAAAGCATTAAGTAACTGCCTGGCAAAAGCATGCTTTGTATCTTGGATGAATAAAAATGTGAGTATATTATGCCCAAGAGCTGCAGAACCAAAAAAAATAAAAAGAAATTAAGAGATAACAAATTACAGACAACTGATTTTTTTTTCTTTTGACTTCACCATTATCTGAGAAATATTTTAATTTCTTAACCTGCTAAAAATATTTTCCAAATTATGTTGGGAAAAAATCTGCTTTTTTTATCACCAATTTGTTCATGAACAAGCTGATCTTTCTTCCAGGCAGAAATTATTTTCTGCTACCCATACTCACTATCTCACCTGTCTGCTTGCCTCCACACCAGGGGTCATGAAAGGATTGCTACAGAAGAGAGTAAAAATCGGGTGAACTTGTTCCCTGCTTCAACCTCCTACTCTCAGCTCAGGAAGCCCCAGTTTTCAGACTAGGACCTGGATATGGTTTCTGTGCATTTAATTACTCTCAGTACTTTTCTCTCTCATTAACTTTCCAAGCCATCCCTGTACTGATGTAAAATCTTACTTCTGCAGCAATCTGGAGCAAGAACAGCCACATTCTCTCATGTGTTTCAAATTCATCACCTACTACTTTCACCTGGTGAATGTGCCTGCATTAGAAGAAACAGTGAGCAGATAATCCACCTCCATCTCAGTCAAGGTTTTGGAGATTTCTATCATATTCTTCTACAGCTGTCTCTTTTCTGCAGAAACTCCTTCAAATTATTTGTAACTGGATTCAAAAAGTGCTGGTGTCATGGAGAGAAGACAACATGCCCTTTTATTTCACCATCTGAAAAAACAAAACTGAAAAAAAAATTTTAAATGTTTCTACATAACATAAGCACAACTGTCCACTAGATAAATTGGCACACTGAGGTGGGAAAACGAATTTTGTTTACTTCCTGATTAGAACCACGTTTGTATTAGGCAAAAAGCATTAGGCATGTTATCTTAATAACCTGCTTGATGACCTGTTTCCAGTGAGCATTATGGTTCCCACTTTGGCTAGAAGATTCTCAAAGAGGACTCCCAAATGCCAGAGAACAAATAAGGCTCTCAGCCAGTGATCAGGCAACAATAAGCAGAGAGAAAACTTGGCTAGGCTAGCATGGTGGTATGGGGCACTTCAAAATTTCTGGAAAGACAAGCCTAAGTCAGCTCTTAAGAGTTGATGCACGCTTTCCTTCTTTATGCACCTAATATAAATAAGGTGTAGATGTATGCATCTATATGGCTGCACAAAAACAAATATGTCTTCCTGCAGAAACTAATTCTTAGTGAAAGGTTGTTCTAAAGTGTCTCATTTCTGTTCTGAATTTGCTATTTACATCTTTAAACTAACTTCACCATAGAACTAGAGGTTCTTTGCTTCCTTCCCCCATCATCAAAACAGAAAAATATTTTCAAGAAATCAAGAATGTAAGTGCCTTTAGAAAATATAAATACACTGTAAATGGAATCATCTACTAGCCTGGAAATTACATGTCTGAGAGGGAAAACAAGCACCTAATGCAAAACATAATAAATGTTTGTCTAGAAAAAGCATATGAATATTTGATGCTTGAATCTATTTCTTTTTAAATTACCTCCAACACACTATTTACTTGGGCATGCTGAAATTTCTCTGAGATCTTTTTTAAGCCCCCATTAGCCCTCCTCACAGTAAAACTTGCTGGAGAGAGAGATCTGTCATCCCCTTCATTGTCCTTGTCCACTGCAAGGAGGTTGGGCTAGAGGAGTTCAGAGGCCCCTCCCAGCCCAAACTGGTTTCTGGTTCTGTAACTGTTGAATGCAGTGTTGTCAATGGCACTGAAATAGAAGGATTTATGCAATCCAAATCACAATCTCTATGTTCCAGACAAAGCTAACCTGGCCTGTCTTCCTATACTCTTACATTTTCCATTCCCTAAGTGTTTTTGTTTTCTAGCAATACTCACTGAAGTATAACACAGAAGACATATCATAGGTATGCTGAGTAGCTGACAAATACCCTGCTCTTATACAGGAGATTTGTCTTCTAAAGTTGTTCATTCCCAATGCCAAATGTTTACTAATAAAGCCTTTGGGAAGCGTGTCTTCCTTTTAAATAATGAAAATATACATTCCCAAAGCTCAGAAGGAATGAACAAATTAAGGAAACAACTAGTTAAGCATCTCTCATCTCCATTAAAAAAAACTGTGTGCTGCAAAGTAGCATCTGCAGAAAGAGGATGCCCCCTTCTTTCCCACTACGTGGTTCCCATTGCAGGATCTGCAGGGCTTGATATAACTGTGTTACCATGAACTTCTCTGTGTCATTAAATATGATAATAAAAATTAAAAGATGCCTCTGTACTTTGTGAATATAACTGAAGAAATTATGAATATTTTTCTTCAAATAGGACCTTAGGGTGCAAATTCAGCTCAGCTGTAAGTGCATTTAAGTGTATGGAATAATTTCAAGAATAAATTTGTCCCACTATCCAGAAGGGTGCTTGCTTTTGAATTAGGACAATTGAGTGCACTCATCCTGTCCACAGATCCATTAGTCAGTAGTTATGACAGCCCATAAGCAAAATCCATTATTAGCACATTTACTGAAAATGCAGTTTTTCACTTGCAGAATCAGTAGCCATGATCTTAAAACTACTAAAAGAACACTGAAGCCTACTGAAGAAAATAAGACCTAGTTTTAATTTCAATTTCAAAAAGGTGATACATATGCAGGGTTAAAGAGGGGGTTCTCAGAACATGCTAAAATTTAAGAAAATCTCACTAAAACAGTTTATTTCATCAAAGCCAACTCCATATTTCAGAATAATAAAAAGGAGAAGCTTCCCTGCTGGATCTATGTAAAATTCTCTGTGCCACAGTGCCAAGTGGTGGCCAGGCACTAAAGCAGAATTAACCAATTAGCAAAGTGCTCCATCTGGTACAGCCTGGACTTGCTGTGTCTGCACACCTCATGTTACCATGACAGAAACTTCTAAAGGGACAACTTTAGCAAGAAAGCCCCTCATGCTCTGAAACACCTTTCTTTTAATCTTTTCTACACACAAAACCAAACATGGTCACTTTACAGGAAGCCAGAGCATTCAGAGTTGGACGGTTCCCCTACCATGAAAGGGCTTTTTTATATAGGCTTTGCTATAAGTTAATTCAAATGTTCTTCAGCTCTGAGAAGTAGAATACAATCATATATCCTTTGAGAAATACAGATCAAGACAAATGGTTTTAAAGTATTGAAGTAAATAGAAATCCATAGACTTTAACATAAATACATCCAATTTCCCATACTCCAGATTTCACTAATTATTTATTGCAAGAAACCAACAGAAGATTCCAGCCTAACAGCTCTGGATAACAACCTCTTATCCTCAAAAGGCAGCAGAAGCACAAGCTTCCTGCGGTGCCAGTTTTGCACTGCTATCAGCTTAGAAATGTATCCTTATTTTTGAAAAAGTAGATTTTATATTGACGCTGACTTTTGTCATTGCTGAAATTGCTAAGCTGCATTTTAATTAATAGAGACAAGCCAGTAACATGGATAAAAAACCCAGGGGAGACTGGACTGCTGGCCAAACAACAAGGTTTCACAACTGCTCTGACTCATCCAGAACATGAAATGGAAGCCTGGAGATTAAAAACCTCAATGCCTCATCTCTTAAACCACCTATCTCCCTCCCAATTTGCATAATGTGAAACAGAACTCAGAATTAAGCATTCGTGTCTCTTCTGCAAGAACAACAAGCCTATAAATCAAAGTCTCTTCACTGTGTCTGCAATTTGCAACATCTCAGTAGTCTCATTCCCTGTAAGGATGTGATATGGAGGCCCTGCCCAGAGCAGGATCGCTGCAGTGCGGCTCTGGGGAGGACGGGGAACATGCTCAGGCCAGAGGAGCCTGTGGGAAGGAAGGCACATCCCTCCTTGCACTGAATGTAGGCTATGCCAAACTGGGAGAGACAGTCCCCCATTCTTAACAGGGGGGACACAGCCCAGGCTGAGCTGTCAAAATTGTATCTGTTTCCTTCCTTACTATCATCATCACACAATCTGCTTTTTCAAAACTAAATTAGCATGGACTCCGTGGAACAAAGCTTCTGCTATAGGTAAATTATCACTAGAAATGCCTATAAAATTCCTAAGACCAACTTGATCAGTGGTGACAAGATACTGAATTATTTTCATTACTGTATATTAAAATGTATAGAAAAAATTATATATTAACATAAAAATAATTTTAAATATAAGATTCTCAAGCATAAACTGACCTTGCATTTGAATTAAGTAAATATAAACAGAGACACAGTGTTTTCTTTTTATGACAGAACAGCATTTTGACCATGTTAAGTTTGTACATCCTCCTTATAAAATTTAGTAACAAATTTAACAATTACAAAGCTTTCCTGACTCAAAATCAGAAATACTAGGAAATAACACACTTGCAATGTTGTGGATACAAATTTTTCACCAGAAACTACTTTTTGCTGAAACTGCAGTTTTGTGTATGTACATGTCTGTGAATGACAGACATTAAATTTAGGAGGTTGGAAAAGCTGTTTCCTGTGGGTTTGTTGGAATAACCTCTGGGAGGAAAAAAAAACAAGAAACAAACAAAAATAATAAATGAAATTGGGAAACTCATTTAATATCTTTGTCTTGAAAAAGATTTTGGTGATTGAGATGCCTAGAAACAGATGTTGCTTGTCCTAATGATTAGAGCACTTTGCTGGGTCATAGGAAGCTCTGCAACCTCCTCCATTTTCTCAGGGCACATTCACACACACAAAAAAATCAAACCCACCTTTTGATCTGAGTCCCATTACCACGGGTGCTGTCTGATTACTGATAGCCAGCATGGTCAGGGGTGAGCTTGTCTCTTAAAAACTTCACAGAGGAAAAAGGAAATAAGGGTTTGGACAATTGTTTTGAAAGGTGAATGTGAAATTTCCACAGAATCCTATATTTTCTCTAAAAAATATTTTTAGTCTTTGTACATTCTAGACAAAACCAAGGATATTATTTTAGAGGATGTACCCAAGACATTAACAGTATAACTATACTTACTCTTATTATACTTACTCTTTCTAAAAGTTTGTTTTCTGACACATTATACCAATTTTAGTTCTTTTGTTGTTGTTTTTTCTTTGCCAACACTTCTGCAGAACAAAGGAAGTAAAATATTATAATAACTGCAAATAAAGCTTAGAGTTCAGTGCAAATTACCAGATTCAGTAAAACGCAGATGCAATCCAAAGAAAGATAAAGAGCTGGGATTACATCTGCTGTGATTTGCCAGATGAATTTATAGTAACCACTGATAAAAGAAAAAGAGTTGTTGGGGAAAGGAATATATTTAAATCAAAGCCAAAAAGTAGGTCAGTTCCGACTTTAGGTATGAAAGTATGGAAGATGACAGGAGCTCCAGCACTGTGCTCCCAGAGCAGGCTCTGTCCATGTGAGCCAGGCTCTCTGCAGGGGCAGTGCTGCTCACTCCCCCAGGGACAGCTGGTGCTGGGGCAGAGCACAACAGCAGCACTGCAGCCCTGGCTGCTCTCAGAGCTCACCTCTGCCAGCACAGCACACACACACAGCCTTGGCTGTTCCAATCGGGAGAAGAAATATACACCACAGCACCTTAAAACCCATCTTTTATTGGATACACCACATTTGTCTCTTCTTTATTAAGGAAAAAAAAAAAGGTAGAAAAGGCAATGTTCATGGAATGGAATGAGGAACAGATGAAGAGCAACAACCCATGAAACTGCTGGCAGCTGGCAAACAGAAAGGAGACCTTCACTGCTATGTACAAAATACATGAATACATGGTTTTTTAGGAAGATTTCACCATTCATCCAGAAAGTCTGCTTTTTTGCCATAAGCATAGGAATACTGCACCCCTGAGTAATCCTGAAAAAATGGGGAACTGTCTCTACTCCAAAAAAAAAAGCTGTTGTTCCTTTGGGTTTTTAAAGCATTGAGACTACTTGCATTTTTCTAGTGCTCATAGAGTGCTTTGTTTTGTAAGATACCAATGACACACTTGAGAGAAAGGGGAAAAGAAGTCATGGTATTGTTATGCAACAATAAAATGTGCTTTTAAAAAACACACGCACGCACAGAAACCAAGTAACAACACCACATGCACAAGAATATTTCCTATCAAGTTACACTAAACCCTTTCCAAGAGGGCTGGAAAAATGACGTCCAAATATTTTTGTTTATGTTCAAACAGCATGAATATGCTTTCTACATTCTAAAGGCAAGTTATTTGTTAGATGCATTTGATAAATTTAAAGAGCTGAACGTAGCTCAAATAGTATTTGGAGGTACTTTAATGACCTTACTGTGAGCTGCATATTGCTCTACAAATAGTGCCTTTGACAAGTTAGGCTGTGCTTCCATTGCACAGACATTTATCCTTTACCTGAAGACACACAGAAAAATGCATATGTAAATAGAAATGTCATATGGAGGGCAGACATATGACCATCTGGAGGTAAATTGGGGCTACCTGGTCATAATCCTTATAACAAAAACATATCCTCTAAGACACTGTCAAAACAATAACACTTTGTAAACATACAGAGACTGCAGCAATGCAAATTGTATTTGGCAGGGCTGCCTCAAGGTTTGTTCACCAACACTGCTGAGCTTCTGAACCAGCCTTGACAGAACCCTGAAGTTTCAGCCACAGTAAGGGGCACTGGAATGAAAAACAGAAGAATAAGTCAGTTGTGAAAAGCTGCTCTGCAAACACGCCTGCCTGATACACTGGTGCTGAGAAAACAAACCAGGCAAACAAAGGCAGGAGGAGAGGCAAGTGACCAAAACTAAAAACTCTTTGCTGGGAAGTTAATTTAACTGAATGAGAACCTTCTACAGGAAAACAGCAGTGACACCAAAACTCACCTATCAGTGCCCACCTATCTCACTGGGCTGGTGCACACAAACCACCTCTGCAAAATCTGACAGCATTCTCCAGAACCTTGACATCCTGTAAAATTCTCCCCTAAATCAATAGGGCAGAGGAAGAAGGAAAGATTTATTGCTTCTATATATACATACATATATATATATATATATATATTGCTTGTATACATGGGGCATTTTCCGCCCCATGTACACCTGTTTCAATTTTGCAGAGGAAAAGAGTTTATCAAGGAAGAGAAAGCAGAACTTAATCCCTTTTTAGCTTCAAATCTGTGTTTCCAAAAACTCACAAAACTCCAAATATTCTTTTTTGTACTAATACAGGTTTTCAGACCCAGCTTCTAAATAATGAATACATTGTTAGAATGATTACTATCTGTGGCTTTACAAACTTACTAGTTTTAGAAAAAGCCCTGAAAGATCACTGAATACTTGCTCCAATCTTGCATAATTCTGTAATTTTTGCATTATCCAATAAGCCCTCATTAAACCCAAGTCCTTGATGAAATAAAAAATAATAACTTGAAAAGAAATTAAGGTCCTTAAGGTTATACGGTATGCTAAGGGAGACATTCATGTATACACCCACACTTCCTAGGAGAATTAAATTCAAATTCCCACTTTTCTATTTGGAAGTGGAACATAAATGCAAGAAAAAACTGAGCATAATAAGCTTAAGAAATAAGCAAACCTGAATCATCTGAATCCAAGAATTGAGTCTATTTCTACAGCCACATTTCATTAAACTTACAAGTAACAGAAATTACAGCTGTAATGAGCTCTTTGGGTAACAAGGAAGGCTCAATTGTTTTGGTTTTTTGGAGAGGAGAATGTTTGCTTTCCCTCATTACACTAACTTGATTTTGTTTGTAGGTATTTTTACATTACTGAAGTTCCTTGACAAAACCATTTGAAATACAGTGTCTTTCCATCAACTTCAATACTGTTTGGAATAATCTGTTTGCAAGAACTATGATAGCATGCAAATATTCCACAGAGAACAAGAGGTAACCTTGTTGTGCTTTATATTCAGTACAAAGCATACATTTATTAAATCTCTGTGACCATGATAGATTTCAACCCCAGCATCTTGCCTTTGCCTCACGAATGAATCTCCATTTAAAGTCCCTGAGGTCTGTAGTCACCTTAACAGCTCCAGCTGGCAATACTTACTTTAAAGATTTCAAAAGAAAATTCTCCTTTTTCTCTTTGAGCCAAGATATTTTACATATCCAAACTTTACTTCACAGCAGATATGCCCATGACTACAAGCAACCCTAAATTATCACATCAGTCGTTGCCTTCACAAATCAAGTAAGCAATAACAGCATTTGTAACAGTAGAGATTTAGACATGAAAAAGTATCTTTTGACAAGATCCAAGATGAAAATGCACACGCAAATAAAAAACGTCATTCCTGAATTTTAAAACTCATATTGCATTGTCTATTAAAGTTTGAAGCTCACCTAAAACTCAAATTCTCACAATCCTCACACCTAAACCTTGATACATAAGTCAGAAAACCTGAGCCCTCTAATAGAATGACCACCAAGAAAGAAATTAGTAACAGCATTAGATTCATGAAATTACACTTTTAAGACCTGTTTTGCAGGTGTTGCAGACAACTATCCTCACTCACAGGGAGGAGAAGGGAAAGGTCACATTCCTGTCTTCTAATTTATTAGCACTATACAAATAAATATTTGAAAAGAGTATGAATATTAGATTGCCTAAGCAACACTGGTGCCTTGGGCTTTTTACTACTGAATATATTAGGTTTGAACTTTCAAAATCATTTGAAGAAAGGAGGTGAAATCACAAATGTCCTGGGAATATACAAAGGCAGAGGAGAGAAAATTAGACAGCAAGGGACCTTAAAGCATAAGAAAATCCTTCATTTTTGGCAGTTGATGTGCATTGCATGCATTAATATGCAACAGTCCCCAGAAACTCTAGCTGATGTTACAATCACCTCATTTTAAGTACTGTTTATAGTAGGGAACAGTCCTGCCTCAGACAACTTAGTGTCTCAATAGGCACAACAAATTATCTCCATTTATAGAACTGCATGTCACCCGGAGTCAGAAATAGCACTGCATTAGCACCGAGCTCATAAAAGCAAGGGGAGAGTCACAGCTTGTGTTAACCACATGGTGTATATATTAAATGGCTCACAATAATTAGTGGTTAGGATTTCTTTTAAATAAATAAAATAAAAATGCACCATATAATGTGAATAAATTTCAATAAATCAAACACAGCAGAGAATGTGGTCAGTTCTACAAGAGTTTATTGCACGCTAACCTGGTTTATTGGTACATGGTTTTTCAGAACAGCACACCAGTATTTTTCAGAATACAGCAGAACAGGTGTATCCATGGATAGAACAAGGACTGCTATCTCCCCCAGGCTTTCAGAGGAATAGCTTTACTTTTTATGGCATGTGAACTCAGTT
This sequence comes from Emberiza elegans, assembly GCA_024865655.1. Classification (NCBI taxonomy): domain Eukaryota; kingdom Metazoa; phylum Chordata; class Aves; order Passeriformes; family Fringillidae; genus Emberiza; species Emberiza elegans. The sequence goes on along the minus strand of JALJVW010000241.1, from coordinate 27,549,919 downwards.
GTCCACTTTCAAATAAAGGTGGTTTCTTTAGTTCAATTTTTGAGGCAGAAGAAAGGCAAAAGAAGAAGAGGAAGACAGAAAAGAAAACTAAGTAATTTTAGAACAGGAGCTGGCCTTCTCAAGCCCTCAGCCTTTCAGTCTTATTTGTATTCTGTACTACATTTTATGACCTGAATTATAAACCTTTAGTATTCACATGTGCACAGCATTTATCGCAAGCTAAACTATTTCTTTACAACAAGATAATTAAAATCAGTTGTGGTGGGCATGAAATGCCTAAGAAATCTTTCTAAAAATGTTCCCAGAGTTTGCCCTTGGATACAAACTCATGACTCCACTAAAGCATCCTGACTACACAAAGAATTAAAATGCTTTTGTAATTTTCTGACAGCAGAGGCTACTGAATTAAAGTGACTCATTATTAGCATTTACCCTTTTGAAGTTATTTCTAATTTGTTTTGATTACTCCAAGGGAAAGCATGTTCAACTAGCCAGAGGTGAGGCTTTCAATAAACTACATGGCTTCTAAAGCAGACTAGCAGAGTTTGGTAACAACTGGTAACTGCATGAACTCATTCAGTATCTCAGTTGGTGCAGTGAGATACTGAGGGATTTTCATTCCCTGGGGAACAAATTCAGCCTCTGAAACGACTGAATGGCCTTTCACAATCCCAAAGCCTGATGTGACACCACACAGTTTCTGCTGTAGCCTTGGTCTCATGCAGAATTGCTGCCAGCACTGAACACAAGCCTGAGATGTGTGAGCAAAACTTGGAGGAGGTTACACAGAGCATCGTCTGAAATGTGCCCAGCAACTGAGGCAATGCTGATGATTCCTCAGCAAAAAATGCAATGATGGATTTTTGCAGAAAAGCAAGTGGTTACCAGACTACCTAATGGTTAGAGGGTCACAACCTTATCTTCACGGATGCATCATTAAAGAAGGCATGTAACAAGAAGCACAACAAGGCAGAAATCCAACCACAGCCTTGGAGGTTTTCAGAAATCACAGACCAAGATTTTATAGCCCCAACATGATGAAAAAATGCCATGGTCTCTTTCAGTACCTGCCATCACCAACGGCTGTAGCGGCCCACTTTGAACCAGAGGGAATTTGGACACCAGCATTATAGAAAGTAAGCTCAGACATTAACTTCTTTAGAAACAGCTCAATTACTTTCCTGTGCTGCTGAATTCCTGACATAAAGGAAAAAATACTGTTCCACTGTAATTGGTTAAGGATAACCATCAGCAAAGCACAGTTATTGGGAGAAAGACCTTTGCTTTCAAATACTGAAGTCAGCAACAAAATGTTTAGAGAAAATATTTTGATCATGTAATGTCTCATTTTAAAAAGCTATTTATACAGCTTACCTCTGAACACATTTTCTTACATAAAGAACAACATGCCAGAGCCCACTACCTTAGAACTATCACTACAGCACAGTGTTTCGTTCCAAACTCTTTAAAGTTCTTGAAGCACAGAGCACCAATTACAATTCTTTCTCCTCTGTAAAACTCTCTGCGATTAGGCAAACCTTGTAGTGCACATTGGATAGCAAACAGTCTGTTTCAGGTCTCACGACATGGAGAGAGTGAGGAAGACCACATAATCTGCTTCCTTACATCAGTGCTCCCCAAATGGATGTCTCTGGTGATCACAAACACAAATGGATCTGAGCAAGAACAGCGATGGCATATGCCTGTGGAACTTGAGACCACAAAGCTCCCCATCAGTAATACGTCTGCCTAGCACCACACTTAGGAATTCCTCCTTGATGAAAGAAAAAAGAGATGCAGCTACTCAAACATGAGCCCAAATATTCATGAAGTCCTAAAAATACCCCAAATATTCCTGAATGGTCCATAATATTGCAGACTGCTAACAGGTTTAAATAATCAATACAGACACCTGTCACTAGCTCATTAACCAGAAGGAATCAGTGAGAACATGAGGTCTTAAATAGCATTTCACATACGGAGGGAGGCCTTAGCCAGTCTGAAAAGGGTAAAGGAATTCTGAGGACTCCAGAGAACATCAGATGAGAATTGCCTTAGAATTGTCAAAAAACTCAGCACTGAACACTTTTGATAGGGCAGCATATGTTTAAGTATAACAAGAGCTGATTTTGAGCTTTCACATATTACTCAAGTGAAGGTAAATTTCACTCTGTTTTCCTGGGAGATTGTTTCTATCAATAAGAACTGATGCACCCTCCTCCAAAGCACTGAATAACCCAATAGAGGTATGTGCAAATATACAACCCCACCTCCAGAGCTCAGCAATGGAGACTTTCATTTATTAAATTAGTTGAGATCTTTCAAAAACAAACATGGTATGTGTAAATCTAAAATGGAAAAAAGTGAGAAAGAAAAATTTCATGGATAGTATTTACAATTACTATGAATATTGAATTATAGAAATCATAAGCTATGAAATAATTTAGTAAAATATTCTGCAAGCTCATTTTTTCATTTCTTAAGTTCATCAGAACTTAATAATACTAAATTATGTGAAAATTCACAGTAAATATCTACACATATAATTTTATAACCTTCCACATTCCTGAGATAATGAAAAAATGACAATTTAGCTTTATGACAAACAGTCTTGCAATAGTCATTGATAAACAGCTTCTAAGAAGTTCTTTGAAAGTATTAGTGTTTATAAATTGAATGGATGTACCTTATGGGGTTTACAGCATGTAGAAAAGAAAGTTCATTATTTTGGGACCCCTGCTAGTATTCTAAGTAATGACAGAAATATTATATAAATTTTAAAAGCAGGAAAAATGTTGAGTAAATGTTCAGAATAGGAAATAAAGGTAATCCATATTGTCATTATAGTTAAAAGAATAGAACATGTACCAATGAAAAGTTTCAGCTGAGATTACAATGAGACTGAAATTGATGACTAGCAGGTGGTCATAAAATAGGATCATGCAATATCTCATATATGCTAGGATAAAAAGAACATAAAATATGCATCATTTGACAGCCATAACTCAATACATTCTCTCCTACAGTTCTGCTTTTTAGTAAAAGATCTTGTTCAGGAAGAATCCTGATTCTGATCTTAGTTGCATATTTACATAAATATCTTCTTAGCGAGGGGAACTTTTCTTATTTCTGTTAAAAATTAATGAAAGAAATTGATGAAAAAAATTCAAAATATGCCAAGAAATAAGCAGTAGGGAGAAAAGCATAGGTATAATAAAAGAACTTGTTTTAGATCTTGTCACTTAAGATTTTACATGACTGGATAAAAAAAGCTTAGAGAGAATCTAAGGAGCACTGGGAAGAAACAAAGCAGTTCTGAGCTTGACAAGCACTATGATAGTAGAAAATGTCAATGGAATTTGGAATAAACCATCCCTCTGGGAATAGGTTTGGATAGGTGACTTCATCAGCTGGTTGTTCCCTACTGGTGAGACTGATGGGAGTCGGTGCTGTTCAGATATTTGAGCCCTGAGTAAGTACTGAGGGAAGAGCTCTAATGTCGTTGGCAGTCCAGAGCAAGGCAGGAATTGCCACTTGGAGCCATCCTCCTGCCAGGCCCATTTAAGTTGCATTAGCACCTCTTGGGCACCCAGGCTCTGTACAAAAGGCAAGATTTGTGCCTTAGCTGAATAACTCCTGCCTGTTTCCAGTAGATTCTTCAGATACAGATTTGGCTGAGCAGATACTGAAAAACTGAGAGACTTCTTTCAGGACAACATCGCAAAGACAGTGTATTTGAACTACAAAACTGAACACATTTTTTGGTGCTTTGCACTTTAAATACCTCTCAAGATGGGAAAAAAGGTGATTTGATTCTTGTACAGCATTGTAAAAGAGTTTTTTGAAAAAGCTCAGTTTTCTGTCAATGTGAGAAAGGTCTTTGGCAAGACTTTCTTCCCTCCACATCCTAGATTTTCTTCCCTGATAATGTCAAGGACTGTTCCCTCATATGATGAAATGCCATTACACTGGCTGATAGGTCTTACAGTGTGTAAGCTTTGGAACTTAGGACAGCAAAGATCACGCTCAAACAGAGATTGTGCTCTCTTGTGAAGAGAGGAGGCAATAAAATCCTTTGCTAAGAAAGACAACTGGAAATTCAGCTCAGTGCAATTTGATTGGAAGGAGAAGCACTTTATCTTTCTGTACAAATTACTGGCTTAGATGAACTGTGTTTAGTTCAGATGTTAAGAGCATTGCATTAATCCTCTGAACAATTTAAAAGCCCTAAAATCTCCAGAACTGACTTCTAAGAAAGCTACCAACAATACTGATAAATAACAATATATACACATGAAGGACACTGGCTGTATTTTTCACTTAAAATTTTAGCTCAGACCTGGTTGATATTTTTTAATCTCAGTATTATACACATAAAGCATCATTTTCCTTTCCTTCCAATGAGTGAGGTTTGATTCTTTAAGACAGGAATGAAACACAACCTCTGGGTCCTTGAGCCCTGCAGCACATCCAGTGGGATTCATTCCAGCAATCACTGTTTTACACAGCTTGCCAGGCAATTTTTCTGACTATGCCTGACCTGGGGAACTGTGCTGGGACAGGGAAAGATTGGCAGGGAATACTTTGCCTCAATATCAGGTTCTAGGTGACATGTCTACAAATACAACATGCTACAGTGTCATCTTCCCATCAGTACAATGGATGTCTCTCACGAAAAAATAGGAAAAAATATTCCTTCAATATGTAAGTAATTAAATAGATGCCTCCAATAAATGCTAACTCACCATTACCTATTCAGTCTTTATTAAGAATTCTGAAAAGCAAACATTTTGTCTGTTAAGTGCTGGTCCTGAGAAAGATGCAGTTCTCTTTCTCTTCTTGTCCAAATACTGAAACTAATTTTTCCCTAAACTAATTTTTCCACAAACAATAGTTACTATTTTAAAATTATCTAAATTACTATCTAAAACAAAAAAACCAAAAGCAAAACAAAGCATCACTTTATTCATAAAGAAAATTATCATCCAAACTATCATCCAAACTCTTCAGAGACTCCAAGAAAAAGACAAAGAAACTTACTAAGAATAAATTAAAGAAGAAACAAACAACTCCATCAAATTGGCAGCGTGTCCAAACTCACAGCATGTTATTAAATTAAATCAGTGACATTTAAATGAGTGCACCTGTATGCATACAAAAATAATTTCCTAGTTAATTAGCTCTGCAGCTATGGATGCCCTAATAGGTCAAAAGTACATTAATTATACCTAAATGAACAGAAATAATTTACAGGTGGCCACAAACCAGTAAATATATCTTAACACTTCAGGTCCTTGCACTAGGAGATAAGGTCATATACTCACTTATCACACTTTCCAGGTGTAGAAAATTATCATTGGAGGCAAGATGTCATGTTATTGTTGAGTGCAATCATCCAGATGGCACAGGACAGACACCTCAGACGGGACTGTCCTGCACAGAGGGAGCTGCACACTTGAGGAAATAGGTACAGCCATGTGCTTTGGATTGCAGCACACTGAGAAAGGCAGAGAGGGGTCAGGAAAGAGCCCAGAGCTGGAAGAGGATGGCAGAGAGCAGCAACGGGTCTGAGAAGGAATCTGAGACTCTGATAAACACAGAGAGCTGCAGACATGGTGATGAAACCTTCAATTACTGAAAAAAAACCAAACTCACACTTAGCAGAAAGGATGCTAAATGTTAATCAAGCATCTGCACAGCCTCGCACTTGCATTGTAAGAGGATCTCTGCAGAGCATGAGCATCTATTTGACCAAAATATATTATCTGAGTTCTATATTCAGAAAGTAGAATAACATGTTATAAACTACTGGATGTTCCAAACTTGATCAAGACTGAAATTCCATTTTTATTTGAATTTAAAGGAGGGAATTCATGTTCAAATAAAACATCTATTTAATCATTCTCCAAAACAAACCTCATTTTTCAACTTTTATTAACTGAAGAATCAATAAACTGGAATAGAAACTTTCCCTGAAAGTTCCTGTAAAAAGTGCTGTATATTATTTCTATATTGTTTTGGTTTTAAAAGAGATGGTGGACTTAGAGCATCCATGCACCAAAATGAGGAGCTGGAAGTGAAAGACCCTGATATCCTGAGCACCTCTGTACTTCCAGGAGGCTTAGAACAAAAACCACCTGAAGCCAGGATTGATAATTCTTAAGTAGAAATACAGCTTAGAAAAGAGTCAGGCTTGTTTTGCTCAATTTTTCTCTAACTTCCAAAAACTGTTTCACCTCTCTACTGCAACAGATGACCTACATGAAACTGCAGAAATTATCCACTTCATCTTCAGGAGGAAGCTAAAAAGGATGAACAGCAGAACAGCTAAAGAACTGGGGAGCATTTCTCAACAGTGATAACTACACAACAACAAGGAGATCTAACAGCAATTATTTTTGCACTAATATTTTGTTGATTCATTTTTTTAGTAGATAAAGTACATGCACTTCTTTATGTAAAATCAGGTGTTATCAAGTCAACACTAGGACTGTTCAACTACTGCAAGTGGTGCTCTTCAGTACCTTTGAAATCATGGAATTCATTCAGAATTTGACATTCTGATTGTTCCTTTCACACTGCAAACTCATCTGCTTCTGTTGCTTTACTAAGATTTTCTCTCTGGGACCTTCTGTGTATCAACCCTATCAAGTAGGGTCATGTGTGACAAAAGGAACCAGATGAATATTTCAAAAAATTAGTTTGGTTGGGATTAACATAATAGGGATTGCATCTTATATTACATTGTCTCAAAGTTGACTGTATGGTTTATTCATTCAAAATAAATAAATCAAAATTAGAAAAAAAGAATTTCAAACTCTCACCATCAAACCACATATTAATCAGATCAAATAAAGAAATTTATTGATCAACCTAAAAACAGTGATTTCAAGTTAATGCATGGAACTGGAGTTTCTGCAAACTATTTGGCTTTCCACTGAAAAATAGCACTAGTCAGTCAAAAGATGAATAAATAGTCCAGCTAACAGCATTAATGAAAAACTTGCGTAACATATTGTTGATATCCAATTTCTAAGAGCTTTTTTAAAAAAAATTGGAAAATAGTCACTACAACCATTAGATTTTAATGAAGATTGTTAGCCTTGACAGAACAATCCCTTTATCCTACTTTTTCTTTCTCTGTGCATTTTTGGAAAGAAGTAACACTGAAGTACAACCACCTGCATACGAACTGATGTTGCAAAATAACTGAGCAGTAGTTTTGTGACCTCCAAAACTTTTGTCTCTCAGGCCAGTGAGAAAATGATAACAGCAGAATATTTAATAGGTTCAGTTTTGTTAGCTGAATGTAAGGTTCTGCTTTAGAGCAGAAAATTAGGCAGTGTCTATACTTAACCGTGGACAGCCCAAGGTCACTGGCACCTCAAAGTGCTGTCACACACTGACATGTAAAGACTGGCAAGCACATCCCCACTCTGATTTTCAGCCAGTTCTGAGATGAAGATAAGCTATTTAATTACTGCAATTTTAGGACAGGAAATGAGGACACCTATCATAACCATTTAAAAAACCCTTGGATAATTGTATTCTAACTCATTCCTTATAGTGAAAATGCTGAAAGACAATGGAATTGCCTTGCAAATGGGAAAACTGCACTAAAAGTAAGTGGCAACCACTGGAGTTCTCACTATCTGCTATGAGGTTTTTAATACTGTAGCGTAAGTGTCATAACTATTTTCTTTATAACCCATAAAAGAGCACCTCCAGAGAGGGGTTGAAGAACTAGAACAACACAGGTCTAAGTAATGATGCAGTCATTAGACTCCTCTCCAGCACAAAGGCTGCTCCTAAAGGGCTCCCATCCCAGAGCAGAACTGACCCAGCACAGCAGCACGGGGCAAAGCTACTGTGCATAATGACCAAGACAGAGAGCAAGACAGCCACAAACTATTACCTGGATACCAATGGTCTGTCAAGGGCACATCACCTGCTACATTTGCCTGAGCACTTATTGATTTGCTGGAAACTAAACGTCTCATTTTTTTGATAAACAGTGATTCTGCACTTGTGGCAGATACCACACAACACAATTCTATCAAAACCAGCTTCTAATAATGCATCCCTCATGAGTGGGCAACACAAGCAGTCCTGCTTGTCTTCGCAGCTGTCATCCCCACATCATTATTTTCCAGGTTACAGAAGTACACAATACTACAAAGAGCAATCAGTCAACATAAAAATTTTCATGTCATGCCATGGAGAGCTTTCACATTAACTGCAGAGACAGGCAGTATATCATGGCACAAAATGTCTTTGTTACCTCTTACAATGGCACAGTTCAAAGCTTAAGGCTACTCAACATGGCAGGAGAGGTATAGAGAGAGAAAACTGAAAGCATATTTCACAATTTTTTACAGGACTCTCATGTTCTCTTCAAATACAGCTTTAAGTACAGTGTTAAATGAATCCTTGTAATTTAAGCCAAAGGCAAGTAGCTGAGAAGGGGGAAAGAGGTGGACTATCCTTGCTACTGTTTTAGCTCTTCACGCATTTTATAAAAAATTTTTTTTTTTTTTTGGAGACAATTGCTGCCAAGCAGGATTTCAAGTGCACAAGGAAATAAAAGGAATCAATTTTGTGGCTTCACTACAAATGCTTTTCAAATCAGTAGTTACAGACATGTTTATTCAATATTCAACTCTGATGTCTGAGATTTTGTGCCCCAAACACATTTTTGAGAACTTCAGACTACAAAGAAACTTAAGACAAGATGGAAGGAGTAATCACCTCTGAAAAGAAGTCTTCTCTAAAGGACCACAAAGTAAGCTACCACACAATCCCTGCATGTGTCATAAATATTAAATTACTTTTCAGAGCATAAAAATGTTCTTTGGCTTCACCAAAATCAGCAGACCAGAATGCAACTTACCCAGCTGTAATGCAGCAGTACTACTGAAATGTCCTTCTAACCAATAAAGCAGCAAACAGGCCTTTTGGCTGATGTCTGTGACCATAAGTTCACCTCCCACACATTTTTTCAACCCACTGGAGCTGCAACCCAGAGATCAACATCATTTGGTTGCCATCCACTTGGCTTTATCAGCAAATAAAACCAAAATATATTTTCTCCATTACATTTTCTCTCATCTACTTTCAAAAAAAAATACTAAGACAGAGAGGCACCCCTTGCCAAAATGCTGCTTTGTGGTTATTAAGCTGTGAGAGGGCCATTCAGTGTCACAAGAAGCCAGCACATTCAGCAGCACTACATCCTTCCTGGTCTTGCTGTATCCCCACTATCACCTACAAGCTCACAGGTTTTCCAGCACTGTAACATCACTGGAAAGTCTCCCTACAGTGCATAAAGAAAGTGCATTTTGCTGGGAAAGGCTTAACATATTTGGGTTTGTGTCAAACCTCCCAACTTTTGAGGATGGTTATATGGGTTTAGAGCACAATGCCATGGTTTTGTCACTGTCACACAGCTGTTCCAACAGACAGCAGAGCTGTTGTGGATGCTGGCACTTCAGCATAGCAGTGGCACAGACCTTACTGCCCACACAGGATGAGACAGGAGGCAATGACTGCAGCGAGCCACCACGACTCTGACCAAGGGGACACAAAGGAGAGATGCAAAGACAAGTACTCACCATTTTCCAGGATCTGGGAGACAGCCTGCTCCCTTATATTTCACCAGGAATTTAATGGCAAGGAGATGCCTAAACCTATATAAGCACATGTGATGTTCTGCTATAAAACTGACTTATGTATTGCCAATGTGGAATTGCAGTTTAGTGCAAGAGTCCCCAGTAAAAGAGAGAGAGTGAATCTTATCCTCTCCACTCCTGTGTAGAAACAAGGAAGCTCATTCCAGTGGTTTACAGAGGGGTTTGCCTTTCCCTTGACACCTGCAGGTAATTCTCATTAATGGAAGTGTGCACAATCTGTGCACAAAGGGGAAACCAGCCCCATGTAGGCATCATGCTGCAGTTGCTTGAGGGACTAACTACTAATTGCTACCTTTCAGCAGCATCCACCCCCTCCTAGCAATTTGTGTCGCCTGGTAAATCTCCAAAGGAAAGCACTGGTAAATGGAGCTGTGCTCAGAGTCTCAGGAATGTTCTGCCCTGCTCAGGAACACCCAGTCGCATATGCAGTTCACTTGGAGTGCGTTCCCTGGCAGCCTTAGGTAGCTCTAGAGCACCTTGTTACATTAATTGGGAATTAATTACTGCAGAACAAAAACACACAGAACATTAGGATGCTGGCCCAGCCCACATATTTTCCAAAGAACCTCTGAACAAGTTCAGAAAAACAAACCAACAAAAAAAATCCCAAACTTAATAAATCTCAGTGCTGAAGGTGTAAAAGGATCATCTCATCTGAAAGATGCTATAGAAACCTGGAACATGACAAAATATAGTTCAGCCATGAGGTATAAACTGAAAACTCCATTTCTATGTTGTTTTAAAGGCAAATAAATGAACTTAAATTTTGAGGTCATACCCAAGAGAATTACTCATCTAATTTGCAGATGGATCAATAAATAAATAAAAATTGCTAAGTCTGAGAGATTTCTTCCACATGGATAAAAAAGGAGAAAACTAACATCAAAACTTGAAAAAATAAATCCTTAACATTTCATTACAAAATAACATAACACACTCCTGAATAAAAAATTTAAAAAAACAAACAAAGAAACAAAAATAAAAAAAAAAACAAATCAAAAAACCTCCACAACTAAGGACACATCAGCCAGTGTATGGACAAAGTTTTTATTTTCTACATTGCAAATCTAACTTGGAAATAAAACATCCTACAGCCTTTGCAAAGCACAGACGTCAACACAGTCTCTGGATGGCCACGTCATCAAAAGAAGCTGCCAAGAACAAATTGTATGTCATATGCAAACAGTGATCTTGTCCCAGAAAACTATCCCAGTACAAGGACGAATGCAGCGATTTCAGTAGATTTCCCAAAAATACCCAGTCAACAACAAAAACCTGCAGGTAGACAAGTCACAGAGCAAAAATAGGATCATTGGTGCAAAGAGCGCAATGAAGGAAAAAGTGATACAACGAAACTCTGTGTAAAAGGGTACAAAAGAAGAGAAATGTATTTCTCTCGGGCTCTCAAAGATCAAAATTTATTAAAGAAAGTGAAAATAAAAAGGAAAGAGCAGAAACAGAGGCCCCCTCTACAGGAACTCTTTACTACCTGTTCCACACCGAAGGTCCAACAACCTTTCCCCCCTGAAGAACAGGCCTCTCCTTCCCTGCTTTGGCACTTCTGCTGTAAATGAGCACAGCAACACAGCCCCAAGGAAGGGGCAAAGAGAAGCACAGCTCATGTTCTGCAAATTCCACATTATTTTTTCATCTGAGATTGCCAAGCTCTTAAAATCCAAAGTCTTTATGAAAGAACCAGTTTCTAGCATCTAAATGGGAAGGTTAATTTTAATAATTTTACTGACAGTAAAATAGATGCTTTTAAGTGACAACAAAGAATTCTGGTGAGTGTAGTACACTTTTCTTAAAGAATATTAATACTTTTTTCTTTTCAAAACTAATCTTAATTAAACTCCTAGAATTTAAAAAATACTGGGTTTTCTCTTTTTCTTTTTCTGAATTAGCTCTATTTATCTGTATTTTTGATGTTGACACCATGGCAACAAATGTATCTGGAAAAAAGTGGACATAAAATTGTCATAAGAGAAATCGCCTAAAGGAAAAAAAGCACAAGAATAGAGAAAGAATTTGAAGTGACAGGAGAAAGGCCTAATAATAATGAATGTAAGAAAATAGGGAATGGTTTGTCACATTTCAACACATGAGTAGTAGATATCATATTTACACACAACTTGTTTCACTAAATTATTTCATGACCTTGGGCAAAGACTGTTTTAATCCTCTGTGGTGTCTTTATTCCAGCATCTCTAAAACAGATGTCATTCCTCTGCCTCTGAAAATACTGCTCTCACCTATCTACAAAGAGGAATTACCTAACATTCTGGCAAAGCTAAGCCAGATTTGAGTCAACTTCAGTCACTGTGCCATACGCCATTCCTGGCTACAGATCTTCTGCTACTGTTTTACTATCAAACTTGCAATATACTATAAAACACACTGGAGCTCTGTCTTTCTCTCCAAAGAAATTACAAGTTCCATGTCTTAAACACGTTCATTCTGTTGGCAGTACTAGTCCAGCATACACAAGTTTCTGATTCTGAGACAATGAAAACATTCACTCCTGTTAAACTGAAAAATGTCCTAGGATAAGAAAAACTGACAGCCAACACTTTCAGAAATCAAAGACAAAAGAGCAAAGCCAACCCTATGCTGAGTTAACAAAAGCCTGTTTGTGTAGTTTTTTCATGTCAAGAGTTCTGTATTTTGAAAGAACATAAAAACTTAGTTGTTGGTAAAATGAAACTAAAAACCAAGGCACTTGATTTTCCTTTAGCCACAGTTCAAACTTTACATTTTACTCTAAAGAATCATGCCTTGTTTTATCAATTTTTAAAAACAAATTGCCATGAAATTACCATTTCTTCAGTTAGACAAAACCAGTTAGAAAAACAACAACAACAGATTTACCTGCAAAATGGATAATGGGAAGATAAATGCTTGTTGTATCTCTTCCACTACAATGAAAATTACTTTCTCACCCCTTTAGAATAACCATTTTTGGGTACCCCATAAAACAGGAAAACGCAGTGCTACTGCAGATGGTGAAAACTAAGGTAATGTGACAAGCCAGCAGGCCAGAAGCTATCTGGCTGTGACAGAAGAATAGAAAGAACATTTTCTCTTCAGCCTAATGTGAAGTACAGCAATTATTATTAATGTTACTATAACACATGAAGAGGTAAATACCTTCCTCAGTGATGTGACAAATGTGGTGATCTAAAATTACAAACGTAATCATGAACTCAATCACACTCCAACAATAGTATGACTACTAGAGAATACTGTCACTAGCCCATTTTATTGGCTTGTGATCCCAAACACAGAAAAGCTATGTGCACTACATCATTTTGCAAATCTGCTAAAATCTGTTTGTTTTCATGAAAGAATGCCTAGATAAAAAATAGGAAAAGGATATAGATGCCTTGTAGCTGGATATGACAGAAGGAAAGGCAGAGAGGAAATAAAACTGTCTATCACACACAGCTGACAGCAGTTAGAGAAACAAAATTATATATTGATGTTGCAGGAGGCAGGAGGCAGGAAAAATACACCAAATATCCAAACTCTGCAAAGCTGGAGATGATGGAAGGGACAGACCCCATGTCCCCCAGGTACATTACACATTGCAACACAGGCCCTAAGCAGTCCCAGGTGGGGCAATATGCAGGGCCCATCCCTGGGACACAGAGCAGCCATGGGCACCCAGGAGCAACCAGGTCTGCTCTGCTCACCTCCTTGGGATGAAGGTCTCACCAACCTCCTCCTCATGCTCTCATTTTCTTCCTTACAGTAACTGAAGGCTTCACCTCTCCATTCTGCTGAGCTCCCAGGTTGCCATTTGGAGCAGGCAATTTCTCCTGGCATCAGTCATCACTGTCTTGCCATGCTCCTCATTACTTTTCTTCCTAACCTGGGCTCTGCCTACAAACAACCCTCTGTCTTCAAGTGGCCACACAGCACAGGAGATGCTCCTGGCTCTCCCTGAGGCTCTGTGTTCTCACACCTTGGAACAATGTAAAGCAGTCCCTGCCAGGGTGGCTGTCAGCGGTGAGTGACACAGCCTCTGCAGGCAGCTGGGACTGCAGCCCCCCAGCACAGCATATGGGCTGCTCTCAGAGCACCCCACTCACCTGCCACTGCCACTGCCCTGCCAGGGTATTAGCGAGAAGCACAAGGCAGCAGAACCCCATGGTGACCTGGAGGTGCCAGAGAAGACATAGCTGACACGTCTCCTGCTCTACCTGTCACATCTGCAGGGTCACAGTGCTCATGTAGCTGTGCCTCACCCTGACAGAGCTGGCTGAGAGCCACATTGGGCTCCCAGCCTCCCCTGAGCTCCTGAGCTTACAGGGACAGGGAATGTTACCTTTTACTGCAATAAGATAGAGCCAATTAGTTTCTGTCACAGGGCTCTTACCTCTTGAACAGAAGATCCTGAGATCCCATTGATCTAACAAATACAGCCTTATTGGTTAATCCCCCCTCTTTCCCTTTTTTATCCCCCACTATACTTTTAGTTGCACATCCTCAAAGAGGTTATACCCCAATTGGTAATTCTGCTCCAACCTGGAAGTCACCATGCCTGATTTACTGGAAAGGCCAACACAAAACTGCAAATGTGCAATGCATACAATCAGTAATCAGTAGTAGGAGTTTGCACAAGGGAACACCATTTAACAGGCATTTGCAAAACTGCTCTTTGTGCCCTAACCATGTATCTGGAGTGAAAAACAAGGCCACAGAGAGGAAAAACCAGAAATACTATATGAGAAAAAAGGCTAAAAACATCTATTGCATAAATAATGAATGCTAAGCAGTTACAGTGGAGAACTGCAGTAATGAAGAGGAAGAAAGGAAGTGCAGCTTAACTAGTTCAATTTGTTATCCTTCAGGATTTAACAGTATGTTAATCAAAGTATGTTAATGGCAGATAAATATTAAACACATGAAACAGCTAAAAAGCATTTAGTTCCTCATGCAGTGGCTAATATATATCAAGAATATATTTGGTTTTTAATTTATTTCTTTTGCAAGTTACTATTAAATTCATATTAAATACCTAGTTCTACATGATTATACAGTAGAATTTAGTAGTCTTTATTCCAGGTATTGTCATTATTAAGAAGTTAATATTGACTAGCACTTTTCTTATGTTTAAAATATTTGTATTTGATTTTTCAGTTTTCTAAAACAGAATTACCTAAGCTCAAATGTTGCTGTCAACCAACCTTCCACATATCCCATTGAGCACAAAAGCAAATATGGGTCCTATGGAAAAATTAGGGTGTAACCATGAAATTTAAAAATTTAACAAAATTACTTGGCACAACCATCTAAATGCATGTCAACAAACCATGAATCTGGCAGCGTTTTAGTTCCAGCTGCTGAATTTCACAGAAATTACCATTTAAAATAACACCTACCAAGACAGGAGGTTTTATTCTGGAAAACTACTTCCTCATTTTCCCAGACAGGATCTCTGACCTGGGCTTTTTCTAGCCTATAGTACCAGTCAACAGGCATTTGCTATCAATTGCAGCTGTTACACCCACTTTGACCATCAAAAATTCACTAATGTCCTTCCTCATTTACATGTGAAGCACAGCTGTAACATAACTTTGTACTTATTTCACAGAAAAGTAATTTTGAAGGGTTTCAAGATAATTTCTCCATATTTTCACAGGAAATGGAGAGCAAAAAAATAAACAAAAACATTATAAATCAATCATCCATAGTATCTTATCTTATCAAGTTCTCACTTGTCATCAGATTTTGCAAGGCCCATTTTGAGACCTCTATTTCTTGCCGGTTTACTCTTGCTAACTTCTCAGCGTAAAACAATGACCTTTACTTCAGTCAGCAGTCCTTCTGATTCTATCCAACCAATGATTTCTTCAGACTGCTAGAAGAAAACTAACCCCTATTTTAAGGACTCTGTGCTACAGTGTTTAAAAAAATCAACCAACCAAAACAAACAGAAACCCCCAAAACCTCACACACCCAGAGTTAGTACTTTTTACCTCTTTTTTTGAGCTGACATATTCCTTAAGGCTGATGACAAATATTTTTTACTGGTCCTACGTTATATGGCAAACAAGGACATAGAACGAAAATCTTTCTGGGTCTTGTTTATAAATAGAGTTTTTTATTGCTTTGTTGTTGCCAACTATTTCCAGCAATAGACAAAAAATAAACACAGACCCTTGACATATGCAAGAGGAACAAGTTTACCTGAAGTGTGATACAAAAGACAAGGTTTCCTATCAAGTTACACATTTTTGAGTAGTGGTACCATAATAGTAGCAAGTACCCCCTGTACCTCAATTTCTCACACCATAGGAGGATATATCCCAGTAGGCAGTCCTGCCCCAACCTTTGAAGTCAGTACATCCAATTTACTTTTACTTTTGTGCCTCAGAAATGTATGTAGGAGTTGAATGGCCCAGATTAACAATACTGTTCCCCTTGTCCTCCATGGACTCTTTTAAAGATGAAGAAACCTGTGCGTTCTTTCAGTGCTACCCACCCCGCACAGGCTTCTACAGGACAGCTACTCCTGGCCCTGAGGTTCACTCAAAGAGCTTTTAAACACTCGATCTTGAACATGGGCTGATGTGAAAACATTTTTAACAAAGTGCTAAATTCAAAGTTCTTTCCCAAGCTGGAACTTATTCTTTCCTTTTATTGTAAACAGTCATTTTGTTCTTATTTATATTTGCTCTCTTTCAAAAGACCTTAAGAATAATGGCCTTTTGAACACCATCTCCTGAGAAATGTCTTTTCTGTTGATACATAAGACCAGAGCTTTTCCTTTTGCTGCTAATGTGATTATAGAAGTAGTTCTTGACATCCCCAATGTTTCTTGCTAAAGACATCTAATTTTGTGCCTCGGTTTTCTAAGTACCTCTCTATAAATCTCTGTTACTTTTTTATAGCTGTTCTTAGTAAACTAACTAATTTTCTTTTCTACATAAAACCAGTGGGGAGTTCATGATTCAGCCAAGTTAGTCTTTAATAATCTTCCTTTGCTATCCTTCTTCCACACATGGATAATTTTGAATTATGCTGTTAATGTCAGGGGTTTGAAAGCAGGTCACCTTACTTTCTGCTTTCCCTAAACTGTCCCCCAAGAGAATTTGAAGTTTTATATGTCTGCCTTCTTAAAAGCCCTTGTTTCTCTGTTCCTGTGGCAGTTCTCACCCAACCTAACTTCCTCAGCATTGCACTTTTCTGGATCAGATTGAGTGTTTGAGTGATTTCCATTTTTGCACTGTCCCTATCAATAAACAAGTACTTGTCTGATGAATTTTAAGACTTTCTTGAGTATCCACAAATTTTTGCCTCCTTATTTAAACTTCACAATCTACCTGACCTCAAATTCTGCATCAATATAAATCTGTTTAATAAAAACCTCTCACCAGACTCCTGATTTCATTATCTTTTGGAAATTACCAGAATGCAAAAATTTTCCCCTTGTGGCTTTCCCACTATGATTTTTGACATTTGTACAGTTCTTCAGGTTCAGGTTGTGGGCATTTTGCTCATGTTCTCCTTTAACCTCCATTTAAAGCTTTTACCCTAAGCCAGTCAGCATATATTAAAAACAGAAGCCTCTTTATTCAAATGCTCCATATCATGTGCCAGTATTTCTCACCCATGGACCTACCCAGCCTATCTGGCCAGTAATTTTATGCATATTAGAAAAAAAAGAAGTTGTTTAAACATACCCAAATTTCATTGTTTATTTTCCACAAAATGCAGTCTACTAGAATAGCATATGAAAGAAAGCAATTAGTTGGGATTTTAATAAATTAAAACAGCAATGCCACTAGAAATATAATGTCATTAGCAGAAAACACTTTTTCAAGTGAAAATAATCATGACAGAACCATTTAAGAATACAGACAGGAAACAACATTCACCAGGAAGTTTACTAGATTATTCAAATAATTAACAAGTTTGAGGATGCTGTATCTGAATTTAAACTACCTAGAAACAGAAAATTAGAGTGAAATTAATCCAGTAGATAGCCCTAAAGCATGTCCTCACTAGATGTGGATATTTACATACATGCAGGAACTATTCCAGTACACTCTGAGAAGTTTAAAGATTAAAGATATGAGAGCTGTTCTCATTATCACTGACGTATGTGGCCAACAATGAGTCTTTTTTACAATGCTGAATGTTGCCACCAGGGCCTACTTGTTGCATATGCAAAAGAGACTTCAGGACTAAGGCACAGAGTTGAAAGCATCCCCAATGCCCTGAGCAGCACCACAAACGAGCACCTTCCGAAGTGAAAGGAGCAATCAGTAGGGATGGCAAAACCCAGGAATGATAGTCAAGAGTTGTGACACTTCCCCTCCTAATACATTCCAAACTTTTGAGTTTTGTGGTTCAGACAGATATTGGAATGGAATTACACAACCTTCTTTTTTAGGTGATCAACTTTGTTAAGCCATTGTTTTCCTTCAGGTGGATGGAAGGTTCCCCTGGTTAATGTTTAGTTTCTCTTCTTAAAATGGATAACAATTTACCGGTTATTATGTACCTACACTTTAATTTTTCTTTTTAAGCTGAAATACCATACTCTCATTTTAAAGTCAATATTGTAATTATGGACAGCAAACAAGAAACCTCAAGATCAATGTTTCATCACAGAATCATGTAAAAAAGAGCAAAAAAACAGAAGGAAGGAAAATCCCACTATATCACCCTATGAAAAATTAAGCCAGGATCTATAATGAAGATCACATTATAATAATGGAACTTAAGTTTATTTTTGTAGTAAATCAATTGGTTTTAGTAAAAATATTGCACATAAAATGGATTTAGGAAAAAAAGCTCTAAAATTAACTTTGAAATTATGCTGGTTTCCAAAAGTGTTTCTGAATCTAGGAGTTAAAATAGTTATTTATACCCATTTCAGAGCCTAAACAGTAGACTCTCTCCATAAAGGCAACAGGTAGTGAAAGGGAAAGACAAGAGTGAAATTCAGCTGGGTGCTTTGAGAAATCTTATTTTCTTAAGCAAAATCTTCTGGTATCACAATAGTTCCCAAAAATACATATACATAGCATAATAAAGTAAGGCCATCAGGAACTGTCTCCAGGCATTGCTAGGGGCCAAGCAGAGAACAACTTTGCAAAATAGACCTGAGACAGGGATCTTCTTCATAAAGCAGTAAGAACAAACAATAATGGGGAGGAAATGCAAAGGAAAAAAAGAAGCAACTGATTTTTTTAATCTATTTTTTATTTCATTTTGTGCCCTACTGCGATGAAAGACTCTGCTGAAGCAGTTCAATCAAAATCAGTGCTCAGACCTGTTCTTCTTCCTGAGGTACAGTCTTGAGTGTGGAACTTTGCTCAAGATCCCTTTTCAGTCTGAACTGACTCATTCTGTTTCATTGCATTCTCTAGTCCCTAGCTGAACTATGAAGCGAAGGACTACCATTGCGTGTGAAATTAATGAAGGTAAAAGAAGGAAAAGGACTGCTCCAGATGGCCTACCAGAGCTGCAGACAAAATTTGTGGTGATGCTTATAAAATTAAATAAAGAACTAACTGACTGCATGTACAATAATAGTGAAACAACTTTGCCTATTCCAGCACAGGAACCTCACAACAAGAGGCTTCAATACACAAACTGCAACTCAAGAGCCAGGTGTGTGTTTATGAGCTCTGGGCCCTTGAAATATCATAAATTCACCATGGGAAATAAAGAAAGCTAGCTTTGGAGAAAGTTTGCTTTTATCTTCCAGCACTCATATGGCAGCAGTACCAAACCTTCCCTTCTCCCTCTCTCCTCCTCTCACTTCCCCTGGCAATTCATCAGCCTTTATGGACCATTTCAATGCTTTACAAAGTTGGGTCTCCACTCATAGTCAAGTGAAGTCTCTGCGTAGTGGATCTGCAGGAGCACCTGTTCCAGCAAACATCACACAGTGATGTGCAACTTTGTGAGGATTTTTTGGCAGATAACAAGCACCAATGAAAATATTTCTCCTGTTCCCTCAGTAAAAGAAGGATGGGCTCCCACTCCATTTATGACATAAATAAAGGTTTGGGGAAAATGAAGTGTCTGGGATCCTTTGTTACCATGGTGACCACCCCCTTTGGAAGGCCAACTGATTTCAGTTTGTTGACAGAATGATTTGTAACTTAGTTTCAGAGAAGTGTGCTGTTGATCATATTTTGACTGAAACAACTCATTTTTAGTTTTGCCTTTTGCCTTGTCTTTGGCTTAAAGAACAATATGGCCAAAACACAAGAAAATCTGTTGATGTTACTTACTGTTCTGAAGCCTCTGACACTAGCAAACAAAGAGGAATGCTGTTCAGCACCAAAAATGTCTCCACTGGTTAGCATGAAATGCCTTATCACTTGGCCCCACAGGACCAAAAGGGAGGCAGTTTTACATGCATTGTGCATTACAGTCTGTCTGCAGTAAAGAATCTGCATCTTAGCTTCAAGTGCTCAGCCAGAATGTAGAGTGCACAAGTTCATCTACAGATAATAAATAACTGGAAGCTCTGTGCTCAGGACATTATCCCACGCAGGAGAGAAAACAAGGAAGGCTAAAAATCATTTTTATTCAACTAAGCAGCATCTGAAATTTACAGCTGCTTCCTTACCAGAGTAACACCTGGTGCACAGGGACGGCACACTGCAGTACAGCTGACTGGGTACTGTGTGCTGCAGAGGGGGGCTCCCCAGCTGGGGCAGCACCAAGCCTGGTACTCAAAGGATTCCCGGAACAGCAGGAGCTTAAATATTTTAAGGCAGCAAAAGCAATTGCTGTTACCAAGAGAAGTCCTGCTTTCCTCTAGTCCCAAACATTTCACCTAGCCCATGACACTCTGAGCTTTTATGCCAGCATGGCTTTTTGTGTGGCTGCAGTTTCATCTGGATCCCACAGCTGAAATAAAGTCTAAAGCAAAAAAGCTCATCATGTGGCCATGGAGGTATGCAAAGGGGGAGGAGCTAAAAAGGAGAGGTGGTTACAGATTTGTTTTGATGCTAGTGCTAAACAAAACCCCTCCTACCTCCCCCAAATGTGTTTCTAGGTTTGCAGCCATAATTGCGCATTTAATATGTAAGCTTTTAGGGCATTTGAATGTTAAAAGAAATTGCTACCAGGACTTCCAAATATTTTGTGCAATATGAATTACTTTTTCTTAGTTTGCTATTTCTGCCACAGTATCATAATTCTGTTTTCTTTGACATTTATTAACGGGAACATTATACTAAAGCAATGTAATCATCAAAAACTCTGAAGTTTATGAAGTGCTATTGCTGATCCCTCGTCAAGGATCGTCTGTTCGTCTGTTTCTCATTCAGATACTGCAATCAACATTCTGGAAAGTATTACAGTGCCAAATAGAGAAGATTCATTCTGGTGCAGTATTGCATAGCAGGAGATCATACCTGAAAGACTCAACAGGTGCTTGGCCACCACCAACCAGCTGTAGCTAAAACACCTTGTTAAAATGATAAAGTAGCACACAAACTCCACTTATTAACGTGCAGGTTTCTGAGATTTATTGTTTTAGGTGTTGATTGGTTTTGGTTGGAAGCCAGACTTCTCAGAAGACTTTTACAAAGTTCAGTAAGTCTCACTGGAAAATAACTTTTGGATTCAGAACCAAGACTAGAAAACATGTACACCAAAGAACAGTTATTAGTCCAGTGTCTATGGATCTCACAATATGGGAAAACAACGCTAATGTTTCTGTTCTGTCACTCCAAAACTGGAAGTGACTGCCTTCACTTTTTTTACACATTATATCTTCTTTCTCAATTTTTTGGAAGTAAAAATCCCACAAACATTCATTTTGACATAAAATAGAAGTTTTCAAAATCAAAAATTTTTGCCAAGAACAGTAACAAATTGAGAGGAAGTTCAAATTATGCAGGAGTTCAAATTATGAACACTAGCAAAACCACACTGCTATCCAGACAAGAGAGCACAATATATCCATCACAACTATTCCACATAGTAGAGCACTATCTTAAAGTGTACAGAGTATAATTGAAGAGGATTCTCAAATATAAAGTAAATTCAGATTAAATATTTTTAAATCCCCACACAACCCCATTTGCAACAAGGCTAAAATATAGAAGCCAGCATGCAGAGTGTACCCAATTAACATTCAGAAATGCAAAGCAAGACTTCTCCTAAGAAGCCCTAAGGTTTTTTAAAACAAGGCAATAGATGAGAACGAAGCAGATAGATGTAGGGTGTCCAGAGAAGGGCAGTAAAATCCATCATTTAAAATAAGATCTGCTTCCACCTACTCCTGAGCATGCCAATGCTCCAGCTTCATTGCACTTGAAAGTAAACCCTCCAGAAGTGGTAATTAGAACAGTAGCTTGGTATTTATCATGGAGATGCCATTCCCCAGCATGTGAGTTGTGCTCACTCTACACTAATACTGAGCATAAATTTCATCTTTTATTGATTTATAAATATTTCATACTATGTAAAATATTGTCAGATTATAATTCTCTCTCCATAAAATGGCAAGCAAACGTCCAGCCATCTGTTTGGCTAATGAGAACAATCACCCAAGCTACTTTTCAAGCATAACGCATCCCAGTTTGAAACTGCTTTCAGTGTAAGCACCTGTTCATACATATCAATTAAAATGATAATTACTCCGTTAGTGAATATAATCAAAACAAAATAGTTACAGCTCTATTGTTTACCAATTAAGACTGCAGAGTTCACTGGTGATATATTTCTGGGCTCATTTTTTTTCTTCCTTACCCATTCTAACACTGGATCAATTTCACACCAACTTAAGGCAATAAATGTTTCAATATTTGAGAATTTATATTTATAAAGCAGCAAAACTATACATGGTCTCCTGAGGGTGTCTCTCTTTATGACAGATTATGCTGATATACCTTTCCAAGAAAAAGAGAGGACACTTCTCCCTTGAAAGAAAGGGCCATTCTTTCCAAGTTGAAAAAGTTGAATGATGGAGATAAACCAGAATGGTAATTCTGCTCTACATACAGAGTTCTTAGTACACAGTAATTGTCAGACTATTTTTTTCTTCTAGACTAATAATTATTAGCATTTAACAATTAAATCATTATACAAATTGGATTATGACGGCTTTTTATAGCAGACATGTTAAATTGCACTTAACTTCAGCACAGAAAGTAACTCTCAGAAAGCTTATGTATCCTTCCCACAAAATGCAAGGCTGCTGTTCACTTGCTCATCACTTACCCAGTTTTTCTCAAAATTCCTCTCAACACAGAAAAAACTCTTCATCTGTGTATTGTTTGCTACTACTTAAAATCTTTCTGAAGTATGACTGTACCTAGGTGTGGGCCTGTGCTCCTGTGTGGTGACCAGGCATATTTTGGAGCATTTCATTGGTACAGCTCTCCAGCTCCCTTCACCGCAGTGAATGCTGTTCTCTGCTTTTTATGAGGATGCTGGAGATTTGCTGTGCCATTCCCAGCTCTAATAGCTACTGAGTTTCAAAGACTCCTGCTTGTTGAAAAGTAAACAGTTTATCCTCCAACAGTCAAAACAACCTGAGACATTCCTTCTACCAGTGCTGTATGGGCACCCTATAAAGTCACTGGGCATGAATGCAGGGAAACCTTTTCACAGTAAAAAAACATCCTTACAGGACTTAATGCCCCTTTAGTTGTCTTCTATGTTGAAATCAAATCACACCTTCCAAATGCAACATCCTTCTCCAATATGTATTTCCTAAAATGGGTTTTGGATATTGCTGGAAATGTATTTCTTCCCAGCTGAACCTACTTTAGTGTTGATAGAAGTAATTGATGTTGAGAATTTAATTGTTGTGAATTTGAATTCTAACTTCTACATGAGTTTAATTCATTTTCATCTACACAAAAAAGGGACCTCTTCAAAACAATATACTATATATAATAATAGAAATAAGTTTCTTCCTTGCCTACATGTACCAGATTTAGCCTATTGACATATGCAGGAATTGCATAAACAAAGAAATGTAAATCCAGGTATTACACCCATAATCACATTGATGCATGAGCTCCCAGAGCAATGCTTGTGCATATGTAAGATACTCCCATGCTGAAACTGCTTTTTCGTGCACACTGGAAAGTGGAATTTGTTCATTCCCTCTAACAAGCTGAGAAGCAGTTTCGTGTTTCCATGAAACAGACCTCTGATTTTCATTGTGTTCCTTGTAAACTTCCTCCAAACCCAAGTTCTTCCTCCCTTCTTAGGCTCTAACCCCATCAGTGTACAAGTCAGTACTGGAACTGAATGCAGGGGGCCTCATTGCACAAAGGTTAAATGAGTCAACACATGAGGTGACTTCTCTGACAACTCTGGCTACAGCAAATATATGCTGGAATATGTGTGGATCAGGAAAGTTTGCTACTCACATCTGCTCTTCTCTTTGTTACCAAATGGAATTTGGTACATCTATCAAAAAAACTATTTTCTAGTTTATGGCTAAACAGTTATCTTTTCCTCCAGGGAAATTCACCTCAAGAATTACGATGCAAAAAAGAACATTTATATTTCATATATGCTGTAACAAGCAACACTGTAAGATAGCCCACTTTGCCCATAGATACTTTTCCATAGTTCACTGAAATGTGGATGTTTGGTACAATGGATACTAAATATTATTCTCCCTTCTTTTATTCACACAATCCATCAAATGTTGACATCGATAAACGTGACTGTTAACCAATTGCAACATTTTCCAAGATAGGAGAGGCACCTGGAAACTGACAGTGATTTTAATATTAGCTTTGACTGAGATAAATTCTGACATGGCTTCCACCATATATATAATTCTCTTAAGACTCTGATAAACAGAGCACATTTTATGCCCTCAGAGCACTAAGTGCACCTTGTCACATTGAAAGATTTGTCAGCCTGAAGTCACCCTGAGCCATCGTGACAAAAAAAAGCAATTGTCTAGAGTGGAAGAAACCTGGAATGATATAAAATTGATTTTTTAAATGGATCATATGTACTTAGTGACTTTTACTTCAAGAATCAAAAATGTTCCCTAGTTTGCTTCCACATAAATAATCATTCTCTGACAAAATAAGCATGGGAATAAATTACCATTTTTGCACAAAATCGTCATTAAAAATGCAACAGGTAAGTATGGTCATATAGTGGACAAAGAAGACATTCCCTTGCTCTAGACTTAACATTTAAATTGTCACTTTTTTTGCAAGTCTTGCAGAAATCATAAGATTTTATTGCAAGAGCACTCATACTTACTTTAAATACACAGAGAAGCATGAAAAATTTCCATGTAGCTGATTTTTCTGTCCATCCCTCCTATTTCAACTTGCATTTCCAATTTCCTGGTTGTCCATAGATTTGGTAATTGCCTTTTAATCTACACATGAACTATGTACTCGACGTTCCATTTGTACTGGTTCCTGGTCTTTCTCTAGCTATCTCATGGTATTTAATTTCTGTCAAATTTCAGATCAGCTTTCATTCAAAGGCAGCACAAGTGTGGGAACTCAGCTCACCACATCGGATGCTCTGAGTCCCCAGGAGCACCCTTGGGGGGCTCGGAATTCCTGGAATGTAGCCAGGAGTTCTTGGTGGCTCAATTTTGACCCCTCAAAGGATGTGCCACCTGAGTGTGAGGGTTTGCAAGCCACCAGGGTGTGAATGGTGGAGGAATGGCACCTTTTAGGGTAGAAATACAACTTTTCTAGTTTTGGTACAGGGGGGTCTAATGGAGGCAAGATGGAGGATTCAAGCCCGGCCTCGTGGTCTTTCTCCTTCTTCTTGGCATCCATCTTTCGGGTGACGTAGACACTTTTAGATTGGTTCAAGGTGGTGGTTCACTATCCAACATAGGTGTGGGGCATTGGAAGAAAACTGTAAATATCCTGCACGTAATTATCAATATAAAAATGTACGGCCGCCCCGTGGGTGGTCAGTGCTTGTGGCTGCCATGCTGGTCAGATCCCGGCTGGGCAGAGTGAGCATTCTAGATAACAAACAATAAACTATCTGAAGGCCGAACAACTGAAGAGTCCAGTTTCATCATTTAACTGCGAGCTGCCCGCGAACCATCCTACGCGTGTGTCGGCAGAGACGAACAGCCGTTCCGATACACAAGTAACATCAAATTGCATTAATGACATTAATTAACTATTTCTGAAACTCACGCAAAGAAAATATATCTGCCAGGGTCCTAGCAGTCAGTGAAGATATTGAAAATTCCATCATCAGCTTCAATGCATTTTGGATTTTCTCCTAGATAGTATCAACACCATTTTGAGCTTAACATGTCAAATATTTTTGTAGCCATCTGAGAAAGCTTCATCATGATAAGAGTTTGTTTTAAAAAGCCTTGTTTTACTATAAAATTAAAAAAAAATTACATGGAAAATTCAGCTTTATTACTAAGAAGTCTAAAAGAAAAACTTTATTAACATTATTTGGGAGTTCACAATGGAACTGACAACACACGTTGAAAAATATTTTTTTGGTTTTCCCTCTTGTAGAGAAGGGCTGAGATACATTGTCCTAAAACAGAAAATATGGATAAATTAAACGACTGGCAGTGATGGAAAACACCAAATCACCCAGAACTTACCTTCTGATAGTGTTTCTACCACTGAGTTAAGCATTCCTAACCAGAACACATCCCTGGTATTTAAATGGCCACATCTTCCTGCTCCCTCTGGAGCCCTTCTACCTGCAGTCTGGCTGCTAGGATACAGTGAGTAACAGGAAAATAGGGGAGCAGAAGAAGACAGGAGAAAGGAATCAGCCTTGGTGCTTTCCTCCTTCCTCAGATTTGCAGCTTTGGAAGTAAA
Source organism: Emberiza elegans (assembly GCA_024865655.1). Classification (NCBI taxonomy): domain Eukaryota; kingdom Metazoa; phylum Chordata; class Aves; order Passeriformes; family Fringillidae; genus Emberiza; species Emberiza elegans. The sequence goes on along the minus strand of JALJVW010000241.1, from coordinate 27,523,440 downwards.
AGAACAGAAAACATTATTTGTAACCTCACAGTCAACACAAATCCTTCCTAGGGACTTTCCAAGACCACCGTTCCCTATGATAGCTCCTACTGGGAAAGTGATGAAGGTCCACACTGCACCGTCTTCAGAAGCCAAGGGTTCAGCAAGAATGACAGCAAAAGACTTAAGGCCAAAGTTACAATGGCCTTAAGGTTTTCCCTCTACTCTGCTACATCCCTCACAGCCCTCTCCAAGTCTGCTTGGGTCTCTGTGGCTCTAAGCCATCACTTGAGCTCTTCATGCAGCTACATTCAACAAGTACAACTTGCTGTAACCTTATCCTTCTTTCTGTTCTTCCAGAGGGATTTGACTGCTTCCTTTCCAAGAATTCACTGAGGCCATGATGTTGCCCTTCTTCCTGGTCTTTTTTTTCTGAGATTTACCTTTAATTCCTTTCTGGCTAGAACTTCACCATGTTCAATTTACTGTTTGCCAATTAACAGCCCACCTAGATTTATGTAATGTGTATCAACAGCGTAGCCTGGTGCCCACCTACTCATCCTATACTGAGTGTAAACAACACAGCTTTATATTGTTGCCTACACTGGGATGAGTCAAGTCCTCTGCAAGGAAACAGTATGGAGACTCTTCTGGAGAATAGTCTATCAATACATGGAGTACAGAAAGGAACAGCTGGCAAGAGGAAATCCCAATGTCCCTTCCACTCCTCATTCACTTGCTTCCCAGAGAACCTAGACAGACCCAAATACTTCAACTGCTTAGGCTCAGGGTTGCTGCACATTCACTGCAGAGACAAAATGTCACAAATAATAAATTGCTGTCATGCTACTTTGGCTTTCCTGTCATATTCCAGCTCAGTGTTTTCAGGTGGAGGTAAGGAAATCAATCCCAGGGCCTATGCATATAATGCACAAGTTCAGAGGTACTCCAAAGCAGATGTTTTAACTGTACATACATGTACTCAGTGGCAGATCCTAAAAAATGTAGAAAAAGTAAGAGCCATATCAAATACCTGGGGGCTGATCAGGAAGAATGTCCTGAAAACATAAGTGGACAGAAGTCCTTTCAACAAATCTTGTTTCAGAGAAAATAAAAGTATGCTATAGACAAAAAATAACTGAAACACCAGATACCATTTTGTGTGATTTTATTAAAAAAAAAAGGTAATTAATTTCTCAGAAAATAAAACTCTGCTACAACCCTTATGCATATGTTCTAGCAGCATGTTTTATTGAATTCCACAGACGTAATTCAGTGTGTCATTCATTTGTTCTCCATTATGGTATTTCAGTCAAACATAAATAGCTTTCAGACTTCATTTGCAAGAAAGATTCTTTGAGCCAATTAATTTGCTAACTTCAGAGCAATAGCTTGAGAGGTCTTCGTAGGCATTTAACTTTTCTTCCATGTATTTACAAAGCTCTACACATGCATACATGTAGGTAAGTACCAATTTACCATGGCACTAACACAGAATAAGTTGACAGATTCTTTTCCCCCAAATCACTGTCTGATATATGATGCCTTCATGGCATGTTCCTCCTATTCCTGGTAGTTTGTAATGTATTTAATCATGCCTCTGATTCAGCTGTGCTCAGTGGTTTCCATTTCATTTGTACAGCTGGAAAATGTGTGCTGCTGGCAGTTATGCAAAAGAGTCTGCTACACTGAATGACTGAAATGGAGAGGAGGGGCAGGGCATAAGGAACTTGTGAGTGGAACTGGAGTACAGCATTTTAATTCTTGTGTTTTAATAAACAAGTCCAGCAATCCAGCCTATCAAGGAAAGTCCCTTTTATGTTACAAGTGATGTGCCTTCACTGTGGCAGAATTCAGCTCAGCTATCATCTGCTGGAAAAAGCCCATTTATAAATGGGGTGGTGATTGCAAAATGAATCCCTGGAAGCATTTTTTCAGAGAGGGGGCTATTGACAAGGCAGTATTGAAAAAGAATGGACTGTGAACAGAATTATCTGTCCCAAGATAACTCACTGCAAGGTTAAACTTTGACCTTGCACTGATGAGGCAAAAGAGACTTTAGGTAGGCAATGTAAGACAAGTCATTTGAAGGTGGCACTGGGCCAGATCAGCTTCCTTTAGAAGACTGCAAGCAAATGCTGCTGCTTTCTAAAAGGATTAGCTACCAACACAGGACAGTTAGAACCTTTTGGGGGGTCTCATCCTTATGTGCCAAAAGTCAGGATTTTCCCATCTCTTGCCTATGCACTTTCTGCTCAAGACCTCAGGAAAGCCCACTCTAAATTTTTTCTATTAGGAAAAGGTCTGCATCTCCTACCAAGAATAAATCACTTAGAACAATTTAAATATGAGTCACCAGAATAATTAAGGGGTCACCCTTTCAGTATTCATGCCCAAGATGAATTGGAAACACTAGTTCATTCCTCTTCACAGGCTGCTAACCAGAATTTCCAGAGCTCCTTTCCCAAGTTTATTTAAAGTCTTGCACCATGACCTGAAGCAATGTATATTCTGGAGTCTCCACAGACAGACGGGTGAAAAGTTTTGCACTCTGGCTTCCTGATGGAGGAGGCTACTACACAAGTAGTAGCTCCACAAGTACTTCAGTAGCCCATGTGATGCCCAAGAGTCTGTGAATCTGCTCAGGGATGCTCATTTCAGTGAGACATTTGGCCTTCAGCTCAAACTCAGTGACTCACTCAGTTCTGTCCTTCACCTTCTTGAGAGGGGAATCACACAGGGCCCAGAAACAAAGAATTCAATTCAAAAATCTCTGTCAAGGCCCACAGCTGCTATGCATCTGTCTATCTATCTGCCATTCCATCTTTAGCAGGACTAGAAAATGTTTAACCTTTACGTGGGCTCTCCATTATAAAATGAATAATGCATTTGCAACATTAAAAATCAACTTCTACAATTACAGTCTGTGCCTTTGGTTATAGCTTTCTTCCTTGTGGATAATAAAGGCAGTGATTTCTGGGTTTTAAGTGAAGTTTGGGGTCGTTGATTAAATATTTACTATTGCTAAAGCCCTACTTTTCTTAAAATGGAGATTAGCTACCAACACAGGACAGTTAGAACCTTTTGGGGGTCTCATCCTTATGTGCCAAAAGTCAGGATTTTCCCATCTCTTGCCTATGCACTTTCTGCTCAAGACCTCAGGAAAGCCCACTCTAAATTTTTTCTATTAGGAACAAGGTCTGCATCTCCTACCAAGAATAAATCACTTAGAACAATTTAAATATGAGTCACCAGAATAATTAAGGGGTCACCCTTTCAGTATTCATGCCCAAGATGAATTGGAAACACTAGTTCATTCCTCTTCACAGGCTGCTAACCAGAATTTCCAGAGCTCCTTTCCCAAGTTTATTTAAAGTCTTGCACCATGACCTGAAGCAATGTATATTCTGGAGTCTCCACAGACAGACAGGTGAAAAGTTTTGCACTCTGGCTTCCTGATGGAGGAGGCTACTACACAAGTAGTAGCTCCACAAGTACTTCAGTAGCCCATGTGATGCCCAAGAGTCTGTGAATCTGCTCAGGGATGCTCATTTCAGTGAGACATTTGGCCTTCAGCTCAAACTCAGTGACTCACTCAGCTCTGTCCTTCACCTTCTTGAGAGGGGAATCACACAGGGCCCAGAAACAAAGAATTCAATTCAAAAATCTCTGTCAAGGCCCACAGCTGCTATACATCTGTCTATCTATCTGCCATTCCATCTTTAGCAGGACTAGAAAATTTTTAACCTTTACGTGGGCTCTCCATTATAAAATGAATAATGCATTTGCAACATTAAAAATCAACTTCTACAATTACAGTCTGTGCCTTTGGTTATAGCTTTCTTCCTTGTGGATAATAAAGGCAGTGATTTCTGGGTTTTAAGTGAAGTTTGGGGTTGTTGATTAAATATTTACTACTGCTAAAGCCCTACTTTTTCTTAAAATGGAGAAGATTTTAAAATACAAAAGATCTCCTTTAATCTGTATCTATTTTTGTACTTCTCACACAGTGTGCAGATTTTTCATTATCTGGTTTAACCTAATTGCACATCATAAGTGAAATGCTTAGACAAAACATGGCATAACTATTGGCCAGGGAAAAATCCTAAAATTTAGTCTCTGATTCTGAAAAAGCAAAAATGTGATCTGAGAAAGAAACTGAATGAGATTTCTTCATGTGAAAAAAAAAAGGAAGTGAATACTATTGAAATGAGACTTGTCTGATTAGTAACGATTCAGTTGGTTTAATTCAATTACCCCTGTTTGGGGGAAGGGGATTGTATTATTGTATTATTATCTAATTTCATTTTTAGATTAATTTGGTATGGTCTTCCTTTATATTATCCCCCACTAAATTTAACATGGATGTCATTACACATCATAACTGTAATTACAGGTTTCAGTGGAAAGTTGACATAATTAGGCATAATTATGCTTATTATGTAAACACTATAAATTAAATATACAGAAGACCAACAAAGAAAAAATAAAATCACAAAGGAAAAAAGAAATTGAACAAATCCATGAGGTAATAAACTCAAAAAGGAAACTGAAAAGTAAAAAAATCTGTCCACTAATGTAAATATATTTTTTTACCCCTGTTTCTAATTACATTTTATTTAGTATCACTTTTTACTTTACTTCTTAAAATGCTTTCAAGAATAGGACCAGATCAAACATCTTAGTAGCCCTGAGATTAAAAGCACTTAGAATATGAATCCCTCTCCTTTTCCAAATGGAAGCACTTTTATTAACCAGGCAGTAAAGTCCCTGGATGTGTTCATCACTGCTATCTGAAGAACCAACACACTTCTCTTTCAGCCATTACACTTTATCCTCTTTTACTGCCATAGAAGTCACCTATATCTGCTATAGTCATTCAGGTTCTGGCTGACTGTGGAAGCAAATGTAGTTGTCTGGCTTCACACAACAGACACCCAAGAGCTAAAGCTAGTCCCTCTGTAAGTGGCAATAATACTTGTGAGGTAAATCACATGGAAAACTCTAACAAAATTAGGGGGCATTAGGAGACACTCCACTGTACCCAGATGGAGTTTGATCAGGCTCAGAGAATGTGGTCTAGGCACCACAGGAATGTGCTGGCTCTGCACAGGGTCATTTAGTGCTTTACCATTGTGATCAGAGGCTTGCAAAAGAAATTTGGGGTTGCTTTTCAATGTCTCTTCTTGGAAGTGACTGGAAAGCATGAACAGGTTCTACCTCTCATTGCTGACACTGGCAGTTCTATTGACAGGGTGAGGTACAGAACCTGGTACTAATCAAACAAGCAAAGGGGATAGATTCTCAAGTGTTACTAGTTTAAAATTTGGGTAACTCTCAGTTCCTAAACCTATGGCTCTATTCTGCTCCTAACCTACAGGTCCTAAAAACTGCAAGAACTGTTTTTTAAAAGCTTAGCCATTCACATTTTATGAGGGCTCAGCTAACTGTGAAAGTACCATTTGATTTAATGGCTGAACTTTTGCAAGGTGAGATGAAGGATTTTTTTCCTGTCTGCATCTACAGGAGATGCCAAACACTCTCCAGATCTCAGGAATTACAGGTGGTCAGATGTTCAGTCTTCCTGCAGTACTTCAGTAGCAGCAGGGGCTGCTCACTATGTTCCTGCAGTCTTTCCTGGAAGATTCAGCCTATAATACTTATGAATTCTCTGCTGTTAGCATTGGTAAACGTTTCAGACACCTGGATATTATTACATTCTGTGTCTTTTAAATAAACAAAAGCTGTATTCCATAAAAAAATTAATTACACAAACAATTTTATAACTTGGGGACTCTGAGACAGGAGCCAAGGCCTATAGGTAACATTTGCTTCCAAGACCAAAATGTGCAAGTTATGATTTTGTGGCAGCATATGGGAGGCTGTTGGTAAAGTAGCAGATGCATGTTAAAAATCCAATATGGGCTGAAAGAAAACATTTGTTATTTCCCATAGAATAATTCATCATATGTTCACAGACAGAATATCCACAGGGCTCTGCTCACCAAGGAAATGGGAACCATTTTCACACTGCAGGCCCCTACTACACATATCATAGAAGGCAGAATGGCTGTTGTTCAAGTGTATCTTGATGTCTTTGACAGATTTTTTGTCTTTTAGCACAAAATATAAGTAATCAGTCATGCCTTTTGTTCTTATTACACTACACAAAAGAAGCAGCTTTACCAGCTCTTTGTGTTTCAAGCACATTTCATCGAGTGCTCTTTTGCACAGTATAATACTGAACTTGGATCTCTGAAAACTGTATATACTAAAGAGACAATGTACTTGCCTCAATGAAGACTTCACCATTCCTTGTACCCACGCACAAAGTCTCAACAAATAAAAAAATAAAAGCTTTTCTCAGAAAAAAAAAAAAAACCAAAATTGTTAGAAGATGAAAGCCTAACCACACATTCTAGAAGCCAGCTGATACTGAAGGCCTGGTCTGAACTCAGATTTAATAGAAATAAGAACAGTTGACCACTTAGTCATACCCATAAAAAGCTTATATGAATACTCTTAATTCAAATTAAACCATACATAACAATTCATGCTAAAAATCCACCCATACAGATTTTATATTTTTAAAAGGCTTGGGCAGTAAACTTGTGGCCCTTGACCAGTTAACCAAAAACCACTAAGATCACCATGATTCTGCCTGAGCTGAAAGAGCTATTAGGTTGCTGAGTAAACAGTTCCCCTGTTCCTCCTACCTGCACACTTGTTTCCTGTACTTATTCTCAGCTTTATTTCTTCTTTCGTGCCAGCACCCACACTTGAATCAGCCCACCCACTTTTCATCTGCCAAGCAATCAGCCGCCGCTTCTTACATCTTACAGCTCCTTGGCAGAGCCTCCCAGCACTGTTCTCCGAGGACACACTCATCCTTCCCTCTTTGAACACTGAGCCACTGTCACGGACGTATTTACAAATGCTGTAGTAGAAAGCTCAGAGCAGCAGCTCCAAATGGAATAAAACCATGTCCATGCAAAAGTGAAAAATAAATGGGAACATGCAGTGCTGCCTAAAGAGTGCCATCATTTTTTCTACCCATATTCCTCCTCAGAGAGCCAGCTCTAGCTGGGGATTTATCATGTGCATAACATGGAGCAAGAAAGGAGGATAAAATTACACTTGGAAAAAGCAGATGATTTGGAAGCCAGGACAGATGAGTTGTGCACCTGATGCTACACCTAACGTTGCTATCTGTCTTTGGTATCAATTTAGCTGACATCACCTTCTTAGGATACATTCATTTCATCAAAGATTTCTAAGAAGAGAGAAAATCCCCAGACTCTGACTCAGAATTTTTAACCAAGGCTCAAAAGCAAAAGGATACTTGGAAGAAGGAAAAGTAGAGAGTGAGTACCAGACAAAAAGAGCTCAGCAGTGGCAGGTATCTCTGCTACTGTGATTTCTGAGAAACGGGAAAATGTGAGGTCCTTATCTTCTGAAGGGTGCTGGAATCATTCTGCGAAGTCAAAAAACTCTTGGTCTCCAGTTAAGCAGACAGTGTACCAGATGTCCAACACAAAAAGCGAAGGTGAACGAACATTTGCAATAAGGCTTCAATTACAACAATCATGCAGCTCATCTTGTGCGCTAATTTAAAGTCTCAGAGGCCAGCCAGAATTTTTTAAAGAAACATCACACACCAACAGCACTAGCGAAGCAAAAGTTCAGCAACAAAAGAGTTTGATAGGTATCAGAGTAATTAAATTACTTATTGATGGTTAGCAATTCATAAATCTTAACTTGAGCTTGTTAACTAGAGATCATACCAATCATGCTTTTACTTAAACTCACCTTCCACAGGCCATCTAATGAACTCAATTAGCACAATCATGGACAACTACAAATACTGGAATTACTTTATACAAGTGTTCATTTTTACAAATGGTCATTTTTCAAGAGGCCTTTGTCTTCTGAGCCTCTCAAGTAACAAAGGCTGTTCTGCAGATGATTTTCTGAGAAAGTCACAGAGAGAAACTGAGAAGATGCCCCACATGCAATTAAAGGTGGCAATACTTCCATACGTTCTCCTGACAAAGTAGATGGTATTCTCCATCAAAGCAAACCAGGAACTAGCTCATGGCATGTCCCATTCCCACGTACAAGACACTGAGGGCTTTTCTCTCCCCATCACATCATTCAGTTTAAGTTAATGATTTAAAAGTAATTAACTCCAATAAACCATGACAGATTAAATAAAAACTAATCAAAGTAAATAAATTACTGTTTTCACACATGGCTTTTGTTTGGGCAACAGAACAAAAGGAAGTAGATGATGACAGCGAACAAAAGTGAATAAATAAAAGAAAACATTAGTGTTTGAGACACATTATAACTCATTAACTTTTATGTCTGTTCTGCTGTAAAAAATACTCTGTATCAGCTAACAAGACAATCTAATGAGACCTATCAGGGGACTGTTATAACAAGATTAGGAGAGGGACCAGTGGCAAGGCTGTTTTTGCACAATGGAGAAAAGGATTTGTATTTAATTAACAGCATTTATCTCAACGGTCCATTCTAAGGAACAGTCTGATAAAGGCAATCAGTCTCTTGAACCAATTGGTCGTTTAACCTCACAGATAGTTTTAAAATAATAAATCTGGGACAACCCATTGTTGATTACTGTTGATTACTATTTGTTGAAGATATTGTTGGAGCTGGCATTTGGTTGACACTGACATCAAAGTAAGTTTGATTTAACTTTTTCCATTCTGTTCCCAAATAATCCTTACCAAAACACATGCACACAGATGCAGGTAGTGTGTGCACATGTATAGCTCAAGTCATAAGCACAATAGACCAAAGACTTTAGGATTTTTCCAGAATCCAAGCCCCAGCAATCACAGCATGTTCTTGACTGAGTGAAGAAAACTCACACCCTCCCTGTCGAATGGCTCCAGTGAGGCACAAGGATCAACTGCTAAAACCTAAGGATTGCTGAGTGTCACCAATAGAAATAATTATTGTATTAATAAAATTAGGAGAATCCTGGAGAAGCAAATGCCATAGAAGGATTAGTTTTAGCACTGAGATTAAATGTCACAAGTTTCTGCCTCCCAGACCTGCATTTGAATGGTACATCTTGTAATTATTCACTATTATTTTTATTATTGCTCCTTGCAAAGACACTGGCAATTTCTTTAAAAATAGCTTCACATGAAAGTACAAAATGAAAAATGTTGAAATATTTAGAGAACAAGTATCTACACACTTTTGAAGAGTTCCTGAACTTGAACAATTTAAAACACGCAGCATTTTCTACAGATGACTGATCAAAAGGTAAAAGAGACTATTGTACTGATCTCTAGCTACAACAGCAATAAAAATACAGTGAAGATAATTCTTTTACTCATATTTTTCAGAACAATTGAAATTACAAGCTCCCATGTGAACCTCAGGTTCTTTACAAACCAGAGTTGTCATCACCCAGGCAAAAAAAATTTATTCCTCCTCCCAACCTACCTTGGGCAAAAATGAAAAATAACCTGCCAGTTACTCCAACACCAAAAATCTCCACAAATACAAAATCTTCCTTCTGCTTATCTCTGCTGGAACTTTCAGGTTATCTTGACTTCCATTGTCATCTTATTTCTTAATTTACTTAAAACAAATATAATTGAGCAGCTAATTAAAGCTTTGTGATGATACTGAAGCCTCTAAGACTTTTTTTTTTTTTACATAGAGAGTAAAAAACTATCTAACTCTTGCTGTTTATAACTTTCACTATTAACATTTCTGTCTCTAATTTTGGACTTGTGTAATATGGCTGACATACTCGGTGCAAAACACATGGCTATGACAGTTTTTTTAAGGCATGAACTTTCTAAAGGATCATTCCCTTAGTTTACTCCATGACCCTTTCAAGAGTTCTGATTCTCTTCACAAACTGGGAAATCCTTTCACAATTGTCACTGCAAGGGACTGCTCAGTTGCAGCAGCATTTTGCATAAGCAGTTTAATAACCAGATTCTACTTCACTGACTAAAAACAGGAGAAAATCTTGAGCTGCAAAATTCAACTGTCACACGTACTTCCCTGCGACACGTAGGCTGTAAGGCTTCAGAAAGTCTTTTTTTTTTTTTTTAGCAAATTGTACCTGAAAGGTTTTGCAAATTAAATGTGAAACTACAGAAGTCGCAGTAAAAAGCCTGGGTTCCTTGGGCCGGCAGCAATTGCTGACCACTCAAGGCAATTGCCCCTTGCATCTGGCTGAGACCATAGAGATAATATTCTCCATGTCTCATTTAGTCAGAGGCATTCCCCACTTGGAAAAAGGCCTTACTGAAATCACAAACTCAGAGCCAACAAGGCACTTCTTATCACCACCTCTGTGCCTTTGCCTGCACACAGTGCAGCAGCAGCAGGAGAGGCTCAGCCAGCTCTCTTGGCTCAGTGGCCCCGGGCTGCACGGGGCACATGAGGACACAGGAGCAGCTCCCCAGCTGGTGGTGGCTGTTCGCCATCAGCATTCCAAACAGATCCCTCCCCAGCACTTGCTAACACACTCTATTGATCAGTGGATGCCCTACTCACTGGAGACCTGATTTCACTGCCTTTCATTAATTTAATTCTCTTAGCTCTAGCTAAGTGGCTTGACACCTTTTTATTACATAAAGACAGTCTTTTGCAGGCCTAATCTTATATAATTTTGATCATTAACAACATGCTGTTCCAAAGAACTTTATTTGGAGGGACTCACTCAACCCTCATGTCAGTGAACACTGGCAATCTTACCAGATCTTTTTCTTGTTTTCAGCCTCTCCAAAGCATAAAGAAAGTTGCTAGTCTTGAATAAACTGCACATTTCATTTAATGTAATCCAGACTTACAGACTACGGATTCTGAAAGTTTATTTCATCTCTCATAAAACCACTTTCAATGCATATGTTCTACAAGACTTGGCACTATACTGCTGCAGACATGAAAGCTATTATTGTGACTGAACAATCAGATGCCAGTAAAATACTGTCTGCTTTTCCTTAGAGCACCTAATGTTGTTACAGGCAGCCCTTCCCACTTTTTATAACACTGCTTGATAATTCTTCTGTAATCCAGATACCCCTCAGTTCAGAAGAAAATGCACTAATGAAAAACTATTAGCTTAGCAGAAATTAAAGCTGGATCAGTTACTTAAATGTACTTAATAATGTTTCAGTATCTGTAAAACCTAAAATAAGCCCTGCAGTGATTTAATTTTAGATTATTCAAAAAAAAGAAAAAAGTTGGAAAAGAAAGGGAAAGGAATAAATGTTTTAAACTTCCACAGTAAACATAAAGTCAGCAAAAATACATGTTTTGCACATTTGTAATGCTGTTACATTGCACAATGCAGCCAATTCTCAATAAGACTGAAGTTATACTGCAGTCAAAGCTAATATGATGCACATACTACATATTCACATTGGCACGCATGGATACACGTAAAAAACAAACACTGACAATCTCATGTTTTATTGTCACTAGAAGTGTGAACGCATTTAGAGGCTTGGCATCTGATAGTAATAAAACAAGAAAGAGAAACTCAAACAGTGTAATTCTGAGCAATTAGAACATACTGCACCTGTCACACTTGTTAGCCAAAGAGTACAAAAATCCTGTTACATGTTTCATGAACATACCAGACTTCTTGGATTCTTCCAACGTACTGAGGATCTTGGAGGGTGACCAAACTAATCCTTCAGTTTCATGCTTTCATCATCTGAATAAATTATACCCTAAATATTATGTTGCAAAATTCCATTGTATTCTATTTCATTTATGATAAACAGAGGCATTTCCCTACTATAACCTTTCAGATCTTAATGAAAGATCTTAATCCTCATTGAAGTTTGCCCATGGACAGGGTTAACCTGTTGTGTCAACAGAGGGCAGCCAGAAATTGGCATTGTAAATTTCCAGGTAAATTTAGAACAACATCTCCTGATAAGATGGGGATCCTTTATTTTGCAAGAAAAGCTTGTTTTCTTCAAATTGCTCAAGACACTTCAGCAAATTCAGTAGTTTTGACCATGCAGTAGAATTTATGGCTTTCTACTGATGTTGTGATGCCCACTGTGTACCTTTTGAAGGTAAATAGATCTGTAATAACTTTTACAAATGCTCTTGTGTCATTGAAACTGTGCAGAAATGTTAACTTGAATTTAACAGGAATTTGATTTTGTTTTGTTACAAACTCTTCCATATTTAAAGTGACCATCAAGACAATTATATTTTCATCACTCCTTCCCAGCACAAACTTGCACGATATTAATTCTAGTTTTAATTTCATAGTATCTACCTTTAAAATTTATTCTAAGAGCATCTGCCTAATTTTTTTTCATAGAACTTGAGAAAAGTGACCATCATATTTCTTAAAGTAAAATAGGGGAACACACAAAAAGCTATGTAATGCATAAGGTCACATCGCCAGCAAAACAAGGAACATCCATCTCACATCACTATCTTCTTACAAGATCATCAAGCACTATTGCAATACATGCAGAAAGAACCTCTATTTCACAAGTTGGTTTTGCCCTGATTTGTAATGTACTGTTAAACGTTTACTCCAATTCAGAGGTCACACAGCATTAGTAATTGTTTCTTAAAAGACAAATCTATTCTCATGAATAAATACTGCCCAGCAAGAAGGCATACAAGGCCTGAGTAAGTCATTGGTGCATAGTGTTTACAAGTCTTCAGTGTTTATGGGATGTAATCACCCTTCGGGGTGGAGATGACCGAAAGCCTGAGTTCCTCTAACTGCAGCAAGGGCACCTGCTGCTGCCTTACTCAGTGCTCTGTTGGGCAGGATATGGGTTTGTAAAATGACTGGGGAAGAGAGATAAAAAGAAATCTGTGATCCAGCTCTCTGTGACCTTTCTCAGACAGCTGAGGTGCAGTTATCCTTTCAGCTTAATGATGAAGAAATACAGAATTTGCATTATGAAAATTTTGAAAATGACATTCTGAATAGCAAGATTCACACCAAGAGAAAAGGAATCAATTATTCCTTTTGACTAAAGTAGATGGAAGAAGCTGAAGTAATTGCTCCTTAAATAAAGTACTCCACTCCCCACACAAGATTTAATCTTTTAGACTGAACAAAGATTACAAGTCTTGGCATATCCCACACACGTTTATCATACTACTGCTACTGCAGAAGGGAGAGTTAGTATCTCATTTGGTCTAGACAAACCAGTCACAACATAGTTTTAGATTTTTTGTCTGGACCCTGCTGACCAGAAGAATCTGAACAGCTAACAATAGAATACGGTTCCAGTGCACAGATATACTTGATCAACTCTCTGTTATCCTTCAATTTGTGAACAGTTGTTTATTTTGGCAATTTTCTGTAATTTAAAAATTGACCACAGTTTTCTATAAACTAATATAAAAATCAATAGGAAAAAACACATGTAGATGAAACTAGTTTTCATGCTGCATCCAGTTTCTTAAACATAATTAATCTAAAAAATCTCAAATAGAAGTAATTTTAAGTATTCACTTATTTCTTTAAATTCAACCATGCAGTAATAGTTAAACTTTCCAGTGTAAATGCAAATTTCCAACACTGGAAAAAATAGACATACATTTCTCAAAACACCTGTGTGGTTTCTGTGTTGCTCTTGAAGTCTACTGTTTCATCAGTCAATCTCTACTACAGATCCAATTCAGCAAATATGGATGTATAAGTTTACAGCAAATACCAATCATAAATTAAAAACTATTTACATATCTAACCTACACGATGGTACCCCACATGCAAGGAAAACATGCAAAGGGAGCATTCAGGGAAGTGCTTTACCACTGCACATGACAATACACTTTAAACACACTTGATAATAATACTAAACAGATACCAGACAGGTAGGCATCACTTGAGCTGAGCAACTGATCTGCAGTTAAAAGATTATTCAAGCAATTTCACTTCCAGCAACATGAGCTGCAGGGGGCTGAGTCATGCACCTTTCTTCTCCCTTTCTCTAGAAGAGTTACACTTCTAGACTTCAGGCTCTTCTGGCTTACAGGAACAAGTGAATGACATGTTGAATCCTGCCTGGATCTTTGTTCTACATCGGCAAAAAGCTCAGCCTTGTGGAACTCAGCAAAGCACCAACCACAGGCTCTTTTACACCTTGGTGTTACCAGCACCATCTTGCAGGGTTACCTTTGTGTAGCCCATCAGCAGCAGCACAAGTGCTCCAGTTGAGCAAAGGACTAAAGGGAATTTCCTCCTTCACAGTTTTAGACAACTCAGGACACAGTGGGATGATACAGCCAAGTGCTACAGATGTAAAATATAAGCAGGGCATGAACTCTACACCAACTGCAACATGATTAATGCTCAGTTTCATCCAATTTTACCTACATTCTCTTCTCTCCTGAAAAACAGCATTTAGTATCCTATGTGTGCCCATGTTATAGTGATCAAACCAAGCAACTAACAATTAACATAAAAATAGAATTAAAAGAGCAAGCTAGTAACAGACTCTGGGAATGCACAATTTCCTACTGTCTAGTGTTTAAAATTTGCAACAGCAGTAAGAAACTCAGAGAGGGACTAATTAATCCTGCAAGTTGCCCTGCAGTATGAGCAGCCTTTAGCAGAAGGGAGTCACTGAAGTGGTCTTTGCATGTGTAGGAGCACATGCTGTGTAACTGAGCTGCTGCAAATGAAGCTTTGTTAAATGACTTGACTACTGGGGAAAGGCATAAGGGGTTAATTATAGTCAAGTGCACATGAAATATTTTGCTCTCCATGATTAGTAACCTGAAACTAATAGTGCAAGTAAAACTGTCACCTTCTTGTTAATGACACATTACAATACCATTTATAAGAGTTTTTCCCTTAGGGAATAATAAGTTTTCTACTATATGGGGGCTGTTAACAAGGGAATTCAGCAGAACTTAGAGGCTTATAATTCCTCTTTTATAAAATAATCACAGTAGAACTACAGTCATAAAGCCTTTCATTACATTCATGTGAGATCTTCCAGGAGGCTGACTCCTATGAGCACTTATGAAAGAACAAAGGTTAAATATTCTTCAGATACCGCATTCTGCAGAGGAATCTGGACATATCTAAACAGTGCCAGACAAAACAGTTTGGCCTATGACAAGTCTAAAAAGAGTAATACCACAGACCTCCAAGAATCTGAACAGGGCCAGCAACTCTCACTCTCACTCCTTATCTAGCTGCTTCCTTCAGGTTGTGACAGAAGTTTTCACCAATGAAAATAATTCAAGGAAGATGTCAAATATTTCACACAAAAAATGCAAAATGAGAAAGATCCCAGAATGTTTTTTCCCATTTTAAAAATTGCTACACCCACATAATTTTGGTGAAAAAAAAAACCCACTTTGAATACCACTTAGATTCAACAAGAACATGTAAAGTTTGAACACAGCACAAATGGTCCCAGTGTAGAGGAGCCTGTTTGTGAAATTACACCTGTGGGCTTGAACACATTTACAAAATCACTAAACCCAGGTATCCTGTCAGTGGTCTTATAACATATGAGCAACCCTAAATCTAATAGTAAATAGCAGGTTATTAATGAATCTCATGACAAAATTCACACTGTATCTTGCAGTAGTACCCTAGATGAGATAAAAACCTCATATGCTAGGATAAGAAAATCTGTATCAAGTCCATCACCATAAATAAAACCCATTACCTCAGCACCAGTGTTAAGTGTTAGGTTACACATAGCTTTGAGGTCCAGATTAGATGTTTTAAGACCTCTGTAGATTTCATTGGCACACCTCATGTTCAAACCAACGGCAGCTACACAACACGCATCAGTGAACCAGCAAGACTTCAAAGACTCAGTTTTCCTCCAACATTAAGTATAACGAAATGTTAAAATTACAACCTCCTATCATATTTTAAAATTTGGTTAAAAGCCAGCACATATTGAATTTCATCTGTTCTCTCACTGAGAATCAGCCTCCAAGTGACAAAGTAACACGGTTTCATGCACCACACTGAAGCACAACCCAAATAGACATATATTTTTTCTGCTTTTTTTCTGTCATGAAGCAATTCTGTTTTCTTACAGCAATACATCTGCAAGCTGTTCTTTCAATTGGCTGTATATTTTTGCTGCCCAGTAAGACCACGGTATGCCAAGTAGCTTTTTCTGCACCAGTCATGGCTACAACTGAATTACAGACTGGGAACAGTTGGGATTAAATGACATCCTAGAGACAGTATGTGCTATTGGAGCAAAATCTATATTTCTTCCATATTAGCATATTAACCTGCCTTTATAATAGTTGCACAGAATAACACACAGAACAAGACAAGGCCACCATGAAATTGTATTGCCATGGCAAAGAGGATCTTCACCTTTGCCTCTTTCTCCTTTTTAACACTGATCTGCCACAGTAAAAATAATGACAGAGACATAGGCTCAAAACTACAAACCTATATGTAGAAAACTGCCCTCTAAAATATCATTGTAGCTGGAAATGTCGTCCAAGACTGAGTTCCCCTTTTCAGTTCCCAATTTTCTGTCAGTATTTAATGAAATTGCATTGCATTAAGGAATACTTCTTAAAATAAGATGGTAAATAATACCTACACTTTATGAACAAAAACATTTAAATGTCTATCAGAAGGAGTTTATCTGTTTGGTATTTCAATATCATGCCTACTCTGAGCAACAGATGTACAATGTTTTTGTACAAAGAATTAGGACTGAAACTTTACTAAAAACCTTGTATAAGAACATGGAAAAGCTCAAGGATTAATCACTAAACTGCATTTTAATATCCATTTTATGTCACTGAAGCCAAGAGTTAATAGATAATTCAAAAGGCTCTGAGTGATATATATTCAAGTTTGGTCATATTCACTTCTTCAATTTTGTAAAAATCAACTATTATCTGATGTTGGCATAATTTTGTTCCATTAAGCAATCTGTGCTGAAAGTAATTCTGGGATTATAAATCTAATGAGAACAAAATAGGTCTTTTCCTATCTGAGCTAAAAGGTACAGTGGAATGGCTCTGAATCTACAATGTAAAGACGATCTCCCGCTGAGACACTGCGATATCTCTTTCTGGTAAATAATGGAAAATTGAAGTCCAGGATTTTCTTTTTGCTTTATTTAACTTCACACAAGGATTAGGCACTCTGAATATATTGATTAAACAGATATCTTTATATTTTTTTCACAAAAAATGCTGTTTCCAATGCTGACTTTTAAATCACTAAGAGTAACTATTCAGAAGTAAGAGAAATTTTAAGTTGGGTTCAGGTCCACACAGACAGAGAGGATGCAGTGACAACAAAGAACTTACTGGTTTACAAAATCCAGCTGGAAGACTGGACCAACCCTGCATTTATTACATATTTAGATTGATATTAAAAGAACTGATGCGCCACTCTTTAAGGTCTCAAGAAAAAAATACATAAAAATTTAAAATAAGGGCAAGAACAAATTTATTATAATAAAGCAAAATGTCAAAGACTGTTCTATTCAGCATCACTGAAGTCCAGAAAGAGTAAATCACAAACAAATGAATGTTGAAGCCTAAGTCCTACATTATAAAGTGAGAATTGCAGAATTCTCTCCAGGTCCTACCATCCTCCCTCCTAATTGGAAAGCAACCTGAATGAGACAGTGTTTCCTTCCTACCTACAGCAGCCCAAGATTAAATGGTAACAGCTTTGTTTATCTAAACCAACATGCCTGCCAGCTTTAGGCTCACATTAGTAACTTAGTTTCACTACTACAGCATAAATTACAAGACAAGCACATCAAATATTTCTGCTCTATCCCTTCCCTAAAAAAAAAATTACCAAAACAGCAAACCAAAACCCAAAACCTATATGCAGCACAGACCATCAGGCTTTAGAATTTACATTTCCAATAAAGTGATGTTGATGTGGAATCTAGGATTAAAAATAGTACAAGAACTCTAACATTGCAAAATTAATAAAACAATCTATGACCCTTGTGTTCTTGACAAATCAGAGAAAAACAGAACTAGAATTAAGAAAACAAGCAGTAATTACAGTTTGTATTTAAACAGTAAATGTCTACTTAAAACACATCAGTGTATCAACAATGGAATGTCTCATGAAGAGCCAACAGTCATGGAAATGCTTGTGCAGAGTAAGGATGCAAGAGCTTCACAGGGACTAGAAGGAAAATAAAAACTGTATTTTATCCAAAAAAGAAAATTTTATTTCATCCAAAGTCCAACTGCAATATAAGTTACAAAAAATGCATTTGGAAAATACAGTAAGACAAGTAAGGGGTCACAGGCAAGTTTTTCTCTCCTGGTGAGATGCTGCAATATCCTCTTCAAGCCACTCACACCATTTATATTGGAGACATCAGTGACTGCAAAACAACAGGCAAGCCTTCTTTACTACTACTACTACTTGGAGGAATTTGGAGAACAAAGATACCAGAAATACCCATTCAGAAAGAGATAAAATAATTAAATAGACCATAATGAGAGAAAAACTACTGCTCTTTAGCAATAACTGGAAAATATTACTTAACTTTCAACATTGGCTAATTCCTTATGAAGAAACTGTTTGATAATAACTGGAAATAGAAAAAGGTTGAGAAAATACTGAAATTTCCCAAGCAAAGCTGCATATGAACAGTAATTATGGCTAATCCATCTGGTGTATTTCTTTGAGTAGGGTCAACAGAACTGATCCTGTGATAGTTACTGAAGAACTATTAAAAAAAACCTCACAAGTTTATCGTTCTTAAAACTGATAAAGAGCATTCCACATTCCACTACAGAATATGACTAAACAGTCATCCTTGAGCAGATTGATGTGTAATGGCAGCTCCTGTGATTCATGGGAAAACAAATTTTGTGAAGAAGTTCTTCTCACTTGTCCTGTTACAATTCTGTTTGCGTCCACTGGGGCATTCCCCAATAGCTCATTGCTCTTCTGCCCTCATTTTATTTACAAGGTTTGCAACAAAGGGTACAGGATGTGAAAATACAGAGATGAAGGCAAATTTCATAACAGTATCTGCACTGTATCTGTGGGTAGTCCTGGCAGCTGCGTACTGGCATGCAAAGGAAGAGGAGCGTGCCCTTCTTCCCAGTCATGATTTGGATGCTGCTAATAGGTGGTATTTTAGGCATGACAGGTAAAAAGATGCAAGGAAACCGACAACACTCAGAGTTACAGAATGACCAAAGGCAGCCTCCATTCCCTAAGTGCACTCAACTCTCAGCAGCAGTGAAATAAAGGAGCTTCTTAGTTCTCCTTGGCCCTCCCACTGTAATTAATCTGGACTACCAGAGTTCCAGTTAAGCTAATTAATAGTTATTAAGGAACACGGTTAATGACACTATGGACATGCATCAACACAGACACCCCATTTGTAGCTTTGCCAGAAATAAAGCATTTTTATGACAGATAATTTGCAGACCCAATTTCTCACAACGTATTCCCTCCCTGAAGGGAATATCACAATGCCAGGCTGTCTGCACATACAGAAATATGCAGAGATATTTCATTTACCTGTGATTATTTACCAATTACAGCTCCTAGTATTATAGCTGGAGCTAGGCTTAGCAAAACATTAAGAAAAAATTAAAATCCATTAGAGGAGCAAAATACTGAGGAAAAAAGGAATGTTTCTTTAAAGCACTTTTTTTTTCTAAAATACCAAATATTTAATTTTTTCAACAATATTTCCTTTTAGTTTCAAGAATTATTCAAGCCAAAAACTAGGATAGAATGGTTGGTTATAGCTGGAGATATGGGAAAGCTGGCAGAGGTATAAAAACTTCCCAACAACAGTTTTACACAAACAACTGTTAGGGTTCATCCCTGAATGACACCATTTCCAAAAGCAAAAAGTCAAAATATTTTATGGGAAGATGTTGCCAGAAGTGTAGCAATACATTTTTAATTCCATTTCTTTCTGTGAAAAATTTCTTGCATTTCACTCTAAATTTATCTATTTTCTCCTCCCACCCCAAAGCCTCAGCTTTTGGCAAGTGTAAAATCTGCCAGAATCTAACTAAGGGTTCACATCAATAGCACAAGATGGTTTTTGATATCCCTGTACATTATGTGAAATTTGTATGCATTTCCATATTTCTGATTATAACAATGGAGAAAATTACATTTAGCAGATAAGTTCAAGACTTTGGATGCTCTACATACCCTACAAAACAAAAGCAGTGAAAGCACATGTAAGGCACGTATTTCCCAAAGTTATAATGCCTGAAGCTATCACTGTGTTTTGGTCTTCAAAACCCAAATCATGACCCTCTGATGGAAGACTAAAGGAGGCACTTAATAGACTAGCCTGGATTAAGGGAGATGCCTACTTGATTATCCTTCTTACTACTACTGTCATGAAGATTTTTTTTAAATATAGTTTTAAAAATCCTAAATTTCAGTTAAATTATAAAAAATTATGTATAGAGATCACTGCCTAGTAAAATTATTTGAAAACAAACTTTCATTACATCCATATCTCTGTCTTAATAAAAAGGCATAAGAATTTTAATATTCTTTTTAAATACAAAAACTAGAAGCGGAAGACACCAAAAGTATATAAAACGAACCCAAACAAGACAGACATACAAAGAAGCATGCTCAGGGACAGTATAATATAGATCATAATGTTCCCAACACTGACTGTGTCACATCAAACTTGCACTGCTTAGCAGCAGGAATTATTTTAGAGTAATGGCAATGTGGTACACATTTTTCCATCACAGACAGAAAACTAGGGAGAATCAAACCAGAGGAAGAGGGAGAAAATACTTTCCCAGTAACTTTAATTTCCCATCGATCTTTTATAGCTACTGGATTCAATAAGCTGTTCCCTGCAGAAGCAACACAAATCTTCAGAGAACTGAAAGACACAGAATAAATTTCACATAATGCAGCTACATGACAATGGCTGCATGGATCTGGAGTTGTTATTTTTCAGACCTTGCAAACAACCCTCATTTAATGGCGACAAACTCACTCCAGAGCCTCAACTAAGATAAAAACACTAGTCTGCAGGTGCACAATGCCTTCAAACATGCATTTTGACTAACAGCGACTCCAAATTAGCTGTCTTGAAGCCACTGGCATGCATAAAGC
Organism: Emberiza elegans; assembly: GCA_024865655.1. NCBI lineage: Eukaryota > Metazoa > Chordata > Aves > Passeriformes > Fringillidae > Emberiza > Emberiza elegans. The sequence continues at coordinate 27,502,367 of JALJVW010000241.1, read as the reverse complement.
TTGACACTTATCACACACATGCAGAGAACCAAATCATTTGGGTTAGGTAAGTTGAACCATAGCCAACTCTGAATGTCCAAACTGCTGAGTTAATTCACCAACAAGCAACTACCAAGTACACAATTAAGAAGTGAGCATTTGTGCCTACTTTGGCTTCCCATCTAAGGAAACTCATCATACTTAACAAAACAATGACAGAGAAAGGTAGCAAACAAAAAGTAAACTAAAGCTTTCTTCCTTTCCCTACAACAGAAGTTTGTTCACTTATTGATGAATGTACTGAAAATGTGCATGAGACCCTCACCCTCCCTAAGAGAGGGAACCTCACATCAGGAAGACCCAAAAGTCCATCTTTCTCTACCTTGCTCAAGTGCCATGTTCATGAGCAAAGTGGAAAATGACATTCTGCTGCTTTGCTACTCACCACTGTAGACCCAGGGTAAAAACTAATACTCATCATTCTTTCTGATTCAATATCATAGAGTCTTGTCACTTCAATCCAGGAGAAAAATCGAGCATTTCAGTGTTTACCTATGAGATTCACATAGCCAAGTTAATATGAAATACTTCCCTCACTGCCTGGGCACTGCATAACCTTACTTCCCTAAAATAAAGTTCATTTGAAATGCCACTATTTTGCTACAGAAGGACAGATCCCAAAGTACTCACCACTGTGAATAGCCTGCAGAAAGGATGATTATTATTGCATACATTTCTGAAGAGCTTGTCTCTCCATTGTGTCTGCAGACAAGATATGCTGTTTAAAGACGAACAGTGGAAATGAAAGGGATGCCCAGTGGGAGGCAAGAGCCAAGCTACAGCCCATAATGGAAGTGTTTTTATCACTGCAGTGCTTGTTGCTGCAAACAGTGTAAGAATTCAGCACTCATTTGAAGTGTAGCCTTTAGAGTTACAGCTGTGCTAATGCACAGACGGGGAAAAGAATATATCTTAAAAATGAGATGCATCAGTTCTTTCACTTTAAATAGGAAATATGGCCTAGACAGAGAGAGAAAAAGTGGATAGCATGTACATAAAATCTGAAAGCATGATTGCTGTAATGAAGATGCACATGCAGTGACTTTGAGGTCTGGGTGGTCTGAGACAGTTTACATGGTTCCTGCTTTGACCTGCCACATAAGGACATTTATGTGCATCCAGTTTGAGAGGAGAATGGGCCCAAAGGAAATACAAAGGTGTGGGGAATGTGTCTTCCTCCTGGTGAAGTCCTCAGATTTCTTCTGAGTGAGGAACAAGGATTTTCTTCTGGTGCAAGGATCTCTTGCACATTGACTCCCCTCATTACTAAGCAATGTGAGGGTTTGTGTCCTTTTCCTTTTCACATAAGCTTTCTGAAAGTACTAAGGCAACAGGCATCCTACATCACACACATCTGATCACTGTGGCTGTCCTGGTAGGAGAAACAGAAGAGATTAGAGGTCCAAAAGTAAAGGCAGACAAGAAAAATGTAAAGCCTGGTATGGTATGGAAGGAAAGAGATGAGCCTAAAGAAAGCACTTCATGATGCAGGAATGTGTGATGACAAGAATACGAGGGGGAAAAGGGACATCAGTACAGCTAAAAAGGGAATTTGTTTGTGGTGTAGTGATTTACAGAATACAAAGCAAGTGTTCTGGGAAACTGCTGTTACCCACACGTTCAGAAACGGACAAAAATAGAAGATATTATATTTGTAAAGGAGCAAAAAACAATAACATGATGAAGAAATACATATACTTCCTTCCTAGGGCAGTAAAGCTGCAGAACATAATGAGATCTGATGGGAGATAAACTCAACCATCGGGGAAGCTGGAAATGCATTCTGGCAGCTATCAAAGATATGTAGCAAATGAAGATCAGTCTAAAAGGTAAACAGAAATGGTGCAGTCATTTATTTTCCTTTAGAAAATTACAGATACCAAGGCCAAACCCTCCTTTGGCATAGCACTCTGAGGACAAATGTAAACCAAAGGGACAAGAGCAAGGACTGGGAAAGGTCACAGAAAAGAACTGAAAGGCTTGATGGACTTGGCCAGGGAATTTTCATCAAATTACAGGATATTGGCATTCTCAAGACAAACAAAATAACAGCCTTTTATCAATATCATATCAATTCCTTCCATGCAAGAGCCTGCCACCTCGGTCATTTATAAGTTTATGGAAGAAGAGCCTGTATCTGATCCCTGGTAACTGAAGAAAAGCCAGATAAAAAATAATGGTAAGACCAAGGATGGTTACTACGAAAGCCAAGAGTTATTTAAAATAAACGTAATCCATATGAATTGATGTCCTGCTATTTTTTGTGATTAACCAACTAATTAAGTATTAATGGTTGTTCTGCAGAAAAACACAGACAAAGATGAAAATATTCTCTAAACAGGTACTACTATAACCAGGTGGCCGCAGATTTGACAGGACGTTGCTGCCAGTTTTCTCACAAATCATGCTACTAACTTCTCTTTCAGCTTCAAAGTCTGACACCAGTATAGAAGGGACAGCTATGCATAGAGAACTTTCAGTGCAAAACCATCAAAAGGCAATCAAAACAGCAATTTCAGAGACTTGCAAGTGGTGTGGCAGCCAACCCTCACCCCACCATCTGAACACTCATCCCTGGTGTCACACACTGCAACTCTGTTTCCTGACCTTTCATCCTAATACATATGGGGAAAAGAAAAGCACTTCAAGGCAAGATCTCTTGGAATAAAATGCTTAAGAGTGTACTGAATATTCTAATCAGAACTTGTTAATTAATTCTCACAATGCTTGTTACAAGTAGGTAGAGCAGAAAGATTATATTATTAGAGAGCAACCATATCAGAATCCATACAGTAATAGGCAATAAAATGGTCTAGAATGGCTAAAATATTTCTGTTTAAAAGAATACAGATTTACTGGAAAGTGACTAAATTTTTTTTCAGATAAAGACTGAGACTTTTAAACTCCGATTTACAAGCCCAAAACTTATAAACATTCTGAAGTACCATTTACATGTACCTATCTGCCTTTTTGAAACATCTAGGCTATAAGAAATTTTGACATTGCTCAAATGACAAAGACTACATGTGAAAAAGTCAGTACTAGTATCACCTTGTCTTTCAGTGTTCATGTAAATCCCTCTTGATGAAAGCCATTTTTGAGTCCTTCACAGGGACACACAGCTATTATATAAAGCACAAAGAAGGTTTATATAAAGCTAAAAACTTTGTCTAACCCAAGTCCTCTCCATTGCTGTGCCATAGGCTATAGTTGGGGGTTTTTTAAACTGATTTCAGTCATTAGGGGGTATATGAAAAAAAGAAAAATCCTCTACTGTGCAAAGCTTTTCCTTTTTATGAGATCTTATGGCCCTGTGCAAGCAGTGATCTCCTTTTCTTTTCAAGTGTCTTTATGGAAACTCCAGGGAAGATTTCCTCTGGATAAGAAGACTTTGAGGGGCTGTAAGTCAGACACATGCTTTTGAGCCCTTCATGTCACCAGGGATCTGGGGAAGGAAAATTATCTCTCAAGACACTTTCAAAAGGGAAATCCACAGTGCTGTCTCTAGAGCAGTTAACAGCTCCATCTCTAAAGCCTCCCATTAGAGGCGAGAATGACAGCTTCTCTCTTTCCGATGCTTTCCAAGTGCTCCCTAATCAAACACACAGGGCAGGTACACAGCAGCCTCCCTAGAGATTCTTACCATATTTGACACTTCCTTGTTTTATCCTGAGCCTCCAGCTAATTAGTAATTTTTGAACAGAAATTGTTCAGTATCAAAAAACCCAGGTTTGCAGAGGTAAACCCAACCACCAGAGCTATTTCGGAAGCATTTGGCTGAACAAATGGAAAGAACAAAAATATTTCCAATGGAAATATGCCTTCTTTCTGTTGCACCAAATCATCAGGAGCTTTACAGCAAGTTTACAGCCAGTTACCAGACATACATTGCTAGGCATCACAGAACTTCTTATTGGGATTAAAGTAGTGTTAAAGCTTGGGTAGAGTGAAAGGAGATATCAAGTGGAGGATTCAGTGTTCTGTGAGAAATGAGGACACTGACAGGCTCATGTAGGTACCTGACTGAAGAGTTCCAGTGCAATGCAAACACAAGGTTAAGTGCAGCAAGAGCTGCAGGGACCTTGTGCCTCAGCAGCTGAGAGCTGGGTCACCTCACCAAAAACAAACCGGGCAGAGGCCTGGCCTACTAGGGAGATACCAGAGTTCTCAAGAAAGTACTGGGGGGGCTGCAGTCAGCCTAACTGCAAGGATTTCACTCCTATAATGACTGGGTTTGGCATAAAACAAGTATCTTATAGGAAATACGTACATCATTGTCCTAATGTTGAGCAGTACTTTTAGACATATATATATATATATATATATATATATGCAGACACACACACATATATTTATATATATGTGAAAAGTGGGAAAAGTACAGGCCAACTAATAGGTTCAAATTCCAGATTTTGGGACTTGTTTGCCTCAGGTTGCAGCTTTCTCACTGAAGTTAGAAGGGAATTTTGCCCGCATACACAGACTTCAGTAACAAGTTTTGACAGAGAGACCAGATGATCAGTCATGAGCAATCCAACATATCCTGCTCCCTCATTAGACCAAGGAGTCCCAAGAAAAGTCTGTGAGGTTGAGAGGTTCTTTCTACAACTGGCCCAGAGTCAGAGCGGGTATCGCCCTTGGCTGTCTGTGTGCAAGGCTCAGCAGCCCCTGCCAGCTGCATAGGCAGCAGATCCAGCCACATCACTCCTCTGCTGCCCCCTTCCCTTCTCCCTGACAGGGTGCCTGCACAGAAGCCACATCAGCAGCCCTGGGACAGCTCCAGGTGTGCCTCAGTGAGCCCTGGGACAGCTCCAGGTGTGCCTCAGTGAGCCCTGGCACCAGCGACCATCAACGACAGGGACAGCAAAGCCCACCAAAGCTCTCAGGTCAAAGTCATTCCATTTGCTTCAAAGTCTTGTAAATTACAATAAGGCTTTGTTGTCAGATATCCAAGTACACTAAAAGAATTAACAGTTCCCTGGAAATTTAGGGGTTTCTTCAAAATATTCTCATGATATGAAACAAAAGAAATTATAGAAGGCTGTGGTTCTGTGTGTCTACTGACACTGACCAAAACTGATTAGCTACCTAGTTTTCAAACCAAAAATATTCCTTACCACAAGAAGAATCAGTACTGACAGCAAGGGCTTCCTTGAATTTTGCTTAGGAGAATAAGCAGAGGTAACAGAAAACATCACTGTCACCAAAAAGTCTACATTCTGAGGCAGGAATATTTTTTTAATAAGAAGTCTGTAACAGAAAAGCTTCACTCTATTCAGCTTTCAAAATACCAAAGATGAAATAAGGGACTTTTCCAACCCCTCTTTCACAAATCTCATTGAATCAATTATTTATAAACATGGGGGTTAATTTTGTTTGCATTTTCTGTGTTACATTTTTCTCAGAAGTATGATAAAGGAGCAAACTTGCTTACATGCCTTCTCAAAGAACTTTTTTTACATTTTGCCACTGAAAGTGATCAAAAACTAATGATGGATCTCTAATCCACTATGGAATATGTTCTGTGCTACATGTAAAATTTTTTGTGTATGAAAAAAAAGTAGGCTCAGAACTCTTCTGTATGACTTGTTCTATCCAATAACAGCAGCTCCAGCTTTGCCCTATCTCCTGACATATTTGTTTCCAGATTCACTTCCTGAAGCTACAGTAAATTATTAAATGCAGTGTGGTGATTTGGGTTAAGTAGAGCCTTCCTCTTGTTACAGTTTAAGGACATTTTTAAGATGGGATACCAAGTTTCACCTGCATGGCTGACATTAGGGCCTGGGAGACCCCTGCAGGGACTTTTCTGTTTTCCTTCTCCCATTGTCCACACTGCACTAGCTCTTCCTCATTTCTTAGCAATAGTTGGCTACGAGGTTGGAAAATCATCTGATATCAAATCTTCAATCAGACTCTCCTTGAAAGACCTAGATACTATCTACCCCAAATCTCTGAACTCCACAGATCAGACCCTGTAAAGCCTTCTTTTAGAAATTATTTGTCAATGACTAGTAAAACAGGCAATAAATTTTTAAAGCTATGTTATCTATAACTTTTACAGTCAGACATAATACCTACTTCAGTTACCATAAAAAGTGTTGCAACAGATGTTTTGGGGTTTAACGAAGAAAGTCAAGTGAATTTATTGCCTATTTCTTGTAGAGCTGACAGAGCAATTTTCAACAAATAACTTCCCCCACTTTAGTCTTTATTTTGTGCCTATATTGAACAGCATGTATCAGACTGCAGTTCTTTCTCTTAGAATGAACCACTTCCAGTCCTTAGAGGCCAGTCAAGCCTGCTGAGGCTCATGACTCAGCTGGAAGCAGTTAGGCCAGCGACAGAGCCATGGTGGTCTTCAGCCAGCACAGCTGGGCACACTGTCACCTGTGAGATGATCATTTCTGTCACCTGTAAGATGATCACTTCTGTCTGAGTTAAAGGGGTGTAACTTTTCAGAAATGCCTGCAAAAAGACTTCAAGTGACTGCAATAAGCATAAGCAACAAACCAGTTGAGTTGGTCTCTTATACAAGAGACTCACTGAGGTTGAAGAGCCAAACTAACCTGGAAAGAAAAAGAAATGCTTCCCAAAGGAGATTCTCAAGACTGAGTCAAGCTCTGCTACAGACAGGGCAGAATTAACCCCAGGACTGGACGTGGTTCATGCTCGCTGTACTCACACTGCCTCAGTCAGATATCAAGTCTAAACACACATGGACCTGAAAAGCCCTTTTGTGCACAAATTCTGAGCCTGCTTATAAAAAGTAGCAGTGATTTGCACTATTTAGAAACAAAGAGTTGCCATGAGGTTATGTGTGGTCTAAAACCTAAGCTCTAATATGGCTAAGAATCAAGCCAGGCAAAAGTTCACATGGTTATTGAAAGTTATGAAGTTATGTTTTCAAAGCTCTGTGAAAAAAAGAAAGCAAGTTGTCGTTCTCAGACTAAACTTCTATGAACTGAAGAAAGCTGAATAAACATCTAATAAATTCAATAAATTTGAGCAGTAAAACATTATCAAATACAATGATTTATTTATACTTCTGAAAATAGTTAAGTTCATCAAAATATTCACAGAGCTAATTCTCTCTATATTAAGCAAATGGCCTGAGTTTTTACAAAAGCAGCAAACCACTGCTTGCTCTCAATGGCAACAAATATAATCAAATGTTCACATGCAAGATACAGAGAGAATTTGCTGCAATTGGTTCAAATGAGGCAGATGGGGAGGAACATGCTGCTCCTATGATTTAGTGAGTCAGTGACTGTGGTATTAAAAGTACTCAGCAACATTGTTGTACAAGAAAGGTCCCATTGTCGTACACTGCATTAACAGCAGCAAATCCTTGAGAGTTTTCCAGGCCTTGTCAGCCCAGACTGCTTTGATGAATGATATAAAGAGAAGATGAAATAATCACTCACTAGTTTACAAGCACTGAAGTGCAGCTATTAAAGAATTCTAGTCTGCATTATGACAGTGGAACAGTCATGCTTGGAAAACAGGCCAATATCTGAGCTTATGGTTGTCAGACATCCTGAATTCTTATCTTCATTTTCTATTTCTCAGGCTTATACCTCCAAAGACAGGGTTCTCCTCCTTCACATTGTATTTCCCTACAGAAAACAAGACTGGCAAACTCAAGGGGGTTGTTGCTCTGCTTATCAACACCCAGATAAAGGCTTATCATTCAAGAACACCAGTCAGTTTTTCTAGTCTTTGTAGTCACCTAATGATAAGAGAAACCCATAGTACCACAAAAAAATATTTAACAGATTATTATTTAAGAAAAATCAACATAAGCATGAAGTTAGTGACATTGAGCAGACTGTCATTTTGTGGTTGAACTCAATAATCTTAAAGGTCTGTTCCAACCTAAATCCTCCTACAATTTTTTATTTATGTTCCATGCCAGGGGGACAAAGCTGGAAAGACCCCTGGGATCACTGATTGCAATTCTCTACAATCCCAGGAAAATATAATAAACAAGTCAGTAACACATGGGTCCTGAGAACAGCAAGGACTATTTCCTAAATCTTCTACAACTGGTTTCAACCTGTGGATCACAGACCAATCTAGGCAATTAAAAAAAAAAAAAAAAAAAAAAAACTGATAACCAACATCATCACCAAGTTTCAGTAGACTTAAATGATCAATGCACTCAGAAACTTTTCCAGATGTACAGAAATGGAAAAAAGCTAGAAAAGAACTGGGGTACAGCCAGGCCAAAGTCTACAGTAAGAGGCCAAAGGCCAGAACCACAACACAACTCAAGAGCAGAGCAGATGAAATTCAGGCTGCTGTACTGACCCCCAACAATATCAACTGTTCTATGTCAAACAGTTCAGAAAACTCTGAGAAATGAATCGCATCCAACAGAGCACAGAGAGTGAAAATGAAGTAAGCAGCTGTTCCCCACTTATCTCACCAAGAAGAAAAATTTCTTCACAAGTCCACATCTTGTTTAACCCACTTCTGATTTAAACAAGTGCTGCAGAGTGACAACAGAATTAAAAGCAAGAGGTGCACCAGACTAATTTACCAAATATCTCATCACTTCCTCTGGTACTTCAGTGATCAAAGGATGCCAGCAGTGAGAAGGCAGGAAAAGAAAATAAGGAATGAAGCTAAAGACTACCAAGCACCTTAAGCTATCTTTCAGGAGGAAGCTCCTTTTTCAGGCCCCTCTTGTGTCAGGAGCAGGCACAAAGTATCTGATAACGCTTTGTGAGCACTGGGAACTCCAATCCCAAGGACACACACAGAGAGGTCACAAAATTCTGTCTTCCTAACTGTATTGAACAGATCAGAGCTTGGAAAAATTACTGGAACTCCCATTTCTCCTCATCTGACTATTTTCATACACCAGCAACCAGAGTTAGAGTTAAAATTCCACAATTTAAAACTTAATCCAGGATCAGCATCCAGAAAATCAACTGACCTTTCCCTGTATCAAGATAACTAAGTCTCAACAAGTTTACTTTCTATATAAATACTTTTCTATAGAAAAAGAGATAAAATTAGTTTCCTGTAAAATCTCATCAAAAAGAGACTATAATTATGAGGAGAATGGCATAATACTTTTTTAAGCCATCTTGAGACAATCATCAATATACTTTGGAACATTTCATTGAATTTTATCAGCATTTAGAAAGGAAAAAGAATGCCTTGAGGCCAGCCCTGGCAGCAAATATTTTCCACCATTAATTTCAATCTCAGTATTATTTCAGATGACTGAATTGTAGGCACAATTTTCTAAAGCACTGTGAACACTCTACTACATTGATGGCCACACTTTTCCCACATGAACCATTATTTGCAAATATGGATACACAGTAATTAGTAATCTTTAGGAAAGTTCACAGGCATGCTTCATATTAACAACCTCACATGAAGAAACTCACAGAACTTTGTAAAACTGGAATTTATGAGAGCAAGATCAAACTACATCTTCATTTGTCTCTCTGCATGGTTTCATAAGGAAAATGATTTTGTAATACCTGGTAGAAAACTTTCTGACCAAAAGCTAAAAAAAAACAGTCTTTTTTTTCATGTATTTAACATCACCAGAAATATTTTTTTTAATTGCCAAGTTTATATGTCTACTGACCGTTTTGAGAAGCAATTTCATTTTCATTCATGCATGTCTATCTGAGCTGTAGCCCAGCTTCCTCAGATAGCTTTCATCTTATCAACACTATCATAAGTTTTTCTTCAGTTCTCAAGCTACTTATTAACACTGCAATAACACGCTAAATCTTGAAAATACCTCTTCAAATTCTCAGCTTCAAAGTGCATTTGCCAAAGGCCCTGGAATATATGACTATTTCACAGTTAATATGATAATCTGACAAGATATTTTCAAATTATACATTCAAAGTAGCCCTGAAGAGATGGAAATATGACAGAACTTTTTAAATCTATATATTTATTTGTATTTCCTAAGTCTGGTTCACCTCACCAACAAAGTAGCTGGGTACAGATTTAAATGGCAAACAGATCAGAGCCTTCAATTCGCCTTAAGGGATTTCTCAGGGGCACTGGAGCCAGCAGAGCCTTTCCAACTGTTGCTGTGCTGTTCTGCACTCAGAGAAACTCCTTCTATTTCTTCTCCAACCTCAGGCAGAGCAATTTTACCTTATCAGTTCCCCTGATTGTCCCAGAAAGTGAACCAAGCAATCCAGACTAACACCTTTTCTGCCTGTCCCTTGATCCCCTCGTGACTGAGTTTAAGTTGAATTTTGCCAGGTAAAGTGTTGTGTGTATGTAAGATACATATTTTTCTCCAGGGCCTTGTTCAGTAGTTTTCTGGGCTCCTCTGCTGCATTTCACAGTGTATGAATTTTACAGTTAACTTACACTCCATGCACAGGTTTTATACAGAGGTAAACTACACCCCTGGGCAACTTAGCAATGCTATTTCTGGAAGGGGGAAAAAAAATAAAAGAAAAAAACTCACAACTTTCTACATTGTCTGTCACAAGTTACAGACTATAAGCTTCTCTCCCCTGCAAGCCCAAAAGAATGCATCATTTTAAAGCACATTTTCTCCAGCTTATTCATTTATTCTTCTGAGAAAATACATTTCAGAACCAAAACATGACACACATCCTGCTCCAAGCCTTCCTCTTACAGCATCCTTTAGCTGTGCCACTTCTACTGACTCAACACAACCACCCACAACTTCTCAAGGCAAGAGACAAGACTCCAGATTACAAACAGTCTCCCTGCAGGCCAGCAACAACAAAGAGAAGTCATCAGCATTACCAAAATCCAGTTTAGAGCCCCAGTGCCACCATGAATGCAGGACATGAACTCCCCATCTTTGATCAACAAGGTATTTCTTGCATATCCACCAAGTATTTTCTTCATGTTGAGCTGCACAAAGTGCAACACCTCTTTGAATGCAATTAACACAAGAAAGAAAACACAAACACCTTGAAATTATGACAATGCATAATTTGCCTCAAGTTCACAAAAGTTTTAGGAAGTGCTTTTTGACCAAACTACCATTTGAGTCTGACTCCATTTAGGTACTAGCATTGCCAGAATGTCCTATAGCAAATACAACTGACCACTGCTGTAATTTCTTTTTTACATTCCTGATATTCTGCCATTCTTTAGACCTATAGAAATGCCTTGAAGTAGCAACTCTGGCTTCTTGTCCCTGTGTGTTCTCCATTTCCTTGGATAGACAGCTTTAAAGGTTAAAATCTAAAATAAAAATATTTTAAAAGAGAGGAAGATTACCCTTCATATCAGTGAAAGCAGGATGAGAGGCTTAATTCTGTAATGCAAGGGTCACTGCAGCAGGTAACACAGAGGGAGCTACACGAAACTTAGAGGTTTCACCTGTTGGCCACTGAAGGGCACTAAGTCTTCCAGAGACACTTTTCATTTCCTTGATGCAATCGCACTTCTTGTAATGTAAATGAAAAAGACAAAACCTCAGTTTTGTCATGCAGATATGGTAAGCATTTACAAACCTTAGAATATACCCTGACAAAGCATCTGTGTACTGCTGCCAACAGATGTCATCATGATGATTAAAATGCAGTGGAAATAAAATAATCCAGTAAATCATGAAAAGCGTGTTCATAAAATCTATTGCATTGAGCAGTGGCAGGGAAGAGGGAAGTGTGGGGGGAACACCATGCTGCCAAACAAGAGAAGACAGGTAAAAAAAGACATCAGAATTTGAAAAGAAAATTTACATTTACAGACCTCACCAGGAGGTAGAATGATGGACCTGCTGTTCATACAAAATGGGGCATGGCTAAAAGTGATGACGTGCCTCTGGAAAGTGCAACCACAGCCAGGAAAGTCTCCTCAGCTAGATGCTTTTGAGAAACTGGAGTTTTAGTTAAGAACTCCAGGCATAAAGATACCAGCTGCAACTCCACAATCCCTTGACTCGGCAGTAAAACACTAAGAACAAACCAAATGGACAACAGAGAGAAACACCTCCTGAGAAAAATGCTGGGTTACTGAAAAAAAGTCTACTCAAAGACAGTAAAGACAGTAGTAAGTCTTACTCAAAGACACTTTTGAGAACTAGGCTTGCAGATTTGATTCTAAAAGAATCAGGTATCACTAATCACATTGCCCAGATGACTCTCAGTTTCATCTGATCTTACATTATGTTTCAAAACAACAGTGTAAAAGCAAAGAAGATACTCCAGGGTCACAAAAATGTAAACTTCCCTCAACACATAACAAAGCATTAAGCCTTTAGAAAGAGGGTTTAAAAAAAAAAAAAACACCAGCTAGGTAGTGCTGAAACATGAGATTACTTTTTCATGCGAACTGCACAATGCTTTAACCCAGATATGGGCGTGCTCCTGTCCAGCTGTCCTGGGCAAGTGGCTTTCTACAAGCTGAGCTTGGTCAACCTCAACTTCTGCTACACTGTAGCCTTCCCCCTCTCATCCTGTGAGCAAAAATCCCTTTTCTCCTGTTGGAAAGTGAAATGCCTTGCACAGGCTGATTATTTGCAAAATGATTAGTGGTCTAAGATGTGGCACCCCTGTCCTTCTCCAGCCTCTTTAAAAACCAGACCCATACTGTGCAAACACCTTGCTCAGACCAGGGGAGACCAGGGGAGGAACAAGCTTTTCCTGTTTGGGTCACTAAGTCCTACCTATACCAAAAACACTTTTACTTCCACAGTAACTGATGAACTTCAGCATGAAAGCAAGCTGAAATGAAAGGAAAAAAAAAAAAAAAAAGAGAAAGTTTCACTAAAAAAAAAAAAAACCTTAAAGCAAATAATTGGGTTGCTCCCTTTTATTTTTTGTGCACTTCAGCATCTTAGCCCTCTCTGGTTTGGACCCTTGCAGACTTCACATCCTAAGTTCCTTTTCTCTAAACTTCTTAAACTTCTCAGATAACTTTTCTCATTCCAAAAATATTTTCAAGTAGGATAGAAAAGGAGCAAATCATCAGTCATTTCAATTAGAATGCAGCTAATATTTTACACAAGAAAATGCTCAATTTACATCAGAGCTTACTTGGAAATTATTAAGCATTTTTTAAATCATTGTAAAATTTAAACAAATTGTTTTAAAATAAAGGATTTGCAAATGCACAAAGACACTGAGAGACTCTGTCTCCTGTAAGTGAACTCCTCCTTCCACCATCCCAAGTTTTAACCTTTAGGAGCAGAGAGGTTAAGATGACAAGGGGCTATGGAAATGCTCTAGATCATTACACAGTTTCTCTATTGGAAGTATTATCAAGCAGCAAATATTTGATATTTCCTAAATATCATGTAATGGCATAAATAGGGTCATTTATCCACGGACAAAGACAATTCTCATTAACTTCACAAAGATTCAGTTCTATGGAAAATCCTCTTATTCCTTTTTATTCAATTTCTAAATAAGAACAAACCAGATTGTCAATGAGATTTTGAGGACATTGAAAGCATTCCATCAGCAATGTTACAAGTTAAAATCTCTAAGACTCAGATAAGTAAATTAAAAAGCAGAGGATAAAATTACTAGACTGAGGCATAGGATACTTCATGAGTCCCTGGCCCCACTGGGAGTTTTTGGCTTGAGATTCATATCTTTATATGAGAGAAATTAATTTCTTAGATATTATTCTGTTGACTATATGGGGGAGAAATTGTTTTCTTACTGTCCTTTTACTCCCTCTATGAAAGGTTGCTAAGGGAATAGTTCTCAGTAAGGTCAAGCAGCAGAAACCCTGCTGTGTGTTTTAATGCAGCCAAACAACACTTGAAATTAATGCCTCTTGGTTCTTTCTACCTTTAAGGACTCGCTGTTAGTGCTTTCCAGTATTCTTACTGCATACATGAATATGTAATAGGCAGAGGAGAGAAAATGGACAGGCACAACAGGGTCAGAATGAAGGAACTTCACAAAAGCTGTGCTAGTGCAGACAGCTTCTTCCTGATAAGGCAGACCTTTCAGATTATAAAAAGCACTCCAAACCCACAAACATGAAGCCTCTTTCAAATACAGCAATCAAGTCTCCAAATTATAATTAAATGCAAGCTATTAGGAAAAACATAAAAGAAAGCCTTTCAACATAGTTCTCATTTCAGATATTTATTGCCTGAAAGTTATGTAAATGAAAGAAAACCTGGCACATTAGCATATCATTATTATCTGCCTTTGAAATTATTACAGATCTACATATGATATAAAATGAGTATCTCAAAATGTTCTATACTACTTAACAATCTCACTTCCATTTCCTTGACAAGATTCCTAATATAAAAAGAGCTGCACTAAGGATCAGCATCAGCTGCTTCCGTTCCTCAGTGAAGAGTGAAATGGAAAAGATTCTCAGGATGACACCAAGGATTTTGACCTCAGAGCCAACAGAGTTCTGCGTAAGGAAGTCTCATATGTGCCCTGTGCATAAAACATGTCATTCCTCACTCTGAAACCTGACCACTTTCAACAGGGTTCCAAATGGAAAGGACCCACAGCATTTCCGTGTGTAAGAAAAATCACTGCAAGTACTATGACATCAAAATAAAGGAAGTGTCAAAACGTAAAATTGAACATGTAAACCATTTTTCAAAATCATCAACTCAAATAAGTGAAAATTATGGAAAAATCTCTTGCCAAGAGAAAAAAAAAGAGCTCTGTGGATCAATTTTATTCTAGCAGGTCACTTTCAGAAAAACACACGCATTTGCAGGTTAAAAAAAGAAAAAGTTAAATTTCCTACAATTACAGGACTCACACACCAGCATGATTCCAACAATCTAAGTAATATTTTTTTTCTGAGAGGCAAGTTGAAAAAACACCTCTAAGCACAAGATGACAGAGACAAATAAAGACACAGCAGGAATTCCCCTCAGAGGAAATTTATTATGAATAAAAGCACAAGAAACATTTTGATTTTTGTCTAAAAAAAGACTTTTGCTGCTCTGAAATGACAAAAAGTGAAGTCTGAAGTAACTGTTTCAGCTACAGTCCTGGTGTGCTGTAGTCCTACAGTCGGGCACTATTATAGCTGTATAACTTGGCTTTGAGGCTTTGTTTTGTTTTCCTTCCAGTAAACAACTGTGGTAAGCCACAAACAGTTTTAATAAACATGACATCCCCTCTATTCAAAGAACGTGCAGCTTTAACTACTTTCACTGTATGGCTCAACCTCAGCATGATAAATCACATCAAAATATTAAATTCATCTCATTCAGCAAGTATAAAGATGTAATTTAAAATGTAATACTTAGATAGTCAATCCCCTAATCATCTGTAGCTGGAAGACTCTGAACACAGAAAGGCTCAAGGCATATTCCCTGCTGGACACATTACAGTAAGTCTAGCAATTAAATTATTTGTACAGAGTATATGGGCAAGCATGTATATGCATATATCCAGATTGTATTTCACAGTTCAGGATCCTGTTCTTGACCCATTATTTTAACTAGATCAGGCTGAGGAGGTTTTGTGTACTCATTTCACTTTTACAGATCCTCCTCCACATTAATGACTGAGAACAGCTGCCACAGACAAACAAAATGCTCAGAAAATCAGTTTCTCTAAAAAATAATAAATAAGCAAAACACAAAGAAAATCTTTAACCCTGAAACACATTCCCTAACATTTTTATGAACACTGCTTATTTCTGATCTTTTGGGATAATTTCTAGTGCACCAGTTAATGAGTAGCCTATTTTCCATAATGAAGTCCCAGAATAAGAAACCCAACTGCAGGTCCTTGGTAAATGAGCAGGATCAGCAGCAGGATCAGTGGGAAAGACCATTACATACTGAAAAAGAACTGTAGCCTAAGCTGCAGCTAATTTTCTATACGAGACCCTCAAAATAGATGGGTCACCCACACCTTACATGGAAATAAAAGTATTAGAAAGTCTGCCATTAGAAGAAAGAAGAAATGCACTTAACCTTCCCTGCAGATGGAGGGAAAAAAAAAAACTCTTTCAAACTAATTAAGTCTTTTAACTGCAAAGCATGATAATAATAAGGCATTCCCTGTCATCCTACAGCAAGCAGGGACTGAGATGCCTCTCATGGCCTCCTCTCCACCCCCAGACTCCACCAAGCTGGAGCAGGACCAGGTGCTCCGATCACGTCCCATCTACACTGCAGGTACACTTTCTTTTCCACAGAAAAAGCCTCTTGCTCCCTTGGGATGCTCCGCTGTGACACATCCCTGTTCCCCTGAGTGCCTGCAGCGCCGGTGTGTGACACTGTGTCACACCAAGCTCTGGGCAGCCCAGCCCCAGCCTGAACTGACGGGAGCCTCTGCAAAAGCAAAGCACGTGGCTGGGGTGGAACTAACCTTGGTAGAGCCTGTAAAAACACCCAAACTGCACCAAGGGCATGCTGCAGTGGGACTGCCTCCCAGAAGTACCAAATATTCTGCACCCACAATTAAACTGTGACCAGAACAGAACAGCTGTTGGCTACCAAGTAACAAACAGCAAGAGGGGTGAACCTACAACAAAAGGGGATATAGATATTGGCCCATAGACTGTAGCCTGCCTTCATCCTTAGCACCAAAGGGACTCCCTCATGAGCAATCAACTCCTTTCCTTCCTACTGCACATCCCTGCTTTCAACATAACAAAAGCACAAGAACATCAGGAGATGGACATTTTAATTTGCTGTTTTCATTAGCTCTGGAAACACTCTTGTTTATAATACACCAAGACATACAACTGTAGAGCATAAAAACACAAGCACAATGAGATGACAGTGTCACAGATGTCTTCACTGTGGCAGTCCTTAACAAGTCGTGGTCTGACCTCAGAGGGCCCAAGGAGGTAAAACTGTTAAACCCATCCACCCCACTGAGCAACAACTTTTAAAAAACGTGTCATTGCACAGCAAGGCCTCTCTGATCACAGGTGGGAACCCCTACCTACACTTTCTGGTTGGCTTTTAGAACTCTTGAAAGTTGGTATTAAACTGAGGAAAAAGGTATGTAACAGTATTTGCTTTCTAGAGGGTTAGGAGTGCACCTGTCAAAACTTCCAAACAAGACCTTGCACCCCAATGAAAACAGTCTGAAATCTGTGTTCAAGCATGGAAGAAGAGTAGATAAAGGTAAAGTTACTTGACAGTGAAAGACTCGAGAGAAAACACTGCAGAAAAACTGACAGTACATCAATATAAACCAATCCTTTGCAATTCTGGCAGATGGGATTTTTTTCTAATGCTTTACTTTAACAGCCTATAGGTCCTACCTATGCACCCAGTTCTCCAAGGCAGTGTGGTCAAATCAATAAAGTTTTGATTTTGGGGTTTTTTTAATAAAAAAAAATTAAAATAATGATAATTTTTAAAAATCCCTAGTAATTTGTACATGCAATATTTCATAAATAAATGTAAATAGCAATGGAGCTGCTGAGTCTGGTTCTCCAGATTTGTATTTCATCTTATTTGATCAGCTTACACCTTCTTAACAAATAAAACTGTAGAAAGCAACTGTGGTTGCAGCATTAAATATATGTGCTGAGACAAGAGAGCTCAAGAGCCATGTGCTGATCTATTCTCCCTGAGATCCAGTGACATGATGTGTGGGAATGGCTCAAACCTGTGCCATGGGAGCTTTTGACTGGACACAAGGAAACATTTCCTCACTGCAAGGGTGGTCAGACACTGGAACAGCCTTTCCAGAGAGGTGCTTGGTGCCACAAGCCTGTCAGTGGTTGAGGCATTTGGACATTGCTCTTAACAACATGCTTGAACTTTTGGTCTGCCTTGAATTATTCAGGCAGCTAGACTAGATATTGTTGTAGGTCACTTCCAATGTCTATTCTGTCTATTCTATTTTATGTCAAGTACATATCATTATCAAGACTACGATAACAGATCATATTTACTAAATGGTATACAGCACAGACACCCAAAAACTCAGCAGCTCTGAGTTGTTCTGAAACCACAGCAGTGTGTATGGGACTGACAATAAACCCATTTATGAAACACCATTCTTGCTCTCGAATCACATTCTGATTTTCCAAATTTGTTCTGGTTTCCAGAACTGACAGCATTTTAACAACAACAAGGCCTCTCAAATTAGAAACAATTCATTTGAAATTGCTATGCAGAGAGAACAGCAAGTTTCAGCTCCAGGAAAGCTCCACAGATGTGTAAGCATCATCCACTGAGAAAAAGGGGTTTAAAGTTTTGCGGTTTCTGACTAACAAGCTCCTTTGGATCCCTTCTCCTAAGGGCACTACAAATGGCAAGTATTAGCTTTCTCATGTCCCAGTTTTGACCTACAGCTAACTATGAAAGCAGCAGTGCTTTGAAAGCAACAATTCAAAAACTTACAGGTCAGTTTTGTTTGGGTTTTTTTAGTTTAAACATGCCATCACATTTTCAAGCCCATCCACAAACCCGTTTGCCACCCGTACATCATGCACGCAGTCCGTTCTGAGCACCAATGACAGGCTCAGAAATCTCAATTTGAACAGAAAGCTTTAAAAGTAGGTTTGAGCTTATTTGAATCCTTGAATCACAAAAAGGTTACTACAGTACTAGTTTAAACACAGGCCACACAAAAACAAGCTCACACTGCAATCACTTAACAGAAACTGAGCACATAACTCTTTTGGAAGCGAGAATCTAGTTTAACTTTACATTTGTGGTTTGAGCTTATTTCTCTAAATCACATGAAAAGAACAATGATTCCCCATGTATATTTCCTCCCATAACAGTCAGTGAAAAAACAATTTTTCCCTCAAGTAATTGCCACATACATAAAAGCAATATTCTACCAAATGCAACAACTGCTTGCAAGGGCAGACAAAACAGGCCTATTTTATGCATACACCAGGGTCTGTTCATTCTTTACTGTTTCATCCCTTGCCACTGGAGTTCCTTGCACCCATTTGCTGCACTTTGTTTATAGAATGAGCATGATGGAACCAAAACAATCTCATTACTCATCAGCACAACAGGATCTTGTTTATGCAATATAGATTGAAATGAAAGACAAAGAAGGAAACATTTATACTTTTTGTTAATTGCAGTTCTCTGGTACCTGACACAACCATTAACATGAGTGTCCACCAAGTCTTTGACAAAAAAGTCTCTCTGAATGTTATTTACCAATTTCAGTCACCAGAGACTATCACCATAGCTCCCTTATCTCACTCTAGCAAAGTCCCTAGAGTTTTTTTTATTTTTCCCCAAAATCTAGCAAGACATCTCAGCACATCCAGCACTGAAAACTACTCTGAATGAAAAGCAAGGTATCTTTTGTTTGGCATTTAGTACTGTGAATGCATTGCTGCTCTACGAAAACTCTGCTGGTACTACTCTTCTGTGCTTCCTACTCATGCAGATGTTCTCTAACTGCACAGTAAATGCCAGGACAAACACATGCTAGAACTATCTCTGTCACTAATTAAAGTTTCATCATTGTGTAATAGACATTGTTACATGGAATGATGACTTTCTGTAATTCTACCAGTGCAATATCATCAAAATGAAGGTCCCTCTTTAAAGTTCCCTTTTAAAAGGACTTAAAGATAATTTACAGTGTCATTTTACAAGACTGTGCAAAAGACACTTCAAATAAAAACAGTATTTGATTGGTTTCCTTGCGTGAACTATTCTGGTGGTGATAGACAATGGTCTATTTTTATTCCAAATTGGTTTTCACTTGTAAGAAAAGTTCCATCCCTGTGAAGCTAAGGCTTGCAACATTGATTTCCATGCCACTGCTTGGAAAGATGCTGCAGAAGAATAATGTGGATGTCAGGGCGTTTTATGTAGTGGCAGCAAGATTCTGTGAGCAGTCTGGGCAGCAGATTTCCTCCAGGTTGTTCTGACTACTACATGCAGTATTTTACCAAAATGAGCAGGACATCCAAACAGTGAGACACAATGAGATTTTGAATAATCAGAACAACATCAAGTAACACTGGGCAATGAGACACTGCTCAGTAAGAACAGACCAGCAACTTGTACATCCCATGGATTATTCTGCCCACATGGATGGCAATTTCAAAGGTAGGAAATTAAATCTTAAATTAAAAAAAAAAAAGACCTGACCTGAACCAACAAAGCAAGCCAGGAAATTGAGCAGAGTCAGACATTTTTCTTAGGCCTCCCATTGTGGCAAGCTTTTACTTGCAGAAAGGATCATTACACAATACTCCCAAAAGAAAACAGCTTGATGTGCCTTAATGAAGCAGCCATAGAGAACAAGTTCTTGTTGGAATAGTGAAGAATCATCAACGACTTCCTTAATTCTCCAGCATGCTCTCAGTTCATCAAAGAGCAATTCAAACTGCAATGGGCAGTGAAAGAGCATCTTGAAAGGGACAGTAGAAAACATCTTTATTTACACATATTCAGGTAGCCCAAAGCTTCTATAACAAAATGGCTGAAAATCTGACCAGGCTCTTTTCTTTGAATGTAGCATAGAAATTCAACAGAGATAATTTATTTTCATAGTAGTCTTCATAAATGCAACCCCAATCTTCAAGGTGAGCAAATAACTCAATTTTTAAAAAGTATTATTAGACCAAGAAGAATCCTCCATGAGTTTGGCTTCCCTGCTTTTAACAAAACTGAGCAAAGGGACCCCATCCACCAGACTGCCAGCTCAGATCACCAGGCATTCAAAATGGTTTCATACAGTTTTACTTCTGAGAAGAGACATTGTTGAAAGCTATTGTTCAGCCAGCCAACTACTGTCACTTCCATGAATATGAATAAGCTCCAATATAGGACACTGAGTTTTTGCAAATGTAAGAAGATCCAATTGTTCAGTTATTCTTTGCCAATAAATCAACCCATCAGTATTTAGAAATTTTTGGTTTCCTCTGGTGTTTGAATATGTGGGTGGAGTTTTGCTTTCAAGTCCCCTTCTTCCCATTTTAATAAAGATTTCTTTTTCATAGCATCTTACTAAGTTTTCAGAGCAGCTGAAGGAATCCTACTGTAAATGGGATGAGGCCCTTGGAAATACATATATTGCTGTTTCTCTTGATAATAGTAACTAGCACCTACTCTGAGGAAAAGAGCGAGCAGAAGAAATTGCTCAGAGTTCATGAAAATTAACATTTGGTATAATTTTGTAGCCATAATTTACATGTACACAACTTAGACATAAATACATATGGATTAATGCAAATCTTCATACCAGGAAAGATTCACTGTGCTCTGTAAAACTAAGGGTAAGGCTGGTGATGAATCATTTTTTAAATATTCTAGTCTGGGTATATAAATAGCTTTCTGTTTCTAGAATAATTACTACTGAAAAACACAGCTTCTTAAATAACCTAGGCCATAATTAACCTTCGCTTCATTAAATCACAAATAATATATTTTAAAAGTCTTATTTGTTAAGGCAAGCTGATTAATTTAAACGTTTCCCTTTTGCAAAAAAAAAAAAAAATCTAATTGGAATGATTTACCAACGGAGCTCCTTTTCAGCTCTTGCAAACTCTGGGAAGGCTTTCAGCCGGCTCCCTCACCCCCTGCCCGGTCCCCCGAGGGAGCCCCACGCTCACGCTGCCGCCCCGGCCCTGCCTCCCTGGATGCTCGGGGAGAGGTGCCGGCTTGTGCCCGCACCTTCCGCGGCCGCTCCGGCCGGAGCCAGACGCCCTGCCCGGCCCCTCGGTGCCGCACCACCGCCTCCCTCCCTGCGGGCCGGGCCCTTCCCGTGCCCTGTCCCAACGCGTGGCGCTGCTGGTGGCACGGGGACAGCGGTGCGCCCTGGCCCTGCCTGCCCTCGGCAGTGGCAGAGCCAGGATTGCTGTGGAGCCCCCCAGCCCTGCGCTGCCCTGTCCGGCCATCCCCGCGCAGCGCGGCTGCCGCCCCGGCCCGGGCGCCCTGCGAGCACGGCCGGGCCCGGCTGGGCAGGGCTGGGCACGGCGCCGCCGCCGCACCGCGCCGTCCCTCCCCTTTCCTTGTAAGACAGCGCCAACCCCCGACCGAAGAAAAGTTTCCAGCCGAGCGCCAGGACAGGTCCGGGCTGTCACCGGCGGCCCCTCCGCCGATGGGACGTGAGGATCCTCCCTCAGCCCCGTCCGGTCCACGTACCCGACCCCCCGCGCCGTGGGTGCCGCCCGAGGCGCTCACCTTCCTGCACCGCATGGAAGGGGTTGTTGGCCTCTATGAGCTTGATGGAGTAAGTGATTTTCTCGCTCTGGAGGATGTCGTCATTGAGGTTCAGATCCGACACCGCCTGCTTGAACACCTCGTCGTCCTTGGCAGCATTGCCTTCGAAAATGGCACCTGAGGGGAGGAAGGCGGCAGAGGGTGAGGAGGGCTTGGCCAGGACCCCCACTCCCCTCTGGCAGTGCAGGGCTCAAGCCGGCTCGCACGGCACCGGGTGGGGCCGGGCCACACACGTGGGCGGCCCCGTCCCGGGCACGGGTCAGCGCAGCGTTCCTCCCGGTCACTTCTGCTCCACCGGCATTCACGGAGCCCCGAACCAGAGGCACGGCGGGGTGATGGACTTGGCTTCGCCAGTGACGGGAAAGGGAGCAGGCTTGGAAACTCCACCAACTTTTTGCTCGCTGCTCGCCTCTCCCTGGGATGCTGCCTTTCGGGCCGCGGTTTTATTAAGGCTTAGAGGCACACACGAACGTGAAGCCGGGATTTGTGTCCAGTAACCTGGAAGCTTTAATTTCACTGTCCTGTTTATGCAGTTAACGTGAAAACATCTGGCGATGTGTGTTACATAAAATCCCTCTCCGCGGAGCGTGTGTGTGCCCACGCCAGGCTTACTGCTCTACGCGGCGCTGGGAGATCTTTAGAGCTGGCAACAAAACAAGCAAAAAACATTATTCCCCAGCCTGAAAAGTCCTGCTGATTCACACCGTGCGTGCCTGTGGCTTGAGCCTCCGTGCACTGCCCGTGTGCATCCCAGCTCTGCCCACAGCAGGTCCCCGCTCCTGCCCAGCGGACCGCTCTTTCTGCCAGCACTTAGCAAGCAGCACTCCGGCTGAAGTTCGTGCGGGGAGAAGCCGAGGTGACACGGTCCACGCGCAAGAGAAGCGAGGCTGAGGCTCCTTCACCCACCCTTCTACCCCTGCCCTGCCGCCTCCCTTCCTCCCCGCGGGGCTGGCCCCGGTGCCGTGGGTGTCTGCTCTGCCCTGGGGACTGCCCCTGGGCCGGAGTCCCCCGCTGCGGTCAGGGCTGACCCCGTCTCCTTAATGGCTCCGCAATGCTGTCTGCCTTGGCTGCGCCCCCAGGCTCCGGAGGCGAGCGGCGGCGACCGGAGCCTCCTTCCCACCGGCCCCGGAGCCGTCCGTGCCGGGAAACTTGTTACAGGGCTGGTCCCCTTCTCCCCTTCCTCCCCTCGCGTCCACACGGGACTTTCTTCCCGTATTCGTGGAGCTCCCCCTCTCCAGGATGGCTCCTACCCCGGCCCCCTCCTTTTTCTGATCTCCCATCCTCCCCGAAAGGCTGGTGGGAATTACTGCTTTTCATTTCCCGGACATACTCCCATTTCCTCCTCTGTCATCCTCTACAAGTGATTCTCTCCCCCCTCTCCGCCCCTAAACATCCTCATTTTCGTTCCTGCTGGTACCTTTCAACACCAGCCAAAAGGTGACTGCAGAGCCTCGCTTTTGCTTGCCAGGCTTCCCGCGGACATCACCGTGCCTTGCTCCCAGAAGCCATAAAAGTTCACATCAGCCTTTCCTTTGCCTCTTATTCATCCCTCTCTTCCTCCCACTGATCCAGCCTTCTTGCTGCCCAGGGGTTTTAATGAGATCTTATTCAAACCACAACAGTTGCGCGCATAGACACACACACACACGCACACACTCACACAGAGCCGCTGCAAAGCTCGCCTTTCTAACCCTTTCCCAGCCAAGTTCCCCCCTCCGCCCCCCGCATTCCGCCTTGGCTGACACCTGCTACGGCAGGGGATGGAAACCAGGGAATTATCTCCCCGAAAGTTTTCCCTGCGAGCACGTTCAGATTATGCCTCTCTCCTGCTCGGGTGATGGGGGCGGTTGTTTGTTTTCGGTGGCGAGGAGGCGGGGGGAAGAAAGCCTTTCCACGCAAACAGGTCCAAGCTCAGGCTCCCCAGCCACATGGGAGACCGCAGCGGCGGCCCCGGCGGGTCCCCTGCCCGGCGCACAGGCGGCATTTCGGCCCTAACTTTACAACCGCGGGCAGAATACGGCTGCCTTCCTCGCATCCGTCCTCCTGTCTCTCCGCGGAGTTGGGTTCCACCGCTGCCCGTGACATTATCGCGGCTAAACGAGACGCTTCCTTTATATATTTAATTATCTACCGCGTCCCTCTCCAACACCCCCTCCCTCTCTTACCAATGTGGATGATGGAGTCCGCCCGCACCGAAACGCACTGAAATATCCAGGGGAAAAGCCAGAGCATCAACACTTCCATTTCCAGCCTCTCGCACAGCACATCAGCCCGGGTTTGGTGGAGAGACAGGGGGAAAGAAAAAAAAAGGTGCAAGGGCAGGTGGAGCAAGGCAGCGGGCGCGGGGGGGAGATGCCCAGACACCCCCCTCTTAGAAAAAAAATCCCAAAATCCCCCAGCACCCCAAGAATTATCCAAGATTGAAAAAAACGGGTGATGGGGAGGAAAAAAAAAAAACCAAAAAAAAAAAAAAAAAACCGGGGCTAGAAAATCACGGCGGTAGATCCCGGGTTGGCAGGCGGCGCGGCGGAGCCTCCAGCGCTCGGTGTGTGCCGGGGCGCCGGCAGACCGCGAACTGCGGAGCGGCCCCCCCGCCGCCGCCGCCCGCCCCCCGCGCCACGTGACTGCGGAGCCTCGGCGCTCGGTGCCGCCGGGGCACGGCGCGGCGGGCGGGCAGCGGGGCGCACGGGCCGCGCCGGGCGGGCGCGCAGCGCTGCGGGGAGAGCCCAGCCGGGCCACAGCGGGGCAGCTGCCCGCGATGGAAGAGATTTACACAGAGCCAGAATTACATATATATATATATATATCGCTCTATAATGTATGTCACCCGAGGAAACGGGTAGGGAAAGGATGCTCCCAAGCGCAGGGATGCGAGGCGGGTGGGCAGCTCCCGGTTGCCGGGCGCAGGCTGTTCCGCGGGGTCGAAGCCGCTGCCCGGAGAGTGGCCAGCGCTGCGTGGCCTCCCGCAGCCCCCGCCCGGCCCGGCACCGCGGGACGCCCCCGCAGGTAAGGGCGCGGGGCTGCGCCCGCTGCCGCTCCACCAACTTCAGCGACGGGGGCGGCGCGGGGCCACCGCGCCGAAGAGGGAGGTGGAGGGAATGCCCCTTCCTCCTTCCACACGCTCGAGCCCGGGACATGATCCGTGTTTGAGGAGAGAAATGGAAATGCGAGGTTTTTATCCCCGCGCTGGGGACGAGGTGGTGGTGAAGAAAAGTGGTACAGCAGAACCTTTTCTTGTTTTGTTTTGTTCTAGCTTTCAATGAAATCTAATTCATAAATTGGACATGCTCAGGCTCAGAAGACTAATTCATCCCCTAAAACAAACGCATCAGTGATTGCAGGCACCCAAACGTGACAAGCGTCTCAATATACCGAGGATCCAGAGAAAACAAATTCATTCAGGAGCCCGAAACGTAATTAAAACTACTGCCAAGAAAATGAGTTGAGAGCAGGATGTTACCAAGATTATTAAGTTGCTGCGGGGCTGAGGCACGGACCGCTATAGTGATACATACAGATAATGTCCGTCTTTGGATAACGGGAGGAAGAGCGATTCCTGGAGGTCGCCGTCTTGCAAGCGCAAGCCTGGTAACAGCGCGCCGTGGCCGCATCCTGCTCCCGACATAGCACCCCGCCGCCCGCTGAGCCCCGGCAGAGCGGCCGCAAAGAGGCCGGCGGCGCCCGTACCCCGGCACTGGCTACAGCACCGCTGTCATAAGTATTCAGCACACTTTTTCTAACCATCACCTGTGCTAATAAATGCTCCTGATGCTGAGCAGCGCTTGCTCGCAAGAGCGATCGCTGCAATGTATTTATTCAATGTAGAAAGCATTTTTTTCATGCAGAGCACAGTACGGCAAGAACTGCTCAACACTAAGGAGTAGAAAATATAGATAAGGGGGCTGGGAAGACAGAAGGGAGGGGGAACACACAGTATAGATGGAGCAGAGTGAAAGGGAAGGAAGCTGAAATGGAAATGATATGAACAAGAATCCCTGTTGATCCACATGCATCAGCCACCTCCTATTCAGTGGTAGTTACAAACACAGCATTCGAACAGGGAAGAGCAGGGGGTAAATAAAACAAGATATGCTTTTTAAAAATAAATCACTTGTTAACTACTCTTACTTACAGTCCTTGTCTTAAATATGCAATTTCACACTGATCAATGCAGAATGATATATACTATACTCTGCATTTCACGTAATAAAAACACTTAATCCAGATAATTGGCTTCTGGGACAGAGATCAATAGAAATGTTCCTTATTTGACTACGTTAGCAAGTCAAAATTAATTCTAATTTACATTTGCTTCAAATCAATATGCACTTAGTGACTTACACAGGCTCTTTAAAAAGTTAAGCACCTATATTGACCAGAGTCATATATATGTCAGTAACAAGTACATGTGTGGGAATTAGAGAGGGGGAAAGTGTTACTGCAGAACCAAGTCTCTGACTTTCATAGAGGAAAGGAGGCTAAATTTATTTGTGTGTGAGAAGTGCTTTGGCATCCTAGCCTAAAACCTGTAGAAATATGCAGCTATTAGTCCCATGATTTATGCAGGCACCCAAACACCAGTTGCCCTCCAAGCACCTGAGAGCAGACTTGCCTCCTACTTTAGTTTGTACAGCAAGGTCTTGACCTCATCTGGGATGCCTCTGGGTGCTATTTTAGTGATAGAAAAATAGTCATATAAAATATTAAAACTCTAAACCCAGTGAATTGGACAAGTTACAAAATTTCCTGTGAAATCCAAGAGCAAATGCTCTGAATGCAGAAAAAGATCCAGTCCCAGCCAAGGGGAGGGAGAGGGGAAAAGACAAGAGACCAGAATACAGTAAAATATACCAACTGAAATAGGCCCCAAAAACAGACAGAAGGCTACAGTCAGAAGACAAAAACAAACCAGAAAAATGCACAGAATAAGTCTCAAATACTATAAAATCTGATGTGTAACATGCAAAGTACAATGAGACTTAAATGGATCCACCACAGCAAAGAGAATTGCAACTTCAGTAGCATCTCTGCAAGATGAAAAGTTGCCACATCAAAACTTCATTGTGTCTGGTTTTAATTCAGGTTGCATTACCTTTTCTTTCATATTATCTACATTTTTGTTTCCTTTCTCCTCTCCTTCTAGTATTTTTTTCTAAATGAAAAAAAAAATCCCAACAACTTTGGCCTGGATTATGTTTTTCATAACCATTACTTCTCCTATGATTTCCCCTCCTTCCAAACAAGCTATCAATGCTACATTTCTAAGCCCAGTACAAATGAGAACACTCCTTTCAACCCTGCTGTTCCTTGTTTGCAATCGGTGGAGCTCTGAGACTTTGTAGTGGGTGTACCTTGCAGCAATCAACACTAAATGGCCAATCCCTTTGCCAACATTTTGCATATTAAGAATGCTCCAAGCTGCTGTGATATTCCATCATTATTGTGTAGGGGACAACTCATGACACATTGTTCCACAAGGTGCCACTGGATTTACAGAAGAATGACATCTCAACAGAAGTATGTGAGGTATAAACCCAACTCAAGCGACAGCCACGTAGTCACAGTTCTACTCTGTGGCAACAAATGCAACTCTGTGCACGTTTCAGACAGCTCTTACCACCATTTGCAAACCACTGGGGTGATTTTGAGCTGACCTATCACAAGTTATTGCTGGCCTCATTTCTGTTGTCTGAATGAATATAGGATCAAACCTGTACCAAATGGATTTTGCTATGACAAGAGGTGGCTGGAGTAATGCTCCAAAAACTGCGTTGCAATTAGAAACATAGAACATCCTAGGAAGGTGAACTGAAAGGCTTGTGCAGTGCCACACTCAGAGCCTTGTGCCCAGGGCTCTGTCCCTCTGTGCTGCCATAACAAGAATGAGGCACATTTTGAAAGACATCATCAGAACCATAGCTGCAGGGTAGGCCTGGATCTGGAAAGCACCTCACATTTGCAAAACTGCTTCATAAGCATGAGCTCTGCAAGACCATAACATTGAGACTTTTATCATAGCCTGTGTTCAGAAAAAAAATTGAGGTCTTTGAGATTCAGCATTTCTTGAGTCTTCTCCCAAGTTTCACCCACTTAGTATAGCTAATCTGAGGCTTCCCCACATAAAATCATGTATATATCTATCTGTGTACATGCAGCAATGATTTATTTCTTCTGAAAGCAAATGGAACTCCTACTTTGTATCAGTTAAACAGGTGTCAAGATACAGCTAATACCTCCAGCTGTTAGCTGCTCAGTCTATGGAGTTGGAAGAATGAAAACAAAAAAACCCCAAAATGTCCTAATACACATTGTGACAACCTCCCTTCCTTACGTAATAGCCAAGATCTCTACTGTTAACACACCCACAAAAAAGTAACATTTCTTACTCTAAAATGCCATGAAATTCAACAGCTGTGCTTCTCTTCAGAAACAGTAATGCAAAACCTCAAGCCTAACTTAATTCCAAAGCTGTGCTTCTCTTCAGAAACAGTAATGCAAAACCTCAAGCCTAACTTAATTCCAAAGTTTGTGGATGCTTACGTTTAAAAACCCATTTTGTAATTCTCCTGTGGTGAGAGCCTGAGGTTTCAGCCGCTTTATTGAACCTTCCTTTAGCTTACTGAAACTACCTTTTCTCTTTTCATGGTTGATAGCATAGTATGATAATCTTGCAGGAGTAAATGGACTAGAGTCTACAAGAAGAGGCTGCTGAATTATAGAGTTCTTTGCAGGACACTTGACATTCTTGATTAATTTGTTGTGTGCCTACTAACAAGCCGAAACTTTGCTACAGTCAACACTTTATCTGGATTGACATGCCTTTTAAGATGCCATAAAGAAGGCAAAGCACTGTTATTTCCTTATTTTTTATCTGATTTAATTCAGCCTAGGTATGATTTAATTTGTACTTACGTTTGGTTAATTTCATCACTGCTAAATCTGTTGCATCTTGAAAAGATTCATATATATTTCCCTACTCCTCTCTTTCAACTGTGACTTTTCACACCCTATTTTTCTTTAATGGGAATTTTTTCTATAATAGACAAGGGGTCTATATTTGTTCTATTTTTTCTACAATAGACAAGGGTCTCAATAGGCCTTTCCAGCCTTCCACATTTTTATAGTTGCATAAATGCTCTTCTAATGCGGCACAAGGCAAATTGTATCAGTGTTGGTAAATGTAATCTCTGTCTTGGTATTTGTATTTAGTTAATACTTTGATTCAGAAGAAAAGGAATCTCTTTATTCACAACATTTTAATATTACCAATAGGTGTTTCACTAGAACTCTAACATTCAGGTGACTAAAGAATTCTTTGTTATTACTATAAGGAATGGGAGTGTACATAGTTACAAGAAAACACCTTTTTCTTCATTTCTAAGCAAGCCCATTGTCATTATACCCATTGCACACTAACTGGAAAAGGCTAAACTCTTTAAGTTTGTTTTCCTGAGCAGAGACCCATCTTTTTTTTTTTCTAAAATAAAAAGGAAGCAAGGTAGGTATGGTTGCCATCTTTTGTTACAGTACAGTTGCATAAGAATGCAGGCTCTCCAAGTAAAAGTGTTTGTCAGTTGTTCCTAATTTAATAGTAACCATATCAAGATAATCTCTCAACTAACTTCACTGGCACTCATCTAAGGGAAAAAAACAATTTACAAGATTCTCCAATATAAAACCATCTCCAGGGGAACTCCATTCAAAAACATCTTGCATGCCTCACTGATCCATCCACATAGTACACACAGTCCAGTCTCATGAGCTGTTCAATGAGCGGCCTATTACAGATAATGAGACATTGCTAGGACAGCTGTCCTCCGCCATCACAGCAATCCAAAGAGACAGGCACATCCCAAAGGGAAAATCACAACAGGAAAAGCCCCAGATGTCATTTCTTGTACAGCCTCCATAAATACACACTGACCAATCTCACAGGTAGTAACAGGCAGAGAACAACACCCATGTTTTACAGATACTTCACTGTGAATACATATCCCAGTACTTCCACTATTATAAAACTTCCCAACGCCTGACCATAAAAATACATCCTTGCTTTGTTAGAGCCAATTGAAGCTGCAGGGTGGTTATGCCAGACAAAGGAAAAAAAGAAAGCCACTAGAATTTAACCTGCAGTTCACCTCAGCTGGGTGAAGACTGTGGAGAAGTCACAATCCTGCTACTTTGCACTTTACCCATCTAGACAGTAACAAAACCAGCAAAGTCGATGCTGCTGCATGGTGAAGCAGAGAACCAGAAAAGTCTGGAAACGTACATTTAAAAAGTTCTGCCCTCCAGCCACGACCCAGTAACTGATCTCGTGTTTGTTCCTGCTTCACTGCAAACTCCACCAAGAAGTGATGTAAGCAGAAATATTTTGCTACAAGCCAGAAACTTGAACGCTGCCCTTTCTGCATCTCAGGCAAAGAATAGGGACCTTTTCAACTGCACTAATTCAATCCTTTGCCGTCACTAAATGCTGATGCAGTTTGTGCGTGCAGAGTCCTCTGAAAGCCTCACAATGGAAAGTACTCTAAGGGAAAAGTAATTTTACCTTAAAAAAACATCCCCGATCTTTCTCAGCAGTCCATTCTAAACCATATTATGTTTAGTGACTGTCTCACAATAGGCCATTTCTACCAGTAGGTAAGGCCTCTATTTTTTCTCACAATGCTGTGTCATGGAGTTGGCGGCTTGGGTTTTCTTGGGTTTGGGGTGGGGTTTGTTTTTTTGTTTGTTTCCCAGTGTGTTTCTGCAACCATTAGTACAAAAGCGAGGTGCAAAATTGGCTTCTCAGTGACCCCATTAGCATTAATGGCAGTCACACAGAATATATTTTCCCAGGGATCTGTGTGCTCTTCAGGAAAAGATTCCCTCTAATGGACTTCATGATTCATGGTCATGTTTCCAGGAAGGGTCAAAATGAAGATTTTTCTTTTGCAGAAACATCAGCTTCTCATAGTATGCCAGACCTAAAATATTATTCTATCAAAGTCTTTGTTGTATTTTTTGTCCCTTAAACAAAAGAAAAAAAATCAAGCCAAAGAGTAGGGCAAAGTGTCATGGTATATCTTAAATTTCCTACTCAAAAAAGGGGATACTTTTTAAAGGCAGTGCAGTCCAGCCATTGGAGCGGAGGGGCCATGATTCCTGGGCTCCATTCCCACCACAGTCACCGATTCATTTCATGACTAATTGAGTGGACTGTTGCATGAACATTGTATTCAGTTCTTAATTTAAGGGTGAACAAGAACATCAAGTTCCTTTCCTCCGTTCCTGCACTCAGTCAGCTGTCCTACTTCTCTAGGAGGTATAGGGGAAACACAGAAGGTTTATTTTTGGCAGGTCAAACAATTTGAATTTCAAGTTTGTAGATCCTAGAAATTAGGGGAAATTTGTCTTATTTTAAATAATTTCAAACAGAAAATGCTCTTTATGGTATTTGAGACTAACCCATTCCACTCAACTGCGTCTGGATGCAAATTTTCAGTATCCAAGCTCCATTACTGACCTGAGTGACAGGACTTCAGATGTCTAATGGTTTCTTTTCCTTTCAATTTTTAACCATGGTGGGAGGGTTATGTGAAATAGGGACAATACCTTATATTGAGATGGATAAGAAAAGCTCTAGAGATGAACCCACCCAGAGCTACAAGCTGGTTAGACTCCCTCTAAGTTACATTCAAGTAATCTCTTCTGTTCTGCTAGAGTAAGCACTTGAACTAGGTCTCCCACGTAAGAAAGGGGTGTCCTGATGACTAGGTGTTGGAAAAGGAGCAGGGGAAGAATATACACCTCCTTTGAGAAAAAGAAAAAAAAAAAAGTAAAACCACCTTGAAATATTTCCATATGGCCTGGTGAGAAAGAGGAGAGAAGAAAAAGAAAAAGAAAAGCACACTGCTTCCTTTCTACTTTTGGCTGTAGAAGGTGTTTGTGTGCAAGAACAGCTTTCTAACCCAGGTTTCCCGTGTCAAGAAGTTTGTTTATGTCAGGTTGATTTTCTGTTGACATTTTATGCTGCTCCCTGAAAAGAAACTGTTTCTATGAGCACACCCAGGCATTCACAACCCTTGCAATGGTTTGAGTCACGTAAGCCACATCTTGGTGGTGCATCATCCCTTCAACACCTCTCCCTTGCTATTCACACAGCCTCAGCTGAAAACATAAGTGTATCATTCGAGTGCAGTAGTCTATAGTGTGGCCAGGGGAAACAGGCAGCCCAAGACCACCTGACTTTGCAGCATTCCACATAGCACCATTGGGAGGGTATTGCCACAGTAAAGAAGTTTAAGCTACAGAAAAAAATACAAATCAGTTGAAAAGGTCCAGAATACTTTGGTTGCAGGTACACAGCACCTGACAACACTGGAAACAATGATCTCTCTTTACTGATTCTTATTCAAAGTGAACTTAAAGCTATTACTCCATATACTTGACTCAACAGTTCTGAGAAAGGGTATAAAAAAACCCAAACATTTTTTCCAGTCTTCTCAAAACTTGGAGATATTGCAGTAAAGGGTTTATGAAAAGGGCAGGGAGGATAAAAAACAGGCGCCACTTTAAGCATCCAGCACTGCGTGAGTCACAGTCCCTGTCACTGCACCCTAATGAAACTTCACTGACCAACAGTTTCTCAAGTTCCCACATTCTCCAATGTCTTCATAATATCACTAAATACACTCTTACCTTGCTCCCAGCCCAAACTGTGCTGCACTGTACAGCAATATATTTTACTACAGCTACATGCTATCCAGCTGAATGCAAACCTGCAGTGGAAATAGCTTCGTTTGCTGCAGTGCTGTATTATCACACATGACTAGACCAGGCAACATTGATTCTTAAGCAATGGCATTGATTACAAGTCTTATTTTTAAAATGCTGGCAGGATACAGCCCTTAGATAAGCACTTTAAGACCAAATTTGAATTGCATTTCCCAGCAGCTCTCCTTTTTACAGAGACTATATAATAGAATTACGAATAATGCTACTGACTTCAACATGTACTGAGGATTTACACCAGTGTGGTTTCAGAACATTGTATTCAGTTCTTAATTTAAGGGCGAACAAGAACATCAAGTTCCTTTCCTCCGTTCCTGCACTCAGTCAGCTGTCCTACTTCTCTAGGAGGTATAGGGGAAACACAGAAGGTTTATTTTTGGCAGGTCAAACAATTTGAATTTCAAGTTTGTAGATCCTAGAAATTAGGGAAAATTTGTCTTATTTTAAATAATTTCAAACAGAAAATGCTCTTTATGGTATTTGAGACTAACCCATTCCACTCAACTGCGTCTGGATGCAAATTTTCAGTATCCAAGCTCCATTACTGACCTGAGTGACAGGACTTCAGATGTCTAATGGTTTCTTTTCCTTTCAATTTTTAACCATGGTGGGGAGGGTTATGTGAAATAGGGGACAATACCTTATATTGAGATGGATAAGAAAAGCTCTAGAGATGAACCCACCCAGAGCTACAAGCTGGTTAGACTCCCCTCTAAGTTACATTCAAGTAATCTCTTCTGTTCTGCTAGAGTAAGCACTTGAACTAGGTCTCCCACGTAAGAAAGGGGTGTCCTGATGACTAGGTGTTGGAAAAGGAGCAGGGGAAGAATATACACCTCCTTTGAGAAAAAGAAAGAAAAAAAAAAAGTAAAAACCACCTTGAAATATTTCCATATGGCCTGGTGAGAAAGAGGGAGAGAAGAAAAGAAAAAAGAAAAGCACACTGCTTCCTTTCTACTTTTGGCTGTAGAAGGTGTTTGTGTGCAAGAACAGCTTTCTAACCCAGGTTTCCCGTGTCAAGAAGTTTGTTTATGTCAGGTTGATTTTCTGTTGACATTTTATGCTGCTCCCTGAAAAGAAACTGTTTCTATGAGCACACCCAGGCATTCACAACCCTTGCAATGGTTTGAGTCACGTAAGCCACATCTTGGTGGTGCATCATCCCTTCAACACCTCTCCCTTGCTATTCACACAGCCTCAGCTGAAAACATAAGTGTATCATTCGAGTGCAGTAGTCTATAGTGTGGCCAGGGGAAACAGGCAGCCCAAGACCACCTGACTTTGCAGCATTCCACATAGCACCATTGGGAGGGTATTGCCACAGTAAAGAAGTTTAAGCTACAGAAAAAAATACAAATCAGTTGAAAAGGTCCAGAATACTTTGGTTGCAGGTACACAGCACCTGACAACACTGGAAACAATGATCTCTCTTTACTGATTCTTATTCAAAGTGAACTTAAAACTATTACTCCATATACTTGACTCAACAGTTCTGAGAAAGGGTATAAAAAAAGCCCAAACATTTTTCCAGTCTTCTCAAAACTTGGAGATATTGCAGTAAAGGGTTTATGAAAAGGGCAGGGAGGATAAAAAACAGGCGCCACTTTAAGCATCCAGCACTGCGTGAGTCACAGTCCCTGTCACTGCACCCTAATGAAACTTCACTGACCAACAGTTTCTCAAGTTCCCACATTCTCCAATGTCTTCATAATATCACTAAATACACTCTTACCTTGCTCCCAGCCCAAACTGTGCTGCACTGTACAGCAATATATTTTACTACAGCTACATGCTATCCAGCTGAATGCAAACCTGCAGTGGAAATAGCTTCGTTTGCTGCAGTGCTGTATTATCACACATGACTAGACCAGGCAACATTGATTCTTAAGCAATGGCATTGATTACAAGTCTTATTTTTAAAATGCTGGCAGGATACAGCCCTTAGATAAGCACTTTAAGACCAAATTTGAATTGCATTTCCCAGCAGCTCTCCTTTTTTACAGAGACTATATAATAGAATTACGAATAATGCTACTGACTTCAACATGTACTGAGGATTTACACCAGTGTGGTTTCAGTAGTAGAAGCTTTTAGTACTTTGCACTTACACAACTATATGCTTTAGATTGTTTTCAAAATGTAAAATCTTCTTTTTTCTCTACACTAGCTAAAAAAGATGCTTGTTTTCCAGAGAGATAAAATTATTAAATTGAATTTGATGTTTCAGAGCATAGTAAGGTAGGGATTTCTGTACCCTGGAAATAAAGGAAGATTCTTCATGTGCTGCTTTAAGTCTTGCAAGAGTCCACAGGCAAGCAAGCAAAGCACTCTTAGAAGAATACATTAAAAAATTCTGCAGGGTGAGGGGGCAAGGAAAAAACCACCAAACAATCAACCTCAAACCCAAAATATATCCTTACACCTACATTTTAAATTGCATACTTGAGGGTGTGGAATCAATACAGACTTTTCATGCCCTCAAGCAGCCCTCCAGATTTATCAACACCATATCATTGCTTGACCAGTTTCCATGGGATAGTTCCTGCCCTATTCCACACCTAACCTTGAAACACCTCTTCAAGATTTCTTTGCAGATTGTGCTTTTGTTTTCTCAAGTTGGTAAAAGCCTCCTAGCTACCTTACTGGTTTGCCAGCTTAATCCCAGTTTGCCAAGTGGGTTGTTTGTAACAATGCACATGCTTTTCCACTTCTGCCTTTCTCCTGCAGGAATACAGGGAAGTGCATCAATGCCATTACCTGTGCTGGTCTACCTGCAGATCCACAAAACCTGTTGCCCAAGTACCTAACATCCATTTCCTCACATAGTACATGGTGAAAACACAAGGTAAGCCCATCTTTCCCCTTCATACCACAAGCTCCTTGTTTCACTCAGGACTTACAAGTACCAAAATACAAAAATCACAGGTACAGAGTGATCTTTGTGTCATGTGTTACAATACAGCAAGATTCTGTTTCTGAGCCTTGTTTGGAATACTATCTCTAAATTGTTGTTAGGCATTTAAGATTTTGATGGACTTATCATCATGGATAAATTATATTTTACCCTTCTCCCTGTTTTGATCAGAGATATTTGACCTGACCACCTACTTGGGCTTATTAAGACATAAGTTTCCCTCTCAAGCAGCAGCTTTACAGTCAGGATCTAAAGAAATCCAGTAGAAACACTAAGTGAAGATGCATCCATTATTCAATGATTTCACATAGTTCCCATAATTCACCAAGTAAATGCCTTTAGGAGAAACTGGTGTCATAGCAGGACTTGCCATCCTATTGTTTACTCAAAGCCTCTTTCCAGCCTGCATTCATGGATGTCCCTTAATTAAGTGCAAACCAATCAAAATAAGTGAATAAAAGCCATAACTTCTCTACTACCTTCTTCTTTGTCAACCGAATTAACCAGGCTTACAGAAAGGGGCTCAGGAGAATCAGCAGCAAATACAATAGTTCTCATGAACCCCAAAAATCTTTTGCTTTGGGACCCCCTCCCCCCAACCCAGCATTGGGCAAAGTCAAAATTTCCATGCAAGAAGAGAAGGAAACCAGAGTGGCCTGGCATCACCACAGTGAAATTGTCACTTCTGCACAGGTTCCTTGTTTCACTGCCAGGGGTCCTTGCCCCACCCAGCAGGATGCAGCTGCTCTCAGCACTGCTATACCATGGAGAGCAGCTGGACAGGTTTGCTTCAGTCACTCCTCTACTCCTGCCAGTCTTTGCATCTACTTGGATTTCTTTTGAAAGCTTGGACTAGTTGCAAACTAGCTACTGATCACCTTCGCCTCATACGCATAAAAGAAGAGTCTTAATAAATACACTACAGGCACCTCTTAGTGAACTTTACCTCCCTCTAATTCCACACTGAAGAGCTATTAAAGAAAGGAATAATTATAACAAGACATATCCCTGCAAAACCCTGGTTCTTTGTACACTTTATCCATTCACAGTTATTTGTCTTCTCCTCCATTTAGGAATACAAACCTCATAACTTTGTTTTCCCAACCTGACAAGCATATGTAGTTGCTAGGTGCAATACTTGATGCAAAAGATACCTTTACCTACTCATGTTTTTCTTTTCAGTCCAGCATGCCAAAGACACTCAATTCAACAAAACTTTGGCAATGCCTGATGTATGTTAATAATGCAGAATTTTCCTTTTCTCTGTTCAAAGTGAAAGTGGATATGGGTGCATGGATTTTGTGGCATAATCTGAGATGAGTTTTGTATTAGAACCTGGGCTCAATATTGTTTTCAGCAGAAGCATTTCTGGCCCCAGAAGCCAAAGCCCTCCATCAGGTTTTTCTTTTTGCCCACCCAGCCACATCATTGCCTGATTACAAAACCACAGGAGCAATGATAAAAATCTCTCAGGTCCTTCAGAGTCACAGATAATCCACCACTCACGTACTCATTTATCTAGATCGCTGCTAACAAAAACCACAAGTTCAGAAGTTCCCAGGCTCTAGACCCTGGCTCTGTAAGCCAACCACAGGGCCAATTGCCACTAGATAGAGAAAAATCCCTGGTTTGTCAAATGGTGTTAAGTAGGCAGAAACTGCAACCCACCCTGTTCCCTGCTGAGTTTAAGAGAATGGTTCCTGCATGCCACCTGCTAGCCAGGTACACAGGCACAGGTTGGCAGCATCTCTGTCCCTCAGTGGCAGCAGCTTGTTCAATTCCATCAGTCTTGGGCTCCATATCTGATTGTGCTTTAACTAATATGGCCTCAGAGGATGCACTTGAAAAGAAGAATGAATGATTTCTTCTATTTAGACTTCTAAATGCTGGAGCGGAAGTTCTCACTCTGGGCACTTAAAGAGCGAATCATTTGAATTTGTGTGCACAGGATGAAAACACCCTTCTGTTGATGAAGGTGGCAACACAGCAGCTCAAACGATTTTCCATTAGCACACAATCAGACTTTATATTGCTTATAGAGGAGAAACAAATTCAGAATACTGACCGAGTCTAAAAGGGACTCTTGAGCACTGGTGGCGAAACAAAAACAAGACCCAAGCAAATTTTTCATCTGTTAGTTTCTGTAACCTTGAGCTCATCTTGCTGCAATGTAGTGGAATAAATCTGAATTGTGCAATTATGGATTTGATTTCAAGGCTGAACAAGAAAAAACATTTAAATAACTATAGTTGTTCTAAGCTTATTCACTGTACAGTTTTACTAAAGATGGAATAATGCAATGAAAAAAAATCTGAGTGAACTGTAACAATTAAAGCAATAGGTTCAAGGAATCAGATCACTAAATTAATACAGCTACTGATAACCAAATCAGCTCACAAGAAGAATAAGCTTTCTAGCTCACAGGAAAAATAATTAATTGCCTTGAATTAATGCTAGAGAGAGAGGGTTTAAAGGGAGAGAAATCCCTTTCAGCACAAGGCCACAGCCAGCACTAGCTTCTCTGCTCTGCAGTTCACAAACCATCCTGGCAAGCAGCTCAGGATGCTGTTTCAGGTTTCAAGAGACAATAAAGCATAGGTGGGGAAACAAAGCCAAATGGCCAAGAATGGGTCTGACCTCAATCTAAGTAGCTCAGATTTTCACCTCTCCAGCTCTTTTTCATTTACCCCACCAGTGAAAAGTTTATCAAGATTATCCTTGCAAAAAGTATGGCTGCCTCTAGTACTTTGATAAGGATATGTAAAAGTTAGAATGGAGTCCAGCTTTCTATATTTCCTTGTTCTAAAAAGACACCAGGAATATAAAAATCAATCCTTTGTTTATGATTTAGTAATCACACTCACAGACAAGGGCAGCAAACTGGTTGACTGCACAAGAACTGAGTGTGTGGGCTCATTCCAGGGATAGCCCAGGCTTTGGACTCCTTTTCCAGCCCCACGTCCCTCGTTAGATTTACACAGTCCTCTGTGGCCACAGCACAGCCTCTGGCTTGAAGGAGGGACCTGGAGGAGCCAACTCAGCTCTCAGGGCAGTGGAGTGGCTGCACCAAAAACACTGCAGTGTAAGCTCAAATTCCACCCAGAAAAAGCCACTCATGGCCACAGGTCCAAATCACAGCTCTGTGGTCATTCTTTATGCATTTCTACTAACAGATGAATAGTCATTAATGAAACTATTATCAGGCTACTGGTCTCACTCCTCATTAAGACAAAGAGGCAGTTTTGTTCCTTTCATGACATTATCTGCTGACAAAAATGGCAAAACAATTAATTTAAAGAAAAGCTTCCATCTGCATGTTTGCAAGAAATTTTCCTCACAAAACCATGTATTTTCTAGAATAAAATAAAGAAATATTCAAAATAAGTCTGACTCCCTATGTGTATATATCAACCCCAGAATGTCACAAATCAAAATAAATGCTGGTAAGGACCCTGTCCCTTCTCAAGAGCTGAGGAAGTCTCAGATGACCTGTAATCTGGGGAGAGATTAACCTTTGCCAAGGAATCACTAGGAACTGCTGATGCAAAACCAAAACCTCTTCACGGATATAGCACCAACAAGGCATTAAATAAGCTGACAGGGCTCTGAATGTGCAATGAAAGGAGATGTACAGAATAAAGAGGGTTCTTTCCTGTGTAATACCTTCTCTGCTCCAAAGCACACTTTTGATTTGCTGATCTATTTTCTTTTAACAAGATGGTTTAGTTCATTACTTCTTACATGACTAAAAGCAGCACATTGCTTTCCTTCTACAGAAGACAGTAAATAACATTAAGGGAGTTATATGAGAGAAGGTAGAGCAATTTTACAACAGAAAGAAGCTCATAATCACAGGATACAGAATAACAGTCTTAAGGCACCATCATGATAAAAGGAACAGTTTTTATGTAACACCCTTTTAGATTGATTTTTCTACATTCCAAATGCTCTCATAACCATCTTTTGACATTTCTCCTGCACAGCTGGTTACACCATCCATAAGCAATCTCTGTCTACCAGGCATTATTATTATTTTAAAAGCAATTTCTTTCACTTCATTTCAACTAAGACTTATGCTATACCTAATTGCCAGTTACCACCCTCCCTTCTAGTAAAAAAAAAAATTTGGTTTCTAACCATTTGAAATCCATCCTTAATGAAAATGACAATACAATCATAATACCAATATATGCATATTACAAGAATATGGATAGCAAAAGATGAAAAAAGTGGGTGCTACTTGTGTTCTCTGTCCCACTTGAAATGTTAACAGATGAGAGCAATCTTATGATAATAACATCAGATATATTACATACAGAACTACCAGCAAGAGGCAAAAAAGGTATTAGTTGCTTGCTTAGGATTAATAAAGTAGTTAAAAGAGAAGGAATATTATTCTTGCTGGATGCTCATTATGCATTTGATAATCTCTATTTATAGGACAATGAAGCATGAGGCTTATAAAATGCCATCTGTTGGTTTCTTTTTAATGTATAGGATTTCTGACTCCAGGAGCTGCAGTTCAGCAGTGTTGATAGTGCTACAACACGTAATACTAATGCCTTTGGTTATGAGAATTTGAGCCATTAAACATCAAGAAGCAGGTTGGGTATACATCCTGAATAATGTAACTCCTATCTTATTATTCTAATCTACTTAAAAAGCAATTTATACTTTCAAGTAATTGATTTCTATCAGACATTTAAATAGCACAACATGCACAAAATTATATATTGCAATGATCCTCAAACGTGACAGAAGTGATTTTGTTCTTTGATCTCCATGAGAGAAGGTGTCCCATGAGAGAAGCTCTGAGAGATCTATAACAACTTCAGGAAAAATAGTAACTACTTTTTTATCTAAAAAATTAAACAAAACCACAGGCAAAAAGGGAAAAAAAAGTCTTTCTTAGAACAGAGAGAGTTAGAATCAGATACATCTGCATTAAATTTGTCAGTACCTAAAGGCTGAATTTTTCTTACGTATTAACCATGAAAATGAAGCATTGGTAATAAAGGTCAATACTAGAGTGTATCAGCTCTAGTAAGTTTGACTGTCATTGACTTCTATTCCTAATTAAGTCATCAAATGGCCCAATATCCAGATCTTAGGTACCCTTAGAACATAATCTTCTGGTTTTAATGCAATTAATGAAATAGCAATTGATTTTTTTGAAGTGGGTCACTGTGTATTCATATCAGCATAAAGCTGGAGGGGTTTATATCACTGGTTTAATTAGGACTTCTGCCT
Source organism: Emberiza elegans (assembly GCA_024865655.1). Taxonomy (NCBI): domain Eukaryota; kingdom Metazoa; phylum Chordata; class Aves; order Passeriformes; family Fringillidae; genus Emberiza; species Emberiza elegans. The sequence continues at coordinate 27,461,295 of JALJVW010000241.1, read as the reverse complement.
CCACCAGAACCCATAAACACTCCGCTGTTCACAGGGCAAGCAAACACAAGAAGAAATAGCTAAGCACTATCAGGGACAATTTATACTTTGGCAGTTTCTTAGGGAGATCAACCTACAATTTCTGTTCCCATTCTCAATTGTTTTCACCTCTGCAGTCTCTGCTGCTGCCTCAGCCTTCACCCCTGCCTTGCCACAGCTCCTCATTGTGTTTCTCCATCAGAGTCTGTCAGATAACTGGAAGCAACAGCTGCCCAGGACAGGAACTGTCGTCTTTGTATTCTCTATAGCACTTTGACAATGCAGTTTGATGTCTGAACCAACAGGATTATAATGCCTTCCACCCCAGAACACAGGATTTGCTTCTCCCTCAGAGGCCAGAGAAATGGTAAAAATCCCTGCCTTGCTACCAAAAATGAGGTCACTGTGTTAAGCTTAAGACAGGTTGATGTAAATATTTGAGGAAAATTGAAAATTTTGACAAAAATTTTGCACATGATTTTTTCATACACCAAGAGCACCATGTGCTGTTTATAGCCTGGACTCATTCAGGCTAAGAAAGCCCATCAAGAACTGCAGCAAAAAACAAACAAACAAAAAACATAAACAACAGGGAAAAAAAAGCTGCTACATGAAAGGGCACCCAAACAACTGTCAATACCTTTCTTTTCAGTGATGCACCCAAAAAGTAAACTGGTGTTCTCCTTTCTTTCAGAGACACAGCATACAGTAAGTACTGGAATTTGGCCAGAATTAAGACTAAATGCAAATGGACTGTGGGTTTTGGGCTGGGCATGGAGAAGTTCCTATTTGTGTCATATAAAGGAAATATACAGTTTTTCTAGTCAATCCACTGTCAGTGAAGTATTGCTGTAAAAGTCCAAGAGTCTTAAACTAATGGCAGCCAAGCTTAGCAGGAGATCATGGCAATTCACTAAACCATATGTCATCACAAATCACAGCAATCTCACTTACTTCACGAAATGTAATTCAGTAACAAGACGAGGAATAATGAATAATATCAAGAACAGCTGAGATGAGAAACTAAAACAGCACAAATAATTCTAAAATGAAAATTTAAAAATATCCCCTGCAATTAACTTAAAGGGCACTACTCAAAGTTTGTTCGCACTCATATAAATTAACAGTGGTTATCTCAAGTTGCAGCAAATAAATAACCAATGTACCCACATGCTGAAATCTCTTTCAAGTAGAACACAAATAGATATTGTTTTCACCACTTTGGGGAATATATAGTCATGATTCATCTTATGCTTGCTAATAATATCTTTTTTTCCCCTTCCTCTCGTTTGTTAGGTTAAAGGCTGCTGGCATATCATTTACCATAGAGTATTTTAGTAGTGACTACTGGTAAGGTTGTTAGAGCAATGTTACAGGTTATGCAACATTTCTTCATCCCTACATATCACTTTGTTCTTTTGCAGTAGCCTAGAATCCCTATTTGCTTTGTCTTGAAAAAGTCACAGGATCCCCACTAAAAGGAGCCCAGAGGATGGTAACACCCACTGTGAGCCTGCAGAGATGGGTCTCCTGAGGAATTCTGCATCCCTTTAATTAGATTGTTCTAAAGGTCACCAAGGTGCACACAGATATCAATTAGCCAATACTGAGTGGTTCCCATGGAACTGGGAGTCCTAATCCACTTTCAGCAGCCCTGAAATTAAACAGTGATAAAAGTTGGACTTTTTGTTCATTGATCTGAAGGAAAAGGCAAATAGGAGCTCGTACATGTCCAGAAAGAAAGAGGATCCACATTAGCACCATACAGTGTCCAATTCAAGAGTAGCATGCGTCAAAGATGAAAAGTGAAGTACCAAGGAGTTTATTTACAGGGTGTACCTTGAGCCTTGTCAAGTTCAACCAGCAAGGTGAAGAGCACACACAGAGCTTCCTTTGGCTGAAAACCCTGCTCAGGCAGAAACTTGCTGCCTTGATCTCCCCCTCACTCTCTTCAAGGGCTCCCAAAAACAGCAAAGTGGAGCCATCTGGTTAACACACTTCCTTCCCACACATCCTTCTCCCTCAGCCCCTGCACATTACACTTTCGAACCTGCCATCCCTTAGACCTCTCATCTCGAAAAACGTGACTTTGCTGTCAATTCTGCCTTTGATCATTTGCTCTAAAGAGAAAGGATGCAGGGATCCAACAGCCCAAGCAGCACTGACAGCCACTACTGTTTGGCATCTTTAATCATTCCCAAAGACAGTTTCATTATGGGTGTCCACAACTCAATGACCTTTAATACACAACTCAAGTCCTTCTTTTTAGGCAAGCAGTATTAATTGCTGATCAAACACTCTCAGGTGTATGAAAAGATAATTGAAGCACTTATTTCCAATCCTAAGAAGTGAAAAATGCATATTTTATTTTCAAATTATGAGTGATCGTGATAAAGTGGCTTAAAGATAGCCCTTATTTATTTGAAAGTTGTAAGAGTTTTGCAGAAAAAAATCATTGTGAAAAACAGTCCTAATGTGGACATCACTCACACTTTATCTTCACAAGTTTAAATCACAGTTGCATTGGGAGACTTTTTTTCTGCTGATACTTTCAAACAGCATGGCAGCCCAAGTCACCAAATGGGAGGGGGAAATTGGATCACTCAACCAGTTCTTTGAAACAGATCTTTTATTTGCAATACACAGTTTAACAACCAAAATATATTGTGCTGTTAGGTAGTTTGGGTATCAACACAAATTGTTCAACAGTTTATGAAGCACAGTTTCCATAACAGTGGTCACACAGATCCTACAAAGCAGAAAGAACCTTTTATATAGCTCTTGGATCTAGACACCATAAGTAGGCTTATTGCCACACCAGGCTTTACTGAGAGACAGTTCACAAAGCATATCAGAGTATTTCTAAATTAGTTCCCTAATTTCATATTACACAGCTGGTGCAAAACTTTAGAAGAAAACACAAAAAACTCACCTAATTTTAAAAAAGGCAACTGAGTTTCCCAATAGTAAAAAAAGTATATTATATTCTCAAATAACCATTGCTAGTCATGAAGCCTATCCAAAAATGGCTCAGTTCCTCATGCACTTAGTTCCAGCAGATTTTCATTTGCCTTTTTTAAACTCTTTAGCAAGTTCAGTTTAAACTCTGTTATTCAATGAACATAATTTTTTAAAAAAAATCTTCAGGCTTCTGGCATGTGTGGCAAACACATGCTTTAAAAAAAAGGCATGACTCTACCCACGTGTGCCATGTGCTGGACTACCTTCCAGGCAGAAAGTTAGGATGGACTTCTTCAGGGAGGCCCAGGAGCAAAGCCTGGCATTCCCCAGGGAAACATTGATTCAGTACTAGGAAATCTGTGCAGTCCTAGACTAACTACAAAAAGGTTTTATAGTCACAGACCCAGATATTAGAAAAACTCAGTGTCTTCCAAGAAATTGTCCCTTATTTGGCTTTCTTGCATAAAAATACTGTGTAATTTAAAGGACTTTAACTCCAGAGGAAAAAAAAATTATTTCAGGCTTGTCGCATAAATGCAACATTTAGAGACAACACTAATACAAGGATGTTTGGAAGGAAAATTCTGAGTATTTATCCATAAATCCTCAACCTAATCTTATTCGTGTGAGTACTCCCTCTGTAATAATAAATAAATTAAATTATGCAAAATTAACTTTTTAATGATAACTTCATGAGGTTTATGTCCAAAATCTCTATCCAAACAGAGCTTTGACAGAGCTTACACCTTGAAGTCCAAACTAGGATTCTTTCAAATTGAATATTCTATATAATCAGATGTTTCCATGTAGAGACACACATATCTAAGGTACAGCAATTCAGAACCAACCTTAGATGTTAAACACCTGGAATCCAGCAGTGCTTGCCTCCAGAGTTCTGATTCATCTCTAGTGGTGGCAGATATACAATCAGGACATTTCATAGCTGCCTTTCAAAACCTTATCAGAACCCCACAGTTCAATAGCCTTAAAATAAATAGTGCATCATCAGCTAAGTATTGAAATAAGCATTTCACCACTAGACATCATCAGCCTCATTTCAGTGCAGGGTAGGTCATCAACATTTTGACTCAGTCCAATTTCAGCAGCACTTAATGCATAAGTGCCACATATCCTAGATTAGTTTCACATGGAGATTCCTCATAAGGCATGACAGGCAGAACCTCGCTGGAGACACCCGGGGCTCAGACAGGATGTTCCAGAGAGATGTCAGGGCTGTCAGGAGAAAGCAAAAAGTGAGGTGTAAGAGGAACACCATGGTCATGTACCTCAGCCTGTTCCTAATGCAGAACACTTGGAGTTTTGCCTGACATTCCATAGGACACTTCCTAACACACATGCTGAGTTTGAAATCCTAGGCTAGTAACTATCTAGTTAGTAATATTTTTTTAAGTGATAAAGTTTAGTTCTTCTTTAACTCCTAGGTAATACTGTGTTCTAATATTTTTAGGAGGTCTGGCATTGACAGTAATGCAGTAGTGAGTGAACTTGAAAACTTTCAGCATCTGTGCATTCTTTCCTCCTTTCTGAAATGGAAATGATACCTCTAGTTCTAATCATGTTAATTCCCATTTTAAAGTGCCTGGCATTAAAAAAACAGATAACAAATTTTCCCTTAAATTCTTTCCCTTTACTCCTAAAATACTTCATGGTTACTAGATTTACAATTTAATTTTAATGTTTTTCCAGGCTAGCTTTACCTGTTTCAAGTTAAATCACCATCATTGGTGACCATCCATTTACCTCAAGTGAAATAATTTTCCAGTAGTGTTTCTACCTTTTAAGGTCTGTTTTTTCCATTTCCCATCATGATGAAGAAGTCATCGCCTAACTAAACACACAGACACATATTGCATGATCAGGTGATGTTTAAAGGCAAAAAAACTCACTTTGAAGAATGTTTCTCAAAAATATGTTGGAACAAAATTCAAAAACCAAACCAAAACAACAAATAGACCAAAGAGGCACTGCCCAACACAGCACCAGAAAGAATATTACTGAAACAAAGTCAGACCTCTTTTAGTGCATTTCTGTTCATGCTATTACAGGCTAGCGCATGATGAACATGGTTGTAGCGGCACTGCATGGCCAGCAGGTAGATGAGAAATCTGAGCCAGTGCCCTGGCTGCTCGGCTGGCCCTGCGCCTGTTCCACTTACATACTGACTCACTAAAATTCAGGGAGACCTAGGGGGAAAAAACAAAAGTTTAGCACCTTTGCCTTTGAATCTATGTAGTATCTTTCTAAAGGAGTCCTGAGGACAACTATCAAACTCCTGGGCAGCAGTGGCCATCAGCACCTCAAAAAAGACTGGCTGAATACAGTTTTGAAAAGAGCACACTTCACAAGCCACCACCAGAGTACAGCCAAATCACCAACCAACATTTCATTTCCTCTCTTAAGGCAGATGGTGAAAGTGCTCTTAGCATATATATGCCTTGCCTGCACCTGACCCTTGTATTCTAGGTATGGATTTAGAATAATCCAAGGGACATTTTAGCTAATTATCTCTTTCTAGTGATGGATGAGAATCAGATGTCCTGTAATAATGCTGCTATTATTAGCTTGATTGGCTGCCTTTGATACTCTCACAAAAGCATGCAGGTTATCTCTAATCTGATTTATCTTGTCCAGAAAATAAATTGACTTCCTTAGAGGAGGAAGGCCTCAGAGTTGAGTCACCTACACACCTCATCAGGCAGCAATAGGGCCTGTACTTCAGGTGAGAAATCAAGCTCCAGTAAAGCATTTCACTTTCTCAGTTCTTCCCACAACTGGCAGGAAGGTTGAAGAGAAGTGGGTACAAGCTGAATAAGGTTTTATTGTCCAAAATTAAGCATAGTAAACATATTATATTTACTTTTGAAACCAAATGTCATGTTGAAACTTTTTCTTTTAATGCAGTGCCAGTGAAATGATCTGACCAGATTTATCTGTATCTTTTCCCTCTCCCCTCCCAAAAATACTCCATGATGTCTCACCACACAGATTCAGTTAAATCAGTCATACACATTTTCAGGGTGAGAATTAAAAACAAAATGTAAAAAGAGTGAACAATAAAGACTTTGATGCAGTTTAACTTTTCAGAGGTTTCATATTTTCACTTTAGATGACGTTCCTGCCAATTGTTATGGAATTGGCCTTTTTTTTTTCTACTAGAGATTTCACACCGCCAGTTTGAAGTAGTTGGTCAGTGACAGGGGCCTGGGGAAGAAACACATGCCAGTGTTTCTTGTGTACTGACACATATCAGCTTTACAGCTATACCTCATCCCAACAGCATGGTTTACCTTCAGAGTAGAGCCCAGGCCTTGCTGGAACAAAGATGCAGGTGAACAGGAGACAGGCACCTTTCAGGTAAAACTAAGGGAGTCACAGAGCACTGCTAAGAGAGAGAGGCGGCTGTGCTCCTCCAAGAAAAGGGACCGAGTTGTTGAGTTAATTTCAGCAACAGCCTGCTCAGCTTTTCCTGCCATCTGTATTTTGAAGGCAGACTTTCCCGTTGTTACCTACACTTTCATCACCTCGAGGCTGAGGTTGTTACCAACACATCCCAGATGGAACTCCATCTGAGGAGTGTAGCATGACTGGAGCAGGGATAGATACCTCACTGCCATGTGCTGATATCAGTGCACAAGAGAGCTCTGACTGAACTCATCTAGCAGCTGAAGTTGAAGGTGCTGATCAAGATCTGCACTGCCTTACATGGCAAAAGCCCATCCCTCCAAAGAAATTATTTTAGCCCATCTGCCATGTTCCTACAACTGTAGTGAGCCAAGACATGCAGGTCGAATGCTGCTTCCACAACCAGCACAGGTGTCTGCCCATGTGGACCAGGCATCCTTCAGAACTGGCCTTTTGCCCTAAGGATTTCTGGGTGAATTGCAGAAAACAACAATGCATTAAGACTTCTGAAAAATGAAGTTCACATTTTCCAGAATAAAAGAAAGGTAGAAAGGAGTTTAAGTACTTGCTGGTTGCATTTTAAATCTAAAATAAATTAGAATGCCTTAAACTGTGTCCACTGCTATCATCCAATTTAGATGCATGTTAACACATTCTTCTGGGAGTTTTAGCAACATATAAACTTCTCAGAAACTCAAGTCTGTTCTTTTATACAAAATTATTTCAAGAAAATCTTGCAGCAATGCATCTGGTTCTTCTACTCCCTGGTAAATACCAAGCCCTTTTTATAAATAGAGACATTTTGGATGGAAGGCTGAGAAGCTACAGTACAACAGTGCCATCGCCTGTCTGAGAAAGTCATTGTCTCACTCTCGGAAAAGCAGAGGATGGAAAGGCTCCACCTGTTTTGCTGTACTGACATGGAACGGAACCCGAGAGCAGCAGCACAAGTGCCACGTGCTTCGTGGGAATTCCTCCCTACAAGCTAGGTTTCTTTCGAGCTAGTGCCATCGACTTCGTGTCAAAATAAATTGCAAAGCATTCCAGAAATTATACATTGAAACTCAGTTTTCATATTATCCAGCATGCAGTCTGGGGGAGGAAAAGCATTTTGCATCTTTTTGTAGTAAGCAGAAAGGAGGAAATTCCCACACACTTCTAGACATCCCTGAAGAAAATCTGTTCACCTATTCCACTGCTTTGCATGTCCACTTCTGTTTCTACTGGAAGCAAGAAACCCCAAATGTCCACCCAAGCACTGCACCAGCTCTAGCACCCCACAGCTCAACATTCAGAGTTTAAAACCTGCATTAGAATGAAATATTGCAACACAAAGCCATCCAAAGACATTTGGGAATCAGTGGGCAGAGGTATGACCAAAAGCATTTCTCCACAGAATTTTGGATGCTGTTGTGCATCCAATTAGCATTTTTCATTTACAGGACTGCTGTGGGGGCTTACATGGATGAAGAGCATGTGCAACACACATTTACTCTGAACCCTTTTTTTTTGTCTCTTCTAGATGCTAACTGTCATCCTTTCCATGGTATCAGAACAAGAAGAAGAAACTAAAATTAAGAAACAAGCTGACCATGTCAATAGTTACAGTCACCAATTCCCTGCATTTAGCAGGAAAAAGTCAAGCTAATAATTCTTTGCTAGCATTAGCAACAACTTAAGTTCCTGTCTGCAAGTATCATCTTCTCTGAAGGCTTAAGAAAAAATTCCCAACAAACAAAAAAATCAGCAAAAATCCCCATGCCACAGTACTAATGTATTGCACCATTAGTGCTAATTTCTTAAACATCTCTCAACTAAGTGCAAGTAAAGCCAGAGTCATTTGTTCAATCTACTCCAATCTCCTCTTCTACAGAACAGAACTAAATCAGTCCTGCAGACCAAGAGCAGGCCTCCCTTCTAACCAGGTGGAAGCCTTTCTCTCTCACCTGCTATCGATCCTCTCCTACAGGCTACAATAAGATTACTTTAAAGAAAAGTTAAATCACAAATGTCAGAGGTTTCCCCTGGCTACCCTGTTTCAATCACAGTTCAAACCCATCTTTAAAACAGCTGTAACCTGATTTGTTGTGTTTTCTCATATCAACTTTATTATGGTGACTTTAACTGAATAGGTCTAGGGAATTAAAGCCTTTTAAACCACTGAAGTCCAAAGTATTGCCTCTTACAATTGGTCCTTTGGCAAACTGCTACTGCAACCCAACTGCAGATTTTTCAGTTCTTATGCAGCTGCCCTGTGATCCCTTAGCTTCATTGGGATAAGTAAATTCAGTGAGCTTCTATCTTGTTTTTTCTACACCCACATTGTGCCTTCTTCTGGTGACCACTAATGAGACTACACTGGGACCTGGTCATCCCTGACAAGCCAAGTCACACATGGCCTTTTCAGGGCAACAGAAGAAAAGGATAAGTAGAAAAGAAGGCTTACCCTTTCTTCACTGCTGTCCCAAGAACACTTTCAAGAACTTTCAACTTTGTTCTTGGTGGCTATGGGTTCTTGTATTAAAATGATCTTCTAGATAATCACCTTGCATGACAGGTTCAGCTCACTATTAATGTTCCTGTTCCAATCTGCAACTGGTATTAGCTCAAAGCTCATAAAGTGACTCCATGGGGGATATGATAAAAATGACAGACACATTGCCTGAAATATTTTATTTCTTATTTTCATAAGCCTGAAATATTTTATTAGAATCCTATCTATATTAAAAGCTGAGCCTGATAGCTATCTAATATCTGAGCTTCCACTAAGAAAGTCAGCTTCCACTTTCTTGTGTACAGGTTATAATAAAAACTAACTTGCTAGAGACTTTTCACAAAATAAATCAGGGGGCACAGGACACAACACAGAAAACAAAATCTAGCCCCTGGAGTCAATAGATTGTCAGCACAAAGTAGTTAACTTAATCTTAGACATATCTGGATATCTGTATGGTTTTTGAAGATAGATGTGATCTCTTCCTCCTCAAGTATTTTGCAATTACCTTGATTGAACTGTGTGCGGCTAACAACTGCTTTTAACTCTTGTAAAAGCTCACAGCAGCAAGTGGCTCAGTGGAAAGTCACAGACAGCAAGATAAGACCAACTTACCCAAATAAAGAGAAATCAATGACCAGTATCACATAAGCAAAAAACCCCAGCTACAGACAAGCTGATATGACTGAGCACTAGCGACATGACCTATCCCAAAGAAACAAGTTCATCAGCTATAACTTAATGAGAAAATATTGCTATGGGAGTCACCAGGTGGTGCTGTTAAAAATGCATTTTACTGGAGAAATTATGTCTACCCTTTGAAGAAATTGTGTTCTATCTTTGAAGCAATACTGCGCTATTAAGCTGTCTGTTTAGGTGTAATCTTGGAGCAGAATTATGCTAGGAAGAAATAGTCAGTATTTGACTATTTGACCAAATCTCCCAAGAGGACTTCCTCATGCCATGCTCCTGAGATGCTCTACTCCTACACTGAATTTATAGGAAACCTTGCTTAATTCATACTAAGAAAACACATGGATTTCACCACTAACATAGGGAAAACTGGCTTATGCAGCCCCAGCTCCAAGATAAAACCAAAGAACAAGATTAAACCCAAAATATGTCCTGGATCTAAGACAGCAAATCATTTCCACCAGGTGAACAGAATTACCTGGTTAGTTCTGAACTTTCCTCTTTGTGTGAGGAATATGCCTACTTGGTGGTTAATAAACAGGGGAGACACCAGTACTTCAGATACAGGATAAAATTTTTACACCTTACAATCAATAAGTGCAGCGGCCATGGCCAGAGAGAGAGCGTCCCGGCTAGCCGGCCAGCAACCGCGAGCAGCACTGGGGCACCTGACCCGATAGCCAGGCTTCGGGCCAGCGCCTGAGGACACCTCCCAGCGACGTGGCCAGGAGCGGTGCCTTGTGCGGAACGAGGCCGGAGAAAGGCGGCAATCAGTGAAATAAGAGCGCGGACTTCCACTGTGGCAAACCCAGGCTTTATTGGGTCCCAGGGCAGCCAACAGAGAAAGACCCAAGAGAAGGAAATGCAGGGGGTTTTAAGGGGAGAGGAATCCAGGGGAGGGGTCAGTCTCCAGACCAATGAACTTATAGGGGGGAGTGGGATCTGGAGGACTGACATGGAGGGAAGGACCAATGGAAGCAAGCCAAGGGAGGGGCCCCGGTCCTTGAACCAATCATTGGACTCTCCAGCTAGAAGGTTCAAGCAATAGAGGAGGGAGTGGAGAGTGACTGGCAGGGCACCAGGGAGGGGTTTGAACAGGGTTGCTGGGGAAACAGGGGAGGGGTGTAGATAGGTACATATGTTGTCAGGGAAACCAGGGTGACAGGCATTTGCAGGGAGGGGAGGAGGAGTCGGGGCAGAACCATCACAAAACTGGGGGGAGTAACAGTACAATCCAACTCACCCAACACAACAAATAAGTTCTGAGCACAAGCAGCCTAAGCACCATCCTCACTGAAGACAACATAAAACTAAGGCCTGCATGGAGATGTAACCTTTCTTAGCTCAGTATTGTGAGTTATGGTGTGCCTAAAACAATTATCCTGGCAAAGGCATGGAAAGACTTAATTGCTGTCCGATTAATATTCTTAGAAACAATTATTTCCAAAGCAGCCTATTTTCTTTCTATGCCATAGGAATAAGCCCCAAAACACCTGGAGTGGTACAAGTGTGACATTTGGAACCAGGATCATGAAAATTCTTCTTTGGTGTCTTCTGTGGTAAAATTAATATAATGAAATTAATATTTAGTAACACCACTAAAAAAATATTTTAAAGAACTCCACCACCTTAGCAAACTGGAGAAATGTTTCAGAAGAGAAAGTAAAATGCAGAACATCTTCCAGCAGATTCCTTGCTATGTATTTATTGCTGCTATTTGAAAAGGGAAGAAAAGTATTTCCTAAGAAACCATTCATACAAATTTTATATAGGCAATTCATTTGCACACTCTCTTGGTTCTGGGTAGGATACTGTTATTTTTGCACTGGGTAGAACAAGGTCTACTTCAAGCCACTTCTCAAAGAGTGAGATTTCCTTCAAAGCTAAAGTAATCTTGCTGGCAGAGACCTTCACCTTCAAAAGATGGCAAGATAAAGCCAGCATGGTGGAAGAGAAAAATATCCTGTGAGTATGGCATGTGCCTCTCTATGTTTCATCTTTAAAATACTTGTGTCATGCTAGCAGTGACAGATTCTTCTCCGGGAAATAGGGAGTTTTTACTGCAGAATCTACTGGAAGGATTAAGAAAATTTAAAAATTCAATTTTTTTTTTTATTTAAAAAAAAAAATCTAAGTCTCCACTATCAGGAAGTTGGGAGAATGTTTAAAACTGCATCACAGAATAAGTAAATTTAGATTAAATTACCAAACACCAGCCCCCTCACAGCAATCCCGTTATTCTCATGTAAAGTGCCACAGGATCTTTCAAGGCTTTATATGAAAGGTCAAGGATTTAACCGCACATTTTCTGGACATAAAGGTGTAATATAACAAAGGTAGAAAAAATATACAATCCTCCCCAACTGGCAACCAACATTTTTTGTTAATCTTTAATGTCACAATGTTTCAAGATCAGTATCTGTGAGCCCCAACTGGAAATAGTTACAGAGCCTAAAAACCAGCAAGTTTGCAAGAAGCTTCTTTTTGTGTCATTACAGATACTAGCACAGAGTTACAGCTGTGCTTACACTGTCTCAGCCAGCACTCCAGGCATGTCCTTCTGCTGTGGCCGGGGGCACTGTCATACCCCATCCTATGCCAACAACAGGAGTCTGAGACTGCTTCAGATTTAGGAAACTCTAGATGAACATAAAAGCTCTCTGGGTTGGAGGAGATATTTTAATATTGTTTAAAATTTTTTTTAATTACAACAAGGCAAAGGAAGAAAGATTTTAAAAAAAGAAAAAAGAAAGAAAAACAACTTATTTCTTAAAATCTTATTTAGATTTTCTTTAAAATGCCATACAAATCAGTCTTTTTAAACATAGGCTCCCCGCCTGCTCTCTATCAGCATTTAATTAATGTACTTCACAGTTTGCTGCTTGAACTTCTCAGCAAGTTGGAGTGTTACTTTCAGCCTCTCTGTAGATTACCTTTCATGCCAGCAACAGCTCCCTTCTTTCCAGTTAACCTCATTAAGGCAAATTTAAACATAGCTCCATACGCAGACATTAGGTCAGCCTGCTCAGCAGATCCAAACAGGGGCCACTACAACCACACCTGGATTCATGACTCCAGCAGCAACTGCACCAGAAAAGGGTAGGTCATCTTCATTTTTGTATTATGCCAAAGCAATATTTCAGCCCACTACTTAAGTGATTTTTAAAAGAGCAACATACACAACACTGGATGATAAAAATTAATTTTGAAGTGTCCAGTGAGAAGGTTTCATATAGGAAAGAGCTTGGGAACACATGCCCTTAAGAAATCTTCTCCAGCAGGTCAATTTTAAGAAAAAAAGCCAAGCAAGAAAATTCTTCAAGAACTGTTTTCCTAACTCCTACCTGATAATAAATAACTTCAGATGGTAGTAAAAGAGCCTAAGGGTCCAATATTGAAGATCCTCAAAATAAAGAAAAACATTTTAAAAGGAGAAAAGGACATTGCTCTCTTCTCCCTTCTTGCCTGGAAACATCCAGGCCACAAACAGAACACAATAACCTAGCCCTTAACTAGGGGCTGACTTTAACTGGGGAGCTGTAATTCTTTTTCAGTGGTTACATTCCTCAAGGAAAGAACAGCCCTTTATGGTAAAGCACCGAAGCAGCACACTGTTCTCCTTTTACTGTTTACAATCCCGGTTCACTGCCAAATCACTTCCTCAGGAGTGCAAACAGCCTGGCTGCTGACTGCACTGGCACACCTGGGATAATTAAATACTTGATATCATCCCATACTTTCAGACCACTCCATGGTCCACAGAATAAAGTCAAAGTCACTAAACTTTTCAAGAGATGTGATAGGGACTAAATGGCAACTTTCTAGTGCATTCCCAGACTTTAAAAGTTACAAATGTAAGAAATCCTATGTTCATATCATGTTAAACAGATGTTTCTAAAGTCCAGATACATTTAATTGCTACTGAAAATCCCCACAGATGGGGGGAAAAAAGAAACCAAGCACCAGCCAAACCACAAAGTCTACCATCCCTCTTAGTCCTAAGGGAAAACATATCCCATAAGATCTGTAACCTAGAATGCTGATTTTAATTTTACTCTTGAGGATAAAAAATAGCATAAAGCACTTAAATACTCTTTGAAGCCTTCATTTGTACCACTTACCATGAAGTGTAGTATCAATACTGTTTTCCTTCCATTTTGAACAAAATGAATCCCCAAGCTTCTCTTAAAAGGTTCTCAATGCGCTCAATCACTCTCACATGCACATCAGTTTCAAAGCTGCCATTCCATGTGCCAATTTCAAGTATTGATCTAGCACTTCATGCAGCCTACACTCTGGCATTTACTTCAATTTTCAGTACTTGTAATAACTCCTGGAAATTGAGTGAAAAATAACTCTGTTATGACTTTAGAGCACACAGCCTAAGATCCAATATTTAAATTCATGTGGTAATAAGACCAAAAGCCCTGGAAATCTCTCTTCATTTTGGTAGAGCCACCTTCAGATGCTGATGTTCCTGAGCACAACTGAAAGGGGCAACTGCAGCTGTTATTTTTCTCTCAAACCACACCATGAACAAAGAAAGTCCTTCCATGTTCCCCATCTTCTCTGTAGTTCTTCAAAACACATTAGTATGCAGTGAAAGTATTGATCCTGCAAGGTTTGTGAAATTCATGTTACTTTAAGCAACAGAGGAGGGAAAAGCAATGCAGGAAACAAGGCAATGATCACTATTTCCTTCTTACTCCCTTCAAACCCTCAGAATTAAGAATCCCTAAGAAACCCAACTCATTAAGTGTTCCATTCACACATCCATTCACACCAAAAATCCCCATAAAAATCTTCTTGCCAAGCTGTGAATAACTGTATGTAATACACTTCTCAAAGAAGCCTGTAGCCAGGTGATGGGAACCTGTACTCTCAGAGGTGGTTTTCATCTCCAAGAAAAAAAATAAGTCAAAATGGCACAGTGATACTGGCACATATACAATATGTTAATTTCCATGCAACTTATTTTATATCTCAATAGCAATACAAATACATTGGAAAAACTTCACCCCTGCTGAAAACACTGTTAAGCACTTCTTGTATATCTGCAGTATTTATCCTTCCAGTAAAGAAAATGCCTTTGCTAAGGAGTTTTAGATCTATGTACAAGTCATGATAATCAAGTTACTGGAATTGAAATCTCTTTTCTAGCAGTAAATGCAAAAAGACAATTGAGTTTCCAAGCAACGATTCTGCTACGGAGACTCACAGATGCTGAGCAGGAAGGCTGAGAAATTGCAAGATAAAACATATGTTAACAGAAAGCCCCTACTTAAGCAACCATAAACTGTATTTGCTTCTGCAAAGGTAAAGCAGAGTTGAGGCTTTATTTTATACACCACCCAATAATTTGTTTGTTTGGAGTTGATGCGGTTTTGTCTTTCAGACGTGTGTGCTTTTGTGCACTGCAGTGCCAGACTGACATGCTCCCAAATCAGTGTCCTTTCTGGTTTGTGGGACAGCCTTCCTCTGGACACAACTAACACTTAACTCCCTGACATGGCCTACCTCACCAAAGGATCACAGCTAAAAGGGATGGGGGACTCCAGCATCCAAACCAAGCTTTTCTAGAGTACTTATGGAACGCATGATGCCTCTGAAATGCAGCTCTCTGAGATGTTTTAAACTTTTTTCCACTTGAGTGGACAACAATGCATAACCTGACTCCCCAGCTCAGTCCCATCACCTCAGCTGCTCCAATCACCTGCTCCTGTGAGGCTGCAGGCTGACTCCAAGTTATCCACAGCTCCTATGTGAAACATCCCACCTATTGTAATCCTCCTATATGGTCAATGTTACACCCAGGCACTGTGCACAACCGCTCCCCCCTAGGCAGCTTGAGAGCCTCTCATAACATACACTCTTCCTACAGAGTAGGTACTACAAAAGTAGTAGTAGTACTCAAACAAATCAGTCACAAATGCTTTGTTCACTTATTTCAAATGAAAGCTATAAGAGATCTACCTTTAGCTCTTAAAAATACTAAAAAAACCCTCCAAAAACAAACAAGCAAAACAACTCATTCTCCCCTCTCATTTTACATTTTCTTTACACATATTTAATGAATCTAGAAGTGGAAGTTGTAACAGAACAGAAATACAATGCAAAAGAAAGACCTTAAGTCAGATCTCCCAACAGGAGCTGTGCAGACACATATACAGTCCTTACCTCTGGGGATTACATCTTCACACCTCAGTTTCGCCCCAGAAAAACCCTTCCTCAAAAATCAATAGGAGAACACAATGCAGAGACTAAGATAATAAGCCTACAAAGTATTCACCGTAAGTAAGGTGGAACTAGGGTTAATTTTTGCTTTGTTTTCTTCCCCACATTCCCACCTTTTCCTATTTTAGAGAGGAAAAACACCTTGACAGGATAAAATAATTGCAACCCCCTCCAAGGTTCAGATTTTCTCTCTGTTTTGGAAGAAAAGAAGCAGTGCTAGCTTAAGGCCAGACTGAAAAGCAGAGGGAAAGAAAATAAATAACATACCTCTGCTCACAGCACAGCAAACAGAATTTGAATTCCCCGCCTTTGAAACCATGAAATAACTATAAATCCCACTGGGAGAAGGCCATTTGCTGACAGAGACTGTAGACAGCGGGTGTTAAATTACTTACTGTCCATTGCCATGAATACAAATATATTGAGAATTGCATTCCACAAAATAATAAACCAATAAAAGAACAGTACAAACTGACTCCCTGGGAAACGATACAAACTAGCCAAGACAACACTTCACAGATCAGAGCTGTTTTCAGACTAGCTAGAAGATATTTGACCAGCGTGTCTTTCACATTACATTAACCTACAGCTAATGTGAAATTCATTTTCACAAACACCATATTTAGATAAGCAAGTTTAAAAAAAAGAAAAAGAAAACACAAATTACAAACACACAGAGGATGCCCTGCAAATAAGCAAGTAATAACTGTTAATTATTCATGGTGTGGAATTACAGAGGAAATGGAATCCCAAATCTGTTCTTTTGCACATACACAAAACCGTAAAAGCCAATCCTACACCTAGAGGGCATAGACAACATATCAAATATGTCCACAATTTGCTTGCCACATGAGAACTTTGTTTCTCCCAAATGGTTTCCACTGTAATAATCCACCTTCAGGCTCCCACTCATTCCAATAACACAGTCCATAGCACCGCCCTAACCAAAACAACACATTCAGATAATTGTATGGATAAGCTTCCATTGCCTCTTGTGGATAAAAGAGTCAGGTGGGTGGGGATCAATTGTAATGCAGAGGTGTAACCCCTCACAGAGCAAGCTACATGAGAAGAGTGACAGTAACAGAACATCCATCAAACATGGGGTTGTTTTATTTTTGTAAGGAGTAGGAGGAGAAGAGAAGGCACTTAGGGAAAGCATTTGATTTTATCAACACATGCAGGTTATTCCTGCAATGTCCTTCATTGAGAGATCACCAGCAAGAACCTCTTTTCTGTGACAGTGGCAGTGCCTGATGTCTCCCTGGTTACACTGCACAGTGTCTCTCATTGTTTCAGCACATCTTAACTTTTTGCCCCTACAGAGATAGAGAAATCTCTACAGAAACTGGTCACATATTTCTGCAATATCATTTTTTAATCTTGCACCCAATAAATATTTGTTTTTGTTAGTGCTGCTAGCCGAGTGGCATTTCATAAACAATGAATACTGCACCAGAGTTTTCTCATCAATCAAGCTATATAAAAGGCAAATCCAGCAATTTAATCTCCTGTTGCTGCAAGCTGTCTAAACACAGTGCTTTTTAACAAGACAGTTTTGTTCCAAGAGTACACACTCCATCCAAGTCTTGTCATTAATTTGAAAAATTACATGCATGATTCCCAACCCCTGGGAAACACAATGCTATCTTACAACTATCTTTTAGAACTGAATTTCTTCTAAACAGAGTTGAAATGATCCCTAACACAATGGTTGTCAAAGCAGAAAAATAAAATTTAAAATCCATCAAATGATTTCTTAAATGGTTCCTGATTTCTTAAAGGTTTTCTTTGTTGGGTGGTTTTGTTTTGAGACATGTCCAGACTCTAATTCCAAATTTAAACAGAGGTCAAACAACTCAAAACTACTTCCTAAGTTACACCTATTACAAAAGCTTGATATTTTCAAAACAAAACAAAAGCCATGCATTTTTTCCTCTGCTTTTCTAAAGTAGAGGGGAACTCCAAGTATTGGAGCCACTTTCAGATTATTTTTAATCACAGAGGGTCTGGAGTCTGTTCAGTGTCTTTCAGTGACAAGAGCATTTGCTACTGACACAGGACTGCTCTATTCAAAAAGTGTGCAAACTGTTGTTATGTATCCCAAGAGACAGAGATGCTCCTGGGTCTAGAGCAGGAAAGTCAGCCCAGAGCAGATGGGAAAAAAAGGCCATTAGAGAAATCTGGAGCAGCCTTCCAAGGAGCCAAGGGGGCAAAGACCCAGCCTAACTCAACCTAAAATAGTCCCAGTTTATTGCAAGGATTGTGTTCCACAGCTGCTGAAATGCAGCAGCCCCTTCAGTCTAAAAAGATATTTCTCTCCCCAGATTATATCACAAACTCACTAGGCCTTCAGATGAAGAATTTTCATAAACTGACCCGTTTTTTCAATTTGCCTCAAGCTCAAGTTGATGTTTACTGCAATGTCATCATCCTCTTGGTAAAGAGAGCTGGTGATGACCTAAAGAGGACCAAACAGCTGCCCAGTATTGACAGGTTCTGCTGGATTCAAACTCATTATCTACTGTGGAAGTCTCTCTACTATTTTATTAATCCTTCAATCATCCCCATGTGCCTATTCCTTTATCTCCCATCCCCTGCAGTAAAGAGAAGTTAAGAAAGGACAACCAAAACTTTCCTCTGGGAAAGTTTCCTTTGAAGTTATACATCATTCATGCATTATGTAGAAATCCCTTTTATTTTGATTTGTAAAAGTTAAAACCTCTCCTGACCTGAAAATGGGAACCCAAGACCTTCTGCATTTTTCATCATGGAAATACACTGTAACAAATTAACTTTTTAATCCATTTCCCTTTTCAAACAAATTTTAAAATGTCAAGTATTTCACACTAAATGTACTGCCATGTAGAAGAGTTCTATCCACGAATGACAGAGTATCTTTCAGAATGATTCAAAATAAACAATCAATTAGTGAGAATGGAATCATTTCTTGAGGTGTTAACTAACTGGAGAGTGAATGCACAAGCTGAATTTCCATTTAGCAAAACAGAAAAGATTAATTTCAAACTTCAAATTTATTTGCCCCTTCTTGGAGAGGCAGAAAGAAATTTAAGTGGAAAAAAGTTCCATGCATACGAAAGAAATTTTTTCAAACACTTCTGTTCATAACAGCAGAAGATTAAGTGGCTATTTTGACTTAATTTTCACTGTCATTCAGAATATGGATGCAGAACAAGTTTAAGAATGCAGTCAGGAAGGAAGGAAAAGAAGCCCATAACAAACTGAGAAAAGCCCTTTTGACCCTCATGCCTATCTCATATGCAAATCAAAAAGGGAAGAATGAAGGCAAAAAAGATGGTCTAGAAGCAGCCAAGTGAAGTAGGATTGTGCTGTGCTACCTGGGACAGCATTACTTATTTATCGTTGGGAATATTCCCCATGATGGCAGGCCAATCCCAGGTAATCCCATGTAAGGTCCACATAAACACCTAGTTCTCCCAGCTGCCTTTTATTTCTTGCACTGAAGCAACCCAGAAAAAGAGACATCCTAGGTGAAAGAAGACATAGCAATTACTGTCCTAGGAGATAAGACTTCAAAATCTGGTACCATCCCAGGACCCATGTGCACATCCTCAATGGGACAGAACTCACCACCATCAGTCAGTGCTGCAGAAATCACCTCTCTGAGAGAGCCCCGACACAGGAACAATCACCAACCCGAGAATTTTGAATTCTGCTTGCAATCCAGGTCTCTTTTCCTTGCTGTACACAGGCAACATTTCAACCAGCTCACAATGTGACAATGAATCTTGAACTGGTCAGGCATCTGAAATAGCGATGATTTTGTATCCTTAAATTTGCTGGAATAGTCATACACACATTGCCAAGAGCTAGACAGGGTTTGACTGTGTAACTTAAGAGAATGCAACATTTGACTATCACAAAGCAGTATTTTCAAGGTGTGTTTACCCCTCCCCCTTGATTCAAAATAAAGGTTACAGTCATAAGCCTCTGTGAACCTTATATCATAGTGAATGCAAAAAACTAGGTTAAGGCATTATTAAGCTTGTACAGATAGGCTCAGAAACACCCCATGAGAAAGAGAGCTGAACACAAAAACAGCCCATTCTTTTTCATTGTCTGGTCTGATGATCCACTCTACGTAAAAGCATAATTCTTTTCAACAAGCAAACTAAAAGTTATTTAATATAACATAATTATGAACTTGAAGACTACCCTAAAGAACATTCAAAAGGGCAGAATTAGACAATGCATTTGCCCTTTAGCACCTTGTAATCCATGCAGCACACGGCTCATTTGACATTAGTATAACATAGTGCTTTTTTAATACAGAAGACAAAGAGCAGAATGAGAGAGATCCCAGTATTCCTGACATGAATTAGCCAACTACTACCTCAAAAACATCTTTACCAATGCAAACAAGCTTTTTTAAGAATTAAAGAAGTACACAGCTTCTACAAGTACTGGGTCCCATTCAAGGATAAGATTTCCCTCAAAACACTAAAGAAATTTTCAGCCCTGGTAGAAATTTTCATCAACTGGTAGACAGTTTCAGCCAACTGTCCCATCCTTACAGACTGAGCACAATGAACAAGGTTTGTAATTGAAACCCACCTGAAGTTAATGCTGGACTTTCTTTGCAAGGTAAAATACTTCACTAAGTAAGATCCAGGCTCCTCTATACCGGAGGCTGGCATAGCTTTAAGGCAAACAATAAATAAGCCCCCATAACTCCAGGCTTAGCAAACTATTTCTCTTCTAAAGGAAACAGGTCAGAAGTCCCTTTACCCTCTAACAGCAGCAACAACCCAAAAGTGCACTACCTACCAGTTCCTGCAACCAGCCCTCTTCACACAGCTCCGTTTGCCAGACAAGGAGGTTTAAATCACATTAACTAGCAGCAGCTGCTCACAGTAAAGGCAATACTGAGCCATTTCAAAGGAACACTGAAGTTTTTGGGTGTATCTAATGATGGGCTCAACCACACCAATTTTGCTCTAAAAGCCCCCACGTGCAGCTCATCTGGCATCAGAAGACTCAAGCAATGGCAAAGCAAGTTTAGGAAACAGCCCATGCTAATGGCACAACTGTCCTCGACAGAATGTTGGCATTTTATTAAAAAGAAGGATACAACTCCAATGCTCTACTCTCCCTTACCTTTTTTCATACAAACAGCAGGTCAGAAAAGAAATCATGCTTCAGGGACACGCTGTAGACATGCAACAAGTGGAATTGGAATACAACATGGGGATGCTGATATCTTACCTATCAGCATCTTACCTATCAGTATCATGTTATCTACCTATCATCACCAACAACTCACATGCCTGAAGTAATAGCTGTAAATGTGATTAACACTCTTTCCCTTCCCTCGTGAGAAATATCTCTGCCTTTTTTCAATTTCATTGAGAAATTTTTAAACTCTGGATATGCATCATATAATTTATCCACCTGATCCTTCCTTGGCCAAGAAATGATGCTCTTCATCATAAATAGCTTCATAATGTAAATTCGAGTAGACACGGTGCAATTCTGAAGCCTTCTTTAATGAAGTCACTCACTGCAGATCCCCTAGGGAGTGGCAGCCCTACCAGGAGACAGCTGTGATCACTATTCCCTGTCACTGGGCAGGATATTAATCCTGTACCAGTAAGTATTTCAGGGGACTTGGCCAGCTAAATAGATTTTGAGCTCCCAGTGTACTCGGGAGGGATTCACACCTACTCTTATCTTTTTCCCCAGAACTGCAAATGGCACAAAAACACAAACAGGAATAGGATTAGGCAGCAGCTGAGCACAGATTTTGTATTGAAGGAAATGAGTCCTATTAGGCAAATGTGAAACTACAAACAGAGTTGCACAGGAGTGAATTTGCACTTGACAAAATGAACTCTGTGGAGAGCACAAACCCGAGTACTTGGATGGGCTAAACCACAGCATATTGGTAAACAGAAAAAATACCTTATATCACTGCCAGTGTGCCTCAGATCTGACCAACAATATTATATATTATCTAGGACGGGAGAAATTATGAACAAAAACCAAGGGACAAAGGATAGGCCAACCTCATTAGAAAGCAAGGTAACTTGCACTCAAATGCTTGAGTTTTAACACCTGTGACCTGCTGAGCAAAGGAAACGGCTGGAAGAGTTAAATACAAGCTGTTAAATACTCATACAGTATAATTTAGAATACTTGCCTACCCTTATCAAATTCTCTGCAGTTATCCCTTAGGTAAAAATATCCACTTCAAAAATGAAAAATAATGTTAGTTCTTGTGTTGCTTGACCAGTTAGGAAATGTAAATAATTGTGACAATTTGTTTGGGAGATTACTAGTTCAAAGTCCCATATAAATCAGAACTACTAAGTAGTTTCACTATCAGTACAGAGATTTTTGTTCCCCCCTTGGTTGCAATCCATCATCTTGAATTGTCACTACCCAGCACTCATCTCCCTATCACAATCTGCAGCAGCCAAGTGATAAGGTTCCTTGTTTACCTTCAAGAATGCCAATTGTTCGTCTGTCAATGCTCAGGTTTTATCACTGGTTCAGTGGCAGTGAAATTGAGTTCTGGGAGGAGGGAGCCTGCCTTATGTGAGAACAGTTAGATGCAAGGACAGAGTATTTTTGTGACTGAGAAGTCAGCTGTGAAGCCAGCACTCACTACCCATTAGAGTCAGCTGTGAGCATAGAGGAGAACCTCATGGCATAATGATGGACAGTCTGATTGCATATTTCCTGTGCACAGAGGGCTGTGAATATGTTCAGTGATTCTCAGACTCTGCCTGTATCCCATACATGCTCTGCAGAGTGGTAACAGTAAAACACACCTTACTTTTCAAGCCACATTGCTCTCTGCAGGAAAGCAAGCAGTTCAAGACTTCTCATAGGTTCTCAACAGGTAGGTCGGTTTGTTTGTTTGTTTAAATATATTGGAAACCAGAAATTTTCATCTGTAACTTTGAAGTTTTTGTATGGAGTTAATTCAGTGGGTGATTTTACCATCGGAGGGGTAAATGCACTCAGGTATGACTAGAGGTGTGACTATAAAGCAATGTTAAGAAATTAAAGCAGCTGTGGGTATGGAAGAAAAAGGTAACACAAATAAATGATGAAGTCCATAATCCCAGGGAAAGAAAAGGCACCAATACATGAAGGAGGATGACTCTCAGATGGATATTTTAATCCCACATTTTGCAGATGACCTGCATAAACCAGGGGGGAAAAAACCTAAAAAACCATAAACAGGAAGACATATTTCCTGAAACACAAAGTGAAGATTCTGAATACCTAAAAAATGCCCCTAGTTTTTCAAATGCTTGAATAAAATTGGAAAGCAAGAATTAACAGAAATAAAATAATGTCTGTTTCAAATGTAGTAGTCCCATAAACTTAAAGGGACCTCCAGCCCTGAGATAATTCTATTTCACTTTCTCCCTATTAGGGAACAAAAGTAAGTTATGATACAACTTTTCTTGCTCCCAATACCCAAGACATTTCATCTGTTCCAGAAAGATCATAATTCTTATCCTAACTGCAAGCCTGTGAGACCCATATTGCTACAGTTAAACACAGATCACCATCCCGTGTCAGTGCAATGGTAGGGGTGAAAGCACCAGAACTGAGCAGCTTGTACTACAGGTAGGATCACTAAATCTGTGGCACTCATGCTGCATCACATCACATGCTGCTGCATCAAACAAAAGGCTGAGTCCTCCCAGTGTGCTTAGGGGGGCTGTGAAATCGGGATCACTGCCCCTGTCTGCTGAAGCATTTATTATCCTTGCACTTCTCACATCTTACAGGATGTGAGGGTGGATTTATTCTACCCTCATCCTGCAGAGGGAAAACTGAGATACCAAGCAGAGTAAATCAGTCCCTGAAGGGGACAGAGGTGCTTGGTGGCTTGAGTTGGGATCCAGGTTAATTCCTTAAGCTGGAAACAAAAGCTTCCAGCTGCTCTAATTATGCCTATGTACCCAAACCAATACTAAGGAACCCACTCAAGAACCCTGATGGAGCACAATGTCCATTCAAGGTGCACATGCAGTGATTCAGTTTAAGCAACATGAATATATCAATGTCAGTGATAAGATGGGAACAGGGGGACAATATAGGAGGCCCTTGAAAAGATATGTATTGTGTAAGTGGCCTGAGTCCATGTAAATGATATCTGTATTGTATTTGAATACCTTTGCCCCAGTAGGTCCCAGTTATTCTTGATGGGCTGCAGCTGTGATGTCCTTCATTGGGCTGCAGCTGTAGCCAGTCAAGGTAACTGGGATAAAAGGGGGTGGGCAGGCCAGTCAGGGAGAGCCTTGGAGGAGCCATGACTGAGGAAGTCCCAGAGTCTGTGCTGTGAAGATCTGCCGCCCACGAGGAAACATCGAAAGGTACAGGACTCCAGAAATATGCTAAATATAACATCTGGTGACCCCGACGTGATAGCAGAAATAGGACAGCCGAGAGCTGTGGTGGCCTTTGAGCCAGGACAGAGGAATTGGAAGAACAGGACAGCCAAGAGCTGTGACATGGCCTTTGGATCAGGGAGCTGTGACAGCCTGGAGCTGTTAAAGAATGGCCTTTGAACAAGGAGCTGTGTGTGTTGTATCATGGCCTTTGAGTCATGGGGGTGTGGGCATACATGGCCTTTGAGTCATGGGAAAATGTATTATATTTGAAGTATTGTAACTGTTATCTGAAGTATTGTAATGGAACAACATGTTTTTGTAAAAGAGAAAGGGGGAAATATAGGAGGCCCTTGAAAAGATATGTATTGTGTAAGTGGCCTTTGAGTCTATGTCAATTAGATCTGTATTGTATCTGAATATCTTTGCCCCGGAAGGTCCTAGCTATGCTTGATGGGCTGCAGTTGTGATGCCCTTCATTGGGCTGCAGGTGTGGCCAGTCAAGGTAACTGGGATAAAAGGGGGTGGGCTGGCCAGTTGGGGAGAGCCTCGAAGGAGCCCTGACTGAGGAAGACCCAGAGTCTATGCTGTGAAGATCTGCCGCCCACGAGACAACAATGAAAAGGTACAGGACTCATGAAATATGCTAAATACAACAGGACAAGACCTGCAACACTTGGTCCTCATTCAAAGAGCAGTTGTATCAGAATGCAAGCAAATCCTTTTTGTCAGCATTTCCATACATTATACCCTGATAACTGGAAATTAATACTCTTCAAGATGGAGTCAGTAGGCTGTAATTAGCTAGAGAACCATTGTCACACTAATTCTTAAAATCAGTGACACAGGATATTTGCTAATTGGGAAGAGAAGGTGCTGAGCTAAATGAGGTCTCAGAACAGTGCTTCCATTGCTCTTTCTTGAAATCATTAAGGACAGGGGAAGGAGAGTCTTGCCAGAAAAAACATGTTTTGTTCAAACAAACTGTAATGTGTGCAAGGACAGCACAAGACTTCCTCTGAAACGTGATTGACTCAGCCGAGCCTCTGCAGAAAGCTTTGCCAGTTGATTTTATTGAAGATAACATAAATGAAGCATATGGGGCAGAAATTAGCCTTGCCAAAAGTCTTGCCATTAGTTTATGTTCTGGTCTCATCAAGAGATATAATTCCTTCCCCCACCTGTGATCCTCAAGGGCCAGCTCTACTCTGAGGCAGGCTCTCACCCAGGGCCGTCTACACCGCCATCACAGAGAGGAAGAGTCATGGGAAAGGTCACCAGGAAGAAGGCCAATCCTTGAAGCACATTTGATTTTCCACCCTTCAAAGTGCTAGAGGAACATCCTGCACAGTAGCCAGGCATGCACTGGAAACAGTTTCTGCAAACAGGGTGGCTGTGGCCACTTGGTTTAACTGTGTTAACAAATGTTTTGCTCGTATTTTAATTTAACTTTATAAAAAACTGACACACTGAGTTATTTATAAAAAGGAAAGGAATAGAGTAAACACATTTTGTTGCACCTTTAATTCAGGCTGAGCAATGAACCCTGAATGTGTTACCACGTAGAAGATCAAGACACATGACAATGCCCATCTGAGTTGGCAAGATCACCTTTCTTTTCATACACAGGGCAGAGACACACTGGCACAGAGGTGAACATTTACCAGGTTAGGGAGAGACCACGGTAGGCAGTGTCATGAGGTTTCTCATCGTCGGAATGGCTCCAAGCCACTTTTTACACTCTAAGAAAGTCTGCAGAAAGCATTATTTCCAAAGAATAAGTTAATGTGTTTCCTTTGCCAGCATGGAAGAGCCTGCCTGTGTGGTGGTGTTCACAAGGGTTCCAGATGGATGAGAAGGAAGATGAAATCTCGACCCAGCGTTTCAGGAAGGCTGATTTATTATTTTATGATATCTATCGCATATTAAAAAGAAAATATATATTTGATATATATAATATATAATATAATAAATAATAAATATTAAAAGAAATATACATATTAAAAAAGTTAATAATAAAACCATACTAAAGAATAGAAAAAGATTTCATCAAGGCTAGAAGGACATGTAAATGATATCTGTATTGTATTTGAATACCTTTGCCCCAGTAGGTCCCAGTTATTCTTGATGGGCTGCAGCTGTGATGTCCTTCATTGGGCTGCAGCTGTAGCCAGTCAAGGTAACTGGGATAAAAGGGGGTGGGCAGGCCAGTCAGGGAGAGCCTTGGAGGAGCCATGACTGAGGAAGTCCCAGAGTCTGTGCTGTGAAGATCTGCCGCCCACGAGGAAACATCGAAAGGTACAGGACTCCAGAAATATGCTAAATACAACATCTGGTGACCCCGACGTGATAGCAGAAATAGGACAGCCGAGAGCTGTGGTGGCCTTTGAGCCAGGACAGAGGAATTGAAGAACAGGACAGCCAAGAGCTGTGACATGGCCTTTGGATCAGGGAGCTGTGACAGCCTGGAGCTGTTAAAGAATGGCCTTTGAACAAGGAGCTGTGTGTGTTGTATCATGGCCTTTGAGTCATGGGGGTGTGGGCATACATGGCCTTTGAGTCATGGGAAAATGTATTATATTTGAAGTATTGTAACTGTTATCTGAAGTATTGTAATGGAACAACATGTTTTTGTAAAAGAGAAAGGGGGAAATATAGGAGGCCCTTGAAAAGATATGTATTGTGTAAGTGGCCTTTGAGTCTATGTCAATTAGATCTGTATTGTATCTGAATATCTTTGCCCCGGAAGGTCCTAGCTATGCTTGATGGGCTGCAGTTGTGATGCCCTTCATTGGGCAGCAGCTGTGGCCAGTCAAGGTAACTGGGATAAAAGGGGGTGGGCTGGCCAGTTGGGGAGAGCCTCGAAGGAGCCCTGACTGAGGAAGACCCAGAGTCTATGCTGTGAAGATCTGCCGCCCACGAGACAACAATGAAAAGGTACAGGACTCATGAAATATGCTAAATACAACAGGACAAGACCTGCAACACTTGGTCCTCATTCAAAGAGCAGTTGTATCAGAATGCAAGCAAATCCTTTTTGTCAGCATTTCCATACATTATACCCTGATAACTGGAAATTAATACTCTTCAAGATGGAGTCAGTAGGCTGTAATTAGCTAGAGAACCATTGTCACACTAATTCTTAAAATCAGTGACACAGGATATTTGCTAATTGGGAAGAGAAGGTGCTGAGCTAAATGAGGTCTCAGAACAGTGCTTCCATTGCTCTTCTTGAAATCATTAAGGACAGGGGGAAGGAGAGTCTTGCCAGAAAAACATGTTTTGTTCAAACAAACTGTAATGTGTGCAAGGACAGCACAAGACTTCCTCTGAAACGTGATTGACTCAGCCGAGCCTCTGCAGAAAGCTTTGCCAGCATCTTAAACCCAAAATTGATGCCCTCGTTTGATTTCCTTGTAATTAAAGCTTCCACATCTGCTATCGTTTGGCCTTCCCTCTTTTCTGCATGACATCCAGGTAAACAACTAAGTAATTATTACAGCTGTTCCCACAGACATCTAAAGCACTTAGCTCGGGTAACAGATTTTGTTAAAATTATTGGACTGGAGTTGTCATCTGCTACTATATTGCAAAAAATCCACATCTCTCTTACATGCAACATATAATAAAAAAGCTCAGTAAAAGCCTGCAATACACACTACTAAAACAAATCTTTCTTTTCTACAAGTTCATAACCCGGATGTCAAATTAACAGAATCCAAGAGAGCACCTGATATGCTATGCAAAACTTGAGCTATTCTCAGTTTAGAAACAATTTTGACTCTCTGCTGAGACTCAGAGGTCTGGGTTTTCATTGTATTATTATGGTAGCTAATATGCAACCTGTATAATTATTTGACATTTCTTCTCTTCCTGCTCCTTATTCTCCTCACCTGAAATCACATTCTTGTGCAATACTCATAGCCTCTGAATTCTGAAATCCTGAATCTCATCCCCATACAAATCTATTTGACAACTAAAAAAATGAACAGAAGGGCGGAACAATAAAATAACAGCATCTGGAGAATTGCAGCTCGGCAATATACTTTTCAAAGTTTACCAGCAGGAGTCAGTCACTCTGTCAGGAAGTTCCCATCCATGTTCATGTCTGAGATGTTGAATGGGATTGCCCCACAGTTACTGTGGAAGAAGCCTTAGATGAAGGTACATCAAACAAGCCATAACTAAAATTCAGACTGGATAAATTCATTAACATAGGTTTAACTAAGGGAATATGCTGGGTTTGCACTGGAGCCATATTTAAAGTTTTTCAATTTAAACAAAATTTTCCTCAAATAGAACATAACAATCCCCCTCTTCTGCTTAACAGCAGCAAGAAGAACCCTGTATGAATGCAGGCTTCATTTGGTATTGCAATAGCAGTGTGGGAGCTGTTCCAAGAGCTGTAGAGTGCAACCGTACTGGTAAGTGCCTTTTCTTCTTTTGACCATAAATAACATACTTTTTTTAGAAGAAATGGAAGAATAAAGTGTATCATCACAATTTCCACCAGAGTAAAGTTTATCAGCTGGACTAGGGAGAGGGATTAACTGACAGGAGAGCTACAGATAAACATCTTCTGAACTGCACATAGTGCCAAGAAAGTATGAGAGTAATACTGTACTCTGAGATAGGGAAGAAAAAAATCCACCAAAGCCATTATAGCTCTTGCAATGATTCAATAATATTTGGTGTGTGCAGTTCAATTATCCTACTGCCAGAGGTGTGACTAATTTCACTCTCACAAAACCTAAGTAACTAAACTTGTAAAATTGAGATAGAACAATTCTAAAATTAACCAAAAAATCCAAATGATTTGGTGTGAATCTCC
The DNA here is from genome assembly GCA_024865655.1 of Emberiza elegans. NCBI lineage: Eukaryota > Metazoa > Chordata > Aves > Passeriformes > Fringillidae > Emberiza > Emberiza elegans. The sequence continues at coordinate 27,432,248 of JALJVW010000241.1, read as the reverse complement.
ACCTGAGGAAACAATAAAGCTGCTTTTATTTGCCATAGTGACTCTCTTTGGACTTGATCATTGCCTTTCAGACTGGTTTACCAAGTTTTGGCATATGGTTCACCCCTAGTGTCAACAAAGGCTCCCTTCCACGACTCCTCCTCCCTCATTAATTAAAATCCAGAGCTGAGGAATAAATGGGATGTGGGAACCTTCAGAACTGAGCGAAGTTCAGTGGCTCACTGGACAAAGTCACTGAGCCACAGTATCCTTCCCTGCTGCCAGCTGCAAGGGCTGAAGTCCCTGGAGCTGTCACGGGGCTGCAGAAGGGTGGGCACCTGCAGCCACGTCATGGCAGGGGGTGCACAAACACGGGAAGACACCAGCCTGCATCTGCAGCTTGGAAGTAACTTGTAGGTGGTGCTGTAAGCCTGAGAACAGCACCAGAAAAATAAACAGTTTACTTTGTGTAAGAGGATGTAATTACATAACTTCTAAGGAAGGGCTTTCAGAAGCAAGGATTCATCTTCTCTAATGTGCATCTTCCACTGCACAAATTTTGAAAGCCTGGATTATAAAACTTTAGAGTGTAACACAAACACAAAGGTAATTGTATAGACCTTCCTCAAGGCAAAGGATGATAAATGACCCAGCAAAGCATTTCATTGTTGCAGAATACTACACACACTCCAACACAAAAAAAATCTATGGAGATTAAAATTCTGAAAGAAATTTGGAACTCAGGAAAAGGAAGCTTAATGAGCTACCTCACTACAGGCAGTCTTTGTACCTATGATTAATTTGATGTTTCCTCTCACATTTATTTTAGGAAGGGGGAAAATGACAAATTTTCTAAAAGGTGAACATCAAAGCTTTTAAGTGATGCTATCTCAGAGCCAAAATTCCTAACACAGTGTATATGTACGTGGGTGAACAATTAGCAACAAGCTTTATAGTAAGACTGATATTTTTTTAAAAATAGTTAGTAATTTTCTTGATTTTTGAATAACCAATTCAACATCCTCACCAGGAGTTGTTTTCTGGGGGCTGGGGCTTTCTTCCCAGGTTTATGGATCCTGGCAGCAAGTCAAACTGAAACTTGGAGTGAAGTACAACTTTCAGAAACCTCAACAAAAATACAGGGAAAACCAATAGTCGCAATTTCAGGGCTTCTCTTCTGTATTGTCCTGTGCTACACTGAGCTTGTAAAGTAACAGGCAGTGAACAAAATTACATTCTCAGCTGCATTTCATTTGCCTTTGCAAAGACATCATCTCCTACAATAGAAAAAAGATGAAGCGGGCCCAAGGATCTGACAGGCAAGTGAAGGATGAATTAGTTTTATTGTGATGAACTGAGTCTCTTGTGATAACGAAAACATCAGTTCAGTTGAAAAAGTGGTGTGTAGGGCAGGCTCAGTCTTGTGATGTTAGTTAGACATTGATGCAATTGTGTTGTCTCCAGGTTTCAGAGTTTAGGCCCTCAATGTGCACTGCATTACACAAACACAGCAGCTTAAACCCAGCAGTTTATGGATCCTGGTGCTCCTACCATTGTGTCTTTAGTATGGGTGGGAGTCACAGCAGCTGCAAAAGCCTGGACCAGGGGGAGCAGGAAGGAAATTCTGACCCAGACACAGCCACAGACATCTGTAGGACATGGCTGTGTTTCCAACTCTGCTGTTGGTCGCTACATCCCTAGGAGAGAACTTGACAAAAGTCTTCACTGAAACAAGATCTGTAATAAATACAAAGCTACCTAGTTCTCCAAGTCTCTCCCCTGCATTCAGTCTGGTTTGTTAAAACTCTTCTTTTGTTTTTTTTATTTAGCTAATTTATGGAGATTCCAACAGCATCAGAATTTTTAAAGCTTCTTCTCCTTCAGATTTCCTACATCATCCAATAGAAATTTCCACTCCAGACTGAATTTTACTATAATGGAATCTGAAATTCAACATTTTGCTGTGAGAATTTAGGCTTGGCTCACTTAATGCCTAAGCTAACCTGAACATTCATAGTTCCTTTCAAATGGCCTTTCTTAGCAGCAAGGAGAGCTCCTTTTTGCCAGTGTACAGCAGTGATCCACAACCACCCAAGCTCACCTCTAAAGAGAAGCAGCATCATTACCCCAGAGCTCCAGGGATGATGTTATTAAAGGTCTGACTCCCACAGCCAGTACACTGCAACCTTAATAAACCATGCATTTGCATCAAGGGATTACGTCCCTGAGTGCAGGGGAGTGGACTCATTTAATAGTCTTTCTCTACCACTGACTGCTCTGATCCCTACAGCAACTCTGCTCAGCCAAAAAAACAGCTACAGAAAGACAAATTGATGCTTTCCTTCCCTCTAAAACAAGTCACCTCTGATTTTATGCCTACACCAGATGCATTTTCCTCACTTGGATTTAAGGAGCACAAGCTGGTTATATTTCTCTCTATTTTTGCCAGAATCTTTGTATTTTGTGCTGGATGCCTCAGGTCAGGGCTGATCTAATTCTACAAACTATGGCTGATCTGTTTTGCTTTTGCTGAGCAATAGCTCACAAGAATAATCTCTATGATCCTGACTGCAGCAATTGGGCAGGATTAGACAGTCAAAGGTCTGACATACACAGGCATGTACCTTTGTCTTTAATTCTGTGTGCCTCCATTATCAGATGGTAATGCAGCTAATCCTCCATTTGAATTTTAGGTAAATAACTCCTTGCCTCTTTTTTTCATTGCACATCTAATGTAGTTTTATCCCCTCCGCATGAATGAAAATACGTTGAGAGGTACTACTGTGAAAATAAAGCAGTCCCCTTCTGTTGGCTGTAGGGTGTCTGCTCTGAAGAGCCTCTCTGGACTATCAGCTGGCATTAGCTGGCAGCATTCAGTCAGCCTCAGACGCTGCCAGTGGCAGAGGGAACTGGAAACTCTCAGCTGCCATGCCTCCAGAGAGGCTCCCGCTGCCTACAGCCATGCAAGGGCACACTGGTGTATGCAGGCAGGGTACTGTGCACTGGTAATGCCTCTGCTGTCTCTATCATATAGATAAACAGCTCCTTTCAGGGTACAGAGACACCACATTAATTGTCCAGAACACATTTTTAAGCCTCTTCCTCTCACAAATTTAAAGTTTTCCATCTCCTCAGTGTAAAATTGTATTCTGAATTTGTCCTACAATGGAATTCGGCAGCCACATGTGGAATTTTGCTCTGTAACCATACCTGTACCCAGAAATGTAAAAATCAGTGATTTCTCTTGATCTCTTTGCTTGTGCTAAGTGTCGCAGTACAGGAAAGTGGGACCTTACAGACTTACACCTGTGCAGGTCCTAAAGAAACTTTTGTTTGCATAGTGAATATTCAGATAGAATGAAAATTGTGGAACACATACAGAGGCACTTCTGTGATACTCAGGTGGCTCAGTCTTGTTGCTTTAATCACTGACCAGTTCTCATTTTTCCCAAACTACCAATTCCATCTATTCTGACTTAGCACAGAAACTACTATATTCTTTCCCCTAGTCACAAGGGAAGCTTGTAGACCTTCAAAACAGATGCTATCATTTCCCAGCTGACTATTTCTGTTCCTGTTGTTCCCTGACTTTCTGAAAGTTCATTACCAATCTCTCAAACACCATGACCTCCCTCTGGTCCTTCACTCCCTTACTCAGAGTGAAATTAGCCCTTGAGCTAGAGACTGAAACATCCTTCTGCGGTCCTAGAGAAGTCTCATTCAAACCATTCCTTTTCTCAGCTTTAGCCCTCTGATAGGCAATGTGATGTATTTACATCTTTGCTTTTTTTCTCCATTCTTCTTGCTGCCTGCAGTTCCTACAGACTTTCTACAAACTCCAGGCCTCAGAACATCTCAGCTCCAGGCTGATGTAACTACAACTTGTCTTAAAGGACTTCACTGCATTATTATAATTCCCGTTTTAAGAGTCAAAAGTGCCTTTCCCTTTTTCTTTAATATTTTTTTTTCTAAGATTTCCTTTCTTTCAATTATTACAGTTAGATTCTGACAGCGGTTATCCTACTTTATTTGACATTTTATAGCCAGGTATCCTGTCTTAAAATTCAAAAGAGGGGGTGAATAGTTTCCTCAACAGTATAGGATTGGGAAAGTACCGAGGTAACCTTGTTCTCTGGTTTTCTTCTCTTACATCCTTACCCATTAGAAACCTTGACCTTTGTTTAAAATTAAATTAAACCTCTTGTACTTGAAACAAAATTTAAACATAAAGCAACTTCCTTGCACATGTTCAGAAAGTACGGGAAGAGAAGCTAAGAAACATATGTAAATCTTGGGTTTTCTTCAGAATACAAACAATAAAAACATGTTTTCTTTTAAAAATTATCAAATTACATACACTTAAGTTCAATTCAGATTTAGGCATTGGTTAGGATAAGTATGCTTTAAAACAATTCATATACCAAAAGTAAATATTGTAAAATAAATTTTAAATTAACTTTGGAATAATTTTCTTTTCTTATATAACCTATAGTTTTTTCAGGTTGTTTTGCCTGTTGTCATCTGAAATGTGTGTATTACCTGGAATTGTTTTCTTTCTTTGGGAGTGGATACACTGATTTTCTCTATATTTATTCACTTATGAGAAGATTTTCCATAGTGGCTGAAGGATTTAACCGTACAAATAGTTTTGACTCTCAATAGGATTTGTTTTCCAAAATTCTCTAAAGGCTTCTGAAAACTCTAAGCCCCTAGACCTACAGTAAGTCTGCTTTGTGTACTACTGTGTTTTTATTTCACAATTGCTCTACTGAGCTGGCTTACAGGCATGCATATCTGCTGATCAGCACATTTGAAGGAATCCTGGAGAATACACATAAAATTCTCTGTCTCCTGTAAAGTAATCATAAGCACCAAAACCAGAATGTTTATATGTCTTATGCTGCCCAGCTCAGGTGTAAGTAAGGACAGAAGAATTCAGGAAACTGACTCTGAAAGATCAGCAGAAGCCAAGAGTGAGTGGGAGAAATTGGATAGTTTTAAATCTCCACACATAAATCAGAGGGAACTCTCTGGAATGGAATATTAGCCCCCTTCAATGTATTCCCTATCACACAGCAGAGCAGCATTTTGGATCATATTCACCCTGCTGAAAGTACTGAATTCCTCAGCTCTGCTGACCATTTCAGATTAATAATACAGAGGAGGCAGGTGAGGTGAATCATAAGAGATCAGAAAAGGCCAAACCATTCACCATTCAGGCTCCCCACATGGCAGAGCTCACCAAGAGCAGCTGTGGTGTTCAGTGTACCACAGCTGGTGTCACCAGTTTGGTGAAATGGTGGCCAGGTTGGGGGTGGAGGCTCGAAAACCTGGAAGATCTCCCATGGAATCATCCACCAAGCATGCCCAGTGTAGAACATGAAGATGCCTTTCATTCCTTTGTATCTCAATTTAAAAACTGATTGGCAGAGCTCAGCCCAGACTCACTGAACTCAGCCTGACTGCCATACCCAGGTTCATGACTAGGTCTATAAAGATTAAAATTTCTCCCCTCCTGAGACATAGCTGTGGTTTTCTCCAAAAGTAACACCTTGTAGCACAGTCTATACATGTGTGAATATTTGGAAGTCCCCTATTAGAAAAAACATAGAATGAACTGTTGAAATCACAAATGTAACTCAACAGGGTTAAAATCTAAAAAAATGCATTACAGAAACAGATCTGCTCAAGGAACAGTCATTTGAGCTTAGAAAATCATGACTCAGAAAGCTGCACAGCAATTGCAAATGACTCCCATTGACCCTTGCCCATAATATTTTAGGCAATAGAAAAATATGCAAGCATAGAGTATGCTGGTTTTCAAGAGAAAGATTTTAAAAAGGTTTTTATTCAAGAATTATGCCCTATGTCAGTTAAAATTGTATACAGAGTAGGTGAAAGAAGCAAAGGTGAGAAAAGGCTGAAGGTAAAAAAAATATTTTGGTCTAAGGAGGTTATAATCACAAAGTGAATACTTCCATCATTACCTGCCTTCTGGAGTGAATGACTGGGTGATCAGATTAGTAACTTTCTGTTAAAATCTTTTTTTTAAAAGATTTTCTGTAGGCCAAATAGAACTCAGCATCTCTGAGTAGTCTGGGGAAAAAATCATCTGGCAGCACCAAAAATAATAAAAAGTCTGAAACAACAACTTCTGCAGGTAAGTTTGTTTGGTTTTTTAATAAAAACAAACACTTCTTACTTTTGGGCCACAGTTTCTATCATACATCCTACAGCTTGTATGAGATCAACTGGAATTTTCTTTTTTTCCATCTCTTTTCCTAATTACTGGTAAAAATCTGGCATTCAACTTTGCTTCTGATCTCCCAACTTAAAATATTGAATGGAAACAATCCATTGTTTCCATGACATTAGTAACAATGAATCTAAGGAAATTATTATCAAGCAAAACCAACGCCTATGGGACTGTAGTGAGCTGCCCCCCTGGCCCTGGCCAGCTAGTCATGATTAACAGAGAATAGATGGATTGTAAGGTCACTGAAAGACAAAGGAAACACAACTGATATTGATGTAAGGGGAAACTAGCTTAGGGAAGTCTAATTGTTAGTCCAGTCAGTTCAATGAGGAACTATTCAAGTGGGACAGGGCCCACTGCATGCCCTCAGTCTCCTTTAAGACACAGAGGTCCCCCATTATCAGTGGCCATGCCTGATTAATCACTCACTCAGCCACTCATCTGCAAGCGACCTGAGCTCTGTAACTGACCCCAATGGGACCACCAGGGCTCCCCCAGGGGTGAGCAATTATTCAATGGTCTACTGTGGCATTCAGCTGTCACCCACACACCAAAGAAACCCATTTGACACTACAAAATGCTTTGTGATACTTCCTTTAAAATGTATTCATGTGAAGACACATTTTGTGAGGCAAAATCCTTTAAAAATAACCACAATAGAGAAGCAATTGGAGTGAATTAATTTTACCTGATTCAACTGGCAGCCATTATAATTACAAAACCAGCTCAGCTTGCTATAGAATTCTCTGTTGATACACTTTTATCTTGAAGAGGGGTAAAGAAAGAAAAGCATTTAAAGGCACCTTATTATCTTCCTGATTGCTGATGAAGGCAAGAGCTGAATCTGGCTCTCACTACATGCTATCTTCAGTAAGTAGTGCATCAATAAAAGGAGCTAAATGTAACAGAACTTACGGAGCCCCTTATTCCATAGAAAATGGTTTAGAAGCTACTTTCACCATTACAGGCAAAAAAGTATATGAAAACCAGCAAAATACTCAAACTGGGGTAGATTCAGGAATCCAAACTGCAGGTTAATTTATCTACAGCTCTCTCAAAGTTGCTAGGAGTTTGACATCACAGCTGACATCTAAGCTTTGAACTTGAGCATTACAGCCTACTTTGATTTAAATGCTATCCCCAATACCACTCACAAGAGAGTTATGTCATGGAAATGAAGGTTTGTGGCACATTTACTTATTACACTACAAGAAAAATATACACAATGATCCTATCTTCCAAAGTACAGTTGCAAATTTAATTGCTCTTCTGAAATTATCCTGAATTAAATACTTGCAAGTTCTAATCTTGGGTGTTCTAAAGATTTTAAGATAGTAAAATAAGCTCTTTATCACAGTTTCATAAAGAGTACAATGGAAAAATAAATCCTATGATAAATATCTGGCAGTAAAAGGATAATGAAGCCAATATAGAGTGGGCTGAGGATTGAAACTGGCCAGGGAATAAAGAGCAACAGACTAATTCATATTTTCCCTGCCTCCTGTGGCATTAAATCTTTATTGAGAGAGAAATTGCACCTACCCATTTTCCTAAAAGAAGGATGGATTACTGGAAGTGATGGGTAAAAACCAATGTACATAACTGTCTAAGAACATCACAGTTTTTCAGCCTATTCTTTTAATGATACAACACGATAGATACAGTTACTTTGAAGGGTATTATTCCTTTTTGCCCATATGCCAAGAGCAGCTTTTGCCAAAAACATGAGAAGTATTACAAAGTTGCTATGAGAGATTTAAAAACAAGTTAATTACTCATCTATGTGAGAAAAGAAACATCTGCCTTAAGAAAACCACCAACCAACAAATTTTCCTTTTGAAAATGGTCAGACATTATTCAAGCCCAAAACATAAGAGAACATACAGGTAGGCATCAGATCCAGTGTGGATTTTCAACACTCTTGTGATGTTATAGCAGGATCTAGCCCACAGACAGATTGCATTTCATCATGCTGCTTAGAGCTTCCCATTTGTTTATTTTTGATAACTGAAAATTCATTCGAATTTGGCTACAGAGTAAAAAAGTTTTCCCTGATATACTATATATATATTATATATTACACTATATAATAAGTCCCTGTTCCAAAACAAGGGAATATTACCCAAACACACAATAATAATAAAAAAAACTACATATACTTTTATTTCAGAAAAAAAAAATCAGTATGAAAAATTTCAGACCAAATGTTTCATTTGAGCTACAAACCACTAAAGAGATGCTCTTGCAACAGAAATTGGTGTAACAGTGAGCAATAGCAGCCCTACCCATAGTGGGGGAAAAGGATGCAGCCTGTGAGAGTGCTGAGGCAGAGCTGAGTCATGCCCTGTCCCTGTGGCTGCCCAGCACAGACTCAGTGAGCAGACACAAACAGCAATGTGCAAGCACTTGCCTCCAACCTTTTGGCCAAGGACAGAGCCATGGTCAGCCTCAAGACCCAGGGCAGTCAATAGAAAAGTCTCCCATTGATTTTAACGGCCTCGTGTTCAGCTCTGCAATGTTTGTTTTCATGCAACCCAAGCTGTTCTGCAAGTTTCCAGCCTGGCCAAACTTCCAAGCATGAGTTACAATGGAAACTGGAATGCATTCAAATGTGATCGGCTCTTCAGAAGTGGAGCCAAATTCACACTAAGAAGCACTGTTTAACAGATAGGAATATGTTGATTTCCCAAAAACTGTGCAGTATCAAATAGCAATGTTAAAAAAACCAGAATTCTCTTTTCAGGCCAGGAGAAAGAGTGGAATAGCAATCTGAGCCTGTGCCAGCCTCACAAAATGCAGACTATTGCTGGGCTTGCAACACATCCACTGATAACAGAAAGTAGAAGGTATCACTGTGCAGTTTTGTTGTTTTTTAAAGGCTCTTTTAATCAATAAGTTACTTAGATGAGCAATTTTCCAGCTTAGCCATAGAAAGGTAGCCAAGTATTGCTTATTAACATATTTCAGCTTTCTTCCGTGGAGTGTGCAAACTGCTGTTACATAATGTTTAATACAACACATTTCAATATTTGAAGCAGGTGTTTTGCTTCTGAGACCCTGTAGAGGGCATTATGAAGCACAAACGCTGCCTCTTCCCAAGGCCTACATTTCTGGGACTGTAATGGGAGCAGAGCTAATGAGGATGGAGTGAAATCCAGCAGATACACCCACTTCTTAACACTTCTGTGCATACATAAGGTAAAAGAATCACCATCTTACTGCTGCCAGTAAATCTGCCAGATATAGCAAGGCCTGAGATCCTTTTCCTTGACCTGAAATAATTCTTTTCACTTGCTTGCAAATGTGGGGTTTGTATATGAGTTTGCTGTAATTAGGTTCTGCAAGCCTCACTACTGATATTCAGTGCAGTAATACCAAAGCAACATTTCCCCTCCCAACCTCATTATTCTTCTCTTTCTCTTTAGTATTTTCTTCTGTTGCAGGGCTTACTCTTACTTAGGAGTATCTCACGTTCTTCTCCTTCCCAGTCCACTGAGTGGCACCAAAGTTTTTTCTTAACCCTTTGCTTTTCTGTTTTATTGCAGAGAAGAAAAGTAAATCACTGCAAGAGTGGCATCCATCCTGAAGGGTGGTGATAACACATCTGTACCTGAGAGGAGATTCCCATGAATATCCACCTGCCTTAAAATGGGTCTGAGGAAGAGGACAGGCCTGGACAAAGTGTTGCTAGGGCATTTCAGTTATGGAAAAGGGTCTTTCCCTCACCACAGGAGTGGATGGTTTGTTCTTCCCCCATCAGGGATCATCAAGGACAGTGACAGCTCCTCATAAATCTTCTATTCCCTGGATGGTCTGTTAATTGAATAAGCAAAACAGACCAAGCTGTCACATCCTCTCCCTGTCTTCCTAGATTTTTGGAACAGTTGAAACTTGCAACAGGCTCAAGCTCATTTTCATTCAAGAGCATGTGGAAATACAAGGCACGGTGGGAGGGGCTGTCTTTACAATAGATTCACTCTGAATTAATCCAAGTGGAAAGCTGCATGCCTCTTGGTTCTTTTTCAAAAGAGTGTCTAATAGGATTAATTTCAAGGCTGTGGATGTGAGTTACCATGTTTTCTTCCAAGCAAGGCAGTAAGGGCCATAGTGCTGGGCATTAAGGGGCTCCCTGCCAGCCAGTTCTGCTTCATGCCTCTTTGCCAATTAATCTTACAATGTCTGCCCCAAACAAACAGGTTACCAATATAAATGAACAGCTAAATGCTCATTTAGCATTTCTGTATTGCCTTTTCACTTGTTTTTATGCTCTGGAGCTAGCCATTCAGACAGCTGGCCATTCAAGAGGTGAAAGGTAGGAGAGGGACAGACACACAAAAATCTGCACCCATTCTTATTCCAAAAGATCTCCTTAGGGAACATCTGCCTGAATTCCCCAGGAGCATGTGTGTACAAGGAAGGGGAGAAGCAAAATGAACCAAGAGGAGCTGTCCAAAGGCAGCTGCCACTGGTCTGTGACCTGTAGGCCACACAGTATGTGTGGCTAAAGAAAATGTGTGTTTGCAGCTACTTCTCAGCAAATTCACTCTGAAGGACACGGTAATTTATATTAATGATAAAAACCTTTTGGGTATTGCCTTTTGGTTTGAGAGCTGTGCAGAGTAGAGGAGCTGAGGTTTCATTTCAACAACTGCATTGAGGGGTGCAGTCAATGATCATGTACCATGCTCCTCAACTAAGCTTGGATAAAGATCTCAGCCTAGAATTATAAAAAATATATGCTGGAGATTCAGAGGGGATTAGCAAAGGAGAAAAGAGTTTGTTGTTGAGCCTAATAGTAATAGATGTTTGCTATTTAGAGAGTCACTTAAAAAGGTATAGCTTTTTGGAGATTTTTGAGCTAAGCAGAAAGGAATCAGCCTGTGCTCCCTACTCCAGCATTCTCTGCAGCAAAACTTCAGTCTCAGTCATTGAAGTAAAAATTCTTTAAGCTACGTTTTTGCTAAACAACACCTATGCATGACAACACTTCAGTTATGAAGACACAGATCTGAAAGGCTTAAAAGCTCCCCACAGCAGCCAGATATACCCGTCTTTTATTGGCTGAATTTCCATGCTTGCTGTTTCTCATTTCAGAATCTATGGTTATCACAGAAAAACGTCTGGTTCCTCTTTCTGCTTGGTACCACATGTGACAAAAGACACTGTAAAGCCTGTCTGGACAAGTATTTACTTCTTCCCATTCCTACCACTCCCAATGAATCTCTTTAAGGACTGCTATAATCCTGATAAAGTGTTTGCCTTATATATTTATATGTACCACATCAAATTTTCAGGAAGCCTTGTAGTACAGATCTCAGAACCCCTCATTAATGTAATCTGTCCTAGAGGCCTTTTTAGAGGCAGGATCTCTGTAGCCAAGTAAGAAAGCAGCTAAGAAACTGTACTGCCTCTGTCACAGGATTCCACATAGGGTCAGCTCAGCTGGGAGGAGTGATCCTTGAACATTAATCATCTTTCTTGGAACCCTCTCCCCACCAGGACCTTATCCCATGGCTCTGTACCAAGCAGATCCCCAAAGAGGCCAAAGTCTGCTCTCCTCTAGTCTGGGGCAGGGACTTTGCTGGGCACCCTTTTCACTGTCCTAACACTTCAACGATCCACCATGTCCTGGTCACTCCAGCCAAGGCTGCCCTGGAGCTTCACATCCCCCACCAGCCTCTCCTTTTTTGTGAGAACAAGGTCCAGCATGGCACCTCTCCTTGTTGGCTCCTCTGTCACTTGGAGAAAGAAGTTACCATCAGTGTATTCCAGGAACCCCCTGGATGACCTACGGTCTGCTGTGGTGTCCCTCCAACAGACACTGGCGTGGCTGAAAGAATACATGAAGACCAGGCTGCCTCTTCCACTCATTCTTCCTGGTTAGCACTACAATGTCACTGTTCCTGCCCTCCTTTCATCCTGACCCATCCGCCCTCAGCCAGCTCCTCATGCATCCCCAGGCACAGCTCCATGCACTCCAGCTGGACATTAACATAGATGGTTACAGCTCTTCCTTGATTCCCTTGCTTGTCCTTCCTGAAGTACCTGAATTCTTTCATTCCAGTACTCTGGTCATAAGATCCATCCCACACATGTCCATCATTCCACAGCCCTGCAGATCTGTACACATTTCTAACTCCTCTTAATTACTCCCAATGCTACGTGCATTTGCATCTAAATCTAGCATTTTGCATTTAAATTTAGCCCCCAGTGAAGCTTTGGACTGGCTGGATTTGCTTTGTGCTGCTCTTCAGGGGCTCTCCTGCTGACATGTGACCTCTCTCCAGGCTCTGGGCATCTCCTGCTGTCCTGGCATTCAACTGGCAGGAGTGGGATGGGCTGAAGGTCCCTTCCCACAGAGACTTTAAAGTCCCTGTCTGCCAGCTTCGCAACCCTGTGACTGAGGATGCTCTTCCCCTTGTCTGACAGATGGAGCCCATCTGCCCCCAGCAGACCAGGATTCTAAGCAGAATCCCATGTTCTAGGTAGCTGAACAAAGCCTTGTCCTTGCTGGTGCAAGCTTTCATTGTCCTGCAGGACCAGCCTCTCTTCCTCCCTCTCTCCCTCTTTCCTGTGGGTGCCAGCAGGAAAGTTTGGATCCGTCTGGCTGTGGGGCCACTGCAGACTGTGCTGGCAGGCAGCTCTCCAGCTCCTTCCCAGCCTCCCTGACATGACTCGCCCATCTCAGCACCTCCTGCAGCTCAGCCAACTGTTGCAAATATGCAAATTGTAATTAGAAGGAACTGTCAGACCAGCCACATTAGCACTGATGTTACAAACACACTGCAGCTTGATTTATACAACAACACTTTGACAGCACAATTATGTCAGTTAAAAACAGGGAAGAGCACAGCTACAGCATCTTAGCTATGACAGCGCTGACGAAATCACTCCTTGTTGAGTTCACGCTGAATCTGATATATTTTCTTCTGAAGCAGAACTGGAGCTGTACAGGGACTGCTCAGCTGGAAAACAAGCTGTGAAGGCAAGAAAGTACAGCCAGGGAGCAATGACAAGCGATTGGAAGAAGTACAATTAGCACACATGGATCCACAAGAGGATGAACTCCTTTTCGAAACCTTTGTAATTTTCACGAGAAGAGAAGCTCCTACTGAATTCAGTAGGCTATTGAGAGTTTATCTAAAGTTCACACAGCAACTGAGATGAGTCCATGACTGTAACAATTAAATTGTTATTATTAGGAACCTGGTACAGCTGCAACTAAATATCCCAAATGCAGCCTACTCACAATATTTTCTATGCTTGTAAGTGCATATAAAAAGTTAGTAATAAAGTGCTTTATTATCTAAAAACATAGAGGAAAAAAAAAGAAGTGGCTCAGCAGAGATGAAACCTCTGATTTAAATTATTGCTATCATGCTAACATTTGCCTCACAGTCCTTTGAGAAGTCAGGCTTTGCATGAATATTTTGTATTGTGAAATCAATGAAGACACCAAGTTCTTTGTCCAAGATGAAGAGATCGAATCCCTATTTTAAATAGGGAATAAAAGCATTGACATTTCAAGAACAGTACAGTTTGTACTTCTAAGATGAGATGTGAGCAGTATGAATTATGACTCTCATATTAAGTAGTTCTGGTCCATCTACTTACTCTCCCCTCAAGAGCAACTTCAATTTCCATCTCCACTGAAATTAAAAAGAAGACTGAATTAGAAGCATGTTTCTTCTCCAATTCAGTTCTCTTTAAAACAGAAAAGGAGAGTTAAAAATGTCTTGGACAGAGGGTAAGGAACTATGTATAACTATAGCAAAGTCAGCAGTATTGTAGCATAAAAAACAAACACTTGAGATTTAAAATAGAAACTGCATGTCTGGATTTTAGCAGGGAGCCCTTTTCTTTCCTTGTGTAATGGACAGGGACAGGAATAAAAACCCCACAAAACAAGGTGTGTATTCCATTTAAGTTGTTGCTTAACCACAGAAATTAGAAAGAGCTTTTGACAGTGAAACTCCTTAAGAGTCAAAAACCTCCTAAGCTTCCAAAACTGAGTAAAGAAAACAGTTTAAAGAGTGATCCTTTCTATCAATTCACATATTTCCGCTGGAGTCTTACATCTGCAATGCAACTGCATTTTGACAAAGTGCTGCCCAGAATCGGTGTCCAAGCCCCATCTTCCCTGTGCATGCACCACAGCAGTCACTTCTACATTACACAGCCTGTTTTCTTCTCAGGTAGTATATTCTGTCTCCTACTTCTTAATTATTAATTGCTTAAGCTCCAACCATCACCCCCTTCTTGGTTCCTGCTGTGTTAAATTAGGCAATTTTCTGTTTTATGCAAATATCTTTAATGATGTAAGAATGCTGATGACTATCCAAAGCAACTAATTGGGGCTTTTGTGAGAACCCTACCATTTTATTTGCACATGTGCAATGAAGAACCTTTTTGAGGCCCAAACAGCAACATTCCAGCCTTCATTTTTTTTTTTTTCTTTTTCATTGAAGTGAGGAGTGTGCCTTCCTCAGCCCTGGTGCATCTCTGGGGCCCAAGGTCCTATGTCATGTTTAGTTTGCAGTTTGATGTTTATGTCCCTTCACACGAAATTCACATTTACTGGAACAACAGTGTTGGACACTGAAGTAGCTGCAGCTGAATGGACCATGTAATTAGGCATGGATTCACTTGTTGGCAAGCTCCCAAGGAACGTGTGACACCAAGTAACTTCGCTAGCTGTCTGCTAGGGGTATCCAATAATGCCCCAAATAATCTCTTCTAATCTCTACAGAAATATGGAGGGTCACAGTCCTGGGGCACAGGCAACACACCCTCTTCACAGTGTGAATGTCACCATGCAGAAACATGTTTTACTAGTTTTGTCCAGGAGAATGTAAATTTCCTAACAGAAGAGTGAAATAAACATATTTCTGTAAATATTAGGGAAACCGGATACTTCAACTATATACAAATGACTTTTTTTTCTTCACATCAGGAAACTCAGAATTCACAACTATTTTTCATCTGTAACAGATCCCTGTTTTTTCTTTGAAGGAAATTTTCCACAGGAAATTCACAACTAGGTTTGCTTAGTATGCCCCAAACACAGTCCAAGAGAGCAGCAGATGAGCAGCTAGCTCATGACCAGCTCACAAAAAAAAAAGTCTTCTTTACCTGCAGAGTTTTATCCTGAGCTCTGACCTTTAAAGAACGCGATGCCTCATTTCTACAACTCGGAAACTAAAATCTCAGCATGTCACCCCCTGGTGGTTACCGAGAGTGAATATAAGCAGCGAAACACCTGGCCGCGGCTGAGCCTTTCGGGGTCAGGCAGGCGGAGCCCTCCTGCCCGTGTACGGGCGTGGGGCTGCGCCTGTCCCCGAAACACGGGCCTGAAACCTGTCCCCAAAAGCCAGGGCTGCCACCTGTCCCCAAAACACAGGGCTGAAACCTGTCCCCAAAAGCCAGGGCTGCCACCTGTCCCCAAAACACGGGGCTGAAACCTGTCCCCAAAAGCCAGGGCTGCCACCTGTCCCCTGCCTGAGGAAAGACAATGGCCCCAGGACCCTGCTCACCTGTGAGGAAGGTTCCGGAGCCCAGCCTGCTTACCTGCCTGAGGGACCAGGTTCAGCTCACCTGCCTGAGGAACCTCCTGGATGCCCCCAGCCCCTGCTCACCTGTCTGAGGAAGGTTCCGGAAGCCCCCAGCCCCCACACACCTGCCTGAGGAACCTTCGAAAGCACCCAGCTGCTGCTCAGTCTCCTGAGGAACCTTCCAGAAGCCCCCAGCCCCTGCTCACCTGCCTGAGGAACCTTCCGGAAGCCCCTGACCCCCATTCACCTGCCTGAGGAACCTTCCAGAAGCCCCCAGCCCCTGCTCACCTGCCTGAGGAACCTTCCGGAAGCCCCCAGCCGCTGTGGGGTCACAGTGAGCCCAAGCCCTGAGGGCTGCGGGCAGCACCTGGAGCTGGGCCGGCCGCCCCTGCCCGGGCACAGCCCGTCCCTGAGGCTGGGCCGCGGGCTTGGCGCTCCCCTCAGGGGCACACCTGAGGCGTTCCACAGCCCCATGTCCACGCTCACTGCCTGGAATCCCAGAGAAACTCCAAGGGGAGCCACCCAGGATGGGTTTTGTGAGCAGAGGTGCCATCACCAGGTGAGGTCCCCCAGGGCTCTGGCGACAGCCCAGGCAATGGGGTAACGGCCCCCAACTCCCAGAGTCGTACCCAGGGGACGATGCAGCCACAAACCAGCCTCAATTCTACATTTGACACGTTCAATCCATCTTTCCTGACAGGTTACTGGGCTCCAGCATGCCTGAGGAGCTGCTCACTGTGCAGGGGAAGGGAGGGCCAAGGGTGGGCTCCTCCTGCCGCCCCATCTGCTGCAGGAAGCCAGAGAGGTGCCAGGGTGCCCAGGATGCGCTGCCCTGGGTTAAACCCAGCTGGAAATAAAGCACCAGACAGATGCTCACTCCCCCTCACCCCGCTGGGATGGGGAGGAGAATCAGAGTAAAACTCTAGGCATAGACTGATAAGAACAGTTTAATCATTGAGAACAAAGTAAAATACAGAGATGACAAGAAATGATTGTAATTATGATAATAAAAAGGAAACAAACAAGTGATGCCCAAGTCAACTGCTCACCACCCACTGACCAGTGCCAGAACCTCCCCTTCCCAAACCCAGCCTGGCCCCACTGCTGGGTAACTCCCCCAGGAGTGATATTCTCCAGTGCAGAATATCCCTTTGGCCAGTTCAGGTCATCCATCCCAGCTACACTCTCTCCCAATGCCTTTTGTGCACCTTCTTATTGGTAGAGCATGACACAAGAAAATCCCCAAAAAAAAAAAAACAAGTTAAAATTCACTGGCTCAGGATGTTAGCAAAATCCAAAACATTGGTGTGTTATTAACACTATTCTCATTCCAAATCCAAAACACAGCACTGTAACAGCCAGCAAAAGAAATTAACTCCATGCCAGCTGAAAGCAGGGCACAGGCCAGCCGTGAGCTCTCACCTCATGTAGGGGTCTGGCCATTGCCTCGGGGAAACATGAGTGTCCTCATTTTCCAGCCTGGCCTAGAAGCAGGATTGCAGAGACGTTTAAGCTCAGAGCTCAAACACAGCGAGCCTTTGGGGATTGGGGTCAGGGAGAGCTGGTAAACACTTGACTCAATCCCATTTGTGAATTAAACTAAAGCATGGGCTTAGCAGCCATGCTGCAGGTTTAATGAAGCTTCAGCTTGTGCTGCCATTCATTAACTTGGACAGACTTTCTGGAGTGCCCCAGGGTGGGGAACGTGAAAGGACACACGGTCCAAATTGTTCGAGAGGCCTCTGGCCAAGCACAAACCACCATGTTCTGCCTGCCAAGCTGTACCTCAGCCCCTCCTGGCTGGAGGCATGCCAGGAATACTGCTTCCCACCCCTGGATACAGAGAAAGAGCACAGCTGTAGCTGCACAGGGATTCCCAGCCTCATGGTGCTTCCAGTGAAAACCAGGCATAGCTCCTGAAAACAGACAAAGTATTATTTTTTTTTTAAAGCCTGTCTGAAACTTGGGCTGTCTCAACAACTTTTTTACAAAAACAAAGCACGTTCTCTACATTGTACTAATTTTTAAAAGCTTGGCACTTGGTACTTGGAGAGCAGCATTTCCACTGCCAAGAATGTTTGACTCTCATAGGACAGAGATAGCCAAATCTAAAAAAGCACATGGAGCAAAGACTTTGAGAAGATTTACCCAGTTATTTGACAGGCAGAGGAATTGCCTCATTTTGCCTTCTATTTTAATAACATGTGCTCTTCTCGCTTGCCTGGATTGAACAGGATGATCTCAACAGCAAGCTATTTTTCCACTCAAGCATCTGCCCAGACAGCTTGGAGCAAGACCAAAATGCCAGGCTGGGTTCTTTTATTGTAGGAGCAGTAATTGAGATCCCAGATGTTGCTGCTCAACACCTGTACCTTATTTTTGTCAGGCACTGCTGCAACCGGAGCTGGAATGTGACACAGCAGAATGGCAGCAGCCCTCAGTGCATCCTGCTGGTGAGACAGTGGTCTGCTGGTGGCCTGTAGCCCTGTGTCGGTTCTGTCACTGCTGGGGACAGCCCACGTGCCTTGCTCTGAGGCCTCAGCAGAGTCACACCCTGCCTGCTTTGGCAGAACATTTGCTGCCCTACCTGCAAGTTTTCTTTGGCTTAGCTGTAACAGCATTTTTTCTTCTGACCACACGGTCATGGATGACTTGGTTTTACTTTTGCTTACCCTTGTATGGTACCAGTGTAGTTGTGCCCAGGCAGGACTGACAGGTCATTGTTCTGTGCAGAAGAAGATACAACCAACATAATTGATGTCACATGGAGAAAACACAGACCTGGAGTGGTGGCAGAGGCCTTGAGAGGAGGAGGCACAGGATGCAGTGGGGAGGAGTACAAGAATAAGATGACAAAAGATGAGGCATGGGCTTGCCACAGGAAGCCCCATAGCTACAAACAAACCAACTATTGTTTTCTATTAAAAAGACAGACCTAGAGTCAAACAAAACCACCTTTCATGCATAAGAGAACAAAGAACATGTTTCCACCATATGCAAGATACATCAGCAAATTTGGATATCATGTGGGTTGCAAACCAGTGATGAAGCAGCAAGGTGTGAAGGTTTGTTGACAAACAGAAAAAGACCCCAAGTGGATCCTGGAGTGAGAAACATGCAGCCATCATCACATCACTTCCAGCCAAAAGAACTTGTGTGCTGTGACCAGCCTTAGCACCCCCACCACCACACTGAAGGCAGCAACATGAGGACCCTGAAAAGTGGCAGGGCGAGTGCAACACCAGGAAAGGAGCAAGAAGCTGGAACTGTGAGCATAGGAGACATAGCTGTATTGCTTTATTATTATTATTATTATTATTATTATTATTATTATTATTATTATTATTGAAATTCTTTCTATATAGAAGTATTTTTTTCTGTAATAATTAGGTCTGGACTGATTATGATTCTTAAAGTAAAGATTTCCACCATAACAACAATAAATTTTTGGCTTTTTTATATACATATATAAAATATGTTTTCTGTTTCTTGATTAACAAGATTTTGAGGGTAACAAGCTTTAGAACTACCCAGAGTTACAGATGCAGGATTTAAGGTCCTTGTGTGTGGAGGAGATCCCAGACTACAGGTCACTTTAGAAAATACAGCAAGAAAAAAAAATAGTAGTAGTAAGAACAGAATTTAGCAAGATTTAAAAGTTGTCATGGCAATGTACTCTTACATGTAAATCAGTGTATGAATTTAGGCAAATTATACGAAGAGCTGCCACTGCTTAAGGATTTTTCTCTCCTTTGTAGGAAAGATTGAAAGCATTGCAATTATTTTCTCAGTTTGTTTTTAGAAGTGTATATTTCTTATTGGCAGAGTAGCAGATTATTTGTTGAATTTAACTTTAGACATTTATACATTTCTCCAAGAGAGTCTCCATCTTGTTGTAAACCAACTGTCCCTGCCTCCCGCCTTCTAAGGATTTGTATTTATATCCTGGCCAAACTTGCTATTCTGTGATATGCATGCCTAGAACTCATACCATTGTTTAGCCTTCCTAGTGGGAAGGGGGCTGGAAAAAAATCAGAGGTTTTTAGAAACATTTCTACTAATTGCATAGAATAAAGGTTAAAATTAATGAAATACATGACATTGTGATGAACTTCCACAGGAACAAGGTTTCAGACACATGAAATCTATTGCAAAGCTTACTAAAAATAGCACTCCTTAATAATTAACCCAAAGCTGGCCGTGGGGCACAGCAGCACACACTTCTATCAGCAGCTCCTGGAATTTGGGTCACATTCATGTGCAATTAAGAAGCCTGATCTTCCTAGCCGTGCCAGAGCCCTCCCACATCCTTGGATGGACTCGGAACAAGCAGCGTGTGCCAGTGCAGGGGTTGAGCTCTGAGGTGACACATTTGGGGACGTGAACTGCTGTTGTCAGCATTGGGAGAGGCCCAAGCCCAGCTCCTGGTGGCTGCTCCGGCTGCGCCTCGCTGAGCCCCGGGGCTGCACATCCAAATCTCACATCCCTGCCTGCCCCCGGGGCTGCACATCCAATCTCACATCCCTGCCTGCCCCCGGGGCTGCACATCCAAATCTCACATCCCTGCCTGCCCCCGGGGCTGCACATCCAAATCTCACATCCCTGCCTGCCCCCGGGGCTGCACATCCAAATCTCACATCCCTGCCTGCCCCCGGGGCTGCACATCCAAATCTCACATCCCTGCCTGCCCCCGGGGCTGCCGCAGGGAGAGCAGCACCGAGGGAGGGTCCTCACCTGCCTGGATTTGTGACATCTGTACTGCTCTAGGGGATACTGACCACTGCAGTGAGGCCAGCTCCAGCCGGGGTCAAAGTGGGAGCAAGGCTTGCTGCCAAGGCATGTCTGTCTGTCTGTGGCATTTGTTTAGTACCTTTGGAAACACAATCTGAGTGCAGCAAATTATTCAGAGGGACTTGGATTATTTTTGAAAAGAATACAATTTCTTTATACAGGGGTAATACACATGTGGAGGCTGGGAGAAGGCAGACAGGTGAAGGGAAATTAGAGCTAGAAAAAAAGCAGGAAGGGGATAAACAGGCATATGGTGAGCTCTGGAAAATACATGCCAAAAGTATGGAAGAAATGGGAAAAGACCCATGCTACCATCCAAGCAGTGGGGTGGAAACCCTCTCCCTGCCCCATGGAGGGAGCCAGGGCCTGGCCAGTCTGCCTCCAGGATTGTCAGCCAGGGACATGACTCTTTAAGCCCAGCTAATCCTGAAGCAGTGTCTGGGACACTGCTGGGTAACTGAGGAATTAGGCTGCAGTAAAGCTGCTTGTGCTGCATGTGCACACTGCAGAACACACATGGCACTGCCACCGAGGAATGGCACAGCCGTGGGGGCCTGGGACAAAATTTGAAAGGAGAGAGGAGCTCTTGCAGAAACCAGAGAGAGCTGACACTGCTCCCTCATGCATTGCCGTGCAGTTGAGCTGCCTGGCATGCAAAGGCTACTGTTCAGCAGCAAAGCACTCTAAGCAAACTGTTCCCAGGACTGTGGGGCAGCAAGTCCCACAGTTTAACTCTGTGCTGTGTTAAAGTGTACTTCCTTTTGCTTATTTCAAATTCTGTTACCTGGTAATTGCACTGGGCTCCCTGTTACAAGAACAAAGGAGAGCAGTGGGAGAAGCAGTCATTTTCTATTCATGTTTTCCACATCTTAGTTATTTTTTATTGTTACTGTTGCCAGTCATGTATCTCCAGTCATTATTTCTTCTTCAAGCTGAACAATTGTGGACTATTCAACCTCTTCTGGCTATTCCACATTGCTGATGAATCAGGGTAGAAAGCAGGAAAAAAAAATAGTATCTGCCTCTTGCTATTTTCTAAAATCCATGCTGAGTTCTGGACAAGGTAACATCAGGGATGCATCCTGTAATACAAAGATGGTTCTTGTTTTCATCTATTTGTTTCCTAATTACACCTAATGTTACAAATGTCGTTCTGCCCTCTGTTGAATTGTTAGACTCACCCCCGCAGGCAACAGTTAATGTGCAGCTTAACCTGCTGTGGTACAGAGCAATTTTTCCTCCCGTGAATTACTTACCAGTGACAAGTTCATTGGGCTTCCAATCAGGCCGTCACTGCCTGCAGCCTGTGCAGCTCTGGGCACTCCGATTTGTATCCGACCACAGACAGCCAAAACCACAGAGTGCCCGCATTTCCCACCCCTCCCAGCCAGCCCCTCCTCCTGTCAGGGCAGTCCTGAACCCAACCAACAGCCCGTGGTAACTCGGCAGAGCCCTCCTTTCAAACTGCAGGATGAGACTGCTATTTCTGCTCAGCCCTTCTCTTTGAAACCCTTGGAGTGAAGGGTATCAGTCCAATAGAAGACTTCTCTCTCCCACAACTTGGGGCTTGAGGAAGCTTTAGTGAATACTCTGGTTCTTTTGTTGGGTTTGTTTTTTTTGTAGGATTTTCGTCTTCCTTTTCCTTTTCTCAGCTTGACAAGTACATCTTAACTTTTTTTTCTCTATGGGAGAAGCCTAGTCCTGGTGTGGATTACCAAGAGAGGCTGTGCAATCTCCATCATGATGAATAGAGAATGACGTAGAGAAATTTCATAGGCATGTACCACAATTTCCAATTGCATTCGATCAAGAAAGTAAAGCAGTTTCCAAGGAAGGCACCTGGCAGCTGAGTGCCAGAATTGTTCTGGACAATTTTATGAGATAAAGTTTGCAGATGTTACACTGTGCACTGCCAAACCTTGAGCAAGACACTGACCTCAGCTTATCCTGCCAAGTTCTCAATGCTGCAAGAAGTTGCTTCTGGTTCAGCAGTGTATGGAATCTCCAAGGCACCTGCCTGTAGGTGATAGGCTCTGCAACCCCATGTCCCTAGACAGCATGCAGTACTCCTGGAGTATGATTTGGGAAGCACAATGCTCATGGGACTAATTTCTCACTCATCTGGAGACCCTCAGAGCCTTCAGCAGCACCTGGCTCTTCCAAGAAATACTTGAGGCTTCAGAACAGGGAGTGCTGTGCAACCACACACCAGGCCCAGTTGTTGATCCCGCTTCAGATATTCTAACTTCCATGATGGTTGTTCTTCATCCCATCAGGCCTCTGTGTCCCTGACTTCATCTCCAGGGAAAGTTTGTTAACCAAGGGTATTTATTTTCCTTCCCCACTGCTGGTTACAGGCAGATGACAACTTTTTAGGATGCTATCACTGAAACATCATTGTTTTTGACAAATCTGAATCTTTACAATTTTTAATTTATCTCCAGGACATCAAAAATTCCGTAAGCTCCTGAAATAATTAGACATTTACTGGTGTTGTGGAAACTTCATCAATTAAAACAGTGACTACAATGTACTGGAGAGTCCTGCTCTTTCAGGTATCTTTGTCTTGCATCTGCCTAAAATTCTGTTTGAAAGGAACATGACCTCTACTGCTTGGAGAGGTTTGGGAAGTCAAACCACACACTAACTTAGTAGAATCTCACATATGACAGTAGTTAGTGAAATCTAGGCTCATAGAAACTTCTTCTGGCCTTTTACTCTGAAATTTCTCGAATCTTAATGCAGGTGTTTCCTTCCTTAGACCTAGGAGAAAAGTGCATTGAAACGGTGCCATGTGCTGCTCTCACTGGAATGAGATACAATGGCTCAGCACCCAGGTGGGTCTTGAAATCAGCCTGGGAAATATAGGGGAGTTCTGCTATCAGCAAGATCTGGTGCAGAAACAGCCTCAGCAGGTGTCCTCCCCCATTCCAGTTCAGACTCCTTTGAGAACAGCCAGAGCTGTTTGTGAACAGCCCAAGCTGAGCTGGCTGCTCCCACTGACCCAAGCAAAGCCTTGTGCACAGGCCAGCCCCGGCCAGGGGTTTGGCACTGTGCCCCTGCTCCCCGGGTCTCACTGACACAGGAGCACTCTGGGTCTTGCTCAGAACTCAGCACTTGCTGAGGTTCTCTCACAAAAAGGTACAGACTGAGTTCATCTTTAAAGACCACAAAGCAGGACTGACTGAGCTTAGCAGGCTTTGAATTGAGCATTTTGAAAACTGGTAACCAGGTAAAATCCACAAAGAAGGGTGGGATTGTGTAGACACCTGTGGAAACCTCCCTGACAGAGGAATATTCCCTGTACCCAAGGTTCCCACAGTGGTTCAAGAGCTGCTTCACTTGGTCCCAGGTAGCAAAGTTCAGAAACCAAAGCACATTCATTCTACGGCATTTTCAGATTTTAAAAAAGCAGAAGCTGTATCATTTATCAGAGAGCACACCAGTTCTCCGGAGAACTTCTGAAGGCTAATCACAAGTATTACATAAAATGTAACATACAGTTCATCTTTGTGTAAACCTCTTACCATTGTATAACAACACCTGGATAGATGTATATTTGTCTCTTCTTGTGATGAGCATCAAAATTTAATTCTCTCAACAGAATGATTTTAGGTTTTGGTTGGTTTTTTTTACAATCCTAGACTGGATGTATAATAGACTAACAAATCATTCTAGATTACTGGTTTCCCCCAGTAATTTCAATTTATATTCTACAGGGATACTTTAATGACTTTAAGTCCTGTATGTTTGCTTTTGTCTCACATTTGAAATTATACTTGAATAACCCTTAGAACCTACATTAAAAGGAAGGTACTTATATGATTATCTGGGCTAAAATAGCTACAAATTTATTTTCACAAAAGCCTCAGTAAGGCTCTCACTGTAATCTAAGGTATCACAAAAAACCCATTGTTTTGCAATATGAAGCTCCATTCTGAAACTGGATATTTCAGATGCATGAATATACTCAGCACGCAAATTGCAATCAGATTTTTCCACTAAAAAGAAGAATTTCCTTATTAAAAATTTATAGCCAGGTTTTAAAAATAGTTAGGGCAGAGGAGACTGCAAACAATAATTGTATCACTTCTATTTAATTTACCATGTTCAATTTCTGCTGGTAAAGTATAATTTCATTATAGCACTTCAACCTAGATATTTTTAATTTGGGTAAGATAGCTTTAACACACCTTGTCAAATGAAGACAAAAATTTAAAATATGTGCCAGCAAAATGACACCAGATGTTACACAGCAGTTTTATATAACACATTACTGAACTGCTTTAAGGTTCAGTAACCTGAACATCAAGGTTTTGAACCTAAATTCATGCCTTAGCACGAAGAGCTGTGACACCAAGTGATCTTACTCCAAGACTTGCTTATGGTTTGTATCTTCAATTAATAAATTTGTTAAATAATGAACTGAATTGAAATTTACTATAAATTTAACACTAGATCAGGAAACAACTCTGCCTTTTAAAAAAATTTTAAAACTTTTTGCCCCAGAAATGCTTTCAAGAGACACATGCTTGGGGTAAGAGGCCAACAATACATCATGAACAAAACACCACAGTTCCACAACTTTGACATCATTCCCAGAGGTAAGGTGTGTGCAAGGCTCCTGAATGGTATCATTTGAAAAAATCAACTCCTCCCTTCCCTTCCCCTTCTCACTTCAAACTTCTGCAGTAATGCCTTCCGCCTTGGTTTGCATGCCTTAGGTACTAGAAACAGTGAGAAACAAAACAACTGTCGTTCTAGGACATCATCACAGGGTCAGCTTTACAGCTGGAATGACATCATTCCATCCACTTCCCACCCCAGGTTAACAATCCTCCTCCCCACTTTTAAGAAACTAAATGCAGAGACACAACTAAATCTTCTGTTATAATACAGGAAATTTAAAGGATTCCTACACTAAGCAGTGTATCTAATACAATTCCTGCTACTCTATTACTCTAAGCAGAGTTTCCTTTTAGATACCACCTGACCATGTACTCTGCAGAAGTTCAATGAACCTTCCTTAAAGTAACTTTGGTCCACCTAAGACAGACCAGAATTCTGGAAATAGGTACTACTACCTGCACAACTCTTCATTATTTACCAACGTGGCTTTGCACACATGGAGAGAAAGTCTTTGGCATTTACCCCTCCAAAGTGATGAACTGAAGTTGTGGGTCAGGAGATGTGGAGATACAGTCTCAAGTCAGTAGGTGACAGATGTGACATGTCTGCCTCTCAAGTGTGAGGCTCTGTCCAGAGCAGCTTCCTTTCCTCCCAGCAAGGCACTGTCTTCAGAGCCCCCCGGGCTGCTTGCAGCCCCCCAGTGCATCACCAGAGTGCTGCTGTCTCACACAGATGTATCCTACTGAATGTGGCTACTTGGGGCACAACCTACAGCTCCAAATTCAGTTCAGTTTGCACAACTGGAATAAAGATCCTGTGGCATTAGCAAACAAATCGACCTTGGGTAAGGACTTCTAGCAGTTGCATTATTTATAATGGTTTCATTTTTATTTACAGGAAGACTATCTGAACTTACTGATGCTGCAAGCGTCTTCATAAATTACAATCCCTTAGATGGGGGATCTTTAGGGCAAGTAAAAAAGAGTACGTATGAAAGGCTTCTGTTCCACACAGCTGAAAGAAGCCAGTACTGTCCTTTTTCCAAAGACAAATTAACATTTTACACAGAGGAAGAGAAGCAGCAGTATCAAAAATTACAGTGGCCTGGTTTTGAAAACACTTGACTAGTGGAATTTAGGGTAAATTCCAATCTCATTATCTTCAAAAACCCAATTAACAGGCCATTCAATAAGGGCAGGCTTGATGCAGAAAAATGGCAGTTACCTAAATCCTCTTTATCTTTTGAAGTCAAATTCACATTTTTGGTTTTCCATGGCTTTTAAACTAGAAAAGCATCACATTCATGAAAAGAAACTCTATTGGAAAAGATATGTGGGGTTATAGCCCCAGCTAACCAAGTATACTCAGGCTTCTGCTTAGTGATGCCCAGAAAGGAAATATGAGATAAATCAGTGCCGTAGGCATCAGACTACATCACTTTCTCCAATGCAAATCAAGCACTTCAAAACAGATTGAAAGGGAAATAATTTATGAGAAAGGCTTTGACTCCCAAATCTTCTGTAGAAGCTGCACAATTATCCTGTTAATCTGAAAATGCTGATGTCACCCCTAAGCATTCCACACAATGCTTCCATTACGTAACTACTGACAAAAGAAAATACCCTTACCAGATTTTTTTAAAACATTTGCTTACATAAAGCTGCATTTGGCTCTTACAGCACCACACACTAATAACACACTGTTCTATGTTTCAAGCCCCAGTACCGCTCCCTTGCAGCACAGAAAAGGTTACATTATGCTGCTGCTTGTTCCAAGAGGCAGTGAGATGACACATCACATTCAACTCGTGTTACAGTTCATGAATTATTGCATATTGTACCCATAGCTAGTTGTACCAATTAAGGAAAAATCCATGGGAAAAAATCCATCCTGAAATTAAAGCATCATTCACGTTAATCAAGAAACAGAGTAACATTCATGGCAATTTCTTCCCTTTTCACTTAACACCCTCCATGATGTGAAAAGTCTCACCATAAGAACCATTTTCCCTGTGCTCTATCACATTTATGTTATTCTGATTACAGCTCTCCAGAATTGTTACTGAAAGATCAAATTGTGCAGAGAACTCCAGAATGTATCAAGAGACACCACACATCATATCCAGAAAATTTCCAGCCTTGACTGGTTTGACTGACCATAGCCTCAGGTCCAGGCACTGAATTTTTTTGACCCAACACACAGGTGAAAAGCAAAGCACTACGTTCAGGATGCTCCTTTATCATTTTTTCATCCTTTTTTTTTTTAGCAATTTACCTGACACTGCCTTCATTCTGCAATCACTCAGAGGAGTGTTTTATTGCATGTTAAAAGACAAGATATGTATTGAAAGTAGCAATTTTATTTGAGTTAAAATTATTTACAAAAACCCAAAGACATACTTCATGAAACTGGTACAAACTATTTTTCCTGCCGTTGGCTTTTGCTCCAAAGATCACAGCTGAGAAATACTGTATAAAATAAAAATAGGATTGGATTCAGAAAAGTACTCTACTGTTCTAATTTCCAATTGAGAGTATTTACACAAATATTTACAATGGAAAAAATGTTACTTTAAAACTTTAATTTGCAAGTTGACCTCAAGTACCCTTTAATGCAGAGTTATTTGAGGGTCTAACACACAAAAATGCACTGCAGTTCACAGGGTGATTTCTCCCCCCACCCTCAAAAAAAAAAAAAAAAATCTGCATTTGTCAGTGCTTGACAATTAGTTACATTTAAAAAAACTGTTAAACACTGAGGTAAATCAATTCCCAATTACCAGTGTAACAAAGAAAGGTAGTTGTCCCTGCTTTCCCCTATCATCATATTTGCATCTTCTTTTCTCTTGCCATCTCCCCACATGAAACTACATAACCAATTTGAAATCTCATTATAGATGTGAAAATCTCTAAAATCCAAAAACTAGATGGGCCAAATATTTAATGATTTTCTCCTGATGCAGATCATTTACATATACCTTTTCCCTCTCAATACTGTTTTGGCTTTTTTTGAAGAAGGGGAACACAACCTCAAAAACTTTTCTAAGTTACACTGATACACTAAGTTTTAGAAGGTGATGAGAGAAAATGCAAAAAAAAAAGACCAACGTAAGATTTTTGCCGTTAATCAGTTACTTCCTTACAGAATTCCCAACAATCTGCATTATCAAAAATAGGAAGACATAGAAGGCAGCCACTGTATGTAAAAAATTTACAGCTGGCACTGATACAAAAGCACAAGTTCTTAACTTTATACACGGAGATAACACAAGATCTAAAAGCATGTTAGATTTCCTGTTATTTCCCCCTCATTATACATAGAACTAATATTTTTATGGCTTCAAGTTTTACAAATTCAATGGAGTAACATGATGTAACTACCTATACAGGTATTTAAAAATGTCAACGAAGCAGATTGCAGAACAGTCTGCAAATATTCAAGACCACCTTAATAAAAATACTTAATAATCAATTCTGTTGGTCTGAATAGTGAGTGCAAGAAAAAATTGTTTAAAAAGTCATGTATTTTCTGGGATTCTTTGTTCCACTTAAGTCTTCAAACACAATGCTTTGCTGTGAACTAAACCTCAGACTGAACAAAATCTTAGCTATATCAGCAATTTAAGGCTTTTGTTGTATGCATTTCAACTCTGTCATACTACAGAAGGATGAAATAGATTATGTCAGCTGGAAACAATAATCCCCATTGATGTTTCAGCTTCTTTAAAATTATTCCCCCTAAAGCATCCAAATTCTTTGTATTCAACATTATAAAACACACCTTGAGTTCTTCCTTGAAACAAATTAAAACAACATTTCAAAGTTTTTGCTTATCGGAAGTGTAAACTACCCTGCGAGTGAGTGTTTTTTAAATCTTTTTTTTTTCTTTCTTTATTTCATTTGCATTTTAACAGGGCACAACTTTTTACAGTCACTATTTCTTTAGTGGATAACATACCCTCAATGGCTTTATGTGTTTATGGGTCTGCATGCTCTTGGAACTACAAAGCGTTATGGTCTAGCGTGTTACAGTACGTGGGCCATGGGAGTTTTAGAACTGAGAAATAGTTCAACAACCTAATTTCAATCAAAACAGTATAAAAAATAAACTATCCAATCCTCGCCTCTTTGGATTCCAACAAATTTTAAATATAGACAGTAGTTAAAATCACAAAAGTATTTAAAAATTTATATTTTATGATTTTGGAATCATCTAGTAATAAAAAAAGCAGGAGCAAATTAAACTCAAATAGGAGCGGTGCTGCTGTCCAGAACTTCTTTATTAGAACATTTGTTTGATACCTCAGTAGCTAAGCTGCCTTTGCACCTGGCTGGCATGAAACAGTGGCTCAACAGTAAACAGCAGTTGCACTATCAGCAGCAAGTTTTTCCCCTTGAAACTTGTCACGAACAAAGCAAGAAAAAAGATAGGGAGGGTAAACCCTGCCAGAAATATTTAAATACTGCACTGCATCATAAACAGCAAGGTTTCTTTATTTACTTTCCTCAGAACCTTTTCCCCCTCATTTTTGATAGTTGCAGATTGATGTAGTAACTGTCTTTTAGAAAATGCTGAATGCATGGTTAAGAGACCAGGTAGCCTTAAAAATCCGAACACGAATGACACAGATGAATGCTCTTGGTATATCCTTCAAGGACTTCTTTCATGACTTCTTCTTTTGTCTAAGGGTAGCTCCAGCATTAGAGTGCCTGCAGCGGAAGTTAAGTATCTAGCAGTGTTCCAAGTATTCAATCACCCTAGAGATAGATTTCTGGCCTGTTGTTCCAACAGCACACTGGAAATGCAATAGAAAACACAAGTAACAAACAAGCATTTGTAGCACCTCCTTCAAATATCTGAGAGCTATTCTATTTTCAGAATTTTACTATTTACAATTATGCATCAGTAAAAGCAACTAGGTTCAGGCAGCCAATTCAGAAATATATTCCTGGCCAATCACAATATAATGACAGACAAAATTATGACAGACAAATGGCCTTTCAGTATTAAAAAACAGAATATCATCCTGTGCTCTTATGAAGAGACAAACTGAAAAATGTTAATGCTTCTAAAAAGGCATGAAATATTAATAGAAAACAAAACTACAAAAATATCTACAAATATCAGTTTGAAATATGCATTACTTACAGTAAGGTTCATAAAACTGAGAAATTTTTTGAGCATTTCAGTCATTATCGAGAAGTCCCCTTCAGGTAAGTACTCCCTCACAGTAGTCACATTGATCTAAGAAATAAAACAATCTTGTCTTATTCGGGAAACATTTTTCTGACACAGAACTATAATGAGCTGCATGTGAAATGCACTAAGACAAGTATATTCACAGCATAAAGATGGCTTCTGCTGCCACCTTTATGATTTAAGTTTCTTCTAAGCAATACTCGTATCTTCACTGCGTTTCTGTTTTTAGAAAACATTGCTTAAACATTTTTTTTGTCACGAACAAAGCAAGAAAAAAATAGGGAGGGTAAACCCTGCCAGAAATATTTAAATACTGCACTGCATCATAAACAGCAAGGTTTTTTATTTACTTTCCTCAGAACCTTTTCCCCTCATTTTGATAGTTGCAGATTGATGTAGTAACTGTCTTTTGAAAATGCTGAATGCATGGTTAAGAGACCAGGTAGCCTTAAAAATCCGAACACGAATGACACAGATGAATGCTCTTGGTATATCCTTCAAGGACTTCTTTCATGACTTCTTCTTTTTGTCTAAGGGTAGCTCCAGCATTAGAGTGCCTGCAGCGGAAGTTAAGTATCTAGCAGTGTTCCAAGTATTCAATCACCCTAGAGATAGATTTCTGGCCTGTTGTTCCAACAGCACACTGGAAATGCAATAGAAAACACAAGTAACAAACAAGCATTTGTAGCACCTCCTTCAAATATCTGAGAGCTATTCTATTTTCAGAATTTTACTATTTACAATTATGCATCAGTAAAAGCAACTAGGTTCAGGCAGCCAATTCAGAAATATATTCCTGGCCAATCACAATATAATGACAGACAAAATTATGACAGACAAATGGCCTTTCAGTATTAAAAAACAGAATATCATCCTGTGCTCTTATGAAGAGACAAACTGAAAAATGTTAATGCTTCTAAAAAGGCATGAAATATTAATAGAAAACAAAACTACAAAAATATCTACAAATATCAGTTTGAAATATGCATTACTTACAGTAAGGTTCATAAAACTGAGAAATTTTTTGAGCATTTCAGTCATTATCGAGAAGTCCCCTTCAGGTAAGTACTCCCTCACAGTAGTCACATTGATCTAAGAAATAAAACAATCTTGTCTTATTCGGGAAACATTTTTCTGACACAGAACTATAATGAGCTGCATGTGAGATGCACTAAGACAAGTATATTCACAGCATAAAGATGGCTTCTGCTGCCACCTTTATGATTTAAGTTTCTTTTAAGCAATACTCATATCTTCACTGTGTTTCTGTTTTTAGAAAACATTGCTTAAACATTTTTTTATTACTGGTTTGCTTAAGTTAAAAAAAAAATAAAAAAAGACTATCAGATGTTCCTAGGACTTACAAGATTATCAAGCCATCAGATCACTCCCCTGATAGGGAGAGGCTCTCCTTTACAACTGTGAAGGGCTGAGAATTACTGATCTCATTGTCAGTCTCACTCAGAACACTGAAACTGT
The DNA here is from genome assembly GCA_024865655.1 of Emberiza elegans. Lineage (NCBI taxonomy): Eukaryota > Metazoa > Chordata > Aves > Passeriformes > Fringillidae > Emberiza > Emberiza elegans. Next base: position 27,400,364 of record JALJVW010000241.1, on the reverse strand, counting down.
TATGGACACTGATCGGTCCAAGGACACAGAGCAGCACCTTAAAGGCCATTTCTGCACCACGGTAAATTCAGACAAGCCTGAAGGCAGGTCTGAACTCATTTGCATGTGAACACATTTTTGACAAGAGACTTTACTGAGTTCTCAGCCACTGGAGTTCCATATTTTTAACTTCAGCTTTCTATTACATATTTCCAATCCCAGACAACTATTTTTATAATAGGGACATAGACAAGTTCATCTGATTTCAATGGAAGAAAAAAATAAAGCAGACTGATAAAGAATAAATATGTCTGATGGTAACCTGCTTACTAAAACTACTGAGAAGGAACAGGCTTAGCCAATTTTCCTCTGCCTTTCCAAAGCCAATTCTTTTGCTGGCTACAAGGAAGGGGAGAGAGGTAAAAGAGGTCAAATATTCAATTCCAACTGTTTTTGATAAACACAGTGATGTTCAAAAAATTCGCTTTGGCTGGAATAACTCTGGCAACTCTTCCCAAAGCTGTATACAAATCAGTGTGGCTTCACCAAAATACTGCTCGCACTGAGGCCCAATTTAACAAACCCCTTTCCATACAGCAAATTATCACTTCATTAAACATTATACTGGACTTAAGATCAACTTATTCCCTTACTGGACTCTCCTGGCAGAGACAGCCTAGAAGCAATGCTGTGTATGAGGCCACAATGCAGTCTTCCATGTGCTTCCCAGCATGCTGAAGAGCTGTAAAAGAGACAACAGCCTATTGTATTCTCCAAGCAGCTGGTATCTTTTACTGCTGCAAATACAATCCCTCATTATCACTTTCCAGAATGCTTTTTCCTTAAACAAAACAAGCTTTTGGACTGAGATTTCAGAGATCAGGAAACACCACACTTACTGACTCAGCAGCACATTCTTGACAAGAAAAATGGTCTTCATTCAGTTTCAACTCATTCTGCTGCACAGTATTTTGTCATTTGCCATTTCAATGTGCAAACTGTATGCTGAACACCCCTAACTACCAATCCAAATGTTTCATGTGATACTATATGCCTCTAAAACTTCCCCCAAAGTAGTTTATTGTGTTAAGGATAACATTTTCTGCTGATGACTCAGCATTTTGGGAAAAACTACAAATAACTGCAGACACTACTTTATGGAGCTACAAAAAGGAGGAAGGATATAAAACAAGCTTGGAGAAGGTAATATACCACACCTATTAACATAATATTAAAAGTCATACACTGCATCTACTATTAGAAGATTAAACAAGAAGGAATGATGTTTCAAAGCCATTTTCCAGAGACAAACAGGTCAGAGATAATCAAACTCCCGGAACAAGCTACCAAAGATGCAGTACATCAATGCACTACACAGGCACTTCAGACACCACTGATGAAGGGGAAGACAGACACAAAGCAGTGATGGGGACAGAAGAGGCAAACAGGGAGAGGAGGGGGGAAAAACCCAACTCTTAAAGTAGCTTGAAACAAGAACCCTGGAAAACAAAATTAAGGCAGGTAACTTTCAACGACTGCTCCAGAAGAACAAGATATCAGCCTAAAAGCCATCCTTCCCAGAATATTTCGTACATAGAGTGTCCCAAAAAGGTGTGGGGTTTTTTCTGTTTTCTTTTGGGCTTTTCTTTTTTGTTTTTTTTTTTTAAGAAACAGATAATAATTAAAAGAAGCATAACAGCTTCTACTGCTCATGCTTCAGATGTGAATGGTTTCTACTTATGCAGCAGTTTCACCTGGGATACACTGAGGAAATCTCAGCCTTAGAGACTGGATGTACAGAGGAAGCAGAAGACAAGGTGGGATTTTCTACCATCACACTGTTCTTTGCCTTTTCCGAGCTCATCACAGTCCGACAACATACCTTTATTGAGATCAAGTTCTTCATCATCTTCCTCCTTCTTATCCTTCTCTTCAGTACTATCTGACTTCTCTGTGGAGACCCACTGGATCTCCCCACTTGTCTCCTGCCATTCCCCACTCTTATCATGCTGAGCTGTGGGAGCTTCTTTAATCAGCTCGTCCGTCTGGCTCTCGGCCAGCTGTGCCGCTCGCTCACACTCCAGGAACAGCTGATGTGGGGAATTCCAGGAGAATTTCCGTTAGAAACTAAACCCTAAACACACTGACTTCATACTTTTATTTCCTGTTCACAATTTACCCCTTTAATACAATTAGCCTTCAATACTTTTTTCTAACAATAGGCTTTTCTTCCTCAAAGGAAAATAGAATCTGGCCCAACACCAGTGCTGTGCTCCACAGCAAGATCTCCCTGCCTGGTGCTGAACTGTCTGACAGGCTCCTCTTGGGCATCCTAAAAGTTTAATCACTTTCCTTCAGACATGGCTGGAAGACTAAAAGCTGCCATAATTTCCTGTCCATTTTTGTTCTCTACCACTCTTCCTTTTTTTTTTAATGCTAATTATTCCCTCTTGGCTTTCTTAGAGCAAAAATATGAAGGAGTCATTTAAAATGACTTAGCAAAGAATGTGACTGAACCAGGAATCCCATATTAGACACTTATTTCTCATTAATTATTTCCCATACCACACAACCAGTTTTAAATATTGCTTTGCCAAGCTACATATATTAAGACATTTAATATTATTATTTTCATTGATTTTTTTGTCTGCTACTGGACAGTTATTTCACAAAGTTAAATACAACTGCTAAAAGCTTCCATAAAATTAACTCCTCTGAAACAAGACATCTGTGATTTCCTTTCAATTTTTTTATTTTAGTTTGCATGGTGAAACTAATTTACCAAAAATTATTGGTCAATTTCTATTTTTTTTAATATTTTAAAATTTTCTTCATTTTATTGGTGGATTTCTTTTTTTCTTACAGTCAGTTTAAGACTGCTGTTTCATATCCATAATCATTCCATCTGTATTTTATTGTTTTTTATAAAGGATGATCTTGTTTTCTAATTTAAAGTTGCAAAGTCCCAAAAACATGGCACTTTTAAAAAAAAATTATGGAAGCAAAGTATGTAAGAGAAAAGTAGCTTACAGTTGGTTTAAAACAGAAGTCAAAGTAAATAATCCAGGAACAATAAAACTAGAAATAAATTATTTGGGAACAAAAGAGTTTTACTGGATGTCTGTCAAGCACTGTCTTTTACAGGAAGCTGTTTCTGTAATGGACAGCACTGCAGAAGTCAGGGTTGTGAGCAGCAATCTTCCCCCTACCTTGCTCCACTCCTCAAAATGCCGAACAGAAAAACTGACACACTTTCACTGCTGAGTTCTACCTTCCTCCTGACAGTCTGATAATGAGAAATGGGAACTACTGCAGGACAAACACTTCTCACCTGCACTAAAGCCTGAACAGCATCAATCTGTCCAGTTATCTTCAGGCTTTCGTCTCCTTCGCCCGTACACAAGGAGTCAAAAGAACACGATGTCTCCATATTGACAAGGCAGTGCCTGTTCCGGGCACTGTACTCCACGAGATTGATCAACAGACCCAATCCCTGCAAAATGGGAGAGTCAAAAAAGGATTACACACATTGGAAAAAAGGATAACTTAGCAAAAAAGCATCTATTTAGATAAACATCTTTGTCCTTATCTTTCTGAGAATACACAACTTATGAAACAGTCTGACAAACAGGGGGATAAGAATTTAAAGAAATACAAGATGGAACAGATCCCTGTACAGGAGAACTTTTATGCAGGAATCTCTGTTTTTTCCAATTCTGAACATGAAAACATTTTTGGAGCTGAGAATTCCTTTACAGAGGTTAGGGATTCAGGTGTCCAACCCTGACGTTATGCTCATAAGAGATCCTTCACATACACAATTTCAGTGCTGGTATTAGGCCACTCTGACCCATTTTATATAAGCTGAGGTAAATCTGACAAAGCTTTGAACCCAAATAATGATATCAACCGTATTTCCAAAACTGAAAAGATGTTTGAAAATTATTAATTCACATACTTATTTAGCAAAATCTCTTTGTTCATCAAGCAGTGCATTTTTCCCCACCAAAGGGAAAAACCTTCAAACCCACCAAATCCTTATAAAAACTTAAAGTACCTCACTTTAGGTATATATATGGTCACTGAAAACTGCAGGGGAAAGTATTCCTTTAATGAGCCAGAGCAGCTCAATGCATAAGGAGGCAAATAATTTTCTGTTGATATGAGAAGCACAAGAACTTACCAGCACACGAATATCAAATCTCTGTTCTTGAGGTAGGAACTTGGGAACCTGAAGCACACAATTCATCGCTGTGCCTATCAGACCATCTTGTTCACCTGTTTTTGTACTACCCCATTCTGCAAACAAGGAGTTCAGAGGCTCAATAGTGAAAACTATTCACATTTATAATGGTAAGCAGCCTAATAAAAACCTTTTGGCTCTAATGACAAACCAGCCCCTCTCAGCCCAAGCCCTCATCTGCAATTCCTCACCCAGCTTGCAAAGACAAGTTACTTGAGGGCTGTAAGCAAACATCTGCCATGGATAACTGTTTTATAGCACTGGACTTGAAAAACCACCACCAATACAAAATATATTTACACTAATGGTTTATTTGACACCTCAGCACAGAACATGCAAAAAATTTGTCATCTTACCATTATCATTTGTCAGGTTGAGCAAGACCCCAATGATGGCCCTCATACAGTCTTCCACGGCTTTACCCACGTGGTTAGTTACATTCTGGTGAGGCACAGACTTATTGTCTGGTAAACAGATACTGTCTTCAGCACGATTATATCGCTGGATTAACTCCTCACAATGCTGCAGTGCTCTGCAGGGAGATAGGGCAGAACAAAATTATCTTCACAACATACAGAGCATTCCACCTGTAGAGTTGTTTCACAGGCAAAAACCCCCGAAACAGAGCTTTACGCAGAATTTTTCTGATACCCAGTCTGTAGGGACAGATAATAAACTTATCACCTGTAGAATCTTTTATAAGCTCAACTGAAAATTGTGTAAACAAAAACCTGGAAATCTTAGGGCGTTATCAGCTTGGTATTTCAAGAGCAAGTTAATTTTCCTTCACAGCTTCATCACATGATCTTACAAAAGATATCTCCTGTTCCTACAAACCCAGCCTCTCATATCCTCTGGCACAACATGATTCTGACAGTGTTACCAGAATTTTCTCTTGTTCTCTTCTCAGAACTACTTCCATTCAGTAAGAAATGACACATGACTTCCCAGCAGTAATATCCTAATCTTGTAACACTAATGGACTACAGGCATGACTTTACTGCATAACATTAGTTTCACGTTAAACCACCACACTGATGTCAATTACAAACAAAACCAGAAATATCAAAAATATATGTTGGTTTAAGTGACATACTAAACTGTGGTTAGCTTAATTTTAATTTAAAGAAATACTCAAAATATCTAACCTATAACCATGAAATCATGCTTCCAATGAGGTCTGCAGAGTCAAACTTGCAGCTTCATTTGTTCTGTTATGAAGAGCGATACAAGGGGCAGACAGGCTCTGCCAGCCAACTGAGACCCCACCCAGATTGATAAATGGGTTAGAGGTGTTTGTACAAGAATCTCTGCCAGGGAGAAATGCCAAGAACAAGATTTCACTATTTTAATTCTTAGTTACACTGTCAATTCTGCTATGCTCCATTCCAGTAAACACTTAAGCATAACAAAAGCACAATAAATAAATGTCACTTCACCCTCTTCTGTGCTCCTTCTTAGTAGAGCAGGAGCTGAATCCACAGCCTGCAGCTTCTACAGGCACAAGAGTAGCAGCTCTACACATTGGTAGTACTCAGGGAGTCACCCAAACCCCCATCTACATGAACTTTATTCAATGAAAAAGCAACAGAGGAAATCTTGGGGTTATTCACACCTAGAATCTTCTGGTATAAAACATTTCCTTTTTTACCCTATCATGTGAGGTATTTTGCAAAACTGGGGTTTTTGGGCATTTTTTTTCTTCAACTTACTTAGCTGAGGAGACTATGAGCTGAGAGTCTTTGTATGCAATCAGATAGCTCTGATTTTCTGGATTATGCACAGTTACCTAAAGAAAAAAGGAGAATGTAGTATTAAAAAAACAGAGTTTTTTCCCCTGAAAGAGAAGCATTCCCTTTTACTACTACTAGACTTTATTCAGTTCCACATTTCTTGGCTATCATCCAGTGTAAACTTTCACTTCTCATTTTTCAGTATTTCCTTGGAGTTTTCATCTCTAAATAATTGTGGCACTGAAGATAAAACCATCTTCCCTGATGAAGAACAGAAACATGCAGTAGAATGTTTTGCCACAGCAGAGCCCTGAATCCATACTTGAGACTACAGTATTCAAGTGTGTATAGAGAACACAATCATATATATGGCATTTTAAGGACTTGACATCAAATCCACTTCTGCGAGCTTATTATGCATCCAACGATACCACACAAGGTTTTCCTTGATTCCCTTGACTGAAATTTGGAATCAATTTTCAGAAGCAACAGAAGTTCTTTTCTTGGACTTGTATGATTTGGCATGTTTTGAATTTTGTCATCTCTCCCAAGTTTCTAGGGATCTTACTACATCACAAACACCCCTAAGTCCAAATTTGAATTTTCTAACACTAGACAAGGCTCTTCTACTCCTGTTTGGCAATTCCATCTATTGAATATAAAAGCAGAAAATGACTCTGCAATTGTTTTTCTCACTGCCGAGGGTAAAGAGAATTTTTAAGGCACCCTCCAACAATTGTTCATGTTTCTCAGTTTTTAGCTTGCATTTACACTATCTTTAAGTCTCTCCTTCTATTTTAGTGAAGAAAACAAGAAACCACTGTAGCTACTTGCCCTCTAATTTGGGTTTAGGGTGTTGAGCAAGATTCATTGACTTGTACTCTGATCCCAAATGTTTGCTGATGTGTGGAGATGTGTTGCTAGAACATACCAAGGCTCTTCTGCTTTCTTAGGGTATCACAGCAGAAACAGGGTAACACTAGCAACAAACACCAAACTCAGCGGAAGGCATTGCAGAGAAACACATACAGCATTCCTGTCAAGTAAACTCTATAAAAGTATCACATACTTTGATTTTCTTACAAGTTCTCAAAGAAATATCTACCATCTGCATTTATACATTCAACTGATGACAGGACTCGTTTGCCCTTCAGGACAATTTTCTCTTTCAGCGCTTGCCCAGCTGACGGCTCAAAGTAGCAATTCTTAACTGATTTAGTGCTTCTAAGAAAATCCCACTTCTATAAGGATCAGTTATTACTAGGCACACACTGGAGAGTCAAAACTCATGCCCTGAAAACAACATCCATAAATAGCAGCTTTTTGTAGGAACTTAAGAAAAAGCATCATGTTATATTTAGTTATTTTTAACAAAAATAATCTTGGAATGCAGTACACACATACAGAATAGCAAATTAAATTTTCAAACATTACAGAAACACTGATAGGCATCAGAAAGTTAGTACAATCTATAAAAAAATAAAAATCAACCTTGTAGAACTATAATGTGACTATACACTGAAAGAAGTAAACCAGAACAGCTTAAGAAACAACTCTCAGAAATGCAAAGGATCTGCTCATACTCACACTTTCCAAGACCCGTAAACATCTCTCTGCACCCCATAAGGAAGCAACCAACTTCTCTTCATTTTCATCACTGCTTAGGTGATCCACACATTCTTTAACTAAACAAAAAAAGAAGTTGTTTTCCTCATAAGTAAGAGGTCTCCAAAAGCCAGGTGTACAAACTAAGCAGCTGCTCAAGAATTGTTATCAACCTTGTTTTACACTTGGCACACCTCGAATGGCAGGAAATAATCATGAAGACATGATCAGCACTCCAAAACTTTTCATTTCTCCAAATAAATGAAAAAAACAAACCTTACAACATTTCCTTTACAAGTTTTAGGCTGTTGTTACAAATCACCTAACCATATATATTATTTTCTTCTGCTAATAAGTGTTCAGCACATAACTATGTTCCTTTGTTCCTTAACTCTAAGTGAGTCTTTTAGAAGAGTAAAGAGGTAGGACAAGCACACATTTCCCAGACTTTACATGTCTGAAACAATAACTTGAAACTGTGTTCAAATTGAATACTTCCATCTCTCCAGTCCTTTCTTTGTTCTCCCATTGCTTACTTAAGACCAAGCTTTTTTCAGGTCAAGAACTCATTTAGAAATGTCCCTTTTCCTAGCTAGGAGATTCTGATCAAAAACACACTAACTGAGGCATATCTTTGAACCCTCCCCCCACCGAATTTCTTCTTGAAGGGTTTACTTCCTTTGGTATATTTAGTTTAAAAATATCTGGTCTGAAAATAATTCTAGAAGACTATAAAGGAGATTCAACTATAGAATAAGTGTGCTGTACAGAGGTATGTAACAGCATTCTGTCCAAGCTTAAGCCATTTTTATTCTCATACATTGTAATGCAACACTCTATACATTCTGTTTAACATGAAAACTACTTTCAATTCCATCTGAAATAGATTAAAATCACTAATATTTCTCAGTTACTTAATATTGAATTATGTATTTTATTTTTAACGCTGCTAAGAAAAAGATGTAATATTTCCATTTTTAACCACAGGAAATAAACATCACAAAAAACAAACATTTTATTACAATTCACTATTTTTTCATGCTGTCAAAGCAGTATCCCCACTATACCTTTATCTACAATATGATCCAGACCACCCAGAAGTCGCAGTTCTTCTTTAAACCAGTCCCCAGCTCGCTTTGAGGTGAGAGACAGTAATGTCTCCATTGCCAAATGCCCAGTCTGAAAGAGAGAGGTTCTGGAGTTAGTGAAACCATCAAATGCAGCTGCAGCAAATATACCAAGCCATACAAATACACGTCACAGGAAAACCACAAAAACGAAAGTACAGACTCTGAGAAGCACCACCAGAGGGAGCAAGAACAGACTGGAAAATATGCATATCTTTAAAAAATGACAATGCTGATAAAAAAGATGCTTGGCGTTTTCAAATTTTCTTTATTTTATTAATAGCTTAGAAAACCCAAGCAGACTCCTGTCATCTTTTTCTCTTGTTATCAAAATAAATAAGTGGCAGAAGTAAATGGATAAATCAGCCAGGCAGTAAAAAAAATTAAGATAATCCCCAGTGAACACAGCTTCTCAATCTCTCAGATGCATGGGCTTTGCTGCTCACAGATCACATTTGCTTCCAATGTAGGTATCTTGTGATTTTAACTTTAAACCTACAGAATAAAGCAATTAAACTGAACAACTGCAGGAAAACTTATTCTATTTACTGATTTGCTTTTTTGGAAAAAAGGAGGAACACATATATAAATTCAGCAATAGTAAAGGTAAGTTCACTCCCTGCAAATGGAAGTAGAACAGTACTCAACAGGCTTGAGCAAACACTCCATTGTCTCAGTATGAGCCCTCCCCCCACTCCCCAGCATCTCCAGCTGCCTTTCTTGCTTTCAAAATACTTGATTTCCAAGGAGGAAAAGAAAGTTGAAGATCAGATAAAGAAGAGTTAACACCCGAAGTTGCTTCTGGGTTGTAGGAGCAAGTCCTGCAGCACACTGTTACTATGTCTGTAAAAGTAACAGCATTCCTCCAGGGCAAATGGAAGAATCCTTGGGTGAGCAAAGGGTTGAGAGGATCAAGAGAACACAAGTAGAAGCAAATCTACAGCAGGTCAGTTAACTTCTTAAATACCTACACCACAAAAGCTCAAAGGCCACACAATATTTAAAACACAGTGATTAGTTTTCTGTCATAGGGCAACAGGACTTGAAATAACCCTAAAAGAATGTAATCTTTGTACACACTTAATAAGGATGCAAATTTTCTCCTTTTTTTAATAAAAGCAATGAAACCTCATAACCCTTTTGCTTTTGACTAAAATAATCCATTACATTCAAATTTTTTGTCAATTACTCCAAAAATTTAACACCAAAGGCCCAAAACATGGTTGCCTTAACATTTCAGTCTTATGCTGAGAGTGAAAACCTGACTAAGCTCTTTCACCACCAGAAAACAGAAGTCACTCCTGAAGGCTTTTGTTCTGATGCAACAGTGAGGAGGCAGCTGCAAAAGCAGGAGCTGCAGGGGGCTGTGCTCACTGCCAGGTGAGGGCTGTTTGCTGACCTGAAGGTCAGGTTCTTCAGGTTTATCTTCTTTTAAAGCAGCACAGCCACACTGGAACAAACTCAACCTGCACAAACCTCCTTCTTGGTTTCTGGGTTTATATTTTTAACATAAATAGCCATCAAAAATCCAGAATCTTTGAATATTTAAAAATTAGTCCAGCCTCATTTCTAGACAGACACACAAACAATGTCGTATGTGGAAAGAGGGAGGCAAATTGATCACCTTTGCCTCATCTGTGTAAGATTCAAACAAGCCAAGGTGTGACTGGTTAGGTACAAACTGGAGGTATAAAAACATCTGCTGCAATCCTCCTGTTTCCCACTGGGTATGTCTGAGTCTGAAAAAGCACAGAGCTTTTCTTCACCCCCAGAAGATTTGCATTTTTTTTACATTTTCTGCCTGTCATTTAGTACAAAACAGAGATTACTTATTGTATCTTATGACAGGGATCTACATGAAAGCAGCTTGATCTTCAACATATGAAGTTCATTATGGTCTCAACTTACCATTGCTGCTATTTTAAACTGGAAGAGAACCTAATCATCTCATTTGGCTTGCAAATATTCTCTAAATACTACACAGTCTCCGCTTCTAGATGGTGCAGCTGGGAGGAAACCAGTTTCCATCTGTGAGGTACTACAATATTCAATGCATTTACAGCAACAGCTCAAAATAAATTTAAGAAATAGAGCTGCCTCAGGGAAAAACCCTCAAATAAAGCAGCTGAAACTGATGGCTGAGGATATTAATGCTCTTTACTCATGAACAACTTCCTCTCAAGACAGAGACCCTTTTGATATATTCTCTCCTTTTAAAATCCATGTCTAAGAAAAAACAAGAACAGAATTACAGTTCATAAAAAAGCAACAGGCTAGATCAGATTAAGAATATGAGAAAAGCTCAAGCAGGAGACAGTGGTCTTTGTGGCTGGATGCTTTAGCAATGAGGAACCTGCACCAGCTGTTCCATGCTTAATAAAGGGAGCTGTCTTACATTTTATAGTGCAAGAGATATCCTGGCACTGACAAACTCTGCTATGTGAGCTGCCTTCAGTGCCAAAACAGCACTGAAAGAAGACTCTGATTAAACCAAATCCTAGCTGATCACCACCTAGAGAACAAATTTCATTCTGTGGTGTTATTTTCAGACTGTAAACTGGAAGTGCAGAATATAATGTCATATTCTTTCTTTCTCTGCAGATTTCCAACGCCAGAAAGCTAATTCAAGCTCCCTACAAGCACCTTTCATGTCTTTGTATGAAACAAGCCTAAAAATTGAAATTTGTATTCCATTGTCACCACAACCTGATTACCAAAGTTAACAAAGATGTCATGGATATTGTCTTCCTCACCCAAAATTTAGCTCTTGCTAAAGCTACAGAACAGTGGCTCTTCATACCAATTCAGCTCTCTGTTCCATAGCCAGAATTTGGAGAGAAAACACCCCAAAGAAACTCTTCCTAAACTGACACAAAAGTCCCAAAAGCTACAGAACAAAGTGCCAGCTCAACAAGGCACATAATCTTTTAGTCTAACTGAATATGGAACACAATCCTGACTGCAGATTACTGCCAGGAGTTGGAACATTACTTGCATAGACAAAGCTCAGAAAAGCTCACTTCATAAGCAATAAATCAGAAGTGTCTCCTATTGAGTATAAACGTTACAGAAAAAGGGTATAAGCATTACAGGAAAAAAGGCAAGAACCCTAATAAGAATCTTGAAAAGAATGTATTACAGGATATCAAAAAATTAGGACCATACTAACATCAACTATACTGAAATATGGCAAAAGCAAAGACACATTACTTCTTTTTGTCATTTATGGCCACTCATCTAATCCATCTGTCAATTAATTCTTGAAACACACTCTTCCAAAAAACCTTGCAACTTAGCCTTTTTATTTTCTAAGCTAGCTTGATGATAGCATCCAATTTCTTTTTAACAGAACTAAACAGAACCAGCTCATTATGCTACAGATGAAAGTCTTTTCATAAAGATCAAGTCTGTTTGAGAAAGGAAGATAAAAAATTCATCCACATTCATGGTAAGCAACAGAACTGCCACCACACTTTGGGTACGGAAAAATCAGCTTCTGCAGGACAGGTTTTTTTTTAAATGTCAAAACCTGCACAACAGTCTTAATTTAGCACACAATACTCTTCCTCCCATACACAAACCCCTGTTTGTGAAAGTACTTATAAAACTTTGGCAAAGGAAAGGATTCAATCTAAGTGTGGGCTTCAAACACACCGTTATTTAGTGCTACTTGTTTGCAACTCCTCCTTTTAACTAGCTACCCTTACCGGGGCAAACAGAAACATCCCAACTTTATCCTACCAACAACTTTTGGAAAAGGAAATTTCAAATTTGAAGAAAACACTTGCCATGCAGTCAGGTATACATAAAAGGTATGAAACAGCAGGAATCCTCTGCTGGGGATGTGAAATGAAGGATGATGCTTGCAAGTTCCATTTTATTAAGCATTCCACAACTGTGAAGGCTTTCCAATAAAAGCATGTTACCCACCGTGATGTTTTCGAGATCAAGATGTTTGTTGTGAACAGTCTCACACAGTCTCCGAATTTTTTCCTTAATTTTATTCATGTCTTTTTCATTCAGCAGCTTGGCAGATGAAGCATCTTGTTCCAATTCTAGAAGCCGTATCATCAGGTCTAGACTAGCTCTGTCTAAATCCATGTTCAAGCGATCTCTACTAAGGATGTACATTAGAGCTGCTGTACAAAGGGACAAATTCTTGGGTTGGGAGAGAAAAAAAAAAAACCAGTTAGCTTTTACTAATCATTTTAGGCAGACCTTTCATTATTTTTAATAAACAAGTTGAAGATTCATAAAAGAAAATGCCTGACAGGCCCCAGTCCTAGCACTTGCATGAGCACCCACTGTTGAATGGAGATTCCTTCTGGCAAGTTACTAATGCATTCTCCTGACAAATAAAACTGAGACATAAAGCACCCAATATATTTACAAAGCCCTAGTAGAAAAGCAGGGATTTCTACTTTCTAGAGACTCAGTGCTGCAGACAGAGTACGAAATATTAACTCCAGTAACACACTATTAGAGAAGAGATACATGGCAGGGGAACAAAGCGAAACAGCTCAGGGTACATGGCAAGGTAAGTGAACATTCTGGTTTGAGGGGATGAACTGGTGACAGCACCAGAAAATCCAGAGATCATGGGGACACTGTCTGCAGAGAGGGAGTGCCTGGGGACATAAATTCTGATTCTGCCAAATGGGTCTGTCAGTTAATAGTTTATCCAAACTTTTCCAGCATAAACACATTTTCTTTCCATGGGAATTCTGCTTTTCAGAAGTAGCCAGAGTGCAAACCAACTTCCCCTGTCCATCCCCATCAGTCCTTAACGTGAATGTTATGAACTTGACCACCCATATCTTACACAGAATTGGTGTAGAGGCACATCTGACTGGCTAAAGAATACTTGATTCTTTTTGAAGAAGGAATTAAATTCTACCTTCATGAGGCTCCAGAAAAGCCAAGGCAGAAAATGACTGTCAGGAAGGGACAGACAGCAGTGAAGCAAAGCCATCCATCCCTGGTGGCACACATCCATCCCACACTTGCACTGAGAGCACTGAGCTCCAAGTTACAGGAAAGAGGAGAAATGTTCACTGGGAACAGAGATGTGCTGGGCACAAAACTGTCAGAAACCCCTGTCAATAACTGGAGGAGTTGAGAGCTGGGGGGTGTGTGGGGCATGTGTGTTCCTTCTGAGTTCAACCCTCAGGAGTCAACATGCTGCATGCATCCATCACAACTGCTTCTGTATAAGATAAATTAAACATGGAAACAAACTAATTCTGGAATATAAATGTTGTACAGCTCAACAGGAAAGAGCAGAACCCTGTGTCATAGCAGATTAACATCTTGTTTAGAGTTCAGCCAACCACCAAAGCAATCATTATCTACTCTGTTTATTTTAGAAGTAAGTAATAATCATAGCTGGTCATACTAAGCAGTATCAGCATTTCCAAGACAGGATTAGCCAGCTGACAGTCTATCAAAAGATGTCAAAACTCCTTCCTGTCTGAGTTAGGAAATCCTCAGGTGAATAAAGACTTTAATCTGACCAACTACCAAAGACGCACTGGAACTACTGAAGGAAGGAAGCAAGAGTTTCCAAATCTCCATCTTTCATGAATACATGAAGACAGGGTTGTTAAAAAAACCCCACAACTCTCAGTTGTGAGCATCACCACCCAGCCTTTTATCACTACTTCATCCTTGCCAGATGTAAGGCAGAAGGCATCTATGTGACCTGTCTGCAGAAGGTATACATTGTTTACGTTTGATTTACAATAACTTTTTCCCATCAGCCTTGCAATTTTATTGTTTTAATCACAGAAATTGTTTACTCTTCATTTACTTGCAGCTGGCTTAAACTGTACATGTCAGGTTTCTTGAAGAACTGGGCTCTTCCAGAATGGCAGTGATTAAAACAGGACACAGGAATGCACACATTCCAGAGGAACCAAAGGTCAGCTAATTATTGTTCAGCCAATGTGGGAGTGCAACATCTATGAAGAACTGTATTTTAATGACCAGCATTATCTAGGTGAGTTTCCTGGTTAAAAAAAAAATGCTGAAGGTCCCAAGAGAGTTTTATCAACTACAAAGTATGCAGCAGTTCACAGAGGGAAAGTGCTGAATTTATAATCTGGGCTGCCATTGTTATTTATTTCAAGAAGTCAAAAACTGTTCTTAGATCCTTACTCAGAAATGCTTTATAGATACTCCAAAGTCTGGTAAGGGCAATCACACTCACTCTAAGCATCTGTACTAAGCCCTTGCCTGTTCCAGGTTCCCTTCTTTTCAACCCAACCAGCTTTCCATTACGAAGGGAGTAATGGTTCTTTTTCCTTCTGCATCAGCTCTGCCAACACTTCCCTTCAGACTGGCCACCCAGGTTTCAAGACACTCAAATGTGATCAGATCACCAAGACACAATGCAGGAGGTTTAAGGCAGCTGAGAAAGCGAAAAGGCTGGACTGGCTCTGGGAAACAAGAGCCACGTTGCTGCCACAGCACATACACAGCAGAGATTCAGGCCAGTAAGCCTCCAATCCAAATGCTGATGTGCAGCAGGAAAATATTGATGATATAAAGTAAGGATCTCAAATGTGAATGGTGCTTACAGCATGGAACAAACCTGCTTTAGCTTCATACCAGTGGATAAGGGTTTTGGAAAGCTGGTTTCTCCTAGTCCCTATAGTCATCATCTTGAATAAAATAATTCTACATTTTGCTCTGATTTTCTCTAAGTGTTTTAATTAACCACACTCACTGAAAGCTATCTCATGCCCTACCATACACACAATTCTGAGTTCGGAAGGAGGGGAAAATTGTTGTTACAACTCATATTTGATCAGTATTCTAAAAGAAAAAAAACCCCAACCAAAGAACCAAATCAATCCTTCCAAATGCCATCCTTCTGGACTGCAGTAGAAGAGTGATTTTTTTCAGATGAGCTTTCCCCATCTCATTCTACTCCTCAAGATGCATAAAACACATTCTTCCAAATAAAAGCAGAGAAGAAAGAAAGTACAATAAATAAAACTTGCTCTAGACATAAATTTCATGGCGTATCTAACTATGGGTTTGCACTCCATACTTCTCCAGAATTCAGGAAAACATCCTAGTTTGAACATACACCCCAGAAATGGCAGACCACTTACACCCACTCTCATCCTTGTCTTCTCTTGCTTGTTCTATTTATACTCCAGCTTGTGGGAACAGATGGTTATTTGCTAGGGTTCAGCACTACATATAATGCACTTTTATCTTTTTTTAAGTTATTCTCATGCTGAAGACATTATAAAACCACGTTTCTGGGCTTAACTACTGACAGCTATAATGGAAATATAGTTTTAAAAATTAATAACGCTTCAAAATCTTGACAGAGCAGCACTGAAGAAACAAAGTCAATTAAAAACTTATGCTTAAACACAAGTCTACAAGAAAAATTTGGTGGAACAAGTAATTTTCATGTTGTTATTTTTGGGCAAAGCTCTGTAAGATAGCTGGCATTTTGTTTTCCTGATGGTTCAAGAAATGCCAACTGCCAGTATGCAACTGCTACTTTATACTCCTTATGGAAATGTTAAGAGTCCCCTGTACACTCAGTCTATTCTATTGCATTAGAACAATGAATGCAGTAGAAGTTCGTTTTGTTTCCATTAACAGTATTATTGTGGCAGTTTTCCCATCTTCAAAATACTTTAGGAAAATATTAACCAAATAACTGTGCAATTTTAGCTCAGTTCTTATTTATCTTACAGGGATTTGAGCCATGCATGCAAAGCTGAGTGTGATTTATTGTTCTTCAGTTACTTTGAACTAAGATTTAGTGGAGAAATTTCTATTCATTTAGAAAAAAAGAAAAGTATCAGTGAAATAATTAGTGAATGAGAGGGTAGTATAGACAGACAGTGAGCTTATCCAGAAATGTTAGTGTTGAAGCACATACTGTCAGCAATTAGGGCATACCCATTACCATTTATCAAGAGTAGTTTGATAAATCAGTAATTTCACAATACTGTAAAGCCTGTACCAAGAATGTACTGTAACGATATTCAAACATTAACTATCAATTTTTTTCTTTGACAAAAGGGAGCATTGCATCAAATATACTGAAAATAGTGAATATAATCAATGCTTTTTGTTACTGCAGACTAATAATAGCATGCAATTTCCTTTTCAACTGCATGTGCTAGTTCTTTTGAAAATGAAGGAATAATGGTAACTGTTAAAAGACAGCCAAAAATATACCCAAGCAAGCTTGTACATTTTCCAGGGAACTGTAGCTGTCCTCTGCTGATCTCCTGCAACTCAGTGGTGGCAACTGTCCTAAATAGAGTGACTGTACTTCATTTATTTCTAGTATCACTTGGCACTATTTTGACAACTCACAAAATAATGAACTCATTGAACCTGGTGCCTATGTTTTACAATTAGCCATTGCTAATTTTTGACGAAGATGGAAAATAAGCTATTATTCTAAAACAGTTACTTAAACTACAGCTTTTTTCCCCCCACCCACGGTAAGATGTCAAATACCATCTCTGAAATGTCTATTTCTGGGGGTGCAAAGATGCATTCTGCATTGTATTCCATTCTTCTTAGAGCTATTACAGAAAATTATAAACCTGACTGATATACATAGCTACTAACCATTTCAAGTAAAATCTCATTTTTCCAGCTTTTGTAAAAATATCTCAAGGGATACCCCACAGAGGTAATGTTGATAAGAAGGAAAACCAAACTGCTTCAGTTTAACTCTCAGGTCATGTTACCATAAATAGGTGAAACTTACCTTTCCTAGAATCCAACAGAACATTATATATGTTCAGGGAATCCTAAAACTGCAATTACAGCAGTGCTCAAGGAGACAAGCACAAGACAGGAAAAAACCCCTACAACAGCTACAGAAGAGGTGGTAATTCCCATACAGGCAAGTATATATATACAGGCAAGTCTGGAGACAAGCACTGAGAGCCACCTCTAAATATAAGGAAGAAGGATTCCTTTCAAATGTATTTGGAAGAATTTAAAATACAACAGTAAAACTCTGTAAAAGCTTAAGAGAATAAGTAAAATAGCAATCCAAAAGCACAGTCCAGTTTTACAAAATCCCTAGCTTTTTAAAAAAAAAATTTCCAAACCCAGAAGCATATAAACAATGGAATAAGGAATTTGTTAGTGGAACACTAACTAATTTTTTATGCTACTAATGAGTGCTCCCTAAAATGGAGCCACTGATCCCAGAGGTACCATTAGATAGACTATACTATATCTATAAATATATATACATATACACACACCAGTACACAATAAACTGGATGCCTGACCTTGATCAAAACCCCCACCCAGCAGAACAGGTATCACCAAACTCCAATGAAATGCACAAAGTATCCATACCTGATGGTGCTGGGAATCATCCAGTGTTTTGAACACCATGGCTACCATCCCGTGTGCTCGCAGATGCATTCGGAAGCTGGGCATGGCACACTTGGTCGCCAAGCTGATTACACTGGAGAGAATTAGCTGGGTTAGAACAACTGAAATAACCTCACTTAACAAGAACAGCAGATAATTAAGTCTTCAACACAAGACTGACCATGTGCCTCAGGCCTTGGTAAACTGTTGGAATGTTTCTTCTAAGTTGTCTAAGGCAGGTTTGCAACTGGTGAACAGTGACTGGTGAGCGGTGTTTTATTCAAGTTGCTTATCAGCAACAAACTATGCCTGCTTTACTTTAAGCTTGGCTAAAACCAGGATTTTAAAGGGCAGCCTGAATTTGTGTTTTAAAAAAAATAGCTGAATATTTCCAGTAGTTAAATTGAAAGTAAAGTGCCATGGATTAAGCATGAAGCTCTGATTCAGACATGGGAGAGCTCATTATGGACCAAGATATTATGAGAAATCGTAAATGTGAGCTTCCGTTGCTATCTAATGCTTATCTAATTAACTGACCAGTGTCATTTATGCCCAACATTACTTATCCATAAAACCTCTTCTTATATTTATTGTTGCATTTATAATTGGTGGAAACACTATAGATTTCAGAAAAGATCTGACAAATGTATCAGTAATCACTGACCAGCATAAGTTTATTTTAAAAATGGCATTTTTCCCTGAGCTTTCTCAGTAAGCTGCCTGCCATTTCTAGCACAGTGCAACATAACAACTGCTAAAAATACATTGCTTTTAAATGTGCACTAATGTGGGAGTGATTCTGCAATCAAGTCTTCCATGACTGCTGAGGAACCTGCCTCTAAGAAATCCACACAGTAATGTGTTTAAAAGAACAAGGGGTCTTTCTGTCTCCAATCACAACAGCACCAGTTAGAGCTTACCGACCTGTTTGAGTTTCTTACGTCTACTCCTATCCTTACACATTGATTTCCTTTGCAAAACCACTTTTCTTTTAATGTGTTAACTGAAAGAAAAGATTTTTTGTTGTGCTTATAGAAGTTACATTCCATTTTATAAATTTGTGAAGAATTAGTTTAAAATCTGATTAATTTTGCCACATGAGCAAATAAGGAGCAGTTGTATGAAAACTATTCCTAAACTGTCATTATAGTATTAATTTATTCTTATCATAGTGTATAAACAAACTGGTGATGAGTTCTCATACTTATATTCCAGCAACAACATTCATTGCTAATTTCTGAGGAACAAATAAACTTTAAAGTAGCTGTCTTAGAGGAATAGAAAGCTTTTTCTCAGCCACAGTCAAATCACAAAGCACTGACATCACCTCTCTCTATGAATTCAAGCTTTTCTTTCTCTACTATTTTAGTCTAACTGAACAGAAAGGAAAATTTGGGTATATAAAAATATTATTGCATGGTTATTTTATTTAACATTATTACAATTACTTTCATGTCCAGGCAATTGACACTGGTATCAAGTCACAAACTTTTTCAAAGTAAGGTTAACATTTTTGATGGCAACTTCACAATAATGTGTAACTTGAATATGAAGAGTAGGCCAAGACCAGTTAAGGAACCTCCCAATTAATATTGAGGCTTCAGTCCTTTTAGTGGCTGCCAGTTTTGTTATTTCTCAATAGAAGATAAAGAACAAGCAGCTGAAGTTGAATAACATTTCACTATTACCTCAGTTCTAGATTTTCATCAAACTCTGCAGTCTCAGGGATTTTACTTTAGAATTGAATTTGCATTAAAAAAAGAACAGATATCACACACAAGATGCACTACATGAACAAATTATAAGAAGGTTTTTTTTTGATTTACAGCAAGGATAACAAGTGTGTCAAAGATGTCTCTTACTGTACAATTTATTATTTCATCTTCATAGCCATACTGCTTATGATTATTCAAAATATACAATCTTAATTATTATGTTCAAATTTTACACTTCGTGGCAGAAGTGCCAGGTAAATGTCCATGAAATTTTAAGGCACGGTCCCTTCTCTGATGCATATTTAATTCAGTATCTCTTTCAAACACAGGTTCCATGTTTTGTGTTAGATGTCTTACCTAAGGCAACGTGTGTTTAGGGGCTGATTGCTCTTCAATCCACTTAGCAAGTACTCAATATCATCTGTGAACTCTTGATTTTCACCAAATTCCACTACATCATTGAAGTGCTTTACATGCTGAACAACAGTGTATAACTGGAAAAGACAAATATTTTGACCAAGTAAGTTCTCTTGGGATTGATAATAATCTTAACAAGTACAGTTTAAAAATCTATTCAGTTTTAAGTGCAAGGAAACATTAAGATGTTAATAAAGGCCATTCAAAATATTATTTTTAATAGGAAAGCCAAATTGTGTTTTGACACTGTTCCTTCAGTAGTTAGGATTACTAGTAATTCTTTATCTTAAAAATTTTTTAAGAATACTTACTTCTTTGTCTTCTTTCCTACATTTCAATGCAGTTACTATCTCTTGATAGGGCTGAGTAGGTATTGTCACAGTTTTTATCACTTTGGGAGGTGGTGCAGGAGCCTTAAAAACTCCATCATCTTTATGAATTGCCTCCTTTGAAGATAGCCTTACCTATTAATAAGAAAGTGCTAAAATGGGCAGATGTTTTGAGCATGAAAACATACACTAAATACATCAGGAAACAGTACAGGTGTGCAATTGTCAAACTCACATTTTGGGACTATTTAGTCCTTGCCTTGCACTACCAAGATGTACGTATTTAAGCTGTGTGACAATGTGTCTACTCTTAAATAAAATAAAAAAACCCAAAACATTTCCAAGTATCAGGAAAGCTCCAGTGGAATTCTGAAACTAAAACCAGTGGAAGAATAAAATGTCCTTTATATTGGTTCCTCAAGCTTCAGGATAAGTAAACCAACCAAATGCAGTGCTTATTTGGTGCTCCTTGAAGTCTCTCACCCCTGTGCACTCCCAGGCTGGTTGCACTACGAAGCCCTGAGGAAGCAGCTGGCCCTGGATGGGAGCAGAGCCCTGAGCCAGCCCAGCCTCAGCCCAGCCTGGCCTGCAGAGCTCTGTGCCAGCTGCTCTGGCCCTGCCTGCCACAGGACACTGCACTGCTGTCCAACCCTCCAGCCTCACACTCCAAACTCCACCTGGCCTGCAGCAGGAGAATACCAGCGCCCATTGTGCAGCAGCACAACAAAAACCACACAGAGCCTGGAGAGGAACAGAGCAGCCCTCAAACCAGGTAGAAGACACTCTCAGTATTCTCTTATTTGTGCTGTTAAATATTTTAGGAGCACATCATAGCATAAAATACAGCAGAACCTGTTCTACAGGGAGGAGAGAACTTGATGTTAGGTCTAGAATAACTACTGACAGGTTTCCAGACAACTCCAGCAAGTATTACAGGTTTCTCCTCTACTTACTTGGCTGTATTAGTTTGAGGCTACTACAAGCTAAAGTGCAGCTTTATCTTCAGATTACTTCTTTGGCACAAAATCTAATATGAACACAAACTACAGCAAACAAGGCATATGGAAAAAGACCTCCAAATGCCAAATTCTAAATGTACAAGTGCCAATTCCAATGGGCATTTACTCACCCTCAATCTCTCAGTAACATCATGTACTTAGCTTCCTTACACAGGAAAATGAGAATATTTTAAAAGTGTGGCTGAAAAAATAAAATTAACATGCAGGCATAGAAGATGCATGACCTGTTACTCCAGGGGAGAGCTGGAGAGAAAGCTTTCTTGTGCACTGTACACTGACAGACAAAATTAAAATAAAAGCCAAAAGAAGCTGCTATATTACTGAAGTATTCTTTACATTCTGCCTCTATCAGGGTGGCATTTCAGTATTCACTCACTTAAGCACCAGTGGTGAAATGGTAGATAAACCATCCTGAAAAACCGGTTTCAAGCACATACTGAAGCACTGATCTTATCAGTCTGTGAACACAGGAGAGCCACTGAAGGATCTCATCCAAGTCTTGGTTAATGGCTGCCCCTTCAAAGCAAACTCCAAGGGCACTTGGAGAGGCCCTAAGAGAGTACTTGGCATAAGCAGTTTGCATGCTGGGAGTTTCTCACCATAAACCTGAGACAGACTTCTCCCACCCTTCAGGTGAGAAATTTCTACAGAAATTAAAGAGGCAGGATCATATGTGCAGGAACTACCACTGAACATTTGGCTCAAGGCTCATTCACCTTGTCACTTTGAAGTATTACACACATGTAAATCATGGTTAAAAACCATGTCTGAAGCAACTTCAGATGTACATCATAACATGAGCAGCACATACAAATTCCCCTCAGTGGTTTGTTCAGGCAAACCTCTACCACATTCCTGAATTAATATTCTGATGGTTTCAGATACAAAGTGGAAGTCTGACAGAAGACAAAAGTGACTGTCTGAATGAATGAAACAGACATTTCCCAAGCTTGAAAAAGCCATATCCAAAGTCTGTCTGACAAGACTCACACAAAATCTGCCCTTAAGTCAGCTATCAGAGTACTTCACAAAAAGCAGCACCAAGAGATTCAGCAAGCAATAAAACCTTCACTTCAAAGGTACATAATTTAAATTGAGAAAGGGGTTTAGTAAAAACCCAGGGCTGAAATTCCTATTTTCTCCTCAGACTCTAGTGGAAATGGCTGTTTTCAACTCAGTTATCTGCATTTTCCAGGCAGTGCAGTTAACATCCAAAGAAGGCTGTTCAGAATACTGTGAGGAGGCAACCAGAAACAAGCACAAATCAAAGAGGAAGTACCAGAACACCACAAACAGGGGAAGAATTTAAAAAAAAAAGGAAGGAAAAAACAACAGCAACAAAAAAAAAAAAAAAAAAAAAAAAAAAAAAAAAGAGAAAAACCAAACCAACAAACAAACAAAATCAAAAGAAAAAAGAAAGAAAAATAAACAACTAAAAACTGGTGACAATAACACAAGCTGAAGACTTATCACTGCAAAAATATCTACTTTCTTATTTTCTGTTCTCAGGCCAGTACTATCAGCAAGGCACCAAATGAAATTACATTTATTGACAATGTACAGTGCTCTCTTAGAATAATCAGTAACAATTTCTGCAATATAAGCTGAAGACCCTGGATTCCCAGAGTCTCAAAAGAGTTAAAAACCCATTTACTTTGAATCTCAAAACAACCACTTACTTTTGGACAAACAACTTCAAGAGCTGTTTTCACCCCTAGTGTATTTTTGATATCCAAAATGTTGGTATTAGCATTTCTGACTGTACACAGAAAATGGTGTTTCTTTCATAGTATCTAAAGACTCAAGTCAGTCATCAGCACTACTCCATTAGAAAGGAAAGATAAATGATAAGGCTCTTTTTAAGTTTTTTTCTCTTTTCATCAGCAATTTGCTGACTTCATTACTAAATGAAGTCAGCAAATTCATTCACAGTCAGCTGTGTTCATTAGTAAATTAATCCTGGGAGTTCTCTCAGAAAATGGAATGGAGTCCATTGTTAGAAAGTTTAACTTCAGCACTGGGGAACATAACTTAAAAGTATTTTTTGTAACTATATTGAAGCTATATGAAAGATCCTATTCTACAGAACTTCCACTAACAATTTCCTTTCTATAAAATTCCAGTGGCTCACATCACAAAGTGGACCTCATTCTGAATTTCTGTGACATTACCAGATAGCAAGAACTTGGGTTTAAAGGAAAAAAAAAAAATCAGTGAATCTGGAAAGGAGATTTAGTAAACTTGAGAAAAAACCCAAAAGTCTACTTACTGGGACACTGGGAGTTTTCAAAGCTGGTGGTGCTGGCAGAGCCTCTGATTCTGGCTGGTTCCAGTGTCTAGCATTATACACTGCTTTTGTGGGGACTAAAAGATAAAAATAAAAGTTATTTCTTAAGTCAATTACCAGTAGTCACTCTACACTTCAAAATCACTGTAGCCATACTGTAAGCCAAACCAGGAAAAGAAGCCTCAATTTTCCCTGCTGAATTCCCAGCACCCCAAGTTCTCAATATCACATGTACTGGAAAATCAGAGGGACTTTGAAGCCTCTGATAGTTTTAAAGACATATGGATCCACTCAAATGGCAAAAGACATGATATGTATGTATTTAAAGATTTTTTCAGTTGTCTGATCTCAAACTTATTCAAAGGCAAAAGGTCTGCAACCTTCCTGTAGACAAAAACTGACAGCTCAGGGAAAAAAACATGTTAGCAAACACCATGTCAGTAGAAACATGACTGGTTCAGAAACAAAAAAGCAGAACTCATATAGACTTCGATGCTAGGAGGAAGAAAAACACTCAAACGAAATGCCTTAATCTATATTAATAAATTAAGAAGTCTTTTTTTAGTCTTGCTCAAAAATGTGTCAAGGCAAATCAAAATGCATCAAAATTTACTGTCCTTGAATTTTTGGGAAACATAACATACTCCTTAGAGGAAGCAAAGACAGAATTCTATTTCTAGCATTCACATTTACCAACCTACTTGCACGATATTGTTCTAGACTAATACAGCATTACAATTTTCACCATTTCCCACCATGCCATGCATCAAGTAAGCTGAGTTAAGTACCTGCTTCCTCACAGCAGTTACACAGCACTTTGAATGTGAAAAAAGAATTTCAAATAAACATTTTCTGTCAAAATATGAAGTATTAACTATTTAACCAAAATACAGTTCAAGCCCAGAGGGGCTACATGTGGCAAGCCTTAGGAGCAGCCAGGGACTGAGCACCACTCCACACAGTGCAACAAGGTTCTAGCATGCCAAAAGCTAGAAAGCCAATTCTTTAAATCAAGGGTTTCTGTATCATTGCAGAGTAAAACCATACTGGGCTGCATCCTTCCATTCTTCACAAGACAAAGCCCTACTGAACAGAATTTCAAGCAATATTAGCAGGATTAAAGTCTCAGCTATGGGTTTTCAGAGCCCAAAAGCACTAAACCATTCCAGTCTCCAGACAAGAGAAAAGCCTCTTTCCCCCCTTGAGAGTACTTTTTTGTGTGGTCATGAGAAACTTGGACTGTAAAATTATGTTCCTAAAGCAGTGCTCATGTACCATTCATCAACATGTATACAGTGGTTATTATCTTAAGTTTCATCAGTCTTGCAAGGAAGCTCTTTTAGACAATATCTGTTCAGCTGAAAAAGTTTAACTGAGAACCCAGTTTCGTGTTCAGGATACTTCAGTTACAAGAGGACATCTGGGCCCACAAATAGGAATAAAGTGTCATATGGATCCTTATTTGAAAAAAGCTTAGAAAATGGTCCAGATGTTAACTCTCTTTTCTCCTATACCTTTCCAAGCAGCAAATATTTATCTGGAATCTGACTCAGGGTCTGCAATGAACAAAGGAAGGGCAATATACAAACAAAGATTTTTAATTTTTTTTTTTTTTTTTTTTTAATCAAGAAAGATGCGAGTTTCACAAATATCTGCAATGGAGAAGATCCACTGAGTGTTTTTGTTTCTTGAATTGCTCACAATTGCTCCACACTTCATTTTAGTGCATATTTAAGACTGGCATGAGAGGGTGCCCTATCCTGGTATACAGAATAATTCAAGGAAGTAACACTCTGCTAAGTAACACACATGGTACAGCATTTTATAGAATCAAGACCAGTTTGGGGTGAAATTCCCTGCCTGTGCCCCACCTGTGTGCTCCTTTTCCTTCAGGCCTTCTGCTCCAGCAGGAGCCAAACACAGCCCCTGGCTGGCACAGGGGGAGCAGAGCCAGGCTGGGTTTGAGCCTGCCCTGGCAAGGCAGTAGTTGGGCCGGTCCCTTGCTGACCACACCACAGAAGCACCCACAGCCTCCTTGGCTTTTCCAAATCCAGCACCTCTGCTGTGCACACACACACAGGGCAAGGAGGCCCAGCCCACAGGAAGCACATTCAGTGCTTGGGAGGGAGTTAAAGTACACAAGCAGCTGTGGCAGTGCAACCAGAAGGGCCACACAGCGTTAGTGTGTGTTCCTCCGCAGAGAGCAACAGCTGATGCGTAGGAAAGGGTTCAGCAGGGCAAACAGATAAAAGCAAATTCCTTCTAAATACCCAGGGCTCACAGGCTTCCAAAGATGGTATGCTTTTTGTTTAACAGTCAAAAATGGGCTTTTCTTCTCCCATCTCCCTTAATTCCTTACTAAATCAAAAGCTAGGGCATCCTAAAGTGTTTTGTGACATGGCAGTTTACAACTTAACCATTACTAGTGCAATAGAGGAAAAAGGCTACATTTTACATAAGAAAACAAGCAATGCCACCAATAAATGCCTGTTCTTCTAAGAAACGAGGACATCTGCATTTAATAGCTCTCTTGTAACAGTGCCTGAAGTGCAGCTGGAAATAGTAATCCTTAAAATCTCAAATAGCTATGGAAGGTTAGTTTTAGTGACCATTCCTTGCAGGATCTTCCACTTCAAATCAGAAAAGATCTAAACAAGTGATTGGCCTGTGATTCCATACCTTCCCAGCAGTATTTCCTTAGATATACTTGCTATCTCACACTTGGTCAGTCTCACACTGCCTGCAGACAGCTGGTCCACCAGAACACACCTGCAAATATCCAACACCACTTTCCAAAGAAATATGTTCTAATCAGCTCTAACACATTAGGCAGAGACTCTGGAGCCTCTCTTACAACTCAGGTGGACTTCAACATAGCAAATACATCCCTCCTTTCCAACTAAACCTCTTAAAGCAACCTTCCCATTTTCCCTTGCAGCACAGAATCAGGATGAATTTCCAGATAAGTGCAAAGAAACTGCACCAATACTGATCAAGTAGCGAGCACTGTGTGGACTTGCTTTGGATTGCTGTGTGACAGAACTGAAGCCAGGAAAAGTATCAAAGATCAAATGAATGCTCGTGAAGAAAGACTTTTCAGAAGGGCTTGATCACAAAAGCAAAGAGGTTGGTTTGTTTGGTTTTGGGGTGTTTTTTTAAAAGGCAACTCAAATGCTTGTGATAACAAGCTTCCCTGAACAAGCAACACTGATATTTAAGCAGTAATAATTTAAGAAACTTTCCCTTAAAGAAAACCTTGCAATTATTCAAATAACACAGACCTTTCTTTAATAATTCCTTCTCTCAAAACTAACTTGGAATAGATGTAAGTGGAAGTACATCATTCCTTTGAATTCTGTGTTCTTAAG
This sequence comes from Emberiza elegans, assembly GCA_024865655.1. Taxonomy (NCBI): domain Eukaryota; kingdom Metazoa; phylum Chordata; class Aves; order Passeriformes; family Fringillidae; genus Emberiza; species Emberiza elegans. Next base: position 27,373,164 of record JALJVW010000241.1, on the reverse strand, counting down.
GCAAATAAGTTCTGCAATATTAATCAGCTGTAAGAGCTTCTGCTGAATAGCAGAGGAGTTTCCTTTTTCCGTACATCTAGAACTGACAGCTGCTCACACAGAGACACATGTCTGAAAGACTGCAAATATTCCAGGGTGGGCATAAGGCATATGGTACTGTGGGACTCTGCATGTGGTTCTGGGGGGTGAGTGCAGATACAAAACCAGGACTAATGCCAGGGATTTTATAAAATGCACAGAGCTGTCTCTTTTATAAGATCATCTCCAAATGGCATTATCTATGGGTCATGCTTAACCTCCCATTCCTGAAAGCCTCAAAGCTGAAACTTTCAAGAGCTGGCACTATGCACATACTGATGCAGCACTGTCTGCCATTCATAGATGTCAGAAGTGCAGAAAATGAGAGCCAGGGACATGAGTCACACAGAAAATACTAGCAAAACAAGGAAGAGCATCTATTTGCAGGCAAGACTGCCTTCCAAGGTAGAAGACAACGGCAAAAGAAAACTCAAGAACATTTTCAGCAGATATCCTGATGAATGAATTATTTATATCAGAAAATGCATTCAGTAACACGGTATGCCAGATGCTTGTCAAAACTACAAGTTCAAAAAAACCCCCAATAAACAAAAGATATGAGCTACCACTCTGTATTCATCATCATTAAAAGTACTATCCTGTCCTGCACGTCTCACTCTGAACAGGAAAAACGTAACAAGCATGTTATGAAGCACAGAAATATTCATAATGGATTGTATCTTTTGAAAAGGGAAAGGAATGAACATCACTCCGAGCAATGAAAAAGGAATCACACCTCAAAACAGGAAGATGGAGTATCAATTCAGCACAAGCTGAGCCATGTTAGAGAACAGAAAGAAAAAGTTAATTTGGACTTCAGAGAAGACAGCAGTTTCCAACAGCAGTTTAAAACCAGCACCAAGGTGATTTTGCAGTGTTCAAAATCTGAACTGCATCTCCATTACTTGGAGCAAAGTAGCAGATTAGTGCCAAAAAAACACTGCCATGGATCACTTAATTGTGAGGTGCTATTCCATTTAAACACAAAACACATTATGCACACACATAGCCAGACAACTAAAACTTTGTCTGACTAACAGCTTAAACAGTATTAGACAGCACACAGAGCAAGGGAAAAAAATTTCACTGAAGCTTTTTTGCATCAAACTTCTGAAGATCTGCAAAATGCTCTTTCTTCCTTAAAGCTCAGGAGGAGGCCCACAGGGCACAGTAAGATGATGTGTCCAACAGCCAAGTGAAGGATGAAAACAGAACTTAAGAAACAGGACAATCTAATAAATGAGATTCATTAACAGAAATAGCCAATGATGTTCTGTATGCTGCTTATACTGAGTGTATTCAAAGGTCAGCTCAGAAGCAGAAACCATATGGTTATGGTCACTATTTTGGCCTGAAACCTTTAATAAGTCTAATTAAAAGGGACAGGGTACAATAGTTTAGACGTATCACCACAATACTGGAAACAAAATGCTTTGCTCAAGAGAAAAGAAAAGTGTGCAGTTCAAGGAACACCCTGGCACAAGCACTTCCAGCACAAACTGCTCACAAATTTCCTGCTCTCTTGGTTGTGAAAGGCAGAGAGAGAGAAGCAGGCCAACACAGACACACATCCCCCTCCCCTCCTCCTGTAAATGCTAATGTATCAATCTACCAAGAGGAAAGCCTTACAAAAGAGTGACTGCAATGAAGTTCCAGAGGTGAGGTGTGCAGCTGAGGTGTGCATACACCCCCAGAAATGTTTCCATTTGGATCAGTAAATGGCCCAGATGTGCTCAGTTCCAGCTCTGGCGTTTCCATCACTGAGTCTGAGGATGCTGACCTGACCACTTCCCAGTGCCATCAAACTTCAGCTGCAGCTCCAGAGAGCACCTACCTCATGCCCCCTGTTACAGGCACTGCCTGCATCAGGTCAAAACAAAGCCAATTCAAAGTAAAAGCTTTGAAATGGGTCTGACAAGGACACTGGGCCCTCAACACCACTGATTTTCCCCTCAGGACATGCTCACATCCCATGGTGCAATTATTGAATGCACATCAAGTTTCAGACAGAGCTGAGTGAACCAGCCATGTTCATACAGTACACAGGAGCTGTGAAGACAATTTTGCATATTCATCTGCATATAAATCAAGCTCCCACTAGCAAATGAAAGTGGTGTATTTTAATTCCTTTGAGAACTTTTCCCATTTTAGAACTTCCTACAGGAGACCTTGTGCAATATAACATTTATCCTACACAACTATCCTGCATTGCCAATTTACTAAAACATTAAGTTAATTACTGGAACAACAAAACTGATGTGTTTTTTTTCCAGGGAATATGAGGATGCAAGAGAGAATCTAGTTTGAAAAATACTTTCATCAATCTTTGCTTCTAGCCTTAGAGCTAATACCAGTAGGGACTGGAAGTATAAAATGCCACATTTCCACCATAACATTAAACATTTTCCATTCAACTTGATTTTTCTACTTCCTGAAAAACCTAAGTATGCACAGGGGAAGAAAGGATTTCCATGCTATTTTTCATTTGTTCCTCTTGCCTCTATGAGGACTTGGCATGTTATGTTCACTTTGCACCTCTACCCTCCCCAGACAAAGCTGCTAATATTTCTGTTGACACCACCCAGAAAGGAGGCATTTCCAAGAATGCTGCTCCCACAGTTCTACCCAGCAGCTGCATATGGAGGACACTTGAGGAAGCACTTTTACCAGGTGGAAGGATCGCAGCTTGGCCTCTACCAGAACACCCTCTTCACCATGGTTTAATATGAAGGAGTGAGAAGAAAATAATTTTTCTCAGCATCAAATGATTACCTTGAAGTGAGAAGACCAAATCCTGACATTTGCTTTCAGTCCAGGATGGCTTTGAGGTGCTAAATCCCAACTCAATTCAGTAAAATTACAGCACCTACCTCACTCTTCAATTTAGGTGACTAATCCAAAAACCTGCCAGTCCTGACTAGTATCCTGCTTACTAGATTACACATTAAGAATTGGTTTTGGTCTATTTACATTAGTAATAATAATAATAATTTAAAAAGTCCCTAAATGGTAAGCACTTGGAAGTTAGTATTAAATAAATAAGCTTATAGAAGAATTTGGTTTTGCAAATGCTAGGAGAAATAATAGTGTCAATATGAGGCTTTGGTTTCTAACAAATCAGCTATTGAACAGATTTATTCTCACCTTTTATAATATTTTTAAAATTTATTTTTATTCCAGCAATATATCAAAATTGCTTACAACAGACAAGCTGATTATAACTGGCTGGCACTTAAAACAGCTCATCTTTTGTTTATGATTCCAACAAAACGTATTTGGACAAAAAAATCCCCACAAAACCACTTCAGTTCAGGACTGGGGAGCCAATCTGCCAGAAGCACCAACCAGCAAATGAAAGGAATGCACTGCAGAAGCAGCAACAGGCAGTCACAGGTTGTCAGCTCTGCCCAGCACTGTTTGTCAGCCTGCTGACAGACAGACTGGGCCTAGCACTGAACTGAGAGGTCACAGAATATTTAAATTGCCCAAATTCAGCTTGACTCCTCAATGGAGTCAAAACAGCTTATGCCAACTAACAATCCTTCCTCCTAAAAACAAGCAATTTCAACTTTCTAAATTAGGATGCAAAGAGCAGCTCAATGTGCATAGTTACCAGCAGTTTATTACCACTGAAAAAAAAAGCTTTATTACAAGTGTTCATCCTTAGGGTAGGACACACTTTAACTAAAGGTTATGCAAGATGAAGACAAGCAGCTCTTTTTAAAATGAGCCCTGGCCAGTCTACTCTGATCCTACCATTATATGTATAGAAAGGGCTATCTATGACTGATAGCAAAACTTTTCAATTATGATTCCTCTGCTGCTTTTTCAGAACTACTTATTTGAAATAAGCTATGGAAAAGTAATTAAGCAAAATCACATAGGTTTGTGCACTTAAGATAGACTAACAATCACATACTCTAAAACTTAAAAATGAAAGAACAAAGAAAAATCTTTAAAAATCTGATTTGGAGAAATGTTGATTTCGTTTGCAGGCCAGCAATTAGAAACGTTACTCGCAGGATGCCTTTGATAAACATCTGCTGCACAGTACAACACAAGCTAAGTGGAAAACTACAGACCACAGTGCAGCCTAGTTTCTGTCCCCTCCCACACACACGTCATTGTCACATTAGCCCTAAGATTACACAGCCAGCCCAGAGCAGGCACGGGTTCGTACTTCTCCAATTTCAAAATACTTTCAAAGACGAGGTATAAGCTTTTCATTTTGAACTTCTAGTTTACTTAGACCCAGCACTTGTTTCTAACTGGTATTCACAGCTCCTTCTAGTCAGCATGAAACACCAGTGGAGAAAGCTCCCATCAAACTGTAAAAGATCTCTTATATCTTTAAAACAAGTATTACAACAAATGCTAGCAGAAATAAAGGCTCACAGCTAAGTTTTTTTTTTCAGGTATTGACAGTTTCTGACAGTGCCTAACCTTATAACAGGAATATTTTATTTTCCATTATGAAATCGACCTCCTCATGGAAAAAAAAAAACTGCCTATAGGATCAGAAAGATGCATTTCAATAATGAACTAAGGACTAGTTGCAGATTAGACTGAAATCACACAGAAAAAAAAAAGAATATTTCTTCCTTGTTCAGCACTTGGTAACTGGAAATAAGTGCTCTTTACACAGTATTGATTTAACATGTCCTTCCAACTTACCTGTCGAAAGACCACACTTGGAAATCTTGCACACATTTCTGTACTTTGTTGGTACAGAAGTTATTCCTAAAACTTGACTAAAATATGAAAAGCAGTAGTTACAGGGTTACGGCTGCCTCAAGTTTTTCTCTTGGACACAAAGTTCAGCAGCAGTCTGTTGGTTAAGCCATGTCTGAATTCAGCCATGCTTTCATTCACGTATTCAACACTTCTGTCATGCCTAACCCCACTAACATCACTTGATCAAAGTGCTGCACGGAATCCTGCTAATGCTGCTGTGTTTAGTGAGCATTTCTCAGTTGCACTGTTGACTTAACCAGGTTAAGAGGACTTAATTTCTCTTCTTAGGTCCCCTCAACTGAGTAGATAGAATAGTTTAGTTTCCCAGTGAACTGGACTAAGATTTATGTTAAATGTTTCCTTTTTAGTGAGTTATTTTTATAGTAATACACAATGTTGGGAAACTGAAGGCGCAGGGAAACAGGAGGGAGCTGGTCAAGCAAAGGGAGAACAAGAGCAGCATTACCACGTGCTTCTGTAAGTATTTCTTGCCTCTTTCAGTCCTTAGAGTACATGGGGCTTGTTGGGTTTGGGACTGTGGTTTTTTTTGTTAATCCAAGAAGATCTCAGCTTTTCATGGCAAATGCAGTCCACACACTAGTGGAGGAACTTTCAAGCAATGCCATTTGAGTGTACTAAACTTTAACAGTACTTTAAAAAAGCGCTGTTACCAAAATGTTCCCAGGCACAGCAAGCAGTGAAAGCCAAATGCCATGCCACACAGTAAGGCAAGGGGGCCCCATGGCAGGCAGACACCTGTCAATTAACAGCTCAAATGCATTAACAGCTATCAGCTTGATCTAGCACATCCCAATCAAATCTGTCACTATCTCAAACCCACTGAGCCTCATGTCAGCTGCCAAAAAGGACTGCTGTGATTTTATCCCAGCTGGCAACTAAGCCCCACCCAGCTCCTTGCTTACTCACCCCCAGTGGGATGGGGGAGAATCCAAAGGGTAGAAGTGAGAAAACACAATGAAATAATGACATTTACACAGGGAAAGAAAAAGCCATGAATGCAAGCAAAACAGAACAAGGAATTCATCCACCACTTCATGTGTGCATGAAGTTTTTCAGCCATTCCCAGGAAAGCAAGGCTCCATCTGGTGTAACAGCTACTTGGGAAGACAAAAGCCATCACTCCAAAGGTGTGTTCCCCCTTCCTCCTCCTCCAGATTTTTATATTGCTGAGCACACTGTCATATGATATGGAATACCCCTTAGGTCACTGTGACCAGCTGTCCCCTCCAAACCTCCTTGTGCACCCCCAGCCTCCTGGCTGGCAGGGTGGGAGGAGGAGCAGAAAAGGTCTTGGCTCTAAGTGCTGCTCAGCAGTAACAAAAACATCCTAGCACTACCAATAGTGTTCTCAGCACAAACCCGGAACAGCCCTGTAAGAGCTCCTCTGAAGAAAATTAACTGTATTCCAGCCAAAACCAGCACAAACAGAAAACCCTGTGGTCCAGTATTCAAATGGGCCAAAGGAAACACCATGAACATCAAGTTAGTGGCAAAGAGGTTTTTCCATACCTTTTCCTGTACAAGCCAATGTGTGCACAAGAGGAAAAGAAAAATTGCACTGATGTATCCCCATTCACTGGGTACATGTGGGAAATGTGTACACACTTGCAAGCCAGACAGGTTTTCTAGGGCTAAGATTTCAACTTAGTGAAATTTAAAGACATTTCTCCTATAGCAATGTAAGAGAGTAAGAAAAAAAAAATTAAGCTAGCTTCAAGTCATTTAAAAACAATACATTTTCATAACAAAAGTGAATATTAAATTGAAATATGCCCATTTTAACTGGAGTCACAAGTCATTAAGCAATGAATTAGCCTTCACGTTAGTTTTTAGCTTGATCAGTAGTCCATGAATCACCAATGTAGACTGACCATGCACTGAGCACTTTCTTCCTCATCTTACCAATCATAAAAACACATTTCCAACTCTCAAAAAAATTTCAGTATTTTATATGCGCTAAAATTGCATTCTATAGTAGCACAGAAGCTTTATGAAATATACCCAGTGCAAAAGGTATCAACATCTAAGAAACTAATTCCAAAGGACTTGTTTCTAAAATTGACCTACTCTAAGGCATAGGGAAAAAATCCTGACAAAGCACTCATCTAATTGCAATTTCATGCTACTTTGAGAAAACATAAGACTGAGTCTGCTTCCAGTTGTGCCAACTTAAGAGAGCCAGAGGTTTTTTTTCTGTTACACCTCCTCTGTCTCCTTCATGCAGGTCCTTAAGTCTTCCCACATGCCTCAGGAGCCCTGAAGAGCAGTAACAGAAAGATTAGAGTTTCTGCCCCCCTCCCAGGCCCCTCAAGCTGAAAGGCTCCCATACCTTTTAACTATGATTTGCTACTCTATCTAAATTCTTACCTTGAAATATTCAAAGGTAATCAGTATTCACTATGTCTAGGTCGGCTTCCTATGGCCACAGGCAGAACTAGGATCAGCACTGAGCTGCAGATCACTCCTACATTCTGAGTTTAAAAGTAGAGGGGCCATCCCAGAAAATGTGCTGTTCAGAGGACTTGGTGGTCCCTAGTGACATGCTGGACAACACAAACACTGAACTGACACAAAACACTAAGTATACTCATTAATTTTTAGGGCTGATAGATCAAAAGGTTAAGTTTGGGGATGGTCTAGCCCTCCTTATCTTAGACTTTTAAGTTGGCTTTTTTGAGATTCCTATTTAGAGACAGGTATTTTGCATAAGACCACAGGAAACTGATCCAGAGTATTCCCACAAAAACTGTTTCTCTTCATTTGCTGACTCTAGCTAAAATACGTTGTGAAAGCAGCAGGAGCAAGAAATGTCAGGAAATAATTTTTATGCTGCCTATTTTCAAATCTTTAGTCTCACTAGATTTGGACCATAGCAACAAAAATTTCTTGTCTCCTCTATTGGGTTTGCCTGCTAATGGAGAATTAGTTTCATCTGTAGAAGGGAACTAAGCTCAAAGGGGCCAGCAGGTGGGTGTATCCAGAGCTCCCAAACCGACATGCTAGAGCATGAGTTACCCAACCAGTTGAATTAAAATTGTAAACAGTTGCAAACAAACTTCTGCAGATGTTACTCATGTATGCTTCACACCCATAATTTGCAACTCAAGCAATGCCAATATTTATGTACTGTAAGTACTTAATTATGTTGCTATGGAATGTAACACTCCCCCTATAATTCAGGCTCAGGATAAAGTGGTTTAATTCACTTAAAAGCATGGCTCTCTCTGGTTGAGACTTTACTCACCTATCAATGTCCTTGGCTACTGCAACCAGGCAGTGATTTCAGTCCTTACAGTAAAAGCAGTGTTTAGAACCACTGTTATACACAAAGTCAATGATGCCAGTAATATTTTATTGTACTCCAAGTTGCAAGAACTGGAGTTTAGCATTAGGAGACAATGATCAAGTTTTCAAAACTACAATCATGGGTGACAGATCTGCTGAATACAGACTGGAAAAAATACCTGAGCTTTCTGATCTGCTGAAATTTAATGACAGCACCTGCTGCTTCCTATGTAACAGAGCTTTTTTCTTGGCAGCTCAGTGTGATGCAGTGCCACAGCTCTGAAAATCACCTAACAGAAAATATTTCATACTGTATCTGCTAGCTCCTACAAGAAAAAAATAAATGGTGCTGAGACAGTGAAGTAGTTCCAGAGATTTTTTTTTTAAAGATCATTAGTTATTATCATCAGGTTAATACTTTTAGTTATTTTTTTCCATTCCCAGAATGAGAATTCCCTTAAGATACAACTAAGATAAAGAGTCTATATCTATATTTTAGGAAGATAATTATAGCAGCTCTAATTACCATCAGAACAAGCTTTACAAGCTTTTTTCATAACTCCATGGAACAGCCATATGATTAGAGAACACTGAAGTTTAAAATCTGAATCTCCATTACAGCAACATCTACGTCTAGGTCCATTCTATCACTACAGGGTCAAAAAAGCTGTTTCACTCTCAACTTTCCCACTTGAATAAAATGTATCCCCAACTGAGAATTTTCTAGAGTTGAAACCATTCTCCTTTACAGTATGATATTGCTTTAAGGCTTATTCCTTACCCCATAATTTCATGATACATAGATTCAAATTTAATTAGAACCATTTTCACATAAAATCTCAGGGATTTAAAGAATAAAAATTCAACAAGAAACACATTAAGTGCAATTACAGAATAATATCTGTGGCATTTAAATATTTAAATTTAAAAATCTTTCTGTAATTAGCAGAGCAACCACAGTTGTTTTATGCTGTTAAAATATATAACTGAAAAAGTTACAGTCAAATTTGCACTTCCTGTACTTCTGTTTCTCAGTGTACTGTAACATGTTCACTGATAAGAAGCTGAATTTTAAAAATGATTATTTAATCAGCAGAAGCTGAGGAATTTCCATCTCCAAGAAATACTAATTCAGTTGTGGAAACACCCTCCTCACTTATCTGACTTCAAACTGTGGAGGGAGGAGTTTCTCATTCTATCCAAAGTCAAAGCAACAAGTGACAGGACCTACTGGTCACGTATCCTCCCACATGAAAATACTCCCCAGCACATTTGGAGAGCTAAACCAAATCTGTCATCCTTTCCCCACCCACAAATCCTTTTTTTAATGAAAAATTGATATATAACAACACAGCTGGGGAGATAATAAATCTTCTGGTTCTGGAAGACCAAAAAACAACAAGGCACCTTTAAAAATTACTTCAGTGACACTATCATATAGCACAAGTAATTAGTTACCTTCATGAGGAATTATTAAAATTCCTTAGAAAAAAATAATTTTAAGAACTTCTTTGAACTGATGTACTCATGAGCACATTCTGAACACACATAAAAGACAGTTTCTATAATACCATGCAACTGCCAGGTCTTGCAAAACCTCTGGAACTCCAAGGGAAAGCAGAAATACAAGCTCATTTCCCTCTTTCTCCTCCTAGAGCAGTTGGGGGTTGCAGTGATGGTGAGACAGGGACTGCTGTCATCGGGTAACACAAACAAGTTATGCAAAAAGCTCATGAGTCCTTAAGCATTGGAAATGGCAGTCCTGGGCATTAGGGTCATAAAAAGCTTTATTTAATGGAGATTACATGGATCCCCCTATTGCAAACTTTTACTGGTAGCTACACTCCATTTTTGCTGCATGCACATTTTTAAAAACCTCAAAATACTGAGTACCCATAGGGACAGATAAACCACATTTCTGTAAGATCAAGAAAATGAATAAGCTCTTTTCATGCTATGAAAGGGCAAATTCATACTGAGTATTACACAGTTGGGTAAGACTGGCATGGGATTGGAGGCTACTTTCTTTCCCAACTAAAACAAAATCTCACTATATCAAATGCTATAAATGCACTTACCCTTATAAAGACTATTACAATGCCCAATTTGAAGTTTTAAGAAAAGTTCTATCTTACTATATGATAGATATTTCTTGGAGAGCAAACGAAAGAGACCAAAAGAATGCCCCCCAAACATCAACAAATCACAAAGTAAAATACCCAGAATTTACTGATGGTTTCTTTAAAAAATATCTCCAAGGAATGCCACATTACAAGTCTGGTTCTCCATAGCAGTAATGTGAACCTGAAAAGTGAACCTTCCAGTAATAAATGCAAAAGTATTGCACTTGAATGTTTCACTTTTCCAGAAATAATATTAAAGGCCAACATATGATCTGAAAATGCCCTGCTGCATATCTAAGAAGAAATATCAATACTGAGGAGTTCAGTAAAATAAGAACTTTGTGTTGGTCTCAGCATTATTACTCACCCGCTTTGGCCCACTAAAAATCTTCCTGGTGTTTTCCTTAGATTTGTCACCTTGTTTATTCGTGGATTTCTTATTGCCTTCATGCACACCAGATGCATCCTCTGAAAACTCCAGATCTGTTAAAGGTAAATATAGACATGAAACAACCATTTTAAAAGCTGCTGAACTGCTAGAGCATTTCTTGCATCTGACAATTCCACATGTACAGCTTCTTACATTACATAATGAACCACCAATACTCATCAAAAAAATCAGCCTTAATGCCAAGCACAGTCCTGGGTGCAGCTCAGGCTTGCTGACTGGATGGCAGTAATACACAGAAGCATGACAAGGTGCGCAATTAAAAATGTTACAGCACCTCTTGCCCACTGGATAAGCTGCAGGCTACTGCTTCCCATCCCATACTCCTTAAATCCCAGGGCACCTTTTACATGAGCTTACTAATGGCGAGCTTACTGCTACAACCCTGAGCAGCAGACAAATAAAGCAGGAGATTGGGTTCTTCAAAACCATGAGATTAAGAGATTTATAAGAACACACTACAATTACAGAAGAGAAGAATTGATCTTGCTTCACTTCTCATGAAGGCAGCCTGTTTGTATTTGCTTATTCTGCTGTGATCAGCTCAGGAAGGAGTCAGCCAGAAGGAACTGCTGACATGGCCTTTCAATAGATCTGATACTTGCATTACCTCTGACTCCAGTACCCCATCCTGGACTGTAACTGCAACTCACTCACCAAATCCAATTTTCGTCCTTAGTTTTTTGTTTTGTTTTTTAAACTTGGGTTGCTTTATTTGAAGCACTATCCCTTGGAGACAAAGGAAGAGGTTTACTTGGCACAAACCAGAAGCTATCACAAATTTCAAGATGGAAATAAAGACAGGCACAGAGAGGCAGTGTTTCATCTGACAATCTGTTTAGAAAACCAATCTATTCCTGAAAAGCTGCTGCTGTTTGAAAAGTGCACTGCAAGAACACAAGCAGGTAGGATGGGTTACTCTAATCCCAAATACATAGGACCAGCCAAGCTGGTTAAGAAGGCAAGTAAAGGCAAAGAAGGTAACCAAATTTCTAATGGCATTCTCAAGGATACAAAACTTGTCTGAGGAATAGAACTATTCCTAAAATAAAGCTCCAAAGTTTCCCAAAATGCAGTAAATTTTAACAAGCTTGGCAGCATCAGGACTGGCAGGATGCCTGCTGCAAGGCACCTCCTGGAACCAGCCTTTCATTCTATCCCACTGGTTTTCAGTGGGGTTGTATCAGGTGAGCACAAGAGCCTACAAACACAGCATCAACAGCCCCTCTGAAAACAACTGACTTTAACAGATGTTTGATAAAATTAGTGTAACTGAGGAAAAGTACTACAGACCAATTTCCATTAACTTAAATAACACAAATCTATTTCCAAATTTATGTAAAACACAACTTAGTTCTTGCTGAAGCAAATTTAAGGAGTCAAATCAAATTGCTTTGATATATATCCTTATAAATCCTGAAATATTTCTGAAGAAGTCAGGCCCTGAATGCAGTTCTCAAAGAAATTCAAACCAAAAGAATTGGGCCCTCCTATTCAGATTAAAAGCTAAAAAGTATTTTACTTGACCACAATCAGTACAAATATGCAAGTCATTTTAGAAATACAAAATATTTCACCCACCAAATGAGAACAGCAACTTGCACCCTGTGCTAAGACTTGGACCTGTCACTGCCTTCAACAATGATTAACAATGGTCTGGGATCAACTAAACCACAATTTTAACACCTTAAATTTCCTTGTTTGAATTCTACTCCTACGTGATTCTGAACTATCCCATTTAAATGAGTTTATTTTATATTCAAAGAAACTTCTTGATAAAAAAATCTCAACTCCTACTTACAATAGGATAATTCTGCATTTTCTGATGTTGCTAGCACATCAAACACTTACTAGCTTTGTAAGATCACCTGGAATGCTTCTATTTGAGCAGTGCTTTGAAGGCCTTCTTAAAGCACTCTGCACACATTATCTTAGCAGACTAAATCTAAACTAAAGAGGGTCTGGGGGAGAAGTCTTCTGTTAACATTAACTGAGTGAGGAAAACACTGGAGTAATTTAGCAAGCAGTGACCCTACTGGAGCCTGATTTCCACTGGCTCTCTCCTGTATGGCTTTTTGGAGGGGTTTTTTGCCCCCTCACAGACAAATTGGTCATATTACCTTTTTTCTCAGTATGGGAACATGTAAGGTTTTTTCCTCTGTGTAACCATTTTTAAGGCATTTATAATCTTTAAGATAATTTGCCTCTCTTGGCTAGAATTGGAAAGATGTTCAAAGACCAACCAAGGCAACAACCACAGTAAATTTCCTGGGGAACAACAACGGAGTTTTGTTTTAGTGTCTCAGGGCAATTCTGCAGAAGGTTTTGAAGCCCAAACAGGACTCTGCCTTTGAGGACTTGGATGTAGTTTTAACTGGCTTAAAATATTTACCCAATGAAAGTGACTCAGTTTTTGAGAAGATGCAAAGGAATTAAAAAAAAAATAGGGCAAGTTGGCTCACCAGAATTGAGCTAAGTGCTAGATGCTGATATACAAAAGCTTTATTACCTAGAAAGATTATAGGAATCTCATCTTGATCACTGAAAGGAAAAATGAATCGATGACACAAAGGTTAAGCTGCATATCAGAACTGATTTACAAAGCGAAAGACTGAGCTGCAATACAGATTTCTCTTGGATACAACTCCCCATGGATTATTACACTCAAGTCAGTCACTTTCTTTCAGCATTAAAAGCTTCTCCTCACTGGAGTCATCCTGTACTCTGGCTACTGAAATGACAAAAGCAGTGTTTCAAACCTAGGAAAGTCTCACCAGTACTTTTAGCCCCTGGCATTCTGGCAGAATCCAGCTGGGAGGCTCACAAGCCAAAGGGGCCTTTGCTTCACTGGGCTGCTACACAGGAATCTGAGAGAATTTTAAATGGCAATGGCAAAATAAAAAGCAAACTTTTACCAGGAACTCAACACATCAGCAAAAATCTAAGGCTAATAAATTAAGAAGTATTTTCATTAAAAGGCATGGTAATAGCACTAGGAATTGAAAAGGTGGAGCTTTTCTCAGAGGTGCGGGTTTTATTTGCTTGGCTTTTGTTTGAGGGGTTTTTCTTGAGTTTTTAACTACTTCAGCAGAAAAGACTATCATAGAAGTGAGCAACAGAAGATGTTTTCCAATGAAAGACAATCTGACCAAAACTGAATTTATCTGTTTTGCAATTTTTCCTGCACTAACAACATTGTTCCTATAGTCTTTGCGCTTTCTTAAATTTCATTTGTCAAAACATTTAAAAATGTACTGTTAAACTAACTTTCCCTCTGTGAACTACTAGACGAGAAGGAAGTCTTTCTAATATTCCATTACAAAATCTTAGAGCTGTTTTAAATTAAGGTTATAAAATCTGTTTCATAAAAACATACCTAGATTATGGCAAGTAACCAAATCAGTATTATGGCAAAGTAAGGCTGTGACAGAAAGCATCAAAAGCATCAAGTTTCTTGAAAAACCAATTATGCCATGTACCATTTTCTATACACAAAACACCAAAATCAGTTTTAGGATTTTCCAGGGCTGAAATTCAGAGAGGCAGTCTGGCATTTTACCTGTCAACCTGGAACAGGAACACTGGATTTTTAGCTGGGCCTTTATTCATTAGAACAAAGAAAGAACAGCACACACAGAACTCAGGTAGCATTAGCACCTCTCAGTACTGTCCACCATTTCAGGACAGAGTTTTATTGTGCAAGATCTTCTGAAAGCTGTTTCTCAGGCCTGGAATCAAAGCTGGCATTTTTCATGGATGTAGAAGTCACTTTTTTCCAGTATGCAAAGATAATACCTCAGAGCAATGTCACATTTTACTGCAACTTCAGGCTTAGATTCAGAAGCTCTTGAGAAATTCTCAGGCTCAGCATCACTGTATTTAAGGACTCTTATCATGGCTGTTCTGAGCAACCATGATGCTCAAAATCTGCAAAGGTCTGAGAGAAAATAGTGTAGACTTCAGCAAGGAGCCCCACAAATTCTAGGGCACCATGAGACTCCCTATTTTCATAATCTGTACTATAGGGCATCACCCTTTCAAATTTCAGGAAAAAAACCTGCAAGTCAAATCTCACCTGCCAACAGCAGCACAAAACAAGAATCAAATGAGCTAAGGAGATGCAAAATAAAGGGGAAGCATCTCCCAGCAGAGGGACTGAGAGGTAGCTCTTACCTGAAGTGGCCAAGCGCATTAAGAACTAACAAAAGATAAATTTACATCCCTCTGTGCCATGGAAATCTATTAGGAAAATACTTCAGAGAAAACATCTGTGATACCTGGGAGTATAAAGGCCTGCTTGGTGAATGCAGTGCCAAATGCAAAGTGTGGATATTTTGAGACTTCTGAGGACAGCAGCTGAAAGGATTATTTGATGGGTCAGCATCTCAGCTGCATTAACTGTACAAGCAAATTTTTCCCTTGGAATAAATGGCTGAACAAGAAGTCATTAAAGACAGGGACTAAGAGTACTTCTTAAGGAGCCCTCTAAGATAAACCCATTTTCCAAAGAGGCTGGAACCCAAGTATCTCATCATAAGTAAATTTTATGAAAACAAATCATGTTTTTTTTTGTTTGAAAACATAATCTTCTCGTACAACATCAGTATTCATTTGTTCCTTTCAAATCCACAAAAAAAACCTAGTGGTGACATTTAGTTTGATTAAAAGGCTTACAGAAAATTCTGGTTTTAGAAACAGCTATAATTAGAACATAGAAATGAACATTTTTTTCCTCTGAAATTTTATTTCTGGATTATATTAGCAGAAGCTATTTGTAGGAAAAAAAACCCCAGCTTCTCCAACATTTCAAAAGCTAGATTGAAACCCTCTCTTCCTATCACAATGAAATACATCTGGCCAAATGTAACAACTTCAGTGAGTTCATAAAACTTCCCATGCTTCATGCTCCAAAATGGAGGACCAGAATGTTCTGTAGAACAGTGGCAGGCAGTGTTTTGAAATATTTATTCCAACACAAGTGATTCTCTGGCATTAGACTTTTTCAAAACAGAAGACCTAAAAGCAATCTTCCACCAAAGGTATTCCTTTTGTTCTTCATCAGCACACAGGACCCAACCAACCACCAAGCAAGTCTCATTTTGCAAAGGATTTTAATCACCAGAACTTGCTCAGCAGTTCTGCCATGTCCACAGTTTTACTCACATATGTGTGTGTGAGTACACGCACCCCCAATGCCCAACCTGCACAGAAGGAGATAGCTAAAAACTGAAAACAAGAGCAGAAACAAATATGCAGAGGCTCTCCCAAAGCCAGTTATCTAACTGGCACTCCATGGGTCCCCACAGCCTCTCCCTTGAGTCATGCATCCTCAGATAAGATGGAGCCTGAGAAAGGTCCAAACTGCCTACAGACACATTCAAAACCAGAAAAAGATATTTCCCATTTCTTAAGAGCTACTTAAATTTGTGCACTGAGCTCTGCAATTGTGTGCTGATCTGGAGGCTCTGTGGGAGGATACCTGCCTTCCAGGCATAGATGCTTGTGCTCAACACACCAAAAAGGTACGAATCTTCTATAGGGAAAGAAAAAACCCTCTACCTCTGGCAAGAGATCAAGGGGTATAAAGCACACTTCAAGAGATATGAAACACCACACAGGACCACAGGAGAAGTAAGTTTAGCTGCTGGATTTCAAGTGAGTTTAACTGTTAGGTTTCCAAATCAGTATTGTTGGACAAATTCCTAGGTACACTGCAAAAAGAACAAACCATTGAAGTCAATTAAAATTGAATGTCATCCATGTATTCCAAAAGAGTTCTACTGACCTGCATTAGTGCTGAGCTGGCTATCCTGGGAACAGTTTTCATTGCCATCAGAGGTTGACTGTAGTGAAGCAGATGGTACAGTTCTACTTCGTTTTTTGTTGGCCTTCCTTTCTGCTACCTGCCACTCTTCATCTTCGTCCTCGCTTTCACTTAAGTCATCAAACCCAAAGTACTTGATTTTGTAATTGGAACTCCCAGAACTTCTAGAGGCGCCTTCATCTCCCCCTCCCTCGTCTTGATCATCAAACCCAAAAAACTCTAATTTGACATCCTTCTTGGATTTGGTATTGCTTGGTCGGAACCTAGTTGTAGTTTTTGTGGTGGCCATGTCTGCCTTTTTCCTCAAGCGCCCAGCTTCGCCCAGGTCAGTGGGGGCTGCTGAGGTGAACTCATCCATGCGCTCCATGGTGTCCTGGATGGTGACATTGCAAACTGACAAGCACGATGGGTGGAGAACAGTGTAGTCTCTAGTCCGTCCAACCGTCCCTCTAAAACTGGTCCCACTACTTAAAGAAACTTTTTTTCCTGCGTTCAGCCCATCATTATTTGACTCATTGTTTGCTTTGGATAAAGACTGACTACTGCCATCCATTAGCTTGTCAAAATTTGTTGCCCCCTGCAGTTTTGCTTTGTTGGATCGACAATATGTCCTACAGTTGCTTGGCCTAGGAATAGTTTGCACAAGTTCTTCGCTAATGGCTTCCTTTGGATTTTCACTATCTTCTTTATCACACTCCTCATCCTTGCTCTTCACCTCTGAGAGATGTTCATTGTCAAAAGCTAATATATACTCTCCAGTTCTGGTGTCTTCAGTTTCATCCTCCCATTCATACAAGTGAGTTCTTAGTGGCCCCTTGGTCTGAGATGTTTCTGATGCAGAATTTGCTGGTTTTCCCACATGGGAGTCCCAAGAATGAGGTAAGTCCTTGGCTTCAGTGTTGTATCCAGAAGTGTCTGTGGTCTCAGCATTGGTTTTATTACTGTCTCCAGCATTGTCATAGATGAAATGACTGTTCCCATTATCTTCTTTCAAGTTCTGGATTTTATCTACAAGAAAAGATATATTTATTACTAAAATGGAATATTAAAAAAATAGTCATCCATGTGCGCAACTTTGGAAAGTTACAATATAACAAAACACATTCAGTGATCATTGACAAAAAATATTAGATGTCTTTATCCATCCACCTGATTTATACTTTTTACGCTCTCCAGTTTAAAGGTTTTGCTATAATAAAGTCTTCTTGTAATGCCTACCAAAAAAAAACCCCTTGAAGTGTCACCCTGAAAATATGTGCATCATGTGAATGACAGTAGTAAACCCTAAATACAACCACTTATTTACCATGGCAAATTACACATAAAAGGAGAAATTTAGCAGTGAAATTTTCTGAAGTTTGACACACAAGTGACTTACAGTGAATAACTAGAGATAAAGAACAACTACAAATTGTCTATTATGTGAAGAAATAATTTCCTTCTTGTACCCTGAATAAAACAGCAAACAACTTCAACTGTCATTTCGTTTTGCTGCTCTAAATGAAAACATTTGGACTTACAAAAGAAATATAAAAATGCAGTTCTCATCACAAATTTTAATTTTATCGCTTCTGAAATTCAGGTTTATGCAATGAATTTCTGCCTCACTGAAGAACAGCTGCTGCCAAAAGTTACTCTCACACTTCTCCAACCCACAGCCACACTTACATCCTACACGTCCAGGAGAACAAGTTTCACTATAAGAAGTTAGTTTTTGTAAGGTTTGTTTCCAGCTAACCAGCACCCACAGAACAGCAATGCCAGGAAGCAATGCAAGTATTAAGTCTTCCACCTGCTGTTCTCTAAACTGGTGAGGAAACCATTCCCTTTGTTTTCCCTGAATACCTACAGCAGCATGGTGGATTTGGTACCATAGTTTCACGATGATTTGCATCTGCCATCCTTTGTTGACATCACACACACACAGACACCCAGCAATATAAGAGGGGTATTTCCACGAAATAAGAATTTCCTGGAAATTTCTGAGACAGTATCAGCAAGCGCAGGAAGCCAGGTGCCTGCCGTTACTACTGGCCCTGAAATGGCTGCCTGGGCCAGGAGAAGCAAGATAAGGAGTCTGACAAAGAGAGGAGTAGCACATGATGGGATAAACTGAATAATATGCAGAAGCAACTGGGACAGGGCCCAGTGACAACAGAAATGCTAGAAGAGAATGTGCTTAGACGACGTGCAGAACACTGTGGTGATAAAAGGGGTTCCACTGGCAGAATGCAACCCCAAAGGTTCAAGTTTTTTAGGCAGCAAAGGCTTCCTAAACTCATCAGTAAAATGAAGGCCAATGCGCATCTCTTTAGCACTAGTCCTGACCACACGAAATTTCGTCAGCTTCCATTTACCCAAGTGACACAGAAGTTTCACAGCACTGACCAGAAGATTTCAACCTCCTGATGAGGGAAACAAGCATCAGCACTGTTCCAGGGACTTTAGCTCACTTGTTTTCAAATTAAAATGGCATAATCTAAATGCCATCCTTGCACATATGCTTTATAGAAGAGTTTTAAGGTACTGAAAATTCTAGTAGAAGAAACGGCTACCAAATCCAGTTTTGCAGGAAGTTGGCTTAATCCCTGTTAAAATTCCTCAGGGAAGCAGGACAAGTAATACCTGAGAAGCTGCATCTAAGTTTTCTGGAGTCCTGCTGAGATGTGTCACAGAAGTTATACATACTCAGCTAGAAATAAAAAAAGCTTTTCACAGAATGTATGAAATGCAAAACTCAAAGCTAAATTCCTCAAAGAATAAGGAACCCTAACCCTGCCATCTCAGTAATGGATTCTTGGTTATTATTTTTCAGTATCAATATGTTATACAAGCAATATAGTTATTCCCATTTCAATCTCATGCTTGCCACAATCCAAGAGACACAACCAAAATGAATCTTTCTGTAATCAAGGAGGTGGTTTGACAGTGTACAGTATGTTCCTTTCTTCCATATGTTTAATATTATTGTGAAGCTGAAGACTACCACAACACTCTAGGCATGAAAAACAGCAAATTCAATTTAAAACATTTTCAGACTTCCTTGCTAAAACACATTGTTTTTCGCAGCCTTACCATTGCTGTTCCATATCTAAGGAAACTTCTTGTTTCTCCTCATGTAAATGTGATCAAAATCAATTTCTCCAGTCAGCTCGGCTGACTAATAAATAACAAATCCATTCTAGCCCAGTCAAATGGCTTTATTGATGCTTGGTTTACTATACTCCCAAGAAATGTAACAAGGCAAAGACCACTAACAGCTCTTTATGGTCACAGCAGGACTTGTGCAGCCTTTGTGCATCAGCAGCTTTGACCCTTGAGTTGTCTGAGAAGATTCTCTAAGTACCAACCAAGTGTTGCATCTCAATTTTACCTTTCAGTTGCTAATTTAATACAGCACACCAAGGTACTCCAAAACAGCAAAAAAGTGGCATTTAACCTCCCCCTTGATTCTGGGGCACCAAAATTTTAAAAACACACAGTACTTCAAAAGTCTTAGTAACTGCACCAGGGAGGTTTTCCCATCTTCAATAATAAGCAATGCTGATGGAAAATGGCACCACTGAAGTCTTAGTGTACACCAGGTAGAAAGTCTGGCTTTAAAACTGGATCATCACAATGCATGATGTAAACTATGGAAAACTAAGCAGTGACATTAAGAGGAATACTTCCTCTAAAGATCCTTTGTCAAGCCACTGTTCTCATCCCATCAGTGGGTCAATAGCTGTCAGCCTGAACCTTCAATACCAGAAAGTACTGCTAATCACTTCCTAATTGCCCAAAGGTGTACAGGAACCACAATTCCAATAACCCTGATTTTTAAAATCACAGTATTTATTGGCAGAAAATACTACAGCAGAAGCTAGCATGACAGTAGGAAAAAAAATATGAGAAAAGGAACTAATTGTGAATTATCAAATATTCTGTAGTCCAAGAGAGACATGGAATTTCTCCTCCTATTTTTAACTGCAATTAGGCTCTTTTGGGGCTCAAATACCAGAATAACTCTCCCAAGGAATTTAAAATCAGCAACAGCATAACCCCTTCCCCAAGTACAAACACTGTATACCTAGGAACCATATCAATGTTCTGTGGTAATCAGGATTTATTTTCTGTTTAAATCACTAAAAGTTGCTTTATTTCATGCTCTAGTTTATGTCACTTAACAAGACAGAGGTCTTCAGCATTGCCGATGAATTAAAAAAAAAGCCAAACTAAAACTTCCACTCTTTCCCATAAAATGACATGTTTTCACACACACACAGATGCATATTACTAAATCCGTAAAACTATATTTAAGTGATGATGATTATTGTTCCAAGTAACCTTAGTCAAGTTACCACTAGAGATAAAATTTCAATTTCAGACAATGCAAGATAGTAAATTTACATAAGGCAATAAAGTTTACACTCTTCTATAATATATATAGATACATGCAAACACTCAAACAGCAGGACTGCTACAGAGTTGTCAAAAGCCCACTGCTTCTTCAGTTACAAACCTGAAAACATGTAAGAAATATACATCTATACCTACATGGAAAACCTGAGACAGACTAGATGTATATAACGATAACTTTCTGTTCCAATCCTATTTTTAAAAAACGCTTACTATAAGCACTTGTTAGATGGAACAAATGTTACTCCATACATTCAACAACAAATGCCTCATGACTACCATAGGTAGCCATTGGTACTACCTCCTCCTTTTTCATTTTTAAGATCATGGACAAAATGAAGAATGCAACTCTAGAATTAAACAAAACTCCACTTTTTTTCTTTTAAAGAGAAACTTATTTTTTTTAGAGATAAGAAACCTACATCCTTCAGCTCAACATCTGACAATTCTGACATGAAAATGTCTCACATTTCAACTTCATTTGTTCTTTAACAACCTATAACAGTAAAAATTTGACAGAGGAAACACTGAAGTTTGGAGAAAAGATAAAAAACTCCCTCCACCAAATAGTGAAGCTATGAGTTAACAATTCATGCTATGAGTTAACAATTCAGGTATAGCATATACCAAATTGGAAACAAAGTAAAGTAATCCTTTAGGAAACCAAACACTCTTCTGGATAAGAAAACCAAGCAACCATAGCATCCCTCCTCCAGCCTAGTCCCTGTTTCACTTTTCTTTCATTTCCATTTAACTTACAAGGCTAAGTGACTGGGGCTCCAAGTCTGCAAACATCATTTCCAGCTCTGTAAAAACCAAATCATCATTAACAGTCTATCACTAATTGCTTACAGTCAAACATTACATGTTTTAGTTAACTATTCAGTGGTAGAGCTGCGGAGCCTTATTTGCTATTTTCATGTTACTCAGAGCACAGAGCAGGATCTTGGGCTGTGAGAACAAGACCACCTCCTGCTGTAAATTTCTACCCTGATCAGAAGCAGGGCTCCCAGGACAAAGCTGCCCCACAACTCAGCCATAATCCCCCACAGCCTTCTCAACAGCAGCCCGTGGCTGGGCAGGGGACAGCACCCGCTGGGCTCACACACCGTGACATGTGCCAGCTCCATGTGCTGCTGCCTTCCCAGGGATTAGGGACCCAGCTAAAACCTCCTCTGCCTTTCCACCATGCAGGCAGCAGGGAGGCAAGAGCACAGATGGCACCTGAAACAGCACTGTGTCTTTGAGAGCTCTCTTCACCACACCAAGTTTGATCACAACCAGTTGAATAGCACAAATGTTAGGACAAAACTGAAGGACACAAAAGGACAATCAATATTACTCTTGGTATTATCACATATGCAAAATAAATGCTTACTTTTTCCTATGTACTTGTGAACAAGTTACCAGTGTTACATGCTAGCCCTACTACCTTGAACTTTGGGTTAGTGTTCTTTCTCTCTTAAAGCCAAGCAAAGCATCCTCCATGCTACAAACAAAAGGCATATGGCCTTCTATATGCAGCATGTGCATATAGAAACCTTATAGCATGTGCAGCATGAAACCTTATTCTCCTTCAGTGCTGTGTAAGTAGCTGTACAAGCCCTCACTTTAATACTGAGAGAAACATGATTACTATTCACAATAAGCAAATCAACAAACACACTATGTTTCTTTCCTTTTAGTATTAGCCACAATTCACTGCAAATATTAAAGCAATGAAATCCTGAGAGCAGGCAGGTGGCACAATGCTAATATTACATTCTTGATTTCTCTTCCAGTAGAAACCAAGACATGGTGGCAAGAAAACAAAACATCAAGAATTGTGTGCAGGGCCCTCAGAGCCCTCCAGCTACTGAGGGCACATACAATTAACAGGCTACAGCTCAGGAACAGATCCTGACACAGGATGGAGGGAACAGCTTGTTAAGCTCATTATGAGCTACTGCTCTGCCTGATGTCCCTGAGCACATGGAAACATTTATTATGGCTCTATTACACCATCACCTACCTTCTCAAGCATACAGTTACATCACTTCAGTCTGCAACTCGCAGCTGACCAGCTAAAGGAAAGGCGCTTATATCACACCTCTCATTTCCAGGGAGAGCCCTGGAACTCTGTTTGGACAGAAAACCAGGAGCTGCAGAGAAATCATGCTTCTTTCCAAATTAGAGAACAAATTTCATTATGCATTGGAAATTAAATGTTTTGATTGGTAAGGAGAAAAGGTTGCAGACTAAACTCCCTTCATCTATTTTCTGTCTATGACTGAAGAACTGGAAAACTCAGGAAAAAAAGCCCATGGAAACAAAACACACAATTTATGAAATGGGCAAAATTTATTTGAATTAAGTATCCATTAATGCCTATGAGATCTTGAAAAGCAATGCATGTTAGTAGGTATGAACAGAAGACAGGAAGATGTGACTCCCAAGATCAGTTTCATGGCTGACAATCTCTAGAACAGCTAAAATTATAGAACCACATCCATAGCTATGATTACAAATTTTTAAGTAATAGAATTCCCAACAAGTCTGTATGCAGATGAGACAGACACTGTTTGACTCTTTGCAGATGTTTTAAGTGGCACCTTACTGTGCAGAAAAAAGGTAACAGAAAACCCTAAAGTTGTGAGAATTAATTTACTTCCATGACAGCACTATTTTCCTTAAGAATCATTTGCTTGAGTTGTTTCCTTTTCCAGCACCCTGAATATCAAAATTCTAAGGTAATTTATATAAAAAATTAATTTGCTTCTTATACAGTCTTAACTAATGACACTATGACTCCACTTCAGTTAGCTATTCTTTTAAACATGAGACAGAAGACACCCCAGACATCTCTTCTGCTCTCAAATCACCTGGATGCATCTGTCAGTCTTTTAACACATCTTTTAACAGCATCTCCAACAGACCATTATTTTCATTCTCTGAGATTAACCAGATTTTCATGTTTTCAGAATATGCTGCCGGCACAACATCCCCCACTGCCTTGGCTCCAGCCCGGGAAAGGCTGAACCCTACCCACAGGGTATTGCTTCCAACCTTGCACCCCTGTTTCAGCCATACAGTAATTCCTCATATACTTTTTTCCACTGGGAAGATGTGTTACCAGGAAGCATTCTGAGAACTTGTGTCATGCCTGTACACATGGCAGCCAGTGTACAACTTTCTAAAATGCCCTCATATTTTTAAACAGATGTGGAATTTCACAGGGGTGCAGGCTGACATGGCCACCTTCCCTCTTGTGCAGAAAATATTCACTGAACTAATCCCTTGCCTTTAGCTCAGGCAATATTTTTACTGGTATGACAAGATGGGTTTTTGTAGTAGTAACTGTCTTACCCTCTCTTCTTCTAGTTCTTTGGCCAGCAATCACCAGGTATCCTGCTCTCCCTCATCATTCACTGCACTAGACACCAGTGCATCTCTCAATACCACCTTCAAATCAACCTGTACATGCATAACTGGCCAAACCGGTCACAGTGAGCTCAGCACAGCTGCCTCCCCGGCAAACCTTCAGGGGGAAAAACACAATGGGCAGAAGAGCTGCTACACTTGGTAGCACAAGAGTTGTCAGAGCCTGACATGTGCTCACCTCTCATGGAAAGTCCAAAGAAAGAGACACATTCTTCCTCACTCCAAGCTCAGAAGGGCATCTGTTGCTCAGAGTAGCAAGAGAAAGCCAGAAATAAACAACTACTAAGTGACACGGGCAACATGAGGGGCTCACACACGCCAGAAATACCTGTTTTCATCAACTTTTCTAGGGTGAGCCACTATGGAAAAAATTAAATCACATTATAACACACAACATTAACAACTCTCAAAACAAATGTATACTTAGGCTAAGTCAGTCTGAATTGAGACAGTACTCATGAATACGTTGAAAATTTTAAATAAATACAGCAGCAGTTTTTTAAATGAAAAGATGAACTAAGTTTGAAATTGAAGAACATTTTCCATCCAATTAATAAGACTGCAACAATTTGAGTTTGAAATAGCTTCCTTGCCTCCTGGTTTCTGCTTGCCTGCATGCTTTGGCCCACTTGAGAGGTATGCACCTTACCAGGAATTTTTTTCTTCCACAAGCACTGCTCAGCTGTTTTCAATGCAAAGTCATTTTCACTTTTTAACCATGAAAACTAAGAAGCAGTAAAAAGTATGATCTTTTAAAAACTGTTCATTGTACAAGGCCATGAAGAAAGAATAATTTTAAAAGTATGGATTGCAAAATTTATTGTTGTATAGGAAAGGGGAATTATAGATTAAGGGAAGACAGTTGCATGTACTCTGTGCATGGACATACACAGTATGAACTGCCCTGTCATTAGGAAAAATACGTTGCAGAAATCAGATTCCCTCCTGAACACTGGGGTATTTTTCTGTACTGCCATTTTAGCAAACAAGTATAAACATTGAGATTTACACAGAATTTCAACCATTTCAGACTTTTTCAAAAGTCCCCAGGAAAAAACCAACAGGCCACCATTAAAGAAGTAGCAGAGGGGAAAAAATAAAAAAAGGAGAATAATCACACCAGTTTTAACACAGGCTACTGATACAGCAACAAAACTCTGTGTGTAAGGGAAAAGGGGATATGTTCAAAAGGGGAAAACTTACCAAAAAGCAACTAAAGAAGAGAGGACCTGTGGATAAACCCCAGCTATCCACATACCCATTGTAACTACTACAAACAAACCTCAAAACACTGAAGTTCTCTGAGCACACATATTTTCTGGCAGACCTTTCCCCTTCTCTGCTATCAGTTTCTTAATGCTTCGACCCAACCAGAGCACAGCTGCAGTTCTTTTTAATCATGGCTGCTGCCAGCTGTCTCCTAAGACAGCCAAATGCTCAGGCCTCATTCAGGTTCCCCCAGCTCTGCTCCATTTTTGGATGGAAAATGACTGAACTGAAATTCTTTCTCCCAAAGTAAATATTACTCTCAAAAACTCTGCAGAGGAAGTAAGATATTACTCTGGCTTAACTATTATTTCCAATGTCCATGTCAGTGTTAAACACAAAACAGAAGTTGAAAAGCAATTTGAAAGGAATACCCTGACCAATCTGGTGGTCAAATGTAATTATGTAACAAACCTGCACTTGGGAAGTTGAAACTTAACTCTAAAGATAGGGCTCCCCACCCACACAAGCAGGATGCAGAGGCTTTGCACAGTCACCAAGGTAGTACCAGGATAATAGATCAGGAACAGACTTGATGGCTTAAATCTTCTCCTTCCTCAAGGGCATCCATTTTCTGCAATTTACTCCCTGCACTCTGTGCTTTTCCAGCAACCAACTACAACCAGATTGTGCATCCTGAGCCAAGACACAGCTGAGCACAGCCATATCCTCTGCTCCTGCACTGCAGAAGCACACGTTCTTAAGAACTGCCCTTGCCATTTCGATTTGCTACCTCTAAGTGCACTGGCCCCAAGTGACAAATGAGGGCATTAAGAACTATCTAGAAAAACAAAGGAATCAGACAGCAGTCAACAGACAAAAGCTCTCTTACAGCACCAAGAGCAAAACTACTGCCAGAGCAAAACCTGTTTGAATACCAGTACACAGGAACAAATGACAAGATGAGGAATAGCTGTTTTCATTATTGCTCTGAATGTTAAGGGGAAAGAAAATAATTTGTTCTTTTAATCATAAAGAGCCTCCTCAAAGGTCACTGCCAACACAATAACCACAAAATCTATACTTAACATTACAACACAGGACAAAGGGACAGAATTCTTACACTATTCTGTAGTCTGGAAAGATATTTTAAGCTATTCTATTTCTCCACAGCAAGCAAAACACATTTTCAATAAATAAATTCATAGGCCCTAAAACAAACCAGACTTAATCTATGTCCAATTAAAATACTTCTCCCATAATGCATGATTAAATACCTATTTTTTTTCACTTAGAATTAATGCAAGAAAGGAATATTTTCTCACAGTTCATAAACCAGAACACGAAGTATGCAGAGATGACAAACATCTCTCAACCCAAGCGCCTTCTCTGACAGACCATCCAAAGGCCTGAGTTACAGAGCTCAGCGCTGGGCAAAAAAGCAAAAGCCAGCAGATCATCACAGCATCCAGAGTCAAATGCAAACTCACACTCCAATGCCAGAAGAATTTCCATAAACTGAAATACCCAGAGTAGGCAAACTAGCTGTCCAAAGTGAAGCATACTGATACACCAATATAACTATGAAATGCCATACCAACTCCTAAAATTCATCAAACTTTGACATGAATTTTCATGAAAAACTGCACTACATTAATTCAATCTACAAGCTAACAAATATTCTAAAAGAGCCAACTTATAAACTTTGCTCTGCTAGGCCATGTTTTTATACCAAAACTTGCATGAAATAGTATTTGGGTTTACATCTTACAGAGTAAACGTAACAATTAAAATAAAAAAAATCCCACCAGACTGTCTCAAAAATCCAAATATTGTTCTGAAGGTTTTTACCTTACCCTACTGTAAGACTGTCTCATAAAAACCTCATTTTCTAAGTAGCTGCATTTTTGCTTTATAAGAATTACTAGTGAGATATTTTCCTAATGACACAACTTACTTTCCAGCTACCAAGTTCTCCCTACCTTCACAAAGATGACCTAACAGTAACTATTAATACTGAACAGTCTTTCATTGTTTCAAATTTACCTAAACCCCTATCTGCAAATTACCTACTACATACAGGATTACTCATAGACACTCTTCAGACAGTATTAAGTCTTGATCAAGCAACATTAGGGTAAGATTATGAGAAGCTTTCCACATTAAGAGCTTCTCAAAGCCTTCAAAATGAGATTGTCACAAGCACTAGCTGAAGGCTATTAAAAAAAAAAAGACGACGACCAGCAAGTTCTACAATTTTAAATAAAAGATACAGATCCTGTGTTACATGGCTGCACAACTACTAAAACAAACCCCCAAATCATCTGCTTTTTAATACCAAACATTAGCTAAAATTAACACATTGCATCACCTTCATTTTAATGTCCAGAGAAATGGCCACTGAGGCAGGATAATACAACTGGTGCAGAATTAACTGTACCTCTCAGTTTCTGCACAGCCATAGTTAAGTCACATTTTTCAACTCAGCCTAACTCTTAGCATTATCCTCACATATATTAAAAATTAAGACACAACGATGGCTCATACTCTCTGGGAGTCCTGAGACCTTTATTCATGCACTGTCTAGGCAGTATGAGGAGAAGGACTAGCAAACTGCACTTTAAAACAAATTAACAAGCACTTTCTTCAACATCAGTACCAACACAGCCTAGTTTCCCACACCCAGAGATACAGTGTTGTAGGTGGGTTAAGGTTGAGCTCACATTGCAGTCTTCCTTACACTGGGAATATCAATGTTCTTCTACCTGCCTGCTTTCCCTCCCAGTCCCCACCCCTTCCTTCCCTCATCAGAAATAGTCAAGCTTGTTGTCTCAAGGATCTTTAAGCCCTTTGGACAAATCTGGTTGAATCTGGTGGAGTTCAAGAGTCACCAGGAAGGGGAAAATTATCATGGGGAGGGCAAGGACATGTAAGCAGTTGAGGAACATACACTATTACACTCCTCCTGAGTCCCTTCACCCTCCAGAACCCTATCCCAAATCAATCAAATTAACTCTCTGTAGTTCTTTTGAAAGAGCCTCCCCATTAAACTTTACTGAACAGTCACTACAACAAAGAAGCCTTTGAAGTACCTACATTTACACTGGCTGACTATACACCACTATCTCTAATTGCTCAGTGTGCTGAGCAACGTCCTCAGAGACAACTTTTATTTATTTTGGATCAGTTTACACACAAGTATAACAGCAGCTTAAACAATCCAAGTTTTACTTACACTAACTGACAAAAAGAAACCCTACCACCAAGACTGCAGTCGTTAAATAAGGGTAAGGAAACCAAAGGCCCTCCAAGGATGCTCTGCAAAGATTCATTTGCAGCTGAATTTCATTTCTGAAGAAAGATATGAAAAGTGTTTTTATCTTCATTTGACTGGGTGTCAACAGAATGTAATAGACTCTGAAAGAACAGAGCCATCAGATCAAGATACAGCTTGTCCCTGACTACTTCTGGCTGAACTGCCAGAATCAGTAACAAATGCTTCAGAAAATCTTGCAGAACAGAACTCCGTCAGTAAACTGTGCTTTAAGTAACCTCTCCCTCTGCATTCAGACCACCACCACACTCAGAAGCTGGAAAGGACTTATCCACCAAGATTCATCAGCTTCCTCCTGTTCAGAGCTGCATATTTATGATATACAGAGTACTGTCTAGCAAGGAGTTCTAGAATTTAAATAAGTGAGTTTTTCTGTCCTGAATATTGTATTTAATTATTTTCCACAGGACTGGAATCAGGAAGCACCACTGAAACTGCTCAAGTCTGTTCCTCTTGGTCTTTCACACATGATGAATTTTCAGAGCTCTATCCCATTTTCTCCCCACAGCTCTCTCACTTTCTTTTTCAACCTGAAAAATACTGTTCTGACAGAGGTTGTCTACAAGGAAACCATTTCACTGTAAAACCTGTTCTACTACAATATCTCATTAAAACCAAGGAAACTCACTGTTTCTTCCCATTAGAAATACTGGAGGGTGAACTTACTCCATTTCTTATGAAAACAATATTCAAACTTTAAAATCCCCTAATTTTTACTTCCAGTCTGAGGATTAATCATAGTTAAAGACAGCTGCTGAAAATCATATGAAAGCAAGACATATTTTAGCAGCAAAAATAAAGAGCAAGATCAAAAGACAATTAAAGATCCTACAAATGTACCTCAAACTATAGCTCAAATCAGCATTTCCTGGGTTTTCTTGAATTAGATCCCTAACATATATATAAAAAATAACTGAACTGTGACTATCTTCTACTATTTGGTATCTTCTTGTTTACTGTATTAACAACTAAACAAGTCCACTCAAACTTCTAATCCCTGGGTTAACTATATTTCAGAAATGAAAGTTATGTAAGTTCTTCTCATTAAAATTGATTTTGATAACCCAGAGCAAGTCAGTAGGTGTCATCTTCATCTAGGTTCATCTAATGTGAACTTCTACCCAATTATAGAAGCTGTGGTTTAATCAGCCCATTATACAAAAACCTCTCATGAGATGTAACAACATCTAATATTTTCCAGGAGTGACTTGAAGAAAATTACAGTGCTGTTCAGTTCCATGGGCCCTGTGAACTCCCCTCTGAAAAGTCCTAAGCCATCTTACAAACACTCCAGAGCCCAAAACCACCTCTAAAAGCAAGTCTGACAGAATGCAGTCTCACAGGTCTGAAGTTTTTTATGTACACACTGATATAGTTGTGCTAATTACAAACAGAAAACGTTTGTGCAGCTTGAAGTTCAGAAAACTACTCTTCCACCTAAATAATGAAACAAAGCATGGCCTAAGCTGTAACTGCACCTTCATGGCTGTAAACATGTACCCACACTAAATTCTACTACCACTAACTCATCACCAAAATACGTGTTTAAAAACCACAAATGCACTCAGCAATTTTAGGAAAGGAATGTTACTATTCCATTTTATGGAATAACTGGACTAAGTGGACTAACCTACAGCCCTGAAGCTAAA
Organism: Emberiza elegans; assembly: GCA_024865655.1. Classification (NCBI taxonomy): domain Eukaryota; kingdom Metazoa; phylum Chordata; class Aves; order Passeriformes; family Fringillidae; genus Emberiza; species Emberiza elegans. Next base: position 27,342,644 of record JALJVW010000241.1, on the reverse strand, counting down.
GCACTGTACCTCCATCTCCAGACACACAGACTACAGCATCCAAGACCTCAGAGCAGTATAAATAGAGTATACTCTATAATTGTTTACAATTAAGAATTGCCCCACAGTTTTATCAGAATACTTAACAATCCCTTGAAAACTCAAAGTCTAAAGGGAGGTCAGCAAAAATCAGAGAAAAACAGAACGGACAGTTGAGCAAACAAACCTGCAGTTACAAGTTTAGCACTGCTGCTCTTGAATTCTCCATCTTCCACACTTTTGCTTGTGCTCTTTTCTTTCAAGAGAGGAACAGTATTGTCAAAAGGTATGCACTTGCTGGAGGCAACATTTTCTCCACTGTCTGGCTGATTAATTCTGCTGTTTGCTTCAAGTAGAGGAGTGAAGTCCTCAGACTGAGCAGCTTCACCAGGTTCCAGCTGAGAGGAGCTTTTAGCCTGTGACACATTCTTTGAAGACACAGGAAGAGATTCTTCATCACTGTCAAATCCAAATGGATCCTCTGTTACCTCATCTTCAACTTTGGGTTTCTTAGGAACTTCGGAAATATCTGGTTTGACACTGGGCCTCTTCTGTCCTAATTTGGCCATGAAGGTGGTTTCTCCCCATTTTGTACTGAGGGTGGTCCGTTTGTTGGAAAACACTTCATCAAACTTGGAACTGCCATTTCCCCCTTTCCGGCTGTAGGTCTTTCCAAATCGGGATGTCATTTTGGCTCCTGTTTCATATTCTCTGTTGTGAAAGAAAGAAGAAACATCAATTCATCACCTCTCTAGTACAAATGATTGTTACTTCTGCCCTTTATTGGGCCTACAAGCATCAGGCATGTACACTGCACACAAGCAGCAGATCCATCACCTGCTTCTTTCTAGACTCACTCATTCATATGTGACTGTCATTAGGGCAAAGGTTCTGCACTAAGCACCCACGAAAATTGAAATTCAGTTACTTGCACATTTATAAACCAGTGGCACAATGAATCCCCAAGAAAAATCTTCTAAGAATGGTATTTCTTTGCTCTAATTCTATATTTTCAAGGATAGAAGGCACTTTCATAAAACAACTCAGCAGTATTTTCACCACATCTGAACATGCAGCTCCCTCCTAGAGTCCAATAGCACAGCACGGCATAAAAAAAACTTCTTGCCAGTTAAATACAAAAACTGTCAGAATATTTCACATTGCGGTCGATGGATTTTAAGTACTAACTAATCACAATAATGACAACTCCATCCCATGTTCATCTCTCACACTCAGACTCATCTAACAAGTGTTTTACTTGGTAACATGATGTGGTCAAGACTGGTGCACAGCAATCCCCCACAAGTAAATCTGATTCATCGAGGGACAGGACAGACACTGCTCAATCCACTTCTAAGGACAGGGAGGACACCTTCAGCAGGCCCCTGTGAACTGTTACTGCTCACTGGCTCTTGCAAGCACAACCACTCCACGGCTTGCTCAGAAGAACAGAAGGGTAAAAGTAACAGATTAAACAGGAACACATTTAAGAGTTCCGTGCACGTGGTGTTGTTCTACTTTTGTTTAACTCAAGAAGGAAGAAAGACCACCTGGAGGATTTTTACCCAAAAACAAATACTTCAACTACTGGACAAATGACAACACAAACCCCAAACCCTCTTATCTGTTTTGTGAACCACTATTTCTCTCTTTTTGGCCCAAACAAGGATAGGAAATTGCAATTCTTTATAGTCAGCCTGAATCTAATCAAGTCCATCTTTCTCTCTGAAACTCCTCACCATAATGGAAAAAAGTCCTCTAAAAAGACAGTTATTTAAGCTACAGAATCAAAGAAATCTAACTCCTGAAATGTTAACTAACTTCATATAAAGTATATGAAAAATGGCAGGTAAAATAATTTTTACAGGACTTATCATGATCTATTTGTTCAATACAACTGTTTTTATTATTACTCCCGAATATGTGACATACTGTCTTTCCTATTTTAGTTTTCATCTCAACACTCACAATTTCTCAACCTGAAGTGTCAGTTTTGCATCTACCAAAACTGCCAGACTGCTTTCCAGAAATGTCCCTCTATCACTTCATTTTAGCAAGACTGTCTCACTAATAACAGACTCCCCCTATTAGACCAGGCCAACCTTCACTTACCACAGGAATCAAGCAATTAATGGGGAGAAAATCCATGGAGAAAATATTAAATGAATTAAAATGATCACATTTCAACTTCAAAAGTTTATCAGGCCGACGGTGATGCAATGCACAAGAGCTACAGGAACACCCACTTTGGGAAAGGCTCTTTTTCCCTGTGGTGCAGTTTAAGGAAGGTGAAGGCAGGTGCTCATCTGCTGAGCAGAACTCTGCTGCAAAAGCCAACTCTTCAGAGGGCTCCTGCCTGCTCCTAGGAGACAGCACTCTTTAACCCATCTCCTCTTTTCCCACACACATCACTGCCAAACTTTTCTTCTTCCCCTGTAGGTAGCTCCAATTTTCTATTTTCTATCTATGCATAGTTTAGAAAGCAAACAGCAAACTAAATATAAATTACCAGTTTTATTTTGCTGATGCCTGTAAATATTTGTAATGGCAACCAAAATATTTTAGACCAGAACAGCCAGGTTTTTGAGCTGTAGAAGCTAAAGTAAAATATTTATTAACATCTCCGTTTCTAACAACTTACAGGAAAGAAAAAAACATTTCACTCACCACTAGCACATTTTCCTCCCCAAAATCCTCCAGACTCAAATAAGTATTAGTTATAATAAGCATTTTAAGAAGTACTCAAGTATTTTTGATACTACATTCCCAGCCTATACAAAGATAACGAAAGATTTAAATTATGGCTTGTAGTTCCAAAGAGAAGACTGCTGTAGTCAAGAGGAGTTAATTTTCAGAAAGTAAACCACATTTTCTTATTTGTATATTTTAAAATTAGGACCATCTCATAAGAAGCTTCAAATCAAAATATCAAAACCCAAATTAATACTCAATATAATGTGTGTAGGTTAAAAGATTAATATTAGGAAAGTATAAATAAGCTATGCTATAAACTTGTATCTTAGATTTAAGAACATAAAGAGGTGCCTCCTTACACGAGACCATCAAGAGAACAAGACTTTTACTCTTTACTTACAATTTTATCTCGATTTTTCACTCAGAGGGAAATAAAACACTTGCTCAGTTTCTGTTTCCACTCCCTGCCTCCCTCGCCTGCATTGTGCTGCACCATTTGGAGCAGCGCAAGCAACGTAAATAGGTGTAAAAACGCAGAACACAGTTCTCCCTCATTGCCCAGCGCTAACTCGGCGGACCGGCCGGAGACAAAAAGCCCGGTAATTCCCCAGGAAGCCCATCAGCCACCCCTGCTCATCGCTCCTCTCTACACCGCTCCTCTTACATAATCAAAGCAAAGGAAAATAGGTTAAATGCACGGAGGCAGAAGGAGCTGATGAAATCCCACGGTGACAGTTTCTTTTTTCCTCCCTCCCCCTGCGGCGGGGGGGTGGGGGGTGTGCGAGCGGAACCGGGTCACCCCACCGCTCCCTGATGTCATTTCCCCTCCCGCCCGGCCGCCTCCCCCGCCCCGCCGCACCACCGGCCCACATTACACAAGTGCCCGGGGCAGCCGCGGCCCTGCCCGCGGAGCCGCTCCCCAGCCGGCGCTTCACCCCCGAGCCAGCTCCCGCCCCGCAACTTCGCGCGGGCCCGGGGGCGGCGGCCCCGCACGCCCCTGCAGGCGGGACAGCGCCGGGGCCGCGGCGGCGGCTGCTGCCCGCGGGTGCGGGCCCCGCTCCGCGGCCCGCGCGGCCCCCGCCGCCCCCTTACCCGGCACCCACCTCGGCGTCAGCGGTGGCGGCGGGTGCCGGGCGCGGGCCCGGCCGATGTGGCTCCGGCCGCGGGTTCGGGCCGCCGAAGCGCCGCCTGCGAAAGGCGCTCAGCCTGCGGGACGCCTCCGCCCCTCCGGCAGCGGGACCCTCTCGGGGTGTCGCGGGCGTCAGGGCCCCCGGCGCCGCCTCCTCCGGCGCCGCTTCCTCCGCGCCGGGATTATCGCCGCGCTCGGGACGGGCCCCGGGACCATCTCTCCGCCATTTGCCCCCGCTCCTTCCTGCCGTCACCGCGCGCGCCCCGCCCCGCCCCGCTGCGGCCAATCGCCGCGCGCCTCGCTCGGCCGCCCGCGCCGCCTCCGCGCCTGCGTCCTGCCGCGCGGTGCCCGCCGGGAGTTGTAGTTTGCGGCGCGGCGCGGGCCCCGCAGGGCCCGGGTCCGGCCCCCGCGGCGGGAGGGCCCGAGCCGGGACGGAACGGGGTGGCCCGGCCTAGCGGGAGCCGCCGCCTCCCCGCGGCCGCCCGGGCCCGCGCGGAGGCTCTGAAGGCGGGGCCAGCGGGGCCCATCGCGGGCAGCCCCGACCGGCCCCACCCCGATGGCGCTCAGGCCCAGGTGGGTCCCGGCGCCCGTCGAGGAGTGTGGGAGCAGCCCGGGCAGCCCAGCCCGGCTGGAGCCGCGGAGGGTCAGAACCCTGCCCGGGAGCTGGGCAAGGCAGCAGGCGCTGCAGCGGCCCTGCGGGCACTGCATGGGAAGTTTGCGGTGCCTCGTGCAGGGCACAGGAGCCCCTGCGCTCGGTGCCGCCCTGGCTGTACTCACAGTGAGCGCCCGGCCGCCACATCCGCTCCGGGCAGGAAACATGCTCTGCGCACAGGGCCCGGAACGAACCGGGGCAGGTCTGAAACTGTGCCTCTCACATGGCTCCCACTTCCACAAGGTGCTACATCCACCCACACGCGTTAGATTTATGCACACCTTTGAGGCTTTAATTAATGATACACACTGTGCAGAGAGCAAAAACGCTCCACAAGGATTGTGTCATGCGGCAAATACATGTGGACATCAAACAGTCACCAAATCCAACATTTTATATTCTGTAGGCAGTATTTCATAAAATCCTTGTGGGATACAAAACTAAGGATGCATGACAAGAAAAACATTAAACATCACGCAGATGTAGTTTGGTCATTTTTCAGAGGAGTGAGGAACTCAGAAAAGGAAAATTAAATTCTACAACTTTGGAGTCTGAAGTGGTTTTACATCACATACTCATACTCAAACCATCATTTGAGGCTTTACAAGGCTTTACAAGACAAGTCCCAAATGCAGAACTAATTAAGAGGCTGATTTCACTGCACAGAAGAGGTTAGAGTTTTCTCAATACCTCTTGTTTTTTTCTTAATTTGATATTTACTTTACCCAAAGGCAAAATCACTGCCTCACAATAAGAAGATGCAAGGCTATGGTTCTGTTTAGTCATTCTCTGGGTAAATCTGGTTTTTGCTTCATCTCTACTGATGTGTTGGAACTTTCAGGCATTACTTCTGAAGCACAAACATGCCATGAACTTGCTCTCTAAATCCAGTATACAACTGGCACTGCTGGAGAAAGTGGAGATAAAACCAACAGGGCCTCGCAATAAGAAGTACAAGTTCCATTTGGAATGTGGTTGAGGTTTGCGTTGTTTCAGACAAGGCTTACAAGGTCATGTGTATCTCACCACCTGACTCAGTTACTGGAGAGCCACTGAAAAACAGGCTAGGGACTTTAAAATCTCTAATTTGAATACAAAAACTGAGAAGACTGTTCTCCTGAGAGTATTCTTGATCAGAGCCACTAAATAGCTAATTTAAACTCCAAGAGTAAAATGGATAGTTAAACCTGTTTGAGTTTGCATAGTCTTAGTTGGTGACTGATCTGTTAGAGAAAGAGGAAAACACAACTGTGAGAGCTTGAAACACTGAGGCTCTGAGAAGTCCTTCACAACATAAAAGTTTGTCCTGAGAACCAGAAAAAGTGAAGAATATGGCCAGAGTAAGGAAGTAACACCAAGACACTATTAGGAAATAGTTTCTATTTTGATATGAAGCTGGAAGAGTTGAAATTAAATTAGCTCTATTTCCGATGTAAAGCCTGGGCTACCTAAGTCACTAATCCAGTAATGGAGAGAATTTTGCAGTCTAATGATAGTAATTGGATGTATTTGAAAATTCTTACCCACCTTATACCCCTGGGCTAGCTTCATATTTCTAGCTGTATTTCCAGTCTTTGTAGAAACCCCACACAGAGTAATCCAAACCACTGCAGATTCACAGTCATGAGGGAATTTCCCATGACTAACAGAGGATAAATTAAACTCATTTATGTGCTGCCTATCCTAGCCTGGGTACCAGCCTGTAAGTGAAGCCTTTTACTAGGATGATGATGGCAAAACAAACCTCGTTGTGTTCAAGAACAGCAGAGATGTGCCAGTTTTACTGCCCCAACATAGCTGAGGTACTTTGAAAATCTGACACCCTGTATCTTACTAAGCTTGGCAGTTAACACATTAAGCTTTGCTCTTTCCATTTGCATCTGGCTCACCTCAAATATGCAAGTACCATGGCAGAGCAAATAAAAGCCAAATCCCATCTGCATTTGGCAGTAGGTATGTTTCACTCTCAGAGGGTGGAATTGAACAGGCATTTTATACTTTTTGTGAAATTATACTACTGTTGGTTGCCGTCTCCATTCACACCAAAAAATCCCCAAATCCAACCACACAAATCCTTTCACAAAAAAAGCAGCCCATTAAACATTTGGCATTTTTCTTCATGAGAACAGCAGTGGGAGATAATGCAGCCATTTTCAAACTGTAGTTTTTCCACCTTATTAGTTTTCTGGGAAAGCCGAAGTGAATCCTACAGCTGCCCATTTCTGCCCACCCCCCAAACCCCCCAAAAGAAACCATCATCTTTGCTGCTTATAATAAAGTCAGACAGCCATAAAAAACACAGCTCAAATGCATCAAAGGTGGATATAAAAGAGATAAAAACATAGTAGGAAGGAGCACATGAAAGGGACAGAACAGTTATTTGGATACATCACATCTTAATACACTTTGGATTCCTCTCAGTTTTCCTCTTGAGTTTCTGTGCCAGGACCTTTGTGGGACGAACAACACAGAATTTCCAAATGAGCTGCATCTTAGTACAGAGCCTTTCAAAAACATTAAACCATTTTAAACTGTATCAGTTTCTTCCAAAAGAAAAGGAAGACAATTTAGCAGGTAAACAGAAAGTTTCTCATGCAGCAGATACTCTTGGGGCAGATGAAGACAGCCGCATCCTTCCAGATTCCTCTCAGTTTTCCTCTTGAGTTTCTGTGCCAGGACCTGTGTGGGGCGAACAACACAGAATTTCCAAATGAGCTGCATCCTAGTACAGAGCCTTTCAAAAACATTAAACCATTTTAAACTGTATCAGTTTCTTCCAAAAGAAAAGGAAGACAATTTAGTAGGTAAACAGAAGGTTTCTCAGAAAGCTGCCAGGAAGGCTCCTCAGTGCTGCCGCATGGACTAAACATAGCATTTGAGAGTAATAGCTGCATGACTGAGGCTACAGGTTTTGAAGGGACCATAGTAGTAGGTATCCTTTATATCAAGTACATCAATTAGCACCATTATACACCCTTGCTCCAGTTCTTTTCCCAGAAAAAGGGAATAAGCTCATCATCCATCACCCTGTTTCCCTGTGAAGCACTACCCAAGAAGCAAACAGTAGCTCATAGGAAAGCTCTCCCCATTGCTCCTCATGCCTAAAATGTTCTCCTCACAACTGAAAGCCTCTCAGTCCACTCCTCCTCCTCTGCCTCTCAGCCTAGTCACCATTTGCCTTTCAAGTTCTCAGCCTCCTGTAGTGCTTCCTTCCTTGCCTCTTGTCCAGGTGGGAAGGGACAGGGGTGAAGAGGATGTCCTGCTGCACTCACAGCTGCTGCAGTGCTTTCATGTCCCAGTCAGCACCACTTACAATGCTAAACATTTTGGTGCTTTTTGCTTTTTCTTTGCCAAAAGTCACCGTGCTCCTGTTGCTGTCCTTCAAATGTCATGGGCACACATGGGTGAGAGCACACAGCCCTTGCCATTTAGATTCACTGGGGCGAGAATTTCCCCCTTGCTATTTGCACAGCAAAAGTGACAGGAGGGTAAAGAGACACATGAAGTAACTAATTACCATATTTTAGTCAACTTCTAAAATAGTGACTAAGGCTTTAGTATCACCAGTGAGATGCTGGAGGAAGGGCAGCAGCACCAGCCCCAGCAGCAGCACAGGATGGGCAGGAATGGCAGAGTTGTACTGAGAGCTGCAGTGGCTGCACAGGGCAGACATGGTGGGCTGACCCAAGCTGGATGCCAGGTGTCCACCAAAGCTGCTCTGTCACTGCCCTCCTCAGCTAGGCAGGGGAGAGAAAATATAACAAAAGCTCATGGGTCAAGAAAAGGACAGGGAAAGATCACTCACCAATTACTGTCACAGGCAAAACAGAATTGACTTGGGAAGATAGGTTAAATTTATTACCAACCAAGTCAGAGTAGGATAATGAGAAATAAAACTAAAATCTTGAAACACCTTTCCCACATCCTCCCTCTTCCCAGTCTTAACTTTGCTCCCAGTTTTCTCTATCTCCTCCTCCCTCTCACATATTCCCCTCTCCAGCTGCAGTTGGGCAGTTTTCTTCTTCCCTTTCTTATATCTGTTATCCCAGAGGTGCTACCACCATCACTGCTGGGCTTGGCCTTGGCCAGTGCTGGGTCCATCTTGGAGCCAGCTGGCATGGGCTGTATTGGACAGAAGAGAAGCATCTGACAGCCTCTCACAGAAGCCACTCCTGCTACCAAAACCTTGCCATGCAACCATAAAGTAGAAAGTACAGGAGCAGGGAAAGAGAAGAAATCTGCAACCCAGCGTACAGCAAAGTATAATTTCTGTAAAGAATTTGGCGTTTCTTAGTGAAGTACTTCTAATGAATATTGTACTGCTAATTTCTGACACTGAACCCTGAGTAGAAGGACTGAAAGGCACTCCAACAGGGGATCTTTATATAGCTTTGTATCGTAATTTTCAGTAGCTGCCTCCTCATAGTGGAGGCCATGCCAAGACATTAAGTTTAGTAACCAAAAGGTTAAAACAAACACCGCTGGACAGACCAAAGAAATGCTTCTATCAGTGCAGCAAAGGGCCAGTTCTCCATGATTTAAAAAATAAAAATTCCCTGGATCATGGCATTATTGGATCAGGCCCAGACAAAAAGCTGTGCTACTCCTCCTACCTTCTCTCTGGCCTGCACACCCACCTGTTGCAATCATGTGAGCGGCAGCATCATCCCTGCAATGCCAGAGCCTCTGGAAAGACTCGTTTTACTCGATGAACCAACAGCAGTCACTCACCTACGGCTAAATTCTCAGTGGTTTTCTGTGCAGCTTTTTCCCCTAGGTGATCAGCCTGTAAATCTACTGGAAAAACCTGTGGTGAAACACTAGTGGGAAAGCACAAAGTAGCTTTCACCTTGTTATAATAATCAAGGTCAGAACTTTATTCTGCTATGCAGTATATTCCCAGCAAGCTCTGCTGAGAAAGTAACCACCTGTGCTGTTTCTCACTGAAAATTTTACAATGTGCCAGCCAACATGTTTGGGGAGAAAAAAAAAAACAAACAAAGGCATTTGCAGTAAGGATGCAGCCTCACTTTAAAATCCACAAGGAAAGTCTAGGTTCCTCCATCCTTTGAACAAAGCAAGTTCTCATTGTTGTATAAGGAATAAAAGGTTGAGGTCTCTCTCAAATACCTGAGATCTCTCAGAGCCCTGTAGGATGACCAGATTGAACACCAACCTTTCCTTCTTCCTGATTTTTTTGGCTTCCTTTTAAGATCTGTTTCACATTATTACTGAATTTCTGTCTGTCTTTATGACAACAGTCCTTAAGGAAAGCTACCAAACTGTGTCCACATTGTGCTTGCTGGGGAAAGAAAAACATGGGAACCCATCAAAAAATTGGTTCTTATAACAAGCTCATTGGTGCAACTGTCATTGTCCTATTCTATTCTTCCTCCAGCAATAGGGGAGAAGCCTTATTCTGCTGCTTTGCTTCCTTCATCTTTTAAAGAGGGCAGGTATGTGACCAAAACTTTATCTTCCTTTGTCCTCTTAGTTTTGATTATTGGATTTGCATGTGGCTGTCACATGCAGATGCTGTAACCTGTAACATTACCTTTTGAGCTTTAATTTACAAGAGTTTTGCTTTCACCTTTGTATTTCTCAAGTACTTGCTTCTACTTTTTAGAAAGAGGTCAGTAACTAAGCACTTCTGTAGTCATTAAAGCCAGCAGTATCAGATTAACAAATTTGTTGGTGCACTGGAACCAGGATGTGTGGCCATTGAGGATTGTGAGCCATGCTACAAAGGATGGCAACATCAACTACAACTGGAGAAAAAAATCCACAGAGAATTAAAACTGATGTAACTAATGAGGTCTGAGTGGACGTGTCCCTGAACATCATGACAGAATTCATGTGCTAGCTAGCAAATTAAGCTGATAAAATGAAACTTGAAAAAAAAACCAAATTAAGATTTCCTCATGGGAATGTAGGAGGCAACAAAATATCAGTTAGTGACTTCATTAGCTTCCTCCCAGAATAGAGTTCTGAACAAATTACTTTCACCTTTACCCAGACTACAATGCAGCACCACAAAGAAAGCTGCAACGTCTGTTGCACAAGACCCTGGTATGTCCAGGGCCTTACACTATGCCAGTTTTGCAAACCTGTTCACACTTAAGGCTGCCTGCATACAATGCAGCCACGTCCCATGAAATCACAGCACAGCAAAGATCACACCACAGCATGGAGTAGAGGGCCTGTTAGTGAGTGGTGGCAGAGCACACTCAGAAAAGTGGCTAATGATAACAAAAGGCTGAAAACATCTGTGCATTGCCCGGTTCTTTAGACGTGTCACGGAAATGACTCATTACTGGATCAGCCACACGTAAGGGCAACAGAGCAGGCAGTGCATTTACTGTCCAAAAACACACTATTATTCTAATAATACACTGGCCTGCAGGCAGCCTCCTTATGCTAGACTTCTCTGCTGGATCTGTGACCTTGAAATTCTGAGATAAATGCTTATTGTGTGGCACAGTTTTTTTGGTAAACATTTGAAAGAAATTAGAGGAATTACTGATGCAAGAGTTGAGGCTCAAACTAAGATGCTTTGACTAAATCAAAATGTCTCCCCAGTGGGTTTTATAGAGAATAAGCCTTGTACCATGGCTTGGGGAAAAGAAAACATAATTGCTTTTATCTTTTAGTGATGATAACAAGTGGCTTGAACAGCTTGCCAGTGTCTACTTAGTGGTTTTTGTGCCTTTCAGATGGTAGATACTTAAGCATACTTGAAAGCTCATCTCAATCAAAATACCTTTGCTGATCTGCTGTCAAGCAAACACACAGCAGACAAGAACTACAGTTCATTCAAAAGGAAAAAATCATTCCATGCTCTACTTCAGCTCAATTCTAAGTCTTCATCAGCACAGTGCTGCATCTTTAATATAAAGTGTAAGAAATGTTGTTCTTTAAATGGTTTCTCAGTCTTGCAGAGAACTGTTTTGTGGCTGACAAGCCCTTCCTGTCCCAACCAGTTCCCAGACTCTAATTTTCAACACAGGTCCCAAAAAGGGGAGAAAAAAGTATTTAGGTCTTTTGGCTTAATTTCCCATTTTCTTCCCACCACCAAATTCAAGATTGGGCAAGGGCTGAGTAATCATACAGGCACTGCTAAGTGGTTTCATCTTTGTATAAAATAGAAGGCTTTGGTCATTATCAGCTTGGACCAGATTCAGTCATGCTGCAGAGGAAAAAACAGCAGAATCTTTCTCAAATCATTGAATTATCCACCAACAGTTATCAGTAGCTAAGGCAGGAGAAAACAGTTGAGAGAGCATTGATCACAGTTCTTCATTTTAGTGTAGGTACGTCATCATGTACAAATATTGAATGCTCCTCTATGAAATAAAGGTTCGATTAAGCAGAAAAGATGTTTTAAAGTAGTAACAGCTCTCTGCTGGACTCCAGTGACACCTACTGGTAAACAAAGAAGTTACCAAACATTTCTTGATAATGAAGCAGCAGTAATTCATGTACCTGCCCTTAGGATCACTAATAATTTTTTTGGCAGCTCGGGCTATGAGCTGCCACACCACAATCAGGTGTTAGAGTTAATTAAACAGTGGATTTACTTTTCAAAATTGGATTTTGACTTCATCTGATTCTTAACTATTTGAAACTGCATTTTTATCACTCTGAAGGTATTGTCAAGTCCTACATTTTGCTACTGGCAGCTGTAGATTAAGATAGGCCAGTGGATTTTTGGCTTGCTGGACTACACTAGACATATTTCCAATTTTACTCTTAGTGATTTCATTATTAGAACTAGAGTCAAAAAGTAAATAATTCAATACCTCTCCATTTGCTTTCAGGTGCATTCCTTTTAGCACAGATTCCAAAAATGAAGATCTCATGAGCAGATCAACTGACCAAGCTCATGGCTTTGCTTCTGACACCTCCTTGCTGTTTGTAGTGCCAAACTGGTTTGTCACAGCTGTGTTAGTCTGGCAGGTCCTACAGATATTCCTTAATGTCATTTCAGCCAGCACTTGTAAGAGAATAAAAACCAATAAAGTCCCTAAGTGAGAGTTGTGGGACCAGAATTTCAATAAAACCTCACATGATGAGAGGCTTTACCCACTGAAAATGGATGCAATATGCATGATGTACACTCAGAGACACCTCAGTTGCCAGCTGGGACAAGCAGAAGAAACACAGCAAGGAAAAGCCGTGCTACAACTCTGGGCACCAGACTCATCTCCCTTTCTACACTGGGCTCCATTGTGTAAACTAGCTCTGTGCATGGACATTTCTGTTTGAGGAAATGTCTAAACACAGAAAATATGGAATATTTCTGCTTGAGACAATCTGTGACAGGGATTCCTTCTGCCACTGACAGGGAAATAACATATACAAGGTTTGCAAACCACAGTCTTGCCAAACAACTGGCCATAAACATCACTGATGGAGTGCTAGCCATCCCCACTGCATTAGGACAACTTGCCCTTACTACCTCTGGCAGGCTTAGGATTGTCTTCGTTTCATCCCTAACACTGAGGTCCTTTCAGATATGGCTGAACAAAGCCATGAAGCTTTCTACCTCTTTGTCCTGCATATCCTTCCTTTGAGGAGCTTAAGCTTCCTGTACAAAAGTCTCTTTTGGTTAAGTCTGACAGTCTGCAGTGCAAACTGTCCCAGGACAACAAAAATGCTCTATTATGGAGTGGTGAGGCCACCTGGCACTGAACGCCCACCACACAAATCCAACGTCAAGGTATCAACCCAGGCATCTCAGAACAAAAAATGCACTGTATTTTTATTTTTTTAGTACCAAAGTTTAAGTTGAAAAATTGCTTCTGGTAGAACACATCAGCCAGATTTGCAGAGGCAGGAATATTGTTATAGCTTACTGGAAAGCAGACAGACAGGAGCAAGGTACCTTGGTTTTATGGTAGAATACTTGATAATTAAATGCTGTTCCCAGTACTCAATAACAAAAGTTTAAGCTGGACTATAAAGACAACAATTTCAAAAGGATCTGCAGAAACAGGAACTGCAGAAGTCAGGCTATAAATCTGCTAAGCAATAGCTCAATATTGATTTTACAACATGTCCATAATAATGGCTTTACAAACCTGTGTACATAATTAGAATAGGAAGATATTAGAGAAATTGCAGTATGCTGCAACTTCAAGATCTGCTCAAATAATGCCTTTTTTTGTTGTTGTTTTTAAGCATGATGCATTAAACTTTATCAGAGCAAAACTATGCATGATCCCATGGAAATCAGATGCCCAGATGTTCCTTCCTGGCACTCTGCATTTGGCCCCTGGGTTAACCATAACTTCTATGAAGGGCACAGTGTTGACAAAGTGATAGGAACCTATCATGGTGATGAGCAAATTCATATAAAGGATACATATAGAAAGAACCATCCCATAAAAATCAGACCTTGTACTTTGACTAAACAGAGATTCACATAATAAAATTATTATACCAGAATTGAAGTTTCTCATAAATTAGATGTTAATTCCTCTACACGTGGAGCAAAAATATTTAAATTAAATCGAAGAAAATTCATCCAGTCCTCTGTTAAAGAAAAGTTGAAAGCTTTTCTTGGCAAATGAGGGAAGCCAAGTAACCTGCTTCCAAGTTTCCATTCAAACCCAGTAGCTTAAATTTCTCATTATTTAAAAAAACACAAACTCAAAGCTATCTTTTATGTGAACAGATGCTGTGCTGTCTTCTTGAAGCTGCAGGCTTAAAGGCAGATTTTTCATGCAGCTGCAGAATGAAGTCAACAAGCCCACTCTGTTCCAGGGTTGCTATTCAGAACCTTTTGGGCAGCAATGAAAGAAGATCACATCAATTTCATGCTGGTTCTGCTGCTCTACAAAGAAACGAGCAGCAGACACAAATCATGACCTAGACTGCAAGGGGGAAAATGTGTCAAACTCCTCAGGAAAACAAGGTGTGGAAGATTTAATAAAATATAACTTTTATGAACACCTCTTTTACTTCAGGGTACTTTTGGTGGCATGGCACTGTTTCTGTAGCAGAATCTGCTGTGGCTGAGTTACAGCCATTGAGCTCCACATGCAATTAAGAGCCACGAGTATTGCCCCTGGATCCCTACTGGAACAGATTTGACAGACATTGGCCTCTGTCCCCATCAGCAGCATTTCCCTTGTGGCCCATGTTCATTTTCAGCTCTGCATCTGACATTACTCCTGTGCTACAATCCAACACACTTGTTTTACAATATTAATTGTAATAACATGTGCTGGTCTTGAGAGAAATTCCAGCTGCGGGTACAGAAAACCCTCTGCAGGCAGGGAAACAAAGTGCCCAGAGAGTGCACAGTTCCCATTCTTGAAGGTTTCCAAACCTACCTAGATAAAGCCCTGAACAGTCTGGTCTGACCTTTGAGCTGACCCTGCCTTGAGCTGGAGGCTAGATGAGAGACCTCCTGAGGTCCCTTCAGCAGGATTATTTTATAATTCTGTGATAAATGCCATATGCTAGCAAGCACCAAGCAAGTCATGCTTTTTCAAAATGGCATTATATATACACACACACTAATACCTATACATTAAAATACTTTAACTTCAGCTCTCTAATATTAAGAGCCTAAGCTAAAGCCCACAGAATACCTTACTCTGTGCAGCACTGATGCTGTGGGTTAGGATGGCTGCAGTGCATAGCTAGAAAATACAAGTTTCAGCGCTGACCGGGTTGTTCAGAACAGTAGAATAAGTGTGCATGGCTACACATTGTTTTTGCAGTATTCCAAGGGAGGATATAGGGAATTAGTAGCAATTTGGAGGTGTGAGGATTGCCTTTGTTTTGCCATAGCTAACAGCAAGCCCCAGCATTTAAGGGTTAAGAGTCCTGGAAGCAAAGTATGGTAAAAAGCAGTTCACTGAATAGACATTAATGACCATAATCAGAGTTAACTACTGAGACATGAACTTATAAAATCAGGTAAAAGTAGAGGCACAACAGAGCTAGAAAGGAAGGTATTGCAGTGGAGTCTGTCAAAACCCAGTTACTGAGCTTTGCTATATCCTTGTCTTTTAGGACACTCAGCAACCTTAACCAAACACATTCATAGTATACTAAACTTATGTCCTGTTTATTTCTACTGATTTCCCATCTTTTATGAAGAACTCCAGGAATCTAATCTGTATTTTTTCCCCAGCACAAGAAAGTTAGTGTTATGCATGCCTGCTAGCAGCATTGATTTGTCCAAAGTGCCCTCAGATTGGTAACTTGGATATTGAAAGAACAGAACTTCAAAATTCATCAGGATGAAGTGCTGAAGGGTAAGCTCTGATCTGCTCCAGGCCATACCTGTGTGTTTCCTTGATGACAGACAAAGTTTGGTCTGTTTCCAACTGGAAAGTCTTTCCCCTGACCAAAGTAGCAGCTCTGCTAACTCAGCTGCAGGCCACACCTTTACTGCAGGTGTTTGTTGCCTGAGCCTGCACACTCAAACTACCTCTTCATCAGGTAGAAGACTGGAAAAGGCAGAACTACCCCAATGTCCCTCCTGCTGGTCCCAGTGTAGGCAGATGGGAGCAAACTGGTGTGGCTCCAGCAAACTGGGTCTCAAATCCCTCTGCGGGAGACACTTGAGAAAGTGCAAGACAAGCACAGATCTCCTTCCCCTCCACTCATGTTTCATTGTACTTAGACATGTTACAAACAACATTTACCATTCTGCTTGTTGGCAAGTTATGACTCAGGAGACTTCAGCAACTTCCTTCCTAGAGAACAGGGATTACTATCAGATCTTTTTACTAACAAGATAAGCAGCCAGTCTCCCAGGAAACAGATCTATTCCACAAGATGTTGAAGAGAACAGCTTTGTACTTCTATCACCAGCTACTCCCTTGTTCAAATACATGGTTACGTGTTTATGCTGACAATTGAAGTGCCCTGCTGATCCCTGCTGGACCCCAGCTATCTTTCTCATTTAGACCCTGATAGAACTCAGCACTAGCCTTGTCTCACAATGGCTGTGGCTGCCACTGGGCCTTCTCTGCTCTTCCTGCACAAGTCCTGTGGCATTGGTGAGGCCACTTTCTACACCTGCCTTGCTGTCATCCTCAGCTTCTGGCTCACCTGTGTTGCAGAACACCCTATTATTACTGCTCCCTGACTGCAATCTCTCTTTTGAACAAAACAGGAAGCTTAAATTTAACCTAAAAGAAAACCAAACACCAATTAGGACATCAATAAGGTGAACTGGAAAAGTCCTTGATGAAGGCAGTTCCCTCTCCCAGGTCCTTCTCCAAGCTCCATTAAGAAAGCATAAAATACAAGCTGTCATGTATCTTAGGTACAGAACTATTCAGACAACTGGCCCATAAAAACAACACTTCAGAAAACATAAGATCAAGCTTCTCTGAAGCTTTCTTTACACATCTCCTGGCTGGAAACCTGCTGCATGCCCCTAGCACCCTATACAATGAGTCAGATTCAGTAATCAGTAGGAAACAGAATTAGCAGTGAAGGCAAAGATATTCATGCAGTGCAATTTACAACAAGGCATCTGTCTGTGCATGAATTACTATTTTCCTTAATTATCTGTAATAGGAAATCCCAAGATTCTCAGCTGGCCCTGTCAGTCAATATTAACTACAGACTTGGAAAATTATACAAAAATAGAAAGGAAATTGAATCTTTCAGAGGCTGCAGTAGCACTTTACAAGGAATGCAAATAGAACTTCACTGGGAACAGTTTCACTATTGGCAGGGCTGGTCCCACTCCACTGCAGAGTTTGCCAGCACATCACACAACACAATACAATGTGACATTTAGCTAACTAGCAGCCCTCACGTACTGCAAAGAGACTCCCAGAGACAGAAACACTGGTGAAAGCAGCAAGTCCACAGCAACACATGATGGTTATCCATCTATGCTCACCTTTCAACGGGCAATGGTTTGCCTTTTCAAAATTCTGATGATTTGACCATAAAGGTGATGTAGTCCTGCAAAGAACTGTGTAAGGCATACTCCTTATTTTGCCTGGTTGAGGAAATTGTGCAGCTGCTGTACTTGAACAACAGGAGCTCTACTGTTCCTTCTGTCAGACCTGGCTGTGTAATAGCCAGTCACTTGCTATAAAAGATGTAACCTGCACCTAGCAAGCAGGGACTGCAGGGACTTGGTGTGGGGTAAGATTGTCACTCAGATGTTAGGTGGTCTCACTTCAGGCTTCAGAGCACTGCTGGCACAGACACTCCTCAGACTGCATGACAAAGTCCATCTGCAGTTGCACAGGTTCAAGAGCACCAGTTATCAAATACAGCGACTACAGACATGGTCTGCAGACTTCCAGGTCAGCCAAGCATGTTTACCTTGGCCAGGTAGCAGGTACAGAAGACAGGACTCAGAGCATCTTGCTGAGTGTTAGTCCAGCACAGTTATAGCTGCAACCGTCCTGGAGACAGGGAGTGAAAACTGGCAAACCATACACTTCTCCATTACTCTTACACAAAAAGAAAGCATGCAGTCTTTCCCATCACCATCCTTCATTCAGTCTGCTTCATCTGCTCACTGTGCCTCTGGCATTCCACATCCATCTCTCTTTACCATTTTGTCCTCTTCCTTTCGTAATTCTACATTTCCCCCTTGGCTTCTCTGACATGTTTGAGAGGAGAAAGGATGGTACACAAAGGCACTCATGCTGTGTCTCCATCACTGTACTTAGCTTTCATCCAGCTAGATACAACTGAGCTCTTTGGCTAAATCAGCAGAAAGTTTAGGTTTTTCTAAGGCACCGGGGTTCAGTTCCTTTAAAGGGAAGAAAGCACAAGTGTGAATGAATAAATAAACTAGACTAAAGGCTTTGTTAGTCCTCACAGGCAAGTCCTCAGCACCAAAAGCCTGGCCCAATGCACAGCACCACACACCATCAGATTTCTTTGCTTCATACAAGCCAGTAGTTCAAAACAAGCTTACACTTTCTCAACAGCCAACAATCCTCAGGTATTCATTACCAGATGACTGCAACTTATTCAAGCATTACTTTATACTTAACAAAAAATATACATTTTATAACAATACATTCCTATGTTAATCCAAAAAAGGGTTTTTTTCACCTCCAGAAGACTCCCACAAATATTTGATTTTTCTTTCAGGAGAGGAGTTCACTCAAGCAATTATGATCCAAAAGAGAGCACAGTTAATCTTCTTGCAGAGAGCTGCATTTACAGTCAATTACTTATTAACAGTGCATTGTGTCATCCTGACTTTGAATATCTAAATCCACTGCTTGCTCCCAACCTCTTCTGTTATATAATTTGTGGCTTGGAAAATGTCCATGTAGGTCCTGTCACAAACCCATAACAGCTCCAAATATCAGTGAGAATTATTTCTATTGAGTAAGTTTGAATGGCTCTGCTTGTTGTACAAGTGTACCTAAGAGCTACTCTGTAAACAAACCTTCATGTGCCAGGGTATTACCCCTTCCACTGCTTGCAAGTGTCTGTCCTTACATAAAAGCCTATGCATATTTAATATTTATTTGATAGCTTACAATGCATCAGTAATTAGGGAGCATTTCAGATAGATATGAATCTAAAGGCTTTTCTACACACAAGAAAACTTTTTCATTCAGATTAAAACAGCTATGAAAACAAGAGACTTACTTTTAGCTTCAGCTTCCCTCAACACTTAAAAAAAAGCTCCTAGCCAAAGTTAATAGCCAACTTATTCCTTCCCAGGTACTTTATTGTTTATCTTTTATATTTCTTGGGAAAAAATTTCAACATGGCAACCTAGAGTTCTACCAGATAAAGAAGCTGCACCTCTCCTGCATATGATCTTTTTCCCTGTGAGAGCAGGACTGCTCCTTCTGAAAGTCTTGACAGAGTTCGAGACTTCAATTCACACAGAGCACTGGGGACTGAAAGCATGAGAAGAGAAGCCAGGTCCTGCTCTGCCAAGGGCTGTTGATGTTACACCAGGGACCACAGAAGCAAAATTTAAAGCTTTCTGAGAGCAGGTGAAGAGATCATTCCTAGATTGGGGCCCAAGGGAAACACCAAGGCCTTTAAAGGGTTGAAGAAAGGCTCTGTGGAAGGGAGAGAACAGCAGGAAGGCTGAGTGCAGAGCAGTATCCTTTGAGATACACTAGCCTGGTGTATGCCAAGTACATGAGACATACTGGAAAAAATGGTGATTTAGGTTGAATATTAATTCCTATGTCCATGACTCCATGATAGATTACACATCATATAAAAAGCACACAGAACATTGTTTTTAAAAAATCAGTGTCTTGTGGGGCAAAAGTGATTTAACAACAAACTGCACACAGCTTGTAAGAAGGTGGCTGTGAAAACTGCAGCAGTAAGGGGGGGGAAAGGGAAAGTCATGTTCCTGCCTAATGGCAGGGTCCTCCTCTACACTGATGGAAAAGAAACATAATTGATACACTAGTCCTACACTGAAAACAGATTCTTACGTGTCATTAAGAGGATATATTTTTCCTTCCTTTCCTTTTCTAGAGTATCTGGTAATCAGACAGGGCTGACCGAATCACTTTAAATATTGTCTGTAAGAACAGCTATGATGATCATCATTAGTATCTCCGATTGCTAAAAAATAGGTTTCCTGTGCCATAAACATCTGGTGTTTTGCATAGTAATGCTGCTGAGGCAGCTTCTGCTGCCATAGCTCCCACCTGACCAGGCTATACCTGCTGCAGCACCAGAGCCCTCCAGGCAGTTCTAACCAAGAGATGTAGTTCTACCTCCAGCTGGGTCATTCCTCAGCAAATTCACACCCACAAACACACAATTAACCTCTGACTTCCTCTTTAGTAGTAGCCATAAGGCAGAAATAATTTCCGTATTTCTTTCCAGAATAACATCATTTTCTGTGCAAACAAGGACAGGCAGGCCCTCTAGACAAAGCTGGGACTCAGACAGCCTCTATCTTTTGATATAAGCTTTCTGAATAGCTTTACATGGCTCTTAATTCATGTCCAATTTCTGAGCTACAAGGAAGAGATACTACTTCCTTCCTAACTTTTTTTTTCTTTCCTTTGTGTGGTTTTAGAGGGGAGAAAACCCCCTTTCTTGACACTCTTAGAATGGAAACATCTTGCCCCTTGCAGTCTTTTACAGCTGCCCACTAAAAAGAGCTCATTCTGTGGTGAGAAATGTGGCCTCTGGGGAAAAGGGAATGTTATTGCTTCCCTTTTCTCTGTTGCCTGCTTTATGAGAAGAGCATGTGGCATGGCAGGCCTCCCTCATAAAGTACAGTAGGACTTGACTGATACAACCACAGTGGTCACATTTGAGTTGCAGTTTGGCCCATGGGGCACCACACCTTTATCTCCTCACAACTGTAAGATAAGACAAAGTCAAAATGCTCACAGAATAATCCTGTGCCACACAGATTATCCTGGCAGTGTTATACTCCTGGGATTCAACAACAGGGTGTTCATCAAACACCAAATAAAGTAAAAATACTCACTAAAATAATTACCTTATAATTGCTTTATGAAGCAGTAAAAGCAGCCAAACCCCCTCTTTAGAACAACTAGGAAGAAAACTACAAGCAATTTAATGGGCATATCTAAAGAAGCCAAAATAGAGCATTATCATCACTCATACTCAGCCTCCATCAGCTCCCTGTATTCACTTTTGCTGCGCTTCATTTGAGGTTCTCTGAACAGGCTCATTGCACAGGAAGGAAGAACCAACCATACCTTTAAGATACAATATGACAACAGATTAGATAAATAACAAACTATAGGGACAACCTAAATGGCAGCAGACAAGAAGAGGCAGAGTTCTGTAAGCTATAGAGCATTACCAGCAGCAGCAGCAGTACTAAGAAAAAAACACCACATCACATAGAAATGTAGTCACCAGAGCTCCACAGGCTCAGACCTGAGTTTAAGTAGCACTCCTGGGCCAATAGGCAGAGCGTGTGGGTGGGAGGGTAAGACGAGGTCAATTAGGGTCATTAAAGCCTTGTCACTCAGGACTGACACATTTTCATTCATCTTAAGCAGGAAAAAAAATGCAACCCAATTCTTCAGAGAATTCACAGCTAAGCAAACACTGTATTTGCACAGACCTAGGATATATTTGAGGAATTATACTGTCTCAAACAGATATCACAGGCCCCATTGGTCTTACAATTTAATTTTCAAGTGATTATTGGCACAGCTGGCTCTGCACGACTTGTGCCTACACAGCATGTGATCACATTCCTCACAGCCTTGTGACAGCTCAAAACATTTTTCTCTTCCTATGCTCACTTGCATCAATTTGGTGTACTGTTCTGAAAATGGTAGGAGCCTCACACCATCAGCTTTGAATCAATGTGGCCAGTTGTCCTTCCCTCCAGCTGCTATTTTAAATAATATCCCAAAATGTCTTGCAGAACATGCTACATGTGTACCTTCCCAATACCAGGGATCTTTGTGTACCTAACACCAGGACATCCCACAGTACAAGGTGCTGCAGATTCTTGACTATTATCCCTATATATTTTCCTTTGTTATTATTTTTTTTGTGTCCTTTACCATATGCTATTTTGCCATGCAGAAGAGCTAAAAGTGGTAAAAGGCATGAAAGAAAGTGCAGCACTTCAATTAGAGCAGTTAACATTATTGAAAAGTACTGCTCAACAGCAGTAACTTGCCAGGAAGAAGTGTTGTGGTGACATCTCCATTCTGCTTCCACAACCCAAACTATCACCTCTGCGTGGTGCTTACTGAATGGTGCTGACATGTCCTCTGTTTTCTCCTTGATTCAGAGCATTCATTTGCTCTGTTGATAAAATGAAGAAGAATGAACAGCCTCATGTCTATCTGATCTGCCAGCTTGTTAAAGTCCAAAGTTATAGAGAGCAAAAGAGAGACTGAAAATCACTTGAGTATAATTCACATCAGGAACTTAAAGAGAAACCATAGTGAATTTAAATGCAACACGAGAAATACTTGGGGTTGTAATTTAAGCTTGTGTGATCACACCATAATTTTGAAAGAGACGCTTTCTTTTTAACTTTCTACCTTGGTGAGTATGGCAAGAAAAGGTAAAAGAAGAGTTATAAATATTAGCAAACCAGCTGCTTTCAGGGGAGCAAGAGTATTTTCAAACTCTCAGAACCTGCTGTGAACTGACAGACCTAATGCCCTGACCAGCCTCACCTGTTGCCTCCACCCACCCCTCCTGATGAGGAGCTCTATTTAGCTCAGCCCTGGATACCTCTTTTCTTTCTCTCTCTGGGAATGCTGCTGGGCTGCAGCTCTGGTCCTGCTGTGTCTGGGGCTTTTTGCTCTTTGCCTTCTCAACTTGAGTGCAGAGCTGCTCCCTGAGATGTCTTGTCCTCACTATCCTCAGCAAGTCTTATCCCAAAGTCATTTCCCAACGTTGTCCTGGGGAGTGTGCCTAAGGATTAGACTCCCAGCTGCTTTCCCCTGACCTGGCAGCTTCTCACATAAAGTGGGGCTGGATCCTGGGTGGTGGAGGTCTCTGTTCTCCTGGCTGTGCTGCTGTGTCTGGTTTCCAGTGCTGGCCCTCAGTGTTTTCTGATACAGAGATTTTTAACCACTTTTACTTACTGAAAATCACACTTTGAGGGTTTTTTTTGGGTTTTTTACATTTGTAAATGAGTGGTACTAACATGATAAGGCTTTTATGAATGGACTTAATTCACTTACACTTCATCTGGTGATCCCTGTCTGAAAACATTTTATTTGAAAAGACTTTCATCCTGTGATCCTTCCGCCTAGGGAACTTTGAAAACTAGTTCAGGCTATTGTAGTCAGCTTTTTTTAGACATACTAAATCAATTTTCATTTAAAGCCTCATATTCAATTCTTTTAATAATGTATTAGCAGATTATTCTTCTATTTATGTCTGTGAAGCTCTCATTCACATTAGAAATTACTGTTGTATAAACTGCAGTGATTCTTATATGCAGCACAAATTGGTGTTAATCCTTTTTCTAGAGATGAAATATTAATTCTGTAATAGCTTAAAGCATGAGTATTTTATATTAAGTGATAGGCAAATAAACAATTTCAGCCCTCCTGGTATGGACCAAACCAAAATTCTCAGCATTTCCTGTGATTCTTCAAACTTCCCAAGAGTGGGAGAAGTAAGCTTTCACTGAGTTAGTCAACAACTCTGAATTTTGGGGTTGAGATGAAGGTAACAGGGTTCATGAAGTGTGTACAAATCCTTTCAATTTATAATACTAACTGACAAATACCAAGTGACAACCATTGGTATATGTTACCTTGTGTGTGTTTATTACATGTAAGAATTGTTTCTGGCAGATGGAACTGAGAATTCTTTCTACTGTTTAAGCTAAAGTCACCCTTGCAACAAAGCCCTGTTTAGGAAAGGCTATTTGTGTTCAAATTTGATTTTTCATTAATTGGTCTCTCTTGTATAGCTCCAGTCTTGTGGCAGTGCCCCAGGACCCTTTAAAGACTAACTGCTGCTGTCTTTGCTAATTAAAATTTGCATATTAAATTGGACAATACTGTAGTATGCTGTGGGCAGAAATTTGATGTTTGCTGTGGGTTGTAGCAATGGTCCTCAGTCCTTCTCTGATGCCTCAGACTGTTCACTTCTGCAGCTCCCAACTGAGGAACTTCCTTACAAAGTGAGTTTCTTATGGGTGGTTCATGTTCTACATATTTTATATTTTAACTCTCCTGATCATTACTGTCAGAATATTCAGTCTTTTCTCCAACAAATAAGTTGTTTTGGTGCTGCTTTTTCCTCTTGCTATAACCAAAATGATAAGCTGGCTAGAAATGTCATGTGATATCTTTTCACAATACCTGGACAAGTTCCAGCCACACTAGAGCATGTGGCTTGGAGTAAGAGAGAAGAGTGCTTCTGTTAAAATGGAATGTGCTAGAGATCTACTTAGTGATTAATCAGAATATAATAGATAATGTAAACTAATCATGTTCAGGAACAGTAGACAAGTCAAGCTTTAACTTGCTTTTCAAGCACTGAGAATTGCTTAGACCAAGTGGTGGTAGGGGAATAAAGTGGTGTACAACTGAGACTGTACCAAATGTTACTACCAAAGCAGAAACAAGGGAGAGAAGTTTGAGAAACATGGACCTCCACAGGCTCTGTTAAGGTAAAAGACAATTTCAGCCAGAGAAGATTACTTTTCTGTGTTTAGAGAAGCCTCTTTTATGTCTTTCATCACAACTGATAACCAAGAAAAAGGCCCTTCTAAAGACTTGAGGTCTTTGCTAAAACACACTTTGCTCTATTATATCAGAAAGCCTTTCTTGGAGCTATCATTTCACTTACCAAAAAAAAAAGTTTCCTATAATGTAACAAACATACACTGGATAGCCTGCTGCAGAAGAGATGGAAAAAAGGCCCTGTAGTTTTGTCATGTGATAAAATAAGTTGTAAGAAAAAGTATCATGCCTTGCCAATGCTTTTACATTAAAAACCAATAACTATTCAAATGAAACTGTACTCAGAGAAATCAAAATTAGCTCTCCTCCTTCATGCAGAGTGACCTGTTGCCCATCCCTTCTGTATAAGACTCTGCTTACCTAGACACAGTTAATTGCTTGTGAAGCAGATATGAAACTTTAACAGCTGCTTCTGGCTGGGGCCTGTGTCTTATCTCAGAACGTAGTTAATCTTTCTGTGATTGTATTGGCTGGAACAATGTAATCAAATGAAGGAACAAAACCTACTTTCATTGTTTACTGTTCAATAGATGAATTAGATTGTAAAACAGATCCTAAAGTAGTTCAACAAGCTCACCTTAATGCTGTTGTTTTAAAGAAAATACTCCCACCCTCCTTGTCTAGCTTCTAAAACCAGAATTATGCTGTTCTTGAACTAATTTACAAATAACCAGGTGAACATCTATTTCACAAAACAGCTGTATCTATAAACTAGTTCCTGTATAGTGAATTTCTGATAGTCCAGGTCATGGGCTTCTTTAAAGCTCTTGATTGTTTTTTAGAATAAGTGTAGGCTTTTCCAAACTCTATTAATTCAACTAGTGAATTATATGCAGCAACATGCAGTAGTATGCATTTTCTCTGGGGGGAAAGGTACGTTTTCATGTTTTCATCTTATCATGAAGTAATGTCATTCTAGTCAAAGGAGGCTTCTTTCATTATCTAAAAAAAAGCCTCTAAGTCTGCACCAAATATTGGAGTGAAAGCTTTTTAAAGATCTGTTTAAAAGTTTATGTATTTGTTAGCCTGCTGGCTGTGCAAAGAGCTCTTTGACACAGAATTAGAGTGGAACTGGCTGATGAGAAACTCAGAATTGTTCCAAGCAATAACAATCCCACATTAGTTTGCTGTAGGTATGGCTGGCTCCCTGTTAAGAAAAATAGCTCACCTTTTGTTTTTCCATTTTCCTACAAAACTAACAGTTCTTCCTCAAAGCTGAAAGATGGTGAAATGAAAAAAAGGATAAGTAAGAGAATGGAATGAATGAGAGATACATCTTGGGAAAATGGAAAGGAATGAAGGGTGGGAGGAGAAAGAAAAGATTGGGATGAGAAGAACAGAGTAAGGTGGAAAAGGTGATAAAAGAAATACTTCATCACAAAGGCAATATTTCTAGTGAAACAAGAACAGCCCCTAGGATAACATATTCTGCACTGGTAGATCAGTGTGTACAATACTATATAAAGTTATTCTTTTCTTTCTATACAAACTCCTGAAAGATCCCAACCCCTCCAAGGTCTGCCATTGTGGGATTTTCCACATGGTCAGGGGTGACTGACAACTCCCCTCAGAGTTTTCCTTTTACCAGAGTGTGCCTTAGTCTAACACAGTGGGCTCTGTCAGACCTGCAGGGATGGAATGCTCTTGATTTTTCATTTGTTTAGCAAAATTATGTGTTCATTAGTGAAATGAGCATATTAATATTTACTTCCCTGGTCAACAAAAGGGTTGTTAAAACTAGTTATGCTTAAATCTACCACATGCATAAACAAAAATTAAATCAAGATTACTTAGCATATGTTTTAGTTTGTTACCATAAGTTTTATAGCATTATGAAGTTTGATAGAGGTTGAGGGATCCCAGTTATGTTATCACACTGGTTCTTACAGATCTTCTGCAATCTTATTTTACACCTGTTCATCTATATCTGGAAACTTGCCCAGTTTTTGAAAATAGTTTTATTAATAGAATTTGCATTAGCTGTGATTTAACCTGATTTGCTACTTCCAGATAGTATAGTTTTTAACTTGCCTTTCAAGGAAGTCACAACTTCTAGGCACAAAAAGAAAGGACCAGAGGCATAAAACAAAGGGAAGAAAACTAGTAGTGGGGTCTGAAGTTACCAAAAATCTTTAGAATGAGGAGGGAAGCAACATGATCAGCATTTGCATTAAATTTTGGAAGTTTCAAAGGTCTGCTGGTTGCTTTAAAAAATATTTGATACAGAATTTCAGAATTCATTTTCTCCATAAAACTAGCTTTGGTTTTCCTCCTTTGTGGGTGGTGGCAATGAGGAAGATGCCTCTTCTCTTTGTCTTTGTGTGCTATTCATTATTAGGAATATCAGTCTTTTGGTGAGCAAAACCTGCAAAAGACCTTTTCCATTTGCTTTGGATATTCAAAGGCCATTCCTGTCCGAGTACAACTGCTCTTCAGAGGAGCCCCTTTTTTTGAAGAGATGATTCCTGTGACAGGCTTGCTGTAAAATTTGTAATCCTCTCACATAAATGTCAGAACCATTAGTAAGATCAAAATATTTCATGTCAATAAGTATTCCTTATACAAGATACATTTGATTTGACTTATTAGACTTATAATAGCTGTATTTCCTTACTTCCCGTATTAGCTTCTGGTGCTAGTTAGTGCTTTACTAAAAAGTTTTTTAATTGTTGTCCCTTAGCAAAAGATAGTTCAATTAGTTATTTTTTTACTGATGTATCCTGAAAAAACCCTGAATATCCTCTCATAACCTTTTTGAAACAAAGATATTTTTAGTTTAGAAGCTCTAGGCAAAAAACATTGAAAGGGACCTATCAAAAGACTTATTTTGACAGTTCTTTTCTTGTTAAAAAAAAAACAATCAGAATCTGCTTTTCATATCACTTGAAGATATAATATTAGGTTTTGCACAGGCAAGATTGTCCATCCTCTGACTAGGGCTAATGTCAATGTTCACGCAGGTTGCTTTTCGTAAGTAATCCTCCCACACCACTAATGACTTTTCAGTTCCATTAGTCTGCTATGTATTATTGATTAATGCTGTAAGTAGATTTATTTCTGCTCCTAGAGAGTAAAGGATTGGCACCTCTGTTTGATGAATGGTATCTTAGTGCTTGCTTTGGTCAGTTCTGTGCTGACTCCTTCCCTTCCTCTGCTCTTGTCTGTCCCCTTTCTTATGTTTTTTCTTATTTAGGTGCTTTCTATCTGCCTTCTCTGTAAGAGAAATTTGCACTAAACTTGGAAAGTATAAAGTAGTACAGAAATGAGAAACTCATGCATGTGCAGCAATGTTTTTTCCGAAGTTAACAGGGTGATGTTTCATTTGTGCTGCTGCTTCCAGAGCCTGACTCTGCTCATGGCTGCTCTGCTCCCCAGGGATCAGGGCTGCTGCTGGCACTGTGCAGGCTCTTCAGCCACTGAAGCAGCTCCTCATCCCACCTCGCCCAGGTTCCAGATTCTCTGGAGCTCCCAGCTGCATGGGATAACTTGGTGCTGGATTTCTCCCAATTCCTCCAGGGCAACACAGTGCACTTTGGGTTTGTGACCAAGCCCCATAAACCCAGATCCAGCTCTCCAATCTCTTGAATTCAAAGACTATGAACTTTGGCTCCTTTTATCTTTTTAACTAGTAACTTATTACACTGTATTTGTTCTTCTAGCTATCATTTAGTCTGCACTTTTGAATTGCTTTATGTGTTGGATACCTAAACTTCAGTCATCAGCACCTCTGTTCAGTACAAGCTATATGTCTTTGGCTGTTTTCTGCATACTGTTCTACAGCTGTCTGATGGCTTATGTCCCTGGAGACCACAGACATTTTACTCTTTAAAAGAGTATATAGCTCATCACCTGCCCTTTGAAGTCCCTCACTATTTCCTGTTGCACAGCTATAATAATTTGACTTCATATTTTGCTGTCAGCACTGATAATCTACACCGTATTTCAAAGTCAGGGGTTTTAAAGGACTTAAATGGTATTTTGGGGAAATCCTACTTAATATCAGGTTATCAAATGTCTGTGAGGTTCAGTCATTCAAGTTAATTCTCATCTTTTAGAATGTATCACCTCCATCAGCTGTGGGACAGAAGCACAAACATCACATGCCTGTGTAAATTAAGACTTAGGACTTTAATATAGAAGTTAGTGCAGGTGATTGTAAAATAAGAGTTACAGAAGTTCTTCATGTACCTGGTTTCATGTGTCTGGGTGGTGTTTTTCTGTTAGACCTGTCATCCAATAGCCATTATTTTTCTGCAAGGAGACAGAGGGAAGTATGCATTAAATGGAGGAGAAAGTTTCTCAACTGGGGACAGGTGGTTAAAAAAGCTTTCCTTCCTCTGAAGGAAAAATATTTACATTAATTTAAATCAGCTGAATAATTTCTATCTTGTAGTAAATAAATAAGTTGTATCCTGAATTTAAACAATGTCAACCTTCTGCCTCATGCAATTCTAATTATAAGAAAACAAATTACAAATTATTCCTCAGAGTTTAGTTAGGTAAGTACCCTGCACAAAAGATCACCAGCATCTTGGACTCCTACATATGTATTTTCAGAAAACTACCTCAAGTGCCCTCACAATCAATATATAGATCAAGTTCCAGAACCAGGGTTCCAAAATGCTCATGCACAGATGATCATTAAAGGACTAAAATACTCATCTCCCTGTGAGTGGATGTTTCTCATATATCCATAACTCCACTGGCTACCAAAAATTAAGAGTCTGGTCCCAGTGGAATAGTTGGAGAATGAAAAATAGTCCCTCTTGAAGTCTCCCCTTCATTATTTTTCTAAGGTCTGTGAATCATGATGAGTCTTTTATTGCTGCAATTTCAATAAGCAAAGGTAAGAAATTCAGAAGCATCATAAAAATACAAGAAAAGCCTGAGAAACAGCAGTGATTAGAAACTATTCCCAGCATAGTGTCTGTTTATGTTGCATTACTGTGTTAGATTTTTAGATCTATTCAGCCTCTCCATTCTTAGGCTTAATTCTTATACAAAAGCCATGTTCCTAAATCTTCAGGTAGTCTGGGTGCTTCAGTTGCAGGCACTTCTCTGGAATGTGAATCTCAGCTCTGATCATCAAACCTTGAAAAGCTGAGTTTTTAATAAGACTATCTGGGTTATTAAAAAAATAACATGTTTCATTAAAACTGGTGAAGCAAGAATTCATTTTAAGAGGAATAATTTCTCTCCCAATAATTAGAAGAAAGGAAGGAAAGGGAGCTTGGGTCTCAGCTGGTTCATTCTGGCAACTCTTTTGAAAGGCACTTGCATGTCATGAAGAGAGTTGCTAAACTGAGCTGAAAACTGGTTTTGTACTATAACTGTGTTTTAAATTACACAAAGCCTTCCAAGAGAGGCTGTGTTAGCTTTCAGATTTCTGTGCTTGGGCTCAAGCTAAAGAGCAATTTAGCTTGGACCAAAATAACTTCATGCTTCAGACTGCAGCCTTTCTTTTCCCAGACTTTTGCACTGACAACTTGAAACTACATTCCTACCTACATCCTGAATCCTTTTATAAACCCACAAAAGCCCCATCAGTGTTTGAGTTAGATCACTGAAATATGGATTGAGAAGCACAGATTTGCTGAGCTGCATGCTGTTTGAGGCTGAAAGAGTACTTTAGGGAAACCTCTCTGTATTCTTGCACTCTTTCCTGGCATGCTGCTTTCAGTCACTGGATGTGGGGTTTGATACACCTTTGGACTGACTCATAATGGCCATTCTCCTACTCTACTGATTATACTCAGAAAATAGGTCTGAGCTTCTTTGGTATTGAACTTAAGAGTGCTGCCATGAGGGTTTTTTGTTCATGGAGTAAGCAACCATTGTCACTGTTGCCTTGTTTGCAGTACACCAGACAGATTCTGCTGTTGTCTAATGATAGTAGCAAGTTCTGATTGTTGTCCAAGGAAGTTTCTCTCTGAACTGAGAGATAAAGAGCCCTGCACTCTCACTCTAAAAGCAAATCCAAGAAAGTAACTGTGCCACAAGTCGATGAACTTGAAAACAAAGAGACTTTGTGGGCTTTTAAGTATGTCCATGGTCAGGAATGTAATAGCAAAAGTTTGTCCTGATTGCATGGATAGGATGTTTTGAACTTCATTTAAATTTGTAAAGACAGAAGTGACTGTATTTCTGTTTACCTCTTCTCCCTGACTGTAACTTATTATAAATGAATACTAAAAAAGTAGCATTTCCACCTCTTGAGTGAAAGGTAGAAGCAATGCATTTGTTTAGTAAAATATATGTGCATTGAGGGCAAAGACTTAACTTTTTGGCTGGATAGAGAGGATAAGAATAATTATTAAATTACATTTGGTAACTGAAGCTGCAAGAAGGGGTAGAAACACACAAAGAAAATATTTTTGTGACCAGGGAGAAATGCCTCTTAAATTGTTGAGTCATTCACTGGAAGTGAGATAAGGCCTGTCTAAATCTGATGATCGTGAATCCACTTGTCTATTACACAGGGAGAGGTCAGTCACTTCCTACTGGTGGCATCCTTTCAGTTTGTACAAGAAGGAAACTGTATGGTTGTGTGCAAAATCACTCAAGTATCCTGGGCACTCAGACCCATACTCAAGGCTTGATTTTGTTCATGTGTTTTCTTCTTTCAAGCACATTTTTAACCATCTGGAAAGAGCAGATAGAGTGCAGTGCCGAGTGTTCCCTATCACATATATGAATTTCAGGATATTATTTCAGTGAAAATTTCTTACAGTAAGTAGAGATGACATGCTTGTCTATGTTTGTCTGCTGTGCAGCAAAATTATCCCCCAATTATGTTTTTGTTTGCAACATCATCTGCAAGTTATGAGCAGGAATGCCAGTTCTGAAGGGAGTAGGCAGAATCATAAAACCAAAGTAAGAAAGTGCAGAGGATTGGTGCCAGTATTTATCACTTCACACAGGTTTGCTTCTGAGGTGTGTATGTATTCAGAAGGTTTACTCTTTTGCTTTTTAAACTCTGAAAACCATTTTTAGCTGTCCAAAACAGAACACTGACATTTTCTTGTAGTCATACTGACTTATTCACGAGTTCACCCCAAAAATTAAGCTGAATATATTTGTTAAGCAAATTCATGGCATTACCAGAAAGTGGTGATTTGCATTTGCATTGCTCTAATGTTTAGAAATGTTAGGCAAGTCAAAACACCATCCCAGCATGGAATAAAAAGTCTCTGCTCCAAAGAGCTTGTTATCAAAGTACAAAGAGACAATACATGGAGGAGCACTGGCAGGAGAGGGGCAGATAAAATCAGACACTCTAGATCAGTGGTGTCAGCACAGCCAGCAGGCTGTGTGTGCCTGCAGCCCAGATATTGTCAATGTCACTTGTTGCCATTGCCACCAGCATGCAGAACTGCATGGAGACAAGCAAATCATGCATGGTGGAAACTGTTCAGGGAATGATGGAAACGGGCATCACTGGGTGACAGGATGAGAGAGCTGGCAAGCCAGAGCTGTCTGAAAGATGATAGCTTAGCTGGAGATAGAGAATTTATCAAGGCTTTTTAAAGTGAAAACCAGAATATCTATCTGATTTGAGAGAAAAGAAGGGTGAAGAATTGTCAAAGAAGGGGATGCAGGGCAACAGCAGTTAAAGAAGGGAGCTGGAAGAGGATAGGATCAAAATGAAAGGGGCTTAGACTCAGCTGTACACAGTCTCACTTGCATCCTGTCTGCAAACTTGTGATAACTGTCCTGTACTTTCCATTAATTAAGGTTGGAGTAAAAGGATGTCATAGCAACTGAAACAGAAGTCACTGAGGATCCAGAGGAGGCATTTAGCAGAGTAGGTATTAATAAAGGCCACACTGCAGAGCTAAACAAAGAAGAATGTGTTCATTTAGAGGCCCTGTGTGGACACTTGGGAAATCAGAGTCCACAGTGATAACAGGCTGGATGACAGCCCTAGCAGAAGAGTTTATAAAGAAACAGGCACATGGCTTTGTGCTTCTGTACACTGAGAACCTCTGATAGTATATCTGCACTGCATTCTGCTCTAGCTTAAGCATTAGGTCTGTTTGATTTCAGACTTTGTGTGAAGAGTTTTGAGTTGCAGCAGGGACAAACTCCTCATAATGTCTCTGTTCTCAGTGGCCATTGCAGAATCCTGCCCAAATCTTGTACACACTTGCAGCTGAGGCAGAATTTGGTGCAGGCAACTGCTGGCTCTTCTGTGTAGGACACAGAAATTTCTTCAAGACTCAGATGAAATATTCTCTGGCAATTTTAATTTTGGCTTGCTCATAGGCTCTTTTCAGAAACAATTCAAATAAAATATTTGGAAAACTAAGTGATGTTAGTGAGTGGTCTGTTTCTTCCTTCTCATCCTGCTCCAGTTTCTGAAAGCACTGAGCACAGTGCAGTCTAGAACAGCAAAACAGGGCATCTGCAATGGCTGGGAGCTGCTGAGATTTGAGATGCCTGCTTATAAGTGCACCAATAGAATTTCCTCCCAACAGTGACTTGACAATTGTGGTTTGCTTTTTCACCTACATAACCACTGATGGTATTTCTTGAAATGATAAGATTTCCTTCACAGAGATGTTGTTAAGACAAGATTTGTGTGGCAGAAAAAGTAATTGTATAGCCATCAGGGCAGCAAATGTATTCTCTGCAGATAATTTGTGGATAATAGTGCTATTATCTAAGGAGCAAAATGATAATTCTTTAATACCAAGTGACATCCCACTTTGTTTACCCTCTGGTTATCATGAACTATTATTTCTCAAATACCTGGGTTTAAATATTGATTGCTGTGTGTGGATAAAAATTGCTTCATAGTGTTCATCTTTCCTTAGTCCATTCATCAGAGATCTCTCTCCATTACTGTCCTCTGTCTTACCTGGCAAGATATTTCTGCAGCCCCTCCCACAAGAGGCTCAACTCACCGAGTTCTGTATATTTCATAAGTAACTACCATATAAGCAGATGGGAGTAAAAAACCAACAATCAAAAACCAAACAGTCCAACAGTTCTTCCTGTAAGCAGTGCAAGCTCTCTGCCAGTGCTGACCAAATCCTGGCACTGCTGTGCACCTCTAGTGGCAGCCAGCATTTCAGTAGGGGCAAAATGCTTCACACAATTTCTCTGCAATTTTATTTCTCACTCCTTCCTGTCAATAATCCTCCTCTTATTGGCATAGTATAGTAGCTGGGAAACACACAATTCTGCTGTATCTCTGCATGAGCAAATCTTTCATAATGCAAAGTTTTTTTTCAGCAAAAATTACAAAGCAGCTTCGACACCACCATATGCTGATCCCACATTTCAGCCCACTGTAGACTGACTTGTATGTGATAGAGACATGGTTTATTAAGGGGAAGAGAGTAACAAGGGAATTTGTCTTTAAGTTTTTGTATCTAATTATTGCCAAAAAGATGGGGCATTTTTTCTGCAATGATACAGCAACTGTTCGATTGTTTTTAAAATAGGATTTCTCCCTGCCAACGTAGGCACTAAGCTGCACCAGCACAATCAGCTTTAATTCAACATGTGAGAAGGTGAGAGCACTTATTTGGGAACTAGAAGTAGGAAGCTTCCAGCTGCAACTGTTTGAAAAGAGTTTGGCTAACCAGGGTTCCTTGGAGAAGGGTAGGCTTTGCAAAGAGGCTAAGCCATAGGAGACAGGGAAGGATGAATCTGAGGGCTCACTCCAAAAGTATCAGCGTTAAGAGGCTTTTTTTGGAGGCACTGCAAATCCAGCTTGGCTGGTTTTGAGAATGCTTTGTGTAACTACTTTGTGTTCAGATTCTGTGAAGAAGGACAAGAGGGACAGAGGTGGGCTGACCTTTTCAATCCAGCCGCCCTTGAAGCCATGAACCCCCAGAGGAAGCTGAAGAGGAAACACAACTGGGGGAACTCAGGAGAGAAGCTGCTGGATTGTGCCTTCCATGGACTTGTGGCCTAATGCTATTTACAGGGCTACATTCAGACTGTTGGAGAGATCACGGATAGAATCTTTTCACCTCAGTGGAAAAGATTTTGGTTTTGCTAAGTATTAGAAAAAATCTTGTGTTTGAAGGGACTTTTGTAAACCATCCTTTCTGGTCTGGCCTTCTGTACTTGGCCCAGCAGGATTCTCCCTCTCCTGCTGTGGGGCTAAATAGCACAGAGCTAGAGCCTGCTGGCTGCACCCTATAGTTTGTGCCTTTGCTGTTCACCATAGATCTTGGCTACCCTACAAAATTAGAACTACCCATGAGGTGAATTATTCACTTCTACAGCACAACAAAACCATGTTGATTTGATTTACTGTTTTCTATTTTATCTATTGATCTTTGAGGAATCCCAAGAGTATGTTCCCATGAAAGGCCATACAGAACTTTGTATTCAGTTTAACAATTTTATTTACAAAGGGTCTTCTTGCTTCCTGTCCCCTTGCCAAGTTGCTGCAGGCACGAAGAACTAAATTTAATTTTTATGATTAATAGAGCACACAGAAGATATATATTGCACAGCACTCTCCCTGCCTTGTTATTTGGGGTGCCAAAATTGCAGTGCACTCTCTGGGAACAGCTAAGAAGTGGGAGAGCTCCCCTCTGACAGATCTTAGCTGTTAAAAGGCAAAAAGAACACAGATGGTTGAAACCAGTTTTGTGTAAAACGAGCAACCAGTTTTGCACCTGCATATCTAAGCAGATATATTTGTTGCAGGTACCAGTACAAAAATGGGGCCCTAAAAATGCTTCTGAGAGAAATATATTTTCAGAGGTTGCAGCCACTGAGAAGCAATACCAAAGGAGATACTCAGGGCTCACACTGTCCAGGGGGAGGTGTGTGGGGAAGGCTGCTGTGGACTCAGATTTTATAGTGTGATTTTGCCTTTTGAAAGGCAGATACTGCAAATAAATGGACACTCAAATGAAAAATCAATAGTTCTGCCCTTTATCCTTATTACAGGATTACCTAGCATGTCTAGAGGGCAAGCAGAGCATATTTTGAGTACTGAGAATTGTCTTCCCCAAGATGTTTTCAGGAATTGTTGCTATCATTCCCCACAGCACAATGGGTAAAAAAAATACAATCACTCAACTTATTAAGAATACCAAACAACTTTGTTTTGTGAATGCCTCCTTTGTGGTAACTCCAATCCCAGACCTGTGTCTGCACTCAAAGAAAACTGTTGACTACCTTTCCCATTTCTGAGTAGTCTGTTCCTCTTTCCATATGCTGGCCCTGGAAACCTAGGTGATCTTTCAGAAAGTTTAAAGAATCCCAGGTGAGCTTTTGTAAAGGTGCCTCAAAGTCATTAATGCCTAGCTGACCATGCCCCTGGTCTTTTAACTCTCCCAGCATTTCCCAAAAGCAGTCTGTTTACCTTATAGGCAGCAGATTACCTGTTCTTGCAGTGCACTCTGTATTCCTGGAGATGAGCTAACACCTAAACCCCCCCACAGCTCCCAGCCAAAGAAGAGGAAAATGAGTTCTTTTCCCATCATTGTGAAAGAAATCTTATACTCATTTGGACTTTAATTAAATTTTATCCAGACATTATCTTTCCCTTTTTCTGTTAGACAATTTTCTCAGTTTCCTGGAAGAGTCCTGGAGTCTGTGGTCTTTCTGCTGTTTTTGCCTGTAATTTATAAAAAACTGTGAACAGAAGTAAATTATCAGCAGCAAGAGGTTGCCCTGGGTCTGTCTGAGCTGGAGCTCACTCTGACACCACAGCCCTCCCTGAGCTGTGCTGGTACCTAGAAAGGGCTTTGGCTTTGCCTGAGCAGGGCTGGCACTGCAGCAATGCTGCCTCTCCAGCATTCCCCCCTCACCTGTGGGCTTGGGTGGGCAGGATGTTGGCAGGGGCCGTGGCCAGGAGAGCAGATCCAGCTGACCAAAGGGATATTCCATGTCATTATGATGTCTGCTCAGCAATGAAAGGAGGGTGCAGGGGGCATTTGTTATTACAATGTCTGTTTTCTGTGATAACTGCTGTGCCTACTAAGGCCCTGCTTCCTGGGTATTGGCTGGCCAACTCCTGCTGATGGGAAGTAGAGAATAAGTATTTTCTTTCCCTCTGCTTCCACGCAGTCTTTGCTTTTGTTTTATTAAACTGCCATTATCTCGAGCCACAGGTTTTTTCTATCTAATTTTCTCCTTCCTTCCTCATCCTGCTGAAGGGAGGGGGCGAGGATGGAGTAGCTTGGTAGGCAGCTGGCATCCAGCTGAAAGCAGGACTCTCAAGGTGGGAAGGCTGTTCTCACCATAGTTCAGTGTGACAGAACTCTGAGAGATTAATGCTAGAAAGGTTTTCCTTTCTCTAGAAGTTACTGGAGGGCAATTCAGACCTGGGCCATAAGCCAGATGAACTTTCTGCATGTTTGATACACAGAACTTGTGGCAGAAATGTTGGAAAGTTTTAGAATGAGCTGATGCCTTTGGAAAGTACCTGGGGTCATAAACTGATATGTTTTCCCCATTAGACTTCCCAGAAATACAACAGAGCTTTTGGTAGAGAATAAGCAAGGGAAAGAGAGAGGCCAAATTTCCCTCCTGATCCACAAGTCTAATGTTCTGATTAACTTCAAGGGAAATAGCCTTAACTATAAAGAAAAACAATTATTGCTCAACAGAATACTTAGAACTGTTTTCTCTGGTTTAACATCGTATATAAGCAAAGCAAGCATGAGAGAAAAAAAAATTTGTAAGTGATTAGCTGCATGTCTTTGTTTGACTTCCTGAGCCCCAGGGACAGAGAGTGAGGTATCTCATACTTCAAATCTTGTACAGTTGTAGGATGATTCCTCTCCTTCCATGGAAGCAGAGTCATCACACATAAAACAGGGCAGCTGAATTGCCTCTAGCAGTTTGCCATAATAAAGGATCACACAACTACCATCATATGAGAACATCTCCACTGGCCATGAATCTGAGTGTTAGGTTCCATTTTCAGAAACAGTTTCCCTAGCTTGCAAGAGCCTAGCATTCAGAGAAGCAGAGTCCTAAGGCTAAGGAAGGATACCAAATGAGCAGCCCTCTTTGGACTAGCATCTGCTTCCCAGTGGGAAAACTTTCTTTCTCTCCTTTACACTGCTTGTTCTTTCATAATATGCTCTCAGGAACTGCTGAATTAATCAAAGTAATCTCTCTGAAAGGCATGTATAACACTAAATCTAATGAAGCAGGAAGATAGCTTCTATGATGTCTAATTTACTTTAAAAATATATATTTATTCTATGATTTGATTACTCTGCCATACATATTACAAGCTCCTCTAAAAACACCAAAAAAGTTGATACTTCCAGACCAACTGGAAATGAAATATTTTCAGTGCATTGACTTGTTGTTAAGATGAGAGGAAATAAGAAGGAAGAAAAATGTCATTTGTGACCCAGGAAAAGGAGAATTTTATGTACCAGCTGTATGTAAACAGATTGAGTGTTGGCATTGTCCAAAACTAACACACAAAGCAAAAAACTAAGAGGATCTAAGCAATGAAAATGAGAATGCCAAGTCAAAGATCACATGTGATCTAGTATTTATGTTTGTATTGAAGGTTGCATGTCTGAAACTTTGTCTTATCAGTTTTGACAAGATCAGGATGTAACTGTGCAACTCCTTTGAGTACAGAGTTCACACATGGGAGACCTACCATAGTCTCATTTGTCTGCATGTCAATTTCTGTGCTTTCTGCTCTACTCCTTGATAAGCTTCCTTTGAAGATAGTACAAGCCTTTGCCAGTTTCACATTGTGGCTTTCTGTAATGATATCTCCTGACTATTTAGTGGTAAAATGCAAAATTATCTTCCAAAAAGGTCCTGTCCCCCAAAATGTCTAACACTGTTGTTTGCTGCAGCATCCTTATGGTGCAAGCATTGTGCATGCAAAGAGGGGTGGATTTGGAGTTCACATTAATGTCTTTTGAAGTTTGTACATTAATGCCACATCCACCATTGCCCTGATATTCATGTGTCATGGTTTGAGAGCCTGTAGAGTCTAAGAAGTGTCTCTGCTGGTTAATGTTCAGTGGCCTGGTGACAACAAGGATTGCTTCCCTCCTTAAATGACTATCAAGGGAAACTGCAACACTATCGGTGAGTGCCTTTCATTAGAGGCACGGCTCCCATTCACACAAAGAAATGCAGTCCTTCAGTTTATGGTTAGGTACTGCAGGTGTTCATTTGAGGAAAGGTACATGGGCAGAGCTGGGGGAATGCAGTTCCCACCATTACTAACACAGCCTTCTCACAAAGGCTTTCCAATAACAGTTCACACCATCTATTTTTAATACCAAATGCAGTGAAGCTAATAGCTTGCATCAGGGTCATTTGGACAGTGGGTGGAAGGCCTAAACTCTGTGATACTTAGGCTGCAGTATCTGCTAGAAGAGCTTTTTCACACACTGTGCCTAATTCTCTGTTGCAATTAAACTTCACTTTACAACAATAATGGACCTTCAACTGGGAATACAGCAATTCATGTCTTTGCACAGTGGAATGTAAAGCCAGATTTTGTGAATGAGAATCCATTCATGTGTACTTTACCTAAACATAACTCAAAAGAAAGCAGGCAACTCTTGAAAGAGATGGATATTTTCTGTTTTCTACCTAAGGTATTGTGCAGGATTTTTTTGTTTTGGTCTGGTTTTTAACTAAAGAGCAGAAAAGGATGATGTCAGGGTTTATCCCTATGTTTTGTTTATTTTTAGAAGTAGACCAACAAACAACCATGACCTTAATTCTACAAGACAGAAGTGCATACAAGCACATTGTTAAATATCAGAATCTATTTGAGTTCTGACAATTTCAGCAGAACTGTACACATGCATCGTCTTTAAAAGCAGACTACAAAAAACTAACTCACCAATACGGTGAAGAAGAACTGTATATTTAAGACAGATTGAACTCCACCTTTTAACTTCTTTGTCTTCATACAGAGATAGTGTGGGAATAGCATTACAATTCAGACATAAATTGGTCAAAAGCAAAAACCAGGTACCAGCACTTCTAAGTGAGCATCAGTTTTATACTGTCATTAAAGTGAAGCTGGAATCAGATGGAACAAGCTGCAAACTGGGCATGTGCAGACTCTGCCCTCTCCTGTATTTAAATGGAAGCCGCTGCTGCTGCCCTTTGCTGAGCTGATGATGGACTGAAGCAATCTGAAGCCCTGGTGAGAAACTCTGCACTGGATCTCCCACCATTCCAAAGAATCCAATAACAAAAAGGTAAAGTGGCTGACTTAAATTCAGAGGACAGCTCTTCTTTCTTGGTTTTTGCTTAGATTTTGTTCACCCGAATAATCAGCCCATTCAGAAAGGGTTCTGTTTTCCCTCCGAGGACACCAAGAGCACCAGAACTGTGGAGTCCCTCAATGCATGGAATGACTCGGAAGCCAGTGCCTACACACGGATGGATCTGCTTCTCAGAGCCCCAACAGTAAGTGTTTTCTGTCACTCAAAGCTGTGGCATGTAGATCTCTGGCAAGGCTGGCATTTATAGGACTGTAAATGGACAGTTAAGGAGCATGTACACGTTTTATGCTGTAATGCAATAATGACATAACAAAACCTTTTTAATCTTATTTTTATTCCTTTAACTATTTATTTAATGCAGAAAGGGCTGTACAAGCAGTGTTTTTCAGCAGAGTTGTATGGGCAGAAGACAGGCAGGAATGTCTAATGGCAAAGTGCATCAAATATGCTTCAAACTATCAAAACAAGATGTTCTTGTACGTTAAAGTGCTGTTTAGCAGTTCAAACACAATGCTCTCTTGTGTTGTTATTCAGGGCGGAAATCCCCATCATTTCTGTAATAATCTGTAAGTGCAGTGGAGTGCTTATGTAAATGTTAAAAGAGTTATGTGCAGTTACCCAAGAAAGTTTTTTGGAAGGTTTTCTCAGGTAAGTCCTATCAAAGCTCTTTCTGAGTTTTTATATACTAAAGAGAAAGACATTTTCCTTGCAAGTGTGAAAGTGAGAATCTGTTGTGATGACACTTCAGGATGGAATTTTTTGGGTTTGCTAAAAATTTTCTCTGTCCCACCCCACACGCCTGAACCAAAGGAGTTCAGAGTTCTCTTCCTGGCTTTGTCTCTTAGAATATTAGTAGGACTACAGGTTCTATTCATGTGCTGTTTTTACTAAAGTCTGTTTAAAATTTTATAATGAAAACACAAACCAACCTAATTTTTCAAGTTTTTGAAATCCATTTTTTAATAAAACCTGGATATCTGCAGTATATTACAGAAAAATAAACAAGGAAGTTTCCTGAGCCAAGGCCCTTGAAAAACTAAATGAGATGGATAACATGGGAAAAAGGATAGCAGAACATAGCAGGGAGGGAGAAAAGGGACTGTGGAGTGCATGGCAAAATGGAAAGGGATTCTGGGGACACAGTGATTTACACTGGAAAATTAAAAATTGATTTTTTCTATGTTCTGCTGAACAATCTCATTAGCTGTCCCTTTCCCTAGGTCAACTGTTTGTATCACCAAAATTTTGCATTTTAACTTGACACAAAGACTGGCTTAAGAGAGTTTTAGGAGTGAAAGCAGTGTGTGCTGCTTGTGGCTGAGATTAAATCCGGAAGACAGGATACAAAATCTGCTATCCAAATTGCTCAACAGGGCAAGCATCATCTATGGAAAGCCCTGCTGTCTACTGGAAAGAGGGCTTAGCAGTTAGCGTCACCCTGCTGAAACCATAATTGAGGGGGATTACACTCTCTGTGCTGCCTGTCATCACAGGGCAAGTGCCCACAGAGGCAAGCTCAGAAATCAGAGAAAGGACCTGGAAAGGAAAATAAGTGCTATCAGTTGTTTGAGGCCTCTTGTAGGTAGCCAGTACAAACACCACATGAGGAACTCCAGGAAATTACAGTGTCCCTGGTCAGATAGTTTTGTTAAATTATGTAATTTGTTGTAATGTAAAAGGCCCAACACTATCACTGGTTGTATAAGTCATACTGTGTAAATTAGTGGCTTCCTTACCTGTATTTGTAGGAAAATTAGGATCAAAGAAACTTGCTACATTGCCAAAGTTCACGCTGAACTGCCAAAACTTGCAGTGTTTTGGAACCGGGTTCTCTTCTAGTGTAACATTCTTCCTGCAAAACCAGTGCCTACAGTTTGAAGTTAGATTAATTCATGAAAGTAGCCACATAGCACTCCTATTTTCTTCCCCCTTTTGTTGTCTTGCTTTACACCAAATTAGATGCAATCCTTCTGCCATATTCAGGCGGAAGTAGCTGAAAAAATGTCTTTGACATAGTTTTTTCTGCTCCTGGCTGCAGAATTGATGTCATACAAATCAATCAATCAGAAACTGAAATATGTTCAAATGCCCAAATGACCTTATGAGGATTTCCTCTTTCCCTGCAGCTATAACTAAACATGATCTTATACTCTTGCCATTGTAAGTCTGTGAGGAGTGGGCTATATCAGATTTTATTTACTATGAGTATTTGCTGGCATGGCCTTGCTCCTACCATCATCACTGTTAGCTTTAGTAGGACTTCAGAAATAAACATCTCCAAGTGAACAGCACTTAAGTGATATGATTTTATTTCCTCATTCTGAAAAAGAACAGATGTTTTTTTCTCAGTAATAGTTGAATTCTGTTCTTGGAATATTGTCCTTTTATCACTTATACAGAAATACTTTTCTTATGCTATGGGGATGTGTGTTGGCCTTTCAAAAATGGTGTGTCTTCAACTAGAAGCTATTCAGAATTTAGCTGGTTTGGTTCATTTGGTTTTTTTTTATTTAATCAATTAGGAAATAACTATTTAGAAAACATTCTCTTTAGGAAACTGTACGATAAATGGATTCCCAAGACAAAAGAGATACAGGCATCAAATATTCCTGGGTTTAATATCTGATCTAGACTTCCTTGTAACCTGGACAAATTACTTAGGAATTGTGGTTTTGGTTTGGATTGCAAAGGAGTTCCTTTATCCTTTCAACTGTCTTCAGATGAGTGTCTTGGAACGTCTTGACAAACTTTATAGTGAAATACAAGTTCTGCCCTATGTGCCCTAATGAATCTGCCCCATGGTTGATTAATTTTTACTCCTTCTCTGCTTGCACCAAGCCTTAGTCTGTCTCTCCCTAAAGAAGCAAGCTGGTTCCTCAGATTGTCCCCAAGGAAGAATTCTGCCTCCCTTGCAAGCAGCTGTGGCAGCAGGTCATAAATACAGAATAATGAGGCTCCATATTGTGCTGCAGCAAGGATTTATCAGACATATTTTTCTATAAAACATTTGCTTTTCTCCAAACTCCTAGAAAGCATCTCAAGTTTGTAAGTCTCAGGCAAGTTTACTGCAAGACAACTGCAAACACAGTTCTGTTTTAGCTGTTTTCTTGGAGGTGGTAGACAAATATTCCTTTAGGGAAAACAGTGAGCATTTTAAGAAGGCAAACTTCATTAAACCTAGCTGCTTCCCTCTAGTGCTTCCACAAGGACACACTTAAACCTGCCAGAAAGAAACACATTGACACAGAGCAGCCAAGTTATGACTCCACAACTTGACTCTGCATCTATTGAGGCAAATGACAAAGTAGGATTTAGCAAAGGATTACAACTATATATGGAGGATTAAAATTTATGGAGGACTAAGATTTTCCTTTCCAATGGATAATAACACTGTTTTAGGGTATAAGCAATTATTAAGACTCTTCTTAAAATTAAATTCCCACATCACTGTTTATTATGCATGTTTGGTATCTATGAAATGCCCAGCCCTGGCTAAAGGCAAG
The DNA here is from genome assembly GCA_024865655.1 of Emberiza elegans. Lineage (NCBI taxonomy): Eukaryota > Metazoa > Chordata > Aves > Passeriformes > Fringillidae > Emberiza > Emberiza elegans. The sequence continues at coordinate 27,299,289 of JALJVW010000241.1, read as the reverse complement.
CTGGTGTTTTGTCAGGGATGCTTGTTTGAACCAGCGTGGCACTTCTCAGATTGATTCTGCAAAATTATAGTGTAAATAAATAATAAATGATACCCCTTCAGAGATTAAAACCATGAATTCTTACACAGCTCTAGCAAAAGGCCTGTTATAAAACATGCTTTTAGTCTTGACTAAAGGTTGAGAGAGTTGGGTTTGTTGAGCCTGGGGAAGAGATAGCTTTGAGGAGACCTTAGAACAGCCTCCCAGCACCTGAAGGGACTGCAAGACAATTCGATGGGGAAATTTTACAAGGACATAGTGGTAGAACAAGGGGTAATGTGTTCAAACTGAAAGAGGGTAGGTTTAGATTAGATATTAGGAAGAAATTCCTTACTGTGAGGATGGGAGGCTCTGGAACACTTTGCCCAGAGAAGCCGTGGATGCCCCATCTCTGGGAGTGTTCAAGGCCAGGCTGGATGGGGCTCTGAGTAATCTGGGATAGTGGAAGGTGTCCCTGCCCATGGCAGGTGTGTTGGAACCAGAGGATTCCCTTCTGATCCTAAACCATTCTATGGTCCTATGATCCAAGACCCTCTCCCCAGGACTGCTCCCAATCCCTTTTTCACCCAGCCTGTATCTGTGCTTGGGATTACCCTGACCCACACAGAGGACCTTGCACATGGCCTTGTTGAATGTCATGAGTTCTGCATGGTCTGACCTCTCGAGCCTGTCCAGGTCCCTCTCCAGGATGGAATCTTTTCCCTCCACCATGCCGACTGCACCACCCAGCTGGGTGTCACCAGCAAAGCTGCTGAGAGTGCCCTCGATCCCACTGTCCGTATTGCCAACAAAATGTTAAATAGTGCCAGTCCCAGTCCAAATATCTTCATTATGAGGTGTTTATAGAAAGAAGGCTGAACAGAAAACATGCAAGGCAGCACTGCTGTGTATTATCACTGCAATTGAAGTAGCTGTTCAGACTATTCTCAAAGGACAACTGCTACAATATGGATTGCAACAGGGGGATTTTTATTCTCCCCTGTCAACCAAGTATTTGTGCTGTGTGATGATAATAGAAGACAGAATAAACAGGGCTAATGCACTGGAGAAACTAAATAGAGAAAGGCTTTGGGAATTATCTGATTTCTTGATTATCCTGCTGACCTGATTTTCTCAAGCACTATCATTTTCTCCCTGTTCTTTCTTTTGGTTCCTGCAGAAGACACAGGGCTGAACTTGATACAGGCACATCTTTTTGTCTTCTACTATGGAAGCTGTGTGTATGTATGCAAACTTAGTGATGGATTTGGAGTGCTTAGGCCTGATCTAAGGCCTTCTCGATCAACTAGTACATTTCTTTGATGTAAAAAATAATAATTGTATTTCCAGGGAAAATAGTGAAACTACTTTTTTTTAGATAATTGATTTTTATCTCTTAGAGAACAGCAGAGTTGTATCCTCTAGTAAAAATCCAAGGCCTACATGAAGTCCACACTAAAATGCGAATTTATTCCTTTTGCCACACACCTTTTCCTGATCATATATGTAGTTTTATAATTTATGCCCTAGCACTGCTCCAGTATAAATATTATTTTTTTCTTTTTTCTCACACTTGACACTTGTATTGATTCTGAACTTGTTTCATTAATGAATAAGTGATTTTAAAGTCTTCTATTTTCCCTTAACTAATCTTGCCTCTCTTGTGATTTCTCTGTGTATTTATATTTATCTTTCAAAATTTTCCTTGTCCTTAGTGCTCCACAAATTTAATTCACATTAAAGCCACTTTAATCTATTCTTTGTAGCCAAAACAAGCTCGTTTAGTTGCTTCATTTCTATTACATTGATCTAGTTCTGATTAAATGGAGAGCTACAGGGAAAAAAGCATGAGAAATCTCCATTCAGAAATCTCCATTCCACTAATAATCATAATTAACTCTCTGCAGAACAGCTGTTTAAAAATTTTCTAGCCACAAGACTAAAGAGAAATTTAAACCAACCCAAACCAAAGAACACCTGATCTTATTTACTTGAAAGACTTTTACATCAGACTCTCCCTAACCACTTGCTATTAGTATGGGATTATTTTTGTCAGTTAGTTTACTGGCAGCACGTTGAGAACAGCAATTTCTAGCTGGGCAAAATGCCCATTGATGTTAATGATGTTATGCCAACTTCCACTTTTCTGCAGGAACCTGAACCATAAATGTTGTGATACTATCATTCAGTTAGTGTATCAAACTTAACATTTTGCTCCAATTACAGTAACAGCCAGAACTACATTTCCTTTCTCTAAGATCAGAGTATTCGTCCAGCATTTCATTGCTGCTAATGTAGAAACCCAGGGAGTGTGCCTTGGTGATGAGGATTGCTGTGGGCAGATCTTCAGCACACACAGCAATCTCATCCAGAATTCCAGGCACTCCTGGGGTTCACCTCTTGCTACTGGCACATTGGTTTTAAATCCACACTCCCTGTAATAAACTCAGCCTGACCTCACAGATGTATTCAGAAGTAATGTCCACCTCTATTGTCCAAAAATACCCATTTCCAATACTGCAATCTTCAGACTTGGCTGCGGAATTCTGCTGTGAGTTAACTGATTAAGACACAAATGCTTCAATCAAGTGGTTTATGAAATACTTCCCAGAGAGCAAAATACCTTGATTCAGGAAGACCAAAACCAGAACTGGTGTGGAAACCAGGCATAAGGCAGAAAGGATTTATGGTTTAGTTTTTCTGATCCTTAATTTAGTTTCCAAAAGACTCTTGTTCTAGCTACCAGGCTTTTGGTAATCAGCTCTTGAGGGCAGCTCAAATTGCACTGTTATTCAGTGGGAAAAATGAAATGGCCATACTGCTAAAGGAGTAAATGCCTATTTATTCATAGAACATTTCTACTTAGAGAAGTCTAGCCTGTGATGTCAGAGGACAACTAAAATTGTACTTTACAGGTACAGAAACTTTCCTGAAATTAAATCTATAGGCAGCTTACTTCTTGTTAAATACTGCATTACCTGATATCAGATGCAATGAACCAGGTCCCTTCCTGTCTCTTTTTCTCCTCTACATCCTTATTTTTCTTTTGGGGGAGAATAGGTTGCTTTTCTTCACCAAAATTCTAAACTGACAGTAAGCATACAAACCATCCTTTGCAGTGCTGATGGCATAATTATGCCCCAAAGATGATCAACAGTGAATGGAATTTGAATTTATTCTGACTTTTTTTGCTTGTTGTCTTTTTGCATTCTTGACCATTTTCCCTTCTAGAGAAGCACATGCCAGCTTGTTCAGAAAAGTTTGGCAATATACCGATGACCTCTTATTTGCTCCACAGAAGATGACAGTGCAAGATGTTCCTCATGCCTTTCCCACAGTGGATGTCCCAGATCATGCCCATTATACAATTGGAGTTGTCATCCTTATAGTGGGGATTACAGGAACTCTGGGTAATTTCCTGGTCTTCTATGCTTTTTGCAGGTACCTTTCTTTTGAATTTCTTTTTAAATATTCAAATGTATGAACTTGAACTGTATCCTGTGTGCTGCAAACCAGTCCAGGAATACTGTCAGACTTCTTCACTGGCAGAGTAAAATGCACCAAGAGACAATGCTGTAGGAAAAGAGTGGCAACCTGCCATTTCCCTCTGACTTCTTCCCATTAACCACAGACATAGCAAAATTGTTAGCAAGATTGCAAAGAACCACACAGATATTCCAAGCTATGGAAATGCAGCCAAAGCAGAAACATTACAGTGAATTATTTTCTGTTGGATAACTGTGTCTGCATTGAACTTGATGGGCTGGTTTGCACCTCTGTACCTCACAAAGCTGTTCTATTTTAGATGTTTCTTTCCTCCTGTTTCTTAGTAATCAGTTTCTTTCTTCCCCTCCTGTTCATTAGTGGCCACGTCCCATTTTTTCACATTTTCCAACACTTGGCTTGTTTCCTTTTAACTAAAGCCACATTCCAACTTTTCTATCTGAGGGAAATTGGATCTCTGATAACAATGTCATATGCTCACCATTCCTGTTCATCCCTCATTCTGTGTCTGATTTATCACATTGGAGCAGAGCACTGACATGATGTTCAAGCCAGTGAACCTCTACTATGTGATTGGTCTTTAGGCACAAATGTAATAAACCAAAATAACAGCAACAAATTATAGGATCATTTGGCTGTGTTAACTTTGATCACTGGAGTGTAGATGGAAGCTGTCTTGGTCTCTTGCCTGTATTTATGGGCAGTAGGTTTCAGCACATTCATTCAGAGTAGAATGGCATACTTAAGTGAGAATGGCAGTGGCCTTCAGAAGAGAAAAGGTGTTGGTAATGCAGATCAGATGTGTGAGGATGAAGTACACGAGCCAGCTTAGCTCTTTGGATGGTCCCATACAGGAAATCCAGCTATGGTACTTCCACTTCAGGACACAGCTTGTCTTCATTTGAAGGTGATATGAAGACAGAAAGGGATACTGATAGCTAAGTAATGAGTGCATCAAAAATTCAGAAAACATTTAGGTGCTTACAAAGCAGCCTCAGGTAATGACAAACCATAAGAGACCAGCTGCCTGAAATAGAAATGTGTTCAGTGACTTTGCAGACTACAAACAAATACACATAACCCATAAGCACCTACTAATAATGCCTCCCTGCTCCTAAACTGGCAGAAAGGTGATGGTGGTCCTAGTGATTGATTCTGGACCAGTGCAAAAAACCATGGCTTATTCACCTATTTTTCTAGTGTCCTACAAATTGAGAAGAACTGATGTAAAGAGCTCTTGGTGGAGTTTTTATGTGGTTCATAGTGAAAGTTTGGACAAACCCTGATGTATATTAGTGAGTTTGCTACTACTGTTGATCTTACCAGCAGTGGAAAATGCATGCCCCTTCTCCTGCTTAACTCAGCCCAGATCCAGACATCCATATTGTACACCAACTCTAATTTCCTGCTAATCATGGACATGCAGGGCACTGGTTAGAATATTTAAAGAACAGTGTGATTTCTCCCCATCACTAAGCTGGTTATCAAAGCAATCCTGTAAAATGCACAGGAGTATAAGGGTGTAAAACTGGGCCTTGCTTGTGTTCCTTCATGAGAGAAATAAGAAGCACTCTGCTTTAGCTTACTATGGAGTGTTTCTTAGGATTTGTGAGCTCACAGGAAGGAGTAACAGCATAATTAACAGTGCAGCAGTGTTTAGCAACATTTCTTCTGATCTCTGTAGGAGTAGGAGCCTTCAGACTCCAGCCAACATACTCATCATCAATCTAGCTATTAGTGACTTCCTGATGTCCATTACACAGTCTCCAGTTTTTTTCACCAGCAGCCTCTACAAACACTGGATTTTTGGTGAGAAAGGTTTGTATATATTCTTTCTAAAATTTCACTATGTTTGTTCTTACCATAGTGGCAGTTCATCTATCCACCCTCAGGTACTCTTGCATATTGAGAACATCTCTTAACATTGTTTCAGTGTTGACACAAACATTTCTTTGAATATTTCTGTCTGTGTGTACTAAATACACTGCTATCAGGAGAGGAAAATTACATTAATGAGATAGATGCAAAGGCATCACTTGGCAACATGAGGCACAGCACTAATCTTCTTGCCAGTGTTCTTCCCCAATCACCTCATGACTTAGTTACTGTCAGAGTCCCCTGACAAAGAAGCACTCCCCCTCAGCACACCAGCTTAAAAGCTCTTTTAAATAACCTGCTCTGGGACTTGCACCTGGCATGCTGAGGCAAGAAAGCCTGGAAAATCTGATTTTTCACAATAGAAGTTTTACACTTTCTGTGTTGTAAGAAAATGTGGAATGAGGGTGCTTTCATTCTTCCAATATAAATGTTGTAAGAGGAAGACTAGTCTTTGCCTCTTGAACAGGTACTGACAGAAAGGAAACTCACAGAAGTAAAATTGCTATTTTGATCTCTGATGACCAAAAGCATATTTTTTATTTTACTTCCATTAAGTGCTCATTTGCATACAGGTTAAAACTAATCCAAACCACTACTTTTAATCATTAGGTTGTTTGAACAATTAAAATCACTCATTCATGTATTCATAGTCTGAATATTTACTTCAGCTAAATTACGCATTAATGTATTCATATTTACTTCAGCTTTGCTGCCCTTGAGATATGAACAGTACCAAAGTAACTATATCCCATTGTTAAACAAAACAGCTGCTCTATGGGACCTGCAGTAAAACTGGAGTTAAATGAGATATTAATGGACTGCTGAAATTATCCCACTAGAAACACCAGAAATCAATGAGTGAAAATATGTTAAGTATCACTGTCTCCAGCAATTGAAGCAAACAAAATCTGTGAAGTTTATCTCCATGGATAATGTAATTAGCAAGACAGCAGCTTTGAAGTAGCATTATAACTGCAGGAAAATTCAACTTTCACTGCTTTAAAAATTCCAGAAGACATTAGTTCATATGAAACACAGACTTGAACTCTCCTAGAAATAATTAGCATGGGTAGATTAATTTCACTGCTACTTCTGTCATCTTCATTGCAAGGCTGTGAGCTGTATGCCTTCTGCGGAGCTCTTTTTGGCATTACATCTATGATCACTTTGATGGTGATTGCCTTGGACAGATATTTTGTCATCACTAAACCTCTGGCTTCTGTTGGAGTGACGTCAAAGAAGAAGGCCCTAATAATCCTGGTAGGAGTCTGGCTGTACTCTTTGGCTTGGAGTCTCCCACCCTTCTTTGGATGGAGTAAGTGAACTGGAATAAAACTTTTTTGCCCTCCGTAGTATTGGATTAAACACCAGCTAAAGGTACAGAAGAGGGTTGAATTAATAGCTCACATATGAGGCTTGAGTAGACCAATTTGAAAAAAAAGAGATGAAATATATATTGAAACTGAAGGTCTCTAATCAAAAGAAAAGAATGCAGTGGGCATTACAGCATATTATATGGCAGTGGCACTTTTCCTTCAGCACATTACTTGCTCCATAAAGGACAGCAGATAAATTCATGGCCAAAATTTATGAGGAACGTGCCTGCTCTTTATCCCATGTCTACTCTCATTGAATCAAATTTAACAAAATATAAGTTAAAAAAATGTATTTGTGTTATTTCTGATGAGTTTTCCTCCCCAACAGCGCTGTCTAAGACAGCAGTGTCAATCTAATTCTTTTCATTCACATAAAAGAATCTGAGCATTTGTGCCAGGAGATCTTCAGTAAGTCTTGACTGTGTTCTTGATGGACAAATTGCTCTTGGTGCTGCCCACATTCTCCATTCACTCATTGGTGTTGTCACTGGCGTCCAATAAGCATGGCGTTTAGTAGTAACTAAAATGCTTTTTAAATGTGAATGTTACACATGGGAATTGGAACATTCATACAGCACCTTGATCATTGCAATTTGTGACAAAGCGAGTTTCTGTTATTCTTCCTCACTGGAATCTGCCTCACTACCATCAAGTTTATTTCCTGAGAGTCACCAGTTGCAGCCACTAAGTTAGAATGAATTCACCATTCAAAGCCCCAGCCCACCATTATGCTTCCTAATTCCAGAAGAGAATGTGTCTGCCAACTGAGGTGAGAACATAGACATGTTTGACTAGTAAAGGATGCAACAACCAACACAGGTACTGAGCAGAATTTCAGCAGAGTTTTGTTATTGTCGTATTATTGCCATTCTGGTCCCCCTAAACATGAAGCATGCTTAAGCATTAAACTGCAATACTGACAGAAGCAATCTTTAGTTGAGTGACGAGCTGTTAGAATAACAAAATGACAATATAGCCTTAGATTATAGATTTTCAGTTGAAGAAGGTGGAATAATTGCTTGAAGGGTGTTATTATCTTGTAATTAGATTGTAATAGTGCCCACAGTATGAACTCTCACACTGTAATTAGATGCATTTGAGAACATCTGGTGCAATATTTTTAAGAGCGGAACAGAAAATATCAGTGTAAACAGTTAAAATTAAAATTCCAAAGTAAAAAAATGTTGGTATTGCCAATTTATTTACTTAACAGTTTGAAACAGTTCCTTTAAAGATAATACATTTTATTTCAGGCAAAACATGAGGTATGTTTTGGGGTGGCTTTTTTGTTTGTTTGTTTGGGGTTTTTTTTTTTTTTTTTTTTTTACTTCTCCTCAGTTTTACTTCATGACAAAATTATTTTGTCTACACAATAAATCTTTCTCTTTTGCCCAGTAAATTTCTTATATCTGCACATGCTTAGAAAAGTGATACCTAGAGCAATTGGTTTGACTCCTTAGAAAGAAAGCAATTTGACAGGAAATGGAGATATTTAAAAACAATACAGGTCTGGTCCCAGACCCAAATAAGTATTTGAAGAGATTCCATTTGACTGTGATGAGTTTTAAACAATATTCATGACTGAAGCAAAATTACTCAGTTTTCTGAAGCCTTATACTGCTAATCATAAAATACAATAGGGAAACAAAATAAAAGAAAATATAAGAGTTCTTTACATTAAGAATTGTTTATCCTTGTAAACCCTTCTTCCCTTTCAGAGACTAGGACTAAATCCCATGTTATTCTCAGTATCTTCTCTAACTTCTTCACTCAGAATAACATTCACTTCCAGGTTTATATCTTTTTCTGTCTTCCTTTCTAGGTGCATATGTTCCTGAGGGTTTGCTGACTTCCTGTTCCTGGGACTACATGACTTTCACACCATCAGTCCGTGCCTACACGATGCTGCTTTTCTGCTTTGTCTTTTTCATTCCTTTGATTGCTATCATATACAGCTATGTCTCTATCTTTGAGGCGATCAAGAAGGCCAACAAGTAAGTAGCCAACAGTCCAAAATGTTTATCCTTGTGCTGAAGTGCCTGTTTGTTTTCTTAAAACAAAGAAAAAAAGAACAGAAGAAAATTTGGACTAGTTTCTCACATTTATTTTGTAAGCACAACTGAAACAGAAAACCAAACAAGAATTCTGTCAATAGTCAACATGGTAAGACATTATTCTTAGAAGGGCTATTCCTGAATTTAGGCCTGAGCTTATCAGTGTATTATCTAACGACATGGAAAAGGGTACAAAAATTAACCAGCCAGAATAAAAACAAAAGGGACCTCAGAAACACCTAATGACAGTGCATCAATAACCGGTTCACTGAAAAATATATGAAATTGAACTATAAATTTAAATTTAAAAATGAGATTAAAGATTTAATAGCAGGACTCTGAAACAAAAAGCTATTGCTTTAAATGTAAAGAGCAGCCTGCCACTGTGCCATATGTGGGTACCAGTCTCATAGATCCCAGCAGATCTGGTCACTTAACTCAGAAGTTCAAAGTAACAGCAAGGTAGGAAAACAGACCCAGGGAAGCAAAGACTCCTCTAAGCGTCTTTAACTCAGCATTATTCAATTGGATTGAATACCTGCTTTATGTGGAAAATCTTTTGGTAGTTTTCTGCTATTTTTTTTTCATTGAAGCACATTTGGATTTTGCCATTGATTAGTGCAACAGAAGTACATCAAATTGGGAACCATGGGTCACATACTTGCATTAATGTGCAATAAAAGTGCATGAGTTTTAGCCTAAAGTAGCAGAAGAGTAATTGTTGTCCCACTTCAAGAAGCTATATGCTCACTTCCCTACCTTTGTTTTTTGCTGTTGTATGTTTATTTTCCCTAGGTCTATTCAGACATTTGGATGCAAACGTGGAAATAGAGAGTTCCAGAAACAGTATCAGAGGATGAAAAATGAGTGGAAGATGGCCAAAATTGCACTGATCGTCATCTTGTTTTTTGTCATTTCCTGGTCACCATACTCTGTTGTTGCTCTGGTAGCTTTTGCTGGGTAATTATAAATGTATCAGCAAAGCAATATTCAGTGAAAGCAAAAGATGTGGAACTGTAAAAGACAGATGAAAGTCAAAACTACTTGTCATGTTTGACATCTGAAGCATGTCCAAAACATTCATATTTTTAGGAGCGATATTTAACAAATGGGGCACATGCTAATTTTTTTCTTAGTTTGACTTTAAGAAAATTTTTAAAAAGAGAAAGAAAACAAGAATATTATTACTGGCAACATAAACTGCCATGCTGAAGATTTCTGAATGCATTCTCTATGCTGGGATATTTGAATGATCTGAACTTTATTTAGCACCAAAATGCTAAATAAAGCACTCAAAAAAGATCCTCCCAGTGGGTGATTCTCTTTTTTTTTCCCTTCTACTTCTTTAATCTACAAAAGTATATTCATTTTTTGTTACAGCAAACCCTATGTAGAACTGTTGCACTGTTGCATACGATTCAGCATCTGCCTTAGGAGGATCAAATACCTACTGAACTTGACTTTTGCTCAATGTCTCACACTCTCAAAAATCTGAACAAAAGAAAAATTTTGTAATTCTGCAGTATGTTAGAAATTAGTATTTTTGAATTTTCCTTACAAAGATATCTGAGGAGCGACATAGATTTTTTTCCATTTCTGGGCTATTTCTTTTAGGCAATCCTACTGGGATTTTTCAGGTTAATAACCAAGCCTGGATGTCTTCTGTGAAATTTTATTGCAAGGGACTCAGATAAAATCTCGCTGCATGCTACATATGGGAGGCAGACATGGAATCTGTGGCTATAGTCTTGGACTAAAGACAACTCATCTGACAGAGCAACAACATATGAAAAAGAAGGAAGAACCTTAATTCCTTCAGAAAATATTTTGAGTGGGGAATAGTGAGCTAGCACACAGTCGTGCTCACTAATATTTTTGGTCTACAGGTTGCATTTTCTGGGAATTATTAGTTTAAACACAGGAATTATTACCTTAAACGGAAGGCTTTGCCACTGTTTGTTTCTGTTAGCTGAACTCCCCATCAGCCTTACCAAAGCATTGTCTCAGCTCAGGGTCAAAATCTCCATTCCAGTAAGGTCACACTGTATGTTATCCAGAACATGTGAAGATTTATACCTCTAACCAATGTTTAAAGAATCAGGAGAAACCATGTTAAATACTGCACACAGAGAACATCCTTATCTTTATCAGGGAAAAGCCTTAAGAGGTGAAATGGCATCTCAACGGGCAGCTGACAAAATGGTTCTTATACTGCAATTGGCAAACCATTTCCACCTTATCACAGAGCATATATAGTCCCATAGTATGAGGAGAAACTTCCTCACCAGGATTGTAAGGCCTTCTTAAAGGCTGACATTGTCCCTAGGTTAAACAACATGGGAATTACCACAATCCTGAGTCATAGTAGTGAAGTACTGCCAGAGAAGCCCCCAGAAATCCAATTAGACTGATGTTGATCTTTACAGGCAAATGGTGTAGAATTTCTTCTCTCACTGGTTTGGTACAGAACTCCTCTTTAACTCTCTTTAGAGCCTTAAAGCCTGTCTTGCCACTGTATAATTGCATAGACAATGCAGAACTCTCAGTAGTAAATATATGATGTGTTTGCATTACTCTAGGTATTCCCACGTCCTAACACCTTTCATGAACTCCATACCAGCTGTGATTGCCAAAGCTTCTGTCATCCATAACCCCATCATTTATGCCATCACTCACCCCAAATACAGGTAAGTTCACTCTTACAAGCTATGTTTAATATAGAAAAGAAAATCTGAGCGTAAATTTGTCACTTTTAGGTCTAGTACCCGAACTCTCCTTCACCTGCTCATTTTAACTCTGTAGGACAGCCTTGCCCTCCCCAGGAACACTCCTCAATGCCATAGAAATGTCACTGGAATTTGTATTTGGAACAAACTCTAGGAGGATCAAATACCTACTGAACTTGACTTTTGCTCAATGTCTCACACTCTCAAAAATCTGAACAAAAGAAAAATTTTTGTAATTCTGCAGTATGTTAGAAATTAGTATTTTTGAATTTTCCTTACAAAGATATCTGAGGAGCGACATAGATTTTTTTTTCCATTTCTGGGCTATTTCTTTTAGGCAATCCTACTGGGATTTTTCAGGTTAATAACCAAGCCTGGATGTCTTCTGTGAAATTTTATTGCAAGGACTCAGATAAAATCTCGCTGCATGCTACATATGGGAGGCAGACATGGAATCTGTGGCTATAGTCTTGGACTAAAGACAACTCATCTGACAGAGCAACAACATATGAAAAAGAAGGAAGAACCTTAATTCCTTCAGAAAATATTTTGAGTGGGGAATAGTGAGCTAGCACACAGTCGTGCTCACTAATATTTTTGGTCTACAGGTTGCATTTTCTGGGAATTATTAGTTTAAACACAGGAATTATTACCTTAAACGGAAGGCTTTGCCACTGTTTGTTTCTGTTAGCTGAACTCCCCATCAGCCTTACCAAAGCATTGTCTCAGCTCAGGGTCGAAATCTCCATTCCAGTAAGGTCACACTGTATGTTATCCAGAACATGTGAAGATTTATACCTCTAATCAATGTTTAAAGAATCAGGAGAAACCATGTTAAATACTGCACATAGAGAACATCCTTATCAGGGAAAAGCCTTAAGAGGTGAAATAGCATCTCAACGGGCAGCTGACAAAATGGTTCTTATACTGCAATTGGCAAACCATTTCCACCTTATCACAGAGCATATATAGTCCCATTGTATGAGGAGAAACTTCCTCACCAGGATGGTAAGGCCTTCTTAAAGGCTGACATTGTCCCTAGGTTAAACAACATGGGAATTACCACAATCCTGAGTCATAGTAGTGAAGTACTGCCAGAGAAGCCCCCAGAAATCCAATTTGACTGATGTTGATCTTTACAGGCAAATGGTGTAGAATTTGTTCTCTCACTGGTTTGGTACAGAACTCCTCTTTAACTCTCTTTAGAGCCTTAAAGCCTGTCTTGCCACTGTATAATTGCATAGACAATGCAGAACTCAGTAGTAAATATATGATGTGTTTGCACTACTCTAGGTATTCCCACGTCCTAACACCTTTCATGAACTCCATACCAGCTGTGATTGCCAAAGCTTCTGTCATCCATAACCCCATCATTTATGCCATCACTCACCCCAAATACAGGTAAGTTCACTCTTACAAGCTATGTTTAATATAGAAAAGAAAATCCGAGAGTAAATTTGTCACTTTTAGGTCTAGTACCCGAACTCTCCTTCACCTGCTCATTTTAACTCTGTAGGACAGCCTTGCCCTCCCCAGGAACACTCCTCAACACCATAGAAATGTCACTGGAATTTGTATTTGGAACAAACTCCTGAGCAGATGGTAGTTAGAGCTGTTTATGGATGCTGATATGTGTTTACCTATTGCATGATAAAAGATGGAAACCCTTCCATCTCAAAGGAAAGCACCACACATTTTTAACTGTCTTCATGAGAGGCAGACATTGACAGAGTTGCAAATAGCACTTTGTTACATTAACCAGGCCAGTGAGAGAGGCAATACAGTGAGCCAAACCGCCTCTTCCCTACTTTGTGAATGTTTCTTCATGTTTCTCAAGGCTTTCATATTTCAGGTAGTATTTCCTCTGACGGGTAAAATGAAGGGTCATTGCCACTCCAAGTTCAGATGCAGGCAGGGAGATTTGACAGATGGCAGCAATGCCACAGACAGGCTGTTTCACCACCTACAAAGACCTGCTTAGGAACTGAATAGAGAAGAGGTGGGCAAGAGCATCTTCACGGGGAAGGAAGAGGAAAGCTAGGCCAGTTTCCTAACACTGCACATGAGCAAAGTAATACAGTAATATAAATTCACATTCTGTACAACTCTACAGATAGCCAGCAAACAGATGTGTAAGAGGAGCTAGAATAGCTGCTTAGGGGAAGATTAAAATAATTCATTATGTAGTACTTCTGCAAGGTTGAGTTTAAAGGGACAGAATTTTAGTTTTGCCCTGATTAAGCTGAAAGCAGATAAAACATTGTTTTAATAGCTCCCTTCAGTTCCAAAGTTATATTTTAATGCCCTTATCCCTGCCAAGCAATAAATTTGAGTTCTGCAGAACGCTGTGAATAAGTGATCTTGCAGGGTGATTGTATATGAGATCTCTGATATCTGGAAAACTCTTTTTGTACCCAGTAATTTTCCAGTCCATGCAGCATTAGTTCATCTCTCTGAATAAATGTATTGTTTATGATGATTGAATTTTTGTGCTAACAGAAGAAAAATCTGACTGGTTCTACCTCTTATCCATTAGAAGAGCCATTGCAACATATGTTCCTTGCCTTGGACCCCTACTGAGAGTTTCTCCTAAAGACTCACGGTCCTCCAGCAGTTACCACTCCTCCAGACGAGCGACTGTAACCAGCCAGTCTTCTGACATAAGTGGACTGCAGAAAGGAAAAAGGAGACTGTCTTCTCTCTCTGACAGTGAATCAGTAAGGGAGACACTTTCCATACACCCATTTTTAATTGCAAAGGAATTCACCTTCATATAGACTCCTTCCACGTGGTAGATTCTTTACATGAAATGAATTATGGTGCTTGTTATAAAAGCTCCAGAGAAAGTGGAGGGACAAAGCAAAATTAAAGACAGAAGGCTAAGTGTAAAAGCAGAATGTAGATAATTTCCTTCTTGATGGCTGGTGACACTATAGGAAGAGTGGAAAGATGGAACAACAGGAATTTTAGAAAGTAAAGCCTTTATAAAGCCTTACCTATAAGTACCAATAAAGGTAGCACAGAGTTCAGTTGAAAGTCTGATCATACTTTTAAGTTGTGCTTGTCTCACCACAGATCAGCAGTCTGGATGTAGAAAAAAGAAACTGCTAGTCAGAAAATAGTTCTCTAGTGAAAGCAAGGTTGTAATAAAATAGATAATGCTTTCTGAAAATGGGATGTATTTGGAAACATATTAATCATCAGATTTAGACAAATCAGTAAATCCACTACAGAATCTTTCTCACAGCTTGCTGCTGCCAATCTAGGTGGGAACAAATGTTTTACACAGCAGCTGAAAACAGGGCAAGTATTTGGTATCCAGGCTCCCTTCTGTAAGTCAAAGTTACATTACTAACTAAATAGGCACATTAGTTAGTTCATTGCAGTAATTTCAAACTAGATTTCCATATAACTGAAAAGAAAAAACTTTCTTGGCAATTCTTTTTCACAGTCAGGATAATAGTTGTATCTAGTTCAGCCAAGCGCTGAATTCTGACAGTTGTTTTTAATAGTGACATTTCAATTTCTTTGCCCTCTCTGTTCTTTTGACTTCTCGGTCCAATCAAAATTAAATACTTCTGGCTGGTAGCCTCCAGTCAGGCGGATGGTTTTAAAACTGGCTAATAGAAAAGGAACATCTTTGTATTGCATCTCTTACACTGCAAATCTTGATTATTAAATAAAAAAGACTCCCTCAGTAACATGGTTTTGCTTTCCCATTAATTGGAACAAAGTTTATAAACCCAGGACTCCTTACTGAAACAAAGTATTTCTAAAGCACTGATTCTGCAGCCCTGAGACATTTCCTGCTATTTATTTCTGCTTCCACCCAAGCTACTTTGGAAACTTTGGCCCTAATTCCTCCAAACACCTGTGCTTCCTAAGTGGGTAGTACTGTGGAAACACTTTCTCCTTGGAGCTACAAGAGGCATCAGAGAAGTTGCAACAATAGATTGTAATGAAACACTATTTTCTTTCAAATTTTGCAGTGCATCCTGTGGAGGAAAAAAAAAAGTAAGCTGAATTTTAGATGCAAAAGAGTTGATAGTTTTATTTGTACTTCTTATATGCAGACATTTTATGAAATTATATATGGCAGAACTTTTGTGAAATGTCTTTTATACAATGCCTGTCTCTTTTATGATTTCTGTCTAGGTTTGTCTGGGGCAAACTGGATGAAAGTCTAAAGGACCTAGAGTGAATGTTTTTGCTGTATTAATTTTAGGGCTGTACTGAAACAGAAACTGATACTCCCAGTATGTTCTCCAGACTTGCCAGAAGACAAATTTCCTACGAAACAGATAAAGACACAACTCAATCTAGTGACATAAGAGCCAAACTGACAAACCAGGATTCTGGGAATTGTGGGAAGGTAATAGACTGTGTAATACCTAAATCCTCTAACAACTGACAAGTTAACAAATCTGCACATTGTACCATAATTAATCATGAAGGTTCCTGCCAAGAAGATGCGGATAACCTATGAGTTAACACAATGAGTAATGACTTAGAGGCTGTAAAAGGTCGTCAGCTTTTTATTCCCACCCTGGTTCAGTATTCAGCTGTCTTCATTGCATTTCTGCTGCTGCTGTTTTAGAGAACTTAAAATCTGAATGGAGAGTTGTCTCATGTTTGGTTTTAAGTGTGTATTTAGTAATATTTGTCTTTTGCTGTCCAAATTACTTGATTGATCTTGGTTGTCCCACCAATTGTTACCAAATGAACAAATACAATAAGATGTAAAAAACAAGGCTATCTTTAATACATCACTGCTTTTCAGTCAGTCCTCTGCTGTCCTCTTTTTTTCCCCTATGCATTTTGCATATGTCTTATATTGTGACATACCTTTATGCCATTTACATCTGTTTTATCTGTGTTCATTTTTCAGACATCTGTAGATGCTGATGACATATTGATGGTGGAATTGAATGCCACAGAGTACATGGCTACACCTACCGTAAGAACTATTATTTTAATATTTGGCAACAAAAACTAATGACAATCCCAGTCCCTGAGCACAAATCAAGTTGTTTTTGAGATGCAAAAATTACACAATATTCCCAGAACAATGCAGAAAACATGACCACAAAGGGTAGACCATTGCTGAAACTGAGCAAAAGTTGAACATAGGTATTACAAGATTCTTCTGAAGTTCAGCTTCTTCAAGGAATCTGAATATTTTCTTGAATTTGTTAAGTCCTATAATGAGGTGATTTCCTTAGTGGAGCATGGAAGCATTAATTTTGTGCCATCTTTATATTAATGGTGTATATGGCAAGCTGAGACAGCCATTCTGATGGCTCATACCTCTGAGACAGCCTTAGTCCTGTGGCAAGAACTGCTGTACTAAGTGATGTTGTTAACTATTTAATGTTCTCTCTTTTGGGTTGCAGCAAACATCTAAAACATGCAGCTTGGAGGAAATCAAGGTCAGTTTTTGAAATATGCCATGCCATCTATTCAATAAGATGTTGTATGTTGTATTAGTGTCTGTTTCTTCTTCATCTAACACAGCTACAGCATATGGGTAAAAATATCTGGCATCGCTCACAAGTGAGTCAACTTGCCTTAATTCTCAGCAGACATGGAAATAAAAGCAAAGAGCTGACAGATGAAAATAAAGCAGCACTAACGCCAATGTAATACAATCACCTTAAATTGTCTCTTATTAGCAATGAACAATTTGAGCTATTGTGAGCCTCATCCTAACTGATTTTCTGGTACTGTGCAAGTGACAGCTAACACTGCTTATTGTCAAAAAAAGGCTAGTTAATCTTTCACTCAATTTTCAACTCATTATGTAGTTTGTTTCCCCCTTCAAATTATCCATGCTGTTAACACTATATTTTACATTACCTCTTGCCCAATGACCCTAAGTAGTCCCTCTTTATAGAGAAACTCTTTACCTGATTGAATTCATAGACTGTCTGAGCATATTCACAGTATTTCTGTTCATAGTTGAATGTGCTGTCATTAGCCTGGTCTTTCTTCAAAGTAGACCAGCATTAAGTAGGAAATGCAAAGTCTTTAATCCTTTAGTACATTAGCTTCTTTAACAGGTGGGGTTTTTTTTTCATAAGTTATTAATGAAATATTAAAAAAAATTTCAGATCTACTTTGCCCTCCATCATTTAAGTTTGCTTTTCAGTCAGCCATGGGGAGTAGCAAAGTGCTAAATATATGTCATTTTTAATAGATGGTTTAATGGGATCTCTTTGTAGATGCTTGTGTTGTCCATTTCTTGTAAATCTTTGCATCCTTTAGAAAAGTGAGAGGCTGAACAGTATTGGACAAAGAAAAGGAGAGTCTCACCAGGGATCATCTTCAGCCAAGATACCCAGTATTACAATAACATGCAGCAGTGTCCAAGGAGTAGAGCTGCCTTCTAGATACAACTCTGGTTTCCTGTACCCTAAATCCAGCAGTCACAAGCAGAACAAGAAGTCCAGCAGTTGAGTGGTATAAGCGAGAATGTCACCTTAGCCAACAGCTCTGGAACAGCTGTGGACTGGCTGAATCCAGCATACCTTCCTAGATTGGTATGAAATGCTCCTACAAAGACACAGCACAAGACAAGCAAGGATAAAAACATGAGGAGTGATCTTTTCAGCATCAGAACTCTCTCCAGTGGATCAGATCTTGATCTGAGTCACAATGTAATTTTAATATTTCTTCTTTATGCAGCTCACAAAAATTTTTTTCATTTGGATTGTACTCTGCTCACATACATTCCCACCACTGCACAGACCTTACCTAGAAACCTTCTAGGATTAACCTCAGTGGGAAGGGTAGTATAATATTCAAAAATGGCGCTGTTCACTTAGTGTATTAACTTCAAAGCTATTACAGAGCTAAAGCTGAGAAATTTGGGGGGAAATGTACATTACTTCCTGAAGATGGTTTCTTCATTATTGTGAAGTTTCTCAACCAAATGAAAACTTAACTACATAGTCAGTGTCCCCTTCTCTCATTAATGACACATTTTCCCTCGTTTTCTTCTACAATCCAAAGAAAGGCAATGCACTTTAGCAGTAATTTAAGGTCTCATATCTTTATTTTAATTTCTGAGACAGGGAAAGAGAGAGGAGTAACACTTGAGAAAAAGGCTATGGTCCTTTCCATATTTAGCTTCTCTTCCAACAGTGGCTTAAGAGAAGATTTTAGCCCATTCTCAGCTAACTTCCACAGAGCTATAGGAGATTATTATGAAATTCCTTCTGACTTTCCTTTAGCAGGTTTCATGAGAAGAATCCAGAACACAAAGCAATGTTTGTACTGAAATGTCTTATGGGTAAGTCAATACATCTGATTTCTGATACTTCAAAGTTCTTTACTCTTTGATGTGCTTTTTGAAAGTAAATATTGAAAGAAGAAAGTTTAGTTCCCCAAAAATGGTTGTTCTAGAGATGTATGAAAAACACATCATCCCCACTTTGGCATTTTCATTTTCCCCTTTTCTAAACCACAGCATTTGTATAGCTGAGGATTTTCTTCTGCAGTGACTAAACCATGAGATTGTACTTCTTTCCCCAAAAGGAAAGGGAAAAAGTTCTATCACTAGGGACTTTCAGCTTTTCCCTGGTGTCTCTCCTAGTGCATAAGAAGTGAACAAAATTCATTTGCAATTTATAGCACTCAGTCCAAAGTGGGGCTGAGCCAGAAAGAACAGGGCACAAAGCACTATTGAAACAGTTCTTCCCCATAGGCCCTCCAGCAGTTTTTCCTTTGGTTGCAATAATGGAGGGAATCCAGCGAAGCATTTTTGTCCTAAGTAAATAAATTCTTCCCTATATCACATCAGAAAAAGACATAAAATCAATAAAAATGTAATTAACTTATTATTTTGAGGGGAAAAATCAGTGGGTTCCAGAAGGTCTAGAGCATTGTTTTGGAGTAAGCCACTGGAAACTTAGATCAAAATGTGCTTTATTAAAGGCAAGGTTATTAAAACTAAAAATGAAGGTGATAATGACTTCTGCAGAAGACAAAATGTTAATAATGAAAAAAGTGAGGCATTCAGGCTGGTAATAAACTGCCAAAAGAAACACACTGTTCAAAATCCACAGTGTTTTTATGTAAATGAAATCGTAGTCATCAGAGACGGAAAGGAGCTGTTACAGGCTCTCCCTTCACCTACCACAACAGGATATTGTCACCCAGCAGAGGATAATATTAAACTGATAATATATACAACTACCAATAAGGAGAAAGAAGAGAGAAAACATCTTCAAGCAGGAAGCATGTTCAAAGATATTCCTCAAGTCTAAGGGGTTCTATTACAACTTATTGCTGAGGCTTTTAAAAAATATTTAAAAGCACGAAACATGTAATTCTTTCTTTGTCATGAATGCCATTGACACTACTGAAACATGGAAAGAAACATTAGCAAATGCTGTGTGTTTCATATGGGTCACAAAAGACTGAATCTGTCAAGAAAATAGGTGTAACTCACACGTGCTGTTTGATGTGTTAACAAGGAGTGTACAATATATGTCACTAATAGCTAGATCCTTTGCTCCAGTCATGATTTTGTTCCAAGCAGTACTCTTCAAGACTGCACTCTCCACTCTTCTGCATTCCCTTCCACTTTTAGAGGGTATAAAAAGAATACTTCCATGGCTAGAAGAGCTTTACGAATCCACAGCATGTTGTTCTCTGTATCCTTCAACTCCAACATGTATTAGAGATTAGTTTGTATCTATAAAAAGAACTACAGCTGTTCATGCTCATCTACTTACAAGAGACTTGTAAAGCATATATTAATTAGGGAGAAATTGTTTGTGAGCACTTCAAAACCCTTGTGTGTACTTTCTGTGTAGCTAACAGCTTTACCTTCCTTCACCTCTGCTATGTCTATAAAAATCATCCAGGGGAAAGCCTACAAAATTCATCTCATCTGAATATCTCTACAAGTGGTTCCACACTGTAACCCCTGTGGCATTTGGAATAAATCATTATTAGTTCATACTTCATCTCATCCTAGCAGATTTATTTGTGTCCTGTATCCTCCACTTGGCAGCCATTCTCTTGGTTTTGCTGTCTCTTTACACCCTTCAACACAGATGACTGATTGGATTAAAATAATTTAGGACTGAGATGATTCACGTTTCACTTAAAGTCAACTGTACAGGCTGTTCTGCAGAGACCGCCTGTAGTTTACCATGCACTTGGACATGTTCCAGTGACTTGGAGTGTGACAGGACTAGGGCAAATCTGAGACACTTCCCTGTGGCCTTTTATACTCCAGCAGCTGTTCACAGAGCAGGCTGCTGGCAAAAGCAATGGCAAGTGGTGCTGGGAGTTAACACACAGGCTCTGCCCCTTCATGGGGGCACAAACTCAGGCTTGGGTCACCAGAGAAACTGTTTGGTCTGATCAGTCAAGCAATTCTGCAAAACTGCTGAGCAATTGGTCACTACTCTGATCCTGTGAAGGATGTGCCAAGAGCCACTGTAATGAATGGCTGCTGCAAGCCAAGACTGAAGGACTGCATAAGGCAGCAGCCACACATTGCCAATCTTTCCAATTTTCACGTACAACCAGGATCTTAGTCCCCGTGTTTTTCAGCTTATGATCACATTCCATGCTTTTGGAAACTTTTTTACACCCACCACTGAACTAAAAAGTGTCATCATAGAATATGACATTGAGCATTGATATTTCACACATTCTCAAGTAAGACAGGACAGCAAACAGTATTTTCCTTGAAGTCATGTGCAAAACCCACAGCAAGCTTGAATTCAGAAGTAAACAAAGACACCTCCAATGCTTTTTTGGGTGTTTCTAGAGCTTTAGGGTGTAACATGGCTAAGTCACCATTCCCACATGTGCCCATTTTCCTCAGGGTTCTTGGTGCCATTTTTTCCTCAGGCCATCCCAAAAAGCATCACCAGTTTTCCTTCATCCTCTGAACCATCAGTGAAAGGTGCTGCTGTCCCAGTAACTGTGACAGGGCACCCATCTGTCTCTGCTGCTGCTGAAAACACTGCTGAGAGAGAGCCCTTATCTGCAATGCAGTGTTAGTATCACACAAAGGTATTTCAGGGGCTGGTAACAAGTATCTCTGTTCAAACACCTGTGTTTGTAGCCTTGGAGTTGCTAATGTCATAGGAATGTTATAAAGAGGTTTATATAAAAGCAGTCTTAAAACAAGTAAATAAATTCTTATTAGTGTCATTCTGAGCAACCTTTAGACATAAGCCACAATCCTGTACACTAAATGATTATTGTGCCTCCTTTACCCCCTCAAATTTATACCCTAAACGCTCATTTTCAAAGTTATGCAAACTTCAGAGCTGACAGGATTTACAAGCTGTCCTGTTTACTTCCCTTCTAAGGAGAACAGACTAAGCATATCATCAGTGTAAGCTTAATAAAGGCAGAAAAGTTTCTCCACAGCAAATCCAGTTTAACAGTCTGATACAAACCAATTATAAATTTTTTTTGTGTTTTTTGTAGGAAAACAATTACAGCAGTTCTGGAGCATCAGGGCTCTGCTGGACACATAGCACAGGAATTCTTTATACTCAGCTTGTAGAGCAAAGAAAATGCTGCAAGAATCACGTCAGTGTAGGAAAAAGAGCCACTTTCATTTGGCTTACTGCAATCCATACTCAGTCATAATCCACCAGATCTATGACTCAGAGGCACAGCAAAAATGGCCTAAGTAGGTCTTCTGATGCTGACTGTAACTTGGAGGATAGGTAGAATGTGTAACTTGCTCAGGCTTGAGTCAAGCCTTAGGTATGGTGTGGAGCAGACAGAGCTGGAGCTCTGGTTAAGCTGTGCCAGTGCTCAGATATAACCTGAGAGTAAAGCTCATCATGCACATAAAAAATAAACATGACACCTATGTAAATAACTTGCTAATGAGAATTTTTGTGGGGCAGGTTTTACCCACAATGTAAAAGCAAAGCCATTGCTCATTTCCCTCAACATTTACACTTCCACAAGTGTACAAGAAGATGGTTTGGAAACAGACACAAAAATCTGAGACTACATTATTGTATAGCACATGGTCTCCAACATAAAGTTCTGTAGAAGAACATTTCCTGAATAGGCTGTGGGACAATTATGGGCATACAATTGCTGCAATGTTTTCCACTGATTGGAAAAATAAAAAGGAAAATCTATACCCTTCCACACAGTGGAAATGTTACAAAGAAAGTGACTGTACCTCTAATGTAACAGCATTTCCCTCAAAAGCCTCAGTACTTCAAAAATGTATTAAACACACTCAGATGCACCCTTTGCTGTGAAACTGGTGAAACTGCTTTCCTATTAAGTTTTTCAGATGCCTAAATTAATCACATGCATAAATACTTACCCAACCCCTCAGGACACACAAGTGAAACGAAGGAGTTAAGGGTATGTTAGGTCAGTACTAAAAGTTAGTGAATTTTAAAAATATTTTTCCAGACTAGTATTTGCTGCTAATGCCATAAAACTTTACATTAATATTTTTTCTAAGTTTCAGATTTTTTAAAGCCAAGGCTAATACTGATAGGTGAGCTGAGTTGTGAATTTGATTTGATGTAGAAAGCAGCAAGCACTTTGGTATAGCAAACACTTACCAAGAGGAGGAATGACAGTCCTGAAAAAATGAATACAAGTTTGAATCAGAAGTTCAAGATTCTGTTTTTTCTTTTTTCCATGTTTTCTATGTGACCTTGGGAAAATTACCTAATCTTCTCATATCTAAGTATTTCTGCCTGAAATAGAGATAGTATGCTCTTCATCATCATGTGGCTACTCTCAACTAGCTTTTACAGTTTGTTCCAAGATTCACAACTGGAAATAGATTTTTTTTCCATTTATTTTATTCACATTTTCTTCCTTTACTGTACAGTTATCAAAATATCTAAACTACACTATCACATATGAAAGACAGAGATTGTTACTGAAGGGAATAAAGGATGCATAGGCATTCTTTTTCTCAACAGAAGTAATTTACAGATGCCCACCACACAGACTTCAGTTGTTATTTACAGGTAATGTGAGTGAAGTAGAATCAGGCATTTTATTGTTAAGTTGTAACTAAGAAAAATACGTAGCATGCAATTGTGTACATGTTTTTGATCAAAAGCCCTATATGAAATATAAAGGCTTGTCCTTTGAAGTGAGCAAAGTCAAACAGGTGGTAGAACAATTTTTAGGGGTTTCTGCTGTATTAACAGGGCAAAAATTGTTCAGGGAATAAGGGAATCCTTGACCAGCAGTGTCATCCAGGAAACAAGGGTAGCATAAGCTGGGTGAAGCACTACAAAATCAAACCAACAAGATTTCCACAAACTTCCCTGAATGTTGCCTAGAATGGAAATCAGTGAACACTGTACGGTTTAGCTGGCTCTGAACATCAGATAGTTGCTTCTGCCCTGTCCAGACATGAGTAACACTTTCAGGACCAACTTCTACTTTCATGCGCAAAAGAGCTCCATTAATATAAAAGGATGTAAAATAAGGCACTTCACCAAAGATTGAATTCCAAGAACTGTTAAGAATAATGTGAGGCTCACTGTGAAAGGAAGGAAAGAAGGCAAGAGTAAGACTATACTCTTAAAAGCTTATAGAGGCATTTCTAGTGGCTGGAGCATGTGGCTACTATCACAGCATGCCAGAATCTCTAGGGTAACTGTCCAGTGCTGACCTGTGACTTGAAGGAAATCAGTTCTCATCAGGATCCCAGCAGTATTAACATACACCAGACTGGTCATGGTTACAAACACATAACCATAGAATAGAACATATGATAATGCTTTCAGTAATACCTCTTCCCTTATTTGTCTATATTAGATATGCTATGCAAGTTTACCTTTAAAGAAAAAAGAAAAAGAAAGAGAGGTTTAGAAACAAACAAAGAAAAAATGGTTTTCTTTTTGACAAAAAGTTTCAGATCTAAACTTACAAGTTCTTTTCCCAGTGTGACTGCTCATCTTCATCCTCTTGTCCAGACTGCAGAAGTCCTGCTTAGCTCAGCCCACATCTCTTAGAGATTATTCTCATTTTCCCTACTTCCAGCAATGAGGGACAAGTCACCTCTTCTCTAGTTAAGCCACAGGGCCAGAAGGAAGGCCCTTGCTTACACTTTCCATGAAGCTGCTAAGAAATAGCTGTTTGTCCCTCACTTCCCTTTCAAACACTCATCTCTTGATCAGGATTCAGCTTCCTCCTACCTGCCAGGTTCTGCAGTCAAGCATTCCTTGACACTCATTCCATGGACAGTCCTGCTTTCAAGCCCTACCAGCAATATCACCATCTTCTTCTCATTTTTAGTAGTTCACACTTCTAGTACCCCCTTCCAAGCAGCCCCAATGTCCTCAGGTGGCAAAACCAGCATTAATTAAACACACCTCCCTCCTGGCTTTTAAAGGAACTATTTATGTTTCCACCTTAACATGTAAACAGATGGAGTCTGGGCTTATAATAACCCTCCAACTGTGATTTAAAAATATGAATCCTCTTGATGCTGCTGTCTTCAGCTGAAGCCTCTGAGTAACAGAAGCACATGGCAGAACCCTTAATGTGTATTGATAGATCTTATTTACAGTGCTATTTTCCAGATGCACTTGTTAAAACTCACTTTCTGCTGCTGCTCAGTGAAGTAAGAAGAGAACTTAATCTGATGAAGGACAGTGTTGGGGTAGTAGCATCAGGCAGATTGGTGGTTTGTCATGTTCACTGCATGGATTCCTTTTGAAAATCATTCCTCTGTAAAAGAAAAAGCCACACCAGCCTTTCAGGTTCAGGATCATTATGTTCAGTTAGATGAAAAGTAAGTTTCACACAGAAAGAGCTGCTCTCTTTAGGCACTGTGGATACCTTTTTTTTTCACCTGAAGAAATTAGAACCATGTAAATTTCATGAAACATGATGTGAAACTCCATTTCAATAAAACATGCCCACTTTAATTCTTGCTTTACCCCAAACTGTGATGGTAGACTATGACCAAAGGCAAAAAAAGGAAAATAAGAAAACACAATTCAGGATACCCATTAGCACTGCATTGAAACAAATTAACTGCAAATAAATCAGAGAATACAAAAATGTTGAAAAACAGTAATATCAAACCGGCATCTTCTCTTTCTATTTGTGGGCCAGAAAGGGACTCAGAGTTACCATCTTGTGTCAGATTTCTCCTTGCTGCTTTCACTGAATCCTTGATTTTCCTCACATGCAGAAGCCAGACCATAATGATTCCAGAGACAGGGCTAAGGAGGCCACAGCACGTGTTATGAGCTGCACTTTGCAGTTTCCCTTCATTGTGCTGTTCCCTGAAAGAGTCCCATCACAGCTGAACCTGCTCCATTTCCACTGGGTCACAGTACAAAGACAACTGTTTCTTAGAGCAATTCATGAACATGGCAACAGAGCAAGCTGCCTAAATTCCAGCTTTTAAAACTAAAATTACTACGGGAGTTCTCAAAATAACACAGCTGACTGTCCAGCATCACTGGAAGCCTCTTCTGGGAAACCCAGGATTTGGGGTTTAGGATCAGGCCATTTCTTTAGCCAAAAGATGACCAAGGCCAGATGTCACCAGAACAGCCATACAAGTAGGAATGGCACAATACCAGTAAAGACTTACAGCAAAAGGATTTAGAGAATTCAGCCTTACAGGGTGGATCCTGATGGGATTTTGGGAATTCAGCCTTACAGGGTGGATCCTGGGTTTCTCATCCACTACTTATGGGGAATTCTCTGAACAGAAAATCATGGTAATTAAACAACTTCATGAGGATCATAAATCAACTCTGAATCTTTCAGCTAAAGCCCAAAAAGTCCAGTGCCAATAAAGCAACATCCTCTACTAAGCACTTTGTATCTTTGTGACTACTTGCTTAAGATTTTCACAGTACTAGTATTTATTCTCCAGTTTTGTATCTCAGGACTGGAGACAAAAATTTGAAAAAGGATTCTGGTGGTCCAAGGGACATTCAATTGAACTTCAACAACTGAAAATCTTTGAAAGTCCCAAACGCAACATCGACAGCTATTACATAAACAGTGCAAGTTACACCATAGTACACTCAAAATGTTGGTTGATTTGACAAGTCAAGAGGAACCCATAATGTTTCTGTTTCAACATGTGACTAACTTGCAGGCACTTGTCTTTCTCTGCTTCCTCCTTCCAAGAGCTAGTGGCTTGGTTCCAGCAGAATTATTTGACTTCAGTAAAATTTGACTTTTACTAGTTTACTTGATCTAAACTTGAAAGAGCTCATAAGAGGAAAAAAGCTCATGACTGAAACTTTTATTCTGTTCCCTCTACAACTTATATCCAGCATGTAGAGGAAAGGACTGAAGAAAAAAGTAATAGAAATGGAATATAGAATAAGACATTCCTGTTGACTTGTCTGGGAGTTCTATTCTTGTTAACTCATGCACTGTTTTAAATAATGGGGGAATTGAAACAGGTTACTTATACAATAGGATCCTGAATTTGTATCACACTTGTCCTCCCAGAGCCCACTGAAACTGTTGGAAAGCTTGGCTGGCCCTAAACAAACTTTGAATTACTGAAACTGCCAATAAAGCTACGAAACAAATTTATTTTACTTATTGTGATTGTACAGATACAGTCTAGAACATTTTTTTGACATGGTGTGCCTTTTTTAATTACTCCTTTGCTCTGCTTACTGCCTGAAAACATTGTGCAAGGACAGAGCTGGTTGCTCAGTTACTGTCTAGTGAGTTGTACATTTAGCACCTGACCATCAAGGCAGTCTTGATCTTTCTTCAAGGCTGGGCACTGAGATGCCAGAAAGAAGAAAAACATATACCAGCACTCAGGGTCCAGCAGCAGCGAAGTTAAACTTAGCTCACAGTTTCCTCAGCAAAATTTATCCCAGTTTTCAGACATCCCAATGAAAACTGCTTTAATAAATCAATAGGTTCAACTGAAAAAATCATCAGCTCAAGGCACCAAGCAATCAAACTGAACAAGACTGCTACTCAGCTGACACTGCTTTGTGGTAAGCATCAAAGATAGTTCTGAGTCAGAGTAGGGCATTAACTCCTTC
This sequence comes from Emberiza elegans, assembly GCA_024865655.1. Classification (NCBI taxonomy): domain Eukaryota; kingdom Metazoa; phylum Chordata; class Aves; order Passeriformes; family Fringillidae; genus Emberiza; species Emberiza elegans. Next base: position 27,271,714 of record JALJVW010000241.1, on the reverse strand, counting down.
TGTGTGTTGGGCAATTTGATTTAGCACAGTACCCACGATTATCTGTAAAAGGTCAAATCATTTAGTCTTGGAGTGCTGCAAGGCAAATTCAGGAAGGTTCTGCATACTCAAACAGAAGATTAACAGTGGAAAAAAAGTAATAGAAATGGAATATAGAATAAGACATTCCTGTTGACTTGTCTGGGAGTTCTATTCTTGTTAACTCATGCACTGTTTTTAAATAATGGGGAATTGAAACAGGTTACTTATACAATAGGATCCTGAATTTGTATCACACTTGTCCTCCCAGAGCCCACTGAAACTGTTGGAAAGCTTGGCTGGCCCTAAACAAACTTTGAATTACTGAAACTGCCAATAAAGCTACGAAACAAATTTATTTTACTTATTGTGATTGTACAGATACAGTCTAGAACATTTTTTTGACATGGTGTGCCTTTTTTAATTACTCCTTCGCTCTGCTTACTGCCTGAAAACATTGTGCAAGGACAGAGCTGGTTGCTCAGTTACTGTCTAGTGAGTTGTATATGTAGCACCTGACCATCAAGGTAGTCTTGATCTTTCTTCAAGGCTGGGCACTGAGATGCCAGAAAGAAGAAAAACATATACCAGCACTCAGGGTCCAGCAGCAGCTAAGTTAAGCTTAGCTCACAGTTTCCTCAGCAAAATTTATCCCAGTTTTCAGACATCCCAATGAAAACTGCTTCAATAAATCAATAGGTTCAACTGAAAAAATCATCAGCTCAAGACACCAAGCAATCAAACTGAACAAGACTGCTACTCAGCTGACACTGCTTTGTGGTAAGCATCAAAGATAGTTCTGAGTCAGAGTAGGGCATTAAACTCTTTCTGTGTGTTGGGCAATTTGATTTAGCACAGTACCCACGATTATCTGTAAAAGGTCAAATCATTTACTCTTGGAGTGCTGCAAGGCAAATTCAGGAAGGTTCTGCATACTCAAACAGAAGATTAACAGTGCCTGTCGTAAGAAAGATGCAATGATGGATTAATGAATTTTCAATGGAGAGATGCAGAGAAATACCAAAGGAAACAAGTGGGAAGAGATTCACCTTTTCCTTTATACAAAGAGCCTGCATTTACAGCTGAGTATTTACAATGAGTTAGAATTAAGAGGACAACATTTATTTAGCCAAACTAACTGAAAATATTAATGTTTAAGAGAATTCCAGATTTTCTTCTAAAATCAGTGCACTAGACATTTGTGCTGACATTTTTGGGCCAGATTAACTCAAATTTAGCATGGAAAGTGGTGAGGGTTATAAGTCAAGCAGCATTTCTGGGGATCATCCTGCTGACAGTCCCTCTTGAATTATCTACTGCCATAACTCTGTTTTCACCCTGTAGCAGGAATGTTATGCTAATAATATAGCCCAGGGAAATGATAGGAACAGTCCAAGGAGGTTATCATGTGGAGAGCCTTCTTTTGCATGTTTGAGCAACACTCTAGAATTGCAATTCACAATTCTATTGAACCGTATGCAACAGCTTCACATTTTGATTATTTTGCTTGCATGTTTGTTTGCTCTTATATGTGGGCAACACTAGGAAGCCTGCAAAATTACTGAAGTAAGACTGAAAACAGGGATGATGAATCTCTATCTTACAAGGATAAAATTACTAAACTCACTAAAAATATGATCCTCATCTGAGCTGTGCTTGCTACACATTCCTAAGATTTTCTGCAAAAAAAAAATAATTTGGAGATCCAAAGTATTAGATTCCTTTGGCAGCTTTTTTGCCAGTGCCAGAACATAATCCCATATGAATCAGACTGTTAACTGGACATATCTAAAGTCCTAATTTTAAAGAAATTCCTCCTAGTCTTTTGTCAGAAGGGAATTGAAAACTGTGAGTTGTTTTGAAAATTGCCCATTTATTTGCCAGTGACAGAAGGAACAAACTACTGACTCTCCTGCCCCCTTACACAGCATGTGCAAAGAACTGGGAAAAACAGAACTGCTAAGCAATCACAAATGGAACAGCCTCCTTTACTGGAGCTGTTATAGTTTGGGTAAATGACAGTGCAAGTGCAGGCCAGATTTGCACTCCTCTGAATGCTAGCACTTCTGTCTGAACAGTCACATCAGTGGTGCCACAGAGAATTAACCCCTACACAGCCCATCCAAACCAAAGGCAGTATCTTCTTCCCAGTTACTTGTTCTTCAGCAGGGGCTCTCAGAAAGGCACACTCATCACTAGTTTATTTCTGAACTCAGAACCCCTTCAGCTGGGCAGGGAGTGAGATGAGATGTCAAAAGCATTATTCCAGGAAAAAGCATAACCATACTTTGTGCTGCAATGTCTGTACTTTACTTGACAATTTTCCTAATACCATAATTGGTGAGGAGCCACTCAGTACCTGGGGAGGCCAGCCTTGTTGGGTAGCAGTCATTCTTTTAAATTTCTATCCATGGTACCTTCAGTTTAAAATCACTGCAAATAAACTGTGCAGACAGCTTACTAAAGTACCTGATAAACCTTATGAAACCATACTGCAGAAATTTATGGAAAATGAGGGGCCTATTTACAAGAAAAACAATGTTTCTGAGACTGATCTGAGGCTGAACAGCTGACAAAACAGTTTGGAAGTTCAGATTGTGATTAGAAGGAAGGATAAAAGACCAGGAGAAAGACTTGCAGAAAATTAGCCCTTGACAGAAGTATCTGAATTCTCCAGTAAAGGAAATTGACCAGGCTGGAAGGAAACTCATGGGTCAAAAGCAAATGACACTGAATGAGTCACTGAGGAAAACAGACAGTTAAATCTATCAGTAAGCTACTTTCCAGAAAGCAAATAGGATTGTTTGCACAAGATGGCCCAGCCAGTGCAGTCTCAGTGCTCAGCTTTTCATAAGTGGTGACCCCAATGGTGTTGCAGGGAACTTCTTCCAAGCCATACTTCTGAAACATCATTTAAAATATGGGTTTAATACTGTCACTAGTGCTTTCTAGAAAAATGGGACAGAGGATTTTGTCCCTCCAAATGGCAGACACAAGTTTCTGGGAACAAGCCTGCAGGGTCTTTCAGAGTGCTAAGCAGGTAGATCTCCCATACTTTCAAGTTCCCCAGCCCTGAATGACCCCTGGAGAAACATACAAGCTTGTGTATTTCATCCTGTTTCAAACAAAAACAAAAGTCTGAAGCAAAACTGATCCAGCACTCATCAGAACAGGATTATTGACCAATTCCCAGTCATCCTTGCTGCTACTTTTACCAGGGAGCAGAAAATCAGGTTCTTGAAGGCCTTGGAAAGGCTCAGGTATAAGTCCTTAAATCTAAATATGATTTTTTCTATCACACATAGAATGGGATAATCTAACAGAACATCATAAAATAAACATAATTTCCCACCATCTGGATCGTGTTTTCCAGCCTAAATCACCAAATATGCTACTTTATGAGGTTGCTCACCTCATCACAAGACGCAAAATGTTTCCATTGGGGATATAAGCCAGCTTGTCACTGGAATATTTTTTGCAACTACTATTAAATCACAATCCATATGAATATGAATTTTGGCCAAAGATAAATACAGAAATAATTTGGATCAATTTTTCCTGGCCTTGTCTATGCATCCTGTACTTGAAGTGTAAGGAGACTTGAGGCTCCATAAGACGAGAAACCCTACACCTGAACTGTGACCCTTTAAGTAGGCTGGAGCTGAGAAGCTTCTCAAACGGGCTGTGTATTTCAGCGATTCCATGCCGTGTTTATCGCGGCCCTCTCGGCCCCTCAGCGCGGGGGTTTGGCCCCGGTGCCGCCCGCCCGCCGCCCGCGCCGCCGCCCTGTCCCTGGTGCTGACCGGGCACGGCCGCTCCGCTGCGGAGCCAGCGCGGGGCCGCTGCCCGGCACCTTCCCGGCCCGGGGAATTCCCGCTCCTGGGCAAATCCCAGGGGCTCCGATGCCACGGGGCACCGCAAGCGTTTCCAGGAGTTCAACGATTGGGAACAGGCTTTTTTTTAAAAAAAATTTAACAAACTCATAAAGCAGTGGCTCTGTCATTGCACTGAGAAAACCACTGGCTTTCTGCAGGCCTCTTTGGGGAGCATAACGTAAAAAGCCAAAAAAGCAAACCAAACAGAACTGCTGAATAGAGGGATGCATGGAGCGGGCTGCCTGGTCCTTAACAGCACTCAGCAGGACCATGTGGAGGCACCACAAAGGCTCAATCTCTTAAATCATTTCAGCATCAGTATCCTGGTGGGCAATTAAATTGTTCGTTCTGCATTTTTTGTCTTCCAAACCCTTTGTCTTCTCTCGGGACGTCGTTTTAACTTTTCCATTTAACTAAAACGAGCATTGCTTATCAGCACAAGTGAATAAGCAGGGGGAAAACAACCTCGCTTCCACTTTTCCTAGGGGTCAGTGAATGAAACCACCGTTCTCACTCGTGTTCCGGCGGTGAGCGAAGGGGCTGAAGGCTGCGAGCTCCACGCCCGCAATTCATTAACGCACACGGCTCAAGAGCTTTTGCTGAACTTGGGCAGGACAGCAGCCCCTCCCGGCCGCCCTCGCCGCCTTCCAGAGCGTTCCTGGTCCCACCCGCGGGCGCAGCCCCCCCGCTCCCGCCGCCATTTCATCCCTCGCATCCTTCCCTGAGGGCTCAGACGCGAACGCCCGCCCCCCGGGATACCTGCTGCCCCGGAGCTCGGCCGAACCGCTCCCCACAGCTCTGTGTAACCTTCCCGTTCTGCCACCGCAGCCCCGAGGTGATCTCGGCCCAAACTCGGATATTTACACACCGCCGGCAGCGGCTTCTCGCGGATCGGTCCCTGCGCCACCGCTTGAGGCAAATCCCCTCCCGCGGCGCCTCGCCCGCCCAGCGCCCCCTCACGGCGGGACGGGGAGCGGCCGCCTCCCTCGGCGCGGCACTCCCGGCGGCCCGGGCGCTTTAAAGGCTCCACCTGCGGGGCAGCTGCTCTTCCTTCGCCTCGGGGGCGGGCGGGTGCCTCGGCGCTTTCCTCGGCCCCGGTCGCGGCCGCCCCCTGGCTGCGGGGCCGATGTCCCTGGGTGCGGCAGCCGCGGCTCCCGCGGGGGTGGGACCGGGACCGGGACTCACCCGGCGCGGCCCGGGCAGCGCTGCGCGGCCGGAGGCGGCGGGGGGCGGCCGCTCGGCCCCGAGGTGCCGGTGAGCGAGACGCTGCGGTGCAAGGTGGGTCGCGCCGCGGCTACAGCGTGTCTGTAGCGGAAAGTTAAACCCCGCAGAGCCCTCGCTGGGAAGGCAGAAGTGAGTAGGCGAGGCTGAAGTGTAACTTTTGGGAGGCTGCTCAGTTATCTTGCATCCTTGCGGTTATAGGCGCACCGCTGCATCAGCGTGCTGTGGTGATCCCTGAAGAATCTGCGATGGCCAAATTACACTGAGGGCACAGGATCCCTCTTGTAAAGCTCGTTGTGCACTCCCCGAGCTGTCCCAGACCTCGGGCCGTCAGGAGGCAAAGCCTGTTTTCTCTTTCCTGAGGCCAAATAGTCAATTAGGTTCCCCTCCATCAAGGCACAGGTTACACTCGCCAAAGGATTGCTGTAATGTTTCCTGGTTTCAGCCCAGAGTTGGAGAATAACAATGAAAACTGAACGGCATCACATTTTGCAGACTTCTTTTTCTGCCTTAAGTACATGAATTAGAAACTGAGCATTGTGTTTTAATCCAGTTTGCTGCTGTTGACTCATTTTCTCACCTAAAGTGGGTAACCTAAGCACTGTGGTTTTGTTACAATCAGAACATGGTTAAAACAATGGATGTTTAGATGTTCTTTACCTTAAAATAATAAATTTTCTTATCATGGGAAGGTAAGTACCATAGAAGTCCTAAGTATTACATGGTATAGTAAGTGTCTTTAAAAACAATGACTGAAAAGCTGGTGAGATAAGAACTTACTAATATACACCTAAGTCTTCACAGTCTGGAGAGGTATCTTCCCTTTTCTTTCATGGTGAATCTGTCTCTCCACAGGTTTCCAGTTTAATACAGTTACCAAAAAATCTTCATATCTTTAAAAGTTTATTTCTGACTAAACTGTGTTGTATACTGAATCTTTTATGGTAGTGAAAGGAGGTTGGTGTGGGGAGAAAAAGGCCATGCAGCAGAGGAAAAAAATGTGTGACATACAAGTGGTTTTATTTTTTGTAAAGATGGAGATAGTCATGGTGAAAGATCTAGAGAGAGGGGTAGATAGCAAATTCAGTTAATTGGTAAAGAGATACTGGCAGCAGCAAACAGCCAAACAGGAAACATTTGAGCTGCATTTCTGAAGGCATTATATTATAGACAAGGAAGATAATATTCTATCGTTATATTGCTCTAGTATATCTCCCCAGCATTATCAGCTTTTCCTGGAACCCACAAAGCACAGTCTTAGTAAGGTATTGACAAAGGCAGAATGTGGTGAAGCCAAGTGTGATAGGAAATTTAGCGGCTTGAGAAAGATCAAGACTTAGGACAACTTGATAAAGGGGCTAAAATGAACTCAGGAATCCTAAGGTCTGTGAGAATGGAAGGATTTTAAGTCAGTAGGTGAAACAAAGCTGTATATGGAGTACAAGTAGGGTTAGCTAAACTTAGTTCAGAGTTCAGCAGTGAAGGGAAGGAGATCACAAAGAGCTCTTTTGCAGAATTGTCTTACTTTGGAAGCAATATTGAACTTGTGGGGAAAAATGTCTTTGCTCTTGATAATTAATTTTATATTCAGTTTGCCACTGGCAAGGTAGGAATTCAGAGCTAATTTTTTTTTCCTATCTCTAATGTTCAAATTCCTTAGCACTGCTTAGCTAATACATAGTAAATGTGTTCTATTTCCTCCTGTGGATGACAATGAAGATCAGTCCCCAAGTACAGCTGTTGATTTCATGTGAAATGTACTGAGCATTGGGTTGATTCAAAACTTTGGAAAACTCTAGGATTGCCTATATTGAACAACCGGTTCAAAGCTTGGGTTTTATTCAGGTTTGTGTTTAGTGAGCAGTTTCTTCAAAGGCTCCATTCACGTCACTTTCCCACTCTTCTGAAGGATTGTAGATAATTGTCCCGGGGACAGTGCAGGAATCCATGGGGCAAAAAGGGCGTGTTTGTCATAAAGCTGAATGCTGCCTTCTTGTACTGCCACTCCCTCAGGTGAAGGGAGACTGAAAGAAACACAATCTTTTTGCCTGTTTTTTGGGGGAGGGGTTTGGTTTTGGTTTTTTTTTGGATTTGGTTTTTGTTTGATTGGTTTTTTTTTCCCTAAGGGAAAGTCTATCCCACTTGCTGAACATCTTTCTATTAAAGAGGAGATGATAGTTTATTCATGCGCCACACAAATCTTTCACCTGCCTAAACATAAAACATTGAAACCATGACCTTGTATGCATCTTTTTATTTGCCAGAGATTCATAGTCTGTTGCAGCTCAGAAGTCAAGCTCTCAAGCAATCCACTTTTGAAATCCTTGATGATCCAAATGATACAACCTTGTTGCTGCAGTAACAGTAATTCAAGTCTCCCTTGTGCCACAGGAGCTAAAATATAACCCCTGACTAATGTGTCCAGCTTCGTGAAGTAGTAGCAACTTTAACAATTGGAATTTCCATTACTTGTTGCCTTCCACCTTAATTTAGCATTGCCGCTAGTGGCTTTTATTTCATTCACTTCACGTGTGTGCACTCCCGAGCACGCAGCTGTGGCTCTCCCGAAGCCAGCTCTCTGTGATACGCACAGCATGGTCTCCTAGCACGTGTGAATTGTTTCCCTGGTGTAACATCTCTGCTGGGCTTGGGGAAGGACAGCTCTGCTCGGGCTCAGGGGGATTTGCTGGCGGTGGTGGCACTCTCCTGTGCCTGGTACCCATCCAGCTTCCACACAACTGTTCCCATCAGTCAGCTGGGAATAGCTTGGGGCAGGAGGGGGGCTGCCTGGGGAGCTCTGGAAAATCCTCTGATTTGATATGTGTAGAGAAAATGTCACCCTGTGCCTGGAATATGTTTTTTTTTTTTAAATGTCACCCCTTACATCAGTGACCTCATCTGACTCAGCACTCAGCAGAGCTTCTATCTGAAGGGAGGGAGCTTTAAGCAAGTCATGGATTTGGATGTAGCCAGAGAATGTGGGAAAGAAGGCACACCATGAGAAAAAAAATCTGAGCAAACAAAAATTATTTTTGAAACAGACTAGCAGGCAATTATGTAAAGCAACTTAAAACCTAATCTAAACATCAGAAGCCTCTGAAAAAGAAGGAAATTGACAGTTCTGTACACACAGTTTATTTCAGCCTCTGGTTTCCCAGAAGGTTTTGCTGAGGTTTGTCCTGGTAGCTGTGGTGACACCGTACCTGCTACACTGATGTGTCACCTTTGAAAACAGGGCAGGGCTGAAACAGCCATCAGGGTGAATCACCAGCCTTGTTATTTAGAGGCTGATTGTACTGAAAATCTGTAGAAGGTGAGACCTGTGCTGAGGGTGTCCCTAACAAATTGACCTGTGACTACAGCATGAGCTTCTGTAGAATTTTAACTTTGTTATTAGGAGCAGAGGGCTTCAGGCAGGCAGAGGGGATACAGACACTAGAGAGGTCTAGAGCGAGAAAATTCTGGAATATTCTTTCTCTGAATTGCACCTGACAGGGATAGTGCAGATGCATGAAAGAGCTGTGGTCCTGGTGTGTTGAAGGGGAATGTTGGCCAGGACGCTGGCAGATCCTCTACACTTTCCTTTTAAAAATGCCAAGCTATGCTGAACATTCATGCAGACATGGACAGAAACCAAAGGAGAAGGAACAAGTGACCTCAGTTTAACATTTCATTCAAATGACAGAGACCTGAATGCAATGCCTGCTCTCGTTTCTTAGCTCACCACTCAGCCTGGAGGATCTCTCAGATCCTTTCAGATGTCCTGATAAGAAAATAGCATGTTAGAGATGTGAAAGTAGGACAGAAGCACACAGTGTTTGATTAAACAACATCTGTTTCTCAGTGCTTAGCTCTGTTCAGTTTGTTGTGTGGTTTTATTCTGTTCTGAGTTTTGCTTCCCCCCCCTTTCTGTTATTTATGCAAATAACTGAAGATTTAGGTATGGAAGGTAACATGCACAGAATTTTAAGTCCGTAAAACTGTGGGCTTTCTTCTAATACTTATTTATGTGATACTGTCTTTAGTAGTGAAGCAATGACTTGTTATGTTTATCTTACTCCTGCTTTTATTCTGTTCTCCTGAACTCTTGAAATGGAGCCCAGAAAGGGCACTAAAACCAGCAGTGAATTCCTAGGAAAAGTAAAAGTACAATGAAAATATTGCTTCAAACTTTTGTGTGTGCATGTGGGTTTCAAGAAAAAAAAAATCAGTACTAGATAAACTGGCAGGCTAGGAAACTGCCATTTTGAGTCCAACAAGTCCGTTTTGCCTCTCCTCAAAGTAATTATCCAAACATCAGTGGTTCTGGACTCACAGAGCACAGGTTATAAATACTCTTAATGTAAATGTACCTTTGAGGTATTTGTGAGACATCAAAACCCTGCTTTTTTCTCAAGCTCTATCTTGCTATTTGCTTTCATTTTGGTTGGGGCCAGTTCCACTGGCTTAGTGTAACTTTTATTTAAATCTGTGTGAATTGCCATGGTTTAATGTGGACCTCTGGCTAAAACAGAGGGTCATATGGTTTAGTCTAGTGCCTATGCAGAGATTAATTATTCCCTTGTACAAATGGCTTTTCTGGCACTGCAAATGCCAGACAGAAATTTTTATTGCTTCATGGTTTTGAAAAATTATTGACTATCTCTTTAGACAAAGACTGAGTTCCTGGTAGTGTTTGCTCTCTGCTGTTTTGTAATCAGATATTTGTCATGTTTTAAGGTAGGTGTATTGGCAGGGTGATCAATGTTCAAGCTGAGCTGCCTCACTAGTACATTGTGTGGGCTTGCTTGTTTTTTTGATTACCAAAGTAGAACCCATGTTTGAGGGACATTTTTCCCCCCTTTTAAAATAGAATGGTGATTTCTTTCTAACCAGAGGATAGAGGAGGATAAATGCTGCAAAGATACAGAAGGGTTCTGGAGGTCCTGCACTAATTAATGACTTGAAAGGGGTGAGTGTTATTTAATGTTTGTAGCTCTACCCTGAGAGCAGAAACTTTTGGTTTATATCTGTAGCTCTGCCAAAAGCTTCTTCCCTACCCTTGTGCCCTCTTTATTTTAGCAATTTCCAATCTAGGGCAGAACTGCTATCCAGCATTACTGAACAAGGGTTATAGTTTTATGAAACTCCTAAGAACTGGAATGTAAACTATGAAAAAATCAAGGAATTAATTAAGGCAGCAATTAGCTAACTATTTGTATTCTTAGCCTTTAATTCAAGTGTCACACCTTTAGAAGACTTGTATTGTAATGATGGAACAGGTATGTAGTGAAACCACGCTTTTATCACAGAAATTATATGCTGATTAGAGGTATCCCATGATCTTTCTGTATTCAGAAAAAATAAATGTTAATTTTTCCTAGGGAAAGCAAGGGCTGTGGAACCAAGAGCCAAACACGAAGTTGTGGGATTTTTTTTTTTGGTGATGCTAACTATATACAAGTAGTATATATTTTTTTCAGTTTAACAAAGCATTGCAGAAAAAGGTTAATGTTTTCTTGGTGCCTTTTCTGCTACATGTGGAAATATCTATATAGAAAGAACTTGTATTATATGTCACTATGCAAGATAGCTATGTGCTGAAGCAGAATTTAAAAAGGCTTTGTAGTTGTTAACAGGTTAGTGAAGAGACTTGGGTGCTTGGGATTGTAGAACAGGATTTTGTTTGCTTGTTTTAATAAAACATGTGTTTTGTCCATAAAGTTACTGAGCAGCATGAGGGGCTTGAGGAGCCTAGAAAGATCTGTCCCCTTCCGTGGGGACTATATTAGACCTCTGAGTCATGAAGTCTTTGCATAGTAGGTGTCTGGTTACAAACCTTTTATGGGCCCTCCTCAGCTGGGATATCAGCATCTGCATTATAGCTCCCATCTATTCTTAGGTGGTATCAGAGCACGACTGAGCAGGCAAGGCAGAGAGAGAATTTCTTTCATTTATGTAAAACCCTTCCCTGTTCTCAGTCTGTTTTTTCACACTTTTTTCTGTCTGCCCGTCCTTCTGTCCTGCAGTGCCCTGTTGCTGCCTGTGAAAGTGGTACAACATGGCTTACAGTGTGACTCTGAATGGACCTGGACCCTGGGGCTTCCGACTGCAAGGGGGCAAGGACTTCAACATGCCCTTGACCATCTCCAGAGTAAGTGTGCAAAATAACCTTGTTGAGCTGCTTTGGGTTGGAAAATAGCAGTCATATGTACACTTTGACCTGGCCTAGCAGAACTGAAGATCTTTGCACCTAGGTGTGAATAAAGACAATATAATGTGAATTAGAAATGTGCCAGTTTGAAGTACAACCTGGCATTGATAATGCCTCAGGAAGACAGTTCTGGTTGGTATATTTTTATGGATGGTGATACTGTCTCTTTGAAGTAAGCTTCCAGTTCTATTCTGTGCAGTGTTGTCTCTTTTTCTGCTGATAGGGGCCTCACTGGTGCAGTTTGGGGGGAAGGGAGTAGAACAACTCTGAATGGGAATATAGAATTATATTTCTAGAAAATAAACATGGAACTGCTTGTAAGTATGTGAAGTCAGGTGTTAAAACAGAACAAAGACAGGGATGTGTCCCCTCTTGTGATGGGGTGCAATAGTTGGATAAAAATTAGACATGTCAAGCAGAAGGCTCAGTAGTACTTAAAATACTGTCTTAAATTATGCATAAGCCTTCCATTTGCAACTGACAAACAGCATGAATTTAATAATTAATTACTTGGCGTATCTGTCAATTACAGCCATGTGTCTTCTAGCTGCCTTTTTCTTTTCTCTTCCCCTTGAAGCATTATTTTTAGGTGTTGCAGTTCAGTACTCCTATTACCTGAATTAGCTCTGGCTCTTAAGTATTTTTAACATTGGATGGTTTTCAGGAAATTTGTGTTTCCCTTACCTACTTTTCTCTTGTAAGACAGTTCTGTGCGATTTCTGGTAGCTCCCTTCTTCTTTTCTTGTTTCTGACAGTCTCAAATGTGCTCCAGAATGCTCAGATCTTTCTAGTGAGGTCTTGGCTCCTCCACAAATCACCTGCACAGGGCTTATTTTGCAGTACAGTGACAAGAGAGGTTACTTACATAACAGTATGTAAGAGAAATACCAGAATGATTTAATCAGACAAACAAGTAGAATGCAAATAAAAGTTCTGCTCCACTCAAAAATAATAATGAAAAAAGCCACCTACACTGCTTTTAAAAACTATGTTGTTTTTTTCACAATGAAAAAACGCAGTGTGTTAAGTTGTGGGTACAAAATGTATGTCTCTGCAACAAATGTGATTCAAAGTCAGTTGGTGAGCTTCTGAAATCTTAGCTATGCTGTTTCATATTCATGCTGTGAAACTGTATCATCTGATCTCCAGTGTTCTTATGCACATTCTCTTTCTTGGAAGACGGAGCCACATTTACCTTAATGCTATGATGATGAGACTTACTTTTCATAACTTCCTTTTGCAGCATAGTAATTGCAAAGAAGGCTGTTCAGGCAGTTTTATCAAAAGCAAACAAGCAAAAGACAACCTAAAATACCCCCCATCTACAAGAATAAACTCCCTTCATAAACTCAGATTAATTTTGCTCCTGCAGATAGTGTTGGTATTACTTTTCTCATCCCATCCAAGCTAAGTACAGAGAGGTGTCATATTTTTTAGGTGTTTTCATGACACTTTGCAGCCTGCACTGTATGGTGTGGATTATTTTCTTTTAAGTCATTCAGTCATACCTGGCGTCTGTCTGCCATGGGCCAGCGCTCTAGCACTTGCAGTGTATGTGACACAATCAGTAATGAAAAGCCAATTGTTTCCCAAAGAGCTCATTGTCTCAGATTGTAATCTGTGGAAGTGTAAACACTATGCCCAAAGGCTGTATGATTCTCATGAGGCTTTTGAGAGCATAGGAGGAGCAGAAGTGAAACTGCAACAGCTGAATTCCCAGAGGTGTGGAGGAATTAGCTCTTCACTGAGCTGACTGCATTTTCAGCCATAGCTGTGTTAGAAAGCCCTGTTAAGTATTTTTAAACTCTTCCCAGTGAGGCCCAGTTTTTGGCTGGGACTACAGCTTTGGGATGGGATTGGATTTTAGAGCCTGCCTTATGAGGGCAGAAGCAGACATACAGGAATTAAAACAGCATCTTTCAGGGGGAGCTGGGATAGATATGCCTGCTGTTTGTGATGTTTTTGATTGAAACACAGTGTAATACATGACTTTTGATGATAATCTGGTTTTTTTTTTGTCATCTATCACATAAATACATCTCTAAACAGATCCGAAATTTCAGTCATAAGTGAGTTGACCTATGAACTCAGCCATAATTGCAGTCTTATTGAGATGGGAAGGGGGAAGCTGTACTTATGTTTTAAGATATTCCTGGTGGGGAGGAGAGGAGAGAAGATAACTGTGAAGAAAATCTCCTTCTTGGAAAGGGCACACAGCTCTAAATGTTGCTAGTGAATGCTGTACACCTATTTATGGACTGGTTTTGATCCACAGCTGCCCTGAGATGAGATTAGACTTTCTATGTGTAAAATGAGTTCTAAACTCCAAATACTTCAACTTAAAGAGTTTTTAATATCAGATGTGCATGGCTCTTTTGGCTGCATGTGCACAGTGTCCTTCTAGGCCTGCAGACTGGGTTTGCATGTAGACATGTTCACTGTGCTCTGCGTGCCCCCAATTAATTAGACTGTCTGTGGGTGGGCCACAGAATAGAAGAATTCCTCCTTTATCATGGAGCTTCTGTGCTCTTCTGTCGTCCTGCAAGAGCGCTCCCTCTAAGCTCCTGAGAAAGATTCTTTCCACCATCTAACACAGCAGGGTTGTTCATCTCTTCTATAGTATTAGACCAAGATGTTCCCAAGCACCCTCCCTAAAGGGGACACCAGTATTGTGCCATTTTGAAGCTAGCCCATGCATAGACATAAGGCGGGTACCTGTTGACCTGCGCTCTGTCAGCCAGCCCTATACACTTCCCACCCACCTCACACTTTACCTGGAGAGCAGGGGAGAAATCCTGAAGGTCTTTGAAACCTGCTGAGAAAAGCACAATACAGGAATGTGGGATTGCTAATGCTAATATCTGTTCAGGAAAAATGTTCTTAACACAGTGGATGAGGAAAGGAATTACACAGAGTTGTGTGGCATAACAGTTCACTTCTAAAGAAATCTTTAAAATGGTGTCTCAGACACTGTATTTTCTTCCATTCAGGCAGGCCCAGGTGATCAGCTCATTGCTGAATAGTCAACAGCATAATGCACAGGAGTCACAGTCAGTCAAATGGGTGACAGGTGAAGATGTGTTCCTCTGAAATGGATTGTTCTGCTTATCTGTTCTTTATCTAAAAATAAATTCCTGACTAACATAGGGGATGAGAACAAGAAAGCAGGAGACAAAAACAAGTAGGGAGGAGTTAAGGTCGCTCTGCAGCTTTCACACTCCTTTAACAATAGCATTGGGAAATCATCTGTAAACTATTTTTCCAGTCCCCACCCTGCAGACCATCCTACCCACGAGAAAAATTCTGTTATGAGATGTCAAATTCTGTTATGAGATGTCAAATTCTGTCATGAGATGTCATGAGCAGGTAGCAGACAGAGGAAAACAGTATTGACAGACTTAATAAAGCTAAGCATCTGTCAGCCCTGCTGAAATGAATGAGACTTGCAGGTTGTTGGCAGTGCTAAGCACTGTCACCAGTGGCGTGATCATATACATAAATCTGGTTTTTCCAAATTGATGTGGGCAGCAAAGCTGTTTTCTCCTACTGCTTGAACTGTCTGGAAGCAACCAGAATTCATTAATTTTGTAGAGCTAATCCTCTGTAAGAAGGCTTTTGGACATAGTTAATTATCTAAGTGCTCGGTTGCCATGTTACCTAAGATGATACAACTGTACATGGTTGGATGCGATAACAGAACATGTTCATATAGTTCTGAGTCTTTATTTCTGAACAGTAAACTTTTCTAGTGAAACAGACTGGCTTGCAGGTAATGCAATGAGCTGAAATGTGTGAAGGAGCAGCCATTATCTGAGGTAGTGGAAATATTACCTAAATCACTGTGGTAATCTATACAGTTTTGTATTTCCTAATAGAGAGGTTTTTTAGCTGCTTGTGATCCAAATCAAAAGCCAGAGCCTGAAAGAGGAGATAGTGTTTAAACAAAACAAAAACATTCAATAAATATTTTTCTTTATTTGATTAACTGATGAAAAGATTGAAATCTGGTGAATATGTAAGTCCAGGGAGGGAAAATAGCAAACATTGCTACAAAAAGAATTAAATTATCTGATCTGTATACTGAGTCTGCTACAAGCAACCTGAAACAGCTCTGAGTCTGGATGAAAACCCTGGGGTTTTTGAGTCTGGGGGAAAACCCTGGTCTAGCATTTTGCAGTGTGTCTCTGCAGGAGCAGGAAGGTTTTTTCTCAGAGTTGTTAGGCTCTTTCCTTTTATCAGCATCTCTTGCTGATTGCTTCCTGTCCCTCCTCCCCTCCCTAGCATACATATGCCAACCTCTGGCTGTCACTGCCTTTGCTTTAGAGGAGCTGTGTGAGAGTATTCATTTCCTGTGGGCTGTTGCCTGTCAGTGCCTTACAACAGGCAGCTGAGGAGGGAAGGCTGTCCCTCTTCACTTTTTTTCTTCTATTCTTGAATGCAGGGAAGCCTCAGATGATCTGGGTCAGGCTCTGTGCATTCTGCAGCTGTCCTTTGAATGCCCATGTGGTGCTGTACATAAACTGTAATCAGAAAAATGCAGTTTACCTGTATTGAGTGAACTGAAACAATTCAGCAACTTCTCTTGAAGTGCTGGTACCACATCACCTGTGAAGCATCCACCTTTGGTGAATGAGACTGCTGAGTGGCTATCCTAGAGCTGCAACTGCAACTCTGAGGGGGTTTTTCTTAATCTCCAAATAAGAAGTCCTTCACTATACCAAAAGCTATAGATTAGTATTTATAACAGTTGATATTTTACAAAACTAACAGATAAATCTGATGTCCTCCAGAAGTCTAGCAGTCTTCCTCTTTAACCATTACTCAGTAGAGATGTTTCCTTTTTCCTTTAAAGTTCAAATGACTGAGTCAACTTCTAAGGAAGTGAGCCATTTAATATAATGACTGTATTATGCCTAGACAGACTGTAGTAATTTCTTATGCCTTAGCAGTTTCACATTCTTCCAACCTTCTTACAGTTTAACTCAAAATAGTTCCTTGTCAGTGGAAGGTTAAATACTTCCAGACCAAATTTTCAGGACACTCCAAAACTTTACTATCTATTTTTTTGATAGAGCAACTATTCTGTGGACATCAGCATTTCTTTGTGATTATCTGTTTAATTTGTTGATGACTTCTCAAGTAACAGTCACCTCATCTGAAGTTAAAGCATTGTGAGTTTTATTACCTGCAATTATTTGTTATATATACAAATAATGTCAGTATCCTAGGAGAGTGCCAGTTATCTGATGTGGTATGTTTGCTTTCAAACTAATTTGCAAGCCAGTTCTGGTATGTTTACAGCTACTCAGAAATGATTGTGTTTCTGTGAGCGTGAGCCCTACAAGTAACTCCTCAGCCTCCTGATTTGGTATTGTTTATTTGAGATGTTCCAGTAGACAGCATCTGTACTATAAATGGCAGTTCAGTGTACAGGGCATGTGTATGATAAGGTTGCATGTCTCATCAAACACAAGTGCCATGTCTATTCAGACAAGGAAAGAGGGAGCAAATTCTATATTTGCTTTCCATTTAAATAATACTTGTTGGACCAGAGAAATCGGTCCTGGCACCTGGAGATCAAAAAATCTCAGTTTGTCGGGGAGACAGTTCAGGTCTCTGCTCTGAGTAAAGCAGAGGTTTAAATATGGCTGTGCAGGTGCTCTAAGAGGTAAGGTGTTAGTTATTCTGAGGTAGACAACATTTTCTGTCTTGATCAAAAATACTGTGTCAGGTCTGAGAAGGAATCCCAATGGATGTTTCACCAGAGCCATTAACACTTTGAAAGTTTGATTTCAGCAAATACCCAAATTTGTATCCAAAGCAGTTCCAGCACAAGATGGGTTATTTTTCCCTTCTGGGTAAACAGTCATGCTAGAAGTAAGAAACTTTTGTTTTCTTTCCTTGCAGAAAACCTTCTGAAAAATCCATGAAGTTTGTTGTTGTAACTTTAAACTCAGATTTATTTGTCGAAGAGTGCTTTTATTACAATTTTATTTAAACTGTAGCAGGATAACACAGTGAGTTTTGAATGCACGTATTGTACTTGACAAAATAACTTTCAGGAACAGCATGTAGCTAGCTGCAGCTCTTGGTCAAATGATTTCTCCTTTAAATCAAGCAGATATTCAGAGCACAAGGCAGCCCCTCTTATCTGTTTGTGTGATTAAAGTAATCACTAAATACTAAGTCCACTGCTGGAGGTCAGAGGTATATAAGGAGCATTATCTGCAGATGCTGTGCAGAAATCATCTATTTAAGGCTGTGTTCTTCAATTCTATCTGTTTTGAATTTCAGGAGAAACATAACACCCTGGTAGAATATAGGCCAGATAAATGTGAGTAATGGCCTGTAATAGCTGAAGTTCTGGTTTAAATGGTGTTAGATCATTAAACCTGGTATTCTGACTTTTCAGATACAAGATACATATCCCATGGGTTTGAAACCCTTTCTTCATTTCACCTCCTAAATGCTTTTTAATTTGGAGTGGGATTGTAGCTGAATCCTCAATACTTGTGTGGCATTATCTGTGAAAAGAGCTCATTCTGTGAAATAACTGGGCTGAATAACATCTGTGCAATTGCCAGCACAGTTAATAAAGTAACTTTGCAACTTTCTTCCCTGCAAAAGAAAGGGAAATGCAGCTCTTCCCTTTAACAGGAGACATATAGTGTTAGCTGTGGGAAACACCGGCTCAAGACTGGTGAAAAACTGAGTTCACAACTGGGGATAACAGCAGCTCTTGTGGTTTTATGGAGGAGGGAGGAAAGGGTTTTCTTTACATGAGGAAACAGATCAACAACTCAAATTGGTTGTGCTCCTTTTTCACTTGTTTTAAGATTTGACAGTGGGCCCTGGCAACTGGATAATATGGTCTGACACATTGTTCAGTCTTTGACCTAGAGTTTACTTGTATGAGAATATATTTGATGTAGTATTTCAGGAAGTCCTCAGATTTACATAATTATCACTGAAGTTAATAATTTTGCAGATCCTTTAGAATGAGTAAACATCAGGAGGTAACCATTAAATTATGAATTTAAAGCTGCTGAACTGTTAGTACTTTATAATTAAAATGCACAATAAGCTTTTTTCAGATAAAACTTTTTATTAGTGTCTGATGTCTGAACTCTGTAAATGACTGTCTTAATAACACTGCAGATAACTCTGTCATTATCTCCATTCTGAATACATTATTGCAAAATGTTCTCCAGTCACTGGAATACAAAGAGAAATTAGCTCTGCAAATATGTTATCATTAACTTTCTATACTAGCAACAGCAGTTCCCATCTTGTCATCTAATTAGTAGCATAAAGTGTATGTTATACTGTATCTATCAAAAATGTGGGTATTTAAATACAAAATAACACCAACTTTGAGTAGCAATGTGGAAGTATGAAAATGGGGTACAAAATGCAATAGTCTTCACTATGCTCTAACTTTCATGTGGGCTGCAGCTAGCTGAGAAGACAATCTCATGTAGCCAGTTCGTGTGTAACTAGAAGTGTCTGCACGTGAGTGCCTGAGGTGCCACCCCTTTAATGCATAATATAGCATTCAATAGTGTCCAGTGTAACATGAGATAATGCTCTTCTTTTCCACTGAGTTTTGTTGCAAGATTAGCCGGGTCAATTAGTAGTCCCTGTTAAAAGATCTTGAGAAGGGTAAAAGAAAGAGGGAAGATTCTGCTGACAATTGCAACTGCAAGTTTTGAGGATATAAATGAATTTAAAACCTTGTCTGGCAATATCAGCAGTACTGTGCTAGTAGAAATGAATAATGCTAACTGGAAAAGAATGGTTTCTATGCACAGCATGTTAAAGGGCTGTTTCTTCTGGACTAGTGTAATTAAAGCCTTAATAAAAAGATTACCTGAGAACAAAATATCCAAATAGGGTTTCTGTTACAGTTGTCTAAATTCCTAAATACTAATTTGGTAGAAGTATGCTATGATAATTAAATGACATTCATTAATTCATAAAGAATTTCATTTTTGCTGGTACAGAGTGAGGACAAGGATCTCAATAAATATGCTGTTGAGGCACATTGTGTTGCCCCATAAGTCACATTGTATATTTAAAAGCTAACAGGGATCACCTGTCAAAATGTGTTGCATAGATTATGCTTTTTTAAAAAGTACTTTATTTATCTACTATCATAAAACTCAGGTAGTAAAAGAAATAAAGCTTGGTCACATAAAGCTTGCCCTGAAGCTTAGATCAGCCTCATTGTTGGGTATCCTTTGGGGACAGTTCTAAAATCTTCTGGTTTTCAGATCCATGAAGAGTATAATATTTTCCCAAATGTAAAGTTGTTTGTGTTCTGAGAAATTTACAGGAGAAAAAGCACACAATAAATAAAGGGAAGAGAGCACCTGTAGTTAGGTACCCTCAAAAAAAGTAATTTTTAGCTTACAAATGGCTCCTGATAATATCTTGAATGGGCTTCCTACAAGGTGACTCTTTGGTAGTGGTGGTTAGCAGCCATTTTCAAAACGTCAATGAGATCTTGCTCTTCTTTTAGGAAGATGAAATGGGCCAAATGTCTTAAAGGCATGCAAATCCCCTGACAAGGGTAGAGTTACTTTCTGCACTTCCCACGTGCGTAGCTGGTGTTGTGATCATCCATGCCACAGGTGTTCAGTGCCTGGACACAGTGCATAAATAGGTTTTAACCTTTCTCCAAAATCCTTCCAAATACACTTGATTTGTAGCAATGGCAGCTGAGGATTAGGAGGAACACAGCCTTTCACATGGTCTCACCCTATTCCCACCTTTCCCTTACTCAGAGTCCAGATTCCAGCTTCTGGGCTATTTTGGCTCCATGCCTCTCTTGCTTAGCCATGCCTAATACAGACATAAACCCTTATTCTTATTAAAAGTAACAGGCTTAAGGGCACATGCTTACTTTAAACAATTTATGGCTTCTCAGTTTGAAGCCTGCATTAGTGACAATTAGTCTTTGTGGCATGAATAAAAATATTTGCAGTGCATTGTAGTACTTGCTATACCTGGTTGGGGTGCCGTGCACACTCTTGAGAAGCCTCTGTGGGGCTCTCATGCTATATTTAAAGCATCCAGTAACTTAGGAAGCTATTTTGAATTGGAACCAATGCTACATTTACCTCAAGCTTCTGGAATGGGACATCTTATCCAAAACTCCAAAAATACTACATGTAACCCCAGATTCTGGCACATAGTGCCAACTCTGAATGCCCTGGTATTAGGGTGAATTTGGGCTGCCTTTCCCTGATCCTGGGGGTCACTGGGACCTTCCTGTTCTATTTGAGAACGTCAGCATTCTCTCCTTACCTAATCATAGTGGGTTCAAAAATGGCTAAGGGCAGTTAGTACTATGGCAGGTGTTTAAAAATTAAAAAGTCAAAGTAAGATGGCCTTTTTTATGACCAATGGCTAAGGTTAATTATTGTAGGAAAAAATTATTAGTCGTTCTGCTGATTTTTTTTGACAAGAATTGTAACTGAACCTACCATCAAAATTCCTTTCCTGTCTAAAAGATCATCTTACTGTTTTGCTTAAATTAAGTAACAAATTCTGCAAGATGAAATCCTTTATTCCTTTTGTCAACTGAACGGGGTAGGTGGATGAGCATCTCTCTATTACATGTATGCTTTGCTTTCTTCATGACAAGAAGTGGTCAGCAGTCTGCAAGCATCATCAGCTGTGTGGACAGCAGCAAACCACATCTACCTGAGCTGCAATCTCTTCCCTGTTTGGTTGCCCACTGCTTGGTACTGCTTCTTTTCAGGGCAGCACTTCTACAGTTGAAACGTGTGCTGGTTTGCCATATAGTTCTCAGTAGTTCAGGCTGAGTTTACAGAGTTGTAGGTATCAGACTGTTGGTGCCTCATGGGAAGGATGAACAGATTATTGAGGTGCCAGAATTGTTTGGCTGTTTCATCCCTGAGGTGAAAACCTCCTCTCTTTTGTGGGAGGCTTTATCCCACCCTTGAGGGCTGTGTGCCTCAGCTGTAGCAGCCATCTGCGAGGACAAGTACTGATGGCTCTTGGTGTTAATCCTCACTCCATGTGAGATTGTTCTCTGCTGTCTCCTGGTTCCATATGCCTTGGATGCTTATGTGGCCTCTTTCTCTTGCCTCCTTTCCTTGCTCTATTCCCACATCCTGCCTCACCAGCATGTGCTATCCTTTCTTTGCTCCAGCTTGCAATACTGCTCAGAGTAAGTGCACTTAGAGTGGAGGAGCAAAAAGATGAAGACTGCATTTGGGAAGTGAAAGACTTGGAGCCTCCAAAAGGTGTTATCATGCCCTATAGAGCCATGAAGGGACAGAGTGGGAATGTGCAGGAAGGAGCTGGCTGAATATGGTGCCACATGGAAGTTTGTGACTGCTCTGTGTGAAGCTGGGGGATTTCCTGTCTCTCTGATTACATGTGTTGCTGCATTAAATAGTCTTTTCTAGCCTCTGTTAAGGAACCCAAGCTGCAAATAATAACAATATCACTTCTGTGTTGACAATAGAGTGCATCTTCACTGACATTCCTGAAGAGGCTTTGCTCCTTTTACAGCCACATGCCCCATGGTCCACAAAAAGATGGATTTGTCCTGCTCAGCAGCAATTTCCTTTCCCTACATATCTATGCTTAATTTTCTTCATAGCAGTGGTTCCTCACTCTGCAAAGTGGCATCTTAGATAGTAATCTCCAACATTTTCTTTGAAGAAAATATGCTGAGCATAGATAGTAAAACACATTAATATTCTTTAAAATATATATAAAAATTACAAACTGAGAACATTTCCATAAATTCCACATGCCAAAAGATGGGGATTAAGTCATGGTGAAGGGAAACAAAACAGAATAAACTTTCTTGATGGTCTAGATAATTAGTGAATTAGTTCTGTTTTAATTTCACATCAGTTTTATCTAGACCCAATTCTTTCCCAGGAAGAATGAGGAAAAAGTCTCAAGATTGATAATTTACATGAACAGGTTACTCTCTGGAAGAAAATTAAGTGCTTTATGTTTTTTCCAGTGTGTGTGATTTGTCATGGAGGTTATCCCAGCTTGTGGGAACATTCCTAGCAAAAAGAAGTGATCATCCCTTCCACAATATTGAAGACATATTTGCAGTGTGATTGACAAGATGAGGAGGTGGTATATAATTTCTGTGCATATCAAGGGACTGGCAGTGTATGAAACCAAAACTAGAACTTAGCTGCTTTATTTATCCCTTGAACAGATGCAGTACCAGCAGCTGCAATAAGATCTTTTATACATTCCACCCACGATTCTCTGGAGTTCATGTGTCCTAAAGACAACCTGGAAAGGAGGCAGACACTCTCTTGTACAGTATTACATTTTATAAGTACAGTGTGAAATGTGGATCTTTCTCACAGGGAAAGAATTCCAGGCTGGATCTGAGTTTCATGTGGTTTGATGATATGGGTAGATGCCTTTATTTCTTACTACTCTGAGTATTTAGCTCAAATGTTTATTTTGATCTCTAAATTTTGTTTTAATAAAGCTCTTTATAGACTAGAAAGCAGTACAAAATAGTTTTATTATAATTTAGCCCTTATTTGCCTTATTAACTGGACCTTTAATTAGTTTTATCTGAGGAAAGTATTGTTAAGAGGACTAGTAAACAACATTACTTGTTTTGTCTCCATTAAGTCTTGATCCTCCTCCACTGGTTTTGCAGAAATTGGATTGGGTTCCAATATTAAAAGAATCTCCAAGCTTAGGAGGCCAGGGAAGAGCTGTCACCATGTAGTTGGTTGTTAAGCCTCTTGGTTCAATGCATAGATAAAGGGTTTAGGTAGGAATAAACTTTCCTCACTGGTGTTTAATTTTAGAACATCCACATTGAATATTCTGGCCTAGATGCCACAAGTCTTTAGTTTCAATCTTCCCATAAAGCATCTTGGCTACTGTCTGAGACTATTTGTGCCATACATCCACACCAGTGTGCTACTGCCCTTGGATACACTAATGCTGTGAAGAGAAATGTTTAGAAAATACTCTCTAAAATAGTATAGTTTTCCACTGCAGACAACACAATTTTGCTGTAGCAAAATAGGGATCAGGAGCTATTGAGAAAACCCCCAAACTGCTGAAGTTTTTTTTTTCAAATGTAAAGGGCACATGCCATCCTTTGAAGCTGTTCATACCTTCTCACCATTGCAGCAATGACAATAATGGGATGCTCAGTAAAAACTAATTTTCTCAGTATGTCATGAGAGAAGCTTATTTCTGGCTAAATTGTAACACCTTAAAAGAGATGATGGTGACCTCCTTGAAGAGGTGAATTTGAAACATCTAATTGTTTCTTAGTATTTATTTGAGTATTTTGATCTATTTATTGAGTAAAGTCATAATCATTAACATTTCCAAATTCCTAGCTTTATCTGTTAACAACAACAACAAATAATCAAGTAAAAGCATGTTTTGATAGAAAGATATCAAATTCTGAGAACAAATTTAAAAGGCAGTGATTTGCAATGTCCTTAGTTCATTTTTAATTGAGCTCTTTTTTAGTTGGAACACAGAAGGTGTTCTCCCTATTTTCCCTGCCGAGTGCCTACTGCCTGGGACCTGTGTATTTATCTTTGGATGCTAATGGCCTAAGAAAACTCCTCTCTTTTTTTTTTTGCTTTTCTTTGACACTCATGATGAACAGATATTCCTGATTACATATGCATATATCTATATATGTATCTTTTCTCTGCCATTTGTCACACCATTACTTACTTTTCGCCCAGTTTACCTTGCTTTGATACCAGAATAAGTAAAATCCAGGCTGTTTTGATGGTATCTTTTAACTTTTTGTGCAGCTTCATTCCAAGGATAAATAGCCATTGGTTGGTTGTGCCTCTTGACACTTTCCTCCCTTCCTCTGGTGACTTGTGTCACTTTGTAGTGCCAGTAGGTTGCAGTGTGATAGTCCTCAATTCAATTAGATAATGTAACAGAGAGAGTGCCATGGCCTCATGTTCAAGGACAGCTGCCTAGAAGTTGCACTTAAAAACTGATAATATGAATTTTAACGTGCTCTTAAATTTGAAATACATCTTTCACTTCTGTGATCCTTGATATTGTCTTGAAGTCTTTTGGCTTTCCATTCTTACCTCTGACATTCCCTAAACTGTTTTTTTATGGTTAATTTTCATTGCAAAGACCAGTGAGAGAGACCAGGACAGGACTTTATTTTTTGATTAAAATATACAGTGTCCATTTTAGGAGAGGAGAAGACCATGTCACATGATATTCTTTTTGTTGGCTTCATTCCAACCCACTGTTTTCCATAATCTCAACATAAATATGACTGTTTATATCCTCTAAGTAGAAACCAAAGGAACTACAAGACTGAGCAGACTGTGCAAATAGTAGAAATGTAAGCATATATTTCTGCATAGTGAGGTTAGCAAGCATTGTATGTACCGATGGATATCTAAGCTGCATGTGGAAATGACTGGTACTTTTTTCTGTTGCCATCTCTCACTATCAAAGCATTGGGCAATATTCTCTAGGGCTGGGATGGTATTTTGAGATTTAAGTTTGGGTTAAGTAATGTCAAGACAAATGCCAGTTTGACAGAAGAGAGAGCACTTTAGGCCTCTATACTGGCATGGGACCATAAGGAAGGAGTTTGAAATCTTGCCTGGCAATTGTCCTTCTATAACAGTCCTTTTAGCCTAGTGAACACAAGATTGATCTACTGTAATTTAAACAAGGAAGTCCTGCTTCCACGTCACTGCTTGCTCACAATATTTACTCTGATGTTTAGAACAGACGTGATTCATTTTTTGTTGCTCTGTATGTTATTTTAAATACATTGTAGTGCTGGTAGTTGGAAGGAATGCTCCCCCAGAGGGATAAAAAAACCTCACAGCCAACTGAAAAAAACCAAAAAGCAAATTGTCAGTAGAGTGAGAAATTACTGGACCTTTAAAGAATCAAAGCTATTCACCTCATAAAATTATAGTACAATATAATTTAAAGAATTATTTTGGATTTGTATAGTTGAGAGTGAGCCCTAAGTTGCTGTGACATGAACAATTCCCAATGTCAAATCCCCTCTTCCCCCTCTCCCCTAGTTTTATCAAAGTATGAAAGTCTTGACTGAGTGAGATGCTATTGTTGGCAAGCCTTTGATGGACACTCCTGGAATTTCATTGCAGGAGGCATGACTTCTGTTTTATCTGAAATCTCACTGGCTCTTGATGACAGACAAACTCTGTTTTTAGCATTGCACTGAAGGTCAGGCAAATGACTGGTTTCCAAATAGAGTAACTGAAGATACTGGAACAGATTTATTCCTGGTATAATTCCACTGGTTCTATGAAGTTACAAGGGAATATATTCGTCAAGAGAGCCTTCTGAGTTGAAGGATAATTCCACTATTCTCAATCATTTGTTTTATAAAAATAGCTTAGAAAACATGCTATTTACCATAATGTTAAAATTCATCTGTAAGAGAAATTCTACAGTAACTAAGATAGGGGCAATATTTTTAGCTGGAATAAACTAATATAACTCTATTAAGGAGACTGACCACTGTAGAATGTAATTTTTTTCAGTATCTGGGAATCTAGCTCTGACTTCTTTAATTACTAGTGAGATTGAGGTTTTATGGCTGTGGAAATATTTTAGGACTAATCTAGGAAATGTATGCACTGCCTAGGCTGCTTTCCTAGTTGCAGTTGGGATGATTCCATTATTTTTTACAGATCTTTAATTTTAGTTGCAGTTTTGGCACTCAAGTCCATCAACTGACTATCAAGCAGACTGGTTAGATACTTTACTTAAATTGCAAATTGTCTGTGGCCTTAATTTGTACAGAAAGCAAAAACTGATTTTGCAGATGTATGCGGATGAAAATGAAAATACTATACTATTATTGGGGTATTAGTAAAGGAATAATCAGTGTCTTTGCAGAATGACATTGCAAAGGCCAAAAGTACAAGGCAATGTGAAAAAAAATTTGTGGGAAAAATTGGCAAGATCACAACCACAGTGACATTTTCACATTGATTGTGGAAAGCAGAGGAGCAAATGTCATCTCATGGATGCAAGAAGTGAGTGTTGGCAGAGAGGTTTAGCTGTGGCTAATGAGGAGGAGCTTCCCATCTCCTACTTTGTGGGACTGAATTGGTCACTCTAGGCTGGGGACATAAGATCAGAGAGATCTTTGGTGAAAGCTGTCACCTTCTATGCCATGTTGTCCCTGAAGGGCTAGGACTTATTTGATTACCAGCATCCTGTGACACTGGGAGTTGGTGCAAAAATTCAAGATTTAAGTTTTTACAAAGAGGGCACAGTCAAAAATGGAAAAGAAATGTAAACCATGTTTTCTATTTTGTAAAACAGATTCAAGTATAATTTTTACAGTTCTTTGGTGGAAATGTATCCCTTAAAGCTCAAAGAGCGTGCTTTAGTACTTTGGTCTTAATGTCTCCAAAAGGTTACGCTTCAGTGAACTTTTCCTTAGAGGTGGCAAAATGTTTCTTTAATGACAGATACCCAGACAATCATGAAGTACAGAGAACTGTTGCCATGACAAGGCAGGATTTCTTCAAATTGAGTTAGCTTTGACTGTAATGCTGTACCCTGAAGGCTCCACTTTTCCAAACCATTCACAACATATGCTTTTATAGATCCATCAAACAAGCCTGCACTTTTTCTATACCCTATGTTTTAATGTCAAAGCAAATCTATGTTCTACTTGTGGCACCTGCTGTGGCACATACTTCAGCTGCTTTAGGGGAGTACTGAGCATACCACCATACTTAAAGTCCTGTCAACATAGCTGTGATAAAGACCCTTTGGAAAATGTATAGCTCCACCCTAAAATAATCATTTATCATAACTCATAAGAGAGAATTAATTGGCATTTAGTACATGTAATAATATGGATTAGTGCCGTTTGTGAACAGGGCTGTGTATAAAAGCACAGGCCACCTAAAGGACTATGTTTTAACAAGGCAAAACAATTTATGTGACAAATAAACTCCACTTTTAAAAATATACTTAGGACAGTCAATATATTGCTAAGTGCTGTTGTACTAAGTACTTTTAAGTCAGGCTTCAGCAACACCAGTCTGTTACTAAATACAGAAAATACTATGATAGCTTAAGATACATATTTATATTAAAAATAAACTTTTTCCAATATCAATACCAACAAAATTTAGATGGTGGGTTAACAAAATGGTATGTTGTAATATTACTGTCCACTATGGAAATAGATGCACTATGCATTCATAATTACTTTGTCTATAGCTTATGCAAAAACAGATTAATCAGGTTTTTGGCACATTAACATATTGTGACTGTATTTGAGCATCTGCACTATCTACACATGGATGATGTTTCCCAGTTGATTGTTCTATTTATTATAGAAAGCTAGAAAGGGAGTGAAAGGTTTTAAGGGGGAAAAAATTATTTTCTTAGTATTCATTCATGTTTACTTCAGAAGGTTCTGTAGTCATTCTTTCTTCACAGTGGGATAAGTGTACAACTCTGAAATCCAGTCTCTCCTACATCCCTTATATGTATATATATATATTTTAATGGATCTCTATAGGTTTGTCATGACAAGGAGATGCTGAACTGAACTACGGACAAGTGTACACATATCCTTTTGATCCTGTAGAGGATTTTTCTGACTTTCTGCTACTAACATGGCCTGGTTGTCTGCATTCTGCCAACAAAGGCAACTTCAAACTTTAATTTCTATGATTTAAGCTTACATGTCATTCAAAAGTTGCAAAGATAGTGTGCTTTGAGTGTCTACACTGGAGCGGAAGATGACTGTGGTACAAAGAGGAAGGTGTGTTACACATTGAGCTGCAAAATGGCAAATTATATGTGAGTCTCTCTTGTGAAGTATTTGCTCTGGCCCTAGCCATAGTCATTAGGGAGGGTTCCCAGATGTAAGGGTGAAATGGACTTACGAGTTCGTACTTTGATAAGAAAAGCTTTTTGGGACAGGAGCATCAGGCTGCCTGTTGGCCTTTATTTTACTTCCATACTCATAAAACCAACGTGAACATAAAACTAAAGAGGGAATAGAAGAGCTTTTAAAACTTTATTGTAAATTCAAGTTATATTTTCTGAATGTGATTTAAAACAAAATCATGGATGTCATGCCTGAGGTGAAAATGAACACTCTGATTTACCATTGCCTGGCAGTTATGAAGGCATTTGTAGTGCAAAGCAATTAACAGAGGAACTGAAATATTTGAATTTGTGCTGAGGAAAATAAATTTGTGCAAAGTAATGGGGAGTTTGGACCATAATATTTTTGCTCTACTGAAGTTTTATTTCTAGTGTGTTGTCAGGACAGAAAAAGTTCTCTGGTTCTGCAAAACAAATGGGCTGGGGTCACAGGAAGAATGTGCACAATAGAATTAATTTCCTGCATGAGACTCCTTGACTCACTAACTTTTACAGCAGCTTTATTCACATCTTACTTGGGGAAAGTACTTGTAATAATGCAGTTTCAAAAGCTGCTAATCTTAGAGCAGTTCTGTTCTTTGTTCTTCCTTCTTTAGAAGGATTTAACCACTTTGGATATTCACACTTTCAGTTCTTGATTCTGTTTTTTTGCTTTGGTTTTTTTCCCCTGAGAGTTGATTATCAATGTACCCACTGATATAAGCACAAGGCTTTTTAATTACACACTGATATACCATAAACAGTGCACAGCCTTATCATCAATTTTTACATAAGATGGGAATGACTTTGTGTCATATCTGAGTTGCAGCCAGCAAAGGCTTAGCTTGACAGCCTAGTGGCTTTTTTCCTTCTGGATGATTGCATTGCACATTCTTACAGGGTCATGCATGATAAAAAAGGATAAGGGGCCTTCAGAGAGACTCGACCAAGGCCTTATTGTCTGTGGAGCTTTTACCTCTGCACTATCAATGCAAATCTGTTCACAGAGGCTGCAAGAGATGCTAGAAATATTACCTAGACTGCAGAGCAAAGTGGCATAGAGCTTGGAATCCATGCTTTCATATCAATTCTGTTTGTGCTATTCACAGAGAGCAGCAGATGAGATAATCTTAGATGTTTTGAATTGGAGAATATCTTGTTCTTCTCTGACATAGCAAGAAACTTGTAAAATAAGTTTTGTCTTTCTCTTATGTCTCAGCTTCTCTTTTTTTCTTTTCCTGTTTGTATTTTTATAAGGAACTTATTTAAATGCCTGGATGATTTGTTTATACCAGTCTCCAGTGTCATTTGCCCAAAATCTTGTTTGATGTCTTGTTTTGTCACTGTCAAAGATGTTCATTCTTTTTTTTCCATACATGTATTACCCTGAAGTACAGAGCCAGGGAAGGTCTGGGCCCCATTACATTGGGTACTCGAAGAGTGTGGAAGAGCTTTTGATTCCTCAATGTATAAAACCAGAGAATTTCCTCCAATTCCTGGTGTGTCCCATATGAAAGAAGACCACTAGGTGAATCTAGGCTTTTATGTTTTCCCTGAGTGGTTGATGTACATGGCTTTGATATCAGCTACTGTCTATGCTTTGTATTTTCCTCTGCAGCCTTGTGAGTCTCTCCAATTTGATAAAATTTTGCATTTAAGATGCTGTTTCTAGTAGTGAATGTTCAGGCACAAACACCATAACATTCCTCATGAAATTAGTTCAGTCTTAATGCAAGACAGAGTAGTAGGAGTCTTTTTCTAGTTCTTAATTTGGATAGCTGTTGAAGAATAATGTCATTAAATATTTCCTTTCTTGACACAGAATAGGAGGTAGCTGTGTGAAATTACTTTCATATGAATGTGTGCTATATATACTGAATACGACCCAGAAGATTGACTAGTATGATCTGAAATTAAGGAGGTCTTTTCTGATGATTTTATATAGGAGATAGATGGAAAGTGTGAGCAGAAGGTAGAGGGTGAATTTCTTTCAATCCTGAAAATGATACAAAAATGCAGGGGGGAAGGCCATTCAGAAGAAAATGCCTGTCACCAGCTGAGACAACCAGATGGACATAATATGTGGTACTATTTAAAACAGGTCAGCTAAAATTTTGGGAGCATCTTTGGATTTTATTAGGCAGTTTCATGTAAAATCCACGTGTTGCTCCTGTATCATTTACGTATGCAATCTTACAGTTTCTTCAAGGGCTGTATAATTCTATAAATAGAAGACCTGTCCTAGGATAAAGAGAGATTACTAATATGGCTCCATTTGGCACTTTTGTCTGCCCTGGAATCTTCCCAGCTGTCCAATAACCATCCAAGCATTCCTTATTTTCATTTATTTCCGCTTCCTGGTGTCTGAAGTAAAAGCCTTCTGTTTGTTAAATAGCTGTATATTCATTTTGAGAAATGTTTTCTGCTGCCATTGCAGTTGTTACAGCATTGATGTTGATCCCATCAAAGTTCCAGCACTGACAGTTTTTAAATATTTTCTCTGCAAACATGATTAATGAAACTAAGCAAGGTTACTGAGCAAGATGTTGTAAGAGGAAGAAGGATATAGAAAAAAAGAAAATGGATGAAAAATGAAGCTAGAGGCAGTGACCAAGATCAAACTCTGACAGCATATTAAAACTCAAAAATGCCTACAAACTTTGTTTCCATGTGGGTGTACAGCTCTGAAAAATATCACTGTAAATGTAACTGCCTAGAACAGAGAACTTTCATAATTCCATCAGTCATAATATTGGCTGAATCTGATATTTGCATGCTGGTATTAGGGAATACATCAATCTGCTTTATAGTAATTTTTTTCTTTATGCGGTTCAAAATGTCACTTTAATTTAGTCATTCAGATGTTTGCTTGATGACAAAATACAGTGATGTAGCTCATTGTCCTGCAGTTTAACTAAGTCCTTATTTGACATCAAAGTGGAGGGGTTAAATTTTTTTCTGTGTTCCTTTCATTCCTCATTTGTATCAGGCAAATAATGGTTTCACTAGCAGCAGGAGTCCCTATTAAAGTAACTGTCATATTTCTCATCTATACAATTCATTGTTCAGCACTTTGTTTGGTGCCAAATGAAGGGAAAAAGACAAACTGGACACAGAAAGGCATACTACCTTAGACCTTCTGAGATTCTTTCTTGGTCAAATGACAACTTTCTTGCTGCCTCTTCCAAACCAATTATTTTGACATGCTCCATTGCAGAAGACAGTGTCTAATGTAGCCAAGGAAAATACTGTTAAGGCAAATTCAGAAATTGATTGCATTCCTTCCATGGATTTAAATAGATGTCCTGTGAACATTTATTCCTTAACAAAATACACAACCAGATTATCATAATTAGCATGTTTACTCTGGAACAGGAGAGGAAAATTTCTAATTTGGACAAGCAGAGTTTAGAAACTCATTGTGACTAGGTATGGAGCTCATTACAGCCTCTGCTTACAGAGAAAAATGTCTGTACTTATCATTAAAGAAATTAAAGATAAAAGTACAATTTTATAATGGAAGTGAGGCACCCTGCAGATTAATTCTGTTACTTCTGCATAAGTTACATAGCCTAATGATCCTTAAGGAGCTA
Source organism: Emberiza elegans (assembly GCA_024865655.1). Classification (NCBI taxonomy): domain Eukaryota; kingdom Metazoa; phylum Chordata; class Aves; order Passeriformes; family Fringillidae; genus Emberiza; species Emberiza elegans. The sequence goes on along the minus strand of JALJVW010000241.1, from coordinate 27,239,897 downwards.
TGCTCTGAACTGAACATGAAGTCATATCTTAAACTAAGAATCAGAAGCATATTCTTCTCTCTGAAGCCTACTTAAGTATCCCAAGCAGGCTAATGATGGTTTTCACTCAATTTATGCTCCTATCTTTTGTTACCTAAGAATATGTATTAGATATGAATATTTAACCCATTTTGGAATACTCACACTAAGTTCCTAAAGCAGTGATAGTGTTACCAAACTGGGAGAAATACTTGATGTTTCCAAGTACAGGTAGTCACCTGAAAGAAATAGGAAAGTACAGAGGAGTGAGAGTTGGGGGAACATACATGGTCAGAATCTTCAAGGCCTTTCTTGAAACACTCCATTTAAACAAATGTGCTCTGGAAGAAAAACACTGCCCTGTCTTGTTGCTGCTTACACCAGTAAGGGAGGAACACCAAATCTAGATGAGATAAAACAGGAAAGAAGCAGAATATCCAAAAAGGAACTGGCAGAAATGTTGATCCCCAAGTTAACAGGTAAAAGTATCACTAACCAGCAATATCATTACCACAGGCAGATCTGCAGGATGGTTTTTGCAGGGGCCTTTTGGTTTGGCAGAAATGGTTCATTCACAATTAGTGGGGGGACCACTTTGCTCTCTGTAATTAAAATGATGGATGTTTTCAATTGAGTCTCTGGAATGTAGCACAAAATAAAGTTGAAGAATGTATGAAGATGGGATGGATATGTCTTAGCATTTCCAATGAGACTGAAAGCTTTCTAACCCTCACCTCTTAATCAGCAGGGTGAGCAGCACAGAAGGGGAAGAGCTGTCCATAACAGGATGCCAGCTGGAGAGGAAACTCTGATCAGGCTTCTCTTCCTGCATTAATACCTTCTTTCAAGTGCCACTTATGATCATAGGCTTTGCTAGTTGGAATCGCCTTCCACACACACCTGTGCTGGGTAACTCCACGAGGAATTAAAAACATGTCAGCACAAACAAGGCTGCAGAAAATACAAATAGAAAGCCAGTACCTTATCCAAAGATAATTGAGGCTTCCACACACTCTGCTGAATTAAGAATTGTGAGATGACAGACTCCTGCCTTTCTGTAGAATGAAATATCCCCAAGAACAGCTTTCCTTCTAGTTGTTGGGAATTTTTGAATCAAGTTTCAGTCCAAAACTTGGGCATAAACATAGAAGACATGGTGCAATAGAGGTGAGTGGCATTGTTTGGATCTTCCAATTCAAGATCACTTTAAATGAAGAGCCATTCACCATAGGCAAATATTTACTAGCTGAGGTCCTTAATTTCTTTAATGGCCTTCTTCTAAAGCTGCTTATGGCTTCTGAACTTTATTGGACGTTCCTGTTAAAACCATATTTTAGTACATAAACATTTGGCTCATTAGCAGTAATTGTGTTTAATGAAGACTTTTGGTAAATTTTCATATCATAATGTCTTTTTTTGTGTGTGTAATGTTTTGTAATTGATATTTATTCCCAATTCTCCCTAGAAAATGGTGCAGGCTGGGGAGGGGAGCTGATGAAGCAGTACTCTATGGAGAAAGAAGACTCTCAGCCTAGGTTACTTTTGTGTACAGCGCAGCCAGCTGGTCTGGCTTCTTTTTGACCAGAAATTAAACAAACATTATTAGTTGAACCAAAAATCAGGTATCTTTTGCAGTAAATGATACTTCTTCTGTCTTAGTAATTTGACTTTTTTTTTTAATTTTGAGTCTTTAAATAGCCTTTAACTACAGACAGTGCAGACAGTATGTTACAACAATTAATTTCTATTATTTTATTTTGTCTATAAACAGGAAGGCTTTCTAAAGTCACATAAATATTTTTATTGGAGAGTTATGGAAAGTACTACTTGCAAAAACCCCACAGAAAATCACTTTTTGAAAACTTGTCAGCTTAATACTGCTCTGTGCTCTGAAGCCACTGAAAAATGTGTGGGAAGATACTGCACTTATGCAAGGCAGGATTCTAAAGCTAATAGGTGTCAAATTCACCTAGAGATGCTTTTACCTTCCAGAACCATTCATGTCACTGGTTTGTTCTTTATCAAATAAAACCATGTGGATATGTGTGTTCTTATACTATGCAAGCTCTCAGTGGGAAATCTTTGTAAATTGCTGTACCCAATACTTCGATGGCTTAAAAGGCTCAAAACCAGCATTGGCATCATCATACTATCAATAAAGTTCAATCCTTGTCCTCATCAATAGCCACATTCTTCCTCAGATGCTTTTATTTTTGAAAATAAGGAAAATCGAGATAATTCCGTTTTAAGAGTTCTGGTTATGTTTCTTCAACATAACATGATTTCCCTTTTAGATTTGAGATTATATCGATATATTCAGATTATTTTCTGTTAAACAAGCATGGTTCCTGTGGTTTACCAAGGGAAGTGGCCTCTTGTATTAAACTGAACACTGCTAGGAAAACAAAGTTTAAGTAATTACATTTTAACAGGTACAACAAACATCTTCAATCTCTACAATTTCCTAGCTTCCTGAAACATCCAAATGTTTATGTACCTGTTCAATGTGTTAAAATTTTGTTTTACTTGCTACATCTTTAAATTTCCAGGGATCCTGCTGGGATGCCTGGTGGGATGTCATGTTATGCACTAAATGTGAAACAGCCTATTACAGAAGAAATTGGCATTGCACTTTCTCTGGGGAACTTTGCTTCTATTCTATTTACTTTGATCTTAAGAAGAGTTCTTCATTCTCTGAAGTTTGAAGCCTGTGCTTTTGTTTATTCTCTCACAGAGCTTCAATGAATGCTCCAGGTACAAAACAGTTATTCCTGTGAATAAAGAAGGTGTTTAGGGAGGCATTGCTGCTGTATGCTGACAGCTTAATGCTGGGCCCTCCACTTGGAACAGATTCACGCTGGGCACTGTGGCCTCCTAAAGCCTTAGATGCAAAAGTAAGGCCATGATTCAAGTTCAGTTCCTGCAAATTTAGTTCTGATTCAGCACCTCTGTCACTGTGGACATGTGTTACATCTCATTTTCCTTCATACAGCTGCCAGCTGGTGTGTGCTATGCTGGTCTACCCTCTGTAGGTGAAGCACAGAGCTCAGTACTAAATACTTCTGGACTAGAGACAGGAGTGCTGTTTGCTGTGTCAAACTGGCAGCTTGTATTTTAGTGAGCAGAGGAAGAACAACTCCTCTGGTAATCTGGTGGCCAGAAACAAAGAGAACTCAAACAAATGCATTCAAGGAACAATTAAATGTAAGCCTGCATCCATTTAATAAGTACCCTAATTTACACATCAGTCATATCTGTGCCAGAATCTCAGGACTTGCTCAAAGCTATTTTAATTTGCTTAATATCAGAAGTGGCTGAAGGCACTAACTGCCAAACTAAGCCACTCAGTATTGTCTCAAATGCCCTTTTAGTCAGGCCTTATTGTTGCTGGACCAATCAAAAGCCCTTCAAAGTTATAAAGCATCATGATCTTAGTTGCATACAATGAGATACATTAAGCAGAATGAACCTGAAAAAAAGAAAATCTTACCACAGTGGCCAATAGCAAGACATAAACCCCTCAGTTTATTGCTGATGGTTGTAGGGGAAGACATGACAAATTGTGTTTCTGTGAGCAGGTTAAAAAGCTGCACAGCATGTAGAATTCAAGAAACTGAAAATGAATCAGGAAATATTGATGACTGAGATTTGTCTGCTTGAAACACAGAAAAACATCCCACCTTATACAACTGCCCTAAAATGAATTCAAAATTGAAAAGGAGAGACAGGGAAGAGGATGGGGAACCTTTGAAGAACCTTGGCAGTTCTGATCCTGCAGGCACGTGGAAGCTGTGTGTATATTTGCTACAGGGGGCTTCCTGTGGAAGCTGACAGATCAGCTCACGCATGGGGGCTGCCAGAATACTAAGAATCAGTACCTCAGTTTTATTCCTGGTTTTGATTTGCATTCAGGCTACTGAACTCCTTGATACCAAATAAGAACTCAGTCACTTGTTTCTCAAAACCTGTTGTAACAAAATAATCAACATTTGTCATTACATGGCTCACCTCTTTGCTTCCATTTAATTCCTGTGAGATACCCAGCTAACGCTACCTTGGCACAGTGTGTGATGCTAGCTGAGAACAGACTGAATACATCCAACAGATACATTTGGACAAAGATTGGGAGAAGAGATATTATTGTTAGTCATACCATATGACTTCAAATGATATGAAGAGCTGTGTAACCTTCTAGTTGCACCAACACATCCTATTAAAAAGCCACTGTAGTTGGTGTAACAGAGCAGTCATGCTTCTAACAAGCTAATCTCCAAAGTACACAATATTGGGGTTTTTTCTTTATTTTTTAACAAAGGATTCAAAATTTTTCCATTAGATAGCACTGACGTGGGGCAGGGAATGAAATGATCTTGCAAATAGAAACAGGTGTATTCATATTGCCTCTCAAAACACCCCAAAAGCCTTGCCTAGGGCAGTTCCCTAAGCATGCCTATATGCTTCCTTTCATTTTACAGTTGAAAGTCTTTTACATTTGGCTTATTTTCATCACCTGAGTCTAGTTAGCTTGGCAGGAAGGGCTATCACGTGCCTGTCTTCTTCCTTGAAGAGACTATATATTGTGCATGAAAAGCAGGCTTGTGAGTGATGTTATGCGTAAGGGAAATTTTTGGTGTTAATCAAGGTGGCATTGTTCCAGCCTAGCTTGGCACTCCTGAGAATGAAGGTAAGCTGGCTGGTTGGAGTGCCCCCAGCCCTTCCACTGTTGGAGTACACATTTCAGCACAGGGTGTCCTGACTTGTAAGTGCCTTACTGTTCATCCCACAAAATCTCTGTGCTGCTGTGATTCCTGGTACCCAAGAGAGGTAGATTAGAGCTATTTTGGGTGTTCTCACATGTATTGTAATCTCTCTTCCTAGCTACAGATGAAGCAGAGCCTGAGAGGCCACTTCAGAATGTCTTTGCAGCTTGCCAGTGCTGCTCTGCTTAGTGTAAATGGAATCTCTTCAGGGTGTCAGTGGCATATTTTGCACATGCCATGAGTGTTCATTTAAGGCAGTTCTTGTTGTCTTATGGAAAACAAAATGAAAAAGCCAAACCAAAGCAATAGAAGAAACACCACAGAAATGAGAACAACAACAAAAAAAAGCCATTAAAGCCCAATAGTAAATTGAAAACAATGAGGCATATCATTCAGGCAAATGCTAGCTGCAAAATGAAAGTTTTCCTAAGGTTTGGTTAGTGATATGTGCAAGGGTAGTTAGTTTCAGGTTTCCCAAGTCTTTTCATTACACATTACCATTTAATTGGTCTTTCTCAGCTCTCCCATCTGACACAGAAAGGTGTAAAAGCCATAGGATACTTGCTCTATGGCATGGGTTATCTAGGCAGCTTCTTTCCTTGTTTATGTTTTGTGCCTTCTGGAAATGTGTCAAATGAAATGGTGAGTTTCTGCCTGCCTGGTGACTTATCTCAGTGGGTCTTACTCATTTTCTTTGCATTTTTTCTTGTCCAAAATTGCCTTCTGTTTTCTAAGAAAAAACACTATTTTCCCTTTGTAGCTCTTACACTTTTATTATGGGGAGAGGGATGGCAAGTGACTCATTTAGGAAAGAATAATATGAATTTCCTCAATTAACTTTCTTAGTATGGGTGAGGAAGAGATGTCTCTGGTCTAGAGGTAACTACATGGATTCAGCGTGGGCATTCGGCAGCTGTTCTGCAGTGAGGTCTCAAAGCATGTCTCTCCTTTCACCAGGTTATGCTCCTGTGTATAAAGAGAGGAAGTTTTGCAGGCTCTTAGAGCCTCAGAGCTTAGAATGACTCTAAGAGTTTGTTGGAATCTTTTGTGCAAGAAAATACTTGCATAAATGTAATGGGGAGAGATTTAAATGCTCTTTTCTCTATAGAGGAAACATATTGTTCCTTAGTCTTTGGCCAGTCCTTTTCTTGGGATTTTCTTGAGACATTGTAGTCTCTGATTTTCTGAGTATGGAACGGAATATTTTCTTTTAATTATTTCTTTTATTCCAGAGGAGAGAATATCCGTTCTTGTGCTTTTGCACATTTCCAATGCTAGTGAATATCTGATTATCTGAAATGTTGTTCTTAAATGAGAAGCAGAAAAAATAAGTTGTTGATTTTGGGGTTGAGTCAGGATGGAGTCAGGCATAGCTCAAGTGCTGGAAAAAGAAGCCCTGGCTAATGCTGCAGGCTCTATAGGCCTTCCTATGTATTTTTGTCTGCCTTGTAAATTAGGAGTTCCTTGGGGGTAGGAAAACTGTGTCCATCCATCTGTTTGTACAAGCACTCTCATTAGTATTTGAACACTCATCCTCTCAAATGCTGCCTGATCCCTATCTCTTCCCTTTGGAGTGGAGTTGAGGGGGCTTGGCTGGCAGCATGTGCAGTTCTCAAGGTGGTGCAGCAGCTGCTCTTTGTACGCTGCCTCCCAGAGCTCCTGCTAAGTAGTATTTACTGCGAGCCCGGTGCAGACGGGTTTTTTTAGGGCACAGCTGTCACTGTGGTACTATATATTCACCCAGTGTACCCATCCCCTCACAACAGAGCGTAGTAAGAATTCTCTCTCGTGTGCTGGAAGGAACATGTGATACTTCCAGCCTGCCAACTTGCTTTAAGCTAGGGATGTTGGAAGTCAGATGTCTGTCTTGTAGGAAATTTGTGAGGGTTGAAAATTCACATCTCTGAAGCAGCACATATTCCTCTGCTTTTCTGAAAGCAGTGAGATATTTGGTTTTTCAAGATAAAATCTGTGCTTGGGCTTGAGGCACTAAAGAACTACTGTTAACATTAGATCTGTTGGTATTACCCTGGATTGGATTTTGTAAATCAATTTACAGAAATAGCTGTACCCTGAAACTCTGATGAATGTCTTGCTGTAGCAATTAATAAAAGCATTTGCAGCACCTAGCAACTGAGAGCTATGTTGTAATCCAGAGCAAGTGAGTTAAGACTATTACAAAGGTTTTCTGAAATCATTCTGTCTAGAACTTGCCCAGAGATTTGTTTTAGGAAAAAAAAGATTGGTAGTCAAATTGAAAAATGCATATTTATCCTTGTCAGTAGTATATTTCTCTAAATTTGTTACTTCTGTTAATAGAAGAGAGACTGAGATAAGAGCAAAGTAGAATTTGCTATGGAGACAGATCTGGGTTTCTAGTCTAATTCTAACGTTTAATTAGCATTAGTCCTTCAAAAATATTTTCAAAAATATTTACTCAATATTTTAGGAAGCTCACACAGTGAGCTCTTCTCTATTTGTGATTTATAGTTAGTAAATGTTTTAGTAGATCAGAGATGAATTTTCAAAGGAAAATACCAACAGATAAAAGCTAAACTCTTTGCATTCCATTCCTTTCAGCTGGATCTTTAGAAATGGGAACAAGATAGTCTTGAATGTGCCTTGACACTTCAGATCTGTGTGCCCTGTATCTCCATCTGCACACTGGTATTTTGTTCACAACAATTACTGGCTGCTCTTGATGTCTGCTGGAAATGCATGCTGTGCCTTCATTTGGAGCACTCACAGAGATGTCTCTCAGGTTCTAACTAAAATACATATAATTTTGTACTTTGGTTTTCATGTTTCATTCAGACTATGCATCCAGTCTTTAATAATGCCTTCTATATAAAAGTTTACAGGACCAAATAATCTTAATTAAAAGTGTGCTTTTATCCAGTGGGAAGACCATGAGAAGAAGTAATTCTTTCCTGATACCTACTACCTGTGTGAATTGCAGATACAATAAATTAGATCTGTCTTTTTGTGAGTCTTGCTGTCTGTGAAGTAAGGATAAACTGATTTTTAGAGGTAAAGTGACATCAATGGAGTGCTGTCCCCTGAAATGGGAATTGAAAAAAATAGAATTGTATGAAAGAATCCCACAGAATTTGCTACCCTTATACTTAGTTGAAGAAATTGAAGCCCTTTCATTTCCTTTTTAAGTAGCAGCTGACAGATCCATGATTGAGACTTTCCTTCTCTTTCACAGTATGGTGCTCCTGGAGCTGCTTGCCTCAGAAACAGTGTTGCAAAGTTAGAAAGTCATGTAAATCACAAATTCAGAGTTACTGAGGACTTTTTGTTTGAGAGAGTCTTGTGATGAATGTTTTTTTCATTTAGGTTGTATTTTCTAAAATATTAGTCAGAAAATGTCCCATTAGAAGAAGTGAAATTAAGTCTTTCATTACAACCATCACATCCCTCTAAATTGACTCTAATTCTAGGGGGGTTGTAGTTGCTGTGTCATTATTTTAAGGTATAACATTTACCTGTGAGGCTATTAAAAGCAAAAGTCAAAGCAAATGAGAGGGAAGCCAGTGTGTTAGAGCTGTGTTAAACTAGCCGCAGATGTAGAGTGTTATCCTGTCTCTGGAAGCTCTGCTTTCCTGGGTTTATTTTGTTTGAGGCATCACTGAGGAGTGGAAGGAGATATAGTTGTGTTGAGTAAGAAAATCCAAATTAGGGCAGATGTTTGACTTTCAGGAACTGGAGTGATGTTCAAAAACCAGTCTTTTTTGTTGACAAGAAAAAAGGGCCGGGGGGCAGACTGTCCCAGAATTTGGAACCAGAATCACACAGTTAATACTCTGTGGCAAGAACTTGTGTGTTTCATGAGGAGGTTAAAAGTGGTGTCTTAGAAAAGTGATGTGTGAAGATTATTTATTTAAAAAAGGATAATTTGGAAAAGACAGAAGTGTCCTACTTGATGAATTCAAGTCTTACTGACTCATTTGTCTGAGTTTGGCTTTAGTTCACTTTTTGCCCTTTCTTTACCTTTTATTGTATTGCGGATTCTGTTTCTCAACATATTTGTGAGACTGAGCAGGGAAGGATCTTTGCGTAACTATACAAGTACATATGAGTGTACAAATAATCCATATTCTTTATGGGCTTCTGGATTCTGTGTACTTGGCACAATGCAAGTCAATAAAATGGACATAAGCTAATGTTTGTATAACAGGTTGGAAAAGCTATGCTTGTAACACAAATCTTTTGGTTTTGGTTTGTTGTTTGGTTTTTTTGTTTATTTTTTTCTTGTGAGGTTGCATTAGTTTGCAGAATAGAGCTCTATCTTTGAAACTACCACAAAGTATTTTCCCCATCCCTCAATTCCTTAACAACAGGAAAATACATTGGAGAATAATACTGCCATTATCAGTCAACTCTACTTGCATAAGAACATTTTAACTGTTTCCTTCACTCAGAAAACACAGAACTCTTTGTTTCTATCTCAAATGAAAAGGTATTAAAACTTGTCTCTTTCAATCAAATCAGTTCTGGGAATTACTTACAGTGCCTAATTCCAAAGTAATCTTTACTTTTACATAGTCTGAATTTGCAGGGTGCTGTGTGTTCGAGCACTCTGACACTAGAACTAGTGTTCTAGTAAACTGGCAGCTGCCATTGTCAGACTACACTCAGTTGGACTTCTGGCCCCAATACTGAGCACCTTTAACAGCTTGTTAAGAAAAGGCTTTTTCCTTTTTTTCCTTATTCATCTTTGCCAGTAAAGCACATGAGCTAACAGTCTAGGGAATTGTTTTGGAAGTAGGGGTTTTTTTATTATGTATATATTTATAAGTGACTAGAAATTTGACTTCATGGTTTCAGAGTGGCAGAATCCACAGGGGACTTTTGGCTCATAATCAAACACATCTTTATTTTATGTTCACTGTACTGAAGGAACAGCATTTTTGAATGTAGCCTTTGCTGTAGTACTTTAGATTATCCTTGGGATTTTTAGTGAGGAATATAAGGAAGTGAGTTTCTAAGAAAAAAGACCTATAGCTTATATCCATGCTCTTTCTGTACTGGGTGCTGAAAGCAGAGGGCACCTCTGGTGTGTTCATTAAAATTTGTCTCACTGATGGTATGTGAAGGCTTTTCTGGTTTAGTGCTGTACTGGTGTTATCCATACAGAAGCTGAGAGGGCTGTGTAAAATTGAGGTCAGGGTGCTGTCCATTCAGAGAAGATGCAGTTCACAAGCTGAGTGGAGCCAACAAAATGTTGCCACAGTGAATGACCAGAACTTCTGAACTGTTGTGTCAGTTGTTGGGTTCGTGGATTGCAGCACTGTAGTTTCTTATTTTTGAGAGTGCTGGTCTTTGGAGTGTGAGGTCCAACAGGTTGGTGAGATGGGCACGTAGCAATTTTTCTTGGTAATGGAGCTGCAGTTGTATATGGGTAAGGTTAAGTAGAATAAATTCCTCTAAAGCCTGTTATTAAAGAAACAAAGTGTGCCCAAGGCCGCTCACACGCATTCATTTTCCATCCCCTCAATAAAATGAATTAATTTGGGGAAAATGGCTTTTAGGAGGAAAAATACAATAAAATCATGCAGTGGATAGTAGTTCATTCATTTTCTGCTTCTGAGTAATGTTTCTATATACTGCTGCTGTATAGAGATCATTTTGCCCTTGAGATAGTGATAATAGGTGGTAAGGAAACCACTACATTTGGCTTAACCTCTCAAAATGGAAATAACAACAATTAGATGGTGTCCTGGACCTTTGCAGAAGTGTGAGTTAACTTTGATTTGTTTAATTCCCATAAGTTTTGATATTTCACCCATACAAGAATGGATACAACTAATGTTGTGTCTATTTGTGTATTTTTTTGCTGTATCTATTCTGTACTATAATTCTGGGCAAGTTCTTCAGCTGTTCTGGATACAGAATGACTTATCAGGATATTACTTTTTCTTTTGTCTTTTTCCACACAGATCACCCCTGGCAGCAAGGCAGCACAGTCACAGATGAACCCAGGGGACCTTGTCGTGGCCATTGATGGAGTCAACACTGACAGCATGACCCACCTGGAGGCCCAGAACAAGATCAAATCAGCCAGCCACAACCTGAGCCTCACTCTGCAGAAGTATGTTGGAATAATTTAAACTTGTTGTGTTCATAAGGACAACCTATGAAACTTAAGACTGAAGGTTGCAAGTGTTTTATCCCTGTCTGTTAGATTTAATTGAAGTGCTTGTGGCACAGATATAAGATGAAAAGCCAAAATCTGTTCTGATTCTTGTAGAAGTCAGCATGGATTCATACAGAAATTGGATGGTTGGGTTGAGTGTATCTAGGATTTAGCCTGTTGAATACAGGTGTAATCCCATATCCATTCAAGCTTCTGTTAAAATAACCCAACAGTGATGTTTCTTTTGGTTATTCTCATGTGGGCAACACAGTTTAGTTTGGCTAATTTATGAGCAACTGTTCTACAGACAACAAACAGAACAAGTGTTACAAGTGCATGGGAAGAACCTCATGAGAATTTGTGCTAGTGGTCTGGCACCTGTGAGTTTGAAAGTCGGCTGTGTATCTGACCCAATAAGAAAGGTGTAGCCCAAGTGCAGGAAAGGGAGGCAGTAGAATATAGAGAGGGAAATTTTCATTGTAGAGATGTGATAAAAGTTGTCTTGCCATTAAGAAAGCAGCTAATAGGTTTTTTAACTTCTGCTGGCTAATGTTGCTTCCAAGGAAATTTGTTCTCAAGTTAGATAACCTTGCACAGAGGATTTCTGTAATAAATGCATTAATATTTAAAGCTCCATAATTATAGAAAGAGAAGTAGCTGCTAATTTTATTGCATTGTGAAGAAGATAATTTTTGTACAGGGCAGGCAAAGACAAGTACAGAAAGCAGACTGGAATGTGGAAGTACAATTTCTGAGAATATACCAAAGAATCTCATATATGAATGTGCAATAGAAATAATCAGTGTCAGGAAGTATTAATAGCTAAAGAATAAGGAGTTTTGATGAAGTTTCCAAGACAGGACAGGGTACTATAAAGCAAAATGTGAGGCTGATTTTCCCCCATGGCTTTGTTTGTCTTTGAGTGTTCCAGATAGAGTAGAAAATCACCACCTTGATGTATGTGGTTGAATTCTCATCCTATCACCCACTCCAGCTTATATTTTGTTCACTCTGAGTTACAGTCTTATTACATTTTCTTTTTTGCAAAGATTTAGATTGTTCTGAATATTTTTATTTAAAAGTTAGTAAAAATCCTTTCTGATTGTTAGAATGTCTGTCTGATTTTCTGTGGAACCTTTGTGTTTTTACATTGAGAGAAAACATTTATTATTTTGCTTTGGGTTGTTCAGCATTTGGTATTAATTTTCCTGAATATTGAACCCAAACAGTTCTCCAGTGTCTGCCTCTATGGCCTGACCACAGAGGTTTAAATGGTTTAAAACTACAAACCAACAGCTCTTCTTATTCACAGAAGGATTTCAAATTCATGACTAACAAATCCAGATTATCCTAATACACATCACAGAGACAAGTTACTTAAAACAGTAATTTTGATCAAGTGTTGCCAGGGATATTTCATTTGAATAATCATTGTGCTTTTTTATTTGCTGACCTCTAAATTAACATCAGCAATTCTAGTGGCCACATAATTAAAAAAAAAAAAAATTTAGGGAAGTACCTTTACTAATTGATTTCATCTCTATTTATTGTTTCTTCTGTTTTTTTAAGGCTTTCCCTGTCTCTTGGTTCCAAAACAACTATATGTAATTCAGATACTTGAGTTATATGGATAATGAATAACCAAAGAAAGCAGTAATGGATTGTTCCAGAGGCTGAGATATGCTTGCATAGATAATAAATGTAGATATTTTGAAAAGAAGGAAAATGTCATAAAGTAAAATGAAATGCTAGTAAACATAAATAGATGAAAAAACAGCTTGTTTTATTAAATGAAAATTTTCTTAGATGATATGTTTTTGCTCTGAACTTATACAATTAATGGACTCTTCTTTTCAGCTACTTTATGATGTGAGCTATTGGTTTGCCTTAGTGACCCATTCAGCCTCATTGGAAAACACAATGAAAAAGACTGAAAAGTTTTTTTTTTAAGTAATTTTTTTATTAGATGACATGAGGTGATTCAAAAAAGTTGCACTCAGAGGCATTAATCTGGCTTTGCTTTGCACAATTCAGAATTTATAGAAGCTGAATCCTAGCAGCAAGTGATACTGACCAACTGAGGTACACATAGAACCCCATTAAGGATCCAATATCTTGAATAAAAGGCATCTCCACTATATTCAGGAAGTTATATTAATCTTACCTTAAAAAATATTTTTTTCCCTGGACACAAATGGGTTCATTTACTCAAGGACAAAAAGATTGTCAGTTTAGTCACCTGTCCTAATTGTACAATGCAATAACCTTTTTTCAAGAAAGAATTTTACAAATATTGGGCTGGTGAAAATAATAACATGAAAAAAAAGGTAGCAGTGAAAAGGGATAGTAACTTTCAACCAAATAAGGACAAGACAGAAGAGAGGCAAAATCTCCTGGGACGTGGTTACCAGGAAAATGACTGTGCTAAGAGATCACTTTGACATTTTTTAAACGTGGCTTGCAGCAATGAAACTGGAGCAGTGTTCTACCACTATGGAAAAACAGCCCTAGTTGCCATAAAGAGCACAGAGATGGAAATGCTCACTTATCCTATTTATATAAAAGTTTGGAAATGCTGGAAATCCTTTCCACTGGAAAAGGCACATATGTGCATTATGTTGTGATAGGAAAATTTAAGCTCTAAATTGGGGTCATAGTGGACATGTATGTGAAGTAGTCACATGGCTCTACAGAATATGTTTCAAGGTCATGGAATGCCTTACCAGGCAATCTATGGCTTAGTTTCACTGTTGCAGCACTGGAAGTAGAACTGATCTCACTTATTTTATCTGTAAGGCCATGGAAGAAGCAGTGGAATGTGAAATCTTGATGAAAATGCTCCAAGATAGAAAGCTTTTTTTTTTCCCTCTAATGGTTCCTGGCTCTCTAGAGCAATGGCCTTTCCCTTTATCGGTCGTGGCCGTGAAGGTTTCATGAGCATTGTTTATAACCTGATAGTTAAAACAGTGTTTGCTGCTTCTCACTTTTATTACAAGACTTTGTTCGCTGTGGGCTTTTTTCAGGGTGGGGAACTGCTTATTGTTTTAATTTGGCTGTCAGAAAAAGCTGTACATGGTGTCAGCACTTGTGCAGGACATCCAACTGCAAGGCATCAATCATAGAAAAAAAGGAAGTGTTAAGAGCCCCCATTCATACTTGCCTGCCTAAACAATGGGATTCTGTGATTTCCTTTATGAACTTAGTTTTAATTCAAGTAGCACCTGCACTGTTCAAGGCACACTAACATAGACCTTCCCTGAATGTTCAGTGCTGGCCTGAGTGGAGTTCTCCATGTTTCAGCTATGGCTTCAGGAATTTGTGGATGTCAAGTGTTTTCGGACAACTGCCTTCCCTAAACTCCCTCTTTAATTTGTTCTTATCACCTCAACCATGCTATGTTTTCCCATAAACTCACAAAATTAGACTGGAAGTCTCACCAGCTATGCCAGAGGTTTGATCAGGCAGCCAGAACTTGTTAGTGGCTTGAGCTGCATTGTCTGGCTGCTGATTTCTCTAGAGCCTGCAGTGTGCCTCCCTTTGCTGCTTCTGGGAACCAAAAAGATGCAAACAGGCAAGTGCTGGGAAGTTGAAGTATTTGACCATGCCTGGAGAAAGGGACCTGTGGTCTAGTGATGTGGCAGTGTCTGGGACCCTCCAGACTAGCACTGCTTCATTAAGTTTAGAAGACAAAGTTCATCTAGGAAGTGAATTCATTTTGCTGAAGAAAAGAGCAGGAGTGAGAGGAGAAGAAAAGAGCTGTCTTTGGCACTGTGCATTATTAATCAGCAGAACTCCCATGAGGCACTCAGGAAAACCAGGCTGATATTATAAAGTGTTACATATCTCTATAGATACAGCTTATTCCTTAAAAACCTGCATTGCTCTAGGTGTGCTGGGGGGGATTGATGCTGGTTCTGCTGAACTATGCTGTGGAAAGTTATGATCATACTCTATAATGGCCTGGGTTGGGGTGGAAAAAAGACATTGCTTTGCTTTTAGTCTTTTTGTGACCTCCTGGAGTTCAGTTCTCAGTCATTTTTCAGTATCAGTTTCTAATCAGTTACTTGAGCTACACAGCTGCCCTCAGGCATTTTAATTCTAGGCCAGTCAAAGTTCATCTTTAATTGTCTGTCTGTCCCACAGATATTAGGCCATAAACATCAGATTATGCAGTATTCAATTCACAGTGAAAAACAAAATGCAAAGTCTATTTTTATTTCATACAAATGGGTTTCTTTCTTTAATGCACAGTAAATACAAGAGAGCAGCATTATTTGTCAACATGTTTCACTGGAGCATCCACAACATAACTCAAGTAATCTGATCAGCCTCCTTGGAAAGGATTCACCAAATGTACTGGCTTAGTTTTGGAAAGTGCTGTAACATGAGTGTGCCTCATTCTGCTGGCACAAACATTCCTGTGTCACTCTGAGGCTCCTCTTTGGCGTCACTCTGTGCTGCTGGAGAGGAGCAGGGGAGGTGGAGACTTCTGTGCAGGGTGTGCATTGACAAAACTTCCCCCTCCCAAGGCATGCCAGTGATGCCACCCTTTGCTTTCAGACAGTCACAACTGGCTGTCTTTTGCTGGAAAATCATGAGCTAAATAATTCTTTTCTCTACTGAAAGGGAAAGTGTCAGAGGCGAGGCTATGAGAGACTTATGGTAAATATTTAATAGCTTTCCTTTTTTGTGCAGCACCAAAAGATGGCTGATCCTGCAGTATTTATTTCAGGCCTACTATAAATAAAGCATGTGGTGACAGCAAACTGCAAGCAAGGGGAGCTCAGTGCTTATTGTAAACTGCTTTCTTTTGTCTGATGCTGGGTGTAGGAACCAATTCTGTGCATGTTTTAGGTCTGCTGATGGGCACATTTAAATCAGAACCAAAATAGGGCTGTATTTATGCTCAGGAGAATTAAAAGATGGTATCTGTTCCAGTTCAGGGTAAATTGGAACTATATATACAATATTGATGAAAGCATGGTCTGAACTGGTTGGACTATTCAAAATATTAAGCAGATTAGTAGAAAAGAAACCACTAATGGTGGATATGACATGCCATACTAGTTAGCTTATTTTGCTTACACCTGTGACTATAGACTGTATCTGCCACCAATAGCCAAGGGTTTTTTCCTTCCCTCTGGTGGTTCTGTATGCTTAAAGCATTAAAAAAGACACATCCCATTACTGGGTTAAGGAAAGATACACTCTATTACTGAGGGAGTTGGTCCTCCCTCACTCTGTGTGAAATAGAGGTGATTCCCATTGTGTGCCCCTCTGTATGCAGGTATGAGAGGACAGTAGGATTTGTTTACAGATGCCAGGCTATCATTTGGACAGGACTGTGAGCTACTCTCTCTGAGTAGTAACATTTAGTGCTGCTATTTCCATGGAAAATGAAATAAAGTATCAATGTCAGTCACTGGAATAAATACAAATATATTCCTTACATGAGCAGTTTAATTTAGTGGATTGCTATTTACACTCACTGCATAAAGTGTCCTTGTTAGTTTTAGAAAAGAGCCTGGAAACTGTGGATATATGCCAAGGCTTTAAAGGGCAGTGAAGTTTTCATTGCAGCAAGATTCTGCTTAGGGATTAGAACTGTTTTCAGAGTGCACATCACTCCCCCCCCCCCCCCCCCAAAAAAAAATACCAGCTTAGAGGTGAGTTTAAAATTCATCATTTTACGTGAGAAATATTTTCTGGATTCCCTAAAGAAAATCTCCATGTGAATTCTTTCACTTATTATATTTCACTCACCATGGAAAGGTCAAGATGGGTGCCATGGGCCCATCTCACTGAACTCAGTGGGCTGACAGAGCTTAGTAAATAAACATGGCAGTTGTATTCTTTCAGACAAACAGTTCCTGCCTGCTTTCTGCAAGGAAGAAGCAGACACAGCAGCCAAAATGTTACAATAGACAGCAAGGTCACAGTCTGTTCAGGCTGGGACCTTTTCCTGTTAATGCTGATTAGCTTAAGCACAGTCATGGAAAAATGTAAATTACACACTTAAAGCTAATTGGAATGGATGAAAAAGTATATTTTAGAAGTGGAATGAGGATTTTTTAATCAGGTAAAACACTGAGGCTTTACAAGGTAAGTCTTGTAAATTTTGTGCCTATGAGACTTTTGGTTTCCTTTGGATCCTTTTCACCGTGGTGTTTCTTGCCCATCAACCCCTATAAAAGCTGTCTGCCCTAATCTTCTATTTCTCCAACAAACTCTTAATTATTGGCAACCCATTGTTTCTTGGGAATGGAGTTTAGCCTGGCTGTTGGGCAGCACTTGGTGTCTGTGCTGTTTTGGCTCTGCTGAGCACTGGGCGCATTTTCTCTGATGATCTTAAATGAACAAGTTTTTTTATTATTTATATGTTTACCTTCAGTAGATTTTTTTTTTAGCATCTCTCAGTAATTATAAATAATCAATCTAATTATTAAATCATTAATAATAAATAATTGTGCCAAACTTTAGGTTCCAAGTGAGCTGCTGTATCTGAAGTTTTTATGCTATTAAGCCTTGATCCCTCTGATAAATCTGACTGTATTTCAGCCTCTTGTTTTTGATTCTGAGCCAACATTGTCTGTAACTAGGTAATACAAATTTTGCAATTAACCAATTTATGTGAGAGGTGGCTTCCTATTTATGATCCTTACCAATTTAGGTATTTCTGAATATTTCAAGAGTATTGTGGGTTTGTCTGCGCTAGGCTGCACATAAATTTGATACAAATTAATGTATTTCTTCAACAGTGTTAATGGCAATATACATCTATGCACAAATTCAATCCATGACAGCATAAACAAGTTTTGTAATGAAATTAAATGTCCTTGGTCATAATTCACATTTTTGTATGGCTTACCCAAGTTTTCAATAGTGATATGTTGAGGAAATTTTTGGAAATGGTTTAAAAACAGTGCAAAGACAAGAAGAAGGAGACAGAGGAATAACCTGCCTGAGTAAAGGTGTCTACACTCCTTGGAGGTTAAAGGTGTCCACACTCCTTGGAGCTTGCTGTGTGTATTGGGTGAGTGCCAGGCATGTGCTCAGCATTCATACTTGGTACACTGTGGATAGCTGTCACCCCGAGGGCAGAGCTGCAGGGATACTGGATAGCCTCCCTTTGCCCATAGAAGCTGCTGGGATGGAGGAATTTTAGGGTCAATACCAAGTCAATTAAGAGCAGATGGAGGCATTGGCAGCCAGTGGCTTCATTCAGGAGGGAACAAGCTGGAGGGCAGAATGTGGAGCAGTTCAGGAAAGGAGGGATTTTCCACAGCAGGGGAGGAGTTAGGAGGATACAACAGGGACTGTGCAGATGCCAGAGGAATAGAAAGCGTCAAAGAGAAAACAGGAGAGGTTTGGAAAAATTTCACCTTTTCACATACTGGCTTCAGTTCGCTTTCTTTCCTCCCTTTCACAAAAATCTCCAAGGCTTCTTCCTTTTCACTTTCCCTTTCTATCCCTTAATGTTTGTGGTTGCCTCTGACTCAGATTCCTTCTAAGGGAAAATAGGTATTACATACTTCCAAACAGCTTTTTTATTGGATAGCTGTTCCCTTTTGGGCTGATGCCCTCTATGCCTGACAAGCTTTTGTCCTTAAGGCACTGTGGGTGTGAACATTAGGCCTGGAAAGTGTAATTGCCCAACTTGCAATCTGAGTGCAGCATAATGCAGGGAAATAATTAATGAATCAGTCATCCAATTGAATGCTAATACTTGCATTTTCTATTGATATATAGAGAGCAAAAGTGCTGGTGGAAGTATTTTTTAATTTTATTGCAGGTTCAGATGATACCCTGAGAGAGGGAAAGTAGGTCTGATCCTAGGTCCAGAGTGATCACAGTTGTATTTGAAGGACTGTGAAATGTTCAGGGCTTTGTCTTTGTGATTCTCATTGCAGTCACTAAGAGTGACAATGAGAAGTCACTAAGAGTGCTTGCTCGTGTCCCAGGCAGGGCATAGGGAATTACACCGTGGTATCATGGGACTCAAGATTTTCTGTGCAAGACTTAGAAATAAGCAGCAGCTTTTGTTTGCCTGCCTAATTCACTGGTTAGCTGAAAATTTAACTGGCACATTCGTATCTTAGCACTTATTAAATGGACACCTCAAATTGATAACCATGAGTAATACTTTATCTTTTTACTTCTCTCCCTGACACTCCCATCATCATTCCCAGCAAATTTTCAGGAATATTAGTGCATTAAAACATACATATATATATATATCAGAAGCCCTATTCTACATGTTTTGTTTTGCATCCTGCTCTGTGCTTACCTGCTCTACTCCAGAATGCCTCCATTTCAGTTAGGTGGTAGTTAAATTATGCAAAATTTCTAACTCTAATTTAATCTGTTTTATTACCTTTCCATGCACTTGATGCCCTTTCATTTTCTAGAAGTTGAAATACTGGGATACAATTATGAAGCTATTCAAGAAGTGGTAAATAAGTGCTCATATGTCATAAAATGACAGATGAAAAAGCATACTGTAAAAGAGATATGTTGATTTTAGTTGTCCTGAGAATTAGTAAAGATAGACATTGACTGGTGAAGAAATGAAATAGAAAAAAAGCCCCATGAAGATGAAAAAGAGCTATTATCTCTTAGATCATGTCACCTCTTTTCAAGTACAATATTGTGCTCCCCTGAGGATGCAGTTTAAACTGATAGTGCATCACAGAACTCCTTCACAGCCTTTTCCTAGGCAGGCAGTTGACTTAGGCAGCAGTTGCACTCCTCAGTGCAGTTGACTTATAATAAACCTTTGTTGTGAGTTTAAAAATACCAGGATTGAAGTCATGTGCTCTTCAATTAAAGACCTATTTAGGTGGGAACAAGTAGAAATTCTGGCAGTCATTTGAGCAGTGCTATCAAAATTGAACTGCTTTGCAAAACATCCATCTTGGTTTTGAACTTCACTAAAAACATAACCAGAACTGAGGGAGAGAAGAGATGTATCTGTGGAAATGACAAGAGTTTAGAAAAATACCAGAATTATGTATTTGGTCACCTTAGAACTTTTCTAGTTTTTCATTTTGAAATGAGATTTTTGTTTCCATCTTTAACTTGTAAAATGTAGAAGAAAATGTCTAAAAGTTTAAATCAAATTAAATGCCTAAGAAAAAGAATCCTGATGAAAAATTTCAACATCAAGTCTAAAATTATCACAATCATCTGTGAAATTTGGGCTTTTACGCTTCTCACAGCCTTACTGAGCAAGCACACCCTCAAGTGTTTGGAGTAAAATAATTTTGCAGTCAGTGGATTAAAATGCAAACCTGGACACATATGTTCACTACAGGCACCATCATCACTTGAAAAGCAAACTTCTGTTGCTGCAGGATTTGATCCATCTAGCAAGAGAGGGAGGAAAAAAGAATGTTCTGAACTTGCAGATGTTTTTCCTGGAGGAGTAATGACTCTTATGTAAATAATCACTTTTTTCTGCAAGTGCATACATTTTCATTCCACAAATTGATTTCACCTCTTCTGCCCTTTTCTCTGGTGCAAGCCTCTGCTAGATCTAGCAAGCCTCATTATTCTCTTTTTAAATATCAAAGCTATAAACATCCAAGTCAGAGCTGTGTAGGAACATAATTTTCAAGTAACATCTTGAAATCTCCAAGTTGGTGTCAAATACAAATCTTGGCTAACACTGTGAATGTATTTTATCACTAATGTGGAAGAAATGCAGCTTTTTAGCATCATCTTCTGTGGGCAGGTAATGGGAGAAGGAAAAACTAAACATACTATAAACATCAGAAGTGATGGAATAATCTGGGAACTAAATTATTTTGCTTCAATACCACTGTTTTCCAGTTAAGCATCACACATGCAATGTGTGGTTGTTTGCTCAGCCTCTGTACATGGCAAACAACATTTGCAGTGCTGAGCAACTCTGACACTAAAATTCATCATCAGTGAGCAGAGCAGGGGGACACTTAACATGGTATGCCCAGGGCCACCAATGTCACCTCACAGAAATAACTGGGTGTACTCAGAAATTACAGTAATGGGAGGAAGAGCAGAATCATCCCCTAAATCTTTGTGTGTTCATAAACTGTCACTGTCAGTTTTCAGCTACCCTGTGTTATGAGCTGCAGTTGATTTTTTTCTCTTTTTTGCTGTCTTTCATGATACATGTGCATGTCTCATAAATACGATTTATCCTTTCTCTTTTTAAGCTAAAGTGGTTGGAGGAAGAGTATGGCATTCATTCCTGAGGGAAGATAACTTGCCTGAGGAAAGTTTGTTTTAGGCAGTTAGCGAGTAACTCTTGTTCTTAGAACTTGAAGGTATCTATTTCTCAGATAATTATGTCTTGAGAGTATATTGTGATATATTTCAGCTGTGAGTATGAATTATAGCTTTCTGGCCCGTTGTTTCAGGAATATGTTGGCAGTGAATTTCACAGGTTAATTACACATTATTCAACAAAATGCCAGTTTTCATTGTTTCCTCAGACTGTGTTCATTTTCATAGTACCTGCTTTTAAGGTAGGGATCTGTTACATCAGCTTTGTTTTCAGCTCTCGAAGTAGAAAAATTTCCCTACCTTCTAAGTGGAAATCTTCCAGTTCCTGTAAGGATTACTCCTTTCTCCAAGGTGGTCTTTTTTTGTATGTTCACTGCTGCTTATGGAAAAAATGTTAAGTGTGGCAGCTAAAGTTAAACGTAGAGCTCCGTGTGAAGCTGGGTATTAATGCAGTGATTGCCACTGGGGATGAGCCCTGTTCCTGTGGAGCTCAGCTTTCCCTCTCTGATAGATGCCCCTGGTAAGTATTTCAGAGGAAAGTGCAGCACAGCCCTCAGTAAGGAAATAATGAACCTAACACAGAAGGTCTTTTGAGCTGTGCTGTGAAAACTGAGAGTCTGTATATTTACTTATTATACCCAGTCTAAAGCAGCTCTTGGGGTTTTTTCTTGTAAAGTGTAACTGTTTGAGCATTTCTGATACTCTGCTCTTCTCGTAGTCTCAATGATGTCTTGTAACAATGAGTTTCACCTAAGGTTAAGCAAGTTCTCTAGAAAAAGATGTTTTCCCTTATCAATTTTATATGTGTTGTCTTTTCAATTTCATTCAATGTCCAGAAGAGTAGTTTTATTTCCCTTTTTCTACCATTCATTATTTTCTAAGCCTCTGCAATGTCTTCCCTTCTTCGTCTCCTGTCTAAAGCAAACAATTCCACATGTCTTAGCTACTTCTACTTGATTTGTAAGCTTTTAAGTATTTTTATTTCATTTTTGTACCTGTCCTAATTTTGAAATGTAATTTTTAAAGATTAGAATTTGAGGCATAAGCCTGATCTGTAGGTTGGAAATGGGATATTATTTGTATAATTCTGATTCTTTTGACTCTTTTTGGTTTTAGTTTCCTTTTTTTCTGGTGATCCCATATGTACTGGAACAATTTCAGGGGAACTTCCACCACTAGGCAGATTCACAAAACACCGCCCACAATTACATCTTCACTTACCTGGGACAGTAGAAGTGCTTCAGATGACATGTGCCACTGTGCTTGCTTTGGTATTCCAATGAAAGGGCACACTGTTTGTTTTCAAAGCATTTTTTGGACTTTTTAAATTATCAAGGACATATATTTGTCAAATACACATGAAAGACAGGCATCTGGAGTGATTAATTCAGTAGTGTTCTGCTCACTGTGAAACTCAGTTGTCTGAAGTGAAGCCCATGTTTCTTCCTGAAGAGAGGTTTAAGTAATTGCAGTTGTAGTTGTACAGTTTAAGCTATTAAATAATAATCTTTTGAGGAGTTATCTTGAGATGCCTCAGCACTAAAGTTTAGCCTCTGCATTTTAAAACACCTTTGAGTCTCTTTTTCTAGACTGCTGCCCAAACTCGAATTTATCTAGTTGAATTTATCTGACTTCCCTATGAAAATGCCGTTTGTCACAAGTATTGGAAAACAGATGATCTCCCAAGCCAGAGGTTGCTTCCATAACTGGTGAATTTTCATCATTCAGAGAAACTTCCTCAAACTTTTTCTCTCATTTAATGCCTTTGTAAAAGGATGTAGGACAGAAAAAGTCTAGACTATGCTTAACTTTCAGTCCTGATGTAGCAGCTTTTTGGCTTGAAATTAGAGGTGAAAAATAAGAGTCCAGATTGCACATCTCTTTTATTTTCTTTTTTTCTTTTTAATCCCCAGATCTAAACGTCCAGTGCCAGTTTCAACCACAGCTCCCAGAATTGACTCTCCCAGGGCTGTAATTCCCCATCAGAAGGTAAGTGACACATTTCTCCTCAGCCAGAATGAATACCATTTCTGTCTGCTGTGGTGAAGGTAAATATCTATTACAGGAAATAGCTTCTGCCTGCCCCAAATAATTAAAGGTTGAATGAATGCACAGGCAGCAAAACTGCTGCAAGGCAACGTATTAGTGATCTGTATTTTGCTAATTTCTGATTAGCAGGACCAAAGCATCCAGCTATCCTCTGATGTGATTTGGTCCAACCAATTCTGAGCAACTGTTTTCATCTTAGCTACAAGAAGCCATTAAAGCTTCTCAAAAATCTACATTTGTTTTTGTAGATGGCTGGGGAGAGCCATTAGACTGTGCCTCAATCTATCCAAATCCTGGCTGCAACTGAAATGACACTGAAAGAGGACATGAGGGCATTTGAATGCTTGCAACATATAGGGTTCTTATCATAGTATTCAGAAGACCCGAGAATAAAAAATAAAGAGGATAAGTCAATTTAATGAATAACAGCAAGTGGCAGAGGAAATGAGTGGCTTGGTTTCCATTGTCAAAGCACATAATCTTTCATAAAATAAATGTTCATTTTAGAATGAACACTGACTGTACCTGGCAACTCATCTTCTGTATCTTTGGAGACACCGAGGAGCAGGGGTACCTGAAAGATGGTGTATATATCCCTAGGCTCAGGCTCTGGGCAGGACATTTGTATTGCTGATGCATTTCATTAGATAAATAGACAGGAGCTAAAGTTTCCATTGCTGCAACTTATCCGTGCTGTCTGTGCCAGTTTCATCCCTAGCATGCATATGAATAAAAAACACTGAAGATCAAAATACATGGGGAATTAGGTGATTTTCTACTGGTTTTGACAGTTCCAACATCCATAGATCAATTTTAAGTAATTTTTATAAACACTATGCTTTCCAAATTCAGAGCACAGATGGTAATATCACCCCTGAAACTGCTGCAAATAGGTTCAAAATAGCAGAAGACAATGCACCTGGGGGGAATAATTTGTTTCAATTTTGTTTTGTGAAATTTTAAATTAACCTGACTCGCTATTTATTAGTTGAGGCAGAAATTGTTTTTTCAGATTGCATCTTGTAAACTTTTTTGGCAAGGGAAGATGAAATTAAGAATTTATCTTGCTCAGAGTTGTTTCTGTTTATATCATGATGTTATAAAAAGTTATTTTAGAGGAACCTATTGGAATAGTCACCAAACTACAGTGAAATTCCTAGAACAAAAGCCACGAATCATTCTTTTGGTTAAACTGCTGTTTGACTGCACCAGCAAAGTAACAGAGACAGGAAGGGGAAGGAGTTCTCATTTTCCCTGAAGACCACCCAGAATGCTGTCAGTGTTCAAGGCAGTGAGTAGATGTGTCTCATCAGAGTTATTCACCAATATGAGATTGACACCTACCTTTTGGGGCTCTATAGCACCTGCACAGGTATGAAAATTTTGTCTCCTTCCTCCATAGGCACATAAAGCTCTTATATATTGGACGTTCATGACTCTTTTAGATGCACTTTAGGTGTGTTTCTTCCTTGCCAATTGTCAGTTTTAAAATTGCTGACATAGCTTTTCAAAGCTGTTTACCACAGAAAATACTTTCCTCCCTTAACGATCTACTGTATAGAAAAGTTAACTTTACACACAGCAGGGGTTTCTTGAAGGTCCTGAAAGACCCCTTGGCATAAAAGCCATAAAGACACTTTACTTTCCTATTCTAGCCCTTCAGAGAGAGATGAGGATCAAAAGACTCGACCCATTTTCAGAAGCTTGCTGTCTTATGTTTGAGAATTCTGTGCAAGGTGCCCAGGAAAGTTTTGTAGGAGCT
Organism: Emberiza elegans; assembly: GCA_024865655.1. Lineage (NCBI taxonomy): Eukaryota > Metazoa > Chordata > Aves > Passeriformes > Fringillidae > Emberiza > Emberiza elegans. The sequence continues at coordinate 27,214,900 of JALJVW010000241.1, read as the reverse complement.
GCTGGAGGCAGCCTTTTCTGAGTCAGCTGCAGGCAGTACCAGCAGCTGGAAAAGAGAATTAGTGGAACCTTTCTAGAGAAGAGGGTGGCATCCAGGGGAAGGTATGGTGGGAAACAGGTTATCTTGCAGTATTCAGGAAGATCTTAGGTGTAGTCTTTCACCCAGGGGAAGAGGTAACATCAGAGTGCTGGACCCTTTGCAGGTCAAGAGGAGGGACACTTGTGTCACTTGTGTACACTAATAGTAAGTTTTAAGCGAAGAATATTTCTTCTCTGGGAGTTGTTTGGAAGGAAAAAAGGCATTGAGCTCTCAGAGAAGTCTCAAAATCCAGAATAAAGATACTTTACTGATAGAGGCAGTGTAATGCTGATTTGGCAATAAGCTGTGTTACACTAAATACACTTTAAAACCAAGGTTTCTTTGCTTGTCCCTTTATTATTTCTAGTAACAAGTATCACTGTAGAAATGAAGAATTCTCTGACACACAGGCAAAAGTCACCTCCGCACATCTGCTTGACAGTGTTTAGACTGATGGTTCACATGAAATGAATTTGATGGTATTTTTTAAAAATCAGCAAAAGACTGCATTACAAGACAGTTGTGACAGTGTCATCCTCATACATCACGAGAAGCTTTCCTCACCCTTCTCTGGTTAAGGTTAAGGTGTGGCAATGTTAGCTAAACAATCTGCATGTGCGACTTCAATGTCTAGTTAAAAACATAAATCCTCTTGTACATTATTGCTGATCTGATTGCAGCTTCCGCTAATTTTCAAGCATGCCCTTCTTCTCTCACTGTTCACTGTTTTGGATTTTTTTGTTTTATTTTTGTTTTAGGAAACAAGCGTACTTTTTTCACAAAGATCAGTCATTCTTTCACAAAGCTGATCAATGTTATGAATGATACAGGTTCTGCAACCATAAGTATGTAGGGCTATTATTGGAAATAAGATTTGATTGCTTTTCAGTTTCACCATATCTGACATAAATCTCAAACTAGAAACAATTTTCATTTAGTTTAGTCAAACATTTTTGATTTAGTGAAGTCTTTTGCACAGGCGGGGCTTGGCTGGAAGAAAGGGCATAGTTAATGTTGAAAGCATTCAGGTAACAGTAAGAGTAAGCTTGAGCCCAAGGATTTAAACTAAGCCATCAATCAGTCAATGAACTCATTGACTGCAGCTCTTCAGAGGGGCCGCAACACAAGTGAGGATTCAGCTCAGTGCAGTTCAAAACATTCAAGCTCATGTTTTAGGGCTAAGCATGGCTTTAACATTTGTTCATTTGCATTGAGGTATTGGCAGCCTTGTTAATTCTAATAAAATGGCTGTGTGTTGTGCTTTCTGTGAAACACTACTGACAACACTTTTTTTGGAGTCCCAGTGAGCATCTTGTCATATTTATGATTTGTTTCCTGCCAAATTGGGGAGCCTATGTGTCTAAGAGAAAACAGATAGAGATGACTTTTTGAGTACAGGATGGAGAAGCTGGCTCAGCCAAAAGCAGTTTGATCATGTCGTTGAGCAGTCATTCAGTGCCATGGTGCCTCCATTCCCTTTATCCTCTAAAAAATTTAAAGCAACATTTGCTTCTTGAGCATGTTGGGTGGTCAAAATCACTGGTATACTATTAAAATTGTTCTCCCTGAAGTGCAAGAGGTGAGTAATGACTGTAGGGTCACAGCAATAGATAAATGGAGAATGATTTGTCAAAGGGAGAGGACCTGCAAAACCTGGTATTCTATCTCTGAATCTAAATTTATTTCTCACTTCCCTGATACATAAGAAGGAACATTTACCTTTCATAGAAATTGGATTTTTATAAACAAATAATAATACTTCAGAATGGAAATTGAGCTGATTCCTAGCTTCCTTTTATTTCAAAAGGTTTGATACTCCTCTACATTTCTCAGTTGGAAGCTCATTCCCTGACGTTACGCAGTTTTCTTCCCGCAGCAAGGGACTGCTGCACGATCCCGCATCCTTCTGGAGGGAAGCCCATTGCTCAGTGTCAGAGCCTCCTCTCCTGGTCGGCTGGAGGGGTAGCATCAGACTCCCGGAGCTGGAAATGTCAGCTTGCTTTTCCAGCCACTGAAAGAGAATGGGATCAGAGATGGGGAGCAGGGGAACGTTTGTTATTGTTGGCTGCGTTTCATGTGGTGCAGTGCTGAAAGCTCAGTGCTGCTGCTCAGTATTAGACATTTGCCCTTCACAGCCCGAAATTCTGCATTGATCTGATTTTGACACTGAACTGGAGACAAAAAATAATTCTACAATATTCTCCCAGGAATAAACTGAATCAGAGATTTTTTGGTTAGTCACAAAAGGGAAGAGCTAAATATCCTGATGAGGGGGCAGTAATTATTTAGAAGTACAGCCTCTCCCTTAGACACTTCCTGTTTCATCCATTTTTTTCCCCACAATGCAGGAAAAACAGCTACCCTAAAACTATCCAAAATATGAACTCAAGATGGAGATTGCTAACCTGGCACTGCTGGGCTTTTAAGAATTCTAATACTGATTTGCCAGTATGCTGGTATTCCAGCTAGAGATTGTTTAAGGAGCAAAACCAGAACTCCATTTGTGCCAAAAGGGAGCAAAATCATCGGCCATCATTTTTTTATGGCTGTCTTATAATCTTCCCTTTGCCTATTGTTACTGTCCAGTAACACCAAGTCTATGAAAATGCATTAGGGCTAAGGAAATACGTGGCATTTCTCTCATTAGCAGTTGAAACTGATACTTTACAATCAGCTCTCTTTGCATGTCCTTTTATTTTTGGGTGTAGGAAGAAACCCACAGTTAACTAAAACCCACAGAGTTTTCAGGGTAACAAATTAATTTAACTCCAGCATAACCTTTTTCTTCTGTATTACATCTGTGTTTATTTTTTATTTAATAATTGTTTTGTCCCTCTGTGCTGGCATGTAAAAATGGTTTGCCCAAGTGATTACTTAATTTTTGAACATATTTGTGCCTGTTTTCGAACACATTTTTAGAGAGAAGCCCTGTTTTCTGTTTATTTAATGATATCCAGAAGCTTTCAATAGTCCACTGGAAAGAATTGTTGTTTGCTGTTTTTAGTGTCAGGGTATAATAACCGAAGTATGTATTGCAAATGTATTTATTTAAAAAGGCATGGTCTGAAAATGCTTTTAGGATTATCTGTTTCTACAGCCTCAGGCAGCTATTAATGCCAGCTAAAATCTCTTCCTGTTTATCACTAAGAAAAACCATCTTAGTTAATTTTATCTGCCTTACATTTTTGATTCAACATGTCTTAAATGTGTTTAATGTTATGACTACTTATGTCCTTAGACCTTTAGGGGTTTTTTCAATAAATATTGATTAATCAAGGCATATTACCTTGAATTTTTTCAAATGTATGCTCTCTAAATTTATACATGCAATATAGAAAAATCCAAAAGGGCAATAAAAATATTTTTCTCATGAACCGTAGTATCATGATTAGTAAATTACATTAATGATAACCAGTACTAGCAAAAGCATAGAATCAGAGGCCAAATTATTCTCAGACCTATATTTCATGCAAGGTGTTAAAGATGATGATTGCATTGCCAATGAATGACACAAAACATAGCATTTCTGGAGCTCTTAACTGTCAGCATTTTTCTTTTTTGATATCACCTCTTATTCTGGTTTCACTAAGGTGCATTAATAGTGAATCATTTATGAGACTCAAGTGTTGGACTGTGTTTTTCCAGGATGAGTTTTTGGAAATTGTTTTGAATCTGAGCACCAGCACCGACTTCTATGGGTATAGGTATTGTAGGAGAGATTGCTTTGGCTAAGGCAATACCTGCTGCTGTCCCAGTTAGGAATATTATCTGGGACAGGATTGTAGGATCACACACACCCCTGCATTCTCAAGCACACATTCCCTCAAGTGGAAATGAAGCAGGAACAATCAGCATAGGAGCAGCCTCTCCGTGGAGCAGTACTGTTCTTGAGTCCTGTTGTGTCTCTGCTAACCCTGCTGCATGGCCTGATCAGCATGAACCAGAGCCCAGGAAAGCAGTGCATCATTTCCATAACCTCAAGTGCACTCATAGACAACAGAATGGTGTGGTTTAGAATCATTGTGTCTTTATAATAATGACATTGACTTCTATGGTTATACATGATCTAAAATTATTCTTGCCTCAGAATGTTTTTTTTTTAATTTCTTAATTATCCTAGAAATTAATGGACAGTGTTGCCTTAATATAAAATTATTGCTGTGAGGTTGACTAGCAAATGCTCTCTTAATGTTAAGCTTTATTTGTTGATTTCAACTAAAACCTAGTGAAAAAAATGCCTGAGTTGGTTTTGCTTCCCTTATTTTGAAACAATGCATTTCTTTCTTGAAAATCTTCCCTGAAAGTTTGAATGCTTTGGCCCCAGTCTATTTATTGCTAGTTTATGACTATGTTTACAGCATTAATTGCAGATATGTTATTTTTGCATGTGTTCTATGATTGCTCTTTTCTTTTTTTTCTTTTCTTGGCCTGCATGTTTGCTACTACAGGAACCTGCTTGGGAAATCAATGGCAACAGAACAACCTTCAGCCCTCTAACTAACACGGCGACTGGGCCTGTGGGTAGTGTTTTAGCAACCAATGGAACCTTTTCAGGCTACCTCAACCAGCAAGAGATCAGCCTTTCAAATAGCTCTTCCTACCTAAAGACTACCACAGTTAGATCTTCCATGTCCTCTCAGTCTGTGACTCCTGACATTTCACCTGCCAAGAGCTCGTTAGGTTCCAAAGCAAGCCCTGCTTTGGCTGGTGGCAGTAGCCCTGCTCGCCAGCTGAGCCCTGCAAGGCAGTATAACAACCCCATTGGCCTTTACTCAGCAGAGACCCTGAGGGAAATGGCTGAGATGCATAAATTGAGTCTCAACCGAAGGGCTTCGGAAGGTGGACTTCCTAGAGGGTAGGTAACATGGTAATATCTTTAATTATTTCAATAAATAATGAACTTGCTGAGCAGTGAATGTTATGGTGCTTACCCTATTGTGCATTTGTCTAGTAATCATTATTAAAGTCTGGATCAATAATTATATTTTCCAGTAGCCCCCAAAACATACCCACATGGCTATTACGGAATAATGGTTATTGGTATGTGATGTGCAGCATGGATTGGCAATAGTCAGCAGAGCATGAGTGGGAATGCTAGGACTGATGTAACTGTAATCATCTCAGGGTTGTGACACTCAGCAGTTCTAATGCATGGAGTCTCAGAGAACCAAGTGTTGCTGTCAGACATCAGAGCAGCTGCTATGAACCACGCCTGATCTTTGGTACTTTGCTAGAGAGAAATGGCTTTGACCAGCAAATGTGACATAACCAGCTACTGAAGTGTCCTGTTGTAATTCCTGCCTTAATGTGTTGGCTTTCCTATGCAAAATGAGTCAAAACTGCAAAATTTGAATCCTCTGGTTTGAAGAATGTCTTGCATCTGTTAGCTTTAATGTTAACTTTGCTGTAACAAGGAATGATCTCCAGATACTGCCCAGATAGTTTGATCCCATGCTGTCAAGGTTTTCCATATTCCTTTATTGCAGGTCATCTGTTTTTTTAGTAGGTTTGTGAAGTGAGGAGCTTGGATTGCAGTACATGGGAAAAAGCAGGGAGAAACAGGTTTTCCTAATTTTTTTGCCTTCATGCATAAATCATCAAACAAATCTATTTTTTTAGTTTATTTGTGGCTTTGGGTTTTTTTTTTTTTTAATGAAGATACATTTCTTGTTAGGAATATGGGGAAAAGTGGTTTTTTGACACTAGGGACTTGGCTATATAAGGAAAACCAGAAAATTCTGACAATCTGCTCAAGGTCTGATAGCAAATGCATATCTTCAAGTACTTTATATCCATTTGCAGCAGCTCTTTGCAAAAATAAAACCAAGAGGTTTTAAGTTGCAGAAAAGTAGGGATATTTCATCCTATTAAAAGAGCATATACACCTGTTCTAAATGATTCAAGCAATTTTAGATTATTCACTGACACTCTCTTGAGCACTCAACATTAACAATCCTAATTAACTTATCTGAGAAAATTCTATCCTCCTTTCTCATACTTGATAATTAAGTAAAGCAATTACCTTTAAAAAAATAATCTCACTTAGTAAGCAAGATCAGCAAAATAAACCTCAGAATACTTGTCTCTTAATTTACAGTTGCCTAAAGAATACCAATTCTTGTCTTTTTTCAATATACAGAGTTTCCTGGGTGTATATCTTGTTGTCTTTTTCTCTGCTGTGTTCATAATCTTCCTTAATACCTGCAGGGGTGAGGGTGAAGGGGCTGAATTTTGGATGGCTCAGCATTATGACTGTTTTGTTTTCAGAATTACAACACAGCTGCATCCACCACTCACCAGAGTGTGTGCCTTTCTATTCGGTTTGAATGAAGTTTTAGGGAACTGCTATCTGCCTTTACCATCTGGAACACTGTTGAACAAAAAAAAAAGTAAAAAACTCTTACCCTGCTGTGCAGGAACATTCTGAAAAGATCAAAGAGTCCAGAAGCACTAAATAAATGTGTCTTGTCTGATAACTTCTCTGAGATTTAGAGAACTGTACATCTCTGTTGACATGCAGAGAAAATTCAGAGCTCAATAGTGCTATCATTCCCACTCCCACTTGACTGTGTACCCATGAAGTAAGAAGTATCTTGCCTTCTGCTCTGTGGAGAAAAACATGGAATCTGTAACTATTTGGGGACTTGGTGGCATCCATGATAATCTCAATCTCACACTGCATATATGGGAATAAGGAGGCACTGTGAGCACTGAATAATCAGCTCTGGTCTTTACTGGGGACAGTCTTACCATATAATACTACATGGAGGTGATATTATGGCACTCCAAAACAGAATTCATTGTGTTTTCACAAACATGCACTTAGCTGTATGGTAAAAGCTGCGATAAAGTTCAAGCATGAGGAGTGATCTTAAGGTATGTTTCAGTTCTGTGCCCTTTTCACCAGATGATTTAAACTTAATTGTGTGAATTGCTGTTACAGGCTTAGCTAAGCCCTTTGGAAAATCCTATCAAGAAGCTGAAATTAATTTTGAGATTACTTCCTTGATCTGTGAAGAATAACAAAGCATCGGTTTCTCTGATACACTTTACATTAAAGCTTTATCACTCTGACCCAAGGTGAAAAATAAGGTAGCCTGTTAGGAGTGTGGAACGTGATGTGCTGAAAGCTCTGGAGTGTATGAATAAATATGAACAGTGAGTCATAGTTTGTAACGTGCATCTTTTTCATTCCAGTGTAAGTTATTTTTCACACTGTAGGTCAAGGGCAGTAAATACCTGTCCCACAAGTACGTGCCAGGTGGCTTGGGTTACTGGCCTCTTACTGAGTGACCTCTGTGAGCAGCAAGCTGGGTGTTCCAGACATGTCCCTATATAGAGTCAAACTAAAATTATGTGTGACTCTGAACTGGGAGGAATTTTCTCATCACATCCTAAACTTAAGGAGAAGCAAAGCTTTACTGTTTTTGAAGGAAGCTATAGCAGCCTCTTCACATCTCAAAAATCTTTACTGACACGTGACTACTGAGCTGTTCTTAGTGTGTGCACATAATGTTTCTTTTCTTTGGACATACTTTTATATTCCTTTAATTAAGGTGTATTTTAGGGCTTTGGTAGTTCTGCCTTGAAAATGTTATTTTATATGTATGGTAGATGCATGGATGAGTCAGAAAATTATACCATTACACTTGGTTTCATTGTAAATGAGTGACCAGCTGTCTCGCATACACCTAAAATGGATATAGGATCACTGATGTGCTTACAGGCCACAGCTTTTCCTAATATATCTCTAACAGTTCCTGTAAGAACATTTGGCTTAATGTAGGGTTTATAAAGCTAGAAGAATATTTTCAAATCTGAGAGTCTGACCAGTAGCTGCAGAGGGTGATCTGTGGTTGCTTTACCATGGAAATGCAGAAGTGCAAAGCCTTTACTGCAGCTTTGGCTCATTAGAGTGCTTTTGATCATGAAAAGTGCTGTTTGATGAGCCAAGGCAAAAGGATTATAGGTAGGATATCAAAGATTCTGCAAGGAAAAAGCAGGAGGGGCCAAATGCACTTGGAGTGTCACTCTTTAACAGTGTAGCTTTGCTGTCCTGTATTTTGTATCAGTCCCGGACACAGAAATGTCGCAGCAGCAAGTTGGAATCCCCAGTGGCCAGTTCTGTCAGTAGCATTCCATACAGCCAAGTAAAAAGAAAAGTTTATTAACTGACTGTGGATCTCTTCCTCTTTATTTTGCACAAAATAGGATTAACTAGTCTTCAACCAAGAAGAGAGCAGAATGTGGGTATTCTAAGCTTTGGGGGGAGAAAGTTAAAATAAATATCCCAGCCCATTATTGCTATTTGTGCAACCATCACAGAGAGTTATTGGGAAGAGCACTGTAGTTCAGACTGAGCACACTCTGTTCTGCACTCCCAGCTTTATCCTGTGTTACAGTGCTTTGGAATTACTGTGCAAGCACCATCACTGGTTTATGCAGAGATGCAGGAATGGAGTGTGAACATGCCTTTTTTTCATACTGTATGGAACCAGTTGGAATAAAATATACTGATATAGGTATCCCAAAAAGCATTCAGCAAGCATGGCTTGCTTTGTTTCATGTGGAATAAATTAGGAATGACTATTCCAAAGTTAAATGGCTTACAGGCCTCTTGGCATAATGTAGGTGCAGTCATATCTAGGCAAATATTTTGTTATATACAAAGGCATTTTCCTCAGTTTTTGCTTTAAAACATTTACCAGTATATCCTTTGGATCTTCTCCAAAATGTAAAAGACTTAAAATTCAGTCTTCCAAAGCAAACTCTGAGGGTGGCCTGAGAAAAGACTTTATCCCTGAATATTCAGTATCTAAGAGAAAAATATAGTCTCTACCACTCATTTGCTGTATTCAGATGAGAATATACTCTGAAAATCCTCCATTTTTCCCTCTGCTCCCTCCTCCCTTTAATTTGGTAGTAGTACTTTTAAGGATGCACAGCAATAATATCATGTTCAACAGTCAGCCAAAATGCCATGGTACCCTACTAAGTCCTGGTGGATCAACTATAATCCCTGCATTTTTTCCTTTCTTAATCATGTTGGGGCTTTTAGGCATACATTTATTTTTATTCTTTTTATTCTTATTTGTAGATGGTCTGAGAAGAGCTGTAGTAATCTTTTGTAAATATCTTTTACCCTTTGCACTCTACAAACTTGACTTTTTTCTGTGTGGTTGGTTTTGATGTTGTTTGTTCTCTTTCTCTTCTTCTAGGTCATAACCAACACCGCTGCCAAGTTAGTATCACCTCTGTGTAGTGCCAGATATTTGTGTGATGCTGTGTGTGTGAAGATGTGTTTTCTGGGGTAGCATGATCCCCTGTGTTCCTGCTGTGTCTGCTTGCAAGTGCAAGTATTTTTTTAAACATCTGCTTGGTGTGGCAGGCGCCCTGCGCTGCCCCTGCTGTCCAGCAGTGCTCCCGCTTGGCATTTCTTGGTGATGCTCTAATGCTGTGATGGAGCTGCCACCTGAGCCTGCCCAGTTCTTCTAAAAGCTTTCAGGTGGTCGTGCTTCTACAGGCAGGTTTAAGTTCTTTTGAATCTTTAAGTCATCTTCATGCCCTCAGAGTTTGGAGAGCATTATCTGAGCCTTTTTTTGTGTGTTATTAGTAAAGTACTTTTAGCTTCGATGTTAAATTAATTTCTAAAGTCTGCTAAAATTCAAATTTAGGTTGGAGTAAGATACCAATATGGGGGAAAAAATCTATTAAGTTATCTACCTTGATAAATCTATTGCCCAAAAAAGAAATAACTATTCACTTGAAAATGTGATTGATCTGCTTTATTTAGGAGACTTCAGAGAGTGCTCAGTTTTGACCTTTAGTTTTCTAGGGGCAGAGGGTTGTCTCTAAACTCTTGCTTTTTGCCTCTGACCTGAGTGTTGTACATAAATTGCTGGAGACTCCGTTAAACTAAGTATAAAATAAATAATTCTAATAGTTAAATGTCAAATTTTAACTGACAGTACAAAGTTAGGAGTAGTAGAATACTACTCCTATATACTACTATAATACTACAATAAAGTTGAAATAATATTTAGTGCATACAATTTACATTGATCTTGCATTCTCTGTTGATTTCAGTGAAGTGTGAGTGTGATGATCTAAGTCCTTTGGAGTGAAAAATCCTAGCCAGTTTACATTAATAATTATTCTGAGAGGATTGTCTTAGAAAGCAGAAGTCACTTTATAGGGGGGTTTGTAATCTTACTTGCTTTGGGATTTATTTTTCCTGATTCTTTTGTAGCTTAGGAGAAAGATCCCAGTCATTTTGCAGAGGTGCTGTCTCTGCAGCCTCACCTCTGCCACTTTGTCCTAGAGCCCAGCACTCCTTACAAGCACTATTATCTTCTGTTTGCTTCCAGAATTAGAACAAGAACTCAGCAGCTGGCAATCTGTACTTTTTTCTGTTATTTTTATTGGAATCCTGTTAACTTCAGTGGAAGTTTTGCCTTGGTGTATGTAATGTACCTAAAACCTCTTGAAAGACATCACTAAAATTGTTTAAAGACCCCAAGTGAAAGCTCAAATTATTCCTGCTACCATGAGGGAGGTTTAGGCTGTTCTGACATCAGTAGCTTTGATTTCTGCAACTGACTGTGGAAACAAATTGCTTAGAACATTATTCTTTAAAGGTGGCATATTTAACCTCTGTCCTTTCCTTTGCACAGTTTTCTCAGATCTTGGGTTTAGAATCTCTTTAGTATTTCCAACAGTGTGAAAGAAAAAGAACACTAAATTCAAGATCTTGAGGACCTGTGTGTTTGTAATTGTCATGTGATTGTTTCGGGTATTACACAGAAAAGAGACACTGTTGAAGTCAGGCATGTGCATGCTCAGTACAGCAGCCTGCATGTCTCAGCCCATCACCCCTCCAGAGATATGTTATTGTAATTATAGAATTGTCAGAATTGATGAATAGTTAAGGGAGATGTGTTTTAAATGTGAGAATGTCTTGGTAAAAAGATAATTTTCACTTTTTTTGAATGCATAATGCCGCTTCCCAGTTCCCTCCCTTAAGATGTTGGCATGTGCAAGTGAAGGCTGTGGCTGTAATGCAGCATGTGCTCCTGTGTGTCTCTGGTCCTTTTGCATGTGGCTGTTGATGTTCTGTCAAGGATTTGCAATGATACGTGACTATATCTCTCTCTGTCCATCCTCAGTCAGGGCATCCCACCAAACAAAAGGCTGAAAACAGAGTGGAATCCCCTGGCTGGCTTCAGAGGTGGCACAGCACCTGTGATAGTTAATTAAGTCAGATGGCTGCCAGCCTTACTTGAGTTTACCTTTTTCATCATGCTGGGTTGAGGGTTCAGTTTTAACTCTCACCCTCTGGGGCTACCCATGGTAAACAGGCACACTGTTGTGTGTGTAAAGAGAAAAACAATATTAGCCAATAAACTTACAATCTAATGTCTTAAACCGAAAAGGAAAATTGTTCCAATCACACAGAATTAAATTCTTCAGCATTTCTTCTGCAGGGAGAAAAATATCTATTTCCAGCTTTTGGGTTCAGTTCTGAATGAAACATTTATGAAATATGTGTTATTTCACAAAGGATGGAGTTCCCAGTTTTGTCCAGTTTGGTGAGTGTATGGAATCTCTCCCACTGGTATCCTCCTGCTGCTGGCAGGACAGGAGCAGTAGACTAGAGATTCACCTGATCTCCCATAGGTTGAAGAGCAGCCACCATAGTGGCTGACATTGGTCATCGGAACTCTGGGCAGTGCTCAGTCCCAGCTCTAGGACTAGAACTATGCATAGCTCAGCCCTACAGCCCTACAGCTGCTCTTTGGCTGCAGTCTGACATCAAACTGACTAATTCTGGTGTCATGGAAGCTTCAGTTAGCTTGCTTTAGGGGCTCAGTCTGTCAAATATAAAATCTTTCATTGTAAATGGAGTTACTGGACACTAAGGCAGCAACTCTTCCAACTGCACTTGTCCAGTTGGTTGCAATGTTTCATATTTTGATCTGGGACTGAGCATTTTTCATGCCATAGCAGTACTTCAGACTGACTGTACAGAGATTTTGGAAAGATTTAGTCTTTGTAAGGAAAGCCTTGAAGATGAAAAGGCGCAAGTACTAAATTTCACTGTGATTAATAACACAGACAGAAAGTACTGAAACCTTCTAAATAATAGAGAACCTGATATCTCTTTGCTTCCCTGTGCTTTCTAGACCTTTGTAAGACCCTTCTGAAAACACAAATGGATGACAAAAAAAGTGGGAATTCTCTGCACTGTGCATGTACGTCCCATGGGCATGCATATATACATGTGCATGTTTGTATACACTTAAATGTATATATGCATATAACAACAGAATTTTAGTATATGTAAGTATCACAGAAATACTTACAGATTTGTTGTCATATTTTAATACAGTGACAGCTATTTCACCTTTTTTTCCTTTTTATACATCGTAAACCAACCCAAAAATGACATCCATTAGCACAGCCATCTTTTTGCTCTGGCTTGGTACTTACACTGTCTGTGCTTCCCTGATGAGGAGCTTTGGTGGTGAGATGCCATGAACAGACGTGCACACTCCTCTCTTGGTGGTGCTTCCCTCACTTAACTTCACGCCTTTCTCCTTTCTTCCCCTCCCTTCCCTCCCTGTGGAACCTCACTCTTGCATAACCCAGCACGGACTTCACGGAGCGTTTCAACCCCAATGTCCTGAAGGACTCTGCCCTGTCTACCCACAAACCCATTGAGGTGAAGGGCCTTGGCGGCAAGGCTACCATAATTCACGCGCAGTATAACACCCCGATCAGCATGTATTCCCAGGATGCTATCATGGATGCAATTGCAGGCCAGGCACAAGCCCAGGGTGGAGAATTTGCTGGGTAAGGTTATTTCCTTCTGTGGAATGCTCTTTCTCTGCATGGTACTTGTAACATCCCTACCTGCATGACACATTTGCTCTTACTGGACTCTTTCTTTTTTCCTGGAGTATATTACACGTGGAAAATGCGTATCAATCCTAGACAGTGTCCAAAAGCACTTCCATGTTTTGAATTTAAAAGGATGCATCATTTGAAAATCATAACATGGTTTGTTGTTGGAAGAGACTTTAAAGTGCCAAGCCCCTACCATGGTCAGGGTATGTTAATTTAACCTAGTTTTTTGGTATTCCTCCCAGAACTGGTAAACCCCACAAAAATACATCTAATGCTCTGTACATGATATTGGATGGCTTTTCATTCCTGACAATCATGATTTATAATAATCACTATTGTATACATAGCTCAGAAAGGACAGAAAAAGGGGGTGGAATTTTTATTGAGATGTGAAGAATGCAAAATATTTATTTAGCACTGGCTACTGTTTTGTTCTTCAGAATGGAACGTTTTGCTGTATTTTCCCTATCCCCAGTTTACATACAGTACATGTGTTTTGCACAGATCCTTTGGACTATGGCAAAATCCCCTAATCTTTAATAACTTTGCTTTTCCAATGCATGTTTCTGGTAATCTTAATTAATTAACTTATCCAGAGTTGTAATAACTTTACTGAAATTACATATGCCATGAATGTAGCCAGGTTTCTCTCTTACCGGCTGCACTTCTCCCCAAAATAGAAATTGCCTTCCTTTGATATGGCACCAAAATACCGGTATAGCAGCGCACTTTAACATCGTTTCTTTTCCATATGTTAGCTGCAGGCTTATTCAAAATGAGAATGGTTTATGTACATGCTTGTGCTCCCTTTTGCTGGCCATTTTTCTCTCTTTTTTTATAATTATTTTTCTTTTCTGCTAACTTTTTGCACCAGTATTGTTGTTCATCACAGCTCTCCTCATGATGGGTCACAAGAAATATCTTTAGCTGGCTTTGGCCATGACTCAGTGAATCTCCACAGGTGTTGAGTAGACTCAAAATTCCAATTAGTGAAATACAAAGAAGTTCATTTGTGTTCTCTATAAAGGTTCATATCCTTCGTAGGCATGGATTATAGGAGACATTTTATGATACATTGGCACTTTCTGTTACATGCTGTAGCATTATATGATGCAAATAGTAATGTTAAAAAAATTACCTATTTAAATGATCAGATGATTATAAAGTTAATGCTGCATATGTGGATCCTTTTCATTTTATAAGTTTCCTTTAGTTTCCTCTGTGATATTCTGAACTTTAATTTGCAGTGGAAACCATAACATTCTTTAGCTTGCTTAATTGATCAAGTCTGAGTTAAGATTGTGCTTAATGCGGAAGTATTTGTATGAGAAATTTTTAATATAAAAGCAGACCAAATTGTGTGCTGATTCATTTTGTCTCAGTTATCAGCCTATAATTTGGTTTGGTTAATTAGTAGCCTTAGTCCTTTTCATTTCATGGGTGGTAAGCACACTCAGACTGCAAATCTGAAGGGCAGACAGCAACCAGAAACAGTTTACTTATTTTATCAGTGATGAAGGACAGACAGGCTTAAGATAGGAACTCATTTTCTAGTTTGACCATTTGAAATCAGTGATGTTGTAGCTTCATGAGATCAGAGTCAGGCTCTTGTCACTTAGAAATAAGTCACACTTACTGGATCACCATGGAAAACATAAAGGGAAGGACAGAGTTATTGATACTCAGACTCCATGCTGAAACTTAAAGGTAGAAAATTTCAAATGCCCTGACTTGATATCTTTTTCTTCTCTTTGTTTTTCTGTTTTAATTGATCTTGCTAAACCAAGAACCAGGAGCTAGGTGGCTGCAGTAAAACCATGTGGACAGAGCATTTTGAGTACATTTCTGTCAAACCACTTCTAAATTCCATTATGCAGTTTTAGCCAAATTCACAAGTTGTATAAAGACATATATCCAGCACCTTTATTGGGAATAAGATCTGACAATTGAAGTAGAAGAATCAGTAATGTGATTGTACAAACTAAGATCTTGTGTGTTTCTGCAATAAGTCAGCTTGGCTGGCTATTTACCAGTCTACGTGAACTTTTGTTTGTTGGGTTGTGTGGTTTTTACCTCTTAGGGCTTTTTTAAAAATAGCTGGAATCAGTCTAATACCTGATGTCACAATGTTTTGTTGTATGTCTACATCAAGGGTAGAACGCTGCAGTGTTCCTAAGTTTTTACTTAATATCTACTGAAATTAAATCTGCATAATGACTCCAGGGAGTGATTCACATAGTAAACCGTAGTTTATAATGAATTTCAAAAACTAAAATTCCTCCATTGCTGCTTATTCAGAGAAGTTTGAACTGTCTTTAAAGCTTTTTTTAATGGTAAAAATGTGTGACTTAAATGATGATAAGAAAAAGGAAAATAATTTTTATTGACTCCTACTAGAATACCTTAGGCTCTAGATTAAAAACCTCCAACAGCTCTAACCCATTTGGGAAGAGGTTTTTTTTTTCAGTAGCATCAATTTAAAGTAATATGCTTAAAGATGCATGATATTTCTGCACATCCACGCCCAG
This sequence comes from Emberiza elegans, assembly GCA_024865655.1. Taxonomy (NCBI): domain Eukaryota; kingdom Metazoa; phylum Chordata; class Aves; order Passeriformes; family Fringillidae; genus Emberiza; species Emberiza elegans. Next base: position 27,199,388 of record JALJVW010000241.1, on the reverse strand, counting down.
ATGGAAAGAAATTAAATTACAAAGATGTATAACAGAGGTATTAACATGGTTATGTGCATCTTTAGGCTGTCTGTAAGAATAAACTGTCACATTTAGGTTTATGAAATGCTCATAATCAACAATGTGCTCTGTTTTACACTTCCATGCTGAGAGGCTTATATGTCCTAGTTATTCATCCACAATATAATTATGTTTTTAAAAAAAGAAAAAGGCCTGCTGAATTAAAGACAAAGTTGGAAATACTCCAATGTATTGCATTAATTTAGTTCAATTTATATGAGCATGTTTCACTCTGCTGGGGAGGTTAATTCACCAAGCTCCATTTCCTGCCTTAATCATCTACCATAAGGATATTAATATGTCATATTAATGCCACACATTGCTACTGGGAAATTTGTGGTCCAGCCTCCAGCTCTAGTTTTTAACAATGCTTGAGTTAATGGCATATCTGTACATAAACCTTTGAACTGCTTTTTTGTACATAGGTCATAATATAAGAAGAAAGCATTTGAGCCAGAGCGTATAAACAGAGGAATTTGAACTGTCTGTGGCTGGCACACCACTGCTGCCACAGTGGTCCATGGTTGAAATCAGAACACTGTCTATCCAGTGGTTTATTATCCACTCTAGAACGGTGTTCAGCTGGGAAATTTGCTGTCCCATACAGCAGGTTATTAAGCTTCCACAAGATTAAAGTCTATTTGGGGATATAAAGTTAACTGTTGGCCCACATCAGGCAGTCACTTCTTACAGGTATTCATACAGGGCAGGTTCTGGGTGTGAAGCACCCTGAAGTGCCCTGGGGACTTGAAAACAGGGTCACGTTTTGGGGAGCATTGCTGTGACAGAACTTGCAGCATAGCCAAGTGGCAGAAGCAGCAGCAGAACAGTCCCGAGGGCATTGCTGTGACTTACTGTTGGTATTAGAGAGAATCTCTTTGCCATGCAAGGACTATTCCTGCAGAAGGCAGAAGAAGGCAGAGCTCACTGCTGTGCTTTCCTGCCGGCCTCAGCAAGCCCTTTAGCTATGTGTGATGGGCCACAAGAGGAGAACTACTGTTCTCTCTCCCCTCTTCCACCTAAAGAAGGCTATGGCACCACTTTGTCCATTGCTGCACACAGCAGCAGCACTAATGGAAGTCACTGATGGCAGAGCCTTCCCAAAATAAAAAAATCTGTATTCTGCCTTCTGTACCTGTTAGTGTTTGTATATTGTAAGGATTGTGGTCTAGGAAACATGAGCTAAAAAAGGAGCTCGAAAGTGTTTCTTCCTCCTACAGGCCATCTTTCACACTGAGGAACTTTTTTACATAACTTGTATATTTTGTAGCAGAGCTTAAACTGAAGAGTCAAGTTTTTCTCTAAATTCTAAACCTAAGCTGCGTTCCACCCCACTGGTGTGTGGAAATGCACAAAAAAACCGTAACTGGGATTTGTACTTTGATGGCTCCTCAGGAAAGTGAGAAGTTTGCATATATGGGGGTCATAAATATATGGTATTATGTGTAAATCCATCAAACCAGTGTATATTACCCAGTGCTGAAGAAGAGGAGTGTGTCAGCCAGGATGTACTGATATTTAAAGCACTACCTGGTAACATTTGCATCCCACTCTATGCAGGATGTCAGACATCCTGGCTTTTCATGAGTCCTCTCAGGCTTTCCAATCACAGACCCAGATCCTCTGTAGCTTTTCTCTGCAAAGTGATGTCTTAGCACTAACTTCGAGCCTGAGCCAAGGAAGCAACTGTTGGACCAAATGGCCTTTAACTTTAAACAGAGCTGTTTCTCAGTTTTCATGAAGTTGAGCTTGCTGCTTGCAAAGCTCTTTTATGGAATAGCATAAAGCTGTTACAATAAATCACTTGCTTCAAAAATAGACCTTGTATTTAGAGCAGTCATGGAGCCAAGTTGCTCCAAGCACACATCATTCCCTCAGTGTATATTTCTGCAGCTCTGTTAATAGTTAATTTTAATTCTGCTATGCAGAAGTTATTTTCACTGGGGAAAAAATACCACCAAAACCTATTAAGTTACTAAGCCTGTTTCGCCTGCATCATAAATCAAAGTGAGGTTACCTCACTTGTGCTACAGACCTGTGTAGCTTTGATTTTAGGTGTGCACAACTGGATATATCACTTTGCAAGATGATTAAGCATGTTGTAAGATCCTGAGATACATTCTGTCATTAAAGATTTCAGATACTACTTATATATGCAAGTCTTGAGTGCAAGTCTAGACTTCCTGTGCTTCACATGTTTAGTAGACAATGAATCCAGACTATGGCAGATGGAAATTTAATTCAGTTTGAAAAAGAATCATCTCTAGAAAAAGCTATAAAAGTCTACCTCATTATTTTTATACTGAAATATGGGTTTATTTCTAATTGCAACCTTAAGGTACACTGGCCCAGCACTGTAATTTAAAGAAAACATAAAACAGTACCAATGTGAAGTTGTTTTAATAAGAAATAATATGTAACAAAAATGGTCAGAGAAATAAATGTTTTTGCCTGGCCTTCTCTCCCCATATTATTCTAACCACTGCACACTTGTGTACCTGCATTGGCTGAGGAATTATGAACAGGTATTTCCAAACAGATTTGAATGATAACGGGCCCTTTCAGAGATAGAATGAGCCATAACATAAAATTGATCTATGTATTTTTTTAAGAAGTGATCATTTCAAAGCCATGTAAGGGATGGCTGGGTGAGAAACTGTGACCAGAGAGCTGCTTCCAACATTTCCTTTTCTGAATTGCAGTACCCTCCCTATAAAGGATCCTCATGTAGACAGTGCCTCTCCAGTGTATCAGGCTGTGCTTAAAACCCAGAACAAGCCTGAGGATGACAGTGAGGACTGGAGCCGCCGCTCTGCCAACCTGCAGTCCAAGTCCTTCCGCATCCTTGCCCAGATGACTGGAACCGAGTACAGTAAGTTGAATAATAAAACACCCCACTCATGCTGATTTTTGATTCATGTCTTTCCTCACTGCCCTGGTATTGGCCACTGATACTCAGGGAATACTCTTGTCCAGGCTCATGAAGTTGTCAGTGAGGGTGAAGATCCTGGATGTAACTTGAGGCAACTCCGAAATCATAGTGAACAATCTCACCTTATGCTTTATGAAGAAAATTCTTTTGCCAGGGCCCTCAGCATAAAAGTATAACAGATTGTACAGTAAACAAGCATTTGGGACCCCACAGTCATTCCTACTTAGAAATCAAGTATCTGCAGTGCAGTCTTTGGGTTTCCTGCAGCCTAGACATACAGAGCTGTCCGTTCTTTAGACAAAAATGATAAGCATGTCACATCTTGTATAACAGTCTTTTATAGTAATGTCTTCTGGAGGTCAAAAAAAATCATGAATCGCCATTTGTATGGAATCTATGTCTCTATCAGCCCTGTTGTCTAAACCTAGAGCTGATATGAGTATCGCAGAGCTTTAACCTTGTTGCCTATGGAAATGGTTTTGTGGCTACCTGGTACTAAGCTCACAGGTGGCTCCTGTTGTAGAGAGAAGGAAGGTGAGGACCTTTTCCCACATCAGGAGGAAATATTTAGCATTCCCTTCCCCCATTAATGTGCTGCTGCTGTCTCTCCTGCTTTATACAAAACAGCAGGACCTCTCTGTAGAATCATTGCCTACAGCTATGAAACATTGCTAATAATGAATGGGGAAGTAGTTGTGATAGCTGCCTTCCTCCTAACATCCTCCTTCCTGTCCCTAGGGAGCTGCTATCTTCATGATATTCTTACAAATTCCACTACTGTAAAGTCAGTGTGAATGCACCTTTAAATAGACTTTTGATAAGTTTCTAAAGAATTTAAATACTATAAAGCCAATTCCTTTCTTTCTGTTTTTTAACTGAAACATTTTTTCCTGTAGTGCAAGATCCAGACGAAGAAGCCCTGAGGAGGTCAAGGTAGGCAAGTCCCTGTGAAAAATACAGCTTTCTCCTTCCTGATAACCCAATAATGTTTTTAAATGGCATTAATATGAACTTCCTTTATTATATTTTTGTCCTAAAATATGCTAACACGTTTACTTAAAATTCACTAAAATTAAAATGCTATCATTGAGAGGCATTTGAATGAGAAGGATAACACATCAGCATGTTTTTAGGAAAAATGGTGTGAAATTGCTGAAGTGTATGTTCAAATCTGAAAGCTCTCTGCTCATGCAACTTTCCTATACTTTACTGGGTGTGTGAATGTAATGAGTTCCAAACCCTGTGTAACTACTTGAATGTGTAAATGGATAAAAATATGTTATGTTGTGATAGCACTGAAATCTGTGAGCAATTTATTTGGATGACCCTCTGATTGACATTTGATTCTCCTTAAATGATGCGGTAAAGGAGTTGTTTCCATTCATACCCATAATCATTGGTTTATGTTTTATTTGGAATAAATATGACCTAAATTTGTAGAATATGGAAGCACAGGACTGCTTTTGCTAATGGATAAATGTATTTGTTTTGTATGATGTATGATAAACACTGAAAAAGAGGACCATTTGGGACCCCACAGTTATTCTCTATGTTCAGAGATCTAATATGGAATTAAAGATTTATTACCATCCTGCATAGCCAGGAAATAGATGTATTAAATATTATTATGTTGAGCTTAAAAACTACAGTTGAATCAGAAGCATTCTGCATGCAGTCCTTAACTTTCTGTTTGCATACTTCAAATCTCTGTTTCACTTTAGGTGCTCTAAGCGATCGGCTGGGTTTGTGATTATTTGGTACTCAATCCACCTCTACTTTTTCTCTTTTATATTTAACTGCCCTGTGGGTTCTTTAAAGGTTCTGAGCTTTTGATCACAGTGCAGGTTATAAATGTTGAATCAGTGAAAAAGAATCTGCTGTCTTCCCTGTGAGAATACAAGAGTGCTTTCAGTTGGTGTTTGCTGTAAGCCCTCCGCTGCAGTTCACCCAAGTTCATGGCTGGGTGCCTGAACATCAGGCCTGACATTATAGCCCTCAGGGATTTATTTCTTCCCTCAAATATGCAAGCCTAATTCTCATTACATGTATTGTGCATTATCTGTTTTGATGTAATAGCACACGTCCAAATCCTTATTATGATGGGATTTAAAGCATTGTGCTGAACTTAACATCGCCCCATTCATATCTGAGAGTAATATGTGATTTTAAAGAAATAATCTCTCTAGGTTTAATCTGTGGCTTTGGAAAATACAAAATAGTGGAAACTTTACATGGTATGAGGTATGTTGATAATAATTACCTGATAACACATCAACACATGTAAATTGCACATTCTATTCATTGTAATTTCAAGTACATGAGTACATCCACTATGCTTTGCACATTTTCTGCAGTCTTTAGGTATCACTGTGTTATTCTTTTCTTGCCCAAGGACGCTTCTGGTAATGTTTAGGCACAGCTGAACAGGTTTAAGGTGTGCATTGGTAGTAGAGGCATAAGGGAGCATGTGTAGGTAGTTACACAGGGACAATGCAGCTGGTGTAAGCTCTGGTGCAAGGAATGAACTGGGGTCTCCTTCCTACCCCTCTAACAGCACTGGCACCATCTGGGTGCTTGAACCCACCTCAAACATTGGACAAACTCCACTGGGGATTAGGCAGCACAGCCCTGGCTGTGCAGGCATCCATCACTGCGGCCTCAGGCAGGCTGAGAGCAATCTCTGTCTGTGCTTTCTCTTGTCTCTTTGTGTCAGCTCCTCAGTGTAGCCAGCAGGAATTGCATGGAATGGCGATCAGGCTTCTTCCAAACACTTAGGAGTGGAGGGAAGAAAGATGTAGCTTATTTTTGGCAGAACTGTGTTACATTAAAATAGTCACTTTTAGATTGCTGCTTCCAACTTCATGGCATATGTTCAAAAAAACCCATAAACTTGGGAATTTGGGTGGCAAAACATTCCTGTCAGTTAATACTAATGAGTGTGTTGTATGACTGTCCTTTGCTCATGCTGCTGCTATTTTGAAGGCACACACAAAAGTATAACTTGCTATGAAAACTTTTCATTGCTGGTGTGGTGATTGTTGTGGAATAATTTCTGGGGAGATGGGATCCATTTCAAGCCAAACAGATGTTTCTGAATACCTTTTCCTTGAATGGAGGGGTAATATCTTCAAAGCAGTAAGGGAGTTCTTAAATTATATGTCAGACCCACTGGAGCTAGTATATTCTGGTGTAGCTGAAAAAAAATGCCATCAGAAAGTTTCAGCTAGAAATACTTTATATCTCTTAATTACCTAAAAGCATAAAAATTAGTTTGAGAAGTCACACATCAAGACTCCTTTAGGACTGTTACTTGCATGGCACTGTGTTACTAAGCTCAAAAGATTTAGAAATAAAAGTGAATTTGTTGGCATTTACTCTGTTTATTGTTTTGTGCTTTCCTCAGCCTGAGGAGTAAAACCAGCCCAGTCTGCTCCTTTCTGTTTGGCTGGTTTCACTCTCAAGTTCCACTGCATTAACACAATTAATTGTCTTGTGTTTTGAGTGTAAATAATGAGGAAAAAATGACCTTGTTTGCAATGACTGCAAAAAGTTTTGCAAATAACCAGAACATTTTCTTTTTCATTCTGTTTGATATACTTCTCCTTGACTGTGCTATCATCTCACATCTTCCTTCTTCCCCTTTTTATGTAGAAAAGCTGAATTTAAGCTATAGGGCATCTAGAAAAGATTAAATCCTGAGAGGCGCTGAGCATGGCTCAAGCACCCGAGTCTGCAGTCAGGGATGGCAGGACGTGGCCAATACTTCACAGGACTCTGCTTTGAAAATCCCCTGTTGTTCTGCTTTGTGACACAAATGACCAGAAATACCTATGCAAAATGTCTACACTAATACTCACTAATTCTGAGGAAGCTATACAAGAGTACTGCTGAAACCTGGGGTTGGTGGTCCTTGCAGGAAGGACAGCAGGTTATATATGGGCTGACCTAAGTGTTAGAGAATGGAAAATAATTTGCATTTATTTTGCACTTGTATGAGTTAACTTTCACTGACTCCTCAGTTGTGTGAGAGGGAGGGAGAAGCCAAGAGAAACTGCTGGGAGGAAAACAATGGGATTATACTGCATTTCTAGCAAAAGCAGCCCTGTAATACCAAGCACAAGTCAAAGAATAAGAAGTTATTATATCAAGTTACTTCTCAGAAATAAACCACTGCAAAACCTTTCACACACGGTCCAAAAAACATCACCCAGCCTTCACTATGCTGATTTGAAAGCTGAGGAAAAAATCCAAATAAATTGCCACTGCCCTAGTTGTAAGGCAGGGGAGTGGTAGCCATGGTCCCTAACCCCTTTCTTTCTCCCTCCTTTCTTTCTTCTGTGTATGTGTGTCTCTCTCTGTCTCTGTCTCTCTCTTTCCTCATGCCACAGGGAGAGGTTTGAAACGGAACGTAACAGCCCACGCTTTGCCAAATTGCGCAACTGGCATCACGGCCTGTCCGCGCAGCTCCTTAATGTTAAAAGCTAAACGCCCCCGGCCGAGGGCAAACACAGAGTCCCAGTAACACATTAACTGCTGGCCTGACTTAGAGCCTGAGCCTGCCACTCGTGCAAAGATGTGCTGCTAGGCACTTGGTTTCTGCTGTTAGCCTGTTAGCCACTCACTCTCACCAAGGGTGAAATCATGACACAACCCAGAACATGTTCTTCATGATAAAGTAGCTTAGCTTTTTTTCCTTTATTATCTCAAACTTCAGTATACAGCAAAACGTCACTGTTGTAGTCTCTTGACTTTAATTCTAGAAGAAAATGAGAGGGAAGTTATTGACAGTATTTCTTTAGAAGGAAAAAGAATGAGATTTTCACAGAGTTTTACTGATGTAAAGATAATGAAGTAAGAGAAAGAAAGTCGAAAAGGAAAACTGATTGGCCTATACTTTGCTAAATGTATAACACACTTAGTTTGCATAGCTGAATGATGCTGTCTGAAATAAGATATTAGCAATGTGAAGTTATATTTCAATATATTATACTGGCAAAAGTCATTTACTGAAACCATTGCTGTAAGTTTTGTGTTGGAAACTTTAATTTATCATTATATGAAAGAGAGATAGCTGAGGTTGCTCAGGATCTGCAAGGAAATCAGATTTTGCTAGAGGTGATTTAGGAGTGAGAAGAATATATCGTACTGCTGGTGCACTGAAGCTTTTAAAAGCATCTTGTAAGTTTTAAGGAATATGTTGCCCATTCTGTATTGCTCTTGCTTTGACTCACATTTTTTTCTGTATATAGCAGCATGCTTAAACTGAAATAAAAGGTTTTAAAACTAAAATAATTCTGTGCCTATTTTACACAGTACTTTATTCTGTTTTAAAACAATAACTGCTTCAAGTGATTATTGAAAGAAGGAGAACTTTTCTTTCCCAAATATAAAATTTGGTCAAAAAGCTTTCCATTATTAGCTGTAATTATTATTGACCTGTAAGTTGTCTGAATTGGAATAAACCTGACAAAGCAGTTGAGTTAGGTACCTTTGTCTGGTAGCAGTAATTCCAATCAAAGGGATTAGTGCATAAGATCAGATTGAAACTATTACACTTTTTGCTGCTTCCAAATTTGTCTCAGCAGTTCATACAAGAACCAAGTTCATTCAAAATCCCATTTTTTTCTGTCTTATAGAAATAAGGAAATGCTACTGTTCGTGTTTTGTATGAATCAGCCAAATACTGGAGCGTTTAAAGGATTATCATACATACATAAAAAACCTGATTCTTCAGTATTACTTAAGAGTACATAAGCACTAATTCCTTTTAAAGTACATTTCACTTTTCCTAGCTGAATACCAGAGCACTTCAGGACATGCTACTTAATTCACAACATGCATTTTTATTTTCCTTATGGGAACATAAACAGATTCTGATCACACTGTCTTATTAGTACCTATGGTAAATCAGCATCACTGCATGAAATAAAAGCAACATTTTAACTTTTCCTGATTGTTGCCAGGAGCAACCTTTGGTGAACCAAAGTGGTGGTGAATTTTACTTATGTATGGGAAATTTTGATAGAAATTAAAATATTTATAGGCGATTAAGATTTTTTTCGTAAACATAAAATGTACCTAAGCAAAATAATCTTCCAGTTCTAATTTTCAACCAAATTAGGTATTTTTATGAATAAGTAGTAATAGTCTCTTCATGGTAATAACAATTGTGCATCCTTAATGTTTTACGAATGTAATACAGATACGAGTCATTTCCAAGAGTTCCAGTGCATGCTTTAGAACGAAAATGTCCAGATTATATCTCAATGTTTACACTTAATGTTATATTGAAAGGTATTTTAATGATATAAATTCAGTGCATATAAACCATGTAATCATGGAATTGGAATCTAACATTCTCCAGGCTTGTAGAATGTCAATTCTTTATGCAGTTACATGGGGGAAAAAAGCAAAAGGAAAAACTCTTGAATGTCTGGCAGCTTTTAGAACTGCTGCAATGTTAAAGATCTTTTGTGAAGGAGTCTTCATCAATGCTTACAGCAAGATTTTTACTACACCATATTTCAACTGTTTAGTCCAATCCCTTTTAAAAAATCTCACAAGTGATGGACTTTTTGTGTTAAAACTGTCAATCAAGTATTTCTATGTCATTTCTTTTTTATATTTAGACTAGTAATCTCTCAACTCTTACTCCTCAAAAATCTTCTTTTGTGTTGTCATGGTGATCTTCAAGTCCAGAAAATTCATGTTATGGATCCTTTTTTGTATAGCTCTGAAGAGGCCTTGTTTTTGCTTCCTGAGGAGGAGGCAGACTTTGTCTGTAGGGCAGAGAAATTGGCCTGGATTTCTCGCTCTACTGCATATCTTTGCTAGTGACAGGAACAAACCTGGGCCTGATAAAAAAGCATTAAGGCTTTGAAAAAAACCAGTAGCTTTGTTCTAGTGAAAGGGCAAGACTAGCCTATTATATTTTAGTATGTTTAGGCTTATCTCACTCTATGTGGCTTCTGACTGACCAACCCCATCTTGCAGTGTTTCTTGAGCAGTTGCAGAAGTCTGCTGTCCCACACAGGAAAATCAGTCACAATTAATGGCAGTGAGGCTTAAAATACGTTCCTAATTGAAAACTCAATGAGTCATGTAATTCTTTAAGCCAGCACTGATGATAGGCAGGTGTATCTGTCCCATGCGGAATATATTTTGACCTGTGATGGCTCTGCTGAGCAGAGGACAATGGTTGGTGACAATACTGTCTTCTAAATAACCTCCATGCCAAAAACAAAACACAGGATTTGGGTAGTCATATGCACCCCCTGCCCTTCCCAATATTGCCAGTAAAGCATAGTGTTATAAGCATTTAATGAAGACACAGCAAAGCTGATGCCAGTAGGAAATCAAATCCAAAAGGCCTTCCAGGTAAATCTGCTTGTCTGGTTATGGCACAGGGACATGCTCCTTTTCTGCTGTGGTCCAAGGCTGTTTGATCTAAACTAACCTGTCTCCTGAATCCTGCTGCCCTGCCTCCTGCTTCAGCAGCCCCCCTGACTCCTGCCGTGCTCAGTTTGCAGCAGAGACACTGACTGCATGCAGTGTGTGCCGATGGGACATGGCTGCAGTGTGGCTCTAGGAGAGTGGGTGTGACAGCTTGACCGCTGATCCTTTCATGCATGACAAAAGGACAAAAGGAGGAAGGATCTGTGGCTCCTTCCCTTGCCTCCCTCTCCTCATGCCTGCCTGCACAGGAAGGACAGTATGTTTTTGCTAGGTAATACTGAGGTCACTTCATTGCACTTTCTCTCTCATTATGCACAACTGGGTGGAGTATATCTTCCAGAGCAAGGAACAAGTATTTCTGGGAGTACTTTATCGCTTTTGAAAAGTCCAGCATCACAGAGCTTTCTGAAGCCTTCTTCAGGGCAGAAGAAGTGACACCAATTTTTCACTTGTGCACAGGTTCCCACAGGAGCTGAGTTGATGTTGTAGCTTGTAGTTAAGGAACTGTGTCTACCATGAGGTTCAGTGACTGGGATTACCATTATATGTATCAGAAATTTAAGTGGATCCTTACACAAATTTGAGTTTGCAAAGTCAAAAAGCCAGAATTTTGGTATGGTGCATGGTATTACCAGATAATTACTTTATTTAACCAGTTTGCTTTTAGTTGACAGCTTTCTGCAGGATACATGAAAATTAATTGACTAAGACTTGCTCTCAAGCACAATAGCATCCTTGTTCCTTGGCTGCTAATCAAAGCCACCTGACACCATTACGATAAGCTAAGGCATCTTGACTTCCTTCCTTGGTTGGCCAAAATTTCCAATGATTAACTTTGCTGATAATTGCCGAAAACCTCCTATCTGCTGCTCAAATTACCAGAATTGCTACATTTTAAAAGACATGGCCTATCTTTCCACAACAGCTTGTGAAATAAAGCAGACTTCTCTAGGTAGATTTCCCACTTAAGGAACATAATAAAAAATAATAAGCACATCAATTTAATATCTTCTAATCCCCACTTACCTTTTAACACCTGAGGAGTGACGAAAGTGTAGGAACAGTGAAATAACTCAGTTGTCTCCATGGAATCTTGAGTGAAATCAGGAGAGAAAATTGATCAAATATTATAAAGTCTTTCTTCCTCTAAATATTCCTGGAAGTTCTACAGGGAAAAAAATTATTAGGGCATCATAAATCCGTTGTTTCCCAGTCAGGTCCCAGTAGAATAAATTGGTCAAAGACAGTGTAAGGTACAGTGTATCCACTTCAAAGTACCCACTTAAAAATGAATGAGTGAAGCCTCCAAATGCAATTAGAAAATATCATTAAACTTTTCTCAAAGCAGTTCATAAAGAAAGTAATGCATAAGCTAGCAGAGCCTGTTAAAGCTGAAATTAAACTTTGGGTGTGTGTGTACTGACCTGTATGTAGCATCTTATCTTTACCACCTCAGTCTCCTGCACGTTCCTGTCCACCATTTAACTTTTGCATGATCAGAAATGAACATTAACTTTCATTTCTACTGTGCAACCTTTAAAATTTTCATGTGCATCCTTCAGCTGATGCAGGTGGCTAACCAAGACACCAGTGCTGCCTTTCTCTCTGACTGCTCAATCCAAAAAGGGAAGAGCAGTTCTAACATGCAGCAGATTTTCCAACAAGAATTGTAACTCAGAGGCACTCAGCTGGGGTCTGTGGATCATCAGCCTGGCTCACAGCTTTGCTTAGGGTGAGCTGGAGCACAGCACTGGCACTGCTTCCTTTTATTCTGCTTTTAAATTGCATTAATGTCAGCAAAATTACCCTAAATACTAATAACTTCCTAATAGCTCATTTCCATGTAAGCATTTTTGTTGTAGCTGACCCAGAATTTTATATGATTACAAATGAGAGAGAGGGAAGGTAAGAAAATCCTTGAGAGATTTTATGAAATAAAATTTAATCCACATTCTGGAAAAATGACAACCATTCTAATTCATATCAATTAGATATTTGATTCAGGAACTGAACAGCACAGACAATGTTGCTGGGTTTCAGGGGCAGCTTCAAACTTAGTTTAATGCCATGTAGAGGAAGTATGAATTTTCTTATCATCAATGTGCACAAATTAAAAAGTAGGTCTAAAACACTACCCCCTGAAAGTGAAACCTCTGAGTTCTTGTTCTTTCCTCAGCTTCCCTGGAGAAAAGTGAAGTCACGATGAGAAAGAACATTTCAGTGAGAGGGGAATCATTTCCTGGCATACAAAGCCCAAACTTGTTGTGCATTGGTTTTGTCTGTAGTGGTCAGGAACACAGACTGAGAGTTTGGATCCTGTGCTCAGGTGCCTGGTGGCAGATCCCTGCGCTTTATACTGTGGGGCTGTAGAAAGCCAGAGGAAAACATTCAATTAAATCGAATTGCACACTTAAGGCCAAGATAGGGAATAATTATCTGAATTAAATCCCAGCTCCAATTGCTACACATGCTCAGAATTTTGCAGTCTTTGTTCTAACTAAAGTGATGTATTTTACCAATAAGATAAAATTTAAAATTGGAGTTCACATGCCAAATATCACAATGTAAACCTTGGGCAAGAGTTACCTTACCTTTCCCCAACACTGAGGCTGCTGTATGTCCAGCTGCATTTATTCTGTAACTGTTAGACTTAACAGCAAGCCTGTAGATGCCGCTAAAATGCATTCATAGGAGGGATTGGCTTGGATTTTAGTGAGCTGCTTTGATTGAGTTCCATACTATGTGTTGAGAATGAGCTGCTGGTTGTTTTCCACTGAATTTATAATAATGCTTCTTCTGTTCTGTGGCACTGTCTGCACAAACCAGGAAACCCCTGTGAGAAAAGTATTTCCCTGTTTTGGAAAGCAAACATAGTAGCATATATTGCAATTGTTTTGGCGTGGGCTGCTCACATTCTTAACTACCGTGGCTGAAAAAGAGACACTCTCTCTTCTGCCCCTTTTTGTGATCCCAAGCTGAAGTGTTAACTAAACCAGCATGATAGTCATCTTCTGTCCTCTCCAGTTAACTGCCTGTCATTTCTTTGTTTGTCTTCTGGTGTCTTTGTTAAAATAACAGAAATACAGCATGGGGGCGGTGTGAGGGGGAAGGCAAGCAGCCTCAATAGTTGTCTGACCATGGAAAAATTCTCAGCTGCAAATACAGAAAGGTAGAAATAGCCTCACTGGATCAGAGCAGCAGTTAATCTAGCTCAGTGTCCAGTTTCCAACAGTGTCCGTGTCTCGTGCCTTCCAGACAAAAAATGTTTGGAAGGCAATTGTAAAATAGCTTTCACACAACTTTACTCCCAGACACCCTATAAGAATTTCTTTAAAATTACTTTGTTAGTTTTACTTCTTAAAAGGAAATTTTATTTGTAGGCAAATATGCTTATATAAATATAAGTACATGCTAGGATGAAAGTTATAAGTCTGATTAGTCCTGCAAATCCACACTATACTACTAGAAAACCAGAATTTTTAATTTCAATAAATATAGACCCTAATAATCTATATGCTTATATCCCCATTGAAAAAAGATTGTATATCTGTCAGACTTGGTAGAAGACTATATTGGGTTCTCAATACAGTAAAATACTGATGAACTGAACAGATATATTTATTTTAAAAATAAAGGAGGGTGAACTGATTAAAGAGGGTGAACTGATACTTTAAATACTCAGCTGGGGTTTGGGAGAGCTTATTTCAGTTCTTTACACTGCTGTGGACTTTCTTTTAGAGCATGAACAAATTCATTAAGTTTTAGTCTCTCATTTGTAAACTTAGAAAAATAGCCTTGCTCCATGAGAGTATAAAGAAAAAACTCAATTAGAATATTTGCTTTTTGGTTCAGTACTGAAAGAGTAGTTGAAGGCCCATGTGGGCCCTCAGGACACCTCATTTTTTTATGTCACCAGGTCTTCATTGCACATCATAGGATTCTGTCTCCACACTTTAGGGAAATAGAGCAGAGCTTTTCCAGAGAGAGAGTCTAGATCTGTTACAATCTAAGAAGGTGGTGGATGGAAGGTGCACCACCTCCCCATTTCAGCTTGCCTGCTACATGTACATGTTTGGGGATCTTTTCCATTTGGTTCCCAGAAATAAAGTAGAATGGGAAAGCGTTCCAATGTCCCGTACATACAGTTCAGATTTAACCTACTCATTTATTGAAAATTCTGAATATTCTCCAGGCTATTTTTAGGGTCCAATAGTGCACACAAGCTTGGCTTGCAAATGAATTTTGATTTCTGTTACTCAAACTGTTGCAATTCTTGTTGATGTGTGCAAGGGAAAGACTATTTCTATCATTTCACTCTGCCTTTAGCACCATATCATGTAGCATATTTTATGAGAAGAAAACATTTCATAATTTGTACTGTATAATGTCCTGTGGAATTTGGAAGACAGTATATCGCTTAAATAGGTCTTGTTTGAAATACAGGTCCAACATTTAATGAAATCTGTGGGAGTTGCACTGTTCTCTCAGAACAGTCATTGACTGAAGCCCTTCTATCAAAAGCTATTTCAGTGGGGACTAAAAACAACTGCAGACAAAAAAAAATCTCCCACAATAATTTTAAATCTCTCCCAGATAGCTCAAAACTATTATCCACTACTGTCAGTTAGTGCAGCAGCCTGTGTAGGCAGAGATACAAACAGCTCATAGTATTCTGAGCCAAATTCTTTCATGTTGTAAAGGTATTGACTTTACTGAGCCTGCCCGAGGGATGTATTTGGCTCAAAAGTAAAGTTATTTCTGCATTTAGTTAGCAAAAAATGTTTTGATTGTAAAGGCCAGAAATCCAGTCGTTGGTTCCTTAAAATGCAAGTATTGCCAGTCAGAGGCACATCTGATCTTGAGTCTTTCTTCTTGGTAGCCAAATGGGAATTACTCCTATTGACTGGGAGGAGAAATAGGTCCTGGAAGCAAAACCATGAATAAGTGTTATATGCCTTTGAACTCATTTTCCCCTTTACTCTGTGCCTTTTCCTTTGTTTTATTCTGTGGAAGTATTCTTACTATACTTCTCTCTCTGTTTTAAGCTTCACAACTCCCCTGCCATCATCACTCAACATTATCCAATATTGTACACTTGGGGGAAAAGCTCTTGTGAAATACCAACCTCAAAGTGACCTTAAGTCAAGTGACTTTTTTTTTGTCTTGTTCAGTGTAGCCACAGCTATTGGAGCAGAAATGTTAGGATCAGATTAATTGTAACAACAGAGGCTTAGCACTGCTTCAGCCTGACCCCAACTGCCTGCCTTTTGGTCTTGGCTGTAATTTCTCATAGAGCATTTGGCAACGCTGGAGATAAATAGTGCTGTATTTTGTTTCCAGACCCTGACTGTGTTTTTTAACATTGTTGCATGATTATGGGTCTTGGTAAATTAACAGTTCCCACACCTGCACAGTCTCTAATCCATCCTCCTGCACCTTGTTTCATAGCTGGCATTGCAGTGAACTCACAGCTTGGTTACCATAAGGACAGTGTTTGGTTTCTCATTGCTTCAGAGTGGTGAGCCATCGACCTCGTTGGGGGATTTCTGTTCAAGGCAGGCTCTTCTGACCACAGGAACATCTTATTCAGACATATCTGAGGGGCATTGCCCAACTTCTGGGTTTCAAAATCTGGCTTCAATTCATATATTTTAGGGCTACATTTTAGTTAGAGGTTTTAAAAATTCATAGAGAGCACCTGTGCCCAAGCCTTTGCTGATCTTAACCGGATTGATTTTTATAACTTTCTTGGAACTGAACTAAAGAAAGAATATGTGACTGTACATATATATGTAAATGTATAAATACTTAAACACAATACTGATAATAATGTGGAAAATATTAAGAATAGCCTTCCAAACATAATGTAAGTTAATGATTGGAGCCCAGCAAATTCATATAAAGAAGTCCATGTATTCCTTTTTTGATTTCAAAGGATGCTTCAGGAAGAAGGTTCAGTTGGGTAAATGAGGACATTCACTTTGTGGTTTGTAATTTTACATGCCACTTAGGAAAAGTGTTCTCATTTGGCATATTTCAGCTTTAAACCTGTTGAAATTTCAGCACAATTCCTTAAATAGGAAGGGACACAATCACCCATTAAATTGCTAAATAGTGAGACTATCTCAATTAGTTAACTAACTGGATTTCAAATTTAGATGTTTAAGGATAATGGATTCTATTCTTTATGAAATTACTTGTGTCTTCTTACAGATAAATAATTGCTTGCATTTAAACTGATCAGTTCTTCTTAAGTGTGTATGTGTGTTTACAGAATAACAGCCCAGTCAGTGAAACTGAGGCTAACTTAATCCTCACCTCAACGAAGGAATGATTTCCAGCTGAAGGAATTGTTTCTAATCCAATTTAGGTTGAGAAAAATTTTGGATAGGTCAGAGAATTTTTAAGTGATGCCAGGCATAAGAAATTCTTTTTGTGTCTTTGTTAACCATTTAACTGCTTATCACTTCAAAATATTGGGTCCATGAAGACTGCCCAGCTCTGATTGTTTTTACTGCTTGGATTTGGCATCCTAATATGTTCTGCTGGAATATTATTGAATTCTTTTTTAAAAGGAAACTTATTAAAGTCAAAACTCTTCCTGAAATTGTATACACACATACAATGTCTTATTTGTAACCGTTAATTTTCCTTTTATTTTATTATTGAAACAAAGTTGTTTGCAAGTGATAAGAGATATACAGCAAACTCATATATCTGGTGACTTCACCTGGAAAGCTGAAGAGGCTTCTCATAGCTGTATTTATGAACAACCACTCTAGGATGCTTTTTGCAACCAAACATTTCTCCCCAACCCATGTTCTTCTTCCCTGGTTGTTTTGGGTGGGGCTTTTTTGCCATCGCTGGCAATTGCATTTATTTCATACTGTATCCCCTCCTTTCACAGAGACAAGGAAAACCTTGCAGCAGCATCAGAAAACAGGTAATGTTTGCTGTGTTTGATTTACTTCCTGTTAAGAATGTATCTTCACTTCCTTCATAATGTTCTTAGCTCAAAAACATTAAATTTCTACACTGTTTGGGCAGATGATGAAAGTAGAGGCTTCAGCTAAGTGGGTTCATTGGGCATTTCTTTCTCATGCACTGTGATGTGGAACAGGTGGGGGTTGTGTTTCTCAAAACTTATAAACCTGAAAAATAAGAAGTTTTAAATAAAATATTCTTGAAAACGGAATACTGTCAGTTTATGATATAGTTTTGAGAACAATTTCCATTTTAAACTTTGTCTAGACTATTCAAGACATTTTTAAAATCTAAATAAGATTATCTTTTAAAGAACATTTGTATGTCAGATCTTCATTGATACTCAATGGGTTATGAGGTTCAAAACAGTCCCTCTTTAAGTTCTTTCATGTCAAGTTGTTTTCTCACAAAGGATCTGAGAACATTTTGCAGTTGAGTATAGAAATGTGTTGTTTTCAATTAGCTCATTTATTAAAGCCCAAGTACTGATACACAGGTATTTCTTGAGTGAATCTGACCAGTTGTTTAATGGAGCAAAGAAAGGCCTCTTAGTAGTTAGTCATGAAAAGAATTTTATACTACTGCTTTTCTCTTTGTTTTTGATTCCTGCCTCAGTGATATGCAACCACTTTTTATTTTGGGTTTTTTTAAGACTGATTATATTTGAACGAAGGTTGCATAGTTAATGTCTGAGTGCAAGCATTATTTGTTAATAATGACACAAGCAATGGTAATTGGCATTTGAACAGTTGGAAAAATTGATTTTTATTTTTAAATTAATAATTTAAGAAAAGAAGGAAATAAACCCCTTGATTCCTGACTATAAATTAAATTGTAAAGAACAAGCAATGCATGTTAGAATTTCACCTGCAGTTTCATTTGTGTAAAACCATTTATAGGACTATGCAGCTGCTTCACTGAAATCTCCTTTTAACTATTATTTTATTTTGCCAGGAACAATTTCTGATATATGACTGGTGTTATTGTCCTCCTATGTTGCCTTAATCTTGTGTGATCTATCATACCACAGCCTTTCTCCACCTCCATTACCATCACAGCTCTGCTTATTTTGATATTCATAGCAATATGATTTCCAGATTTAACACAAGGTACCTTTTTTAATTTGTCAAGCCTTTCCTGGTCTTAAGCAGTAATTAACCAATGAACTATCAAGGTTACTTCATCTGCATTGTCATTATGATCTCCAGCTCCATCTGTGGCTGGAATTCTGTCTGTTCCTCAAACCCCTGCTATTACCTAGGAAATGCCTTGTTTACAAACGCCCTTGTAATCTCTGTCACCCAGGCCTACAGGTACCGCGCATGCGCCCCAGTATGTGACCTCGAGCATTTGGCACCCTCCTAAGTCATCCACCAGGGATGCCAACACTGCCAATGCTCAGCCAGTGGCCTCCAAGGGCTCTGTGAGGCTTGGAGCAGGTACAAGCCAGGGGGAGGCTGGTGTTGGCCAGAAAGCCCCTCTTGCTTCATCCGGTAACCAAAGGTACACTGTGCCGTGTAACTGCATCACTGACCCGGTTTGGAGCTTTGCAATGGTTTGGTAATAACAACCTCTAACTCCTTCAGATGGAAATGCCCATTGCCTCAAAGGCCAAGGTTCCAGTTCTTCCAATTCCAGCAGTTTCTGGTTCATGTGGGTGTTACATGTTCAGGGGCTCTCATAGGACCACACCTACAATACAGTGACAAGTCATTAAGCATCTTCAGCAGAGAAGCAGCAGCTGATATTTCTGTACTTTCAGTGGTTTCCACAAACATTCCCATAATTAAATATTAAATCCTTACGCATTACGGCTTTCTCTAAATACTTTCTCTGGCACTTTTTTTCTACAAATGATGCAATGACAGATTTTTTTTTTTATATCCACTTTAGTTTTGGTTTTCTATATTTTTGTTTCTTTGCAAGTGATCTGTTGGAGGATTAAAACCACAAAAACCTTCATGCATTACAAAAAGGAGACTAAGTGCTGTTTTAATCATCCACTCCTTGTAATTGGGATAGAAAGTCTCCGAACTTAGGACTTCACCTAGAGAAAAAAGTATAATCTATGCTTATATTTTAAATGTTAGAGTGCAATTGTTGCTGTGTTCTCATTATGGTTGTTAACCATTATTATCTTCTTAACCTCTACTGATCTGTGTTCCTTTTCATGAGTGACAATCAGCTGAGAAGAGATGTGTGTTTGTTTTCATCCACCTAACTTACTGTGTTTGTTACCACAAATATGAAGATGTTTGATTTTTTCAATGTCTTTTAAAATACAAAGTACTGTAAAGATTTAAAGTCTACAAAATTATTGTATTTTTTAAACTGACCAACCAACCAAAAAAGACTCTATAATATGTCATAATGAAGCTGTTGTGTTAGATGATCTTTTTTATAAAGCAGCCCTCACATTTATCAATTCTTGAAATTCTTCTGTTCTTGAATAACTAAAACGAAAAATCAGACTGAAAAACTAGAAAGGAGGAGGAAAAAAACCTGTTTGGGTATTGTATTTGACAATATAGATAAAATAATGTAAAATTTATAGTTGCTAAATTAAGACCAGTCAAGCCAGTCTCTTTCTATAATCCTGTTTTGAGAATGTTATCAACTGCATATAATTTATGTAACCAAACCACTCTGATTTTTATGGTTATATCCACTTCATTTATATTTATTCCAATTCCTTGTTCTGATAATTAACATATTCTACCATGAAGGAAGGTAAGCAAGCCTCTAACATTTTAATCACATAAAAAGAAATATTACAAATACTATGCAAGATAAAATTTGTTTATATTTCTTTTAAACTTTAAAAGGTATTCTAGTATATTTGGTTTTATGTTACTTATTTGGGTTCATTTTGTTCAAATCTGTCTCCACACAGGTCCATGTCCCCACATATGGAGTAGATTTTTAAACTTTCTTTTCAGTATTTATCACTGAATATGTATTTTGATTATTTTGTAGATTGTTACAATTAAATTGCAATTAATTAAGTTCACTGTTCTCTTCAAGGTAGGAAGTCTTGAATTCTCTGAAATCTGTTGTAAATTCCCTTTCACATCAATGCAAATAGACAAAATGGGTGAAATCCTAGTTTGTGTTTGGTTTTAACACATACATTAAGTTCCATTTTTATGTGCAACATAGTTTCAATCTTTTCCTCTTTGCCAAATCAAAGATATCTAAGTATGTAAGATGAAAACTGTGACTCCATAGCTTTTAATGCAGTAATTCTGGTACCCACTGTGGCACAGGGAAAATTTCACAGTGTTGAAATTCAGTACCAGATTAGCTGTGATAGACAATAAATACACAGCTACTCTGTAACACAGGCTGTGAAATTGATAGTCTCCTAGTTAATTGGAAGAATTTACATCATGAAGTGCATCAGGATGGAAGAAATCATCTGATTCTCAAATGCATATTACTATGGAAGAACTTCTGCAAAACTGTTACAGAACTTGGTGTGAGGATTTGAAAGCCAGAATTGCAAACTGGATGATTATTTTCAGGAACTTACTTATTATGTGCATAATTGTAGGTGAATCTCTATAAGGGAGAAAATACCAATTTCCCGCTTTTGTTGAGGGCTGCATTCAACTTTGAGGTTTGTGGGTATAACAACCAGCTTCTGTTTCAGCTAATCAAACAAAATATTCCGCTGAATTAAGGCACCATCCTGTAGACTGTTGAACTCTAGGAGAGGAGGTGAAGGACAGGGGAGATGGGACAGTCCCTTAAAGAACAAGGGGTATCCTAAATTCAGAAATACCAAACATTTGTTCTAGGTCCTGAGGTACTTGTCAAATCAGTGCTTCTGAGAGAAGCAAAAGAAAATATGAGATAATTTGCACAATGGATGGTAATTCTGCTTAGAAAAGAAAGCTGAGAGAGAGAGAATTGGAGGGCTAAGGTTGGCTGTAAGGTTTCTTTTGTTATTTGGTACTTGCTGTGCTCAGGAAGGAGCATTTTGGACCTTTGTAACTTGAGCAAGAGAATTACTGAATTCCAACACACTGATAGGAGTACTTTGTAAGAGCACAGAGATGTGACAATATACTTGTAAGTCTAAACAAGTAGGCATATATCTGTTATGTTTCTAGCCCACTGCTCATGGACAAGACAGCTATGTACAGTGATGCTGTGATTTAAAAAAAAAAAAAACCTGCTAACTTTGTTCCATTTGTCTGTCTTTAAGAGATGAGTAATTCTCAAATTTTAGGGTGGTGATAGAAGACATTAATAGTTCAACAGGTTACTTAAATGGTCACAGGATAAAAAGTAGATTATCATCATTCATTTCAATATATTTGATGGAATTTATACAAGCTCACAAGACTGTGACAGGCCCTTCACAGCCATTTCAGTCCTGGGTGCCACTTTTTCTACCACTGGCATCAGTGGGAGTAGGACTGAAGTGCTCTTTAACACCTGGGGTAAATTTCAGTCAAGCAGGACCAGCACTGCATTGCAGTTTGAACTGCACAATGGAAAAGGCTGAACAAATGTCTTTTTTTTTCTTTGCATAATTGTGCTTTTCCCTCAGTAACCCAGCCAGCTACTATGTTTGCAGCTGCAGGTTCAAACATAGTAGGTTTTATGCTCTCCATGTAAATGCACGCCTTCTTAAGATGCTTCTTGTTTTATTTAATTGAACTCTAATTAGTACCCCTGTTGAGCATGCCCCGGTGGCTCCCAGTTCTGCTGCTCCTGCACCACATGCTTCAGCACCTCAGCCTGCTCCTGCTGCTCCAAACACAGCCAGCCTGATGGCAGCACCAGCCACCACCTCAGTAGTGCAAGAGGCTTTCTCATCCTCCTTCCAAAGGTAATGCTCCATTGCTTTATACCCCTCTGGCTTTGGAAATGCTGCATACGCATTCTTAGCTTAAGAATGTAGTATGAAAAGCTGTAACCTGGTTTATATGCTTTTATATATTTTGAGGGGGTGGGTTTTTAGGGTTTTTTTTTTGATGTGGGTTTTTTTCAATTTTGTGATATGTTGTTCATGTTTGCATAGAATTTGCAAAATAAAACCGCCTTAAAAATAACTTCATTTTCAGACAGCAAGTCTGGGGTTAAAATTAGAAATGTTTTTACACTACTTATAATAAAACCAAAACAACACCTCATCTTAGTTGTAGTGAATGAAGATTCTTTTAATAGTGTTTCTGCAGTAGGACAAGAAATGGAAAATCAGAAAACGTCATTTACTCACATGATTGAGCTTACTGTGTCACAGCAGATATCAGTAAAACATGGTGGACACTTGATGATTTACTTGCTCTGTAAGTTAATTCAATTCATTTTTATTAGATTTATCTGATCTTTTTTTTCCTAATGAGAATTAGCCTTTGAGCTGCAGTAAGTTTCAAGGAGATGCATTCCTAACACTTGCAGCACAATGGGAGTTAGAGTTGTATATGAAAAACCGTCAGACAGCTTGTGAGGAAATGTGTGGGATTTCTACAGCTGTCACTTACATTACAGTCATTTTGGAGATAGTAAGAGTGAGTTTTTTGGTACATAATATTCTTTTATCTTTGGGGTTTGCTACATGAATATTCTGAAAATATGTCTATTTTAGCATGCTTCTAAAATCCAAAGAAAAACACACTTCCAGTAATATAAAACACTTATAATTGAGACTTCTGAGGTATCATATTTTAGGTATGTATAAATGGAATTGGAAATGTTCTCTTGGCTCTACTTCTTAATTAATTTGTCCTAGTTGACTTGCATTATGTGTATATACCAACTAATTAGTTTTTCGCTTTAGTCAGTTTTTACCTAGCCATGACCTAGCAGAATGCAGTGGTTTTATTCCAGGCAGCAAAGGAGGTTTGAATAAGGTCTTATGCTCAAATTCAGAACTGGCCTGAGAGTCACTTCCACATAAAATCACGATAAGTTTTAAATAATTTTTATCCCTCAGTTGAAACCATAGCATGAAGAAAATGTACCTAGTATCTGCTTCAGACCAAAAAAAAAGCCTCTACCAAACGAATCATTCCAATTACTTCTGGTTTTGATAGGACAATCTTCTGTCTGGGACTGTGCACAGTAAAATGTTTCTGTTGTATTTAGACTCAAACATCTTCAGATCTTTCAGATAAAAGCATGTATCATTGACAAAAGTCCTGTCCTGTAATATTGTCTTTCTTAATTATTGATAGTCTGGTTTTAAAATGTTTCCATAATGTGTGCGTTTTGCCTTGTGTTCTGTAGGAATGTGCTTGGTTGTGCTATTCTGTAAGTCTGCAGATGTATGCTACAGAAAACCCGTTCCTGGTAACTGTGCAGCAGTCTTCCTGTATCTGAATCCTGCCAGAGCTTGGTTCTGATGCCATGATTTGTGCCCCTGTTAAATCATTTGGTTCATGCTTTCATGCTTTTATGTGTCTTCTGCAGAGTTCTTGCAGCCCCCAGCTCTCTTTCCCAGCCTAAGCCTTTCCATGGGCCCAAGAACATGTCACTAGCAGCTTCCACTATTTCATCTGCTATCTCATCTCAGTCTAGGTATATCTGTAAAGCTCTGTTCTTTTAACCTAATTTGTTTTGATTTTGTATTATGCTCTCTGACATGAGGTTTTCAGTTTCTGAAGGGATTGAACTGGGAGAGAAAAAGCACAATGTGTTTAAAAGAACAGCCCCTTCCTTATCTTCTGCAAGACAACCCAGCTAGGAAACAGCTACGTTTTAGATGTAGGATATGTGACCACAAGGTCCTCTTGGAACAGAGGTGTTTCACTTGGTTGGTTTGTGCTGCCTTTGCCATCCTGAAATGAAAGTATTTGTCTAGAAACACTGGAGGAGAATGATGGACCCTTTTTTTTTCTTGGTGAAAACACAGGATCACAGGAATCTTTTATCACTAGAAAGAGAGAATGCTGCTGTACTGCCTCATTTTCAAGCCTTTTCACTGCTTTCATAGCACTTTGACATAGAAAAGCAGGTGATTTTAAGATTCATTTGAACACAATTTGAACAGTTCTTAAGATATAATAAAAAACTAAATCAGCAATACATTTGAGGTTGTAATTATCCATGTGTGTCTTATCTTTATATTAAAAAATAGCTAGGAATCATCCAAAGGTGATGTTTGAAATTGACAAAGGGCACAAGTTTGAAGGCTTGGGTATAATGAAGGCAAGAAGTAGAATGGTCTTTCTCAAGAGAATCACAGAACAGTTAAATGCTTGGCACCAGAAGTATTTAATAGCAGTTTGGTTGGCTTCACATCACTGAAACCAATGCAAAAATGAAATAGCTACCAAACAAAACATCAGAAGAGTTTTCAGTTTTAGGGTGTGAACATGCCTGTTTCCAGCCATGGGACTTACATAGGGGAAGTAATCCCAGTATGGAATTGATAAAACATAAGAAATAAAACTGACTGCTGATGAGTGGAGTACACCAATTGTAACTTTAGTTTCAAGAATCCCCTTCTACTCAGGTAAGGTTCCTTGCTTTCCAAGCAATAATAACTGTGCATATTTGAGTTTGATTAAACACTGGCATGCAAAACCTATTATTTCTCCTGAGCTACAGAAAATACTTGATTTTAGGGATTCTTTCAGCTGAAGATTGAAATCAGTCAGAAGATGAAATTAAATGGAAGCTTTGGTGACTGCTCTGTCCAGACAGAGCACATCTGTTCATGTTTCACCAGTCTATGTCTTAGAACCCATCTAAATCTTTCCTAAGAGCTTGTTTTCATTCTGGCCTTGGAAATCATGGAATCATAGAATGGATTGGGCTGGGAGGGATCTTAAAGATTATCTAGTTCCATGGGCAGGGACAAGTTAAGCAATAATTATGCATAATTTACATATAAACTGCTAATAAATTAGTATGAAGATAACCAGTACTTGTTGACACTACTTGCATGTCTTTCTTAGAGCTAATGTAGTACTGCTTTTTTATTGAGCTTTCTTCCATTTCCCTTAAATTTTATATGCATTTAATGGGAGAAGGGAACCAGTGTGAGGCCTTGAAACCATATTAATTCATTTGTAGTTATGTACCAACATGGACTAATCAGTGTGAAATAAAATTTTAAAGAGGATGAAAAGATGACATTAAGATATTGAGGCATTTGAATTGAAAGTAAACTAGTGAATTAGATTGTCATGGACCATTGTTGCTTTTCCTGCCCCTTTGAAAGGAAGTGACTTGTCTGGGGAGGCTGGGTCTCCATTCTTGAAGTTTTCAAGACATCACTGGCTAAAACATGGAACATGCTGGTCTGACCTCAGAGCTGGCCTTGCTTTCAGCAGGTTAGATCAGATTCTTCCTGAGGCCTCTTCCAACCTCAAAGAGTCTGTGCATCTATGAAAAACATCTGTCCATTTCCAAAAAAATGCTCTAATCAGACTCCTAAAACCTCTTGCTGGCACCTGGCCATATATAAAAGATCTACAGCATATCAACTTTATACACTGCTGCTTTGTCAGTGGATGACACAAGTGTGTTCTGTCATCTGCTTCCCTGTTACCAACAGGCAAATGTTACTGTCTTGGCTTCAGCAAGTCTTGGCACATAAGGGCAAATCAAAGACTCGTAGGACCTGTGAAAATTTGGTTCCTTGATAATCAAGTACAAGAAGTGAACTCTGGTTGCTTGGTTGGTTGGTTTTGGATGGCTGTCTTGCAGCTGGAATAGGTTCATTATCTTGGTGCACTTCTTCCATGTATGTTTTAAAAAGTATTGTATATTATAGCTAGTGTATTCAAATGTGAGGGACTAAAAAAGGCTTCTAAATTGATTTATAATTCAAATTTTTGAGCATCTGGTAGTTTTCATTTAGAAATCAAGTAATGCTTTAGCATGCCAAAATAAAGACTTAAAAATACAGTTTTAGCTTGACATATACCAGAAGAATATTGAGCATTTAATATAATTTTATTTTAAAAAAAATAATTACACCACTGTTTTACAGGATGGGGATGTCCTCAGGTACATGAGGCTGAGATTTTATCACCATTATTCCAGTGTTTGATGGTTTTTTCCCTTTTAGATTCTTTAAAACATCTGCCAAGAAAGGGCAGGAGGTTTTTTTGATCAATATCCTCAATTATTTAAACATGATTTTAAACTTTAGTAGATCCTGTTCTATAGTGACTTAGCTTTTGTGAGCATATGCATAACACTTAACATGAGTGAAATCTTTATAATGTTCCTGAAGAGGAGTGTTTGAAGTAAATCACTAATCTTTAACAGACTGTGTTACTCTTTTACATCTGCAGTGAAATCTGACTTACTGTTATATGTTCCACTTACAATCTTACTCAAAAGAAGCAAGCACAGCAGGAGAGTTTTGAATAAGCTTGAAGCTCTTCAGGGATGGGTTATTCCATCCAGAGGGTTAAAGCAGGGTGCCCCATACAACAGCACTCTGGGAATGCAAAACCAGGAGAAACAATGGAAAGAGTTACAATTATGGTTCTAAAAGTCAAGTGTAGCTTCTGATCCAGAGATTTTAATCCAAGCACTGTGTCCATGGTAAAGGGAAGAACAAATCTTCTCCAGAAGTTAGGAAAATAACTGGCATAAGGCAGACTCCTGGTGGTTCTGGGAAATGTGGGCTGTGCCCCTGTGGGGTGGGATTGTTGCTCTGTAGCCCTGCAGGAGCTCTCTTCATTCTGAATCTTCTTGTTTCTCAGATCATACATTGTGCAGGCTTTCAAGTACTTCCTGTATTTGCATAAATGACTCATTTATGTTCTGAAATTGCACTGCTTCCCCAAGGAAAAAAAATCTACCTGTTTACCTAAAACTGTAGCAATGGAAAGGTCCTGCAAGACAAAAGTTGAACATGGTGGGTAGATGTTTCTGCTTCCACTATGCCAGCCTGTCCTTTCCATGGGGTTGTCCAAGCTGCCTCACTGGCTGGGGCACTTCCCTGATCTTTGGCCTTTGGTTCACTCAAGATTTGCTTTTCAGATTTGATGCAATGTAAACATGACGCTGAGAAAAATCCCTTGTATTTTTTCTGCTCATAAAAATAATTGGAGTTCCACAATCAAATAGCAAGATCAGATAAGAGTGACTTATGGAGCTCTCAGTTCATTGACATGTTATCACTCGTCAGGTGTCACTGTGATTCCCAGCTTAAATAAGAAAATAAAATGTAATGTGATACTCATATAATTATAAATATGCACATGTTGTTTACTTCAGCATTTAAGAGCCCTTCTTACTCATAGGAAATTCATGGTAGGGCAAGATATCCCAATCTTTTGTGTACATTTTTTCAAATACCACTTTTGTCTCATTTTAGTTTCAACCGGCATTCTTCCACCTCCATCAGCTACCAGTCAAAGCAGAGGTATCAAACTGTTTTGTGCAGCTATTCTACCTTAAAAGCACTTAACAAACCAGTTTATTGCTACTAGTAGGCATCTAGTGAAGCGTTAACATAAAAATGATCTGCTTAGAAATATTTACTCTTTCTTTTTCTGACAACTAATAGTTTTCAGAGCCAGTACTTAATTTGCTGCCTGTCACATGCCATTGACTGCTACAGATAAATTCAATGAGGTTGCTTTCACTGCTTTTTGAGATGCCAGTGCTTCTTGATTCATTAAAGCATCTTTGGTGCTTACATCTTTTTATTCTTTCTTAATTTCCTTCTTTCTTGTTTCTTTTTTTCTTTTGGTTCTTTTAATCACATGCCATTTCCTTTTTTTCAGCAGAAATTTTGATAAATCTTTTCTTTCACTAAACCCTTAATGATGTAGTATAACACTTTATTTCTCTTTGATAAGCTTTCTTATCTTTCTTATGTATTTAAGATGCATCATACACATGTAAAAAGGTTAAAAGGATTCTGTACTACTTTTAATTTTGCTTTGATTTTGGTACTATAACGGGGGGGGGGGGGTGTTGTTTTGGGGTTTTTTTCAGCTTCATTACTCTGAACATAAAGAAATATGTGGTATGGTTTTATTATGCTATTATATTTGGGAAACACTTGAATTTTGAATAACCATTTTTCTTCATGACAGTTTAAGTATTACTAATCTGGTTCAGAACATCTTTATTTCTTTTGTGCATTAAGAGAAATTCAAATGAGTCTTTCTAACCATTGAATCTGTGCACCTGGGAGTAGACTTTCCTGACTGGATGACATTTTCAGATTCAGGCTGTGCAACAACACATCATTTTAAAATCTTTTAACCCACATTTTAAATACTGGGCACTGGGTCGTGTAGTTTACCCTGAGTAGCAGATTTTAAAACAAAGACAAGTCTTTAGCTGGTATGTTTAGCTCATGGCATTTTGAAAGCTGTGGGTGAAGCCAGAGTGCCCACAGTGTCCCTGTGCTATGGCAGCAGCAGTGGCCTCTGTCCAGTGATCCTGAGCACAGTGCCTTCTGAGGCACCTCACAGGAGGTCTCATCAGGAAATAGATGGTAAGAATGGAACCCAGAAAGTTTGGCAGTGCTTAGAACAGCTTTGGCAATTACAAAAGCACAGCAGGTTCACAACAGAATTTACAGTGAATACAAACCCAGTAAAATAGTTTATCTTGTAGAGTTGTGTTCACTCACGGTACAATGGACCCAAATGCAGGCCTAAGCCCTAGACTAGGTACAGAAATAATTAGCTACAGCCATTGTAGCAATAGCTAAGTTTCTAGGTCTTACTGCATAGACAAAATTAGTCTGAGGCAGCAATGCTATGCAGACTAAATCTATAGTAGAAACACTGTCAGAGCAGCAAAAAACTGCATTGAGGACAGGTTTATTTTGTTCAAAATTAAAAATTGAAACTTTCCATTCCTCAGAATGTTTCTTACCTGTACTGGATGAAATCTGCTGGGTTTGCCATGTGAGATTATAACATGTTTTCTCCAGATGGCATTTGTTTCCACTGTTGAAGAAAGTAAAGTCAAGATGGACCAATACTCTGGGAAAGATGGATGCTTCTTTTCATATGATGACAAATCTTTTCCTATAGACAAACCTGTTGTATTTAACATATTTCATAAGTCCTGTACTTCTCTGTTGTTTTCTTGTGGGCAGCAGCTCTTCAGCAGCACAAACTCAGGACCTTCCTCAGTCAGGGCTCCTCCAAGGCTCTCCCTGACTGGCCAGCCCACTCCCCTTTTATCCCAGTTACCTTGACTGGCCACAGCTGCAGCCCAATGAAGGGCATCACAGCTGCAGCCCATCAAGGATAACTAGGACCAGCCAGGGTAGATATTCAAATATAGTACAGGTATATAATACATATATTTAAGGCCTCCTATACAAACCCACTTTGGAAATAACTCATTAGCTGTCAGCACAAATAGATAGGGATCTACTTCATAGGGGGAGTGACACTGAAGGGAAAAAACAAGCAAAACTGTTTTCAGGGTGAAGAAGGATGTTCTGCAGTTTATTCTAGAACTGCAAGAAAGTGCATCATAATATTGCATATAGTATTTTTTTTCTGAAGGATGAATCTGAACAATAGGAAAATTTATGGAAATTTTTCAGTCTAAATACAGAAAAAGGGTTTTTTTCAGAAAAATTTTTAAAGATTACTTCAATATATTTGAAAAGACTGTAACAGTATATAAATACTAATTAGCATTTGTAATATCAGTAATTATGCTGAGCAAGTACATTTTTAAGTCCACATGTAACTCATTGATTTATCTTAGACAAGACCAGGCCTTTTTGTTTGCAGAGGAACAGAAAACACAAACTTTGTATGCAGCTTTGTGAAGTCTGATCCTTTGTTACTGAGAGTTTAATATTTATCATATTCCCTCAGCAAGCTATTTTCTGTGATGACAACAACAGCAAACCTGCCTTTACTTTAAAATCCTTATTTGACTAATTTTTCTTTCCAAAGAATTGTCCAAGCCTTCCTTAGCAATGACAAAGACTGATGAATCTCCCAGCATTCTCTCTTGGAGTGCTCTGGATGCTGCCAGATCTGTTACTTCATGATCAGTAACTTTTGCTGTTTATAAATTTGTTCACACCTCCATTTTGCTTTTAGAAACACAACCCAGTCATATACACCAATGCCAATTTCTGGAGGCTACAGTGAAAGTCCTGCTCCTTCTGCTGCTTCAAAAATGAGAGTTGTTACTACTGCCAGCATAAAGCCCTCTGTCTACCAGCCAGGTAAGGAGCCCTCAAAGTTCTGAAAAGATTCAGAAAAAAATGCTCACACATTTCTTTTGAAAAAGAAAATGTGGAAAGAACACATTTTGTGCAGAGACATACAAGAAAGTATTTATACATGTGGGTCTAAATGTTGCTAGTTTTGCCTCAGATTATCTGAAGATTGAGGATTATGTTGTATTTGTATTCCATCAGAGTTGAAATGTGAAACAAACAGAGGGTAAAATAAAAGCAAGGGAAAATTCTACTAAAAAATGTGTAGCCTGATTTTTCAGAAGAAATAAATTTGAAAAATAACACAGTGCATCCAATTAAGAGCCAAGTGACACTACAGAATAGAGAAAATGGCTAAAAAAAAGAATGCACAATTCAGGAAGGTGGTAGAATAAGTGGAGTTTGCTTGAGTAGGTTATATTTGCAAAATAGGTGAGACCATATATTGAATTTCTCAAACTTAGGCTTATATTTGAAATAAAGAATGAAGTATTTAAGCATCTCATAATGCTATTCTGTTTTCCCAGAGACAGTAACTTTAGGAATATATTTGGTTATTCATTCATTGGGAAAACATGCTCCTTGATATTATCTAAATTCCCTTGGTATTAATGTGTTACAAATGGACTGAGCTTCTAAAACCATTGATGACCCAAATGTGAACCTTCAAACTGAATGAATTAAATGAGACATCAGTATAAGTCTAAAGGCAGTTCTGTTTCAAATTAAGGTTTTTCTGATCTTAGTGAGAGAATTAAAAAGTTGATTTATATCTTTACAGTCAAATAAACATGAAAAGGCCAACAATTCTAACAGTCTTAAGCTCTGTCTTCTGTAATGTTCTATTTCTGGATCTACTGAAATTAAACAAATGTAGGAATTTTAGTTAGACATAAAGCAGACAGACAAATCAATTAATCTTTATATTTGAGACATAAAGGTAGAAAAAGTCAAGTCAGAGCTCTCATGAGCTATTTAAGGGTTTCAAAGTAAATAAACCTTCAGCTCCTCCTCACTTGCTTTTGGTTAAGTTCACCAGTGTATATCATGTTCTCACTCAAGGCAAATGCCATTGGTTTTGACTTGAAAAGATGACAACAGCAGATGTATTTCTATCATGCAGAAGAGAGCAAACTCTGCAAAGTCAAAATATCTCCTAAATACACTGACTGATGTTGAGCCCTGTGCTCATTTGGGGAAGTATCAACTCCAGTTCAATGTACAAACCTGCCACAGAAATATATCTGCAGCTATTTCCAATTATTGGCTGGATCTGGTAAAGTCAAAGCTGGCTGTTGAATTCTACTTGGAATAAGAGGAAAGGCTTTTGTTTTCTCCTGGGTTGGGCATCTTCTTTTCACTTCCTTACATTGCTGATGTTCCTTTGCAATTCTTTATGTTGCTGCTTTTGAGCCTCATTGCCTCTCAATAAAGGCTTAAATAGTTGGCAGAGAAAGAAAAAGTCCTCCTGTACTGTTTAGGAGTTTGAAATATCCGATAAGGGATTCTAAAATGCCTTCATAGTTGAATCCTGAAGTGACTGTGGTACAAGAGAGGTTCCAGGCAGAGATTTCAGGGAAGATGTTTGGTTCTTGTGTTGGTACTTTATAAGTGTTACATATTTGATGTAGTAGCACTTCAGAGTGGTTTTGGAGCATGAGCTGATCTCAGAGACAGTTGCAGAGCAAATGGGAAATTGCCACTTGGGAAGAAATGGAGGAAATAGCATTTCCTGTTACAGATGGGAAAATCAATAGGACTTAGAAACAAAGCACCAAGACAGTTAGAAAACTTCCTCAGCCAACTTCGTCAATGACTGGCTTCCCTTGCAAATGTGGGGCAGCAACTTCCAGATTAAAACACCAACCAACAGGCTCATATATTCAATTCAGAGACTCCTGATCAGTCACTGTGAGGATTTACAAGGCTATTTTAATGTTCGATTGAAAATAAAACCCAAACAAACCAAAACAAGTCTCAAAATGAAACTGCATTGTTGAGTATCTGGCTCAGATGGGATTTATCAGGCAGTCTGCACTTTCCCTAACCTAATTCAGGAAATTTTCTGCTGACAAAGATGTTTTGTTTTTTCCAGTAGAGAAAGCTGAGAACTCTGAAATCTTTTCCCTAAATTTCCTAACGCGTGTTTTAAAGGCTTCTCTTCTGAGCAAGGCCCACTAGATGGCAGAACATACCTGGATATTCCTTTCCTGTAGGCATTCCCAGACCAGCACAGCCTTTCATGTGTCCCAAACACCTCCAGCTCACTTCTGTACCACGAAGTAACACAATGCCTAAATGTAAGAAAGCAGATTTTTCCTTTTAAATCCCTACGTCCAACTGGGCCTGCTTGTGTATGCAAAATCGATCAAGTGTAAAGGCCTGATCTGCTCTTTGAGGAATTGGTAGAGAGATTCCCACAGTTCTTAATGAACTTTATATTGAATCCTAAGCACCTTCAATACTAAAACAGCAGCTTCCACACCATTATTTCATTTTTAGTTCCCATAAATAAGAATAGTGTCTCCTTATAAAACATCATCTGCTCTGTTTGTCATCTACTCTGTACTGCAACAGTATATGGGAAAACTTTGGGATTCAAGAATGTGGCCACTAAGTGTAGAACAAACCATATCAGTTGTGGTTATTAATTTATTTTGTTACTGATAATAATAAAGAGTAACACTTATGTCATCTAGTAACAAAGGAGAAAAAAAAGAAAAAAATGTTCTCACAGTGCAAGTCTGTGCGACCAGAGCATTTGAGACTCTATAAATCTTTGCTTTACTACATGAGTCGTGGTAATGTGCCTTTGTCTGGAGAGAAAATAGCCACAGGCCATAAATGAAGAGCTGAGGGGGAGAATTCCAGCTTCCCCAGAAGCAAGGAATTGGCTTGTTCCTACTCCTGTTAAGAGAGACCTCTTCTGCCATTCTCTCAGGACAACAATAATGCCATTCATTCTTTCCTATTCTAAGAGAACATGAGGGCTGAGAGAAACGAGGTGACTGAGGCTAAGTTGCTGAATTATTTGAAGTATTCATTTTTTAACCCTTAATGTTCAACTCACAGAATACTGGTATTTTGAGAATATATCCTCTGATATACTGAATCTTAGTACTTTTTTAGCAGCAAACACCCCCTTTTTTCTCCTGATTAGCGTTATAAGACTTGTTGAAATACATAAACGTTCAAAGTAAATATGTATGACAGTAGCTACTAAGACAAAAGAATTGTTCATATAAGCTTAGGCA
Organism: Emberiza elegans; assembly: GCA_024865655.1. NCBI lineage: Eukaryota > Metazoa > Chordata > Aves > Passeriformes > Fringillidae > Emberiza > Emberiza elegans. Next base: position 27,165,571 of record JALJVW010000241.1, on the reverse strand, counting down.
TGTACTTCTAAGAAAATAAGGTAATTCCCTTAGCAATAACAATTGCTAAAATCTCAGTGAAATCTTTCTAATATGTTGCAGTGATACTATTTTGAAGTAATAGTAATTGCAGCTTGTAGCTTGTTCACAGGAGGAAAATGTATTGTAATAAATCAGGCCTGTAAAATTAAATTTTAACAGCTGAAAAGAGAACTCAGAGCAGATGCAAACATCCAGCAATTGTCATTTTGTAGTAATTGCTCTGGTACTTTATTTTAGTAGCTGGAAAAAAATCCTATTTTCTTGTTTTATTTTACTTCTCTTTTTTCTGTTTCTTTATTTTACTGCAGCAAATAGAAAAGAAAGAGTGAAAAAAGTAGAAGGTAGAGAGAATGTAATGATGTGAGCTGAAGTCACCTTGTTTAATTAGCCTCATATGTGGGAGCCTTATGAACTCATCAATTAGAGATTAAATATTAACTTCTAATTTTGCCTATCTTAATACCATAATACATAAATATCAAGAGCCTCAGGATCTAAAGAGATTGCATATAAACTCTGTTCTGAAATCTTTAAATACTGTTTACCATTTCCAAGTTTAAAAAAAAAAAAAGCCTCAAGCTAAGGTGGGATACAGTTTTATGAAGCAGAAACATTGCTGATGCTGTACCATAAGAAATTTTTATCAAGAAAATGCACTAGATTCAACTCTGACCTCAATAAAAAGATCCCAAGGGTGATCACCGTGTGTTGATATATATGCAATTTAAGCACTTGCAAATTGCCAATAATCAGTGTAAGTTATTATGTGGCAGGGTGTGGGCTGAAGAAGCAGTGTTAAGTTGAACACAAACTTCTCACCACTTAATTATTCAGAAAGATCCACGTTACTTTCAGAACCCTCTTGGCTGAAATACCTTTTCTACCTGCAAGCCCCTTAAACCTGTACATCTTGTATTTGGTTGTCATTTTCTTGGTGCTGGGATCTACTGTGTGGAATGTTTGCCCAGACTGCTGGAGAACTGGCTTCTGTTCCCAAGCCTGTGCTCTCTCATTTGGGCAAAACACTTCGGCTCTCCAAGCTTCTTTTCAATCATTTGCTTTGTTTTCCTTGCAAAGGGAAACTGCTTTTAGTGCTCCTGTACTTGGCAAAGTGAGGCTGTTTCTTGGGCAGTAACTTCTGTTCTACATAATGCAAGATCTGGCATTTTGAAAGGAGCAGGATAATGGGAAAACTTGTCAGTATGTGCAGGCCCTGGCTCCTGCTTATTTTAATGTGATAAAACTCCACCCAAGATTAGAGCCTGGTGCACACAAACACAGAGACAGACTGCACTGAGGGTTTTATGTGCTAGTCAAAGGGTGGAAGAGAGAAAGGATATTACTCTGCTTTACACACAGGAACTGAGGTGCAGACACTCTTTGCTTTGCTCAAAGTTATACAGGAAGTTTGTGGCAGAGCCAAGAACTGAACTGAGATCAGTCATAACCACAAGTCTGGCCTTCCTCTAAGTGCTGTTGGCTTTATCTTGCTGGTCATGTGAGCTGAATTGGCTCCCTCAGTATTGCTTTCAGTGCTCTCTGTTTTCTCTGTGGGAGCTTGTTTTTCTTCAAAAACCTGGGAATAAACCTCCAAATGATAGATAACAGTGACATCTGTAGAACATGTTGTATTTTAATTAATATAATGAGATCCAAAGTTTAGCATAACTTACTGAAATTCTGGGGAATTCTATCTAAAACTTTACTATATTATCTGGCTTTTATATTTTAACCTGTCTTAAACAGAGTGTATGGCAGTCTTTGACATTATCACACAATTGTCATATCCATTCCTTCAAGAAAATGAAGAGATGATCTTGACAATGCTTTCCATAAAATCTGTAAAAGCCAGTAGGCAATGATTTCTGAAACGCATGTGTATGAGAAGTCAGTGATTGTGCTGATACCTTTGGCTTCAGCCCAGAGCAACAATGGGACAGGCCATAATTAACTATCACCTAAATCTTTTTTTCTGTCTATGTCGGGGAGTGCCCTTTGGTAAGTGTTGCTGTATTGACAGTAGAAGAAAAAGACTTTAAAATCTTTCTTGGTTTCTTTTGGAATACTTCAAACAGCACCAGCACCAGCTCATTCCTACACCCCTGCCAACACGGAGCCTGCGAGTCGCCCTCCCTGGGTAACAGATGACTCCTTTTCCCAGAAATTTGCACCTGGAAAATCCACCACCACCGTCACAAAGCACATCCTACCAAGGGGTGCTCCGGTGCTGTCTCCTACCACAATTCCTGCTTACCCGTCTCCAGTTTCAACTTCTTCCCAGCCCCCTGCCTTAGCCCGGGGAACAGTTCAGAGGGCGGAGCGTTTTCCAGCCAGCAGCCGAACTCCTCTCTGCGGGCACTGTAACAGCATCATTCGGTAAGGTCACGGGCCTTTGAAGAGGGATGAAGCAGAAAAAAAATATCAGAGACACTGGTTATTGTACATTAATATACAGTTCCAGAGCCTAAGACTCTGCTAAATTACCCAGCAGGGATGTCTGTTGTCTGCTTCATTAATTTAACATTTCCAGAGCTCATTTTGTTGTTGTGTGGTTCACTTTTTATCACTGCAGCGTTATACATGCTAATTGTTTGGCTCTTGGGTGCTGCAGCAAATCCCTGCTTGATTTTAAACAGGTTTCTGGTCCTAAGGTAACCCTTTGAAGGAGGTTTGTGCAACTTCATTGGGAGAGTTAGGGGGCTGGGAGCAGAGGGGGGATTGTGGAGAGAAATGGAACAAGGCATCATTTTGGAACAGCAGCCAAATGTAATTGTTGCTTTTGTGTCTGGAGAAAGATAATGCCTACACTCTATTACCAGTGATTCATAGCATGCCTCTCCCTTCTCTCCCAATTCATTCTGCTGGACCAGTGCCTACTGTTAGCCTGTGCACTAATATCCAACTTTAAGTAATCCATGTTTAATGACAGTCTTCCCCACTAAAAGAAGCTAGTTTGGTGATGTAGAACTGCTGATTATTGCCCTTCATATATTCTGGAATGGAAATATTCCAGTAATAATCATTATATCTAACTACAATCACCAGAGTCAATCACCAAAATGAATGTAATGTGTCTTCCACATAACAAAACAGCAAGTTGTCACCTGATAGTCTGACATTTCTAGAACATGCTGCACACAGAGCTGTCAGACAGAAAGAAGGTAGGAGACTTTAGGAGTTGTTGTGAGGTGTGGGTTTGTAAAGATGGAGATTTGCCTGTTATTTCATGCTTTCAAATAGTAGCATTGTCTTCTATTGCCTTTGGCCTTTTCCTCTTGTTTTTGCATCTGCTTACAAAGACCACTTACTGCTATGCAGATATGAAAACAATTGATTTTTCCAAGTTGTCTATAAATGCAGTGTATGAGATCAAACAATAATGAAATGTTTTAACCAGTGTGTTTTGAGTAGACCACTTCTATCCAAGTTATTTTAATATGCACCTCAGGGTTCAAGTAGCTTCTTACATGTGTACATGGTGTCTGAGAAAGTGGGTTGCAATCAGGGTCATTCAACTTTTTTTCACAATACAAGTAAGATTAAACAAGATTACAAATAAGTTATGATTGTTTCCAGAGGTCCTTTCCTGGTAGCCATGGGTCGCTCTTGGCACCCAGAAGAATTCAATTGTGCTTACTGCAAGACATCCTTGGCTGATATGTGCTTTGTGGAGGAGCAGAACAGTGTGTATTGTGAGCGCTGCTATGAACAGTTCTTTGCACCAACCTGTGCCAGATGCCACACCAAAATTATGGGGGTAAGAGAACAACAGTGACCCTTTCTGCAACTGCCCAGATCCCTGAAATAGTGAAGTAGTTTAGATTGTAAGCAGTGAATGCAGATGTTTTATTATTTCATCCTTTTAAGACTTATTCCCCAGCTTGTTGAATATTTCAGAATGAGAAATATATTATTTTATAATATTTTTCCATCAGAAGTCTTGTATATTTCTTACCTTATTGAGCTTATAGAATATGTAATCCAGGTACCATCTCACTGAATGTAAAATAATACTTTCTGGATAGTTTTTTGCTATTTGATACACGCTATGTTACTTTTATCTCTCTCTTGTTTATAGTAAGAGACTTGAACTGGGTTTTTGTCTCTTACACAGGATTTAGTCAAAATTTCAGTAGAGAAATCAGTCATGTTGGGAAGAGGCCCATTGCTCTTGTTGCACCTCACTGTTAGTTGGCAGCACAGCTGTTGATGAATTCTGCTGGTTTCTTATAGTAAGAAATACAGAATAATTACAAAGATCTGAATTCCACAAAGCCAAAAATACATGCCACTTTTGTCTTAAAGGACTAATGTACAAGTAAATGTATAATTTAATTTGCTCTCCACATACCTCAGATGGTGGTGTGGTTGGAATGCCATCAATAATCGTAAGCAGTGTATTTATGCATGCAGTTGTAGTGAATGTATGACTCAAATGAAGAAGCAAGGAGTCCCCCTCTGTTTTTTCACTGCTTAGCTGTCACCTTTTGACATCTGTCTAAATGTTGGCATTACAGATGCTCTTCTCTGCAGCTCCCAATTAGGGGTGGCAGCATCAGACATCGATGGTGAAGCTCTGGCTCCAACCAAGTCTTGTTTGCTACTGCAGCAGAAGGAGTAATTTATAGCAGAGTGCTGACTTAACCTACCTAATGAATGCTGGCACAAATCAGTTTCCCATTATGGATTTTCATCAGGAAAATAGCAAAGATGCCAGCTGACTCTATTCATATTAATAAGATTTCTCAAGCTATTTTTGCTTCTTACCTCACTGAGGTTCATAAATGGATCCAAACCTATTTATCAGCAATAGTTGTTTTGCAAACAGTAACAGAAGTTAATGACTCTCAAATGGTGATTCTCTAATGAGATATATGGCAAATCTAAATTAGACTATTTTGTCTATTCACTGGATTGAAAGCATGGAAGAGGACTTCAGTCCATTTTCTCATAATCAGTGAACATTAAAAACAATCTTTAGAAGAGAATCAGAGTCTATGTGTATAATTGGAAGCAACATAAAATAGGATCTAGATTCTCAGCTGGTATAAATCAGTGCTGTTTCACTGAAGTTAACCAAGTTAATTCACAGCAGTTATGCAGCTGGCCCTTTGAAATCTGGGCTGTTGGGCAGAGATGCATTGTCCAACATCATCCTGGCTACACGTAAGATTGACAAATTAGCAGGTTACTGTGCATCAGAACCCAGTACAGCAGCTTTTGGACTTGGAAGACTTCTGTATGACATAAGAATGAAGCAGTAATAGAGATTTCTCCATGCTGGACAGAAGTAAGAAGCTGATAAAACCTAGATGTACTCAGTTGAGGAGAACATCAGTTGCACAGAACTGGGGTTTTTTGTGATAAACACGTGGCTTAGGAACAGACATGCAGACTCGTTTTTACTAATCATATAAGTTAAAAGAACCTTTCCTATTTTTTTTTTTTTTTTAGATTTTTACATTAGTTTGTGAATTGTTCTTGTAAGAAGCGTAAAGAAATTACTACAGAATCTGGATTATTTTGAAACAACAGACTTACACCACTTGGTCTTGGAAAATTACTCTTTGAAATTTATTTAACACATCATACTCTTGCATTGAAGAGTTCATACTGGTCATGTCAAAACAAAGGAGAAAATAATCAGAATCTTTGTGCAGAATCCCTCCTGCAACAGGGACTGGGCATGTTGATACAAACTGCTGGCTGAACCATGTTGTTTCACTTTGGCAAATACATTGTTCTAGAAAGCTTGCAGTCCTATTTCCTCTTTCTTTCCAAAAGGAGCCCAATTTCTGTCATAATTCTTTCTTTTGAGGAGGGGAACTGGCTGATACAGAAAGGAAGAATTTAGAGCATCTCTGCCTTGTGTTTGTTCTCCAGGAGGAAGTTGCAGGGCTGGCTATTCTGCTGGAGATTTTTGTTTGTTTGTTTGTTTTACAGGAAGTGATGCATGCCCTAAGACAGACTTGGCACACAACTTGCTTTGTCTGTGCTGCTTGTAAGAAGCCATTTGGGAATAGCCTTGTTCCACATGGAGGATGGAGAGCCTTACTGTGAGAAAGGTATGGCAGTCTGGACAGTTCTGCACAGTAATTGTGTGCTTCATGTTCATGGAAGCAATGTAAGAATAAAGCAGCTGGGGAACAGAATAATATCAGTATAATAATATCCAGCATGGATTTTGTTTCCACTCTCCACATATACAAGTGTTTGTGTCTGTATTTTTCTCCAGTTTATATGAGAGAATGGCAGAGCACTTTTTTTTTTTGAGGTCTTTGCCTCAATGTCCACAATGCCTTCCCTCACCTCTCTCCCTTATGTGTATTATCATACTTTGCACTTCCTTCCCTGCACATTTTCCCCTGTTCCACTCCCCTCCTTGGTAGATTCTGCTCACCAGAAATGAAAAATTAGTCTTCTAGGGCTGCCCACAATCCTGAGTTGCTGGAGCTGTGACCTCTGATGCTGTTGCCTCACCCTAGAATTGTTCAACCAACACTTATGAAGAGATAGATCTGCACAGATGTGCAGCACATGGTAGTGCAGATTTTGCTCCCTGGCTGCTGCAACAAACAAACTGCTTCTTGCCAGCTAAGAAAGGGAAAGGCCATGTTTTCCCAAAATGGTACTTGCCGTGCAAATAAGTTGCCTGACATAGTCAGGAAGGAGGTTAAGGTCTAAGTGGTATATTCCCTCTGTAGGTCCTGGCCTACTTCTTTCTGGAGATTCCTTTCTTATGGTTATGCGATTCAAATTTTACAAGTCAGAGTAGCTCTTAGTGAAGGAAAAAAACATATAGCATGACTGACTGGGTACCTACCCTTAGAAATTGGAGGTTTTGTCAGAACATCAAATAACTCTCATGGACTCCATGTACCTTCGGAATTTCCACTAATATTTTTCAATGTCAAACCTTTCCAAATCACACTTGATAAAGTAAAGATGTATTAATCAGCCAGTATGGGGTTTCCATAATGTTCTCTCTTTATGCAAAAAGAACATTAATACAGGCATGGAAATTTTTAACATTCCCTTCTCATTAGACTCTTGTACAACCATATTTGTTCTGTGAATAGATTCCATGTATATTAAAGCTAATTTGAAAGCATTATGAGCAACACAACTTCAAATTCCACAGATTTTGGTATGTCTTCTACATTTGTGATGATAAATGTCATACTAATGGGGGGTTCTGGACTGAGTTTGTATTTAAATAGTGAAAGAAAAGAAGCATATTTCAGTAGGAGTGTTTCAGTAAACGTAGTAGGAAACTGAGCAAAACCAACCAAAACACTCATTGTCTGGAAACAGTCTATTTCTTTTGGACTTAATATGATTATGTTAAGACTTTATTCTAAGTTTGCTTTTTGTTTTATTTTAGATTATATTGCTCTGTTCAGCACAAAATGTCATGGCTGTGATTATCCTGTTGAAGCTGGAGATAAATTCATTGAAGCTCTTGGACACACTTGGCATGACACCTGCTTCATTTGTGCTGTAGGTTCTACATCAAATACTATCTCATTCCTTTATACTCCTAAATTGTGTAGTAACATCAGAAAACCTGAAAGCAGTAATAACTAACATATGCTTAAGGATGCAGAGGGATGAAATTTCATTCTTTACTTCCATTTGAAGAAGGATGGGAATAATTTTCCATCTTCTCCATAACTTTTATTAGAATTATGGAATTTGACCATCATAAGTGAGTGTTTTCTAATAAAACATCCAGTTTTAGGTAGTACATACAGCAGTACAAACCACTATTGCTGTTATTCTTTCCAGTGTTTGCCAAAGAGAGATAGAGCGAGACTGAAAATAAATTAACACCATACTGAACAGTATAACCATAATCTTACTTACAAAGCAGTGAAGTTTGTATTTCCATGCTGAATGCTTGTTGAAACTTGCAAAAAGAAGTCTGTTTAGAGAGCATGAATAGGCATTAGCATAGAAGTTGGTCAAACTCATCAATCTGTGGTGTGCACATAGCTCTGGAGAGTGGCCATATTCCCACACTCTGCACACAAAGCAGAAAAATCCATATGATAAACAGTACTTTCATCTGGTTCTAATACCACTGAGCAGCTCTGCAACATGTTATTCCTAAAGTAATAATATCTAGAATCTCTAATTAGCTAAAAATAGTATGTTGGCCACACCAAACTGACAGCGACAATTTCTAATGTTTGTTTAAGTCTAAAGTTTAGGTAGACTAGTTGAAAGTATAGAAATGTTTATAAATATCTGAAGCTAAACTAGCTTTATAAAAAAGTGTTTTGTGAAAACTGAAGTCTTTTGGAAATTCTAACATAGGAAACACTAAGCAAGTTTCCTTCACAAGATAACAGCTCTTAATCACTTATAAATATTGATTACTTATAAAGACACTTTCTCTGAATATTTAATGTTATTTTTTGCTTGTTCATTTGCCTTAGCTGCCCCATTTTCTGTGGAAATGATAGTTTTATTATGTGTTGTTAGTATGCAATTCTCACAGTGGGGGCCTTTTTAAAGGCCTAACTTGATTTCTTTCAGTGGGTTAAATCAATAGCAAATCAATACATGACTCCTAAAGACTTCCAAAGAAATGCATGGGCAGAAGAGCAATACATTTGAAACTCATAGTCACATCATTCTCCCTTTTCTTTTTCCTTAATTATTCCTGATTGCATTTATTATCAATTCTAGGTATGCCATGTGAATTTGGAAGGTCAGCCATTCTACTCCAAGAAGGACAAGCCCCTGTGCAAGAAGCATGCCCATGCCATCAATGTTTAGAAGAAGAGTTGGTAGTCAGTAATGCTGGGGTAAAACAGATGACTAACTGGGCAATCATAAAGTTGATAACCATGGCTGGCACTTCTCTCGGTAAAAGCTAGACGTTGGTACTTCTCAAGTTTAACTTTATCCTCTTTCATAAATGCAGAACATGCTTTTTGTGAAGCTCATGCAAAAACCTATTGAATGAGCAGTCAAAACCATGAACTAGTCCATTATTATAGCAACAGTTGGGGGAAATATTGAAATTAACTAAAAACCTTATTATAAAAAGTACTGTGCAAATATAGTTTCAAGTTAACTACCCACAGCAGTTCTACTGCTTAGACCACACACTGGTGTTTAAAAACAACTGGAAAAATACTTTTGTATTAAGTCATTTTCTTTCACAGCAAGAATGAGTAAGTGCCATATGTACAGTCATCTGTAGAACCAAAGGCCGTAGCTTTCAAAGGGAAATAAATAAATTAGGGCTTCCTCTAGGAAAAGTGAGTGCTGTTCCATTATCTTGTGGTGCTACCTCATAGCATCAGATATTTTAGATTCTTTCCAAATAACTAGTCTGCCTTGAATCCATATGTAGCTGGGAAGCCTAGGTGACAATCCATAACAGTTTGAAAATAAAATGGTTGGGTCAGCCTTGCTAGTGCACTGGGCTTCTATGTGCACAGTAGATAATTCACTTTCAAATGGTAATGGAAAAGGACAACTGGCTTTCTCCAAATTGCTCTTACATTGAATGGAATAGAGCTGACTGGAAAGGCCAGCTTTTAATTCAAAACCAGTTTTCCTTTCCTCCTGTGGAAAAAAAATTAAGAGATTCAATCTTGCTTTGGTTTCTAATTCCCACTGATATCAGAGGGAGGTAGGAACCTACACCTGAACCTTCACACGAGTGAACACAGAAGAAACACATCCATCTAGCACAGCTAAACTGTGGGAGATGGCTTGCAAAAATTCCCTCCTCTATCCCACATAAATAGGAAAAAAGGCTTTTTTTCCTATAGGAAATGAATGTGTATCAAAAATCCATAAGGCAGCAGGCACATACTCCTTATTCCTTTCCTTATTTTAAATGCAGCACATCATTAATTGTAGCAGTATTTGCCATTGGAAAACAGTAGCTATGTTCCAACAATTAGGATAACCATACAGTCATCTTTTCTAATAACCATCTATCCTAATAGCTGGAGAACAACTTTCAAGTTGTTCAGACAGTTATTTATAAAACTCTTTTTTCAAATAAGCAATACTTGTAGTACTGATAATACTTTTGAATTTTTGAATATCAGTGACTTTAATATGGGAGACAGCAGTTCTGTCTGATGGAGTTAAGATGGAAAGTCTGATCACCATTCAAGCTTTATTAACTCATTTAAGTGAGAATTATGATGTGTGTGTTGACAGCTTGCAGTACTGACAGTTTTGAAGTAGTACTTCTGAGGCTGAGGATGCTTTCTGTGGGCCACGTGCTGGTGCCATCTGCACCTATTTTACCTTGTGTTCTGAGTAGCAAAAAATTGCATAATATTGTCTATCTTGTCCTTCCCATGGGTTATGCCCATTTCATTTGTGTGTCTTTTAAGGGATGGAAAGCTATCTAAAGCTTGGGGAGGAATAAATGAAATTTGGAGTTCTAAAATAAGAGTTAAGTTAGCTGCAGGCAGTCTGCATCTTGGACAAAAATGACAACCTGAACTGCCTGTGGCAGTTTTGACATGTATGACCTGTATTTATTCAGTAGGTATCTTAGTTTTCACTGATCTTAGCAGTGATCTGATCTGAGTTGCTACAGGGTCAGATTTTTGTATGCATGAATTATTCTAAAACACTAGTACATTATATGCAAAGCCTTTGTTTGTTTGTTTGTTTGTTTTGGATTTTTTTTTCTGTAAGCAAGCAAATTTTCTGTTTTCAGTTGGTGCTGGGCTGGTGTGAATATGGTCCCATAGATTACAAAATCCAAAGATCTGGCTCATAATATTCTCCAGAGGAATAAATTGTAATTATGGAAGTTAAATATTTTTTCCACTCCTATTTGACTTCATTAAATACATATTCACAACAGTGAGAAAATTCTACATTTCCTTTTCTTTTTCAGTGCCATTCAACAAAATGCTTTTTATTGTTATCTCTTATTTGAGAGAATTCGCATCAGCATACTCTATACTGAGACTGCATTGAAGATACTTTTTAGGCAGATTTGTGTCAGTGGTGGCCACTGACTGGGACTAATCTCTGACTGCAACATCAGAATAGGGAGTCAGGCTCCATGGGAAGGGCTTGTGATGGATGCCTCAGGAGAATTTCATGAGGTCTCTCTCCTCTGATCTGCATGTGTTTATTTGTGTGTGTCTCATTCACCTCCACCTTCCCCCTCAATGTCCCTGTAAGATTCCTCTTCGCTGGCCCCATGGAGGATAAATCATTTTAGGATCTGGCCGGAGATGTTGGGCTGCAGCTTAGGGAGAGCAGTGAGTGAAGAGCTGTTGGCAGGGGCGTGCCTGGGGCTGCAGCTGCTCACGGCCCCTGGCGGGACAGCCCCGAGGTACCGGGACACGGGGCTGCGGTGCGGGCAGGGGGGGACGCTGGGATCGCAGAGGGAGCACCCGAGGCTGCCAGCATGCAGGGGCTCTGCGGGCCTCTGGCTGAGTGGGAAAGATGGGGAGCCCTTCCTGAGGCTGGGCTTGGAGCAGGGAATAGCAGCTAAGGGCAGCTCCACCACGCTGCTTGTCAGAGTTGGGTGGGGCAGGGAGGCTGGGTGGGGGCAGCAGGATCACTGCAGTCAGGCAGAGGGCTTCAAGTAAGAAATTAGGGTACAAGTAGCTCCCATAGCCCAGAGAGATGGTTTGGATACGGACAGAGGGGTGAGCAAGGATCCAATCTGGTTCAGCTGAAGTCTGGACTGCAGGAGAGGGAATGCAGCGTATGTGAGCAGAGCTGAGCTGCCTTGCAGGGTGGCAGCAGTGAAAGTGCAGCAGCACAGACTTCAGTGGGAGCTGTACTGGCTTGAGAGAGTCCTGAAAAATTCCTTGGGCAGAGAACCAGCACTGTAGCACATGCCCTGACTCCAGCTGGTGTCTGAGCAAGTGAGATTAAAGCTAGTTTACATATGAGGTACAGCGATATCTCTGAGTGAAGAACAGAGATACCCTGAGGATTATCATGTAATAAAAATTTCCTGTTATGACTTGTGCTGCTTCATAATGTGGTCCAAAAATAGGGAATCCACGTACCTGCCCTTGATATCTATATTAAGATAAATTTTTTGCACATATCTGAACCAGAAATTTGTGAATAATAATGTAGCATTTTAACTTTCACAGGGGTAGAATACCACATAACTGCTGATACTCTTCTGCTACATCACTTTGTGATATGAAGAGGGAAAAATGCATATATATATATATATATAATATATATCTCTAAAGTTCAAAATACAGCCTTTGACTATCACAGAAAATAATGTTGTACAATAATATGCAAGATGAATAATGTGTACTTGATTATGTTTTATGTCTTGTAAGAGATGCCTGAGATGAGTCCTAAGTTCTTCTGAATATTTCTTTTCATTCTAATTAATGTGAGGTTTTACTCAATAAAACAAAGATACTGTACCTCTGAATGATCAATTAAAAATATCAGTCTATTGTCTAACTAAAAAGTGTTCAATAACTTTTCAGTCAGAAGATTCAAAAGCTTTTTTAATGTTTTTCTCTCTTTTGATGTTCTTTTTGCAGAACAGGGCAAATTAAATGTTTCCAAATGAAGCTACTTTTATTATCTAGACAAAAAACCACAGTCTTAGAACTTTCTTCATTGGTTTTCACTATATTGGAGCCACACATTATACAATTCTCAATTCTAAAACCAATTCAAAACAAGGAAAAATATTTTTCCATTGGTCCTTCAGTGGTCAGTACTTTGAGTGAAAAGTTTTGCTGAAGATTACTTGTATTTACATTTAATAATGTGAATGTCCACAGCACTGAACACATTCATTAGTGTCTAATGCTGGGCACACTAATGTTTTTTTGCAATACTCATCTCCTGGTAGTGCATATTAATTTGTTTAGTATTTATAAACATCAGAATTTGAAACTGAGTGATTTATTGCCTGCAGTGATCATCTATTAGAAGTCTAGGTTTTATAAGATTTTGACATGTTGACTTGATGCCACAAGTGCCCTTGCTTTTAGATAAGATATTTTTTCCTGAGTTCCTAGTTATTTCAGAACAGAATGTCTGTTGGTTTATGAGATGTGAATAATTACCTTGCATGGATTATCTGTGCCAACATGAATAAAACAGTCTAGTAATAAAAGCAATGTGCAAAAACAGTTAAAGCTTTATGATTTGGGTATATTTATTAATATGCCATGTGAGCAGCTGACAGCTTTTAGCCATGTACTATCATTAAGAAAGCATACCTAAGCTTGTACTCTCTACTTCAGACCTGAAAATAAAAATTAAAACCATTGGTTTCAACTTTATTGTATATCAGTCTTGAATATTTTATTGACAAAATAATGCTGTTTTAAACAAAAATTAGTATGCTTAAAAGATGCAGTCTGCTAACAGTGCATGTTGTAACTCAGCAAGACCTGTATCATCCCAGACCTTATTGTGTCAACAAATACTGTTTATAGTAACTTTGTAAGGAGTGGTAAATTCTCTCTTCAGTTACATTGATGCTTCTGCAAACAAAGTTTGACTGCATAAGTTCAGGTAGGTGTTCTACTGTTTCTTAGCAAAAGTTACTTAAAATAAACAAGATGTTTTGAACACCCTCATTGAGCTCTAGTGCCAAGAAATATGTACAAATGAAAGGATGACTTCATATAACAATGTATTTTACAAAAACAGCCGTTTGGTGCATTCCTGTTGCACACCCCTCAGAAATGCAGGCATTTTAGAGATACATCTAAGTATATGGAACATAATTAAGAAGTTAGATGATAAATGAACAGACTTGGATTTAGATGTCATTACCAAGTACAGCATCAGGAATCACAACTTCGTGCATTTTGGATTTTATTTCCCAGCCCCAATTACTGTTACAATGTGCGTAAGAAATGCAATTGAAAAGAATGCCCAGAACGTATGCAGTATTTTGTCAGATCAAAATTGCTGTTTTTCAGATTGTCTGTTCTGACCTTTAACCTTTGCACAAGACAGTGCTTCCTAAACTGTGCACTGTGATCCCTGGAGAGTTCACTTGTTGGAACTGGAAGCGATAGAGGCATAAGCAGAGCACCATGCCAGCTGACAGGGTGGAAAAGGGGAATAGAGCAAAGTTCATTAGGAAAGGACATGGTACAAAATGTGTGACAAATGTTGCATTAAAGGATTCTTAACAGAGATTCTTAAAGAGAGATTATTGCTCTGAAGAAATGGAGATTTCAAAAGTTTAGGCTTTGGCATCGTTTCCCCTCCCACCCCAATCATATATCTTGAATTCAAACAGTTTCTGCTGATTAAGAAAGGAAGGAATGTGTGAATAAGGTTGCTGAAACCATTATTGAATACACAATGAAACGCTTTGTTCTCCCAGGCAAATCAGAGTTATGGATGAGATTCAGACTATATTCAGGCATAAATTCTGTACTGTGAGCCTATGAAATATGCCCTTGGATAGCTGTAAAATACATTTGTTCCTCCTCTCAGGAAGATTACATCAAAAGAAAACAGTAACAAACGTGTGTTGTACTAATAAGGACTGTCAGGCTGAGTCACAAGAATTTTCTCTGTAATAAAGACGAGAAGGAATTTTTTTTAACAAAGCTAAACTTTTGAACAAAACATTTTTCCTTTAAATGTTTCCAGATTATAACTGTTAGGGAATATTAAATTAGTATGCATAAAGTATCATTAATAAATTTGTCTCCACTACAAAAGTATTTTCTAATCTTATGACTTTAGAAATTGGATTATTTTCATTTATGACAAAGATGTTATGGAAATTCTTCTGCTTCTACTTAGTTTTACTGTGCACAGTGTTACTGAAAGAGTTGAGACTTATTTTTCTTTTAATTAGAAGATATAGATAAAAATACAATCCTGAATTGAGTGAAGGTGATTCTTCCAGTGCTTGTGGAATGAATGCTGCTTGCTACACTAAAGCCAGAAAACTTGCTGTTCTAGATTGTTTTATTCTCATGGTGCATTGAAGAGGATGTTTTGGATTTTTAGGAGGTTTAAGTAATATCTATAGCCTTAATTAACGATCTCATTTCAAAACAAAAGAATGATTTGCAGTGTTTAAATTATTTTAAGATTTAATCATATGTAGATGGGAAAATAATGCTGGGATCGAGGTTTAGTTTCATTTAAAGAAATCTTCATGTTGACTAATGCAAGCATTCCTATATGCATGTATAGGACATATATGCCCTTGGATAGCTGTAAAATACATTTGTTCCTCCTCTCAGGAAGATTACATCAAAAGAAAACAGTAACAAACGTGTGTTGTACTAATAAGGACTGTCAGGCTGAGTCACAAGAATTTTCTCTGTAATAAAGACGAGAAGGAATTTTTTTTAACAAAGCTAAACTTTTGAACAAAACATTTTTCCTTTAAAAGTTTCCAGATTATAACTGTTAGGGAATATTAAATTACTATGCATAAAGTATCATTAATAAATTTGTCTCAACTACAAAAGTATTTTCTAATCTTATGACTTTAGAAATTGGATTATTTTCATTTATGACAAAGATGTTATGGAAATTCTTCTACTTCTACTTAGTTTTACTGTGCACAGTGTTACTGAAAGAGTTGAGACTTATTTTTCTTTTAATTAGAAGATATAGATAAAAATACAATCCTGAATTGAGTGAAGGTGATTCTTCCAGTGCTTGTGGAATGAATGCTGCTTGCTACACTAAAGCCAGAAAACTTGCTGTTCTAGATTGTTTTATTCTCATGGTGCATTGAAGAGGATGTTTTGGATTTTTAGGAGGTTTAAGTAATATCTATAGCCTTAATTAACGATCTCATTTCAAAACAAAAGAATGATTTGCAGTGTTTAAATTATTTTAAGATTTAATCATATGTAGATGGGAAAATAATGCTGGGATCGAGGTTTAGTTTCATTTAAAGAAATCTTCATGTTGACTAATGCAAGCATTCCTATATGCATGTATAGGACATATATGTGAATTAAAACACTCAGAACTGAGATTCTGATTTCCTTTAAGTGGAGGTGTTTCATACCTGCACTATTTGAACCTAAATTGTTGTCCTCTAGTCCATTTACTGTATAGGGTTTAAGAATAATGCACAAATCTGAGTGCACCTTGAGACCTGGGTTTTGTTATCTGTTAGGTATTTTTGCTCTATGAAGTCACAACTCCAGAATTTTGGTAGCGTAGGGGATGTGGGAGCAGAAAAAAGGGCACACTTTCCAAAAATGTGGCTTCATATAAAAAATAGGATTTCAGGAATAAAATTTTTATTTGTGCATTATAAACAAAGACCAGGTATTATTTTCACAACAAAATATTCTTCAGCTATACCCTGCACATTCCTTGACAGATTTTCTTCCTGCAAAATTTTCCCTGTACTGATTGTAAGGATATTGTCAATTTCCCTGTGATTGATGTGCATGCAGAAGCCTGACCAGAGTTCCTGTTCCCTTCCCAGGCCTGTAAGCTGGGGGGTAAAAGGTGACAGACTGGGCTCTGCTGCTCGTGTGAGTGCATTCAGCCCACTGCATCCTGCAAATACCAGACTTCCTGAGATTTATTGTGGATGCACAACACAGATGACACTAATTGAAAGTTTCTGCTTTATTGCATGTACACTACATGGCATCTACTTCTGGCCAAAAAGTCCTTGCAAGAAATGCAAAGTGCCAGCCAGGGATTCTGGTTCTAGCTGTGGCCTCAGACAGAGCACACCTGAATCTGAACTGTGTGGGTATAAACAGAGCACAGTTGGCCTTTGGGATTGTATTCCCAGTGCCAGCTGCTGCAGCAGGACAACAGGGCTGTTTTGTGGATGGTGGTTTTCTGTCATTTTTATTATGTAAAGCAGTTTCTGGAATGGGAGCTCTTCTGACCTGCTCTTCTCCTGTTACTGCATCATGACACCAGCCTGAATTCAAGCTTGCAAAGGTTTCAGCTCATTTGGCAAAATTTACTTATTCTCACATTGAAGGACTCCATGTTTTCCACATGTAACTTATTCAGCTTTGTGTTAGACATCCTAGAATGGATTGGAAGCAGTCTGGTGGTGAAAGGTGACTGACTGTCAGACTTCTAGGACAGGAGACACAGCCTGAGAAATTAAATTCTCAGAGACAAATACAGAACACATTATCTACCTTTTATGGACTTACATGGCTGGTGGTTGTTGGAGACCTCATTGACTTCCTAAGGAGTCACAAAAGCTGCTCTCTGTTTAGAAGTTCTCTAAAAAGAAAGAGTCAGTGTTATTAAAAAGTAGATATTAAAGTTTGGGGGTAGTGTATTTCCTTAGGGTCCATATTTGCCTATTTAGTACAACCTCAAACAGCTCTTGCTCCTATGCAATTCTCAAAAAAAACAAAAAACACATAACAGAGGGTTGTTGCTACTCCTCCCTAACTCTGGGTAACAATCCTCATTCCCCTCCAGCTTAGGAATATTCACTGGCACAGAAAGGTATAAATTACATCTCTGTGTGCCAGCTTCAGAGAACCTGGCCACAAATACTTCAGTTCAGATGATTTTGTTCATTTCTTTAAAGGACGGTGAGAAAGATTGTGCTTTCTCTGATCTTGTAACTTAAAAAATATTTATAGAACAATCTTTAAGTCAAAAGATAGTTAAGCAAATGTTTATTTTAGAGCTTCATTATTAAGTGCAACTAATTAAAAGTGAATTAGTATCAAAGAGGGCATATGCAAAAGTAGTAAAATGAGATAAGAATGTAGGAGAGTGAAAATCCAAAGAAAAAGTAGCTTTTAGCATAAGAATTAACCACCCAATCTGTTCTGTGCTGGGTAATTCATTGAGAGTGAATTAATGGTACGCCATTCAGTAATAGGCCTTGGTAAGGAAATAGGAGCAGTGTATCAGGATATCCTTTTTCCGCCCCCAAGTACCAATACTTTCAATTTTATATACAACGGAAGTAATTAATTGTAACACAAAGAAGCACAGCTGTGTTTCCTGATGGTCACACATGCAATAGCTGCTATTGTTGAGCATTCTCAGTATGTACAATGGAAACTGTTGGACTGCTTGCGGTGTTTTATATTCTCAGGGATTTCATTTCCATTAGTAGCTTTTGAATCCATGGTGGATTTTTAATATGCTATTATCTTAGATCCAATCCTGCATCCCTAATCAGGTAATTTTTTGCTGATGCCAGTGAGAGTTTAAACTGTATTAGGTGTGGCTGCCAAATGAGGAGATTTGCAGACACAGGCCAATTTCTCATTGGAAGCAAAGGGAGTTATAGACTATTTTTTGGGATTTGCTTTTAGCTGTATGAGTTTAACTTGTTCAAGTTCCAGTTAATATTCGAGTACCTTACAGACTAAGAGAGAAAAGCTTCATTGCTATGCCTTTAACTTCATCATATATTTTCAGACATTTTAGCTGAAATACAAGGATATCCTTTTATTATTTTGTAGTCCCATATTGGTTTTACTATAATATGAAAAAGAAGTGAATGAGACTATTTTGCTGCACCTGCTGTTATTTAACAGCAATTTTTTCATGTTTAAAGATATGTTTAGACTGAGAAAAAATAAGGAAGTGATGAAATTATTTCATTCATTTCTTTTGTAGAAGATCAGATCTGTTTCATTTTAACAAGCTTGGAGGAACAGAGCATTTTCAGTCTCATAAATGTCCATCTTTGTAAATCTCTACAGTACCCGCTCCTACAGCTGCCAGAAACACATCCACTTGAATCCATGCCTCCTGAGCACAAAGCTGTTACACACAGCAAGACAGAAATGTTCTGTATTGATAAGAATTTGCCTTGTGTAACAGCAGGTTTGAAAAACATTTCTGCTTTCAGCAGTGCTCCAGTTTCAGGACAAAGCCTGAGCATCAGGCTTAACAGAGGAACTGTTAATAGAGTGTGGGTTTGGATCTAAGGAGTATTCCAACTTGTAAAAGAAACAAATACCTCTTGTAACAAAAGGTGGAGGAACACAAACATTCAGCTTCTCTCTGAGTATAATTCAAACTTCTTTGTAGATCATTTGGCACTACTGACTGATAATTCAGAACATAAATTTTAAAACCAGCACTACAATCTAAATACTTAATCTTCTCTGAGCAGCTGAAGACTTTGGGGATTTTATGTGCATGCATCTAGGGGAAAACATATTACTAATTCTCCAAACAAACTGATGTGAGTGAGGCACCCTGGTGAAGCCTCTGCTGAGCCTACAAATATTTTCTTTTTTTGTGATACGACTTTTAGTGCTCTGGTTTTAAGGAAAACAAAGTAATTTGTATTTAAAAGGAGAGTTATCTCAGGGTGTATTACAACCTGGTGAGAAGACTGCAACAAGAGCTTTGTGAATGTGAATCCATAAAAACAAAATCATACAGCTCAACTAGGCACAGGAAGAAGAAACAGAAAAAGCAGCAGGAAGTTTGCTTCTTGGCTGGGAAGATGTCTCCCAGGGCAAAGTGCTCCCATTACTGCAGCCCTTTGCCACAGCAGGGGCATCAGTTCCCCCAGCAGAGTTCAGTGAGGAACCAGCTCCCACCCTCCCCTGCTGGGGACAGGTACAGCCTTTGTGTCCTCCTTCCTCCACGGCCACCTGCACAAGGCTGAGGAAAAATCCCCTGTAGAAGCCAAGGAACCCCAAACCACACCAAGTGCTTGAGCTGTGGGAACACTCCCGTTTCCTTGTGCCCATGCTCTGCACTCTGAGCTGTTACTCCTTGGATCATTGCCACAGTGCTCTCCAATGCTGCCCCAGACTCAGTTCCACACCAGACTGGTTGGACATGGCTTGCCTCTTTACTACCAGTGATCCACTAGCAAAAATTTTTTAAAAACACATTTCTTCACAGATTTGACTCTGCTTTATTTAATTATTTTTGCTTACATTTTAAAAACTTAATAAAATCCATTACTTCTGTAAGTAACAAACAGCTGAATAAATTTATAATCGAAAGAATATGCTTTTAAGTAAAATAGTTCTGAAAAAGAGACGAAGCCAAATTCATGTCATATTAAGTGAAATAATTGTGTCCCTGGCTGAAGGGCAATATTCTTTTAATATGCAACATGGAATATTTATTTTTGTAGCAGTAACAGAGAAATACTCATCTAATTGCAAACAGTTCTCAAAAATATATTTGGACCACAGATTTAAGACATCTGAATTCCAGAGACTGAAGGGAAGAAGGCTCTACAAAGATCAAGTCCTATCACATGGCTGACCTTCTCCCTATATATACCTCTTTGTTCTTTTGATATTCAAGTTTGTAGTTCCCTAGTGATTCCAAGAACTAATAAGAAATTCCTGGAGAGGAAATAACAATGAAAGCAGCTGGAAGACAATCCTTTTTTTTTTTTTTTTAATACAGCTCTCTTCATCATGACAGCCAGTTTTGAACTGCTTCTTTTATATCTCATGTTAGACTTCCACATCTCATCTTGGCCAAATGTCAAATAAACTTATGTTTATTTTCAAATTTTCAGACTTCAGTGTTTTTTGAGTGTGGCTCAATTAACAAAATAAATACTTTGTATTACTGAACCTGGTGTGTCTGAGTTTTTGCAAATTCTTAAAATCCTTACCAGGTAAGATTGCTGCTGCTAACTAGCTTGCTGGAGCCCTGTGTCTTTCTGAGAGTCCATCAACTAGTGTCCACTTTCTGGTTTCAAAAGGTCTCTCTACCTATCCTGGTAGAGATATTTGAAACCTAAGTACTGCACTGTTTTGAAAGACATCAGTATTTTCTATGTGATGTTTTATCAGACATCCATCACAATCTAAATACTTTCTAAGGTCATCATGATTCATCATTTTAGGTTAAGATGCAGTTTGGTCTCCTGCAGTCCTAATATCATTATAATGTAGTTTATTTTTGCCAACTTTATTTTGTGATTAAGACAAGGAGCTAATAGCACTCAGTAACGTAGAGATGGGCATTACTTGCCATGGCAATACAAACTTCATCCTCAGCAACACTGTTCCTGACCTGACGGGGACTTGTGGGTATCTTAAATGCCCAAGAGCCTTGAAAAGTACTGGCTGAGACTGCAATTTCTTCAATGTGCAAATTTACACACCAGGAACTGGATGAAAAGAGTTGATCCATTTCACAAAAAAGATTAAATCCATTTCAAGGCTAGTGGCTGTTGCTAAATTCATGCATCCTGGATTGGAATCAATATCTAACATCTGACAAGCACTGGACTGTATTAACACACATGATTACTGAAGAGATGCTAGCACTAACAGCTTTGGATCTGCTTGGGAGCACACACACGCATGTTGCATTCTTCTTCCATATTGAGTGTCTCTTCTGCTGCTATAATTTCATAGTACACAAAGTGGAAGAACAGCAGACTCATATTTTCCTTTGAAATTATAAACATAAGCATAGGAGTTCTGTATTGCTTGGCATGGAAGCTGTGATTTTGTCTTTCTTGCAGGCTGGCTTTGTTTTGGACACTGACAGATTTTTCTGGATGATGCTGATCAGAAAAAATTTTCTAAGAGTCTAGTAAGACAAGATCTGCATTTTTAAATGCCTATCACCATGGTATCTGGCCACATAAAAATTATTAGGTGTGCCTTTACCTGCCTACATTTTAAAGGAGTCTGTGAAGGCAATAGGTTTGAAGCTATACCTCCTCTTTTGTTTTGCTGTGTAGGATAATACAGAAGTGAAGCACTCATCTAACAATCTGTAGGTAGAATGCATGTGAGCCAGAATGCAAAGCCAGTGCTCTCATCTTACATTCAGAGGTGACAGCTCTGGAGTACACAACATTTACATGTCTTATCTGATATTAGCATGCAAAAATGGACCTACACTGTGGAGAGGTCAACAAAATAAGCAAGCCCATGTTTCCCACAATATATGCACATGTGGCTATTTGGCACCAATAAGCCAGATTGCTTCCCAGCTGGTTATTCTCTGCATCCAGTTTATCTGGGCAGCCATCTCCACACCAGCAATTACTGGTGTGTCCTGAAGGCCTAAAGAGTGTTTTGGTGTACAGCAAAGGGAAACTGAGTAGGTCTGTACCATCCACGTGATCTTCATTTCCCCTGTAGCTGGCTTTGTGTGCAAAGTTTTTGGTGCAGAGTAACCCAGTGACAGGACAGGTGAAAGGCAAGAGGACATCAGCAGCACAACTGCTGTCACACTGTGGAGTGAAGGGTTAAAAACAGCAGCCCAGGTGGGAGCTGTGCCCTCCCCTGCACATAACTCTGTCACTGGAGCTCCTTCTGCACTGCTGCTGGGAGAGCTCACTTGAAGACAGACAGACAAATTATTACTTTTCCAATTTGTCCTAATGATAAGGAGCTTTGAAATACAATGCAAATCATGGCCTTCAGCATCCTTATCAGCAAGCAGAGCAGCTCATTGCAGAAGTTATAATGTATTCCAATCTAACTAACTGGGCATATTTATTTAGATACAGGAAATAGACAAAGCAAACAATGCTGTCCTTTGCAATGGAACTGTCCAGCCTTTGAAATTCTTCCACGGAACTCTATCCCTCCTGCAGCACTGCAGCGTCCCCATATCCCAGCTCAGAACTATTCTTCCACGGTGATCCTGAACATCCCATCAGAGCTGGCACGGTGATCCTGCACCCATATCCCCCCATCAGATTTTCCGATCCTGCACCCACATCCCATCAGAGCTGGCTGCCCTGCACCCACATCCCATCAGAGCTGCCCGGTGATCCTGCCCCATATCCCCTATCAGAGGTGTCACGGTGATCCTGCACCCACATCCCATCAGCCCCGGTGATCCTCCCACATCCCCCATGGTGTCACGGTGATCCTGCACCCACATCCCCCATCAGAGCTGGCACGGTGATCCTGCACCCACATCCCCCATCAGAGGTGGCACGGTGATCCTGCACCCACATCCCATCAGAGCTGGCACGGTGATCCTGCACCCAGATCCCCCATCAGAGGTGGCACGGTGATCCTGCACGGTGATCCTGCACCCACATCCCATCAGAGATCCGGTGTCCCATCAGAGCTGGCACGGTGATCCTGCACCCACATCCCATCAGAGCTGGCACGGTGATCCTGCACCCACATCCCATCAGAGCTGGCACGGTGATCCTGCACCCACATCCCATCAGAGCTGTCACGGTGATCCTGCACCCACATCCCCAGCCTCGGCTCCCATCAGAGCGGAGCCTCCGGGCCCTGCAGCCAAACCCAGCCGCAGCTGCTTTTCTCGTGTCTCGACCCTCCTCAAGGCCAGCAGTGCTTCCATGACACCGGCTTGGCAGCTTTTCCCCTCACACCTTCCCGCCCTTTCCTACAGGAGCTTCTTCCCGGGGAAAGCGCTGCTGGGCCGGCGGGGCAGGACAACGCCGGAGCCCGGGCGCCCAGAGACAAGCCGGCCCAGGCTGCGGCCCGCGCTGCCGCCCGCGGAGGGGCTCCCGGGGAGGAAAAGCAGGCCCGGCTGGTTCCTCCCGGCCAACTTTTCTTGCCGGGGAGCCCCGCCAGCCCTCCCGCCCACGGCACGTGCTGACGGACGGGCGGGGGCGGCGGGCGCGCTCCCGCCTCCCCGCGGGTCCCCGCCGCGCGCGCGCCCGGCTGCAGTGATTGGAATCCGGCTCGTTCCCGCCCCGCCCCGCAGGGACGCGCCGGGAGCGCCTGCCGGGACACGGAGCCTGCGCCGAGCCCGCGCCGTGCCGTCCCGCCCTCCCCGGCCCGACACGCACCCGCCTTCGCCCCCGTCTCAGCGGAGCCGTCGGGGCCCCGGGAACGGCCCGCGGAGCGCGGCGGGGAGCGGGCCCCCTCCCCCTTCGCCTGCCGTCGCCGCGCGGAGGATGAGGAGCCCCCACCGCCGGTGAGTGCGGGACGCGCCGCGGAGGCCTCGGCCGGGCGGGGAGAGCCGGGGCGCCCCGGGCAGCGCCGCTCCCGCACCGCTCCCTCTGCGGCCGGGGGGACGCGGGGCGCTCCCTCCGCGGCGGTGCCCCTTCCCCGCCGTCGGGCGGCCCGGCCTGGGCGGTGCCCGGCGGGGTCCGCGCCGGCCCCGGGCAGCGCCGTCGAAGGTGGGCTCCGGCGGCGGCCCTCCCGGCCCGGCCTGGCTGCTCAGGGGCCCCAGGAGCGCCCCGGGCCGGCAGCCCTGCCCCGCCGCGGCGCTGGGGCGCTGCCCGCCGCCGGGCCGGGTGGGCGCCGCGGGGGCTGCGCGGGGCCCGCGGGTCCCTGCGTGGGCAGGGCCGGCCGTGCGCTCCCTCCCTCCCGCCTGCCCTCCCTTCCCGGTGTTGTAATGCCGGGCCCGGTGCCGAGCGGCCCCAGCCCGAGCGAGCGGCAGCGCCCGTCGTCGTGGGAAGGGTAGGAGGAATAAGGTGCTTCGCCTTCCTTTTGTGCGAGCCTTGAACAAAGCTGGACGCCGGCTTTCCAAATCGGTTTTTGCAGTTCGGCGACGTCAGACAAAAAAAGTCTGAAGAAATAATAACCCCGAATAATCGCCCGTACCTTAGTAGCGAAAGATTGTGCTGTTGAGGACCGATTATGTACGCGGTTTTCATAACTGATTACAAAATCTATTGAACAGGGTTCAAAAGCACAAATGGCTTTTTACCACCTTTCAATCAACCACACTCCAATGTTGTTTTGGTAAAATTAAGAGTGAATTCAGCAGCAGGGAATGGTAGTAAGCTGTGGTATTTCCTTTCAGCAGTTGCCTGTTAACTTTGTGTCAAGTTGTATGACGATTTTTCCCAGTGTAAATTGATTGCCCTCCGAATTTATATATTTTGTTCTCTGTTTAGAAGTAATTATCTTTGAGTTCTTTTATCAAGTTAGCATGCTAGGGTTTGTTCAGGCCTGTTACCTGCAGGGATAGAGAAGCTGCTTTTGTAGATAAGGAAGACTCTCCCAAATTGAAAGGTTCGTTTGATTTTTAGTAGAACCTAATCCTGGAATAAAAAAGTTAAAATAAGAGCAATTCCTAGTTAGATAATTTACCCAGTCTACAGCTAGAAATACTCCATGTTGTGGCATTTGTAGCAGCCTGGATAAAACTCTTGCGGACAATGTATTTGTCTTTTTGTGTTGTTCTTTTGTTCTTTTGTAGATTTTTCTTAGGTTATTCACCACATTTTCTTTGGGGTGTGTGTGAGGGGCTTTGTATTTTATATGTATTTATGTAGACAGGTTCAACCTGGTGGGCTTTGAGATGTGGTTTGAAATGTTATGAAGGGTCTTCTCATGCACCTGCAAAATTCAGCTGCCAGTCCTTAGTATGTCCTGCTGGCTGATCTCTTCCAGCAACAGAGATCACAATTATTTTCTTCCATTAATTGTGAAGTAATTTAGTTTTGAAAGGAACGTCTGGATGTTATCTGTTTGAGCTTTTGTTCAAGTTAGAGCAGAAAGCTTTTGGTAAACTGCAAGCCTGAAATAGCTTGTTACTTGGAATTCACTGATTAAAACACATGTTTACTAAAACAATATGTAGTAAGAGCATAGACTTTCCTAAAGCCATTTTGTGGGACCCCAAATCCTAATGTTCTGGACACTGCTCTGCAAGATCCTCACAGTGAAAATTGTTATTTGTATTAAAAATACTGAATATGCTGTAGTGTATAAATGGCATGTGAGCTTTTCCTGGATACCAGGTCTGACATACAGAGCTGCAGTAGCTTCTTTGGTCAGTTGCTGGAAAACACAGATGAGTGAAAGAGACCAATCAGTGTGTGGCAGAGAAACTTACAAATGTTTGTTTGTCCTTGCTTAATTCAAGCGTTAGTTGGAGATTTGTCCTATCTAGATACCTGGGACAGTATGTCTTGGTTCCTCAGTGAAGAGAGGGCATATTTCCAGTGCTTGGGATTTCTGTCATCTGTAAATAAATGACAGAAGGAACTCAGCAATTTAAAATTATATCTCATCAGAGTCATATGTGGGTACAGATGGAGTACTTGAAGCCTTGTTTCCTTTGCGAGTATTCCCAAAAGGCAGGACTTGGTGGCAGGCACAGAGTGTGCCTGACAAGTTTTTCCTTTCACTGCTGCTTTAGTGGTTCCAGTTTTTCCTTTCTTGGACAAGACCTGCAGAACCCTCTGCAGTTGTCCCACCACAGCCGTGCTGATGGTCCCCAGTTGCAGCAGGCTCTTTTGTGCCCTCCAGGATGGTCTGTGCTTTAGGGGAAACATGATTTCTTTCTGCCTTGTTTTCTAGCAATCAGTTAGAGGTTGCTGTGAAAGCTGTTGAGGGTTAACTGCTCTCTGGCAGCAAGTAGCTACTCTTTAAAATGTTTAAAACTGACAATTAATGTAAAAACTTGACCTGCTACATTGTGTCCTTTAAGAATAACAAGGAGACCACACTAGGTGATACTTGGAGCTGGGTAAAAGTTTGAAACAGTCACCTCATTTTTCTTATATGCAGAGAACATAATTTTAGCAATCTCGGTGCTCTTATTGAGCAGATCTATGGAATAGCTATTCTGTGAGGGATTTAGTCCAGAAACATCTGTGTAGTACATTGTATTTGGAATATGTAAATCCCAAGAGCTTTAGCTTCATCAAACACACAGCTAGCCCACCACTGACCAGGAAGGGACAAGCTGCCAACTTGCCAGGATGGACTTTGTTGAGAACTGTCTTCCCAGGACTCTGCTGGGTGTATTTACAGAGCATATTAGGTGTATTTCATGTCCATCTCCCTCCAAAGTAAAACAAAGCAATTATGCCGCTAGTCTGCAATATATATTTTGAAATTCACTGTAGCAGGTTGGACACTGAAGCATTTTAGGATGACATCTATTTGATATATTGAGAAGACCCAGAACTTCATTCATCTTGTGGTAGTGCAAAACCCTTGCATGGGTTTCTGGTTATGACCCCATTGTTTCAGCTGTACACAAACAGTGTGAGAAATATAGTCACTGTTTCAGATTTATAATCCAGAGAGGTTTTTTCTTGCCATTTTTCTAAAGGGTGTCTTGTAGCTGCCATCCCATTTCATTTGAATTCTGGGCGCTACGGTTAGGTTTAGTACTGTTTAATGACGGTCTGGTTAGCAAAATTCAAAACAAGAGTTAGGGTAGGAAAATAAACTCTGGTTCATGATTGTGATAATATTCATAAGCTATATAAGCAGGAGGAAAGGAAAAGCCACAGCAAAGCCTTATTGAAGGTCAGGTGTGTCACCAGTGTGACACCTGAAGTTACAGTGAAGGTGATTGCCCGGATGGAGCTGTCCCTGCCATCACCAGGCTGTCACCGGTGCCTCTTCGTGGGGGGGGGAAGTGCTCTGAGTATCATGAAGATGTGAATTTTGTGTACCTGCAACATGCTGCTAAATGCTCTTTTTTTTTTTTTTCTCAAAATAGGATTCCCCAAAATACAAAGGAAAATACAGTGCATTTAAATGTAAATCAAGTGTCATGAGTTGGTTTGCATTAAAAGGGGAAAATATGAGGGTTATTAACTCAGCTCTGCAGTACTGCAGCTTAATTTGCATCATATATTATAACAGCAGCAATGCTTGTTACAAAAATTTGATATCACATAAATTTTTGCAGCGTGCTTTCAGTCAACCTTATTAGATTAAAATGTGGAAGCAACTAGCAATTCTTTGTGTTTATATTCCCTGAATTCACCATCTTAAGGAGAAAACTGTCAGTACTGCCATGCTTTGGTTGATAAATACAAGCAGATGTAGCAGGGATAAGTTAGAGAAATATCAAAGTCTCACAAGATACATACCAGGAAATAGATCTGGTTTGTGGAAGCAATTTCCTTTTCACTGCTGCAGCCATTGAAATGATTTAAATTTGCTTTTCTTTTCTTGTTATTAAAAAAAAATCCCACCTAGAACCATTTGTAGGCCTTTGTACTTCCTCTGTGAGAGCCTGATCCCAAATTTGACTGGAAATCGGTGGACAGAGCTCAAATGACTTTGGAGGTCTGAAGTCATCAGGGATTTCACTTATGCAGAGAATCGATACTCTGCTCATGAGATTTGTGCAAATGAGCACACTGTGTGCTCAGAGTCAGAACATCAGGGATATGAAAGTGGTGAATAAGCTCAGATAACATTTTCTAAATTAATCATTCTTTTTCCTATCCTGTGTTCAGTTGGAAATTCACAGTGCAGAGGTCAGGCAGAGGAACTGTTCCATGTGTTTTTGCAGGGGTATAGAGGGCTTGAAAAGGAAGCTTAAACAGAAGGGGTGGGAGGGATTATTCAGCAGGAATCATGGAACATATGAAATACGGAGAAGATGAAAAATGTATCATCTACTTGTCCCTTTATATTTGGGAATGAAAGAACTTGGGCAGTAGCATGAGAAACAGAGGGATTTATCAGAAGAACCTCAGTGACTGGAAATGTCAGTGAGGAGACCACAAAGCTGGGTAAAATGTGCTCTTCCTGGCTGCATGTCCTTCTTTGTGGAAGAGAAAATTATCTTTAAGAGAATGCCTTGGTGAAGATTTTAGAAACCCTCCTGTTTCCCTCTCAGTGTTGTGGAAGCAGCAGGCCTTGCAGTTGTCAGCTTTGGACAACTGAGAGTTAATTACAGCACAGGACTGGGACAGGGCACAGGGATGAGCTGCCAGCTAATGAGGTGCAGCCATTCTTCTCACTCCCTGTTTTGGGCACTGAATCTATCTTCTGTTCAGGTTACTGAAGGGATTTTAGCAGTAATAAAAAATTCAGTAGTGGTACCAAGTATTAAGCAGAAATGTCCCTGATGATAGAAGATATGGGAAGTTTCACTTTAAAGATTTTTTTTTTAAACTTGGTTTGAATGTCTCCTCTCAAAGCAAACAATAAATCCCACCAAATAAAAATGTGGGGTTTTTTTTTAAAGTATAGATAAAATTTTAAAATTTTATCTTCCATATTTACTATTTTATAATAATTTTCCTTTTCCTTTTTGTGAAAATATTCTATAGAAAGTTTCCTGTAGAATATTCTGATGTATATGCCATTTGTTAGGATTGAAGATTGTGCCCTTCCTGACTCAGGCAAATTATTATTCTGAGCCTAAAATTAAATGGAAAATTGGGTAGGTTTTATGGCAAATCTGTCACATTTGAATCAGTGGTTCTACCAGGGATAATTCACCTTTAAAACTTGTAGTGTGGACTGAAGTTTAAGATAGACAATATTCTATGCCCTAGTCCTCTACTTGACTTAGATGAATAGAAATTTTTTGAAACAATGCTGTCTCGGCATATATTTCTAAAATATTTTACTACTCTTGCATAATAATATTAAAATAATTATATAATTATATATAATAAAATATTGTAATAATAAATTCTTTACTGAACTGATTTGACAACCATTCACTGGTTTGCACTAATCTATGTTTTGTAAAGCTCTTTTAGTACATGGTGAATTATTTTTTTTTTTACATGTAAAACTATAAATAATCATAACTCTAAAAAGAATCAAAACCTGGAGTGTTGTTATACTCAGAAGTTTATGGCAGAGGGCTCTGGCAAAGTCTAGAAACATTCCCATATAGCTGATATTCTTCAGTTTCCTGCTCTTAAAATTTCATGGAAGGAATGCAGTTAGAGGCTCGCCAATTTGGGTTAGACCAGGAACTGCAAAATCAATCCTGATCCAGACAGGACAGTTTTTATTCAAACCTAAGCCTCTGTTGAACTGTCTGGTTTTGTTCTGTCCTGGCCCTGTTTCACTCCCCCACCTCTCTTTAAATTCACAAGTTTTTAAATGTAGAGATGTTTCTAATTTAGAAAATTATTTTGGTGTAATGAACTAAAACAGAGGAGAGTGGACTAAGCTGAAGGAGGTCAAAAACCAGATGGAAATAGAAAATCTGAAAACATGGAGTAAAGAAAAAAATCCCCCTTGAAATAATGGAATCTAAATGCTGAAATTATACATCTGCTCAACAGCTGTGCATTCCTTAGCCAGAGGTTCCGTTGCTGAAATGGCATTACTCAAGTTTTTCTCAAAGCTTCAAATGCTGTTGTATAATATTTACATCTCTCTAATACTGTCAGTAATAGTCTTAGGAGCCTGGAGAATAGAGGTGGAGGAAAGAGCTGATGTAAGAATTTCCTTCTTTGTCCTAAAGCATCTGCAGTGTGAGTAGTTTTTTGCTGCAATGAAATTCTGTGATTTTGCTTGGTTGTTCTTTATAAATATCTTTTAATTTCTGCTGACTTAATTTCAGAGAAGTTGGTTACAGGAAAAGTAACCCACTAAAAACTATATGAAAGGAGGGTGCACCAGTGAGAAAAGAATGTTACAAATGCTTCAAGTGTTTTGCTCCCTCAATGGCCAGCAGCATTCCTCCAGAGCAGCACATAAGACAGTCTAGCAGACAGCTGTGGAATTAAACCACTCTGTGGAAGCTTCTTCCTGCATCCCAACAGCCAAGAGCCAGCTGAGTCTGCAAGGCACATTCAGTCCATTTCAGTATAGATCCATAGCGCATGGAACAATTGTAGTTAGCAAAGGTCTCCCTAAGCTACTAAGCAGGTTATAAAAATGTGTAATTTTACATTTTCTTTTGTGTTCTTTTTTGTCTTTATGCTTTTTGACAATGTTGGTATTCATCAGTTACCTGTTAGTACTAAGATTTACATATGATAGAGTTGGTCTTTGAGAAAGCATTGGTTTGAGTGATGATGTGAAGGGTGATTTAGTTAATAAAAGACCCTAAGAAGGTTTCTTTGCTTTGTACAGAGGGACTCTTGCTTCAAAGAATTTTTACCAAAATTTAAAAGTTTGAGATTATGTAAGAGAAATCTCAGAATTTTCAGCAATTTCGAATCTTACTGTTTCTGCTTTTGGAAGAAGTAATTGTTTACTGGAAGATTTTTTTTACTGTGTGTACTAAGACCAACTGAAGGTAAAATTAATGTCCTTTGGATTACTTTGATTGAGAAGAGAAACTGTGGGTGTGCTGTAAATGCAGATCCCAGGATCTCCTGAGCATTTGAATGAGCAGCTGTGGGACTTTGGGTTCAGGTCACAGGGAGTGTGGGCAGAGGAGCAGGGGCATGGTGAGAAAGGCTTGCTGGGTTTGAGCCCTGGAGAGGAGCCCAGAGCTCTCTTCTAACCTGGTATAGGAGTGACAGAACTCATCTCCTTGCTGTGTATATAATGCAAAGCACCTCTTCCCATATCTGTCCATCCATGCATTATTACTCCACTGTCACTGTTGATTTTTCTCTCTAGCGTCTTTGTCATAGTGTGAAATGAGGTTTCAGGTTATTAAAAGTGTAGCCAGCATGAAGTTTTTCAAACTTAACCTAAATTGGTTATTTTATTTGGATTTCACTATTTTCCTTATGTTGTGGGAAAGACTGAGCACCAACAGGAGAAATTGGAGGTCTGTGTGCTGTGGCATTGCATCTTGTTTTGATCAGAGATGGGGTGGGACAGCTGACTTGGCTGAATTGCTGCAAGGGCTCCTTACAGGTTCTCCAGGAAGGACAGGCTGAGGTGGTGAGGGATGCACAGTTGTTGGGATTTTTGTTGTGAGATTGCCATGGAGATTCCTGAAGTTCTTCCTTTTGGGTGAATGGGGAGTCAGTTGAGAGGCGTGGGTCAGGCCTAAACAAGGTCAGCATGGGTGATGTTGGTAGGTGCCTGCAGAAGCCTATCTCAGTGAACGAGTGGGGAGCAGTGGATATTGTTTATCTCGAATTCCTTAGGGTAGTGGCAGTGTCACTTGTAACATCCTTATCAATAAAGTGATGGGAGTACAGACTGTACCAATGGACAGTGAGATAAACTGAAAATTGGATGAGCTGCCAGGTTCAAGGAGTTGTGATCAGCAGCACAAAGTCCAGCTGGGGACCAATCATAGTGTGACCCAGGGGTCGAGCTGGATTTCTGGTACAGTGCAACCAAGTGAACATTCATGGGACAGAGCACGCCCTCAGAAGTTTGTAGGGACTACAGAGCTGGGAGGAGTGTTCGGTGGGCCAGGTGGTTGTGCAGCCCCTCGATGGACTGAAGAAATGAGCAGAGAGGAACCTCATGAAGCTCTACCAGGGGAAGTGCAAAGCCTTCCCCTCTGGGGAGGCGCCTCCTGGGCTGTCCAAGGGTGAGTGTTGTGGGCAGGCTCAGGGAGGTGATGATGCCCTTCAGCTCAGCACTGGGGAGACACATCTGGAAGGCCCTGGTCAGTTCTGGGCTCCCAGGAAGAGCTGGGCAGGTGCCCCTGGGGCAGAGAGGTGGTAACAGCCTCACTGGAAGCAAGCAATGAGGGCTGTTTTATTCCGTGTGCTTGGAAATGGTGTGGAGGGGGGAGTGGATGGTGTGGTGAAATTTGTAGCTGATACAGGTACTATAAACTGGCTCGAGCATTGAATGCCTGGATGATAAAATACTGGATGAGGTACAGTAAGTGCAATGTAATTTAATTCAAACAGAGGCAAAACCAGTAACAGGCTCTAAATGAGGTATTAACACTTGGTGAGATCTTTGTTTTGAAGCTCCTACTTTAGATTGAACCTATCTGTGTATGGTGTTGAATTTTTTTTTTCCTCTCTTCTCTTTTTTGTGTTTCCACTGTCACTTTTGTACTTGTGGCCAAGTAAAAGGTTGGATTTGTTTGCTAATTTAACTGAAAACTAACCGCATAAAACCCCCTAGGTTTTCCGTATTTCCAGCTCACTGTGGTACCTTATGTGGAGTAAGAGGAGAGGAGAGCCAGCACTTCCCTTCTTACAATCAGTACAGGCTTAAATGAATTTAGGCCAATTTTGAAGCAGCATTCTATACAGTTTAGTATTTTTGAAATGTGATTATACAGCTGTACAAGTTCATTATATATGGACATACAGGTTACGTCCTTTTGGTAATACAATTTCAACAATCCCATTACAATGAGAAGGTAATATTTTTTGTTCTGTTTGATTTTTCCTTCTTCCAGCAGTACTGGAAGGATGGAGTACTAAATAGACTTGGGCCTCTTCAGTTAAGGAAAGAGAAACAGTAGAGAGATGGTGATGATTATCTATCAAACCTTAAATGAAATTAAGAAACTGATGAATAGTGTTTCACCACTACTTTTTTTTCTCCACGGTGTAAGGGAATGGCAGGTTTACAAGGATGGTAAAATGGGGCGTTTCTTTCCTTCCTCACGGCAAATATTTCAGTTGAAAAGTTGCTGCCAGAATACACGGCTGGGGATGAAAGTGCTGTGCAGATTTGCAATCACACAGATTTGTTGATGGATGTGTGCACTGATGGCAATAGCACAGTCACTTGTGCCTGGTTGTAGGTCAGGAGCTCCCCAGGTTTTTGGATGCAGGCAGGGAGGGCTCTGTTCTCCCTTAGCTCCCAGCTGGTCTGATAGCAGGCGGTGTCACAGGCAGAGTGCTGGGCTAGACATCTGCCACAGAGCAGGCGGCGGATTCGGAGGCCTTTTATCACACCCACACGCAGGCAGGCACGTCAGCTCCTCCGCTGTTGCACTTAGTAGTGTCTGTAACGCCTACAGCTTTCTGAAATGTTGCACTGGCACCCATCTGCCTTCGTTGACACATTTGTTAGGTTTGCTTTAACGAAACTGCCCTCAAACGTGAAGTAACATGTTTTTTTGTATCTGCCTTATCTTAAACATTTTCTGTTCAGGTAGTTTATTTTGCTTAGTGTGGAAAGATTGATCATATAATTTCCTAAGGACTGGGGCAGTGTAGCCAGGTAGACTTCCATTGATGTCTGCTGGATGAATAATTAACTGCCAGATGGAGAGGGCAGTTCTGCGCTGCAGATAAGCAGCCTAAGCAGCCGGGTACACTCGAAGGGCCAGTTCTACTCCTTGTTCACGCCACCCTGGTGCGTCCTTCCCTCTTCCTTTGCAGCAGCACTGGCTGGCACTGCTCTGATGCTGTAGGAATCTAAACTGGCTGAGGGCCCATTACCCTTTTTTGCCTTCTTTTTAATTTTTTTTTTTTTTCAGTAGGCTTCACTTCTTGCCAGTCTAGCTGTGGTTGTGGGGGCAGACCAAGTGTCACTGTCAGCACAGAGAACAAGAGTGCCTCTTCCAGGCCCGGTTTAGTTGTAGTGTAACGTGCTTGTGGGTAAGTCTGCTGTTTGGGAATGTCACCCAGTTTGGAGTGCCTTTTTTTTTTTTTTTAAATTAGCTTGAATGTTGGTGATCCTGTGTAACTTCTTATAGTGTATACTGACTATATCTTCACTCCACAAAGCAAAAATTAGTTGGTCAGAATCTTTACTTTCCCATCCTCACATTCCTCTTTGCTCTTTTGCAGTTGATTCCTTTGTTTTGTAGTTCTGTTAAATTTCTGCCTCTGATGTAGTCTGTAAAGTTTTGGAGTTTGGCAAACTGCTAATACCTAAAACTTCAAAGACAAGCTTCATGTATCAGCAGGTTTGAAGATTAGATATCCAGTGAGATTATGGAGTGGATGTCACACTGTTTCTGTTTCAGAGGTCTTGAGCTGTGTTAGTGTCCCCAGAGGTGAAGGATGTTACGATCAGAGGTGTTCAGTAAACTTGTTCTGCCTGGTAAGAGGGAGGTCAATATGCACATTACTGAGTAGCCAGCAAGATGTTGTTTGGCACCAGAGGATGTGGGAGGGAAGGGAGAGACAACTGTGGTTAGAGGAATATGTGTGTGAGTGAGAAATGGATCTATTGCTAAGGGACAGGGAGAGTGAAATCATACAGGAAATATAGTGAGCTGGAGCAATTACACTGGGAAAAGATATAGACCAAAATAGAACAAATCTGTAGAAAACCAGGCTTTCCTATGTCTGTTGCTCATAATGCAATTTGTTTGATGTGTGATGACTTTTTTTTTCCCCTGAATGAAGAGAAAAATTTGAGATGAAAGAATCACCTGAGTTTTAAGAACTAGAAATACCATAGATGTGTGTTTGGCATCACTGCCAGGGCAGAGTAGATCAATTGAGCCAAGTTTTTTCTTCTGTTCTCCTCATTAACCCAGGCTTTATTAGAATAGAGAGAAAGCACAATAAAATCTTTATATAGCAGGCTCAGATATAACAACAGGTGTGCTATTCCCAAATCCAAGGATTTTTAAAGAGTTGGTCAAAAGGAGCATGAAGTGACATAGCATCTAGAAAGTGAAATGTGGGTGCTCTTTTCTGTATTACACTAAACTGGCTCATGGCTATGATTGGGAAAATATATTTGAGAATTAAATACAGTCTCTAAAATGTATTTTTCAAAGAACTGCTGTAGTTGAAGCAGAAGATTACCTTTTTGACAATGAACATAATGGAATTAAATGCCACTGTAACAGTGCAGTTGGTATGAGAGAATAATCTAAAAATACACTGTTGAAATGTCTGACAAGCTCATAGGAGTACTGATGCAGCCACATGTTTATATATTACTATGTCTGCAGTCCACGCTCCTCCACCTACGGAATCCATTACATTGTAATAAAAAACAGATTCTGCTTAAACTGCTCATTGCAAATTCACTTGTTTTTTGAAAATGCTGGATTTGACAAATGCTGTTCTTCTGCACTGAGTTTTCTCTTCATCAGGAAGTAGTATCATCCATAATTTGTGCTTTTGGAAGGTACACTAGGAAATATTTTAGTCTTGTGCAAAGAAATTTGCCAATACTGTTGAGTTTTTAATTTTCATTTAGAATGCAAGTTTCTAAAAGTATACTTTAAAAATAACTTTCTTTAAACCATTAATTTGGATACATCTTTCAGAAGATTCTCTTCTCCTGGAAGCAGTGACTGACAAGCTTCCTTTGGCCAGGCACACAGCACTCATTTACAGCCCAGTGGGACTGCTTGTCCATGGTATGTTAGAGATCAGTGAATAAGTGGCACTTGCTAGAGCAGCTAGTGATGTTCAGTCACATTTCTCAAAGGAAGGCAAGTGTGTTCAAAAGGACACTTTGTTTAGAATGATACGTGTAAGGCTCTGTGTTACTCATGCATCCAAGAGAAGTACAAAAAGAAGTTAAAGGACATTTCCACTTCCAAAGTACTTTCTAACAATACTTTCTTTAATCTTTGTGTCTCTTCTTCACCACCATTTCACAATGCCTGTATGTTTCTGTGACACGTCGTCTGTAGTTTTCAAAGATTGTCACTGTGGAAATATTAAAACTATTGCAAGCAGGTATATTTCCCGATACTGCTTTTCATTTGTTAAAATTAATTTGCAATGGCAGTGTGAGTTTAGATTTTTGGTTGGTTTTGTTTTTGTTTTTCTCCTTGGTTCCCTCTCCCTCCCACAGTGACTGCTTGTAATCTTTCCTGGTATGAAACTTGTGCTGAATTACTTGAAGATATTTGTGAATGTCCTTGTAAAACATCACAGTGGTGTTTTCTATCTGCTCTTTTGGAAAACAGAATCCTTGGTAAAATATGTACACATCTTGTTATTTTTAGCACAGTGGCTTTAACCCGTGTTGAAACCTTTAGGATTACTTTGTAGTTTTAGCACTGGCTTAATTTTCTTTATACTTAGTTGTTGTGTGAAATATCCCAATAATAGGTCTTGAGACCAAAACACGACCTGTGGGAGTGACGGGAAAGTTTATGTTAAAAAAGACACAACAAAGTAAAACTACAGGGAGGATGCTAAGGGTGGAACTGTTATATTGGCTTTCTGAAAGAGAATCAACACTAATAACTTCTTGCAGGGCATTTAATAGCTGTCAGGTAATCATGTTATGGTGTTTTGAGCTTCAATTCTAATATGTAAACATACTTGCTCTTCCACTGCTAACCAACAATTTGAATAAATTTTATTCCAATGAGTAAGCTTTATTAAATATATTTTAAAAGAAAAATAGCTGTTTATTTGTTATGTGTATGACATTTTCTGTTACCTTAGGTTAATAGAGAAATTCTTGTTAAAACAGAAAATACTTGTAGTTTTGATTATCTAATAGAAATTACAAATTGGAAATAAAATTTTGTAGAATGCTAACAGATAGGAGAGATTCCTTTGGGGAAAAATCTAAAAGTCTGAGTTTTACATAATCTGAGAGACAAAATGCTATCATGTATGATACAGAGAAGCAAAATTGACTGTATTTTGCCTTCTGTAAAAAGAGGTCCTGCAAATATAAGTCTGTTTGCAATAAACAAAAAAATTGTTTAAAGTGCTCATATTTTGTAACAAAGGCACCTGAGTAGGGTTGTTGTTCTCATACATAACAAAAAATAATCAATTCTATGTTTATTTTACCTAGAATTATAGAGGTAGCCAGTTGTTAGTGCTTCTGATCCTTGACCTGCAATAACATTTATTGACAGTGGGGATTTTTGATATGTGTATTAGGATATCAATAAGAGTGATTATTTTTATCATCCTGCCTACTCTAGTTAATTTTTTTCAGATTTAAAGTCTTTTGGATGCTCTCATCGAAGTGGTATTTGGCATTCCTCACTAGATTCTAGGGTTTTACCATGAAGACAGTGCTTTAGGTCAATGTCTCTTAGTATTTTGACCTCTTTCCTATTTTGTAGCTGTGAACCAATACAGGGGAAACCATGTGAGAGAAGGAATCCTATGTAAAAGTCACTGAGCTCTGAATTTCTGGTTTTGGCTTAAGATCCAGGCCTAAAACTTTGTAACAGCAAAGAGTTTCTGGCAGCCTGTTGCTGGTGAGATTTTTTTTTTACATGAACAGAGGGACTCTATCCAGTGTAGAGTGACCAAAGGTCTCTTCTTGGTAGAGTTGCAGAATTACCATGGTTAGCAGTGATCTGCAGTGTCAGATTTAGTTCAGCCAAGGAAAGTACAAAGCACCTCGCATGGGAGTCAGTGTGAGCCCCTGGTTCCACACCGATGGTGAAAGACTGAGATAGGTGGAGGGCTTTTTCCTCAGCTCCTGATAGAACATTTGGTAGTGTGCTTAATGAGTAAAAGCACTAATTACTAGAAATATGTTTTTCAGGTTGTTCTCTTTCTCTTCTTACATGTGCTGTCACCTGAATGATTATTTTTTGCAAATCTCTGCTATCTGGTAGCATAATGGCATCTTAGTAATTTCAGTATTATCACAATGGTAAAATTCTTGTCTGTTTTGTTTACAGCAAAATACTTCAAATTGCAACAGCCTTTTTTCACGGTACAAAACTACTTGCTTTTAGAGAAAATAGATCGAGACAGTTAATCTGTAAGATCATCTCACACTTCTTTTGAGGCATTATTTAGTAATTTCTGTGCTTGTACGTAATTGATGTGAAACTGAAGACATTGTAGTGTTGTTGTATCTGAAATAAACTGTGTGCCTATAGTTTGGAAAGTTAAGTGAGTTCATAACAAAATTGTCCCTTTCATTTGAGAAAGGGACAATTCACGTCATTCCAGAACTCTGTCTCGTTGGATCTACATGAATGCATTGGTTTTGAGGTGCGAGGTCCTTTGCAATGGACGAGCTGTTCTTGAAGCAGTTCCTTGCTTCTGAGCGAGACGGGTTCGTGTCTAAGGGTAGCGCAGTTGGGGTGAGTTCTGAGTCACGGCAGAGGTGCCCGAAGGAGGGAGACCTGCGTGGCCGGGCAGCGCTGCTTCCCGGAGCCGGGCACTGCTTCCCCGGCTGCCGGAGCGAGGGGCCGCGGCCGGACCCCGAGAAAAGGCTTTCCCTTTTCCTGCCCATTTCAGGAGAGGCTGGCGCAGCCCGGCTCCCGGGCAGGCCGTGCCGGGATGCCATTTTGAGGCTCCGTGTGTGCGGGAGGAGGGGCGGCGCGGCTCGGGTTACGGGCTCCGCATTCCAGCGCCGGGAGGGGCCCACGCCCGCCGCCCCTCACGGCCCCGCCCCCCGCCCCCTCACGGCCCCGCCGGGGCCCGCGCTCTCACCGCGGCAGCGTTCGGGCTTTGCTTTGCCTCGCCTCCCAGTGAGCGTAACAACTCACTAGGAAAGAACTGGCTTTTGAGCTATTTTTAGAGATCAGAAATCCTCGTGGCGCTGTTTAATTTTGCTTAGCTGTAACAGTGGTTATAAGGACTTTCTGGAAGTGGACTATTGTGCTTCAGATATTTCCTTGAGAGCTAGAAGGTTAATTATCTGATGCGCTTATTGCCGTCTCATTTTTCAAGTTGTTACCTGTGTTTACAGTATTATGTAAATTCTAGGTAAATATTTGGTTTTTTCCGTGGAGGTGTAGATTTTTGTATTTTGCTTGTTTTCCCTTCTCTTCCCATGGATACAAAATAGCGATTTGAAGTAATGTGTTTTAAAGATCGTGTAATTTCCATTTCGTGTTTGCACTGCAGCAGTACTCAGTTGTTCCTCGGCAGAACAATAGTTAGGTACTTCGTGTACACTTCTTCAAGTTTGTACCATTAAAAAAACCAACCTGCAGGAGAATATCATTAAGGCTTGTTATAGTAGACTTGAGTTTGTATTTAAAGTTTCAAGTTGACTTCGGAACAGAATGTTTTGTGGAATAGTTATTGTAGTTGTTACAGCAACATCAGCTGGTACCCACTGTTCCTGCAGGGTCATTAGCATGTGTACTTCTTTGGGGCTACATAAATCTTTTCAGGTAAAAGAAACTAAGCAGGACATCTCAATTTGAAACTGGGCATGTTGTGTTGTGCTGATTGGGGTGTTGTGTTTTTCCCCCCCCACTTTTAATTCAGGTTGTAAATCATTCTGCCAGTCAGGAGTCCATAAGTGTTGAATTTTTTTTCCTCTACCTGCAGTACATTATCACAAACATGAGATAAATAATAACTTTAGATTTAGTTCAAGAGCTGAGGAAAGCTTTGTCCATGGGAAGGCTCAGCAAGGGCATGAGATACCACATTCATCAGAGCTTAAATGATGAACACTGTGTATCAAAGGCTGTGAAATGTACAAAGCCAATCAGCTGCAAAAATATCTTCTCTGGCAACTGGTCAGAGTGGTATTATTTGTAAAAGCTGTTAGATCATGGGATTTTTCTTCATGGCATGTAATCTCTTTGTAGCTAAAGAAGTAAAATGATCCTGGTTGTGGTTTGCAGTGCAGCTCTCTTGTCAAAGGAATTCCTTTTATTCCCCTCCCTCCTCCCACAAATAAAAGCCATCACACGCTGAATTGAAGAGTCCTCTGCAGTTGTTTTAGTTAAAATGAAACACTCAAGGAGAGAATCTTGTTCTTGAAAAAATTCTTTCTGAGAGTTGCTGCTGCTGCATCCCTGAGCTCCCCAAAACTGAAGGGATCCAACTGATTCTTTCTGTTTCACTGCAGGGAGTCTTTTGTGTCTCTGGTACAGGTTGGAGAACTTTCCTTCACTTCACCCTCAACATGTGAAATCTAGTCCTGTCTGGTTAAAATCTGTACATAAAATTATTGCTAAGATTCAGTTTACCCTAAGATCAATAAAATCTGACTATAAAAGCAAAAATGAAGCATTGACATTGAATCTCTTTTTCTTATTAAGACTATATATAGTAAAAAAAGATTACTTCATCACCTCAGGTACTCTTTTGCCAGATTCTTCTCAGTGTTTTCTCAATTTACTGCTCCTCATTCTATAATTTAAAATGCATGTGTTGTTGGTTAAAAAAAAGTTGATTCACACAAAGCAGTATGCAGTGGATGCAGCTGCTGTTGTGAATATATAAAGGTAATTGATGTAAAAAACCACCACACAATTTTTGTTTCTGTTCCAGTCTGTGCCTCTGTAATGGGTTTCAGTGCAGTTCAAATAGTTTCATCATTTTCATACTGAGATCAGTGTGTATATTGTCTAGAAATGAGAAAAGAACTGTAAATGCACATATAATGTATTTTACTTAGGTATTTCTGTCAGATTGGGAACTGCCAGTAGTCTGTGATGGTAAAGACCCTGTGTTGAGATCCAGGGCAAATCAATGCACACCTCTGGGTAAAATTTATCACCGACACCCAATTTCTTGCCTTAGCTGAAAAAGAGCACAGCTGCTGCTGTAAGTTAACTCACATATCTGAGTTACCCTGCTTCCACCCACACATGCTTACCTTGCAGAATGTTTGCATAGATGTTCATAAAAACACTTCCCTTAATCTGCCGTGGCAAGCAACAAAATTATTTTGGCACTAAATTAACATGGTGTTGGGGCTGAGGGCCTGGGGAATGCAGGATATGCTCTGTGTGTGCTGTTGGTTTTGCTGTGAAGCTGTTATTTGCTCACCTATCTGAAAGGGCAGTGAGATAATGGGTGGGTCTGTCCCTTCCATTTTTATGATATTCCACGTAGCAGGTTAAATCATTGTCCTAATCTCAGAAATCGAACCCAAATAAACAAAAAGCCCCCAATCAACAGCATGAAACCCCTCATATCAGGTGTTTGAAGGCTTTCATGCTTAGGTTACACAGAGTACCAGCTCTGGTCTGCAACTGGCAGGACAGCAGTGGGATCAGGCTGAAGGCCTTTTGGGTTTGGTTCAGTATTCTGCTGGATTGGAAGAGAAATCCC
Organism: Emberiza elegans; assembly: GCA_024865655.1. Lineage (NCBI taxonomy): Eukaryota > Metazoa > Chordata > Aves > Passeriformes > Fringillidae > Emberiza > Emberiza elegans. Next base: position 27,124,230 of record JALJVW010000241.1, on the reverse strand, counting down.
AGCCAGCAGGCTGCAGGCTTGGGCTGCAGGTCTGGGCTCCCCAGTACAACAGGGAGACCGATGCAATGGTGTGGCCTGCAGGAGAGGGGCTGCCATGCACCAGCTGTGTTTGTTCAGCCTGCAGAAGGCTGAGGAATGATGTTTGTTATCTTCAGAGAAGGTGGAGCTACAGTCTTCCCAGGAGTGCATGTTGAAAGGATGGTAAATTAGTAGTTGCAAGTTACAGCAAGGTAATTTCTTACTGGATTAAAAAAAATAATTAGAATGGTGAGGTACTTGTGACACGTTGCTGAGAGAGGCTGCAGAATGGCCTCTCTTGGACATGTGCAGGATATTCCTTGTCCAAGTCCTGAGCAGCTCAACTGAAAATTGAATTTGGCTTTTTATTGGGCATGGGGCTGGACTGAGCAACTTCTGGAGGTCTCTTCCAACCTGTGAGAGTTGATGGTTCTGTCTGACAGCAACTGGGGGCCGTGGGGCTGACAGTTCATATGAAGAGGTCATGTTTTTCTCCAGAGCTCTTGCAGATTCTAATGCACCTGATTTCTAACCCTGCTGAATAGGGTCAAAGTTAGTGAATGGAGGATTGGGGTGAAAATTGTTTGTCCTTGTGTAACACCAGCCATGTTGGTTTATCTGGAGTCAGTGGTTTTCATTTGTATTGTGTATGGGGGCAAAAATAAAAACTGGAACTTTAGTGTGCATTCATCCTTCTGTGTCACAGGAGGTAAGAACTCAGCTGACAGATGTGGCACTGAGTGCTGGCCCTTTTTTAGGGTCACATTTGTGGGCTTTTTCTAGTAGATCTTTCTTTAGAAAGAGATTTAGCATTTTTTTTTTATTCACTTCTAAAATTAGTTACTTGTAACTAAGGTTTGTTTATTTCAGATGGCCCACATTCTAGCTTTCTGAAGATCTAGGTTGGGGAATGAAAAAATGTGTAGACTATTCTTTCTGTTTATCCCTCATTTGTGGTAGTCTTCTATTCCCTGATTTAAATCTGACTTTAGACAGAGAGCTGAGCCAATAGAGCTGCCAAATAGTTTGGTGCTAGAGGCTATCTGAAAATCTCAATCTGAATATTTTGTCAGTGGGAGCTATTGGGTGGATGCCTAGCATTTTATTTTTTTAATTTTTTTTTTAGTCTGATATGTTGATTGTCCAGATAGATTTGGACTCCTATTTTATTTTAAATCTTAGCATTTGTATTAGCGGAAATAACTGCACATAGTCTTGTGCTGCAGCAGTTACTACCTATGTTGTTTTTCAATTATGGGTGTTTGCGACCTGGGGAAGATAACATAATGCAATGGATGTTAAATGCTATTTGTTTTGAAGAGCATATTTGAAACAATGGAAAGACTTTTAAAAATGTTGAAGTTCTGAAGTGTTTTTTACTGTCAGTGTTAGTTTTGGCAGTGGTTTGCACAAATAATTTGCCAGAAAAGGAGTAACTCTTAATGTACTTCTCATGAGTCCCCTGATTTTCTGCAAGCGTTAAAATCCTGTTGTCGGCCTTAGAATGAGGGAGTTTATTTCAAAGGGACCTGTGGGTAGTTCTCTTCCTTATTTTTGTGATGCAGGGTTGGAAATGGCTCTGGGTAGAACTGTTGCCTGGTCCCTGTTGCCTAGTCAACTATTGCTTGTTGTCCACTGGTAGGGAACTGGTTTTATATAGATATAATTGAAAGCTGACTGTAGTTTTTTTCAGCATGAATTTATGCATGTCAAGTTTTCAAACTCAAGAGAGGACAATGGTATAATTTCTGTTATAATATGTAATAAACTGTGATGGGTTTTGTATTGGTGTTCTGGCCTTCTGCAAGTCTTCTACAAGCAAATAATTATGTTATTTTTCCAACTGGATTTTTCTTGGCAGTGTTATCAAATGTGAATGTTACCACTCAACTCCACAGAATCCTTATTGTTAAATAAACCATGCTGGAACTTGGTAGAGTAGGAGAAGCCTTAAGGCAAATTACTGAACTAGAGAAAATTCCCCAAATACTAAAGGCAAGAATATTTTTCCCTGGTTCTTTGTATTTTTTTAGGTATTAACTGTACTGGCATTAAGATCTCTTAGCCTGTCTTTTTTTTTTTTTTTTTTGCTACTTCCTTCAGTTTTGATTGCTTGAAAATGACAGTTTCTGTACTGTGCATACATAAATGTATGGAGATAACTTGCAAGCTGCCACTAGTCCTTTGGAGCTGTGTTTACTTTTAACATGGTGACTGTAAATAAAGCCCGTTCATGGAATCACAGAATGATTTGTGTTGGAAGGGATCTCTAAAACATCTTGTCCAAATCCCTGCAGTGAACAGGGACATCTCCAAGTAGCTCAGGCTGCTGAGAGCTGTGCCCATGCAGACCTTGAATGTTTCCAGGAACGAGGAGGCATCCACCACCTCTCCAGGCCACCTGTGCCAGTGTTTCACAGCCTCATGGTAAACAAAGCCTTTTCATATCTGCTCTGAACCTACCACACGTTTAAAACCATCACCCCTTGCCCAGTCACAAAGGCCCTGCAGAAACATTTTTGTCCCCACATTACTTATTTGTTTACTTTGTGTATTGGCAGCACTTCTGCAACTGTTATTTCTCTTCTGAGGCCTTTTTTCCCCTCCAAACATCATTAGAAGGTGGAAATACAAGCATTTGGTGTCTTTCTTGGCTATTACTTAAACTGCACATTTCATGTTTTCCTTTTTGTTACTGTTTTTAATTAGGATTTATTGCAGCATCAATGAGAAATAGAAGTTATCTGTGAACTGGAAAGCTTTCTCAAAAATATCTGTAGTTTCATCAAAAACTTAAGAAACTATCAAGGAAATACAACTGTGTTTTTTCACTAGGTATTTTGTTGTTGTTGTTTGGCCTCTTGCATTAACTCAGTCTTTTAAAAAGTGGTCAATTTTCTTGGAATTTGGGGCTTTCTTCCATGTCTTTTTCATTGATTTTGCATATGTCAATAGGTTTGATCAATTTAAATATCCTTATTGTCAGAAAACAGCAGTGATCTTGCAGAGAGTCAGTTAAAGAGAAAGGTGAAAATTGTTCCTCCACTGATATATTCTTTGTAACACCTGTATTGGAAAAATTTCTCACATTAAAAGTGGCTTTTTTGATACTTTATTTGATTATAGTAGCATCTGAGGAAGCCTTTTTAAGAAGGATAAAATAAAGTAAGCTAAATGTAATGAAGATAAGACTAGATTATAAGGATCTTCCCATTATATTTGTGGACTGTTTTGCAGTACTTCAGTAGCAGAAATCTAGCCCTTCTTAGGTTCTCCATAAACTATTTTAGTTTCACTTGCTGACAGTGGCTTGGAAAGCTTTTTATCTGTTTTTCAGTGGTAGTTGTGTATCCTGCTGCTGTATGATTGGTGTTTGACACAATTATTTCTCATAAAAACATAACATGAGAACAGTCTGAACTTGCAGCTCATCAAAATACACTGAACTTTAGATATACAATTATAGCCTATGTGAAAACTTCTAATATTTACAGTTGACAAAGGAGTTTAAAAATTGTAAAATCTAAGATTTTTTAAAATGTAGAAACAATTTTTAAAATAATCCAGGTGCTGGAAAACCTGTAAAAAAATGTACTCTCACTATGCAGCAATAGAAGAGTTGTTTGTCATCACTTCACATGCAGTAGACACTTAGGTTTCTCATGTGTCTGCCTGAAGCAGCACAATGAGGCTGAGGAGCTTTGGGGTGAGTCCTTCCCTTGCTATTTGGGGTTTGGGTAGGCTGAGTTCTGGGGTATTTTAACTTCCCTGTGGAGATGAGCAGTAGCTAAAAAAAAAGCTGTTCTCTTGCCACATCTTTGCCTTACCTGTTTGTTTATTCTAAGCAATCTTCCTCCTCTTCATCCCAGTCAAAGTATAAAAAGTATAAATATTGGTAGCTGTTTAATTTTTGCAGGACACCTTCCTATGTACATTGCTGATAAACGGTTCTTTGTCATGACCTTTGAAGCTGATGGAGGGTGAATTCTGGTTCTTCCTGCTCTTCTTGATACACCTTTGAAAGTTTCATTTGTCAACTCATCTGTCAACAGAAGGATATTGCCTCATCCTGCTCATGTTCTCACTGGATTTGGTACAGCAGATTCTGGATCTTTGAAAGCATCTTGATCATGCAGTTTTCAAATTATCAGATGCCTTTTTTATTTTTTTTTCCATGACCTCTCCCTCCCGGAGGCAGATCCAGGATTCTGAGGCTGCTTTTCAGTTTGTCAGTTCTGGGCTCGGGTTACAAGTAGTGTGATAAGAATTACATATCCAAACTGCTGCTATTTTACAGTATCAAAGAATGTTCCTCTTAAGATAGCTTATAAATATTTCACATCTTTTAACAAAGAGGAACTGTGAGCAGCTTTCAGCTTATTTAACAGAAGAAAACACCCCCTATGGCCAGCCAAGAAGCCCCCACCTCTGCCAAACCTGTTTGCTGGACTCTGCATAGAACTGATACTGTCATTGTACAAATTGCAAAGCATTAGGGTCTGTTGACAGAGAGATAAACCTTCCCCCTGAGGGAGCATGTAGACAAGGAAAGCCTGCAAGCTCTTAATTCATCAGGAGAATTTTTGAACACTTGAATTTTGAAGCTTTTTGAGCAGCATTTTGAAGAATGTATGTTGTGTGGTTGCCTTTTCTCCCTCCCTAGTTATCTCAGGAAACACAAAATATCCCAAGGCCATTAGATGCCTTTGCAAGCCTTGGCAGGAGTTAGCAGTGTCCAAGGACACTATTAGGAGTTTTGTGTTAGGTCATACATATCTATGTCCCCTGACATCATTGTTTCCTCCCTATTTCCCCACTCCTTTCTCTGGTTTTAGGAAAGGCCAAGACCCATACCGTCTGATCTACACAAGGTTTTGGCAGTCTGACAGTCAAAAGTGGCTTAATCAGGTCACAGAATTATCATGCAATATTCTGGTTTATTAGAGAAACATCCTGTGTTTTAAAGAACTTCAGAATTTCTGGGTCTCACCTGATTTCCAGACACACACGCTCAAGCAAAATACATTACAGCATCTTAAACTCACCCTTTCCTGTGTTTCCTGCAACTCCAAACTTTTCTTTTTGTCCTTACCCCAGATATTCTTCTTTCTAAATAAGGAGGAGTTGGGTTATGGAGATGCTTACATTAAAGTGGTGGCAGACATCTGCTGTAGTGACTGCCAGAATATGATTGCATGCTGCTCTGATTAAGATTTAGTTACACTGCTTAGATCTTTCAAGTTCTGTTTTTGAGCTGTAAGCTTGTTATTGAGTTGTTGTGTGGTTCTGTTTAAATATACTTAAATATTTGTTCTATTTTAGTTCTGAGAATATACTAATGGTAGAAGGAATGTGCAAGAGTACTGCTTCTATTCAGCAGAGCTTCTTTTTAAACAATCTCATTTATTTCTGTTTACTTAAGTAACTTTTATTGTTTTATCTTGTAACTCTTTTAGAGACAGCAGAACCAAGTCAGACTTTCCAGACTTCCTTGTGTGCTGGAAAGTGTTTCCTGACTTGCACTCACATATACTTGAATAAATCACCTGAAGTAAGTGAAGGGGCATTCTTTATTTTTATTTTACAGAATCTTCACTGTTAAAGCAATCCCAAGGAAGTAACCCATTGTTGGCTCAGGGCTGATAGTAAGGAAAGCTGTGTGTTTCTGTGAAAGGTACTCCTATCACTAGAACGTGCTTCTGCAGACTGTGCAATTCTGTCTCAGTTTTAGTCATTTTCAAAGCTGCTTATAATAAGGTGAGAAGTCATTTCATCATTCCAAAGTTTCTGTGGTTTATGAGAAAGGGACTCCATACATAAGTTTTTTAATGTTCTTTTACATTTTAAAAAAATAGGAATAGTGAACTTGTTCCTCCTTGGCTTTGTAAGGCGTGTAATCTTACACATTTTGAATCCCCAATCTGTGCATTTTTCCTGCAGTTTTGTTCCAACAATTGCATTTTGGATTTGAACAAGCAAAAGTTGTCATGATAGTGTGTATGTATACATATATATATATATCTTCTTTTTGCAGTCTTGTTTAATTATATGTTATATATATAGTAGTTTTAATTTATGCATCTTGCTGTAAAGAAAAAAACAGAGGCAAAATGTAAATAACCAATCAATCCTTTATAAAACCCTTCAGGAAAAACTGACCTTTTTTTGTTTTTTTCCCTCGAGTTTGCTCTTGGACAGCTTTTCATATTTCTTTACCTGAATAAGGAAGCTGCTGCCGTGAACTGGGATTCTTTTCTATTTCCAGTAAATACTTTTGGAAAGTATCTAGTGTTGAAATCTATCATCACTTCCAAGTGTCTTACATTCTTGTCAGACAGAGAATGCTGAAGTTCCAGTTTATTAGTGGGCTGAAATTTCTGTCTTCAAGGAGTAAAGAAGCTCAGTAGCTTTGTGGTTCAGTGGAAATTATGTTATGCTGAAAGGACTACCTGAAGAGTGACACCTCAGTTGCATTGTTTTTACCTGTTTAAAGGATGAAAATATGCAAGGAGAGCTCCTATTAGTGAAGTCTGTAAGTCATATACAAAAGTTTCTTTTTTCAAAAAAACTTTTTTCAAAAATTTCTTTTGAGCATATACCCAGATGTGGCTGAATTCCTTTTGAGCCCAAAAGATGTTTGTCTGCAGCTGGGCCCTTGTCTTGCAGTCTTTGAGCAGTGGTGTGTAGAGTCTGTAGTCTGTGTTACAGAAGGTAAAAACAAAGAAATCTCTAAGAAAAGATAACTCAACAATCTTCTTTGGAAATCTTTGCTGCCTTCCCCTCAATTTCACAGTATTGATTGCTATTTTATAAATAGTTCTCCACATTGCTTAGGAGGAGGAGGCAGCTGGTCTGCAGGGAAAAACTCTTAGCTGCAGTGTTGCCTGTATAATTTTATAAAATAGATGTCATGCATCTGAAGGGTTAAATCAGCTGAGACTCATGTAGAGCTTTACTAGCATAGCCAGTAAAGAAGCTTCCAGTGTGAAATATTTTGCTGGTTCTTTTATTTATATGTTAATCCTGGTTAACATAGAAATGGCTTGATGGTTTAATAGAATGCAGATGATTCTCAGTGTAGAGAGGGACAGAGATTACCTCTCTATTCAAACTCCTTTTCTTGTTTTCCCTTGATTAAAACAAGAATTTGATTCACTTATTTGAGTAGGAAATTAAATAGCTAAGTTAAGGGAACATAAAAAGATGCTCTATTTTCCTTTTTCCCCGCCAAAAGAAAAATGGAGAAAGAAAAAATACTTAGGGTAATTAATAATTTAAAGTGTATCTGTTAAAATTGTTTCAGCTTTTTGTTGAAAAATATACATGGTTTACTAATTTAAACAGTTGAAGCAGTTCTGCTTTCATCTTTTTTCAAAGTTTGGTTTTTAAAAGAGTTTATTAATTAGCTACAAATGGGAAAAAGATGGAAAGATAAAAAATCCTTCTTGTGGAAGGAAGCTGGTCCATGCTCTGTGCAGTGGAACTTTGTCTCCACTGTTCTCAAACTGGTCCTGTATATGGGGAGCTCTGCTTGGTTGGGCTCAGCAGTGTGGATGTTGTATTCAGCCTTGAGTAATTGTGCTTGGGACTGTTCTTTGTTCGTGGGCAAAAGGAGACAACACAAATTCCTAGCCCAGTGTGCCATAAATGCTCTTACCTGTGCACTTAGAAGTCTTCTCAGAAGGGAGAATCCACTGCATCAAGGGTGAATCAGTCTGCAGATGATAACTCCTTAAAGTGTATTTCCTGTTTGAATTTAGATGAGATTCAAATGTCAGCTGCTGGCTCTTGTGTCTTCAGTAAATAGAAAAAGCTGCTAGAGTCAGAGGGTTTTGTTTTTTGTGGGTTTGGGGTTTTTTTGGCTGGTCGGGGTTTTTTGTTAGAAGTCATATTAAAGCAACAATGTCAAGTATCTTAAGTTTCTTGCAGCGGGACAAGCTTTCCAGAGCTAAAATAAGCATGAGTTTTTCAAAACCATGATTGAACAATAACTACCATGAATGCTTGCTCATGTTTTTCTAATGCTGTCTTTCAATGTTGATGGAAAAGCTTTCATATTATTTTTCAAGCCATTCTGGAACACAGTGAAGTTTAAATTACTTTCCCTACATACCAAGAATAAAATAACTTCTCACTTGGTGTGTATACATGGTATAAACCATGTATTAAAACCGTGGTTGTATCTCAGAGGTCTTCTCCAGCCCCAAGAGTGCTTAATTGGCTAAAAATCAAATTATGCTCTTTTCTCCCTTTTCCCCTTTCTTCCATAGGCTTTGTGCTCACCTATGTAAAAAGTGATGTCTTTAACAGGCACATCAGTGAATGATCGCTTGTGCTCATCAGGTCCCTCTTGGGAACACCCTGTCCATCCACAGGGTGGGATGAGGCCTTGCCTTCCAAAATAAAGAATGGAGGTGTGTCTGAAGGAGAGCAGCTGTCAGGTTGGTTAGCTCATGTCAGCATTGTCAGAGCAGTTAGAGGGGTGTGCAGGGTACCAGGTGTGTCACAGTTCTCAGCAGGGACACCTTTGGTGCCTTTAGAGCTTGGTTGACAAAACCTCTCCCACGCTGAAGAAGCTGTGGATTTAATTTAGCCATTCTTTTTTGAGTCTTTTTTTTTCAGGATACAGCCCTTCTCCTTTAGTGTTTGTTCATGGAAGGTGGTGTTGCTGTACAAAATGAACCTGTTCCCAGGCAGTTAACCAGAAGAGATCTGTATTGTTCTCTGGAAGTGGCCTGTCACCACCTTTTACCACAATGAGTTTTTATTGTGGTATTGCTAAGGGGGGAAAAAAAGGCAGCTTAGTTTTCTTTCAAATCCTTGATGAAGGAACCAGGACTCCTGTGCATTTTAAGAGAATTTGAGATGTGATGAATTCTTCACCATTGCTTCCAAATATATAAATCAATAGGAAATGCAAGAGGCCAGATTAGATATTAGATAACTGTACAGCATGTCCAGGAACCTGGTGACGGGTTTTCCTGCCCTGTGTTTTTTTGTGCCCTTCAGATCTATTCTGGATGAAGTATTTCAGAAATCTGTCATTAGAAATCTTAGGTCAAGTTAAAAGCATTCATAATATGGTGACCAAAGAACTAGAGGCAGTATAACATTCTAGCATTCAGAATGAATAATTGTTAGACTTAATAGCTGAAATGGCTGAGGATTTTTGAGCACCTTAGTGTCTACACTGAATGACTCTTGTGTATCATTTGCTGTGTGAGGCAGCATTGCCTTACTCCAACCTGTTCACCTCAGCTGGGGCAGATGTTGAGGCCATGGTGGCCTGAGTTTAGACTTGCAAATCAAGTGCTGTATCATCATGCAAATGGTAAGGATGGAAATTATTTTATGCTCATGTCTTCTAAAATTCTGATGAGTAAAGAATACTTCAGCAAATATCCAGCTGGTTTTATTACTTGAGAAAATTCTTCTAATTGTGTATCAGGCACACCATCACTAACTGGTCACAGGATGGGATTGTCCCTCTGTGCTCTGCCCTGCTGCAGCCTTGTCTCAAGTCCTGTGTGCAGTTCTGGGGTCCACAATACAAGAAAGATAGAAAGCTGTTAGAGAGTGTCCAGGGGAGGCCATGAGAATGGGGAAGGGCCTTGAGGAGGAAGCCGTGTGAGGGGAGGCTGAGGTGGCTTGGTCAGTTCAGCCTGGAGAGGAGGAGGCTGAGGGGAGACCTCCCTGCAGTCACAGCTTCCTCCTGAGGGTCAGAGGAGGGGCAGGCACTGATCTCAGCTCTGTGACAGTGACAGGAGCCAAGGGAGGGGCCTGGAGTTGTGTCAGGGCAGGTTGAGGTTGCATATTAGAAAAAAGTTCTTCATCCAGAGGGTGGTTGGGCAGAGGAACAGGCTCCCCAGGGCAGTGGTCACAGCTCCAAGGCTGACAGAGCTCAAGAAGCGTTTGGACAATGCCCTTGGGCACAGGGTGTGACCCTTGGGATGGTCCTGTGCAGGAGTTGAACTTCTATGATTTGTTGTGGGTCCTTTCTAACTCAGGATATTCCACAATTCTGATTTCCATTTGGCTTTTTTTCTTCTGAAATAACAATGTTTAAAGAAATTTCAGAGACCAAGTATGCTCCAACAAGTCCCTAGTACAAACATCTTACTAAAAGAGTTGATTCCATAATTATAGCTTTCTTGTGCGTAACCACTTTTGCAAAAAAAGAGGACTTTTGTTTTCAGGGGATAATATTCAGTTGTCTGAATAATGAATTGGTCTCATTGTATCAGGAAAAGTTTACAGTACCTGTAAATGGATGAAGGAAAGTTCAATTTGCTTGAGATGAGATACAGCCAGTGGCTACCAAGGTAATTTCACATGGTCATCTGGATTATAAGGCATTCTTTCACTTTATGTACAGAAAGGTGGGGATTTTTTTACCACTGAATTACAAAAAAGGGTAAAACATTTAGTTATGTATCTTCTCTGCCAAAGACTTAAAGTTGTTTCAGGAGCTTCAGTTGATTGTGGAAAGCCAAACATTCCTGTAGACAAACATTCCTGTGTAACATTGTGCATTAAAAGACTATGGGGTTATGGCTTTCTGAAGTTTTGTCCAAACGAATCTATGAAAATACCCAAATATCTAAGTTTTAGATGCTACATGTGGTCCAAATAAACTCTCAAGTTGTCTAGAATAATTTGAAATATTTTTATATGCCTTTCTTTTTGTTTTGCTATTTGGTGTTATATAGTTAGTGATTTAAAGAAAGCAGAAGACTGGATGCAATGTGGACTCCAAAGGTTCCTCCATGAGAGTTATTTTACTCTTGAATGTCTGCATATAATCCATGTACTTTTTCTATAGAAAAACTTAAATACTTGATAGGTATGCAGATGGTGAAGGCCTTTAACCTTACTGTGGTGGGAGTGGTGTCTGAGGTGTCTCCTGATTGCCTTATAGAATCTGTCACACTTCCATGTGTTCAGAGCTGTTGAGCTGACAGCTCCTAGTGCTTTGCTGAAGGCAGTGATCTTGTTGGAAAGGTTTTCTCATTCTCATCTCCATGTTCCTGTGACCTGTGTTTCTTGTCAGAAGTTAGCCAGCCTGCAACCTGTGTTTAATATGGTTTTGTGTGTGTGGATTTGGTTTGCATGGCAAGGTTTTTGTTGAAGCTCCAGGGATGATTTCTGTGAGAAGCTGCCAGAAGCTTTCCCCATGTCAAATGAACACAGTGCTGGCCAAATCTAGGAGGGACCCACTGCTGGCCAGGTCTCAGCCCATCACTGACGGTGGAAGTGCCTCTGGGAAAATACATGTGAGCGAGGGAAGGAGTTACTGTGCATAGCAACTGCACCTGCAGAGAGGAGGGAGAATATGTCAGACAAAGACAAAGAGCTCTGCAGACACCAGGGTCAGTGGTGAAGGAGGGGTAGGAGGTGTTCCAAGTACCAGAGCAGATTGCCATGCAGCCCATAGTGAGGCAGCTGTGCCCCTGCAGCCCATGGAGATCCACGATGGAGCAGAGTTGCGCCTGCAGCCCACGGAGAACCCCATGCTGGAGCAGATTTATGCCCAAAGGAGGCTGTGACCCCATGGACAGAGGAGCTCATGCTGGAGCAGGCTTGCTGGCAGCACTTGCGATGCTGTGGAAGGAACCTGTGCTGGAACAGCCTTCTTCTAAGGGACTGCAGCTCATGGAAGGAATCTACACTGCAGCAATTCATGCAGAACTGCAGCCTGTGGGAAGGAGTCACATTGGTTAAGTCATGGGGGAACTGTTTCCTGGGGGAGGAAGGCCATGCTGGAGCAGTGGAAGAGTATGAAGAGTCCTTCCCCTGAGGAGGAAGGATCAGTTGAGACAGTGTGGCTGGTGAACAGATTGCTGTCCCCATTCCCTGTCCCCCTGCTCCACATGCAGGGAGAAGGTAAAGATTTTGGGAGTAAAGTTGAGCCCTAACAGAGAGGTAGGATAGAGGGAACGTGTTTTTAAGATTTGGTTTTATTTTTTGTTATCTTACTTCAATTTGATTGAATTTGATTAATTTCCCAAGTTGAGTCTGTTTTGCTTGTGGCATTAATCAGTGAGTGATCTCTCCCTGTCCTTATCTCAACCCACAAGCCTTTTGTTATATTTCTTCTCTGTTTAGTTGAGGAGGGCAGTGAGAGCGCCTTTGGGCACCTGGCATCCAGTCTGAGTTAACCCACCACAGGACTTAAAAATGTAAATATTTTTAATGTAGAATTTAAATTTAAGAAAGAAAATATCAATCTTATACACACAGAGGTATAAGGCAGTGTGATAGAACAGCAGTGTAGTTTTCAGGTGGTTTGCTCTATAGTATTTTGATAGTGTGCAAAACCATGGAATTGTAAAGCTGTAACAGAATTTATTTATCTTTTTAAATCGAAGGGTTCCTGAAAATGTTTCTCACCATTTGAATTACTCTGTAAAATAGATAGAAGAAATACTTGACATTTTGCAGGAATCTTAGGGGGAGGGAGAAGAGGATCACCTATCAGAATGTGGTCTAATATGTCCTGCGGGACAGGCAGAAGCTAAATTTCATTGGCTCTTTTGTCAGGGAGAAATGGCACTCTGGGCAGCATTCCCAGCATCAGCATTAGGATAAGAGTGTGCGCCTCACAGTCTGTGTGCCAGGTGATCCAGTTGAATTGGTGCTTCCCTCCACATCAGGCACCCTACCAGCCAGGTGGCAAGTGTGGCCCAGTGACTGTCTGCAGCTTGGGAAATGTGGGGATGGTTTAACACAGCATGGAGCCTGGGGTAGGGGGTTTTTTGATAATTTTTTTTGCAACTCAGCAAGACTTATGAAGTCAACAGTGTCACAGGCAGCCTTATGTTTTCAGGGATGTCAGGCACAGCAGAAGACTGTTAATTGTGGGGTCACTCTGTCATCAGTATCCCAAGAGAAGGCTGAGATTGTGGGTGGAGGAGCTTTTGGCCAGGTACCTCCAAACTTGTGCTAAAGCAGTTGAGTTTTACATCTCTCTTGAAAACCAGGCATATTTATTAGAGAAACTGGAGAGCTGTGGGATATGATGAAAGAAGGAGTTGCTCAGCAAAGGCTTTTGCCCAGTTGTTACTTGACAAAGTTTGACAAGTCAAATTCTGACTTCACCTATCAGCACAGAATGAGCTGGTGGCTTTGATTTGTCACCATTGCTGCAGGCTGATGGGTTTCCTTTTGAGGGTAGCTGCTTTTCTTTTAACAGCAAGCTGTTGTCAGATTCCTTTTACCTCTGAAGTTTGGAGAGTGGGCTGATTTTTTCAGCTTCTACTGGCTCACTGGTGAATAATAATTAAGAAGACTGAGAGGAATTCTGCAGCGTTCCTGGGAGCACAGAGTCGGCTCTCACAGCACAGCAGCTTGTGGAGCCCTTCAGATGACTACAGATGATGTAGCTAGGCATGCCAAAATAAAACACTGAAGATAATCCTCTAAGAAATCAGGAGGCTTGGACTCTTTCTGGTATGGAAAATTACATCTGCTAGGGCAAAGTGAAGACCTGGTAGAATTATCTAGCCCTACTGATGAGGCAGCATGAGCCTTGTGCCTGGATTCTCATGGCCCCTATAATGAATTATTTATGCCACTAGATGCTGTGGAGAATATGGTTGTCACCATTGAGCAAGAAATGACACAAATTCACCGGAAGGATGGTTTGCACAACAGCAGCTCTAATACAAAAATTCTCTTATAGATAGGTTCGACGCATTCTACTTAATTGGCTAATTAACAAAAACATCTTTCTCACAACCAGTCCTTGGGAAGAACAGAAAAACAGAACAGGAAAACACCACCTGCAGGTTGTTTATACTAACAAGTTATCATCGTTTCTCTACAACTCCCTAAAAAGTCTCACAAGTCCACTGTGAGAAAACTGATCCCATTTTCTCACTCTCTGACCAGGCTGTAGCATCCACATACGATGTATTGTAATTTATGCAGATTGCTGTCATTCTGGAAAATGCTTTTTTTTCTATCAGGTACTGCACAGTCCCACCTTACTCAGGAATTTTTGTGCTCTCATACTTCTAGTTATGCCCAGGGGCAATGATATTTCAGGAGCTTCATTGTGTAGACCATTTTGTCTTCTATCTCAACAGGCATTGAAGATGATGAAAACAAAAATGTATAACAAGGGCAGGGAGAGTGCTTGCTTAGCTGTTACACGGTGTGTTGGTCTTTCAGATGCTTCTTCTTCAGGGTATCTTGTGTCTGTGTGTGCTTGCATGGTTGCATGGTTGTAAGGCCTCAGAAGGAAAGCTCAGGTTGTTCTAGGGCACAGATTCTCCCCTTCTACAAAAAGGGGACAAATGATGTGAGGAGTCTTCTGATACCTCTTGAGTAGATGAGAGGAGCTGTCTGTTCTGCAAAAAAAATTTTTGCCTGGTCCATTGAACTTCCAGCTAGTCATGTTCATTAAATAAAAAAACAGAGTCAGGAAGGAAAAGGTCATATAGCTCAGATAGAGAACAACTTCTCCCTCAAAAAGGAGGGTGATCTGAGTTAAGGAAAAACACTTGTAGGTTTCTGGTCCTATATTTTCTGTCAGACTGCAAGGTCAATCAGGAATTGATTCCATTAGTGGTAGCAGCACTCATTAATTACTCCACCTGCCTACACAACCAACCAGCCGGGTTAGATTGGTACTGGAATGACCCAGTTGATGTTTCAATCTGTATTACTTCTGTCCTGTGTGATATCTCATTTTCTTCAAATTGCTTCATGGTAAGTATTTCTGAAGTTCTCACAAATGATTAAGAATGCTTTTTGCCATCAAAGATCCATGCAGTAATCAATATAAACAACAAAATCTAGGCTTTCCAAGAACAACCTGGAAGTGCTGGAAAGATCAGTGGTATTCTGAACTAATTTGAGTGTTTTGACCAGATATATAGGAAGGCCAAACCAGTGTAATACAGATGCGAAGAACTGTAAGACATGAAGTGCTTGAATGTTTTATAATCCCGTGCATTTTTAATACCTTGCAAGAACAACTTAATGATTGTTAATTAAAACTCAGGGGAAGGTAGGTATGAAATTAATTTTAAAAATTAGCTTTCATGGAGGTATATTTTTACTAATATGATTTTGAGCAATTTTCAGCTACCTTGCCTCAAAGATCAAATAAATGTGCTTGAACCATGTTTCAGTTTCTCACTTTCTCCTCTTGCTACCTGAAAGACATGGTGTCCAGGGACTGCAAAGTGTTTGTTCAGCCAGTTTATTTGATTTCTTTAATTGGTCTCATTGTACTTGGAAGGGCTGTTTGTTCAATGAGGTGTTCTTGCTCATATACCTTCAGTGTCTGGCAGACAAAACCAGCAAGCCCCAGATTTGCCATACAGTATGATGTTTGCTTTTCCCAGTATGCTGTGGAGGTTTAGCTCACATGTAAACTTGTTGAAAAAGGTTTTCTTAATAAATTCTTATCTTTGGACATGAACTATAGAGTAAAATTGGGAAATTTGGTACGGCTTCTTGCCCTTTGCAATTCAACTCATATTTCAGAGCAGCAGTAGTCCTGTAAAAGCAATAGATGACAAGAATTCTGGCTGGTATTTTCTAGCAGCAGTCATGAGATTGTTAACTGAAGCGTCTTCCAGGCTACCATATGGGTCTGCAGCATATTTTCATTGTGCATAGTTTTCTAACAAAAAACCTATTGTCTAGGGCTATAGTTTACCTGAAGAGGAATAATTCTGCTTCTGAAACCTCTCCCATCTCTGGTTACCAGAGCTGTCAGCTGGCCATGTACCCTGACACTGCTCACAGAGATGTGTTGCGAGCACTACACACTTTTGTCCTTTTCCCTTTTGCTCCCACCCTAAGTCTCAGATGCTGAATGGTTTTGACTTTTTTTTTCCCTGATATCTGTGAGTCTGATATCACCCAAGCCTGTGTCTGTGCCATGATTTGAATTTACAGAAACTCCAAAACAAGTTCTGTTTCATAAATTGAAATAAAGGTATGCTTACCTGAGTGGGCACCCTGCAGAAGTGCTCTGTGGATGGCTGGAGGAGGTGAAAGAGCAGGAAAGAAGTAACTGGAAGCTGGAGTGAATGGTCAAGTATTTAACACTGTCTGTACCAACGAGTCCTTGTATGATCATGTACTTAATTGCACTTGAGTTAGTTTAACTCTTATGTTACTTTAAGTTACTTTACAGACTTCTGTTCCTTAAATAGACACTGTATTTAACAAGTAGCAGGCTCCTTCAGGAAGAAAGATAATTTAAGATTAATAAAGTAATCCACCTGGAAACTGGTGAGGCAGTTGGAGCAGAGTGGGAATGAACAGAGTGCAGGAGAAGTCAAGTGCCAGGAAAGTTTTTGGCATCAAAAGAGACAGGTGAGGGAATGAGTTGGATGTGGCCCTGGAACTGAAGAAACTGGAGCTGCTGAGAAGTGAAGCAGTAACTGGAGATACGTGGTAAGACAAGAAAAAAGGAATCCACAGGCTGAGTAAGTTTGCTCCTCAAGGCAAGTTAGACTGACTTGAGCTTTGCCGCTGCGAGTCCCTGCAGTCTGTCTGTCCTGCTCAGAGCTGCTGCTTCCTGCACTCTGCTAGCAGGGGAACCACCCCCACTCCTGAATGAGGTTTAAATCAACTCACTTTAGATATTCTGACTGTTCCCTGGGGCCTGCCAGTGGCAGAAAATCTGCAGTTTTCTGGGTTATCTAGGTAGCTAGTGTGTTCATGTTATTCTGATTTTTCTTTTCCCCAGTTGAGTGCTGATATTTTTCAATTGATAATATGTAAAGATCTTAAATTTAGTCTTGGCATTAAGAACAATTTGTAGATAAATCTGGATTTAATATGTAACTAGTGACAAGCACTGTGAGGCTCTGTACTTTTGAAGTTGTGCCTCTTATAATTGCTGTAGGTTTGCAAATTTTAATAAAGTGAAGGTACAGTTGTGCAAATATTTTTTATTCACTTGTTTCATTTTGTACTTGATGGCACTTCTCTGGAAGATGCCATCAAGAATGTCACTAAACATTTTGAAGAACTTTTATATTAATAATTAAGCAGTTTGGATAAGTGTATAAAAATAAATATTTAAGTAAATTGATTTTTATAAAATTGAGTATGTTCTCAAATAGCATTTCATGCTGATGAGGAAGTGGAAGAAATAGTAACACTGTGAGGTCACTTCTGTAATTTAATAATTATCATTAACTTCTGTCCCATATCTGACAGAGGTTTTATAGTTTTCCTTTTAAAAAGGGGAGAGATGAATCTGGAACTGAAACAAAAATTCAGTAAGTCATAAAAGAGTCTGTGTCTACATTACCAAGCAGAGTGGTGTAATAAGATCAGACCTGTCAGGTGCTGAGAACCTGGCATAAGTGCTATACAGGTGGTGGGAGTTTTATTTCAAGCTGGTCCTGGTCTGATTCTGTGGCTGAATTCCTCTTGGTGGTTGGAGCGTGCACAATGTACACCTGAAGCTCATTCTGTGATCTGATTTTATTCAAAAGAAATCTGGTTCATGTACTTGATGACTGCTTTGCAATGTAAAGCAAAGCAAGGAAAAGAGGGTTGTTTGGGAGATGGACTTCAAAAGTGCAGTCCTGATTTGAATTAAATGCTAATATAGACATAACTAGAGTCGTGCAGATCAGGAAGTTCACCAAAATAAAGTTGTTTAGTAAGAAAGCTTAGATATCTGATCCATGGGGTTGGAATCAGGAAAGGCAATGAATACTTAGAGAATTGAACAGTTACTTCATCAGTTTGGGAGTTTGGAAAAATATAAGGAGGACATGATTTTAAAAACAAAACAAAAAACCCTGAGCTGCATTGTTCAGAAATGTATTTACTCTAGCAAAGCAAACTCTTTAAATAATACAAAGTGGACTTTATATTAATCAGATACTAGATACAGGGAGATTGGAGGTGTTGTAAAAAGAGAAAGCACACCAACTTTTTTTTGTTTTGTTTTTTTGGTGTCCATCATAAAATGAACTTGAGGTCCTTTGTTAGACAGAGGAGAAGAGATAGGTATATTTTACAGATTCTTGACTTTAAAAAGCAAAAACAATCTCTACAAACACAATTGCATGGCTAGAATGTTTTTTTAATTTTACCATGGAAGAAATAAGTCAAGTGTCAGCTTGTCTGCTCAGAGGAGACAGTTGTCTTTAAGAATTGGTGCTATCTGATATTCTGGATGGTTTTGGGTTACCATTTAGCACAAATTTATTATTTATTACCAAGACTATTAAACCTCAGTGTGTGAGGAGCAGTGCTTATAAATGGATGTGGAGACAGAAGTATTCTGACCTTCTTGTAATGGAAAGGTCTTTATGGTGCTTAGGAAGGAAAAGAGGAGAGTGGATGCTGAAACTCTCTGCTGGCAATCATACACATGGTTTTTCTGTTTGCACCCCTCCTGTTGGCCTTGGTATTCAAAAGTCATTCCATCTCTACACTGTATGAGTGGTTGTATGTTATTTAACAGTATAGCTGGAATGGTGGTGTTCCGGCCTTTGTGGGATTTTCAAGGTTATAAGACTGGAACAGTCTTAAGACTGGAACTTCTAAATGGTAAAATTTTTGTAGGATCTTCTCAAAAGCTTCAGATGATGGAAACATTCAGAAATTGTGACACTGATAAAATGGGAGAAGTTGGCAATAGGTGGCATCTGCTCACTGTGGAATCAAACTAACAAAGCTGGTAAGCCCATCTTAGCTATCAGCAATGCATCTGAAAATGCCGGGACTTTACACAAGTCAGGCTTGCTCACAATCCTTAAAAGAATTGGGTAAGAGTTTGTGCCAGGCTTTCCTCTGATGCTGGGATGTACAGCAGTTTAAAAACTTAAACCAAAAATCAAACCCACCTGACTGCCAATACCTTTGTCTAAATTCTTGCCTTGCTTTTCAGTTCCCAGGCGTAATCATGCCTGTGCACAGCTACAAAACCCCTATCAATTATTTCTCTGTATATTGCAGTTTCTGGTGAACTGGAACTAATGGTGTGACACCAGTGGATATTTGGTGTGGAACTGCAGTCTTACAGATTATCTGGTGTTTATAATAAAGATTGAATTGTGCATGGCTTGTTTTTTCCATGGGTGTCACCAACAATGTTTCTTTGGACATTAGGGAGAAGTTCTTCACAGAAGGGGTGATGGCACTGCCCATAGAGGTGGTGGAGTCACCGTGCCTGGAGGTGTTTTAAAAAGACTGGAAGTGGCGCTCAGTGCCATGGTCTGACAAGGTGGTGTTAGGTCATAGGTTGGACTCAATGATCTCAAAGGTATTTTCCAGCTAAAGGATAGAAATTATTTTGTTGGTTCATTTTTAATATGAGTAGTTACTGATAAAAGTAACATTATTTTTAAATTATTTTTTTGTGTCAACTGCTGTAACCGTGCAGCTATTGGATATGCATGACTCTTAGGAAGTTTCTAGCTGGAAGCAGCTCATCACAGGAGATGGTTTCTGTAATTCCAGATACAGGTATCTGCAATGTGCAGTTCACACTCTAGACCAAAAACTGTCAACACAGTTTATTCAGCCATCTCTTTAATCAAATCCTCTTTGTATTTTGCAGATCAGTAGAAATATGCATTTCCATAATACCACCTTTGAACTAATGAAGTGGAAGTACAGATGAAAACAGTCTGGAGGAAGCTTGAAGTACAATACAGTTTCATTCAGTTTCCTAATTTGGAGGTAAGGTTAATGCATGCAAAAATTTATTTCGAGTATTTCAGGGATAAAAAGCATGATAAGCAGCCACCATATCTTAAAAAAAATTTCAGAGCCACCTCTTTTATGCTAGTGACAGTCTTTAATACCATATTAAAACAGCTGTTTGATCTAATCTCTGTCTGTATCTCAGTTATGAAAAAAGACAACTCAGCCTCAACTACAGAGACATCTCTTGTACAAAGGCACACTGGAAAAGAGTTATGGTATCAGGCAAATTTTGTTTGGTAGAATCTGCTTAGTCATGAATACTACTAATGCTTTAGTTGATTATTGGTTTAGTCTACTATTTTGCTGATATGACTAGGAAAAAGCTTTACACAGTGTCCAGTGGCAGGGCATAAGTAGTTGGGTTGAAAATTGGACACAATACTGTTTTGAAAAGGGAAACATAAAACACACACCCTCAAGCACCTTCACGAGTTACTTTTTATGCCTTATAGTCCACTGTCTTTTTAAGAAAGATGAGTAGTATTAGAAGCAGTTGAGGGAGGGAGGTTGTTTTTTGCTTTCCCTGTACGTAAATAGTAGCTGATCTGGCAAAAAATAAAATAGCAACACCACTCCACCACAAAATTTCTCTATCTTCACACAGTTGGTTTTCTTTTTACTAGGGATTATAGGCTTCTAAGTCCACAAGCACACAAATGGCAAGAAGAGGGGAGCTTATCAGAACCAAATAAAAGCAAATCCTTGTGCTAATCATTCCTGCTCCTATGTACTGCCTCTTGTTTTCATACCTTTTACAGCTGAATTTCAATAGCAAAGGACAAAGACAAAAGAAAAAAATTGATCATGAGTGCCAAAGGAGGGAAATACTATAAATAACAGATGTGAGCAGGATACATTGCCCAGGTGTTGATCAGACATTTTATGTGCTTCCTGAGTCAGATCAGCAGTATTGTATTTCATTGCCTGACCTGCTTTCAGGTATGTCTTTGAGCCCATTTATGAGTTCGGACACCTACAAAAAACAGTAAAGGTGAGTGTTTTAAATATTTGTTATATACAAAAGGTGTCTTTTGTTTGCATTTAAAACTGCTGCCTGATAGTTTATTTGTTAGTGCCTGATTGGTTTACAGAGAGAAATTTGGATTACATTTATTTGGTTGTATCTTCCATTTTAGGGTTCAGTGAAGAGTATCAAATGTCTGACAGTTCTCAAAATATTTTATTTTATCTTTCTTTAATATGGGATCTCTGTAATACAACCCTTCATTGTACTTTTGCTAATTCTACTTTATTTTGTGATTCAGTGTAAAATTTTCTTTCTTCTGACTCAGTAGGGTAAATAGCTCTGTTTTAATTACACCTGTGAATTTGTGCATTTCTAGTGCAATGCAGCTGGAGAAATTCTGATTGGTATATTACATGTAATCAGTAGGGTTATGTGTGCTCAATTCCCTTCTGCAACTGATGTCCCATATGGTGGTGTCTCTTTAGTTAATAGAAAGATTTTGGTTGTATGATTACTTTATTTTCTTTGGGATGTTGAAAACTGGACTTGGATGACTTCCAGCACCACCCATTAAAATGTCAAATACTCCCTTAATTTGCCTTGCCTGCAGCAAGGCAAGAGTTAGAAGGACATTAAAGACCTCTAACCTCAAATTTAGTTGACAGTTTAGTAATAACTTCCTACTTTTCAGCTTCTACTGTTGCTAGAGTTGTTCTTGTGTCCTCCAAACCATTAGTGGTAGGAGCATCTTTTATGTGATGGAGCTCATTCATTCAATAGCCAGAAACACATTCCAGGTGCTGCAGAATGAAGGATGCCAGTGATGAAATGGTATTCTTGCAATGATTTTCTTATTAATCATCAAGGCTACATAAGATCCTCTCTGTTCTGTTAGGAAACAATTATTTTATAAGGTTGGGTTAGCTGCCATTGAATTTCCTTGGTGGCAAACTATTTGCTAGGAGTTAATTCCATAACAAACAGGCTGAGCCACTTGAGGCTCAAACCACAGATGGGAAATACAGGTCAGTGTGCTCAAAGCATTTTCCAGGAGTGGAGGAACCAGACATCCGTGTCATCTTGTGAATCAGTTGATCAAAACAGGAAGTGCCAGTGGTTCCACTCTGGGGCTGCTCTGTTCTGCAGTGTCCTCCTAACAGGACTTTCCTTACTGCCACTGCCCCTGGCTTATCCCAGCTTGTTCCAGTAGTCTCATCATCTTGACCTCAGACCACACAAAACAAGAGCCTTCCTATTGCTAGGTCAAGACTGTCAGGCTCAGCAAGGTCAAATTAAACTGCTGAGATTCCCTTCATTTTTATGTTGGCTCTGCTTGGCTCAGGAGCTCCTCTTGAAAGTGTCAAGGGCAACAGATTTCAAAGAAATCTAGACAAGTTCCTGTGTAGTAAAAAGAAGCTAAATGTTGTATTTTATTTCTGTATCTGAGGATGAGAATTTTATGGGGTAGGATAGAGAACAATTTAAGATCTTACAGTGAGAAAAGCAGACAAGGAATGCATTTGCAGTGCAGTCTGAAGATGTTTGTATTGATAGGAATATATTTTGCCACCAGATTATTGTAACATGGATATGTAATTAGAAACATACTAGATTAGTAGATTGCCTTTTTTGCTTATTTTCTACTTAGTGTTTAGATTAGGAATAGTGAAATGTAGGTTTCAACTGGACATGAATACAGGGAGGGATTAATTTTGCTTTCAAGAATTGTTTTCTTTCCTTTTTCTCCCCTTGAGCCAAAACAAAGCAGATAAGTTACTCTTTCTGATGGTAGTATTTTGAAGCAGTCCTAAGTAGTTAGTTGTGAAGTAGGTTCCTCTAAACTAGGTTGAGAAGTCAACAATGTCCTTCTCCAGAGGTTCCAAGGTTGTAAAGGTACAGTAAGTTTCATGAAATGTTAGGTGAAGTGTTTCTGAAATGTTTCAGTTAATACAGAGTTTAATTAAAATAATTCTAGGGGTCAATTTCTAATGTATTTTAAAATAGTAAATATTAAAATAATAAGCAGCTTAACTTGTTAGCTTATCAAAATCTAAGACTGATTTAGATAAGAGTCTTTTTATAATATCCTTAATGCCTATAAAGACACTGTGATAGAAACATTCTAATTTTCTTATTTCTAAACCAGATATATGTACCCTTTAAAAAAATGATTTGTGTGCCATAGCCAAGTCTATGCAAAGAAAGGCTATTTTTATCATGAACTTAAAATATGTATGTTTTGAGTTTACAACACAGTATAGGAATTTCAGGGTATCTTGAGTAAAAATCTGAATCTGTTTAGAGTAATGGTAGAGGGGTCAGTAGTTACATCTGTTAGGAGAATCTCCACGGTGGAGATGTGCAGAGGGGTTCCCAAATGGCTACACTTCACCAGGCTTCAAACACATTTTGTTGTTCCAAGGTCTGAAATTCCTGTTCTCGTTCAAACATGCTCATTCAAGTTGCTGGTGTTTGAAAAACAATTATTTGTTTCAGTTGGCAGGTAAAGCATATGAACGTTTTTTACAGAAACAGTTCAGTCCCAGGCTTTCAGAGGGATGAAAGTGAAGTGATAAGGCGTCTGCCTGTGCAGAGGAGAGTCCCTGAAGTCTTTGTATGAAAAGAGGGATATTTATACAGGTGTCTTGAAGTTCCGTGCCTTTTGAGTTGTTTTGGAATTTGCAAATGTACACTTGCAATCTACTTGGTTTCCCCTCCCCCCAGTAAATTTCATGTTTGCTGATACCACCAATCTCTGAATTAATAAGGCTTTTTTAATGGGCAAGGGGGAAAAAAGTTTGCTTTATTGGCCTTTAAAATTTGCACAGGCACCTACCAAAGCCACTCTATCAGTCCCCTCTCCATGGGTGGAGATTTAAAGACCAGGAGAGGTCACTCATTGATTACCATCACAGGCAAAACAGACTCAATTTGGGGATATTGATTAACAAAATCAGAGCTGGGCAAGAAGTAAAAGTCTTAAAAACACC
The DNA here is from genome assembly GCA_024865655.1 of Emberiza elegans. Lineage (NCBI taxonomy): Eukaryota > Metazoa > Chordata > Aves > Passeriformes > Fringillidae > Emberiza > Emberiza elegans. The sequence goes on along the minus strand of JALJVW010000241.1, from coordinate 27,100,557 downwards.
TTCTTCCCACTCCTCCTTCCTTCCTGGGCCCTACCTCCCCTCTCCAGCAGTGAAGGGAAGTGGGGGAATGGGGCTTGTGGTCAGTTCATCACACATTGCTGCTGCTGGTTAGGGAAGAGAGTTCCTTCCCTGCTGCACAGAGGCAGCTGTACCCCTGCAGCCCAGGTTTCCCATGGATTCACAGACTCCTCTCAGGCATCCACCTGCTCTGGTGTGGGCTCCTCCATGGGCTGCAGGTGGATATCTGCATCCCCATGGTCCTCTGTGGGCTGCAGGGGCACAGCTGTCTCACCATGGTGTACCACAGGCTGCAGGGGAATCTTCTCTGGCACCTGGAGCACCTCCTTCTGCACTGGCCTTGGTGTCTGCAGAGTTGTTTTTCTCACATGTTCTCCCTCCTCTCTCTCTCTGGCTGCAGGCACATCTGTGCAATAACTTTTTTTCATTCTTGAATATGTTATCTTAGCAGCATTATTATCATTCCTGATGGGCTTGGCCTTGGTCAGCAGTGGGTCCATCCTGGAGCCAGCTGGCATTGGCTGGACAAGCTTCTGGCAGCTTCACACAGAAGCCACCCCTTTAGCCCCCTGCTACCAAAACCTGGTCACACTGACCCAATAAATTACTGCAGTCTTTGATCTGCTGGTTTGGTTTCAGTACGGTGCTTAACTCAAATGTGTGAAAAATCTCAAAAGAAAAAAGGGAAATGGAAAAATACTTAGGATGTGGTAGAAGATTACAAGATATTATATAGTGCTTAATAGAGAAGGTTCAATAGTGATGGCTTTTCTGTCCCCTTTCTCTCTGCCAAAAATAATTCTGTATTCTCTTCAACTAGCAACAAAAATTGTTTCCCGTTATGGAATCTGTGGTTTTCCTGTAACCTCAATTTTTCCTTCACAGATTTAATTTGAATCAGCCTTAATTCCGTCCTATTAGAGGTGATTCATCTAAGCCAAAGAATCCTGAAAGAAAGAAGTTTTTGATAGTGAAGATGTGGAAGGAATAAATAACCCATAGATGGAATAACAGCTTTGACAGAAGCAACAGAAGAAAAGGCAGAATGAGACAGTTTTAAGAATGTGATCTTGAATGACTGGGAGATAACTGAATTGCCAAAGTTAATGCAGACGTGACTTAGGAAGAACATTTTTAAGATTTTTAGCTTAAGGAACTGTTGAGACATCAGAGGTGATACCTTCCTGTTTAAGGATGATGGGAGAGTGGGGGAAATGTTTGCAATAAAAAATAACGATCAAGTCATCCCTGTAATACTGAGTATGGGCAGTTTAAGTCGTATGCCATGATGGTCAAAGAGAAAAATAGGAAACCAAATAAAATTCATAGAAGGAATATATCATATAATCTCTGTGCCTTTTTGGTTTCTTAGGTCTTAGTCCAGTTGCTTTCTTACAATATGGAGAAAAAGCAAAAATTGAATGAAAAAAATTACAGATTTTATTAGTTGAATTTGAACTTGTCTTAATCTAAAACCAAACCAAGCTTCTACCCTATATGTTGATTTCCTGGGGTCTTGAGTTCTACTGTGTAACTGTTAAAAATGTTTCACAGTGTGTTTAAAATAACCTTTTTACACTGAGAAAAGAACTGGTGTAGTTGGTAATTACAAATGTGTGATTTTTAATCTCATTAATCTCATGACCAGAAAGCTCTTGTTTGCTTTTGAATTTTGTGTGGAAAAAAAAAATTAACAGTATTGCTTTTGCACTTCAGTGCAGGGAAATAGAGGATTATAACTGTTGAAGTAAACATTACCTTTGAACTCTGTTTTTGTCTACCTACTGAAAGATTACTGTGTTTGGGTTTGGAAATGTCTTTGAAGATATATTTGATGAAAGTACATTGTTCAAACTTAAGAGGAGTATTTGTGTGCAAGTGCATGCCATGTTGTTTCTGTAGTTATTTAACCAAGCAGATCTACAGTGCACTTAGAGTTTAACTTAAGTTTGCATTAAAATCTGTTTTTATCTCAGCAAGACTTGCAGAACACTGACAGGGTGAGATAGCACTCAGACACATACATTTGGAGTCCTGGAAAATTTTCCCAGAGCAATAATACTTTCTTACATATGTCACGTTGAAATTAAATGTTGCAGATGAAAATAGATGCTGAATGCAGAATATAATTAATTGTACATTATTTGTCCTGTGTAAGCACTTTCCTAATATAGCAATCTAGTTTAATATATCCACTATGTGTGAGGTAACTGTGTAGGTGATCAGGTCATACTTTACACATAAGCATTTATCACTCTGATACTAAGATTATCTGAACACTTTGCAGGTCCTATGTAAGATAATGAATGATTCTAGTTTAGGCTATTCTAAACTTGCCACTGATAATACTTGGTCACTTCTTTTGCCCTTGCTGTGAAGGTGGTAACCTACTTGTGTTCTGTGCCTGGAGTTTGTAATCTCGTAAAAATATCCCAAACATGAGTTTCTAGGGTGAAGTGAAGGCTCACAGATGACAAAAGTTAGTCAACTATTCATTAAAATTCCAAAGAATAAGAAAGGTTGCGATTTTAAGTTATAAAGGTAATGTAACTAACACAAAGAACAAACTTAATAGATTAACGTAATTTGCAAACTACATTTATCTCAAATTTTGTTTCTGCAGTAAGAACACTTAAAAAATAACTGCCAGAGCAGTTTTGAGGAGCATAAACAAGCAGCACCTACAATTTCACTTATTTTTCCCATCCAGCTATTAAAATACCTCTTTGGAAATCTGATGGAGACCACTCCTTTAAGGATATCTGTTTGTTATGTACAGTGATTTGTGGGAACAGCTAGACAGGGAGTTTCTTCTCTCAGCAGAGTACAGTGCCTCTGTGGGCATGGCAAGCAGGTGAAGAAAGTGAGGATTAAGGTTTACCTTGCAAAGCAACGTTTTGTATTAGCAAATCTTCATGATGTTGAACTTGCTAGTCTTGTCTGCTGTTTGTATGTGTTGAGCAAATACTGTCAAAGAAAGCTCATCTCTCACCCATTGCAGTGGGGAGTGCAGATTTCGATGATTTAAAAATTACTTTGCTTGCATATGAAGTAATATTTACAAGTGTGGTTTTATCTTATTCATGAAACAACATATGAATTCACTTGGACAGCTGTTACCTTCTGAGTAGCAGAACAAAAAAATATGTCCATGTTGACAGTTTGAGGTGTTGTGAGGGCAAGCAGTTTGCTTCTTGTGAAATGTTCTTCTGTCGGCCTTTTTTAATACTGGATCACGTCACTTGCTCTAAAAGGGACACCACAGTCCCTTTGTCACATACCAGAGGGAAAGGGTTTGCAGATGTGTAAGCAGGCAGATTCCCCTGTGTAAAGGCATCACTTGCAGTTTAGAGGGGTTTGTTTGTATTTTTGGCTGAGGGTTGTCTTCATAAGTAATGTTTCCTGTCTGTTCTCAGGTGTAAATTAAAAGGACGGGGAATCTAAAACCTCCTTTCTGTTACCCCTTCCTAAATTTATTTATTTTCAGCTCCGTATGGAAAGCATATCCATTAATAACTGTCATGTCCCCAGTATGAGTGTGGGGAGTGAGGGCTCCGTGCATTATCAGGTGTTGACTCCTTTGACCTTCGTAATTACTAATCTATGCAATCGGGCCTTTCTGAGCCTTGTCAGCCTCGCTTGTTTAGCGTTTTATTTATTTTATTGGTTTCTACAAGTCCTGAATAGGAAACAGGGATTTAAAGAGAAGCCCCCCCCCCCAAAAAAGAAACCCAACCCTATGTTTATTCTTAAGGGGTGGAGGTCTTCTAGAGGGGGAGCTGGCTTGCAGAGGGGGAAGACAGTATTCTTATGCTAATCCAGGCTCTGGATAAGGAGCAAAGCAGCCGTGCAAACAATGGAAGTGGAGCCAGAAAGTCTGCGCTGCAGTCTAGCACGCCTTGAAAAGCATGTCAGGCCGGGCGCCTTGGGCTGCCGGGAGGGGCCGCGGGGGGAGCGCCTCCCGCTCGCTTTATGGAGCTGGCGGCGGGCCAGCGCGCTTGGAAAAACCTTACTACCTAGAAAACCAGAGTTAGGGCTGCAAGAGGCGAGGGCAGGAGGGAGAGAAGTAGTTTATAGTCTTGCTTTTTTTCACGTTAAAAAAAGCTAACTCCCAAACCCCGTATTGAGTTGTCTCGGCTTTGTTGCTGCTGTTTTGTTCTCGTTTGTACCAAAAATTGAAGTTCTAGTGATGTGTCTTTTAAATAGCAGCCCCATTTTCTAAAGGTTGTGCGTGAGAGAGGCCGGCTTTAGCAAGGTGCCCCTGCTGGGCAGTGAGCTTACACCTCCCTCCTGTGGGCGAAGCGCTCGGGCCGGGAGCCGGAGCCGGGGCCGCGGGCCGGCCTGGGCACGGCAGGGCAGGGCGGTGTCCTGGCTCCGGCCCCTCGCTCCTCTGCCGGGACACACCGATGGCACTGACTTACGGCAAAGCAGCGCTTTGTCCGGCGGGCTTTCGGGTTGATTTAAGTCAGCGACCAAAAATACTGGCTGTTTTCCTTAGACATCGTGAAATGAACAATGTGCTCATTGTTTGAGCAGCAAACAAAAACCCAGTTTCTACAGAACTCTTCTTTGTGAGTTCCGATAATTTGCATAATCACCTTCACTTTGGAGACATAAAGAAGTTGTGAATTTCTTCTTCTAGGTTGTTCAGAGGTTATAGGTGTAGCAGAAGCAAGCCAAGATCATGGGAGTTAAGTAAAATAGATGCTTACCCTGTCAATTTCTGGATCTGGATTTTTTGGTCTTTTTTTTACCTAGATTAATTAATAACTGTCCTTAAATTACAAAAAAAACCCCAAAAATCTAAGGTTGTGAAAACATTCATTAGTCTTAATAGTGCTAAAAGTCATGTTGCACGTTAGAAACTCTTTCTATGAAGGCATTTGTAATTTTGAAGGCACTGGCACACTTATTTTAGGGTCCTTTGTCCACTCTTAAAAAATGTGAGCAAACATATATTCAGGATTGAGGCCCAGCTTTTCCTTTCCCCAGCCCAGGTATATTATTTGCGTCAAATTATTGAAACTCAGAGCCAAAATATGTGATAAGTCTTGTAGACAGTATAGTATGACCAAAATATTTTTATTAGTAACATGTAAAATTTCTAACAGTTTTGGTGATTTCCCTTGCTGCTTATGTTTGGTGAACAAAAGTATGTTTCTTATGAATGAGATCTAAAAGGCTTAAGTTATGATTCCCTATTTGTAGTTACTAAATTTAGAGATGGAATGCATTACGTGTGGAGACTTTTCTCCTTGTTCACACTGACTGGTATGACAGTAAGGAACTAGCAAAAATGATAAATTGATTATAAAACCATATGAGAAGGATAGCTTCTGGGTAGAATAGCAGACAGAAGTTGATGTCATTGTAGAAAGAGCATGGATGTCCATTTGCTAATTGTCATAAGGGCAGAAGCTTTAAACCAGCTAATCACTTCCAAAGTGAAGGAGTTGAGAGAAGAGGGAAATGGGTCAAGGTAAATAAAAATTGTGTAGTGACATTTTCTCTGAATATGTTCAAATAAAAGAATGTGTCGTGTTTGTAACACATTAGGATATGTCTGAATACCTGATTGCGGTGGGAAGACGATTTTGCTGAATGTCATTGCAGTTAATTTAATTGAAGAAACTTGATAGCAGTAAGTTAATTGGAAGCCCAGAGTAACAGTAAGATGGGCATTCAGGAGTGCAGTGAGTGGCGTCCCAAATTTCCCAATTTTGCTGGGCATGGTATAAAGCAGCTAGGCTTTCATTTCTTCACAGTTAACAATTTTGTTTATGAAACAGACAGATAGATCATAATTTAGTATTTTGCCTTCTAAATTCTGTCGTGATTTGATTTTTACCAGCAGTGGGAAATCTTTCTTTCAGGAGATATGTTTGACTGTTCAAGGTGGATTTTGGTGGCTTGTCCCACTGATTAGAAATAAGTTCTTTTCTAAGACTCTGAGCTCCCCTGCTGCAAAAAACCTGTTGTTAGGGTCCTGTGTTTTTTGAATGAGCAAATGTGTTGCAGTGCACATGTTCTAAACACATGGTTCTATATGTCCTACAGAGAGAACTAAGATTTCTTTTTTCATTCTTTTGAGAAGTATATAATACACACAGTTGTGCTTCATTTAGCATTTCAGATTTCACTTTAGTTTCTAGAAGGAAAAAGGACTTCTATAATTTATACCGTCTCTTGGCTTTTAAATTTATGCAGTCAGGTATAGTTTTAAATAATTCTTACACAATCCACAGTTCAGGGGAATTATTTCTGTGAGCTTGAACAGATTAGTGCCTAAATAGGGCCTTACATGAAGTTGTTTTTGTTGATGGCCATGTAGACATCAGATTTGCAATAACCAGCAGGCTTCTCCATCAGCTATAGGATTTCTTGACAGATTTTGGGGGTGGATTTACCTTGCTTGTTTAATTTAACATATTTGACAGCACTCAAGCAAAGGTAGTTCGAGTGTTTCATTATCACACTTTTCAACAGTTTGTGTAAGCATGCCTTGCAATAGAATAACAACAACACATTTAAAAAGTCGGTTTTGTACAAGTAATTGACAGAATTACACAGTACACAGACTGAAACTTTCTTCTTGTTATGGGCTTGATTAAATTTCACTGTTTGACTTTAGATAAACTGAAGCTAACTATAGCCCTTTTTGTATTAATAATGAAATGTAGTCCCAGATCAGTCTGTTCCTGTCCTGACACCTGTAGCTACATGAGATGGTGTCCTTTGAAAAATAAAGACTAATTAAGTTTTTGGACTCTATTTAGTCTGAAAATCTGCCCTACAACCTTCTAACCAGTGGTTAGGAATTGTCTTCTAATTTCTGATCCAAATGAATTTTAATGGCTAATCCATAATTTGTTGTTGAACCAGTAATTTTCTAAAGATTGAATAGCTGTCTGTCTTTCATTGTGTTTATTCCTGTTATGTTGTCAAAGTGTAGTTATTTATCCATCAATTTTAACTGTCTTAATTGTACTGTTTTCTTTTTATCTCCTAATGTCTCTCTTTCCTTGAGATAGTATCCTTCTAGATGGGTGTTGAATTTATCAATCATATTATCTTTGTGCTATTCATGTCTTGCTGTTTTCCCTGAGAAATTTTCCTAACTAGAGTTGTGTTTGTGTCTTTCTCCCAGCCACATCACATGGATGTGTCTGATGTTCTATAATCAGTTTGTGTCCTTGGACATAGCTATCTCTTTATGTGTGAGCTTCTAGTCTGTGTGAAGCAGAAATTCCCAATATGCATGCATGCAATATGCATGACTTCCAATTTCATGCTGTTGTACTTCATTCCATTTGTTACTTTAGTTCTTCACGTGATCCAAATCTTCCTGCATAAAGACAGCACTCAGCTGAACTGACAATTTGTTTGTCAGCATTTTTTTTAAGTTTTTGCTTTCTGTGCCGACTTCATTAATGAAAAGGGTGAGAATTCTTCAGTCAAGCTGAATCAAGAATCAAAGTCCTCAGATGCCATTTGAACTAGGCTACTAATCTCTGTTCTTGAAACTACTTGTCTGCCCTGTAGTGAATTCTTTACTGTTCTTATAATCCCTCTTTTCTTCATCCAAATGAGTAATTTCATTTGTGGCACGATATCAGGTTTTTTTATAATCTTCCAGGGAAGCTGTTGTTGCACACTGACTTAGGCTGACAGTTCAGTTTATCTCTGGCATTCTGTTCATCTCAAAGTCCTGTTCAAAACAGTCCCTGTGATTGAGGTCATATTCTTACAGTTACCTAAGATGCTTCTTGCCCCAGTTAAACATCAGAGAACTATGTAGTAAGTTTTAGTTTTGTTGTGTTTAAATACATAAACTTGGTGTTACATGTACTGCAAATGGTTTGATATGTCTTGTCTGTTGAAGTGGATTGTATGTTCTAATTCTTGTGAAGTCTAAGATTGACATTTTTTCATGTGTTCCCCTTATACAATACTATCTTTGTTGTTACATTCACCACTTTCATTCTTTATTGAAATTTGCAACAGCACAGCTCACTTGGTTTGAGGATCATGCTGTTAAAAATATTACATAGCCACATCTAAAGAACAGTTACCACAGAACTCCATGCTTTCAGAGTTTTTGGGCCATGTGAGAGATCTTGCTCACTTCAGCTTCGTGTATTTGGAGTCATACTGAACATAGGGTTGGACTGCTGTGATAGTGCTGTGAATTCACTGCTGAGTTCCAGTTCAGAAAAAAATCCACAGTTTAATAATAAAAGCATTTTCTTCAATGAACGATTACTAAGAAGGATAATAAAATACAGTGCAAAAAAATCAGGTGTTACCATTGATGAATAAATTACTTCTTAGTGGATTATAGTTGAACACTTTGTGGCTACAGTAGACAAGAGATTGAGAACTTTAAAATCATCTGATTGGCTTATGGATTTTAATTTCTTCAGCATCATTCTGTTGGCAGAGTAGTATTCCAAGTGTTAATTGCTGCTTTAATGTGTTTGAAGAGGTTATTTAGTTGTGTCATTCTAAACTGTTATATCAGGCAGGTTTTGGAGAAATTGCAGCTGTTGCTCTTTCAATTTTGTGCCTTAGCCAGGGTTCCTAGTCTTCCTCTTTAATAGGAGTCTGGAAGGGTATTTTTTGTTTTAAAATGGGGAATTAGAATATGTTCTCTTTGATTTTTATTGCATGGTTTTTTTGACAATATTGTATTTTATGTATGTGTATATGCAAAAAGGGAAGTATTGCTGAAAGGAAGATTAAAGTACAAAATACTGGTGGAGAACATTTTTTCATTTTTTTCTTGAATAGGCTTTGACAGCATTTCTGGAAACTACCTTAGAGTGTGTCACTGAACAAAAATTACCATGAAATTGGAGTGAGTTGCATTAAAATTGTTAATTTCTTCCATTTTTTCTTGAAATTTTTTTTTTTTTTTTTTTTTTTGGGTAACACACTGTCTGGTACAGGGGCAAATACATGTTCCTGTGGCGCTGTGCCCTCTGGTGAACTGGGGGCAGGATCGCCAAGTCTTAAACACTTGCACTTCCTACTCTTGCTATGTACAACAGTGCAAATACATGTTCCTTCTGAAACTGGACAAGAGAGAAATGATTTTTAAAAATACTTTAAACAGACTATTGCTAAGATTTATTTGGTTTTGCTTGATAGAATACCATAAATAAAGCCTTTGTTGTTATTGCTGCATAACCTGTTGGCAATTTTCAAATTCCATATGTTTTACTGAGGATTGGAAGTTCATTGCCATTGAAAAAGAGAATAAAGCATTAATACCTATGCACTTAGGTTGCTGACCTGAAGTTTTATAGCTAGAAGGACATTCCTTATGAACTGTCAGAACTGGTGTTGTGGCATAGGGACACTAAAGAGTGAATATTTTTGCTGTCACACCGCTTTTCCCTCTGCCTGGCCAGGAAGTTTACTCTGAAGTTCCTGGTGCTCCGGACGTGTTCGCGGTGCCCGATTCCGAGTCCATCCCACCACAGCCTGGCAATAATCCTGCCCAGGCCGCGGCTGCCGTGGGGCTGGGGGTGCCTGGCTCCCTCTTTGTGGCTGCATTAGGGAAAAGTCAGAGACGTGTGAAAAGTAGGCCAGGGGTCGGGGCGGCGCCGCGCCCGCTGAAATTGGAAGTGACGGACACCTCCCGGCTCAGCCGCTAATTTGCCTCCATGTTAAATGCCTCCGAAGACTCATTAAAATGAAAAGTTCTTGGGTCTCGCCGACACACAGATTGAGTTATTGATGCTGGAAGCGGCCACCAACAGTAATTGCTGCCCATCCCCGAGCGAACGCCCGTTTCGGCATTCATGAGCAGCGCCAGGCTGACAGGGGTCAGGGGGGTCAACCCCACCGAAACGAGGCCGAGGAGAGGCAAAATCAGGGCTCTGTTCCTCTTTGTGCAGCTTCGCTTTTGTTGCAAGGAACTATTGAGGTGTTCAAGCTGCTTTTTAGTCCTTTGAGGCCTAATTACGTTCCCCTCATGCATCACCATTGAAAAGTTCTGTGAGCAGAACGTGACTGCAGCTACTGCAGTATGAAAAAGTGACTTCTTCCTCAGTTTGGCTGTCTTAGCTGTATGTTCACCCACTGCACGAGAGCAGAATTATGTTTTATTTGTGTACATATGGTAGTGTAATTTTTCAGGAGAAACTAATTTGCACACAGCTTGGGAATCCAGGATGTAATGATTTTGAATTGCAGTTAGTGTTGTCTTTTTTCTGCAGTACTCTTCTAGGAGAAAAAAGTAACAAGATAAGTATATTACGTAACCAAACTAACTGTTAAATTTAATGCAAATTTGGTTTTCATCCAGCAGAGAGGCTGGGGTTTTTCTGCAATAAAGCTTCTCCACCAGCAGTTTTCAACAAGTGGCCTAAGATGGTGTTACTGTTTCTCCCCCCAGTATTATGGGAAGCCACCACTTGCATTTAATTTTTATGGGAAATCATTTAAAGAAGGTTTTACTTCTGTAAAGAAAATAGTTTTCAAACAGATTTACATGTTAAATCTGTTGAATACTACCTCTAACAGCTATATGCAAATCTAAAATTATACATCTGTGACCAGTGGTTGACATATCTAATATTTTTAATAGGAATATGAAAACATCCCTGTGGGTTGTTACCAAAAGTTTATATTTCAGAAGAACCCTGCTATTCAGTTAGATAGTAAACATAGCTAATGTTTTCAGATACTAATGTTAATAAACACATGGGGGTTTCTTCTTGGATTTGTTGGTTATGCTCAGCATGATGACCATCATGAGAGTTTTTTCTTGTTTCACAAATACATGAAGTTTTTAAACATTTTGTTTTATTGTGTTTTCCAGGAAACAAAGGTGGAAAAGCCCCAGAAGCATCCTTGCCGTCAAGCACTGAATCCTGAATTAGGCTTCACTGAACAGCCTGAGCTTAGCATTTGTCACGCAGAGGGGCCGGTCGCTCTGCACAGGAGGGATTAAAAGTGAACAATGACTCGATTGAGAGTTCATGAGCAATTGCTTGGAGCCTATCTGCTTATCATTCTCCATGTTCAAGGTAAATATAAACTAGTTAAAATAAGCTTATCTTTCTGATTTGTAGCAGAGTTGTGCGTTTTCCAGTGGCTGAAGTAGGATTTTTTTCTGTTGGAGTTTATTTTGCAGACAGGTGACTTTACTAGCCTGATGTGCCATGTGGATGCTTCGCTGAAAAGAAGGACATTCTAGTGGTCATTCATTGTAGTATAGAATAGGTCTATTTTAGCAAATACTTAAATAGAAACAATACCAAAAATGCCTAGTACATGACAGAGTAAGTTGGAGGAGCAGTAAAAGTGAAGGTTTGACTTTCTGAATTTCAGTTCCCTCTGTGTGTGAATATTTGATTCCCTTTAACCTGACCCACTGAAGAACTTGCAGTGTGCAGTTCCCCATGCATTTTGATGCTCCCAGCAGCCTAAAGGTAGTGTGCCATAACTAATCTAAATTAACTTGTTGCGCCTACTTGGTGGGCCAAGGTGAGGCTATGGACTACTCACAGATACCCTTGTTTTCAGTTAGTGAAGATACTCATTTGTATGCCTGTTGTCTTTCCATACACCAATTATCAAAAATCTTCTGGAAATCCAGTTATCATTAGAACTTTACCTCCTCTGTCAAATTGGGTTAAATTGAAAATATGCATCCCTGGTTGGGTCTCTGTGTAAGAGTGTTTGTTCTCCCAGCTGTGCACTCCTCCTGTGTTTAAGTACACAGAGCTTTCCAGATATTTTTCAGAAAATAGAAAAAACAAATTTGGTACTGCCATTTAAATACTTGAGTATAAAAGGGTTTATATTCTCATTCTATACTTAGATCAATTACTGCTTAGTGCTTGATTTTGAAATACTGTGTGAGATATTTACTTTCAAGAATAACAATTCAATGAACCCATTAAAATGGGGAGAGGTGGAAGCCTGGTAAGCACCCAAATGCTGGTCTTTTTGCTTTGTTTCTGGTGTGAATCTGCAATATTAGATTAAAGGATATGGCAGAGCTGTCTCTTCAAAGCCTGAGCTTGATACATCTGCCAGGACAGAAAAAACCTAGTTTGGGGTATACTTGAAGTCTGTAGTAGATTTACAAATATTTGCAGGTAGCTGTAAGGTGCTTAGATTAGGTTATGGGAATAAACTGATGAAAATTTCATTGAGAAATTAGGAAAGAAATTTTGACTGACTGTGGTTAAGTATTACAGCAGGCTGCCTGGGGAAGTAGTGTGATATTCATCCTTAGAGGTAGTCAGAACTTCACTGCAATGACTGAACAACCTGGTCTGATGAAGGAGTTGGTCCTGCTTTGACCAGACGGTGGTACCAGGTGACTTCCAGAGATCTCTGCTGCTCTAAAGTACTCAGACATAATGTTTTGCTGTGGAGCTGCTTCTCTTTGTATTTGAGCAGTCTTGCTGCTTCTGGTGGAAGAGACCAGCTTCTTCCCGTGTTCCCTTGAGGAGGCTGGGAGTAATATGCTTTGTTCTTTTTGCTGAAGTCATGGTTACTTCTCTGCATTCGCCAATATTTAGCATTTTAGTAAAAAGCAATAGCAACTGAAGAGGTTTTTTCCTCCCTAGATTCAAATAGAAATAATAATACAAATATACAAGTCTTCTAGTGGCTTAAAATTAAATTACATTAACTCTTTCCATGATCATGGTGATTAATAACAGTTCATAACTTACAGTAAGTAATATAGATAAATTAAGTTTAAAGAATGAAAGTTACTTTTCAGCTTCAAAAGAAGAAATTTCTTTATCTTAGAAATTTTCCTGACTTTCAAATCAATACTGAGGGAGTTCTGAAAGCCATGGAGAAGTTGAGCTTATTGAAATGTTGTTAGTTCTTTGCAAGTTGCCTAAGGGCTTTTCTTCAAACGTACAAAATACGCTTCCTTTCCAGGGGTGGTGAGGAAAAAACCAGTCAAGTCTCTCTGCTTTTGCCTAGATTCATGGGGGAGGAAAGAATTAAGATCATAGTCATAAAGCATTTGAAATTTTTATAGGAAAAGAGACAATCTAAAGTGAAAAGTTTAAACTGTTGAAAAAGTAATTTCAACAAGGAAAATATATACAGGCTGTTAGAAAAATGCATCATAAAGCAATCAACAGAGGTGAAAAAGATTCATTAGGAAGAATTGAAGAGAATTCGTGTGATTTACAGAAAGAGGAAGAAAAAGCAGATAAAATAGAAACCAGTGTGTGTACTTTCGGTGTCTGGCATCCAGGTTAATGGTTTGCTCTCTTGGGGTTTTTTTGGAGGCTTCTTCAGAATGTTAGGAATTTCAGAGCTTACCAGGACCTGAGAGAATGATAAAAGCAAATGTGTCTGTATAGCTGCATGTATATATACATACCAGATTCCTTAACAGGTAACTTGAAAAAGCAAGTGGCTGCATGTGTTGATTACTGTGAAAATATTCTTACAGTAACAGCAGAAACCAGAGGCAGTTCCATGACATTACTGGTGAATAGCTGCAGTTTCTCACATTGGTACTATGCAGCAGGGGGACCCAGTGGTTACCCTTTGGGTTAAATCTCTACAGCTTTGGGACTTCCTCACTTACTTTGAGAAATTGTCAGAAATAAGCCTGGGTTGCAGATGGTCAGATTTAATAGCAACCTCTTCAATTAAAACATTTTGTATTTCCTTTCTTGCTGTGGAAGACTTTTGCAGTAGCCTTAAGTCTATGACTTGCTCTGCATATTCATCCACCTCCTTTTTCTGATCTAAGGCAAGAGGTCTTGGGCTTCAGCCACTCTTTTGTGACTGCACTAAAGAGGTTTTGTCTTCCCAGAAATGCAGGGTTTTCATGCAGAGAACCACTTTTATTTCCAAGTAGAGTATTTCTTTGTTGTTATAATGCATTGATGAGCATGCCTGATCAATATATGTAGCAGTAATAAAGTGCTTAACATCTACTTAAACATGTTCTCATCAATTTGGTTCTTCATTGCTGGCAGTTTACTTCCCATGTGGTTCATCACACATTTATGTATTCTTCAGAGACACCACAGAAGACCAGTACTTTAATCCTTGTAAATTAGTTGACTAAAAATGTATTAATGCCACTTGATATGCATAAAGATATATTAAAAGTCAAATTTAAAAATAATTAGTGTTAATATTAAATATTAAAATGGATTTAAAGTTGCCACTGTTAGTCAACTAAAAAAAAAGCTGTTGATTTTAGTTCACTGCTCTAATTACTTTTATTCAAATACTTGGTATAGATAAAGTACATATTAAGATATATTTTTAAAACTTTATGCACTTTCTCAATTTCAGGTGAAGTAGTTAACTGAATTTGAATGTGTAAACTAATCTGAAACAAAATTCTGAAATCTATCAAATGAACTTAGTTGTCAGTAGCTGATTCATTATTTGAAAACACTAGTTCTGTTTATTGGTGATTTCCCCAATTAATGGCTGCATCTGTCTTTAAAACATGGGCAGCAACTGTTTTCTTATAAATTTGTCTGTTTAAATTCTTGCAAGGGATTATTTAAAGTTGATCTATTTCTTTATTAAAATTTCACATTTAATTTTAAGTAACTTTATTTTTTAAAACCCTTTTAATTTAAATTAGAATGCAGTGTACTTTTTAAGAAAAATGCACAAAATTTTCAAGTCTCTGGCTTTTATATTGAGTGCATAAGAACAGAGCAGCCTTCAGAAGTGACTTTTGGGGAAGGGAAGTGGGAGCAGAGGCTGAGGACTGCAGGCTGGGAAGCAGAGGAGGCAGGGGCTGCCTGTCTATGTTGAGCACTGATGTAGCTCCTGGGAGAGCTGGAATGACAGGAGAGAGGTTTTAAACCAGTAGTCTGGGAACATGCTGTGATTTTTAGGAACCAGTTGTGCTAGATGGAGCTACCTCTAACATGCCTGGTCTTTGGAGATCATAGCCTTGATATATAAGAAAGCACTATAGGGAGAATTATGGTTACAATGCCAAACACAGACTTTGGAGAAGCATTTAAGATACTTTCTTTGCATTCATACAATTTTTCTGATTTAAAAATAATGTTTTGTCTTTGAAGAGCAAGTGCTTCTATGGTATTCAAGCTGTGTCAGTTGTACTGAGGTTTAATTCACGTAACAGAACATGTTAAATTGTGATATGAAAGTTTGTGATAGGCAGAAAAGGTGAAATGTGCTTACTGGAGTGGGGGATTTTGCTGTATCTCCATCCTAAAGCAAGAAAAAGTAATTTAGAACTACCAAATAAAAATGTCAAGGTATGCCTTTTTCATAAGGAAGGCATGTCTAACATAAAGAGCTCTGGTACAACTTTCATCTTTGATGAAAAGAGCCCAGTGGCATCAGCACCAGCAGGGAGGCAGGTGAAGGGGCTCTTCTGACTAAGATTCTTCTTACTTATATATTGAATCTCTTAGAGTTTACAAGCATGGATCAGAGTAGCTAGAAAGAAATGCCTCTAGCACCGTACTTCTGCTAGGACAATCCTATTGATAGCTTTTTGAGTTCAAAGGATAGGACTACATTATCGGTTAAAGGATTCCTTTAAAGGATAATGTAGTCTGGAATAGAAATGTTTTTATGGGCAACCCCTATATTAAGAACTCAGAAATCTATCAATCAACTTGACTGCTGTAGGCCATATTGGACTTTCCTTTGTGGAGAAAGAGAGGATACAAGTAAGTAAAAAATTGTAGGCATAATTTGGCTTTTGTATTTGTTGCACTTACTGCTGTCTCTGCATTTCATAGAGCTGGTTTTTATGGGTCACACAAATCTTTTCTTAGATCAGAAGACTTAATGAAATGATATCTGTATCCTGACATTGAGTTGCAAGCAGGTTAACTCGGGTTTTAGTGATTAGTAACACTGCAGTGTCACGCACAGTACATTTTAAAGATTTATCCATGTTAATATTCATATTTGAAGCGTGCTTTCAAGTAGACTTAAATTTCTAACCTAGTGAGATTTTTAATATCCTGTGCTTCTTTGAAATACGTTTTATAGTCTTAAGTTATTTTCTGTGACTGGAAGAAGCAGTGCTTTGAATAATTTATATTTTTGATCAAAGGCTGGATATGATACATTGTAAGGCGTTCTGTTTTAACAATTTGTTTTATTATTAGCTTTTGAAACTTTTATTTATTTTATTAATATAAAGTTTAATTTTAAACAGAAAACCATTTAAGTGTTGTCCTGTCTGTAACAGTTGTTCACGCTTGTAGAAATCTACAATGCATGCAGTGTATCATGGGGCAGAGTAGAAGACAAAATCCGAACTTGAAGTCCCATCAGCTTTTTTCTCATCAGTGTCTTACATTACAGTGAAGTCAGGAGAATGTTCCACCCTTACTCTGATATTTTGTTGAATGTTGTAACTTTGTAATGCAGTAAAATGCACATTACAGAGCAGTTTGTATGTTTAGAAGTCTATGATGCTGTCGTTCTCAAGGCTGGGTAAACAGGCTGGAAGTGATCCAGGATCTTGAACAAGCTCACCAGTGTGTGATAGCTCATTTGTTGCTCATGTGTATTTTTTTGCCCCACCAGCTCTGTGCAGTTTGCAGGTGGGGTTAGGAAATTGCTGTGCCTGAAGTCTCTGGGTGCTGCGTTTCAGTGCACAATACACTGCACTTACACCTTTGAAGGTTATGTGAGATTTGTGTATGTATGTTTCTTAGCTGTACTGCAGAGTGACAACTGCAAGTGTCATGGAAAAGAAGAGATTAATTATATCATCAAGTAGTGTAGTGTCACAAGATCCTAAAACATGATCCTCCCTTTGCCTGTCCTGTTCCCAGGGGAAGATGCAGCAGTGTGAATGTCTGAGAGCTGGAGCTCTGGGGGTGGGGACATAAACCTTGGAGCAAGATGTTCTTTAGGCCTATCCTTAGTTCTCTCTTGTTCATTTACTCAGTATTTATTAACCAGGAAGAACAGCAATGAAGCATCTTGTGAGTTCGGGGCCTTCATTTGCCCTCTTAACATCCCAGGTAGATGGAAGCCAAGTCTTTCCATGCTTGGCTCCCACCCCCATACCTGGCAGCTATAAGATGGACACTAATGAGTCTTGAAGTGCTGAGGATGAATTGCAGTACTGCAGTAAAGGATACAGTTAGGTATCCTAGATGAAGGCAATTAAAAACTCTTTTGTGAAGTAATCCCAAACTTCCTCAGAATTTTCCTATTCTCTTCCCTGGGTACTCAAACTTAGTGTTAGGAAGTAAAAATGCAAGAGTGAAGTGATTTTTTTTCCCCCTCCATTCTTTGTGCAGTTCAGGTATTACCTGTAAGATGAAAGCAGGCTATTGTGGAGTTTTACATTACAAAAATAATGAAATTGTAGTCTGTTCTTGCTTTGAATAAAAATCTTTGCCTATAGAAACTGAACAAAAGACAAAGATGCTGTTTCTTTGAGAACACAGTTATCTTTTTGGATTTTATATGGCATGTGCTTTTCATAAATCTTGTAATGCAATCCATCCTAATAAATGAAGAGAGAAAATGTATTTCATGTCACTTTTAGTATAAAAGGTTGGTATACCTGTAGTCATGCTTCAGTATTAGTTTACAGAGAATTATATGCTTTAAAAGATGCCAGACGTGCACAAAAATGTTGTTCTTTCTGTTCAGAACTAGGAGAAGCCATGCTTTAAGGGTTCCTTGGATTTCTCATCTAATAAACTGAAAAAACATTGCATTCAGTGAGCAGGGTAGGAAAATGTATGAGTGACTGTAAGACGCTGATCATAAAGTACCATAAACACTTTTAACATGTGGAATGTTCCTGAAGATAAGAGGGATTTGTAACATCAATTGTGAAAGATACTATATTCATTCAACAAAATCAGAAAGACAATATTTGTACATATGCAGTGGCTTTTGCTTTAAATGTTAAGTAGAATTGCCTGTTCTCTGAGCAGGTAAGGATCTCTTAAATGTGAATACAGAATGTTTTGTAATGTCTCTAGCAGAGTATTAAAATTACCTTTCAGTTTATGCTGGGAAGAAATATGTAGAAAGAGAGGGGGGTGGATGGAGGAGCTGTTTCAATTGTGCAGGATTCGTCTTGGTTAAACCAGAAATACCTACAACTTACTGTTATTCTAGCATTGGATCTTGTTTCTTGTGAACAGTCTGTACAGATCAGAACTATTTAACTTGGGCATTACTGAAATACTATTTGAAGACTACATATGAAATAAAGCACTGCTCTCTGATGTCAGTGTTTAGGTAAATGGTGTATTTCTCAGGATATTCTCTTAGTTGTATCCAGAAGAAGCACAGTTGCATTACTTTGCTGCATTGGGCAGTGCACTAGGTGTGCTTTATTATTAACCAAATGAGGAAATTTGCAAGTCTGCTGTTTTCAGTACAGTAGGATCAAATTTCACAAGTATTTAATTGGCACTTGTCTGAATGACACAGTGGTTGTTAAGTAGAGTGATACAGAGGGCTCTGTCTGCAGGAGACTTTAATCAAGTTTTTCTGGACATGTTTCAAGCAAGGTACAACAGGACACTAATACTCTCATCGCTCTACAGCTCATGTTTGCTAGGTTTGACAGGAAGCCCAAGAATCTGTTTGAAGATACTCTGAGTTTCCTGGTCAGGTTTCTTTTCCTTAGAAAAACTGAAATTTTTATTTTGACCTCCATTTTTTTACTAATAATTGAATTTGTAAAAGCTTCTGCTGGTCCTGACTAGCTTCTGGCTTATCTTGCCAACAGTGAGCCTCACACAGAGCCTTGCTGTAATCTGTGTCAGTGCAGGTGATAGTTTGTTCACAGCTCTTCTGTCTGTATTTGGTTCATACCTTGAGGACTTAGAGCCAAGGTTGTGGGCAGAAAGAGATTAAAATTGTGTATGATAAAGCTGAAGGAGATGGATAAAGATGTTCTCATCTGATATAATAATCACATAGCATATTCCCAATGAGGCAGACAATGTTCATAATTTTTGTTTTGGATGTTCTTCACTAAGAAGAAAACAGATTTTTTTCTGAATGCCTAGATTCACAAAACTGCTTTAATAATATGATCAAGAAAGAATGATGTTTAACTCTGCTACTGTTGAGAAACTGAGGGCTACTTGGGACAGATGCAGCCCTGTTTCTGTTCTGTGAAAGCTCGTTTGGATGGATGTTCGTGTCATTTACTGAAATTTAATTTGCAAACAAGATTTACTTTAGCTGTGTTTTGAAGTACTAATGCATACAGAGATCAAAAAAACCAAGAGATTTTGGAGTTATTACTGCTCTTCCATGAGACTGTGAATCTATAAAAAATTACTTCAGAAAATTAGAAAATTGCATATTAAGTATGTTCAGTCATGCATAAAATTATTCTTGTTGTGGTTATCAAGCCGTCAGCATTTTGGTTTTCTGAACACATGAATGAGAGAAACTTTCTTCAGAAAGTTCTAACCAGTTACACCACTGCTTTCCTGCCCTACCTCAAAAAGAGAAAATATCTTTCTGTTTATATTGATTATATATGGTTGGAAGATCTGCTGTTAAGGTACAAAATATGTCAGCAGGGTATTTCTGGAATAAAGTTATTAACTCAGATTTCTGCTATAATCTTGCAGGAGGAGATTGCATTGTATACTTGAGTTATAAATACAACTGTTGTTGTCATGTTTTGCCTATAAAACTCTTGAGCAGTTGTCAAAGAGATGTAAACTTTTTTTTGTTGTTTTTTTGTGTCCAGGTCAAAAGCCAGACAGCATGCTTCATGGTACAGGAATGAAGACAAATTCTGACCAAAAGAAACAAGCAAATGGAGTAACACTTGCTCCAGAGGACACCTTACCTTTCCTTAAATGCTACTGCTCAGGACATTGTCCAGATGATGCAATTAACAACACATGCATGTAAGTGTTGCATTCAGGATAGAGAGGCTCTTTGAAGAATATAATTTTGCATTTTGAGAGAGGAAACTACTTCTGGAGGCTGACCAAGGTTCTCTCAGGTGATCTGACCATAATTGATTATGTTCTGTGAGTGCTAAAACCCATGGTCATCTCTGTTTTCACCACACCTTAGAACAATTTGCAACTGGTCATTTTAAGCCTAGCAACTGCTTTAAAGGACAGAGGTTTTAAGTAACCCTGTGGTATTTTATAGCTGGGGGAGTATTAAGTGACCCAAATCTAAGCCTTCTGACATGACCACCTGTTTGCTTATTTCTTCACCTAGTAGTCAAAAAGGTAGTGTAAACAACATGGCCATTTACTGAGAATTCTTCTTGTTACATGTTCAGTAGTTACAGACTGTGAAAGAAAGGCAGGGGAAAATAAAGAAAAGCCTGTGGACATGTAGAGACAGGAGGGAAGTTTTATCTTTGATAGGTATAAGAATCCTAACAGACTGATGCATAGGTTATGTGCTTGCTTAAGGTGGATTTTTTTCATGTTCTGAAATGTTCTTATTTTTCTTTTTTTTCCCCTCCATTTGCAAATCCATGTTCAATGCCCTTCTGTTTTCTTCCTTAAAATTAATATACACAGTTGAAAACATATTGCTTACTTTTGTACTTTGAGTCTTCACTTTAACGTAGGTTTCAGTTTCTCTAAGGTGTCACTTCTCTAAGGTGTCCACTTCTGTGGAACCCAAGGAGGTAGAATAAACACTGCTGTCTTTTAAAATGTAAACACAGGCAGTAACTTACAAACAGTTTTGAACTGAGAAAATGTTCCAGTATTTTGTCTTTCAAGCCTCTTGGTATTTTTTATTGGTTGTTATTGCCCTCTAGTGTGTGCAGTCTGTAAATGCCTTACTAATTTTTGTCTGACCTAGCAACTGATAGGGTATTTTGCTGATAATAAAGCTATTAGTTAAAAAACACACTGTGTTCTGTTTGAGAATACTGTGGGGGTCTTTTATTCTCAAACTGGATGGTAACCACTGTATTAATTTTTCTAGAAGTTTTCATTCTAGAATTCTTAATAGCTTCATGGTCAACTAATGCTGAATATTAAAGGACAAACATGCTGGTAAAGCACATGTGATATGTTTCTTGCAGAACTAATGGGCATTGCTTTGCTATCATTGAGGAGGATGAACATGGAGAACCCACGCTTGCTTCTGGCTGCATGAAGTATGAAGGTTCAGACTTCCAGTGCAAGGTGAAAAACTGAGATTTATACCAGTGCCATACTTGTATTTCATTTCTATGCCACTCCCTTTTTATATATGGCATTCTGAAGATGCTTCTAAAGCAAATAATGCTGCTATGATGAGTATAAGAGAAAAACTTCTAAAGGGATTGGGTTTTTTGTCTTAAGAGCAGTATTTACTTAACATACGGTTAACTGATTTTGACTAAGCTCAGGACTTTTCCCATGTATGAAATAGCAACTTAAGTAGAAACCATCAATTTCTGTGCAACAAGTGAAAAAGTCTCATGAAATATAAAAGCATGCAAGATCAAATGTAGCAGTTGAAAACATATTGCTTACTTTTGTACTTTGAGTCTTCACTTTAACGTAGGTTTCAGTTTCTCTAAGTTGTCACTTCTCTAAGGTGTCCACTTCTGTGGAACCCAAGGAGGTAGAATAAACACTGCTGTCTTTTAAATGTAAACACAGGCAGTAACTTACAAACAGTTTTGAACTGAGAAAATGTTCCAGTATTTTGTCTTTCAAGCCTCTTGGTATTTTTTATTGGTTGTTATTGCCCTCTAGTGTGTGCAGTCTGTAAATGCCTTACTAATTTTTGTCTGACCTAGCAACTGATAGGGTATTTTGCTGATAATAAAGCTATTAGTTAAAAAACACACTGTGTTCTGTTTGAGAATACTGTGGGGGTCTTTTATTCTCAAACTGGATGGTAACCACTGTATTAATTTTTCTAGAAGTTTTCATTCTAGAATTCTTAATAGCTTCATGGTCAACTAATGCTGAATATTAAAGGACAAACATGCTGGTAAAGCACATGTGATATGTTTCTTGCAGAACTAATGGGCATTGCTTTGCTATCATTGAGGAGGATGAACATGGAGAACCCACGCTTGCTTCTGGCTGCATGAAGTATGAAGGTTCAGACTTCCAGTGCAAGGTGAAAAACTGAGATTTATACCAGTGCCATACTTGTATTTCATTTCTATGCCACTCCCTTTTTATATATGGCATTCTGAAGATGCTTCTAAAGCAAATAATGCTGCTATGATGAGTATAAGAGAAAAATCTTCTAAAGGGATTGGGTTTTTTGTCTTAAGAGCAGTATTTACTTAACATACGGTTAACTGATTTTGACTAAGCTCAGGACTTTTCCCAGTGTATGAAATAGCAACTTAAGTAGAAACCATCAATTTCTGTGCAACAAGTGAAAAAGTCTCATGAAATATAAAAGCATGCAAGATCAAATGTAGGCTCAGAGATTAGATGCTGTCTGTCTGTCTGCCACGGCAGAGTGATCTCATACATTAAATGGTGTGGTTGAAGTGCCTTTTAAATAAAATAGCTTACACTTTTGTCTGTGCTGTGTTGTAGCTGTAGCATCTCCTGTCCCTGTTTTAGCTTCCAAATCTGAATGTTCACTGAATTCTCCTTCAACAGGACTCACCTAAAGCGCAGCTACGCCGAACGATTGAGTGCTGCCGCACTGATTTCTGCAATCAGGATTTGCAACCAACATTGCCCCCTCTTGATAGTACAGGTAAACACCTCCTGGATGTTCACACTGCTAAGAAGGGCTGTGTAGGTTCTCTTCTTGATCAACAATAGAAATAAGGGGAAATGTAATTACAGTATTGCACAAATCTGGGTTTTGCCTTACTCAGTAATTTTTCTATGAAGATCTGTACTTCTCTTCATTTTCTATTTTCAGTTTTCCTTTTTTGTCACTTTCAAGTTAATCTTTTCTCAATCAGTCACTCATGGCATTTTTATTCTTGTTCTTAGTTCATTCATTTCTTGACTGCATGTGATCTTCTGATCTGTTTTCATTCTGTTTCCACAGTCTGATCTCTTTTTCCAATGTTTTTCCTAATCTCTGCTGTGCTCTTACCATTATGAATGCCATCATAAAAAAAAACTCTTTAGACCTTGTTTACACCTCTTTATTGTGAATTCATTCTCTTCTTTCTGTTGCTCCCAGTGAAAATAGTTTGTTTTCATGTGCTTACCCATTCATTGCTAGGCAAGTTGTATTGGTCTAACTGTTGCTTTATATTTTTTCAGAATCTTACTGCTCTAAATTCTTTATTTCTTTTCTAACAAACTAGCAAGAGTCAACCAAAACTGACAACTCCAAAATCTCAAGCTGAATATTTTTTTGTCATCCAAATGAATTTATCTTTGCTTTTGTGGTATAAATACTTACTTTGATGCACAATATATGAAGTCATACCTAAATAAACTTTTTACATACCTAAATAAACTGTTTACAATATCTGTTTAATTAATAGACTTTGGAAACTTTCTTTTTTTTTTCCTTTCTATTTTTTCTTTGTTTTTTTTTCTTTTTTTGTCAAATAGATGGACTTTTTGATGGCAGCATTCGTTGGATGGCAGTGTTGATTTCTATGGCAGTCTGCATAATTGTCATGGTCATCTTACTTAGCTGCTTTTGTTACAAGTAAGAAAGCACTTTCTTTATTGCAAACATTCGTAATTTTGTAAATCAGTGTAAACAGAACAGTTAGTTTGCTAATGTACTCAGTTAATCATATGTAGATTGGAAACAGTTGTAACCTAATTTCATATTTCTGTGGGTAGCAGTTTCCATCACTAGGTAAAATGAAATGTTCACAGCAGAGAATTTAAGTGAGCTTGATCCTTTCCTCTGGGTACAAAGTATTTACAGTTTTGCAAGCTACACATAACTTTGATGCTATAGCAGCTGGTAAACAGGAATATCATCATGGTCTTTATGCTTTTGGGTCTTCAGTCACTTTCAATAGTTAAATTTCATCTGCTTCTGAGATTTTCTGCTGAGTTTCAAAACTAAGTAATTGTCCAGCTGAGCTAAGGCAAATCATTCAGGTGCTTCTGTTAGCCCTGTGCTGGAGGTGATCACTGTTCTAGAAGTTTCCAAGGCTTGTGTCAGCCTCAGCAGCTGGGGTTCAAGGTTCTGTCTGTTCATTTAACCCAAAATCAGTCATGTTGTGCTGGTAGCTCTGGCTGAGAGTTGAGTATTAAAAATGGTGTGTTTCCCCATTACTGATAATCAGCTGAGAAATGTGTACATGCATTACAAAAGCTTCTTAGCATTAAAAAGCTATATAAGTTACAATTCAGGAAAAGAAAAAATACAGCAACGTCTGCTTCTCTGTTTTTTCTTTTGAGGAAGTGTGTATATTTAAATAGCCCCTTTTCCTAGATCAGTTTGCTACATATTTTGAGTGTTTTGGAGTTCAGCTTAACTTGTGTTACTTTTGCAGACATTACTGTAAGTCGATGGCAAAGAGGCACTGTTATAATCGTGACCTGGAACAAGATGAAGCATTTATTCCAGCTGGGGAGTCACTAAAAGACCTTATTGACCAGTCACAGAGTTCTGGGAGTGGATCAGGACTACCACTGTTGGTAAGTGATAAACTTGAGATTTTTCTTCAGTGAATTTCTCTCCATCACATACAAAGTTTAGTTTGGATATAATGCCTAGAACAAAGCAGTTTGTTCATACAAAATGCTGATTATTTTATATGCCACTGTTATGAAGGTGAAGTACAAACTGAACATGTTTAAAGCCCATCTTCACATAGTTAATTAAAATGAAGTGTGAAATTAGATATGTTAAAAAATCTGTTGGCGTTAGCAGAATTCAAAGCAAACTTAGAGCCTACAGCTATTAAGATAAAAATACAAAAATGGCTAATGTAAGTATGAAATTGAGTGAATTCAGAGATTTTACTTTCTTAGTATCCACTGACCATTTAAAATAGAATAGCCAGACAGGGACTTCTTACAAGGGAACGTAAACATAGGACATGGGGAAATGGCTTTAAACTGAGAGTAGGTTTAGATGGGATATTAGAAAGAAATTCTTCACTGAGCGTGTTGAAGCACTAGAACAGGCTGCCACAGAAGCTGTGGATTCTCCCTCCTTGGCAGTGTTCAAGTCCAGTCTGGAGCAACCTGTTGTAGTGGAAGGTGTCCCCCATGACAGGGGGGTTGGAAGTAGATGATCTTTAGGGTTTCCAACTCAAACCTTTTGTGATAATTATTCATAATTTTGTTCATTCACCATCCTGTATACTACTTGCATAAAAATCAGCCAGTGAGACAGATGACTATTTATAAATCAGAAATAAAATGCAAGAGAGCATACCCTTCAGTTAGAAGTTGAGATAACTTAAATCTTCTTGGGTTTTTTTAATACCTTGGAGGCAGCAATAATGAGTCCAAAATTGGAATATTAAAAATTTCATGGAACGAATTTTACAATGGTGTCAAACTTTAAAGTTTCCAAGACAAGCAGCCTGGCCAGGTACTTTTGGTTAACTGATGGGTTTCCCTCCTGAATCTTATACCCTCTTTTTTCTTTTTCTTAATTTTTTTTTTCTTCCTTAGGTTCAGCGCACTATTGCCAAACAAATTCAGATGGTGAGGCAAGTTGGAAAAGGACGATATGGTGAAGTGTGGATGGGCAAATGGAGGGGTGAAAAAGTGGCAGTCAAAGTGTTTTTCACCACAGAAGAAGCCAGCTGGTTCAGAGAAACAGAGATTTACCAAACTGTTCTCATGAGACACGAAAACATCCTCGGTAAGGCAGCAGAAAATTGCTTGGTTGCTGCAGGGTGCAGGAGGAGGAGCTCTTACTGGGTGGCTTGAGGGGTCTTCTGTGGAATCACCAGATGGGTTATTCCCTTAATGTCCTCTAATAAAATGTTACTGAAAGGGTAGAATTTTGCTGCTTTTGGTTGGAAATATGTCTGAGATCTCTTTTCTGGAAGGCTGGACTGGTAACCTCACATGCAGTTAGAATGAGAGGTTCTACGTGGTTAGTTTTCATAAGGTTAACACATATTTTCTGCTACAGTACAAGAAAATACAGCTTTAAGAATTATCACTAAATCTACTACACAAAAATTTTATGTACAAATAAATAGTAACTTTGTTTATACATTTCATAGGTTTCATAGCAGCAGATATTAAAGGCACTGGCTCCTGGACACAGCTTTACTTGATCACGGATTATCATGAAAACGGATCATTGTATGATTTTCTGAAGTGCACTACTCTGGACAACAGGGCTCTGCTCAAACTGGCCTATTCTGCTGCATGTGGCCTGTGCCACCTGCACACAGAAATCTATGGGACACAAGGCAAGCCTGCAATTGCACACAGGGACCTGAAAAGTAAAAACATCTTGATAAAGAAAAATGGAACCTGCTGCATTGCGGACTTGGGCCTTGCAGTCAAGTTTAACAGGTAACAAATCCTCTGTCATGGGAAAACTTTCATGTCATTTTTTTTATTTAATGCACCAGATACCCAGTTTAAAAAGGCAGATGGAATCATTTGGTTGTGTGCTTTCAAGGGTTTTTTTCCAGTTTTGAGGGTAAAATGTAGTTCTTGAAAGCTAAACTAAAATGTAGCTCTTGAAAGATAAACATCATGATGAAAATAGTTGCTAAAAAACAAAGAAAATACTCTTATGGAAAATAAAAGTTTTGTACAGGAAATGGAGACTCACTTTTTTACTCAAAACTAGCCTTTCATAGTAATTGCAATCATGTAAATTCTTCATAGAAAATTTGAACAGCATATAGGTAGTTGAAACTTAATTGAAGATGTGATACTTTAATAATATTATTAAATACTTTTATTTGTTTAAGCTCTATGGAGACAGAGACTTGTCTTTTTAGTGGCTGTGCCATACAGGATTTCATACCTTGTAACAGTCCACAGTTCAGTAACTTGCTAATGTTTTCATATAGTGACACCAATGAAGTTGACGTTCCCTTGAACACCAGAGTGGGAACAAAACGTTACATGGCTCCAGAAGTCCTGGATGAAAGCCTGAATAAAAACCATTTCCAGCCATACATCATGGCTGACATCTACAGTTTTGGGCTGATCATCTGGGAAATGGCTCGGCGCTGTGTCACAGGAGGTAAACTTTTCAATATTCTGTGTAAAATCTGCCAGGCCCTTCCCTCACTCTAGCAATGCTTCACCAGGAAATAATGTAATTAGCTTGCTTGTGTCATTAGTCTTGTATTTAAAAGCAGTAGTAGTAGTCTGACAAATATTTTCGTGACTCATCCTGGCTTTTCTTTTACTCTTCTTTTGTATCCTTATACATCTTCTCCTGTATTATTCTTCCATCTTATATTTCTCTGTGCTTCTTTGTAGCATGAAGTAAATTAGAAAAAGCTAACAAAGGCACAAGGAATTATCATAGCTACTAAAGTTAATAATCATAATATTGGAGTTTTTATGGTAAATTATTATTGTTGTAGTGAAATTTTCAGGTTTTTACCACAGTAAAACTCACAGTGTGATGAGTTTAACACGTCAGAAAGTTAATTTTTCTTCCTGGCTAAGGAAATCTGAGAGCAGATATGTAGGTTTATTTATTTTAATTGTTCCTAATCTTTCACGATGATCTCCAGGTATTGTTGAAGAGTACCAGTTGCCATATTATGACATGGTGCCAAATGATCCATCCTATGAGGACATGAGAGAAGTGGTGTGTGTCAAACGCCTGCGCCCAGTGGTATCGAACAGGTGGAACAGTGATGAAGTGAGTGTGCTCAGAGCAAAATTGTTCAGTAATCTGGTGGGGCATTTTAGTTTAATAAATACTAAAATGTTGTAAAGTAGGACTGCATTCCCACATTCTGATACTTTGAAAACCTCATGGCAATAATAGGAGAAAGACATGCTTGAGAGCAATTCAAAATACTGTACTTTTTAATGTATCTTTTCAGTGATCTGAGGGGAAGATACGCTTAAGCAGCATGCAAATATATGAATACTGCTCTACTTGAGATCATGTATTTTAGATAGTGGAATGTATTCAGAGTTTGTTTGGAGCGTTTTAGCTCCAATTATTTTTTAATTCATTTTATTAGTCTTAATAGACATAGCTTATTGGTTTGTGGCATAAGATATTTCATGAAAGATAAAACACTTCCTTTGTGGATTTCCTCTTCCCTTTTTTCCTTTTTTTACTGTTACATCCCAGGACAATCTATGGTATAACTAAAGTACTCTCATTTATATGTGTTTTTAAAGGGCCACAGCTTGAGCACAGTAAATAAGACATAACTATTTCACATAGCAAATTAAATATGCCATATCCATTCTTCCCCAAGTCCTTGACATCTATGAATTAACAGTTTTCTCCTTTTTTTTCTGACCTCTGAAAAAACATCTTCATTTTCCCTGAATGAATTCTCTATAGTTTTGCAGCCATAAATGTGGAGATATTTCTGTTTATTGCTGTCATATTGGTACCACTGTTTTTGAAGTTCTGGTAATGCATCATTGAGAAAATCAATACTTCCGTTAGTTCCAGCTACCGTAATACCAGGCAGTTAGGGTGTGGGATAAGAAGGATTGGAATGTGGATGTTGGGTCTGGGGTGTTTTGGGGTTTTTTCCTTCAGTAGATCTCTTTATAATAGTTTTCTACCAACAATTTTGCACAAAATTTGGAAGTTGTACGTATTTGAGCTTGACAGTTCTATAATTTGAGCTTGACAGCAAACCAGAATTATAACTTTGGGTGTAGCAGTTGTTTCAATAGCATGCCTTTGTTTTTTCTTTGTTTTTTCTGCAGTGTTTAAGAGCAATATTGAAGTTGATGTCTGAGTGCTGGGCTCATAATCCTGCCTCAAGGCTCACTGCCTTGAGGATCAAGAAGACACTTGCCAAGATGGTGGAATCACAAGATGTAAAGATTTGACATAGGAAATTGACTTTGGAGAGCAAAGCTGGACTCCCTAGATCTTTTCACTCAAACATGGGTGAGGAAGATAAAAATAGAGAAGAGGAAATAACTGAGATTCAGTATATTTTCTCAGCACACTTCTACAGGCTGCTAATGAAATCTTTCAGTACTTCATAGACCGTGATGCTGAGAGCCTCTATACACTACGTGCTACATATATGGACAGCCTTGAGAAAATACACATTTTGTTTTGGTTTGAGCTGCATTGAGACTTCAATCATACTTAGTGAGTCTCCAGTAAAACTCTGGGTACTGAATTGAATGTTCAGATTACAGTGCTTTCTGTGAAAGCCTAACAAGCTATATGGATTCAACAGAGGTGGAGAATATAAGCTTTTTTTTTTTTGCATTCTACCTGATAAAACCTAGTCAATCCATACCAAGTTTTGGTGAAACAGCCTGTAGGTTATTAATCTGTTTGTGATACTACTCAGTTTAACAGTTCTTTATGCCTTTATGTGTGTGCCAGGATTATTTTGCTGTCATTTGGAATATATAAGAAACCATTTAAATGAACAAAGTTTTATGGTCAGGGCTCCATGTATTTTGTGGCTCCACAATCAGAGATTTGCTACTGAATCTTTTGCCATTAAGTTATCTTCAGAAATCTCAGTTTTAATTTTTTTTTCAGTTTTTTATTGGTCACAAGGAGAACTGCAAAAATGTGAAGCATTAATTAATTAAGAAAGGATTACCTAAATCTGTAAGGAGCTTGAAACAATCTGTTCTAGAAATGTAGGCTGCTTTGGTCATCTCACTTGCAGTCTAGAGAGAGCTTCGTAATTGGTTCCCTGATATACATTATATTTTTTCACAGTGCCACATGCAACCAGCATTTATGCCATAGAATACTTTACATCTTAGCAGAAAGACTGATGGTGATGTGTTTTGCCTTCCTGCTGTATTGGGACTCTGATAGGTGTCTGTCAGGCTCTGAATTTCTTCCCCCGAAGGAAGGGATTTGTCAGCTGTACCATGTGCTCTTTCATCATTTGACAAAACTAGGCAGAAGGTGAGTTTCAAAAGGCTTGAGAACAAGTCTGGTCTACAGACACAAAAGAGGGAAGGCAGGAAGCTCTGGGTACTCTGAAGATCAGAGAATGCAGTAAAGGGTCAAGACCAGGAGAAGTGAGTACGTGAACTGTTGAAGATCAGATCCACAGCGTGCAAAAGATTTGGAGCTGGGTTGCTCTGATGTAGACACAAGAGGCCACATCTGTGGACCACTTAGTGGAAGTCAAGATTTGAGACAAGGTAAATCAGTGGGTGTTGTAAGTTCTAGTTGAGTTTGGGAGGAATAGCATTGAAATTAAATCATGAAGATATAGTAAGTTAGCACAATTGTAAAACTTGGTTTTATTGTGCCAACTGTTCAACCTGCATGAGAAACTGAAGTTCCCCCATTTTCACCACTGACCCACACAAGGTGTATAGAAGCCAGAACCCTCCATGAGGTTACTGTAAAGTAGAATTATTGATTTGTAACTCCTTTGGCACTTCTACTTGGAAGTTAGAAAATAGTACCATAACTCAAGTTGAAGCTTCAAAGCATGAATCGTCTGAAGATTGAACACACAGTATTGGAACCATTGAGTCTATTTGATAATTTAAGTGCCTATAATTTTGTACTGTAAATCTTGTTCTAGATAACTTTAAAAAGGGAAGTTATTTATACAGTGTGTTTTGTGCTTTAGTAAAAAAAAAACAATAAATACCTAATCCTAGGTACATCTGTACAATTAGATATATGCACACACACACGCCATAGTTGAGATTTGAAAAAAAAAGTTAAGAATACCAGAATTAATGAAATTGTTAAAACTTCAGATTGATTTATGCCAGATTATTTGTTGTCTTAAAATATTTACATACAGAATGTTTTGATGTGTTTAAATTTCCCTTGAAAATACAACTGATACAAAGCAATGTAACACAAAAGTAATGTGATTTGTGTACAATTACAACCTTTTAGCATGTTACCTTTTTGTTTTAATCCTGTAGTTCCCATAATGTAAATGTCAGGCAAAAATTGCAGTATTTTTATTTTCTATTGTGATGTACAGACTTTATTTAACAGTTCTACATATTTTATAGAAAACTAGCTATTTCAAGGGACTTTTTTTTTTTAATAAAGTCATTACTTTTGTTTAGTAATGCCTTTAAGTATTAATATGTATTCTGGCTGAGAAGTTCATAGGTATGTCAACTTTAACTTATTTGAAAACAGCAAAAGATTTATGATATTGTGCCACAATCCTCATGATAAAGGGCTCTTAAAATAAGTTTCTCCGTCCATTGCCAAGAAATTAATGATGATTTTGAAATTGTTAATCATGTCTTCGCACATAATTTTTGCACAGGTAGATGAAAAATTTTTGGTGTAAGCCAAAAAAAGTAAGGGATAAGCTTTTGTTTTTCCTTCTCTAGAATTTTTATCAATAAGAAGGAAAAAAATGTTTATGTAAGTACCCTGCTAGCTTAAACTTTCAGAGCATGGAGATCTGTCTAAATTAACCCATCCTATGTAGAATATTGTGTCATTTTTTTTTTAATTTTCCACATCATCATTTGCTGTAAACATGTTTTGTGAATTTTTTTTTAGTTCATTTTTTCCAGCTCTTCAGGAAGCCCCTTCTGGAAGTATGAATTTCAATAATTTGTAAATTTTCACTTATTTTCTTTTCCATTGTTTAGGTATTGCAAGGCAGCAATAGGATGGTTAGACACCTTAGGACCTAAATTGATTTTCAAGTTTACTTTAACATAGAGGGAGCCTGCTGCTGCAAAGATGATTTTTTGAGAGGGAAAAAAATCTTTTTTGCCTTAAACCTAATTTATCAGCACTTCAGTTACTCTGTTCATACTCAAATGTATCATGCATGTGTAGTTCTTGTGCTCAACAGCAGCTGCCTTGATTCTGATACTCAACAAAATATTAGCACTAAAGAATGTCTGTACTGATACTTAATCATTCGGGGGAAAAAATGTGCTCTAAGCCAGCCCAATAATTTTTACTTTACTAAGTGTAATTAATGCAGATTCCAAAGGTAAGTAGTTGCTTTATGCAATCCTGTAGTGTTCAGAAGAAGCCTTTAAGTTCAGAGAGGGTAATGAGATTCTTCTGTTTGACTATGATTAATCTCATTTTTAGTGGTCAAAATTTTAAGCATTTGTCATTCGAAAAAATATCCTCCAAAACTGGCAGATGTGTTTGGTTTGTTTGTTTGTTTTTTGTTTGTTTTGTTGTTGTTGTTGTTTTGGTTTTTTTTTTTAATACAAAAAAATCAACTGTGTGGAAAATTTCTTGGGAATATCAAGACTGTGCCTTGGAAGTTCTTAAACACTCAAGTGGAGGGATTTTTATGTTTATTGAACCTGTTCCATGTGATTTTATATGGAAATAATTGGAGTCACTTCATTTGTTACATCACCTAAAAGGAAAGTTTTAGTGTTACTGGTTAACTTGTAAATTCCACCAGAAATGTTGTATTCCTATAGAGAAATTTGGGCTTACATTCTGAGTTTATTCTGAATTTTACTTAATATAATTTTTCCTCAAGGAACAGTTTTCCCAATATCCATCATTTTTATGAATTGTTTTCTTTATTAGCCTTTTTTGAGGTCTTGAATAAAATGTAAAATTAACATTTTAACTTACCTCCATAATAGTCTAGAATCAAATTTTAGATCTTGATCTAAGTGACCATTTGAATGTGTTTATAAAACAAATAATTTGGATACATTTCAACTACTCTGTCTTAACAGACTGTATTTTAATGGTCTAAAAGTGTTTGAAGAGCAGAGATATAAAGTTAATAAACATTCTTTTGCTATTGCAGATATTTTTAAAGGGAAGTTACATGCTCATCTTCTGTGAAATACTAGAATGATTTAGCCTTTGCTCCCTCTCCTGACAGTGCCTCTGAGTTAAATCTTTATCCTGTGCCCACAGTCTTTATTCCAAGTAGGGGTGATGTCTAAAAGCAGCTGGCGGTGTTGCACAGTCCAGTCCTATTGGAACCATGGTGCTCAGCCTTGGTTGTACAGCAGAAGTAGAGGGCACATTACTTCTGGTTTTTTGACAAATCTAATGTAATTGTTGCTTTGTGATATTTTACTGTTTAATGCAATTATAGAAGCCCACATCATGTAGTGACATTTGTGCTCCTGACATGACATGCCCAAAATAAAAATGTACTATATTGTATACAAGAAGAATAAATAACATTGTAGTTAACCTGGAGAAAATGTAAATAAAATATGAAAGAAGAGTGGAACAAGACAAATGGTCACACTCTTGTGTGTGTTATATGCCAGAAGTGTAGAATACTACTTTAAAAATGTAACACACTAATGTATTTTGTACAGCATCTGCTTTCAAAGGTGCCTTATTGAGTTTACCATGAATTGCTTGTTCTGTACACAGATTATGTCCAATGTATCATTTTTAAGTAAATAACCTTATTTTAGTACACATTAGTAATGTGTTTTGTTACTATAAGATTTTGCCTTAAAAATGTAACAACTTGGAAATCCTAATACTGTAACTAAATAATTCCCTACTTTTTCATTCCTCATTTATGTTTTTTTCCCCACACAGTCTCTGAATAAGTTGTTAATTATTACTTCTATTGTTCAATGATACTGAAAGTTATTTGGTGCTAAGTTCATGCTCTTTATTCCTTGCACAATATTTAAATTTGGGTGCAACAGTAAAAAACACTGTTTCCTTCTCCTGATTTTTATCCCTGTGTTACAGCAAAGCCAAATACAAGTCAAAATCAAATAATACTTTCATTTGAACACATGCGGGTTCCCTACATGTTGGTTTCATCCATATAAATTTGCCTCAAGCTTACCAGGTAAAAACAGAAAAGTAAAGGGATGGGGAATTTTGTAATTGCTTTTTGTTCCCTCTGTGTACAACGTTCTTTTTGTGTAATAGTATCCAAATGAAGATATTGGAGTTTAATATGTCTATGTACTGCTTGTTGCAAAAGTATGCAGGTGCTTTTGTATATCCTGCTGAATTTACTCTGGTTTTTATGATTCAAGCAAATGAAGACCAGTCAAGGGGATATCTCACCTGTGACATGAAGAGAGTGTCAGAATTTGTTTTCTCATTGCAGAAATGTATTGGCTTCTACTCTCCATAGGGTCCACCTTTAGTTTACAAGGAGAAAGAAGTAAGATCAGCTTCTGTTCTCTTTTTGTATTTAATCAGGAATAATCTTAGATTTAAATACATTTTTTTACAGTAGCTAGAAAGGTTTTAAATCTGAACATCATAAAAACTGTTACCAATATATTATAATTATAAGCCTTGGTTTGTTTTCCCTATACAATCAAGTGTTAAATTCCTGCAGTATAGTTCTGGAAAGTGCAGTGGAAAGATCAGCAATGTAGTTTTCAACCTTTCTGTCCTTAACACATAATACCAGGAAATTAGACTGCACAAAGATTTGGTCTCCTTAAATTAGTATCTTGGCAAAGCAAGCCTTTTTCCTATGGTTATGGCTATTTTGGAATGGAATGTCTTCACTGGTTGCAGTGGTTGTGGCTGGATTTCATGTTAGCATTGCAGGAGACATCAGGAAATTTGTGTGTAAGTGTTTGCACCTGTGCGTGTTCTAATGAGCAGCTTTTCTCTCAGTGTTGCTTCGTGAAATGGCCACGCGGTGGTGCTGTGTCCTAAAGAAAGGATTTGGAAAAAAAATGTGTTTTGAGACGTGAAAATAATTTCTACTGCCTACTAGTAATAAATACCAAAATGGTCTCCATTATAAATGGGTGGGTTTGACCACTATATAAAATACGTTACTGATGAGTTGGCATCAGTATCTAAGAGGTGAAACAGCAGTAATGTGTGATATGTGCAACATTTCAGTGAAATGTGTAAACACTGCACATGGATGTTTTGTGGGCATACCAAAAAGCACACTGAGTAATTAGCAAACTGAACCACAAGCTTTTAAATAAATAGCAGAAGTATCACTAAATTCAGAAAGGATCAGATATAATTCTATTAATTTCCTTAATTCCTTCGCCAGTTTTATCTTCACCTTTCCCCAGAACACCACTTTGGTCTTTCTCACTGATGGTAATGCAGTAGATCAGTACCAGCTGTGAATCCGAGCTGGGAAAGGACCACTGCTGTGGGCTCACCACCTCCTGAGTCTGCTTCATGAGGAGACCTCCATGGGCTTCAGACTCTGGCTTGATGTGGATGTTATCTGCAGAATTCAGGCATTGCTGGATCTACAGAAAGTAAAATTGTTTATATATGATACAGTCAGTACCTGAATTTAGAATACAGTAAGGAGATTGTCTTATTAATGGAAAAGAAAAAATACTAGGAGGCTTTAATTTTTAAATGTACTGTAAGATATTGACATTCATAAAGCAGCAGATCACTAACAAAATAATTCCATGAAGGCACTAAGATGCACAGCTTTCTACTTTATTACAAAGCTTGGTGATTTGGTCTGGAAATACAGAAACTTGAAGCATTGGCAATGTTTTCTGGCAGGTTTCTAGGAAGTAGTAAAAGCTGTTGGAAGCTTTTTTTTTTAATATGGATGTCAGATTGACATTACATATATCTGTATCCTGGAGTAAGCACAGTTTCAGCCTATTGCTGCCTGGCCATCAGGCACATTACTCCAGTCAGTGTGCTGTGAGGGAAATTGAAGCTCTTACAGACACCTCTTCCCAGTGCCTATGGTCATCTTCAGGTTGTTTTTCATGTTTGGAAGTTCTCCTAAATTCACTGAGCCAACCAATAGCTGTATTTTAAATTATCTTCATTCAATTGATTTCTCTAATTTGCCTAAAAATACAGGTCATAGTGGTGTGGCCATGTTGATCTAACAAAAAAGCCCAAACAACCATCCCACCAAAAAAATGCAGGAGTGGTTTAGATGGAGGCTTATTTAAAAGCTGGTTTATTGCTTTGAACAAACAAAACCACAGCCCAGTAGATTGATCATTGTTCTCTTGTTGCTTGAGAAGGAAGTCAATCTTCCTGGTTTATGCAGCCAGCAGTGTGATTTATCCCATTGTATTTCATTAATTTTTTGCCCCATAAAAATTAGTCTTCCAGTGCAGTGTGTCTTCTTTGTATGTGCAGGGGGCTAAATTAAGCACATATTTTAGAATACAAAAACATCTTTAATTTAACATTTTGTTCAGTCTGGAGTAAGTTTTCTCTGAACTCATCTGGAATATTCTTCAACAAAATTACTGTTGTGGTAAGCACAAGGAAGGACACAAAACCTGACTGGATGAACTGCAATGCTCTCTGTTACCTCCTGTGTCCATTTCCAAGTGGTTTTCATTCCAGCCCCCCTATGTAACATACACATGTTCCCCAGTGGTGCTTGTTTGTGGAACTTGGCTGTAGGTGCAGAATTGGTGTGCACTGAAGAGGAGGTGTTCCTTGAACCACCCTGACCTAGGCAGCACACTTGGCCTGGCTCTGCAGAATGCTGCCAACCACAAAAGTCAGGAATTGGAGGAACACTGGTAAAAACCCAGCCAAGTCACCCCAGGATGGGAGCTTTGTACTGAAAGAATCTGATCTTACAATTCGATGGTTTTCTTCATCTCACCCCTTCAGTTTTATTCTTCTTTCTTCCCTCAGATATTTTGAGCAAATTGGGACAGAAAATGACACTGAGTTTGCAGGGACTTTGTGCTCCCTGCAGCAGAGCAATGTGAGCCATGGCTCCCTGCTAGAAAAACAGGAACACCTGGCCTGGGCATCTCCTGTGGAAATCAGCATTGGCCAGGAGGAGATAAGGAGCATTTCTTCTTGTTAGTTTTCTTGGATTTTTCAGGATAGAGAAAACAATCTTCTCAGAAAGTCAGCTGAAATTGCTTTTTGCTGTATTTCAGAAGATAGGTATTGTGTGCTTGTCAGACTGTTGATTTAAATGCATTGTGTGTTGGTACCGATGTGTTGGAGGTTTTTAACAATTAATGAGAGGTTAGTATTGCTTAGACTACAGGAAGGTGGGGACAAAATTCTTAACAGCAGAATAGATTTGTTAAAAAATGCTACCTTAAAAGGGTGCAATTTGCATAATAATATATCTTCATCAAAAATACTGGAAATTTCAAAGTGCATTTAATTTTGGCAAATTTAATTGTTTTAATATTGCTATGTAAGGTATTAGGATAGATAAAAATACCACAATACTTCAACTTCTTTAGAGTGAAAGTCTTTGGGAAGTTTTATTTGACAGAAAAAAAGTTTAAGATGTGACCAGGCATGGTCATTTGGAAGTTTTGGAAATAAAAAACCCTCTACACTTCAGAAGTTCTACTCTTTGATTTACTCTAATTATGAATTTATATTCAGCAGTGACAACAAACCAATGAGCTTGCCTTTTGATTTTGGTTTTTCTTGCTTGGTTTTAAAATATTTACTAAATACTGAACTCTGGGCTGAATTCATTATAATCTCCAGGATTAACTTTAGAAATAAACTGCATTTTCACAAATACTTCTGAAATATTGTTGACATTTTCCTAGTGTCTAAATGTAAATGTAATTAATCCTCACAATGCTTTAAATTTGTGCAGTGTAACTGAAATCACAGGCCAAGAAATAAAGACTGGACAATTTAGGAGATCCTTCCTTGCAAATACTGGCAATAGAATGAATTTTACTGGGTTTGATGGATCTCTTCTAGTGTTACTGCTGTGCACAGACTGAAACACTGGAGTGACTTGCAGAAGTTTCTAAGATAGTCTCTGGTCCACAGAGAACTAGAAGGTAAAATTGCCCTGGCTTCTGGGTTTTAAGGTACCATCCACATAACATGAGAGTGTGCAGTCCTATCTAAAATCTTTTCCTTGTGACTGATTGAGGGTATTTGTCATGGGAGGATATTCTTTTGTCAAGGGAAGGAGAAATTTGTGTTAAAAGTGAAGAAAGTCCCACAAAACATTTATGTGCAGTTCTCACATTGGAAAGATTTGGGAATGTGTGTGCTGATACATCTGGAGTCCAAACCATTAGCTTTTCACTTAAAAGAAAATCCCATTGCTGCTCATAAGCAACTAATCAAAAGCCAAACACTTCCAGAAAAGAAGCATGAAGACAAACCTAGGGTAGTGCTATGTTTAAACACATGCAGTAGCATTGAATACATCACAGATGAAGCAATAGTGAATGCATCCATTGCATCTATGGAAGGAGATTAATAAAACATAAATGTCACTATTCAAGTTTTAGATATTAGGAATCCACCCATAGTTGTCCCAGGTGGGCTTCGCTTCACTACAGAGCCGTGCAGCAATTCAAAGCACACTGTCTCCCCCTTCTCCATTTCTGCTATAGCAAAAGTAGTCACGGTGTTTCCACGTGGGGTTCTCCTCTGACTGCTTGAGAGAGTTCTTTTGTACCCACGGCTGAAGGAGAGTTGTCCCAGTGCTGGTCCTGAGCTGAACTCCACAGAGATGAACAGCAGGTAGACACCTTTGTGTGGTGCTTTAAAGTGGCCATGTTCAGAGAAATAGCTGTTTCCATAATTGAGGTAGGTTTCATTAAACCTCACGGTTTTTTCTTTATCCTTTCTTTCTGAGAATCCCACATGGAATGCCACCAATGAGTCTGAAAAATAAAGAGGAACAGGATTTTAGCAGTGAGTGAGCGCTCTTCTCTCCCCAGGATCATCGGGATGGGAGATAAGGTGAATCCCTATCAGGCCTGATTTTTGTATGCTTCTTTGCAGAGCTACGTACTGGACATGGTTATGTGCACTGGAATAGATCAGATGATTCCCTGGAACTCTTGGAAAAGTATAACACTGGGACCACCCGGGGGAAAAAAATAACACTCTTTTACTGTCCCAAAAATAAATCAGTTAAGAATATGTTCTCTGCTTATTCAGTCTTAACTACAGTTTTCAGCACAGCTGCCTAAAGGGGCTGATTTTGCTCTGTTATTTGTCCATAGCGAGGGCTGCAATCATAAAAGCCAATGTTAAAGCTGTGGTGGTTGTAATTACCAGGTGCTTATAGTCACATGCTTACAGGGAAAGGGAACTGGCCAGTCCCAGTGAAGTATAAGCTGAAAACTTGTCTCTGAAGCTTGGTTGTAAGAGAGGGACTATGTGCTCTCTGGTCAGTCCTGCCTGTTCCACTTGTGCAAATTATAGCAGCTCATTTAATGCATCTGTCTGTCTTGAGAAGGATTTGGTGCTTCCAGTACAATCCCTCCAGAGCCAAGTAACAAAATAACAGTGAAAAAGAAGCATTCCACATCAGCTTCCAAAGAGGAGACTGCCACTGCATTAACATGAGCATCTACAAACATAATTTGCCTTCTACACACTTGAAGCTGAATTAGTTCAAGACAAATTTCCTAGCAGCTATAGTGGGTGTAAGAATATCAGCTTGGTTCTCACTCAAACTGCTTTTTTTCCCTCTATTTAAACTGGTAGAGGGGGAGGATGTAAGTAATGTCAGAATTTCTCCCTCCAGCATCCCACAAGATACCTGATAGTTCTTATAACTAATACTAATATGCTCTGTGTGTGGAACTTGCACCAGAGCCTAGAAAGGAGCTAGACCTGTACATGAGCAAGTAAAAGAAAAGAACACACCTTTTTCCACAAATTCTGTCTGCACTGTACTTCTTCCACTTATTGTTTGTGTATTTTCTCTGTGCTTCTCAGACCTTTTCTTGTCTCTTTGCTTGTCTTGACCTTTCTGTTGCCTTCTCCCTTTTTTCTGCAGCATTGACTGAATCTTTGTAACATCCAGACTTATATTTGAGGCACCTAATTCTTCATTACTTCCAAATAGTTTTCTGAAAGTCACCAGATGTTCCTCCAGATTCCGCTTGATGGTTGCTAAATCTGCAGAGAGACTTTCTACAGAAACATTGAGTGGCTCAATTGCATTTGCTATTGTATGATTGCAGCAGAGACTCATGTCACCTCTGGATTCATGCCTCTTGACTGCCAGGCTCAGATGTTTGATATCATTCTTCAGAGTCATGATATCATTGTAAGCTGAGCTCTCCAAGGAGTCTTCTTTGGCAGCCTCATAGTTAGGTTCCATGTGTTCTATGACGCTGCGTTGGCTGCTGACTTCGTGTAGAGTAGAGGAGGTTTGTGTTTCCTCCTCGGGGTGCTTAGGAGGCATGTGAGCATTGTGATGATTCTGGTGACCTCTCTCCAAGGGATGAAATCTCTTAAGAGATTCTAAAGTCACATTTTGTTCTTGCAGTTTATCTGAAAAGTGTCTGAGAGATTCTTGCAGCTGAAATACTGATGGTATTAGGCTACTAAAGTCATCTTCAAAAAAGACGTCCAGAAATTCGTGTCTCAGTAAAGCCTCCAGTGCTTCTTCATGCCGCATTGCATCTTTCAAAAGAGAGCTAAAAGAGCTGTTGAGATACTTGATGTGTCGATGGATTTCTTCATCTTTCTTCTTCAGCAAGCCCATGTCTTCTGAAAAAGCCATAACCTGTGACTGAAGCTGTCTGTTCTCTTCTTGACGGAGGTTAAGAGACAGATGGATGGACGGAATAGCTGAGGAGAGCTCTTCAATTTCACTCTTGAAGAAATCTCTGAAAACTGACTCCAAGTGCTTCATATCCTTTGGCTGGGCATCTTCCAGGGAATAAGTACTATTCCTTGGCTCTTCCTCCAGCACATCAGTGTCAGCAGATACTCTCTGGCAATTGCATTCCTCCATGTACCGCAGCAGATCTGAATAGTTTTCCTGAAGGTTTGACAGAGTGTAGTTGAGCTCTGCTATCTGCCTTTCCATTGCTGCGTTGTTTTCTTCCATAATAACTGATTTCTCAGCCAAAGTTATTGTGAGATCTTCTGGCCTGTACTTTGAGATGTTTTTCTTTAACTCCTTAAACCACCTCTCTAAAACTGCAATATTCTGAAAGGCCACATCTGACTCCATGTAAAGTTCTTTAAGCTGCTTGGCATGCCCTGACAGTATTTCATTCATATGTCTCATGGTCAACTGGCTGTTTTCATCTTTGGGACCATGATGTAAAGAGAGTTCTGTTAAATTTTTTTTCAAAGCTTCCAGTTTATTTTCAAGAAGGTTTTGCTCTTGTTTCATGTTTGCTATGCTGTTGTTCAAAGCTAAGAAGTGGGACTGCTGTATCTTATGAAGCTTCTTGAGTCTTGTGTCAGTATCTGCCTTGAGCATGCTGATGTTATAGTGAATATTAGCCTGCTGCACGTGCACTTTGTTCTCTATATCTCTTTTTGCCTCATCAACTTTCACTATGTTCTCTTGGACTTTTGATTCAAATTTAGTTCCCAGCTCCTGGAATTCCTTCTTGGGCACAGTGCTTTCTTGGAATCTTTCTATGCTTTTCTTGTTGGCTTCTACATCGTAGGACAGATTTCTTACTGTGTTGGAGAGGTTCTGTAAACTTTTGTTGAAGCTTGCCCACATTGGGTTAAAATGTTTCCTTAGAAAATTTTCCACATGAGGAAACAAAACTTGCTGCAGAAGCCTTTCCTGGTGATCTGTTAATACAGTTGAAAAAAAAATTAAATTTAAATTCTGCTTTTAGAACACAATCTAGACAGGTTAACTTAAGTGTTCATTTTTCTATAGTAGTTGCTGTCTTGCTCCCCAGAATCTGACCTTATGATAAATTTCAACAATTGCAAAAATATCCTGTTGTTAGATCAAGGTTACTATGAAGCACATGATGTCTAAGAGTGTGCAGAAAATATATATCTAATATGTAGATATGTATTGGCTTCCCCATTTATGTCTTAAAAGTTACGCTTTTTGAAACCCTGTGGACAGGTGGTTTTTCCAGTGGTCATAACTGTTCATTTTCTCAACAGTTCTTAGTTACTGGGCTCTTCCTTTTTTGACTGTGTTATAATGTTCTTTTTCTCATGCTTTCAACTCCACAAGGTTATACAGCATCTTAACAGCTGCATATTCCAGGTCAGGACTAAATAACTTGAAAAATCTGTGAGGTATCTGGACTGTATGAGAATTATACTAAGGCTCAATTTCTAGCTTTAAAGTTCAAACTCATAGTCTGTATCACTAGAAAATGTTTCTGCAAGCCAGTGGCTCACTATGGTAGGCTAAATTCAGCAGCTCTTTTTTTTTTCTTCTGGATATGGCAGAAACAATGTTCCAGAGATGGGTCAAATGTTTCATTTTTTCATGAAACACCAGTGTGCTATTCCACACATCAGAGTATATAGCATGAGTATGGAAAAAGAGCAGATCCAAACTCTGCATCCCCAGAGAAGAGAAGAAGCCATAGAAGCAGAATAGTAAGGTTAACAAATTTGAAATATAAGCAGCCTCTTTATTCTGTGATTAAGGCATATTCTGAACAGTGCCTTTCCTCTCATTTCCCATTTCAAGTTACTCTTTGGTTCATTCATTTGCATTGGGA
This sequence comes from Emberiza elegans, assembly GCA_024865655.1. Lineage (NCBI taxonomy): Eukaryota > Metazoa > Chordata > Aves > Passeriformes > Fringillidae > Emberiza > Emberiza elegans. The sequence continues at coordinate 27,058,225 of JALJVW010000241.1, read as the reverse complement.
TTGCACCCATTTTTTCTCTCTGTAGAAGCAACCAGCAGATCAGGGTATTTTTGCTTTCACATTTTCTTTCTGATTTATGTGGTTTCATAGGGCCTGTCATGGGCTGATAGTTCTGCATCAGACCTCTCACCTGAATTGCTCTCGTTCACTTCTAACACCATGCTTGTACCGTTGTTCTCAAATAGTCTCTGTAAGTCACCTAAGGTGCTGGCTGCTTGATGAATATCACTTTGAAGATCATCCAGTAAAGCCTCATGATTTTGAATGACTTCGAACATTTCTCTTGAATCCACTGGTGTTGACACTAGTCACAAGATTAGAAAAACAAAGTCATGCAACAGGGTGCAGCGACCAGGTGACAGGTATTCATGCATGGCCTCTGAGAACACCTGTCTGGTTTTCATTCTGAAAATTTTGCACTGACATTTAGGGAGTCTGTTGATTTCTGGCACCTTAAATTGCAGTTTATCTGCAAGGATTTTTTTCCAACAGTGATGGAAACCTAATATATTCAAATATTTGCAGAGAACTTCAGCTACAACAGCCACGATGGCAATAAAATGCTCTTAATTAGACATCTCCCCATGCCATAAAAATGTTTTGGAATACTAACTCTTTTCAAGCCATTGGCTGAAAGGATGGCAAGGTTTAACAGCCTAGAATAAAAGGAGGGGATGAAAGAGCAATTGAGACATTCCACTGAGGATTCAGGAGCACAGTGTGTGGCAGAGCTGACTCATGTAGGGGCCCTTTAACTGATGTTTTTCTAAATAAATCTTGTGAATCTCAGCTGTAGATTTCAAAGCGTGCAATATTTCCCTGAAGCTAATTGCTGAAAGGCACTTAATAACACTGCAGGCCACGCCACTTCCCGGGTGGTAAGGGAGGGACCTTGGTGCTACTTACACAGGTGGAGTGCCTGAGATACAAATCTACAGCACCTCGTAATTGTAGTCTCAGGGCTACTGGGGGTCGTTCTAAAACAGCATTTTCAGCGGATTGGTTTTCTGGTAGATTTTTGTGAGCAGGCTGTGCTGTCCTGTGAACCCACTGCAGAGCAAGGGGTTAACATCCATGCCACTGAAGGGGGTAAGGCTCTGCACCAGCTGTCATCCACTGTTCGCCAGACAGCTTTGAAACTTTGGGATGCTTTGTTGTGAACATTCACAGTGTGTTCTAGCAAAAGCCCTCGTTTATATCAGTAAATGTACTGTTTCAAAGCTTTTCCAGAGAATGCTTTCACTAGAGAGTTTGTCCATAGCTTATCACTTTAAAATTACAGCTTCAAATCTTTTTTTTCTCCTGACCAGTGACTGAGACGTAAAAGGATGGCAAACAAAATAACTTTAAGCACATACTGTGGTTTGAGAACTCTTCTTCTCGTCCTTCAGTTTCAGTTCCTGGCACCAGAATAAAATTAGGATCTGCAATTGAGATATGATACAGCTGTGAAAATGTTTTAGATGCAGAAACTACTGCAGTTTAGCAAGACCACACAGGAATTTCATGTGTTGTGTAAATGGTGTGGAGACAGGTTTCCTGGGGAAAGAGCACCTTCTCTGGGAAACTTACTTTCCTTGCACTGGCAAACAACATAGCAAACATGGCAGTGCAATGCAGTATAGTGTAGGGATTTTTAACTCATGCCAAGCTTTGCTCATAAGAAATTAGTCTATTGCAAATAAATGGGGCTTTTTTCTTTTCTGGGGGTCCCATCTGAAGATCTGCAAATTCCTCTTCCTTGTTCCACAGTTACCTGAACATTCTGGTGGCAGCAGCAGTGAATGATGCTGTACAAATGAGAAGCTATTGATGGAGGAGCTGGTTTTGGTCCAATGAGTGTAACACCAGAGAGGCTAAAATAGTTGCGCTGCATTTGGTAATATCTTTCTAACATTATGTGTGAAGTTCACCCAGAGATCAAACCACAGATGAAAGCTATCTGTGAAGAAAAGCTAAACCTCCAGAGATTTTTATCTGTGGAGTCTGTAGGTGAGTTAGATGTAGATTGTGGAAAAATTTTCAGACATATGTTTGCCTTTATTGTTATGGTTGACTGAATTGCTAGAAGGAATTGCCTTTTATTCATTTAAATTCCCTTAATTCTGTTTAAATTCTTAAATCTATTTATTCTTAAATCTGTTTAAATTCTGCTTTTTGAGTATTATTTACTAAATCTTGCCAATGCCATTTTTAAACCACCATTCAGTTTTTAAACCACACTGTCTCCCCTCTCTCTATTAGCAGCTGCACAAATCATTGAATGGTTTGGGTTGGAAGGGGCCTTAAAAACCATCTAATTCCCACCCCCTCACCATGGCAGGTGACCATGCTGCTCAGAGACCCGTCCAACCTGGCTTTGAGCACTTCCAAAATGGGGCACCCACAGCTTCTCTGGGAGACCTGTTCCAGTGCCTCACCACCCTCACAGCAATTTATTGCTAATACCTAAACTAAACCTGCCCTCTTTCAGTTTGAAGCCATTTCCCCTGGTCTTACCACTACATGCCCTTGTGAAAAGTCCCTCTCCATGTCTCTTGTAGCCCCATTAGGTTCTGGAGGGTGCTCTGAGGTCTCGTTGGAGCCTTTTCTCCCCCAGGCTGAGCAGCCCCAGCTCGCTCAGCCTGTGTCCACAGCAGAGGTGTTCCTGGACTCACTCCAACACGTCCATGTCCTTAAGGTGGAGACCCCAGAACTGGATGCAAGACTCCATGTGGAGTCTCAGGAGTACAGAGTAGAGGGCCAAAATCCCCCCCTCAACCTGCTGCCCTCACTGCTTTATTCAGCAGTGCAATGGGTTACAGTAGTTCACTCAAAAGGCTGCTCTTGGAGCTTTCCTGGAGGTTACAGTCTGGGCTCTGATCCTGCCTGTGCTGTAGAGCTGCTCCCTGTGGAGGAGGCAGTGCCTTTGCAGCCAGAGCAAGCAGAGAGGAGGAGCAATGCAGACTGCAGAGCGAAGGCTGCCCTCTCTTCTGAACCTGGACACCTTGTGATTTCCAACCCAGATGATTTCATCCTGTGAACTGACCATAGGGGCATTTCACACACTGGAGTTACTTTCTGATGTCACCAGTTTCTACCTGGAATTAGGCATTCCTAGGTGGACTTGTCTAAGATGGACATCTGACAGGTTTTCCAGCAAATTAATATTTTTCTCCATGTGTAAAGATTATAAAGGTGCTCTTAACAGAAGAATAAGTAGCTAATGCTATTTAACTATTAATTGCAACTAATTATGACTGCTGTTGTCTCAAAGTATCAGTGATTTGGGACATAGCAGACTGAAAAAAACAAGGCATCAATTCTAAAAAAAAAGGAGAAAAATTAGGCAGATTCATTTCTTGCCATTGTGCCTGGCATTTAGTCATTCATTCCTATACTTGTTCTCCAGCTTTGCTTACCACGCTGTTCACAGTCCTTGCCAATAAATCCAGGGCAGCATTTCCACTGCAAAGACTTCAGAGTCTTCTGTTTCACTTGGTAGACTGGCTTCAGGGCTGTCCTGTACCTGGAGAGGAAGGGTCTGGGCATTAGGTTTATTGTAATAGAGTCCTTTGCAATCAAGTTTGGACTGATCCTGAATGCTGTAGTATTCTGATGAGGTGTAGAGAGGGTTTTATTATTAAACACATTACTCCAAAACAGTTACCAAGGAAGATAGAAATTTGTTTTAAACTCCCCTAGAAATAATGGGGGCTTCAGTACTGTTGAAAACATCTTTTAGATACTTCAGAGAAAATACTGTTTTCTTCACAGGTTTTATTTAGGACACTCACATGATCTTCTGGCAGTCTGGGGCTCCGTTGGGGCAGGGCTGTTGGGAGTTGACAATGTACTTCTCCTTCATGCAGGCTTCTATGTATGTGACCAGGCGGGACTGCGTGAAGGAGCACCAGTTCCTAGAGGAGGGAAAACGTGGGAAAAGGGTTTGAAGTAGGTCTCTAAGTCTCTGGCTGTAACAGTGCCAAGAAAAAGTGGAGTGCAGAAAGGCCTTTATTTTTACTTTTGTATTTTTTCCCAGCTGTATGAGGAGGAAAGTGGAAAATGCTTCCTACCTTGTCCCTCCACTCCCAGTTCGTTTGTTTTCATTTGAGATGTTTATCTGCATTTGTTACAAAAGGGCTGATTGTCTGAACTTTGATGCATTAGTTCCATTTCCAGTCCTTTCGTTTTGCAGGAGAAATTTCCAGCCCATGATAACCTGTGGGTTAATGTCACTTTAAATGTCAAATTGCCTTTCTAGGCATGTTGCCATTTCAGATGCCATATGACTGACTCATCAGGTTGAGGCAGACTGCTTCTGAAAACTTAATCCAACATTAACTCCATTAATAATATCTTCCTAAGTATTACTTCTTCAACATAATACAGTAAGTGATTGGATTTTATGAAGTAGGCTAGCTTCAAAATAATTTCTCCCATCACCTGCAGGAAAATCATTTTTGGGGAAAAAGGGTTGTTTTAGTTTTATGTTTCCAGCAAGGACAAGTGAGTTTTAATAGTCTGATTAATTTTCCAAGTCAGAATTACATAGGCCCAGAGTGTAGGTGAGCCTCTTCCTTTAAAGTCAAGACTTGGCAGTGGAGTGTTGGCCAAAGTTTGATGATTAAATCCAAGACCAGAAGGGGCAGGAAGTGACGAATAATAACTATAATGGAAACAGCTGAACTTTAGGCAGTGTATTTTTAAGTGGGAATACAGGAACCAAATCTCCAACTATCAGCATATATGGAAAAGGTTTGCCTCTCTCAGGGAGTTGGTGTAACAATGGGGAACCGAGTCCTGCACGAAAGCAGAAGCTGGCACTGTAGCAGCCAGGAGAAGGGAAGGAAGCTGGAAACATCAGGATGGAAGGGCAGACAGCCTGGGCTAGCTGGGAACAGTTCACCAGGCTTGCTGGGCCATAGCTCCCCTGTTTCTTAAGGAAAATGTGATTAAGATTTCAGCAAGCACTCATGCAAAACTCTTCATCTGTTAGACGCAATGGCAGGAATCTGGCAAAGGCTGCAGTGCTGGGAAAGCAGGACAGGAAAGGAGGCTGCTGCCTTTGTTGTGATTTCCAGCCAAAACAACTTGCTTGAGTTGTAGCTTTGAGGCCTTTACAAGTGACTGGGGGAAATTTTGGACCCATGATCAATGGGTGTCTTGGTTCTTATGGGACTGAACTGGAAGACAAATCCTCAAATTTTTATTGAACTATTACTCTTCCAGAGTCAAACACTGCTTGTGTCAGAGTATAAAACCACTCAGTAAAGTCCAGCAGACCAGCACATGTGCTCTGGTGACATCTGCCTCCAAGGCATGCCTAGGTTTACCAGGTTTACTGTTTCCAGGCTTTAACAGCTGTGGCACTTTTCTGGTATTTGGTGTCAAATAACTCTAGAACAGGGTTTGTGCTTGGTTTTGGGCTGTCCTCTCTCATGCACTTGGCAAGGCATAGCTGGAAGAGGCTTTCTCCCCTCAAATCCTCTCCACTTTTTCCTGGGGAAGTGAAGTGCCCAGGCACTGGTGCTGGAGCTCTCTGGTATCGTTGCTAGGTGCAGGATCCCTGCCCCTGCCAGCAGGATGCCTGCCAGATCCAGCAGGAGTCTGCATTCAGTGTGGAAACCTCCTTTTAAAACAGGATTCTTTGGCTTCAGGGTTTTGTTCTTTCCTACTGAAAACAATCCACACCCAGTGAATCATCATATGGGCTTTTTTTTTCTCCCACCATATGCAAGTCCTTCCTAGGAAGTCCTTGGAGTCATGTCAGCCACATAGAGCAAAGCCAAATGTGCACATGCATCAACCTGTGTGAGCAAGAATAAGGCACTGTGGGACTGTGAGTGCTTTTGCTGTATTGCACATTGGTGGATTTGCACAAACAGAACAGAAAACACAAGGATTCCTTTTCAAAACATGTTCAAGTGTTGGAGGTACTTGGTGACCTTCCCAATTGTAGAAAGGTGTTGTGTTGTATCAGTAATTGAATCAGTGGTTGATCCCAAATTGATGCCTGCTTTTCACTAGTGTTCTGCAGAATGAATAAGATGAGGGGGAAAAAGAGGGGAATATGATGGACTCTCAGTCAAAACATCCTTTAATGCTTATCACAGTTCTTTATGTCCAGTTTTCTTTACTATATATTCACTGTTTCTCTCTCACTTGATCTTAAAGGTTTTTTTGTGGAGGTGAAGGGCTATGTAATGCCATGTTATGGTTTTAATTACAAAAACTTTCAGAGGTTTTGAGTTCCATAAAACTTATCAGAGTTTATTCTTTCCTCAAGTAAGTAGATAAGGCCTGTAATGAGCTGCCAAATAGATGCATGTGCCCAAAGATGAAACTTCTATTGCAGTTTTTTTGCACAACTTGTCAAGTGCTTCCTTTGGGGAAACTTTGCTATCTGTAACTAAAAATACTCCTTAACAGGATTAACCTTGAGGGAAACTACGTCATTCTTTAATGTTAAGTGCAGCAATGTAAAAGACTGAGAAGGGCTTGATCTAAAGTTCAGTGAGGCATGTAGGACTTCTCTGGCACCAAAGGCTCTGAACCAAGCTGTGAAATTTCAAAGAGCTGCTCCTTCACAAATAGCACTTTCTTTCTTGAACTGGTTTCTGGAACACAGCAGCTTTGTGTTCTGCTGCTGCATTTATTCTCCTGTTTGTAACTATGTCACTTCATTCACTGAATATGTAACCAACTTAACACCCTCTGCTTTTATTTTCTTTAATGCAGTTTTCTTTGGTGCAGACTTGTGCTGCCAGGAAGAGAGAGGGACAGAGAGGAGAGCTGCTCATGTGAGGAGAGCAGAAAAGCCTTCCCTGTAATCTGGTGAACAGTAGTGTTTATCACAATGCTGAAAGTTAGAGCAGCTCTTGAGGGAACCCTAGCAAATTCAGGGCTGCAAATGTTTCATTTGTTCAATGGCTTTTCCTGGTTCACATTGCAAAGAAATTAATCCCTGGTTTTTTTTAAACCAGGGAAAAGTGTTTTAATAGTTTTCTTTGCTAGTGGTGTTATTTTGTGTTGTTTTGTTTTTTTTTCCTAGACTTCATTCTAATTATGAATTAATCTTATTCAATAGAGTCTTCACATCCATGTATTCACTTCTGCCTAATTTTGAGGCAACTGTATTCTTATGTCTGAGGTTAAATATATCTGATGACAAAGCAGTCTGTATTTAAATAAGATTCAGCAAATGTAGGTTAGTTCAGGCTCTTTTTATTTGAACCTTTCAGGTGTTTAGAAACTGATACAAAAATTATTTTTTTTCTTATGTGGGATCTGTTGAAACAAAGCAAAATGGAGGCAGTTCTTTCTCTGATTCTAGGATTTGGCTGGGCCACCTTATATCATAGGAAACAAAATAAAACCCACAGATCCAGGAGAAGAGGTTAGATGGCTGCTCTGCAGTAATTGACTCTGCTCAGATGAATATGGGGTAGTCTTTTCCTTCATACAGACAATTGCAGTGTGTCAGTGAGTGTGAGTAATGCTCCCCAGCTCAGTGGGGGACTGACACACTTTAGTTCTCTTGGCTACGTGTTCTCTTGATTGGCACTGCAGTGCATAATTTTAGATGTTTCCTAGGTCAGTGGAATTTTTGCCTGAACAAAAGCTTCAGGAATTCAGGATGTTGGGATGTTTTTCATGAGTTTTGTTATTCCTTTGGCTGTACTGATCCAACTGAGTTGTCCTTCACCGTCAGTTTCCTCAGGTTTCCATTCTCAAGGAAGCCAGTGTCTATAATTACTTTGAAAACTCCTGCCTAGCCATGCCTGCACCTACTACTCACGGTGTGCAAAACTTTTGAAGACCATAACATTTTCCTATAGAGCAAAAAGGCACCAGATAAGCAGTAATTCCTGCTTATTGTGCTATGGGAAGGTAGTAGAAGACTGTTATTTCAGTTTAAACAAGTGATTTTCCACTGAGTTGTACAGAATGACTTCTGATTTATACTAGTTGAAGAATAAGGCTTTAGCTGTGGTTGGTTTTTCCCTCAGTTCAACAAGAAAAAGCAACTTCAATAAAAAGGAAGTAAAGTACCACATTTAAATTACTCTAAACTAAGACTGTGCATGTCAGTATTGAGACAAATGTATCTTTTTCTGTTTTACAGAATACAGAAAATGTTCAGCTGTTGGAGAAGGCACTAGCTCTCCAAAGCAGCATGGTGTGCCACTGGGTTTTTAATTAGCAGACAAGCAATGCCTGGTGGTCTGTCAGTGAATTCTCCAGCTCTTCCCAGGCAGCCAGCAATCCTGTATTAGAATCAGACAGCAGAAACTCTCATATTTCTCCTTTCCCTCAGGAAAACTCCCAAAGGGAGTAGAACTCCCCCTCAGGCAGGGCCTGGGATCTCCCTGTGTCTCATCCCATGAAACACCCTGGTTTCCACTGGGGTGAGAGCGGATTGATTTGCAGCTCACCTTAACAAACTGGACTGAAAAGAGTGGCAATGGTAGTTTCAAACATGTGGTTTCCATGCAGTGCTGGAAACCTTCCAGAGTCCTGATTGAATGCAGTGTCCCAGGTAGAATGCAGAGTGTATTCCAACAGTTAGACTGCTGTCAGTTGGGGTAGTGCTGTCCTGCAGGACATCCTAAAACCATAGTGCAGTGAAGACTTTCAGAGCGAGTGCAGTCCTGAACTGGGAGCAAGAGTTCAAGGAACAGCAGGCTTAACTGGGAGCTGATTTTGAGCCAAATCCAACTGCTGTACAAACAATTCCAGAGAAGTAAATGCAAGAGGATTTTTGTCTTCAAGAGCATCCACAGCCATTACCTCATTTCTATTATCCCCCCTCAGTGGAAGCTCTACAACCCATTGAGAGGGCAGCTTACACTTGGATTTTATCCTTTGATTTCTGCAGACTTAAGTTCACCCCTAGTACAGCCTGATCACTCCTTTGTCAGACCTCATGTGGAAGCAGGAATTGCAGCCTATGGCCGCCCTTTGGCACACCTGTGCTGGTGCCAGGGAGTCAGAACTGCTTGGGAAGCCAAGCTTCTCACTAGGTGCATGCTCAGGGTGTGGGCAGCGTGTGACAAGGTTTGCCCTGACTGCGTTTGGGGCACAAGGGAGGTTTGTTCAGGGCTGCCACTGATCACTGCACAAGCAGGAAGGTGTTGGGTCCAGGTGGTGATAGCACTGACAGTGATTCTGGGGTTATGATGCTGAAACAGGAGCTCCCTTGCTATCTACTGAAGAAATTAATTGCTGCATCTTGCAGTAATGAGCTGTGAAACAAATCAATCCCTTGGGCACAGAGGGTTCAATATCTCCTGCACTGTGTGGAATGGAGCAGTGTCATTTGCATCAAGCAGGCTAATGAGGAGCTGTTCCACCTGCAGCTGAGCCATTCAAGACAGCCAGATACTGGAGAATTTCCTGAAGTCCTGAAAGGAGCCAAGTGCCTCACTTTGATAGGAAAGCTTTGCTTCTGTTGATGCACTTGGCACTGCCAAAACTATTGTTGAGCACTCAATGGCTGTTCCACTGCTTTCAGGATGTCAGGGGCTAAAGATCACTTTTAGCTGCACTTCATCCAAACTGTTTTATTTTAAGTGTATGTTCTGTGCCCCTTTGGTGGGAAATTTCAGTATCCCATAAGCTTCCTACAAAAGTCCCTGCCTTGTTTTGAAGAAATAGATGAGTCAGTGTGGAACTGTTCTTAATTAAATTAATGGATTCTTCCTGTAAAAGCAGACAAAAAATAATAAGCTATTAAGATTGAGCACTGACTTTCCTTAGAATAAGTGATTTGGGTTTTCTCTGCTTGTGTACACTTGGGAGGATAGTTACATGTTTTGACACACTGGGTAGTCATGAGAACAGCCTGATTCTTTGTGGCTCCTTGGTGTGGAATGAGAGGAAGAGGTGAGTGTTTCAGAGAGATAACAACACACCTGGGTGACATCAGGAAACCTTCCTCTAATCAAGGGTGACTTCACAGAATTGTGTGTCAAAAATTCAAAATATATTAGTGAAATTAAGGATGTGGTCAAGCCGAAGATTTCTGCATTTCCTGTTTTATAGGTCAGGTTTGGAGAGTTTTTTTTTTTTGTTTTTCCATTTTTTGCAGGTATGTTGTAAAAAAAATCCCAGGAGATGACACTTTGTGTTTGTGGATTAAAAAGAAAGAAGGAAAAATGAACCTGCCCAGCTGCAGGGCAAAACCAGAACAGGGGCCAGTTGGCAATGATTACACTTCTGAAGCAGAAGTTCTGTGAGACTTTGGATAGATGGGAAGACAGCTGTAGTTCTGTGCTCCTTCCCATTCCAGAACCACCGTCCATTTCTCCCTTACAGGGTGAGCCATCCACCTGGGAACTGGCTCTGTCAGTGTTGTTACTGAGGGGGAAGGTTAAAAATAACCTCTGCTTTTTCCTAAGATTATTTTTAGCCTGGAATGCCTAAGTGATCTGGTTTACAGTGTTACTTGACAGACAGGTCAGGCTAACTAAGGGTACAGGCAGCTTTGGGCTTTGCTGTTGGAGCTGCATGTGCCTTTTACATGCTTCATTTGTCTTGGTTTCCTTAATGAAATACAGCACTAAGTGCATGAAATCTGAGTTGTGAGCCTGACTGTTCCTGATGTACAGGTCTCTTAATTTCCCTTTTTAATTCTGCTGAAAGTTTTGGGTACATGTGGATCCATTTACCTCAGCAGTAGAATAAAATAGCTGAAGTCAAACCACACAGCTGCTGGGGAGAAAAGCAATATAAAAGTTGATTTCCTTTGGAAAGTTGGCTTCTTTTGATAGTTTTGATTTTGTCCACATACAGACACTTGTCCACTTGAACATGGAGAGCTTCTCCTATTTGCAACAGCTGAGATACTGAACTGTTAGCTAGTTCTTCCTCTAAAGGCCAGTGACTTCTTACTGATCTGTATTTTTAAACTCTTCCATGAGATATCTAATTGTTCTTAGAGGAATTAGTAAAATAACAGATCCAAGTATTTGACTGGGATCTAATGAGTCATTTCATCTTGCATGTTGAAACAGAAACCAGAGGATTCTGATTAATACCTTGCAGTACTTAGTCATGATGGTCTCAATTATTCAAGTAACTGCAATATGAAAAATGATGCTCTACATTTCTTTAAAATATAAGAATATTTTGTAGCTACCACTATTCCTAATACAGAGGGAAAATAAGAAATGGTTGAACAGAACACATACTGGTTTTATTTTTTTTTAATAATGAGAGTCAAAACATTGTCACAAAGACCAAGTTACTATAGACTTTGTATTTTCTGCAAAAAAAGTATTTTCTTATTTCAAAAGCAAACTAGATGTAAGACATCATTTTGGTAGAAGACCATTCTCCACCATCCTGGACTTTTTTTTGGCATGTCTATCACACTTTTTATGGCATGTCTTTCTTTCCCCTTTATCTCTCAATTCCTATTTAACTCCTGATGCTTTTCTTCTTGTTCTCCTCCTGAGAGATATAAACCCTGTTTCTTGATATTTTTTTTCCAGGCAATGTGTCACACTTGTAGGGAGGAAATACCAGATTCATGACAACATCTTGTCTGTGCCTAGCATGGTACTGCAGCCACAGCAGCTGACAGGCACAAAAGGACTTCATGCTCTGAAGATGTGTTGTTTCAACCATTTTAGAATTTTTGTGTGGCTGCAAGAAGAATTGTGTTGTCCCTTCTTATTCACCCTCTCTCCGTTTACTTTTAGTTATAACTCCTCTCAAAGTCTTCAATTTCTTTCCTAAGACCTAGCAGCTGCCTGGCGTCGTGTGTGCTGTAAGTGTGACAGCTCTACAAAACAGCAAATACCTTAAAGCTACTGCCAGGCTGGATTTGGATTGTCTGTAGTCATCCACATAGCTTTATAATTGGGAAGAATGTTATGATTTGACTCATTATCCAACTATCTCCATAAAAGAAGGAAGTTATTTCTCTCCTTGGAGGAAATTAGGATGAGTCATAGCTGGTATTGAGCTGAATTAGACAAGCTGGTGCTGAACAGAGCTACAGAGCCAAGGAAGAAATCCTGATTAGGGCAGTATATTACTGCATCTTGCTGACCTGTAATGCTGACCTTTTTACAGCACCGAATTTTCATACTACTGGGAGTTTTCAGAATGTTTTCAGCATTTCAACCACAGTCAGATGATTATCACCTTGCAGAGTCATTTGGAAGCCCAGAGTGCCCCTTGGGCCTTGTTTCCTTCCTTTCACCATGGCTGAACTGCGTTAACCAGGAGTTGGTTAATTAACAGAGCACACCATCATTGAACACCACCCACCAGGAAGCCTTGCAGGCTTTAAGGAAGTGCCTTAGGGCTATTAAGGGGAGGTACAGGTTTTTGGGAAGGTGTATTGTGAGAGACAGCAAGGTTTTCATACACTCACCATGTTACATGCAGAAGGGAGGCCTTAATTTTACATGTAGATGAGATTAAGAACAAGGTTGCATACTTCAGTTTGCATGAAAAGGAAGCATGGCATGGGCAAGGTTTTATAGTCTCTTTCCATCTCACTTTTTTCCTTTCCTCAAGAGCATTTAAAGGGAAAAATACCAGGGCATCCTAAAGCACGGAGCTGTGAACAGCCTTAAGTGTGCTGCTGTTTCAGCTCTCCTGAACAGGGCTCTGCTGTACCCATCCATCAAGGCTATAAAAGATTCATTCACTGTCCTGCTTGGTTTTCATCTATTTTAAACATTTAGAGACCTACTTACATGCCCTGTAAAAGTTACACAAATCATAGGGTTTGGGAATATTTCCAGGGAAGTACATGGCTTTTACTCTCAGAATGGCTACTCTTCTGCTACAGATTAGCATGAAAATCATTTTGCTGGCCTGGAAACCTTTGGAAGGGGGTGGGGGTGTGAAATTTGTAGTAATTTTCATGCTTATTCATTGATCCTTACCTTGTTATATTTACTCCTCACTATTTTTATTTTGCTAACATCCTGCCATTACCTTTCTCTCTCCATTTCCAAGGCCCAAGTCTTCAGGCAGGCGCATTCTGCTAATGGGCAAAGTTTGCCATGCTCAGCAGAAACAATCAGCATCAGTTCATGATAAGAAACAGTCAGTAAATTAACTTCCTCTAGTTCTGCTTTGCCAGAGGTAGTGTTTTGGTTTCTGGCAGAACTGGGAAGCTTCACCTCTGCTGGGTGTGTGCACACACCTAACCCCATTCTGCTGTCTCAGATTAAGCAAAGGGCTGGTCCCATCTGTGGTTTCATCCTCCCCAGGCAATTCAGCTTTCTGTTTGTGTAGTTAAAGCATTTAAACCACTCTTGTTTGGATATAGATTGGTCCCTAAAATCTAACATATTTTAATGAGAAGCTTCTAATGAAAACAGTCCTGTACCAACAGAATATAAAAGTATCAGAGAGGATTGTACTCTTGTTACGTGTAAGACAGACATACTGGGTACTTACCCATTTTGGGGCTGTGGGCTCGCAGCTTCCAAATCCCCTCTCTCTTCCTGATGTGAGGAGATCACACTTGAAGGGTAATCTTGAGCGTCCTCCCTGAGCCCTTCTGCCTCCCAGTAACCTTCTTGGCGTGGCAGAGGGGTTCTCTGGGGGTGTGCAGAGCTCTCATGCGCTCGTGGCTTTAAGCTGAGCACGGAACCATCCCGATCTCCATGAAGGTCTGCGTGTTCCACCAGCTTTGCCAGTCCTACTGCGCTGCAGACCAGCAAAAGCTTCACCAGCATCCTGGGCTTCTTCCCCCCCCACTTACACCTGTCTCTTGTTCTTTCCTCTGAAGCTCAGCCTGAATTACTTCAGAAATGCCCCGGCAATATTCTTTAACTGGAAAGTTGGAAGAAGGAAGGAAAAAATAAAAAAAAATTTGTAACAAAGAGCGGAAAGAGCTCTCGGCCCTCCCAGCCACTGTGGAAACGTCCGTGGCTATTGAACAATGTGAGCCTGGTTCCTGTGTGGGGCTCACACGTCTCTGACAGGGGGGAAAATGAGGTGGTAGGAATACAGCTTATTCAAGGAACTTCTGAGCTTGCCTGCCTTCTAAACTTATCTGTGAACAGGAACTCGGCTTTTATCAACTGCCTTCTCCCTCAGCCACAGGAAAAGGATGTTAGCTTAAAGGAAAGGAAGAGAAAAGAAAGGAAAGAAAATACTGAGTGCTCTAACAGACTCTCATTACACTGCCAGAAAATGTCACAGACCTGCCTGGTCCAGTGCTGCACATGGAAGTTTTTCCTGCAGTTTAAAGGCTGAAATACCTTGGCTTTAGCAGCAGGGTGTTTGTGGTATGTAGAACAAATTGTGGGTATTGAGGGACTCATAGCAAATGTACAGTAAAAAAGAGCCTACAAACATCCATTCTTCTGCAACCTTTGCAAAACAGCTCTGTGAATCATAGTCTGTTCCCATCAAAATGGAACATTTTCATGAAGTTGTCCTTCAGAGAGGTCAGGTTAGTTTTTAAGAATTTCTGTTTGGGTTGTCATCACTGGGTTGTCAGGCCTAATTTTTTTTTTTTTTTATTTTTAATTAGCATTAAAGGAAAAGCCACTAGCCAAGAGCTGCTGTCAAGAGCTACCTCTGTCACCACATTCTAATAATTTTTTTTTTTAAGGCTGTGGAGGTTGCATGTAGTTTTCTTACTGGATTTGCTTTGCTGGTGGTGCTGCTTTTAGTTTTGTTGCTTTCATTAACTGTTTTCTTCTTTCACTGTCTTGCAGGGTGACATGCTCTGGCATGTTAAAGGCTAAAGTGAAGTAGAATGATGCTCCACTGACAAAAGAAGTGGAAATGCAGGACTGCTAGATCATCTTGCAGCTTGAATGATGAGATGATCAGCCCAAAGTTCAGTATGTCTTGCAGAGCATTAAATGTAAAGCTTTTATGGATTTGTTCCAATACCAGCTGAAAATAGAGGAAAAATCTCTCCAGGATTTTGGAAGGCCTTTTTATTCAAGGCTGTGAATTTGCATCTCCTTATCACTGGCTGGATTTGCACCCCCTCCTGATGCCCCTATTTTATGCTTAATGGAAGAACATAGAGAACCACAGAAGTGCCCTTCCTGGCCTGTGGTAGACACTGCTGACTGAGAGCAGTGACAGCAATGTATGGGGCCAGGCAGAGAGAGATTTTGCTAATTCTAAGGGAAAACCTGTTCTTGCTGTAGCAGCCACTTCTCCAGGGAGATGAAATCACAAGGTCTGGACTGAAGACTGAAAAAAATTAGCAACTTCCCTCTGTTCCTTCCTGCTGCTTTTATTTCCAAATTGTGTGCATCCTGCTGTAACACATGTCAATGTGTGAATATTTCATGTGCCATGTTTCACATAGAAATGTGCTTTTCTCACAAGTAACTGGATGTGACCTAAGCATTATATTTGTTTACATATTAAGACCATTATCAGGAAGGAACTGAAGCAAACATGAGACAAAACAAGCAAGAGGGTTATAGCCTGACCTGCAGTGAGATCCTGGCTTGCAGAGAAGTGACTTGGTGCTGCAGGAGTTGAAGTCATCCTTCATGGGTGTGATCCCTCCCAAGTGGTGGGGCAGTGCTTCTCTGCCATCCTCCTGGCTCAGAACATCTGCTACCCCTCCAGGTGCAAGGACCTGCTCTCTGTACCTTTGTGATGTTGCTGCCCTGTGGGTGCAGCAGGCACAGATTTGCAGGTTAATAATTTAGCACAATGGTTTTTTGGTAGTGGTTATGAAAGGTGCTAAATATGGAGCAAGGCAAGGGATGAAGTCCCTTTCCTTTTGGTGGGCATAGCATAGGATGCTGCCGTGAACACATGAAAGGCATTCATTTTTCAAAGGAACTTTCTTATTGAACAGTAGTTGAGAATTTTGTGTGACAGCTGTTATAATTTGTGGTACCTGAATAACACATTCAGGTTTTACTGTTGGTTCAAAACATAATATTTGCTGGCAGAATGAGCTTTAAGTTTTCTTTTATATCTGTGGAGGAACAGGTATGAGGAGTGTACCTTCTCAGAAATGAGATATATCACAAATTTGCCTCTTTTTGTGTGTGTGTGTGTGATTTTTTTCTTTTGTGGTTTTTGTTTGTTTTTGGTTTTTGTGAGCTGTTGCCTCAGCGTGGAACCAGGGAAAACAGATATATATTTGCTGTAACAACCTGCTCCTTGCTTTCTGAGGTCAGGGTCTTCTAGGAGGTACTTTCTAGATGAGAAAGGCATCTGTGCACCAGCTAACATCAGTAGATATTTAGTCACTCTTCAGTTGCCTAATTTGGTGTTGGTGTACCTTACAGAGCTGGGTACCACTGAAAAAATGGGTGGCTGAAATCAATTCAAAAGATAGTTTGGAACATTATTTGGAAAGTGGTGTTGTGAAGTGTTATAGTGAAGTGTTACTCCAAAAATATCCTCAAAACTCATTCAGTAAGAGATGTTATATTAACAGTGGTGTGGGGATCTTTGGAGATGCCCTGGTGGTTCTCACAAGTTTTTAGTGGTTCTAAGAACAGCTAGCCAAAAGATACTGTTCCTCATCCCAGTCATTAGTTACTTTTTCCCCCCTTTGCTCTTATTCATGGAATTACTTTTTCTCCAAGTATTTCTAGGAAGTACTTCCTCAAAGTGTTCAAACTTCTTCAGGCTTCAAGCTAGCCTTTAAAGAGTTGATATTGCAGTTACACTGGATCAATCACTTATGTCCTGGGATCTTGCCAGTAAGTGTCAGGAGTGCTCTTGCCTTGTCTAGTAATTCTAACCACTTCCATTAAACACAGCTCTTAACCCCCTCTGATATTGCCCTCCCCAAGAATTCAGTGTCCTGTTTGCCATTCCACAACCAAGTCCGATGCCAGCACCATCTCCTGGGTAATCTGCTTAAGGTACAAAATCTCATCTTGGCCCCTTTCCTTTTGTTTAGGGTCAGAGCCCTGCAGCTGCAGATGGGTGGGAGGTGGGCAAGCTTGGAGTAAACAGTGCCAAACAATGTGTTTGATCAATGGCCTGTCCAATAAATGGCTTGGCTGTGCTTGGGAAGCAAACACTGTGGCTGTTCCAGTCAGCATGTCTCTGGAGAAACAGCCCTTAGAAATTCAGTGTTCACTAAGTAGAATCTGATGAATTTGTTTGTTTCTTTTCTGTCTTTCCAGATTCACTGCCTACTCTGTAAAGTTCTTAATTATAGACTTAAATTATAAATCTGTGTATTTAAAAGGAAAAAAAAAAAAACCCTTGAAAAAATGTTTAAAAAGCCAAGAAAATATGGAAAGCAGGTGTTGCTTTAGATTCTCATATCCCAGTTCCAAATCTCTGAAGCAGACTGGATAACTGAAAAGATTTTATGTCTGGGAAGACAGTTTTGTTGATAGCTGCACAGCAAGGGGATAACTTCTCATTAGGCACTGGGATTTAGATCTGGAAAATGCTGTCTCATCCCTTGCCCGCTGCCGATGCGCGCTCATGCGTGTGCAGCCGCTCTGGAGGAAGAGAGCACGGGGAGAAGAGTGTCAGGAGGGGACTGCAGGGCTAGAGAGCAATTCCTTTTGCTGGTGCATCCATCAGAGGGAGAAGATGAATTCTTGTTGCCTGTATTTTTAATGCTTTGCTCAAAAGCTCTCAGTGCTGTTTGACAGCAGAGATCAGTCACGGAAGATTGCTGTACTGGCAGCACTCTGTGCGCTGCATGTGGCTCATCGCTGTGTGTGTTCCTGAAAAATGGCTTGGCCCTGGCTTATTCATTCCCTGGCTAAGGAAATTAGCTCATTACCTATGCAAACATACATGCAGGGATTCAAGTCCTAAACTGTTTGCCATAGGATGTCAGACAACTTCTTGTTTTCATTAGGGCATGGAAATGACAGATCTGTGGCAGTTCTCCTTTCTGCATTTTGAAGTTTTCATAAATGGAGAGACAGAGGAAGGATTTCTGTTTATATATAGCAAGGTTGGATCCTGTTAATGTTAATATTATTCTCCATAAAATAACTTCCTCAACAAAGGATATTTACCAGCCACAAAAGCAGTCTGTCTTTCCTTTCCTCACCTGTCTTTCAGACAATATCATATACAATTTAAGTACTTCAATAGAATATGACCAAATGACATTTCTTTCATCCAGCAAAACGACTTTATCAGCTGTTAGTCTTAAGCATAAGTTCATTGTTAAAGGGCAAGGTTAAGCCTTTGTGGATGGAATAAGTTGCAACTGGGAAAATTCAAGAAGGAAGAGAGCCAAATTAAGTAAAATCCTGTTTAATCTGTTGCAGGCACAAAGAAAAAGACAGTAGAGGACAGGGAATGTTGATTTCTTCTTTGCATTCTTTACTTTGCCTTGGAACAGTGCTTTGGGAATAGGTAGACTTGAGGTAGAATTCCTTGCCCATGCTCCAGAATTGCTGTCAGACGTTGCACAGACCTGCTTCCTTCCAGGTGTCAGCCACCAACACCCAGGGACAGGTGGAGACACATAAAAGGTGAGGAACTGCTCCTTTCAGGGGAAGTTTCAAGAAACTCTGCTGTTACCCAGCAAGAGGCTCAATAGCCAAGTCTGAGCAGCCAGAATTCAAACTTTAAATGAACAGCAAGTGGATGGTTTCTCATTGCACAAGTCAAGACAAGGCTTTCTTTTGGTATTATGCAGATCAGCCAAATGTTTTTGAGTTACAGATTTGTTCACAGTGATGTAGCTTAACTGGCTTCTCCTAGTGTTGCAAGGCAGAAAACAGAGAAAAAGAGGTTGGGCCAGGTGAGACAGGAACTTGGGGTCTCTGAATTGCCTGCTGGAGGCCTTTCTCTGCTGATATCTTACCTGATACAAAGGGGGAAACCTTACCAGGCGGAAAGTTAAGTCCCTAGCAAAATCTTAAAGCCAAGGTAGCTTGTGTTAACTCTTGTTGTTAGTTTTGTCTGAGGTAGGATTGGGACTGGATCAACAAACTGGGACTGGATCCTCTGCTTTGAGTGGAAGGATCCTGCAGCCACCTGGAGGTGGCAAACACTGAGGAGCCAATGTGGATGCTTGCCCTGTATAGATTGCCTACAATGTTGTCTTGAGTTCAGAGCTTTCCTAAAAAGGTTTCAAGGTAAAACAATGCCTGTGCAAACTGCCTGCTGCTTGGGAGGGATCCAACAGCATTGAAATATGTCTTGTGAGCCCTTTCCAAGGTCATTGGGACAGGAGAAGGCAGGAAAGGAGTATCCCACTTGAGTATTGGCTGATTCAATCTGGTGATGATTCATGTTTCACATCCCAGGATGGCTTGATATTTCATGTATTTATTACCTTTTATAGCAATGCAAAATACGTAAAATTGAATTGTACAAATCACAATGACAGAACAATAGCTGAATGAAATAAACATACCCTTCCCACTCAGCCTTATCAGCCTTGGTGTTCTCCTGAAAATACCAGTAAAATTCACAACCCTGGGAATGTCTGTGCTCTGCTTTAATGGTCTTTGATAGCCTGGTGAAAAAGTAAATAGGCCCTGGAGCAATTCCCAAAGATGGTAAATTCATTTTTTCAAACAAATGTAGTTAAAACAAGACCCCTGCCCATGCTTGGTGGAATCAATGGCAGTTTGGTGACTGGCTCCAGGAGCAGCAAGGTTAAACCACTGTTGTATGGCACAGTAAGGTGCAGATATCTTCAATCTGAGAGCACCTTGGGAGCAGGAAGGAGCACCAGCCGTAGCAACAACCACCTAGGGGGAATTTTGACAGATGGTAAGAAAAACCTTTTCCACTTCTTGCTGCAGCATTCTGGAACTATGTGAGCTCCTGTAATAATTGGTATGCTGTGCTGGCCTTCCTCTGATTTGTGCACTTTTTAAAATTAACAATTGATAAATTCATTAGTCTGACAGAGATTTGGCTCCTTTATGTTCAGATGGAAATTTGTTCTTCATTTATAAGTAAGGAGACTTATTTGTGAGAAAAGGATTAAGAACTGCATGTGTTATTTCCCAGATCAGCAGCTTTTCAATAATTTCAGTGTAGGGTAAGAAAAACACTTCCCAAGACTGAAGAATTATTCTTAGTTCCAGAGTAAGAACTGCTTATGTACATGTCTGCATGTACCTAACAGATACAACATTTTTTGTTCAGACTTTTTTCTGTGCAGTCGTTGCCCATCTGACACTTCCAGGCTGATAAACTGTGGTAGCAGTGGCTGGCAGACCATTGCACTTCATGATGTTGTAGTGTGCTATCTTTCCAAAATGCAGCTCAGCCTCTGAATTTCATATTCTGTTTGCCTGGTGCAGAAAAACAGCCAAAGCAGGTCATGCTTTGGGCTCAAAGGCTGATGCAATGTGGCTTCCATAGTTTCACATCCGGCACTATTAAAAAATAAATAAAAAATCACCTTGCTGCACCAGCGATTGCTTTCATAGCTAGCACTACTGAACTTTTGCTGGTGGGGCAATAGCTAATTTGGGCCACTTAGGATCTACTTCAGAAAACACTTTAACTTGAGTTTAACTGCAAGTACATTAGAATATCCAATTGTGATTAATGATCATGTTTTGGTATTTTTTCTTAGCCAGGCCTTGAGGCTGGGTGGATCCTCTGTAAGATTTCCCCAGCCAGGTCTGTGCTGGCTGTTCTGACCCTGCTGTGCTCGGCAGCACCGGCTCTGACGTGAAGGATGGTGTTTGGTGTGAGATGTTGTCTCACTCTGCGGTGGCAGAGCAGGGCTCTGTCTACAGCAACTCAGAGAAACAAATAGGAAACAGGATTTCCCCCAACAGGAGTCTGATTTTTCAGAAATGAACTGTTGTAATGGGATGTGCAGCTGAGCAAACCCCACAATTTATACAGGATGACTTCACACTTGACAAAACATAGCAGGTGGGACCTCAAGCTCGCTTCACCTGAGCACCAAGCCGTAGCTGGTTCCCTTTTTCTCAGGATTTACTAGGAATAATGTTCTTGTTACCATTTTGTGCAGGCTGGGTTCCGGTAACTGCCAGACCAAGAAACCTTGACCCTGTTTGTTTGATAATTGGTATGCTGTGCTGGCCTTCCTCTGATTTGTGCACTTTTTAAAATTAACAATTGATAAATTCATTAGTCTGACAGAGATTTGGCTCCTTTATGTTCAGATGGAAATTTGTTCTTCATTTATAAGTAAGGAGACTTATTTGTGAGAAAAGGATTAAGAACTGCATGTGTTATTTCCCAGATCAGCAGCTTTTCAATAATTTTCAGTGTAGGGTAAGAAAAACACTTCCCAAGACTGAAGAATTATTCTTAGTTCCAGAGTAAGAACTGCTATGTACATGTCTGCATGTACCTAACAGATACAACATTTTTTGTTCAGACTTTTTTCTGTGCAGTCGTTGCCCATCTGACACTTCCAGGCTGATAAACTGTGGTAGCAGTGGCTGGCAGACCATTGCACTTCATGATGTTGTAGTGTGCTATCTTTCCAAAATGCAGCTCAGCCTCTGAATTTCATATTCTGTTTGCCTGGTGCAGAAAAACAGCCAAAGCAGGTCATGCTTTGGGCTCAAAGGCTGATGCAATGTGGCTTCCATAGTTTCACATTCGGCACTATTAAAAAATAAATAAAAAATCACCTTGCTGCACCAGCGATTGCTTTCACAGTTAGCACTACTGAACTTTTGCTGGTGGGGCAATAGCTGATTTGGGCCACTTAGGATCTACTTCAGAAAACATTTTAACTTGAGTTTAACTGCAAGTACATTGGAATATCCAATTGTGATTAATGATCATGTTTTGGTATTTTTTCTTAGCCAGGCCTTGAGGCTGGGTGGATCCTCTGTAAGATTTCCCCAGCCAGGTCTGTGCTGGCTGTTCTGACCCTGCTGTGCTCGGCAGCACCGGCTCTGACGTGAAGGATGGTGTTTGGTGTGAGATGTTGTCTCACTCTGCGGTGGCAGAGCAGGGCTCTGTCTACAGCAACTCAGAGAAACAAATAGGAAACAGGATTTCCCCCAACAGGAGTCTGATTTTTCAGAAATGAACTGTTGTAATGGGATGTGCAGCTGAGCAAACCCCACAATTTATACAGGATGACTTCACACTTGACAAAACATAGCAGGTGGGACCTCAAGCTCGCTTCACCTGAGCACCAAGCCGTAGCTGGTTCCCTTTTTCTCAGGATTTACTAGGAATAATGTTCTTGTTACCATTTTGTGCAGGCTGGGTTCCGGTAACTGCCAGACCAAGAAACCTTGACCCTGTTTGTTTGCTACAAACGCTGTCAGCGTTCTGTGCTCTCCACCCTCTGGGGCCCAGGAGAGCCCCTGGTGTTTGGCTCCTGCTGCAGCCTCGGGGAGATGCCCTTTCAGGAACTCAGCTCTTCTGCTAAAGTCTCCCTCTTCACTAAGACCATCCTTCACTGAGAGCATCACAGCACATTTTAAAAGCTCTCTCTGTCTGGAAATTCTCCAGACAGCTCCTTACCTACCGCTGTCATCGTCCTCCTCTCCCCCTCCCTTGTTCAAGCTCCCAAGCAGATCCGTATCATTAATATTTCAGTATCAGCTGTACACGGGCATTGGCTACACTGCAGCACACTTCATCAATAAGAGCCAGCGAGGGCTGTGAGCTCTGCCACACTGACTTCATCCAGCACAGGAGGAAGAGCAAAGGCAGAGCCTGCCAGAGAAGCTGAGATCTGCCGAGGGTAAGGCTGCATCTCGCAGTCCCAGCCTTGAGGTGCTTTTTGCTGCTTTTGCTCCCTCATTCAGATCATCCCAGATAATACCCTAACAAGCAACAAGAATGGATGTCTTTAAGAAAGGTTTCTCCATTGCTAAAGAAGGTGTGGTGGCTGCTGCAGAAAAGACCAAGCAGGGAGTGACAGAGGCTGCAGAGAAGACCAAAGAAGGGGTAATGTATGTAGGTAAGAGAGAACTAGTTTTGATCTACTTTTGAGCATGAAAAGCTGCATAGATTGTCTCTGAGAAAGTCTGGGGAAATGATATTGTGGCTGAAGCTTGAGAGTGACTAGCAGGATAGTCTGGATAAGATCCTGAGCTCAGCAGAGTTGCTGTGTAAACCTGGGGTACAACAGCTTCCTCATGCCTTAGTTTCCCCTTGGTTAGACAAGGAAACCATGACTTCAGGGAAGGCAGAATGATGTTAAGGAGCAGGTGCCCAGGTGGAAGGTTTGTTTGACTATTCACTGATTGTTTGCAGGGTGAGTCAGGCACTCTCCAGGCAAATGAGCACTGCCAGTCTCTGCCTCACCTCCACACTGGGAGGGACTCACTGAGGAGGTCCCTGAGAGGAGCCAACAGTGTTAGTATGAGGGGATTGCAGGATGCATCTGTTTCCCCACAAACAAATGGGTTTGTCCTGAATCCTTCTCCTGTTCACCGACCTCTTTCATTGCCCATGCACACATTAATCTTGCTTTAAAAGAGACGCCCAAATTCCTTTTGCCCAAAGAATAGGATCTGGAAAACAGCGTGCCTGATGTCCTGCCTAGAGACCTCTTTCACAGTTAATGGGCTGAAACCTCCCCTTTCAAGGTCACCCTTGAAACCCACTATCTCCACTTATCTAGCACATGCAATTATATGGCTGGATGGTCAGATATTCCATAGAATACAAACTAAAGAGTCTTAGGTTCCCAAGACTGATTATCTCACTGCTGATTACAGCATTTCACACAGCTCTTTATTTTTGCTGGATGTGGGAGTGTTTCTTTTTGTAGGAAAGTTTACATGCAGGCTCTTCCTGCTATCCTACTGCAACATCCACAGCTGTACTTAGCTTCTATATCTAAAACTGCTCTATTGTCAATAGCTGCAGATATATATTTGTATGAGACAAATTAAATACAAAATTTGTATGTAGCAGGTCTGGTCATGTTTTTTATCTTGAATTTTTAAATGCTTAATTATTGACATGCTGGAAATGAATGGATGTAACAGTTCACATTTCAATTTGAAGCTGACCCACAAGAAAAAAGGTAAGCAGCATTCCCATAAACAACTAAACTAACTACAGTAAGTGAAACACCAGTCTAAGAAATGTCACATGTGGGTGTCACATTGTGGCATCATTACTGCTCCACCTGCTTCCAGATCTGAGCTGTGTTGGGGTTATTCAGAGTTTTTATACATAATTTCTCACGTCTCTTTCCAGTCACGTTGTACAGCTCCATACTGTGACCTGGTTTTCATTGTTGAGCCAAGAGGCCTCTTTAGGAGATTGTAATCTTTTCAATAAAGTTTTCTATGAGCCTAAAACTAAAATCCTTGAAACCCTAATCTCTGAATGCGGATCAAGGTGAGGATTAAGTGCTTTCTCCTTTTATTGGTTTGGTTTGTTGGTATACTGCTGGTTCCTGCCCTGTCATACACCGGTCCGAGCTTTGCCCTGGTCTGATTCAGTTCCTGTTGGGAAGCTCAGCCCTTTAGGGAAAATTCAGTCTTTCACAGGCAGGAAAAGTAAAGACCAGATGCTAATTAGCTCAGAAAATGGGGGTTTTGTTTTAATAGGCAGAGAAGGTAGAGGTGTGGTATATTGGTTAAAACTGGAATGATTAGTATGTTTTTCATGCTGCCTTTTTGTCACTCTATGCCACATGAACAGTAAATCAGAGACCTGAACTGTTCCTTCCTTGCTTCTTCCCTTGCAGAGCCCTATCCCAGCAGCTTCATCTAAAGCATTAGGTGATGACACTTGAATTTTTGGATGCTAGGAGAGAATAATACTGTATTGAACCTCAAGGGTCTTTTGAGAACGTCAGGAAAGAGAACAAAATCCCCAGGGCCTAGGATGGATGAAGTGGATCCCTGACTTTTGTTCAGGTTTGTGTTAACTCATTGCTGATTCTCTGAGGATTCCAAATGTCTGGGCACAACCACCACATCTGGTGAGTCACTTGCTGCTGCCCGGGAGAAGAAAATAATGCTCACTCAGAGGCATCTGTCTGGAGTGAACAGCGCCACTGGGACACTGTGGCCACCTCGTCCCCTCTCTGATCCATCCAGGTTCAGCTCCCACAGCCCATGCCAGGCAGGAGATGCCTCCTTCCTGTGCTAAACCTGCAATGCAGTGCCCCAGCCCTGCTGCTGGCCCTGCTGAACCCATGGGGTAGAGAAGAGAGTGCAGGAAAGGAGAGGGAGGAATCCTGTATCATGGGTCACCTCTGTGCTTGGTGCAATCACCTTTTGCTCTCCAAACTCCAGCAGCCTCTGAGTGTGCCAAGGTGTCAGGACATCCCTGCATGGTTAGTGTGGATCCAGCAGATGGTTCAGTGGGCTCTCTTTTTTAATTTGGTTTGAATAGAGGTGTAAGTGGTGCTGAAGTTAATTAATGAATTTAATGCAAAGCTGCATCAGAGTATTGAGTCATTAGTACTGTTGAATGCTATAGGTCAGGAATCCTCAACAAAGAATGCACTTCTAGCTTTCCAGAATGATTTTCGACCATGTGTGTTGCAGAAAGCCCCACCACACCAAGCTATGTTTGAACTAAGTGATTCCTGCAGGATGTAATGCACATCAAAATATCCCCCTCTACTCTAGACCTTCTCTCGGGGCATAGCACTCCACCACCTCGGTCACACCCTGGCGGTCCCAAAGCACTTGCAGATGACTCACAGCACTCAGAAGAGGCAGGATGCATGAACTTTAAATTCTGGGTACACAAGCTGCAGGCAAGGACTAATGAGTGAAATGAGATTGAGCATCAGGTGATTGCTTTCTGATTCAACAGATGCGGGCTGCTGGCAGGAGTGCAGCCGGAAGGTCGGTCGGGTTTCATGCGGTGCATAATGGATGGGAGCCTGAGTCATCGGGTGTGGCTGGGCTGGGAGGATGAGGCGAGCTCTCCCCAGGCTGCAGCAGTGACTCTTCCCAATGACATTGCTTCTGTCATGAAATGGATTCAGATGTTTTCCTTCTATCTGCATCCCTCCGTTCTGGAATTATTTTCCATCCGCAAATATAGCACCTGATCACTCCTCTTCCCCGTAAAAGAATTGAGCCCAGATAGTCACCTTAAAAGTCTGGCAAAAAACATACAGAACGGCAGCTCTTGTCTCACTAAGTGTGTTTACTGCAAAACTGCAAAGGCATGAAAGGCTGGTACAGCAAATCAAGTACTGTGCTTACCTATCAACTGCTGTTTGACCAAAAACCAGCAAAGGGCTAAGCTTGAGGATCTGAGTCTGGTATGAGACAACCGTGTATGTCAAATCAATATTGTGGCAGTCTTTTCTTGGAATGCTGCTGGGAGGGAAAATGAAGCAGGATGGTGTCTGAATTGAACCTTGTGTGTTTGGCCCATTCAGGGGCTCACATTTGTGGCTTGAGGCTTGCACCTGCTCTGCTCAGTGCTGTGCTTCTGCATGTTTGTGTATCGTGGGTACCATCATTAAATCCAGTTCACAGCAGTGCACATGTATCATGTGCATCACTAGGAACTGTAGCTTACAGCAGTAACAAATTAAAGGTACAAACATTTCATTTCTTGACTTTTTAGACCATTTGGGAGGGTGGAATGAAATGTTGAGGGCATATTGTAGTAGAACAGTTTTGTTCTGCCCCAGGCAAGCATTGCAACCACCAAAATAAATCAACAATTGAGAATTACATTCAATAATACATAACATGTATCAGGCAAAACAGCACTGAGCTGGGCTGTTGTTATCAGGGCACTGCACCTGTTTTGCTTCTCAGGCTGTTGTTAATGAGAATGAGCTGTGGTTTGTGGTTTCTGGTTTCTCCCACCACACCCATGGATGCTCCATTATCATGGAGTCAAAAATCTGCCTGGTTGTTGTCCATTTTTATCATTTCAATAGTTGGCCATAGAAATCCTTTTGTTGTATCAGTATGGGAAACCTGAAGAGAACCTGTATAGGTGCAGATGATTTGCAATATACAGTAAAGTGGGACCTGTGGAATATTTTGGCTTGTGTTTATTTAAATTCCAAGAGACATAAATTTGATCCCTTATTTTTTTAATGTGTAAAACACCTAGTTACCATGGGGGCTGCCCATGTACCATATGATTTAACTTATCTACAGCAATATCAAGTACAAAGGAAATATAGCTTGTCACTTCAAGCATGGAGGAAAATCACAGAGATTAATTATTCCTCAGGGCTATTTGTGTTGCAAACTGAATGCCTTCACATCCTGTTAGCTTTTCTGCATTGAGAACAGCGAGATAAATTACAATGTAAGCATACATATGGTGTATTTTCATAATTTGAGATAAAACCATCTGTTTTCTGTGCATTGCTGGGAGCAGGCACTTGCAGCCTAGGCTGAGGCACCAAACAGGGAATCTAGTAAGTAGGTATGGAGGAGGTGGTTCTGTAAATGCAGTCTCAGGTTTCTCCAGAGTCTTTATTAGTGGTATAGAATGAGACTTTAAATGACCAGTGCAGCCAAGTATCCTGCTGAAAGGCAGGGGAGAGTCATGGATGTGACTTCTTGTCTTGCAAAAGTGAAGTAGGTGAGATGTTGCCAGGTGATTTTATTTACAGTCATTTTTACAAGTAGCTTAAAGGTGATTTACCACTACTCAACTGCTCATTTTGGAAATATTGCAGGGACAATTTTTTGTAATCAAGATTTTTCAGGTCTAGGCATCTCCAGAGAATTTGCTGTTGAAGTACTCCAACCCTCAACACAAAGATACTCATTGGCTTTACTGGGGAGGGAAGCTGGTCTCTTTTCTGACTCTGCAAATGGTTTATGTCTCAGCAGGAGGTACCAACAGGACCTTGGCTCCCCACTGCACTTCCCGAGAGCAGGAAACCATCTGTGTCCAGAAGTCAGGGTGTAATTTCCAGGCAGCACTGATGGATTGTGTTTCCTTTCACAGGCACCAAGACCAAGGAGGGTGTAGTGCAAAGTGTGACCTCAGGTAAGAGCACAGCCCAGGAGGGATGTGGAAATCTGTGGTGGTTGTTGAACCTCTTGGGAAGGCTGTCACCCCTGCCAAGCGGGAGGTCTCTGTGGGACACCACTGATCTGCCTGACCTTCCCTCTGATGAGTAGAGGCTGCTTGCCAGGAGTGATGGTTCAGGGTCTGGCATTTGCAGTGGACACAGGTCAGAGAAAATATTTAATCAGTAGAGTAGGTCAGGAAAAATCTAACACAGGTTACTTGGCAGACTGGGATGATTCACAGCTATTTAGACATTTCACAATGTCAGGTGCACAGCCCAGCACACTGAGAGGATTTACTTGCATTAGATCCTGTCTGGCCAAAACTCTGGTCTTTGGGAGGGTCCTGTCTGGCAGTTGCAGAGTCAGGGACCTAAAGGTCCCTTCTAGGGTAACCCCAACTCCAAGGCGGAGCAGCCATATGGACTGTCCTGAAGGAAGATGAATGGATCCTGGAGAATTTCATAACTATTGCTGTTTTCTGCCAAGGGGTATTAAATCAAACAGAAAGTAACCTGGAAGATGTCATGCACAGTCTGCAATGCAAAATACCTTATTTACACTGTTGTCTCAGTATCTGGCAGTGAATTTTTCATTCTCTGGTTGCCTACAAAGGCTGCAGTGCTGCTCTCTAAGCAGCATTTTGTGCCAGACAAAAATCCTCACATACACAATCTAAATTCAGACGTGATCTCATCTAAAAAATCCAAATAAGGACTGCACCAGGGCTAATTTCATCTTTTATTTCGATGCAATCATTTGTCATCCCAGGGAATTTGGCAGCCTTCTGGCAGTGTCTAGTTTGCTGACTTTTCTGCTTTTGTTGAAACTGCAGTTGCTGAGAAGACCAAAGAGCAGGCCAACGTGGTGGGAGAAGCTGTAGTAGCCAGTGTGAACACAGTGGCAAACAAGACTGTAGAAGGAGCAGAGACCATCGTGGCCACTACAGGAGTTGTAAAAAAGGTGTGTTTATTTGTTCTATGATGGACAGGACAGAAGAGCCTTTGGATTAACCTGCAAACATTTATAGTTGATGGTTTTACTTATTTCATGAAAGATTTTCAGCAATATCTGCTTTTGTATAATACTTAATATTATCATATAATGCCTAATGTAGTCACAGAATTGTTCAGTTTGAGAGGGACACCTTGAGATCATCCAGTCCAACACCCTTAGGGTCACTGAGAGAGGACTGTCCCAGTGGGTTTTGAATATCTCCATGGAAGTAGACTGCACAATATCCCTGGGCAACCTGTGCCAGTGTTTGACCACCCTCATAGGAAAAAGAGAGTTGTTTTCTTCTGTTCAGACGGACACATTAATACTTGGTGCTATTGTCTCTGGTCCCGTCAGTGGGCAACAGTGTGGCTCTCCATTTTCTTACGAATGTAGAAAAGCATTTTTCCCAGGGACTCGAGTAGAAATGTGTGTGGGCTGCAGTGAGCGTCTGGACTGAGTCAGAGCTCAGGGATGTGCAGAGTGGGAAGGCACAGGAGCCTGCACTTGCCCTGTGTGGTGCTGGTGGGATGCACAGGCTTGCCCTGGCCACGGCGGCTCCGGAGGCAGAAGAGGGCAGCAGCAAGCCAGGCACAGCCTGGTTCCAGCCGAAAGCCTGACCCTGCTGCTCTGCTTCGTGCTGGTTTGACAACAACCAAGTGCTTATTGATAAAAGAAGGCCATGTGACCCAAATTGTGTAGGGATTAAGCCAGATTCAGACAAGGCATCTTCTGTCCTCCAGCCTAATTTGATGAATAACGCTGCTTCAAGTGAGGGGATTAAGGGGAGTCTGAAGGAGCAGAACAGTTCCTTAGGTGAAGGCAGTGTTGATCATTAGAGAAGATGCTTTGGTAACAAACAGCACCCATTTGTACAGCACGGCCAATACTTGGCAGCTCTTTGGTAAGCCCTTCTCTTTCCCCTCTTCAGAGAGTGTGATCAGTGCTGTTGATGGCCACATAAGCTTTTATGAGTCACAGCAAACCCAAACCCAGAATCAAAGCGAAGTCAGGCTGGCCAAAATTGTTTTAATTGTTCAGATAGTCGGCTGATTAATTTCCTGACCTGCACATAAACACATTGTGATGTGAAACAAAACTTCTACACACATATAAATCCTGAGAGAAAAGCCTAACAAAAGAGAACAGCAGCTTCAAGTGACGCAAAATGTCCTCCTGAAAGCATGTGAAAAGGGCAGATACAGGAGTTCTGCTAAGCCCTTGGGATAAATTTAATCTCTATTCCCACAGGGAACAGCAGTTAGGCTGCAGGAGTGCAAACAGTGATTCCTAATTCCATGGGGCCAGAATACCCCTTCCTACCTTTTGACTGACCCTGGGGTGATTGACCCAGGAGAGTGAGGAATTTGCTGATGGTAGGAATCCTTGCTGCAGATAGCAAGCTGTGTCCTCTCCAGCAAGGACTGAGGCAGCAGCAATCCTCTTCTCCTTTCCTCCTAAGTGAGAACCCCAACTCAAAGACTGACAGCTAAGTTTACAGCTAATTTCAGAACTTAAACCAGTGCAGGTTTTCCAGAGAGCATCTGAACTGTTATTCTGGTGTCTTCCATTGATGACCAATTGCTTAGACTTAAAATGGAGATTGATTAAGAACTAAAAAATTAGGATGTGTCACATGCCAAAGGGCAGACTAAATGGAGCCAGGAAACTGCTTTGGATACAGTGTCATTCCAAATAGCAGAGGTGCTGAGGCAGCAGACTGAAAACAGGAGAAAAACAAGAAAAATCACAGGACAAAAAAATTCAGGAAAAACTTTTGTTTCTGTGAAAGAGAGTTCATCTGTTCTGCTGGATTAGTTCGGCTTAGGAATGCAAATCTTTTATTCATACTCCCATACTTTAGCATGTAGCTAGACACCTTTTGATCCAGCTAGACACAGAAGATTGGGCTCCACATGCACATCAGTGCATCCCCACTGCTAATGGATAATTGCCATGGAGCCAAAGGTGATCCAGAGGGACGGCCCTGAAAGGACTATAAGGGTTGTGCTGGGCTCTCAGCACCAGCTGTTTTTACTCCAGAACTGCTCCTATCATGTTACACAATTTGCTAATGGAAATACATCCAGAGTCTGCAATAGCAGCACCAGGCACTGTAATTCATGAGGGACACCCACTGGAGATGCACTAAGAGTGATAATGTATAGCTTTTAAAAGTTTAAACAGTGAATATCCACTGTTATAATCCTGCAGTCCTGGAATAATCACAAGCATTTCAGCCCCAGAAGTTTTAGAGAGCATCCAGTCCTAAGATTTGTTCGTGCTCCATACTATCCTTCCTCTTTCTAATTTCACAGAGCACTTGCCAACATCTTATTTGGTTTTTCAACTATCTCCAGTGTTGTTCCCTGCTATAGAAGGGCTGTTCAAAGTGCCAGGGATCTGTGAATGCATGACACTGAGCAGTGCTCGGGGTGGCTCGGGGCTGGGGACTCCAGTGGCCTAGAAGGCATGTCCCCAGCTGGCCATTGCCAGTATTAATATCAATTACTGAGAGCTCGTTGACATTTAGTCTGTGCATTTGACAGCTGGGATCAGTGGCAGGCACACATTAGGAAAGAGGGGGGTGCTCTAAGGGTTTTAGGGTAAGTCTTGCTCAGGATAGCCATGGGGTGCAGGTGTATCAGATGGTGACTTTGGCCATGAGAAAGAATTCAGCCTTTTGTTGCATCACAGTGGGCATTGAAATGTGGGCACCCTGGCAGGCTGCTGTTCCTCACTGTCCTTGGAGGGAGCACTCAGAGCCATGCAGAAGGAAATGGGCCTGAAGTAACCCTACACCTATGGAGGGGTGCCAAGCAGATGAGAACAACCTTGAGTTGTGCTGGCACTGCCTGACAGGGCTTTGGCACTGACCTGGTCACTGCTGAGTACAGGAAAGAATTGACTCATCTTGGGGAGCTTTTAAGAATCAACTAAAAAAATCCGTAAATTAAGAGATTATAAGCCCTCCACAATTTTTCTGATAAAAAAGGAATGAAACCAGTCAGTAGTGTGTTCTGTCTGTGGCTTTGCACCCATCCCCATCCCTGGGGTGGACATTCGGAGATTTCAGTGAGATAACCACCCACTAAATATCCCTGTCTTAGAAGAGGATTAATGCTTCGTCTGTATGACACAGCACAGAGCTTGCTGCAATGCAGACACCACGTGGCTGGGAACAAGCCCATGTACATACACACGCTCTCAAAATGTCCCTCAGGGCTTGGAACAATTTCCCCAGTAACTGATGCTTCCCTACACCTTCCACCTAAATCTTCCCTTTAGATCTATTTGTCCTGTCAGTTTTTATGATTTAGTTGTCAGTTCATGACTCTGTCACTTTGAATTGGGTCTGATCTGGTTTTACTTCAGCCCATTAATTAAATGAGCATTTGTCAGTTATGTGCAACTGCTGGGCGCGTTCTCTGGATCACAGCGTTTCTGTGCACCTGACCTGGAGCACGTGGCCGCACCCACACCATGGCTCATCTCTTTCATAACAACTGCACATCCTGAGTGGGGAAGGCTGCTCTTCATGGCCTTAATTCCCTTCACTTACACCCTGCAATGCCGCTGATGCAGAAACAGTCTGTTGCACAGAAGGAATTAGAAGCAGAAACTGAGTGACTTTCCTGCCCAAGTTACATTGGGCTGGGCAATGTCACAAGGAGAGAGCAACCAAGGGCATCTGAGAAGCCATCAAGGGCAGAGCTGCTAAGCAGGAGGAGCAGGGAAATCAACAGCCAAACCACCCAACAATTAGGTAGAATAAATAGTTGAAACATGTTCCCCTTTGTTTTCAAGCTTCCCCGTAGTTAGTTGATGCAGTGATGCATCCCAGTGGTATCCTTCCACATGTCATGGAGCACGGGAGACTGCACAAGCAGCATGGAGTGGGGCACTCTGCCTACAGGCACTTTTTCTGTGCTCCCCTCTCAGTCTCATTAGTGCATTCAGGCAGACATTTTCCCATGCAAAATAGCTGAGTTAGTGGCACTGGTGAAGCCTTAAAGCCTACTACTGGATGTGCTCCATGACTCAAGACTGTACCCCTGCAATCCCATAGGATACACACTAAATATGTACCATTTGTATAAGCAGTCCCAGCAGACTCTCAGAGAGTCTGGCTGTAAGCTGGATAAAAACAAACCCACCACAAAAGACTACCTGGATTTTTAGGGTAAGACAGGAATCCTGCACGCCCCTCTGTCTGTCCTGTTGGTGGGTCCATTCACTTTAATCAAGGGTTGACCCCTTAGTCAGAGCTGTTGGCATCACTCTGAGCACTCAGCCTGAAACCTCTCCAGGACAGCTCGTCCACAGGACCCGCCAGGCTGCCTGAGGCTTTCCTAGGGCGTGGTTTGGGGATGCTGCCAGGCAGCATCGTGTTTGCTCCAGCACCCAAGGTCAGGAGCAGCACAGGAGGCTGAGTCTCTCCACCTTATGCAATTGATGTCCCTTTGAGGGCCCTTGAATTTGTAGCACATTAGCTGCCAGTGAACCTCTCTGGCTTTTCAGCATAATAATAATAATAATAATAATAATAATAATAATAAGAAGAAGAAGAAGAAGAAGAAGAAGAAGAAGAAGAAGAAGAAGAAGAAGAAGAAGAATGATAATAATAATGATGATGATGATGATGATAATGGTGACGAAATCTTGTTTGCCACTGAATTTGTTGGGATTTGATGAGTATATTCCAGCATCCAATATCTGGACTGCTTTCTCTGTTATATAAGGACAATAATCTTAGTAAGGTTGTTAATGTCTGAAAATCTGGGGACAGCAACAAAACTCCCACTGGTCTACAAGATAATATAGACAAAAAATATAAATTCTACTTCATATATTAACTCAGTGGACAAGTCAATTGCTGAAGAGCTGAAAAGGGGAATTTCATAGAACCTGTGAAAATGACAAATCTGAGGAATTAAATTAATTGGAATTAATTTCTTCCAGTATTTCTGGGCTTTCAAAACCAGTTTTTAAAACAACTTATTAAAATATCTGAACCCAGAAGCCTATAGTACAGTCTATTTAAGATCCCTTACCATTGTACAGGAATATTTTTATAAATGGCAAGTCTTAATTTGTTGAGTTTTTAATTAGTGATAGCTGAACCTCTGTTTCATAATCTTAGCAAAATATTGTATTTTATATAGAGAGATCTCCTGTGGTGTATATATTCTATATATAAAATATATTTTTAAACACACAAAATATTTAAAAACTGTATACTATTCTTGGAAGGAATTCTGAGGTCTTGTGTTTCACTTAACCATGCAGTTAAGTTCAAGTATTTAATTTTTCTTTCTTCAGTAGCAAAAAAAGATTCAAATGCCCACCCAAAACCAGAAGAAAATAACCCATAGCAAACTAAATATTTAATTTTATTTCCATTTAAAATATTTTTTCTAAGAAAGTACGTAATTTCTGAGGGGAAATATTTGGTGCTCCCTTTAAGAGCAGGTGGAGCATTACTAATTGTTTCATGGTTTCAACATGCCTTTAGCTTAGAAAATGTTTCCCCTTTTAATGAGGAGATGAGCACTGACAGGAATGACAAAACTCTTTCTGCCCCCCAAGGAAGCTGGATTTTCACCCCTTCTTTCTTGCCCAGCATTGTTCTGTGAGTCAGTGTTATAGCTGGAGCTGGTGCCCAGGAATTTCTGGCTCTTTGTCCAAAGTGGAGACCCCAACCCCAATGGTCCTGCTCTGGATGTTGTCTTCCTGAGCAGTGCCTGAAATCCCCAGCCAGGTAACACCCAGCTGAAGAATGCAGCCCTTCCTCGCCTCCTGCTCCCTATTCCGGGCAGGGTGGAAGCGCGTGAGAAAAAGGCTGTGAACGCCATCCCTAACACAGCCTGACACCTCTTCATCCTGCTATTGTGCTGGCTCCTCCAACACAGCCTAGAAACACCCTCCAGAAACTCAGTTGCTTCCCTTTCTAAAAATAGATGGCTGATTTTTAGCCTTCTGGAGCAGTCTTGGCAGAGAGCAGGATCCAAGGGATGTGAGAAGCAGCACAATAGCTGAACAGGGATTCTCCAGCCCACCCCTTGCTCTTGGATTCAGTGTCCCAAGGGTGGTCCTGAGAAAGGTGTCCCTCTCCCAGGACTCTTTCACATCTACCAGAGCCAGGCTCCCTTCCCACAGGAACAATAGGTGGTCATACCCTGTGGAAAGATGGAGTGCACTGCACTGGTCCTTGTGTTACTGTGAGCTGTTCCCCAGTTTTCCCAATGCTGCTCAGTACTTTAGGCAGCTGCCTTTGATTGACCTTCACAATTTCACACAGCAGATTGTAACTCCACCTGCAAAACACTGTGGAATACCTGCTGTTGCAGCTATTGTCAGTGGCTTCCATTTCTTTCCTTTCCACCTAATAGTCAAAAATCTGTTTGTAAATCTGTAAATCTGTTTGTAAAGCTTCAAAATACAATTTGAGGCTATTTACCTGCTTTGGCCTAATGTGCACTGTTGAGTTATAAGGTGTAGATATACAAAGTATAATGTAAATGCAAATGTAAAGTGCTTTAAATCTGCAGGCTAGATCCTGAGGCTGGATGAGCGTCCATAAATTCAGAGTAGTGAACTGTGTGGTGGCAGCAGGAGAGCTGACTCATCTCAGAAACACTGTGACCAAGTGGCTCCATCAGAGCAGCAGCCTCTCCTGAAGAGCTGCAGGTCTCCCTGCAGAGAAACTGGCTTCCATGATGTGTAGTTTGATGTTCATTTGGTTACCTGGGCTTGCTTAACACAGCTCAAGTTGGTAGCAGCAAGAATCATTTCAGCCAACAATGCAGTGCAAGTTAAGAGCATGTTCCTTAGGAGAAGATGGTCACACTGTGCTTCTCATCTAGGGACACCAGCAGCACATGGTGCTCTCCTTAAGCAGACTGATCAGCTCTGGTCTCAGCAGGGAGATGAAGGAATGCCTGCAGCTGTGACAGACATCAGTACAGGGGCTGCAGCTCGTACTTTGGCTATTTTCTGCCTCCAGCACATTGATCTTACAGTAGCTTGCATGGAGAACAGGAAGCCCATAGATACGACAAGCAGGTTTCAGTGCTTCCACCTCCTGGCTCCCCTTGCTGTCACACATGGATCTGAAGCTCAATTTCCAGATTAAATTTTCATGGGCTCTACCTTGTATCTATGTAACTCCGTGTATTTTTCCTTTTTACTTCACATCATTTTTTCCCCAAATTTAGTCCAAAAAGCAGCAGGCATGGCAGGGATGTTATCCTACTGATGAGAACAGTTGTGACTGGACAGGAAAATAAGAACATGTGTGAAAAGGAAAAAGAGAGTACCCTAAACACATGGAGAATAAAATTTTGTTTACAGTAGGTTTGGCAGGGACATTGATTTGCATTGCATCAGCAGCATCACCAAGCAAAGTGGTGGCCTTGTGTTTCCAAAATATTGAAATTCATAACTTTGCCTTCCATGCAAAATTGACTTTTCCTTTCCCATAATACATGTGTCTCTGGTTCCCTCTGTTGTGGCCCTGACCCAGGGGAGCTGCTGGGCATGTGTGCTCAAAGAGAACAGAGAAGCTTTGTAATTTTAGTTGAGTTCTCTGGTGAAGTCAAATAAAATTACAGAGGTCCTGCTACTTCTGCTTCCCCTTACTCTCACTGACTGATTTCATCCAGGTGCATTCTGCTTTCTGCCATCCCCTGTGCACACCCAGTATGGTCAGGATTTTGTCTTCTCTTCCCATGTGGCCAAATTGTGTTTAACATAGGTACCTGGTAATGCAACACTTTCTCTTCTTCTGAGAATAGGGAGGTAGCTGAAAGATGTAGGCAAGTAGCTAGAAGAGCCCCAAAATACTTAAGTAAATGCTTGGACTCAAAGAAAAAGAAAGGCTTATCCTTTGATAAGGATATTTTTTCTGAAGCATGACATTAACAAGACCATACTACTGCTATATCTTTGATTCTTTTTAGTCAATGCATTGAGTGCTCAGGGTAAGATAATGTGGGGAAAGGCTGGGTAGCCTTGCTATACATAAACTTATTTGTTCCTCCCAAATTTCTTCACACTGATGGGGTCAAAACTCTGGTCTCAATGACAGAAAAAAAAAATATTTTCTGTATGAAAAAGGCCCTAAACCAGGCTGTTAGAAATTGAGTTAGCTTTTTCATAGAAATCTGCTCAAACCAGCTGCACAACAAAAATGAATTTCAAGCAGTATCTGCCATCTATTCAAGCTGCTATTTTGCTTGTGTGTGTAATCCCCCCCCATGTTGCTCAGCCTGTCTAAGATTAGGGTGACTCTGCATGTGGCAGCAAGGACAAACATCTTGCTTGTGACTTGGCAGGAGGACCTGGCGCCGCCGCAGCCGCCCGAGCAGCCCAGGCTGGAGGGAGAGGGGGCCCCAGCAGGAGAGGTGAGTGCTGCCACATCCCCACTGCCCCGGGCTCTCTGTGCCACACCCTGCCTCTGCCTGGCTCACTGGCTTCCCCCCGGCAGAACATCCCCCTCGCCACTTGGGCTTCTAGAACTGCCATGCAAGGACCCCAGCACTGTTCCCACTTTGCTGTTGTTGGACAAAAACCTGAGCTCATCTGTTCTCATTTTTGCCACTTCCTTATCTTGGGAATTTTCCATGAGTGACAGAGGGACAGATTGCAAACTGCTGCCTGATTTGGGTTGATTTTGCGGTGTAAATGCACATATTAAAGTTAATGCTGACCTATGGTTCTGTCATCACATGGAATAGCTTTTTCCTGTTTGCAGCCATGCTTTAGAAGAGATTTGGATAAGTAAAGTTTTTCTATAGATTTTCTGTATTTAAATTGGTTCATTTAATTTTTAACTGTTCTACCTGCAATGTTCTTTTGAAGCCCTGGGTCAAAAATTTGTCTCTGGGCCAATTTCAACTCTTGAACAAGAATGACTTTTTGTCCAACATGGACAACAGGGGCAAACGCTTCTCATGTGGCATTTCCTTTACAATTTCGGTGTTAAGGCCTTTGTCTGTCCCTTCCACAAGTACTGCATGCACTCAAACCCCACAGTTTTCAGCCTTTCTGAAGCTCAGGCTGTTTTCATGGTCCCCAAAGCTCCCAAAAGTCTCTTGCATCTCCCACCTTCCTCCAGCCATCACCCCCCACTGCCAGTCCCAGAAATGGTCCCACAATCCCAATGGCTGCATGGCTGCAGCAGTGCTGATGTCAGGCTGGGTCAGGCAGGAGCAGACCCAGGAGCACAAAGCAGGACACTCTTGCCAGTGGAGCCTGGCCCCACATTAACCTTGGCTTGAATTCACACCCTTGTTTTCCCCAGAGATCTGAGTTACACCAGGAGTGTGTCTGGTTTCCAGAGGGAATGGATAATTCATTTCTTTTCTGCATCACCTATGGCCCTCATTGTTTTTAGCTGTTTGTGGGGTTTTGTATGGTGACTGTCAGCATTGATTTTTCTCCCAAATTTATTTGTTTATGTTTTCCAAATATTTACCTGTTTTCTTGTTTGTCTTCTCTCACAGGGTGAAATTGGAGGTGATCCATCAAGTTAGGGAATTCTTGCTCAAAAGAGACCATTCCAAGAGCATACATGGAAGTATTAGCTGACACCACAACAGGAAAATCCCACTGTCCATAGACTAACTACATTCAGCTCTGTAGTCTTGCACTTGCCTCATAAACCAGTCATACAATATATGTAAGCCAGACTCCTCAATTGTAAGTAACGTGCAGGTGTGTGCTGGGCTGTGTGTCTTTCCCAACCTCCCTCCTGGCCTCCCAGTTGCTTTGTATATTTTGGTTGGACTCACAAATCTGTGTCTTGCGTCCATATGCACTGGCACTTGGGATCTCTAGGCATTGTGGAATTTTTTTTTTTAACTAATAAAAAGTGTTTGAACAAGTTTTTTGTCTTGTTGGTTTTGTTTGTACATTTTAGATGTGGATCCTTCCAGACTGATGCTTTCTTCTTGTCAAAGTGCAGTATTAGAATACCTAAAACTGTAAGGGCCTTAAACATGTTGTAAGAGATGAAGAATCATGAAAAATTGTATTTCTGAAAACAATACTGTAGGTAGGCTGGCTTTCTCTCTCTCAGGGCTGAAAAATATTTCACTTTTTAAATACTTGCCATGTTTAAGAGAGAATGCAGGGGTGATACTGGATGAAAGGAGGCTTTTTAAAGGAATGTGAAAGTGATGTTGAGCTCAGTTTATTCTGTTTGCACTAGAGAGCTCTCCTGACATCAGGATATAACAAGGTGCCAGAAGGTAATTAAAGAAATGTGATGGGCACCAGCTGACCTGGTCAGAACTGCACTGCTGCTGGCAGGGACAGGCGGGGTTGCTGTGAAATGTGTGAGCGTGAGGGCAGGTGCCAGAGGAGAATCTCCTGGCGCAGCACGAACACGGAGCTGGTGTCGGTTACAGCACTCGGTCAGGCAGATCAGCTGCTGAGTGAGGGCAGCTGAGACCCTCCACATTCACCAGGGGAGAGAGCAGGAGAATGTTGCTGTGAATAACGGGCTAAGTTTAAAGCACATCAGTAGGTATGGATATAAAAATGGGTTCTTTTATTTACCTGCAGGAAGAGCACCACAAATCCAGGAGAAGCCAGTGTAAACTGTTGAGATTTAAACTGCTTCAAAATCAGACCAATAATCTTCATTAAACCTCTAAATGATGATGACTATGGAAGGTATTACAGAAGAGACTTGCTGTGGCATGGAAGCACCTAGCAAGCGTGCTGGCAGCCTCTGTCAGTCATAACAGTATGTGTAAAACATTGCCTTGCAGAGACCACAGGATTTCCATCCCTGTGGGTCTTTGATCTCAACACAGAAAGGGAACAAAAGAGCCCTAGCAGAAGTAACAAGGACCCTCAAAGGAAGATATATCTGACATGTGCATACTCTTTTCTGATGTCCTGCCAGTATCTGCCAATTAAACAGTCACTAAAATTGAGGCCAAGGTAAGAGAACATAAAGAGTTACTCATACCCAGCAGCAGGAGGCTGGAGTCTATTCTCAGTGCTCACTAGAGAGACACAGAAAAACCTTTTGCTCAAAAGCTTTGCTTTATGGAGATACAAACAAAAGTGTTTCAAAAAAAGTGTTTTGCAAAAATTCAGAGGTGAATGCCTTCACTATGTAGGGCATGCGTGGGAGGCAGGAGCAGGCTGTAACTCAAAGGAGCAGTAAACTGCTCCCCAAATGCCCATCTCTCAAGCAGGCTTTGCCCCTGGTTCCAAGGGCTGAAACCAGGAGAGAATGGTAATTACTGAGCTAAGAATGCTGTGCCACATCTC
This sequence comes from Emberiza elegans, assembly GCA_024865655.1. Lineage (NCBI taxonomy): Eukaryota > Metazoa > Chordata > Aves > Passeriformes > Fringillidae > Emberiza > Emberiza elegans. Next base: position 27,018,119 of record JALJVW010000241.1, on the reverse strand, counting down.
TGCCACACTGAGCTATGTGGCTGCTTGGGAGAGCAGCATGCAGCTCTCTGTGTTTCCTTCCCTGTGGAAGGGAAAGTGTTTTACCAGTATTTACACACCTGTATCTGGAACTGTGGGACTGAAAACACTGCTTGACTACTGCCCAACATCTGGGCACCAAAAGTGTCCAAATGTTTCCTGCAGATCTGCCTCTGCACTCGGGGCCCAGGCAGGTGCAGTCCCTGCACAGGTCTGGTCTAGTCCATGGCAGTCAGAGCCCAGAGAGTGTTTATGCACCTTGCACAGGCAGTCCCAAGTCTTGGAGACAGACACCAGGACATGCAGTTTCCTTCCACATGAGTAGCCTGTGTCAGTGAGTGGGAACAGGGAAGTGCTCTGCTCATGCCATGGCTCAGTGAGCTCTATTTCCTCCCTGTCCCTGTCTCAGACTGGCTGTCACCCAGCTGTGGGGAGCAGAAGCCAGAGGTCTGAGCCACGTTTGTCAGAGGTAAGAAAGGTGAGGACTTGTTTCTTTTGAAGTACAAGAGTCTTTGATTAAAGAGACAAAATATTGTCTATTAATTATGCAACTAAACTTTGTTGTATGTCTGTTTGGTTCGTTGAAAGGAAGTCTGTGCTTTCAATGAGTATTCAAACAAGTGTAATGAGAGGTGATGGAAGGAAAGTGAAAAGTGCAGTGATGGAGGAGATGTACCAGAAACACCCCACAGGAGAAGGTACTTTCACTATGGAAGTGCTGGCACCCCCTGCCCCAGGTAAGTGCTGAGGGAAGCAAACACTAGCAGAATTATTTTTTGCTGACAGGTCTTGTGCAATCAAGAATTTCTTTTACTCATCTCACCCTGTGAATTATTGAAGTGGACTTTGTACATGTGATACCACTGTCACACAAGCTGTTAACTTAATCCCACTGTGATGAGACAGCACCCAGTGCCAGGCACAGTGTGGCCACTGTCTGTCCCCGGTGAGGACTCTGGGCACTTGCACTCTGACCTCTGAGGGGATCCAACGAGCCAGGAACAGCTGCTGCCAAGTCTTGCATCAACCTCGCCATACAAGTGACCAACAAAGGGCTGTAAACCATTATTTTCCCCTTGAAACAGTGAAACTTCCTTTCCGTGTAAAACTGCAGTTAAGCTTTATTGAGTGATTTGTTCTGATAGAGCTCACAGCCTTTGTGAGCTCCCCCCAGTTATGTCTTAGCCAAGGGCTGAAGGCCATGCAGGTCCTGATTTTTCAAAGATATTTGTCTGGGATGAAGGAGAGGAAGCAGTGGCTCTCTACAGAATATCCCAAACAGCATTCCAGTAATTTAAATGTAAATCAGGTAATAATACACTTAGAATCCCACTTCATTTGAAAGTCCTATTTTTGTGTCTGCATAATGCCTGTACTAAAACTGAATACCCAATTAAAAACTGAAGGGCTGTTTTTTATGATAGTGTTCTCTGCAAAATCACATTCTCACCTCTTTGACACATTGAAACTTGGTTTAACTGTTTCATAAATGGGTTGAAACCCTACCAAATCACAAGAAGATTCTCCATACTGTTAATAGCAGAGCAGAAAAAGGTCAAATCAAAACTGCACTTTCTGAATATCAGACAAACCCCTGCACACATGAGTCTGAAGCAGCACAGACTTTCTCTGTCAAGCTTTGGCACTGCTTTTTTGCGTGGATCCCAGCATGCGAGGCAGGTCTGCTCCTCCACCCTTCCCCTCCCACTAAACCTGCATGGGATGGGCAGCACAACTGTGTGTCAGAAGGGCAGAGCCAAGCACTCCTTCCTCTCAGTGTGCCTAGAAAATATACACAGCTCCCCTGTAGACTCTACATCCCAGCTCACATCCTCAGCTTTCCCAGCCAGTCACTCCTGGGATAGGACCAGTTATTTATTTCCCCAGTCCCATGCCAGATTTTAAGGTGGCAGTCAGGCCTTTCTCATCTTCCTAGCCTTTTTAGTTTAAAGACTTGACATTTTTTTGTTGTCTTTTCTAGTCCTGAATCTGCAGGATATTGTGAGACTCCACAGCAGTCCCAGTATTTAAGGATGGTTTCAGGTGCTCCAGATGACAGCAGAAATGTGGCATTTCACCTGGATGTTACCTCAAGATTGAAAAAGTAGAAGGTAAAGAACTCCATTTGCACTGGCCTTACATTGATCTCATGCTTTGAAGCAGAGCTGACTGATAATTCCTGGAGGATGTTGCCACCTGTGTAAAGGAAGAATCAGTTAAACCTACTTTTCTCCCAGAGCTGTATATCAGTATTTGAACTGCTAATATAGCTTAATTAGAACAACTTTAGTTTGATCTCCTAAATTACTGACATATGACTTAGAATAATTATCTATGAGCAAACCATTGCTTTTCTTAAAACAGTTCCATTTCATGGCATAAACATCACATCCCTTCCACACTAACAGTCTCCTTTAGCAGCAGCCATGAATATTGAACACTGCACACTTTGTAACTTCTGAAGTGATCAGTGTAGAACTTTTTAGCCCTAATACATCATTGCATTTGCCTTGCTAATGGACACCACACCTATCTATAAATCCCAACCCTGGTCAAATTAAAATTTAAGAAAACCCAAATAAAATTCAACACTTTTTAATTAACCTCACTTGCCCATTTTCATGTGTAAAACATAAGCTGTAGCTCTGATTAATTACTTCTGACCTTCATCAGGTAATAGAGCAGAAGGGTTCATGTCACTGATATATGAGAGGGTGCTCAAAGCTGCCACAGAAGATGCGTGAAAGGAAGGGAAACCAGAACAATTTCTAATTTCCCCATGGTGCTTTAGATTTAACTCACAGCTGCTTGGGCTGCATATTTGTAGTTGCCAACTATTTCCAGGGCCATGGGTTGTGAAACACTCCTAGCACTTAAAGAATCCATTTTGGGTTTCTTTTTCCCAAACAGAAATAACTGCCCATCACAAGAAACAGACTGTGAAGGTACAGAATGTGGAGAAAAAGCCCGAGGACTCAGCCACAGGGAAGGGAGTCAGACATGTTTTGTTTCACAGGTGAGCAGACAGTGCTGCTGGGGGTGCTGGCACTTTTGACCTTCTGGTCCTGGCCAGTGTCAGTGATGCACCCTGGCATCACTGCAGTAACTTTTGGAATAGCCTGAAATTCCAGGGGCACCTTGGCGTGTGGCTCTGCCCCACTGTGGTGCCTCCCCCAGCTGGCATTAACCAGGATTTCTACCTGCAGTCTCAGCAGATACTGAGAGCTGAATAGAGCAAAAGTCCAAACTAACTTTCCACCCTTTCAAATCCTCATTTTTAAGCACTCTAATTAATATCTAACATCAGTTCAAAAGGCTTACTATTGTCTTTTAAATGTAACTCACAGAGTGGATAAATATTATGCAATATATTCCATTATTTTCTTCTGTGATTTTGTAACTCAGCCTGCCACCTGATGCACAGATTATTGGTACCATCATATGGAATGAATACTATGCAAATGTCCCTCTTCCCTCTGCTCTGGGCTGCATTATAATGATCATGCCATGCCAATTTGGGCAAGAGTAATTTGCTCACTTTTCTTTTTCTCAGTTTGGAATAATTATATTAATGCTAAAGATAAGATTACATTAGATAAGGAGTCATGCTGCCATGCTGTCAGCAATATGGCTTTTACTCAGGAATTCATGCTACCTAATGCTTTGAGCAGGAGATAAAGCAAGCAGTGACACAGATCAGACCCCCATATTGAGTCCAAAATACTGAACAGAGATTTATACTTGGAAGAATAATAGTTGGAGCTGGGGAAATCTAGGTAGGTATTAGAGCAGAATTAGAGAGCAGTATTTACCTGAACTGATTATGTCTATAAATTAGGGCTCTAATGTTTAATGCTTGATGTAAGTGTCCTTCAGTTTTAAATGCTTTCCTAAACTCCTGGTGTCCCTTTCAGGCAGACTATCCCAGCCAGCACCTGCAGGGCTCTTGCACTGGGAACCCAGCAGCGGAAACAAGAGGGACGGCATCTGGAAAGTATTTGCTGCTGAAGCCTGGGCACATCTTCTCTTGAGCTGTGACAAGCTGCCTGGTGGATTCCAGAGAGCTTCTTCCTTCCTTTCACTAACACTCCACACAAAGGTTAATCTACCTGACTAATGGGCTGAGAACAGCTGAAATCCACCTGTTTGATGTGGCTTTGGTGTGGCTGTGTTCTCAGGTTTGGGAAAGAAAAATAAGTAGGTCTCTGTTAGTGATTTGGTTCCAAAAAATGCAAGAGCCCCACAATACTTTGTGTCTTTTTATCTGAGTTTTTGCAAATTCAAGTAAGACCATAATTCCAGGAAAAAAATCAGCAAGGAATTGAAAAAGATACCTGCTGTGAATATATAATTAAAAGTCTAATTGACCCATTGAGGGGGAAAGAGGATTGATGTTTAAAATAACAAAGGAGTGGTGGAAAAGTTGACAAAAGCTCTCTGAAATGACAGGCGGAGTAGGAGCAGCAGACGAATACTCAGAACCTTGTTTTCTGTGACTCTTCCTCACTTGGGTACTAATGAAGTCCTAGACTTATGAGAACTGTCTGTGCCCACCCTGGTTCATCTGTGGCATCTGTGCCTGTTTACCAACACAAATCTTTTCTCAGGAAGAAAAATATGGGTATGAGTGTGGCCATCCGAACAGAGACACTTTGTACCCTGGAAAATGGCAATGAGGAACCCAAACCCACAAAACCAGAGAGCCATTTGGCTCCTGACTCTGCCAATAGTTTACTTGTACAAAGTACCTTTGTACTGGGGATTGATGGCAGGAAATATAAACTCCAAAGGCTAGTGGAAACCTGGGAAGTGCTAGAGGTTAAAGCCAGAAACTTTTATTAATGTGGTAATGCTAGGAAAGGAAGTGAGTTTAAACATAATTTCTGAATGAAAATAATCTTACCACAAAGCCACAGTAGGAAAATGTGGGTTTGCTAATTTGGCTTTTTTTTTTCCCTTCCCTGAGAGCTGCTAGTGCTGGCACTGGTTACCTGCCTTACCCAGGCAAGGCCTTCTGTGATGATGGGATTTGCAATCCACCTTGAGCAGGCAACTGGAGAGATGACCAGATTAACAGTTTCTTATAAAAATACACATAAATTACAGCTCTCACCATCTAACATTGTCCCACCTGACAAGAAAAGGGTGTTGTGATTAAAACTTCTAAGAACAGAAACAAAATTTGGCTGGTTTCTGTTCTCATGAGGGTGTGCTCAGGGGCTGAAGGAAGGAGGAGGAAGGCAGCCTGGCAGGGATGAAAATTGGCCATGCCCACACACTGCCCTTCAGTAGTTTTCCAGCTCTCTGTAAAGCTCAGTTCAATGGCTTTCCTCTGCCTCTGATGGTGGAACAGGTTTTTTTGCAGTTTTGGTTATAAAAAAACAAACTGCACAAATTAACAAACAAAGACAGCATGATGGAGCAAAAATCTCAATCTGGGCACACCCTCTCATCAGGGAGAGTAAATAAACAGCTTTTCTCTATTTTCAGCTCTCATTCTTTACATTTGAACTCCACCCATTGTACCAGTCACCCCCAAAAGGATCAGCAGGTCTCCTGGCAGACGTATAAAACCAGAACAAGTCAGGACACTATCACACAGTGTGCTATACAACACCAGGTGCTCCATTTTATCAAAGGAGAGGACTTCAACAGGTGTCAGAAGCCACAATGTCGAGTAAAAGCTTCCAGGGACTGAAGGAACAAGCTGAAGGTGCAGCAAAAGATGCTGGTAAGCAAGATTAAATATTGTTGCATATTTGGAGGGGGGTTTAGTTGCTAAATAACCACAACCCATAGCTGCATTGGCGCTAGCAGGACACAGCTTCCTCTTTTTTCTTCACTTTGCAAGTTTTGGCCATCACCTGGAGAAGACCACAGGCCAGCCATGGCTCTCAAAGCTGCCTCATCCTACTCACCCACTTCTCCCTCTCTGGCTCCTGGGCATTGTCCAACTCTTATCACTCTCCAAAATGTTAAACTTAATATTTTTAGAGCAGTGAAGAATTTTTTGGTGATAACAGCCTTCTGTATTTAGCATTTGCATTGCTCAGGGTGGTCTTTTTTCATGCACTGCAGTGGCTTTTAATCAGCACTCCTTTTAGTATGTTGGAATTAAGCTTTGATTAATATTTGCCATTTGGCCTGCCAGTGCCTTCTGGTAATGTAACTACATTGATTGCAATGGATAGTTTGTAATGTATAGGACATGTTTCTGTGTGTTCTTCAGCAGTGATCACCAGACTGCAGGGTTTAAAAAACCCTGATGCACATTTCTGTCACAGCAATGCCCATGTTCTAAGGCCAATCACTGTTGTCATTAGTGCTGGGCATTGGAAACCAACTTTTCAATGCAAAGTATAAAAGCTTTTCCTTCAAATGAAAAACTGCAAAATGTGTACAGCTTATAGTAGCTTTTTATAGTATATTCCCTACCATGTCTGCCTGCTGCTCTTTCCTGGTAGTGTGTAATTTGATCATATATGGTTCTGGATTCTGATCCTGCAAACACTTTCCTGTATAGCTGAAATATATGAGTAACATCATTGATTATATTGAAGTTACAGAAAGTTTCCATATGTCTGGGGAAAAATGTGTTGTAGCCCCACAAACATTACAGAGCCCCTTCCTGGAAAACAAAATAGTCTTTGCTGCATCCTGAATATATTCCTGCCACTGAGGGGGCACATCACTGTTTCATAAACTATCAGCTATCTTACAATTGCAAGGCATCTCCCTTTTTTTAATGTTCTGTATTCTGGAGTTGATCTGTTATGTTTCTAGTTTCTGCTCCTCTTCTTCTATTCATATCTTGTTTGTAAAAGTCTCCTTTCTCCTGTCCAGCTCTGTTTAATGCACTTGCTTCCATTTTAGAACAGGCTCTAGTCCCAAACGGCTCGTAAGGAAAATGCATTAGATGGCCAACCTACCCCAAACAGAAGGTAGAAAAATCAATAAAAGCAAGTGTAGTGTTAAATAAGCAGCTTGCAGCTAAATGTCATCATTCCAACTCACTGCTAATCTTTTCTTATCTCCTGCTTATCTGCCATTGATTTGCTCAGCTGACCATGGGTGCCAGGTGAGTGCTAATCTCAGAGCAAGCTGCTGTGGCAGCACACAGTGCCCAGGGTGCCCTGTGAAGGGCACAGCCTCAGCCTGCTCTGCACCAGCCCAGGCCTTTGCCAGGGGCACAGCCTGCTGCAGGTGTGCAGAAAGCTGACTGAGGTATGGAATTCCTGTAATGAGAAACACCAACAGCTGGGAAGGATTTTGATTTTGTTTTCCCTTAATTACAGCAAACACACTGGGACAGGCCACTCAGGATGCAGTCAACCAGATTACAGAGGCAAGCCAGAAAGGTAGGAGCAATGACGTTCAAATCAAGATGGAGCAGCTCAACACAAGCCAGAAGCGGCCCGTGCTCATTCTCCTCTGTCCCACAGGTGTCCTCAGCCTGAAAGTCCTTGGTTTCAGTGACCACTTTATATAACCTTTAACATTTTTTAACAACTTTAATGATTTTGTAACAACCTGTATAAATCTCACAGAGGGATTTCAGGATCTGTTGCTTAGTAGCTCCACACATGTACTGGCAGACCGAGTCTCACACACAGCATTCAGACATTGGCTTCCTATTTAGAAAACTTGCGGGGACAGCTCTTCTTTTTGGAGGATTAAGTAACTCTATGTTACATCTTGCTCCCCACCCCCTCCCAGCCATGAGAGCAGGGGTCTCTCCAGGTCCAGCCCCACCCTGGATCCCAGCACCTGCTGGGGCAGCAGCTGGGGTCAAATATTACTGATCCTGCAGGTGAAAAGGTGTTGTCAAGCAAGTGTTGGCATCTTGCAGCGGGGCATTGGGAACGAGTTAAACTAAAAATTAGGCTGACTTTTTTTTTTGTAATAATTTAAAAAGATTCTAAGTGCGAGGGGTGAATTGCAATTTTGGGGTCTAAAATATTTCATGAAAGCCAAAATGCACTGGCAGTATCCCCTTAGAGCTGACACCCTCCACAGCTCCATGGATGTGACAAGAAGGGCAGGCTTGGGCACCTGTTGATGTTAGATAAGGAGGCAGCAAAATGTCCAGAACCTTTTCTGGAGATATATCACTACTTTTTTGTAGTCTAATAATTTTCACACCTCTCTTCTATCCTAAGTATTAAACCATGTTGCATTTTTCCAACTTTCTGCTTATCTTTTTCCCTCTCTTGCAGCTTTTGACAAGGCTTCCAAGACAGCACAAGATGGAGTAGAAAAAGTGGCCGGACAGGCTGCAGAAGCAATGTCTGGCTTTGGGAAAAAATCTGGATTTAAAAAATGATGCTAATTCAAGTCAACAGTACTGCTTGTAAAAATCTCTCTTTGGCCTGCTATTACCTACTTCTTTGTTTAGAAAAATGAAAGCTGTTTGATATCTGGATAATTTTGTTCTCTTCAAATACAAGTTTTTAAGGTAGAAGGTCCTTCTCATCCTTTACATAGAAAAAAAATTCATCTCTTAGCACATCTGCTCACAATTGTCAATGTGGCTGAAAAGGTTTCAGCAATGCTGTTGCCCTGCTCTTACAACAGCTCAGTGATTATTGCCACATTTGCTGAGTGTATTTACAAAGCCAGTGAAACTGTTCATAATTAGGACACCAGAACAGTCATGTGATGAAACTGAGTCTTCTTCCAATAATCAAAAATTATGCTGGGGTTATGTTTCTTGTCAGTTGTTTGTTTGTCCCATCCTCTGCATTTTTAGATTAAGATAAATAAAGATCTCCCATACTCAGATCATCTTGTTATTTAATCTCATTATTTCGCTGGGGTTTCCTGTGAAGGATTGCACAGTGTCTTGTTAATCCCTTTGCTCTCTGATCCAGAGCCCTGTGAGGTCACTGTAAGGGAGGGGAGTACTGAACCCTTCTGCAGTGTGGCAGAAGAATGGAAACCAACAGCCCCCACTGCAGAGGAGCCCTGTGGTGAATGGAGTCGTGGTGTCCACCCCCTACTCCGTTCTCCTACAGTCTGGTGCCCATCTAAATGTCTTGTTTCCATTATCACAATGCATCTCCAGTTAAATCTCCTGGGGACAAGCCCTGGCATCATCGTTACCCCAGTGCTTGCTCGTGCCAGAGGTCCCTGAGGGTGCTCTGCTCTCGCTCCAGCCATGCCTGAGCTGCAGGCTGTGTGCAGGCTGTGTGCAGGTTATGTGCAGGCTGTGTGCAGGTTCTGTGCAGGCTGTGTGCAGTTTGTGTGCAGGTTCTGTGCAGGTTCTGTGCAGGCTGTGTGCAGGTTCTGTGCAGGTTATGTGCAGTTTGTGTGCAGGTTCTGTGCAGGCTGTGTGCAGGCTGTGTGCAGGTTCTGTGCAGGTTCTGTGCAGGCTGTGTGCAGGTTATGTGCAGGTTATGTGCAGTTTGTGTGCAGGTTCTGTGCAGGTTCTGTGCAGGCTGTGTGCAGGTTCTGTGCAGGTTATGTGCAGTTTGTGTGCAGGTTCTGTGCAGGCTGTGTGCAGGCTGTGTGCAGGTTCTGTGCAGGTTCTGTGCAGGCTGTGTGCAGGTTATGTGCAGGTTATGTGCAGTTTGTGTGCAGGTTCTGTGCAGGTTCTGTGCAGGCTGTGTGCAGGTTCTGTGCAGGTTCTGTGCAGGTTCTGTGCAGGCTGTGTGCAGGTTCTGTGCAGGTTCTGTGCAGGTTCTGTGCAGGCTGTGTGCAGGCTGTGTGAACCCTGTGTGGGTGCTCTGAGGCAGCCCCAGCCAGCCATGGCTCCAACAGGGCTGGAGCTGTTGCCACACAGGCAAGGGGGCAATCTTCTTGCCTAGGAGATGGAAATATTTATTTGAGATGGCTGCTTGCTGGGCAATCAGAGGCCATGCAGCCAGACAGGATGCCCTCTTAGTGCTGCCTCTGTCAACAGAAGGCACTAATATCCACTCACTTACAGTAAGTGCTCTTAACGCAGCCTCAGGCTGTTTCTCATTGCTAGGCAATATTTCCTTTCTTTATTTTTTTTCCTTTTTTCTTTCCCTCTCTTGCTTTGAAGCCTTACCAGCCTGTTTCAGTAAGAATATAATTTGTGTCTTACAAAAGAAAACCCAAACATGACCAAAACCGTCTGACTGCAATGAAATAGGGCAGTCCAGGCCTGCTTGAGGTATTGGTGTCTCACGCCTCTTGACCAAGAGCTGGGCTTGTCCAGGGCTTTTTGGAAGCCAATCTTTGTGAGTTTGGTCCAAGGAGAGACTGGTTCATCACTGAACCCAAAGACCACCCTTGTCTGCAGTCTGCGCAAGGACTGAATGAACAGAAAAGCCTCTACAGGACCTTACAAGTAATAGACCATCTGTGAGTAAACATAGTCCAGGGCTTTGCACAGTGCAATGCCCTATGCAATGGCTCCTGTCATTTAAAGCTTTAAAAGCCTAAATATTTACCCAAGTACAAGCTCACAGAAAAAGCATTAGACTATTGCACTCTCAGTTACTGGGCAACCCCCAATAGTACTTTATTATTTAGTACTTTTCATAGTTGCCTTCCTGATGGTGAAATCTTCAGAGGCTGTGCTCTTTAGGCTCAGCATTTCAGACACCAATGTGACCCATACACCACTCTCCACTGAACCTTTTTTTTCCCTGCCTGCAAATCATTTAAATATCATCAAAAAATTGTACTCTTGCAGGTATTTTCACCAGTAAAACCTGTTGTCCCTTTGCATGACAGACACTGCTCCTCCTGCTTTGTTTATGGGGAATGCAGCCCTGACTCCTGGTGTGCAGTTTTATATCCCTTTATTCCAGTTGTCTTCAGTGTGACTACACAGTTGTCAGTTCCCACTGCACCGGCCCAGTGTTGGCAGCAGTGCTGGCAGGGTAGGTTGGACAGCCTGGCTGGAGGGACTTATGGAGGTCACCCATTGAGTTAAGAGAGGAGAAATCACTTTGTGCATCCAGCCAGAGGCAGTTCCTGACTCCGGCTCCCCAGTGCAGGGATGCCCTTGCTGCTTCAGGAGCCTGATGGGAGTATTTCACATCTCTTTGTCCTGAGGGTGCACGCTGTGCCATGGGCACCCATGAGTCTGAGTCACTGCTGGCAAGTGTTTCCAGGTCTAAAATTAAGCACTTTGCTCCACAAGTAAGGTCCCTGCCTTAGTCACAGTGCTCTTTGGTCTGGAAGTATTTGGGGCTCTCTCTCACTTGTGCATCACACAGGGACCCATGACCCAACTCAGGACTGCATCCCCCTATCCCAACTGAAGCTTCCAGACATTCTGTAACAGTAAAGCAGACATCCCTAGAGCTCCTAGCAGCTCCTGTGCCATCAGCCCCGGACATGTGAAGTTATCTAACACTGGAGTTTTCAAACTTCCCTATATTTGGCACTGGGTGTGGCTGCAGCTGCCTGAGTTATGAAATGCTGAGCAATGAGGATTCGTGTTTCAACCTGGCTGGGCTGCCCAGCCTGAGCACCTCTGCTCCATGCCCCACTCCAATGCCCCAGAGACATTCCCACGGTAGCTGAGGGGCAAAGACTTCTCCTCATCTCCTCTTCACAGCTCAACAGGCCAGGGCCTGGGTCAGGCACAGCTTTTACCAGATTTTTATCCTTCTCTTGGGTGAATACTGTTATTAATGGTCTAGAGGTTATAAAGAATCCAAACTCTCTGAAACCTGTCTGAAACCTCTCTCTCTACCTGTCTTTGTAGCTGTAGTTTCCTGTCATGTGGCAAAGTAAGATCAAGAAACCTGGAGACGAATAAACTGTTGGTGTGTTGGATGCTGTTGCCCATCTGGGATGTCCTGGAGTTGGAGCTGCTGTGCAGGCTGCATGCTCTGCCTGAGTTAGGCCATTTCACCAGGCCCTAACAATGTCCCTAACAACAGCCCTAACGGTGTCCCTAACAGTGGCCCTAACAATGTCAGGTGGCCCCAGCCAGCCTCCCTCCTCCCAGAGAGGAGCAGCAGCAGCGGGCAGCAAGATGGTCCCCTCTCGGCCCCCCCTTGCAGGTAACCATGATTGCTGGATTAGCAATGGTGGAAGAGCAATGTTGGAAAGGATGTCCCAGCCACTCCTTGAAGTCTGTGCTTATGAACAATGTTGTCCAGCTCCCTTCTGGGGCTCTCAGCAGTGTCTGTCCCCAGGGACCATGGCAGCACTGGGGTTTCCTGCCCATAGGATAAATTGACTTTCATGTTCCTTTCACATTTGAAGTTTATTTCCCACCAATCACACAGGTGGACCCTTCACTAGAAACCCCACCAGGTGTGGCAAATAAGGGCCATTACCTAAAACTTGCTGCACCTGGGCTGGGGCTGCCTGGCTGTGTGGGTGCAGGCTGGGGAGCCTTTAAAGGGGCTGTGAGAGGATTCCCAGGGGACTCTTTAAAGGGGCTGTGAGAGGATTCCCAGGGGACCCTTTAAAGGGGCTGTGAGAGGATTCCCAGGGGAGCTGCTGGCTGCAGATATGGTGGGCAGGGAGGATCTGGGCGTTCGAGGCGGCGGTGACTGGGAGAGTGGGTGCGTGTCGGTGTTGTGAGCCTGAGGGGCATGAGGGCCCTGCAGCCATTGCCCGTGGGGAAGGTGCTGGGCTTTGTCTCTGCTCTGCAGCTCGGTGTGTGTGCCCGTGCCGGCTGGCGGCTGAGCTCCGGCAGTGCTCGTGTTTGTGTTTGTGCCTCGGTAGCCCCAACCCCCGCATTGGTTCGGCTCTGCCCCCGCACTGCCGGCTCTGAGCGCCGTCCCGGTTCAGCGGGGCCGGGGCCGGGCCGCCCACGGCAGCCCCCGGCAGGAACGGGCCGGGCTCCTCGGGCCGGGAGCCTGTGCTGGGGACGGTGAGGGGCCCAGCAGAGCGAAAGCAGCGGCTGTGGGGCAGGGGCTCCGTGACAGGAGCTGTGGCGTTGGGGATTGCAGTTACGGAGATGCGATGGCAGATACCGCGACACTGACTGCAGCCTAATGTCAATCTAAGTGCATGAGTGATCAAAGGCCTGCTGCCTGCAGGGAAGTGCACCTCCTCCTTGGTTTTCCATGGCTTCGAGGAAATGGGTCCTTTTCGTATTTGAAAAGTGGGGTGTATTTTAATGCTGTGTGTTTTCACTCTGTGAGGCAAACATCACCTTTACCTGTGTGCAGGCAGTGTTGTGATGGCACATGCTCTCTCCTCTGCCATGTTACAATTCAATAGGTACCTGCAGTTCGTGGTCGGTGTAATGTCCTTGGGGTTGGTTCTGTAATTTTATTTCTGTGCTGATGTTCACTGGAAAGCCAGTGCTGGTGCTGTACCAGTCCACGCCCATGGAAGTTGCTCATGAGCTAATGTGGCTTTCAGAAAAAGCTGTACTTGTGGTACTGAAGTGCGTGAAAGTGGGAACTATTCTTCACTTTGAAATTAGCATAGGATGAGGCAGGGTATTTCTAGTGATAATGTTATGTGATAACACACCTCGGCAAATACACAAACCTGTTGCTGACTCTTGAGTCTTGCTGTCTTCACACATCTCCCTGCTGTCAGTGACAGGAGCAGCAGCAGAACAGGACTAGGAAATTGCAATTTCCTGTGAACAAGGCTGGCTGTGGGTAGTTGAGGATGTCACAGGGAACAATGTGTACGTTTCACTGCTTGGCTGCTGTGCAAAGAATTTCCACTGCTCAGATGTTGGTCTGAGTTATCTGAAATATTTCTGGGTTTGTTTTCTTTTTTCGTGCATTGCAGGTCTGTTTTGAACTTTGTCAACAACCCTCAACTTGATGTCAGTTTAAAACCAATATTGTTATTTTCCTTCTGTGGCCTTTTCTTTGTGCACATTCTGGTAGAATTTGCTTTCAGATAATAATCTGAAAAGGTGAATAATCCTTTCCCTGCTGTCAGAAGATAAAATGAGGAAGGGAACCCCTTCTACCCTTAGTAATTCTATGTAGTATTTAATTGAGATAAAGTAGGGTTTTGTGGTCTGTAAAAAAAAAAAAAAAGAAGAAAACAGATCTTTTACTGTAATGCTGAAAAGGGACATTGCAGAGGAATTGTTGTTCATGAAGTGCTATGCATCAAGAGACACATTCCTAGGGCCTGCTGTGGTGGCAGCTGTAGGATACAGAACAGTTTGATACATAAACCCTTCTTCTGAAGAAGATTATGCATTTTCACCCTGTTTTCAGCAATAATTATTTGATCAACAGAGTGAAACCCTCTGTCTGTGTGAAAAGTCACAACAGTAGTTCTGGAAAGCTGGTGATCCCAGAAAAAAAGTAAGCTTAGTGTTTTGGGGTGAGGTCAGCTCCTGTGTGGCTGGACAACATAAAGGTGCCCTGTGAGAGGAAGCAGGGCTCTGTGGGGGCCACATCTCAGCAGTCTGCCTCCTGCACATCCCATCCCATGGCTACAGCTGGGGGGACAAGGCTGGGCAGCTCAGCTTTTTGGCAGCTGGAGTGAGCCCATATAGGAGGCTTTTGCAAATATATGTATTGTATAAGTGGCCCTTGAGTCCCAGTAAAATATCTGTATTGTATTTGAATACCTGTGTACAGGCCTTGCCCCGGTAGGTCCCAGTTATTCTTGATGGGCTGCAGCTGCCATGTCCTTCAGTGGGCTGCAGCTGTGGCCAGTCAAGGTAACTGGGATAAAAGGGGGTGGGCTGGCCAGTCAGGGAGAGCCTTGGAGGAGCCCTGGCTAAGAAGACCCTGAGTCTGAAGCTGTGAAGATCTGCTGCCCACAAGAACACACCGAGAAGGTACGGGACTCTTGAAATATGAGGTACAACAAGCCCACCTGAACCCCACCAGCTGTCACTGATGCCTGAAACTCTAGAGGCTGTGCTGGGTCCTGCCAAGTGTTTGCTGTGGGGAAGGACACAAACCTACTCTCCTGAACTAGACCTTGGAAATAAGAGGTTAAAATATTAATTATGACACCCTGCAAAATTATGAGCCTACTCTAAGACAATAAAGATTTCATCAGCCACTTTAGAAAGCAGAGTTAATGCCTCCCATTTCTTTTTATAGCCCTGAATTTTAAGTCCCACTGGGGATCAAAAGAATGTGGGCAAGAATCATCTGAAAGTGGATGCTTTTCTATGTAAGGTTTTGAAATGACAGAGTTGATTTAAGTAATTCTTCAGCAGAGTGTTTTGCAATGCAATGTTTTTCTGCCCGGTTCACGATGGGCTGTGCCAGCCTGCGTGTCCCCCTGCGGCACTGGAGCCTTTGCTCAGGACAGCTGTGGCATGCACACTGTTTACTAACTCCCCGATAGGGAAAAACAAAGCTCTCATTCCTGGGCTATGGAAAACTTCTGCCGATTAATCCACGCCCTCTCTCCGGGGAGGAAATCATAACAAACATTAATGTCTCTTCACCCTTTTATGCCTGGTATATTAATCACCCAACAAGCTCTCATGACTTCTCCCGGTTCCAGTTTGCATTTGCCCTCTAACTACTGGGAGGAGTCCTGCTTTGTCTATAAAAAGCTGCACTTTGCCAAACAGTGTAACAGAACCGAACTTAGGGATTCACGCGCCCATCTCATCCAGGGAGGGAGGACTGAGCGCAGCCATGTTCGGCATTGGGAAGAAGCTCGCTGAAGAGGCTGTGCAACAAGCTGGAAGTGCTGCACAAGTGGCAGGTAAATACAAATTGCTCCTTTCCCTCCTCCTGAGCCGTGGGTGTTAAAGTATTTGCTTTGTTCCCGCCCCTGCTGCTGGGAGCAAACCTGCCCCCGGGGCAGGAACTCTATAGATGCTGCCCTCAAGGGTGGGGTCAGCGCATCCTGGAATCTCCAAGCCCTCTAACACTATAGAAAGTGAAGGTCTGATATTAACTACTGGGTTTCCAACGACTTTTCCTACTCTGGCTCATAGTGCGTGGGTGCCTAGATGATGCACTGATGACAGGACAGCAGAAAGCAGAGAGTGGAGGCAAGGCTGCTTATTTAGGGCTTTGCTTCCTAATATGACCAACCATGTCAAATATGAGTTCTGTAGCAGCACAGTGTACCAGCTCAGAGGGCTCTGATGTGCTCAGTGCTGCCCAGAGAGGTGCAGTTCAGTGCCCTGGTGTCAGTGCTCCAGCCCTGCCAGCACTGCAGTCACACAGCCCACCAAGAGCACAAGTGCAGCTGCAGGGGCTCAGGACATGAGCCAAGTTCACCCCTGCAGAGTTTTGCTGAACTGGCCCTGAAGTTAAATAACCATTGTTAGTGGAGCTTTAACATGGAGACCCGCACTGCTGAGATTCCTGAAGTGTTTGTGCTTGGTATGTGAGCACTGGAAACTGTTTCATATTTCTTTACATGACATTTAGATAAACTCTTGAAATCAGTCATTTTGCCTGTGACTTCAAATGCTGTAGAAATATTACTTGTGGGCTATGTGCCCAATGAAGCAAGTGGGAAGCCTGCTACTTATTTACTGTGACTTGGTTGATTTTGCTAGGAAGATGAAGGATGAACAATCCCACAGCCACCTTCTTTTCCAAATAATTTGGATTTTTTCTTAATTCAGCTATTCTTATGCAGAAGCATGAAAGAAAAACACCAGGATAAGGGCAACTGGAAGGGAGCCATCAATTTTTCAAATGAAGATTTCTTTCTGATTTTGCCACAGAGTAGTCCTAGAAATGCACATTTTGCGTCAGCTTTTTGATGTTCCTGATTTCTTTAACATGGGGGAAACATCTACTGTTTCCTATGCTGGAAGACAATATGGATGTTTTAGAAGGGACATTTGTCATCTTAAGGGGAGCAGAGTACTAATCTCAATCAGCTGATGGAACTAAGTGTTAGGAGTCAACAAACTCTAAGAGTAAAGTTTATAAATAGTAGCTGCAGTCCTTGCCCCTCTGTCCCAAGCACTTGAAGCTGAAGCAGCTCTTTGGATATCATCTGTCTGAAGCCCTTTGCCTGAGCCCTGCCTGTATCTTCCCAGCAAGTCCTGCACTGCAGCATGGCTCTTGCAGCTGGAGTTGGATTCTGGAACAACAGAGGGTGGTCCCAGGCACTGGCTTGACTTGGCCACTTCTGAGCAACCTGCACATACCTTGATGTCAGGCAGTAAATACACAGCAGGTGATGCTGAACTCATCATGCCACTCTTAGTACTGCACTGACTGGAAGGATACTAGAGGCACCCTCTAAACCCCCACTTAAATAAAAATGAAGGGGGATTAATGCCAGATTTAAAGTAAAAAAAGACCATCTGGTGGTTTTGCAACTGTTCATTACCTTTTTTCTGAACCACTTCTGTTGTGCCTGCACGTGCCCCAAAGGCACAGTCCCGTGAGCTGTTGCCAAGTACAGAGTGGCACAACTGAGCTTTGCAAGTGTCTAAAATTAGCACCCATCCCATGGGTCCTGAAGGGAGTTACAAACTTGGCTGTGACCTAAGACTGCTATGGGAAGCATTTGTCTTAGCTGCACCTTATGAGCAGTGAACATTATTCACATTAGGAAACTGCAGCAAAAGATGGAATGTAATGATAATTAGCATGTCTTTTGAGCAGTAGAAAATGTCCTACAAGCTCCAGGTGAAATAGGTCACTGGTTTTACAAGACACTTAATAAAACCACTGTTGAAGAGATATTCAGTGCAAGCCTAGAGACCTTTGAAGTTTTAGACACTCCCAGTTCACTTAAACATCTCGCCTCACCTCAGCATTTCTCCCTCCTGCCACTTCCATGAGCAATGTCTTGCTCAGCCACCCCTCAGTATCTGTTGTGCAGGAGACACCTATGGTGTTTTTTAAAAAGTAGTAATTGGAGCCACGGGTAATAAAATAAATACAGGTCCAATGCAAGGCCATTTGCCCCAAACTTCTGACTCTTGTAACAAGACTTTTCTGATCATAGCTTTTGGAAGCTGATCATCCAAATATTTACCACTATTTTCCAGGCTGCAGGCCTTTAAGACAATACCTTCTCTTACTCTTCATTTTTCAGTATGTCGCTTCTACTGAACTTTTCCATGCCTTTAAATACTCTGGCCTCTTACAGAATAGACTTCCTTTAAATACAAGAGGAAGTATTAGACTAATCATTTTTGATGTGCTGCTCATATAGTATGCCAGTTCAGAGAGTGAGCACCAGTTTATGCAGCTGGTAAAAGAATCTTTACCAATCAAACTGCTCTCAGCAGATCCTAGCCAGGCTAAATAAAAGGATGGTTTCATTGCACCTAATTCTCTACCAGTGCTGGTTTCTTGGTAGTCTAGTTGCCCCCCATTAACATCCATAATCTTCATCTGTACCAAGACAGATGGATACTGTGGGGAACTGCAACCAGAGTCCTAATAGCACCTCTACCACTAGATCAGGATGCCTGCCTTTATGGAATAATTTTTCATCTTCCAGCCCTGAAACATTTAGGGAACCCTTTGAAAATGTGGCTGTTGAAATTAGGGGAAGGGTAAAGACTGCTTAATTGACTTTTTTTTTCTCTGAACTGCAGTTGACACTGTGAACCAGACTGTGCAGCAAGCAACAGAACAGGCTAAGGCTGCTGGTCAGAAAGGTACGGTAATGTATGTGTTTATTTCAAAATGTCATCACCCAGACAGGGTCCTCAACCCTGCCTTGCTTCTTGTCCCACACCTGGTGGGAAATGGATAGCTATTGCAATGATGCTACAGTTACCTTTGTTTTTTCTCTCTTTTAAAAGCACTTGAGGAAGTCCAGAAAGTTGCTGAAACTGGTGAAAAAGCTGTAAAAAATGTAGCAAACCAAGCAACTTCATGGGGCAAAAGCTTTGGACAATAAAGATCAAAATGTAACACCATTGAAATTTTTGTAAACAAGTTTCTACTACATATACTCTTAAATAAAGACAATATTTACACTCTGTCTGGCTTGCATGTATTCCTTTGATTATACATATAAAAACACATTTACAATCACTGGTCTGGAAAGACTGGATCTCTGATCTAGAGCAGGCAGCTAGAGCTGTGCCAAGCTAATAACGCCAAGATGTTTTTTGGTTTGTGGGTTTTTGGGTTTTGTTGTGGGGTAAGGTCTGGTTTAAAGTGGGCAGCATGTAAAGTCAAGCACTTAAGAGCTGGTCTCCCATTTGTCAGAGAGCCTAAGTCCTGATGGCGTGTTTGGGTACAAATCTCACAAGGGCTCCAACAGCCTTTTCCAGACAAGGTAAGAACTGCTGCGCCTCTCTGACTGTGTTTGTTCTGCTCTCATTGGTAAAATCACAGTTAGCTCCTGTGCTGAGGAAGGCTCAAGTGTGTTTGAGGTGTGTGTGACCCTGCACAGCAGCACTGTGATGCTCAGAGCCAGCGCCAGCAGCAGGAGGCTGCACTGCTGCCAGCAGAGCCCTTGGCTGCAGCACCTGCTTAGTGCTGGGCTGGGTCACTGGCGCCACTCCTGCAGCTCTGCACAGGCACAGTGGGCAATGCTGCGCCACCAGGTCTGCAGGGCTCCTCTTAAACCCACACAGGGACAGCAGCTGAAAGAATCAGAACCAGGTAATTCTGAGTAATGCACCAACAACCAGAAAAAATCCTCAAAAGCCAGGAACGCTCTGTGTGCATATGAATTAGAATGAGATCTTAGAATCTGATACTACAGACTTCTAAATTAGTAACAGAATAATTTAGAGGTTACTTACCCAGCATCTTGAAATCACAGCAAGAATTTCCATTGCTTTGACACTTCTTCCTGATGGTGACAGTTGACACCAATCAAAAAGAGGTGTAGTACTGAGTTCTTTGCTAGGATAAAAAAAATTATTGTTCTGCTTGTTCCTCTGTATAATAGAAACATCTTGCATTTAGTAGCTTGCAGGTGGCATGTGACTCTGAACACTGTGGTTGTCATCCTCATGGGATTCACTTGCAGCTTTAGAGTACTTGCTGAGCTGCTGTTCAACACAAACTATGTACCTAAGCAGCATTAAGTGCTGAATGAGAGCTTACAAACACCCAGTAAGGATGTGCTTTGCTGTGGATAGTAGGTGTAGTCCAGAGCAGTTAGAAATCTGTGTTCTGATGTGACTTCAGGTCCTGACTGGCCCCCTGCCAAACAGTACAGCAAGTTTCTTAGTAAATGTCTAGTGGTGTGTAAGTGAATACAAGCAGTGATAAGGTTATTAGCTGGCAGATAAGACTTGTGTGTGTGTGTGTGTGTGTTACATGTAAGGAGGGTCCAACACCTAACTGAAGTTACAGTTTTAGTAAAAAAATCCCAGTATTTATAACATGCATCCCAGAGAGTGATTCCTTTCTTCAACTGTGGCTTGGGCTGAGAAAAGGCTAGAGCTGCTTTGTACTCAAACCTCTGAAATCACATTAACTCATAGAAACTGTACAAAACTTTGCTACTTTCTTCTCTCTGTTGTTGTTGCTGGGTGTTGAGAGGTACGTGCACGAAACACGATAAGGAATAGGCAACTCTGGTTTTTGTTTTTCCTTAACTGTCTGATCACATTAGCAGTGAGGCCAACAATGCTCAGAACTGGTGTGAGATTATTCCAGAGCAGGCTATCACAAGAAGTCTGGGATCACTGATAAGGATTTGGTTCTTGTGTTTAGCTACAAAGGGCAAATCAGCTGACGTGCTCTCAAGTCAGCCTCCAAGCATTTGTCTCCTCAAGAATCTGAACTCTTTGATGGAAAATACCTTAAGTTGTTGTAACACCAGCCCTTGGATAGGCTTGGATTTGTGTCTCCAACACTGACTCTGTTTAACAAGAGGTCAGTAACTGCTGCAGTCAAGCTGCTGAGTAGAGATCCAATGAACCTTAAGGGCTCATCTCTGGGTTTAGTAAAATCACGCCAGGTGTTAAGTCTGCTTTTTTTCCCAAGATATCCACAGAAAAGAAGTGGTAAAACACAAGAACAGAGGATGCTAATGTACCAGGGAATACAGGCATGGTGCAGGCTTTTGGTTTTTGTCCCTTCCAAGTTGGTAGGAAGTAGAATATATCCCAGCTAACTATCTATGCCAGCTTTCTGTATGCTCCAGCACTGAAAGCATCCCATTTTTCAAATTTGCCTAGCCAAACTTAGGCTGTTTTACTAGCTATAGAGGAAATTAAGCAGGGGAGGGAGAACAACAGTAAGAATTTTGCTTTAAATGAATTTGTTGCCAGATAATGCAACAACTTTTAAGATTATTTCTACTTTTTGTAATACAATTGTTTATTTGTGAGCTTTTAGCTTCCAAGTTTTAGTTACAATTCGTCAGAGCTGAACTGTTAAAATCATAATTTTGTTTTACTTTATAATGGTTTATGTAAAAATGGCACTGAAGAATATGATCCAGGATACAGACCTTATGCTTAGAGATCCATACCTTGATCACAATAATTCTTAAGCTCTAAGGGTTCTTGTTTTTTTAAATAGTATCAGTGTGTATATAGATATGCTGCACTTATTTTACCTGTAGTACTTTTATAACCCTAGATGCTAGCATATTTGACTGAGTAAGCCACCAATTAAATGCCTCACACAGGTTCATTGCTCCATGCTTACTACTAAATAGTTCTTCACACAAATTTTAGAGGATAAGGTAAAAAAACCTGAAATTATTTACTAAATATATGCAACTTCAAAATCTTGCTGACAGACAAGTTCAAGAGACAAAAATCTGTATTAGTGAGCCCCTTAAGATAACTCAGGAACAGTATCTCAGTAGTAGTCAGGTAATGAACTGACATGTGTGCTGTGAAGAGATGCAGATTGTAGCTACAGAAAGCTATTGCATGAAAGAGAAAACAGTAATACACCAGCATAGTTGGTTTGGAAAGGTCAACTTTTTTTTAATAACTGCTCTCTCTCCAGGTTATGTCATGCAGTTACAAAGTAGTTAGGAAAAAAGCATGAGTTTCTGGGAGGGACTAATTGTCTTTTTAAAAAAAACATTCATATTCATTACATAAATAACATCTGGCACTTCAAGGGGACTCGAAGGGACAAAAGCCTTAAACTTCAAAAACTGTGCTTGATCCAATATTTTGTTGAGGTCCATTTTGTTGTACTTTATGTTCAAAACTTTCAAGACCTCCTGATGACAAAAAAAAAGGCTGTGTGTGTTAAGACAGTGAATTAAGTTTATAGCAGCATTCTAACTTTGTGGTTTGGCCAATGATTTCTGGGTTCAGTTTCACTCTAGTTGTTCACTGAGGCAGTATCTAATTTTCAGAAAGCCTCTGAAAGGAAAAGACTGAAAAAGAATTCCAAAAAACCTAAGTATGATTGCTCACCAAATTCAGAATATCCCTTTCTTAAAAAAAAGGAAACAACCTATAGTCAGAGTAGTTATGTAGATACTTGATTAAAAACATAACTAGAGTTGCTCAAGAGTTTCAGCTTATAAAAATATTAGTCTGTCAGCGCTACAAATGTCATGATGACAGTCAAGCTAGCTTGAACAAGCAAGGAAAGGCAGTCCTGTAACAGTAGCACAGTTAAAGAAAAAATATTGCCTTAAGAGAATCAGGCCTGAAGCTTTACTACAAATAAAAACTAGACTCCTATCAAAGTTAATCCCTGCTGGAGGCCCATTCTTCCTTTGACAATGCCACAGCATTGATCATACAAGGCCTTACTGAAAGTGCTGAAGCCAAAATTAATGTCATTAAACAAAAGTGCATGAAGTAATAATGAGCTAAGTGCTCATATAGTACAGTATCTGATCTGAAGTCTGAGAAGTGGCTCAGGTGGCAAGACCACTCTTCCATACATAAAATGTACCATTTTGTTTTGTAGGCGAAACACCCAGAATGGCCCCCACAAGTGCAGATGAACTGTTATCTTCAGATACATACTTGTATACAATTTCCTAATCCATGGATTTTTATTGTAAAAAAGACTAGTTTGGAACTGAAACTAATTGAGAATAGAATCCACTATAATGTCAGAAGAAAAGAAAATTTTGTGGTTACATGTAAACTTGTGATAAGCTTTCTCAAGAAGAGGGTACATTAACAGCGAGGGGTGGGATACAACAAGGAGCGGTCATGGCCTGTTTATGTAATGGTCAAACCAGCCTCATTGTACACTTTGAAGACTTTCTCAATTGCATTGACATAGGCAGCTGTTCTCAGGTCCAGACCCAGGTTGTATGTCATGGCAGTACGCATGATTTGCTGAAACAGAAAAGGTTACATGTAGTTTCTGCAGGTTTCTCCACAGGAGCTCAACAATTCTGCTTGTAGGATCCAAGTAAGGAGTAAAAAGTAAGGAGCTGCTAGATTGGTATCAGAGCACTGATCCTTTGCGGATCAGTTCTGAAATTTCTTGATTCCCCTTACAACTGCGAACTGAAAAGAAAGGACATCTTTCCCAGGTTACTGTATTACCCCTTTTCAAGTCTTATCCTGATAGGGAGAAATGAGATGTTTCAAGTAGCCTTTGTCCCACTAATTAAACAAACAGCATAGAGAAATTAATCTAAAACTGCTAATGGTGAAGTAAAGTGCTCTTATATACCTGTCCCAGATTAGCCACGTACAAGAGGACAACTAAAAAGTTTCTACTTACAACAGCTTCTACCAGAATAATCTCTAATGTTTATTATACCAAATTAAAGTTGGCCATGATGGCACGGAGCAGAAATTCTTCATACTCTAAGTGACTTTCATTAATCATGTACTATTTATCTACTCCTTTAATTGCAAAGAAATTCTCTACAACCTATTCAAAAACTGTCCCAAAGTCATCTGAGTTTTCCTTCATGTAAGTATACAGAGTTATGCAATATTTACCCGGGCAGAGCGTTCCATCGTGTAAGCCAGCCCAGAGTGCACAATGTCTTTCTCAGATGCACCCTGCAACAACAGAGAATAAAATCCAGGTTTAAATCCAAGACACAAAAAGGTCCTCATTGTGTGCTGGGGACAATGAAATGTTGGATTCCTGTAATTACTGAAGCTTGCTCACTCATTGTCTTCTAATGATGGGTGAAGACTCTAAACAGCCTTTACTGTGTTATGTGAAGAGCTAGCTGTGGTCAATTCAATTCTATAACCTCAGATGTAAGCACTGAAGACTTTTATGAGCCTAGCTTCTAGATGCATGATGCTACCATTATCTACTGATGCAGTAATTACTGTTTTCAGCCTTCAGACCACACAGTAAATATTAAACAAAAAAGCTTTCAAGAGTCAACAACCTATTGCAATTGTTTTGAAGACAGACAGGTTTTAGGAAGGGCATAGATCCCAAATTCATATAGTCCACATTACATTAGCCCTTAGCAACTCCACAGCTTTATTCCCATTAAAATTTAAATACACAGAACAATAAGCAGTTGAAAAATTAGGATGACTCATTACAGGTTCAATGTTCCATCATACTGATTGCTGTACTTTACTAATAATTTGACATCTGGGTCCACAAAATACTTGCTTTCCTTCAAATACCAATTTAGGCTGGAAGCAGAAAGTACTAGGCCAGTTTCTATGGCTTCTGTTTAAGAGATCCAGCATTTGCTTTAAGCCACAGAACCCATCACTTGCTACTCATATAGCCTAACGTATAAAATGCGCCATTCTGGATCAGGCTAAAGTCTATTGTTATCATCTGGCTGTAGTCCAAGTTTATATGCACTTCCCCTGATTTCTTCCTGAGGAAGGATGGTTCAATGTTTGTCACAACTTGCTGGACTTTTTCCCCCTCCTCATTTGTCCTCACTTCCTCCTGAATTTAAGAACCTAACCCACTGATGCTTTTTGTTTCCATGTATCCCTTGGCAGAGTATTGCACACCTGAACTGTCTGCTCTGCTTGGAACTCCCCTTATTCTTCATTCTGAACCTCGGTGTGCTGGTTTTGTTGGAACACATCTCACTCTCTTCCACCATTCCCTGCAGTGAACAATCTATCCGTACCCACTTCTTTCCATATCCCTCATTCTACAGATCACTGTCTCCACCTCAGGCCTCCTTCAGGCTAGTAGGACCTAGGTTAGCTCATTGTTCCATGTCAGAGAAGCTCCTGTACTCTTTTCTATCATTGTGATCTTGCTCTGAACTTTTTCCACCCACAGTATTCAGAAGGCAGCACACTCTGAATTCATATGGTGGCATCATTAGTCAGTCTTACCCCTTCAGAACAATTTCTAATGCTGGATTTGCTTATTGATTGCTGTGGATTTCTAGGCTTGTATTTTGTCATCATCACCTCCACAATTTCCTTTTAAATGCAAATGGATGAGCTCACAACCCATCCCTTCACGTGGAAATTTCCCCACCATGTATTGCTACACAATAGATAGCAATGAATTTTACCTGACATTTCTTTGCCTGTTGATTCACTCTTAAAGGAACAAGCTACAGTTTTTCACCCAGTTGTTATTCTGGAGTTACAGAAACATCAAACTGTGTCTGTGGTGTGATATCTCGTTCAAAGTTTTTTTGAAAACTAGGCAAACTATATCAACAAGAGCTCCAAAATACAAAAAGCATCTGCATTAAAACTGTAGCTTTTTTACTATTTTGGAGGTATTTTGCATGGACTGAAGTACAAAAGAAATCAAAAATAGTTTATTTCCAATATTCTGAAGCAGTTCAGATCATTTGCTTGCTTTGTTTGGCCATCAAGCTAATCATATACTAATGCTTTGCTTGGGGAAAAGTGCTCCATGATAGCTACAATGGTAACATTTAGATTTCAGTTATAATATCAATAGAGGTAATATAGAGTACAGCTCCCCTAACATTAAAAAAAAACAGCAGCAACTACTTACCGATATCCTATCTTGAAATTCTGCTGTAGGCACAACTGGAATAGTTCCCCCATGTTTCCCAAATTTTCTTTCCAAGCTTTCCTGGACAGACACTAGGGAAAAAAAAAAAAAAAAAAAAAGTAGATGCAAGGAAACTGAAAAATGTGAAATTTTAGGATTTTTTTTCCTTAGGACAGTGAGCAGTGCTTTGGTATTTTCATTGATATTTATTTAATCTTAGTTCTTGAAATTCTGAAATGTCTAAACAGCAACAAAGAACATTTGAGACAACACAATCTCGAAGTTAAGAAAGGGATTTTAAATGAGAATTGCCATAAGTCTCCCTTACTTTAGAAGCACCTTAAAATGTATGCTTTATGACAAAGGGTTATATTAAAAACTATACAGGTGTATGTTTTGTCAAGTCCGGTGTCTCAAGATTCTAATGTTTTCTATAGAGTACTGTTTAAAATGGAGCAACATCCTCCAGGTTTTCTCTACTGAGCTTCCTCTCATCATACAATTGTTATTGTTTCCCAGAAAGCAGGCAGCACAGAATGACCATAAGTGAAGCTGTGAGCCATAAGCATGTTTTTCCAGTGCCTGTCTCTATTTTTGGCCTTTATAGAAATCCTTTATTGTTGTATGTGCAGAACAATGGCACCTGCTTGAACTTCATTTGAATGCTTCCTAAATACCAAGTGTGCAGCTGAAAGATGTTTATTAAGAAGTAATAAGTATTTCACTTAAGTGGCTTGACTTTAGTATTTTACAAAACTGAGGGAGGAATTTAAAGATAACCAGAAAAGAATGCATTTAACTTAAGTCATTAGAGTTGCAGGTCAGTTAACCTATGAAACCTTTTCTATTCTTTAGAAAGCAGCAATTATAGACTTCTGGGGAAATTGTGGTGAATTTATAAGAGTTCTGTTTCCATTTCTCCCACATTTGGTGTTCGCTAGTCCAGTCTATTAATTAAACAGTGTGTGGAAGCAGAAGTGAGCACTTACTGAGCAAGTGGTAGTTTGAATCTCTTTCATATTTGAAAGTCAGACGGCCATAACTGACATGGTTCAAGTTTTTCAGCCATTCAAAGTAGGATACTGTTACACCACCAGCATTCAGGTAAAGATCCTGCACAGAAAGAAGAAATATTTTGAATTGTGACCATGTGACATACACAGTGCTATGATGTTCTGCAAAAGCAAGCAGTATTGTGTCCAAGGCACTACTTTAAACTGCAGTACAGAAGACAATCCAGTTCTTACTCTTACAGGACAACATGCTCTTCTTCAGTTCAGGGATTACTTCTACTGATTTAAAATAGAACTTGACTTCAGAACACATCAAGTTCAGGTGTGCCCGACAGACTACTTACTTCTATTTTAGCACAAGTGAAAGAAAATTAGAGCATTCTTAGGCTGCCTCAGTGAGTAAAGGCTGAAGATCAGCTACTCTATCTAGCAAGATCATTTGATCAAGACACCCTTTCTCTGTGAAAAAAAAAGTCATTATGGCTGGATAGGTCTTATTTTTTCAAACTATCACTACACATACTCTATACACTCTGCAGTACACAGTTCTGTCAGAGCATCACCCAGACACATCATGTCTATAAACTGGCCAGAATATTTACTCTTCCTTCTTCCTGTGTTTAGTGCATTTTTTGATTGAGCAAATGTCAGCTAACAATCATTATCTTCAGTCATTTACAGTTGTAGTGAGGTCTTTAATAAATATTATATTTCTTCGGCAACATTGACACCCATTTCCTAGACATCAGTTATTAAAAAACACTCTTAAGAGAATGAATGGCTATTAATAAAAGCCTCCAATAACTAGAGTCTTGGTACTCTTCACAAAAATGTTGTTTTGCAATGAAAATAAAAGGTCATGATAGAACCTTACAGGGATAACCATGATATTCCGCTCCAAGAAGATTTTGTCAGCTTCAGGAGTTGTAGGCCCATTGGCACCTTCAGCAATAATCTGAAAGAAATCACAGCACAGAGTGACTCAGAGGTATAGATTTGGGTTTGTTCATGCTGATTATTGAATATTAGTACTTAAACAGACCAGCTCTGATTTTCATTTCCATTTGAAGTCTCTGACTTACTTTTGCTTTAACCTTGTGTGCATTGGCCTTGGTCAACTGCTTCTCGCTGGCAGCAGGGATGAGAATGTCACACTCTGTTTCCAGAATGCTGCCCTGAAGTGGCTCTGCTTTGGGGAAGCCCATGATTGTCCCGTGTTGCTGTGTGAAGAAAACAAACCACAGTGGTTTTAGTGTTCATACCAATTTCTTTCCTTTTGACTTTCAGAGTGAGAAAAGGGAGAAGCAACAATACTAGAGAGGCAGCACATCGTGTAATTCCTATCCTTACTTAGACATGAAAAGCAAGCTACAAAGCTTCAGGAACAAAGTTCCCAAGACTGAAACATAACTTCTCTCTGCATAAAGACACTGAGAAACATCTGGGCTCTGGAATTTTTTTTAAAAAAGGTTCCTCTCAGCTCTTAAAATAGTTTTCAAACAACTGAAATGACTCACTAGTCTGCTACACCCAGGATAAGTTGCATCACATAAGATTCAAATGTTTTTTAAAATTCAGTACTACAATGACAGCCTTTGTTTAGTGATAGAATCTACCTTCTTTTAAGAAAGAGGGTGATAAAGAAATTCAAATATTCCCTATATAAAAGAAGACACATAAAATAAGCCCCTAAAAATCTTTAAGTAGAAGATTGTATTTTAGTGCCTATGAACTGTCCCTTCAAAGTCTGCTTCATGTGGAAGCTGAAATAAAAAGACCATATCCAGTTTTCATTATAAACTCCACATTCAAGTCACACTGCCAGGCAGGCTTTCATTCTTTCAGAAACATCCAATAGGTAAGAAAGAGCAAAAGTACACTTTGTCCATCTTAAATGACCATGTGCTTGTGATTCTCAGTCAGGAATCCTTCAGGAAGCTCCTTAAGACATCCTTTCTAGTTTAGGCATAAGAAAGGCAATATAATAATAATTCCAATTCTGAAAACAAAGTAATCAGCCTGCACACATACAGACGTTTTTTTGAGAGTCAGGTCAAAGGGTAAAAAAGGTACTACCTGCATTTGCATTCTTGCTGGGGATAAGAAGGAAAGTCAGAAGAATCAATATTTCTAAGCCATTTTGTAAGGACTATTTGCAGCATGCTTTAAATATCACAACACCACTTTACAGTCATCAGTCATTCTATGTACTTGCAAAGCTGACAAAAATGAAACTCTTTCTGCTTAGCTAAGTTTCATACCAATTTGAAATCTTCTAGTTCCTTTGGGTCAATCCCATCAGGATTATAGATGGAACCATTGAACTCTCCGACAGCAACGCATTTTGCACCATAACGATGCAAGTATCTCATAGAATGCAAGCCCACGTTACCAAATCCCTGAGGGTGCAAAGAGAAAGGGAAAAGTAGTTAACCCTCCAGTTAAAATGATGATTACTGCTAGAGCTAATACAGTTTTAAATAGTTCTTCATCTACTGGCACACTGGCATTAGATGATATGCATAGGCAAGATGGAAGAAATCTACATACATTCTATTCTTGTCTGAATCTCACTGCAGAAATGATGCACTGGAGCCAGCAATGTATAGTTCTGATGAGTGTTTTATACTGGAAATATAGAAAGGAAGAGGTAATGCTACTATGAAAGTGTCAAAACGATGATGTTTATCAACCTGGGAATGTTCTGTGTATCCACTTTATGACTGGCACCCTCTCAAAGGGATTAATGGATTTTTGTATGACTACTGACTTAATTCCAGGCCATTAAGTTCCTTTACTTCCAGGATGCTGATGTTCTGGAAGTAAAAGAACACACATAGCAGACAAAAAGTCATATGTTCAATGTTGAAAGTTTGTTGTATGATTCTGTGCTGGAAAAAAAAAAGAGCTATAAATATATAGGATAAATATGTTATACAGGAATAATAAATTCCTGCGTAACACAGCTTCAGTTATATTTGGGATTTTTGCTTATGTATTAGAAGCAAACTTTGTTAGAAGAGTCTGTCATGCTTTCGGTCTCTTTGAAATGCTCTAGGTTAATTTTCATACCAGAATTTTCTGCTTTTCTTATGGCCATGTTTTCAGTCCAAGTTTTGCTTAAGTGCCTGTTGGTTACTCCTCTGCCAGACATGAAAATGCCAAAGTGCAGGGAGAGGAGTGTGCTGCTGGGCCTGTGCAGGGCAGAGATGTTTGCTGCAGACCACAGGTTAACTAGAGGACAACTTAGAGGTTACAATTACTCTGCTATTTCTTTTCTAACAAGCACTTTTGAAAGCAACAAAACAAACCAGTTCCTCAAACGCTCCATTTAACAAACTGTTTAAAGTTGAACAAGTTTCCTCTCTTGGAAGTTTAGGAATGATAATGCACACTACTGACTATCAAACACTTTCAAAATTCAACTACAGAAATCCCCAAGTCTTAGGAACACCAAAAATGTACATTCAACCCTACAAATTTAGGATAAGGTCTTAGTTTCTATTTTTCCAACTGCTTATTCTATAATGGAACCCTCAATTCCTCCTCTTCTTAAATTTTTTATTGTAAAACATTGCAACAAATTTTCTGTAGGTAAAACCAGTGCCACAGCTCACTGAAAAGTGTGCTTAGTTTAAAGACCTCGTGTGCTTAGTTTAAAGACCTTAGTTTAAACATTTTGGTGTTTGTAGCTTACAAGATCATAATGACTAAAGAGATTTGGCTTTGTGCCTGTAGAGTGCAATTGAAAGTTCAGTTTATAAAAACCAGTCCAAAATAAAGGACACCTATGTTGCTTGAAAAGTGTTTCTAAAGTTTGAGAGTAAAGGTTAACTTGGAAGCTTTAAAGCTCTCTCAGTTTTTGAGGGCTACAGTCTTTTAAAAACAGCTCTACTGAAAGTCTGTGTACTACTTCTTTTCCTACTGCCAAAGGAAAAGTTACCTGAACAGCAAAAGTTTTATCTCCAAATCCTGGAGTCATTCCTAATAAGCTCATATATGAGGCTTCATTGATGAAATTTTCAATTCCATGGAAGACACCACGGCCAGTTGCAGATATACGTCCATGGATCCCACCCTGGCTGATGGGTTTACCAGTTACACATGCATGTGCATTGATATCCTGTAAAACAGCAAAGCACTTGTGAGACATGGAATTAATCAATCAAAAAACAGCTGGAACAAGAAGTTTTGTACACTTTTGACATAAGGGAAAACAGAAGTTTTAAGAGTCAGAACATGATATAGCTTAAATGAATTTAGTTTATAAAGATGATTTCCTTCCTCACTTTGTGTCAACACCTCAGAATATTCTGTCAGGAAAGTTGTGTAATGCAATAATGGATATGGTCTGTGATTTTTTTTTTGCCTCTAAGTGTGTGTATGTTAACTTCAGTCTATGTATCATGGTGACATCCACAAGCAGACAAATCAAAAAGCTCTCAGGAATATTTCTTAAAGTCAGCTCCTATTTACAGCCACAATTTCTTTACATCACTACTTTTGATGTCTTAATTTTTTTCAGGGCTCAGACATATCCTTGAACTGGCTTTTAATCATCTTTAAACAGTGTTTAGTGTTCCTTTATAACAAATTCAGTTATTTTACAATTACAAAACAAGGCATGAGGTCTGTAGTCAGAATACAGGGATGCTCTCAGAGGAAATCTGCAGTTTGAAGGTCATATAGGAAAAGCTGTGTATTTACTACTTTTATTCAGAAAAGCAGCATTTACAATCCAGCCTCCATTGTTAACTTCGTAGCAATAAAATTAAGTTTTCCATATTCCAGATAATTAGCCAAGATAAAACAGCTATTTAAAACCATAGCTGATTTTTCCATTTGGAATTAATAACATGAAAGAAATTCTTCCAAACCAGACACTGGAACTCCCTCTTCTGTCAGGAGTGGTTCCCATGCTCCCACACCCTGGGAGCACAGTCACACGGTGCCTTGGCTTCCAGCACAAGTGAAAAAGGAGGGATGAAAGAGAATGCACTGAGATGAGAGTGCCAGCAGCCGGATGGGTTTCCATTCCACCAGGCACACATTCACTGGGAGGCTCCCTCTGCTCCATCCCTTGTGCCAAAGGCATTTGCATGCCTGTGGCGCAGGGTACTTGGTGAGAGGAAGGAAAGGAGCAAACAAAAGCAAGTGGAGGCAGAATGGCTGGAGGAGAGTAGAGCCATAATGAAGACTAAAACTATTTACTGTTTGAAAATGTCAGTGAGTTAACATATAAGCCTCTATAAGAACAACGAAGGTGATGCTGGGCTTGCCACAGAATTCCTAATTCAACCTCCCAAAACACAGCCTGCTGCTCTCCATAAGCTGTATGCTCCCTCTTGTGGCATGTCAACTGTAACAAACACTGGCAGGGCTGTTCTCTTGGAACGACTTGGCCTGATGCTTTGATGGACTTTCAGGTTTTTATTCTGTTATGTGGTCTTAAACTATGCTTTGGGCTTTGTACACTCACAAAAGAGAGAATATATTTTATAAATACGTGAAGAAATACAGCTTTCCACCATATATAAGAATGTACTTATCAAAGTCCTTTGCTGTGTACCAAAAGTCAGTTGATTGTGTCAGGAAGTGCAGAACAGCGGAAAAGATTAATTTAATAAAAAACTTCAGCCATATGTAACTCAGTCATCCAGCAACTTCAGATGGATTTTCTGGAACAGTTAACATGGTAGTTATTAACAACTTGCATGGTTTGGCAAGAAAATAGAGCATGAAGTGAGGACACATCCAGGTCTTCTTGAAGTCACATATAAAAGCCACAGATGATGTCAAAGTCCTAAAATCTTTGGTTTCAAGTCAATAAGCAAAAACTTTCAACACATCTTGGGTAAAAACCAAAGAGCATGGCTTTTACTGAGAAAAATGGCTCATAGCTAGCTAGCATCAAAGACTTCTATTTCAGCACTGGTAGCTTATGAACTTGTTGTGATGCAGGCACTAACCTTAGCTCCTTTCTTTACCCCCCTGCAATGATGTTCTTCTTGTCTCTCCAGCTTCCTCACTCTGTATGGTTGGTTTTGAGAAAACTTCCCTTATCTGCTTGTATCTGTTATTTGATTTATCCTTCCCACTGAAAATTCCCTGAACACAGCTGTGTGCAGTGTGCAAGCACAGAGCCATCAGGTCCGTATCTCAGACAGATCCCTCTCACCAGAGTTATCTTTCCACTCCACTGAATGTAGCACCTTGCACAGCTTCCATCTGTGTTTGCACTTACGGCTTGTTTCACTTCTGTTCGTTGCTCATTTTCTGCTCTTAGTTCCCTTCCCTTCTTCCCCCATGGTCATTTTTATCTTTTTAGTATTCCTTTAATCACCTTTATTTCTGCTCTTGGTATCCCAGACAGATAGTTATCTGTAACATCTTCCTCTAGAAAGTGGTTTTGATGGATTATTCCCCCTTTTATAGCCTTGTCAGAATTCTCACTTTCCTTCTCCATTACCTGGTCATTTTCCACAATAGTTCTGGAGTTCCACTGTGGCTACCACTCTCTCAAGTACAAACAAGCAACCCAACAAAATTAAGGAAACTAACGTTTCCCCTCCAGCCCTTATTTCCATTTTTTAATTAACTTTGCAGAAAAGCGTTCCCGAATCCTCTCAGATTTTTTTATTTTTCAATAGGATACTGCCATACAGAGGGAGTCTAAAAAGAAGCTGTTGTAGGGTAATTCCAATTTTAATCCTCAGTAGTTATTTTCTGTTGTCATTGAATCATAAGAATGTGTAGGACTACACAATAAGGTGAGCTTATAAAGTAAGAATAAGAAATTCATCCATTTGAAAACTTCTCTATCAGGGTTTAGTCTAATAAAAAAATGGAGCTTTTGTATAAAACTGCATGAGAACTCTTCAATACAGCAAATCTTAAAGCAGGTCACTTGCTGTGATCCTTCTTGTCAGTCTCAATAACACAGTGCTGTTGTATCACAGTGAAATACACATTTTAGTGCCATGGGTTAAATGTTAAAACTCAATGCTTTGAGGCAGTAGTTTTGCTTGCTCTAAGTTGGAATTTTAAGTTCTGGCTGAGGGAACTAGTTGCCACCCTGCATTTTGAAGTCCTTCTGAATTAATAACTTTGCCATTTTATCAGATATCAAGTTTTAATTAAAATATTTCCCTATGTAAATAGCAAAAAGCAAATAATGTTTCACAGTGACATCCCTAACAGAGAGATTAGTACAAAAGTAATTTAACTCAACTAGTCAGCATGCCACAGCTGATTCCTCAAGCATTCCTTTTTTCCTTCCATAAGACACCTCAGTATTTCAGACTTAGAATAACCTGTGCCACTGCACCTCCCAATGTCCAAGGCCCCAGACAAGTGTTGTGCCAGGATTTGCCTGAGGACAGCAGGCAGTCCTGAACAATGTGCCAGAGCCAGGCACGTGGATGGCACTAATGCCCCAGGCTCACACCCTGCAGGGCTGCAGGGGAGCTGCTGCAAGGGACTGCACTGAGTGCAAGGCAACAGGAGCTGGGATAGGCAAACATGCACTAGAATAGCACATTAACACAATAATACACAGCTACTGACAAATAAGTTGTCTAAAATACATTTTTCTTTGAACAGACCTGTTGAAAGTGTACAAGGAAAGTGTTTGGTTAACAGGTACAAATAACTCCACTGACACAAGGATAAATGCCAAATCAAGGGTTAGCATTAAAAAGTAACTTTTAAAAACTCTAATTTTTTTTATTGCCTCATGGGCTATAAATTATGTCAGTGTCCTTTTGCTTTACACTTTGAAGAAGTTGCTGGGGTCTACAATGAAACTTGTTGCTTCTAGGAGACTGCAGAGTCTTAAAATTTTTAGAAGTTATACCAACACTGTGAATGTAATTTGCATGGTCTCTTGAATGAACAAAAGCATGTATTTAACAAGACTTGTAAATTCAGTTATCAGTTAACAATTTTAAATTAGTAATTACAGTACCAATGAAAAACAGAGGAAAATGATAGAAATAGAAACCAGTTTTAGACTATATACCTTTAAAAACAGTGTAATTTCTTTTGTTGAACAGTTGCAATCAGTATTGTATCAGAGAATCTTCTTTTAAGGCTAGTGTAAGAATATTATCCTTAAAGCTATTTTTCCTTTGCTGTACCCTAAAATCCTCACACCACTGAGGCTGTCACAGTTTGCAAGAATATTTTTAGATCAAATGAGTAAACAAAGTGATATGATTAGGCAGCTTTTCTGCTTGAAAGCCTCTGCACAAGACTTACATAGTGTCCTATGGTACTGGCATAGGTGTCAGCAATCCAGGACATCTCCCTCTCCCCCGTGCTCATATCAGGAGCAGGAACATCCACACCAGGTCCTGTTGGCAACAGTGAAAAAAAGCTCTTAAGGATCCAATACAAATAGTTATTGTCAATCATTATTCCCTTGGGAACTGCAGGCCCTAACAGAGAAGAACTGTTTTCCTGTTTAATCCTCAGTTTACTATACAAGCAACATATTCTTCTGGATTCAGTGCAGTTTTAGATGCTGTATCACACCTTTGTACAATATTATCAAAACCACCAACCTTTACACAAGCCATCTGATAAAAGGTGAAGGTAGTTTGGGTTTTTTTGCAGGGAGGGTGCTATGTGGGTATAATTTCTATATACTGTGATATTGATTAGATTCTTCTGCATAAGAATTTCCTTTCTGTTCCTGGGTGAGTTTAAATATTGAAGGTAGGCTGTACCTAGTCCCTGCACTGTAGCACATGCATTTTACTGCTTACTTCAAGAAAGGTTTTATTTCTCTTTCTTGACAAAATAAACCTTTAAAAGAAGTCTCACACATTTGTTGAAACTAAAAAGAAATCTGTATAAAATAGTATTTTATAAAAAATAGTTAAAAATAGTATTTCCCCTGACTATTTAAGATCATAGAAACTTGCTAATCAGGATATTATATGCAACTCTGCCCCAACAATTTTTCTAAGTATTTTTAAAAGGTTTGTGAAAATTATGTAGCACCAACAAGAGAGCCAAAAAAGAAGATAATTTTATCAAACCATTTTAATTGTCACAGAACTAATTATGAGTATAGTTTGCATTGTGTATAGTAAAACTATAGTCACATGTAACATCAGTAAGTGTGTTTATAAAGGAGCTTAATTTAGATGATAAATGCTCTGTCTGGAAGAGCAGCAAACACTCTGGCTGAAGAGCAAGAAAATGCAGATTAAAGGACAGACATTCCCAAGGCAGTTAGATATCAGGAATACATGACAGACCTTTAACTAGTTACATGCCTCATTATTCATTTGAATAAGAACCTCCTCCAGGTAAAGCTGCACCCTTCAATTAAAAGTTGAGCTGGCAATAGTCAGCTTTCTGCAGAGGAGATGTCCAGGCAGCAAAGCTACCAGAACAGCTCAGGGCTGAGTGTGAATAAAGCCCTACTGACATTACAGAAGCTGAGGTTCTGTTACAACAGGCTCCTATGCCTCTTGCCTACGCTTCCCTTCCAGCCTCTGGTTGCCATGGGTGAAGCCATCAACTTTTGCTGGGGTGGATCTTCTATTTCCTTCCTCTCTTTCCTCAGATACCTGCCAAAAGCCTCAACTGAGACTACAGGAAACAGTAACAGTGAAGAGCTTGCTATTAGAGATTAAAACTGCAACAAATATGGTCACCATTTTATGATCTAAGTCTGAGAGAAATGTGATTAATTTGGATACCGTGACCTCAGCTTTTGTGGCTTCTCATAGCTAGAACAGCCAGCAGAAAAAGTTAAGACACAGTTCCCTTTAAAATGCACTAGGATGTAATGACTCAATTCTTTGTGGTTCTTGCTGAAAGTTCTGTATCCAAATTGTTTACAGCTCTCAAAAATACCGTTATTTAAGGCTGTCATCTAATGGACACTGCCAATGCACAACAAATCAGATTCCTAAATTTGAACAGTAAAGCTGCCCAACATACCAATAAAGCCCTTTTTTGCCAGCTCGATGGTAAACCTTCTTGTGATCTTTTCCAATTCATTGTCCTATAGAGAAAATGCAATAAATATCAGAAGAAATCATTAGTGCTTATGAGTATTTGCTCAAACTTAGCCCAAGCATAAGCCAACGCCCCCTTCTTTTAGAAGAAAGGATGATTCATAATTTATATAATTTATATGCCACTCCCTAGCAAACCGTTGGTACTCAGGCAGCAGAAGAAACACTGGGCTTTCTTTCTGTACATTCTGATCCATGACAAATTGGGAGCATGGCACAGGAGGAACCACCTGTGCCCATAGCAGAGATTTCCAGCAAACAAATCTGATATCCTGTGTGAGCGATTTACAACCAGCAACAGCAAGAGCTGGCCCTGCCACTTGTGTAATCAACACAGCCAAATGACTTGACACAAATCCTTACAGGAGCTTTCAGCTTAGAATATCTGTTATGTACTCTAGTATTCCTTTCTGTACAAGTTGTTTTAATTAGGGCAAGAAGGCAAGCCTGCAGTAAACCTTTTATAAGCCAAGTTAGTTATTATTCACACTGGAACACTGCATAGAATGGTTTAATGGAGCATAAAACTATTAGTCAAAATAAACAAAAACATTAACTTTTTTTTTGAAGAGTAACTTAATTTAAACTTTTATTAACAGTATCAACTTTAAAAAATTTCCAGGTTCCAAATTATTTGCAGTCTCCTGATTTTCAGAAAAAAATAATAAATTAAGTAATTGATATATTCCACCTCCAAAACACAGACCTTTTAAAAATTCTTTTCCTACCTATTGCATGCATAGGCTACACTCAGCCTTTACAGAGGCAGAAGTGGCAGGAAGTTTTTAGTGGTCAATAATGCCCTTAGAAGAGCTTTTTTAACTGGCTGGCTTCAGTATTGCAGATACCCAAATTTTTATCTATGATTAGGCTTACTGTGTAGTTCTTGGGATTGATCTTGACACCAGCCTTTGCCCCACCAAATGGCACATCTACAAGAATGCAAAGGAAAATCATTTTACTTTTTCAACAATAAAGGCAGAACACATGAGAAAGATGTGTAATTATATCTTTGATTTTAGTGGTGATTTTGGTTTTGCTGTGTTTATGGCTTCTGAAGTGTATGTTATAATCTGATCTAGGTACTCTTGTAAAAATGGGAGATCTTTCAAGGCACTTTGAAAATGGTCTTTAAAAGTTCATTAATTAAATTTTCTATGCTTAAATATCTCTTCTACTTGACACTTGTAGAAATAATAAGTTTACCTTTTACATTTTACTGGTTTAGCTCAAAAATGTTACTTTGGGATTCCTAAGCACACCCATATACATTAGGGGAAAGTATTTTCTTTTCTTACAAAGAATATGCAGATTCTCTCCAAACTTCTCTACAATTTAGTAGCTGTGTACAAGTTATACTTCTTTATAACCCATAAAGGAATTTTATCCTTTGCTCTCCATGGTTCCCCTGCCTGAATCCTTTACAGCTTCCATCTGTTCTCCCTAAAATCAGTCCCCTACTAATCCAAGTTTGTCATACTTGAATATTAGTTCAAGATGTAGTACTTTCTATGGGAGAGGGTAGTTAGCAGAATCTGGACTTTTCAAATGAAAATGCAACCTTATTTAAATATTTTCAGTGACAGGAGAGGGAATACATATTATTATTTTGGTCACTATAGATTTTCCCACCTTGCTATAGATTTAAATTAGAGATTAGTGTCTGAAATTCATTTTAATCCTTTACATGTTTGGTTTTTCTTTTTAATTACATCAGTACTGATTGAAACTGAAGATGGAAATCTTGCTTGAAAAATGAACACTTACCAACCACAGCACATTTGTATGTCATGAGAGATGCTAAGGCTTTCACTTCATCCACACTAACGTCCATACTGTAACGAATACCTGCAAAAGACACATGAGAAAAAGTAGGAATTCACTAAACACCTTCATAAGTGTTTATAGATTGGGAAGGGTTAATCCACACCAACAATCTTTAGCATGCAAGTAGGTCGTTTATCAACTTATTTACTCTAAGAGATAAAGAACAAGACCCTGTTCCCCTATTTAAATTTTTATCGTTTATGTAGCAGAAATTCACTACTTCAGTAATTTTCTGTGAAGTAGCTTAATGGCAGCACTCAGCCTTAGGGAAAAAAAGTGAATATTGCTTGTGATGAAGATGAATCAAGCTGACAGGTAGCTAACAGCAGAGTTTTCAAGAGGCTGATAAAGCTCTTCAGCATTCCCAACATCTTTAGCTTTGGACTTCATTCATTGTATATACAAGATTACCTTTGTTCCTGAACATAACTTATCAGTACAGGTTATAATCAAGATCTTGTTGATGGAATAATACAAGCTCCTGTTAAGTTCTAAGCCTTGGCTTCAAGGCCCTGGCTGCTAGGCACAGCCACAAAACAAAAAGCAACAAACCACTCTGCTAGTTTGGATTTTTTTAAAACATTTTGAGGGAATAGTCCTACACCAGAGAGCTTGTGAGACAAGGCCACCCATCCCACATCCACATGGAAGCCAACCCACACCTGCATTCCCTGCTCCAAGTCACTCAGCAGGGCTGCAAGTGTGTGCTGACACATGGTACAAATGCAAATTCAATTTGTTGTGTGCTGGCAGCAACTCAGATGCACAATGAGTGAGCTCAGCATTCAAGGCAGCTCAAAGCTGAATAAAAAATGGTTACACAAAGGTAAGGAGATCTTTCACCTGCCTGACTTACCAGTCTTCTGAAAAACGGAAAAATCCAATAAATTTATTGAACTCAAAGTTAAGATTCACGTATCTGAAGGTAGCTACAGAGTAGGAAATATTTAACCTAACTGACAGAGCAGATACAGAGAACCAGAGAAGCTTAAATATGATGTTTAAGACCAACATGTGCCCAAAGTCATGTGGCCACAACCAGAAGGGTCCTACAGCTGTGTTTGTTTCTATCCAAGCTTCTCCTACTTAACCAAGTATACAACAGAGCCATGAATAATTTATTATTCCCATCTTTCCTCCCCAAATCTTTGGCTGTAGGTTCTGCCAAGTTGCACGGTGGTTTGTAGCAGGCACAGAGTGTCCTTTAGATGCCAGAACATGGCACCACAAATTTCCTATTATGTAAAGAGAAGACCATATTCAGGTTCTCAGGAGTGAAAAAAGGCCAGCATACATTATCCAAACTAAAGCACTGTGCTGCTATGAAAGCCATTCCTGAATGCTCTGGAAACAATCCCAGTTTCAAAGGAACTAAGTGCTGCTCAAATAAAGCTGAGGGTCAAGTGTTGCTTTCTTATGTGAGTTCAATCAGGAAAAGAAAGTACCATGCCTCTGCAGAACAGAATTTAAATTTATTGTGTATATGGGGGAAGGGTGGTCTCCAAAAGCAAACTAAGTAGCTTCTGACTTACATAGCTGCAAGGAGTTGATGTCTGAGCTTTCAATAACCTTCCCATGGGAAGTAATATTCAAAATTTAAGTAGAACCTATCAGAGCCCAAAGACCAGTCAAAGTTAGAATATTGTGTTGGGGTTTTTTAATATGTCCTCCTCTGATACTTCAGAGGAACCTGTCAAGCTCTGAGCAAGAATGAGCACTACCTATGGCACTGGCTGTCCTGCCTGGTGAAACCATTCCCTCTTGGTTGAGCAGGTAGTCAATACTCAGAGGAGACGTGGGGACAGGTCTCATCTGAGTATTGCTCAAGCCAGCCAAGTTTGGAGTCACAGCCTATGTTGACCAAAAGTGAACTCTGCTCCTCCACCCCCCAGGTGAACTAGACCACTGTGTATTTATTCAACCCATTTACCTATTGAAACTTCCAAGCTGTGTATACAAAGCAATTTTGCTATAAATGTACTCCTGCAGGCACACAAAATGTTGTTTATTGATATGTGAAAAGCAGCAAGGAAACTAAATATTTTGGGGTATTAGTCTTGAACAGTTTAAAGAGAGAAGCAAAATACAAAAAGGGAGGGAAGCCTCTTCTGCAAATCTTACAGAAGATAGGATCTGAAGAGGTAAACAAGCAGCACTTTAACTGGAAGTGCTGGTGCACCTATTTACTCCAGTGCATGTAGAACAGTTAGATCTCTGGTTCCTTGTATTACCACAAACTTTGACGTAATAAATGTTAAGTCTTCATATGAAGGTAAATAGGGAAAAAGCCCCAAAACTAACAAAGTACTGACAGGCTTTCAGCTGAGCTGCCTGTCAGCCATGTACACATACCAGAACACAGGAAACTTTTGGACCTGAGGTCAAAACTGTTCTTTTCCGGACAACTTCGTATTTCAGAATAAGTTTAACTCCTTTTCCAGGCTTTAAACAGTTGTAATTAAAATGGCTTGACTGCTGGCTTTATCTTTGTAAGTGGAAGACTAATCAGTTCTGAGAGTTTGCTGACTTTACTGGTCAATCTTCTCTAGTTTATGTGGTATAATCTTTCATTAGGTGAAGTTCAGGATGTGAATCCAAGTTCTCTGACAGGTGTGATGAATTTTTTCCCTTCCCTGGCAGGAGCACACAACATTTAAGATGTGCTAACACTTAATTCCTTTTCACAATTCAGCCAGTTACTGTTTTTCAGGAATTGTAATTACTCTACAGGAGGGCCACCTCTTGACAGGGAAGTTATTTGTGCTAAGCTGTTAAGATTGATGAGAAGCAGGCATCTGAGAATGCTGTACATTCCATCTGCAAGCAGATGCACAAAGATAAAAGACTCACTTAATTTCTATTCTATTTGGACATCATTGAAATTTAGTTTGACAGCTTCCTAATTTGGCAGGAGTATTGCCACACATTTGTGTGGCATCTTTTGGCAGTGTTACCATGCATTCAATAGCCTAAGTCTAAAAATGGACCATATGCACAGATAAAATACTGCATTTGGTTTTTTGTTTTTTTTTTTTTTAAGGTTCTGACCACATAAAAGCAAACAAAGTCACTGATAGGTAGCAAGATTACAATTTTTTTAAAACTCTGGCAAGTCCCACTCAGTAAGTCTGGAAACTTGTGACTTTTACACCCAACTGTAAAAAAATAGTTTGAAGAAAGCCTCAAGTTACAGTATGACTCACGACCATGGAAAATACTTTTCATTGGAAAACATATGAATTCTTGCTCCAGTTGAGAATTCTCTTTCCTTACCACACCCCAAGAAGTTAAACAGTATGCTAAGAGTAACTTTGTTTTTCTATGCACAAAGGCTTCTAAATGAGGAAGTAAATTTTCATTTAATTTTTTAGTATTGGTCAGCATGAAGAAAAGGCTTTATCACTACATGGCAGTGTCTATGCTTTTAAAACTTCTTTTTTATGATCTGTATTATGGAGATATTATACTTCATTCAGTTACTTCTTCACATCAAAGCAGTCTTTATCAGCACAGCCACTTTGGATAGTAACAGCAGTTAGTTATAATTTTAATCATTTTATCATTTTGTAGCAAGGGGTGTACTAATATACGCATAACAAAGACCTTGATTTCCAAGAAAATTGGTTATACATCCTACTAGATTCTACATTGTACAGACTTCAGTATGTTCTGTGATGTTAAGTGTGTTTATTATGCTTCCTTAGACACTGTGGTGTACAGCAGTCATCCTTTTCAAGGATCCTTTTCAAGGATGACTACTGCCTTTCTAGTACGCCTACAAATCTATTTAGGGATGTTTGTGTCACTATTTTCTGAGCTTCTTGTGCAGTGATCCTAAATGGTAGTACCTACATGTGCCCTTGCTACTAACGAGCATGAGGTATTCAAAGTCTCAAAAAAACCCTCAAGAGTTGCCATAGCAACAGTTCAAAGCAAAACACTTGGTAAACTACTCCTTCTGTTCTAAGTATCTTGTAAATCTTAGTCTCTCGAGTTCCCCAGAACCTGGAACACATTTGCATCTCAGCCTAAATTATTAATATCTAACCAAGGGTTTTGTCCTGCTTTGACTTCGGTGTTTTCTTCTGGTTGTCATGTTCCTGTGAACTTTGGAAGTAATTTGGGTCCTTTACAGATGACAATTCCTGTTAATATGGTGCATTTGTTCTGCTCACCTCTATTTGCAAAGTGCTTGCTCATCAAAAGAAACCTTCCAGAGCAGCAGCTATCCTACACTAGCCATACACAGTCAGCCACACAGATGTCACCATCTCCTCTGGAAGTTCCTAGGACTGACTGCAGGCATGTTAATCTCCCAGTTAGCAGCACTAGATTCTGCAGCAGCTCTGTGGGTTAGCAGCTTGCCTGACCCAGTCCAAAGGCTTTCCTTTAAGCCCACAGTCTGAAGGAGCTTCAGTATAGATGTTCACCTATGGATTCTGCAAAATCCATAAATCAGCCCCAGCACTTACTGCAGTGCCTTAGTTCCTTGATGTTTTAACTCTGGATTATGTATATTTTCATGTTTGGTTAGTAAACAAGTGCAATTGTGATTGTACTACCATCAAACTCAGTACTCACTGACATTTAACTCAGTAGGGACATATCATGTAAGCAATTCTTAAACTCTTTCAGAACACACACGTTTTTCTAGACTCAGAAAAACAATCCAACCTTCCCAAGAAGGAAACTGCTGAGCCTTATTTAACCATTTGAAAAGTGTGGTAAACAGCTCAGTGACCAATTTGTAATAATTAAGACAAAGAAATTCCAGATAAACCTAACAAAGCAAGATGAGTAATTCAGTACTGGAAAACAAGAACACTGTACACCAATCAGCAACAAGAACCACTAATTCCTAAATTCAATTCACTAACTGCCAAGAGGGGAGATAAAAATATTTATCTCTTCCTACACAGCACTAGCCAGCTACAAAGCTGGGGCAGGACAGACATTCCCCTGTAGAGACACCCCCCCATTCTGCTTTAAGCACCAGTACGTATAAAATTACTTTAAGGTATTCAGCCAGCCAGAATACTTCAGTATACCACTTATTGTATGTTTTTAATAATCTGCATTGAAATATGCTTAAATATATATGTTTATTTCAGTCCATGCTGAAAAAAGCCAAGAATTTTCTCTATTCAAAAACTACCTCTGGTGCATTGAAAAGACTTGGTGCTTTAAATGTGAATATGGTAAATCTAGTGCACTACCAGGCAAGCAATAGGACATGAATTTATGCACTTGGAATCTGGCTGTGAAGTAAACTGCCTCACCTACAGAACTACCTCAGCCCCACCTAAAGGATTAGATCACTCATTAAAGTGCCCTCAGCACTGAAGTAAGAAGGACAGAAACAGGGATATACAGTAAACTGCTTCCACATAGCTATTATAAT
This sequence comes from Emberiza elegans, assembly GCA_024865655.1. Classification (NCBI taxonomy): domain Eukaryota; kingdom Metazoa; phylum Chordata; class Aves; order Passeriformes; family Fringillidae; genus Emberiza; species Emberiza elegans. Next base: position 26,974,171 of record JALJVW010000241.1, on the reverse strand, counting down.
TACCACGTGCAGGGGGGTGTGTGCGGAGGGGGAAATAACACACAAGTTGGCCCTGGCTGGTCCAAATGCCATAGGAGCCACAAAACAAGAACCCACCACAGTGCTGACATGAAGCAGGCAAATTCCATGCTCTTCCTAAGAGTCTAATTTCTAGCAAGATGGAGCTGTTGCAATTCATGTAACGAAGCAGTGTTTGCTAGGATCACCCAGAGAACAGGAGGGAGACTATCACACAGGAGATTCCTCTCCCCAGCACGTGTTTATCCAGAAAGCCCAATGCTGAGAGAGGTATGATCTCTCTATAAATAGACAAAGAGCCAACAGTAGCAAGAGAAAACAACTATTTAAGATCAAGGACAAAGCTGGCTACTGCAGCAACGGTATGAGCTGATTATATGAAAAAGCTGAGACTAAAAAGATTCACAGCCAAAAGAGCAAGGCATAGCCTCTTACAAGAATATCAAAGGTAAAACCAAAAACCTGATATGGTTCACATTATAACTAGCATATTAAAAGACAGTAAAAGACAAGACACACATTCCTTTCCTTATTTTTTCATTTGCTATTTAAATGTATATCCAATATTGCACTAATTATGAAGTTAGATAAGCTACAAGATAATAGAAACCTTTGAAAATTGGTCAAAGGTTGTACTCAAATCTGAGAGGTATTTTCCAGTCTTAATGATTCTATGAAAGTAAGGCACTTGTATAAGCTTTAGCTGTAACACTGCGAGTGTTATCACCATTAGGCTAATTACCTTTTTTCCCCACAAAAAACCCCTCCCGCTCCTTTGGAGTTAGATCACTTTCCAAGTTTTATTTCAGGTTACAGATGGTCCACCTTATAGCTCCATCTGTTGCATGGTTCATAGGGTACATTTCCATGTCTTACTCAAAAGACCCTGGGCCAAAAGCAAAGCTCTTAACTTTCAACCACGAATGCTTTAAAAAAAATCAAAGCCACTAATTCAAGCCCAAGATAAACAGCTCTGCTGGTTCCCAGACACCTTATAGCACTACTCCTTATCCTCTTACAAAAGGAATAAGTAATGGTGAGACAGCACATGTACTGGTCCAAGTCCTGCATGTACAGGTTTTTCTTTTGCAAGTGAGGTTTCCATCATCAGGTATGTACACTGTTTTAACCACAATAATGTCTGCAACAGAGAGTATTTTGTGACTGGGCACTGAGATCAGTGCCAGCCTTGGACCTCTGCAATTGGAAAACTGCGGCAAGGCTGGCATGAATAAAAGTCACCTTATGCAGTAAGAAACTCATTAATATGAACTCATGAGCCAAGTGAGAAGGATAAATCCTGATAGGCAGAATAAATGCAGCCAAGAGCAGACAACAGGAAACTTTTGTAGTGCGGAATAGCTCCTTCCACTAACCAGCCAAGGCACCACCACACAGGAAATCAAATTCATTCACCTCCAAGCCAACTGAACAAATAAAATAAGACTCATTTGTCTTCACATAAAAGAATGAACTCAGAAGTAATGTTTGACAAAACTTTCAAAATTCCTCTGTAAATGAAAGTTATACTACATCTAGTCCAGAACTAAGGTTGGTTTTAAAGCCCTTCTGAACTGAGGAAGCAGCTGGGACTTGGCTACAGCAATTTGCGTGAGCACAAACAAGTTAGGCTGTTTCTGGCTCTGATTCATTTGGTTTCATTTATAACAGACCTGTTGGACAGTTGGTTAACACGGAAAGGCTTGGAAAAGTTTTGAAAGCACTTAACAGCATTATTCCCATAATAAATCCTGCCTAACAAACACAGAATCACTTCCATACTACTAAGGAGGTAAAAATTCAGTAAGTTCATTTTGTTTTCTGAAACTGACCAATTAATGATAAACAGCCATCAGCAACCACATAAAAAGTAGCTTAACCAGTTCTACACCTTTCACAGAACCTGCTGAAATTATTTAGAAGAATTTATTATTGTAAGTAGGAACTGCCAGAGTACTTTCCAACAAAGTCATCTGTATTCAGACATCTCATTTCCTGTACCCTACTTGGTTTGTTTTACTTCTTTAGGCAGCTGTCAGTGCAGTGAACAGAGCAGCTGTGGTTTCCTGTTAGTACTGGCCACTGGCATGCAAGTCACCACACCAGCAAAGGAAAGAGTGATGTGACCCACAGCATTACTCCACCTACCAGGCAGCATCAGTCTACTTGTATAAATACATTTGGAGCATAAGCAACATGAATTCAAACACACGAGAAAACTGATTATTCCATATTCTCAGTGAGCTGAGGAGGCATCTAACTGATTTTTCCTTTCTAGTAAACAGTTTGATTGCAGAAAATGGAGTCCTTAAAACATGGATTTGCATGCTGGACATACTGCAAGACCTACCACTTAAATGGGGATATTCATGATGGTTCCGTAAAGATTCCTAAAGTACAGCAGAGAAGCACTGCTAAGGAAAAAATCACCACCTTCTCTCAACTTGCAAAAGTTTGCAACTCCCCAAGCAGAATTAAGGATTAACTTCTTCAACAATTAAATAGGTAAGCACCACAAGATTCAACAAGTGTTATTTCTGGGTTCTCTCAGTAAGGTGGAAAACCACCAAAAGTTGTAAACTGAAAAGACAGCATGTTTCAGTACCTCATGCTTCTTTTCCAGAAAAGCAATTTTCTTCACCTGATGAAGAATCACTTGCACTGCAATGTAGTCCAACACAACCAAACTATCTTGTGTTCTCACATATGCTTTGAGGGGATAGAGTAAAGCAGGAAAAGCCTTTAAACAACTTCCCATTTTTATTAACAATGCTTTTGATTGTTAGAATTAGGGTATTGTACTTCTTGAATAGAAATATGACAGTTAAGTTTCTCACCAAGGTGTAGAAGTTTGCCTACACAAAAAATGTAAGACTGATCTTGGATTTGCCCTCATGCAGCTTATCAGGCTACAGTCATCCATCCACTCAGGAGCTGTATTTTCAAAGCAGTCTTCTCATGGCATTCACTCTACTGAGGTATTTCTACTTTGCGGGCAAAAGAGAAGCCAGGGCAGAACAGGTATGGAAGGACTGCTAGTCAAGGAACTGCTGGTTTATACCAGCAGGTATCATTTGCATGCACATGTGAGATTTATAAAGATAAACCTTGCATTTAGATTCTGGCAGTTCTCACATTTGGGCTGGATCACTAAATGGGGATTGAGGTTTCACTCCAGCAGAGAATGAGCAGGCAAAGAAATTGAAGAAACCTCTGACAGAAGGAACATCATCTAAATGTTACACTGTTAACTACAAATGTTTAGTAGAAATAAGAAGGTGCTGCTAAAGTGCATATAATTAAAATGTTTATTTAGACTCTTCTTCTTTGAATAATTCAGCTGCCTCCAAGTTTAGGGCATTTAAATCAAGATTTAAAAATTTGATTTACAGTACAAATTCTTCATTACTTCAGGGTTAAATGTGTAAATGCCCTTATGAACAGAAAGGCATACAGAAGATACAACTGCTAATGAAGTATTTTGGTACGAACGTACTGAAAAAATTAGGAACAATTTAAGGAGGACAGCCTTTAAAAGACTTAAAAACTTCTGTAGTTCTACATTTCCTACTTGAATCTTAAAGTGTACTTTGATCATTCATCTAATCTGCATACAGAACAGTATTTAATATTCTCTAACCAACATTGCTTATCCTTCAGTTTATGTAAACATCAAGAAATAGAAGAAATGAGCTTTTAAAGCACAATGCTCCCTGAAAGAACAACAGACATGACAAAGCATCCCCACTTACTTGCAATCACCTAGCAGTAACTAAACACCATTTCTTTCTTAGAACCAAATAATCCCCCCCCAAATAAAAAAGCAGAATGGGTAACCTTGCTTCATCAAATTTTACTTTTCAGGAAGCACAAAGTTAAAGGTCACAATTCTGCATGTGAAAAGCTGTGCTAACTGTGTTCCTCCCAATGTCTTTGCAAGCCTTCCACTTGTAAACTCACCCCTTCTTTTCGAAGGGGGCCTTATGTCCCTTGCTGTTCCCTAATGGTGTGAATTACTTGCACTGGACTCTGGGGTCCACAGTGTGTGGGACATTCACTTCAGCAAGTTTCCCCATTTCATTCTGTTATATGGAGTTTGGAGTTGTGTTTCATTGGACTTTGTGCTTTTTTTTATTCCTGTGGACTGTACTAGGATTCTAGTTCAAAAATTCCTTTTGGACAAAAGCTCAAGTTGTTGCTGCATTTCAGGTGGATCAAGTGCACTATAAATGCAGAAATATCTCTACCACTCCTTTATCTTTAAAGCAGAAATGTTCTACTTCCTCACACCTTTTTCATATCAGGTTTCAAGCAATTGATCTTTGCTTATCATGCCTCCATTTAAATTTACTACCAATTCAGATCTGTCACCTGATAGTGAGCAAATTCCTAGAGAGCAGTAGAAGGTGAATTCCATTAATGATCTCTGTGCTTAAGAATGGAAAGGAAATATCATTTGCAATTCCTTCCCTAAATTAAGAGGAGTGGAGAGCAGCACAAGAAGAAAAGGACAAACTACTGAGACTTCCTACTTTCTTGAGCTGTCATTTTCAATTGCCTGAAAGTGCTTCAGTGCTTGTTTCAGTGTGAGTGCAGACAGGCATAACAAATGCCCCCAAAAATCAAGAAATTCTGGTGAGGATTTACAAATGTAAGTATCAGAACAGACAGTGTCCAATCACCCAGTTGGTGAGGTTTGTTCATGTACAATGCATTGTATAATTATTTGTTTGTAAACATTAGTTCCTTCACTTATGAGCAGTACTAATGTAAAATATCAGAAGCTATCATATATTAATATTATTTTCTTACTTCATTTGCCACTGGAGTGCATTTTGTTATGCAAGCAGGATCTTAAGAGTAACACAGACTGTACAGCAAAGGACTTTTTGTAAGCAGCAGCAAAGAGTAACTTAACTGAGGCAGAAATACAACAGCAGTGTGATATCCATCAGTATTTTAGAAGAGATTATAGCAGTGGTACAGAACAGTAGATTCACAGAGAGTAAACTTCAGCCACGCCCATGCTGGCTGGAGTCTCATGCTAATTCTTCCTTCAAGTAAACAACCAAAAGTTGAGTTAGCCTCTTTTGGGTAAGAATTTAGCATGTTACAGGACGCTCACTAGATATTTGATTTTGGAATGTTAGGAATCACATGAACAGGACACGCTATTTGTGCTGCAGAGAGAAATCCTCATGTCATATATATACCAGCTGAACTGATTCTCACAAACATATTCACCTAAGAACACCCTTCCTAATCTAGTCTTGAAGTTGGAGGACTTAATGTATAAGAAATTGCTTGGTTTCTGTAACCGTCATTATTTACTATAAATCTGATGTACACTGAAAAAAACCACATGTGTTTACTGACTACAGAAGCTCTGGTTTTGAGTCACAGACCTGACATGGTTTCCAATACTCAAATGCCCACAAAGATCAGAGCTCTTGAGTTAAGTTATGCTGAAGGACATCTGTATTTGTTTTTCAAGGAAATGCCATCTATCCCAGACTCAAAGGGAGTCTGATTCCTCTGAGATCACGGCCGATCCCATGAGAGCCCAGCTCTGCTCAGCTCCAGTGGGAATCACCCTCCGGGCCCCTCAGCACGTCTCACCTACCTAGACCTAGCCACTTCGACAAAAATCACTTTTGTCTAACTATGTATCCAGCCGGTAACTGGAAACACAGTTAACTTGTTATTAAAACTTGCTATTTTTCTCTAAGGATGTTTTCTGTGTGAGCACTAGCTTTTCGCCAACACAGCCGGCTAAGTGACAGCGGCGCGACTCGACAGCAGGCACTTCTAGCATGGAGCTCCCCGCTTTCCCTACAAACACTATCGAGGTCTGAGTTAAAATCGGGCGGGGATCTCTTCGCCATGCCTAGGGCCAGGCCGGCGGCGGGTGCGGCGAAGGCCCGACCGGCGGCCGTGACACCCGGCCCGGGGGCTGGCCCGGGGGTCACCCGCGGGGCCAGGACAGCGGAGCGCCGTAGGGCTGCGGAGGAACCGCCCTGCGCCTGCCTCTGCTCGGGTATCGGACACCACGGGTGGCACAGCGAGGCAGCCGCCTGCCCCGGCGGGCACAGGCGCGGCGGGACGGGGGGGGGCTGGTCGGGGGCACGGCGGGGCGGGGCGGCCCGGCCCTCCGCGGGCCCGGCGAGGCGGCGGCTCTCACCTCCCTTGCAGGGCGTGCGGTGCTGGCTGTGCTGCGCCCGGTAGCCCTCGATCACCTCCCACTCGCCATTGTCGCGCTTGATGGGGAAGGCAACGCTGAGCACATGGTTGCAGGGCTTGATGATGCGGAGGATGCCGCGGACGCGGTGGCGCCGCTCCTCCAAGCCATCGCGGGTGCGCAGCCCCTCCACCAACTTGTCCTCCACGATGCTGGCGCCGCGATCGAAGAACCCCTCCACCATCTTGAAGAAGTTGGGGTCGTCCTCTTTCGTCGCCGCCTCGGAGTAGTGCCGCCGCGGACACCGGCCGCCGCCCCACGCCGCCGCCACCACTGCCCCTCCGGCCGCCGCCGCCGCCGGCCCGCCCGGCTCCGAGCCCGCCAGTACCGAGCCGGCGGCCAGGCGGGACGCCAGCAGCTCCCCCAAGTAGCGGTACATGGCGGCGGCCGCCAGAAGCGAGGATCGGAGCGGTGCTGCCGCTGTCACAGGAGGGGCCGGGGGCCGGGTGCCGCCGCCGCCGCCTTTAAACGCGGGCTGCAGGGGGGGCGGCGCGCCCGCGGGGCGCGGGGGGCGGGAGCTCTCCGCGCCTTCCGAGCGCGCCTGCGCTCCGCGCCCCGCGCCGCCCCCGGCGGGATTCGCGGAGGGGAGGGGGCGCGGCGGGCGGGGCCGGGCCGCGCCTGCGCAGTACGCGCCCGCCGCGCCGTCCCTTCCCGTTCCTTTTCCGTGAGGCCGGGCCTGCCGCCCGCCCCGCCGGGAGCGCGGCCGCTGCCAAGCGCCCGGGCCGCGGGGCCCTGCCCCGGCTGGCTGCGCTGCGGAGAGCCCGGGCCGGGCTGCCTTCACGTGCCGCCCTCAGCCGCGTGATAAACGAGGCCTCTGTTAGCGCCAGTGAGGGCGCGCTCACGCACAGCGCTCCCGGGGAAAGGAGCCTATGGGAGAACCCAGCTCTTCCACCGGTGTTTAAGTGACTGCCCTGCCGTGAGGGGACAGAGGCTTCGAGTAAAGGTGTTAACATGGCTGCTTTCACAGAACCGTTAGATCACTGAGGTTGGAAAAGACCTTGAGATTTACGTACTTTGCTCGACTGGTTTTCATTTTGCTGGCTCTTGGTCCGTTCAAGTCCATTTTTTAAATGTAGCTCAGGCAACATCTTTTAATATTGCTTTAGACTGTGTAAGGTTTGCTTTTAGAGCATGAGAGACAGTATGCTGTACTATTGCACTGAATTTATTTTAGAAGACTTAAGTGGCTTGTTCATTTTCTGTTGGTTTGGCTGCTAATTGGAAAATAAAGTGGGTGTTTTTTTCTCTTTAGGCTTGAGGGAGACCAATGCCCCTAAGCCTGGAATAACCAGGAAGTTGCTTTATCACTGTGGGAATCTCTCTAACCACTATGGGCTGTGCTACAAGGCTTGTGGGAAAGTGATTTAACTTTTGTGTGTATTTGTCAGCAGGGAGATTAGTCACAGATTCTTTAACTCACATAAACTCTTCAGCCAATTGATGCTCTATTTTTATCTTGATTTAATGTTGTTCTCTGTCCTGAGAATCTGAAGAAGTTCACTTAAGGACCACTAATCAGGCTGGTTTTTATCTGTAATGAAAATGGTTTATAATTGTAGTCTACAGAACAAATATCCTTGATAGTGATGTAGGGGGAAAAATGAAGAAAGGAGCTGGTTCTTAGGCTAGTTTGTTCTTTGGATGTTCACAAAGGGCTTCAGAAACAAGCTCACTGATTTGGTTTTCTGTCCATAGTATAGGAGTCCATAGTATAGGAGTCCATAGTATAGGAGTCCATAGTATAGGTGGCTTATGGAAAACTTCTATTTTGGTGTTAATTTTCAGTTCACAGAACTGCAGTGTTCTCAATGGTTGTATCAGCTTTGAGCTACTACTTGATTTCAGTCACCTGCATGTTCTCATTAGCTAGAGCTCATTTCTGTGCAAGTTCTTAAGTTTTGTAAATGCATAGGAAGGAAGGCCACGAGAGGTATTGTGGCAATTAGTCCTTATCAGGTAGTTATTTCCACCTTGTTCTGTAGGTTGGAGTATCATTGCAGGAGCACAGAGGTTAAATGAAGAATGTGATTAGCCAGTTTGCTCAAGCATGTAGAAGTAGATGTTAAGGTTAATGTGCTTTGCTTCTGTCCTGCTTTCAGCTGTGTTCTCTCTGATTTACGAGCACACTCAGTTATCAGCTGCTTGCAGTATCAGCCTGTTTGCACACACCTTTGTGGATGCATTTGAGGCTGAGCATGGGACAGGACAATGTGGGAACCACGTGGATCTCTCCAGGGGCTCAGTCACACAGTTGTGCTTGAAGCAATGGCTGTGCCATACCTCTCCTCCTTTCTAAACAAGACTGGAACTCGGCAAAATGTTTAACAAGCTGTGTGTTGGATGCTGAGAATAACTAGATCAGCATGTTAAATTTCTTAGTCTTTAAACATTGTAAGAGATAAGATAACTGGGGAGTTTTATTTGGCACATTTTTTTTACTGAAGTAATGTGTGCAGTTTACCAAACTCAGCAGGTCTGTACCAAATTTCTGTTTGATTCAAGTCCTTTCTGGAGGCAGGAGTTACAACACTGTCTGCGTCCCCCATTCCAGAATTCTTACGTGCTAAGCACTGAGCAGTTGAATCAAAATCAGTTTGCCAGAGGAAGTTAAAAATGGCATGCTTCAGAATGAGTTCTAGCAGGCGTGAAAGGAGTAATTGCAATAATAAAAGAGGAACTATGTCTTCTTTACTCTCATATACCATGGGGGGGGCATCAGAAGATTCACATTTGGGTAGCCTCAGTAAAAACAAAATTGCTGGGGTGGACTAAAAGATAAAGATAAAAAGATTTTTGTCTTCACAATCAGGAGTTTCCCTAACTTCAGTAATTTCATACGAAGTTTTGGTCTTGGGACTACATCTGAAGAGAGAGAAAACTAGAGAAAACTCAATGCCGGTGTGGTAGGAAATGTCTGTATTATTTATGGACTTTGCAGCAAGGTCATTTTCAACTGTGTGTACATGACAGGTATCAGTTGCTATTTATAATCTGTGAAGTATAGCTCAGGGAGACAATCAACTTGATTTAATTTCTTGTAAGCTGCTTTTAAAATATCTTATATATAAATTTTAACAGGTTATTTTCTTTATAGATAAGAACAATACTGAACACTGTGATGTGGCTTCCTAAAGCAATCTACTGTTTTAAGGTGTGTATTAGCAATTTCATAGGAGGTGGAGTAATTTTGTGTCAGATTGTAAAATTTTATTGAGAAAAGGGATCTAAGACAAGAATCAAATACGTCCTGCTTTAATCAATTTATTATTTGAAGTACTATTTAGCTATTTGGGCTAAAACATTCCCAGGGTGTACTGGTGCTGAATTCCCTCAGAAACCGGAATAGTTATTCCTAGCTCACATCCCAGTCTTCTTACCAGCTGAGCAGAGCAGATGAGAAAGAGCAGAGAAGCTGCAAATCAGGGATCCTCCCAGGGCTCTGGATAACTCTGCCCTTGTCTGCCTGAGCCCTTCACATCCAGGGTAACCCTGGGATTGCCTCCAGTGCAGAGTTTGAGCCTCTGTTAGACAACACACTCAAGAGGAAAGTTGATCTGTACAGAGGATCAATTCCTTTCTGTGGTAAACTGTCTTCTGGGAAGACAAATTGCTTTTGAAATAAACTGCAGATGGAATTACATTTGATTGAGAAAATTTCATTTTAAGTTGTGAGTCATACGTTATTTCACTTGACAGTTTAAGCAGGGTCCCTTTGCTTAAAGAATTGATTGAGATAAATTCCAAGCAAAATTGAAGCAAGTTGTTTGCCTTTGAATTGCCTATATGAGCATTTATGTTTCCCTTCCTAATTGCACCAGAAAATGAAAAAAAAAGCCTAATTTTCTTTTTTTTCTTATGTGTTATGCTGTACTGCTTTATGTAGACCTTGGTAGTGTAAATAAATAGGTGAGAGCTGGGGTTATTTTCTTACCCCAAACTGCTGCAGAAACTGTTCAGCCTTTGCAGAGTCAACAGATCTCTGGACAGTTGCATAATAGTTGCAGGGTGAATGGCAGGATATGAATCTGAGAGGAATGGTAAGTGTGGTACTGTTCACACACCTCTTGGCTAAAATCCTGTGTGTTTGTGTTCAATGGAGACAGTGAAGACGAGCAGCAAGTGTGTAGGATTTCACAGAAATCCTTCTGCATGGGACCTGCTTGCATATTGTGGGAAAATGTACTAAAATAGTACCAAATAGATATCTAATTGCTTTCCAGATCTTTAACTTGAGATGTCCTCAAGTTCATGGGTTTTATTTTCCACCTTCTCAATGCTTTAAAGTAAAAACTTCATGTCTAACTGGTTTTGGCATAGGCTGTGAAAATAGAGATGGCAATTTCTTTATCTGCAGGAGAATGTACCAGCATTCAGTCTTCAGAGGAATGGGAGGTAATGTTGGTACAGCATTTGTGCTTTCAAAGATGTATTTTTAAATGAAACAAATATACTACAGATTAAAGGGTCTAAGGAATAATTAATGTAATCTGATCTTAATTTTAATTCCAAATTTGTGAATTAATTGTTGTACTCTAAGTGCCATATTTCTTGTTATATTCATCCCCTTTTGTGCCTAGCCAGTATGTGATGTGACAGGAATAAGCTGGGATGTGTGGAGCAGTTTTCTGGCTTTGCTGTTGCTGGAGGGCTGTCCCTGTAAGATGCTGCCACAGGCAGCACATGAATTAGGTGAATCCCAGAAGATTCCATTGATTTGGGACTGTCTATATGAGGACTTCTATCAAATGAACAGTTGACTAGAAATCTTCATTTCATCTGTTTACAACCAATCAGAGACCAAAGCTTATTAAAAGCCTTTTTACTGATAGCATAAGGTACCAGTAGTGAGACCTATTGGTTTAGAGCCTTTCCTCTATAAATAGCTTCAGCTGTGTTGAGCCATAGCTGATCTGGGGAGCAGACTTGCAGGTTTTCTTCATTTACTCCTTTTGCCTTGAGAAAAAAGAACGTGAATTTGGTGGTTTTCCAGGCAGGATGCAAAAGTTAATTTGCACATGTTGCAAATTTGAGATGTGCTTTTTGCAATGTTGTAAAATTGGAGAAGAGGTATTCAGATTATTTCCATTTGAGATAAGGGCTTTAAACCTTTCAGTACTTTGTCTTATTAATGAGATACTTAGGTACTTGTGGTCTGATTATTTCATATTTTTATGTACTACTTTGCATTAAGTTGAAGTTTTTCCTGACTGCTAAGTTTAAGTAATAAGCTGCTATAGTTTTCTTAATCTGTAAATAGTAATGTTTTTTGATTGTCTATAGCACTGTAAAAGTAGGGAGTGAAACTTAAAATTGTGCAAGTAAATTAGGAAGTTTTAGGTTTAGCCTAGTAGGGACTAGGCTAGCAGGAGTCTTGTTTTTTCACTCGAGGCATTGCTACAAAAATAATCTGTAGCTGAGCAAAATAAAACTTACATTTATTATTTATTCAAAGATAAGATTTTGTTTTTCTTTATATTTCCAGAAGTTCTGGTAATAGATCTGTTAACCCATTATTTAGGATGTGAGTTTGACATGGATTCCTAATTTGTAAGTGAAACGTACTTGGGAAAATCCTCAATAAGTGGTACAGAGCAGTTTTCTGAACTTCTAACTACTTAATAATTCTGCTGCAGAAATCAAAATATTGAATAAATTATCATAATTACTTCATGAGTAAATATTTCTAATTGCCACAAAAAGTGGTTGTGCTTATGTTAGTTAGCTTTAAAGACTTTCTTGTCTCCATCTGTTTATATAGTTGCTGTGCATGATGACTGATGTTGCCAACTGGTTACTTCAGCTCTGTGACAGAGCAGATATAAAAAGCTCTTCATGTATATAGGAGCTGATGTCCTCATCTCTTGGTCAGGCAGTCTATAGATACAGAGAAATTGTCAGTGCCATGTTTTGGCACTGTTACTGTCAGTATATTGATAATGAGTGTTGCCAGATAATCTAACTGATAAACATTAAATGTGCTTTGTAGTGACTCTTATCCCTGTAACACCACTTCTTGTTTTCAGATGAGTAGGACAGAAAGTAACTGTCTCTGGAGGCAGCAGGTCTGACCCAAAGTTGCTGAAGTCTGTAACAAATTAATTTCAGTGATTTCAGTGACCTTCCCATCAATATGGCCATTCATGATAGAGGCTTTTGTGGGTCAGTGTGAAGGCTTCTCCTTTCTCAATTCCTGTATCAGTGAGAATCTGTGTAAGTGGATGGTTTGTGTCTTTGTGGCCTAATCTGTAGCTTTAGATTGCTATTCCCTCATTTCTCATTTAAAAGACAAAAGATGGCATGGTACAGTTACCTAATCCTGAAATATTTGTGATTCTCATCTCACTGTTAAGTGTGTTTGAAATTAGCTGGTGAAAAAGCTAGTAATGGCAAAGCTGGTAGATATACAGGCATAAATCTTCCACAGATGCATTGTGACCATGCCAGCTTTGTTCTCTTAAATAAGGTTAGGGGGAAAATAAAGTACTTTAGTCAGTTTATTTCCTGAAAATCATGTTTTTTAGCAAATTCCTGTCTACTTCAGTTAACTTAGCAAATATCAGTAGAAAGTGGTTTGCCAGGAGTGAAATAAGAATTGTTTGAAAGTAACATTTACAATTGAAATGGATCTTTTTTGCAACTCTCTGTGTCCTTGGCTGTCTGGCTGAAAATTACACCCAAAATCTTTCCAGCCTGGAATCAAAGCATCAGAGGCTGCAAACCAGTTTTTTCTTGGTTTAATACTCAATTGATAGTCAGAAGTTGTTGACATAAACGTAATGTGTATTGTTTAAATAACAAACATTAAAGCTCTTATGAACTAGAGGATACTAGTCTCCTGTAGTGCTTTTGTTTCCATTTCTATTAGCAAAATCAACTTTAGCCTCTTTCACTTTGGAAGAGTGGCTATGGAAATCAAGATTGTTAAAATACATTTGAATGCTTAAATCTTCTATGAAGTATGTTGGTGGGTGAAGCCAGATACAAAGCATTAAGAATTACCATTCAGGTTTGTTGGTATAATTGAAATTGGTATTATCAGCAAACTCCAGCAGTCCATTGGCTGGTATTGTTCAACACATCATGGATTTCTTGAGGGGAAAAAAAAATAGTTGGTTATGCTGGATGTAAAAGTGTATTTGTGATATGTTTTCTTGCTCATTTTTCACAGACCTCAGGATTCTTCGTGGTGCCCACTGCATGTAGAGATCCAGCACAAAATGACTGTTGGATAGCTCATCCTAGAGGAATCTCAGAATGAGAAAATAGGTCAGAAAAGGAAATATTTCTGTTTTAATTAAATTGTCCCTCCTTGAGCACACTTGAACAATTTTTGAAAACACCTAATGGAGTTTTTCGTGATTATTATTTATTGTCTAATCTTGTCAGTGTTGGCAAGATAATGTCTAACTTACCTGTTCTACTTCATCTCTTCTGTTTTTTTCACTTGAAAGCCAGTAGGTTGAAATTAAGCTTATTTTGAAGTACTGGGAAGGTAGGGTCCCTGCATATCATTAGTAAGAGATTTGCTAGTTGCAGAAGGACTACTACATTGTGGTCTTCTGACTAAATGAGTTAAAATCACCGTGGAAGTCATAAAAGCTTATCCTGGTTTCTTTTGTCTCATCGGTTTTTCCATAAGCCTGCTGTTTTTCTTTAGTAAAGGAACACTAAATGGCAATCTAAATAATGTATGCTTTTAGAGTGTTTAGTTATCATTAGAGGTCAGCTTTCTTGATCAGAGGATGTTAATATGTTCACCTCAAGTTTTAAGGCTGCATTATCATTGTGGCATTTACAGAATTAGGCTGCCTAAGCAGAAATTGAGCTTCTTCCTTATGTGACCAAAAACCTCAAAGTAATAGATGAGTAGGTGAAGGTGGAATTAGAAGCCACTCTCCTTCACTGTTCTCTTCTCCCTAAATACTTTACCCCTCACCTGCACTGAACTCATGCTCGTAGTGCAAGTCCATTAATGTTACTCAGTTTTAGGTGCAATTTATTCTTGTTTATTAGAAGGCTAATTCAGTGAAGGTTATGTAAGTTAAAGAAGTTAATGGGCCTGTTAACTTAAAGAAAAGTCTGATGTAACACTCATCTTTTTTCTCTCAGAGTGAGTCCTAAAGTCACACTAGAATATGGAATTGAGGCACTGCCTCGGGACTTAAAGTAATTCTTAACATTTTGAAAACTAAGGTGTGATTGTGTGGGTGAGTTCTGAACAATATAAGGTAAGAGAGAGCTTCCTTCAAATAGTATGAGGTTAAGGAACTAAACAAAAAAAATAGTTATATCAGATGCCCTGTGTTAATCCTGACTTTGAATCATTGGATTATTTTGTGCTTGTAAACCAGCACCTGAGAGCTCAAGTAAGGAACAAAAGCAGAGGAGGACAATAAATCTCATATTGCAGGAAGAGAGAATTGTAGCTACAGAAATGATATAACCAGGGATGATGGCTGTTAAAATCTCAAGAAGTAGGGTGAAAAGCTGGGGTGAAAAGGGTTAGTTTTGAACCTTTTAAAAAGGTGAAGGATTATGCACTGGGGAATGGCAGTGTTATATTTAAGGTATGAGTATGTAAGATTGACCCACTGAGTTCTACATGTGCTTCCATGTACTGTGCAAGCACAAATTACTGAAACCTTTCATTGCCTCAGTTCCCATTAAAAATCCCAGATGATAATGTATTCCCAATGCCTTAATAATATGGGGAGGACATATTAACCTTAAGTATTGCTTGGAACTGAGCTGCTTGTATAAACTTGTAAGGTCCTCATACCTGAATTGATATAGGCCAGAAGTTCTGGAGTGTGGGCAGTATGTGTTCTTAAAGAGAAACTCCTGGAATTTACTTTTCTAATAAACTCATACAGTTTCTGTCATATCAGACTTGATTTTCTTCGGGAAATATAGGAAAGTCTTTGATTATTTTCCAAAGCGATAAGTAAAATACTTCTTGTCTTGAGTGTTTATAATTTTCAGAGCATATTCAATTTACTCATTCCTAGGAACATAAATAGTGAGGTCTAATAGAACTGCAGTTATTAATTTTTTGTTGAAGATGATGAAAAATAGTAATTACGTAAGCTTTTGCAGGTTCTGTTGAGTTAAAAGAATCCAGAGAAATTAGTAATAGAAGAATGAGCAGAAGTTCTCTTGAAATAACAAGGACTATCCATGGCTTCATCCATAAGCTACTTTAACGGGTCAGTTTGGAGAAAAGGAATGGTTGTCAAATACATTTCATTTATGTTTTGCCAGCAGATTTAATTTCAATTGTTTTCACACTGTATGCTTAATATGTCTGAAAAGAAGTCAGTCTTTCAACAAATCTTCATCCAGCAAATTGCACGATGGCAGGTGAAGAGTAGGTAATATAATTTGACCTGTGGTTATATTTGGTTAGAAAAATTTCTGAAATGCTAAGTAAGGTGGAATTACTCAACAAGCAAAGAAAATAAATACTGGGATTGGTGTGAGTTCTTTGGGAATGTGCCAGTGTAGATATGATTGTGCTTTTTTGTGCTGAGAATGTCAGATCAGCTTGTTTAAAGCAGCGTAGTTTCTTGAACTTAGATTTGTTTTTGTTTTCTGTTTTCCCACCCTAGATTGTAAAAGAGCATAAAATTGAGATAAGATGGAGGAAGGTGACTTTATTAGCTCAGTAACTGCATGGATTGCTAATTCTAAAGGACCTCTGGGGAGTACAGACTTTGTAGTTGAGCTGTTCCTGGCCTTCCTGTGTCCAGCAGAGAAGCCCCAGGAGGCAGAGCTCTGACTTCTCAGGTGTGAGACTTTCATTCTTACAATAAGCTCAAACCCCTCATTGCATCAATGCTTGTAAAGCAGGACTAATCCTAAAGATCAGTGGCAAGCTTTCTGCCAGTAGCTCTGCTCTTGACATCTAGCTCCTGAGCTGAGAAGTCACTACTTAATTTTTAAAATAATGGGCTAGAACTACTCTTGAAGTATCATGAATACTCTTGCTAATGTGAAACATAGTGGCAAATTTCTGTCATGGAGCTGGAAAGCCAATGTAATGTGGAAATGCCTAGATAATTTCTGCATTGGAACATCCTCAGTCCCTGCTGAAGTGTATTTTGAGTTATATAAGATGAGCTGTCGAGAATTTGAAAGAATAGAGTTTGACGTGTTTGGGTGAAGTTTCCCCACATCTTTCTAAAATACTGATGTTGGCTGCAAGAGTGAAATTTTCATTCTTGAAAGGTGAATGTGAGTCAAGACATTTAGAAGGGGCTTTCAGTTTTTCTATATTCAAAGTTTTAAGAAGCTGGACTCTGTTTGGAGAGGAAAAACTTTGCATGACACCGCTGTTCTGTCCATGAGTACAGTGTCAGTGGTTTTGCAATGCTAAGCAGTGGAGAATGCTGCTGATGGACAGCTTCCTTCTCCATGTTTGCATGCTCCAAGGAAAGCTGAGATGCCCACGAAACAGTTTGTCACTTCAGAGCTGCCTGGAGAGGGGAACTGCATAGAACAGCTTCCAGGATCAGGACTTTATCCTTTAAACTTCCCTGGATATAAAATGTGAGTGCTTGTTTTTTAAACACTCTGTTTCCCCAGTTAAAGGGATAAGCACAGGGACTTGACAGCTGCTTCCCATTTGGGATTGGAATCTTTACTTCCTTCAGAGCTGGTAAAGTAAAACTTACTTGTTTGCCATGTAGAGAAAGAAGTGTCAAGTAACATCATAATGTATGAAGGAATTACAAACTACACCCTATGATTGCACAGTTCTTAATTTTACTATGTTACCTCTCTCCTCTTCTATATTTGCCTTTTTTAATGAGGAATGGAGTTTAAGTGGACATTGTTTTGGATGTTTTTCTTTTCAACTTCATCAAATCAAATTCTTGCACTTGCTCATTTCGTGAAACTTTCCATCCATACCCATCACTTATTAATTTTTTTCTCACTGTGATCAGACTGTTCAGTTTTCTGCATGGTTTTTCTGTTGGCAGCTGAAGTTCATAATATACTGTTTATATATTGTAATGTAATAAAGTTCTTATTCAGAGAAGTATGTTAATATTTTGATTCTCACTTGTCTCTGAATACCTTGTATTTACTGAATGAATGCTATCTTTATTTTTGAAAATATGCCTTCAATTATTTTTAATCTGGTTTCCACCATATAAACTAAATCTCCATTTGCTGCTTTTTAGATTTGTGCTGACAAATATGATGTCTTAGTGGTTTAGTTTTATGTCTTTTATTTTTCTCAAATTTTTCTTCTGCTCCAGTGTTTCATAACAGTTTGCATGACCTGTTGCCATACTTCACTTAATGTTTTTTATGAGCACATGGCTCCTAAACTGGCACTCATTTAGATGATGCGTTAGCTTGACCTGCAAGATAAAGATTAATATAAAATGTAATGTTAACATAGCTGTAGTTCTTGGAATGCAATGTCAGGTAATTCAGAGCATTAGCCAAGGTAGAACAAATTGTACTGCTTTCTGAATTCCTGTATCTCTGGTCTGTTGTAAAGATTACTAATCTCTAGAGAAAGATAATGGATCACATGTTTAGTGTAATAGCTTTTTCAGTTTTCTGCTTCATCTGCTAATTTTAAAGTCTTTTAAAGTAAGATCACATAAACAGGTTTTAATGTGAAATTTATTGGAAGGGAAACCAATATATATTTACTGTCATATGCTCAATACTACCAAAGCTGTTCATTTATATTCCATGTGCTTCCTAACACAAGCAGATTAAACCTGGAGTTACTCATATCATTAGCTGGATACAAAGAGTACTTTGAAATGGAAGATTGCAAATTCCTTGTGTTTCTTCAACTCTAATTTTCCTCTTTCATGTTTTTACAGAATGTACAATTCAGGTGCATGTGTGTGGCACTAAAGCACCACGAGTCACACGGAGCAGTAGCTGTCTTTCTGTAGATGATGTCACTTGACATGGAGTAAGGGTGGGTTACTAAACGCTCTTCAGAGCCACCTTAGTACCAAACTCATATGTGTGTTGGGGCACTAAACAGGGCTCATGTTAAAAAGATAGATTTCTAACATTGGCCCTGTCACTTCTGTTCTATGGGAAAACTTCCTGCTAGTGTTTTCAAAAAATGTTTTGAAGCTTTGTGTAGCAGCTCACTTGGTTTTCTGGATAAAGAATATGCCAATATACTAGTAGCCAATATTGGCCTTGTGTACATCAGTCCTATTGTTTCTGTTGTAGTGAAAATCAAGTATAGAACTTGCAACACCTGGCAGACAGAAAAAGAATTGCCTTTGCCAGCAGGATTGCAGTTCCAATACAGAAGGCATTAAACTATGGGGTGGCCATTTCTTAATAATGTCTACTCTCTTAGCATTATATTGCAGAAAGAAGCAATTTATGGTTTTGCTTCAGATAGGAGCAGCTTCTGCATGAAGAAAAATGAATAAATAGATAAATCTCTCTCTTTAGTTTCCATCCTTGACTCTTCATACTTCAGGAGCTTTGGAAGTTAAACAACTTAAAATTTCAGGGGCAAGACTATGTAGTACTGCAAGTAATAAAAACATTTGTAAAAGTTACTGAATCAAAGGCAGCTGGGTGAAGGTATGCAGCAATAATGGCACAGTACAGATAATAATTGAGGTATTGCCTCAAACATAAACTGAAGAAAATTTTTGACTGAGAGCAAAGATACAAGAAGGTTTTTACCAGTGGTTATGTACCTGTGCCCTGCTGCTACACACTATGACTTGGAACAGTAGAGGGAGACCCAGGATGACTTGTTACATCATACCTTGAGTTTTTTGATTTTTCTTGAGGTGTTTTCAGACAACTGAATTACCATGGAAAAGGGTACAGGCCAAATCAGTGTTTCTGGCATTTAATTAGTGCACTTCATTCACATTTTGTTGAATTGTCATGATTTCCTTTAACTTTTAGAGGCACAGTAGGATAGAAATTGTGATCTACCATTTTTTGAAATATAATCAAAAGTCAAATTACTTTTAATAAATAGTCAAAGCACATTGCTGTCCTAAAGTCTGGGAGAAAAGCTACCTCTTTGAAATAAGAAAATTTGCATCTAAAAGGCACCTTTGGCTCAGTCAGCTATGTTGATAGTTACTCAGTGTCACCTGTTCCCTGTTAAAGCTTAACCAGTTTGCTAAACTAATATCCACCTAAACCATTGAAATGTAAAGGCTTATATATTAAAAAGCTAATGCTAATTTTCTGTATTTATCATATCTTAATTTTTTCCTAAATAAATGCCAGAAGACTTGAAAACTTTGTTTATGGCTCCAGAAGATTCACTGTAGTTCTCACTCACTTAAAATAATCTGATTTTTTTGTCCTGTTTTCCTGCAGTGCCCTAGTAAATTAACAACTTTACACTTACTGGAATAGCCACGAAAGAGTGTTTGACGTTCATGCAGTTCTGCAAAGAAGTTGGTAGGTGTGTTCCTTCTGTGGCCACAACAAGGAGCAAGTGTGGGCAGTGAACCATCAGTGATCTTTGTAATGCTCTTCACCAGTGTACAGAGACAGTTTGGCCCAAGTCTGAAGGTTATGTTTCCTTAAGGGAGCTGTATCTCTTAAAAAATCTTAAACCTCTTGACTTATAGATAGAAGATCAAATCCTTTTCACTTACAGCTGAAGTGTATTCTTGGGGTGGGTGCAAAAGGCAAATAAGAACATAATCTTTTGCTTTTACAAGAACTGAAATTCTAGATTTGGGTATAAAAGTCATTGCTGTCATACTAACATGTAGTTAACATCTCTCAAGAGTTTTGTTTAAATTACAGCACTCACATCAAAACCATGTGTTTGAACTTTTCTGTTGAGACACTGGTTCTGTAGAAATGTGTAAAGCCAGCTTTCATCTTCCTGAGATATGGAAGTACTGAGGAGATCAGCTGTTGATTGAACTGGATTGCCAGCTCCTTTGAACCTCACAGAATTACACTAATGATACCACATAAAGGATGTAGCTGCACACTAGAGGCACAGATAAAATGTGCACAGTGTGGCTTGGCATGGGAATTAGATAGGTCTGGTTCCATAGGTTCAGTCCTGACAAAAAATACTTGCTGCCATTTATGTTTGCAGCAAGGTTAAATGTTTGCTCTTCTGGAGGGATCCTTTCTAGACAGTGATGAAGTGCATGAAGTCATGATTGAGCTGTTGGTGTAAAGGTGTCTTGTGGGCTTGTGTGTCACCTGTAGTTTTGAACAGCCCTGGAAAACTACCTGATGTAGTGATGACTTGTGTGCTCTGATTGACTTGTGACTTCTTGGAGTGAGTGACTGATTTTTTTCAGTTGACAGACAGTGGACTTGAATTGTTTTGTGATGCTGACAAATGAGAAGTATCCCACTTGTCTTAAAGGCAAGAGGAAGTGCAGCTTCTGTTCAGGTCTATTGCTAACTTAACCACTTGTGGTGGGGAGTGAGACACATTTTCCTGGCACTAGTAGATTACTTATATGGAAATAAAATAGATTATTTTGCATGGTAAACTTAAGAATTACACCATTTCAACACCCTGTCTCCCACAGTGCAAAAGCAAAAGGACAGTCTTACCTATGAATGTTGTCCAAAACAGTGACAATATTCCATTTTTGACTATGAACATGCAGCCAGCATCCAGGTTTTCATTATGAAACTTCATCTTTTTTTTGAGTAAGGCTTTTGTAAAGATGGGAAAATAATATTGGTGGCTTTGTATTTTAAATATTTCTTATATATATATTTCCTGATCCTAATAAGTGAAATCTACCAACAGTTAATCTGATGGAAATCAGCTGTTATGATGTTTCTTTGACCAGTTACCTTGCTTTCAACTTAGGTGCTGTATTGCTTTATCCACCTCTGCCAGGTTTCAGTCCCAACATAGATTTTCATTGGTAGTGATACCTGTGGAAAATTTTCTGCAAAATGAAGTTTTTCTAAAAAAAGCCACAATGATGTAATTCTAATATTGTGAGGTATTTTAATATGCTGAAGTATATGGAACAATATCTTTCTTGGCAGCAGGTGTAGCAGTTTAGTTGTTTAACTAGTTCTCAAAAATAAGGGTTTGGGAAATGAGTGTTCTTCAACTAAACGTGCATGGCACGTTTGTGTATCTTTGACCTTTTACCTTTATCTTTCTTTTCTACTCAAAAGGTCAGTGTTCTCTAGAACTTTTGACTTCTTTTGTTTGTAGCAGCCACTGGATGCTCATATCTCCTTAATTATATGTTTTTGTGTATTGCAAAACAAAAATCAATAAATAGAATTTACTTAAGGGGCCATCTTGAAAGGCACCAAGGCTGTGAGGCAGGAATTATCGAGTTAATCACAAAAGCCTACCACCTTTACTCCAATTTTCAAACACAATGAAGACTGTCTCAGTGGCTGAATTGGAAGTGTATAATTAGTTTTCAGATTTTTGCATCATTTGGTTCCAAAAAGGAATAATGGTAAAATAAAATGGTTGATGCAACTGCTCAGTAGATGCCTTTTTTTTTATATGATCCAAGCTTGTATTTACAGAAGAAATGTCTTCTTTTCAGATCCAAGGAAATATTTTCCTTCTAGAGCACAACTTTAGAAACCACATGTCCTGGGCCTGCAGGCAAGTAGGTACGCATTAGGTATTAGCAATAGCAATGCCATTTGATTGCTTACCTTATTTTTGTATATTAATAGTTCAGTAGTAATTATGAAGAACAACTTGCCTCTTCTTCCTCAATATTTTGATTTAACATTTTTTACAGTGTCAGGCTATGGAACTGCTTAGAACACTGATTTCTGGTTTAAGTTATTTCCCTGTTGCTGCAGGATTATTTAGGAAGGTTTCTATTGTGTTACTTATACCATAAATGTTCTCTGTTCTAAAAATCATCTTGTTACTGAAAGTGCTCCAAATAAGGAAAAAAAAGATACCTGGTGTTTTATGGCTAGATTTTATGTACTTGTAAACCAGCTGTACCTGTCTTGAGTCCAAAAATGGTATTGTGGTCCTCTGGTAATAGCCAGTGAGAAGAACTAAATACTGAGTGCTGCTATTTAACGTCAACAGTAAGTGCTAATAGAAATTATTTTATGGTTAATAATAACCTAAGTACCTCATTTAGAAGTAACTTTATGCTAATTACAGATACTGCTGTATGCAAATGAAGGTTTGTGATTTTCATCAATTTTGGTATCAACTAGCAGGGTTCTTGCTGTACTGCCAGGTCTGGTTGACAGCAGCCTCTGTGCACAGTATTCCATGTGCTAATACAGTGTTACTGCGGGAGCCAAATGATCATCCTGGTGTGAAATTGCATTGGTTAGACAGGGCAGTTATGGACAGGACTACAGTCCTTACCTGAAACCTTGTATGAAAATTCAGATAAAAGGTATTTGGTGCTTGTAACAATCACCGAACAACAGATAACAGAAATAAGACCTATTCTGTTCATTTCCCCACAACAGGTAACAGAAATAAGACCTATTCTGTTCATTTCCCCAGCTGAGCATGTATATGTGTGTATTCTCCCACATCTGTGTGTCCTTGAGTTCCTGTTAGGTGCCACCAGCCTGGGCTACTGCAGCCCACATAAATCTCCTTGAGCTGCCATTCACTTACACAGAGCATCTTCTTTGAAGCCCACATGATGCATCCCTCACTCTTACGCGGAGTGAGTTTGCTTCAGCTACAAGGTGCTTAGCTTGAGTTCTCCTGTCAGTTTTTATTTGCCATTGTGTTCCTCTCATTATGTATTTGGACCAAGCTTATTGATTTAGCAGATAGGTGCTCTTGCTGGTGTATTGATTCACTTGCAGTGCCAGCAGGAGTTCTTGGCAGAAAGATCTCCCTTCTTTTTCTTGCACAAGTTCCAAGCAAATGTGTAATGCATTCCTCACTTGATTCCAGAGTTGTTTCAGTTTCTAAGTGTATGAAACTGTTACTACACTGCTTGCTGTTTCTTCTTTCAAAGTTGCTGTACAGCTGCAGTACCTGGCTTTTTAAAAAGATCACATTGAATTTTGGAGGGAGATTTGAGCAGCATGGTGAAAGTGCCAGAAGAGTTTCCTGTGATGTAAACAGAATTCTGCATCAAGAAGTTTTTCTGGTTTCCCTTTGGTTGGTAACTGTCTTAGTAGATTTTCTACTCCACAATCACATGGATTGAGTTGTTGAAAAAACAACCCTGCAGCTTGAATTGAACGGAAACTAAATACTCTGAAGATGGCTATGAATAATTCAGTTTCCTCTGTTGTAAGGTAGATGAATCAATCCTTTAATTTTTTATACTACATGTAGGAGGAGTATAAAGTGAAGTATATGAATAAGGGAGGGTAAAGTCCACAAGAGAAATTAAAATTTAGAATTTAAGAAATACCCTATTTTATGTATTTATTACTTACTTTATTACCAGCTTTTCAGCAGGTAAAGGACAATTATAATGTTTTCTTGCAAATTTTAGGGGTCAAGTCATTAACCACTTACCATTTAGGATCTTCATCATTAAGCTGCAGCAAATCAAAGCAGGAAGTAAAAGAATACACTGTTTGTCTCCTAGAACTTAAGTGTTCCTAGAGGGGAAAATACACTTTTGCATTATATTGGTATAGTTCTTTTGTCTTCTGATGCATTACTGTCTTTTATTTCTGTAATTTTATTTGTAGTTTGAAACTTTGTAGTGTGTAACAAAAATAAAGAAACTCTTAACTGGAGGTTGAATTAGTGTGGTTTATTTTTAGGGTACAGGACTTGAGTAAAGCTTTGATGAGGCTATTTTGATGTAACTTCTCAGAATAGAGATTAGGCACATGGCTACTGTGAATATTCAGAAATTATAGGAAGCTGAAGTTATGTTGC
This sequence comes from Emberiza elegans, assembly GCA_024865655.1. Lineage (NCBI taxonomy): Eukaryota > Metazoa > Chordata > Aves > Passeriformes > Fringillidae > Emberiza > Emberiza elegans. Next base: position 26,950,085 of record JALJVW010000241.1, on the reverse strand, counting down.
CCTTTTAAATTACCTTGGAATAATGCTTAATGATTATCATGGTGAGTGAATACTATTATTGAGTAGAAAAATATGGAATAAAATTGATGAGTATTTGTAGGATATTTTAGGGATACTTCAAGGTTGTGTATGTAGCATCAGAACATTTCTAGAGAGAAGAGGATTTTTAAAGCTATTTTTAATTTTTTTCTATGTGCAGCAGATCACTAGAGATTAACAATCTGTTAATGACTGTTTTAAAAACCTTTAAATTTAGAATTCTTGTCTTACTGTTTAGCTTGGAGGAAATACACTATGTAGCATAATATATTTCTGTATATTAAACCTCAGTTGCAGTGCCTTGCAAATGTAGAACTTGCTGATGTAGTTACTGTTTTTTAATAGATCATTGACCCGTCAATCAGACTCTGACCATTTCAGAGATAAAAAGCTTGGCTTTCATTGGCTGCTAGGAATAGAGCACCTTTCCACAAATTAGGAAATGGTGTAATAATTAACAGGTATAATGGATATGTACATTCAGGTTTCAGTTGTATCTTCATGAGTTTTAGGTCTTGTTATCTTTTGTGTAGTTACTTAAACCACTGTCTGCCCACAGATAATTTAACTAAAATATAAAATAGATTTTTTTTTGTGGCAGTAGAATTTTACTAAAATAATTGATAGTTTTTTTTGCTCACCTTTTAAAATCTGTAGTGAATTTTTCTTTCAGAGTTTTATTTATAACGAGGTGTAGGACTTCACTAACAAAACTCAGTAAGTGAATAGTAGTTCTGTTCTGAAGCAGCAAAGCAACAGTTCTTTAAACACTTTTGCATACAGAGAATTTAGGTAAACTTTAATTTTTTTTTCTTTCTGATTTACAGACTCAAAATGATTTTAGGTACTGATGATTCCTGGTACAGGAAGGAGTTTGACATCTTTGACTCAAAAAGTCACTTGGAAATTGCCAAAACAGGTCATTTAGTAGTGGACCTATTACACAAATCAGAAAGTTGGCAGAGGTCATTTACCATTCCTAAGGTAATTTATGTTTTGAAAATATAAGCTGTATTTTAATTGCAAACATTCATTAAAAACATCAAGATTCAATTCCTTTGGTGTGATCATAGAATCATAGAACGGCCCAGGTTGGAAAGGCTCTTAAAAATCATCAAGTTCCAAACCCTGTGCCATGGCACGTTTCACTAGACCAAGTTGCTCAGGGCCCTATCCAGCCTGGCCTTAATGTACTGGCACTGCAAAATGTGAATCAGCAAAGCAAATCCTAAGTTTCGAGAAGTTACAGAGCTGGCAAGTTAAGGAAAACTTTCTGAATTTTTGTGTAACTTATAAACCTTTAAAACATGTCAACAAGCAAAAGAAAAGTGATACTTAAAATAAGGGGCTGATAAATTACTATATAACTGGATATTTGCTAAGTTCATTTGAACTGATAGTAAATTTTTCTGTTTGTCACAGATTTGTTACTAAGCTTTTTACATTATGTATTGGTAGCCTTTTATCTACAAAACTTACTAACATCACTTCTTTAGGGATTCAACATTGGCTATCACTTTGCTTAGTCTTTCCCTTACCTGATCCACTACTTTAGTGTTGACTGTAAATTCTGTTCTTCTGGTTATTTGTATATTACCATTCTTTGTATAACTCAAAGCTTTCACAGCTTTGGGTATTGTCCTTTAAAAGTTACCATTTTCTGAGACTAAATTTAAATGTACAACTGCAGAAGTTTGGACACTCCAGTGTTTTAAGTGGTATTTATTTTGTTATGAGCATAAAAGTGACCAGTACTAGTCACTGGGTTTTGTAGCTTCTTTGTATTTTGCCCTAATTTTAGTGATGTATACTGCTTTTCCAGTGACAGCAATCATGTACCAGAGATCACTATTCTGTGGTGTTTATGGTTTTTCCATGTTACAATGAGCCCTGTGAATGTGCAGATTTATTGACCCCTAGTGGGGTTGTTAGGAAAACAGCACTAATTAAATTAGCAACCAAATGAAAAATTTGCATATTTTTCAATGCTGTATTTGTTTCAATGGTCTTTTCCTTCTATTTACAGCTGGATTAGCTCTCAAATTTTTTTCTGGTGTTCTCTACATCTGCAGAATTGCCTCTTGAAGCAACTTCTATTAGCAAAAGCACTCCCAAAACAAGTAGCTGTAATCAGCATTTTAAGGAGCAGTCATAGCTGTTTCTGCATATATTAAAATTATAATTATACAGCAGAAATTTAAAAAAAGATCTTTTTGTGTGCTGTGTAAGTGGGCTTATTTTTAATTAGCTAGAAAAGCTAGTAATTTCTTGAGTAGTTTGATACTACATAAATTAATTAAAGCAAATCCTAAATCATCTGCTCAAGCAAGCCTTTACTGACCTCTTAGTGGTTATTAAATAGTTCTTATTTATCAGAAATAGCCTGAAACAGTAGTTTCATGACAAAACAGCATGTAAAATATTGCATTCCTAGCAAACTTTAATTTTAAATAGTTCTAGTGTTTTAATCATTTAGTTGAAACTGTAATTTTCTGGGAGATGAAATGCTCTCCTAACTATGCTGTGAAGATTTCTTACATTTATTTCAGATGAGTTAAAATCAAGTACTGAATAGTGAAGTCACATTTGACTGTTTAATGAGCAATAATAAATGAAGACAAATAGGTCAATAATTAAACTTAATTTTAACTTCACTATAATGTGTTTCTGTGTATCAGAATCAGAAACTAGGTGTTGCTGTAAATTTATTTTTCTGTGCAAATTTGACAGAAATAAATGCTGAATATTTCTAAAATAAATTCCCTTTTTTAGGTTTTGTACATCCATTTTTATAGGCTTGAAGTAGTTAAGTAGTGTTTTTACCAGTTAAACTATTAAATACTCCCATGAATTTTAGGTGTTTTTAAAATTGCCAAGAAAAAGTAAAATACTTTTTTTTTTTTTGCATCTGCTGATAGTTATTATTGTGCTTACTGCATAAACCACGTTATTTAAAGTCAAACTTACACAGCAGTCAAAAATGTCAAAAAGACCTCAGATTCATATTTTTGTGGGAGCACCCAGCATCCTGAGGCCACGGGAGGGGTTGGAGCAGAGCTCAGCCCCTGCTGGTGAGCGATGGAGGGAGCTGCGCTGTTTGTGTGACAGCCCTGGGTGTGTTCCTGCGAGGCTCCGGGCTGCTGCTGCCCCCTCGGTGCCCCACGCAGAGAGCTCCACACCCTCAGGGGTCCCTACCAGTGGGGACAGAGCTCAGCAGGGCAGGATCATGGCAAAAGAAGGAAAAGATTTGCCATCTCCTGCCCCTGTGGCACTAACTCGTACCAGCACGCCTAATCAGAGCCCAGGTTTAACTTGCTCTGATTGTCAAGAGCCCAGAGATAGATTTACACCTGCAGATGTAAATCAGGCTGCAGATCAGCGCCTGCCCCAGGGCTGTGCAGAATCAGCTGGACCAGAGAAACCATCAGGTGCCTCCTGCCCAGAGCTCACGGGGAGAAAAGCCTGTCCTTCAGAAGTTAACAGCTCTGACATTTCTGCTTTGGTTGCCAGCACTGAGCAGGTCAGCATCCATCTGCAGTCTGTGGGACTTCAGGCAGCTCACAGAAGTGAGCATCATGAACATCTGAGTCAATGTATGGATGTGTTTTTCCAAAAAGGTCAGGAGTCCAAAGCGAAAGAGCCAAATGACTGTGCAGACTTTGCAGTGTCAGCAGATACTGAGTTTCATAGTGTGGTGACTTTGAGTCGGGTGGCTGTTTCTGCACAGAATGAGATGCAGGAAAGTATTGTAAAGCTATCAGAAACAGAAGCAGGCAAAAAAGCTGAAGGACAGTATGATCATTTCCAATGTGATTCTGGTGTTGGAACATGTACTACTGCTGTGACTGAAAATGAATATGAGGAAGAGAATGCAAGTTCTCTTGAACTTTTCAGTTCTGAGGATGATGGGGAAGATGTTTTGGTTAAAGCCACAAAATGGGAAGCAAGTGCTCAGGAAAATGCAGAAAAGCTTCCAGAACTTAATGTTCCTGCTGAGCAACTTGTAAATGAAATCCATATTGAGCCATTGAGCTCTGGGGTACTGTGCTCTCAAGGGAACTGTTCTCACAAGAACTTTTCTAAAAGACCCCGCAAGCATGAAGATTCCTTTCATCTTTCTCAGTCAGCATTTAGAAGACAGCTGAAATCCAAGAGAGCTAAACTGAATTCTTCTCCACCTGCTTCTGAGGTGAGAGTGGATCCAGACAGGATGGCGGAGTTCAAGAAACTCCAAAAGAAACTCTCACTACTGAAGAATTGCTGCAGCAAAAATCAAAAGTACAATATTTTGGTCGTAGTTGTACATCCATGTCATATCAAAGAAATACAGAAGAAGACTAAACCAAAATCTTCATGTAAAGTTCCTGTGGCTACAATTGTTGTTGTTGACCAGTCAGAAATTGAGAGAAAGGTGATGCTGTGGCGTGGTGCTGCATTTTGGTCCCTCACTGTGTTTCCTGGGGATATTATACTGCTTACAGGTGAGCGTTCTTTTGTTTGCCTTTTTAAAATATGGATCTTAAAAATCCCTGTTAAAAGTAGAAGAATGTAACAAATAATTTGGAACTATGGCTAAACATTTGTAAGTTGCTTTCTTACATCATTTACATCATTGAGTTCTCAGTCATCCTACCAGTGTAACATTGACTATTCCATGGAAGTTTGCCCTCAGACACAGCCATGGAGAGTCAGGGCTATTCTGTAAGGTGTCAGTGTTTTAAAACAGTTGTTCCTGAAAAGTACAAGTGCTGCTAAAAACCAGACCTAAGCAGTGTCTGCTAGGAGGCTAATGAATTTAAGAATTACATCAAACTAATGAGAAAATTTTACTAACTCATTGTACATGGTGTTGGTAGGTTAAAATAAAATAATCACTGTATTTCCAAGTGTTCTCTTTCAAATCCTGTGCTTTACACATCTCTATGTAAGACAGTTACATAGTCAAAAGAAATATGATCCACTTCAATATTGTCGACACATGAGTTGATAAAGTTGTTTTTTCTTGCAGATGTGATAATGTATGAGAATCCTTGGTGTGGAGAAGTCATGCTTCAGTCAACATTTTCCAGTCAGTTACTGAATCTGGGGAACTGCTCAGCTCTCAATAGAGAAAATTGTAAGATTGTAGTGCATAAGTTGCCATGAAAATCACAGTAAAAGATCTATTTCAAGTGCTCCATTTTGCTGGCAATGCCTCACACATAATGTAAAATAGAAATGTGTGCCACTGAGAGGTACAAAACACAATAGAAAAATATGACAGGAACACCTGAGCACAAGATGTGGACATGGCATCAGATAGTCATGTGGAGATCATGATAAAGTTTGGTGGCTACCACTCTGAACTCAAAAAAAATTTAGTTTAGTTTAAGAAAGAGCAGTTATTCCAGGACCTGCCCATGTGATGTCTGAGATTGCATGAGGATTAACTTTTTTGCAAAATGGAGTAAGTAGATCCATTCAGAGAAATGAATGGAGGGTTGGAGACTGAGGGGAAAATACTGTGGAAGTATCCCCATTGTTCTTCCTGTCTTTGTGATGTCCACTGTCGTGATGCCAGCTCTTAAGGCAGATTCTGAGGTCAATGATCAAGAACAGCTTTCTTCTTACAAGCTATGATACAAGGTTTTTTTTGCTGTGTTCTAAAGTATTGCAGTTAGCTTAACTTCATCTGCCTCCTCTTGATACTACCCTGAAGTACAGTTTAATTTCAAATCAAGTGTTACATATCTCAAGAATTTCTAACCTTAAAATTTTTCTAAAACTGTTCTGATTTTTTCACTGTACACATGTTCCAAGTCACAAGTTTTACACTTCTAAGCATAAAAAGTAGTATGTGACTTTGCCTTTTTTCCATATAAGTTTATCCTCTAGGGATGATGGTGTTCTGCATGGCTTATTGGCATACATATCATCAGAATTTCCACACTTCAGAGACATTCCACAAAGACAAGTTCAGAGACTGGATGATGTTCAGTATGTGCAGCTAGATCAGCTCCAGCCAAATACTTTGGTGCACTCAGTCCTGAAAATTATCAATATTTCTGTGTTAACAGGTAAGTTAATTCACTGGACTTTGCAGTAGGTGGAACTTAACTAGTAATTTTGCAAGGCAAAATGTTTCTCACTGCTTGATTTCAAGCTTTGCACAAAAATTTGATCACATTGCAATATCATCTTGAACTAGTAAGATAGAAATTTCTACCCACGTCATCAATAGCGTGTTTATTAGTTTTAAATGCAGAATTTTGGAGATAAAAATCTTCATAATTTGCTCTAGTATTTAAATCTTAGAACTAGATCTTAGTTAGATATTTCATCCAAGTGTTCTTGGTCAAGAATTATTTATGAAAAATGCTGTAGTTGTAGTGTGGAACTGAAACAAACATGCAGTGTCCTGGATAAGAGCTATGTAGACATTTGTATGTACTGTTACTAATAGTTCTACTGTGCCTTGTAGACTTTGTGCCTATAGTTTTCTTTTATGTGATAACTTCTGGAGAAATGTTTCTTCCACTGTGTTGTGCAGAAGTTACAGGAACTTCCAATTACAACAGTTGCTGAGAGATTGAGTACAGCTTCTTTCTATTCAGTCTAAGTCAGGATGAATGGGAGCTGAAAGGTGCTCAGATACCTCCTGCTTCAAAGGGAGTTGTCCAATTACTGAGTATTTAGATGGATAAAAGTTTATTAATATACTTCATGCACTCCCTCAAAATAGATTTCTGTTGCAGAAGAAAGCAGGTTATTTTCTTTCCAGAAGAAATTGTAGGTGTGTTCTTCTTTGCTTTTAATTGTTGAATAAAATGTGATAGCACCAAGATTTCACTGTAATACTGGAGGCAAATGGGATTTGTGTGCTTATATGCTTTTTACTGTAGAACTAATGTAATTTCAATTCTTATCAGAATCTGTGTACAGCTACAGAGGTGGCAGCCAAAGAAAAATTATTCTAACAGTAGAACAGAACAGAGATCAACACTATAGGATGGTTCTGTGGGGAGCAGGGGCTGCCTGGTACCCCCAGCTTCAGAGGAAAAAAGGTAAGGTCCTTGTACCTATTTGTAGGTCTGAAAAGATTTTTTTTTGATGCTGTTAGTGCCTTTTAAGTATTCAGCTGGTAACATTTATCCATTCAGCCTTTAAATACTCCCCTTGGAGGGATAATGTATTTTGTGCTAATTCTAACATCTCCTCTGTTTAGAAGCAGTGCCATCAGTAACAGAATTTGATTGTACTTCAGAAGACTGAGAAGACATGAATATTTAAAAACTTCAATCTATTTACAAGATGCACTTACTTGCATAGTGCCTAGTTATGCAACTATAAAAAATCCATGAGTGTTAACTGTGTTACCAGTTTTGCTGGGTCTTCCTTATCATTGTCTGGTGTAGCATGAATTGCTGGGTTTTTCCTACTCCTTTTTTCATTTTCTGCTTTCCACTTTACTCGTGTCAGGCTTTATATCCTGATGGTCTTGAGAACAAGTCCAGCTCTAACTAAGTAAAAGCATCTCTTGCAAGATTGCAGTGACTACTACCAAACTTTGATTTATTCCTAGTCTTGTTCTTTTAAGAAAAGTTAAACTAGGTTTATGTTAAATTGATAATTGTGGTGATAGAAGATTAAAAAACAGGGACATACTAAAAATGGAAGTTGATTAATAACATGAAGATTTTTTTTCTCTGAGACATTGCCAGCATTAGTGCTGACAAGAAATTTCAGAGCCGGTTTCTTTTTCAAAATGCTGAGTTGTCATGACAGCTGAATTTGGTAGAGGTGAAATGAAATTTCAGTTATGGGAAACAACTCATGCAAAGTTTGTAGGGAAAGGAAAAACCTTGCATGTCATCACACTTAAAAGGAAGTTGCCAGAGCTGGCTATATGAGAATGCCTTCTGATTTGTTTCTCAATCTTGTAAGTGACCTTGGCTTTCTGTAAATTACCATGGTATAGAAAGTAAACTCTTCTGTTTGCTTTTTTGTTCTGCAGACCACATATGGGCCTTCAAATACCTTTTGCGTCCAGTGTAGTTCTGTCTCAGGTGACCTGGAACTGCACACTACTCCATGGTCATCCTATGAGTGCTTGTTTGATGATGACAAAAGGGCAGTTGAATTTAAAGAAAAGTTTCAGAAAAGTCAGACATCCCTCATGGAGTTGACAAGGCTCTCAGCACTCCTGGAAGAAAAATGCTCAGGTAAATGTTATCCAAAGCTCTGTCATGTCTGTTGTGCCATGCACAAGTAGACAAAATAGGTGCTTTCCTGATGAGGTAAGATGATTGGTTTTTTTTTTAAGGTAGCCCAGGACTGGTTCTGATCTTATTCTGGAGGCTGCTGCTCTGTACTTGGCCAAACTGAATGCAGCCTTCATCCCATGAGCCCAGCAGAGATGGGTGTGGTGTGTGCTGCCATGCAAAGGCAGCCTTGGAACACAGAGGGAAATGCTGACTTTTATTGTCCACACCAGCCAATCCAGTAATGATGTGACTAATTACTGAAAGTTTATCACTGTTTCTCAAAAACTGGAACTCTCAATAGCTACTGCTATTGAAAACTTCTTACAAAAGGACAAAGAAGACATTTTACACAGTCATCCTCTCCCAGATAAACGTAGAAGATGGCTATGGGTGGTGTTAAATTCTAGGAAGTGATTAAAGTTGTTCTTGCAGCATTAAACTCTAGTTTATATATAAATAGTGAAAAGCTAAGTTGTTAAAGCTGTGCTTTTCAGTGTCTTTGAAACAGTGGAAAGAAAATCACTTGGAAATTCTTTGCACAATTTTGATCTCTTATTCAGGCACCTTCTATAGTGGCATCTACTGACAGAGTACCTGAAAATGTAGTTCTTTTATACATTTTAAAATAGTATTTAGCCACCAAGATTTTTCACTGAATAAAATACCTCTAAAAATTTGAGCATGTGTTAACAAAGGGGAAAAAAAACTGAGAAAATTCTTGATAGCAATTTTGATTTTTAATCAGCTGTAGCCATTGATTTTGCTTTCAGTTCTAAATAAAGCTTAATTCATATTTGAATTGTTTTTGTAGCAGTGGTTCAAGTGAAAGCCCGTATCTTGGAATTGAAGTTTACCATTTCCACTGGTCAGTACAAGCAACTCATCTTCTCTGCTGGCACTTCACTGGAATGTGTTTTGGCTTCTCTGCCTATGATGACATATTCAGGTTGTGCCAAATGTGGTTTGGAACTACAGGCGGATGAGAACATGATCTATAAGCAATGTATTAGATGTCTGCCATACAGCAAAGTAAAAACATTCTACAGGTAAAAAAATAAAGTAATGTGTATTATTAGGGAGGTAAACTTCCTCCAATTTATTTTCCTCCATATCTAAAATTCTTTGTTTAAGGTGTGGTTAGCAATCCCTGTCTCTCTAATGAATTTTCAATTTGTTGTTTTTGAATTGCTGTATTATATTCTCATTATTTATACATTATATTCTTAGTTTGAATCTAACTTTTTAATTTCTATGAATACTGTCATGCAGGAATGATGTTTACCCAGTACTGTGTCAGATAAAGCTGAGGTGGAGTAGAAGCTTGAGGACCAAAGGAAAACTCCTTGAGAATCCTTGAGAATTCCAGCCTAAATCTGAAATCATGTGAAGGCAGAACCATGTTTTTAAACTGATTAGTCAGTTTCAGCTGTGCAGAAATAATACTGACAAAGGTTTTCAATAAACATTCTGGGAGAGCAGAGATAGTGAGTTATCACCAGATGGCACTGTGAGACACACATATTCACACTTAGAGAAAATAAACCAAGTGGATCCAGTTGATGTAGGTACATCTTTATTAACTAATTGTTCAATTCTCACATTTATATTGGGTTTTGAAATGTAGTTTTCATTGTCTCTAGAAAGGCATGTAGCTGAAGAATGTTGGTTGAGATAACCATGGACATGATAGAATTCTAGAATAAGTAAATTTTTTATCTAATTTTTTTCTCAGTTTCTTTCTAAACTCTTTCATAATGAGCTTAATGAATCATTGACTTAAATACTATTACTTAATGAACTAGGACTTAAATATCCTATTTATCTAACCAGGTAGTGACTTAGTATTTTTCCTCTAAGCAAAATTGTCTTGCATCTTTATGTGCTGTTTGTTTTCCTATGAGGGAGGAATAAGTGCAAAGAGGTTTTTTTCCTTAACTGAAAAGGTTCTGCCAGTCTTTCATAGCACTGTAAAACCTCAATGGGCATGAAGGACCTCAGTTTGCTCCTGCACAAAAGAGGGTAGAAAAATGATAAGGATTTCCAGTGTTTGTATTCTCAGCATGGGAACACATCCAGATGTAGAATTTACATGTCCATTTTTTCAGAGAAAAGCCTGATAGTTTTGCACTGAAATTTTCTTCTGATCAATTTAGTAAGAGTGCATCACCTTGGGAGTATTTCCAAATAGGGATTTTTGCTTGTTCAGTGGTTTGTGAAAACATTTGGGTTTTTTTTACCGTTCAAGAGAAATACCTTGGTATTATGAGGCTATAAAGTTATGTATTAAGACACATAATACAGAGTGATGTTGATACAGGTGGTACAATTCCAAGTGATACACCTAAGCTGATGTCCCTGCTTTGCATTTCTACCACCTCCATGGGCAATCCTGACCATCCTAACAGTAAAAAATTTCCTTTTAATGTCTAATCTGAGTGTCCTGTCTCAGTTTAAGGCCATTTCCTTATTTATTCCTGAAACTGATTCCAGTACTACAGATTTGACACATGAGTACATAGAGATTTTCTCATTTTTCTGTTTCTTTGTATTATGTTGCAGAGTAAGATTAAATTGTAGTGCTTTCTAAAATTTTGCTTCATTAAAAAACAAACCATACCAGTTAACTTTCATGAAATTTTGTTTTCTTATCTAGGCCTGCTTTGATGACAGTAGAAGATGAAGGACATGAAATTTATGTTCATGTGGTGTCTGAGTTGATGGAAAAAATCTTCCTCAATATTCCTGCAGACTGGCTGAAGAGATTAGTAGGTACTGATTCATTAATTACTTGTGATAGAAACAGGCAGCGAACTTCACAATGGAAGGAAAATTTTTAATCATTGAAAATTTCATCATTGGTTTTTTTTAAACCCTAAACAACCAACATCAAAGTGGCTGTCTGACAAACTCAGAATTGCAGAGAGGGTTGCAACAACAGGAGGTGAGGTAGTGTGAATACCTGTCACATAACTAAGTCATTGTAGTTATATACCTAAATATTCAATAACTAAATAGATTCCTTATCTGCAAAATAGAATGTCTTAGGAGCTTTTAGAAGGAGCTGGCATGTTTTCATGATGTGAAACACTGAGCCGTGTTTCAGACAAGCTTCACTTGATACATCCTGTTTGACTTGAGGTGTTTTATGTAATTCTTACAGGTAATGAGAAACAGGCTCAGCTCATAGTTTTTAAAAAGTAATTAAAAATAAAAGTTAATTTTCTATTCAGATGTTGAACTTCACTTGCAGTAATTCAATGGAGCTTCATGGAGATAGAGCTTGAATGTTTGGTGCTATTGTGAAAATCAAGTGTAAATTGAATTGTTTTGTGTTTTGCAGTGCCCTCTTCAGATGTAACCTACAGCACAATAGTAGCAGATCTGTGTCATTCACTGCTGGCAGATACAGAAGCATTCTATTTGTTAGAAATCAGAAGCCACTTCGTGCTAGATGAGAACAGCTACACTTTGCAAAAGGATTTCCATCTGCTGAATTTTCATCCTGATCTTTGACCTCTGCACTAACTGAGTAACAAAGACCATAAGGACACACAGATGGGAAGCAGAAGAAAAATTACTTAGCTGAAGGAAGCAAATCTCTTTTAAAAACTATAATAAAGGATTTTGGTTTTAACTTATGAAAAAAGCAGAACTATCAAAAGGACTGTATGGAATATCTGCTAATAGTATATACTGATGAATTTTCATAAGATATATTTTTATACATGCATAATATATTTTTATACATGCATATTTGTGTTAATAATGATGTTAATAAACTCCAGCAATTTCTTCCATATCTGTTTTCCTTTTTCTCCTCAGAGAAGTTCACTACTATTGTGAGACTGAATCTTCCTGCGACCTGTCATATTAGAGGAAGACAGAGAGAATTCAGTAATATTTTAGTTACTCAATTTTTGTTTATCTTATCCCATATGCTATCTGTAGCTTGGTGGTTTTGTTTTGCTGTTGTGGTTACTTTCCTCTTTTTAACAGCAGAATTCTTGCCATTTACCCTCAGCAAATTTGCTGCTGCTCTTTTCTCTTGTGAAACAGAACTGTCTTGTAATCATTCCACCTCCTTCAGCTCAAGGTAAGTCTCAAGCACAAAATCAGATGGATGTTATATAAAAGGCAGTAGGTAAAAAAAATTGCTCAGTATTTGACAGTTAAACACATTGTATTAGAACTCCTTATTTGATGATTCTTGCTTTGAAATAACTCTTGTTCAGTTAGAGTCAAAAAGGGCCTTTCTCATTTGCTTCCCTGGGATGGCCATGAGTACAAGTACATTGGTAAGTGCATTAGAATTTGTTTCTTCACAATTTAGCTGAAATTACTGAACACACAAGGTGGAAGTCTTAATTTAATGTATAATAAAAGAGGACCATACTGTACATCAGTGTCAGACAAGTGACTTCCCACCTTGGGGGTATTTGTTAACAGACACTGTGCATTGCATGCATCTTCTGCACAAGCTCATAAACCAGCTGTCTGAAATACTACTAACTGCTCACTTTTAAGATCTTTACTGGTATGATTGAAATAATAAAATACAAAATTTATTTGGTAAAATCACTTTATTCTAGTAATATGTAAACTGAATGATAACTGAGTCGTTTTTCTCCCCAGATCAAACACAATAACTTTGCTTATCAGATTGGTTTGCAGTAGTTTTGTGCAGCTGAAATTTGAATACAGCTCTACGGGGTTGAGTTGCTGGTATTAAAACTTTAGATATAATTAAGGTTGAGCACTTTGTCAAATTTACTTAATGTAATGAGTTTAGGCTCCTTTTGTATGCAGTGGTGTAATTAGCAAGACAGACTGTGGGTACTGTGTAACAGATCAGAGGGTGGCTCAGGGAGGTCTGTTATCTTACAGTTCCTCTGTGGTATCTTCTCATTCATAGCATTTCCTTTAGGTAATAACAGTATTATCAGAATGGAAAGTGGTTTCATCTCCCCTGAGAAGCCTAATATTTTTAAGATTTTGAATTAATTAATATTGTATCCTGTTTGAAAGGAAATTGGTTTGATTTCAGCTGTAGAGGTTATGGAACATGATTGTGCAAAATGTTTTGCTGCAGTAGTCTGTGTGTCTGGTTTATGACTGTACAGTGAGAAGGGTACAGAGCTCAGGTCCCCAGTGAACAATCAAAAAGAGACAAATGTCCTATTTTATTTTGATTAGGAATAATTGCTCCAAATTACTTTAGAGAGCAGTAATTTACTTAATGAAGAGGACTCTACTACTAAAACAGACACATGCCCAGGGGGCTTAAGCTAATTGGATTTTCAGTGTGAGAATGGTCATACTAGGTCAAACCCAAGGCTCTTGTAATCAATGCTCTGTCTTCAGCAGAGAGTGTTTAGGGAGAAATATAATAGGACAGGACATGTCCTCATCTTACTGTCTCAGAGTACTCCAGTACTGTAATAGCCTCCAGTCACTTGTGACTCTGTGACTTCTTTACTTGTCCCTTATTTTTAACACAGAGTGCTGTGGTTTGGGTCAGCTGAAAACATTGAACTGAGTTACTGCAGGAAATAGACTGTGCTGAGGGATGTGAACAGCTGCTTCCAGGTGTGAGACCAATGAGCAGTGCCTTCACCCTTCCTGTTCAAAAGACGTCTTAAATATAATGCTGCTATTTTAAACAAGTTCTACATGTATTAGTCAGTGTCTTTTGGGCTGTGTCTGTTTTGGCATGCTCACTGGGCTTCTCTCCCCTTTGGTGAAGCACTGTGGTGATGTGGAGCCGTGGGCAGATAGGCCTGCTGTCATCACTGGCAATTCTTGGGCTCTATCTACATATGTGATCATTTGTGCCCAGAACTCATGACCAAGAAGTGGAGTTTACCAGTCAATATAATTAATATTGAGAGATCATGTTTGGCTGTTTTGTTTGCTCAGCTGCGTGTTAATTAAATTTAACAAATATTTTGAAGAGAGGAAAGAGGGACTCCCAGCCTGCCAGGAACCAAATCTTTTATTTGTGTTGGGTCAAGGAAATAATTTATTTTATTCTTCTTCAGGTACAAAATCTTAGCAAAGATTTTTGTACACTTTAGATGAGAAAGATAGTAAGAGCTTTTCCATGTTAAGGTTGGTTTTTCCTCAGTGCTGTTCATGTGCTGTGGCAGAGAGCATGCCATCGTTTAACCAGCTCCTTGGGCTTGCTGATCATCTCATTCCAGTGTTCCAGTTCTCTGCCACGTGTGTACATGAAAGGCCCAACTACTACTCGTCCCAGCAGAAGTGTTTCTGGGGAAAAAAAAGGCAGTTAGTGATGAACACCTGTGATGCTTCTCTGAAATCCTTGCCTACATTAGAATATCAACATGTATTTGTAGGGGGATAGAATATAAGAAAATAAAGAGAGTGCAGAAAGTAATCTGACCCCTAAGGAGTTCCTGGACCAATTATCAAAGAGGAGGAACAGGCCTGACTTTACCAGGCCACAGCTGTAACCAATGAGAAGAAGATGCTATAAAAGAGTGGGGTGGCTGGGTGAGAAGGGAACTGGAGTCAGTTGGCTGCTTTGTGAGAAGAAAGTGCTCTGAGGAACTGCCCACAAGAAATGCCAAGAAGGTATGAAACTTTTGTGATAAGGAGACAACAGTGTGGAACCCCTGCAATAAGATGACAACATGTATTTCTCCAAATAATGCCTTTTCTGAAAGGTATTTTTAAACCAAAACATTTCTCAGTGAAGTCACCCTGGCCTTCAGGTTCTGTAGCTTCTACTTGCTGAGGTTCAGCATTAAAAGGTACAGCAGTAAGTGGGTGTCTAGTCAATGCAGGCCTGTCCTTTTGCCTGAAGTTAAACATCTTCAAGGTACAAATATCTGATCTGTATCTGTCCTGCCCCTTTACCTCGGGTTTACTGGGGAAGTTTACTCTAATTCTGGACATCTTCAACCTCAGTAGGATTCACATGATTTGCAAAAAATCAGTGCAGTTACTGAGACAGCTGGGAGCTGTAATATATGTGTTGCCACTACCAAGGACCAGATTGCTTATTCATGCCTGGATTTTTCAGCTATGAATAGGGAAAATTATTGACATCATATTTGCACTGCAGGGAAGATATTTTTCTTGTGAGCAATGGAAATACTGAATTCTAATTTGCTTCTGTAAGCAGAACTCCTTAATGGATTCTCTAACAGTTAGTAAGAGGTAGCCTCAAGCATCAGGTTTTTTCTGCCAGGGAATGGGGATGTTTGCTAATCTCTCTTCCTTCTTTCTCTCTGTTGAGAGAATTAAAATTCCTATTCCTCTTTCAAATATGCCTAGAAGGAGTGAATGGCCACACAGTTTTGGAGGCCGTGTGTTACACACACTAGTGTTCACATAAGCTTGTTTTAATGGGATACTGGAATGAAACAAAGGCACAGCACCTTGTACTGGCATTGACTAGGCTACAGTGATTTTACTCATGTCTTCCATGAAATGTAGCCTCTGAAAGAGAGACATATGCTTAACTACAAATAAGTTGTTCTCCTTTTAAAGAGACAGCCTTTGAAATACCCCAAAACTCTTACATGTTTTATGATTATTGCTGAAAAGGAATTACTTCCTCTCAGGTTTAAGCATGGCTCAAATATGTAAGAGATTTGACACCTTGATTGTGATAATTTATATGACTGTAATAATTTATATAACTTACTTTCTCCTTTGTTACTCTGGAGCACAGATAGACTCAGGCTTGCTGTATCCAGCTCTGTCTGATCTGCCTTGAAACTGAAGGTTTCATTGTACACAGGATTGGGAGTTCCCAGAAGAGCTGCTGTCTTTTTACTTTTGATGAATTTATTGTGGTTCATTAGTGAGACTTTGACATACACACCTTGGAGAAAAAGAAATTCAAGACTAAAAGAAATCTTCAAGAAGTAGTTGGGAGGTGGCTTAAGGAATTTCTTCCTTTTGGGAGTCAATATCAAGTATAACATCAGATTGTGAAAGATTGATGGAACACACATGGCAGCATGACATAAAGCAGTGAGCCTACAAAGTACTGAGGGTGCAGTTTTGAAGTGCACTTTCCAGTTTAAGTGCTGTTAAAATGAGCAGCCATATTCTTACCCTGCATCCTTGATCTTATGTTTCTGTGCCTTCCCTTCATCTGATGGAGACTTTTTTGAAGGCTTAATCAGTCAAAAAAAACTTCATAGTGATGTGTGTATAATATACATAGAGGACTAAACTTCTTTTCTTTTTAACTTGAGGGATTTTTTTTTTGTATTTATATTGTTTAGCTTCAAAGCCCTGCAAGAAATCACTATGGACTGAAATACAAGTTTGGTTCTTCATCTGTTCTTGCATTTGAGTGTTAGATTTTAAACAGCATTTTGAGATAATCTCTAAGACCAGGTATACATGAGTATGATGTACCAGAAAAAGCCTTCTGCACTAAGAAAGAAAATTGTGCGTCCATGCCATGGTCCTTTGAACGATATCCAGGCTGTCCTAAACTGGGATTTTTTTTCTCTCAGCTCAGTTCCTCCCAGGACAGCTGTTCACATAAGCAGTTGTCCTGCAGTTGTTACCTCTGGGAATTGGACTTGAGGCAACTGTTAATGTCAGTATCCCCTGAAATGCTGCTTGCTTTGGACTGGAGGGCAGCAAAGGGTGTTGCTGACTGTTCAAAAACAGGAGAGAAAAGTTACCACCAATTGCCACGGGACAAACCTTTTATTATGAAACAAACCCCAAATGTAGCAAAACTAAGCTATCAAAATCTAATTGCCTCAAGGCAAAATATGGCTTGTTTCCACTCAAATCACCAGGATATTTATTTGTTCCTGTCAGAGTCCCACAGCAGAAGCCTGGGTGTACAGATGAGGAAGGAGCAAATGAAAACAGGAATTGTGGAGCTGATAGCAGGGAGGAAACCCCACTTACCAACAGCAGGGCTCTCCTCCTGGAGCTTTAATCCCCTTGCCCTCAGAACCACCACAGTGAGACGGCCCAGGTAGTCATTGTAGCTCAGGGAGAACTGGAGATCACCATGCTCTGAAGGAGGCTTTGGAAGCAGAACAATGCCTGTCAAATATGTCTGAAAAACTCCCTCATTGCATGGTCAAATGAGGAGACCAGTCCTTTTTCATGCTAATGGTTTCTGTCACACTGAGGCATGTGAGTGAGTTGTAGTGGCTTTATTTATGCTGTTGTAACATCTGATGGAAACAATTAATCAGCCTTCCTAACCCTCAGAATTACTCTTTTCCAGGAGATATAAATTTCCTTTTCTGTCTTTTCTGCTCTTACTAATTGAAAAGAGAAGCAAATAACAAAAGTTCTTATGTAATGACCTCCTAATTCATGTGACATTTTCTAAGCATCTGGGTATTCCTTTTACAATAGCTATGGATCTGCAGGTTGGTAAGATGGGAATTTCTATTCCAAATGTTTATGAAGTACTTTTGCATGTGAGGTACTTGGTAGAACGTAGTTCTACTTCAGCTATATCATTCCAATACTTGTAGGATGACAAATGTTCCACAGTGCTAAGAGCCTGGTGTCACATACCTCCAAGTTTTCTTTCTCCAGATCTCTCCATATGACTAGTTTGTTATCCTCAGTTAATGCTTCATTTTTTAGTGGGAAGATAACTTGGCCTAGGAGATGGTGCTTCTTCTGTTTATCAACATGATAAACCAAAAACTTTAGTGTCCTTTGGAGCAACATTTTACTGGAAACCTGTACAGGAAAATGAAGAATATTATTAATTATAAAACATCTGACACTTTCCTACTCTAGCATGACTTCAAAGGAAATATTTTTCAAACTGTGGTAAGTTTAGGTGGGGATTTCCTTTCATTATTTGAAGTACTTTTAAAATTTGCTTAAAACTTCAGATATGTGGAAGTCAAGATCCAAGCTAAAATACGAGTTCATTTGAAAGCTGTGAAGTTAATTGGTGTTTTTTAAGCTCATATAGATCTAGTGCTGTGTGGTGCATTCACTTTCAGATTCAGATGTTTAAAATCTGTAAACATTTTTTCAGTTGTCTGAAACACAAACTTTTTTGGTTTTAGACCTTTTGTCTTGTGACATGTGCTTGAAAGCCTGTTATCATGGGAAGCCAAGCTGTGCAGTACTGTACAAATAGCAGCCTGGAGATACCTCCCAAGTTCTGCTGTCTAGCCTACTTCCACAGCAAAGAAACCAGAAGCTGTGAAAGTGTGATGTCAGTATTGGCTCCTTCTTGACTTCTAGAACTGCTGGGCTGAACTGCTCAGCTGTAGTTCAAACTGGAGTTTTTGTTATTCCCGGGGCAAGTTCTGGAACCCTTAACTTTAGTACAGACTAGAAGTAAGATCAGTTCTGTAGCCCAGAATCTCCAGAAGCCCCAGTAAAAAATCCTGTCTCTGGTGGAAACAACTTCTATCTTGGTGGAAAAATCTGCCTCATTAAAAGAAAAAGTACCTGGAAAACAAAGTTTTCATCAAACTGCGGGTTAAGAGTTTTACGTTTTGTTTTGGACTGCAGGTAGCTTCTTTCATCGGGCAGCAGGTAGATTTTCACAAATGGACTGCAGGAATCAGCAGGAGGCTGCAGCTTTCTGACTTTGATCAAGGAGACAAGGAGCCTTTCTGACTCTTGCTCATATTCTATGGAGAACCAGAGGCGGCCAATGCTGCCAGCAGGAAAATCTGTTTCACTTTTGTCTTCAGGAAACTTGTACAGATCTGGGTTAATGGTTCCTACAACGTAAGCTCCAGCTACAAGAAAAGGCAAAACAAGTACCCTCAGATTAGCCTTAAGAACCATTGCAAGCATTTTTATAACCACTGCTGTATTTGGATGAATCAGATTACCCTCTTTATTAACAATCAGGTTTTGGTAAGAATTTAATATTTTATTTCCTTTTCCCTCAAAGTTGGGGGAGTTATTGTAGGCTGCACCACTTTTCTTTCTCTTATTCCCGCGATTGTACCTGGTTAGTTCTAGCTATTTGTTGTTGCAGTGTGCAGCTGGTGACTGCTGTTTCTGGGGACAACAGACACTTCCTGGCCTTTACAAAATATGGGAGGGGAGATTTCTTTGTCTGCCAAATATGTAAGGTACCACAGCACTGGGACCAAAATTACTACATTCTTGACTAATTCTCATATATAAGATGTATAAATGCGTGGAGCATTTAGGGCTTGTGCTGTGTAATGCGCTCTCTGGTGTGCCCCCAAGATATAATGCTTCATAATACTAAAGTCACCCTTCCCTTAAAAATAGCCCAATTTTTGCAATGCCATACCCAAAGAATGAAATGATGACCGTGGCCCAGACTGAGGGGTCATGAAGGGGTCCCTGTCTTCCTGAACCTGTTCTTCATTTGTCAGGTGAATCCAGTCTCGCCCATGCAGTGTTGGTGGAATAATAAATGGAACACTTCTGGACCTGCTCACGACAACAGCACCTATTGACTCTTCTGGCTTAAAGCTGGAAATCAAACTTGATGAGAGTAGTAAGTTTACTGTTCTTATGTCACAATGTAAAAATTCTACAGACATGCAAAGGTAAAAATAAAATCAATTGCTTAATTCATGAAAAGACAGTGAGGCATATTAGATCTTAATTCTTCTGTCAGATTATTCTCTTTCCCCCTTCCCTTTAGAATTTATCTTTTAAAGGAAAGGAAGCGTTAACTGCAGCTGCTTGTTTTAGAGCCCAAAACCCCTGCAATGATTAATTCTCTTAGAGAGTCTCCTTCCTGAACTGAAGTCCTGTTGTTTTTGTTATTGGACTAGAAATGACTCTGGAACATAGGCTGGGTTTGTCTAACAGGTAAAGCTATCTGTTCACCAATTACACTTGAATATATTCTCTCTTTTAAATAAATCAGGAATAATCATCACTTTCATAGTTAGATTATCCTTTTCCTAAAGGAACAAAACAGAACATGACTGATGTTTTCATATAATTTAGGGATTTCCGTTATTTCTGTACATGCGTATATTTGGACCACCTGCTCATTTGACATTTGACAAGTTGAAATAAATTGCATAGCATATGCTTTAAAAACAAAATGAAAATAGGTACCTTGTGCTTTTTAGATGAATTTCAGAACTTGCCTGATCCTGGCAAATGGCATTTGCATTTGTTGTTTTGACAGGATTGATGAGCTTTTCATAAGAAAAGAGGCGACAAAATTTTTTCCAGAGTAGATACACAGTTATTCCAAGGAGGACAAATAAAAGGATCCCTCCTATTATACCTCCAGCCACAGCAACTGCTTGTTCTGTTCAAACATAAAAGCACACAAAACATCATAGGAACATCAAAGTTAAGTATATTTTGGGTGTAGACAGGAATATTAAAGCTAACAAAAACCATTCCAAAATTATTTTTAAATGAAGCATTCAGCTCACATGCACATTTTGTTTGATTATAGCGTGGTGCAGCGCCTGAAGAGACATGACAATGGCAGTGACAGATTACAGGGTTCCGAAGCACTGGCAGTTACTGCAATGTGAGAGACTACAGACATTAAAAAAACCCAAATGCCAATGAATTATTCAGGCTCTTGTTTTGTAGTAGCATTTACCTTAGCATGGCAGAAGTGCTAGAACTTGCATAATGGAAGAAAAAGAGAACCCTGGAGCACCTAATATGAAAGGTACCATTATTTTGGTTTGGTTTGTTCTTTCAACTGTTTATCTATGTTGACTTGAATCTAGACCCTGAACAAAGTAAAGCTATGGGTTGTTTTCTTTCTAAGGATGCATGTGTTTCCTGATCTGTGAAGTCAAAGTTAAATATCCATTAAACACAGTTTCCTGAATCGTGAGTACTCAGCATACAACAAAATCTTGTTATAATTACCGTGAAAAAACCAAAACCCAAATAAAACATAATAAATGTATTTAATATGAATATGAGAAATTCTGTTGTGAGAATTTCTTGTTAGACCGAGGGTAGACAATTGGTAATGGGCTCAGTTCATTGCTTTCACATGTTTGCTGAGATGGCTGGAGTGATAGGCTGCAAAGATTATTTTGCTCTGTACCTAAACTCTAGAATTATCTTCCACTCTGCAGCCATGGGAGACAGCTCAGGAGCAGCTGAGTACTGGGTGCTGACAGTTCTCAAGGTCTCCCCTGAAACTGAAGTAGTGAAGTGACCTGGCATTTTCTCACAGCTGGTACTGATTTTTTTTCTTCTTCTCTGCTTTTAGGTAGAGTTAACTTGATTATGCTTTATTCCTTTTTATCTGTCTGTGCTTGTGCTTGGTAGGTACCTTGCAGTTAGCCATCTCTTTACAATGGCGCAAGTAAAATAAAGACAATATAAGCACAAAATCATCAGTCAACATTACTGATAGTTTTGACCCTCAAATAATAATAATTTTGAATAATTCCAAACTATTTTCATTTAATTTAGTTTATTCGTTAGAGCTATAAAAGAGTATGGGAGTTGAGTTGCAAATAGATATATTGCTGATCTTTTTTAGTGTTGCTGTGTTGCAGTAAGTGACATGAAGTGTCCTTCAGCTACAGAACACTTAAGTAATTACCTTGTGCTATAAAATTAACCTGCCTATAGCGCCTCAAAGGCCTTAATCTGATCCTGACTCATTTTCCTGCACTTGGTGGAGTCACTGAAGCCAAGTTAGTTTTGCAGCTCCCCTCCAGGTGTGTTGCCTTAGGCCTCTGCAGGAATTGGCTGGCTGCTTCTCTGAGTCACACAGTCACTCCTGTCTCCCAGCAGCACCATGAGCAGCCACCCTGCTCATGGCTGTACCACAGCAACAGCACTTTGCTGTCCTTGCAGCTGGTGGGTGGACTGAGTGGGTTCCAGCATTCAGCCAGACTATTAGTGCAATCCGTATTCTGAGCAACAGGAAACAAGCACCTACTTGGTGTGGGTTAATATTAATACAGAGACAAGCCTGATTGTGCCATGTGGGTAAATTGGTTTTCCTTGATAAGAATGCACAGTATGAGGAAATGCATATGAGCATGGGAATTTTGTGTTTGTTCCTTTTAGTTTTGCAGGGCATGCTCAAATATATCTTCAGTCAGACTCACATTTTATTGCATCCCTGAAGGCCAGATGCAGAAAAATTCTTCAATTTAATGCCCATGAACATAATAGAAATTAATGGTTTCCTTCATGTAGGTGCACCATAAACAACAAATCTTTATACGGCTGGTAGTTTTACTGTCTGATCTGAAAGGTTAACATTTCAAGCAAGCTGTACAGGTCTTTTTTTAACTTGTCCTGTTAATTCACAAGTCTCTGATGCTCTCAGCAGCAGTCCTGTGTTCCCCTATAGCCAGTTTGTCACCATTTACCATTAAAGGCAGTATGATGAGGTGTGCATTGATTTTGGAGTAAGAGAATGAGTTTCCAGTCTCCTAGTTAATGAGTTTGTATGTACTGAATTTGTTCACTGTAGAATGATGTTAAGTATTCATGACACACCCATAGGCATAGACTTAAATTCTAGGGGTTTTTTAAACTTTACACAGCTGTAAATATAAGGTAAAGTTTTACTCCTTTCAGTAGTTACCTGTAATTTAATGAGTAAGGAGAATTTGTCTCACTTTTAGACCGTTTTATCTGATTAGATTAGCAAAAGAACCAGTGGCTTAGGGCACAATGTAGCACTAGTCACAAATTGACCACTGAGATAAGCTGCATCCATTGTATGCAGAGAGAAAATATGTATATTTAAAAATATACATATTTTACCTGGCATCATGAGATATTGATGTATTGTATCCTGCTGTGGTACAGGATCATGGCAGAGGACATGGAAGAGACCTGCTGGACCACTTCATCTCCTCCTCCCTGAGCCAGGGGACTGCCTCCTGCTAATAGGTACCAGGTTTATCCTAGCATAGAGCAGGTGCTGACAGGCATCCTCTGCCTCCTCTGGGATTACATCCCTTTTTGCCTACTGTCTGATTAAATGCTTTTAATAAGCTTTACTTAAACTTTGCAGTAAGCTTTTTGGCTTACGAACAAGTTTACAAGCAGCCCGTTCTCCATCGCGAGTTTTAATCCCCATATAAAAACACAGTCTAAGCCCATGTACAGTATAAATTAAATAACTGGGGGGAGTGGAGGCAAGACTGCACATTTGCTGTGCCTGTCTCCAGCGCCGAGCTCTCCTCTGTCAGCTGCGGGCGGTGCTGGCAGCCCTGCGGTTCCAGCTGCCCCTTCCCTGGCGGGCTGCGGAGCGCGGCCGAGCCGGTGCAGGGACAGCTTTGGGCTGATGCTTTAGCGAGCCTTGCCCAGCGCCAGCCCGGCCGGGGCTGCGGGAGGAGCGGGGCACCCCCTCCCTGCCTCCCTCCCTGCGCCCCCGGCACTTACCGGCCATGGGTGCCGCTGCTCCGGCGGGCCGGGCCGAGTGCCCGCCGCTGTCCCGGTGTCCGAGCGCCGCAGCCCCTCCCCGGCCCGCCCCCGGCTCCCACACGGCAGAGCCCGGGAGCCGCCGCTCAGATAGAGGCAAGAAAAGCAAAGGGACCCGTCCGGGAACGATCCCGCGCCGTCCCAGCTCCCCGAGAACACATATTGCCGATCTTCCCGAGGGAGGGCTGGAATCGAGCAGGAATGATGCTGACCACTGTGCTGCATAAATCCTCTGGCAGCCCTGAACAGGCACCTGTGCAACACTGCCGGTGTGAGAGAGCTCCAAAAGCTCCAGTTGTGCTCAGAAAAATTCTAATATATTAGTAGCTTAATTCTGAATATTCGTGTGGGCAAGAAATAGCATGCATTTCTTTTATATCTTTAACAAAACAAGTAAGCACAAAGGAAGACATATCTCCTTAGACAATTGCAATTACAGCCCTTTCTATTTGTATTTATGAACATAATGGTGTTTAACCTCAGAGTGTGTAATGGATACGACCAAGCAGATCTTAACCAGCCAAATTACTCATGCATAGTTCAGAAACAAAGTATTTGCCATCACCTTTTGTCTCCTAATGCTTCTTTTACAGCCAGTATATGACAAGAACCTATACCTTAAATTTAACAGCTGTTTGTATTACATGTTCTATTCACAATTGTTGCTTGTGTAGTGCATAGTGTTGTTTAATCGAAAAGCAAGAGAAATGCCAAGGAATTAAAAGCAGTAGGATGCTAATGAAATGAATCTTCTGAATTCTCCTAATTAATCCTCTGTTCTAAGATTCTGGTTTGTAGAATCTTAGAATTCTTTTCATTGCATTTAAAATGTTCTGCTGTAAATGTAGCATGGTTAAGCTTTTTCTCTTAATTTTTGAGACCTCTGGAAGAAAGTATTTAGATAATTTTTATCCTAAAAAGAAAAAGTTTCATATATTTTAGTTTTATGCCTGTTAGACAGTTAATTATTTAACAAATATTGCGCAGTCAGTGCTTTTACTACTCTTATTTCTCCATTGAATTAATGCAAACGCTGAAGTAGAGTTTTTTCCTCAGCAGTTTTGCGCTTGTCAGGATGGCAAGACAACAACTGCCTGCTTTCTCTTGCAGGGCTCTTGCTCGAGCTCCCTTTTGTGGCTGTGTGAGGAGTGCTGAAGTTGCTTTGAGCACCTGATTGCTTTCAGAGCCCTGCTGCCCAGTGAAGTGATCTGTGCCAGATGCTCTGGCTCCCACACCACCCGTGCTGCCTGCGTGGAGCTGTGGGAGCTTGGACATCTGGGAAGCCATGGCCAGGAACCATCTGCTGATTCAGCTCCTGTTCCAGTGAGCCCGGGATGGGACAGCGTGACCTGGACGGGCAGATCCTGCCCTCCTCAAGTCCCTGTGGAAGGAGGTAGTGGCAAAGCTGTTGAGCAGGGAGCTTTAATTTTGATTTTCTGCTCCACTGTGAAGTTCCCCTTTCCGGTCTTTCTGTGCTGAGTTCTTGCCACAGCTGGAAATCAGAATAAATACAGGACACGAAACACAACTATTCCCTCCTTTATCTCTGAGTGCAGCCTCCTTCTTAGCCTAAATCTCTGAACAGCTAAGAGTTTCATGTTTTGTGGACCTAGATACTGTACTATAAATATTCAGTGTTTCTGCTGCATATTTTGTAACATACAGATTTTTCAGTGTTCCTATCCAGGGACATCTTACAGTCAAACCTTGAACCTTAAAAGACCCCTTTAAAATTCTGTCACAAAACAATTTTCCAAAGTGTGTTACCTTAAAAAACAATGTTCATTTGACACCTATCTAAGTAACAGCAAATAATTTATCATATATTCATGTAATTCCCACTAGACTGGATGAAATTCAACATATGTATTTTTTAAGTTGGATATCTTTGAAAAAATCAGTATTTACTTGACATATAAACATTTTTATCCAGTTCTGATTTACAATTAATTTGATTGCATGTAATTACTTAAAGCTGTGTATAAGAACATCCCTTGATAAAGGATAGAAAAGTATTTAAAGAAAATATAGCTGTAGGATTACAAGCATCAATAGGTCTTTAGAAAGGTAAGTAATTATAGCATCATTTTACACTGAAGTCTATCTTCTACTATTATTTATTAATAACCTTAAAGCTTCAACAGATCCTATTCAATAAAAGGGTTTTAATTTTTTTTTTAAATCCCATTTTGCAGCCATAGTATGATCTTCCAAGTCCATCCATGTCAAGTGAAATATGTTCAAGTTCTTCTGCCTTCATTCCCACTCCCTGTTGTTTGGGAATTTTGACTTTCATGTTAGTAGTACCTTCATCTGTAATTGCTTCTAGAAAGAGGTAAATGTTTTTTTCCCAATTAAATGTGAACTAATGTTATTGAGACCAGTGAATTATTCAGGAACAATAGATTGAGATCTGCAGGGAGTATCGATGGGCACCCTGACTACAACAAATAGATTACATTGAAAAGTATAATTGCAAATGGCAGAAATAATGAGTACTTAGAATTTCTATAGTGCCTTTCATTTCCAGGCAACTACTGGCTGATTTCTATACCAGCATTAATTACTGGTAGTTAACCATCACAAACCTTTTTGAAATAATACTTATTGTTATCCTAATTTTATAGATTGTTTAATAACTGGAGTTCCTCCAGGTCCACACTTGTGTAACTGAGATAAGAATTTCTCCCACAATCTGCTGTTGGCCTTGGTCTGTCACCTAGTTCTTGGCTTTAGCAGGCTATGGATAATTGATAGTTTCAGAAAGGAATATGTGAAAGAAAGATCTACTCTCAGAAAATCCCCCTTGGATCCATTCTGGGAGTCATTTGTTAGTTTCCTTTCCAAAGAAAAGATGAGAACAGGAGAGGAAGTGCAGCCAGAAGGGAACCAGTCTTCCACAATTGTTTTCTCTCAGCTTGGCTGCTGATGGTAGCCACTGTCAAGCAGACTGCAATCCAGAACAGCTCTCCCAGTAATGTTACAGGTGGAAAATGGGGATAGAGACAGGGCAGCATGGATAGCAAGAAAAAAATCTTCAGAAGATGCCATGTTTGGTGCTTCTAGATGGGTGTGAGGAGAAGGACAGCAAAAGAAGAAAGCAGAGGGGAAAAAGGAGTTTGGATTCCTACTTTGGCATTTCATCTTGGCCCAGTAAATCTGACCCTGCAGCTAACCCTGACATTCTTCAGGGAGAGGCAGACAGAATGCTCTCATTGGAGCTGCAAAAATCTTCCACTGTTCCATCAGTTTCCTCATGGCCCAGAGCTGCTCAACAGAGCCTTGGCCACATAAAAACTGTTACAGCTTGCCCAGAGCTGTGCATGACAGGCTTTTTTTTTCCAGGCTTTGATAATCATGTTTTGCTAGGTATTTGAAATCCTTGACAGACACAAATATTTTAGTGCCTTCTTACAAAATTTCTTAGCACTGTTACAGAATACCTACTGATGATATGAAAGCAACTGTAGGTAAAGTCTGCATGCCAGCACTTCTACAGGTGTTAGAATGTTTCTCTTTTTTTACCTTTTCCTTTTAGTAATCTTTAACTGCTGGTGTTGCCCAATAACAAAATTTACACAGACTATAGCACCACCTCCTGTCCAAAGCTGGGCTTTGGCGCAAATAGTAGAGCAAAGCAAAAAGTTCTTTAAAGGTAACTTTTTATTGAATGTATGAAGCAAAATGGAAAAATATGAACTTTTATTCCTTTCTAATGACTTTTCTGTTTTATAATAGGAATTTCAGGTTTGCTTTTACTAGAATGTGTTCTTATGTTTGCAAGGGTTTTTTGTAATGTAAATTGCATTAAGAAGGTTAGCTGGCTGTTGATGTTTTAAGAAAATATACAAAATGTTCCTTTTAAAATTACTTTATTAATAAACTCCAAGTTCAGAGATAATATGTACAAGTAGAGACTTTTGCAGAGAAAACTACTTGTGTAGCTGTGGCTTGCATGGTTTTAAAGATTTTTGGGGGCAATACCTGAGTTTTTGTTCCAGTAAAGTTTTGTACACTTCCCAGCCCTGATGAGAGTAATCTAAACTCCAAAACTTTGGCAGAACCTTGCAAGATTGTATGTGTACACATGAAAAATGAACTGTTCACACAGCTGTAGTGAACAACAGAAGTTACTCTAAGGCAAGACTGGTGTTTATTTTAGACTGTTTTTCCTAAGCCTCACCCTCTCTGAGTGAGGGATAATGAATTTAAGCCAGACATAATGTGAATTAGACAAATGGGGAGGGATTGCTGAGCAGGCAGGTGAATCTGTAGACACTAATCCATCTTAAGGTTTGTAGGGAAGCACAAAATCGTGTATGTGGCATAGCAATTACACCATGTGTAATACAGCCCTAGCTGGTACAGCCTTAGGGGATGCAAACTTTTAACTGAGAGCAAAAGGTGATGTTTCTTTTTGGAAGCATTTACATCTGGAATCAGATACTGAAAGCTGTAGATCTGTTTGCTCTAACTTAAAGATGTTTCTGCAGGCACATGCACTTGAAACTGCTCTCTGTATAGCAGCAACAGATTTATAGGTGTCATCCCAGACATTTTTGTGTTTAAAAAGAATTAAGGGTTGCTCAAAAGCCTGGGAAAGATTGTAGGGAGATCTTGAGGGTCAAAGATATAAGAAAAAAAAGTTAAAATGCTGATTGTAGGGGAAAAAAAGAGTAAACCTTTCATTATATGAAGTGGTTCTTGGACGTGGGTGAGCGATGCCTTTGTCCTTGCGTGGTGGCCAGGAGGGGGCCAGCAGGCACCGTCCTGGGGCTGTCCCTGCTGCATTTCCTTGGCAAGGGGCCCCACAGGGCAGTGCTGGAACTGCCCGACCTCCCCGGGACCCAGCTCCTGGCTCTGGCTGAGCAAGCGCTTCAGTGTGACCGGGAACGCACTGGGGCACCATCCCACCAGCAAAGGGATTTACTAGAAAGAGGCACTCTGCCCATTCTCACACTGCTTTTGGGACAAGTAATGAGGAATGCCTGGTCCATTTACAGAGCATTTTTCTAGTACTGGTAGTGTCCAGCGTGCATCAAAAATACCTGAGGATGTCTCCTAAATACACCATGGGGTTTGGCTCCAAATACTTTTGATTCCAGTTGATGTCAGTCAGGTTTGGTCTGTGTAGGAATCCTCGATACAAAGGGTTAGAAATAAAGTCAGGTGTAGGGTACTTAACAAGTATCATGAGGGCGACATTGCAGCAGCTGTGTAAACTATTCCAGTGGCAACAAAAAACCCCAAAAACCTAGGCAAAAAAAAAAAAAACCCTAGGTAAAACAACAACAAAAAAACCCAACCTCCCCAAAAAACAAAACCCCACAAAGACCCCCCCCAAAAAAACAAAACAAAAAAACCTCAAACAAACATAAAAACCCCACAACCCAAAAAACTCAAAAAAGGTTGATCTGACTCCAATCCTTTCAAAAATCTATATTAGAACCTAGCCAAAAAGGGATAAAATAAGCTGATGTGGGCATGTTTTGTGTGGTAATCACTAGAGTTGTGGCTGCTGCAGAAGGAATTCTGCACACTGTTCCTGTGGTTAGCTCTTCCCTTAAAATAGATGTGAGAATGTTCTAGGAAATACAAGAAATATGAGAAGGATGAAAATAAATCTTTCAAGCTAGGAAGAATAAGTGTCACTGACTCAGATATTGTTGCCTTGCTTTACTCAGGGAGAAAAAAAAGTCTAAATGCTAGAAAGTAGTAATTATTCTCTGTAGGAGCTAAGCAAACAATTGCTGTGCTTTTCCCAGCTCAAATGATACATGCTGTGGCTGGAAATGCTAACCTGAAGGACACCTGCACGTCACAGGTGAGCTTATTACATGACTTCATTGGTATGCATGGAGAAGTACACTGGTTTTGAGAAATTTAACTGATACCTTCTTTGCCATTGCCAACATAATTTTTCCTCAAATAGAATGAACAAGATTTCTGACAACATGTTTATCGGGCAACAGGGGTTGAAGGATGGGAGAGAGTTAAAGGAGATTTTGTTTAGATTCCTGAGACCTATGAGTCAGTATGTCCATGAGCAAAGGTTACATAAACTAATAGATTAGAACAAGAATTAGTTGCATAAACACTATTACTGCATTTCAATCTGTCACAGAGTCAAGCCTGCAGATTATTGCAGGCAGAGCTAGCCTGGGGCTTACACTCCATATTGCTGGACTGCCTCTGACACTGGATACATTTGAGATAGCATTGTTCTCTTGCTGTGGGGCTCCTCTGAAATCTAGGGCTTGGTGCAGCAAGCCTTGTTTAATATACAGTGGGGTTGCTCTCAGCTCCTGTCTAATTTGGGATGTCACTCTGGTGTATTGGCTATACAATAATTCTGTTTCATTTAACCAAGGATCATTGTGCCTCTTGTGTGACTGGTCCACTATAGGCAGCCCCAGGGACTTCATCCAGACCCTCTTCAAATTTCCCCCCAACTTTCCTGAAGCCTCTGCCCCTCTTCCTTCCATGATATTCTCTCCTCAGAATATCCTGAATGAAGTCAGGGAGACCAGATTAAGCAGCTCCTGCTGATGGGGAAGAACTGAGGATGGATATGTTACCCAGGCCTGTTGTCCAGGGAAAGGGAGTCTGGATTAGGAATTTTGAGTGGGCTGGAGCTGATTCACAGGCCATGAGACATTATGATGGCTGTGGTCTGAGTTGTTTGGGAATATTGCAGGTCACGTGAGAAAACAAAGCCTTTCCTGGAGCTGCAGAGCTGTGTTTTTTCAAAGTGCATGAGGGCAAATTATACTCCCAGGCTGCAGAACTTTCCTCTTGTGTAGTGTTTCCCTTTGCACTTTCCCCAGCTTCTTGCTGATCCCATTTCATGGTTTTACATGTGGGAATTGAGGCATCAGAGTTCAAGTCTTTATTTAGATGCTTCATTCCCATTGAGTAAAACAAACTCCCTCTACAGCAGGCTTTGTTCATAGCCCTCAGCCCTGGGCACCAGTTAACGTCCAGAACAGACTCTCATACTTTGTTGTTCAAAGACCAAGTAATTTTTTTAAATGACACTATTTGCAAAAGTAAACCAAGGACACTCAGTATCTACATGAATGTAGTTTTGAAAAAAAAAAGTCAGACTCAAATCTGCAAGAGTGTCCTGGTGGGCAAGTGACATAAGGGGAGAATTAATGGTGGCTTGTCAAAGTGTGGTGTTCTGTAGTGGGATTTTTTTCTGGAAGCAGGCCCTGGGAGCCCTGCCTGCTTATGTGGTCCTGGCTTCCCTCCTTTTCAGCTGAGAGTACAGAACAGATGGAAGACTAGCAATCAAATACAGGGTGAAGAGATGTGATTAAATTATCAAAAGGCCAAAGCCCTTCTTGCATGAAAGGCAGCTTAAAGCTACCCCAAAACTGGCTTGAAGGGTTGGGTGGTTTTTTTTGTTTGTTTGTTTTTTTTTTTTTTGCTTTTTCTGCTAATGGATATTAAAGAAGTATAGGGAAGACATTCCAGTGGTTGTGCATGGGAGGAAATGACAGCTGGGAGAAGTAGAGCAGCAGAGTGTCCATGTGATAGTCCCCTGATTTAAGAGGAGATGTAAGGTTTTGTGCAATATCATCTTTGGCTTATTGCAAAATATGCTTAAAAAAGGGAGCTTGTTTTCATTCTCCATAAGCTACTGTTCCATTTGTTTGATAACCAAACTAAAAATAGTGCTTTGTAGAGTTTTACTAAGTCTTTGAAGTACATTGTTTGTTATTTGTGGGCTGCCTCACTAACTGCCAAGGTAAAATAAAGGCAAAAGAACTGGTCTGCTTTGTTGAAAAAGCTGCTCTTATATCCAAGATGAAAAAGAAAGGAGATGACAGAGCTCAAAACCACCAGTTTTCACAGGTCTAAAAATTCTGACAGCTTTCAAAAAGATTAATTCTGCAAAGAAGAGAAGTGCATCTATGTTGCTCCTTGAAAAAAGTCATGTCAGTAGTGCTACAGCATTATTCCCAATGAAGATAAATGTAGGTGACCTGGCAGATTTTATGGAGACTTTAAAGATAAACCCACACAAATCATCTTCCTTTTCAGAGAAAAATAAAATTGCAGAGTAGAGGCTTATTCAGAGACCGTGCCTGCTATAATTGGGATGTTTAACCAGCAGTTGTCTTCTCCCAGGCACAAGAAGCAGAACTTGTCATGATGCTTGCTGGATAAAAACACTCTATACAGTGTTTATGTTTATACCCAAAACTCTGTATAGAGTGTTTATAGACAAAATAGGTTGACAGATGCGTTAGACATGTGGCACATAGCCTCATGGAATGATGTTTGTGGTGATTAATTGGGATGTGTTGGGAAGCTTGAAGTTAATGTGATATCACTTACCTGACAGAATTGCTTTCTTTGTAGAACTCTGTTAGAAATAACCCTGCTGTTTATGTCAAATGGAAGGTGATGGTCAGGTTCATGTTTTTAAACAATCTCAGTGCATTTCAGTTGCCTTGAGTGTGTGTGGGAACACTTGCTATGCTAGCTTCTACACCTGACTGACTGGAATTATTTTGGGTGTCTCAGTATAAGTAAAAACTGAAAATTACCACTGCATACAGAATGCCAATTTCAATATGGGAAAAGTAGTACATGGAGTGGAGAGCTTCTGACTGGTTATAGGCATAGAAAAAGTTAAATTTGCCCATGGTGCATTAGTTATTTTCTTGAAGGCTCTCTCAGACTGTGCTAAGGGGCTGTTATTCTTCAGAAACACTCAAAAATACTTTACAATGGAGAAATCCAAAACCTGATCCAAATTGGCTGTGGCAGATGACATTCAGGCAAATGAGCAGTGTTACCCACAAGACAGCATATTGTTCCTGGAGGGCTGCCCTATTGTGGAAGACTAGAATATATCCCAGAAATGCATTAAGATAAAATCTGCCTGGTGGAAGGTGCAGTTTCACTTGCTTAAGTGGCTTTGAATCAACAGACAACAAATATCAGCCTTGCAGGGTTTCCATGCAGAGCCTCCAGACAGAGATGTAAACAAATTTCAGGCAGTGTTTGTGGGCACTCCAACCTGCCCCACAAAGAGCAGCAGAGCTGGGCCGGTTCAGGGCTGATGGAGGGGTTCAGAAGGCAAAGTGTGGGTGGGTTCAGGTCATCCACCTGGCAGGACAAAGTTGCTCTAAATGGCAGTAGACCAGGCAGTGCAGGAAAATACTGTGGGGTTATAAATGGGAAGGGGTGAGAGAAGGGCTTCAGTACCTGGTTTTAGGAGGCACCAAGCAATCAGGAATGGTTTTCCTACCCCATTTGCTCTTCTGAAGAGGAGCAGATGGCCAAAGTGCCACTGGATTTTAGGTTAGATAAAGGGCTTTTGGGTTAGGACTGGACTTCTCTTCTCTTGAAAGTAGAAGCCCTGGTTGCCTGGATGGAGGCTGACAAAAGCTGGCCTGCAGGTCCAAAGCTCTGCCTGGGTGGTGCCCTTCAGCAGGCAAGCAGAGCTGACTGCCTCTCCTCACACCAGGTGACTCAAAGTCAGGGGGCTGGTGGCTTGCTTTCATATGATCCTCAAGTACCCAAATCAGTAAACAGTAATTTTGAAAGCTTTCTTCCATGACTGGGCATTTAACCAAGGATCTGCTGGTTTTAATTTCATGGAATGATACACATTCTTACATGTCTAAGCCCTGGGTGGAGTTCTCAGGAAAACATGAATGCTAGTCAGGCTGAGCCATGGTGGCAGAACTGTTCTGAAATCATTCTCTTGAAAAATAATGCTGTCCTTCTCCTCAAAAGAAATTCATCAGCTTTGTCTGGATTTGGCCTAATGGATCTGTAGGCTACTGATTTCTCAGCTTCCTTTAACTATCAACTTTCTTAAAGAAATATACAAGAATAAATTCTCCAGATCTGAATTTGAAGCACTTTTACAACTTTTCTCATCAAATGTAGAATGAGAAAGTTGTATGCCAATTGCATTATGGATGCTCAGATTTGTGACCTGTTGATGTAAAACTTGGTCACCAGTATCTTCCAGTAAGCACAATTTGATGCTTTCAATGAAAGTAGTCAACCTTGCTGGACAGAGAAAATCTGGGACAAGAAAGCCCAGCAACTTCATTCTGTAAAGGGTTTAGGGAAAAGCCCTAAAGCTAAGTGCTGTATTGTCCTCTCATTTTATCTTTTCTATGTTCTTGGGATGTCATTTGGGCAACCTGGCACTCATTTGGAAGGTGCCTTGGAGTGGAAGGGTCATACTGAGTTGTTCCATGGCTGGCCACTGGCACTGGAACAGTGTTGGAGTAGCTGCAGGTGCCAGGAGTGTGTCTCACCATGTCAGCCAAAGGTCTTTTGCTGGAATTGAAAGGGAGGATGTAGAGCTGCCCTCTCCCTGCAGCACCGCTGCAGTCCCATACCATGGGATGGGAAGAGTCACTGGCCATGATCCTGGGCCAGCAGGAATGCTGTAAGGAAACAGGGTCAAGGAACTTCTGTTTCCAGCCTGGCAGGAAGAATGTCAAGGTCAGCACGAAGATCTGGCTGCAAGTGCCTGCTCTGCTTCACTGCTGTGACACATGGCAGGTAAAATAATGCAACCAGAAAGCTGCTGCTGACCCGTGTGGGCTCTTAACCCCCAAATGCTTCCTGACCTGCAGCCCGAGGGTGGGATTGCTCAGTGACTCTGTGGGGGCGTGCATCTTAGGAACAAAGCCTGGAAGCACACAGGAAATTACTGGTTTTGAGCCCATTTTGAAGACTCAGGGGAGCAGCTGTACATTCCTAAAAGCACTGGGGAGGGGTGTTGATCCCCCTCTCTCAGCTGAGCTAGGCTTGATAAGAGGGTACTGGTGGAGGCTTAGGAGCAAACTGAGAACTGCTGGAAGTGGTTTACAAAAATTTTTAACTGCTTCCTGAACAGAAAGAAAGGGGACTTGAAAAGGTTCTTTTCTGATGTTTTGGCATCCTTCTCCTTGTTCCATTAGAGATCCAACCACCCTCCGTTGTGTCAAGTTCTAAATGGAGGGAATGGGTCAGAAAAGAATTAAAGCAACTCACAATGTGGAAACTTGCAGTGATCCTTGGGAAAGGACTGAGTGTAGCCCCTCATAAAGGTGAGCAAAAGAGGAGATTCTATACAAAAATGGGCCACTGTGGATGGGATGAGACTCCTCTGGTCACATCTGGCCTTGAAGTTCCCTGGTGCACCCCAGTCCCACCTGGCAGCTTGGAGGAGCTGTGTGCCTGTCTCCTCAAGGCAGGACATTGCTGTTGGGTGAGGATGGGGTGGGGGGTGCCCAACAGCAGCACCCCCTGGACCCTGCCCGTGCCTGGCTGAGCCCCCGTGTCAGGCTGAGGGCGAGGACCTGGCGCCACAGGGAGGGCAGGCTGGGATCCCCTGAGGGCTGCAGCACTGCAGGGGTGGGGATGGCCACACTCTGTGGGCAGCTGTGAGCCCAGAAATAGCTGTGCCAGCTGTGGGAGGGGGGGGTGGCACAAGTGGGAGCCTTGTGGGAGGGCAGCCTCAGCTGCGAGCTCCTCGATGTGTGTGTTGGCACGAGCTCCTTGGAAGTCACTTTGGTTCAACTAAGATGTGTGTAAGTAAGTGGAAACAGGTTCTGGAAAATGGTTTGCAGTAGAAAATAGTTTCTAAATTGTGTCCTGTTTGGCACAATCTAGAATCTCTCTGTAGCATACTGCTTTTTCCATTTCTCCCTGCTCAGCACAAACAGCCTCGCTCTTTGCAGTCCATGGATACATCCTTGTTCCCAGTCTGTGCCCACAGGATGGATGCATTCTGGGCTTGGGGTTTGACTTGTTTTCTTCCTGATTGTTCCACATTACCAGAAGCAATGGGTGTTTCCTACTGGTGATTTCACCTTTATATGAGGGTTGATATTGAACACATACCAGGATGCCTTGGCCCAGGAGTCAGCTCCTTTGTATACCTTTTATAATTTTCCTTTAACCCTTACAATTTTATTCCCCCCACTCTGCTCCTCCTCTTCCTGCCCTGTGTGCCTCCCCTCCCTGTGCTTCCCCGGCGGCATTGCCAGCTCTGCACAGGCCCAGTTTCTCTAATCAGATGAAGCTGCAGGATTATCTCTCTCCCTCCCTCCTAGGCTCCATTTTATTTCCTCTCCAGCCAAGGGGGGAGCCACGTCGAGGCAGAGGGAACCCCATCTCCCAGTCTCCTGCCTTTGAGGCTCTCTGACAATCCCACCTCCTTCCCCTTCTCATATGCTCACCTTAGTGTCAACAGCATCAGGATCAAGGAGAGGAAATCTGAACTCCCTGGGCTTTTGTTCTCCTCAGATTTCTGAGCATCTGTTTTTAAATGCCCTCCAAGTAACTTGTGCAGGGAAGCTGGATGTGCAATCTCTGAGTGGGGGGAAGGTAAGGACCACGGCAGTTCTGTCTCCTGTGAGGACACCGAGCCCTCTGCGCTTTGCCAGGAGAGTAACAAAGCAGATGAGGGGAAGGGAAGGGAGAGGAGCTGCACAGAGACAGAGCCAGGCTTCTGTAAGTGCTGTCTTGGCAGCAGGGGGTTGATAGATGCACTGAAAATCCCCGGAAATGGTAGCTTTCTCTGTTTCTGAAATGATGGGAACTATGACTCTGAGCTTTAATTGAATTTAATGTAGTTCTGTAGAAGGTGGGTTTTTTGTGCTGATGTCTTTCACTTTCATGTGTATGTGTTTGTCTTATAGTAATTATTTCCAGAGTATACATTTCACTGTTTCTCTGGGGGAGAAAAACCCCATAAGCTTATTCATCGTATTCCTTTGCACATCTGTGAGTTTATGAAGATGCTTTTTGATTATCTCTTGTGTGCATGTTAGTGTTTGGATACTAAAAATAAGAGAAAAGTGTAAATTTTATTGCTTTAAATTTCTGCCTTTTAGTACTAATGTGCCAGAGAATCATTTACCTTACTGCTTTCCACCATGTGTACCATCTGTTTTTTAAATTCCTAGGAATATCCAACACTAGAAAAATCTGAGGAATATTTCAGTGGTTTCTGCAGATCAGCTTTGTTTTGCACTTTACCTTCCTAGATAAATGGTCAATTGCTATTTAAAATGGCAAATGAAATTTTTCTCTTAAACCAAAACATGTTTTTCCCAAAGTCACAAATTTGATTTGGTTTGGATTTTTATTGTCACTAGATTAATATTTTATATCAGAATCCTTAGAAGTAGAAGACTATTTTCTGTATATGTTGTGATTAAAAGCCAGAGTCTGTGCTGATGCACTCCTGAATTTTAGGGGAAGAGGGAAAAGGGAGGGGGGAGCAAGCAGTTATTTCCATTTAGAGAACTCTAAGCATGAAAGGTGAAGGGAAAGAAAAGATAAAATAAATGCGTTTTGCAAGATGTTGATCTCAGACATAAGTGAGATGGGCCTTATATAGCTCACAATCTACCTCTCTTCCATTGACTCATGTTTCTAAATAATAATCTCATACAAAATACAAAACTATCAGTGGTTTTCTTGCCCCAAGAGATTGATGAAAGCTTGCAGATGGTTGTTTGCATGTTTTAGTGTATGTCTGAACGTTTGCAGGACATCAACTGTAGTAAGATCTGAGTTTAGAGACCTCTGCATGGAGTCTCTGTGTAAAACAATTAGGTTTTAAGAAGTTTTCATTCAGGAGAGTGGATTAGATGAGGGCTTTGTGTTTCCATGCCATGTCTTGGTTACTCCATAAACACTTCTCCACTTATAGGGTTTTGTTGACTTTTATTGTCCAGACATTTTATCTTAACTGTACTCCAGGAAAAGCTGGAATTGCAATTTCATTTATCTGACAGTTATTTTGGGCTGCTTAAACAAGAGCAGTAAATTGTATATGGCCTTGTAGTGTCAGAGTTCGTTTATAATACAAAATGTGATATATTTCCATCAGATAACCATGTCAAGTCCACTTTTTCCCTTCCACAGTAAACTATGCATATTCAAACTGCACTTGAAAAATAAAAATGCATGAGGGAGGGTAAAACAGAGGAGAATTGTTATTGAGAATCATTAGACTTCTGAAGTTTGATTTTCTTTATTTCTTTCTGTTAGGGTAAATTGGAGGTAGCTTTTAACCACTGCAGATGAGCAGAGGTATTTGCTTGTAGCAGTGAGATACTGTTACACCTGACTGCAGGCAGGTCATTTCTGAGCACAACAGCAACAAAATCCTGTTTCTTCTCCAGTGGACTCTTCTGGAGGTTAGAGAGACTAAATTGCTTCTTCCTTTGCCCTGGAGTTCATGTTTTTAGATGAGGAAGCTTTAGATGACTGTACTTTACTCTAGTCCCTTGTATTTGAATATTGCAAGCTGTTACACATTTTGCAGGAGAATGTAGCCTAGGAATGATGTTTTCCAAGGCTAGGTACTTGAAAGATACCTGTTAATGGTATTTGTTCTGCAAGTATTTTTTCTAGTGTATCAGAAAAAAAAATTTATTTTTCTCATCATACCAATATTTTTGTTGCAGCAAGTATCTTTGGCAGGTGTGTCTGATATTTCATTGCTTCTAGTCTCAAACCCTTTTGGCCCAAGAGCAGCAGTCCAACAGGAATTCATAGGCTGCAAGTGATGTTGCACTTTACTTTCCTTGACAGCCTTGAACTCTTTTTTTTTTTTTTTTCTTAAAT
The DNA here is from genome assembly GCA_024865655.1 of Emberiza elegans. Lineage (NCBI taxonomy): Eukaryota > Metazoa > Chordata > Aves > Passeriformes > Fringillidae > Emberiza > Emberiza elegans. The sequence goes on along the minus strand of JALJVW010000241.1, from coordinate 26,911,833 downwards.
CATTTTCCATGGCCATGAGCCACACCATAGGGACTGCAGGACTGGCCTTTTAGTTAATTCTTGCAGCTTCATTGTACAGAAATAAGAGGTTTTTAACTGGTGTAAACAGTAAACCTGCATGCATACACAGTATCTCTGGGATATTAAGATTCTGGACAATGTAAATTAAACAGACTTTGAATAGCCTTTTTTCTTTTTTTTTGGTGGGGTTAGGGGCAGTGTTTCAGTTCTGAGAGAGAGATCTTTTCCGTAAAAGCAAAATAAAGGGGAGAATGAAAATAAATGTTGGAGTACAGTGGTCAGGAATATCTCCATGAGGGATACAATGAGAAGGCAGTGAACTGAAAGATACTGCTGAGCTTTTCTCTGGTTAAAGTAATTTGATGCAATATTTCCTATGGATGCCTTATCACAATTGAATTAATCTATAGCTCTGCAGGTTGCAGCCCATCTGTATGTTAAGAACTCTCCTTTAGGAGTATTTCCTAAGATTGCTTAGGAGATTGTTGGGAAGAAGATGGCCTCTTCCATTTAGAAAATCTGTTAAAATTCTGAGAAATTATCTTTAGCAACAGAACCACAAAAAAATATCACTTTGGGGCTGCTTAGGTAGATGTACTCAGAGCATGGGAATTGGGTCAGGCCAACTAAATGAAGCTGACATCAGCCAGGTCTTTCCTAGTTTGGTGTGTGAGCATTAAGCATGTGAGTTATAGCCAAGCATCGTTCTGCACCAAAAAAAGCTTCATAAGAAAGATCACCTTTAAACTGGCCTGTCCCTGTGCTGGGAAGTTCTTGCAAAATGATGGCTTGACTTGTGCACAGTGTGGATTTCATACAAAGCACAGAAAGGAGCAGGAGTCTTTCTCCATCTGCAGAATAGTTGCTAATTAAGCTTTAGCAAGGGCGCACCTGAGTGCAGATGAAGGTTAATGGGATTGAGCAGTTGTAAGACCTTCATTTGACTTGCAGAGCTTTACTCCAGTCAACAGTGAAGAAGACTGACAGAAACCAGTTCGTCTGAGCTGAAGTGAAAGATCCGACTCCTTTCTAGCTCAAGCTAAGCAAACCTGCCATGGAAATTGGAGAGATGATGAATGCACAAAGCCACCCTAGCTCTCATAAACTGATATTTAAAAAAAATATCTTCTGGGAAAGTTCAGTGTTTATGACTGAGCTCAGTGCTTCTTGAAACATCAAGGAAAAACATACATCTTGTTATAGCAGTTTTATTTGGTTCTCAATAGCCTCTAAACTGTGAAATGGGTGGAGTGATTTTGTTGATTTAGTAACAACAGAGGTGCTAATGGATTGGAAAGAAACTTTTGGAGTCACTGCCTCTTTCCTATAGATCACCTATGTGCTTCCTTTCCAAAGTCATTCCTGTCTCAGTAAAAGGTACTCAGGTTTCAGTAAAATGTACAGGTTCCTCTAATCAATTAAAAGTGGTTCAGTATTGAAAATGGCTGCACATTTCAGCTTCTCAGGTTGAGAAGGTCCATGTCATTCATTGGCACTGAGGGATAAAAGCACCTATTTATGAAAAGAATAAAAAAAAGTCATTTTTGAAGGGACCTTGTGAATTCATCTATTCCAATCTCCTACTCAAAGCAGAGACAGCTATGAGGTCAGAGCAGATTTCTTAGGGCTCTGTGTGAGTCTTGAATGTGGTCAAACCAGTGTTTGAAAAGCAAAGAATTCCTGTAGCAGAGCCTTTATTCATTATAATCAGTATCTTGTTGCTAGCAGTTAACAGCAAATGACTGAGGAGTTATTCTCTAGTTGTCCATGGTGGGATCTTCCTCGACCTGAATGATGGCAGGAACTGAATTGTCTTGTGGTTCTTGAGTTGTTTCAATTTATACCTCAAAACTTTGTGATTCTGACATCGTTGCATGTTAATAAGGAAGTGGAGACTTCTGCAGCTTGGTTTATGATTGAGATTAACCAAGGGGAGGGGAAATTTGTTTGTTTACATAGGGTGTAAACATTAGTTCTAGAGGAACTCCTTCGCATACTTGGATTTGACAAAGTATTTGCAAACTTTATTCTGCTGCTTTGGGCTGTTACTTCACTCTGTCTTGGTTTTTTTTCTCCATACAGTCTCTGGTATCAAGCCTTGGGAGGCAGAGGCTCTCCTCTAACCAAGCTCTAATGTTTTTATTCTCTTAGTCTTGGGAGAGTAGGGAAGTGTTCCCTTTCATCACTTTCAGATGTTCTCTAAAAACTATAGATAATAGTTCCCTACATGGGTCTGATTTGACCACAGATGAATTGGGACAGTTTCTTTTATGGGAGACAGAAATTGCACTTTGACATAATGGTTTTTTATGACAAAACACCAAGTTTGAAATTAAAACTTCCTTTTGCCATATTCCTTGTTTAAATAGTTTCAAAGCTACCTCATACTACAATGGCACCTTTTAGTGCTATGAAACACAATTAGCTACCCTCTTTAGTTCTTTTCAATACCCAGCCCCTTGGATAGAGGTTGCCAGCTCTTCTCCAGCTTAAGGATATATAAAAGACAGCTTGCAGTGTGAACTGAAGGTTTAAGTTAGTCACAGAATCTCTTTTTTGTGAGAAATTCCCCCTTGTAAATAAAAGCCTACAAGTGCATGTGGCACTGCAAGACAACGTGGTCTGCAGTTGTGACAACTCTGCTTAGAAAGTTTAATGAAGCTCCTTATAATAATTAATCATTGCTACTTAACATACCATGCATATTGTATAGAGAGTTTATACATACGACACCTCATCTGAGAAACTCTGCTGGGTTTGAGTATTTGAAATCCTTGAGATTACTTGTGCTCATGGTGTTGGAAAGTTGCAGGGGTGCTTTAAACTTATGCTTCTGAAGCATAGATAGTGTGTGAACTTCACTGGTAAGGTGAGTTTTCTGCAAGTGCAACAAGAATTTTCTGTAGAGATGCACTATTTATTTCTTCCAATCCAAACATTACAAAAGAAGGGCCAGAATACATTATCTTCAGCATCTTATATTTAATATCTTTTATTCTAGGATTTGAGAGTGCTCTGCAATCATGAATTAAGCCTTTAAATACCTACATCAGGGGCTTCTGCATCTAATCTGTGAGTCACAGATGAGTAAACTGAGTCACAAAGGGAATGACTTGCTCAAGGTCATACACTATGTCAGTGAGCACAGACAGAATTAGAAAGCAATTGTTTCCTCTTTCTAATTATTGGGCAATTGGTTTTTAAGTTCTGGAAGTCAGTTTTCTGTCAGTCCACAATGTCAAAGTCAGTCTTTTCTCTGCCACCACTGAGAGCAGCTTCTAGAGGTAGATGGATTGTGGTTTTGAATTCTTTTTTTCTCCAAGGCTTTCCATGCAGTTCATAAATGCTCTTATTTAAATAAAGAATTGAAGGGGATTTTGTGGCTCTTGTATGGTGTTCAGTCACAGGTGAAAACAGGGGAACAAGCAATAAAGGTAAATTTCTAGGTTTTGCTAGGTAAGTTGCCAGGTTTTTCTAGGTAGGAAAGAGATTCTGCTATCACATGTTCAAGAATAATAAGCCATCTTTAATTATTTTGGTGAAGCATCCTTCAATCTAATTGTCTAAATCTATTGTCTTTATCCTAATGGAGATGTTTAGAGAGCTTTGTTTATATCACCATTATTGCTGTTTGATGCTGCTGTAGGAATTGCCATCCTTCAATTAAGGATGATATGTGAACATGAAAAGCTGCTGTGCTTGTGGCTACGTTTGTATATTCAGTATTCTTAAGGCAGATTTGAGCTTCCTTTGTCTGCCAGTGCAGCTGGTTGTAAAGCTTTTATCTCTGTTGGCACAACACTGAGGCAAGGCAGTGAGCTTTATGGGGAGGCTGGGCATGTTAGGCTCAGCTCTGTGCTTTTCTGCCTCCTTGCAGGCAGCACAGAGCACACACACAGACTGTGCACCCTCTGACACAGGCTGGGACACAGCTTTAGCTGTCACAGGTGTGTCCACCTGGCAGGGAGGGGTGTCCCACTGCCCTCACACAGAAGTGCAGTGCCATCAAAGCTGGGATGTCCACAGGGTAGGGGGGATAAGCTGAGTTTGTGCCTTCCCTCTAACTGTCACTGTTAAGCTTTCAAGCAAACAGCAAAAATTATTACTTGAGTACTTTCTACTAAAACACATGAATTTGCAAATAGATATTCAAATCACTTAGCCAGTTTGGGTGGAGTTTGTTGGATGTGCAAACTGCTGGCCTCTTGTGCAGGTTGTACTGATATCCAGCTGTACTCTGAGATTGGAAGGAGGCTGTAGGTGAGCTTCTGGCTTTCTGCATGATTTTTAAATTCATGCTGCTGCCCAGGCAGCTGTGATTCACACATTGGCAGGCTTGGGTCTCTGACAGGCAGAGGCTTACTGAGCAAAGCCATGGCCATGTGTTTCTGGAGAGGTCCAGGTCAGTGGGGTTGCTTTGAAGCTGGTCTGCTCAGGGCTGCTCAGGGTACAAAAGTGGAGCTCTGAAGAGCACGAGTTGTTCAACACCAATTCTGTCTCCTCCAAGTTGGAACATGTGAAGGAATAGGATTTGATTCCCTGCTGTGAAGAGGAAAAGGCCCACTAACGTCTGTCTCTGAAATAAATCCAAATGTGGATAGGCCACTGCATATTTTCTACATTAACGATGAATTCCTAAAGAAGCTATCAAATATTTTTGTCACAGGACTTTTGCAATACCAGTGGATATCAGTAGCCATGAATTCTTAGCAGCATAATCCTGGCATCTGAATTAACAGTTTCATTTTGCTTAATTCTGTTCTGCTTAAGCCAGAAAGACAATTATATTAATATACCACTTCTTTAGCCATGCACTATTTACTGTAAGCATGATTCTAGGTCAGTGTTGCCTGCTGTCATTATATTTGATTTTTTTAAGCCCCAGCTGGTGAAAACAGCTGATTAAATGACCATGTCATCATATCTAATTTGTAATTAAAGTTTTAAGTCTTCTAACTGAAGAGATGAGCTTTAAAGAAGTGAGCTGTCAGACAGTAAAAGTGAGCATCAAAATATGACTGTACAATATCTCTGTTGGGTATATTGTAGGGTAGTTTGTATGTTGAGGCAGATCTCCACATGGAGATATAGTGGGAGTAATGTTTTACTCATAAAATTCTGCTAAAATAGATGAAATCTATGAGATTTTTGAAGTTGTTTCTGGGATAGATTATTAAAATAAAAACGTGGCAAAGAAGATGCCACGTGTTGCAGTAGTAAATCATGTGGTGGTGTCAGGACAATGTCCCAACAGATGCCTCCCTTGTGACAGAGTGCTTCTCTCTCTGATTCTCCAATAATATATTTACAGCCCTGTGAATTGTCCTTCCTGGGAATTCAGCTGAAGGTGTCACTGAAATTGTCTCCTTTGGTTCATCCCTATGAGGCTCCTTTCTCCTGGCACTTTCATTTTAGCCTTTTTCATCTTTAGAATTCAGAGTTGTCAGCTCTGCTCAGGCTGTGCTGGGGCTGTGAGCTGTCCCTGCTCCTTAAAAGAGAATGCTGACCTTCCTGCATGGCTCTTCCAAGCTGTTGGGATAACTGTGGCCTTGTTGTTCCACACTGAGGTGAATGCATGGGCAAATGTTGGAATCGATTCATTTTCTGATGTGGCAACTCATTTGTTATCTCCTGCTGAGGCCACTGGGAAGAACCAGGGCACCCATGGCACCCTTGGTGTTTGGGGAAGAGATCTCTGCTGTGCCTGAGGAAGGAGAGAGCTGAGGTTCCTGAACACTCTGGGTAAAGGGGGCTCTTCTCTCTGAGTCTTGTCACTGCAGAGATACCTGCCCAGTGTGCTCAGCACAGGGTGGGCGAAGGACAGAAGTGTTTCAGGAAAGCCTGGCAGCCCAAGCAGTAATTACAGAACCTAACGAGGCTGTGACCAGTGCCCTTGTGGGGGCATCAGGGACAAGGGCTCTGCTTTGGCCGGGCTGGGCACTGAGGGTCACAGCTCTCCTGCTCTCATGTTTTCCAGCCTGCCAAGTGCACTCCCCCTCCTCCCTGTGAATTTTGGTCCCAGTGCCGTGGCCCCAGTGTCCCCAGTGCCTCTTGCAGTGCAGAACTGGAAACAACCCCATTCCTTTGCATACAGGGTACACTTGTCTGTTGTGTTTGTCTGTTGGTGTCTCTGATGCCCAAGGCAGCCTGTCCTGTAGATCTGGCCGATACTTGGAAATACTTAGGATGATAGAAAATATTTACAAAAGGGCATTAGCAGATTAAACTGAACAAGGCATAGTTTGTTTATAATGCTATTCCAAAATGGAAAGCCTACAGAAAGATGATGGATTAAAGGTTAAGTGATTGGGGTCTCAACCTGAGTCTTTATTAATCTAGCTGACAGAATTTAGAGAATTTTTTTTTTTTGTATTGACACAATTTAGAGAAATTTTTTATGTTCCCTGACAAATGATATCTTTTCCCCTACTGTAACTCCTCTGTTTATTCCTTTCACTTACACCTCACCAAAATAAAATAACAATTAAAAACAGCAACAACAAAACTCCTAATCCCAGACACTTGAATCTCTAAGCTTTTTACTATGGTTAATCCTGTTTTGCCAATGCCTCTTGAGTGGTTTGACTCCCCCCCAATGTAAATGTCAGTGATTACTGTTAATGAACTATTTCCTTCAGTAGTAGTAGTAGCCAGGGAGAGGTCATCAATCTCATAATGCTATCATGCCAATCTTTGTCTAAAGCAAAACAGATCTTTCTTATCTTGTGCAAGTAGTTTTCCATGTGGGCAAGCAAAGACAATTTTTAGACATAAACACACTTTATTTTGATGGTATAAGTTTCTTTAAAATTAGTACAGCTCTAAAATAAATGAATATCATATTAGATGATATTCCTTCTTATGTTATTTTACCACATTAAACATGTATCTTGGAAGTTTTGTCATGGATTGCAGCAAGGAAGCCACATTGTAAAACACCAGGCCTGAAGAGAACCCAGTGTGAATATACTGAATTGCTTCTGGTACCTGAGGGAGCTTGGCTGTTTGGGCAAAAATGCAGGTTTTCCTCAATGTGCTGTCTTGTGCCCCAGGCAGGGGTCAGCATTGTTTATGGCTACGTGACTGCTGCCCCTTAGGGTGTAATTAAAGTTACATCATTTTAGCCATAAACTGCTCTTAATTTCAAATTTACAAATTTATAATTTATTCATGGTGTTTGTAATACGATTAAATAAAGGTAAGAACCTGTATCTAGCAGCTTTCTATTCAAGTATATTCCTTAAGTTAATTAAAATGACGCTGTTCTTCTATAAAATATAATTGTGTTTGTCTTGGAGTTTGGTGTTGCAGAAATTCTGTGCTTGCTTTGTGCAGCTGATTATTGCACAGCAGGGCCAGAATGATGCAAATGATGGAGCAGATTCAGGACAAAGACCTTGCAACCCCCTAACACTTCTCAGAAAGTGTCTTCTCTGAAAGGGCTAGTGCTGCCATGGAGGGTCCTGCTCAGCATCCAAAAATAAATCATCATCCAAAAATGTGGTATGGATCAGATTGTTTAGCTTTTCCAAATTCCACATTTACATATTAGTGCTCTCACCCCTGAAACTGGCTTGGATTTTATGACTTATTTTGCAGTCAGATCTTGATTTTAAAAGCATAAAATTAAGGAAAATTTTTTTCTTGTATGATCAGCCAAGTGAAGATGGGTGAAACAGCTGCAGTCATTGCTACCAATCTTCTTGACTTGTGGGTTGACCATCAGAGTTATATAAAGAAAAAATAACTGTGGAAGATTTAGAGAAGTGTCTGGCATTGCATGCATATTTCTAGTAACTAGTATTGCATTTCTCTGACTCTTCCCAAATTCTGCAGCTAACTTGTGTTGTTCACCATGTCAGGTGATTCCCACTGCCTCACTGTCTGTTAACTTCCTATAGTAACAAAGCACTAAATGAGGGTTCTTAACAAAGAAGGAAAAGGACTTTTTCATGGTCAGATAGGATGAGGGGGAACAGTTTCAAACTAAAAGAGGAGAGTGTTGTCAAAATTTCAATTTTGTACTCCACGTGTGTGGACTACAAAAATACCGAAGGATTTTAGAATCATAATTAATTTACAGTGAATGTCTTTCAATTGATAACATACATTGTATTTAATATTTTGAGACTAAATTTACTGGTGCATTAAATAGGTCAAAACTTTAATCATAAGTCATAGCAAAATACACATTTGTTGCTTTAAAGTAGTTCAGTGGAATTAGTGAAAGCAGCCTAGATCCCCTCATAAGCTATCTGAAGCTAAGCCAAAAATAGTGGATGTTAATTCCATTTCTATCCTAATCCTTTCTCTGCTTGTCTAACAATTTTCTATATATTCACAGCAGAGTATCTGCCTCAAAAATTCATACTTTCTTATTTGTGTATTCAGGTGTGAATTTCCTTTGGTGTGATTTTCAGGTGTGTATTTCCTTTCAAATCAAAATCTTTCAGACAGACTCAGAACTTATAGTAGATATTTTTGAGTAAAATTCCTTTCCTATAAATTCTTTTTTACATTTTTGAAGTGAAAGCTAAACCAAGCGGTCTGCTCTGCCCAGCACGCACAGAGAAAGTCAGTTTGGGTGCCTATGTACCCACAAAATCAGTGTGCTTCTATCCATGTTTCATGTGGGTAATCCATTCCCGATTAGCTGGTTGACAAAATACAAAGGAATTGCATGGCTGTGACATTGAAGAGGTTCCATGTTTTGGGGTTGGATTTTTAACAATTTTGGCACCCCATTCTCTGTACGTGACCCACCCCTTGCTGGCAGAGGTGTGGGGAGGCCCATCCAGACCCCTTTGCTGGAAGCCTTTCCCAGGAGCCACGGGCTGGACCCTGGGCGCAGTGGGAGGTCTGGCACCTCAGGAGGTGTATGTGCAGTGTTGGGCCTCTTCTCAGGGGCTTTTTGTGCACCCTGAGCAATCAGAGCCAGCAGTGAATGTGTGAAATGCAGAATTTGGGAAGGACCAAGGCCATGGGAGAATTATTATAATTATACTAGTGTGGAACTCTGGTCTGTCTGAGCAACAATGTTCAGATGCTGTTGGGAGTAGCTGGTTAGAATATTCTGCATGTACATGTGTAATATATGTCACATTGGCCCATGTTCAGTCATGATTTCACCTGCAGTGGGACAAAAATTAATTTCTTCCGAGTTTTCTTTGGAGGTTTCCTTGCCAGCATCACCCTGGGTGTTGTTTTCAGTGATGTCACTGTGTTTGGTCTGTTTCATCCATCTGCATGCATTGTGTGTGAGGTGACAAATCAGTTTCAAATGCATCACTTCTTTCAGGTACAGAGGCTTCTGCAGCAATGTCCATTGCTACATAAAGAAAACAAACAGAGCCTTGGTTTCTGTGTACATGTAGGTATTTGAATGCTGTGAACTTTGTAAGAGAGCCCTTCAAGCTTCCCACAGCCTCATTTGTAACAGGATATGTTTGAAACTTCCTTCATCTGAGTCTCCATATTTGTGTCTGAGGGTTGCCATTAGTAAGTGTTGTTTTATCCAGGTGTGTGTGAGCCTTTGCAGGTGTTATCTTTTAAAGAGATTAAATGTAAGGTTTTCACCTTGTAGGCAGCTATTGCTCTGGTGTTTAATCCTCTTGACTCCTTTGAACCCTGTGCAGACTATACTCATGTGCAGAAGTGACTGCAGGAGAGGTAACAGGTATGAAGGATGGGAATTCACCTTTTTTCTGCATACAGTCCAAATTGGAGCAACCCTATGCTGGAGGATGTTGCTGCTGGTCACAAGTTCCTGATACACAACACACAATGAGAATTTTTGTAAGAATGTGATTGCAAATTATTTTTTTTTAATGTTGTCATGCTGAGTTTAATTTCATGATGGAAAACAGCCAACACAAGTGGATTTCAGGTGATGGGAAAATTGCAGCCTGTTAGCCAGCTGACATTTACAATGGAAATGGAATTAATTACAAGCACTGATAGCTACCTGGATCAGCTGTAGAGCTCTTGGTTGGCAGAGGGAGCAAAAGGCATGTTCTTATCTGTTACACTGGTACGTGACTCTTGGAGCCTGTGAATATCACTTTAAAAGGATCACATATGAGAGTGCTGAATGTGAGCCCTTGCAGCCACTGTGTCCTTGGTGGTAGGAGTGAATTTCCCTGTGACATTTGCAGAGTGCTTTTGTTCACCATGTGTATGTACCTTTCCTGTTCCACACATTCATTTTTATTTTAGTGATATAGTGCACAGGAAATTGTGCAGGTTTCTGTCAGAGACCTGTTGAGGATATCTGAGACTGTATTTGAGGGAAAGTTGTTTAAAATAAGAAATTCTGGCTTTCACTCTCTACATCTGCACAACAATACCTGGTAGTACATGGCCTGGAAGCAATGCCCAAATACTCTGGATCTTTCTGTTCAACACAGTGAGTTCTTGTAGAAAAGACACATATATGTATTTTTGTGGGTACATATAGATATATATGAGCATATTAAAGTACCTTTAGTTGTACAAATGTTGCAAGACCTCTGTGACACCAAAGGCAATATGTGTAGTCAATCAGTGGAAGATCTGATTCAATCAGCAAAAATGGATCTCTAAATCTGGTGAGATTCAAAATCTTCAATCACAACTCCCCTTGGATGTGAAACTGCTAACATAAATGTTAATAATGTCTAGGGTACTGCACCCACTGGTAGAAACAAGGGTTTTCTAAAAATAGAAATGACTAAGAGCACTATAAAAAAGGACAGAAGAACTGCAAGGCTTTGGCTAAAGATTTTCTTGTTTTGTTTTTACCCTGCCTCTGGTGTCACGAGTGCACACCTTCCACAGCCTGCATGGACTTGTGGATTTGCAAAGGTGAGCCCTGAGAGCCCAGAGCATGCACCCTTAACAGAGACAGTGCTGAGGTGCAGATTCTCCTTACAGAGAGAGGGGAATTTCACCTCCAGCCTGTCACTGGGGCCCTCTTTGCAGCCTGCTCCTGTGGTGCCAGAGGTGAGCACAAGCTGGAGTGCTGCCCAGCATTATTTGTTCTGGGAGCACTGGCAGGGAGCCCACACTGGCTTGGTAGAGGTCATTTCCTTGGGTTTCATGTCATTTCTGTCACAGGGGGTCAAAACAACTTTGTCCATACCTGCTGTACACTTGTGTGGCCTCAGGGAAAGCAGTGGACTAAAACAGTGATCTTGTAACATGAAATATCAAGAAACTTGTTAGGAAAGGTGTGGGGAAAAGGAGAACTTGCTCAGTTGTTGCAGCTTCAAGGTTTAAAAGCTCCATCAGTGACTGGATCACTTCTGAAATGATGATGTTAAGAGACTAAAAGCTAAACTTGTTTTGTTGTTGTTTTGATGATAGAGCTAATATCATTGGCTTAATGACCACTGTGATGAAAAGCTATCTAGTTTGAAAATACTTCTGTCTTTGCTTAAGTTACATGACATCTCTGGATGTCCCAAAAATGGCTCCAGTGAATTTGGGGAGATGATACTTGGTAATGCTGAGATAGTTATTGTTAAAAGATAGAAACTAAGGAGAATTTTTTCCTTTTGTGTTTTATGAATTGTAAAAAAACTCATCAGAATTTTAAAAAATCCTGTATCTAATTTAGGGAAAAACTCTTTGGGGAAAGTGAAAATGGAAACTGAGAGTACTGTGCTTTTTAGAAAGTATTTGTGAACTGTGAAAGGCAAGAAGCCCAAGCAGAAGATCAGTAGAGATTATAGTTTCCAGTCCATTTATTTCCTACTTAAATTGTGTCTTTTTCTTTTCCACCATTTCTTGCAGATCTCTCTTTTTTGCCATGTCATCCGACAGCCATCAGCTCCACACCCATTGCTACCAGGACTCATTAAGTTCTACTTGTCACAGTCTCTTGAATGTCAACAGTCACCCCCTGTCCAAGAGCTCCTCAAATCTGGCCTGTATTGGGCACTCAAGGAGTTTAGAGGAAAGGCAAAACAAACAGGAGCTGAAGAAAAGCCACAGTAGCACCATCTGCCATATCCTGGAAAGCAGGAGCGATGCAAGGAGTGTGCAGAGTCCTGAATGGTCCTCCTCACAGCCTGGGATGGTGGGACTTGGATCAGAGGCCCCAGCCATGAATGACCAGTCAGCCAATGACCATTCAGAGGGAAGAACTAAGAATACAAACCATGTTCTTGTCACTGAGCTGTCCTCAGCATCCTGGGGAGTGGGGGACGCTAAGATGTGTGTGAAGAGCAGCACTGCTGAGAATGTTTCTTCAGCCTCCTTTGTTCACCAGCAAGGCATGTGTAAAATGGAAGAATCAGGAATTACCCTCCAGAGAAGCCACTCTGACCTAACCTGCAGCTGCAAACTGCAGACTTGTGTCACTCACATAGAAACCAGTGCTACTCACTCCAGCCTCAGCTCTTCTGGCTGCAGGCATGGTCCACCAGAGGCTAGGATATCTTTCCAAACACAGAGATATGGATCAGAAACAAATCCAAATACATCTCACTATCAAAACCTTGTGACTCATCTTCCAGTCCTACCTAGGGACCAACAAGTACCCACAAACACTTTTGACAGTGGCAGTATTCCACGTAACACCACTGTTTACACAGATCCTGGCACATTTCACGCTGCTGTTCTAGGACCCCACATGCCTGGAAACAGTTTCCCAAACAGGACAGCGTTCAGTCAAGCCCCTGGGATTATTCATGGTGGTCTGACTTATGGTAGTATTCCAAACTCTGCCTACTCCCCCATGGTGATGACAGTTCACAACAACTCAGTGGGGCCCTGCAGTCTCAGGCAGGACACCTTGAAGGCAGATGCCACCATCCCGGCCTATTGCCACTTCTTGCCCATCCCATCCATCCAGCTCATCCCACGGTTGGTGTGCTCTGTCAGTGAGACAGGAAAAGAGCAGGCAGCACCTGGCTACTTCCATTCCTTTTCTGCTTCAGATATTCTGACATATCCTAAGCTGGTGTCTTCAGTAAGTGAATCGGGCCTGGATGCCAAGAAAATCCTGAAGTGCTGTAACGTTCCTGAAGAACAACTGCAACCTGCTCCACAGGAGAGAGCTCCTCCAGAAGCCAAGACTGCCCAGGTTGCTCTGAGCAGCCAGCAAGGTGCAGACATGGCAGTGACAACTAAGGATATGTGGACTATGACCTCTATGAATGACATAACCAAAGGCCTGAAACCGCCTCTGGAGCACAGAGATGCTGAGGTACAAACTCTTCCAACCATGGAGTGCAAATCAGTGGCAACAAGCCCAGCAGCTGCAGCAGAAGGTCACTCACACATGTTCCCAGAGGTGAACCTGGAGCAAGGCTTGGAGGCCCCCAAATCTCCAGTTCGTGAAGTGAGATGGGATGATGAAGGAATGACGTGGGAAGTGTATGGGGCATCTGTGGATCCAGAAGTCCTTGGGGTAGCCATTCAAAAACATCTCGAGTTTCAAATAGAACAGTTCCAGACAGTGCCTACTGAGGCAGCTGAGAAACATAATGAGGAGCCACCCCCTGAAAAAACTGGGAAAAAAAGGCCTTTCAGAACAATGATGCATTCCCTGAGATATCCGAGCTGTTGTGCTCGCTCCAGTACTGCAGTGGAGTGAGCACAGCTGCAGGGTGTAGGAAAGCTGTGCTGCTTTTAAATTGTACATAAATGCTGACTCTTAAATGTTAACACAGTATATGTAGACAGTCCCCATCAGGATGAGGGGGAAAAGTTCAGTGATCATCAAATACACATTAAAGCAAGGAGAAGTCCATGGCTGGACCATCTCACAGAAGACAAAAGATTATACTTAAATAATGCCATCCAAATGCTCTTGACTGTATTTAATGTAGCACTGTTTCCTTCTACATTAGTTTTAAACTGTATTGTAAGGAATGGAACTTCTTTTTTAATGATACATATTTTTGAAATAATTATGACTTTTTTCTGTATTTTAATAATTTAGCGTCAGAAAAATGCTTTAATCAAAATTCTTAGCTTTAAGTCACATTCCCTTAAATTGTTTTGGCAGCTGTTTTGCTGTTAATTTAATAATCCTGACTATTATCCCACTTTAACTGTAGACAAAATAACAAACTTGTGTAATGATCTATGACAAAGAATTGTAACTTTTTTCTACATAACTGTGAAGTAATTTCAGTGTTGCTAGTCTGAACTCTTCCCTTAGCAAGCTCATGTACGGTTGGAGGATGCTCCATCAACTTTCCAATTAGTTTGTAGTTATGATGAATTACACTCTAAATATTCAGAACTCATGTTTACCAGGTGATTGACACAAATGTACAGTGTTACCAAAGATGACTGAAGTAATGTGAATTATTTACTGGATGCTTTAGAGAACTGAAACGGAAGCTGTTCAGATTAGTCTGTGGCACCACCATACCCTACAACTGACAAGAGCAGTTTTGGTTTGCATGTTTTAAAAGTATTTTCCAGTGAGTTCTCTTTATGTACATCTGTCCTGAGCAGTGGTTGTTTGGCTCTTGCATAAGCCACTGGGGACAGTTTCCATGTAACCTTTGCCTGTCTTGTGTTCCCTCTCTGTTCTGACGTCAGGCATCTGCTGAAAGTGAGACCTTGTGTCTTCCCCAAAGGACAGTCCTAAGGTTATTCTGAGTGCCTTGGCTATTTGGGCAGCTTAAAGATTTATTTTCTTCCAGAAAGAACTTCACAAACAAGTTTTCAGTGAGAAAGCTGTTATGATAGTGCAATGCAACCATAGTGCAGGGCCTGTTTGAAGTAAAAGTCAAGGAAGATGAGAATACCATTTCTAGTGTCATGTGTGCTTTTGGTGAATGCCTAAGATTCTTGGGGAAATGAGATGTGCAATTTTTTTTTTTCATGAGATACAAGAGAAACATTCATTTCTGTCTCAAAGGAAAATTTGCTGTGTCTGAGAACTTACTACTGTGGAATTACCAGCTCTTACTTTAAATGTGTGGGGTTGTGGTTTGTTGGTTTGGTTTTTGTTCCAGTAAGTTAGCAGACTGATACCATAATGTTCACCTGACATTTGCATATCAAGAGGAACTCCTGGTGATTAGAACAGCTTTAAACTTTCATCTATAAAATCCTTAAATGTAGGACTTCCTAGTTGGAATATCCTGTGATGCATTAATTTAATGATGTAGAGTAGTTCAAGATCAAATTTTCACTCCTAGGCAAAAAGCTGGCTCCTGTGAAATGCACCTGGTGTTCAGGAGGCTTCGTTTAGACTCTGGGACTTTGGCCTCAAAGAAATCTGAGCTCAAAATGAATTTTAGACAAACCAAGTATGAAGCCACTGGAATATAATGCCTTACTCAGAATGCCTCTGTAGCTTTGAGCATCTAAATTCTGCTAATGATTCTGGATGTTAAAATTCCTTTTATTGAAGCTTTAATAGGAGTAAAGAAATAATGAGAAACTAAATAAAATTACTCTGCTGTTATTTATAGTTTAGCTAAGCAGTTTCTATACAGGTTTATTTCATGGTCCAGAATATTGAACATTGATTTTTTTTTCCTTTCTTCAAGCACTACACTTTGAGAATTTTAAGCATTATAATGATATAAAATCTTGTGCTGTCTGTTAGCTTGTCCTCAGGTGTGCAGGAGAATTCAAGATTTGAAGAGTCAAACTAAAGCTTTAAAACAGCAAGAGTACCTTCCTTCCATGGCCATTGCAATCTATACTTTATTTGACATGTGGAAAAACTGTATTCTCCTTTCCACCCCTGCTGTTCCAAGCACCTCTCCAAAATCAAGCCCCCAGCTGTAAGAATATGATATAATAAGACCAGTATCAAACTGGTCAGAAAGAGAGAGTTGGCAGAAGGGATGGAATAATATGGACAAATCCCTTGAATTCTTTGTCTGTTGTGCTATAAAACGTGGAACAATTCTTGTATTTCATGCAGTTCTGGTGTCAATTACTTATGGTTTATGAATTGGTATGACTTGCTACTACAGTCCTAAATACGATTATCATTCCTGAATGAGAAAAATGGATACCAATGATTTGCAAGTTGAGAAAAACAGATGCTCACTCATTACAGACATTCTGAAATCTTCATGTTATTAATCAGGGTTGCTGTTATTTACAAAGTAGAGTGTTTATGCTTGAGGACTTTGTACACTTTTGGAAGGGTTTAAAGTGCAAGAATATAATGGAAATCTGAGGAAAAAACCCAACAACAAACATTAATCTGATTATTAGCTACAGGGATAAAACAAGTTGTTTTATTTGTACAATCGAACTCTTATTTTGAATTAATTTTGCATTTGGGTTCAGTTTTTAAAAAAAATCAAATGCAGCCATTTTGTATATTAAGTATTCTCCACTGAAGTGTTACTCTTGTAAATGTGAGAACTCGGTTTTTAGTGTTTTTTAACTTAAGAAAATCCACCTCCATTACCTTCTACTCTTAAATATAAATATAGTAGCAGGAAAACTCACACTATATTTATAAATGGGTGGGTCAATGCTGAACACAGACGCTTGTCAAGCTAGGGTGAAACAGGCTGTATTATTTCTCAAGCCCATTTGAAGACCAGTGTGCATTGCACCATGCTGCCTCTGCTCCCCAGCCTGAGTGCTCAAGTACCAGTTCCAGCTGACCAGACTGGCACTGCCCTTCCCAGGAATTCTCAGGGAGGGATGCTCTGGCACAGTGGGTGCTTAATGCTTTTGTCTCAGTGTTCCTTCTTTACCTTAACACATGGGAACAGCCCCAGTTAATGCAGTATTTGGGATATGTTAGTTGTCCCTAGACACTAACTAATGTCTCTAGAAGGATTTCATTGTACATTGATACTTGATGGCTGAGATGCTCAGTGGCTCAGCAGAGATTGAAGGCAATTGATACTAATATCAGTATGTGCTAAATAGTTCTGATAATGTGTTTGAATAATTAATATCATTCTGAAGTAGTATTTACTGTTACCATTCCTAGAGGAGAGATCAAAACCTGTCAGACATTTGGCACTGACTATTATCATTGCAGTTTCAATTTGAGATAATCTTTGACTTGGGTTAAATACTGAAATAGAGGGTATTATCTCAATGCTTTAAATAAAAATCACCCATAGTTAAATCAGGTCTTTAAAAAAGCCAAAACAGCACACTAGACAGTTGCTTAGTCATTGTCACATCAGTTGCTATTAAAATAATTTTATTTGTTTGTTTGGTCCACACCTGAATATGTTTTGTATTAGGAACCCCTGTTCCACAGAAAGCCTATCTTCCTTCCAGATGTAGCTTAAGAAAGCTTTTGTTGTACAGCTGAGCCAAAACGCCCCACAGAACAGCACTTCTGCATAGTCCTCTGGGACAGGGGCCAGTGAGAAGAGGAAAAGGCAGTCAGCTGCTCTGTATTGAAATGTAACAAGATGTTTCAGGGGAAAAGAACATCTCCACTGTATGGACAGAGCAATGTGTTTCTTCCTCATCACTTCTCTGCTTGTAGCTAGTAAGAATAATGACAGGCTGGACTAATTGCATTATTGGATAGACATTTAGTCTTTTAAATCCAAAGCAGGAGCGACCTGTCTGGAGATGTGCTGAGGTAAGAGGCCTTCTAGAAGGATGTAAGTCACTATTATAGAATGAGTAAGAAAAACAGTGTAGCTTTGCTCTAGGAAAAGTAATGTGTGGTGAGGTTGGGTTAGAGCAGAAGCTGAGAGTGGAGGTGAGATCGAGGGACCCCAGCTCCACAGAGGGAACAGGGCTGGGTGTCCTGGAGACACTGCTGCTGCCCCCTCTCTCAGGAGCTTTTCCAACTGGGAAATTGCAATGTTAATACTTCATTGCCATCTGTTCCTTTCAGACATGTTGAGGTGATTAATTTGTCTTCTTAAGCCCCTTGAAAATGAAAGCAGTTTATTAGTGCTAAGTAATACTGTTAATTGGCAAGAGAGAAAGAGGCAGCATGTGGGTTTATGAGCTGGAAATAAATCATTCTAATCAACTCTCACAGTACAGTTAAATAACTTAGTGGAACTTGCTGTGTCAGTCTCTTTTGTCTTTCCCCTTCAGGGTCCAGGATTGATTTCTAAATTTTACTTCTTTTCCCTCCATACAGAACTATGGATCTGAAATTGGGAATATAATGTTCTATTCAGCTTCCTTCCAAAGCACTGTTTTTTACAAAGGCCACAAGATCCAGCTGACCCTCATCAAAACAGGGGAATCTGAAGCCTGTGAGCCTGTGTGCAGAGCCCTGGGCTGCTGGTGTCTGGATGTACTGCCTGCCCACAAGTACTGTGTGTCCTGCAAGCCCCTCATGCCTGCTGAGGAAGGGAGCTGTGGTGCTTTCTGTTGATGCTGTAGTCCAGGTCATCCCACTCCCCTGCCCCTCCACAGGAGCAATTCTAGAGCCATGTGGTTTTAAAAGGAAAGAGATGGGTAAGCTTTGTGGGTGATGTGGATTAGTGCGAATTTTGTTCCTTTTCTTGTTCAGAAAGCAGCTTGCACA
This sequence comes from Emberiza elegans, assembly GCA_024865655.1. NCBI lineage: Eukaryota > Metazoa > Chordata > Aves > Passeriformes > Fringillidae > Emberiza > Emberiza elegans. The sequence goes on along the minus strand of JALJVW010000241.1, from coordinate 26,893,376 downwards.
CAGCAGTTCTGCCCCATGTAAAAATGGTTGTGCTCCCTTTTAACCTCTGCCAGCTGGAATGAGCATGTCCATTTTCTGTGGGGCAGCACCCTGCCACAGGCAAAACCAGTGCCATGAAGTTTCTTTCCCCTTGAACTCTTTCACCAGCCTTGGCACACAATTGCTTGTGACTTTTACTGTATCCATGAAGGGAATGGTGCATATCCTTTGCCGTGGTTGCTTGGATGTCCAGCTTCCATCTTTCTCGAGGTGTAGAAGTGCTGAGCCTTGAGCTGACAGCCATCACATGTACCAGGGCCAATGTGTTCAGATAGCAGAGTACTAAGCTGTAGCTTGTAAGTCTTTGGGAGCATTAATCCTTTCAGATATGTGACCTAAACAGATGTCATCTGTCCTATTATCAGGCTTTCAGTATACTACAGGCTATGCTACTCACATGGCATGTGAAGGAAGCTTAGAAAGCAAAGGGGAGGGACACAGGCAAGGAAACGATGCTGCAGACTTCCATCCCCTTCCAGGCACCTTCTGCTTGCCTACAGGCACTAAAGACAACTCCAGTGACAATGGTATCACAGGTGTGATGAAGGGAAGGTTTTGTCCCCGGAGGTGATAAAGGTAGTAGACTTAAGGAATGTGGGTCAGGCGCTCCTGTGTGCTCCTGCTGGCCAGGATTACATCTCCGAGCTCCACCTGGTGCTCAGAGCCGGTGCACAGCTGCGCAGGACACACCCGCTCTTCCTCTCCGGCGTCTTCTGGTCCCTGCTCACCTCTGTAAAGCAGAGATGGGCTCACAGCCTGGGGTGCAGTGAATCCTGCCCCAACACCCTTTTGTTGGTGCTTTCCAGCGGAGCTGCTGACAGGCAGCTTTCTGTGGTGCAGGAAGCACACAGAACTGTCCAGGCCTGAGTGCCAGCACCTGACCTGTGCTGTACTGCCCTGCCCTTAAAGCAACTCCAGAGGAAGCTGGAGCTTGAGGTCCTTCTCCTGACACAGATGCAACACCCTCAGTGATGACACATGCATAAAAGTCAGGCCTTTTCCCTCCTCTGATGGCTTTTTGCAGGCTTGTAGGTAATTTGCTTACACTGCTTCTGGTGTTGGTTTTAGAGTAAACTGATGCACTCCAGATTGGGACTGGGCAGAAATTCCTGTGTTCCGGTTATTTGAATGCTGTCTTGTGTTCACATTGTCTGGAAAATCTTGCAAATGCCACTGTCTGAGAATCCAATTTTAGAAAAGCTTTTACATTGATTTAAATGCACGATGTCATGTTATAATTTGATTCGTTGTAATTTCTTCCTTGTTCACATATGATCTGTGTTTTCTAAATTCCATGCTTTTTTTCAGCATCGGCCTCATTCTAACAGCAGAATAAGGAGTTAATTTACTGTTGTGCTGCCATAACTGTTTTCTTAAAGATCTTGGGAAAAGATGAGAGAAGTGTTTCTGAGAAAGCAGAAGAGACCTGTTTTGATTGTGTGATGGATGTTGTTCAACAACCTGCTCCCCCACTCAAATGAGAGCAAACCCTGGAGCTGTAATGCAGCCCTTGTGTTCCAAGTCTGCACTGGGAGTCCTTTCCTGCTCCAGTTTTGACTGGAATGTGTGTGTGTGTGTATATATATATATATATATATATATATGTATATACACACACAGACTGGGGGGGGCTGCAAAATGTTTAGTGACCAAAATCACACTAATGTTTTGCTATGGGCTCAATCTATGTTTGTGGTAGAACAGGTTTTCTGAAGCAGGTTGAAGGTTTGTAAAAATAGTTTTAGTTTAGTTAAAATTGTTTATATACTGTTTACATGCCTCCCTCACTCTAGTGTGAGTCCTTTGGTGCTGTGCCTGTTATTTTTTGCATTGATAGGTTTGGGCCACAACAAGTAAGAATTTGTTAGTGTCTGTGGTGGGACCCTAATTCACAAAAGCAGCCCATTGCTTCTAGAAGTTCTGCCTTTGGTTAGGCTGTCTGGAGAAGCTACAGAAGACCTTCCTGAGAACCTCTTTAGATCAAAATTGAGTGTGGAGTTAGGTGTAGGCAGTACTTTTGTTCAATGTGAAGTGGGATAGAAGAATAGACAGTAAGTAAAAAGTTTGCAGAAATGAGATATCCCTAAACTAGAGGAAGGGAAAAGCCTGTGTGTGTTGTGCAGGAAAAGGCCATTAAAACATCTGTTTACAGTCTATATATGAAACTGTTGTGTGGGAGTTCAAAAACATTTCATTCCTCTCTGGCACTGAGGTAGCTCGACACAAACAGCAAAGATTCAAGGTGAGTAAATACAGTGCAGAGAGCTTTGAAAGTGCCCTGTGGGGCAGTGAAGCCTTTGGAGTTCAGCACAAGTGGCGCTGCTCTCTCGGCTCCTTGGGCGGGCTGGGGCTGAGGTCGCCCTGGGGCCGCGGGCCCTGCGGGAAGGCTGGGGCTGGATCTGGCACGCAGCTGTGGGACCCAGTGCCAGGTCACGGCCTGCCTGGAAGGGGACCAAGGACACACGTCAGACAGGATACGTGCAGGGAGGGTCATGCACCCGGGCTGGCAGGGACAAAGGGAGAACAGTCCTTTCCAGCGGCAGAGCTTGAGGAAACTGGCGATTCCCGCGGGAGCCTGCGTGAGGTTCCCTGACGGCTACAATGCACTCTTCTAGACTCTTCTAGAATTTCATACTCTGCCTTGGGACTTTTGCTGCTTCTGACGGGAACAGCCAGCAGCTTGGTCTGCCTTGGTGTCCCGCTGCACTCACAGCTGTGCCGGGCTGGCCGAGCTTCCTTATTCCCCGTTTCCGAGGCAGGGATGGACTGCTCAGCTGTGTGGTAGCACTGCAGAACAGGGAACTCACATTCTGGAGCATTTAACAGAGAAGTTAACACAGCTGATGCCCTTCAACTACATTACTGCAGCTGTTGAAAGAGGAACAATCTGAACAGAAAACAAACATTCTTTAAACCCCACAACATTTGCTCTAGAGCCATTGCACCAGAGAATATTCTTCAAGTTCTTTGTGGTTTGAGTGGTGCCCATTGGTTTTGCAGGCCCATACCTAAGAAATGCAGAAAAAGCTTCCAGTTCTCCATCAAACCTCATGTTTCCAGGGGACGGGAAGGGATGAATCTCTCCCTGGTATTCATTCCCACACTGCAGACGAGCAAGGAAAAATGTCTTTGAGTGACAAGGGAGTCATGATACACTTTTGCCGAATCAAGGAAGGATGGGCTTTATGCTACAGAACTTATGCTTTATGCTGCTGTAAGTGGGATTCCCCTTCAGCTAGAAATAGCACTGAATCTTGGGTATAGGCATGCATTAAGTGGTGCCACAAACTTCTGAAGGGAAAAGCTGTAGGCTTTTATTCTCATTAACTATTTCTGATGTGTATTTAGATCCCTTTTATGCATCCAAAATGCTTTTCTTCATACTGTGGTTGGAGGTTTATTGTGAACACTGATACAGTTTTAGCCAATGCTGAGGAGCTGCCCACTGCATCTCCATCTTTGCTTCTGTTTTAACATGAGCGGATTATCCTGTTTATTTTCCCATAAAACTGCATCTCTACCCAACCTTTTGTCTCTATTTTAGTAGATCACCAATTTGCCTTTTGCTTAAGCTGATGTAATTTTAAGTTTCTTTTTCTGATCCACTATGCAGGTTTGTATAAAAAGGCACATCTGGCATGGCAAAGGGTTTAGCTGAGGGAGAAGCAGTGTGTACTGCCATGAGGGGTGGGAGGAAAGAGACCATTAAAAGATGCATGTGGTTCCTTAACCTTGATATTCTTTTAGAGGTAAGATGGAAGATGTGTCCAAAGAGCAAATCCTCTTAGAAAGGCATGACCTTGACCACAATGAATCCACACAGAAGGAGTACTGTGTGAAGCAACTCTACCAACAAAAATCTCTCGGACCATCTGAATTATGATATTGCTTTCGTCAAGCCTGTGCAAGATGTGACAGAAACCTGTCATTGTCCACTGTGCCTGCTTGCCCAGGAGAGGCAGCTTTCTTTCCTTGGGGGAGTCCTGCTGGCTAGCTGCATGGGGGGACACGTGGTGTATGAGCACTCCTGGTTTTCCAAGGTCAGGAAGGGTAGGTATTGTTTTTCCTCTTAAATCCAAGTACACAGAGGAGGATTATATAACACACCCTGTGTCTCCTACATGCTTAGACAAGGAAGCCAAATACCTGAAATGCTTGTTCCTAGGGTAACAGCACATCTGGGATTGGGTGGCTGATTTATACTTTCTCTTATGTCAGCACTGAATAATTTGTACTTGTAACTGCGAGTAAGGTCCTGATCAGAAGAATGTCTCCTTGGACTGTGCCCAGAGGCGGAAGTGTGTGGGAAATTGTGACTCAGCTTCCACATGTACTCATCTACTTAGATTTCCATTTGAAGTCCTTTCTGATTGAAGCCCCCCTACATTCTCTGTTAAGCTTTAAATGCTGTGCATATATTTACAAAAGGCAGCACTTCACAAATATGCTGGCCGGGTAATCCGGCAAAGGCTGAAATCTCACCGAATCACAGAATAGTCTATGTTGGAAAGGACCCAGGAGGACCATCAAGTCCAGCTCCTGGATGGCTCTCGCCGGGATCGAGCCTTCGGCGTTATCGGCGCCGCGCTCTGACCCGCTGAGCTGAGCTGAGCTGATCTCCTCGCCGCTGACCGGCTGAAGCGTGCGGGCAGGGAGCAGTGACTGGGTCCTGTTCCCAGCTGGAAAGCGGGGCGGCAGTACTGGGCGGTGTTCTACCGTGCTTCACGCTTGCGGAAAGCCACACCAAGGCACGTACTCTGGGAAATTTCCGGTGGACACGATAAAGACCCACACCGGTGGCTTGCCCCATGATACACGTTCTGTGGTCCGAGGATTTGTAGCGCCGGGTCAGCCGCGATTCCCGGATTTTGGCTGCCGCGAGGAGCAGCAGCAGCAGCAGCAGCAGCACCGCCCCCCAGCGCTCCCTCAGCCGCTCCGCCGCTCCGGCAGGGGGCGCCCGGGCCGGCGATCTCGCGAGAGCGCGCGGGGCCGGCGGGCGGGCGGACGGCGCGGGGCTGAGGGAGCGGCGCGCGGGCAGCGGTGAGGGGGCGGCGGGGCCGGCAGGGCGGGGGAGACATCCGGGGGGGAGCCGGGAGCCATCCCGTGAGGAATCCCGAAAGAAATCCCCTAAGGAATCCCCTAAGGCATCCGGTAAGGCATCCCGTAAGGCACCCCGTGCCGCGCTGCGGGAAGTGCCCAGGCAGCCGGCCTGGGTCGGGCAGGTCGCTGGGGAAATGGACGTTCCGCGGCGCAGGGCTCGCACGGAGCCGGGGTTTTGTACTGATCTCGCTCTCCGTGTGCCCGAGAGGTTGTGCCGCGAGCGCTCCTAAAGCCACGTTTCTAATTGCAAAGGCCAAGTCTTTTGTTAGCAGATGCGCTTCTCGGAGGTTATATAAGCGGTAAATGTTTGGGTTAGGAATGGTCGGGGTTGTGCCGCATCGCGTTTGTTGAAAGTTTGTCAGACCTGTGTTGTTCGTTGCTGGTAAATGGTGTGAGCTTGAGCTTCCGGGGTTTTGCCGAACATTCTGACAGCTTTAAACTTGGTGTTTATGGCCGGGATTAAAGAGAAAAGATAACAGAGGGATAAGGTTGCCTTCCCCCGAGACTTTCGATAAGGTGTGCAGTTAGGGGAGCGGAAAAAGCCGGCAGCCATGTAAAAACCACAGTTCGTCACGCTGCAAGTGCCGAACCTTGGATAGCTGGATGTGCAGAGAGCGTGGCAGTGCTGCCTTTGGGGCCAGATGCCGCAGGCACAGCCAGGGGTTTGTCACTTGTTTTCCGAAGGGTTTTTAAGTGCAGTAGTCTGGAAGATGTGTTGTAATGTGCAATCTGCGTTAAGGTAAATGTGTGTCTTCCCCACTCTGGGATATCTTCTTTGGTATTTTCAGTAATTATAGTATAGAGATATCAGGCCTTCGTATTCAGATACTTTGTGATTTCAGTTATATGCTTGTTGTGCATAAAATATCCAGATATTTTGTGATTTCAGTTATATGCTTGTTGTGCATAAAATATATATTTTTGATAGATGGAATAAAGTGGTGATCAGACTTCTTGGCAGCTGCATTAGTGACTTGTGACTGTTCAGAGCCCAGGTCTTGTGAGATTGTCTCAGTACAAGTGCTCTGTGCACTGGCTGGGCTGTTTCAGAGCTAAAACAGGCAGAAAAAGTAGTCACAGGTGTTCAGGTCTGTGGCACAGGCCATATACTGTGCAGACAGCTGAAAACTACCTGAATTTTAGAAAATGTAATACCTGAAACTATTGTTACTATTTCTTAAGGTGTTTATTTCACTTTTTCTCTTGCTTGAAACTGTTAAAGGTTATTTATTTGCTTCACATGGCTTGTGACTTAAAAAATAGGGTGTTATATACTTGTTTTGGAGTAAAATGATCCCCCTAGCAGGAGCTCCATGCAGGTCCTGGGACATAATGCTGATGCTGCACTGTACAAAGTGCTTGCTATGCTTGGATGTAAATGGGAAGTTCCCCAGTTCAGCTCGTGTACTTAGAGTACTTCACTCCCTGACCACAACTCCTACCTGTCTAATTTGGGAGAGCTTCTTAAGATGAACTTCTGTTTTTGGTCGGGTTAGATGGAAGTCTGTGGGGATTTCAGTTCAAACAAGCCAGCTGGTTTAAAGCCACATAAAGACAGGTCAGAGGCCTTTGGAGCAGTCTTGTCTTGCCAAATGGAAGAAATTATTCCACATTTAAAAATAGAGCCTGTTCAATGGGAGGCTTCATTCCCTTCAGAAGCTTTTCTCCAACAAAGGCTCTGCACAGCCATGTTTTTGAGGTGATTTTTCCACACCCATTTGAAATGAAAAACAATGTTCTTCCCAAGGGCAGCGGGGATGGTTGTGCTGAGAGTGAAAAGCTGGTAGAACCAGTTTCCTGCCAGCCTGTTTGCAGGGCAGGAGGGGCTGTCTCCTCCTCCTCTGCTCAGCAGCAGCCACATACTTAATTAAAAGCTTAAAATTATCTTTGTCCACCGATTTCTGACCTATGGGAAGTAACTTCCCAGGGGTGGAGTGCAGGCAGCCAGGAGATTGCACAGAGCACCTGTGACCAGGAGTTGTAGTTGCAGGGTCTTGTGGTGGTGCCTCTCCAGCGAGCTAAAAGTCTTCTGTAAGTTCTTCTGGAACAGTAATATAATCTTCCTTATCATTCAGGCAGTTCTTTTGGTTTCGTGGCTGTGACATTTTTACTGCTTATATGCAGACGAGGACACGTGCGGGGCCCATCCCTGGCAGTATTCAAGGCCAGGCTGGATGGGGTGCTGGGCACCCTGGTCTAGTGAGAGCTGTCCCTGCCTGTGGCAGAGGCATTGGAACATCGTGATCTTCAAGGTCCTTTCCAACCGAGGCCGTTCTATGTGCTTTCCTCAGCTGTGTGTGTGAAATTGTGGAAGCGAGAGTAGATGTGACAAGAATTGTGTATGTGTGGGTGTCATTTTGGTCCTTCCAGGAGCTAACTCGTATCCGAGCTGCTCCGTGTCAGGATTTCTGGCACGCTGCAGGATGGGGAGCCTCAGTGCTGGGCTGTGCATGTCCAGGGACGGAAGGCTGAGCTCGGCAGCTGGGTCGGCTCGCAGCTCTTTAGCCCTTGCTGCTCCATCCGCGCTGGAGCTCGGGTCTGCTTTGTTGTTACATGAAGAAGATACATTGCCACACTTACCGAGTTGCAAGAAATAGCGGTTTTGTTGCAAAACGTTGAGGTTCCGCGGTTTCAACTGCTGGTTGAATGTTGGGAGGCGCTCGGTGCTGCGGCTGAGCGGAGCCAGGCCGGGGCAGAGCGGCTCGGCTCGGCTCGGCCCGGTCCCCGCCCGGCCCGGCGCTGGTGGTCGCGGCCCGCCCCGGGCCCGCCCCGCGCTGCCGACGTGCGGCTCGGCCGGGCGCGGTGGCCGGGGCGGGGCGCGGGCTGGGCCGCCCCGATAAGGCGAGGGGCCGCTGCAGCCAGCCGGGGCTTGGAGCGGATATTTGCAGCGTTGGGAGCATTCCGGAGAGCATTCCGGAGGCCGTGCCTGGGGATGGAGGCCGCGTTATAAAAAGACATTGCGGGATTGCTTCCTGAGCGCGGAAAGTAAGTGCGAGCTCATCTGTGGGGGTGTGCGGCCCGTGACGCACAGAGCGGGGGCTGCTGGGGACCTCCGTGTGCCTGGAAACCGCTTGGTGGCACGGAAATGGCCAGAGCGGGTGGCGGTGTGTTGCAGCCGGGTGCCTTCTTGTGTTTTGTTACTCTTGAGCGGAATTGTGTGATCGCGGGTGTATCAGAGCGTGTGACCTGAAAACGTCTTAAATTCTCAGTGTTATTTGGGAGTAATTAGGAAGCGAGGAAATAGGTGCCTGCCCCCTACTTGGTTTTGTTAGAGGCTTGTGGAGATGAAAAAGAAGGGTGGATTGGCTCTCATGCTCAACATGTGAGTTTTACTGGCTTATTTGCAACAAAGCCTCAGAACAGCCATTTTAGCAGGAGCTGGCTGGCTGGAGGAAGGCAGCACTCATTCTCTCCATACATTCTGGAATGATTCTCTTGCAATCACTGAAAAAAGGAAAAACAACAAACAGTTTTTCAGAGATCATTAGAGAAGAGTGTGAAAGCTTCTTAAATTTAATTGTGCCATTACAAAGTTCCTAATACAGAGTGTGATAAAGTAGGTTAACATAATTTTCACAAGAATTGTTAAGTACATTACCTATTATGTGAGCAAATAATGGTAGTTTTATTTAGCCTTTCAGACTTTGACTCGTTATGAAAGAATATAAAAACGAAATAATTAACAATATGATGTTTTAAATTTACTTTTGGGTATATGATAGTTTTTAAGGTACCTAATATCCTTGTTTTCTTGGCTGGGTGTTGCTGTCATCTACTTGTTAGATTACATCTGAGAACTAGGGTTCCCACTTACACTATCCCTACATATCCTGTAGGTTGTACATGAGAGTTGAAAAGCAAGATAAAGTCTAGGGAGTCGTTGTGAGGAAAAAGCTTAGCTTACCTTTTATTGAATTTTGCTAGTGTGGTGAAGCTCATGAAACCTTATAGAAATGAACCTGTGAACAAGTTAGGGTGTGCAAATACTGGTGTTCACAGCACAGCATGGAGAATTATGTATTTTGGACTTCTCCATCATCTGATTTGGTGCAAAATAACATAAATATTACATTTGAGTTCTCTTGTATTTGTGTTCTGCAGTTCCTGGAGAATGAGATGTTATGGTGAGGGTGGGATTGAGTTGTGTGCAGGGTCTTGGGGTGGCTTCTGTGCCTAGTCTATGTCTTGTGTCTGGAGGTGCTGGAGGGACAGGAAGCCCACGGTGCTGAGGGAACTAAGGGAGATGCAGCCTCAGCTCCTGCCCCACCTTGAACATTGCTTTTTCTGTCACCTTCAACTTGCAAGCCACTCTTAGCCCTCTCCTGTGTGAAACACACACTTTTATATCTTCCTGTAGAAGGACTTTTGGGTTGCAGTTTATATGATCATGGGGCTTGGAAATTGCAGACTAAATAGCTGCTCAGGAAGCAAGCTCTTGGTTGTCTTGTTATATTCAAAACTACTTTCAGTTCCCTCCAGAGCTGTGGTAAAATTTGTGACATTTTAGATTGGCACATGTGTATGCTTTAAATCTGCTGGGAATTTCCATGGTTGTCATTGCTGAAGACTTGTTTAAATAGAATAAATACTATGAATGTTTAGTGCTTCAGGAATCTCATGAAACTGACAGGAGAATTCAAACTCTTTGGTAACAAAATAACCCACTGGTTAGGAAAAGTGCTTACAGTGATCCTTCCCGTTTTTACTAAAAATCCATACTATCTTTTCCCCTTACTTACAGAATCCTTGCCAGCATCACTTCTGTAGAAATTTTGTGTTTGAGCCCCTTCTACTTGAGACTGTGCTGAAGCTAAGTTACCACAGCTGTGCCCAGGACAAAATGGGTAGCTGTGAAAATTCTGGCCTTTGCAGCTTAGTAAAGAATGATCTTTGTAGCAACATGTGGGGTTTCAGTTGGGGAAACTGTATTGGAATTTTCTCACTTATGGGAGCCAGCTCATTGCCTGCAGAGGAAAGAAGGGTGACTGAAATAGCTCCTTCCCCTGGTCAGGCCATTCTCCCCCCAGCTCCAGCATTGCTGCTGAACCTTCCCTGAATCTGTCCCTCAGCTCTGGAGTTTGCTGGCTGGGCATAAAAGCTGGAGGAAGGTGCCTGGCAGGGGAGGATTGCCTAAACTCCTGTGTTGTCAAATATCTGTTGGTTTTCCTGTGATTGTGCAAATTCCATGGGCCAAGGTGTTTGAGAGACTGTTGTTGCTCCTGGGGGAGAGCTTTATCTATGTTGAGAAAACTTGCATCTGTGTAGGGTCTTAGGGGCCTTTTTGTTCACCTTTAAAGTGAAGTAGAGCAGATGGTTCTTCATATGATGCCTTCCTCTTCTGTTAAAGAGGAATAGAAACTATTAAGAAATCGTTTTTCCATTGTGTTTTAGGAACACTTCAAGAATGAGTCCACCACAAGATAGAAATAGAAATTCCTGCAGCAGTGAGACTCTGGCAAAGTGCCTTCAAGCAAAGAAGGACTTGGAAACAGCTGTATCTGGAATTGTCAAAGCTGAACAGCAGATTAAAGAAAACTGGCGGGAGGTAATGTTAAATTATTTCTTAAATATATTTTAATAACTAGCATGATTCCTATTAAAGTTTTTATTATTCCAGATTATTTATTATTATCATGGTGGTCTGAAATTTTCCTAGCAATTTGCAAACACATTGCTGTGTCATTTTGCCAATGCTCTTGATAAAGGTATTCCTGTATATCTTTATCTTCTTTGTCAATTCTGCAAGCTTAGGCATGCAGCACTTCCAAAAGCTGATGATTAAAACATCAGAATAGAGAGAGATTACAAATAACATTACTCTTTGCTACCTCTTTAAAGGTAGCCTCGGAACTGTTACTGACCTGAGTCATGTGGGTGACTGTGATGAATTTCTGAGAAATAAATCACTCCTAAAATGCCACTTGCCACTGACAAACAGTGGTTTGCAGTCAGTGCAGCACAGGTATGTGCACTGTGCATGTGTATATGTGCATACATATACATGGTGTGTGTTTCCTGACAGGTCAAGGCCAAGATCCACAGCCACATCAGCCGGCAGCTGGAGTGCCTGCGCAGCCGTGAGGTGTGGCTCTTCGAGCAGGTGGATCTCATCCAGCAGCTCAAAGAGGAGGCCTTGCAGCAGCAGGCACAGCAGCTCTACTGGGTAAGGCTTGCTTGTCAGTTGCTGCACTGGCATTTTCAAGCAAACCTTTTTCTTGCAAGTTATTGGCTCAACTTTTAGTCCTGGGAGCTGAAACAATAACGTGTGTTTTGTCTTCCATGCAGTACTTGGGACAGTTCAATTGCCTTATTCATCAGCTGGAACACTCCTACAGTAACGAACTGGCAAACCAGATTTCAATTTGCCTGGAGAGGTAAATATATTTTATCATGCAAGTTAACACAGTTGGGTTTATTTTAACTTATGAATTTAATCGGATTTTTTATTCTAATAGAACAGATCTCACTGTTCCTACATTTTTAATAGTTCCTAGAAATAAGAACAGCAGTCTGAGATGATAAACCAGGGCTATAATGAGCAGGAGAGGTACTCATTTATGCAGGTTATTTCAAATACTAGTTGTTGATGGCAGTTGAAGTAAGAAGGTGAAATTTGTGTTTTGCTGGCAATTTATTCTGTTCATGGTTTGTAGATTGCCATTCCTTTCTTGTATGCTGTATCAAAAGTCTTCTTTGTTACCTAGTTACTGCCAAGTAACTTGAAAGCCTTTTTATGAAATAATGGACTGACTTCCAAAACAGGACAGATGAAGAAGATTGTAATTTTTTTTCCTTTCTGTAACAATCACCTTTCTCTTTCAGACTGGAAAGTCTTACACTCAAACCCGAAGAGTCTTCCATCCTGAATTTTGAGGCTGACACATCTTACCTTCGCCAAGCTATTACCTCATTTGGTTCCATTAAAACGATGGTAAGCACCAGGACTTCCCTGGATTGGAATACTTGCCTCAAAGATTTTTTTTTCAGTAGGGCAATATATTCCAAGTGATATTTTTGCTTTTAGTGACAGCTTGAATGGCTTCTGTGTGTGAGTCATATAATTTTAGCTGTATAATAAATACACAGTAGTTTATTAATTATTGCATGTAGTTTTCACTGAGTTTAGTTATGCATGTGTTATTTTAATGTATTTTGGCAGAGGCTGAGGGAATGACTACTGCATTCTTACTCTATTCCAGCAGATGAAAGTTCATTACTGTTTTCTTTAGATAGCAATAGTTAAAACATAGTAGATGTTTTCTGTGATAAAAGTATTTTGGGATTCTGATGTAAGCGGCATATTTCCTGTATTGTTGGAGGACAATTCTGTTAAAGGAAGCAGACTCAAGATAGTATTTTTATAGTAAATTTTTCTCTGTTTGTAAATGTTGAGAACATTGTTAGCGATAAAGCACTGAAAATTTGTAACTGTGCTTTACTTCTGCTTTATTGTAGAATTTGTCCTAGAAACTGGACAAAGCAGAGATTTAAATTAATTTTTACTTTTCTTTCAGCAAACCTCAGAGAGAGAGAATACTTCTCCCTGGTTCCCAGGGCAGAGCTGTGCTCTAATGAACTGTGAGCAGGTAAGATTGACCTGTGTGTGAGTGTTTAATTGCATTAGAGGAAAGAGGAGAACTCAAGCACGTTATATGAGCTTGAGTAATGGCTTGTGTTTGTTGTTAAGATGCTTGAGTAGGCAGTGACAGTGGCTATGGTGAGCAGAGTGATCTGATACTGTAACTGCCCCAGGAACAGACAGGCAAGAACAGAGTATGAAAGTGTATGTGGGGTGTGGCTGACAGGATTTTTTAATTGAATGTTCCTTATGTTGGAACTGCCCAAATCCTGTGGGTGTTTTCATCATTAGTGTTTTTCCTTTTGGTGCAGAAATCCTGCTGCCTGCCTGTGTTGGTGTTCAGCACAGACTGGCTCAGCAGTCAGTCCTTCCCTAACCAAGGGCTTTGTCTCTCTGCAGCAGACGCAGTGTGGGGCAGCGAGTGCCTCGCTGGCTGGCTGGTTACTCGGAAGCAGGCCCGTGCCTGTGCGCCAGGCTCCCTACGTTCCCAGCACCAATCTTGAGGAATGGGTTACCCAAAAGTGTGTGCCAGAGCCCAGCCAGGTAAACCTTTTGTGTGCTAACCTAGTTTTGAACAGAGGGGAAAACACAGTACCTGATTGCAAGCAGAATGTGGTGGGAATGAAACCTTCTGTAGTAGTCTTCCTTCTGCCTTATGTTCTGCCTGATGCTTTGTCACTTACTAGCTGAATGCTCTGAGCTTTAAGTATACAAACAGTTACTGAACATTGCCTTTTGGTTTTAATAGATGTATTTCAATGTGTCTTTACTAGAATTTGAATTCTTCCAAAGTCTGCTATTTTGAGCAAGCCTGGGGAAATCTGAAGGATTTGGAGAACTGGCTCCTGCACAATCAGCAGCGTGATCTTGCTGGGAAGACAGATTCCCTTGGTTGCAAGGACTCCACTGCTACTCTTAATTCATCCTTTTCCACTATTGAAAAGGTGGAGGAATTAGAGTCCCTTGGACAAGAAGAGATGGACCTTTCTGACTGGCTGCTTACTCCTGACACAGAAATTGGAAGTATTGCTTCAGATGAGAAATGGAAGAATGAATTTAAACCTTTTAGGGAAGAATGCAATTTGAATGATTGGCTCCTCAAAGCTGAAACATGTACCAGTTGTCCTGGCAGCCAGAACAAAAGTGTGGAAATTGAGAACCTGGGAAATCTGAAGTGCCTGAATGAGCATCTTGATGGAAAGAAATCACCCAATACATCCGCTGTAAATGCGTGGCTTCTTCAGCATCCTCAGGCCCCCTTCAAAGTGGAAGATGTGTGCAAAGCTAATGATCTCTGTGCCAGCTTTTCAGAATGTGTGTGTGATGAAAACTGTGGAAAAGAGGCTCTTTGCAAATGGCTTCTGAAGAAAGATGGGAAGGACAAAAATGGAGTTCCGGTCAGCCAGAAAGATGTACCAGACCCTGCGCGTGAGAAGACCAAGTTTGCTGCCAGTTCCTGGCTTAGCCCCGCCCAGCAGCTCCCAGGGGAACCCGTGAGTGCAGAGAAAGCAGATTATTCAGCAGAGATTGCAGAACCCTGGAAAGCATTGCTCGAGAGGCCTCTGACAAGCTGGCTGGCCAAGGCTGAGCACAGAGCAGAAAGCACAGAAGAAAAGGAGAGTTGGGAGAAAGCAGACAAGAGTTTCAAGAGTCCTTTCCTAGACCTCTTGGCTCCATTCCACCTCCCCTTAAATGTAAACAGTTGGGTGTTGGCTTCAAATGACCTAGAAAATGCAAACCTGCCTCCAGTGGAAGATAAATGGCTTCTGCGCAAGAAAGCACAAGTGAGCCTAAGTTTTTGATACTTTTGTGTCTTACGTGCCAGGTTTATTGCTTTACTGAATTTAATGACTACATTCTCTTCCAAAGTCATAGCTCTTCTGGATAATACTGACTGAAAGTTGTTAGGTTTCTTGGCTCTTTTAATGTTTTCACAATTATTAGTTACTTAGCACTAAACAAGTTAATGTGTTATACTAAATGAAGAAAGTATTAATCTCAAAACTCAAAAGTCAGTTTTGGTTTTGAACACTTTACAGAATTTGAAGATACAGCAGAATGTATTTATGTTTGGGATTGGTAATGAAGGTGACTTCTCTTTCAGGACTTTGGCCTTCCTACAGTTTGTGACCTTTTTGCCTGCATGAAGCTCAGTGGAGATAATGAAAAATGGCTGTATCGGTCTCCTTTACAGGTAGGATACAGAATGTATTAGAACAGCTGAGCCTAATCATAACTTGGGGGTACAGAACACAGATCCTGGCAGCTGATGGTCACCTTAAATCCTTTAAATGTTTACAGTGTAGTAATTTCCTCCCATATACCTTTTTAACAGCTTGGACCGTTCCTCTTTGTTATTAATCCTCCTCTTCTGATCACAGGTCAGGAGGGAATTACTTCTCTTGGTGTGTAAATCTCTCAACTGATTGACACTTGGTAACTCTGATTGTAACTAAGATATGGAATTAGTGTATCAATCTCCAGGCAGCTTCTTTCTTACCTTTGTAATGTATTTACAGCTGACATCATGTCTTTCCTTTCTGATGATAACTCTTTAGCATTGTTTTTGAAATTAATGAAAATAGTCCTTAGCAGTTCTTCAAACCCAAAAAGGCAGGATCTTCAATTCTAGGAGGAATGTTAATATCACTTTTTTATTATCTTATAGTTGGTTTTTTTTTTTTTCCAAAATGTTGCTTTTTATCAAAGAAAATAATAACCCTATTTTAAATTTGTTTAGATGTGAAGAACTGGATGTTTTGAAATCATCCCCTTCCTGCTATCAGTCGCACATCACACTGAGTGACTGCAGCCAGCTGAGTGCTTGTGTTTTGTGTTTGGCCATCTGCTTTCTCTTCTAAAATTATAACAAAAAGAAAGATTCCTTATCTAACAGAATTCTGGTTCAGAAGATCCCTTTTTGTTGTCATTAATTCTGAAATGTAAACCCACTGACCATAAGCAATCTGATGCTTTAGAGGTGTTAGCAAATTTGTATCTGTTATGGGAATACAAGGATCTTTAACAGGTTGTCACTCCAAGTATGTTGAGGCCAGTGCAGGTATAAAGCAGAATCTTCCTGGTGCTGTGGAACGTCCACCTTTGACAGGGACTTTACAAGTGCTGCTGTTCTTTCAGCTGCTACAACTGTCATGCGTTGGGTTCCAGCTCACTTAGGCTGTACTTGCAAGCAATTTGTTTATGGAGCAGTTGCTCACTTTGGAGGTTTCATTTGCATCTTGTGTTGGTGCATTTCCCAGCTAAATATGTGAAATCCAGACTTGGAAAAATATATGGATTTATGGGACCTAACATGTGACAGAAGAATTGGTAACTTAGTTTTAAATCAAAACTCTTCTTATGAATTTTGAGCCTTTCAGAGAACAGGGTAGGTTGTTAATTTTCATGCACCAGTAGATTAGACCCTACTGTGTCCCCAGCATTTACAAACAATTTGAATGTCACTGAAAAAGCTGTAAAATGAAATGCGTGTTTCTGTTAGTTCTAGATAATTCATAATGAATTTTTATTGACTAAACCACTGGAAAGCAGGCATCTTAGCCACATAATATTTAAAGATAATATTTGGGGAATTAGATGCCTTCAGCAGATTGATGACCTGCTGTTTAATTGGGAAACACTAACTTGGCAAACTGTGGCTCCCACTGATGCAGTTTAAAGGTATTTAATCTGTGGTTTCCATGTGATTATGTATGTGAAAGTGGGGTCCAGTAACTTGGATCTTCCTGAAGCTGTGGACGTAATATGAGCAATACCTCTTCAGATATTTAGCCTTTTGAGCCTGTAGGAACGAGTGCAAAGACGTTCTGTGGAAACGTGGATCATGCCTGTCAGGCTCCATGGAAAAACTGTGAAGCTCCATAGCTTCTGGTGCAGCTTCTGCTCACTTAACAAATTGCTCTTGATGACTATGAAAATAGGCCCCCCTTCTCCCCATCCCTGCAGCCTGCCTGGGAATAAAAGTGATCTGAGTTCCTCACAACCCACAACCCTGTAGAAAATAAATTATTACTAAGATCCAACCTTGGTGTCACTTTGCAGTGTGAACACATTCCTGTCTGATCAATCCTGTGCATTCATTTCAAAGTAAGTTTTTAGTCTGAGAAGGGGAGACTGCACATCTGAAACCAGACCCTGAAAGGGCTTAACATCAGCAAAACACTTGAGGCTTTTGTATTTTCATAGCCAGGGCTTTCTGCTGGAGGCAGAGAGGTGTTTTAGGAGTTCACTTTCCCCTTCACGTGTCCTTGTTGCTCCATGGGAAGACTGCACTGTGACTAACTCCAGTAACAGATGTGATCAGCAGCTGAACTTAATGAATGGGATTGACGTGCAGCCCACCTCTTCCAATGAATTCCATGTAGTCGTCATTGTGTGCTACTTTGTCAGTTCATTATGAGCCTTTAAAACTTGGGGGTATGTATCCTTTACTCAACTGACTTGTCACTAATTGATATTTATGTGAAACATTGATTAGTCTTTTCCATTAAAAAATAATTGCAACCAAAATGTGTACTATGTCTCATTTACAAGATGGTCAACAAAAACTGCTGTGGCACATGTCCAGCTTGCCTCTGTCTGGAAGCTGCTACAGTTGTGTTTCCATCCAGATGGGATTCACATGCTTTAATTCATTCACCACTGCCTGGAGCTGCACTGAGCTCCAGAGCACGGAAACTCTGGGAGCTGGCACACCCCTACACACTTAGTGGGAAGCTCCTGTCAGGTACTGCCTTGCAGTGTGACCCCCTGGACATGCAGCTGCTGTGTCTCAGTCACCTGGGCTTTGCTCAGCTGTTGGAAGAAACAGACTTGGACAAAATGACCCATTTGCTTCTTAGCACTCTTGAATACTTTGTGAGAATTCTTGGATTTTAGTGGCATTTGGTTCTCTTCTCCCATGGCTGAAGAACATCTGTGCAATTGGAAGTGAATTCTTCTCTGTGGTGTTTGAGCATCAGCCTCCCTGCATGACTGGTTCCTCCAGAGTATTTTCCAGTATTTAACTGCAGCCTGCACTGCTCATTGTTCGTTAGGAGAACATTTCCATCTGGGCATGGCAGCCTTTGGACCACCATACCTTAAATTTCACGTGGGGGTGTGCACACACACCTTTTTTTTAACTGGACTCTTAGTTCTTTGTCAGAAGTAGTCACATGCAGAACTCCTGAATGTGTATCCTGAATGTTGAGCTTTCAAAGGCAGGGAAAATGTACTTCAAAATTATCCCAAGACAAGAAGGACAGAGTAGCAAGAAGTGAATGCTATTCATGGATTCTCAACTGGCTGGAGACCTTTCTTTGACCAAGGTGAGCTATGAGATTGATGCCCTGTACTGAAGAAGGTTTCCTTCCCTCCCACACCTCCCTGGAGCAGGGTGGCCACAGGCTCCTGGGGCATCAGCCCCTTCAAATCCTTGTCCTCAGAGCAGCTGTGGAGTCAGTGGGGCAGCTGTTCCCACAGGGCAGGGAGAGAGGGGGGCTGACAGAGGGGGAAGTACCTGTGAGGAACACAGGGTAGGTATTAACAATGCTGGGAAAGTCCCAAAAAGGGTTGGGGTACCCTCTGGTGTCCCTGCACTGGCTGGCATTGAACAGCACAGACCAATACCCACAGAGTGCACAAAGCTCCACTTAAAACATTCCAGTTTCCTGTCTAGAATTTATTAAGTGCAGGGGTAACCTTCTGTTAAAGCATACAAAAGGATTTCTCCCCTCTTTTGAAGTCCCAGATTAGATCACAGGAAACAGACTATGAACACAGGATAGTTTTTCTGCCCTAACCTCCTGTTTTCAGAAGCTCCTTCTGCTTCAGGGTGCCCAGAGATTCCCAACCTAAGTAGTGATTGTTCAACAAATTCCTCCAACCCTAAGAGAAGTCACCTGCTGACGGGGAATGGTGTAAGTGGATTTGCCTTTCTGTTCCAAAGACTAAGCAGAACCAACGTCACAAGACTCAGAACCTTTCCATTACACCTGCTGTCTCAGCTCCCTCACTTGGTGCCACAGCAAAGCTGCCTTGGATCTATCAGCAAAGATACCACAACTGGCACCAAAAACCCCACTCTTCCAAGACAGTCAAGGTCTCCCATGCTCACATTTATGTAACACTGCATGGGAGGGCTCTAACTTGAGCCAAATTCTGCTTTCAACTTGATTTTACATCCTTTTATTCCTACTGAACTTGGATATATTTTTGGTCACAATTTAAAGTAGCAACTTTATACTGCTTTCCAGTAAATTGTGAATACAGTATGTCATGACACAGAATATTGTAAACACATTCTCTGTATTGTATCATACAATTCACCTCCCTCACTGCTGCCTCTGTGCTGGTTGTGTTTCATAGCTCAAGCTACACATTACTCCATATACAAACAGATTATGAACCAAAACTTTTACAGCTGTAACACAGCTATTTCAGAAAAATGCTCTCAGCTCTGCCCTTGAAGTGAGCACTTCCAGGAAATGTGAGTACACTGCAGACCAGATAACATGCTAAGTTGTTCAAGACTTAAGACTAGCCTTAAGGTTGTGCTAATTATGAACTTGAAAAGGCTTGTTTCTATATTATCTCCAGTGCACTTGAAGAAGGAAATACATTTGTTAAGCTTCAATCAGGGCAGACAGTTCCTGGGTCACATTTTAGTCTTGAAAAATCTTAAGAAAACCTAAGATACATTCCAGAGTTTCTGACATTTAAAAAGCCACCCCTGCCCCTCATCAACCCCCAAAGCAGTTCTCAATCCATCATGGTGAAGAGTGCAGGAACACAAGGTCCAACCAATGGTGACCAGGAAACATGCAGGGGAAGAACTCACTGATGCCAGTGGGGAGAGAAAAAGCTCAGAAGAAAGTGCACCCATTTTCCTGATGTCCCGTGACAGTGCTGTGCAGATGAAGCCCACATCACCTCTCTGCAGCCTGGAAGTGGGGGGACAGTTTCTTTGGTGGTACAGCCCTCAGAAAATGCATGCTAGGAAGGAAGTCCAGCTCTCACACCACAATAACAACATGCAGAGCACTGTGGAATTGTAGAACATAAGGCTTAACAAAAGCAGCATTGACACAGGGGGTGAGAAAAGGCTGCTTCCTTTATGCCACGTTAAGTGCTGGCATAAAGCAACTAATGTGACCTGGTAGCCAAGCAAAGCAAATTGAGTTCACCTGTGATGGCTTGTTAGCTGGAGCACTTGCTCTATAAAAAGCTGGTCTCAGTGGTTATTTGCTACCAATGAGGTTTCACAGCAAAGTGGCATTTCTTCTTGGGAGAAGGCAAGAGCTGCCAGCTTCCCTTTACTGCTTTTGTTGTTTTTATTTTGGTGTATGCAATGTAATTAGTAATAAGAGCTGTTTCAGTAGCAAAAACTCAAATGTAAACTTGGTTTACATTATACTGTCTGCTGACCATAAAGTTTCCTGTTTTTGCTTTGCCTTTGCTCTACCTTCTCTGTCTTCAGACCTCTTCAATAAGTTGCCTGTTTAATTATTTAAATGTGGAAGGAATGAGATGTTACACAGTAACTCTAATTACTGAACTAATTCCCAACTTACTGTTTAATTTATCTGCAAATGATACTTGGTACATGCTTTAAATTTAACACTGTAGGAGAACATGTAGGTTCATCACAGTCTTTGTTCTGCCAATAACCTACATATGGTACTTCAGACAAAAAGTTTTTTGCTAATTAAAGTCCTATAATAGGTAATGAGTGCAGTCTTTATACTGTTTGGTTTCTAATTGTTGGCTAAATGAGTTCTGGGATATTGGAGCACCCAAATGTTTTGATAATCCACTGGCAGCTGTTTTGCAACAGCAACTGTATTTCATCCATAAACAACCAATTTGTTAAAACAAATAAGGGAGTGAAGTCAAGCCCTGCTATGCCTTACTGTAACATCATCAGGAGGTGATCAGCCTGCTTGTGCACTTCCCCTGACCCACCAATTCCCCCAGGATTTCATCACTCAGGTCCTTTAAAATGAATTCATAGATAGGTCACTGGATGCAGAATGCTTTTGTGGCAGGAAGAGCAAAGGATAGAAATGGGTTTGAGTAAGTACCACCCTTTTTATTCTGATGATGTCCCTTTTGCTAGCTTGTCTTGTGCTGTCAGAATAGCAAGCCCTGCCTGTGCCATGGCTACTGGGGCTGTGCTGCTGGGACTGCAGGGAGAGCTCCATGGACACAGACCTTACAGGACCCAGCCAACCTGGCAGCGAGCAGGATCAGCTATGGGGGCCCAGCATGCCTGACAGCTCTGGCCAGGAGACACTGTCTCGGTGGCCACTCTGGTCACTTGCAGGTCCAACAAATATTGCTGCCTCTCCAGCAACTGGCTGGCAGGAAGGGCCAGTCCAGCTACATGGTGTCAAGAGGTTCCTCCCAGCACAGCTTCCATCAGTTTCACACTAATTGTAAATAAAATAGCAAGGGGCACCAGATAGATCTCACAACTGATTTGATTGGTGACTAAGCAAGCGTGTCCTCTGCCCTGCTCACAGGGACTGCCGGGCTAGGGAGCCCTTCATGTGCTCCCAGTTGTTGTACAGGGCATAGAGGCCGGTCAGCGTCAGGCCTGCGATCCCACCTCGTGCTATCCCGCGCACTCCACCTGCAAGGAACAAACACATTGCAGCTCGTTAGTGTTACTGTCAGGAAATGGGCAGTGAACAACAACTTCCAAGAAGCTCTTTAAATCCATAGGCATCTCAATGAACAGTCCTTTCTTGATTAACTCTCCAGTTAGGGTCCCTGTTCTTTTTCTAACTAACTTCCTCTCAAACCTGCTGCCAGGCTCATGGTCACTCATTCCTGATCCTGACACTAATTCTGCTGGAACAACTTCCTCTCAAACTGAGTTAGCACCACTGCTTCAGGGAACCACTACAGAGCACTGGAAGTCAAGTTGGCTTTTCCCAAGTCCTACTGAATCTATTCTATCTGTCCTTATTACATTTGTTTTTGCAGACAGACATGCTCTCCTCCCATTACAAAATCTCCTCCAGGTTTTCAATTATGATAATTAGCTCTGGGCAGAATGAGAAAGAGCAGGAGGGAAATAAGTGAACAGAACAACAGCTGATATGGGCGTGACACAGGGCTCCAGAGATTCGTTAGGGCCATCATGCAAAACTATCACTGCTTCCATATCTTTGGAATTCTAAAACTTTTTGATTAAAAAATAGGAAGTAGATGAGAGGGATTAACTGGCAAGTATTTACTATGGTGTACATTGAACAGCTTTCTTTATTCTTTTATTAATAATCAGAATTATCACCTTGCAATGGTAAAAATTGAGTCACACAGGTGATTAAAGTCTTAAGGTGCTGGTGAGCACATTAGTGTAAGGCAGAAATACAGGGCAAGTTTGGCTACTGCCTGCAGGTAGTGCACCTGGCTGGAGCTGGGAGTCAGGTGGCATCCTGTGTCCACTCCATCCACTTGAGGACTGGGGTGTACAGGGGCATAAGAAGAGACTTCTGCTGCTTTTACAAACAGCAAAACACTTCTGTGCCTTGGCAGAGCTCCCAGAATGCACTATAAATGCACAGAGCACCTGGGAGTATGACCCTCAGTGCTAGGAAAACTTCAGAGAGTTTGATTCTGCAATGTTTATCATTGCAGCTGAACCAAACTAGACAATGTGTACAGTGTATAGAACAAGGCCAGTTTTGCTGACAGCAAGATAAAAAACCCTGCCTGCTTTATTGGAGAAACGGGCAGAGCAGTTCAGGTTCCTCAAACCTGAAAACAAACATACCTCAGTAATCAGAGAGATTGTGTTTGGGTTTTTTTTTTTCCTTTCCATTATGGGTCATAAAGCTGTCTCAGAGAATTGCCTTTAGGCTTTTAGTGAGGCAACAAGCTGTTGGCATCAGCTAGACTGACACTGTGCTGCAAGGCTAAATGGGTTTCACTGGAGTTGTTAAACCTCCCTGTACTGCTCAGGCATGCAATGAAACCAAGAAGCTGCAGAAGTGGGACTTGGTATTAGAAGCCATGTCTAGCCATAGTTTCTAGAAACTGCATTGCCAGACCAGCTGTGACAATTTGAGAGTTTTTTAGGGTATAAGGCTGACAACTAATTGCTGTAAGTGTTGGGAATTCAATAGCTGTAAGAAAAGCCCCACTGAGTATGATTTATGTGCCTAAATCAGCATTTAGGAAAGCAAATGTAGATGTTCTGTGTTTGCTAATTGATCCTGAATTTGTTGCACAAAAAGGTTTTCATAAGAAGGGCTTGCAGCTGGGTACACAAAACTAACCATGTGCAAGCAGTGTCTGGCAAAAAGCCACAGGTGAAATTTAAAGGACACTTTGTGCAAAGCAGGTATTTGAGATAATCTGTAAAAATAATGACTCCTCATTCCTGCTGGGGTAAATGAATACAACATTAGAGCCCAGTTTTCTGCTGTTCATATCAGGATTCAAGGTATCACAGCAGGAATCCCAAAGGAGGCTCATGACCATCAGGTGGACCAAGAAATGTGGACCATCCCTACAGAATGCGATGCACTACAGAACTATGACGATTCCTATGGGCTCTTTCCTTACCCCCCAGGCTCAATTCCTCTCCTTTCCCCTTAAAATCCTATTCTTCCTGTGCAAGAACAGGTAGTGGAAGGATGATGAAGCCTGGCTGCAGATTCTGTGAAGTCAGGGCAGTACAAGAAAGGTGACATCTTAAACTCGGGTCACTGAGCTGCCTTCTAGCATCCATGTATGAGGACTTAAGATGTGCTGCTCCTACTGCAGCAAATACTGGTGTTGTCATGTGCTGAGCCAGCCAGGTAAGGACGGCAGCTCTGAACCCACTGGCAAAAGTCAACCACAGGGCCTAAGGCCATCTGCAGGCCTGCAGACAACTTAGGGACATTGCTGGAGATGTTTCATGAACAGGGTACTGAACTTGTGCAGTTGGTATAGGTGCATGACTGAGAGAGAAAATATCCAGGAAAACATGCAAGAAGTGTTCCTTTACCAGTGTTTCTATACTATGCTTCTGCTACAAAATGCTGGGGGGTTTTTGGATTGGTAGCAGTTGCTCCTGATTTCTGAAGTACCTTTGAGTAGTGTAGTGGCAGACTTCAAACAGTAATGCACCTTTAGAACACAGCCCTGCTGCTGGGCAGAAAATCTTAGGGCCTCTGAGAAAATTAACTTGTTAACAAAAATGAAACTCTCCACTCCCATCCCAGCTGTGTTTGCATGATAGAACACATTCCCACCCCTCCTCTGCAATCACTCTGTGCAAGCCTTTGATACCAAGTCTGCCCTGACAAGCCCTGCTGAAACATGGCCCTGAGCCCCTAATCTTGCATGTCCCAGTAAGATAAGGGTTTCAGCTGACAGACACTTCTGGAAGCAGGTATTTTGAGATCAGGCATCTTGCACAAGAGTTGAGAACTGCTGTGGGTTTCCAAAGGTACATCTGATGCTCCCTAAATGGGAAATTAGTTCTCTGGCTTCAGCTGCTGCACTCTTTCACCACCAAATATTGTGCCTCCCTCATTCCAATAGGTTCCACCTTACACTGTGCCATGGCACACACTGCATTCCAACAGCACAGCTCTGCATTTCAGCACTGCAGGAGCCACTCCTAACACTGAGCTGCACCTGTCCAGTAGGTAAAACCATGAGGGAACCATGGTTAGAACCATCAGAACCTTACGGTCTCTATTTTCAGCATGTTACTCCAATGTCCTGGGATAGTTCCTGGAATGTTCAGAGCAAGAACCACCCAACAGCAAGCATTACAAATACTTTTACCAAAACCTCAGACCCACTTATGCCAAATAAAAGAAGAATAATCTTAAAATTGTGATTACTTTTCTGTCTTTCAATCTCTCTTGGATACTCTGAATGAAAACAACTTCTCTTCCTGTCAGGCCTTCAGGAACAAAAATACTTTTAAATGGTTTAAAGGGCTCAACTCAAGTGTCCAAGGCAATCTCAGTTTTGGTCCAAATTCAAGCTCAGTAACCAGACCATTTGAACCATTAAGCAGTCATTTGCTTGAACACCTGTGGGTGCCCTGATGTCATTAGAAAGTATCAAGAGTTTCCTCCTGCTGCTCCATGGGTTCATTTCATGAAATCTTGTAAGTAGTGGGGAGGTCTGTGGATACAGAAATTACTGAGGAAACTGATAAAAGTTCAATTTTGGAAGCAAGATATATTCCAGAAAAGCATCTTCCATTTTCATATTGCTGCAGCTAACGCAGTATTGTCCTTAGAATACAGAAACAAAGCCTGAAAGAGGAAACATTTCCTGTGGTATGAAGGCTAAATTAGAAAAAACAGTAGGACTCTACAATTTAATTTACTGGTTTGGAAGTACTAGAGCTGTTGAAGTTCCTTTGCAAACATGATTCAAATTTGCTGTATTCTCACAGAGTGGAAGCAGCAGCAGCTGACTGACAGGAAGCTACTTCAGCTACAGCAAATGAATGGCACCTGCGAACTCTGCAAATCCCTGCAGCTCTGAGTTCACTGCTCCTGGCTACCAGGGCTGGGCAGCACTGCTCTCAGTGGCCACACATACTCTTAGACATCAGTCCTCAATAACTAAGAAAGCCTCAACAAGCTGTTACCTGTAGTGCTGCTTGTATATTGTCCTAACCTCTTCCTTATTTCAGATTAAAAAAAAATCCTTTCCCTAAACACAATTTGATTGATAATCCTACAGACATGTTATATTAAAAGGGGTTCTTAATTTCCAAAATGCCTCACAGCCCTTAACTTAAGGGATGACAAGTAAGTTCTCACTTTTTTCCAAATACTGCAGAAAAGTAAGATATCCAAGGCCTGTACCTACAGCAGTCCCCAAAAAGCTCTTCCCCCTCTCCAGCCAAGAGAAATTAGAAAACAGCCCTGTCTGGCCCAAAGAAAAACATGGATTGGGCTCAGAGAATAGGACTTTTATAGCTCAAGAAGCTGTCAGCTAACACAGCTGCCCTTAACTGCCCACAGGATGTCACAAAACTGATCTTTAGCTCCCACCAGATTTTTCATAATGTATTGGCTTTTCAGGGTTGTATTCTGAGGTCTTAAAATGACAATTACTACCTTCAGCTATTGCTAGCATGCAGTTCCTGTCTTTCCAGACACACCATTTTCTGTACCAAATTATGTAACATCTATTGTTCCAAAGGCATGAGATGCAGTAGCTAGGATTGGGTCCCACTGCACAAAAGTAAATCTAGGTTGTCCAAAGAATAAGTTTACTTTTGTTGCTGTTACCCCTAACCTCAAGAGAGGAAAAAAATTATCCAAGAAAAAGAACATCTACAACCTGTGTAACCCTCAGGTAGGAGGCAAAGGTTGGTTAACTTTTTTGCTTACTGAAGTCTGTCAGGAATTCCAGTGAGAAATGAATTGCTGTCACACTGGGTCAGGCCAAAGTCCCAGCTAGTTCATCTTTTCCTGAGTGATCAATCTGCGTGCCTGGGGCGGAGTGCAGGAGCCTCAGCCAGCTGTACCTTTGTGACAACTGGAACTGTGCATTTTCATGGTGGGAGAGTGTAACAGTGACATAGTGCACAGTGACAATCATTTTTGTTTGGTGGTTTGCTGCTTTTATGACTAATACAATGATAAGAAAACCAAATAAAGATGGCCAGTTTAGAAAAGAGGTTGAAAGCACATGCAAGGAGGCTAAACATTTAAGATATGTTTGTCCTTTGTAACATTTATCAGAAACAACATGGCATAACAGATGCTAATTTCTGCCTTTGCCTAAAATGGAAGAATAAAGAATAGTATCTTATTAAATGGAAAAGCCATCCTTGTGGACTTAGATTATCAGACCCCCTTTCAGTAAAACTTGAATTGACCGAGTTGCTGTAATATTTCTCTAGCATATGCCACTGGCAGAGGAACCCAAAGGGTTTTCTTCTAACTGTTACCCACACTCAATGTTCTGAGTAGAAGTTTAGTGGTGAGCTCAAAAAATTGCTCCCATGAAGTTGAAGTCTGGTGTAACAATATGTACTCTTATTGCTGCATTTGGGGTAAAACCTAGTCAGTAGTTGTGGTCAGCATTAAATTTAAACAAATGTGAAAGCTGGAGATCACTTTGGTCAGATGAATCAAACAGAAGTTGTTTCCAAACTCCTCACATCAGTTGTCCATTCCCACTCACTGGGTGTCTGTTGACCTAAGCCACGCTGAGATGGAGCCCAGCCCTCACCTGCTGTGACTGGGGACTGAACTGTCTCAGTCACTGCAGTGGCAGTTTCAGTGAGTGATGGCACTGCCAGAGAGGGGGTGGAATTGCCACTGTCCTCATTTGCAGAGCTTTCAAACCTGTCTTATCTTCTCCCACACAAGCTGCATCAAATAGCTCTACACAAAAGTGCTCACAATCAATGGCTTTAGAACGTGCAGGTTCTGTTTGACTGCTGCCATTTTGGTAATGATTAACACTTCTACAAGGACAAATTGTGAAAACTGGGACCAGTTTGGGGCAACCAATCTCAGCCTTCACAAAGTCTTCCCAGCTGGTTTTTTTTTCCTGTCTACTCATCAGATGCTTAATCATTGGTTTCAGAAATTCAGTCTAGGTTTTGCAGTGTTCACAGGAGTGTTTTTCAGTGCAGAATGGATTCTGATGTGATTCCTCCACTAGTGCTGTGGTAAAGCATGAAGCTATAATAAAAGACCTGCCATACTTTATCCCATTTCCTCTTAAGTATGTTCCTGATCTCTTTACAAAGCAGGAATGATGGCAGTGGGAAATCTGAGTGTTTGAATAGTACTGCCTGCAACTCTGTATCTACTCCTTGTGGACTACAGAGCAGCCTTAATTTGCATGTTTGTGTGACCTTCTATCTGACATTGAAATATGGAGATTTATAACTCAGTGTCCTTGACAGCTTTTACATTTTCCTTTTCTTAATGCCAACACGTCATGGCATTCGTAGCACAGGTAATTATTACAGTCTTGATTTGTCAGATGTGTGTTGATCTTTTGCTGATCTTTAATATTCCACCTTAAAACCTGGAATATTTAAATAATATTTAAATATGTAATGCAAAAGATGTTTAAATATGGTTTAAATATTCCATGTTTTAAGGTAAATATATACACTGATGCAGTGTAAAGGCAGAACTTGTAAGTTTTACCATACAGAATAAGAAAGGGCGCTCTGGCATAAGGTGACAGGAGAGGCAGCAGCTTCTCTGCAC
This sequence comes from Emberiza elegans, assembly GCA_024865655.1. Lineage (NCBI taxonomy): Eukaryota > Metazoa > Chordata > Aves > Passeriformes > Fringillidae > Emberiza > Emberiza elegans. Next base: position 26,865,446 of record JALJVW010000241.1, on the reverse strand, counting down.
TATGGTTCATAGGCACAACACACACTTAAAATACAATATTGTAATGAACAGAGATTTACTGACTTCATTTGCCTTTATAAGGACTGCCATTAGCTCTGTAGATCTTGTGTTACAAAACAAATGTCCCACTGTGCTCTGGTAATAAAAACCTTAGTAGTATCAGATGATTGTGCATGTGACTGGAGTAGTTATCTGTGGTTGCACTGTGCCAAAAAAATATTACACATAATGCCAGCTCTATACTTCTGGAAGGTAATGGGGATACTTCTGCTCAAGTATTAGATGACAATTCTCCTTATTAATAAACTCCTACAGAAAATATTAGGCTTCTATATGCTACCCTTCCAGCTCTTCTTGGTAATCTGTCATATCACTCATGAAATCCCAAGGAAGAAACGGATTACAGAGGAGCTATGTGCCCTTGCCAAGTTAAGAGTCTCATATTTAGGAAGGCTGTTCCAGCCAGCTATTTGTGGCTTCAGGAAATCAAAGCCATCAGGAAAATAGAGCTATTCAAACTGTTTTACCCTAAATAAAGCAGGCCTTCAGGAACACTGTTCAGACACTGAGCCCCAGTCAGATATGCAAAAGTACATAGGCCAGTTCTTGCATTATCTCCTCCATAAAATGCAGGTGAGTCATGCAGCCAAACATTTACTGAGTAACTAAAAACATAAAACTTTTTTCCATGTGCTAATGTCAACCTGTGGTACCCAGCAATCCTCTAAAAAAGATACCTCCAACTGTTAAGCTTGGAGCGTGTGTTGGCAGCCATTTTGCTGATGAAGATCAGACCCCCTCTCCTGCAAACAATTCAGTTTGCATCAGCAGTCTCACCTTAAATCCAGGCTGTTTTCAAATAACCTTTTTTATTGGTTTTGAACACTACACAAAGACTAGAATCCTACCTACCCCAAGACAACAGTTTCATGAAAACCTAAGTAATAAGTTCATAAATACATCAATTTCTCTGTGTGTAGGGTTTTTGCAGCTGCAGGTAGCACCATCATGTGAATTACTGTCACATGGAACACTAGCAGTTTTGATCTTCATGCAATCAATCTCTGTGTTCTGTGTTTTCCTTCCCTGTCCCATTCACTGTGCAAGGTAATTCCCATTTGCCTGCATCCACTCATGGACTTGAGAAAGAACTAGATTTATTCCTGCTATTGCTGAAAGCATGGCTAGGAATGAGGTGGGTATCTATTTTAAACAACCTCACATAAATCTAAGGAAATAAATGACTGTTTCTTCAACATATATGTACAACAGTCATAATTTGGCTCTCACAGTTACTGTCAATCTTGTGCAGTTGCAAAGAATCAAATTTAATTCAGCTGGATTTTTTTTTAGTGCAAGTTTTCCTTAGATAGCCTTAGTTGGGTGAAAAGCATTGTGGGTTAGGGGACATTGAGCTAATAATAATTTTTACACTGTCAATTTTGAGAGTAGGAAAGTATTCAGTAAAAGTCATGAGAATCCTAATAACTAGGATAAGCACAAGAGAAGGAAAAGGAGAAATATTTTGCTACTCTACCAGTGCTTTTGTATAGCATTCCTGTCAAGGTTCCAGCAGCTATGGTGTTCAGGTCATCTTCTGCACCTCGTGTCTTTTCAATGATGACTCCAAATGCACTGTAAAGTAGAGCTGAGGAAAAAAAATATTAAAAAAAACTTCCATGGTCTGAGGCCCAAAGCTTAGAATCCAGGCTCGATGTAGCTATTTAGACCATGCTTCTGAAGAACAGATTTTCTGCTTATTTGAAGGGAATCCTCTGCAAAATCCCATCTTAGTTGTTTCTTTTCCAAATCTCTTCCTGTATAGCTATTTCTTCTTTCTTGAGCTATAGTTTAGTTATAAAGTAGCATTCTTCATTGACAATATGTGCTATAAAGTCCTGACTGAAGTTTAAGCCTATTTTGCTAGTTCAAATTTGTTTGAAAATGCAGTGTTTAAATTTGTACTGGCAGTTCCATTCTGTCTTCTGTATATGACATGAAACCCAGCACTTTCTAGGTACAGAAAATTGCTGTCCATGTGTGACAGTGATGAAATGTGAGTTAAATACAGCATTCAGATCATGCTACCAAGAGCTGGAGTACAATGGGTTATGTTTCTTTTTTAAATGACTATTAGAATGCTTGGGATTTGACATTTACAGCTGTTTCACCTCTGCTTGGGCATGAAATCGTTATCCCTAGAGGGCCTTTTGCTTTGGGATAACTTTAGGGACTGTCCTGGAAAGGACTGGAAAGAGAAATGCATGGGCTTTTTAGCATGGATGCATTTATCATTTATACTTTTTGATGAAAGGAAAAGCCCCCCCCCATTCTTACCCCTTATGATACACTCATATTTCATTCTGGCAAAGAATAGTAGAGTATGTCACCATTTTGAAGTGATGAAGACAATGCCATTTAATTTGTTCCTTGCCCTCCAAGAATTTGAAATCTTTCCATCTGCTAACAGGCAGTAAATCCTTCATAAGCAACCACAATAATGTCAATGAGTTAACAGCAGCATCATTCTCCATTCAGCACAGGCAAGGGTATTTCAGTTTTTCTTAGCAGCAAGCAGATTAGAAATGAGGAAAGGAAAAGCTGAACTCAACATAATTTTTTAAAAGAGTTCCACAGAGATGTTGCCTCTGTTCAGGAACAGAATGACAAAAATTGTCAGTAGTGACAAAAAGAATCTCTGAGGTATAGAAAGGCTGCACAAGGTGAAGTAAGATGCAAAAATAATTCAGCTCCTTGGTAGCTAGGACAAGACAGAGGTCTACCAGAATCCCAAATACAAAGTTCTGCTTAAGTCTGTAATTTTGGAGGCCATATTTTGTAAGAAAAATAACAATTTGTTACTGGAATGCACAAACATTTTCTTGAGTAATCTTTCTTTAAGCACAGCTGGAAAAACCTGTTAATGTGTCACTCAAACTGAAACCTTGAACTGCAGCGTGCCTGCATCTCAGTTCTCAAACATGTTTTTGTTAGACTTGGAACAAAAAAAAAAAGAAAAAAGAAAAAAATCCAAACAAAAAAAGGCTCAATAAATTTCAGCAGGCAACACATATGCATTGCTTATAGAAAAAATGCCTTTCTTGCTGTAGCTCTGAATCCTCTCTCTAACCTTGCCCTCTATACAATGCCTCAAATGCTAATGCCTAAAATAAATGGCAGCTAATCTGCTCTTCAGAAATAAGACTGAAATAAAATGTCATCCATGCAACTTAGCCTATACTTTGATTTATTTCTCAAAAGTCAAAGAGATGTAGACTGGGTTATAACATGATGTAGTTGGAGTTAGCAATATTTAAATCAGAGACTACAACTTTGTAGGACAACAAGTTCCATTGTTGTTTTTCTTCAAAATAATCTAATCAATTTGGGTATCTCCTTTTAAAGTTACTGCATCAGTTTTCATTTTTTAAGATTGTGGGGGAGGTAAAAAATTTTTAATTTCTAGGGCATTAGTTATTTCACTGACTTTTATGAAATAATCTTGTTTTTCTAAGGCAACTGATGTGATTTTATTCCACAGCTCCCTCCTACCCAAATCTCAGTTCATACAATTTTTTTCTTATATCTCAGGCTATTGGTCATTTTCTTTTGTCTTTTTTCCTAACCCACATTAGTTATAAGCACCATTTAGGTTTAGAGTCAGTGGTACCATGTATGATTTTTCTTGCTAATGTACCATCATTGAAAGGATAAGTCTTTGTACTGACTATCACATTTCTTCTTCACATAAACATTTTGCTGATTTCAACAGGAAACAAATATCAGGCAATTGATCACATGACCAAAGTCTCAATATAGGTTATTAAGTTATTTCAGAAATATTAAATTATATTTTTAAAGTTGTAATTTAATTGGAATTTATTAACACATAAACATCTGTAAATTCTACTTATTTCTGATAGAGCTAGAATTTTAATACAGTAAAAAATATAATAATGTTTATAATACAGTAAAAAATTTGGGTTTAAATTAAAGGCTTTTGGCTCCTTATGCTGCAAATCCTATTTTAGCCTTTTATTTCCATTTTCATGTCTACTGAAATACCCTCAAGCCCCCAAAGAAAAAAACCCACATTTTTTTCCTGATGGATTTAATAATGAAAATTTAGAGAACACTCTTTTTCAGATAATACACAAATACACTTTTCCTCAATTCCAACTTTAAGTTGCTTTCCCTAGGAGGGAATGACTTTACTTACCTAGTGATCCCAGAGTGTTAGCCCATAATGCTCCTTGCCTTGTCACCATATTTAGAATTCTAGAAAGGAGTTAAAGAGGTATGAATACCTTTAGCACTCTGTGTTTACATCAAGGCAGTGTTTATGACAGTAGGGCTTGTGTGTTTACACTATATATGTGGTTAACAAAACTGCAATGATGAACTAAAAGCTTTTAAAAGCAAATATTCAGTCCTGTCAAGTCTTAAGAAAATCTTTGTCTCTTGACCCTCCCCAAGACTCAAATCTCTTCCCTTCAAATGTCTTTCTAACCTGAGTTGTCCTTCCTTACATGGTGACCACACACAGCTCCAGGAATAACTGACACACTTATGCAGACTTAGCTGGGTAAAAGGTCTCCAAGAAAGCCTCAGTGCTCCTCTGCAAGGACCCTGTCTCAGGGAGTGTGGGGATGCCTGAGCAAATGGTGTGGGCAAAAAGGCAAGTCTGGACTGCAGAAAGTCAGGAAGGGAAGATTCAGTCCCTCCCAATCCCACCTGTGCACCCAGCAAAGGGCCAAGAGGTGTGTCTGTGTGTCTGGTGGTGTCTGTAGGCTTCCAGACTAGCACTAAAGAGGAAAAAAGAACCCTTAGTGCGCTCTCAGAGAAGCACAATGCCACTTCTTGCTGGTACCAGCTGTCTCCAGAACGGTGACAACAGCAGCCAGAAGAAATGACTGATCTTTATCTCCCAGCAGTGTAACACTATCACAGGCATAGTATTGCTCTGGACAGCTGACTACCACTGGAACTTAAGTTTAAATTAATGTCTGACACTTTAATTGCCTTATGTTCCTTCTGATTTAACTTTCTATTGTTTTTCCCTTTTTTTTATGGTTTTCATTAGGACACAGGTCATTACTGAATATGGTTAGGCAATGAGTTAAACAATAATGGAACATTTCATTTTGAAACAAGAGGAAAAAAAATCTAAGAAGCCAGGCTATTCATAATCTCTCCTTAATTACAACCCCCACCTTTTAATTTTATATTCATTCTGAATTGATAAGAGAATCAGTAATTCTAACAACCATGGCATACTGTGAGGTATTTGATGACAAGTGAGTAACAGCAAAATTAAAATTGATTAAGAAATAAATCTGTGTACATTAAGGATAAATTTGGAACAAATCTAGCTAAGCAAGTCTGTTCTCTGCACTTGATGAGGGAAAAAGAGAACTTAATGCACTGTTGGAAGGTGATGACCTTCAGCAGACCTTTGCCTTGCAGAGCCAGATAAGAGCACTGTGTGCACTGACTGCCACCTCCTGGGCTTGACCTGCCAAGGTTTCTGCTTAACATTGTGGCTTTCTCCAACTCTGCTCATTCCAAACCTTAAAATACAACTCTGTTCATCTAGAGCATTATGAAAGAGTTGTAATTATAGTTGTGAATATTTTGATAAAGAAAGGTATGAATATAGAAACAATTTAAAAAGGAGCAGAACCAATATAAACTGTACCAGGAAATATGAAATTACTCTTCTAAAATTCCCTTGTTCCAAAGTATTCTGGGAGTGAGAATTTCCCATGTTTTCCCCAGTTATTCTATTCCTCTGCTTTCCAATGTCTCTTTCACTGAGGTTTTCCTACAGCTATGCCTAAGCTGCCATTATTTTAAGAAGAGGCATTCTGTAGAAACAAATGCTCCTGTCTTTGCTGCATTCTTTTGAACAATCAGGTAAGATGAAAACACAGCAATGCCATGGGTGCTCCTGGATCCATAACCCAGAACAGCTCCCCTCTGCAATGCCTGCTCAGCAGCACACACCAATGTCATCCCTGATGCAAACCCAGGCAGGACCAGCTCTGCATTTGAATCTCTTCCTGCTTGTGAAAAGCTTGGGAAAGAAGGGAGACTTGTGCTCAGATAAATTACAGCAAAAAATAGCTGCAAGTAAACACTACTGCTTCTGGGAATACTTCTACATATAAAAACTGCTTTGACTTTGAAGTAGATTTTTAGTAAACATCAAAGTAGTAATTATTTATCAAATATTTAAGGTAAGTCACAGGACATGCCAATTGTAACTAAACAAAAAGCAAAAAGGTTGAACTGAACATCACTGTAACTAAAAACACGTAATAACTTGATCAAGACAAATACTGACTCCCATTTGTCCCCACTAAAGGGAAAAAACCCCAAAACATTTATTTTTGCAGTATATTCAGAGCTAACCTTGTATAAACTGAAGAAACAATTCTGTCACTAGGAAGTACTTTTTTTTTAGAAGGATCACTTACTGTACGTTTCTAGGTTTTGACCATGCCATATTCTGTGTCTCCTTCAAGCCAAGTCTCAAGCCATTGAGTGCACCAAATGCTGCCCCTAGTTGGAATAATATCAGTTATTACTTTTTAAGAAGAAAAAGAATAAACAATACTAGAAGCAAATACTGAGAATAGAATTCAGTGTATAAATTAAAATCAAGTATCTCTTTACTTTAGAACAGACAATGTCTTGCAGAACAAGACATTTCCAATCTCATCCATCACTGTAGAGCACAGGTGTTAATTGGAGAGCTGGGACAAGTCAAAACCACAACCACCTACCTGTCATACAACATCCTCCAATGGTAAAAAAGGCCAGCTCAAATCTGCCTCGAGTTTTGTTGGCTCCTGTGGGCAAGATAAACTCATCTGTATCCTGGGGGAAAACAAAAACAAATGCTTTTGTATTTTACAAGTCTAGTTCAAAATATAAGCCATATTAAATTTTTTTCTTTAATCCATGCAATAAACTAAAGATGGATGAGTATTTCTGGAAAATTCTTGCCTATGTAGCACAGAGATGGAATGTACCATGTGTATACTGTATTAAGCATGAAAAAGGACTGTAAAAAGTTCAATTGACTGAGTGCTTTTTTTTTTCTTCCTAGCTATGCTTTTTATATATTACATCAGTCAGCCAAGGAACTCATATTGTGTGGGTTGTTGGTTGTTTTTGTTTTTAGTGACTATTTGCTTAATTACATCTTGCAGCAGGCAACACAAGCCTTCTAAAAACATTCCTGTTGTCTGATTACACAGCACTGTTTCCTCACTGGGCAACCCACTCTGATACAATAATGCATTAAGTTTCCCACTACTTTGATACTAAACAAAAATTCCCTTTTTATGAAAGGAAGTATTTCCTTGCACTGAAATAACTGACCTATTTAAGGATGTGAAAAATGCAAGGAACACTCAAAACTAGAGATGATCAGGCATGAACTATGTGAGCTTGGTTAATTTTTCACTTGTACATCTTTCTCCTACCGGGACACACTTGTGTTCTTGCAAACCAGGGGTCTAAAAAGCTGTAAAAATGGCCTAGAGAGATTGGCATATGTGCAGAGATAAGGTGTGCCAAGGCATTTTTAGAGTAGCAGACACTGAAGATGCCTGCTGTTGAAAAGGTGCTAAAGCAGCAGATCTCTTTTAAGCTTCTGTGCTTTCCAGTCACAGTTTTATCCACCCCTTCTTAACTGATGTATAATTCCAACAGCTGCAGGCTCAAGGAAATGCATTCTAAGGGGTTTTACTGGCCCACACTTGACTGAATACAGAAATACAATATAGAAAAAATAGCTCCTAAAATTGCGAAGTGTTATCAACAAAATGAACCTACAATATGGTTTCTATCTTCCTTGTAACTAGGCAGCTGGAGAAATTCAGTGTTTACACAAGTTAGCATTTCTAACAGTTTTGACTACTGTCCCAAAAGTTAAGATGAAGCAACCCTTGTCCATGTAACATCTAAGTTTCTAGAGGCAACCTCCAAAGCCCATCCTCTAGGCTTCTGCCAAAGGCTGACACACACATTTAGAACACCTGTTACCTGCTGCAGGCAACACAGCATTGCAGAAAACAGGTTGTTCTGTGCCTGCATTCATGGACCAACCAAAAATGTGGGGTTTAAAGTTATGAGTACCAGTGTACCATTTGTCATTATGGGAGGACCTCTTATATTCTGAAATATTAGCTCTGTCTTTTTCCTTCAGTATTTAGAGCCCAAGGAACTTGTGGAGACTGTTTAGTGCCAACCCCATTGCTAAAAGAAAGGTCAGTCAGTGCTGGGCGCTCAGAGCCAGTCAGAGCCATGTCTTGTGATTCTCTAAGGAAGAGACCTCAGCTTGCATGGGCAACTTGTTCAGGTAAAAAAAATGGAATTCCCTTTTATTTCAATGCAGTTTGCTGTTACTTCAACGCACTAGAGCTAAATAATGAAGGGCAGTGAAGTGTTACAACACAGACTGCAGCCTCTAGTGTTACATCAATTGGTATTTTTAGAAGTGTTTCATGGCACTAATGCCAACACCTCTGCATTTAAAGTAAACTTCTCTTCTGTTTCTAGAAGTCTTTTAGTACACACACTTTGTTCCAAAATCCCTGCTACACCGCTTTTAACACCAACACATTCTCAGAAAAACTACAAACTGAACAAAACCACTTTAGAGAGTTTTTGGAGAAACTCTAAATAATCTCAGCTTTTTCTGATCACTCAACATCGGCAGCCACAGTACTGAACCCACTTCCACCAGAAACACGGCCGTGGTGTTCTATCCTTCTGGCAATGTTACATTGTAACCCACACTACCACAGCTTCTAGGGCCCAGAACTGCGGGCACAGCTTCCACTTACAAAGAAACAGTGACCCAGGGTACCATGGAACCAGACACAGAGGTTAGCAGGCACCATGAACCTTTAACTGCTCATTCTAGAAAACTTCATGCTCTCAGATAATATAAACCATGTATGTAGAAAAATACTAACTAAATAAAATCATTGACATGTGTCCTAATTGGATTGACTTTAATATTTTCAGCTACAGTTACTATTTATGAAAATGGAAAACCTTACTTGATTTAAAATCTTTTTTTCCTTATGATGGTCTCACTTTATATTAACTGATGTTAAGATGTGCAAGTGTGACAGCTACATTATTCTATACAATAAACCAGGAAATTTTATTTCATGATGGTCTCCCTTCAGCTGGGTAATGACATAAGGACAGTGATGTGAAATGTGCAGCTGCTGTGATGGTTTCAGGTCTGGAGCTTGGATGAACACCTTAGTAAACTGATCAAGCTCATCACAGTTCTGAAAACTCATCCATAAAAAGAGGAGAGAGATTCTGGCTGCTCTTGCTGATTGAAGGGGCTCAGTGGAGGTGTGAGCAGTGCCACAACTTGTGTGAGGTGTCGTTGGGCTCTGCCTCAAGGCAGGGAGGGAGATCTCCTTCCAGGAGCAGCAGGCTCTGGAACACAACAGCCCTACCTATCCTCTGCATCATCAGTGCTCATTTAGTTCTAGATGTCACAGCACTCCAAGATTTATTAAGGACAAAAATGGTTGAAAAATAGTTGCTTTCCACTGTTCTTCAGTTCAAGACCTCAGTACACAGTGCACAGCACTGCAGGAGGTTTGAGGCGTTCACATAATCATGCAAACACTGAAATCGAGTTCGACACGATAAATACACGCCACCTTCTCACCTGCACTAGGTACTTGGGGTCCAAGTTTAAGTACGGTGACAAAGGGCTCATCCCAGTTACTAAAAGGAAAAAAACACAGAACACTTTAACGCCAAAAATTCACATCCTGTAAGGCTTTAAAAAGGGGCAGCTCTCGTGCGTGGCACGAGGGGAGATTGTGCCGTTAAGCCGCCCGACTCCCTGAGAGGCGGCACCGGCCGCAGCTCCCCCGTTCCCCTTCTCCCTTTCCCTTTCCGGGCAGCGAGCGGGCGCGGCCGGGGCGAGGCGATCGCGCTGTCCCTGTGCCCGGCGCCCGTCGCGACACGCGGCCACCCCCCCACCCCGAGGCCTGGCAGCTCCGCGCCCACCCCGGGAGGTGCCGGCGGTCGGAGCGGCCCCCGCGGCCGGGCGGCGGCGGAGCCCTCGGGCCCGCGTGATTCCCCGCACCGCCACCAGCGCCGCTCCCGGGGCCGGCCGCCCGGCCCTGCGGCGGCCGGTGCACGAACACCGCCCACCCGAGCCGGCCCCACCGGCCGCCCCGGTACTCACGCGGCACCCCGGCCAAGTCGGCGTGCGAGTAGCCGAGCCCGCCGGCGCCGAAGAGGCCGCCGAGCCCGGTGCCCTTGGAATTCCCGCCGCCCTCCATGGCGGCTCCGCGCCCGCCGCCCTCGCCACCACCAACGGCTGCCGCAAAGCGCCGCCGTAAAGCGCCGCAAAGCGCCGCCCGGCCCCGCTGCTTTGCGGGTCGCCATGGCGACGGGGTGAGGCGCGCCGGGCGCCATCTTGCTCGAGCGCCGGGCCGCGCTCGCCGGACGCCGCTCGCTCCCGACCCCGCCGCGCCCCCCGCGCCTTGGGAAGAGCCCGGCGTGCGGCACGGAGGATGCGGACGGGTGGAGCCGCTGCCGCAGCGTCGCGCCGTCCCCGGGGGGCGGGTGCTGGCCGGCCCCGGCGGGCAGGGCGGCCCCGCCGAGGATGAGCGCGGGCTGCGGGCGGGAACCCCCGCGGAAGAAAGCCCGGCCCGGCCCCGGCAGCCCCGGCGGCGGCTCCCAGGGAGAGCGGCAGGAGGGGCCCGGGGGCAGCAGCTCCGCCACCGCCGTGGGGAACAAAGGTTTGTAGCGGCCCCGGGGCGGCGGAAGCGGCCGGGCGCGGAGCGGGGTTCGCTGGCGGCCGTGCCGCCCCCACCTCCTGCTCGCTGTGGGGTGCGGGACAGCGGCGGTGCCCGCGGAGCCCGGGCCGCGCTGAACGGCCCGGCTGGGAGCGCTGCCCCGGGCCCCGCCAGCCCGACCCGCCCGCGGTCGCTGCTGGGGCTGGGCAGGAGTAGCAGGAGGTGACCGGGCCGGAGGCTCCGTGTCCGTCTCCGCCGCTCAGGGCGTCTGTGCAGGGCTGCTGCCGGCCTGGGCAGCGCTGGGCGGCGGGCACCGCGTGTGCCTCTGCACGGAGCCTCCCCACAGCTGCCCCTCCTCGTCCGTCTGGAATTGTCTCTAACTTCGCTTCCCGGTGCCAGCGTGTCCCCTGTGTCCCAGACCCGTGGTGTGATCACTGCCCGTGATCACTGCTTCCCCTTGCAGGATCTTTGCACCGGTTTTGTGCCTGATTCTTTGCAAGTTGCCACTCATAGTGCAAATCATCGAAGAGAGGTGTGAGCCGCTAAAGGTAGCGTGTTCCACAAGAGAGGGGACAGATGTTTCCTGCGGGATAAAAGGCAGTCAGAGGGTGTTGTGCCAGGCTGTCACACAGGGAGAGCCCACAGTAATGACAGGAGCTCGCATAAGCACGTGGCTGCCAGCTTGGAGCGCTGCTGATCCCGTGGGGTGGGGTGGCTGCTCCTCCTGCCGCCTAATAAAACTGTGTAGACGAAGTTCCCACGTGGCTTTCTTAGTTTTGTTTTCTATTTGGAGCTAACGCTGTCAAAATAAAATTTTAATGCGCCTCTTTCAGAAATAGAAAGGAATGCATGGAAAAGGAAAAACGCCCCAAACAGATTTGCTGTCATCTGCAGCTGATGAGTTAAACCTCACTAAGCCCTATCTGGGAGACAGCTTTGTGTAGATGATAGTTTAGAGTTAGAGGTGTACACTCCTACAGAGTAAATGAGAATTTTCAGGAAATTAGGGTGTTTTCCTCAAAGGTAGATTGTAGGGGATTATTTGTTTTATGGGAATGGTTTGAGTTATCTTGAGTAGAAATAAATATGCCATAAACAAAAAAAGCAGCAAAGTCTGGTTCTGTTTATGCTGAGAATAAGCACGGGTAGTCTTTTTGTTGCCTCTTGTTCCCACCACCTTATCTGTAGCAAAAAGCCATGCTGGAAGCATGAAAGTGATGTGTGTTATGTTGGTTGGAGGGCTTAGGTGGCTGCTCAGATGTTGAAGTTCAAACTAAAGCCATTTTGTTCTGTTCTGGTGCTGCTGCCATCATTTCTATTTATTGTGCTAATGAATAAGTATTTCTTCCTCAGCACAAGTTTACACCTCAAGAGGTAGTCAGCTGCCTTTGAAGAGGTTTATTTGTCCCATGTTTTAACATGTCTCTTCAGGTTTTTGTGTTCTTGGTTTTTTTTTCTAGCTGCTTACCTGTAGGCAATTTGGATTAATGCTTCAAATGTTAGGAGAGGGTGAAATTTGCTAATCAGAATAACTACTCAATTTAAATTTAGTGACTCTTTGGAAATAAAAATATTTACACTGTTGTTTGTGCCATTACAGAATAACTAAAAATGATTTTAGTAATTTCTGGAGATTACTTCTAAAACTTGTGGTATCCTCTGATGAGGGTGTTTGAGAAGCAGCTATGTAAGAGCGTTCAAGGCCTTGAATGCCAGGGAAAGTGTTTATGAAACAATGTCTCATAAGTAACCTCTGGCCTCAGCCGTCTTTGTTACAAGTTACCCAACCTCCATTTGCAGAAGGCTGCTGAGACTTCCCATCCTCCGAATCAGAAGAGCCAGGCATGATTTAGTGGCTTTGAAGTTCTGCAAAACCGTTGTTGCAGTAAGACACTCCAGCTGTTCCTTGCCTAGCTGAAAGCAGCCAGCACTGCACACCTTGCACAGTCAGCAGTGCTGGGGGATGCTTTCTCTTGGCATGTGGAAAGAGGGGGAATTGTAGCTAGTTGCCAAATTTGCAGAATATCCTTAAATAACAACAAAACTAAATAGCCCTTATATTAATAAAGCCTGTTTTCCAGTTTTGAAAGAATTACTTTGGATTTTTTCTCCCCATTTCCCCCCAAGTCTCTGCATAATTAATTCACGTGTTCCTGTTCAATTGAAACCTTGTGTGACCTGCAGCAACACACAGATAAGACTGGAACTGAGATATTGGTAGTAAATCTGAAGAAATTGTGTCCTTAATTTTGTTGCTGTTTAGAAAAGTAAGCATTTAAAAGCTTTTCAAACTGTTTATGGATGGAGGAGAAAGGAAAACGTCCTTTTCTGAGTGCTTGTCACTTACAGAGTATGCTATGCTTATATTGAGCCTCTTGTTTCACAGTATGCTACATACAAATAAAGTTCTTGGCTGGGTCCTCAAAGGTGCCTTGTTGTTTGTTCTTTTTTGATTTTAAGTTATGTCATGTTGCCTCTTCATTCCAAAATTCAGCAGAAGCTTTTGGGGCTCACTGTGGTGGTGACTAAACATAATGATGGGAGCTAGAAAGTTCCTTTGGTTTTTTCTTTGAATTCTACACATACACTGTATGTTTTTAACCTTTTAACTATTTTTAAAAAAAAAAGATTGGAGGAAAGAAAGCCCACCACATACCATGCCTGGAATTTATAAAGATTATTACAAAACCTACAGCTGCTGACTGATGCAAATTAAATACTGCATTTCATGTAGTTTTAATACTGCTCATGTCTGAATGCTCCCTATAGTAGAGATGCTAATGAGGGCTTAATTGGAGGTGTTTTTATCTTCACCCAGTGCGAGTTCTCTTTTTCATAAGCAATGATGTTGCAGTTTTCTCATGTTTCATGTAGTAACAGTGAACTGTGGTTTTCAGTTTGTAAACAGCAGACAATTACCAGTTGGTTGGAGAATAAAGGACCCAAGACAACGGAGTCCAAAAGGTAAAAAGCACAACATAAACTTGTTCCAAAGGTGTGTTCTTTGAGGGGCCTGGTGGGAGCTGGAAGTGCAGGTTGCCAGTACAGCTGGCTAAATGGAGGCAGCCCCATTTCTGCTGCTCTCCTTACCTTGGCACATCCTCTTGAGGAAAAAGCAGATAAGATACTTTCACTACAAACAGCTAGCTAGTCCCCCTCCCATCCTCTCTAAACACCCAAACCCAAACTTATTGCTGACATAGATTCCTGAAGCATGTAACTTTTTAGTTGAATAAATACATCTGCTCCTGCAAAGCAAAAGATGGGAACCTGGAGCAGGGATAGGCAAAGTGGGAGTGTTGCTTCCAGTGGCAGCCCAACACTTGATCAATTTAGTTGTAATACCAGACTATGTCTTTGGTCAAGTGCTGCTTTCATTTTTGTTTGACATAGGGCTCTAGCAGTTGCGTATTTGCACTGATAATCCTGTAACCAGCTCACTGTTGTTAATTTACAGACAAAAATCTGTTTTGGTTTGTCTCATTGGACTGCAATTATAGTTTAAACATGTGCAGTTTGGTTTAATTACAGCTAGAATTTACAGGTGTTCAAATGTACATTGAAGCTTTTTTTATAGAAGATGTTACAAATTTTTGCTGCTGAATGATACCAGGTAAAGTTTGATATTTTCGACTCATGTGGTCTGTCAGGAGCAGTGATTGCACAGCTGCCTTAAAGTTGTACTCCAAAGAGCTTAGCTGTCTGGTGCAGAGGAACACCAGATTTTTTTTTCTGTAGTTGCAGTTGTAAATGTGCTGGTTCATTTTTCTTTGGTGTTTGCTAATAAATAGACATCCAAGTCCATAGCAGTGCTAAAAATAGTTGGGAGGACTTGTGATAGTGATTAATATAGAAGTATGCAGGGCTAATTGCAGGCTACAGGTTCCACTAAATCAAGGGATGTTAAGAGTATTTTTAAGGAGGGAATGAATTATTTTAGGTTTTTAAAATTCCCTTCAGAGTATTGCTCTTCTATGCCCTTCTCCATCCCTGCTGACAGATTAGAGCCTGGGCAACTTTAAGAAGCAGATTTGTTGTGTAAACATTTCATGTGCCTTTCTGTTGCAGTTAACATCACAATTTTAATTTAAGTTTGTGTTAGATTTCATTTCTCAGGTTGGTAGTAGATATTGTCAGTACCTTTAAACAGTAATTGAGATGGCAGCAGTATGAACTCTTGTTTTTGTTCATCAAAATCTGCAGGAATAAGTGCATACATGGGAAGTTAAATTATCATTAAATAAAGCCCTCTAAAATCCTTTTGTTTTTAAATAATCATCCTGTGGATGCAGTTCCAAGCTATCATCTCTCCTTCTCCTGAGTGGTCTTTTGGAAGAGGATCTGTTAGCATTCATGGAGAAAGTTAATGCCTTCAGGAATCTGTAGTCCATTAAAATGTCCACTGGCTGAATTTGGGATGGTGTGGTAATTGTATCTTAGTGTAAATGGGAAGCTGAGCAGTGACCAGAGTATAGTGTGCTCAGTTTGCATTGGGAGTATACAGTACTGTAACAATACATTCAGGAGGAGATACTGTTCAGTGGTGTGTTCACCAAGACTAGTCAGGGTTTTTTTAAATATTCATGTGTCCTCTAAGTAATTTTATCAGTACACTGACACATAAATTATGTGACACATAAAATATGTAAATGTGAAATGACTTTCTGACATCTGGTCATACAAAACTCGATTCATTTCCTTGTGTTATCATTAGGAAATATTTCTATCCTGCTCTGCCTTACATGAAGACAAATCAGGTTATTTTTTTCTTAAAAACCTCCTGATTTAATGTATCTTTTAATTTTTATTATCTGTTTGAAATATATTTTACACTTGAGCTTTTGTATGGAGTTTTTTTGAAGTCATGGGCTGTTTATAAAAGAAAGGAAGTAGTAGGAGACTGTGGACTGCTGTGGTCTCTTCTTTGATGAATTTGTAGCTCTGAGGGAATGGCCATAAAACCATTGATATCCTTGCTCATTGTATTTAATGGATAAAAATAAAAGTTATGGAGGACTTTATCACAACTTCTAGGTTTTTTTTTTCATCTGGAGGAAATAGGTAAATAATAGCCTCATAATGCTAGATTTGAAGATAAGGATAATGAATGACTGGAATAGATTCCTGAAGTAAGCAGCAGATTCATCGTCCTTTGGAGACTTTAAATGGAAATAGGTTGCTAGTGAGCTACAGTCCTCAGTGCAGTAAAACCTGTTGCTCCTGGTAGTGTTCACTTACAGAGTAGAATGAATAAAAATCTGTACTTTCTGTTGTTTGTTTATCATTGTTCCTTAAAAAATGTGCTCAGAAATTTCATTTGGGAATAAGACATTGAATTCCCTTACTTCTTTTCCACAGCTTGCACAGCAAAATTAATAACAATACTGAAGAAAATCGTAAGATGACTTCTGTTAAAAAAGAGAACTTTTGTGAGCATGATGTGAAAAATCTAGAGAATAGTTGTCAACAAAATAATGCGAAAATATCTGTGGAAGTTGGTGCAAAGCAAGTAAATTTGCCTCAGACAGGTAGCATGTGTAACTGGGAGGCTGAGAAAAAAGATGCAGTCTTAGATACAGATCCTGTGAAGGGGCTGCAGTCTGCAGAGCTCTTTAAAAATGCCAACATTGATCAGATGCACAAAACTGGCAAGCAGAGAGGCTCTGAAGAAAGCAGTGCCACTTGGACTCAGAGGAAGGTATCAGCAGGCCGGGCTTCAAAAGCAGGAAATTCAAAATCTTCCAAAGACATTGAGACAGATGGACAGGGGGCTTCATGCAATCCACAGAAGCTGAAGAGCTGCAATTCTGTCTGTTTAACGGGTGAGCAAGAGGAAGGGGATGTAGTTCCAGAAAGTCCACTTTCAGATGCTGGTTGTGATGCCTGTATATCTGATCTTGGAGGTCCTGAGAAACTGAGCAAATGTCAGAGCAGTTCAGGGGACTCTCCTGCTTTTGAGAAAGAAAGTGAACCAGAGTCACCAATGGATGTGGACAATTCTAAGAATAGCTGCCATGGGTCAGAGGCTGATGAAGAAACAAGTCCCTTTCTGGATGAACGAGAGGAGATGAATATGTCAAAACCCATAAACAAATCTTTTAGAATTCAATATGGGGATACTGAATTGGAGTCAAGGAAATCACGCTTTTCTGCCAAGGGCTGTGAAAGCTTTGAGGAAGTAGATAATTCTGTTAAAGAGGACGCTCTGCATACAAAGGCACCTGGGACCTCTGCTCCATCATCAGAATGCAAAGGTGCAAAACAGGGTGTGAAGAGAGACTCCAAAATCACTTCTCACTTCATGAGGATATCTAAAGTTGAGGAGAAAAGGTCTGTCTGCCTCTTCATCTTTTTTTTTTCATGCTTGGAAATTTCCTCCTTGGTGATAGAGTTTCAGAAGCTGTTTGTATAAAGAGTTTTGCAAAATATATTTTAAGATACAAAGACAACTGATGTAAGATTGAAATAACTTATTTTTAATGGGGTTGTTTGTGGGAATTTTGAAGGATATGTTTGTCCAGTGCAATTTTTAGAATTCTTATTAGTTTGATCTGCCAAAAACAGTGAATCTGTTCTGTTGAACTGTCAGTGCTATTGATGCTTTAATTGAAATAGACATGGGAAAATTTACCTGTAGAGATGTTTGGGGTTTTTTGTTGATGTTTTTGGGTTTGGGTGGGTTTTTTTGGTTTGTTTTGTTTGGCTGTATTCATAATTTGGAAGAGAGAAGGACTGGTGATTACACTGCAGCAATGGGAACAAGAGCCCTGAGCATGACACGGGACTCTGCAGGCCAGGTGCTGTGGAAGGAAAAAAGGGATAATCTCTGCTCCAAAGAACTTAGATTTCAGTGGGAGATGAGAAAGTGAGTAAGTGTCTAAGGAGTAAGCAGAAACAAGAGGACTTTGTGTTTTGGTATAACATGCAATTCTTTGACTTTACTCAATTCCCTTCAAGTAGGGCAAGAAAGGAGTTTTGCACATCTTTACTGGGGCATGGTCCATGGATAAACAGATCCTGTTGGGAAGGAGCATGGCTCTGCAGAGGAATACCCTGCTTTGCTAACCCACTGCAGTTCTGGAAGGGGTTTTGTCAGCCTGTAGGGAGGAGTGTTTTGGTAGAAATGAACTTGTGTGTCTTGGGGAGGGGAAGGTTGGTGGTGGTGGGAGTTCTCCCCAAATAAAGTGCTGGCCTGAGGCTGCAACAAAGGCTGGCAAATAAACCTACTGCCATCATTGTAACCCTGAGGTGGAAGTTTGTGTATTTTTCTATCAGTTTTTTTCAGTGGAGATAAAATGTTTCAATGCATTGTATTTTAACAGCAGGAAAGAAAAGTGTGAATTCAAACCCCAGAGGCCAGGAAGGAAGGTTTCTAAATACACACCACCTCCTCTGCCGAGCAACAAGAAATGGTTTGGAACCCCGATTGAGGAGATGAGGAGGATGCCAGCGTGTGGGGCCCGGCTGCCCCACCTGAGACCCTCGGCCAACCACACCGTGACTGTCAGGGTACGGTCATGCATGCCTTGCCTTGCCAGCTCCTGCCTCTGGTGTTCAGTAATGCGTGCATTGCCTTGCCTCCAGCCAAGCTCCTGCCTCTGGTGTTCAGTAATGCCTGCCTGCCTTGCCTCCAGCCAAGCTCCTGCCTCCAGTGTTCAGTCATGTGAAATGCCACCTGTCTTGCCACTCCTTGCAAGTGGGCTGGGGCAACTGATGTTTTGAAAATTTGCTCTTCTGGTGCAAAGAATTAGGATAATGAGATCCAAATGAAAAGTAGGGTTTTGCTGCCTCTGTCTTGTTAGGGGCAAGTATTTTTGTTTTGTGGGGGGTTGTGAGTGCTTCCTTGACTGAGTTGTGAAGTTTGAGAATTTAGATATATCTACAATTAAAATTGGTACTTCCAACATTTTCATGCTATGTTTTCATTTTAATGTAATTCTGGTTTGGTTTCCAGACATACAAAAGGCTCAAGATAGTCAAGATATGGAAAAGACAAGGAATGAAGCAGAGTTTCTTGCTAGTTTACTGCTGCATTTTAAATCAAATCTGCTAAGTTTTCCTTTAATCCTTTGGAGTAAGATGCAATCCAACTATTGTTGAAACAAAATGTGACCAGAAAACTATGAGGTGATGGATAAATCCTGACCAAAAGAAAGGCACATTGAGTTTGAATACTTATTCTGAGAGACTTAGTGCTGCTAGAGGGCTGAATAACACATTAAGTCTTTAAGAATGTGTTGTTCTTTTTTTTTTACTTTTCTGATATTCTCTGGAGTAAACTTGAGACATTGCTCTAGCTATAATGATTCCTCATCCCTTTCAGTGTTAAGTTAAAAATACTATTTCTGCATATATCTGTCACATTCACATTTTCTGAGAAATCCCTTCACCCAGGATTTTTCTCCTGGGAAGCAGAGAAGCCTCAGAGAAAACTGTGAACAAATATCTCATTTGCTTCTCCTGTGTTGTGCTCATGTGAAATGTGTTTGGAGATTGTTTACCCACTGGTGATTGTTTCATTGGTTTCTGGTGTGGGTTGTTTTCACTCATTGGCCAATCAGGGCCAAGCTGTCTCAGGACTCTGGAGACAGTCACAAGTTTTCATTATTATCTTTTTAGCCTTCTGTAAATATCCTTTCTGTATTCTTCAGTATAGTTTAGTATAGCATTCTTTAATATAATATAGTATCATAAAATAATAAATCAGCCTTCTGAGAACATGCAGTCAGATTAATAATTCCTTCTTGCCATGAGGTATCCCACCAATACAATTTGTAACTACATTTTGAAAATACTTGGATGAAAATATGTAGATACTTAAATTGATGAATGAGGAATTCTTTAGCTGGTGATTGGAGATACAGTAAGTAATTGAATATATTGCTTGATTTGAGTGTGTTAAGGTGGCATCCTTTTCAACAAGTTTAATCTAAGACTAACAGGTGTTTTTTTTTCTGAGTAGCTATCATGTGGTCAGTTTGTAGCTTTCCCCTTTCCCAAAAGGATGGCTGTAGAGGAGAGCTTTTTAAACTGTGGTTTTGCTTACTTTTTATTTCTTCCGCTTAAAACCTTGAAAGAAGAGTCTGATTTTTTTTCCCCCATCCTTCTGTGTTACAGGTAGATCTTCTGAGGGAAGGAGAGGTGCCTAAACCTTTTCCAACTCACTACAAAGATTTGTGGGACAACAAGCATGTTAAAATGCCCTGCTCAGAACAAAATTTATACCCTGTAGAGGATGAGGTAAGATGAAGTATTTACAGTTGTGTGATCAAATAAGTTTGTTTCCACATAGATGAGTTTTCAGTTTACTACATTTGCTCAATTGTCAGACTGACTATGGAATTAGAAAATCAAGTCTGAAAAACTGGATTTTGAGTCATGATGCTTCAGACAGAGCAGAAGACTTTTTTTTTCCTGGTAATTATTTTACTTAGGCAATGATTTGATGATATATATATATTTCTATACTTACATGGAGTTTAAAATTGAACTCTTTATAAATAATATATTTATCTACTTACATATTTGTATGTTATCTATTTTGTGTGTGTGAAGCAATTTGCAGTTTCAACAATGAATGAATTTGTAAGCACAGTTTGATTATAATACTTGGTCAGGTATTGCTGATAGTGAGGTGTATCTGACTGTTCTGCTAAAACAGTTGCAGAGGTTAGCCCTGCATACTTTGTTGGTCTGGTATTTCTTGTCACTGCTTGAGACTTAAACATACCCTCTGAAATACTTCAGACTACAGTGACTATAATCAGAAAGTGTGTCCTGTAGTAAAAACTCTATAATGATTATTGATACTCAACTCAGAAACAAAGAATTCTTATAGCCTCTATTAAATACACTTAATCTTTTCACTTACCAATTTTACAAATGACAGTAAATGTGTATTTATATTTTGAATAATTTAATTTGGCTTTGTTTTGGGCTTTTACTTTAAAGAATGGAGATAGAACAGCTGGAAGTCGATGGGAACTAATCCAAACTGCCTTACTTAACAAATTTACCTGCTCACATGATTTGAAGGTAAGCCTGTCAGTTTGAAATCAAGTCTATATGCATATAAATACATTCAGGTTGTCTGTGTACTACCAGTGGTTCTGGCTTGGTTCTATTTGTTTAATGACTTAGAAAAATAAATTATGAAAAAATCTCTGCTGTTCAAGGGATTTCTTAAGAAGGCTCTTAATGAGTGTTACCAGTGAATTTATTAAGATTATTTAAATGAATGACCATTTTAAGGTCTACACAAAACTGTTTGTCCAGCAGTATATACTGGTCTGTGGTAAACATAGCATGAGGGTTTTGTGTAGCCAGATGGTTGGGGATGCACAGGTGAGAGTTGGAAATAGTTACTCTTCGCATCAGTTCACTCCACTGAAATCACAGCTCAAGCTGCTGACAAAAATCTGTAGATTTTGGAGACTAATGCTCTTGATAACTTTTACAGTTATGTTTGCACAAAGTCTTACAGTAACATGAATATTGATTTGGAGCAGCTTAGATTTGCTATTATGGTTTTTTGGTGAAGAATAATGTAATTTAGGTTATACCTGAAAGGCAGGGAAGGAGGACGATGCTATAGATAAACTTTAAATGAACAAATAGACCGTCCCCAGCAACTGAAGAGAGTTCCCTTGATGTTATTTTATTTGGGTTTTTTTTTCTTGTGAATTTTTTAAGGGTGGTGTTATTGTGAAGGGTCTATTTCATTTGCTGTGGTTCTGATTTTTTAAATTCCTGAACTGGTACAACTTCTGCTATATTGCTTTTATACCTTAAATAACTTTTATTGGTACTGTTAACAAGAGCAAGCGTGGGATGGGGAATATTTATGTTGTTTGTTGGGAGATATGCCTTGTCTTATTTTGTGTTAGGAGAAAAAACCCCATAGACTGAAGCTTATTCATTGCTAAAGCCAAACCAGAAATTTTCAAGGATTTTGAGCAAGATATCAAGGATTTTCTCTATATTAATAGAGCAAATTAAGTGTTCTGGATTTTGGTAGGCTCTGTGGCAGGTTTTAGCCACCAGATGGTGCTGTTCCTTCAACAAGGAGATTTCCTAAAATGGTTTTTCTTCCATTAATAATTAGCTCTGTTTTCTTGTGCTTCTTCCTTAGGAGGCCATATTGAGGTACAATGTTGCTTATTCCAAGAAATGGGACTTCACAGCTCTTACTGACTTCTGTGAGAAGGTAAAACAAGTTGATTTAAAATAGGAAGAAAAGTAATATGAAAGTGACTATTTTGCCTATATGTCTCAATGCTTTTAGCTTTATTTCCATTTTCAAGAGTAAATGTTTCCAGTTGTCAGATATCTAAGTGAACAGCTATTTAGCTGGTAACTTCAGCTAAAACAATAATTATACTTTATAAACTGACTTAATTTTAAATTTTATACATGTAATTTGGGTTCTTCAGTAATATCCAAGCTTCCTGAAGGTAAGGTGAGAAATGACCTTTTCCTGTTTTATGACAACCAGATTTATTAAGAAATCATATTAATATTTCCAGTGTAACTTTTTTTGTTTTAAAAAGTGTTGGTCTTTTTTTCCTTTTTTGTAAAACTTTATTGTTATATTGCAGTGGTGTTTGTATAGACCCTGCTTTGCTGGTATAGCAAGAAAATTTTGCTATTTGGTGAAGTGGTGAATTTAAACTGTAGAGTCTTTGAAAGACTGGGATGGGTTTTATAGTTTCAAGTATTAGGTATTAGTACTTTCATGGGGAGGATGGAAAAGGGAAATGAATAGTAGGTCTCAAATACAAGTTGAACTAATATTAATGTACATCCTGATTGACACTTAGAAAATATGTTAATTAAAGCATAATGAAATGTTAATGAGGTGCAGTAGAAATTGTTGTATTTTTCTTCAATACTTCAGAAGTTCTTCTAAAACACACATACTTGTTTTTGTGGGAGGGGCTTTCTAAGCTCTGTTAAGACTCAGTGGATACTAAATTTGATTTAAAGTGAATTTTGTCTGCTATGTATGTGAATAGATGTCTGCTGAGGCCATGTGATCAGAGGAGCTGTTCTCTCTTGCCTGTCTCCATTACTCTTTCACAGAAAGAATTTTCATTTGCATGCAGCACAGTATTATTACTGCTGACAAAAGGCACCTATAAAAACCCCAGTAGTATCATACGTGCAAGCCATGAGAGCTGCTGTGCTCACCCATCTTGCAGATTTAGTTCTCTCCCCTCTCATCTCTGGGGTCACTGACATGGCTCCATGGTAGCGGCTGTGGGCAGTCAGTGCCTGCTCCTATTGACTCTACTGTGAGCAAAATTACCTTGGCCTGTTGAGTTCACTCATGTGTTACTGAATTATGCATATTTAAATTAGAATGTTTTAAAGTATGAGTGCTGTTCAGTTAAAAATCTGACTCAGGAACATAACAGATTTACATCATATTGCTACAAGCACAACTGAGCTTGTCCTGATGTGTTCACAGTGTGCATTTGGGATTTTGGAAACTCTGGGTGATTAGATTCAGAGATCATCAGCCAGAGAGCGTAAGTAATATCAGCTGTCTCCAGAGGAGAAGGAACAGTAGGGAAATAAACTGGGAATCAGGCATCAATCTTTCATGAGGATGAAAAGGAAATTTCTGTATCCTGGGAATGATGATTTATTTGTGTGGTTCTCAGAGGAATGGTGGAGATCTGTTTCATACGCAGATTTTCAGCCAAGTTAAAAGAGTGTGCAGCACTATTTAAATAAGAAACAGTGAAGAGCTTGTGACAGTCGCCTCTTGTAGACCACAGGAGCAAAAGCAAGCCCTGGCTTGCTTTGTTGAATATATTGAGTTTACAGGACATGTGGAGGGGATAGATTTTGCAGAGAAATGCCTGAATTTTTCCATTATTAAGGTATGTGTGAACTTTCCAAGTTTTGTAAACAAACAAGGTGTCTGCTTTCAAAGAATGCTTGCAGTCTAAGTGAGCAGCTCTTGTGTGAAAGTTGACATCCTCTGTGGAAATGACCTAAATATACTGGCTGTAGTGAGCTGTAGTGCTTTTGAATTTATTGTATATATGAGTTAATGCTACTTAAGGGCTTACCACTAGCCGGTGTGTTTTCTGGTTTATCCTATGATTTTGAGGGTACAGTGGAGCTGTTTCAGGTTTGCCCAGCCAAGGCTGAGTGGGTTGGTTAAAAGGAAGGCTGGTCTAAGTAATCAGCCCAAAGGGAGTGGCAGCAGCTCAACAGAAGGAGATGTGGTCACAAATACATATTAAAAGAAAAAGATTAAAACAGAGTCTGTGATTGTCAGATATGTATTTATATCGTTGGACACTATTGACTTTCAGTGCCTGCTTAACCAAGGATTTTGTAGTGTGATTTACAAGGGAGCTGTGTCTGTAAATCTAGTGGTGTCTGTTTGGAGGATTATTCAGATACTACTTCAATAGGTCTGCTTTTAGTTACAAAGTGTCTTTTGTTATTTTATCTTCTGTTAATGGGCACAGCTCATCTTATCTATTAATCTCTTAAATACTGTCATATCAGTCTTGCATTGGGGATCCTATTTTAGGTAGGTCTTTGCAAGTTATACTATCAAAATATGCATTATTTTTAAACACTACTTTTTGTAAGATTCAAGTCAATTTTCTTATAATAAATATAATTACCAGTTTATATGGCTTAGGTTTATTTTCCCTTAAGATGAAAGCACTTTCAGCTTTTTTAACTAATAGGGAATAAATATCATGTATGTGAGCCAAGATTTTTTTTGGAACAACACAACCTGCAAGTTCTGCAGTTTGGTCAAAGTGTTGTCAGAAGAGGGAGCCCTCACACTTTCCAAAGTATTCTCTTGAATGTCAGTTAATGTGTGGAAGTATAATTCCTGTTTGTACAGTGAAGTAAATTGGGATGTTTGGATTCCTTTCTGTTTCTTTTGCAACTTCATAGAACTTGTATATAGAACTTGTTCATAGAACAGTGTTTGTAAAGATCTTGGTGGCTGTTTACTTCAGACATCTGACTCTTTTGCTGTTCTCTACAGAATTTCCACAGCGTTCTATTCATTTGTTTTGCCATTTGTCTGTTAATATTGGCATACATGCTTAGAATTTCTTCAAGTCATTACTTAATGGGTGAAAATTATTAGCACTAGTATTTTTCTTTGTATGTGCAAAATTCTTGCCCCTTGGAAGCCCCTTGCATCTGTTTTCCCAGAACTTACCTAGAAGCCAGGAAAGAGTAAGCAACAAGCAGAAAAGGAAATGTGAGGAACCCACTATGGATGGAGCTGTACTGGAACCCACAATGTGTTATAGATGAGCTTTATTTCTGGGAGTGATGATGGCTGGGTATTAATTACATGCTTTTGCTCATGGTGCTATGTATTCTGGTAGTTTTTATTTTTCTTTCTTCTGGATTTTCCATTCCACTTCCAGGCAAAACCAAGTTCTTTTTCTTTTTCCCAAGTGCATGAAATAAGAAGTCTGGTTAGGTCACTCAGGACTTATGCCTTAGACTAATCTGTGGCAACAGCAACTTTATCTAAAGGGAGTAGTAGGGTTCTATCAGAGAGAATCACATGGTCTGCTGCTTTAGATTGGGCCTCCTTGTGCTGGACATGCTTTGGTTTTATTATATTGCTTTAAAGTCTCTTAGCGGTTAAGTGTAATTCTTGTCAATGAACTCTTCCTCTTATTGTTTGCCTCTGTCCTGCCCTTTCAGGAACAGAGGAATGTTTAAATCTGAAAATGGCATAGGGCAAAGATTGAGTTTAGGTAAATTTGTGTGGCATAGGCAGTGATTGTCTCTGAGCTGCTGCAGCTGGGCTGACAAATGGATCATAATACCTCTTACAAGTATATTTTGTTTGTCTGGAGTCTTTGGTCATTTTGGTGGAAAGTTTAGGAAGTGGAGAAGATACAGGGAGAGGAGTCAGGAGTGATGCAAAGGTATGTAATAGTTTCCATATGAGAAATGTCTAAATAAGTTAGGATCATTTCACCTTATCATCTTAGTTGAGGGACATGAGTAATGGGTGTAACAGTGCCGTCCAAAAGAAATGTAAGAGAGAGAGAAGAGGAAATGACCATCCATTCTTCCAGCACAGCAGTTAAGGGACACCAGATGAGTGTTCTTAGCAGGTAAGGGTTTCAACACCGGACAGAAGTACTTATTGAGATACTGAATGCTGTGCAACCCCTTGTCAGGGGAGCTAGAGGATGCTATGGCCTTACATCAGGTTTTGAAGGAATTTGGAGAAATTGCTGTTAGAAAGATCTCATTGACACCCACAGAGGGCTCTGGGAATATCTGATACTGATTACTGCAAATGAGGAAGTGCTGCTGATTACCTGTGCTTCTTGCTGTTAGACTTTCCCAGTAATCCTTTGCTGCTGTGCTTTCATTCTACTGTTGTTCTGTTGTACATGGAACTATTGTCCATTTTACATTCTTATGGCTTGGCTGGATTGAAGCTGAGAGTTGAGACAAATGGCCTTGTCATGCAGGGTCTGTTGTTGTGTTGCACAGTGTGCAATATGACATGTTGCTGACAGAAAGGTATGGCATCTATACAGTAGACTTCTCTAAGAGGCAAGAATACTAAAGGTCATTGACATTTTAAATGCTTGAATCACTTAAGGCACTTATCCCTTTCAAAATTTGCTTTTCCAGGCTCTCTTTAAACCCTTGGTGCCTACTTGACTCAAGTAGGAATTCTTAGAGGGGATATGCTATCAGTATTTTTAGAAAGACACTCTCCACTGTGTAATACTCAATTTCCAACTGTTACATTTGATTCTAGGATAGAGAAAACTGTGTCTGTGTCTGCAGTGCCTGTGTATGGATGCCTTGTGGTCTTTTTGTCTTTTGGGAAAGCTGTTGAAGCCAATCAATCTATTTAATGGCCAGTAATTGGATATTTGCTGTTGATTGCCATGCAAATTTAGAATTCAGGAAATCCTTTTATATTACGAAAGAAGCTGTATAACTTTTATCTTTGGATTTTTCTATGAGATTAAAAGAAAAATGATAGTGATGTCTAAAAAGACCAGTCTCTTCCCTTCTTTATACCTAATTACAGAGAAGAACCTTCAGCATGAGGGAAGAATTTACCAGACTGTTTTCTCTGTCCTCCTCTTTCTCCTTTTCCAGTCAAGCGTGAGGTCACTGGCTTTAGCCTCAAAACTGACTGTTAGCAGTTGGGGTTTTTTGTGGCACAAACCTCAGATTATTCTAAAATCTGATAAAAAGCCATGTAGCAAGAAAACATACTCACATGTCAAACTGAAGGAATATATTGCTATTTTTCTACACCCTTTAAAAATAGTTGTCTTAGAATTAGAGCTGTAATTAGTTTTGATACAAGATTAGAAAAGGAGTTCCATTTCTCACTTCTTTCCTCTAAAACTTACATGATGGATGCTACTGCATGCTGAATCCTTTTACAAGTCCAGAACAGTTGGCATGAGAGACTTTCTTACCATCTGCTTTTACATGCAAGTCTTTATTTGTAAGTTTTTAGAACTTCACTTAATGCCTTTCTAAAATTTTCCACAAATGTAATTTAAAAACACATAAACTAAGTATTAAGATAAATATGTATAGAAATTGATCTCTAAATACATCTCTTTCTATTTTTCACAAATACCACACATCCATATTATATATGGTTTGATCTTCCAAAAGTCCAGTTTCCTTTCCTTGCAAAATTGAACTTAACTCTTGTACTAGAAATTGGTTTTTGTTCTCACAAATTCTTGCCATTTTAATTTCAGCCTAGCAGTATTTATATGGGTGTGCTCACACACACTTTCTAAAATACCACTTTTTCTACTGCAGGTGTTGTGTGCAGATTCCAGAATATTCTGAACGTGAGGAGTGATGGAACTTATTACAATGAGTCTTGTTAGTCAGTCCTTTGCACTTAAGAATAATTAAAGTAAATAAAAGTACACTAACATATTTCATTGGAACACCTAGCACATGTGTGTTGCTGACTGTGGTACAAACCTGTAAAACCTGGGATAATACCTACAGAATGTGCTTAGTGCAGTTTTTGGCCAAAGTGTAGTTTCTCATTCAAATGTATGCTACTACCTAGCATGCTAGCATGTATGGGCTGAATTTGCTACTTTCAGAAAATGTCAGATACAAGTAACAGTTACAATAGAGCAAACTAAATGATAGAGAACTGAGCAAAAAAATCAGAGGTGCAAATATTGGCAGTGTGTCTGCTTCCTCTCTAAGAAGAATTGGTTGCATTTTGAGATAAGTGAATAAAATTAAGAACTCTCTTGTCAATGAAATATTCTGCTTCAATTGCAGAATTGCAGACAGCCACAGAACCACACAGTCTTTTGTGGGTGTATAGTCTTATCTTTCATAACCTCAAAATTAACTTGAGAAAATTTTCAAATTACCTGGGTAATTTTGGAAATTATGGTTCCATTTTTTTACTGTTTTTTCAAACTTTGATCTGAAAAAATGACTATAAATCCAACATGTGAAGATGATGCAAATGCAATATAGTTTAATTGGATAATGGTTGAGCTCTAGATTTTCATTCATTTGGAAAAGACCAAACACAGAACATTGCTACACTTAAGTATGTGGAAATCTTGGGAAATATTTATGTTCTAATAGGGTTTCATCCCACTCCTGTCTCCTTGTGGGTCTAATGAACCACGACAGTTTTTCCTGTTTGTTTTGTTGTTTGAATGACCTGCTTGAAAAAGTGATTGCTGTAATCAGTGAAACTGGAATAGAAGGAATTTTGAAGTACCAAATTGTTCTAGTGACTGGGTTTCTGATAAATCATTTTTATAATTGTCTGGACAGTACTAACAGAAGGGAGCATTGTATAGAGATGTCAGCACTACAAATGTAGGCTTTTAAGCAAGAAACAGAATGTCCCAAGGCTGAAAATAACCTATCCATTGCTCCTTGTTGGATTTTACTTTAGTCCAGATGTTTTCAAGCAATTTTCATTACATCAGATTACCTTTTAAAAATCTAAACTGAAAAGGTCTTTTGAGTGTGCCATGAAGGGTTTTCTTTTCACAGCAGCAGAAAGGAATTTATTCCCATATTGAACAAAAGGTGAGCTTTTCTGTGGTGGGGGGAATATGCATCTTGTACGCATGCAAGACATTAGAAACTAAGCATTGTAGAGGAGAAAGAGCAGGGAATTACAGGTTTATTATTAGTTTTCTGTACTGCCTTGGCAGAACAGTTGAGTATTTTTATGTGGTGTTTTGTAAGCACTGTTGCAATGACTGTTGAGTTGGAATTATCAGGGAAGGGATAGTGGCACATAGCAGGTGCAGAGATATAATGATGCTGTGTCCCAAGTGCTTGTGGATACTCAGTGCTTTAATAAAGATCTCTGTAAAGACACATTCTGAGTGTCTTTCATAGTTTTTCACTGTATTCAGAACATTCCTCTTTGAAAAAAAAAATAAAAAGCCCTTAAAAAACCCTAAAATTCTGGGTTTAAAGGCTGCCATCTGATATTTGCTTTGTTTTGTTTTGGGGTCAGAGGACTGTTGAATCGATTTCTTCCACTGGATGATGTGTAAGTCATAATTTATCTGTGCTCATATGTATCCCAAATGACTAAGAGAAGTTTCTTTTTGTTGTGTGGGGGAGGGCTTTCCTTAGCTGCTTAGTGCTTTTGGATTTTTTAAAAAATATTTATAATGTATTGAGCAGTTAGAATACAAAAGCCCCACAAAACAAACCCTGATGGTCAAAGCTTTCCAGAGAAATGCTCGCTGAAAAGGTGTACATGTAGGTAGGGAAGTGATAAAGAGGCATTGACATTTTTTAGGATGACTATGAAGTATAAGGAAGTGGATTGTAGCTATATTCCTGGGTTTTTTCCTCCTTCCTTTTCATCTGAAAAACTGAATTTGCTTCTATGGCTTCCTTGGAGAGTTTGTTACTGCTGCCATGCATTCATTAAAGAGCAAGTTTGCAAAGGTGGCAAAGTGTGTACCCTCAAGATGGTCTGAGGGTTTTATTTGGCCAATAAAATAGTAATTACTTGATATATTTTTCCTTAAATATTGGTAATTTTGAGTCTGTGTAATACTGGCAGTCAAGCAAAAAATGGTCTACAGATTGGTTAAAATCTGCAGTGGTATGGTTTTGTCTTTACTTTTTTTTCCCCTTCTGCCTGTGCTTGACTCTTTTTGGTTTTGTTTGGTTTTTGGCATGTTAAAGAAAATACAGTTTTCACGAGGGTAACAGCTGTGTTGTCTCATGAAGCTTTTTGTGCCAGGGTTTCAAGAGTGGTTGCAGAATGTTGTGGAGGGATCGAATGTAAGAAAACAGTGTGAAAGGTGGTCTCACACCTGAGGAGCTGCAGCTGTACTAATCACCAATTATTAGGAACAGGCCTGCCCTTAATAGGCCTCAGCTGTGTCCAGGAAGAAGAGTGCTACAAAAGAGTGGGTTAGCTGGTTGAAGAGAGATGGAGTTTGTTGGTTCTGCTGTGAAGAGAGTTGGAGTTGTTGGCTGTGAAGAAGAAGGAGTAAGTGCTGTCAGGAGCTGCCCGTGAGAAATCACTGAGAAGTTATGGGAGCTTTTCAATATGATGACAACAGAATGTATTTAGTATCTGAAGGCTTTCAAATGCTTCTACACTGTTTTTAAAAAATATTTTATAAAATAGCAGTAGTAAATATTTTTCCCCTATTATTATATTCAGAGCGATAAAAGTTTTGAATTAGCCTGGAAACAAATAACTTTCACTGGTAATTTGTATTAGGCAGGTGAAAGGTATCTTATCTTCCCCTCATGTTACAGCCCTTCTGTAGAGACAAGGTCATTGTCCTCTCCACTGCTCTACTTCCCTAGAGTAACTTGAAAGTACTTAGAAAGTGGTATTTGACTTTTCATCCCAGGACTCTGCCACTGCCTTGGAAATGGCTGTGATGCTTCTAGCCATGACAGAATCACTCTGCAGCAGCATAGAGGTAGAAGCTGAAGGGTAGTGAAAATGGCCTTTGGTGGCCTGAAGGGTAGTGAAAACGACTGAGGGTAGATTTTGAGTTCCTTGCAAGTATAAACTGGGCTCTAAAACCATTAAGAAGAGATTGGAAAATAAACACACATTCTTCTCTCAGATTTTATTTAGAATGTTTAAAAGCTTTGAGAACAAAGCAGCAGTTGTTAAGGATGATACACCTGAGAGATTATTGCAGAGTTGGATTGGCAGAAGACATGAATGAGCCTTTGGGGGGAAGAAAATTAAACGTAACCAAATTAACCTCTGCCTTGTAAGCTGTCTTCCTTTTTCCTTTTGAAGTGTCAGTTTGTGGTTTTGATAAATGTCAGGAGCATTCTTGTTCTCAAATAAGATTCTTCTCTGCATAATCCAGTGTTACGGTTTCTTTCTTCTTTCCTCCAAAGATTACTTTGTCCTTCCTTTTGTTTCTAATCAGACAAGTGCTCAATAAATGGGATGGATTTGACAGCTGAGTGTGTTTCCTACTGAATTAGTTTTGTAAGGGAACTGAAAGAGGCAGGTGAGAGTATTCTTTCCTGCAGTTTTGGAAATTCGTTGATGTGATATAATGGGAACTAGAATGCATGCACACCACACCTTCCACCCCACATTTCTTCTATGTTTCAGTCTTGTTAATATGTACAGTATTTGACATTATGATGAGTCTGTTTTGCAGAGGCATGTGAGTTACTGGGCTGCAGCCTGGTGTCTCTGTCTGGGTGTGAGTACACTGATAGTTGTAGCACAATGTCTTTAAGTAGAATTGATCTCCTCCTTGTGCAGAAAGAATGGCTTTGTAGAGAGTACTACATAGTGATGCTTGCTTTGGGGGTTTAATTTAAATAGATTAGTTTTTAAAGTCACTCAATAAGAACTGACATGGGCCTTTTTGTTGTTTGTTTGTTTGTTCAGTTGTTTTTCCCCAGCTGTTCCAAATATCAGATAGAAAAAGTCTGCTCTTAGGATTCTGTAATGTTTAAAGGCACCTATGACAAGGATTAGAGGAAGAAAGGGACTACAGATTGCCAGTCTGAGGTTGGTTACTTTCAGGTACAGAACTTCAATGACATAACCAGCTTCTTCATTGTTTTATTGGCACTGCAGAGCTCTAGTCATGGATTTAGACTTCCCAATGTTTAAGTGTTAAACAGTATGCAAAAAGCAGGGGACTTCTGGATGAGACAGGAGAACAGGGAAATAAGTATTGACTGCTCTGGAAGGAAGGGAGAATGAAAACAGTGCAGTAAAGGAGCGGCCACATGTTATGGTTTTTTGAGCACACTCAGATGTTAAATGCCTCAAAATTATGGAACCATTTATGTTGATAAGGACCAAGAATTTTATAGAATCAAAAACTAACACAGCACTGCCAAGTCCACCACAGAACCATGTCCCTAAGCACCACATCCACACATTTTAAAAATACCTCCAAGGACAGTATTTTCAGCTTTGAAGTATTTTATGTGCCTCAAAATACCCTATAAAAATATAAACAGATATTTTGAGACAAATTGAAGATAGTGAAGAAGAAACAAAAACTATCCCTGAAGTTAGGAGAATGAACCTACTGTAAATAGATTGCATACAAGTTATTTGGCTTGTCCAATTATTTAGTTCAGCATTATCACCCCTAACCATATGATATCTTACATTAAAATAATTTGGAAACTTTTTACTGGAAAGTTCAGTGTAGTAACTATTGGTGGTTCAAATCACTGACAGCATGAGACATTATGGCAGCTGTGAAGAAAAAAGTCAGAAGGTCAAAATCTATTAGAATTAGGAAATAAGAGATACGCAGTCTGAAGGAAGCACTCTGGTTTTTTTCTTCATCCTTAAGAACATGATTCAGTTGGTCCTTGTCCTGCTCCAGAAGTTAATATGGGCATATAAAACCCAACAAATTGAAAGCATTAAGCCATTGCTGTCTTAGCATGCTGCCTGCCTGTTGGCATGATGGCTGTGCCTTCCCTTGTGATAGATGGAGCTGTCCATATTTGTGTACCCTACGTGCAGTTTGTTTGCTTTGATGAGCTGTCAGATTTAGATTTAAACTCTCTACCATCACTGTCGCCCCATGCTACCTCAGATCCTTCTTATTAGGCTGTCAGGCATATTCATCCCTGCATTTTGGAGGACTGGTTTATAGTGACAAGAGGCCATTACTTACAGCCATGTTTAGTCAGGCCTCTTTGCTGCAGGATAAATGTTCATTTTGCTAAATTGCAATGCAGGTTTGGCCAAGAGCTCATACCTCTGCCATTGCTCGCTGAGCCATTTGCATCTTAGAAATTGGAGCCCTAAGTCCTGTTCATTTAATCAGTGACTCCAGTGAAAATAGTGACGGAGTTGCCAAATTATTTCTTTGTTAAAAAGCAAGTCATGCTTTGCAACTCTGACTCCATATACTTTTCCCTCAGGGTATAACCCCTGCATGTATTTAATTCCTATGTATTTTGCATGGCTGGAACACTGATAAAGTCAACACTGTATTTATGTTTTTGTTTCAAATACTGAAGGAAGCTGCAATGGACAGTAGTGCACAATAAGGAAAGGAGAAACTGATCGATTGTTTAAAACCAAAATTGCTACGGTACTGAAATGTATTTTCCTTTGTGAAAACTTGTTGACGACCATTTCACATTTTAGAATTCCTTAAGTTAGAAAACAAATGTTAGTTCCTTTAAGAATGGAAACTCAGTCATTGCTCTTAATGTTTGCAGAGTTGTAGCCTTGAAAAATTTGTACACAATTAAAAGCACATTGGTGAATTCATACAGACATTCCTGTACTAGCAGGTTTACTTTCAAGCGAGGTGCTTGTTTTAACAAGCTCATTCTGACCAGAACATTCCTGCTTTTTCAGTGAGAAGAGTTGCAACTGAGATCTACCTTTGTAGCCCTTTGACAAGGGTCATGACTGATTCTTTTTCAATTAACACCCACTCTGCACACATCTAATAATGCATGACGTTTTGGTAGGCTGCTTCAACTTATTACTGCATGGGCAGACTATCCCCACCTCCAGATTATTTTTCTGTAGAATTAGCAAGGTGAAGGGTGTCAGGAAATTGTCAGATGAACATGGGAACTGATGAAGTGTGGGGTGTGGGGGCGTATGTGTGAGTGTTTGAATGGATAGAATGAACACGTTCCTCTTTCAGCAGCATCAAATATGTAGAATGTGCAGTTACTCTAAATATGCTGGATTTTACATCAGTAGAAGTCACTGCTTCCTGAAGAGAGGTGCCTTGTAAATAAATCTCCCCTCAGTTCTGTGACCAGGTGTTCTCTCTGCTGATGCTAGGTTCTTCAGGCTGGCATTTGCAGTGTGGGATGTCTGCCAGATGTAGCTGTGTTGTCAGCACTCCATGTCCTGGAATTCTTTTACTTTTCATGATTGAGTGTTCCTTTTTTGCTGCTTTCAAAGCCTGAAAAGGCTGTCACAGGTAGCACCAGCATAGCTGAGAATATGCAGCGACAGTGGTGCGTCTACAAAGCTGCCCGAGTGATGGTGTGCTGGGTGAGTGGTCAAAAGAGGCTGTGAGGGCCAAGCAGCCAGGGATTTGCAGGTGTTCTTTTTCACAGAAACCTCAAAGGAATGCTACCTGTACAGGAAGGGTGTCTGGGCAGACAGGGTAAACTTTAGTTACGTGGATGTGGCCATTTGATAGAGAACAATGCTGAATTAGGAGTTTATTGACAAAGTCTGTGAACTCACAATGATCATGTATTTGAAGTTGTGGGGTCCTCATGGCACCCAAAACTCTTAAAAATTTGCTTCATTCACATGTAAGAATAATCAGAAGTCAAGGAGAACACTTTTGGGCAGTGACACCTCTTAGTAACACCTTTAAATGAGGTCTAAATGCACATAGGGTACACAAATCTGGACAGCTCCATCTATCACAAGGGAAGGCACAGCCATCATGCCAACAGATGTCTAAATGTTGACATTTTTCATTAGTGGAGATCTAGTAAAACTCATGCATAGAAATACTATAGAAAAGAAAGCGTACTCTGGTACATCATTAGGAAGGTAAGAAATAAAAAAGCAG
This sequence comes from Emberiza elegans, assembly GCA_024865655.1. NCBI lineage: Eukaryota > Metazoa > Chordata > Aves > Passeriformes > Fringillidae > Emberiza > Emberiza elegans. Next base: position 26,830,597 of record JALJVW010000241.1, on the reverse strand, counting down.
GATTTCAGAGTAGAAGTGACCTTTATAGTTAAGTATTCTGCATCAGAGCTGAGCTGTGCAATGGCTGGCCTGCCTCTGTTTTGGGAAGAAATTGTCTCACACTATTATTATGTTGTTTTCAAAGAAGCATAAAGAAAAGGTTGAAGTCTTGACAGCTCTGTCAAAGTCTGGTGCCATAATGTGTCACCAGATAAGTGATACTGTATAGTCTGTGGCAGTCAGCAAAGCACAGCAGCCACTATTTATATGTCAGCTTTAAAAGAGAGGAAGTGTTACCCGAAGGGAAGAGAAGATCAGAATTTGACAGCCTGGTAGACATCTGAGGTTAAATGTCAGATTTTGAATAGCTGTAACTTACGTATTCATTTTATGGGTTGAGATTTGAAATTCCGGATTTTAAATGCTCATTTGGTTACTTTATGGCACTTAAAAACATTGTGCCTAAGAACAGAGCAAAGTTTCCTGCTAGAGCAGATAATGTTAAAGGTTAGGTCATATTTTTCAGGGTTTGACTTATGCTGTGTAAATATGTAGGTGCATTTATGCAGCCAGCAACAGGAGAGAGAGATGCATCTTGCTCATTTCCCATTTTACTTTCAGAAGTACTTTGTTTATTACTTGGATTCTTCCTCATATCAAGTTATTTTCATGTTTCCTGGGCTTGTTGGTCTTTGTAAGTTCTTCTTTCATTTTAAAACTTTTTATTAAACCCTCATTTTTATGCCTCCACAAGCAGCATACATAATGCATACAAAGTAACTTTGTAGGTCTTGATGTTGTTATATTCCCCCTTTTTTTGAACAGAAGTTGTTTGTGCTTTGAGCATTTGTTTGTGCTTTGGTTTTCAACTTCCTAAGTATTCTTACCCCTTTATATTATTATTTGGAGCAGGAGACAACAGAGCCAAGTTATTTCTATGGTTATTTTAATGATCTTGGAAGGGCAGAAGTTGCTACAGTTACCTTCAAAGAATATTTTCAATGTTTATGAGGATCAGTGTGTCTTGAGTCTGAGGCACCATGTTTTCCTTCTCAAGAGAATTGCCAGTGTCTTTTTTATATTCTGAAGCCTATGTGAAACTTTCCATAGAAGTGTGAATTGCAAAGCTCTGGTAATATGACTAAAAAGATCTGTTCCTGTGATTTCACAATTAGTCTTAATTGTTATAGAGATTAAAGTTGATAATACCTTCATGCTGTTCCATCCATTCTATCTGCAACTGGTTTTGTGCAAAACTGGTAGCAAATCAATTTTTTAAGTGTTACTTGAAAAAGAATATTGTGTAGTTTTAAAGCCACCATTTCAGAATTTTGAGAATTTTAGTCTAGAAACTGGTAGAAAGTATTGGTCTCAGATACAGATTCCCTGCAGGGGAAGGATGGAGACAGACAGCTGAGCTGTGACCTTTGTCTTCTGTCCCCCAGCTGTAGTTCAAGGTGTGTGTTCTCTTCTCTCTGCTTTTTTGCCTTGAATGCAGCATGCAAATCTAACAGCCACTGACATCTGATGCCTGTATCCACAGATAAGGGGAAAAACTTCCACATCATAGGAATGTGCTTTTCTCTACCTCCCTTCAGCCTATTCGTTCAGTGGACTGTGAGAGTTTTGAGGCTTTTGTGCTGCTTCACATATTGCAACTGTGCCGCTTCATGTTGCATTTCTTTTTATAACTTCTTATCCTAGATTTTCTTAGTAGTCCATTCCCTACCTTAAAGAAATTTTTGCATCTTTGAAAAATAGGTGTGTCATACGTGAAGAGGTGTGTGGGTGGGTTCCTGGACTTGCTCTGAATATATTGGCTTTATAGGCTCTGGCAGCCAAACACAGTGAGCCAGACAGTGTCAGGGGGAACTGAGAGCAGGGCAAGAAAGCTTTGACTTGTTCTTGGGTGTAAAAGCTTTGAGAGGCCTTGTGAAACATGGGTGTGCCCATTTGTTTCCAGTGTTGTCAATTCTGGTCTCCCCTTCTCAGAAAGTATGTTAGAAGGGAGGGTGAGGCAGCTGAAATAGTTGTAGTGTCACGTGTCCTACAGGAAGAGACTGAAAAGATTGCAACTTCAGCCTGTAGGGCTGGCAGGCTGTACCGTTATGTAACAGTGGCTGGAATTCTTGAGGGAATATGGTGAGGATGGATGGCAGAAAATGCCCAGGATTGCATCCTCCTGCACAGCATTTCCTGTTGCTGCTGCAGAGGCCCACCGATCTGAGCCAGGAGAGCATTTTATCTGTCCTAAATAGGAGGATGTCACAGGTACTTGTCTTGGAATATGACCTGAATATGAAATTTGAGTAAATCATTCCAATGTTTCTGTGGTTAGATAGCGATTTCTTCAGATGAAAATTTGGTTCATTGCCTTGGAAAGAATAAAATTATAACTTACTCAAGCTTTCTTGAAAGAGCATTTGGTGACATGTTTTCTCAACTGCAACTTTTGAGACTTGTTTCTGTATCTCAGTCAGTGCATTATTGCAAGGTAAATTCAGTGAGGCACTGCTGTGAAAGTGTTACAGATTTGGCATGAAGCGAAGAGGACCTGTTTTTTTCTTGTTTCTTTTGCATAGGTCCTGTTTTCACAAACTTCTAATTCAGTCATTATTTCTGAGGTAAAAAGCTTTTTTTTCCTTCTTATTTTTTTAACAGGTTCTTGAAGATGCAGAGGCTCAACATCTGTTCCAGTCCATTCTTCCTGATATGGTCAAGCTGGCACTGTGTCTCCCTAGTATCTGCACCCAGGTAAGCAAACCCAGCTAGCAAGTGCTCTGTGGCAGAGCCCTTCTCTGCAAACTGCAGCTGGTGGCTAAGGTGAAAACATCAGGGTCATGTTATGGCTCTTAATAAAAGCTGTAATTTTTGTGTTGAAGGCAGATGAGACCTAAGGAGCAGAATGGACAATACGCATCTGCAATTATGTAATAGAATGCAAAAAAAAGTAACTCTCCCTGTCATAGTTTTAGCCTGAACTTAATAACCCTTTCCTTTCTATGTGCTGAAGTTGCTTCTTGCATTTCTTAAATGAAATGACCACACAACAAATCAGATTGTAAAATCAACCTTAGAAACTGGAACAATTGAATAAGCTGATTTATTTTTTTATTTCAATCTGATCTAATTTTTTATTTTAGAATTTTTTTAATCTTAGAAGTGGTATTTTCATAAAGCTTTCATTTACTTTATTCTGTTTAGAGCTTGTACACATACAAGCCTTAACTAATTCTGTGTTAATGCTATGAGAATTAGTTCTGTAAAGAGTGAATCTGATAAAAGTGAGTAGGGCTGGTCAAGTGAGGATGTGTGGTAGGTAACATATTAGTAGGGTGACAACAATTTGGAAACTTCTTTGTTACCATTTTCTGAATTTATCCTATTGGGAATAAGCAGGAAAAATATTTCCCTACTTTTTTATGCTGCAAGGGTTCTGAAGTAGATATACAATTTCAAGCTATGAATATTTCTTACTCTTTTTTTTGCTGGTAACTCAATGAGGGAAGTTGTTTGAAAATGCTACGAAATTTCTGAGCACAAGTCAAGCACAAGACTTGCAAGCCTTTTAAAGATCATGTACTGCTAGGCAACATAAATTGTAATGATCTCTGTCAGACTCATTTTTTGGTTAGACATAAAGATAAATTTGTTCCAATATAACACTATTCAAAATATTCTGTTTTTATAGGTGTGTAGGACGTATTAGAGTGAGCTTCTCAGGTTTTTTCCCCCTCTAGCTGTGTGACTTCAGACATCATAATAAAGCTTGTTAATTAAATAGCCAGAAGACAGAATGAGATTCAGTGAATGTAGTAGTTATAAAAATGAAGGGATACTTGTTTGTTTTCTAGAGTAAACAGGGCTGGGTATTCAACAGTTTAAATTAACAGCAGTTTCTGTATTCACATGTAAAAGGATGAAAATGTAGCTGTACTGTTGCTAGGCTAATGATGATGGCTGAGAATTTTGGAAGCAGGTGAAAACTGTTTCTTTCTCCTATCAAGAGGGTTTATTTTAATGGTTATGGGACTCAGCAGTCAGCATGATGTGCCCCTGCCATGCTCCATATTAACACATAATTTAAAAAATGAAATACCATGAATGTTGTGAGCCAAAGCTCAAAATCAGAAGGATAATGCCTGATAAAATGAAAGATGTGTAATGCTTCAAGTTGGGCAGTTCTTTCTTCCCTCTGGCCATTTATTTCTTTTTATATTAAGGAAACACTGACCAGAGTAAAATAAAATTTCAAACTGCTAAAGACCAAAGTGAAGCTGAGCTTTTTGTTCATTCTGATTATAAAAGAATGAATAATTGCACACTTTCTACAAATACCAACAGTGTTATTTCTTCAAGGATGGAAAAAAATTCAAAGCAAGTCATAGAGTTATGATCTGTGGCATGACTTCCTTGTTTCTTGGTAAAGTCCAAAGCAAGCTTATTGCAGCTGAAAGCACTCCCTGAAGGGGTCTTAACTATACAGCTATTGAAAGTGGATTTTTATTTCAGTTTTTAACATTGCCCAGGATTTGCAATATCCCATCTATTTTTTTCACCCTCTGCATTCCTGATGGTTTTGTTGGATAAGTTGTGCTTTCCTGATCCTTTTATTATTGATTAGAAATAGGCAGTTTGCCAGGCAAGCCCTTTCTGAATTGTCTTGAATAAACTGTTCTTGACTTTAACGGTGCTGCTGATTAAAGGCTTTACCAATGGCCTAAATTACTCTTGCTCTAATATAACAAATGTAATTTTGTACTTCTGTTTTTTCTTTCAAAAAGAGTAAGCTAATTATTCTTCTCTCTCCTTCCCGCCTTTCTCCCCTGCCCCTTCCTCCCCCTCATTTCTTTTGCTGGTAGCCAATACCTCTGCTGAAACAAAAGATGAATCACTCCATCACAATGTCCCAGGAGCAGATCTCCAGCTTTCTGGCCAATGCTTTTTTCTGTACTTTTCCACGTCGCAATGCGAAGATGAAGTCTGAGTATTCCAGTTATCCAGACATTAACTTCAACAGGTATGGCACTCAGCAGTAAATGAGCCTGATAACCCTGTCATGGAAATATTGTTGTCCTTTAGGGGAGAAACTCATTTGTTTTATGTTTCTGTCACTACATTCACTAGTTTGATTTTGTCTTTTTTTCCTATTGCCTCTAAGGGAAAGAAAACTGTGCATCTATGTAAGAAAGGATCTTGTGCACAGGAGGATATGAGCAATATTCCAAATTTTCTTTTGTGCATGAGCATGCACAGACACACTCTTGCTCTGGCATAATTAGATTGATAAAATTCCCTGCCTCCCCATAAGCCAATCATCTGCAAATGGTGTATCTTAGTTGTGCTTCAAGTGTTCTGTATTTAAATTAAAGGTTGGTGTTTCCCCAGCCACGTTTCTGTTGTCTCCTGTGTCATCAGTGGCAATCTGCACATTAGGTCATATCAATAGGACTTCATTCTTCAGCATCCATACCATTATTTTAAGGCAGTTGTAGAGCTGCATATTAAAATTAACTTTTTCTTTTTGCTGCAAGTTAGCCTAAGACGGCCACAATAAGAATTTATTTAAAGATATTCTGATGTCTAAGCAAGCATTTATTCTTTTTTTCTTAGTGCTAACTTACAAGCAGATTTGATTATAAATTTTTCTTCGCATCTTTTTTATAATTTAAATTTGCTTATTTCAATTTTAAATGAGGGAAGTAGATGGAGGCATTTTCTGCTGCGGAATATTATGATTCACATGGACTTGTAGATTAGAAATGCAAGTTCATCATTTTTTGGCACTTCCATACAAGTGTAGATCAACCTTAAGTTTATTAGGCTGAAGCTTGCATAGATTACTGATCTAGAGTTTTTCTTATTCCTCAGTGTTACCAGATGTAGTATATGTGCTCTGACAGCTGAAATGAAATACAAAACCAGTGCTGCCTGTGATCCAGCACACTTGGGTGCATGTATTATGGGAGCTGTATTGGACTAGGACTGCTCAGAATAAATGGTCAGACATGCCAATGTGCTAATGATGGTTTTGGCAGCTGCTGCCTTCAAGGGCTGTCCCAGGTTTGTCCATATTGTGTATTTCAGAGGAAAGGCCAGGGTCACTGTCTGGGTGGTTGTCCCAAGAGTGCAGTGGGTTACAGAAGTGTGGGTGGACATTATCATGCCACACAATTCAATGTATTTTTCTACCAGTAGTTCCTAAGAACAAATCAATGAAAAGTACCATTGGTGCATTAAAAATACTGATGTTCAGAGCATTGAAAGAAGAGAGTGAAAGGTCTGGAAGGAGTTCTCTTTGACTGAACACTTCTAGCTGTATTTTGTGGTATTTTTAAAGGACTTTAAGCTACTGGGTTTTGTTGCAATTTAAACATTTTATAAACCAAGCAGTTAAATTTTGCAAGTTGGGTAATTTCTTACCAACTATAGAATAAAATACTGTTAAATAACTGGGGTAAATTCATATGCTTCTCTGAGAATTGCAGAGCAATGTAAGGTGATAGTATTAGAGTGCACTACTTGTGGTTGACTCAGGGCATAATACTGCAAACTACTTCTAAATAAAAAACCCTGTCAAATTATTAGGTAAATATTTTCTTGCTGTGGACTGAAAGAATGACCAGTACAAAGTATCAAGCATTCAGAATTTTCTGCTCCATTCCAGTCAGCCCAGCATTGTTTTCTGACTTGGCTGCCTGGTGCTATCATGGTCAGGTCCCACAATGTTATTTAGAAGGGAATAGAGCAGACAACCTTCAGGCCTTCCTTTTGCATTATGCATGAAGCCATCCCCAGCTTCAAGTCACATCGGGGAGAAAGCCATTTTTATTTGTGCAAGAACAACAATATTGTTGCCAAACTAGAGAAAAGAAGGGAAGCTAATGTCCTCTGGTTATTGAGGATTAAAAGTGGCTCTTCCTCAGTGTTTGCCAATTTATGCATTTGTTAGATAAGTACAGTTTTCTTTTTCCATTCTCTTTTTTGCTTAACCATTTGTTGCACCAAATCCACACTCCTACACACTCTGTGTTTTGAATTTGATAATCAGCAGATAAGTGAAGTAGAATACAAAGTGTGGCAGGCAGTGGATAAAATTTAAAAAAATGTGTTGGTGACAGTGGGAGACTGGTAGGATAAAAGCAAAAGGGAGAGAGTACTTCTGGAGAGAGTACTACAAGACTGTACAGTTTTCTGGTACTGTATATAACCTGACTTAGTTAAAATCTAAAATGAGAGGGGAGAAGGAGGATACATAGTATCTTATGTTTTTTTTCCTTCCTGTCAACCCTCTATTTTCCTGCCCTGCAAAGTTATTCCTTAGTAGCAAGGACAGAGTGAACAGTCATGTTTTCAGCTATTGTTTCAAACTTGTAAAGATGACAGGATTTGGTTCACTGCAGTATATGTTTTCAGCTTCTTAAAAAAAGCATTTTGGGAAGCTGGATGCACTCAAAAGGCAGTAGGCAATGACTGAAGTTAAATATTTGTGACTTTTTTTCCTGCTTATAAAAATGTTTTGATGTAAAGGCTTTGGAGGCTGCTGCTCTGCTCTGTCTGCTAGAGATGAGCATAACAGATTGTTCACACATCAACCTTTTGTCCCCACAGTATTATGGTCTGTTGCTTTTTTCAGACTTAGTTCTTTCCTCAGCATAATTCATTTGCTACGTGACTGTGAGTGAATGACTTTGTTCTTAAGGTATCAAAAATAATCTGCTGTTGTTCCCTAACAAAGCCAAACTACTGAGTGCATGGATACTGACATTTGAGGGGCTTTTCTTTAGAAAAGATGATGTTCCTCCATTCCTTTGTCCATGTCCTGTCTACATTCATACAAAAGACTCTCACTCCTCCCCTCAAATCTCTGAGACTGAAAAACTGAAATTTGCCACTTCTAAGCTAGAAACACAATTGTTTACATTTCCTTGTGTTTTTTTTATTCTACACTGCAGTCTTTTGTCAGGTCACTTTAAGCAGACTTAAGCATTAGCACCTTTTCATACCCTACAAAATAGGTATGGTTTTTACATTTAAATGCTGATATGTTCCTTTTTTCCTCCCAGTCTTCTCCCTGGTTTAGGTTTTTATGTGCTGTTAACTATCATAATGTAAGTTCCACCCCTCTTCTCCCAAGGTACAAATCTGTTTGACAAAACAAGACAGTCACTGCAAGATAGTTTAAAATGTAAGGCTCATAGAGACATAAGTGCAGCTGATTGGGAGGAAGGCTGTTGTATGTGTTAGCATTAACACACATCATCCATGCTTTACTTCTCTCCTGCTGTTGGTCTTGCCAAATGAGAGGAGAATCAATGTGGCCATTCCTCTTTTGACACAGAAGCACTTGGTTTAATGGTGTGTTGATTCCTTATGTCCGTTGTGATTCCTTATCTTGCTACACACTGAAAGTCACCTGTGTATAATTAAATAGTAATTTAATTGAATTCTTCCCTTTTTTGCTTGGCAGGGATGAGCCTATTATGAGTCTTAAGTCATTAATAAGAGAATGCATTTCAAATGCAGTTGATAAAAAGGAAATAATAGTTTAAGAGCTTTAATATTTATGAATTTGAGTAGGTAGAATGACATCCATTCAGTGGCCAAACATTAGATCTCACTAAATAGCATAAAATATTGCTTCTGTTCAAATATCAAGCTAAATTTAGAGTGTTCAATTTTTCTTTTTAAAAACACTACTATAATATATGTGATGACATTAGATTGGGCAGCTTTATTCCAAAATAACCTATCACAAAAGAAAGAAATCATTGAATTGCCCATTTTATTTACCTTCTTGATGTGTTTTTCTTGGAAGTTGCATTCTGGTTGAATGTAGACCCTGAATTGCATTGACTCTCTACATTATGATGCTGGTTGCAGAGTTTAAAATAGTTGATTGTGGTGATGGTTGTAATTGCACTGTAGGCACTATAGAACTTGGTAATTTAGGAAACTGTCTAGTTTGGTTATATGTGAAAGCAAAATGTGAGGGAAAAACGTCTGCAATATTGAATCAGTGTTCTGGAAATGACAGAGGTTTGCCAAGGACCTGCTTTGTTTCTGCTGCGTCTTTGACCTGTTAACTGACCTGTTTTAGCTGTTGTGTCAAGTGAGAAAAATTCTTCCATTTTCCTTTTTCAAAAGTTCTGTGGTTAAACTGAAGATGCAATATTGGGCTTGAATTCATAACTGAAGGCAATGAAAGTCTAACAACATGAGCCTAGTAGATCTTCTGGCTCATATATTAGTGAATGCTCTGGTCTGAAACCACCAGTATTCCACTGGGACTGAATTTCTTCATCTTTAACAAACAAAGCTTTAAAGTAATTTCAAGTGATTGGAAATGAGGAGAAAAACACACTAGTTAAGATATATTTCTTTTATGGAATATATAATACATGAAAGGAAATGGGAAACTGTATGGTACATTTATGCAGGAGAATTGAAATCTAATTTACCAGTAATGCAATTATCTCTCCATAAACAACATCAATTTCATAACACTAATGAATATTCTCTTGGGAATAGATTATCTAATGACTTTGAGAGAGCTTGTTTTGGACTGAGATGTATTGCTCCTCTGGTAAGTGGTTCTAGGTTTTCTGTGTTAAAGGACACTCATCCTACAAAACTCATTCTGTTATGCCTACTTTGGGCATGTGAACTGATTAGCCTTGGATGGGTTACTTTAAGTCAAGTATAATTTTCTGTAAAAAATTTAAATCAACATTTGTGTTTGGTAAATGTGGAAACACTCTTTAAATAGATAACTTCAAAAGGACACTATTTTTATGAATCTGGCATAATTACTTTGCTGTAGTGATTAAAACAATATTGAATCTGAAGGTTTTTAGCTTAGTAAATGTAGTCATGTAGTTCAGAACCTACTTGTACCATGCTGTTGGTTGTCCCTTGTTTCAGATTCCCCAGGGTAAAACATTTTACCCCACTATTCTCTAGTGTTGAGTACTTGCAGTTAGCATCTTATCATTTCATTAAGGTTAGATATCAACCTGATGCATTTTAAAACTCATAAATCACCAAAACCTTTTGTTAAAACAAATTTACAATGCTCCAAGTTGCTTGCCACAATAAACAGAACAACAAAATGAAAAGCACAGAGATGAGATGTGTGAGTGTACAGGAGTGTCTCAGATGAAAGATAGTTTTTTGTATTTAGATTTCCCAACAAAATTACATTGCTCCATTTTTTTTTGTTTACACACATCTTAAAAGTCATTATTTATCTACAGATAAAATTCTAATTCAACATAGGGTTATTGAATAGTGCACTGTTCTTAAATAACTTCTCTGATGACGACAGTTTCTACCTGTAACACATCACAGTAAATAAGAAATTGCCCTTGAGGTTGAAATATTGAATGTTTTTTTTTTCTCCTGCTTGATATGAAGGAAATTAGAGAACTCTAGAATGATGTCCTTTGTAAGCTCAGAGCAGGAAGGCAGTTTTAACACAGACAGATAGAATTCATGCTGTGTGGAAGAGGCACACACCAGGCACCACAAAAGAAGAACTAAAGTTGCTGTACCTGACTTGTGGGGAGATTTGCTCTGTTTTTCTATCAGGAAATGCAAGATGTGGACAGTGGCATTTCCTGTTTTGTCAGAGGAATGGTCAGTTTGCCTGCCTTTCATCTCTCTGGAAGGAATTTCTCATTTGGATTATTCTGCTTTTGATTTCCATTAAGTCCAAATTGCATAAAGTAAAGTTGTAATGCACTGAATTGTTTTCCTTCTAATTATCACTTAAAATATTTTTAGTGACTGCAGGACTTTCTAGTAAGGGTTTATATTTTATATCAGATATTAGAATGTCCCATTTTAAATATGGTAAGGTTTCTTCATCTTGCACTATCTAATTGATGTTTAGGTATTTATATTTAAAGCTGTCTAGAGCAGTGGTCTCCAAACATTTTTGATCACACATACTTACCAGTAAAACATTTTTGAGCATGGAGCCCAATGTATTTGTATTTATTTACTGAGGAGTTCCATACATGTGCTACTTTACTAATATAGTGCATTATGGAACATGGAAAAAAATTAGAAAGGATGAGATAAAGATGAAATAACCACTACTTCAAAATGGTTTTTTATTTAATGAATGGGACAAAAGTATATTGTTCCTGCAGCCTAGTGGATTGTCTTGCACACCCCCTGGGGTACTTTGGAGACCAGAGTGGGTCTCTGGGGTATTTCTGTTCCCAAAATGTAGTGTAGTTTGCTTCCCTTGGGAAGGGAAGCATGAGTTACAGCAATGAAACACCTGTTGCAGCTCCATTCTTAATGAAAATCCTTGACTGGTCCTATCTCCTATCTTATTCACTGAAGTGAGGCTTTAGAGATTTAAAACTCCATTTTAAAAGGCAGATATATGTTTCTGTATGGAGGGAGCCCTACCTGATAAATAATCAACAAAACAGCAGTCTCAGAAAACACTTGAGGCAAAGGATATGGCTAAGTGTAATGTAATTCCAGTTATTCCTATATGGTGATCAGGTTTCCTTTCATATATTTAGAGAATGGAATTGTTCTGTCCTATACAATGGTGTGATAAGCACACATAATTATAGACACATTCCAAATCTCACATGGTGGGCTCCTCTCTCTCTGTGCACATTAATGCACACTGCTTTGCTTGACCTTTGATACACTAATATCTATGGGCAGTCCTTAATGTGGATGTGACTAAGGTTGCCTTGAGCACAATAGAATAAAAAATGTCAAATCATACTGAGAGAGAATCCTTCTGAAACTGTTTTGATAAGCTGTGTTAGTATTAGAAGTCAAAGCTCAAAAAATACTTCATTAGAAATATGATGCTGGTTTTGAAAAAGAATTTTGTATTTCTTGTTTGTTCCTGGAACTCCACTTTTTTTTTTTATTCCAAGAGGTTGGGAATTGCAGGAGAAAGACGGAAGAGATGCTTCTTATGTTCTCCTCAGTGCAGCTAATGCAATCCTAAATGATGAGGCTATTGGACCATTCAACACTATATTAGTTTTTCCTTTAGGGTGCTGTGTATCAGCCTGAAATTTCAGTGGTTCCTATTGAGGATGCTCAGCAACTGAGGATGCTCAGCCACTTAATCAAAATAGCCCTCAATCATATGGAGGGCAATAAAGTTTGACAGTAACATAGTTCAAGTATGTTATTTCCATCCCTACATGTATATATACATCAGGTAAGCATAGGCTTGAAATGGAGCAACATAGAAAAAGCAAGATATTTGGTTTATTCTCTTTTTTCAAGCATTTTGTCATCCAGTGCCTTAGACTAAAACTGTTTAGTGATTAGCTGTGTTCTTGAGGTGGAAGGAAACATCTTTCCAGTATTTTAATTTCTGCCTTAACTGTCCATCATTCCCCCTGCTCAGTCCCTTTACTGGGTGAAATTCATCTATCCATATGACTTCTGTGTAAGTCCTTCTTTGACTTCTATTTGTAGGAGAAGATCAGGTTTTAGTTAAATGTTTTGTACTTGTTCAGGTGTTCTGTTATCTTGAGTGAGATCACACTAAAATATAAGAAACAACACAATAAACAAACAACTTAAAGTTTCTTTAAGTCCAGTAGTAAAGACAAAGACACTTTTTAGTGGCTGTGGGTAGTGGAGGAAACAGTCGACTTGGTTAATTGCAGGGATCACAAGTACAAAATTGTGTATCCACACTTCTGTAAAGAGTACCCATGGAATGCCATGAATTTATGAATGGGAATTATTATTTGAAGTATGATCCATACTGCAAATTTTTGCATACTGTTACAGTGTGTACACCTTTCTGGGTCTTACAATAGGTTCCAACTTCAATGTAAAGACATGATTATTGTCTTAGAAAAGAAACATTCAAAGGAAGCCCAGCCTGGGTATGGAAATATCATTAAGAAATTATTGAAGTGGGAGATTAAATCACGTGATTGTAATGGCTCCTGCTGGAGCCAGTTCTTAGAGTAACATCAGGGCAGCAATTTAATTCCTAGAAATTAAATTTTACAGGTAAATACTGCATTTTAATTTTACCTTATTCAGAAACAATGTATTTGGGAACTGTTTACTTAAGCTGGTTCAAATTCTCCCCAGTAAACTCCATGCAAACCAAGGTAACTCTTTTGAAGCTCTTAATGTTCTTAAATAAGTTTTCTCTTGTGTTATTTTCAATGCACCCTTTGAAGTTCTTTGCAAGTTTAAAGTCCACTTGCCTCAGCAAGGAAGGAGTTGCGAGTAGGTTCTTTAGAGCTTTCGACTTCAGTTTTAGAAGGTGGAAATGTTGGTTGCAAATATGACAATTTTGAGTTGACAGTCAAGACTGCAAAAACCAGAATATTGATTGCACTTTTAAAATGCTTCTTTTTCCACCCTGGAATTTTTTGCATAATGCTCATACATGTTTTTGGTATAATTGTTGAAACATTATGAACTGTTGTCTTGTACCTTTACTGTGTGCTTGGTGACAGTTACTAAGTGAAGTAAGCATACGTATTTACTGTATGCTTACTTCACTTAGTATTCATTCAATATTAGTTCTTACTATTTTTAGTATTTTATTTCTCATGTATTGTATTTCTCTTCAGAACAATTAAATGTCTGAATATTTGCTAGGAAAGATTTTTCATTTAGCCACAATGACTTTAACAATCTACAAAGTCATAAACACAAAGTTCACACGTCTACTTTCTTATGTTTTAAAATGTCTGGCCTGAATGTATCTCTGGGGAGATTTTCTGTTTGATTAACATTGCTACTCCCCTGGTGTGGCTGGAGAGCCAGAGATGAATTTGGTGATCAGTCCTGGAGGCTCTCTGAGCTCCTGTAGCTGATAAATTGAAGTTACTGCATGGCAGTGGGAATGTCCTGTACAAAGCTTCCTTATGCAGTTGCCACTAAGATTTTAATTACTTCACCTGAAAGTGGACTTGCAGTGCTTTGTGTTTGATTTACAGTGCACTTCATCTGGATGAGTGCTTTAATTGAATTTAATGGCTTTTGGCCCTAGGTGGTTCTGTCAGGAAATTATGTGGTTTCCACTTAGATTTTTGGGTGGATTTTTAGTGAGATCTGTGTTGCAGTACTTGAAGAATAATGTTGTTTAATATCTCAGTGATGCCTTCATATAGCTCTATTTTTTAAAGTATTTACTTCAAAAAGAAAATTTTAATTATGTTGCCCAATTGATTATTTCAGAAATAAGGTTTAAGGTTGAAATGTTTGTAAATTTGTCACGTGATGTCCTCATTTAAGTTAATGTGGTAGGACAAGGCCATTTTTGAATCATGTAAATATCACTTGCTTTTCCTGTTGCATGCACAAATATGACTGGTTTTAGTGATCTGACTTACTTCAGGCACAGTTCTGCACCTTTCCTGCCCAGCCTGCTGTTTATGCTGGATCACATACTGCCTTTGAGACATGAAGAACTCTCTCCTGAGGGTTTGCAATGTAAGCAAGATGTCACTTTAATGTGAAGAGGCAAAAAAATTAGTAAAGGCATGATCAGGCTGACAGATAAATTAAACAATTTAAAGGCTTCATATGATTTGAGACTTCCAGATAAGAGGTTGGGGGTAATTTAGGCAACACCTGCACACACATGCAGGCATCGACTCCTTTTATAAACCCCTTTTTACCTGTGCAAGCTCAAGGCCTTGATAGAACTTGCATGTAGGCCCATGTTAGAATAGACTGTAAGAGTCTGGAGTTTTCTTTCCTAAAGTCCTGATTCACTGTTCAAAGAATAAAGTGCTAATAAAATTAACCTCTGTGACCTAATAGAGATTTCAGAATTATCTCTTCAGCTTGTATACATCATAAGGATTTTTAAATGCTGTAAAATTCTAGTTCACTTCCTTGCTGAATCTAGTTTAATTCACCTCTCAGCATTCTTGTTTTAAAGGCAGATTGTCATTTCCACTACACAGAAACAAATGAATCATGTTGTGTCATTGCTTTACTTAGACTGTTTATTGGGGGGGAATCTTATATCCTCAGGGCTTTCAGTGGATCAGACATCTTTTAGTAAACTTCCTATTCAAAAGGTTTTATTTCTGAAGTCACTGCAGTTCTTCCTTCCAGATAAATTCCATTTGTGTTGTCAATAACAATGCCTTGTCACTCTGCTGGAAGTGAAATTAAGTAATGCATGTTCAAGTTGCTGGAAGACAGATGATGCAGTAAAAGTATTTCAGCTAACGTTAAAAGAATACATTCACTTAATGGCTAAAAAAAGGATCCTTCATTTTAATGCTTAGGTTTTTTTCAAATGTCTGTTAGAATGGCTGTAACAGCCCAGTGGATGGAGCCATTTCTGTTGGGGGAAAGTTCTTTTCTTTAGAAATGCTGCTGGTGAAGTGCAGCTCTTGAAAGTAACAAGGTTGAATTAATTCTTCTGAGCAACTCACTGAGCTGAAAGGAGGGGGGCATTTGGATCTTGGGGTACTCATACATGTTTTCACCACTTGGTCACTTAATGACCTGTTAAACATTTCAATTTGTTGCAAATAAAACTCGTAGCTTTCCAAAATGTTCATATTGAAATTATATTTCTTGGTATTAGAAAATTGGTGCAAGTGAGAGAATCATTCACTTGGCATCTTCATCAAAAATACAGCAAGTCAATAAACTCATTAGGTCTAAGATCTTGAATTACAGAGGGGCTTTATAGAGGGTTCTTTCTACAGTAAAGTACTTAAATGCAAAGCTAATGAAATGTGTGCATAATAATTACAAAAATCAAATTGTAATTAGTAAGTAGCACTAATTGCTCTGCACTGTGTCCCTGAAATCTAATTGTTTGTTTTTATTCCTGTTTTTCAGGTTGTTTGAAGGGAGGTCACCAAGAAAGCCTGAGAAACTTAAGACCCTTTTCTGCTATTTTAGAAGAGTCACAGAAAAAAGTATATCCTTTATTCTTTTTTTGAGCTGCAAAGCAGATAGATGAAAAATTTAATCCCATTCAATTTAGAAATGGCTACACAGCCATGATGGAAGTATTTAACAAAAGACAGCTTGCAAAGTACACTGATTTTCATACTAATGGCGCTTCTCACCATGTGTATGATGCATGCAAGCAAATTATTTGCCCAGAGCTCATTCTGTTTTATTTTTTCTGATAAATATATATGGGGTGCATGTGAAATACAGAAATATATCTATATATGTGTGTGTGTAAAAATGTGTGTGTGTGTAAAAATGTGTCTGTATATCATTGTGTAGATCTAAATATATATACATATAATGCTAGTAATATATGCAACCTCTTCCATCACATCAAAGTGAGGATGTAGAGGGAACTTGGCACCATTGCAGCCATTAAAGTCACAGGCTTAAAGGTTTTGAATCAAGCTTCACTTTTCCTGCAGAATGCATATTTAGTCTTTTGACTATAATGTTTGGGGTTCTGAGGGATTTTCCCCTACTTGTGTTGATATTTCAGGTTTTTCCTTTGATGGTTCCAAAGCAAAGCTATTTTTAGGTTTGCCTAGTTCAGATGAAACAAATTATAGCAGGACATGAGATCTCCTGCTCTTGGAGAATTTAAAGCATAGTCAGATCCTCTGTTATTACCACAGATTTGACCATTTGCATAAGCTTTCAAAAACAGATCTATTTTTGTGATAACTACCATAGCTTATATATTGCATTTTTGGGGAGAAATATTTTACTGTAGTAGCATACATCAGATCTGCAGCAATGCCCTTACAATAGCCTTTTTTTAAGAACTTTTCTTTACATGTCAGCATTTTGCTACTAACTTCATGCTTTCTCAGAAGGGTTTGTTTTAAAAGCAAGACAGATTTAAACTATTAAATATAAAAGCCCCTTACTTGGTTCAGACCATCTTCATCATTTTAATTCACCACAAAATGAATGCAGCTATATCCTATTTCAGCTGTCAGACTTTAAGCAATATCGATAGAACTAAATCTCTGAGGTAAAAGTAACTTGTGATCTATGTGTGGGACTGAGAAGAGATACAGTGTACCAGCTTTTTTAATACCTGAGTTATAATGTTTTTTGTGCAAACCAAATCCTAAACTGATGCAGCTGTCCCTGAGCCTCTGAGAATATGAAATCTGATGGGAACATACTTTATGAAACTACCATATTAGATTTCCTAACATTATAACTTTAAATAATATTTAATGAGATTCTTGAATGCTCTTTTCTTGAATTAAAAATTCCTATCGTACCTTTAAAATACCCAATTTCTTATTATTTTTTTTGTCCCAGGAATTAGTACGGCTTAAGTAACTTAGCTCTATAAGTTACTGTAATAATTTTGTAGCTCTTTTTATTGTAAATAATAATTGAGTTGTCTGTAAAAGAATGCTGGAAACTGAAGACTTTGTGCTCAAAAGGTGAATGCTTGATTTGCAGAATACCACAACTGATACCAGAATTCCCTTGTGAAAGAGCACTTGATTATTGGGCTTGAAAGCTATGCACTTTTTTCAGAGAAAGTAACCTTTTTAAACTAAATTTTAAAGTAAAGCATAGGACTACTTAAGGGTTTTTAGAGGATGCATTTGTGCTTTACGTAGTTTTCTCAATGTTTTCATAAATCACAGTAGATTTACTGTAGCAGAGAAATCTTAATTGAAGATTTTATTAAGATGATATCACCTAATAAAAGGTTGATATTTTCTTTCTATTACAAAACTGAACTTTTTTGAGTGAAATAAGGAGAAAAGATGATATTGCATTCCTTCCTGCAATGAGCAACAACACCTCTTTTTCCCTCAAGGGCAGGAGTCTTTTCTCAGTTGGAATACAATGAATTTCACTTGCATCCTGCCTGATTTGGACTCTGCTAACACTGCATGCTTATTGACATAGTTGGACTTCCTTGGAAATATGAGCTGCTGCTTCCTCCCTCCATAGGCTGAATACTCTCTAGCACTGCACAGTTGTTGATTTTAAAGGCTCACAATCTCATTTTCTCTAAAGCAGCATGTTTTACTTCAACTACTAGATCTTTCTAGTAGTGTTGAGTATTGTTAAAGTGAAAATCACTTAAGAAATAGTTTTTCCTAGATCTGGAAAAACTAAAATACTCAATCTGCAAAGTGGGAAGAGAAGTAATATTTTGGTCTTCATGTTACTTGTCTTCAGTTAGAGTATGGGCTGTCAGGGGAAAAATCAGAGTCACTCTTGAGGAAAGTTCAGCTCTTGGTATTGACCAAGGATGATGTTTGTAGTTTTCAAAGATTACCAGTTAAGATAATCTAAGGGCGAAGCTCCCACACTTAATACGTTTTCCTTTGGGGTTGGTTTGCCTGTAGAACCTACGGGATTGGTGACCTTCACAAGGCAGTGTCTCCAGGAGTTTCCAGACTGGGAGAGGTAAGTCAAGCATCCTGTTCATGTGAGAAGTTTCTTAAGTCCACAGTAACTGAGTGTCATTCATTTGGAGTTGATTCAGGTCTAGAAGTACTACAGACAACAATCTTTGCTATGGACTGTTGCACAAAGAAATAGAGGGCAGTGGCTGAATTGCCACAAGTAGTTTGTGTCCTGAGTTTTCCCATATGTTTGTCTGTAAAGAAAACAAGTATTTGTTGAAGTTCTAAAACATAAATGTATCTTTGATGCTGTTGCTTGAGTGGGGGGAAAGAGGGATTATATTACCAATCATTCTTGATTTAAGAAATGACAGGTAATGTAATGAACTATGGCTGATGATCAGCATGAGCACAAGTGTTGCAGCTTCATTGCTGGGGAACAAGAAAAAATTAAAACTTCAGATGTGGAGTTTTATGGTAAAATGTGGAGAAACTGAACAAATGACTATGTTAAACTTTTCCTCATTGTTTCTGCAAGGCAAACTTTTTTTTAATCCATCAGGATTTTTGGGGTTTTGTTAAACCACATTATGCTTAAGTTGTGTAAGCAATTAGGGTTTGGATGAATTTTGTTTTAAAATGAATGGGTTTTTGTGGGGGTTCTGAAATGATCCTTTCTGTACAATATTTTTCCTCAATGGTAGATCTCAGAAAAAATTATCTAGATTGCATGTCACCTATGAAGGCACCATTGAAAGCAATGGACAAGGTATGCTGCAGGTAAGTGCATGTAACAGTTCATGTGGATTTCATGGTTTTGTCGTACTTTCATGGTCTGCCAGCCTAAGTTACTTGTTTATCCTCAATTGACTTAAATGACAAGATATTATGCAGCATAAAAACACCTATCACAATTAATTCCATGGGCAGTCTTAGTACTGTCAATGTTCCCCAGCTCATCTGGGTAGCACATGTACCTGTTACAGGAAGGGCTGACAGAAAATCACAAGTCCTGGACAGCTTCAGGTCTTCTGGTTCAAGCCAGCATCAAAGATTGACAAGACAAAAGATTCAGGCTGTGATCTTGATGACTTGTCAAGGGTTTCAGTTTATTTTAAAAAAATTATTCTTGTGCCCCAGACAGTGACCAGGTCAGTGACCCAGGAGACTTTCTTGCTGCTGTCAGCACCACTGTTTCAGTCTGGGAAGCAGTCAACAAAAGAAATTCATAAGGAAGATGTCCTGTCCATATTTATATTTGAACATATTTGAGTTTTCAAATTAGTTGTTTGCTTTCTGCTTTTCTTTAAGAAAAAAAAAAGTCTGCCTTCTAGAATTCTTTTACAAAAAAAAAAGTAAAAATTAGAACTTTTTTAGCCAGGGATAAATACTGCATTGGAAGAGGAGGAAAGAGACAAGGAGAATTTTTTTCTGCAATGCTTTTTGCTCAGACTTTAAAATGTCTCATAACTTTATGAAACTGGAGAACTCAAATGTGTGTTGAAATTATGAAGAACTCAGCAATTGCTCAATAATAACCATTTTTCTAGTGTTGTACTCTGTATAAGGGGGTATTGCCTAGGATGTGATATTTTCCTCTTGGCTATTTTAAATGTTATCAAACAAAATACCTCTGCTCAGATGAGGAGCAGTGTGGAGGGATAAAATTTAAGAAAATAGTGCAGAAGGTGGTCTCACACTTGAGGAGTTGCAGCTGTACTAATCACCAAAGATTAGGAACAGGCCTGCCCTTAATAGGCCACAGTTGTGTCCAATAAGGAGAGTGTTGCAAAAGAGTGGATTTGTTGGTTGTGCTGTGAAGAAGGAGGAGTCAGTGCTGTGAGGAGCTGTCCCTGAGAAATCACTGAGAAGGTATAGGAGATTTACAATAAGCTGACAACAGAGCAGTCGCTCCAGCAGGGAGCAGGATGAGCAAGGCAGGACAGTGCAGGAGTGCACAGTGACCCCAGCCTCAGTGGGCAGGGATGGTGGCAACCACAGCCCCTGCTGACTGTGGCCATCAGACAAAGGCAAGGTCAGGGCACCAGGGACAGTGAGAGATGTCTGGTGAGCATCAGCAGGGCTGGGCCTGGGCCTGCAGGGGAGGTGTCTCAGGTGAAGGGCAGGACAGGGTGGGTGTTTGTGTGGGACAAGGCTGGGCCCAGGGGAGGCTGCCCAGCACAGTTACAGTGCTTTGGGACCCTGGCACTCTGTACATCTGAGTGGTTTTCTTATAACTTTTTTTATTATAGTCAAGTTTAGCAAATCTTAAACAACTGAAATGTGTTGGTATTTCCAGGATAGACTAGACGAACACATGCTGCTGTAGTGGCTGGCTCTTGGTGTGCTTTGGACTCTGCCTCCTGGGTCAGTCTGTAATCTACACAGGTGTTCATGTCCCCCTCCTGTACCTGTGCTCTCATCAGCTACCTAAGTAAAAATCAGTAGGAAGTTAATAGTATTTGGAGGATGAAGCAACTTTTTAACATTATAAATTTAAATGGGCAGTTAATTTGAGTGAATAGTAATTTTTATTGAATAAATAAACTCCTTTTAAAACTGTTGTCTGTATGAAAATGTAATTTGCAAAATATATACTATTGCAACAAAAAATAGTCCAGAGCTTCTCTATTTCAAGCAGAAACCTTGAGAGTCAAAAGTATTTGCCTTGTTCAAGTGCATTTCAAGACAATTCATAACAGATTGTTAGTACATTTCAAGAAGAATTCGTTAGAGAGTTTTTTAGATATAGAGCTATTACATGGGCAGTGCTAATCTAAAGATACTTCCATGTGCACAGCTGGGGCAGAGTGCTTTCCAAAGGACAAACTAATGATGTTTCAATGGCCCTAAAAAGAATGCTGTTTTCATCTGTCGCATTTACTGAAATGTGTTTTATTCTGAAATATGTGCTTCTTCAAGGGAAACCCACACAACTTGGATTTGGAGCATTTGAGGTGCAAAATTTCTTTTGCTGTGTAATGTCTCATTTGTTGTAAGTTTTCTGAGAAGTTGAATGGAAAAAAAGAGAGAGGCACGACCATATTAATCAATCTCTCTGCTTGTAGTTTTAAGTGATAGCAGCAGATTTCAATAATAATTGAAATGTGTACAGGGTTTAATTTAATTTGGTAATTAAAGGACTTTTTTTTTTTCAATTTATCCTATGATAATCCTCCTGAATGTATTTTTGGTAGGTTGACTTTGCAAATCGTTTTGTTGGAGGTGGTGTGACCGGGGCAGGACTAGTACAAGAAGAAATTCGGTTTTTAATCAATCCAGAACTGATTGTATCAAGGCTCATCACTGAAGTCTTGGATCACAATGAATGTCTTATCATCACAGGTTAGTCTTTGCAGAAAATGTTTCACATCAAGTTCTGGTTTTATATATGCAAAATACATTTCAAGTTGAAGCTTGGTATGTTTAAACACTGTAAGGATAAAAAAAAAAGGGGGAAAAAAGTTAATACTCATTTGACAAAGAGCCTCCTACTTCATTCCAGCTAACACCACAAGGGATGCTGTTCCATATGGAGATGCTTTGTGAAAGGAGAAAAAATGAGTGACAGCAAACAGAAGAACTTATTTTAGCCTTTGTAAATGTGTTTGAGGGCTTGGTGTCTTGAGCTAAAGATTACTGATGGGCAATATAGATAACAGCCACAATTTCTAGCTATTAGCTGATATTGCTTCTCTTATATTAAAGGATGTGGGGGTTTTGTTCCTCCCCTGAATTTGTAACATTTAATGTGATCAGTGGGATTGAACACTCTTGAGAAGAGGAGCTACCTTCTGATTACCTAAAAGGGGAGGAAGAGTAGAAAATCTGCATCCATTAGGAGAGGATAGAAAGCTAGGAACTGTCTCTGAAGGATTTTGATCTTGTAAATTTCTCATATGTTACTTGTAGGTTAGTTATGGGTTTCTAATTGCATGGCAAATAACCTTCTTCTCCAGTATGTTGCTGAGGGGTTGTGTGTGGAGATGTTCTGTCTGCCCAGAGCTTAGCTGAAAGGGTTTTTTCTTTTGCTTCCCACTCTGTTATGGAACTTGGATTGTTTAATTATCCACTGGATTAAAACAGCATCAAAAACCAAATGTCTCTGTTGAGAACTGGAGCAGCCCAGGTCATGCTGCATGTCTCAGTTCTATACATGAATGAGCATTTTTCATGACTGAAAAAATAAAATTATGCTATAATACTACTTTATTTATACTAAAGAGCAACTATAAAGAAAAAATACATTTACTGACAGAGATCCCCTGGGTAAATATTATAATAGACTATGTTAATTTTTCAGTCTGCTGTAGCAAAAATTTTAGGTTTAGTTACCTGAGCTGTCTCAGAAGTCAAGAGTTTCTGTAGGTATTATACATTCCTTGGAAAAATCCATCAATAGCACTTCTTTCTCTCACATGCATACACAGTAGAAATTTGAGCTTAAATCTTGCAGGTCTTACTCTGTTCTGAGTTATTGATTGTACTGGGCAGAGTATCTTTTGTTTTCAGTCTTATGTTTGACAATCTTTTTAAGACAGTGTTTTATTTTGTTTTTCCACTCTGCCAGAATTAATGCCCTTTCTGGGAAAAGTTTTTGATAAATTGGCTTTTGTGATTACATTTTACAAAAATGAGTCAGAAAAGAAGTTCTTGGCCATCAGAGACTTCTGTTCTGTATTTTGGATGTGATACTATATTAACATATTTTAAGCACTGTCCTCTGGGAGAGACTTTTTTGGGAAGGGGAAAAACAGAGCACAGCTATCAGTCTGGGTAATAACTGATTAGGGGAAAACACTAATTTAGTGTTTTGAAAGACCTTCCATTCCCCTGCAAACAAAAATGGTGATCTGGCATGGACAAGTAAAGGTGACAATGTTTTGTCACTGCAGCAATGTTTTATCTTTCTTGATGTTTTATCTTCCAGTGTTTTGCAATTAGTATTTGGGATATGGAGTTCTTCTCTAATGGAAATATCCATTCCATCATTTTTATTTAATCCCTGGAGCTTTTCCACCTTGGTTCTTAGCCAAGTCTCTTCTGTGTCACGATCCTCTAGATAAATTACATTCTTTGTGATGCATCTTGACTCAGCGGCCTAATGGGTATAACTGTGTAGCTTAAATTTGCAGTGGAGCCCAAGAAATTGGGAGATAAATTAAATTTGTTGTGATTTTCCCGTATCTGGTTAGGATCACTGCTGTAATGACTATGAAAATGGTCATGCAAACAGTGGAGTTCTTCAACACAGACATCTACCTACAGAAATGTCAGCAGCAACACCAGAGATTCCTACAGCTGCATTTCTGGTAGAGCTGTGAATAAGTGTGAGTGGTTTTCATTCAGATTTTTTCTTTCTTTCTTTTTTCCCTCCTGTTTGAGTTCACACATCCTCAGGCAGTGTTAAGAGCAGATGAAGCTGTGTTCCCTGTTTGCTTTAAATTTACAGATCTATCAATGGCCAGTCAGGACTACATCTTAGCAGGGCAGTTGTGGAGCCTTCTGACCACATTAGCCAGGCAGCAAATGAGATGAGATGAGATAATTGGTTTGGCTGAAAATGTACTCAGAGGAAAATTGGTTTTCAGCTGGATTTAGCAGGCTGATTGTGCCAGTGTTGGGAGAGCCAAAGACTAATGGTGGTACAAGATAAGGATTGGCAGAACTGATTGAAAGGGAAAGAAGGACCTTCCTCTATCACTTATGGCACTAAATGTGCCTTTATGTTGACTATAAAACTATACTCTTGCAATTTTCACATCTACTTTTTATTTAGTG
Organism: Emberiza elegans; assembly: GCA_024865655.1. NCBI lineage: Eukaryota > Metazoa > Chordata > Aves > Passeriformes > Fringillidae > Emberiza > Emberiza elegans. The sequence goes on along the minus strand of JALJVW010000241.1, from coordinate 26,806,535 downwards.
CTAGTGGCCCTGCCTCTTCAGGGGTGTCATTTCTAGCTCATTAGAAATACTAGACTAACACTATGGTGGGTTTTTCCCAATCCCTGGAAACATTATAATGCTGTACAGATCACATGCAAATGTAAAGCTAGACTGTGGAGTCTGAGAAAGGTATATTTATTTTTAGTAGTAATTGCAAATCTGTCTAAATTGGTGAGGTCCCATCAACACCGACACTTGGTTGGCAATTTCACTTTTTGCCTGATGCTGTAACTTTTACAAGTCTCACAAAGGATAGATTTTTGAATGGCACTTACATATATATTCTTTTGACTTTAGGTAGGCTATTCTAGGTTTTGTAGCTTGTTTTTAAAGTTCTGGTGAAACTTTATTTGTGGTTTGCCTTTTTTACCTCTTTATTTTGTTTAATGAGAAGAAAAAAGAGTCATCAGAAACATTAACATATCTAGCTTATCCCGTACTGCTTCTGTTCTCCCAGCAACAGAAGTTTGTATCCCAGTAATTCACAGGCAGAAGTATTGCCAGTGAAAATTGTCTGACAAATTTCCAGAGCTTCACTTATGAAAACTCATTGATTTTCATTAACTTCAGGTTTCTGGGACATGACTTTGGAGTCTGTGTGATTTCCTTGAGTTTCTCCAGTATTGATTTTTTTTTTTTTAGTGGATATATGTGTGTATATGGGTATATTTGCTTGTTTGTTTGTTTCCTGGTGCTTTTGTCATCAGACAGTACCCTTCCATAAAAATTAATGGAAACAATTAACCTTGAAAAAGCCAGCCTAATACTTTATCATTTAATCTATCCTGGTGCAATATCTTGGTGACCTAGAGTTTTCTTTCCCCATCTTAAACACCAAAGGAAATGCTTAAACACCAAAGGAAATGCTTCCTTTTTCAAGCTGGAAGTTTTGCTAGGTTGTCCTCTAAAGAGAGCTCTCAAAAGAGTCACATACTTTGCTTATCTGTCTTTTCTTGCTCTGTGCTTGGACAATTTCACCAAGCCTAACAAGAGAACTGAATTTTACTCATGTCAGGAAAAGTCTTAGTGAAGGCTGATAGCCTGCAATTCAATTAGAAGACTGATTTCAGAATATGGAAGCTTGTGGCTGTCCTTTGTCTGAGGGCATGAATGTGTGTGAATACATAGGCATATTTTGTCATCCACATTTTTTCAGATAATCTTTCTAATCAGGAAGTGAACTTGGTGAGAAATCTCTTACCATCCCACTCATTTTGCACAGCAGCTTTTCAAAATAGCCTTAAGTGAGATTTGTGTGCCTTCAGAATGATTAATGTTCTAGATTATTTATAAATAAATAATGAGTGAGTAACAGGGCAGATGAATTAAATGAGCATTGAGAAGTCTTGTCAGTTAAAATTAATATGGGTAAATGGGGAAAATATCTTGACATATATGCATCATTGTAAACAGTTTTTAACAGCTTGTTTCCCATGCTTGAGACTACTGGAGGTAAACATTCAAGTTTCCTTGTAAGTGAGGTTTAAAGTTAATAGTTTTATTTTTTTGATTGTTCAGCTTCAATTTCATTTTTATTTAGAGATTAGAAAACTCAGAATAAATTTAAACCTTTGTATTCTCAGGGTATCGCTGATCTGTGCAATTGTTAGGCAGTACTCTTGTCTTAGTAATTAGATGTTTTGTGCTGTCAGCTTGCAATTCCTTAAAACCTATTTCTCCCCATTCTATTTATAGACATAGCTGGTATCACAAATTAAGGGATTGCAAAACAGTTCTCTTCTTACTCTTACTGTTTGTAGTTGTGCCAAACTATACCTGCTTGAAGCTCCAAACAAGTCAGCTCAGCTGGTCAGAGCATGGTGCCGATAACGCCAAGGCCGTGAGTTCACTGAAGAGTTGGACTCATGATCCTTGGGGGTCCCTTCCAGCCCATTCTATGATTCTGTGATTGCTTCTGAAACTCAGCTGTTTAGAGCTCAGAATGGGGAGAAGGTGTGATTTTGCTGGGGCATTACTTCAGGAGTATTTCTCTGAAGCCTTTGTGCAATGCCCAGGTTTTGAAGCAAGGTCCTGAAGCTCTATAAAATGAGGTGAAAGGCAGCCTTTTAGAAAGGTTATGATCCTTGTTCTCAGTTAAGATACACTCTGTCTTGGAATAAACCTCTGAAAAGGATTTGGTATAGCAGAGCATAATAGCTAAAATTACTGGTGGCCTTAAGGAGCTGCTTTTTGACAGCCTTTAATACTTGCCAAGATCCCCTTCTGGACCTTTTCAAGAGCAGCCAAGTGCATTCCAGACTGTGGTTTTCTGGGTCTTTGTGCTTGTTCAGAGGTGGTTTGTTGGTGCTGACCACTTTTCATTATATACTGGACAACATACATAGATCTGCATCTATAATGTTCTGTGGTGGTGCTGCTCATCACCTGTGGTGGAAGGGAGCTTTACAAGGAAATCTTGTATTTGTGGTGGTGCAAATACATACTCTCTGTTTTCCATTGCTTCTGAGAGCTGTGTGTTCATTTGGAGAAGCAGTGATTCCTTTCAAAGATTTGTCAAGTGAAAAAAAATGAACTTATTTTATATGTAATCTGGAAAATCATTTCTTTCAGGTACTGAGCAGTACAGTGAGTACACAGGCTATGCAGAGACTTACCGCTGGGCAAGGAGCCATGAAGATAAGACCCCCAGGTAAAGTTCCACATAAATATTTTAAGTGAAGGAAGGAAGAAATGTTAGAAATTTGAAAAGTTTTAAGTATTTCCTAGCATTTGCCTTAATAGGATATTTGCTTGATGTTGCTCTCTTCAGCAGGCTCAACAAGCTAAGAAAGTTGCCATGTTGGTAATGCCACACTAATGCTAATAAGTGATACCTGCCCTTATGTCAGTTCTTAGACCAACATCTTTTACAGTTTAGAGATATATGTATTTAATGCACATTTTTGTATGATACTGACTAAACTATGGTTTGCAATGTCACAAGAAGTTTGACAATGATACCTCAGATGCTGCAGTGCAGCTGATGTGTGGCAAAATAAGAATCAATACCATGAATCTGAATTGAAGGCTGTGAGCTCTTGAATTTATTTCTCCAGCAATGTCATTAGAGTATATACAGAAAATTACTCATTTGGTATGAAACATACACAGTGTACTCTCATTTAAATGTTGGAGGGAGACAGAGAAACACTGACCTTGCAATGTTCTTATATACTTGATAAATAGTGCTGTGTAATTAGATTTGTTTCACGTTCATGCTCAAAGTCTAGCCAGGGTATTTCTAAATTTATGGGGAGGCCTGTCTCATTTCTGATGCTGCTTTCATTCCCAACCCACAAAGAAAAAGTATTCCATTGTTTGTTGAGTTCACCTTTTCAGCTGCTTCTAACAGAGAAGCTCTGAAGGGAATTGCTCATTTTGAATTGGGGTAGTATGGCTGATACGAAACAACTAATGTCATCTACTTTTCTCTCCCCTCCAATTGCAGGGATGAATGGCAACGTCGCTACACTGAAATTGTTGCTATAGATGCATTTCACTTCAGACGTTTCCTTGATCAATTTGGTCCAGATAAAATTAGAAGAGAGCTCAACAAGGCCAGTAACTTCTTACAATAGCCTGCAGTTTAATGTTTATAGAGCTTTTTCAAATAATTTTGTTATTGTCTTCATCTAAGGAAGTTCTTGCTTAGTTGTGTCTCATATGACAGGGATTTGCTGTCCAATGTTAAAGCAAAAGATTGTCAAATGTATTTCTTGTCCTTTGATGTGCTATTCAAAGGTGTATTTTATACAACTTCCAAAAATATAAATGAAACTTGGATATATTTTGTTAATTCTTCCCTGTCCTGCTTCCAAATGATGGGCTGAGAGTTGGGGTTGTCCATCATGGAGAAGAGAAGGCTTCAGGGAGGGAATTGTAATATGGGCAGATAGTAACAGTACAAGGGCCAGTGGTTTTAACTGACAGAGGACAGGTTTGAATTTGGTATTAGGAAGAAATTCCTTACTGTGAGGGAGGTGAGGCACTGGAACAGGTTGAGGCGGAACCTGTGGATGCCCCATCCCTGGTAGTGTTCAGTCCCAGGTTGGCTGGGGCCCTGAACAACCTGAGCTAGTGAATGGCATCCCAGCCCAAGGCAGGCAGGTTGGAATGAGGCAATCTTTGAGGTCCCTTCCAACTCAAGCTATTCTATGATTCTAAATTATGAGTCTAAGTTCTTTCCCTATGATTTGTGCTGTTGAATCCTACTCAGCTGTGCAGTCAAGGTAGGGCAGTTCATAAATAGGGTCCCACTTGCTTTTCTTTCACCTTTCTTCTTTGCCCTTGGGGTACTGTCGTACTACCTGGGAGTTTACCTATTCCTATATTGATGTTTTCTTGAGATTGGATCCAGCAGTTCATAAATGCCCTTTATTTTCACAATGACTGTAAGGGCTGTTGTAACCACATATGTGTGCGTTCATGCCAGTCAGAGCTTTACAGTCTTCAAGAAGACTGACAGTGCAGGCCAGTTTTAATCCTTTAAACAAAGCTTCTGGGCTGACATTCAAAACTAGCATGCTTCCTACTAATAATCCTTGCACATTATTAATCATTATCATAATTTATTCAAAGTTTTCAGTCCTTGACCCTGCCCTGAGTCAGCTGTGTGTGTAAAAACTGCACTTTGCAGTGACTGCGGTCCTTGATAATCTCACACATCAAAGTTCCCAGGCTGAAGAGCTCTTTGGCAGGGGAAGCTGGAACTGTGGTGGACATAAATTTTTTTCTCTTCTGCCATCCCTAATTTGGCATCTTCTCCTTAAGTAAGATATTTGAGATGTTTCCCAGTCCTTGGTGTCTGCCATGGATTCCCAAATATAATGTTTGAGAACATTGGGTTACTTTCCCAAGCTGTGGCAGGTCCTTTATCATCTGCATAGCCAAGGTTTTCCTGTCACTTGCTTTTCTTCTTGTTTTGCTGCTGCTCTTTTGTTGAAGCTAAAACAGTCTTTTCCTAGTTTTTAAGGTTGTACTTTGACAAGGACTAGCAATTGCCAACAGTGAGCTGTTTGTGGTTATGGGACCTTAACTTTTCAAGGCCTTTGCTGTTATCCCATGCACACATTTTATCTGCTGATGTGATGTGCTGTGTCTGGAATCTGTCTCCAGTTCACAAAGCAGATTCTCCTACGTTAATTAGAAGGTTAATGGGCCAGAATTAGGGCCTTGCATGGCCAGTATAAGGCATAGGTAGTGAGAGCTGTGTGGCCTGTTCTAGCAGTGGCAGTGCTGTTTTTACTGGGCAATGGAGTACAGGAATGCCAATTCAGTTATACTCTGCTAGTGGGCCAATCAAAACATGCTGATGAGTCTCCTTAGTGTGATTCTACATTTAGAGATGCAGTGAACCTCTGCTTTAGCTTGGGTGTTGACTGTAAGAGCTCAATGTTGTTATTGTTAAAGCCTCCTGCTGTCTGCAGCAGGATGGGGTGTATAATATTATAGGATTTATTTTAAATAAACTCAAACATAGGAACACACTGCCCTAATTCTCAGCAGGAAAGGGAATACTCCCTCCTGAAATGTACAGTGCTGAAGGACTAACTTAGTTGTGAAACCTTAGCATCTTGACTAAAGTAACTTTCATCAGCTTGTTTTTTCATGGTTGGTAATGAAATTAGCCCTAAAAAAGACATTTAAGTACAGTTTGTAAACCTTGCCAATATCTTAGTACAAAATTCTAATTACCTACATCAATGAATTTATGATCTGCCTACAATTTTCAGTGTATTGATTTGGTTTGGATTTTTAAAATAAATTAAGGTAAATCACTGTAACATTTATAAGGTGTGTTGGTTTGGCTGATGTTTTTTTATGAGGACTGATTGGTATTTAAGAAAAATTTTAAGTCTTTATCTGAAAAGCTTCCTGTAGCTGTGATGAAATGCCTGGGACTCAAGACCTGTACTTAATTTTTAACTTGGGTCCAAATAAGGCAAAAGTCTTCCCGTCTTAATTTTTTTTGTTATTGATGTTGAATTTAAAGGAATACTAATGATGTATTGAAGTAGTTTGAATTTGGTATTGTTAGAAGACAATACTGATTTTTGTTACAATTTTATTTTTTGGAAGTATTGCACCAAGTTGCCTCTCAAATCTATCTCTGACCCTTGTGTGCATGCAGGCCTACTGTGGCTTCTCTCGACCCAACGTTCCACCTCAGCATCTCTCTGCAATAGCCACAGGAAACTGGGGATGTGGTGCCTTTGGAGGGGACTCCCGATTAAAAGGTAAATCATAGCACTTATTAATGTTCAGATTAATCGAATCACTTACATTTTGATCCTGGGCCATATGTTTTTGTTCAAGTACATTTTTTGCTTTTGTTCTAATTAATACATGTTTGCCAAGAAATGGCATTCTATAGAATTGGTACATTAGTGCTGATCTTTAGGCTGTGAGTAATGTGGCCTTCAACAATAAAAGAGCATTCCACTCTGTTCTTTGTGCTGTAGACTGTTTTGATATTTTCAGTGTAAAGTTTGGGGCAAGCACATGATGGTGAAATGCTGGGTTTGCAAGGACTTACAGCACTGAAACCTTCCAAAAGACAAACGTGCAGCTTTAGTTCACAGAACATGTTCATTGCAGTTGTCAGTCATATAAATCAGTTGACCTTTCTGGAGCAGTCTTTTCAGATTCTGCCTAAAATTCATATCTCTGCAAAGCTGTTTAAGGTACCTGGTAATTTGCAAGGCTTCACAAATTTGCTGGCAATGGTTAATGTTTAGTTTTACTCCTTAATATATTGCTGTATGCCAGAGAGGTTTCCAGTCACTCAGTCATGCTGCTTTCTTTCCTGACTTGCCTGCTATATCACTCACTTTCTCATGTTCTTTTATATTTAATTAGAGTATTTGTAATGCAGCAGATATCACATGCCTACATTCATTTAAGACCTTTTCCATCAGTTCAAGAACTGATGGATCCTGACATATAAATTCATATCCTGGTTCATATAATTCTAAATAGAAATTTACATTTCTTTGTTGTTTTCAAGCATTTGAAGAGTATTTCAAATTTGCTTTTCAGAACAGCTGTAGGTAGCTGCAGTGAGACAGTCATCAAGCTACCAGTTTCATTTCTTTTTTAAAGTGCTTAATTCATAAAACATCTATTTTTTTCCTCAGTGTTCACTGAGTTCCTGGCAGTTGTTTTTTTATTTCCATTAGATAAAATAGGCTGCCAAATGCATATCTTATCAATATCAGAACTAATATTTACTGTAGGATCTGAGCATACTTGATTTATGTTAGGAAGGTTTAACAAGTACTTCAATTTGCATAAGATCTTGGATCTGAACTTGTAATATCCCATGTATGTTTTTTTAAAGTAGAAGAAGGGTGTCAGTACAGCCATTGCTTCAGATGCAAGTCCAGAAGTTAAGTGGGATCACATCAGGTGGGTGCAAGGGCCAAGAGAGCTCAGATCCCTCCAGACCCCAGTACCACAGGCTCTGTTGCTCTTCCTGTGATGCTTCTTTCTGTACCAGTAGCATAGAAATTTCCCATGATATTGTTGTATCATTAATGTCCAGAAGATTGTGAAGTCTGATTCTTGACAGAAATTTTGATCCTTGTTTCATAAGTTCTATAGCAATTCAAAATAAGCACTAGGATATTTTTAACATCTTGTAAAGTGAAACTGCAGTTTGGGATGAATAATAAGATTCATTAGGTTCTGTTCCCCTATGCAAGTTAGTTAATTAGACTCTTTAAAAGCTAAACTACTGAAGCTTTACTAAATCCACAGCTGGTTCAGTGGTTTAATTAAAATATCATTCCCAGATTGAGATTAATTTCACATTTTGTTCTAATTAATACATGTTTGCCAAGAAATGGCATTCTATAGAATTGGTACATTAGTGCTGATCTTTAGGCTGTGAGTAATGTGGCCTTCAACAATAAAAGAGCATTCCACTCTGTTCTTTGTGCTGTAGACTGTTTTGCTATTTTCAGTTTAAAGTTTGGGGCAAGCACATGATGGTGAAATGCTGGGTTTGCAAGGACTTACAGCACTGAAACCTTCCAAAAGACAAACGTGCAGCTTTAGTTCACAGAACATGCTCATTGCAGTTGTCAGTCATATAAATCAGTTGACCTTTCTGGAACAGTCTTTTCAGATTCTGCCTAAAATTCATATCTCTGCAAAGCTGTTTAAGGTACCTGGTAATTTGCAAGGCTTCACAAATTTGCTGGCAATGGTTAATGTTTAGTTTTACTCCTTAATATATTGCTGTATGCCAGAGAGGTTTCCAGTCACTCAGTCATGCTGCTTTCTTTCCTGACTTGCCTGCTATATCACTCACTTTCTCATGTTCTTTTATATTTAATTAGAGTATTTGTAATGCAGCAGATATCACATGCCTACATTCATTTAAGACCTTTTCCATCAATTCAAGAACTGATGGATCCTGACATATAAATTCATATCCTGGTTCATATAATTCTAAATAGAAATTTACATTTCTTTGTTGTTTTCAAGCATTTGAAGAGTATTTCAAATTTGCTTTTCAGAACAGCTGTAGGTAGCTGCAGTGAGACAGTCATCAAGCTACCAGTTTCATTTCTTTTTTAAAGTGCTTAATTCATAAAACATCTATTTTTTTCTTCAGTGTTCACTGAGTTCCTGGCAGTTGTTTTTTTATTTCCATTAGATAAAATAGGCTGCCAAATGCATATCTTATCAATATTTACAGAACTAATATTTACTGTAGGATCTGAGCATACTTGATTTATGTTAGGAAGGTTTAACAAGTACTTCAATTTGCATAAGATCTTGGATCTGAACTTGTAATATCCCATGTATGTTTTTTTAAAGTAGAAGAAGGGTGTCAGTACAGCCATTGCTTCAGATGCAAGTCCAGAAGTTAAGTGGGATCACATCAGGTGGGTGCAAGGGCCAAGAGAGCTCAGATCCCTCCAGACCCCAGTACCACAGGCTCTGTTGCTCTTCCTGTGATGCTTCTTTCTGTACCAGTAGCATAAAAATTTCCCATGATATTGTTGTATCATTAATGTCCAGAAGATTGTGAAGTCTGATTCTTGACAGAAATTTTGATCCTTGTTTCATAAGTTCTATAGCAATTCAAAATAAGCACTAGGATATTTTTAACATCTTGTAAAGTGAAACTGCAGTTTGGGATGAATAATAAGATTCATTAGGTTCTGTTCCCCTATGCAAGCTAGTTAATTAGACTCTTTAAAAGCTAAACTACTGAAGCTTTACTAAATCCACAGCTGGTTCAGTGGTTTAATTAAAATATCATTCCCAGATTGAGATTAATTTCACATGTGAATCATGTAATTTATAATTCTGGCTATGGGTTTACAAGAGGAAATTTTTTTCGATTGAGGAATGCAGTGTTTTAATAGGTCTCTGTTTAAAAATGTGAAAGATTATTGAGCTGAGCTCTGAACAGCTTTCTATTTAGCTTCCACTAGCAGGTGGTAATGCACTATGTACACAGTTTTATTTAAAATTCATCTTTACACAGACAATATTAATCACATTTTAATTAACTCTACTTACTGGGTAGAGAATGGAGGAATTAATATCAGAGCTGCACCAACAGGCTCTGAAGGAAGACAGGCTGCAGCAGATGAAATAGTTCCTGGGGCCCATTGGTGGGGCTGTTGTAGAACCTGTGATTGATTGCACAGCTCTGTGGCACTCAGGCCTGGCAGTGCTGGCTGATGAAAAAGCTGCACTCTTCTAAGTTTGGTGCTGCCTAAAAGGGTCCTGGTTTTCTTCTCCGCCTTTGTTGTTCCTGGCTCTGTGGTCTGGTGCCCTCCCTTGCCTCAGCTCTGGCTCTTAGCAAACCTTTTACTCTGCCAATTCAACTGCTGTTCTAGCAGAAAACAATTAGCTTTTTTTTTCTGTATCCATAATTTTCTGCCACTTTGGTGACTGGAATTGGCACAATGATGTCTGATGAGCACCAGAGAGCTGCAGGAAAGTCAGGAGCTTGGATGAGAAGTGGACTAGAGCTACTTTCTCCAATTGCAGTGGGTCATTAGCTTGGCTCAGCAGCGCTACTGATCCAGATGATTTCTCAAGGTGAATCTTCAAAAAACTGTTCCCAAGATAGGAAACATTTTTCTTTCTTTTACATGTAGAGGAAAAAAGTCTGTCTATATTGTAATGTTAGCTGTTGGCAGAACTTGGGATGCATCTTGGGCCAATGAGTTTGACAGAAAACTGGAAGTTAAGTAACATGTAAGCATTGCTGACATCACCCCTCACAGGTCAGAATAAGCCATCATATTCCTTGCTGCATACTTCTGTTGTAGGTATGATGGACACCTTAAATTATGCAGGAACAGGCTGCAGAACCATAGTTCTTTTCTTGGAGCTAAAAGTTGGGTCAGCTTTCATAGCTTACCTAGTGAAAGGATTGGCTCCATTCCTTCTTACAGGTGGCACAGAATAGAAATTGCCAAGTGCTCATGGATGCTTTTTACCCCACTGTCTGTGGCTGTGTGGGCAGCTTATACCAGCATGCGAGGGGCTGCTCTGTTGCCTTATGCTGCCACAGGCATTTTATTGGCTAATTAATGTCTGCATGCTGCTTGGGGGCAGACATGGACCAAAATAAACCCCTCTCGGCTTTAAACACATTGTTTATCTGGAAGTAAGTATGGATGTCACTAACAGCTCTTGCAGAATGCTTCAACACTCTTGACCTGCAGTGCCCAGCATTCTTTTTTAATGAAGGGAAGTAATATTTACCTACGCACTGTTTGTAGTGCTTTGCAGCATCCACATGGAAATGGGTGCTATGGTTGCTTGCTGTAAACTTAAGCTGTGTTTTTCCCTCAGCAAATTGTTTTATCCTGTGTTCATGTGTAATCTTTTTTCCTTGTTTCAGCCTTAATTCAGATATTGGCAGCTGCAGAGGCTGGACGTGATATTGTGTATTTTACCTTTGGAGATGTGGAGCTGATGCGGGACATTTACAGCATGCATACTTTTCTCTGTGAGAAGGGCCAAACTATTGGTGAGCAAAAAGAAATCTCTGTGTGCACAAAAGAGACATGACCGTCTCTCTAAGTAGAAATTTTCCTATATGAATTCTTGCCACCAAGTCCTGAACACAAGCAAATGGGTCCCAGTTTATTTGTACCTGTTTCCAGAATGGGGAGCTCTTCTGATTTGGGATCTACTGCACAGTGCTAATCAGTTCAGAAGATTTCTAGATCTTTTCTGATTCACTTAGGACTTATGCTGAAAAACAAGATACATGTGGTAGGTAGAAGATTTGTAAAAGCTTTTGATGTAACTCACTAAAGCTTTGAAAAGGGAAAAGCTGCTTAGGCATTCTTGATACAGGTTTGTCTTCTAGTGGTTCTGTCTTGATCCTGCAGGATGTGGTCTGATGTGTTGTTCAGTTGCAATACAAGAAAAGCAGTGTATCCATTGCCCTATTGTAATTGTTACGTGTCTCTTCATTTCTGGGCCAGAAGCACAAAGCTGGGTAATTGGCAATACATTTGTAAGTAATAGATATGCAAGCCTAATGTTAGGATAGCTTGTGCAGGAAGTTGAGGGAGGCCATCCTATGTTCTGAACAACATGCATTTACACAGTCATCTGCCTCCTCTGTCACTGCTCATTTAGAGGTTCCTAGTCGCTGTCTCAGTGTGCATGTGCATTTCTAGCCTTCCTTTGCAATCATACACTGCTCATTTGGCATGTTCTTACATGGGGTTTAATCACTTCTTTTTGGTTTTTGAAGGGGACATTTATAGGCTGTTGCTGAGATACTACAATGAACAATGCAGAAACTGTTCTACTTCAGGACCAGATGTCAAGCTGTACTCTTTCATATACAACACCCTTGAGTCCTATGCACATTCTACTGATGATGATGAGGAGGATGAAGAAAAAGGGTTGTGTTTTGAAGATTAAAATAAATGTATTTGATCAGAATAATGTTTATCTCCTCCCACTGGTATATTGTGTGAATTGCTGGACATAATGAATGAGCTGGCTTAATTTATATTGACTGCATTAGTAGTTATGTATAACACCCAAACAAAAGAACCCCACAACCACCGTTGAGAGATGAGATTTGTTTGTTTGATGGTTTGATACATGAAAACCTTGTTCATGTGTGTACAGAAAAAAATTCTTTGGTAAGTCTTGTTTGCGTTGTACCTTGTTAAGTAGAATATTTTGGTACATTTCACTTGAGATTGCTAAAACCCTTCAGATTTCCCTGTACTCCTTTGCCTTTATTTTTCAGAGCTCTTATGTAGATTTCTCATGGAGGCTTACAGCTGGAGTATAGACAGCCATGGATAATGTTAGAGAGAAGCATTTTAATGATTGTTCTTACTGAAAATTGTCATAATCCTTAAGAGTGCCAAGGTACCATTGGTGTTCTTACCAAAGTTTTCATTCTTTTGACTTAAAATGTCCTGGGTCTAATTATTTTTTTAAAAAACTGTTAAAAATTGAAAAGTTCTGGGGGAGTCAAGAATGCATTTCACAACTGCATGGTCTTTACCAAATTAGACATAAAAGTTAGCATGAAGAAGTAGAGAAAGAACAAGAAGAGTGGAAAAATGAGAAATGTGAGCAAAGCTGGAAGCAGAGGGAAAGATTTTCACATGAAACTCTTCAATACCATTTTGTTGGTGCTATCTGTTACCACATTGAACAAGGTTTTAGTCTATTGGAAGTTTCTCAAGGTTCACTGCTTCTGACAATATTTGAGTTAAGGTCTGCTAGTTGTGTTCATATTGTCATATCAGTTCTCCTCTCAGTATGCATATGTGTGAGTATAAGATCCCCATGGGATATGTGAGTGAGGAAACAAATCACATATCAGTGGGAGGAAAATCTGCTGGTTACAGATAACAACATGAGGTCTTGTTAGGGATTTCTGCCTGTGTCATTTTAGACACAGGAATAACAGTGAAGTGTTGGCAAAACATTTTAAAACCTGTGCTTTTACTATCTATGAATACCAAACTAGTGTTGCTGTAGTATATTAATAGTTTACACAAAACTGCAGATACATCTGTGATAAAACTTTTTCAGGTCTATGTACAGGGCAAATCCGGTGAGTATTTAAGTCCAGTTTAAGTTTCCAATAAAATAATAATTCCATTTGTATTTAAGCCCAGTTTAAGTTTCAGCCCAGATTCCTAAGTTTAACCTCTTCTGTGTTAGATTTTTATTGTCTGTCATAGTTGCTATTATGAGTTAGCAATACAAGTAAAATCTGCAGCAGGAAATGTAGTGACCTAAGTTCTTAATCAATGAATCCTTTTGAGTTATGTCAGATAAAACTCTCCAAGCCTCAAACACACCATGGTAATTAAATGCTGGAAGCTGTTGGCAGTCTGGCTTAGAATAAATTGCTCACTGCTTGATCTGCTCTGGGGGAAGCAATGGGAAGGAGTCTGGGTCATTTATAGATACCTTCAGGGAGCTGTACCTTGGCATGAATTCTAAGTGGGCAGATTGCAGGTATGTTACTTGGGAAGTGATGGACACAGAGGTTTCTTCCTGTTCTTCCCACCAGGTGTAGATTTCTCCACCCCCGTCCATTTTGAGAAAAAGATTTTGGCTAGAATTTCAGGCTTTTTTCTGTGTTTGCAACCTATGTCCTCAGATTTAGCAGAAATCTTTTCTCCTGCTCCTGGTGTTTCAGTGTTGGCTCAGATTCTGGCAATAGGAATAACTGTTTTATTAGCTCTTATTTGAGCATTTAGGTTCAAGTATGATAGTGCTTCTAGATGCATTACTGATGATAGATGTACCCTGGGAATTATGACAAGTGATGGAAAACTGGTGCTATCAGCCAAACCCTTTTCACCTTACTACTCAGGATCTCATACAGAAAAGATGAACAGAATTTGTTCCTGAACAACTGGAAAAAATACAACAAAAAGCTTTAGATTGCTAGAAATTACTTCCCCTTTATTATATATAAATACTTCTTCTTTAGTGCAATGTAGTGATTGTGAGAAATGGTTGGTCAGGTATGAAAAATGTACCAAAATATGATGGAATGAAATTCTACTTCAACTCTAGAAACAGAAATAATTAACTTTGGAGAGATTCTCTGGTGATCATATTATAGGTATGCAGTCAAAAGAGTTCTTGCAGTCTCAAGTGCTTCCAGGATGATCCTAGTCTTTTTATGCACTCTGTAGTTTCAGTGATACTGAGCATTTTCTAATATGGGAAGAATGCCTTTTGTTTGAGATCATTCATTAGGATATGTTTACCATACCTTTTTCTCTAGTGAATTATGCTTGTATGGACAGGAACAAAGGAAAATAACTTCTTTTTCATTTCATGTGTTGTCTGAAAAAGAGTGATATATCCTGGATTCTATCGTGTGTTCCTGATCTTGTAAAGGGCAACATTGTCAAGAATGCTTTGAATATGATTTTGATCACAGGCAGGCTGAAGATTGTTTTGTTGTTGTTTGTTTTGAGTTGTTTTTTTTTTTTTTTTAACAAAATAGCCCAGAATTAGTTAGCAGTGATGTTACATTCCCATGATGTTCTAATTCAGTAAAGAGCTGAACTGCCCAGATTGCTGCATGTCACCCCGATAAGTGCTCTACATCTTTCTTTTTCTCCCCACCCATTTCCAAACTCCCTGAAATGTTTCCTTCAGCTGGTGATGCCTTCGGTGCTCTGGGGGAAGTGGTGTGGAATGGAGATGCCAGTGATCTCCTTGTGCAGCCTAGGAAGCTTCAGGTTCACTCTTCCAGAAACCTGGTGATGGAGTATTCTAGGTTTGGGATTTTTTATTGTTTTAGGGATGTTTGCTATATGATTTCCAATAAAAATTAACTTCCTACCAAAACTTTTGTTTTATACTTTTTAGCAGCTAAATTGAATGCTTTATATGAAACAACAACAGGCAGTCATGTCGATTGCAATGTTGCCTCATAGTCAAGTTTGGTGTCTGAGCACTTCTGTTGTTCTACAGCTCTTGCAGCTAAATTGCTCAGTTTTGATGTGTCCTTATCCAATGAGGAGTATCCAATACTGTATATATTAATTTATAAACTGTTAAAAGTGTTCCTGACATTCTTCTAAACTTACAGTTTATGCACCATTATATTGTATTGATTTTTCTGGATCTGTATGCTAATGTTTACAGAATTTTGTAGGAATACAATTAAAAAATTCTGACTGAAGCCATGTTGTGTAATTTGTCACTTAATATACTTTCCAGGACAGAAGAATTCCAGCACATTTGAATGTACAGGGCATACATAATACTGCAGATAGTGCTAGCAGTAAACTGACACATAACACAGAGCTGACAAATTTATTCTTCCTGTACAGTGTTGTGGTAGTTGCTTCTGTCTGCACAGCACTGTAAAACACAATTAGCTACTGTAAATTGGAAGAGTGTCAGTATGAGTGTGATGTGAGGTTTCATCCATGTGTATGGCCAAATGCAGATATTCTGATGTTTCCAAGCTTTTGGTAAGCAAGTAGATGTTGGAGTATCCATTGAACTTCATGAAGGAAATGTCACTAAATAAAAGCAAATAACCCCCTAAAAATACATAAATAATTGACATGTTGTATAGGAGGTTTTAGGGTTTGTTAGAGTGGGGCTGAGATCCTTCTAAATAAAACAATTTCAAACTTTTTCCAAAACGTTGTTTTAAGGAATTAATTTTTTAGCATCACAGGAAATTAGGATAAAAATATAATTTGATTTCTCCTAAAGTTTTATATGTAGCTGTGCTTCTGGAGTTTACAGTGTTGATACCAAAGGATTCTGTCCATCAGACAGCAGCAATGGAAGCAAAGGTGGTGACTGACAGACATGTCTGGGGGAGCAGGAATGAGCAGGTGGGTGGTGGCTGGGCAGGAAGCTTCCTGCACTGTGCCCAGGTAACTGCTCTTGGAAGTGGCCAAAGGGATCCCATTTTCACTCAGTGTTTGGCTGGGTGCTGGGCTTTGGTTGCGTGACAACTGGGAAGGGAGGAAAGGGCTGATGCCTTAATATTGTACCTTGGAAATCCCAGGTGCAGGGGAGGCAGAAGGTGCTCCCATTGTGCTGCTGCAGTGCAGGAGCAGCTGCCAATCTGTCCCAAGCTGTCACTGATCTCACTGTAATAGCAAATACCCGCATGAATACACTTGAAAAGCCACCATAGCCTGTGGAGATAACCCTGGGGATAAAGCAGAATTGCAAGGGCTGCTTCACCATGGACTTTTCCTGGTTTTCTCCATTGTCTTCCCACCTATGTCAGTGTTTGGACAAAGGAATTACAGAAACCTGAATTTCACAACTTTTCACGTTTACCTTCACAGTCTGCATCCTCTCATCCTGAGCAGCTTTCTATAACAGAAGGATGGACAGATGGATGTCAGACTTTGGGATTCCAAAAGCTGTTACAAACTCTGTCAGGTTCACTGAGGTAATTGTATATTAGCCAATGTAGGGTGATGCAATGTTTGCTCTGGATGGATGACTCGCGTTTTTTCTTTCTTTTTAATTTTTTTTTTCTTTTTAATATGTGCTTAAAGTCATCTTTTGCTCTTTTGTGGCACTTCTGTGACAAGAGTGAGAACATCCATAAAATCATGGAGACTGCAAGATGCTGTCTGAAATTGTTAGGTTTTTTAGGCTTAGAATTGAGTATTTATGATCTTGTTTTGTGCTAACAGTGTTTCATGCTCATTTATCATTGCTTAAGTGAGTGTGACCTGGAAGTTGCATAGGAGGTATTTGTCACTGATAACTCCATTACAGCAATGCCATCAATTTGTGCTGAGCTGAGCTGTCAGGCAGGCTTTCATTGCCTGCTCCTGCTAAGTGGCACTTGGTCTGCAGCTAAAGGAGGCACTGGTGTGTTCCAAGTCCTCCTGGTGACACTGTGGGATGTGTCTGGGTCTGTGCACACACATTGAAGAAGCTTCAAAGAAGCTACCATGAATTACTGGAGTGGGGATCATTGCTAATGTAGCTCATCAGCTGTAAATCTTGGAAGCAGGGGACAGCAACCTAGAGAGATTGCACTGTCTTTACAAGCTGGCTGTGCTTGCTGGCTCTCTGTGTCCACAGTTCACACACCTCTCAGCCTTTTGCAGTCAGCTGTCCTTTCTCTCTGATGGACTGTACTGAAAACTGCATAGATGATGTGCTGAAAAAATCGACAAGTTCTTGTCCTGATTTTTTTTCTGTGTTTTTTATTCATTAATTAATAGTAAATTGAACAGGTGATATTAAAGATGAGGACTTCTGCCCTTCCTTTTTAATTGTTGAATAGCTAAGAGGACCACTTTGATGGAATTTTAAATTTTAAAAGAGATGGAATACAATGAAGGCATTGCTCTGTTGTGTGTAAAACAGTAAGAGTATGCCTGGTTGGGTAAAGGTTACTGAAAAGCCTCATTTCCTTCTGCCCAAATGATAAACATTGTTTTGTGTAAATCTCCTCTTGGAAAATCCATGTGACATGCAGATAAGGACATACTTTCTCTGTACAGAACTTACCAGAGAGGTTTTGTCTATTCTGCTCTCAGTGGTTTTCACTTGGAAGGCCCAGTTCAGTAACATCTTTGTTTGCTTTTTAGAGATGCCTTCTGTAAATTATTCGAATTTTTATGCCTACTACAGCTCCTTCCTTTTGTAGTTAATATTATCAAAATGAGATTCTGCACAGATAAAAGCTGTATTTGATAAATAGGAAGGGCAAAAGAACCTTTGGACCAGTGAGGCAGGATTGTTTTAAAAGTCCATGTTTAGAGTTAACAAGAAACAAAAATGCATGGCAATAGTGCCATACATGATGTTACCAGTTTGGATCCAAGGCATCTGTATGTGTGTTAGCATCTAATCACTGTCCCTGTGCAAATCCTGAACTTTCATTCCAAGGTTATTTTTGTAGAAGGCAGTAATGACAAATTACAAACTCTTTGTTTTAATATATCCGTATGTCATCACTTCTTTAATATGTCTGACCTTAGCTAAGTGTTACAGGCATTGGGGGTGTTTTTGCCAGGAAGGACAATGTTTGCTAGCTTTTATAAATTATAATTTACACTCAGAACAATATCTGGAGTGCATAAGGAATTAAACCCCTGTAAATCCTGTCTGGTTGGGCTCTGTAATGGCTTTTGAGCATCTGAAGTCTTCTCAGGGTGGTGGAGTGTGCTAGGAGGATACAGGAGGAAACTGCAGTTTCTTGCTCAAAGACAGTGCTTTCACCCTTCTTTTACACTCACTTGACGGAGATAGATAATTATTTTGATTGTGGGGAACTGTAACATTTATTCACAGAAATTGCTAATAGTATTTGTTAAAAAAATAAACCAGGAAAGCAAAGACAGAATCAGGGGCAAACTCCAATGTTTTCACAATTATTACAGTAATATTCTATAGTCATGCTCTCTAAATGTGATGCTTAGATTCTCTCATAAATCATCATCAAGACCAGCTATAAGGCGGGGGGTAGGGATGTGTGTTCCCAATTAGCCTTTAGTTTCAAAGTTTGCAGGTCTTTGCAAAAAAGGCAGAAAACACTTTCAGGAGGCAATTGATTTTTGTTTCTGTGTTCCCATTAGTTGGGTTGCCATCTCCCATGTGTTGGTGTCCAAGCAGAAACACCTGTATGGGTTTCCTTTGGTGCCTGTTTGATTGATGCTTTTCATTTGTGAAAGGCTGTTCTGACTAAATCCTGACAGTAGTCTTGCTCTGTTTACAGGGGAGAAAAACCACAAGGGTGATATTTCTCTGAAAACACCAATGTGAGCTCTGACCATAAGTGTCCCAGTAAGTCATGTCTGTTTTGGAGCTGTGTGGGGAAATGACCAAGTTAAGCACCTTACATGTCTAGAATCTTGCAACTTTAGAATTTGAATAAGAAAAATATGGAAAATTTTCTCTAGGCTGCCTGGTTGGTTGAAGCTGTTTTGCTTTGTGTACCTGGAACTCCAGAGAGTAGATTTTCCTGTTTCTGTGGGCTTATGCATCTTCACCAGTAACAATGCTCCCATATTAATGGGGTCCTCTTTTGTGACAGCGAATAACCAGGCCAGTGAGGAACTGGGTCCGTGTGTAGGGAAAGCAGGGTGTCCCCTCTGGCTTGGCCCTGCAGAAGGGACCAGGATCTATATTATATAAGCACTATATTGAAGATCTCTTCCCAGGAGTTTAACCCACTCCACTCTTGTGGATTAATCTCTTGTGCTATTTCTACATCAGGTGTTGCCTATAAAGGGACATGTAGGAAAGTTCATGATCCTGAACTGTGTGAATTATCACTAAGCAGAGAGAAGTTTTGTTTACTGCCATTTGAAAGGGGAGGAGCTAAATCAAATCAATTATTTTTGTCCACTTAAGATTTAGATGTAGTTTATGACATCTGCTTTAGAGATACTTCAGAAGAATCTTCCTCCATGGCCTTGGAGCAGTGAGGACTTGGCTCCTCTGCACATGTACAACTGCCTTTCAGCTGGAAGTTGATGGGAAGTGCTGAATTTGCTCTTTTTTTTCATTTATCAAAGCACCTTGGCATACCAGATGCAATAAAGACACTGTATAGATCAAAGTGTTTCATCATGGCACAAAGTTAATTTTGCCAAGATTTGAAGACTTATCTTTTCAAAATTAAAGGTTAAGAAAATTGCTGTGAATAGCTAAAATCCTGTTATTGAATAATGACAAAATTTTCTCTAATGTAGTAGGAATTGATTGGATCTAAACCAAAATGTCATGAAAATAAATTAAAGTAATTGTGAGTGTTTCACACCCCTTTATGTAAAGGATAAGGTCCTAAAAACTGTATTTTCAAATCCAGAGTTACGTCTATCTTAAAAATGCCTGTATTGTTAGGTAATTATATCATTGCAGTTTTAAGTCATTATTTTGCCTCTTGCCTGAGGAATTTTACAGCGGAGCAGTATTAATAAGATGCCAGGAGAACAAATTCAGTAACTTAATCTCTGTCATAAATTGAACTCATATAAACAAAGTGGCATTTTCATTCATAATTAAATGACCTGCAGCAAATGTAGGTCAGGAGTGAAGGGATGTTTGATTTTACATTCTGTGGAAAATCAAAACTTTTGCATTTTGAGGAGAAAGGTGAGAAGAAATGCAATTGCTGTCTTCTGGACATGGATTGAACATACTACAACTTTGAGAAAAGGAGGTTCCTAATTCATCCACATTGTAAATCTCAGCTAAGTGGCATTCCGACTTTACAGTTGGTGATAACAATTTCCTGAGCATTCAGATGAAAAAAAAAGACCTACTGATTGATGGAGTCCACTCCTCCTTCATTCTGCCAATTCCATGTACACAAAAACCAGCAGCCAAACCCAGCAGATTGAATTTAAAATGCAACAGATTTGGAGCTTGTTTTTTCTTGTCTGAAATTGGACTACTTGATTGTGAGCAATCATGTGGATGAGATGTTTCTAATGACAACTAAATACCTCCTCAGGTCATATGGCTTCAGCCTCTGTGGCTCTAAATCTTTTCACTGAATTTTTTTGTGTTGGTTTTGTTCTAAAGTTTTTGAAGTCTTAAAATTGTTTCCAGTCATTGGCATGAGACCTGGAAACAGTCTGATGAACCTGTACCTTCTGCATGTGAGTTTTGGAAGGGGTTTGTTACCCTGGCTTACATCACAAACCTCCTTTGCCTGCTAGGAACAGCTTTGGTCTCAGTAGCTTGAAGGGTTTCAAGGCTAATCAAATTTCTGTTTGCTTTAGATAAGCATCCCCTTCTTTTTGCCTCAAATCTTGATTACATCTGACCTTCAGAGAGCCTCAAAATGTTAATAAATTCCTCTGAAATTGGTTTTTGTTACAGTCCAAGGTAAAATTGTACCCATGAGAAATGCTTAATCTGTGACCAAAATAAGGCATTTGTATACTTAAATGAGCAGGGAAAGGCTTTGCTGTTCTGAAAATTCATGTGGCAATGACCTAACAGAACTGTGTCTTAAGGGAATTAAATCCAGCTTCGAATTCTGATCTCTAGGTCAAATAACTCCAGGTATTCTCTGCTGCCTTAATATTTCTCCAGGGCTGAGAGACACAACAGGCAGCAACTGGTGGCCCAAGTATCACAATGTTGTATCTGATAGTTTGTGTCTTAAACCCTTTCCAAAACCAAGTATTGGTGATACACCCAGGTGAGGGGAATTCTCTGAGGTGGGCTGAAGGACAGAATGAGCCAGGGAGAGGTGAGGGACCCTGTGAATGTCCCTTATCCCCTGCTCAGGCAGTGCCCAGCAGCCCCAGGCATCTCCTTTTCCTCACAGAGGTCAAACACGCTGCTATCAGTGCAGTCCTTTGGCTGAGACCCGTGTGTGTTTTGTCCCGCTCTTGAGAAGCTGTAATTTCTTGCAAAAGCCTCTCTGTTTACTGAAGTGCTTGCCTTCTATTTGTGCTCAGGGCAGATGGCTCCTCAGCAGCGTCTGGCCGATGAGCTCAGCCTCGCCCAAAGCTTCACCCTGGCTGCGGGAGGAGCCGTAATTCAGCCTCGGGGCTCGCTCCCGCTGAGCCGCGGGGGACAGCGTGTGCCGGCCACGCACGGTGTCCTTAGAGTACTGACTGAAGTGACAGAGCCACGCTCATTTACCTGAGGCTTGTGCTAATCACAGTCCCCAGAGTGACGTGCAATCCTCACTCTTCGGAGCTAGATCCTTCCGTGCTGCAAGCTCCGAGGTGGTGGTGACTGAGGATTATGATTTGCTAGTGGGATTGAGTAAGAAGTGACAGGTGGGATTTATTTCTCACTTGCCAGACACCTTTACAGACTTTTCAATATTTTTCTATAATTGGCTTCAATGACAGCCTCCCACAGGCACTATGCTCATCTAGGGAATGGGTCTATGTAGGAAAGGTCTGTTTGTTAAGGCAACATCTGTAATTGCCTTAGGCTGCCACAGCAGTAGCACTAAAACTCCAAACCTAGCATCATTACAGCCAAAAGTCATCTCACTGTGGGTCCTGCCTTTCACTTAATGATGTTGTTCTTCATGTAGTGCTCTGTGCATTGAAGGTGATGTTATGCTTCGTCAGGCCAGGATTTCATGCAGCTCAAAATGCCTTCAAACGGAGCTGTAGAGATACTCTTTCTGCATACATGACACAAGCACAGACACCCACTGGGAACTGGCCTGCAGAGACTGGAGAGCTGGGATGGTGCCACGGTGCTGTGTGCTGAGCTCCACAGCTGCCTCAGGTTAATCAGCACTAAAACGGTTCCATGAGCTCAGTTTATGGGTGAGAACACTAAAACAGGGGAATCTGTAATGTGACAGCACAGACTGCACAGCAAACTGTTCTGAAAGGGATTTAGAGCAAAACTAGAACAGTTTATTCCATTAGGAAAAACAAGCCCAAAACTACATACTGGGGGCAAGTTTGGGGTGAGTTGTTGCATTTTTCTGTGGCACCAACATTATTTTTCTGAAAATGTATTTGGTGATATGGTGGCTGCTAGTGGATCAAGAGTTCTCCATGAAGCATGAACAGTAAGCTCACCTTGGTAACAGAGAGGCTCACAGGTCTGCTGAGTTCAGGTGTTTCCTCTTTACAGGAAAACAATTGAACAGTTTGCCAGCAACTAAACATAAAGGAAGCACAGAGCTGTTTCAGCTGTGAAGCAGAAGCATTCTTGAATGCTGTCCAGCTGAGTTCAGCACTGTGAATGTAATGTTTCAAATGGCCGCCATCAGGAAAATAAGAAATTATTGTGCCTCTCCATCTAACAGGTTTGATATTCCCAGGCCACCCCTGAGCCCTTGGGTATTTTACATTAATACTTTTGCAGATGGTCCCTATGGCTCTGGCACCAGAAGAGAAAGGGTTGGGAATGCCAGAGGAAAGTGTTAGAAAGAAATGATGAAGTTTTAACAGTACAACAGGTTTGGAGTGCAACTCCAAAGGATCCCATTGAAAAACATAGAGAAGTTTTTAGTTCTGAAAAACAGAAGTAAACAGAAAAGCCTGTTTAGTTATTGCAGAATAACTCAGTAGGGACAGTGCTTCTAAGGGAACTCTAGCTTTGAGGCACAACGTGGTGTTGATTAGTGCAAATAAAGCTCTTCAAGAGTCACCTTTCAGCAATTACAATCAGACACTGCCACTGTGGCTTCAAAAGCTTCATTAGCAAACTCTGCTCCTAGTGAGAGCTGTAAATCTCAGATACCCCAGAAGTTTTAGCTGTTGGAGAACTGTCTTCCCTTATTTATTTTCTTTCAAATGAAAGATAATTACATATTCCTTCATCTGGATAAATAGCATTAAAAATCAAAATAGATCCTCCTGAAGAAAACACAGCCAGTGGTATAGTTCTAAAGACATGAGGATAATTTTCCAGTTCAATATGATGAAGTCAGGGGACTTTAAAATTTTATTGTTACCTAAAGCAACAATCTTAACAAAATGCAGTGTGGTTTAGATGTAGCTAAAATAAAGGTATCAAAAAGAATTCTTTTATCTATTTTTGGTAGGATTCTCTAATGAAACACCTGCAAATACTGAAAACATTTTTCTAGCAGTTTTCTCCTAATCCACAAATAGAAGAAGATGATATTTTCAATTCTTTCTTGTTAAAGGCAAGGGCAGTTGGCAGTGCTTTGTTCATTGTCATTGTGCCAAATACTGGCAGGCTCTTTTGCAGTGTCAGTGGTGACCTGTTTCCACAGTTTGTGGGAAGACTTCTTGCTGATTTGCCTGCCAATGTACTAACCTCCCACTAAAATAGTGGGACAAATTAAGTTTAGTGCTCTTGCTAATTTCCACATGAATTTATTATTTGGCAGCTATAATAAATGTATGCCAGAGTTCCTCCTTAACCTACGTATCTTTTCTGACTCACTCACTGCTTTGTATTTACTGTAGTTAATTGTTTACTCTAAGAATTTAATGAAAATACAATGAGGTATCAAAGAAATAATTACAGCTACTGTTGCTTTTGTTCTTGTAGCTGTAATGGGCTAGTTTATTAGCAAAGACTTGGGAAACCACCAAGCAGAAGTTGTGTTTTCCTGATTTTCAATCAGCTCTGTTGTCTAGCTAATCTCCCTCTAACAGATCTGTGGCCAGACAAATGGGCTCCTGCAGTTTGATTCTATCCAGAAATATGTTTGGAGAATAAAATCACTTAAAAATAATCTATTGGCCAAAATCAATCAAGGAGCAGTCTTGGGTGTTACTGGTCTTCCAATAAAACACCCTGTACTTGTACCTGTTTTCTCCAGAGCATCACAGCCTGACATTTTAGAGAGTAAGTAAACCCAAGAGAGCTGTTATTCAGATAAAACTATCAATACGAGTTTGTCTGTTGACCAAATAATGATGGCATGCTTACCCTTAGGTTGTACATGACTTCTGTTGTGAAACTGGTACAAATCATAGGTGCTAGCTTGGAAGGAAGCTTGGAGGTCATGCAGGGCTCAAAGCAGGATCAACACTGGGGTCACACCAGGCTGCCCAGCGCTTTTTTCAGCTGAGTCCAGATGCCTCCAAAGATGGCATCATGTTTCTGGGTCCCCTTTGTGATGTTTTTTATCCTCTGAGTGAACACTATTTTCCTGGTGTCTAGATGGAACCATTTCTATTTCACCACCTCATCCTCCTGCCATGCAGCACTGTGAAGAGCCTGGCTTTGCTGGCTCTGTCTCCTGCTGAACTCCCTCCCCCCAGGTGATCCCTGTGTCTGAGGAAAGGGCAGTCATTGCTTCCCTCCAGCTCCTGGCTGTGCTTCAGCTGGCACAGCCCAGCATGCTGTTGGCTTTCCCTGCTGCCTCACATTTAACCTGCCCAAAGCAAGGAGCTGGGTGAAACTGGGACTGACTTTTCTGTCCCTCAAACATCCAGCAGCACATCTCCTTTACCACGGGAAGTTTATTCATGGAAGTCAGGGATATTACTGAAGCTCATGGCACACAGAGCCAAGGTTTCAGAAGGCAGAGGGAACAGAAATAACCTGTGTGAAATTCCTCATGTGAAGTTTTCTGCAGGAGGTGTCAGATGTAATAAAAATACTTATCTTATGTAGGACTGGGGAGGGAGAAAAGCTTGATAAATTATTTGTTGACAAAGAAAGGGACTAAAAAAGGGTTTTTGCACATATTTGAAATGTCTGCCTCTCACCTCGCTCCCACCCCCCCCCCAAGCCTCTCCTTTGAAAACTGACTGACTCATTTGTTGCAGCTGTTTGGTCTGGGCTCAAAGGTTTAAATGTTAAACAAACAGAATGACCAGAGTCCTGTGTGACATCCATGTTAGGCTCAAAGTTAGAGCAGGTTTTACAGTTTCCAAATTGCCTTGCTTTGAGAAGAGATGGTGCTTTAGATTTTAGATTTGAACCTCTGTTAGTTTGTAGTCTGTGTGTAATAAACACATGGGGAAATAAAAGCAAATGGAGTTTCTGGCTTGGCTTAAAGAGAACTTCTGGTCAACATTGTCTCTAGTGGAATTACATTACCAATGACAATGAAGAGTTGCCAAAAATACATAAATGTATCTAT
Source organism: Emberiza elegans (assembly GCA_024865655.1). NCBI lineage: Eukaryota > Metazoa > Chordata > Aves > Passeriformes > Fringillidae > Emberiza > Emberiza elegans. Next base: position 26,781,019 of record JALJVW010000241.1, on the reverse strand, counting down.
CTCAGGAGGGGAAGCTATTAATGAGATTGTCCTTCTGTGAGTAATCCTGTACCTCGACCACCTCCTATGAGATTACCCTTTGAAAAAACAAGCCCACTGAGAAGTCCTGCTGTGTTGGAGAGAGAGTTGTGTGGAGCAATTAACTGCAGGAACTCAATGCTGATTGCAAGTGGCTGCTGATCCACCAAGGAAAACCCTCATACCAAACCCAAGAGAAGACAGGAGCAAGGCATTAGAGGGGTGTGCAGCACCATACCTTGGAACAAGCACATTGAGCCCTCAGTGGGCAGCACGGTGAGTTTCCAAAACCAGCTGGGTTCTAGTTTTGTTAAAAGATGCTTTGGGTTGTTTAAACAGGTTGGATCTAGTTTTGTTAACTCATGCCTGAGTTACGACAGAAATGAGGCAGAAATAAGTAAGCAAACTTGTTAGGTTCACACTGGTGCTACAGGACATAAGGATAAATATAGAAATAAATAATGGTGAAGCAGTGTGTCTTTCAGCACAGCAGGCAGTTTCACCTCTGACAGCACAGGGGTGCTGTTGTGACTGTCCTGTGCTGTACATTTTATCCAGTACAAAACTTTTCTAACACATAACATTTCCTCACTACAAAGCTGGCATGAGAACCATGCAAAGCAAGCTGCCACATCTGACTCTGTGTGTGCTAGGAATTGCAATTTTGTTCAAAGTTTTCATTCTGCTGATGGATTTCCATTGACACCAATTTTGAAGTGTGATGGTTTAGCAGGAAGCAAAGCCAGTGTGTGGCTCTCCCTTTGGCTGGCCGGTGGGAGAGGTAATTATACAAGTGGGCACAGAAATGGGCAGGTAAATATGAGTTGTAAATGGAAATTGTAAGGATTGAAATAGGAATTGTGGGCAAATAGCTTATTGTCCATCATGGTCTCACTGGAGAGCAAATGGGTGAGTGGCGAGCAGGTGCTGCTCAGGGGTGCAGACTGGTGACAAAGTGACACCAGAAGCCAGCAGCAGCAAGGCAATAGCTCAGTACAGCAAAAGCTGCTGGGGTAGGCTGGTGGGGCAACCAAGTCACAATAAATACTGGAGAATTTGGGAGCTGCTCCAAATCCCAATAAACCAGAATCTTGCTGTTTCAAGCACACAAATTCTCATTGTGTGAAGCATTAAAAAAAGAAAGAAAAGAAAAATAACATAAATGAGAAACTGGGTAAAGGCTTTGGGGAACATAAGCCTTTAAAACATACTGTAATATCTTAGTGTCTATCCAAGCATATTTAATTTATCCTGTTCACTGCAATGGTATTCACAGTCAGATTTGACATGTGGGTTTCCCTCTAAAGTGGAGGGGAGGTCTGCTTGTCCTCACTATAATTTTTAATTGAATTTATGTTCAATCAGCATAACATGATTGCTCTAAAGATGGTTTCTGTCTGCCCATAATAAGGTTAAGACTCAATTAGTAGCTGCAGCATCTAACAATGTTTCACCACTTGCCAGAAGGCTCCAGCAGCATCTGGCCAGCTGCAGGTATCAGTTCAGCTCCCGTTTCCCTTTGCAGGGGTGCACCTCCCCGGGAGCACTGAGCGAGGGATGGGCTGTCCTGGGGGCTCCCTGTGCCCCATCCCTGCTCCATCTGTTCCCTGCACCAAACAGTGTAGCACAAAACCATGAACACATCATTCACACCCTCGCTCTGCGGTCCCCTGAAGGTGCACAGCTGCTAGGAAAACTGCTGAGATGATAATAAGGTTTTTGATGTCTTTATGTGAGGATTAAGGGTTTTTTCATCTTGAAAAAATTAATTTTATTCTAATCAACAATTGTATCAACTAGTAAAGCAAAGCCAGTGATTTTCACTTGAGAAAATCTGAGTGACTGTTAGGTGACAGAACCCCAGATGAAGCCTGTTATGTTTCTTCCTAAGGTTTTTCCTTTCCATTTCTGCCCACCTGACCCTGATAAACCCATTTTTGCACTATACCCTTAACACAAAACAAACTATAGCTCTTTCTCTCTTCCTGCCTTTTAACGTGTGTTCAGTTTCCCCATCAATCATATTACTTACCCGGAAAGTTAACAAACATTGGAATGTATGTGATGGTGTCAATAGTTATCTGAAATACAATTTTGCATATATATAGGCATTTGATCTTGGTTGTAACTTGATTAAGAGTAGATAAATAAAAAAAATACGTCATTTTTGATTTACGGGAAAAAAATGGACAGACATGTAATTTGAAGGCAACAAGGAGAAAACATGAAAGTTGTAAATGAGAATTCTACCAGCAAAGGAACACTTGAAATGGTATTGTCTGGCATTTTATATTTGCTCATATAAGTCAGATACTATCATTTTGTCAAGGTCTACTATGTTCAGTCTATGTACAAATTTTGGAGAGCAAACGTGTGTGTCCTTGGGACACTTTGTATGTCCCTGGGCAAACTTCCCATCATCTTCCCGCCAAACTTCTCCTGCACAGGAGCCGTGCGAGCAGCTTGTCCATCGGACGGGATTCCTCAGGCGTTCCCTGGCGCAGCTGCTCACCGGGAACGCGGTGCTCTCGTCGGTATTTACCCGTTCGGTGAGGGCTGGGAGGCGGGAGCATCAAACGCGTTCTGTGCCCGCCATGGCGCCGGGGGGGCTGTGAGGGGCCGTGGGGATGTGCCGGGGCGTTCCCCGAGGGGCGGCGGCGTGCCCGGGGTGTGTGCCTTGTCCCGAGGTGTGTCCTGTATCCCGGGTGTGCCCCGGGTGTGTCCCGGGGCGGTGGTGCCGGTGCAGCGCCCGCGGTCCCGCCCCGCCGTGACCTCAGCGCGCCTCACGTGATGCAGGTGCGGCCCCCGCCCCGCCGCTCCCGGCGCTCCCTCCCTCCGTTCCCTCCGCGCCCTCCCTGCCGCGCTCCGCTGATGCGCTGGAGCCTCCGCGCCCCCGCAGGTCTGTCCGCGCCGGTGAGGGGCGGGGGGCGGCGGAGCCAGGCCGGGCCCGGCCGCGGTGCAGGGCCCGTCCCCCGCGCAGGCCCCCGGCGCGGCGGGGCCTCTCGCCGTGCGGCTGAGGGGGTCGCGCCGCAGGCCGGGCCGGGCCCCGGAGCGTGGGGCGAGCGGGGCGGCCCGTCCTGGCCCGGGCTCTGGTGATGCCCCAGCCCCATGGCAGCCGGGAGCGCCCTGACAGCCCGGCAGGCTCCGGCCCCCGGCGGCCAGGGTGACCGGGACACCGCGTCCTGGCGTTACGGGGAGGGGCCGCAGAACAAACCCGACCCTCCCAGATCCTCCCTCTGCCTGTTGGTAGGCTGGGGTCTGTGGTGGTGTCATCGCCGTGGTACCCGCTGAAGGCGTTTATCAGGGCAGGGTAATAAATCCGTTCAGTTTTATTGCACCGAGGCGCCTCCATTGCCCGGGACTCGCGCCTTGGGCGCCTTGGGGCGAGTGCGACTCTGGAAAATATCCTGCAGGTCAACTTTGTGTGTGCAGAGTTAGGGCTCTCCATACAGCACGGCATATCTGTGCTGGGGGAAAAGAAACATTTAGTACATGGACATATCCCTGAAGTAGCCTTATTTAATAAGGATATTTTATCTATCTGTAATTTAAATTATCTGTGATAATCTTTTGGAGAAACTTTATCGTGTTCATCCTTTTTTTTTTTTTCAATGTCAGCCTTGTTTTATTTGAATTCCTATAAGTCTTAAGGAGAGCTTAAAGAGTAAGCTGTGTGGGGAATATTGTGGGAAATTACCATGGTAGTGGATGAAGAACTATTTTTATGAAATATGGAGCAGATTTTTTAACCACCACTTCTGCAGAGCATAAAGTACATTAGCAGCAAGGCTTCACATGGATTAAAAAACTCAGTAATGGCACTGACAATACCAGTAGGATATTAATTCATATGTGCAGTGTATTTGTACTGAAAGTGATTTTGAAAAGAGCCGCATAAAAACTTTATTATCAGAAATGTCTGCTGTTTTCCACATGCTTCTATGACCCTCTAGAAACCTGGGTAGAATAATTCCCAAGACTGTCTGTGACATTAGGGCACTTCTAGAGGTGGAAGTGCCAAGGTGAAAGCTAGGTCGTTGTTTGAGACAGAACAACTGCAGGAATTTTCAGCTACTCAGGGCTTTTGTTCCACCATTTTGAGGGTGCTGTGGTGCATTAAATATCAGGTTGTTCTTGTGGTTCACTGCTTCTTTCTTATTTTTGACCTCTGGTAGAGATTTGATTAATGCCATTCTTTAGGTTGCTCTTAGCTCAGCTTGATCCCTTTCCAATCACTGTTTTCATTTCAGGGTTGGTTTGGGAAGCATAGTGGAGTGGAACGGGTCTAACTCCTGCCGGCTCCTGTGCGCTGTCCTGGGTGCTGATTTCTGACTGACAGCCTCAAGGCTGAGTGGGCTGGGACGGTCTGTGATCACGCTGGTGGTCTCTGGTTTGTTCAGCTGCTGACAGCTGACATCCGTGCTGAAGAGGGATGTGTGCAGAAGGAAAAACTAGGAAGAAGTCAGGGCTTTGGAGTGATATTAATCTGTAACTGAAATCTGGCTGGAATGACTTAGCTCCTGTATGCTTTAATAGATTGCATATTCAGTAGTTACTGCTTGAAGTATGGCTCTGACCTCGTTTTGAAATTTAAATGGAGCCAGAGGGAAGTGACTGGTACCACTTACAAGCTCTTTTTTCCCGTTATATATGATGTCATTTACACCCATTTTCCAATCTCCTTGGTACATTTTTCTTACTCTGTTATGTGTTCTTTACTAACTTCTAGAAGAAAGAACTACACATTCTTCAGGCAGACATATGATGAAGAAAAAATGTAAAATTACCTGTGCTTAAGAAGATTGCTGCTGCAGTGTGATAAACTGGGAAAAGCGTTTCTCTCTTTCCCTTCTCTCTCAAGTCTTTTTAAATGAGAGTAGGTAATCCCTTAGGAGTGAGTGTATATGTGCAAAGGTGGCAGAGGGTGAGATTTGTATGCAGTAAGGTAGGTCTAATAATAATTTCTATGACAATGGGCACAGACATGAAGTTGTAAGTGCCATGGTGACCTCTCTATTCTTACTGTTATAACATGTTGAAGTCTCACCCAATTTTGCAAAATGACATCATGAATGCTTGCTGTTAAATCTTGCAGAGAATTATGTATGCAGACAGTTTATGAGTTCTGTCAGAGCTCTTGCTGAGTTCTTGCAGACCTAATCTGCTTCCAAAATGGTGCTGGTGGTGTTCTGTTCCTCCAGTTGCCCAGGAGCTCTGGTCAGAGACGGGTATTGACACAGGTGTTGTGATAAACTAAATAAAAAGTTGGAAATGCCAAGGGAGTGTAAGCAGGTAGGAAATAACACTGATGAGTAGGGAATCAGCATGCCAGTAGCCCAGCTCTTGCCAGTTTGCTGCAGATACCAGGTGGAGAGAGAAGATTGTGTTGTTTTGAGGAGCTCATAGGTTTAAATGAGGACTGGGTGATAGTTTCAGTGCTGCTGCCTTGGAGGAGCACTTGCCACGTGTCTGGGCACATGGAAAATGTGGACAAGTGCCTGTTTGGAGCATCCAGTAAGTGGATGATGGCTGCTTGGAGTCATATTAATCTGTAACTGAAATCTGGCTGGAATGACTTAGCTCCTGTATGCTTTAATAGATTGCATATTCAGTAGTTACTGCTTGAAGTATGGCTCTGACCTCGTTTTGAAATTTGAATGGAGCCAGAGGGAAGTGACTGGTACCACTTACAAGCTCTTTTTTCCCGTTATATATGATGTCATTTACACCCATTTTCCAATCTCCTTGGTACATTTTTCTTACTCTGTTATGTGTTCTTTACTAACTTGTAGAAGAAAGAACTACACATTCTTCAGGCAGACATATGATGAAGAAAAAATGTAAAATTACCTGTGCTTAAAAAGATTGTTGCTGCAGTGTGATAAACTGGGAAAAGCGTTTCTCTCTTTCCCTTCTCTCTCAAGCCTTTTTAAATGAGAGTAGGTAATCCCTTAGGAGTGAGTGTATATGTGCAAAGGTGGCAGAGGGTGAGATTTGTATGCAGTAAGGTAGGTCTAATAATAATTTCTATGACAATGGGCACAGACATGAAGTTGTAAGAGCCATGGTGACCTTTCTATTCTTACTGTTATAACAAGTTGAAATCTTGCCCAATTTTGCAAAATGACATAATGAATGCTTGCTGTTAAATCTTACAGAGAATTATGTATGAAGACAGTTTATGAGTTCTGTCAGAGCTCTTGCAGTTGCTGAGTTCTTGCAGACGTAATCTGCTTCCAAAATGGTGCTGGTGGTGTTCCTGTTCCTCCAGTTGCCCAGGAGCTCTGGTCAGAGACAGGTGTTGACATAGGTGTTGTAATAAGCTTTGACTATGTGAATTGGGAAATGCCAAGGGAATATAAACAGGTAGGAAATAACACTGATGAGTAGGGAGTCAGCATGCCAGTAGCCCAGCTGTTGCCAGTTTGCTGCAAATGCCAGGTGGAGAGAGAAGAGCGTGTCGTTTTGAGGAGCTCACAGGTTTAAATGAGGACTGGGTGATAGTTTCAGTGCTGCTGCCTTGGAGGAGCACTTGCCACGTGTCTGGGCACATGGAAAATGTGGACAAGTGCCTGTTTGGAGCATCCAGTAAGTGGATGATGGCTGCTCATAGGAGCTACAGCTCAGGTCTGCTGGTGGGTGAGAGTGAAAAGGCTGCAGAAGCCTTGAAAGAGTAGACAAGGGAATCTGGTGTGATCAAGGACAGTTCCCTGCTGGGATGATAGGTAAAGGTAGTGGCTAAGAAAAAGATCTATTCATCAGCTTTTAAATAGATGGTTAGCTAAAAATGCAATGCCAAAGAAGAACAAGCAGTAATAATGTTTTATTTTAGTAGGAGCCTTTTTTTTTTTTTTTTTAGGATCAGTAGTAACTTTTAAATTGGATGATGAAAAATAAAGCTATTCCTATCCCTTAAAAAGTTAGGCATTTTATAACCATGTATTTTGTTTTTTGAAAGGAGGCATTAAGAGGAGAAACAGTGAGAAAATAATTTAGTGGGATGTAAATACAGAAATGTTCACAAAAAATTTTTAGAATATTTACTTTTTGAATTAAAGAAATCTTAACATGTTATAGGTGACATTAAAATTTTTTTCTATTACTCAAAATAACAGTGTTGTTTTTTAAAAAAACTTTGAAGTTCATTTGGCAGCTCCTTACTTTTGTTTTTAGCAATTGTTCAGTCCCACCAAGCAACAAAAGACCTTGGGTTTGACCTTGGACCAAATACATAATTTCTCCAGATGGACAGCTAAACAAATGAGAGACACTTTGGAGTTAAATCTGAATTTTACTTCTTCTAAATTAATACCTTATCCTTCATGATATTGTAGCTTTTTAAATATTTTAAAAATGAAAACAAAATGAATAATTTCTTTTCATGCTATTGTTCTTTTTTTGAAGTTTTAGCAATTTCAGCATTAAGATTATATTATTTTGGGAATAATTTTGAGATGCATTTGTTCTTTTTTTGTTTTGAAGGTGAGCCCTGATCCCCTTTGCTAGCACTGGAGCTAGTGGTGTTCAGCATTCCAAAGATTCAACACTTATTGTGGGAAATTGACTTGGAAAATTGAATTTCTCTATTCAAAATTGCATGGAATCTGCTGTTCTTGTTACAAAGCTTGTAAGAGATCATTGGAAGCACAAGATAAATGTTGCCAGTTAGGAAAACAAATTAAAGTGAGCCTTTTCTCAGTGTTTCACTGTTTGGTTGAAGGCTAATGTCAATATGAACACTTAACTACCACTTCTGATTATTTGGTCAGCTCCATTACTCGTGGCAGGGATTTGAGGTAGCAGCTTTTTGTTTTCCACAGCACCTGTGGCTGACGCTGTTTGCTGACCCCAGCCCAGCCTGACTGGGTGAGAGGCCACAGCTTTCCAAAGAGAGGGAAAGCACTTGGGGTTGCCAGGAGCTCTGGAGAGGTCAGTGATTAGCAGAGTCATTTGTTCCAGGGAGCTGGGCCTGGGGCAGGCGGTACACGTGGTGATTGCTTCAGGGAGCAGGGTGGTGTTACGGCTGCAGGAGCTGTGAGAGGAGCTGGAGCTGGCTGCTGTGGGGATGGCCAGCAGCAGCCACTCCTCTGCTGTGGCTCCAACTCTGAAGGGAGCTTCGTGCCTAGGCCTGAGCTTTGGACTAGGGCACTGTAGCCAGAAACCTCAGTTTTTGCTGTGAGGCTGAAATGTGTCTACAATTCATTGACTCTTTTTCTGATTAAATTTGATTTTATTTTATTAATAGACTTGGAACGTCTGGCTAATAAACAAACATGAGTCATCTGAAGTTGTTTGCAGCTACGCTGAAGAGGCATGGCTTTAAACTTCTGGAAAATCAGGATATAGCCAGAAGGGCATTTTTACATGGCCAACGGTATGTTTCATCAGGAACCTCAGAGCCAGTCCTGAGTGGGAGTAATTCCAATTATGTGGAGGAAATGTACTGTGCATGGCTTGAAAACCCTAAAAGTGTGCATAAGGTAAGGCTAAAACTTGACTGTAATGCTGGGTTAAGAGTGGAATAGGCTTCTTTTACTTTTTCACTTGCTTTTTAATAAAAAGTTCAGGAAAAGGTGTTGTGTGAAATGAAAAACATGAAATTAATTTCCCACCTATTGATTGGTGTACAATGTGATATTGCAACTATGAAAGGGGAGGCACAGGCATGGTGAGGAGAGCGGAAAGAAGGATAAGTACAGACCTGAAATAGACACCTGTTCTGAAACTTTGTTCCTCCATGGGAATGCTGGTCAAGCAGTCAGTGAAGTAATTCATTACATCCAGAAGAAGACCCAAGAATAAAATATATTTAATTTTTTGGTTTATAGTAGGGCTGTATCAGAAAATATATTTAAATAATGTGTTGATGTTGGTACGTCTAAGCTGTCTGAAGAAGATGAATGTTCAGTTGTGTTTGGATTAAACTATGGAGGTTGTAACCTTAAAACTGAATCTGAAATGTCAGAATATTATTCTGAAGCATCTTAAAAGTATTTTGGTTTGAATCTTTCCTTCTCTCTCCAGGCAATAGACATTTGTTTGCTTTTCTAAAAGCTCTATTACCCAAATCCTTTCTTGTGGACAAAATACATAGGCTTATTTTTTAACAAGCTTTCTGCTGACAAAGAGGGCTCTGTTATGGTGATGCATGTATAGTAACTTAAGAAGTTGATGAGAAGTCTGATCAATTCTAAGACAGACAAGTCATTTTCCAGGAAGTAATGTGAATTGTGCCCAAAATGTTTACCAAATTGGTTGTCTGTTCCCTTATTCTCAAGGTATGTATATCAAAATGTCACTTAGACGTTGTTGTCCTGAGTCTGATAATCTGTCTAGAGTGTGAGGAAGTGATGCATGCCGAGGGCAGAAACTAAAAAGGAAACCAAAAAGGGTGGTTTTGGTTTTGTAGCTGTTTTTTTCTTTGGATGTTGTGTATAAATTTAGTCTTGTTGGAAGGTGACACGTGCAGTGCCAGCCCTGAAGACTGACTGTTATTCACATAGCAGATTGATCCTTGGTCTTCTATGTTACACCTGAACTTGGGATAGAGAAACCTCCAGGAATGGCTCTTTCTCATCTGACTTGGAGCCCTTGTCCTGTAGCTGCCAGCTGGGCTCCACCATTGTGGGGTGGGATAACATGTTGTGTGGGTGCACTGAGTTTCTGCACAGCCCTCATGGTGTGTCAAGGCTGTAGATCGATCCCAACCCTTTTATACTGGGGGTACTGAAGGGATGAACTCATGCATAAGGAGTATGGTGGTGACATCTTGTTTTCTATTGTATTTACATTATGTTGGTTTCTGGCTAACTTCTTTCCTTTTAGATGAATGCAATTCCTGGTTCAGCCCCTTTGCAGCGGGGTGCATTTTGCTGCCGGGAAGCCCTGCCGGCGTCTCGGTGGGTGGGAAGTTCCCCTGGGCGGGCAGGGGAGCGCTCCGCCCGGAGCTGCCCAGGGTGCTGAACCGGGGCTGCCGGAGATGCACGCCTGCTCGGGGTAGGCAGAAATGCTACAAACCCTGCCGAAAGGCCATCCAACTCATCTGGCAGCTCAGGCGCAGTCTGATATAGATCCCGTTGAGGTGATGCAGGTTGTGGGTTGGACAGTAACCAATAAATGAGTTGACTGAGGAATGCAGGGTGTGGCCTAAGGAGTGGATCCCAGGTGATTCAAGATGCATTTTTGTTGTGGTTTAACCTTATCTGGCAACCACGCAGCCACTTGTGCTTTCTCCCTCACATACATGCACGAATGGGGGAAAGAATTAGCAGGGTGGAAGTGAGAAAACTTGTGGATGGAGATTAAGGACAGTTTAATATAGGGAAGCAAAAGCTGCATGCACAAGCAAAGCAGAGCAAAACAAGGAATTCATTCACCAATTCCATGGGCAGGCAGGTGTTCAGCCATCCCCAGGACAGCAGGGGATGGGAAGACAAACACCATCACTCTGAATGTCCCTCTTTTCCTTCTTCTTTGCCCATGCTGAACATGATGTGGTTTGGAGTATCCCTTTGAGAGAATATTCCTTTGAGGCACATCAGTTGAGGCCAGCTGTCCTGGCTGTGTCCCTCCCAACTCCCTGGGCACCCCCAGCCCCCTCACTGGTGGGATGAGGAGCAGAAAGGCCCCGACACTGTGTAAGCTCTGCTCAGCAATGACAAAAACATCTCTATATTGCCAACCCCCTTTTGAAATCCAGACCAGTTACTGTGAATTAATGCCCCCAGCCCAAACCAGCACAATTATAAAACTGGGTGAATTCTTTCCTACGTTAACTGTATTTAATAAACTTGGGACAGTAACAAACTGGAATAAATTCACTGTGTCCCTGATTTATGAGGCTTGAAAGAATATGATGGATGGAAATAATGGATTACAGCTATTCTTGCCTAAATTATTAGTTTTTTCACAGCCTGTAAGAAAAGGGGAGGAGGAGAAGAATGCCAATTAAATTTTACTTTGTTTCATCGACAAAATAAATTTTTAGTTTTTTGAAAACCATCTCATTTAATTGCCTAAAAGCTGCAAATACCTTCCCAAGATTTTTGTTGACAGAAATTGTACAATTTGAGCTTTCATAAAACAAGTTTAAAATGTTAAGGGTTGAAATCACCCTGTTTTCTTAAAAATACAGAAAAAATCTGTATACAGGCTGTGATTTGGCCTGTAAAGTTATGCATTTGTCATTCAGGTGTCTAAAGGAGAGGAAGTGTTGGAAAATAATGTCAAGAGACATCATGTGATGTTGATTATGATTTTGTTAATGATTTGGCTCTCTGCAGGCCACTCATTTTTGTTGCTTTATTTGGTATGTCCAGCATGATTTCGAGAACCAACTTGTGCATTTAGACATTGCATTCTCTTTCCTCATTTTCCTTTTTATACCTTATTTCTCCTCATGTTTCTTCTTAGATAGCCCTTTTTCAGAGGGGATGTGCCTCCTCATGGATCAGATGGAAAAGCTTGATTTTTCCTGGGCTTTAAAAGTCCTACTCTATTCACTTGTACTTAGAAACTCCAATTAATCAGGGCTCTTGAACTGATATTCTTCTCAGAAGATTTTCCTGGTCATGTCTTCCCATGTGTGCCTATTTAGAGCTGTTTGAAGTATGGCAGTCACATTCCAAAGTGTTTCTAAGATTTTCTCCTTTCCATGTTTATCATGGTTGTGTACCAAGGAATATCCATATATGTATTATATCTATTTTGTGTATATATATATATAATGAGTTTTTATTCTTTGTACAAATCCACTTCAGATGATTTCCTGTTTTTTCTTGCCTTTTGAATTTCCTACCGTCAGAGTAGCCAAAACAACAATCAGAATAAAATGACGTGTTCTCTGAAAAAGGCATCATTATTTCTCCTTGAAGCTTGGTGTCAGGGCCATAGATCATAAGAGAGAAACTTGACAAGGCTCAGTTATTACTATCACAAGATTAATTACAAAACTGCATGGTTTGCTATGAAGTACATAATGCCTGCCATGTTATCCTGTGTGCAGCTGCTCTGCTGTGAGTGTGCAATCACCTCCTTGGTTTATGGACTAGGAAAAGATGTGGGAGATTGTTTTGCTTTGACTTCATTTTATCCATTTTCTTTTTTAAATGATATAGTGGTGCTTAATGTGTGTCTTCTAAGGCTTTACTGTTCTCACTGTAGTTGATGAATATTGTGATGGCACTAGGAAAAAACCCAAACCATCAAGAGAAAGCATATGTTACTTGTTATTCTAATTACAACACTGTTTATTATATGACAGTAAAATATTGCCACTGAATCGTTTGAATTGTGTTTTATTACTTGAGAAAATAATGGTTAACTACAATATAGATTTGCTGGCAGAAGGAAAGAAAATATATCATCTATCACTATAGTATTTTTCTTTTGTGAATAGATTTCTGTATTATAAATCTCTACCATTTTCTTGATGAACTTTACTAATTTAGTTGAGAAGCTGCAGGTTTGCAGTGAGAGCAAGCTGGTCTTCTATCTGTTCAGTCACATGGCAAATGCTGTTGCCAGACTGACATTGATACACAGAACTTGAAGACTATAATCTGGTATCAATCTTGAAAGACACTATAGAAATTTGTAGAGGCTTTGATGGATGTGTATCTAGTAAAAACTAATTTTCTGTAGCCAAATGATGTATTTTCCCTCCCCTCTGATTAAATGTCAAGCCTGTCCAACAAATCAATAAGTTCAAAAATGTGATAGGAAAAAGTAGTCTGGGTCCATTCTGTCTCAGCTGGCTGCATCTTCAGATGGAAACATTTTCTTCATGTTTGTGAGTTTGCATGAAGAAAGAGCCCTATACTGATTCTCCTTAAAGAGATCACTTGTTGGGCAAGTCTTTTTGGAGTTTGTTAACAACTCTCTCAGCAGAGCTCTTGTCTAAGAGCACTTTCAATTGTTTGTGGGACTGTGCTGTGATAGCTTTTACATTTATGTGAAAGGTTTTACTCAAAAAAGGAACAGGTATGTTACTGTCATCATTGTGTATGTATCATGGTCTTAGAAAAAGTAAGGAAGAAACCTTAACATAAGCATAGCAAATTATTTATTAAAACTTCAAATGGGAGAGGTCATGGATCCAAGTGTATGTTAGGAGTTTCTAATTTAATGTTTAATGATAATTTTTTACTGGGTATTGCCCAAATAATTTCTCCGGTCTAAGTATCTTTAGTAGTTAAAGAAGGGATTGTGATTGTTTTTCACTGTCAGGGGTCTCCAGACACTCAGACTGGGTGCTGTGTCGGCATGGAATAACAATACTGTTCTTATCACAGACCAAGAAGGTGAATAGAGAGAATCCCAGCTGAAATACAGTCACACTAATAGGCTCTTGTAGCCCACTTGTAGGGTGTAAATTCAGACTTCTAATCTCAGTGTGGCTGCCAAGATGTCAAGGTAAGAAGAGTATAGGAAATGGGCATAAATAAGAGAAGGGAGGAGGAATGAATGCTTCATCAGTGTGTCTGGAACTGGCCACCACACATGATCTGTCTGCCTTAATTTGTCAGGGCATATAAAAGTCAGGCTATGTTTAGATAAGCCTGTGTAAGAGCAGGGTGATAAATTAAGTTTACTGTATTTGTATTGATGCAGCTTTGTATGAATAAAGAAGTAAAGAGGGGTGCATTAAAACAATGTTTCTTGGGCAGTGGCCTCATGCTAATGATGAGGTTCCCACCCACAGGTTCAATGAATCTCCCCACTTCCACAAATTGAGTTTGAAAGGTTGGCTGATGTTTAGCTCCTTTATGCTGCCTCTCTTTTGTGGTGCTTCTGAACACCTTAGAGCTTTTAGAAATTTCAGTATGAAGACTTTTTGTTAATGAAAGCAAAAAGGATTTTGTAAATATTTTTCCATCATGCTGTGCTTGTATTATGTTATTTAGATTCTTTTGTGGGTTCTGTAATGCATGTATTAAGTAATCTTTTAAAAATAAATACTCTGGACTACTTTTTCTTTTTTCTGGCACTTGGTTCTTTGAAATATAATGGAAATCTGTAAGGCTTACAGCCTTGCAGAAATTTATCTCTTGTGGTTCTTCTATTTCAGTCACAAAGATATGTAAGTTTTTAAATAGCTTCCTTTTTGTTTTCTGAAGTTATCCAGCTGAGGGGGAAGTGTTTTACACAGGCTTCCTTCTTTGCTGAGTACAAGTGTCTCTCATGTTTAGTCCCATTCTGCTGTTCTCTGTTAGCATTTGTATATCTGATACCATTCTAACCTGGCACAGTGACCACATCATCAGAATGAAAACAGTTCAGGAAAACAGGATTGGGGCTTATGTGAATGAAGCAGCTTCTGTAAAAGCACAGAAGGAAATAAAAGGATCTCTTGTTTGTTGTAATTCAGTTTCTGAGATAAGGACTTTTTAAAATTATGACTTGCACCTGAAACCAGGACCATAATTTCTTTCATAGTAAGGTAACCTAAGGTGAAGGAAGCATCTTAGAACAAATCTCACTCAAGAAAGCTTTAATTGCTTTTAAAGTTTCTTCAAGAAAAGCTGTTAAGGACTGATTCTGATTTAGCATAATCAATGAGTGTCTTGAAGTACCATAAATTCTACAAGTATCATTAAAGGAATGGATTTAGTTTATTAAGGTTCTTTGTTTTATAGGCTTGATAGCTCTTTACCAGCAGCATTATGTTGTACCCTTTCTTGGCTGCCTGAATAAAAAGCACAATTAAAAAGAGCTGTGTGATTGGATAATATATGAAGATACTTTACAGTCCTGTGTGCTGCAGAGTTTTCTGCTGAGCAAGCTTGGTGTAAGAAATGAGAGGAAAAGTGTTCTGTGTAAATAAAACACACAGTTCTACTGAGACTGGGACATATCAGTGCTCTTTTTTTTTGCTGTCTGTGAGTAGAGTTTAACACCATAATGCAGTGAGGTTCCATTTGCAGTTTGAAAGAGCTGCTTTGGATGAGACTTTTGTTTGATGTTATAAATATTTCTTTTCTCTGTGCACTTGTCCAGTCCTGGGATGTGTTTTTCCGGAGCGCTGCCGCTGGCCAAGGAGCCCATCTGCCAGTTCAGCAGGAAGGAAAGGGATCGTTCCTGCAGAGCCACGGGCTGGCCCCCACACCGGCCACGGCTGAGAAGGTTGTTGAGGACCACCTCGCTGTGCAGTCCTTGATAAGGGCATACCAAGTAAGTGCATTGTGGGGTAGGGGTGGGAAGGTCTCTTCTATGCAATCAACCTTCTTCCTTTTTATGTTCTCATCGTCCAGAGGAGGGCAATGAGGCTGGTGAGGGGCTGGGAACACAAGCCCTCTGAGGAACATTTGAAGGAACTGGGGTTGTTTAGCCTGGAGAAGAGGAGGCTTAGAGGTGACCTGATTGCTCTCTACAGCTCCCTGAAGGGAGGTTGTAGACAGGTGGGGTTGGTCTCTTCCACAGGGCAGCACTGACAGAACCAGAGGACACAGTCTCAAACTATGGCAGGGAAGGTACAAGTTGGATATTAGGAAAAAATTTATACCAAAAGAATAATGAAGTACTGGAATGCTTTTCCCAGGGAGCTGGTAGAATCACCATCTCTGGATGTGTTTAAAAAAAGACTGGACATGGCTCTTGGTGCTATGGTCTAGTTGAGGTATTAGGGCATAGGTTGGACTCAGTGGTCTTAGAGGTCTCTTCCACACTCATTATTCTGTGATTCTGTGATTTGTATTCTGGTCTTAACTACTGCCTTGCTTCTGATCTAAAAGCCCTTGAACTAGACAGCTTTTCTTTCCAGCACGGTGTCTGAACATGGAAGTGTTGGAGTCAGACTGGGGTGATCCTCTGGGCTGCAAGCTCATAATCCAGATTACCCACAGACCTGATGTTGGTCATCTGATTTAGCCCTGAAGGACCTTATGGAGACAGTGGTTTTGTGAAAGTCTGTCTTCACCTCTGGGAACGTTTTTACTACAGTTCTGAATCTTACTGCCATCCTTTAGGAGGGGATGGAATGTATTTGCCTTCTGATACATCTAAGGTGAATTTTGAGATTCCTGATTTGAGCAGGATTATAGGTAAAAAGAGAGAGGAGAAATGATGAATTAACCAGAAACTGAATTTTGGGAGGTTGACAGTAGTGAGTTTGGTTTAACTTTGATGGATTCTTTTAGAGAGCTGTTCATCAAAATTGATTTTGTTTTATGCTCTGGTTTTTAACTCTTTTATTAAATTAAATCTAATTTCATTATTTTTCCTCTAAAAGAAGAAAGAATTTGGAAGTAGAACAGTGGGTTTTGTTAGATGTTTTCCAAATGAAAAACAAGTTTAAATATTTTTGTTTTGACTTGTATTTAGTATTTTGGTTTCAATGAAAGGCTTACAAATGGTGTAAACCCCCCCCCAAATAACTAACCCATAACACTAGATCTATGTTTAACAAAATATCCCACAAGTATTTTTAAAATTAGTAACTTCCCAAGAAGTTTCCTACAGTTTTATTTAAGCAGATCTGTTCCTCCCTGCCCTAAGTATTTTAAATCCTGTTTGGTGTCATGAGAGGAGGAGAAGAGGAACCTCTTAAAAAACCTTTTTTGTACACATCACATTGTCACCATTGAGTTGGAGTATTGTTGTAGAAGAGTAGAAATGTTTGTGAGTATAAAGAATATGTGAAATTTGCTTAGAAATAGATATGCAGAAAATAACCAGTTTTGCAGTAAAAATTTGGTGAAGTATTAGAGAAAATTGGAGAATGTTAGGCTGCTTTGACACAATTTATTTGAAAATAGTTCAGGGATTGCCATTTTGCTCCCTGTATTTGTCAAGTGATGGAACAGAAATGTCTGTAAGAAATGGCAGGCACCCATGTGTCTGCCACAAACAGTCACAGAGGATTGCCTAAGGCAGCTGTCTGCTTTTTAAAAGGTATTTAGTACCCTCTAAATTCAGTGCTGAAGGGGTATGATAATTTGTGACCTTCCTTTGCCTGATAATGAAATGAAATGGAGAAGGATACAGAATTTTCATTTCTCAAACCTGTCAGTGTTTTGGTAAACTGCTTTGTGGTCTGTTGAGCTGGACTTTGAGAAAGCAGTTAATCTGTTTCCTGTTCTAACAAGAGCACTGGGCACACTGAAAGAAGGATTTTCAGTGGGATGTGTGTGCTTAAAAAAGAGATGCCAGAGAAATCAAGGTCTAGTTTCTGGTACTTTGTACTTGCATTTAACCATATGGCAATCAATGAAAATTTTCTTTGTATGTATTTTCACAAGGTTGGTCTCTGATTTTTGCTGATGTTACTTTTTTCTGTGTTCAGTGAAAATAGTAGGTTTTACTAAAAATGCCTTGATATTGAGGGAAATACTTCTTTTAGTGAAAGACCAAACTATTCCTGGAATAATATGGCACATCATTTACTGCTCTGCCTTTCTGGGCTTTGGCATTCCTGCTGATCTTTTTCCTCTTCCTGTTAATACTGAAGAGCAGATGGAACTTAGGCAGGTGAATTCTTTCCTGTTGATGATGTTTGAGATAGAATAGTTTGCTTTGTTCCAGTCAGATAAACTTAGTGCTGCTGTAAACAGTCAGATGGCACAGATGTTGCTGTGGGCATCATTTGGCCTGTCAGAGTTTCATTACTGGTGATTCATGAGATGCAAAGAATCACAGAAGTCAGGCTGAGATTATAGGGCTGGTAGTTCCAAAAAAGATGCCATATTTCTGGTTTTTATGACTGGAAACCATTTTGTTATAAACTCTCCTGCAAATATACAATAATTGAACAGTGGTTTTGCACCCTTCTTGATGAACCACACTGTAATCATATTCTTTTACTGTGTGATGCTCTTCACTCTTAGTATTGCACTTTATAATTCTGGGTTTTTTCAGGTACAATTAGGATACTAGTAGTGTGAATGAAATTCTACCCAAGGGATGCAAATTTGTTGTTAAAAAGAAAAATTATATGGAGAAATTATTAATATATTCATCTATACAAATCTTTTAATGAGTTAATTTGGTATATGAGAGTCACACATAAGAGGCTTATTAAAAATGGTTTTATATTTGTGACTCTCTGGGATCAATTAGTTGTTTCTTCTGTAGCAATATTATATGATCATTCACTGGTATATAGCACTTGTGGCATGCATTACACCAGTTACACTGATCATTGAAAGCTGGCTAAATTCCTCACTCAATTTGTGTTCTTCAGTGTCTTGAATATCAGTTCTATCAGATCAGATTTTGGAAATTTAATGAATGAAAATAGATGCTCTCAGATGCTATCTGATTTGGAGCAGAACTCAGGAAGAGTGATCCCTTCACTTCCAATATAAACTATTTCAGCACCAATCTGTTTTAAGTTAGCAATTCTGTATTTTAATATAATGCAGGTGCAGAAAGGAGGATTCAGGCAAAAATACAAAATAACTGAATTGACAAATGGTAAGATCTATTAGGCTCATCATAGTTACTTAATTTTAACCAGAGACTGAGAGTGTACTCTCTAGTAGCCTTCTTCACTAAAACTCCAGTGTAATCCCAGTTAAATTGTGTGTCAGACAACATAATGAAGATTATGTTGTAATGTGTAGTTTTTGATAGAGGTATATGTGTAATCAGTGATATAATGCTTATTTTTTGTTCATATGGGAAAACTTGAGAGTATGTAACCCTGTCATCACATTAGTGGTCTTTGCTTGTTCAGCTTAATGGCTGATATTATGGAGAGATATCACTGACTTTTTCCCTTTGTCTGACTTTAGAGTGATTTCATTTTGCTCTGCTTTGTTCCTTTTTCAGATCCGTGGCCATCATGTGGCTCAGCTAGATCCCCTTGGAATTCTGGATGCAGATTTGGATTCCTTTATTCCATCTGACCTTATCACCACAATTGATAAACTTGGTGTGTAAGCTGTGTGCCTTCTTATTGAAATACTCATTTGTGTATCCCTGCACTGAGGGGATTTCATAGACATTGCACAGATTCATAGAAAGGCTTGGGTTGGAAGAGACCTTAAAGATCACCTAGTTCCAACTCCCCTCTGTGGGCAGGGATGCCACATTTCAGGGATGCTTCTACCTTTTCTGCTTGCTGATATCATGACATAGAGCCATTGAGCATCTGTAAGGAGGCTAAAATTTTCAGGATGAAGGAATTGCTACTCTGAGATCACAGGTGAGGTTCCTGTGAATTCATCTTCTGACGAATGATTGTTATAAATGCTCTATAAACCCCCTCAATATTTATTTTTGAACCACACCAGAAATAAATACTAATCAATACATTCTGATAATCTTAATTATTCTTATAGCATTACAGTTCATACTTGTTTGAACTGGTGACATCTGAAGGGTAGTCAATAGGGAAACCAAGCAATAAAGAAAGCCCTAGACGAAGGAACTTTAGGGTAAATTTCATACCAAATTTGGAATCTAATGTCTAATACTTATTCCTTATGTAAATCTTGAAGTATCTTTGAAGTTAACAGAAGAAAATGTGGAAAGCATAGAATTCTTTATCTGTGGATATAAGCCAAGGGTGATTATATCTTCTATAATAAATTTCAGTTTACTGCTAAAAGAGTGTAGTGCACTAGGGTCTGCTTTTGCAAAGGTTGTTCTCATTGTTAGGAGGGCTTGTGTTTGAGAAATTGGCACTGATCAATTTCTTTGCCTCTCTCTACTTGAATAAAAAAAACACCTGATTGATTTTTCCCTGCTCTTCAATCTACCTGGTTAGTTTAAAATGTGGTTTTCTACTTGATGAAGACACTGAATCAATTTTTCTTTGATGTGTAGGGAAGCTTTTTCGATCAGACATAGTGCAGGAAGTAAATAAAACACTCCCTGCCTAATTTTACTATAGGCATATCTACTCTTTGCTGCTCTGTTGTCTATTTCTGGTGTAGGGAAAGAAGCAGTTCTGATTGTATAAAGGAAGTGGATGCCTAAGACTAGAGAGGTGCTTACCCAAATTGGGTCTTATCTCTGAAGTTTGTCAGCTTTAATTAAAGAAAATTGCCAACTAGAAAATACATGAGATATTTATTAAGCAAATATAATTAATCTGGAGCATTGGTAACTACTAGCATGTCAGTACACATTTCTTTACACTCTACAGATAATTTAGTACAGGGTGTTGTGACTGATCAGAAGGCATCCACTGAAGCCCTCATGCCCATAGGAAAAATATTCCAGACCTCTGAATGAGATGGGGGGATGTGTTTGAGAGTGTAACTGAGGAGATTTCAGTTTGTGAGGGGAAACAAAATTTCTAACCCAGTCTTGGCACAGCTAAAATAGAGGAAAATCTCAAATCCTATCCTTAGTGTTCCAGGCAGGAAACTTATGAAAGGTCTTTGGCAGGACTGGAAGTATTTTAATATTTTAGTTTTCTGTGCATTTTCTTTGTCCCATCTTCTGATTTCTTTTTGAGAAACCTTGTGGTAGGAAATTTCTTCTCAGAGTTGCTTCTGAAAATGCAAGTAGTTACAGGTGTACCTAGTGCATGAGTCACAGTATGGAATTGCTTTCAGGATTTCAGTGAGGGTGTATCTCTTTAAACACGAGGTGATGCTTCAGTAAATATGTGGTGCTGTGGTACAAAGCACAGATGTTCTGTGTGTGCCCAAATCACTCCTGTACTTGTTCTGCTTTATGCATGAGAGGACATCAAGAGCCTTTGAAGTCTGAGGGAAAGTCAGCAAAAGTGAAGAAATAAATGCACTGCTTTGTTTCAATCAACACTAAAGGCCCTGTCATCCCCTGTGTCACTCTCCCTCCTGCTGGGAAAAAACCTGTTACAATACCAAAAAGAGAAGTAATGGTACCTATGCTTTTTTGGCCATTCCAGGGCTGAAATTTTAATATATTATTGAAATTTTTATTAAAACCAAAATTAACATTTTAAGGTGTATTATTTTTAAAGCAAAAAACATGTATTATTTACTGATAGTGCTGTGTAGTAAAAGTGGTAGCAATGCAATCCCATGGCCTGTCTTCAACTTTTACATGCTGTTATTATTTCATCCTTAATTTGCTGCTTTGCTTTTATCTTCAGAAAAGTCACTTACATCAATAAAGTGCTTTAATGTTGTAAGAGTTATGTGCATGTTGTTTTATCACTGCTCAAGTGGGTGTCTACAGCTTATCTGGAACCAAGATAAAGTGTTCAAAATTAAAAATAGAGAAGGTATTTTTAATTCTTCAAATATTTTCACATGTGTAGGAACATATGTAGTTTTAATGTGTATATAAGGTTCTTCAGCTGTGGGTGATGTCTATTGTAAGTGTTGTACCTTGCTTCTTACAACTATAAGGAACTGTTTTTCCTTCCTTCATTTAACAGGTCTAAGTTAAACTTGTATTATACAAGGCTTTTAACTTGCATTGATACCAGTCTTTCAGTCTTGCCTGTTGAGTATTTTGGCTTTTGAAACTGCATAATAGTTAGGTTAAATGTTTTCTTAAATAATATTCTCAGCCAGAACAAATTTAGATGTGTCAAAAACAAGATGGATTGATGTGGTTAAACAAGTTTTAGATGGTGGGGGTCTAGAAATCTGTGTATTTTATAAGGGGTCACTGCCTGGGAGCTAGAGCTGTACAGGTCATTACATGGCTATTTCAAACTAATTTCCTTAAAAAGAGAGAGTGAATAGAAATACCTTGAAAGTTCTCCAGAGTGCTTGTACAGCATTTTATTGAACCTGTTGTGCATTCTCTTGGTCTGTCTATTAATGTAAAATGCCTCCAACCAGATGGTTCTGTTGGTGAGAAAGGATTCTTTTTGCATTTGTTGCTCATGATAGAGTCAGTTATTTTATTAAACAGTGAGCTGTAAGAAGTAGTGTGGAAAATTGATGATGTGTGTCTTAATATGGTAAAATAATAAAAAAGGCTAGAATGATTCTAATTCCAGCTGTTTCATTTGAGCTTTTAAGAAAGAATCAAGTAATGACTATTTAATTCAAACAGTCTTTTTAAAATCCTGAATAAAGTCCATTTTACTAATGGATACCTTCAGAATATTCACACTTTCAATTTTTAATCTGGTACCTTCTTTTTTAATACTGCTTTGTTAAATATAATTGCCATGGCTTAAAAAACAATGCTGGTTTCCTTTTTGTCTCCTGTTCTGCTTTGCAAATTAATAATGTACCTGTTGTAGGGTTTTATGGTTTGCATGAATCAGATTTGGACAAAGTCTTTCAGCTGCCAACAACCACCTTCATAGGAGGAAATGAGAACAGTCTGTCTTTGCGAGAGATCATCAAGCGCCTGGAGGTCAGTGGGACCTGTTTTCATTTGGAATGGTTTCATTCAGACCAAAGGGAATTTTTTCCAGGTGTCAGTCACAAAACCCCCTTATCATTTGCCAGTTAGTAACAGAGCGTGTAAAGGATTCCAACAACATTAAAAATAACCTTTGTACTATTCCTAGAGGTTGCAGCACCACTGGTGCAATTAGCTGGATATTGGAAATACATAGATTAAGGGTGAGTGTAAGAGAGGTGAATGTGGTAGAATATTAATGCCAGCCCTCATTCTGGAAAGAACTGATATTGTTTAAAAGGAGAAAAGCCTTTAGAAATTGTCTTTGAAGTGTTGTAACACAGATAAAACACCTGTGCACAGTGTTCAGGACATTCGGGTGTTGCTATCAGATCCTTTACTTGAGGAAAAATATGAAGGCTGGGCACCAAATTCATGAAAGCCCAGCTGTAGCTTGTAGGCTGTGATGATCCTTGTTTTCCATCCCCAGTCTTTTTTCTAGAGTTTCACTATCTGACAGGTGACATGGTTTATGCCACAGGAAGTCATCAAAGCTAAAATAATTCAAAGAAAAATTAATTTGAAGGAATACATATAATGAGAAGTGAACTCCAAATAGCAAAGCAGCAAATAGGAATAGTAATGAATATGTAGGCTGCTGAGTGAGTCATTGTTGGATATTCCCAGTTGCTTGACTTTTATGTTGGCGTAGCTGAGGCATGGTAGATTGTTAAACTACATTATCTTTGTTGTGCATTTGAGCTCTATATTTGGTTGGGGGTTTTTTTTGTTTGTTTTTGCACTTCTAGCTTATCTGTGTAGCAATAATTCTTAAAATTGTAATGTGCAAATAAAAGGACAAAATCAATTGCAAACTATAGAAGCCTTAAGGAACTGATTTGTGTTAAGGAGAAATAACCCTCTTCTTTCCTCTTGTCTCTACAGCTTTGGATTTTTATTTTTTTTTAATAGAGGCTAACATTCAACACCTTAAAGGCTGTAGAGAGCACATACTGTGTTGAGAGTAGTTTTGTCTCAAACTCACAGTAGGTCTTCTGTTGACTTGTGTTTTGGAAATATTTTTTCTAATGAAATACTCATTCTAAAGTAAGAAAAATAAAATTTAAAAAATGAACAAGGAGATAAAATTACTGCTTTGTCTTTGCATTTCTCCCTGTCCTTTCTCTGCTCTCAGCTCTTTGGATCTTTTTTCACATTTCCAGATTTCTGAAACTTGACAGTTATCAGATAATTTGCATTAGACTTCATAGCTGTCTTCTCACTACCTTTATTTCTTGGTTTAAGGTTACATTTACAAAAGATGTGATAAAGTACACAAATTTTGATAAATTACTTGAAATCTTTGCTGGTGCATCTAAAGAAGAGTCTACTATGCCTGTAAGAAAAGCACTGAGTTAGGTGAAATGTGCCAGTCAGTGTAATGCAGGTTTGTTGGCCTACTTTGAGTGTAGCATGAGATGAGAATCTTCCAGTTAAAAAATTCTGAAATGTTACTTTGTAGAGAAAACTTTGTGATACAAAACTAGATTCAGTAAAACAATTTATTCATTTATAGAATTACTTTGGGGGACATGTTGTGAAACAGGAAGACAAGGTAGCTTTCAGGAGAGTAACAGAAGATATAATTAAAAAAATACATATTAATTTCTTTGTGGCCCACTGGCTCCTAAAGCTTCTCCGTTGGTGTTTTCCCTTGCTAGCATACCTACTGCCAGCACATTGGTCTGGAGTTTATGTTCATCAACGATGTGGAGCAGTGCCAGTGGATCCGTCAGAAGTTTGAGACGCCGGGAATTATGAAGTTCAGCAATGATGATAAGAGAACTTTGCTGGCAAGGCTGGTGCGCTCCATGAGGTACCCTGGGCTGGGCTGGGCCACTGCTCTGTGCCTGCTGCCTGGGAGCTGCTGATGTGGGGGGAACAGTCTGTGTTGTGACTTAGTGTTCTGTTATCTTAAAAGGCATTTAGTGCCATGCCTGGCAATGTTTTCATTGGCTTCAGGAGGTAAAGTTGTTTGAACACACTAGCAATACACATTTGTGTTAAAGAAAAGTGTCAGAACAATGTTGGTGTGTGATTTCATGTCCTTTCTGCCCTTTTCACTTTGAGATGTGCTAAGATGTGTTGTGCTGTTGTTGCATGACCTGGCAGCAGCAGTTTTAGTGTCTACAATAAAAGAAAGCACATTTGGAAATAGCTTATTGACTGCTCCCATTGTGGCTATCTGTGTGGAAATACTGTGACCCCAGAGAATGAATTATCCTCTTACCCCTGGAACAAGGCTTCTCAGAAACAAGATTTATTTCAGTCTCTACAATCTGAAACAGTGTTTATGTCCTTTGTTAAACACAAGAGTCGGAGATCTGTATAGGCACAATTTTGGTTACGATTCTATGTTCAAAGATCTAAAGATGAAGTGCTCATTGGAGGTGTTAAAAGATAGTTTTGCCAGGTGTTTGGTTTGCCAGTGTTATAATGTCTCATTAAAATTTTCATTTAACCAAAAATAAAAATTACACTTCCTGGTCAAGTGAATATTACACTTGAGTAAGTTTATTTAACAGGTGCTCAGTGTGAACCAGCTCCATTTATCTTAAGACAAGAATTTGTGCTTTTATTCCTGCCTAAGCTGTGGAAAGATCTGGGGTTTCCAGTGGCATGAAGGAGCCTAATGTTCATCTTGGCATCTTTGGCAGTTTATCTGCCAAATTAACTGTCTGCTGCACAGAGAAGAAAAAGGATTTACAAAAATTCGTATCCAGCTATCTTTAGAGTGCTTTTTATTTTATTGTTTTAAAATTACCTAGGAAAAAAAGTCTGCTTTTGTGGAAAACTGGTTGTCCTCTTGAGATTTGTGGCTTTGTAAAGCAGGTTTAAATTGTTGTGCACAAGACTGTTTTAAAAATGTTCATTTCAAGAACTACAGAGTTCAGGTACTTCAAACTGAATTTTAAAGTTCAATTTCTCATCTCTTGTGATTTTCACTGATAGGTTGTTGAACAAAGGGTCATTTTAAACTCCTCCTTATGTAAAATACTCATTGTATATTTCTGAGGTACTTTGTAATGCATTAGTAAACATGTTAGACTGATGTGGAGCCTGATCTGGGCAGGGTCAAGCATTTCCAAATTAATCCCTTATTTGAGCAGCCAGCTTTCACCAGGTGTTTTCCTCACTGGGTACTGAATGCATGCAGTGGCAGAGGCTGGGGCTCTGTGACCCCCAGTGGCATGTGGGGGACTGGCAAGGTGTGACTGTGAAATTCTGTAGCTCTACACACTTAGCAGCACGTTGCCTCAAGTAATGAGCTTGCTGCTTGTCCCGTACTGGCTGAGCTTGCTGCTGCAAAGAGGAAGAAATCAGTGTGTGCACTGCTTTCCTTTGCCCTGTGGGACCTTCACATGGCACACTGCTTTCCCTTTGTATGGAAACTGGCATGGCCCCCCAGACTTCCCTCAGGAATTCTGGCAGAATGGCTCAGCTGAGGCTCTGGCTTGTTGCTTAGATGGCTGGATTGATTGTAAGGTATTGATGGGTGAGCTAGGAGAGATTTTGGCAACAATTCATATCACTGCCTTTAGGATTTCAGTCTAAAGAGGTAAATGTCAGGATTCTAAGTGAGGAATAAGGAATAAACTGAGTATTAATGGATTATGGCAATGATGTGAGGTGAGGCACTGCACAGATGATGTAACCAATACAGTTACTTTCATGAAGATGTATTTTCTTTGCCTTTCCTATCTCCAAGCTTTAGAATGTATAATCCTTTCAGTGTTGGTTAAAAGGCACTTTTTAACCACTCACATTGCCTCTGGCCCAAATGCATTAAAGAATGAAAGGGCTTAGAGCTGTCAGGGATTGACATCATTCTGCTGCTGAAGCTGAGGCAGGGATACCAGTGTCCTGCTTCTTGGCCCATTGCTAAGTGTTACATCACACAGTCTGAGGAGCCTTCCTGTCGAATGAGACCTATGGAATAGGTGTGTTTTCTACTCTGGTTTTGTCTCAGGTATTAGAAAATATGGGTTCTCTATTTTCTTCAATTCATAGAAGAGACTTCTTTTCTGTCACTCTGCCTTCCCAGTGGTCAGATTTGTGTACATGAGAACAGAGTTTACTTGGGAAGTGAATTTTTTCTGAGGTAGGGACCCTTAATTGTTTCAAGGTCCTAGTAAATATTTTTTAGATGGGGGAGAAAGAAGACTGAATTCTCTCCTGTGTTTCCCTCCCCATGTGTGACTGAATTTCAGAGGTGTATAATTTATATTCACAGATGTTTAAAAGCAGATTAATGTAACTTTATGTGCTGTAAGATGGTAAACAATTTGTGTTTGCTACATTACCTTAGTACAAATAATCCACAAATAATTTCTCTTGGTTTTTTGTTTCTTTTCGGCAAAGGTTTGAAGATTTCCTTGCTCGCAAGTGGTCTTCTGAAAAGAGATTTGGTTTGGAAGGATGTGAAGTAATGATTCCTGCACTTAAGACCATCATTGATAAATCCAGTGAAATGGGAATTGAATATGTTATAATGGGAATGCCTCATAGGTAATGCCAATGGAAACACCCCAAAAAATGGGCTTATTGTGTTGGGACAAGTTTTGGGTTCTAGAAATTTATTTTAAAAGTTGATATTAGAGAAGCTGAGGTAGGAAGAGTCAGTCATAACAAGTAATGGGAACACATACTGTAGCAAATGCCTGCCAGTAAGAGGTTACAGGCTTCAAAAGTAAATGACAGAAAATCTCCTTGGTGTACTTTGAAGCTACAGGCAAATGTGGGAGCAGCCATGGTATCTCTGCCATTGCATAGAGTCTCTAGTACTGGGAAAGCTTGTGATGTAGTTTGGACTTACTTTTGCAGTCTGCCTTAACTAATTTATAATGTGATTATTTGAAGACTGCTAAGAAGTTACAGAATTCACTTAGATAACAAGGGGTTCTAACATGTCTGAGGGAATGCAGTGGAGGAACTTTGTACTGGAAAGAAGGGTTGAATCAAGGGTTTCAGGCTCAAAAGTTTGAAGAGAACATTTGCAAATTTCTGACAGGGTAGCTTGCAGATTTTGTAAGTTTTATGCTGTTGATTCTGTTTAGTACCATGTTTGAGACATAGCTGTGTTTGGAATTTCTTAGAGGTCGGCTGAATGTGTTGGCGAATGTAATCCGAAAAGAGCTGGAGCAGATCTTCTGTCAGTTTGATCCCAAGCTTGAAGCAGCTGATGAGGTAAGATGTTTTTTCATTAGATCTGTATGGAGAGGTCAACATTCAAGATAGTTTTCAGTTGTTTTGGTCATGGTTATTATGAAAACAGCATTATCAGCTGCAATGCCTTCTTTTTTAGTTTGAGGAACATGATTTGGTGAAATTTCTTAACAAATTTAAAAATTATATTATACTTCTAACATGCAGAAGGTCTCTCAGGAGTGACTGTAGATAAATAAGTTCCATTTGACAGAGCTCATAACCTCTAAGCATCTCTTTTTGTTGTATATTAATAAACAGAGTATTAATATGCTGTAAGTATTTATCTAATGTTTGATAACAATAGTAAGATAATAGAATAGGAGCAGTGTCCCAGTTTTAAATTATGGTGTCAAACCCATGGTGCACACTGATGTTCAGGTAACCAGATGCAGTTTTCAGACTGGAGCACAAATTTTAGGCCTAGTGAATCAGATGGAGCAGGTCTGAATGACATTCCTGAATTGTGATTACGTCTTTCTTGGTAGGGATCTGGGGATGTAAAATACCACCTGGGAATGTACCATGAGAGGATCAACCGAAAAACAAACAAGAAAATCACTCTGTCCCTCATGGCTAACCCTTCTCACTTGGAAGCAGTTGATCCTGTTGTGCAAGGCAAAACAAAAGCTGAACAGTTTTATCGAGGAGATACAGCAGGGAAAAAGGTAAAGATTGTTTAACATAGTAACTTGTAATGGTAGTTTCTCATGGCATTTCCAATAAAAATAGTTTGCCAGTAGTTTCATATCACAGAATCTTCCACTTTTCCTCCTTCAAAAGGGATATATCACCTGTTGAACTAGGTAAGGTTCCTGACATGAGACCCCAAGGGTGACTTTGGGAAGTAGGCTTAAAGCTTTATTTCCTTTGCAAACTGAGAAAAGGCAGCAGTATGCTGAGAAATGTATGGTTTATTATAAAATTGCTGTTTTATTTTATAAACACTACAAAAATATGGATCCACAAAATCCTGCTGAGAAGCTCAAATGGCGGTTTTCCTTTCTAACATATGTGTGTGTATGTGTGTACAATTCTCCCTCTTAGGTTATGTCCATATTATTACACGGGGATGCTGCCTTTGCAGGACAAGGAGTGGTTTATGAGACATTTCATCTTAGTGACCTCCCATCCTACACCACAAATGGCACTATTCACGTTGTGGTCAACAACCAGGTAACAAGTGCAGCCTTTTGCAATCAAGTTCTCTGCTGAATATTTGCCCATCTATCTCTTTTTATTGTTTGTTATTAACTGGGTTCCTTCCCCCCTCTGGATATTAGAATGTTGAGGTGTTTCTGAAAATGATCCTAGTATCTAGCAGCTCTTGAGTGAGTAATATTTTATCCCCTGTGTGTATTCCATTTAATTTGTAGTACTTAATTGGATTAGGCTTGCTTTGGTTTTTAAGGGAGCAAAAAGAAGCTAGCTAGCCAAAATGAAAAGCTGATGCTGTTGCTGTGTGAATGGCTATTAAATGCAAACTTCAAAGCAGAGTAGAGGAAGGTGCCCAAATTATTTTAATGGAATTTTTAGATTGGCTTCACCACAGACCCCCGTATGGCTCGTTCCTCTCCATACCCCACGGACGTTGCTCGCGTGGTCAATGCTCCCATTTTCCACGTGAATGCTGATGACCCTGAGGCGGTGATGTATGTGTGCAGTGTAGCTGCAGAATGGAGAAACACCTTCAACAAGGATGTGGTTGTTGACTTGGTAAGTCTTGGTTTCTTTACTTTTCATTCTGTGCATTATGTACTACTCTTTATTTTTTTGTGGCTTAGAAGGTGCAGTCAAGAAACATATTTGATTTTAAAGGCCTTTAGTTTCCTCGTTTTAAAAAAACAAGGAACAAAGAGGCCAAAAAAAAGCCATTAATGTTTTTTATACAATAAACCTCTTAAAATGATGAAATGGAACTATTCCATTTTACATTTTTCCTTATCAACAGAAGCAATCTTTCCCTTTGTAGGTTTGTTACCGTAGGAGAGGGCACAATGAAATGGATGAGCCTATGTTCACCCAGCCTCTGATGTACAAGCAAATCCATAAGCAGGTGCCAGTGCTGAAGAAATACGCTGACAAACTGATTGCGGATGGGACTGTGACACTGCAGGAGTTTGAGGTACATGCCAGCAGAGTTGGAGGGAATCTAAGGAGTTGTAAGGAGAAAGACCCAACAGTCACTGTATGCTGCCTGCTTGAAAACTTCCTTACTCTGATAAGTCTTTACCTTTGCCAATTTGTGATTCCATTTGGATTTTCATGTAAGAAACTATTCTTGTAACAAAAGGACTGGAAGTGCTCTGAAGTAATTAAAATATATTGCTCATAAAAAATTGCTTCAGTTCTGAGGGAGAAGGTGATTAAATGAGCACATTGGAAAATAGAAGCATTTGTCAGCTGTTCTTCATCTCTAGAACCTTGATTCAGCAGCAAGACAGTATTTGAACACTCCTGCTAATATCTTCATACTGATACCCTTGGCAGGCTTGTGTCCAGCAATGATGAAATAGAATCAGTTTAACCTTTTCATTTTCTTGCAAGAATTCAACCAAGTTCAGAAATCATTTGAAGTATTCCAGAACGGTGAAGTGAAGAGTCTGGTATCTGTATTAAACTGGTTAGGTCTTTACCTTAATTGTTTTGAGAATGAGTGTTTAGAGTGCAGATGAAACCTTCTGAGGAGCCTTGAAACCTTCAAGGACCTTCTGAGAAGGTGTAGGGATGTGATGTTGCAGATTAAGAAATAAGGAGTTTGTGTAGTTGCGTTCTGTGATCTGTAAGAAGCATCACAGCTCATGCAGAAATAGCTTTCCTGAATCATTTATTGAAAGTGTGCCAGTAGAGGCGCCATGGGATTTGGTGACTGGATCTAGGATCCTGGATGAATGTTTGGCTGCACAGACTGAGCTCAACATTGCTGTTAGTTCCTTTAAAGATTAGCGAATAACTTCAGTGTGATTCTGGGTTGAAACACAGGTATTGCAGAGGTGTTCTGCCTCTGTGGAATATGGCATTCTCTGTTGCCAGTGAGAGGTGTGGCCAGCAGGTTCTTTGCTGGACTCTCCCAGACAGACTAAGTTTTTGGAAACTTGTTTTCCAAACTTTAGTGGCTTTCATAGCCAGGAGTATGAGAGCTGGATGATTTTGATCATAGAAGTATGACTGTAAATTATATTTGGTAGTTCACTTTTGTCTCATTCAAGAGCAATACTTGCAGCTTGAGCTCTTGGTGCACTCCTCTGTAACACCTGTCCAATGAAATGATTTATTTAGAGTAATGTGTGTAAGCATGTTTCTATAAGGGCAGTTTGATCCTAGATGAAATTAATTTTATTTCTTTGTATTATTGTAATTAAATTTTCTCATGGAGTTAAATAGCTGGTTTTGTCATGCTGAATGAGAGGTGTCATCTGTAAGATATGAGGTTGTTATGTTTATCCATTTTAAAACATTTTTGTTCTACAGGAAGAAATTGCAAAGTATGACAGAATATGTGAAGAAGCATATACTAGATCTAAGGATAAAAAGATCCTTCATATTAAGCACTGGTTGGATTCACCTTGGCCTGGTAAGCAGTTGTCCTTTCACTTATCCTAGTGTTACCCAAATGGGCTTTTATTTTGAGTCCAAAATCTAGGATTTAAATAGATTTTATCAGACAACATTCATTTAAAATGGAATATGTGACCTTTGATTTGCCCCTGTTAATAGTAAATATAGCATTCTGCCAGATCAGCTTGAAATAAATGCTTTTGTTTAAAAATGTGCAAAGTAAGCTGTGACTTTGAAAAAGCCATTTTCCAGTTTAGCAGAGAAGTGGTTTTCCTGTACTGTTGACTGTCTAGGCTGTCAGGAAGAAGGAGTATGTCTCATGTTGTTTATTCATTTATTTATTTTTATTTGAGGGATTGAGGTGCCATATGCCTTTTATTGGCAGCCTCTGCCCACATAGCTGGACTTCACAGGGAGTGAAAGCCGAAACAAAATAGATCATTGTGTGCCTGTAAGATCAGCTTCTGTTGTCATGCAGACAATCAAAATTATTGGTTCCCAGCAAAAGGGAAAGAACTAGGCTTAGCCTGCTGCTTAGCATGTCACTTGAGTTGTTGAATAAGTTATAGGTAATATCCATATCTCCTAAGCAGTCCTTGAACATGTCACCAACCTTGTCCTTGCAGGCTTCTTTAACGCAGACGGGGAGCCCAAGAGCATGTCCTGTCCCCCGACGGGCATCTCAGAGGAGCTGCTCACTCACATCGGCAACGTCGCCAGCTCAGTGCCAGTGGAAGACTTCAAAATACACTCAGGTCAGCTGAAGGCTCTGTGTCTCCTCCTAGCTTTGTGAGCTGCTCCAGTTTTGTATTTCTGCACAGAAGTTATTCTCAGGCCATTTCTCAAAGAGTGAAATGCCTGTGACTTTTTTTATTTTGACTCTTCCAGTCCATGGGTGAGGAGAATGTGACATTTAAGTTCCTGCTGCTTGTCCTCAGCATAATATTCTTTCAGTATCACACCACTTCTGTTTCATACCTCATTAAAATAGATTTTCCTCTAAGGGAGGTAGAAGTCTCTTTGAAACTTTAAGTTAATAACTTCTTTCATTCTTCAAGTCCTTGCTTTTTTCCCCCAAAAGTCTTAGCTTTTGTTCTGAAAAGATTCAGTCCTCACTTTGGCATCTATTACAGTAAGTGCCTGTGTCACTGGGGAGCCCCAACACTGTGTCAGAGTTCTAAGACAGTTTTATTTTATGGGCAGGTTGAAATCTAGCAATTGTTGAGAACAATAACCTGCTCATTCTATGGAGAAGCATAGAGACCCTTTGTTTAGGGATCTTATTGCTTTTGTTGACTTGTAGTATACATGCTAACGGTAAGGAATAAATAAATTTTTTTTCTCTTTAAAATCTTTAAACAGAAAAAGCTAATCCTTTCTGGAGTCATCCATCAAAGAATAAAGTTTGTCTTCTGTAAATATTCTATGTGTTTCTGTTCCTTTGGGAAATGAAACACAAGTAATGATGGTGGGGCATTCCCAGTTATTAATTACAGGCTTGTTGAGCAGATAAAATTAATGGATAAATTTAACTCATCTACACATTTACGCACTTCGTTGTGACACTGATAAATTAAAAATTGTTGCCCAATAAAATTTAGTATTAGATGTTCTATTTAAAAAGGTAAATTGGTCTCTTGTTAGTAAGTTGATTAACCATTGACACTAGGGAACACTTGCCAGTGTATAAGGTAGATTTATGGTTCAGAACAATTATGGTATGCTAGATTCTTTTATGCAGTTTAAAAGGCTGTGAGAGGCAATTTGTGGAGAAACAGAAGGGGAGAGAAACAGAAATTTTAAGTACTTTGTCCTTTCACGAGAATGAAAATGCTTTTTGTCATATAGTCTTGCAAAAACAATGGGAAGATTTTTTTTTAATCAAATGTTTAGTATATTTGTCACACGTCCCGGCTAGATGGTGACAGTGGGGGGGCGACAATCCCCCTTTCTCGGGGCTCCGCAGGATTCCAGCTGCCAGTGAAGGCGCAACACAGAACAAAAAGGCCACAGCAGCGGCACGGGCCTGGGGTGGCCCTGGGTGACTTTATTTGATGTGACACTCCCTGAGTCTCGGGGTCCCAGGTGATGAGCTGGGGGCAAACAACAGCTTATAAAGGGGGGCAGGTCTCAAGGGAGGATACAATGTTCAGCTAATCAGGAGAACTGGGGGTGGAACACAAGGGCAAGGGATACAAGGGAGGAAAACTGCTTGGGACAGGAGGGCATAACAACTGGATGTGGGAGGAAAGGGTTTGAAACTTAGCAGAAAAGTAGGTAAGTAGCAAAGAGATAAACCGACACCTGGCTCAAATGAATAACAAAGACAAGTCTGTGTCACTCCAAAAGCAAGGGGAAAAAAGCCCAAAAAACTACCAAACAACAAATCAAACAATAACCTGTAAAATAAAAACACACTGCAACATATATTCTAAAGGGAAAATTTTAGAGATTTTTTTTAACTTAAAATGAGGCAATTTCAATGGGAGTTTTATATGGAAAGAAAGTGGGGTGTTTTTCTGTAAAATTGTGGAAAGTAAGGAAAGGGCAATTATGGGAAAATAACATATGGGACAGCTTACCATAATCATCAGTGCAGATGTGAAAATAAGATGCTGTCAATTGATAGTGACTACAGGAGACTTGTGGCCTCAAATCTGGAAGTACCTGTGAGCAGCTGTCAAGTTTTGTTCCCTTTGAAAGTGACAGTGTTGTAAATTGTGTTTTGGCTCACGAGGTTATAAAATCTTCACTGAAAAGTCAGCCATTGGTTGCCAACTGAAAATCCATTGGCAGCTGCTACAGTTTTTCTATTTATATGATATTCATCATATTGATCAGTCCAGTCCAGTTTCACTGTATAACATCTCCAGAAGTGCAATAAGACAAATGGCAAAAAAAAAAAAAAGGAAAGGAAGGAAGACAAAAATTCAGAAACCAAATTGCTATTTTCAGTCTCTTATAAAACAGTACTTGGTGTTAGAGATGTGAAAATAAATCTTGAGGAAGAAGAAATTCACCAAGGGTCTTTTAAATTGTCCTCAGTGGTTTCTGGCACAGTCAATGTTACTTATTCAAACAGAGGGTATGAACATTACACAACTGTTTGCTTGGGAAGCAAGTTGTTTTTGCCAGCAGTTCAGTTCTAGAAAAACAGTTTGTAGATCTGATTTGGTATCTGTGCTTAGTCTAGGCAATGAGAAAGGAGAATGGTGAATGCCATGTGAACAGAGAATCTCTCTGACATAGATCCATTCATTTCTGATCTTTGTTCCGATGCAGGACTCTCTCGGATTTTGAAAGCCCGCGCGGAGATGACGCAGAACAGGCTTGTTGACTGGGCCTTAGCAGAGTACATGGCTTTTGGCTCTGTCCTCAAAGAAGGCATCCATGTCCGACTGAGTGGGCAGGATGTGGAGAGGGGTACTTTCAGGTCAGTACTGAGATAACTGTTAAATGGTGTTAAAACTCTTGAAGTCCCACACTTGAAGAAACAACTTGGCATTTGTTTAAAAAATAAGGTCTTCTGCGGGGGGGGGAAGTTGGGGCTCTTTCTTCAGCATTAATCTGGATGCTATAGGTTCTTGCAGTCAATAATAATCAAATTCCTATGTATCTGTAAGCAGCTTTTTAAAGTATAATATTTAAGCCAGAACAAGCATTTTTAGACACTTTGTACCTTTTCTTGCTGTAAAGCAGAAATAGTATCTTTCCCCCTGCTTTCTAACAAGAAATGCAGTTGCTTTCCATCTTATTGTTGGGAAGTAAGAGAGGATACTTGCTGCAGTAGATCCTGAGTCTCTTAAATTCCAGTGGTGGCTGCCTGGGACTTGTGTACCCTGTGAACAAACATGTTGCCAGTTGGTGAAGCTTTTAAAGTGAAATAAGGTCCTTTATAGTGAGACTTTTAATGCCTATGGGGCATGTATGAAGGCAGATCTCATCACCTGGTAAAATATGTACA
Source organism: Emberiza elegans (assembly GCA_024865655.1). Classification (NCBI taxonomy): domain Eukaryota; kingdom Metazoa; phylum Chordata; class Aves; order Passeriformes; family Fringillidae; genus Emberiza; species Emberiza elegans. The sequence continues at coordinate 26,745,972 of JALJVW010000241.1, read as the reverse complement.
TTTTGCTGCCTTATGTGATTCTCTGTAAAATGTTAATGATGTATTTAATTGAAACCTTTGAAGTGATGCCAATTCCTGGGGTGAATGCTGCACTGTGCTTCATTGTGAATGCTTGCAGAAGAGAAGTAAATTTTGGTGCCTGTCTTCTCTGGTATAGCACTGTCTAGAATTTGGGAAGAACTGAATATACCGTGTTGCCATAATAAAACAACATGATGGAGTGCTTTCACTATTTTGGAGAGTCTAAAGTGATGTCTAGAAAATAGTTCTTTCTTTCAATATTCAATGTGATGGCTTCTTTTCTTCCTGTTTCAGTCCTCAACACTATCAATAGATAGAAGCTAGATATATACATGCTGACAGAAGCATCAGACCTCTTCTCCTCTTGGAGACAAACTCTTGAGGACAGAGGGAAGGGGGTTGTCAGTAAATCTGACAATTGCATATGTGCAAATTGTATGTCTGTATATTTCTGGCTGGTCAGAAATGCTCATCTTAATCACCTTTTGCTAGGGAAACACAAAACTTTGTACTCAAGAAGCTTAACAGCTAGGTCTTCTGTCATTGGCTTAATGACAAAATCAAAATTACAGTGGCAAAAATGATTTCTGCCAAACAGCTGCCTGGTGTGTGAATTTCCCCCTTTTTCTCTACTTCCATCCCTGTGCTGCTCTTGAAGGGTTGTCTTTTTCTGGCTTTACATTGCTGAGTTCTAGATGCATTTCAGAGCTCTTTTGCTAGCATTCATTATAGCAAAGGGAAGTGCAAAAAGATTCAGACTTCAGTGTTGGCAGCTCTACAATACACAGTATTGTTAGCAGTACAGTAACTGGCCTGATGTTAGTGGTTGTAAAGCTGGACATATTGCTGTGATTCACTCAGTCTGCTCAGAGAGTTAATGGATTGCAGTAATTACTTCAGTCATCTCTGTTTTGGTAGTATTCCTTGGTGCCCTAGTCTAATGCTGATTAATGGTGTTCTAGAGAACAGTAAATGGTGCATGTGAGTGGAAATAGCAGGAAAGAGGATACAACTCCTTCACGTTTCAATGCTGAAATCACACTTTTTTTCCAAAGACAAACAATGATTATTTCAAGAAAAATATTAGAATTTGTGAGGAAGGCAGAAGGAAATGTTTTTAATAAAAATTTTGTTCCTTTGAATTTCTTTAATAATTTTATTTTATAGCAACAACTCCCCATCCTTTTGTCTTTCTCCCCAGTTCTACTAGCGATGAGGTATTTTCAGTTTCTGTGAGTGCTTGAGAAGCCTGGATAGTCAGTAAAAGTCCTTACAGTGCAGCAATTGTATTTTGACATGTGATTGCATTTCCCATGGCTTCAACCAGACCTGGGTGTTGTGTGTAGCAGAGATAACCATGGTGCTTAGTTGCTTTCCAGACCATAATTTTGCTGCTTTAGCTTTGAAAATAGCTCTGTTAAAGCCCAAAATGATTCTTGGCTAATAAATCTCTTTCAACAACTCTTTGCAGCCATCGTCATCATGTGCTTCATGATCAAGAAGTTGACAAGAGAATTTGTGTTCCCATGAACCACCTGTGGGAACAGCAGGCACCCTACACGGTGTGCAACAGCTCCCTCTCCGAGTACGGGGTCCTGGGTACGTCTCCATCTGCCTGGGGTTTGCTGGGGCTGCTGGACAGCAGGCAGAGCTCAGCAAGGAAAAGAATGTGGGGGAAAAAAAAGCTGTGAAATGGTTGTGTATGAAACAGGTATCAAAGCTCTTCCTCTCAGGTTCTGGCATCCCTTAAACTAGCATCCCCACATTTTACAGTTTTGGGATTCAGTTAAAAGCATCCATCTGCTATTGTTGATTTTGGCAGTGCTGGAAAGTGCACCTGATGCTTTCTTAAGAGGAACTGACAAGAAAACCAGAGACACTTTGTCATAGAGATATAAAAAATCCATCCTGGCTTTATCTGAACTGCTATTCTGAATGTGCTATTTCAAGAAAACAAATTCTTTTTAGTGATAGCATTAATCATAGTGAATTATTTTACCTTCAGCCACAGAGAATGGATAACCATACTCTGACATGATGAGGGTGGCAAGAGGAATGTGGAGCACAAAACAAATACATTTAATAATTTATCAAAAGCATTACTGATTCTATGGATAATAAAATATTGTGTGAAGGAAAAACGTGAAACATTGTAGTAGATAAAGGTGGTAGTTGATAGCTACTTGTTTCAAAGTTCAGAAATATTTGCTTACTTAAGTCATGTTTGCAATGCTACTTATTGCCCATTGCTAATAATATTAAAATTAAAGTGGTATAAAACTGTACAGTTGGAGCATGGGCTGGAAACCAGATTTTTTAGGTATTTTTGCTAGCTCTGTGGCAGAATTGGTGTGGACAGAATCATATTTTTTGTATTGCTAAAATGTAATGGTGAACTCTGAATAGGAGAGTGCAAGCAAGGATGTGTATAAATGGGAGAAAAATAATTGGCATAGATAAAATTCAAGAACCTAATTTCAGAGAATGATTGTTTCCAATTTCCTCTTGTTTCTCCATGTGTTCTGGGGTTTCTTAATTGAGCCTGTTCACAGTGTTGCTGCAAAACTTGTGGCTAAATGGGTCATAGGTTTCTGGATTTGGTTTTTTTTATGTATTCCAAAAAAAGTGACAAATACCTGGATATGGTTGAAATCTGATTTTGTTTAAAAAATAACACCTCAATAGGAAGCCTAGTGTTGATGTAGTGTGAGGGCAATTCTGTCACAATTGCATTCTTTGAAAGAACTAACCAAGTGGGCTCTCTTTCTTTCTCTTTCTTGATCTCATCCTGCTTGCTATTGCCCTTCTACCTTACCCAGCAAAAGATAGGTGAAAGTTGATTTAATAAAATTCATTGAATACAAGTAATAGGGTAAAATAGGGTCTTGTTTGTATTCTGAAAACAAGAATACAATTTCTGTGAACTTCTGCTTCAGCAGATGAGATGACAGGTTCTCCAAAACGAATAATACTGATACTTCTAATTTTCAAGAACTTTAAATCCCTTATGTCTGAGATGCTTTCTAACAGTAAAGGAGATTAAATTGGTACAAATTGTTGATAAGTAATGTGACTTCTTGTGTGTTTGTTGAGTTGTTTTTTTTAAACTAAAAATGCCATGTTTTGTGTTGAAGTGATTTTATATAATGATGTTTTCTCTCTCTTGCTGGCTTTTATTTATTGTCCTTTCCCAACATGTTTACTCTTGTGTATTGCCTCCATAGAGAGAGAGTTTTGGGATAAGCAGCAGTGTGTGAACATGTCTCTTCTAGTTAAGGCTCTGAGTCAAGGAAGAGCTATCAGAATTTATATTTATTTGGCTGGTAACATCATTGGGTCTCATTTTTAATACATGGGAGAATAAGTGAAGGCTTGCAGTTCATGGAATTGGTTCTTCAGGAGAACAAAACCCTTGAACACTTTATTTTCTCTAACTGCTATTTCCACTATCTAATTCTGTTAGAATAAACAGTTTAGAATTAGTGCCTTGAAGTATTTGGTGGCTGTAGGGAGAGTTGTAAGATAATATAAAGGGAGAAAATGGTGAAAAAGTGTTTGGAATTTATTTATGACTGTGTTAACATGCAGCATCTCAGAAGCATTTTAGGAATTTCCTTCATTTCTGTGAGGGAGAGCTATGCAAAAATGGATTAAACAGCCCAGCATGATATAACTACAGATTATTTCCTTGGCAGGTGTATAAGCCAAGAGCTGGTATCTGTTCAGGTGAGTTTTGCACCAAGTTATAGTTGAGATATTTAGGAACACCTGGGGAGCGACTGCTCCATTAAAATGATACTCTGGCCAGACTGATTTCACTTAGAAAGAAAACAAAGTCACTCTTGTTCAGTTGTAGTTCAGACAACTGCTTATGTTTTGCCTACATGAAACTCTGGAGTGGGTGTAAGCTGGGCATTAAATCACAGTACTGAACAATCTCTGATAATTTAGTGTATTTAACAACATCTGATAATTTTGTTTGACATCCTATGTCTACTATTTTTAGTTATACCCGGATTATTAGAATTTAGTTGTGCATCCACTTGCCTTCCTTATTTTCCCTGAAAAATAAGGACTGAAAACTGTATATCTGGAAGTGTAAGTGATGGCTGTGAGAAGTCATTTAAGCAAAAGATGCTTTGTCCGAACTTATTTGCTGATTAGGATAGAGGAGAAAAACAAAAGTAACTTACGGATGCTCTATTCTAGCTCTTCAACATTTTTTTAATACTTGAAAGGATTTTCTGTCTTTCTTTACAGCCCTCAGAATGACTTGTGTAGTGTTGAGTCTCTGTCCAAGAGGTGGGGTTCTTTGTCGCATTGAGTAGTGCCTTTGAGAGATCTTGGGCTGGGGCATTCCATACTGGGAGCTTTCAAGGAATATCAGGCAAGATAGACTTGGAATTGTGTGTAGTTCAGGAAATTCCTGAACCATGAGACTTGGAGTACAGTTTTTTCAAGGGAAAAAGTCAAGTTTTAAGCAAAAGATAAAAGGAAGAAGACAGGTATTAATGTAAATTTTTTTTGCAGTACACACCAAAGATGGAATATGTAGTATTGCTGCTCAGTCAGAACAATGTATTTTTAAAGTTAGGGGTAGCAAATACAAATACCTGTCAGAAATTGTGTTAGGAACTAAAACAAACTTTAGTAATCAATGGCATCTACATGGAGTTCTGAGAAGGCATCAGTCTCCCTGTTCAATAGAGTCAGCCACCAGATGGGTACTATCTTCACTTTGTCCTGAGCTGTGTTTGGGTTTGTGAAAGGATGCATATCCTTCTGTAGTCCCTGTGTTTAGAATTTCTGTTAAAAAGATAGCAAAAATCAGTCTTTGAACCTTTCTTCATTCTGACATAAAATCCTTGTACTGATAATCCCTTTTAACCATTAGTTAACATTCATGCCCTAAGTCACTTTAAAATCATATTGAATTAAGTTATGGCTGTAGCCTTACTTACATTAATTGAGAAACAGCTCTTATGACAATCATGAAAATGCTGCAGGGAAAAACACAGCGCAGTATGCTGTGTAAGCTGCCACTTGGCTTGACAACCCTTCTTTCTGTGCCAGAGTGTCAGAAGAACAGTGAGGGAGCACAGCAGGCACTGGACTAATAGAAACAAGCATTTCTGCTAGGTCTGTCATCTAGGGACCATAATGAACTCCAGCAATTGAAACATCAGCTTTGCAGCCTTAATCAAGTGCTGTGTATTTTTCTTCCCTCTGTCTCCTCAGTGTAGAAGTTTTCCAAACTGCTGTGCTGGTTCCTGGTTCCCTGTGCCCTGGTGTGCTCTGAGCAGCTGCCTGCTGTTTGGAGCTGGCTGGTTGCTCTCCCCTTTGGGTGTGCAGATTCCTCACCTGACATTCTTTGAAAGTTATTTTGCTCCCTGGATTTGTATTTCCTCACAGCTTCAATGTGTTCTCTGTTTTTAGCTGTGTCAGACTTAATCCTTTAAACCCACAATATTTGCACAGGATTTCAGATATGCTTAGTCCTCATGAGGGACCTGGTAGGAACTTGCTCCCCTGCAGTTCATGCCCCATCTCTAGAACAGTGGAGACTTTCTACTTCAGGTCATGTTCCCTGATCTTGACTCTGGTGCCCAAACAATTCCCTTTCAAGAGAACACCTCACCCTCTCCTGTGCTGTTTACCTTGTCTCTGTCTAGATCTCTCTCCACCAGGACTTTTTTTTTTTTAGCAGTTCAGATCTTGTTCTTTAAGCAATTTTCTCCCCATGAAGGTAGTAGTAGTAATTCTTCACAGACTCCTTAGTCTGTCAGGAGTTAAAGCTATTCCACTGCTACAATCATGATTGGAATAGTTTTAATTTAGTAACTCTCACTGTCATTTCCCTGGTGGAAAATTCTGTTCTGGTATACCAAAGATGTGTATACCACAGACACATGTGCCATGAAATAGTAGTTTCAGCAACATTTTTCTCAAAATACTAATCAGAATGTATAGATTACATTTGGATATGTTTTCCTAGACATTTTGATAGCTGTCAGAAAGCTTGCAAATGGTATCTGTGTTAAGATCACATTTTTTGATGCAGCTTCACCTAGAACATTTTTACCCTGTAGAGATTAGTGTGAAGTTGTCAACAAGATAGAAAATGATAAATTATACTCCTTTTTCCATGTGAATATTAGAGGTGATCTTTCATACATGAAGTAGAATTATATGTGTGCTGTAACCAAATTTTAAGTATGCACTGAGCTCCATACTCTTTGAAAAGCACTGTTTGATTATTGATAACTCTTGAGTGGTCAAGACCTCAGTTTGTGCTTCTCTAAAAGCTAGATTACCCCACCCTTACAGAGAGCAGCATATGCACAAATAAGTCTTGAACATATTGCATATTTTCTCAACCATGTCACCCAATCAGTAGAAATGGTCTCTTAATGCTTGTGTAAAATTAGAATGGGATTCAAGCCTATCTAGGGAAATCTATTTTTCAGATACCTTTGGGAATATGATTGACGGAGTTGTGTAAATTTTTCCCTTGTTTTCATTGTGTTAAGAACCATGGAATTACACAAACAAGGAGGCCAGAGATGGAGGAAAGGCTGAAGGAAGGGCTGTTCAGGCAGTCAGGCCAAAGGCAAGGCCAGAAAAAGTCATTCTCTTTGGTAATGACCTGTCCTGGGCACTCACAAAGGGCTGTCTGACTTTGCAGTCTTTTTTGGCCTCAAATCTATCAGTTGCCTTTTGGTGGGGCCATGAGCATCTGCTGGAGTCATGGCTGGACTGTTCAGAGATCAGTAGTCCAAAAGCCACGTGACTCAAAGATGTCTTACCATAGGGGTGGTAAATGAAAAACTGGGTTGGAATTACCAAGGAGTAGACTATGAAGACCCAAAAGTTAGCTGATCTGCTGGGGTAAGCTTCAATGAGAGAACTCCCATGTTGAAGTTCTGTATTTGAAACCAGGTCATTATATTCTGTGTAAACCTTCAACATGAAATGTATCTATCAATTAAATATTTATTCTCTGTGTGCATTGAATCAGTTTTGCCTCAGTCAGAACCTCTACACCCAGAGCACTGATATGTAGCTCTGCTTTTTACTGAGAGCTTTAACCTTTTTGGTTATAATCACTCAAAACTATAGGTGAAGAATCTGAATACAGTTCATTCAGCACTCAAGGCACTGCTATATCAAAAGGTCAACAGAAAATGTGAACAGAGATCAAATACTTTAACACTGAAGCAGAAACCTAAAGGTCCTTAGCCCTGCCTCAGAAAGGCTTTTTATCCAAGTCCCAGATGTGTTGCCATGCAGCTCTTCTATTCAAATTTTTCGGAAGATCTGAAAACTAGGATCATGTCTGTAGAATGAAAATTGATGTCACCAGTAATTTTCTTTTTCTTTCTTTACCCCTCTCATATGCAGATGATAATGCTGTAGGGCTGTGGAAATATTAAAATTAATAAATAACTCTTTAACTGGGCTGTAAGTGCATTTTTACAGGACAAGATAGTAGTGAGCTTTTAGGGAAACACATTAAAGTTGGGGAGGAGGGAGGGGGTTTAATTTATTTAAAAACTCCTATGATATTGAAGTGTTTGAGGAAAAGCTTGAAGGATTGAAGTCAGGCTTGGAAAAGGTACTGTTGAAAACTGCATGATTTAGAATGGGGCACCAAAAATCCAGTTCATGTTGTAATTTTGGGTTTGTTTTATTTTTAATTTTTATCGAGGAATGAACAGAATTTTTAGGAAATCTGTTGATTTTCTATTTCTCCTGCCTGTTTGCTTGTCAGGTTTTGAGCTTGGCTTTGCTATGGCGAGTCCCAACGCGCTGGTGTGCTGGGAGGCCCAGTTTGGGGACTTCCACAACACGGCTCAGTGCATCATAGACCAGTTCATCAGCTCCGGCCAGGCCAAGTGGGTTCGGCACAATGGGATCGTCCTGCTCCTGCCGCACGGCATGGAAGGAATGGTGAGCACATGCCCAAGGGGAGGGCTGGCTGCACTGCCCTCTCTGCAGCTGGAAAAGCCTAAGGGGGCTTGGGATCCCAGGGGAGGAAGGCGCTGTTAGGTATGTGGGGCTGCCTCAGTGTTATGAGGAGAATTCAGATAGATTGCCTGGTGAAAACCCTGAGAAATATTTCTGAGCTCTTAGCTTTGTGTCCTTGTTAGTGGCATGTACCACTTCCCCCCATTTTTTTCTTTTTTTCCTCTCTTTTTTGGTAACTTTCCGTCAGACACTGCCTTCTTCCCCAGAAAGCTGCATTCTTAGTGTACAATAAGAAAAAAAAAATCATGTCTTAAGAGTGCTTGCTTGATTTCATTTTGCATAAAGTATAGCTCTGTAAACTCTGCACTAAATTCTCTTGCTATGAAATGATACAAAACAAATTTAAAGCTTCTTAAAAAATCCTTGACCTTGGTCAATTTTGATATAATAAGAAATCTTCATCTTTCTGGAAAGGAAAATGTTTCTACTAGCTGTTGACTGTCTTTTCTTTGGTGGCTAGTAGGAGGAACTAGACAATGTCTTAGAGGGAAAGGGTGTGAGCACATCCTATGTGTAAAGATACATGAAGTTCATGTCAGCAGCGGAATTGTTCTTCAAATATTTTAAATTCTTTTAAAGATTACATGAGCATTGTGTCAGGCAAGGTTAATTTTCTCCTTTTCAAATACATTAACCTTCATGAATTGTTGCATGTATGTTTCTAGTTTTCTATTTAAAAAAGCATAGTATGTGCCACAGTGGCAATCTCCATCTGTATAAATGCTTTAGACCTTTTCACCACAAACTGTGTCATTTCTATTCTCACAAACAATTTTGTTTATTTCCATTCAGTTATGATCCTGTCCTGATACACTGGGGTGCATTCATGTCTTATGAATGGCTTTCCACATCCATTGTGCTTAAAGAATAATGGGTCTGATGCTGTTCACAAGGGTTTTGATAAATTAATTTTTTTAACTGTGTCCTGAGGGGACAACCTGAATAAGCCCTCAGCAGGAGGTGTGGTCCTCTGCAGGGAAGCACTCAGCTTAAGGGGCTGGTTCTCTGCTACTTAGAATACATTTAATCTTTTTTTTTCCCCATAGCCACTTAGCAGAGAAGATTTGCACAGGTCTTCTGAAACATGCTTATTTTGCTACTAGTGTCAGCTGCTTTTGGAATGTTTAAGAATCCCACCAGGCTGCTGAAATCTTCTCTTCCCAGAGGACCTTTTCATTACAGGAGGACTAGTCTTTCTATAACTACAGTGTTGGGGACAGAATGATTTGGGGAAGGATTCTTAATGGGATATGGATCCCTTCACCTCTAGGTCATGCATTCACAGGCAAGTTGGCTGTGATTGAAAGAGTCTGCAGCCTAATGGCTCCTTGGGGACACATCTGAAAGTAGCTAATGGATTCAGTATAGGTCTCACTGGATAGGTGGTCACAGTAGAGATAAACCCTACCCCATCCCACGCAGTAGTGGCAGTCTGATTGGTGGTGTCAGCACAGAAAGCGAAGATGGATGTGAACATTGAGGCTCTGGACTGAGGTTGTTGCTGGGGCAGTGTGTGAGTGATGGGAAAGCCTCACCTGCCTCTCCTGTAATTGTTTGCTGGTAACATCTCTGTTCCCAGTGTACTGACTGCAGTGTGCTTGTGAAGCACTGGGTTTTGTGTGTGCTGTGCTTAGTGCAGGATTTGATTTACAGCAAACAGATGTGAACAGCAGAGGTGCTACAATAAACTGGGCTGCTACTGTGCACCACAGTTTTGTGCAGCTTTGTTCCTTGCTCTCAAGTCCGTTCCTGTCTGTGACCAGATTATTTGGCACCTCAAAAGTGGAGGCAGAATTCAAAGGAGCAGTGATACAAGGCACAGTTCTAGGCTGTTTGTGTTATACCTTTGTTGTCAACAAAATGTTTTTTTCCTTTGGATTCCCTTAGTCCATGAAGCAGACTGAATCATGGAGTTATAGAATGGTTTTTGTTGGAAAAGACTGTAAAGACCATCTAGTTCAAACCTTCTCACTATGGCAGGGAGCCTTTCACTAGACCAGAGGCTGCTCAAAGCCTCATCCAGGCTGGCCCTGAACACTTCTAGGGACAGGGTATCTACAGCTGCTCTGGGCAACCTGTGCCAGTGCCTCACCACCCTCACAGCAAAGATTTTCTTCCTTGTATCAAACGTATACTTGCTCTCTTGCAGCCTAAAGCCATTCCCCCTTGTCTTATTGCTACTTGACCTTGTAAAAAGTAACTCTTCAGCTTTTTTCCAGGTCCCCTTTAGGTACTGTAAGGTGCTGCAAAAATATTTCCCTGGAGCCATTTCTTCCCCAGGCCGAACCATCCTGACTCTCAGCCTGTCTTCAGAGGAGAGGTGCTCCAGTCCTCGGATCACCTTTGTGTCCCTCCTATGGATCTGGAATCCTGCACTTGAACAAGCCAAGGCTATCAGCAATAGCAATACATAAAAAAGCACATTGCATTCTCACACTCCTCACAGCTTTCTCTTATCCTTTATAAACACGAACATGAAAAGGAAAAACAACAGATTCTGCAACATTCCTTATTCCTGATAATTTCTGTGGCCAGCATCCATGTTTTGCTAATGTAAAATGCAGCTAACAGCATTTGTGCAATTCAAGTAATTGCCATGGGTATTGCTAGCGAGACAGTGGATGGGAGTATTCAGTAATGACAGAACATAAAATATCTCCTGAGGAGGCAGAAATTAATCATAGGTTAGTCTGGCAGATAATGCACGTGTGTATTTTGATCCATTCTAGCTAAAGCATTCATCTCAATATTTGGTCCTGTACAAACAGTGAACAATAGTAGGACAGATCCTGTGCCTGCTTTTGTTGCTAATACAGCAAAAGTAGTCAGCAGTTAACTTTGTGTTTGCTCCTGTTCAGCATGCACGAAGTGTGAGTCACTGCAGTTTTCTGAGGCACCCAGGGCTTCTCTTCCTGACATTCCTCGTGCTCCTGTTTGCTCTGCATTAGCAAGGTGATTGTTGTGTCCACATGGGCCCACTGCCTTTCCAGTGGTCTTCATTCTGCAGCTAATCTGAGGATAGAAATCACTTGCAGCTGGTAGAAACAAAGCTTGTGGAAATACAAGTGAAACCCAGTCTCCTATGAAAAGAGAAGATGAGGCATTCTGTCCTGTGGCGTGTCCTCTCTCCCACTGCTGCTGTTGATGCCTTTGGCTGGGGGGCAGGTGTGCAGCTGGTGCAGAGGGGACAGGAGGTACTCATGCAGTGAATGATCTAGACTGATGTCTAACTGCTCATTTGGCTCTTTAACATTGTTTTAAATTATACCTTTGCCAGGGTCCAGAGCATTCATCAGCCAGGCCTGAGAGGTTTCTGCAGATGAGCAATGATGATTCTGATGCCTATCCAGTAAGTAGTTTTGTCCTTTTCTTACTTTTCACATCCCAGAGATTTTCTGTTAGTAGTATCCTTTTAGCTAGGTATAGTGGGTTAGGATTCAGCTTCAAATCTTGGTGTAACTTTAACTTGATCCCAGTGAAGGTAATGGAAGTATGCAGCATGGCTGCTCATTCCAAAGCTGAGGTCATGTACAGTTAATCTCTGGCAGCATGATCTTTTTATGGCTGCTCCTCAGGGCCCAGTGAACCTGCTTGTTTATACTGCTGTGTGTACTGCAAATAGGTGTCTCCAGCCAATTTTTAAAGGAGGTCAAGTAAGACTAGCCTGGCTCTTTGCAGTGGAGCTAAATTGTACTGCTAGGAGCATGAAAAAATAAGCAACTTCTAATTTTGATTGGGCTAAGCCTTTCATAGATTGGTCATTCACTTCTACAGATAAAGTACACAGCTCTACAGGATGGGAAAGAGAGTGAAAGCCAACTGTAAACTGAAAAAAATGAATTATAGTTTAATGTTCTTTCAAAGCGGTTCTATTTTGTTTCTTCCATCTGCTGATATCCTACTCCTCCTCAGTCTTCCTTCCCGGACTTCCCATCTTTTCTGAATTAATGGAAGCTTTTCGTATTGATTTGCATAAATTTTTAGGAAGAAATAGAAACAGAAAGGATTCTTTGTAGGCATGGTTCCCTAGCCAATAAAACAATCTCAGCTGAGAGCTGCTGAATAATTTTTTTGAGGTATTTCTGAGAGTCAGAAATAGAAGGATGGTTTTCAAGCCTTTTATTTGATCTTTCAGACATTTTTCTAATGCCTTTAATGTTTTTCTCAGGTGTTCACTGAGCAGTTTGAAGTTTCCCAGCTGTATGACTGCAACTGGATTGTGGTGAATTGTTCAACTCCAGCCAATTACTTTCATGTCCTCCGAAGGCAGATCTTGCTGCCATTCAGAAAGCCGGTAAGGTTACCTGAATGGACTTGATTATTCCAGGTAAATTAGCCATCAAACAAGGAGTGGCCTTTGCATATGACTCACTGCTGAAAAAAATGAGGATTTCTGGTGAAAAACCTTAACTGAACACAGGTTGTAGTTGCAAGTTTGATGGAAAGAAGCTCAGCTCTGATTTACTGTGGCTCTAAAACTTGATTTTCAGCTTTTCTTCCATCTGGCTATGCAGATATTCAGATGATCTTGTCAAGATATTAGTGATGTAGCTTACAGGTTGCAGAACTGTCATCTGCATGTCTAATTGCTGGAACTTCAAAGACCCAAAATACAACTGTGGAATGTTTTACTGGTTCATAGCCTGTGATTTGATTTTGTTGTCAAAAAAAGCATTACCAGTGAGTTTTGAGAACCTGTAAAAGGAGTAGGCTACCTAAATCTTCTGAATAATTTTGAAACCTCCATGGCTTTCAAAACAGGAAAAAAAATTTTACTGTGTTTGCTATTCATACTAATTTATTCTATATCATATTCAGTTTGTTGATTTTGTGTGCACAGTGTTACAAATGTTACATGTGTAATGAAGATAAAGCAGCTCCTGACTCTTGGAAAAATTTCTAATTTACAGCTGATTGTTTTGACACCCAAGTCACTGCTGAGACATCCAGAAGCTAAATCCAGTTTTGATGAAATGGTATCTGGTAGGTCACCTCAAAGTATTGTGGGGAAATAATTAGCTATACCAAATTGCATGTCAGACTCTGAATCTGCTCTGCAGAGTTTGTCTTTTCTTTTGGCATAATTCCTGTGGAGCTGCCATAGTGAGGGCTAGCAGGGACTTTTGCTGAAAACTTTGCTTTCATATGTAGATTCTTAATTTTAACAGGTTTATCTTGTAACCATAACCCTTAAACTTAATGGCAAGTGCATTCCCATCTCTGCAGGGAGTTCACCCTCAAGAGGCTACTATGTCCCTTTGCTCTTTTTCTCTTCATATAAAAATGTAGTTGTTCTTTGCAGGGCCCATGCCTCCTGCCCCCATGACTGAGGGATAGATTGTAATTACACTGGGCCCATTTGGAAGAATAATGTGCCCAGTTCTTGTTACAATGCTTGGTTTGGGGCTGCTGTGTCACACCAGTGATCTAAAGTGAGATCAGTGAGTTCAGAGCTGTTGTTCATGCCATCAGCACCAAGAGATACACAGTGACTGCAAGGGGAATACCAAACACTGCAATGGTTTTGTCCTGCCTTGCACTGTGTTGGTGTGGCAGCAGGAAATGCAGTGACATGTAATGAGTGAGGGGTTAAAGTGACTGTTCAGAGTGAGATGTGGGCATAGGTGTGCTGGTCTATCTCCAGTTCCAGTGAGGGTCTTGACTGCTGTCAGAAGAGAGCAACTGCTCAATTTTTTCAAAGCAACTTGCACTGTATAAGTGTGCTTAAATATTACATTATTTTATTTTTGTAAGTGTGTAAAATTTGCTTCTCAAGAAAAGGCACTTGCAGTTTTTATTACTGTTTAAAAGCTGTGTAGAATGGGTCAGACTAGAAATTCCATAGGCTTTGGGATTTGCCACTTTGTCTTGGGAGTCCCCTCTACTTCAAGCTAACCTCGGTAGTGGCAAAACTCCAAATTAACATTGAATTTTGGTATACTTTCATGTTTCTGCTGAAGAGGACAGCAGGTAATAGTGTTTCTGACTCTCAGCTAACCCTTTTTGCTCTGCTTTTAATAGAAAGCTGAGAGAGAGGAAGGTTGACTCCAGCTGACCTAATGAAGGACAGATTCAGTCTTTTTTAATGATGAATTCTGCTGTTCAGTGGGACAGGATGATTCTGATATAAATCAGTTCTTCTTTGATATGTTTGTGCTGTTGCTTTTCTTCCCCAAGATAAATGATTCAAACAAGAGCTTATTCTCCTGCTAAGGGCGTGTGCTGATTCAGAATAGGAGGTCGAGCTGCTGTCTGCTACCCTGCAGTTGTTTAATGTGGAAATAGTTCTACTCAATCATATATGAGAGCAAAGCAAAGGATCTTTTAGACCATCAAGTCCCTCTTCCAGTATCCCAAGCAAATTGTACTCCTGGGAGGTGGTAGCAGTGAAGATATGCATCTGAAATGGTACTTGTACATTAGCATTTATACATGTGGCTCAGCTCTGTGCTAATTTTTGCTTTGGCTATCCTGTTTTAGCTCTCAAACAAAAGTTTAAATCAAATATACAGCAGTAATGTGTGTGCTTGGGTAAATATTTCTGCAGTTGCCAGATTTAGTTGCATTATGGATATGTATTTTGTTTTTCTAGAATATTCTGAAATTTGTAAAGCTGTATTAATGTTACATGGTTGAGATAAGCTTGGAAAGAAGAAATAGTATTTCAGGTGATTCTCTGGGAAAAAAACCCCAAACTGGAAGCAAAGTTGAGCTGCCCAATCAATTTAAAAGTAAAGATGTAATACACAGCACAAAGCTGAAAAACAGTCTACTGTTGATATGATTCTGTCTATTAAGTGTAGTGAAAGACTGGATTATTGGAAATTTTCTAACTTCTTGAAACAGAACTGCTGAAAGTCACTTTAGCAAGTTGGCAGTGTGAAAAGTAGGACCAGAGAGGCAGGAGAACCCTTTTGATCACTGCAACCTGCTGCTTGCTCAGTAAAGGACTAAAGGGCTGTTTCCTGGGCTGCTTTATTGAAATGTCAGGTCCACTGAGGCACTTTTTCTAATTTGTGCTCCAACTAGGTACCACTTTTCAACGTGTGATTCCTGAGAATGGGCCAGCAGCTGAGGCACCAGATGAGGTCAAGCGCGTGATTCTCTGCACAGGAAAAGTCTACTATGACCTTGTGAAAGAGAGAAAGAACCAAGACCTGGAGAAACAAGTAGCTATAACCAGACTGGAACAGGTGAGTTCCCTGATTCTCAGAAGACAGGGTGGTGGGGTTTCTGTGCATTTAAGCAGACCCCTCCTAGAATGGATGGTGATAGCATTTTTCTAGCACTTAGCATGTCACATATTCTATTCCTTTGTGGCCTTGTGGAGAAGGAACACATCAGTTGCATACTGGACAATGAGATCCAGAAAACTTGATCACTGTTATGTTGTTCTGGAAAAGTTAAGATTACAATATGATAGCACCTTAAATTTGTATTTGCAGTCTGCTAGCATTAGATGTTGTGAATAGTGCACTTTGAAGCTATGTTGTCATTCACTGATTAAGGACATGCTACAGCTACTTCACTAAAAAAGCCATAGGAGTGCAGGTGGTCTGGACTACAACCTATTTCTGTTCATACTAACACAAATATAAAATACTTGTGTACTCATTTCTGAGCATTAAATCAATTAGAGAAACATGAGTCACTCTCCATGGAAAAGTAATGACTCACCATGGGCTAATACCACAAAAGAGAAAGCCTTGACAATTACCCTCCTTTTCCAGATCTCACCATTCCCCTTTGACTTGCTGAAAGAAGAGCTTGATAAGTATCCAACTGCTGATCTGGTCTGGTGTCAGGAGGAGCACAAAAACAGTGGATATTACGATTATGTCAGACCTCGTTTCCGCACGATTGTGAACCGCACTCGACCCATCTGGTATGAGACTTTAAACAACTGCTCTGTCTCCTGGGCTGACGTGTTTGCTTTTAAATTTGGTTGGGGTTGTTTTCAGGTATTTATGGGTAAGTCAAGTTCTTCACAAATCAAAACCTGAGTCTGGGTTCTTGGGTGAAGGAGGGAAAAATCTAGACTGCTATTTCTCAAATATAAGATGCACATATTGCTCCTCCTTGTAGATCTAAAAGAAGATCAGCAGCGACTAGGTCTGTATTTATTGCTACTTAGCCCAGCACTTAGCTCTCTTTTGTCTAAGATTCAGTCATTTTAAGAATTTTATTCCAGATGTTAGGTTCCTGCAGGAAACAGCTGTTGTAAGAGCTCAGTTCAGGCACTTTTGCATTTATTTTAGATGATTGACTCTCAGATCTGCCCGTGCAGCTGTCAAAGGAATGTGAGTCTTTATTGTCAAAAGCAAGTTACCTAGTTACGAGACAGTGTACCTGGCTGCCCTGGGAGGGATGGGGAGAAGACACAGCTTAACAATGATGGGAGGAAAGAGAGGGAAGCTGACCAGAAGGTATAACTTGGTACAACTTAGATTGATTTTATTTAAGAAAGATTGATGACTAAATATCCAAACCTGCCAAGCTGACTTGAATGTATTAAACAGCATGTTCTCATGCTTGTTATTGTCAAAATAGTGTCTCTTCTCACATCATTGTCTGCCCAATTCTTTTTGTCATGAAGGTATGTTGGCCGAGAGCCTGCTGCTGCAGCTGCCACAGGCAACAAGAACACGCATCTGGTGTCACTCAGAAGGTTCTTGGATACCGCTTTCAACCTGGAGGCCTTTGAGGGAAAGACATTCTAACCACAGGGCTCCCACTTGTCTCTGACTGGTAGTCTCTCAAAAACCTGCATCCAAAAGGAAAGTATGTATGTACGGAAAATATGTATTTTTGCTTTAAAAAAATAAAAGGATCCCGCAGCTGACTTCATTACTCTGTACCTTACTTCCTGGTTCATAAGGAAAAAAGATTCCAGCTTACCTTCCACCATTTTTGTCACTTGTCTATTTAAATTGGGGCCTCTTTGACACAAGAAGCTTCTCCTATCCCAGAATGCAATGTGTGCTTGGTGAGGCTCATCTCTCAGTCTGTGGGCACTGTCTAATTACTGTAAGTAAGTAGAGCAGGCATGGACAGCACCATAGTTATGCACACAAGAGTCATTACCACAAGGAAAAGAAATCACCTATTTCTGTCTATATATCAGAGAAGAGCACTGAAACTGAAAAGCAGAGTTGGTAGATGACTTTGGTAGAGAAATGTACCAGCTTTGTTTGTTGGAAGGAGATGGTGAGGTAACCTGGAGATGTGAGGAGGAGGGGGCTGGAAACAGGGAGTCACATTACTAAGCTGTTCAACTGGGGATAACAGAAAGTAGCATAAACCACTTAGATATGAGGTCAAGAAGGGCAGAAGTAAAAGGGACCAAGAAAAGGTTGTTTGGGGATACTTGAAGAGGAAAGAAGTGTACATGAGACCACAGCTGACAGAGCAGTGGGTGATCACCAGGAGAATTCAGCATCAAGTTACTTCAAAAGTAAGAGGTGCTCCTGCTCCCTGGGCTGCCTGCTTTGATGCTGTGTGGTATTAGGGAACTGTGGGGTCCTGTAAACATCCTTGTTTTTATTGAACAGTCTTTCCCTCATCATACTACTACGATATGCTTTTCCTTGACCATTACAAGATGGTGTTTGGATGAGAAATCTCTGTTTTTGCAACAAGCTGTTGGTTTTCTGCTCTGTCCAGTGCTATTCCCTACCTCACATCTCCTTGCTGATACTAATTCAGCTCTGAAGTGGCTATTCCTGACTTACTCACCCTTTTTTTAGAGGAAGGTGGGCAAGCAACAGCTGCTGATTTACCAAAAGCACATGGTATGGTTTTGCACAAGTAGTGATTGATTTTTTTGGTCCCTTATGTTTATCTGTCAATTAGGATCTCAACTGCCAGGTACTTTGAGTATGGGCACAAAAGTGAACCTCCTCAAGCTGCTCTGCGTCAGGGGGCTGATGTACAGCAAGTGCTGGAGGGGAGAGAGCAGCAGGGGCTGTTTCTCTTGCTGGGAACTAGTGCTTGGCTTCTGGGGTGGCACTGCATGGCAGGGGTGGTCTGAGAACCATTGCTTGTGCTTCGTCCATAGTGCTAGAAGGCAGGGGAGCCAGCTTTCCTCTCCCCTCTTGACATAAGAACTAGTATTGTCAGAAGTCCTGTTCTCTCTGGCCCAGGAGAACTGGTTCTGAGTGGACCTCGTGAGTGCAGATTTCTGCAGCACTAGCCTAGGTAGTGGCAGGAGGCTTTCTGCCCTCTTTGTACTGGCTGGCAGAGGGAGCGGTGAGCTGAGCAGTGTCAGAGAATGCAGAGGATGGCCTTGCCTGTGCTGGGGCAGGGAGCTGGAAGCAGCTGCACAGAGGCCCTGCGCCCCAGCCGTGCCCTGAGGGTCAGACTGGATGTCCCCTGCAGTGCCTGGAGACAGCATAACAAGTGACTGGAAAACACAGAGATGAGGCTTCACCCCATCTCCACCTCCCTGTCCTGAGCATGCTCCTTGGACATGCTGTTGCTCTGTGATTACTTTGCCCTGCTGCTGCTGTATGGGCTGTGACATGACAAAGCATGGCACTTCATGTCTGATTCAAAGAGTCGAGTGATGCTGGAAAGCTTCTTGTCTCATCAAAATAAAAGCTGTAATTAAAAGCTATAGCTACGATCATACCCAAGCATGTTTCCAAAAAGGCCTGTGTGCCTTGTCTTGTCCTTTTATTTGGCTTGGGTACACCATGATGGTGAAGAAACAATCCTTCTGTCAGAGCAAAGAACTGATGTGGTAAGGTACTTACCATGGAATCCAGAACTGAACTTAGTCTAATGTTTGTGAAACTCTGTAGCATCCTTTTAAATCAGGCTGGTTGCCCTGGGCTTTTTCCTCGCACTGAAGCATTTAAGCTAATTCAGTCTTTGAAAACCTAATGAACTTGGAAAGTACTGCAGTTGACAGCCACAAATGTTGTTTCCTATCCTTTTCTATAGCTCAAAACATTAAGCTGATAGCCAGTAACCATCACCCAAAGTATTTTAATGCTTTTATGAATGCTTGTTTCTGTAGCAAGAATTGAGTGCAGCTAAATATTGCTGGCTCTGTTTATTGTATTCTCAGTTTGCATAAGGCAGTCAGCGCTGCATGAAATATGATAAATGCACTTTTGCCACAGTATATGCAGAGGTAGAAAACAAAATTAACATAGAAATAAAAATGGTAAATGACAGATTTTCATTCTCATTGTGTATCATAGATTGTGGCATAATACTTGCATAAAAATTCCATCAAAGATGCAAAAAACTCAATAAAATAAAAGTACATAAGAAAATTCTCTGTTATGGCTGTTCTTTTTAACAATTTCTCCTTTAGTGGGGACATTAACATCCTATTTGTAAAAGTGTTAGGACAGCTCATTTGTCTGTTTTCTATTTGTTTCCTCTGTGTTGGCTTATTTAAACATAGAAGTGGTGAGGTAGACAGCATTTAGACTAGCAAAAGATAATTATTCAAAACCATTGAATCGAAATTGACAATAACATTGAGGTTATAT
Source organism: Emberiza elegans (assembly GCA_024865655.1). Taxonomy (NCBI): domain Eukaryota; kingdom Metazoa; phylum Chordata; class Aves; order Passeriformes; family Fringillidae; genus Emberiza; species Emberiza elegans. Next base: position 26,726,419 of record JALJVW010000241.1, on the reverse strand, counting down.
TAGAACATTTTGGGTTTTTATTGGCTATTTTTTTGAAATAACACATTAATGCATTTTTATTTCAAGGAGAGTTTTAATACTGGAACAAGACTGGAATTAACATCTTTAAACATGTATCTTCAGCTTTGAGATGGTATATGATTAAAAGATTCATCTTTGTATAATGTTTGATAAGGACTGAAGTATTATATAGACCTCTTGTGAAAAAAGTGGCACTGAAATTCAAATGACAGCTTTGCAATTTGAAAGAAACAGCAAATGTGACAGTGAGTTGACTTAATCTACTTGGCAACACACCATGCTGTGCATGCCCGCAGCAGCAAGACTTGCTGAGATAATCAGCGTAGGTCACTGTTCTTCATTCCTGACAGACAGTAGGAGTGTTCTTGATGGAAACCTTTGCTCTGCCCATGGTACAGAGTCTGTGCTAGAGCAGAGGAGGAGCCTGTTCTCCAGAAGAGAAACCATTCTGTTTGTTCCAGGAGGTAAAAATTAATCTATGAGACTAGACAAGAGCCAGGAATGTGTGTGCATTGTTTGAACTGAGTACATGAAAGTGTGTGCCTTGGGGGGTGTTGTCTGTTTCTTTTCTTTGTTTTAAGTGTCCCTTGCTAGACTCTCCGGCTGCTGTTCCAAGAGCTCTGAGTAGCTCTTACCTGGGTGCACAACTAGCAGATGTGCTGCCTCTGATACAGAGCTGGGAATACCCACTGCTGCTAAGAATAACAACAAAATTAAAGCTTGGGAACCTCTATGCTATGCTTTCACACATGCAAATATTATATATATATATATGTGTGTGTGTGTGTATATGTCTTCTTTTAATTGCTGTTGGCATAGATGACATCAAACATTGTTTAAAACATGAACCAGAGGTACACTCAATACTCACATAAAGCCAAAATGGCTGCAAAAGCAGATAGAATAGATTTGCAAGGTTAACAAGTCTGGTGAAAGGTGGAAGAAAAGAGCCCACTGTTGTCTCTTGTAGAGGTTTAGTGAATTCAGAATGTTTTGATTTTGCAGGCAGCTCCTGGGGTTGGTGCTGGGCCCTGGGATGTGCTGAGGGCCCCGCCAGGCTAACGAGCAGCCCAGGGCAGGTGGGGATAGTTAATTATGGCTGAAGGGACTGGCCTGTGTGCTGTGGGGCTTAAAGCCCAGGTCGTGGTCACAGCTGGCCCCTCTCTCTGTAATTTGCTGTCCTGCCCTAAATACCTCAAGCATTTTGCCTTGTTTTCCCAGACTGGAGGGCTGTGCCCTGTGAGGGCCCTGTGTGGCACTGCTGCCATTTCCGCAGTAAGGAGTTATGGAGTCCAGGTGAGGGGAACAAGGCTGAGGATAGCTGCTGGGAAAGGCTCAGGAGGGAGAAGTGGTCTCAGGCTCTCAGGTATTGGACTTTGTAAGGGCAGGTGAGAGACTGGGAACTGGGTGGGGACGTGCTGTCCTGGCCCTGGGGTGAAGGGAACACTGAATTATTGCCAGCGCTGCTGAGCACCGTCAGGCCTGGAGTGAAGCCCATGGTGTGGCTGTGGGGCTCTGAGGGGAGCCAGTGGTGAAAGCTGCTCGGGCTGTAAAATGCTGCCACTTGCCCTGTGAGTGCAGTGAGGCTGGCTTGGGGAAAGCAAGGGGACATGTCTGTGGTAAAGAAATGCATTTTGTTCTTTTTGCAAAAAACCCCCGAACATTTAAAAAAATTAATTCTCCTTTCCTGGGGAGAACTATAGAATAACCTGGATTTTTCCAGGCTGCAGCCATCATCCCCAGGTGAGACCTGCTGGGATGGACAGACACTGAACCTCTACTTCTCCCTCCTTCCACGTCCTGTGGACAAAATTGCAGGTCTTGGAGATTTTGTCAGTATCTGTCACACAACCTTTCTGTGCTGATGATCATTTCAGACACCAAAAAACCCTTGTAAATGTGGTTAATTTTGCTTATATCTTTCTGCCCTTGTTCCTGAATAGTAAAGGTTACTGAGTAGAGTAACTACAATATGGCATTCAAGATTCCTATTAGGTCTGATGTAAAAATTTTTGTGGTGTTTTTTTTCTTTTGCTCCTTTTGACTGTTGAGTAGTTCTGCAAAGTCCAATTGTGTAGCAACAGAACTCCTGATTTCATGGACTCTACTGATTAAAAAGACAATTGAAAGTTTTTCTTCATGTTTATACAGAATGAGGACAGAGATTAAGTGAGTACATTTTCCTAATCATTGGTGTAAGATATCAAGGAACAGCATGCAGTCTAAAATAGAAATTCAGCATACTTGCTGGAAGGAAACAGATTAATATTTTTTCTTTTCTAATTTGTGCTTTTTAACATTGAAACCACTTCTGGTTTTAGATACCTCTTAACAGTTACTTCAGGTTTTTTAAATGCCTTTATTTAAAATGTTACCTATTATCCACAAGGAATAAAAGAACAAAAGGAGTAATTATTCAGGAAAAATAATATTTTAGAGAATTATTAGCTTTGATTGAAAATGTTTCATGGATTTCCTCAAAGTTTTCAATTATTAATAAGCGCACCAGGCAGTTCCTTTGTGACACTTAAGTGATTCAGTCATTAATGGCAAATGGAAATCTAATTTGTTTAGAGGGGAAAACAGTTGTAGTCATCACTAAAGAAACCCTGAATTATAATTTCAGAAGTCTTTACTTCCTGTTCCATAGCCCATAAATTCACTGATACTCTTACAGAAAGAGCACACAGACCCTTTCTGCCCATGTCATACACAGCCAGTGTGAGATTCTCCTCCACTTCAGGACAGGGTGCATTCAGCGTGCCACAAGAGGAGGGGTCTGTGTGAGAGCTCAGCTTGGCTCTCGACTAGGTTCCTTGGGTGGACAGTAGATTATCCCTATAATGGGTTTGTTTTAGAACTGGTTTAAGTGGCTGCATTTCATTGGAATTCCACCTGCAGTGGGATAACAGCTGTCTGCACATAGACTTGGTTGAAGGGCAGTGATGTTTGGTGCTCTCACAGAATTCCCTGCGCACCTGTGATGCTGCCTGGGCTGAAGGAAAAGTGCAGCTCAGTGCTAGAAGCGGCCTGAAAACCCACCCCTGCCACCCCGTGCCTGGGGCTTGGCTGTGCCATAGAGCAGACCCGGTTCCTCTCCCTGCTGCCCGCAGTGACCTTGCCCAGGCTGTGAGGTCTGGGTTGTTTTGCTGGGGTTCCCACTAAAGCTCCCGAATCTGGAGTGAGTCAGTTCCACAGGAGAGGCTGGGAAGTGCATGTGAGCAGCCACGGTGTGCTGGCCAAGACTTTTCAAGGGTGAAGTTAATTAGTAAAAGCCATAAGACATATGAAGGAAGAGTATGTTTCATATACACTAGAGGAATTATTATATTTCCCTAAATTAGCATACTCACTGCTGGGGGTAAAATAAAGAGGATAAAATAAAATTGTCTGATATAGAACGTGACAAAATGACCGTACATAATTTCCCATGACTAGAAATAAATGTTTAACAAACTGCTCCCAGTAGGCTTGTTAACGATGAAATATTTATTACTATATGTTAATTACAGGGTTTAAGCAGTACTTAAGTAATTTAAGGGGATTGGCTTCATTTTGCTTTCAATAATTGTATATGATTAAATCCTCCTTCATCAGTTGTTCTTTGTGCTACAGCAGTTTGCCCAAACATATCCTTAATTAGTCCATGTTTGCAATATTGGTTATTTTGTATAGGATGAACAGGGGACAGCTTTCTTTGCGAGTTTCACAACCCAAGCAAAATCAAATTCTGTCAACACTGATGTTTTTGCATGTGGACTGAAACACAACAACTTGTGAAGTCTAGAAAAATCTTATTACTATGCTAAAGTTGTATGTTACTCTCAGGATGCTAGTCTCTGACACTACAAATCTGTTTTGAAGAAGTTTTTATATACTTTTTTAGGCTGCAGTATGAGACACATAAATACTTAGCATCAAAGTTTTCCTCTTTCCCCTGAACACCATAAGGTATCTGTAAATATTTTGCACTTTTACATCTTAAAATACTGGTTTGTGCAACCCAAAATTACATTGAATAAAATTTTTGGCTTATCCTGACTCCAAACTGGTGTTGACAAAACCGTCATCTTAGAGTTGATGAAGAGCTGAAGCTCTGTGTTGCTCAGGGACTCTTCATTGCAACGACCTACTGCCTATTCAGAAGGAAAGATAAACAGAAATAAAGCAACTTAATCTCCAGTGATTCTAAACGGTTCCTATTTACACTCTCAGATAATTAACTTCTCCTGTGATGTGCTCATTTAATAGATACCTGGTCATATGTGACCATGTTTATTTAATGTGCTCTGCAATATTTATGTCACAATACACCCTTCTCATTATAAACCAGACGGGCTTTAATTTATTTACATACACATATTCTGAAGCTTTTGCTTAGACAAAACTCTACAAGCTTTAGGAAAATATATCTGAGTGTACATGTCAGTTTATGACTGCTCATAAATAGCTTCTGAAGGGACTGCCAGGAAAAAAAAAATAGAACATTTTTCCTTCTTTTCAGCATTACTGTTCTGATATTTATGTACATTAAAAAATTAGGGACATGTTACATGAAGTGTGATTATTTTTGTTACTTCAGTTTTTATTTCATTTTAATTTACCACAACCCTGAGGTCCCTCATTAGGCTCATCAATAAAATAATATTTGTCATAGTGAGCATAATATTGCACAGCTCAGGAGATCAACAAATTTGTGTGGATTTCAACTCTGTGGTACCTGTCTCTGTCTGTTCCCCAAAATTAATTCCAAAGCCTACAACAAAGACCCCTTGTCTGTGATGTTTCTGTACTTCACACAGCCTCGGTGGGTCATTGCTGGGCACATCTGCATATACAGCTATATGTGAGCAAATATTGATGTGCCTGAAAAGTGCCTGTGTGTTGGTGCAAAACAGCCCTGTCTTTTCTTAAAGCTGCCTTGCAAAACTGATCAAAACTGAGAGCTGTAGCAAGCAATGGCTGCATTTCAAATACATTTTAAATTAGTGATGCATCTTGTCTCTCATTTGAAGGAGCCTATACTGAGGATTACCTTTGTAAATTCCTTCCCATGTACCACTTCCATCTCTACAGAAGAGCTTGCAGACCTTTGCAGTTCTTTTCTTCTGCTTAATCAAACTGGTAACCATGAAAGTCTGCATATCTTGCAGGAATAACTGTGCCACTTTTGCATTAGACTTCTGAAAATTAGCTGCTTGGAAATTAAGTGTCTGCTGTCTTTAATATGATAATGCATGGGATAAACATCTAAAGGCCTCCCCTGGGAAGGGAACTGTCCTGTTGCAGTGTATGGCTTGTGCAGCCACTGGGAGTGATGGCTAAGAACAAAGTCCTCCTGTTTGCTGAGAATGAAGGGAGCCCATCAGTGGTGTCTTGGATAAGGCCAGTTTGCTCCTTTTTAAATGGGCTCCTTAGATGAGGAAGAATCTTCATCTTTCCTAATATTGTTTCAAACCAAACACCAGTGCAGTACCTGGATTAGAGCCCAGAGATGCTGTAGCCTGTACACAGAGATCTGAGCTGCTTTGTGGGGGTGTCTGTCTCCATCAGTTACAGAGCTAGCCCAGGGCAAGCCAGCCCCTAAACTAAGCTTCACTGAAGTGCCTGCAAATAACTGAGCTAAAGCCAGTCTTTGGAGGTGTGTTCTGCAAGGGGGAGTGGACTGGGTGCCACAGCCCATGCTTGCTGCAGCTGTTTTCATATTATTCTAAAATGTATTGAGTTTTTAAAATTTGTTACATGATAGCTAATGAATTTTATATATATTTTCTCTCTCCTTTTGAAGAAGTTACTGGAAAAATTGTCAGATTTTTTTGAGCCATTTGCAAAACAAAGGAAATGCACATGATGGAGCTTAATCATGTTAAAAGAGATTGTTACTGTGAAAGGCATAACTATTTTAGTTCTATTGGGTTATTGTGCCATTAGTACTGTTTGACTGCCAGCTGTGCAGCAGTGGGGCTCCAATCAACAGGAGCCTGTGAGCCTTTTCCATTGCAAAGAGTGCCAGGGATAGGAGGGAGAGAGGCTCTCAGTGGTACCGTTTTTTCAGTGATTAATAATACTTGAGATCCATTTCAGTGATCAGAAATGTGCCTTAATGAGACAATTAGTCAAACCATAAAAGCTGCACAGCAATTTAGTTGGTGTTACTACTGGAATAATTTGCTGCGGCTGCTTTCTTCTTCCTGATTTGACTTTGTCACAATAGTCTGGCTGGAAGTTGCTGTAGAGAAGACTTGGAGGCTAAATTCAGTTTTGAATGGCCATGATTATCCACAGGACAGATAATCCCCCTATAAATGAGGGGGGAAAAGTGGATATTTCATTATAAAAAAATTACTGCCTTTGTCCACGTGGCTACTGTAGTGCCTTTCAACATCCAGCTGCTTGCTAGTGCTGTGGCAACTAACTGCAGGTAGTGTTTGGGGGCAGATACCAGACTGAAAGGGCTACTGCAAATTTGTGTTTATTTCTTCCTTCTGGAACAAAAACACAGTAAGGGGGCCTGAGATCTCTGTGTGGAGCTATGAGATCTCTTTTAGGTGCAGCTCATTTTTTGCCTCACTCTTACAATTTGGTCATAATATTACTCTAAAGCAAAGTCAGAGCAGCTGTTCTCAACCCATGCTTGTCTTGAAAGATTGCTGTTTCAAACCTGCAGCTTTGTGTTCTTCAAAGCTTGTTTGTATTTACTCCAGTTAAACATGTTGATTTATTAAGGTCTAGTATCTCCCTACAAAACTGCTGTTATTCTGACTTGGAGGTATGTTAGAAATGTCCTCAGAGTGATGGACTTGAGGAGGACACCAAATACAGCAAAATTACCCACCCAATAAACAAAATAACAAACCAAAAAAATCTATCCCAAGACTAGTCACAGTAGTGAGCTCATCTGCTGGGTGTGTTTCCAGTGATGTTCACAGCTTTCCATGCTCAAGAGATCTGGGGAGTTTATTCTGCTATTTTTGGGAGTAAATCCTGCCCAGAACTAGCATTATTTAAACTAATTAATCTAATTAATTTGCATTTACCTAAGAGGCCAATAAACAATTTACAGCCAGAGCAGAAAGTCATTTGTTGGCGTCCCAGTGATGAATGTGGTAGGTGTGTTTGAGAAAGCCCTGCCTCTGCTGAGAGCTGCACTGCAGCTGCTTTATGGGCAGGACAATCTGCTCAGTAGTGGCAGAGGGAGGCTCAGGGTGACAGCAAGGTGTGACAATCTGCTCAGTAGTGGCAGAGAGAGGCTCAGGGTGACAGCAAGGTGTGAACAAACTCACTCTGCTCAGGGCAGGTGCTGCAAGTCCAGTTTGCTGTGTGTGTGAATGCTTCCTGCAAAAAGTGCCCCTGGCCAGCTGTGCCAAGCTTCATTGTATTGATCTTCTCAATCCAGCTCAGTCTGGATCTTCCCACTTTCTAATCTTGTTATATCAGAGTGATAGAAAGCAAAAATATTTCAGTCTTCTAAAGGAACAACACAATTCCTGCTTTGCTCGGCTTTAACTATGAGTATTGTTTTTCTTATCAAAATATTGGTTTAGTGCCTCTGTCGCCTGGAGGGAAGGGGACTCAATCTGGACATAGTGATAGTGTTATTTTGACACACTTTGGTGTTGGATCAGTGTTCCTGTAAATGTGGTTTGCTATCTCCCTGCAGATTTCAGCTGGTAGAAGACACTGAGTGACAGGTTTTCTTTGGGTTTTGGTTTTGTGCTGGGCAGCCTGCTCTCCTGTAGCCCTGCAGGAAACTGCAGCTTTGCTGCCTGCTCTTCCTGGGTTCATCAAATCCTCGTCCTTCTTGGCTCAACCCCCTTTGTTAGGATGCAAAGATTAACCACTTCCTTCTTTCATAAATAATCATGGGCCAAACTGAATATTCCTCAGGGCACCAGCATTCTGGCATATGATTATTTTCACACTGCTGAACTTACCTAAATGTAAATGGTTTTTAAAATAAAATTGAAGTTCAATGTATGCTGACAAATGAGCAAAAAAAAGCTTCATACTCTAGTTACTTTTGAGGTACATGGAATAGCTGCTTGTGATAACACCCAGTCAGTTTTAATCCTGTCCCTATGGATATGCCAACTTCTTTCTCTCTACTTTTGGGCTCCCTAGTGATGCAAAAATGTTCTCTGAGGTATTTGTGGCCAAGAGAAGAACTGAACTGCCAACCAGTAAAAAGATGTATTATCAGCTATTAATGACTTTGAAAGTATCTTTGACATAAGAAACTTTATAAAGTTGAAAGAACTCATGATATCCAGAGTTTGAGTCTTCTTTTAATTTAATTCAAATTATTAAAATGCCATACAAGTTCTACCCAAATTTGCAATATTCAGGGTAGTAACATTCAACTGTTTCTGGAAAAGGTGTTCTATTCTCATTTGGTTGACATGGGGGTGTAACAAGATTATCCTCTCCATTAAGAGACCTAGAACTGTAAAGAACCAATCTTTGTGATGCAAGTAAACTGCCTGACAGAAACCCAAGATTAAAGGGGAAGTGTCCCTGTAAATTGTTAAGCATTTAACACTGTTTTTCTGGCTTCTTCACAAAGTGGATCTAACTTGCCGTCATCTCCTAAAGGAGAAAACTACAACTTAAATACTTTTACTTGCATATATTTTTTACCTTTTACATTTCTACTTCTTACCCCAACATATATAGCCCATTATGCTCTCCCTCACAGTACTTGGACCCAGTTTGGCTCTGCTGTGGTTAATTCTGTAATCTGAGATGGACTCAGCTCAAGCAAAAAATAAAAATTCCTATTTTGAAAGCAGAGGGAAGCCCTAATACCTCTATGGACCAAAACCTAGCAGGTTTTTTTGTGGCTGTGGGCTGGTGCATGTGGGATGGCCCCAGACCGTGCTCTCCCAAGCATGGCCTTAACTCCCAAGCCATTCTCTGTTCCTGACTGTGCCTTTCAAACTGCCTTGAATATAAAGCAGTACAGAGCTTAAAAGTGTAAATGTTGATAGAACCTGGACTGTTTATGCCTTCGGAAGTGCTCATTTCAAAATGCAGGTGCTTTTGGGAAAACTGCACATAATAAAATTCAGGAGTTACCAAAATCCAGGTCATAAATGTTGCAATGAAATGCCATCTCCCCGTCAACCACCAGGCCTACAGCATTCCAGTTTGTTAGCACTTCCAGAATAAGGTGATGTCCATCTGCCTTCAGGCCAGCTGGGAAAGGGCAAAGAAGCAGTGGCCAGTACTGTATTTGCTTGGTTCTCAGTAAATTTTGAGTATATCTCAGTTCTAGCACTTATGAGGATGAGAAAAACCCAGTGTTAATGTAGTTAAGTGCTGTACAAAACTCCCCACAACGCCTATCAGCTTTAATCTCCATCTTCACTATTATTACATTAATGGATCTCCTTTGAATGAAGCCTCCACCCTCTGTCATTTCTAGGTCTAGGGGTAAAAGGCAAGAAATTAATTTTATACTTGTATTTGCTATTAACTGGCAGACCAGCTGTAAGAAACAAAATGCATTTATTTGTAAGTACCACAGAATAAGACTAAATTCAAAAGAATTCTCCAATAAGAATTAAGATGGTGTTATAGAACAGCTGGAACATTAAGTGAACAACCTTGATAACCCAATTGTTCATTGACGCATAATTCATCTTCTAGTGAAAGAGTAATTTCTCAGGACATTAAACACTTGGGATTTTTGTGAAGCTGAGAATCAAATCAGAATGGACAAAATAATCTCTTGATCCACATATTTTTTTAGTTGAATTAGGTGCTTTTCAGATTTATTATGGTACATTGTATAATGTTAAATTAATCAGAACTGGGGAAATAAGAACACAGAAATGCCAAGTACTTGCCTGGGCACTCCCCAGATTTGAATTTGTTTTAATTCATCACTTTCTGTTGAGATGTTTTACAAGGCAGAAGCAAATTCCTGTATAGTCAAACATTCAGGGTCTCATGTTTCCAGGTTTCTATCAGCTGTGTTAAGGCTGTACTGACACCTCAGTTATTCTGGCAGGTGGACGTATTTTCTCTGTCCTAGTCCACTAGAGCTGTGTGACTTGCAAGGGTCAGCATTTCTCAACCATTTAACCTGACTGCATCCACCTGTGAGGGCAGTTTGCAGTATTTAAATTCAGCTTCCTGAAAAAGCAGAAGTGGCTGAGGAAAGGGTCCTCATAAAGTATGCTTTCAGCTTCTGCTGCTGTTTTGCCATTTTCATCAGACAGCTCTCACTGCTTTCTAGGAAGCTTTGATGGTAAACTCAGACAATTAATTTACACTTATAAAGTGGGTGAGAGAGATGACATCTCTATACTGTGGGCTCTAAATTAAAAGCCCACATGATTAGTTTCTCCAGGTTAGGGCCATGACAGGTACGTTGCAATGATCTACCAACCCCAGTGAGAAAAATTGGAATGAATTGCTAGTATCCCACTTATTGCATTGACTAATGCTTTTTCTAAATTTTCAATGTCAAGCAAATAGGGATTTGTCTGATACTTGGGTTTTTTTTGGGGGGGGGGTGCTTCTATGTTATCTAAAGCCTTTAAATTCACAAACCTCTTAACTTATGGGAATACTTGAGATCACATGCATGCAATTTGATTTGTCTTGCAACCTTAGATGGATTTTGCTAGGCAGAAATGTTTATTATTACAGCTGGAGAGCATTGGAGCAGAGGAAAAGTGTTGCTCATTCCCTCATAAACAGGAAATAGACTACGCCAGTCCGTAATGAGATGAATGAGAAAAAAATAGCTACAATGCTTCTCTGTGGGCTATCCATCACTGCACCTTTAGGTATGGGTAGTGAAGTTGTGCAGCACCTGCAAACTCCGTAAAGCCCCGAGGCACTGCTCTTCTGTCAGAGCTGCCGTGGAGCCATTCCAAGCCCTGCAGCGGTGCCCCGAGCCGCACAGCTGGCTCGGTCCCTCACCTGTGCATGTGGGAGATCGGAGCAGCTCTGCTCCAAAACGGTGGCACCCGAGCCTGGGGGTACCTGCTGTGCCTGCCATGTGCTGGTTGCTGGAAATAACAGCTGAGCTGTGAGCAGCAAATGTAACTACTTCCAAGTACTTCACTTTACAACTACATTTGGGTTTAAATGTTTTCATCATTGGTTTATGTGTTATTTCAGTCTGTGTGTTTAATGAGCTTTGTGTAACTGGAAAATATATGCACACTGTAATGCAAGCTTATTCTAGCAAACACCAAAGATGGAGGTGTTTGTACTTTCTGAGCCGTGTCTGAGGAGCAGCCCTTTCCCCTGCCTCACGCGTGGCACAGCTTGCAGCCTGCCAGCCTTGCAGCACCGAGAGCCTCCGGTACGGTGCGGCCACGGGCAATCTGAGCAGGGACCCGAGGGAGCGGCCTGAAGCTGCCTCAGGGGAGGTCGAGACTGCGTTCAGGAAAAGGCTCTTCACCCAGAGGGGGTTGGGCACTGGAACAGCCTCCCAGAGCAGCGCTCATAGCAGCACCCTGACAGAGCTGAAGAAGCGTTCGGACAACGCTCTCGGGCACGTGTAATTTGTAAATTGTTGGGAGGTAATTTGTAAAACGCTGGGACGGCTGGGGGTGTCCTGTTCAGGGCTAGGAGCCGCTGATCTTTGTGAGCCCCTCCCGACTCGTGATACCGCACGATCGCACGGCAGGAGCCCGCGCCGCCCCCCGGGCAGGGCAGGCCGCGGACGGGGGACCGCAGCCCCGGGCGGTGCGCTCCCGGCTCCCGCTCCCTCCCCGCCGGGCGACCCCTGAGGCTTCGAGGGGCCTGGGCTAAAGGCACAAAAAGGCGAAAAAGGTCTTTTCCTCTGACAGCTTTTATTTGCGGTGCTGAGCTCCGTCCGTGAACGAGCTGAATGCGCGTTACCAGCGTACACTTCAGGGCGTACATATAGACAGATAAATATATTTCAGTAGAGACAAAACATAACAGGAACAACATGTGCTATAAATACACATTTACATTTGTCATAAATATATACTTTTTTATAAAAATAAAAGTATCACTAAAATATTTCTCTGTCTTCTGCAACTCACGCTGTGTTGTCACAGCCGTGGCTTGCCAAATTACCCATGGCACAGGGGCTCTGGCAGCACTCCTGTCAAAGGAGCGAGGTCGGGCTCTTACGCCCTTGAAACACCCCTGTTTTGAAATCGAGCCTCTTTTGATCACTGTGAACACGGAATTTCATTTAAAAACTTGCTTTTTAATTTCTGCACCCCAGCACTGCGTGTACATTGGTGTACACCCAAGGGGAGAGTGAAACAATTCCCTTCTGAAAGTTCTCTTGCAGGGGGTTGTGTGCCCCGGGTCCCAGCAAGAGGCTCATTAAATCATAGCCACTTGTTACATTAATGTAATTCCACATAGTTTGTCAATCAAAATTTTCTCTCTTTTTATACTGAGCAACCTATTCTACAGTATTGTGGTTAGAAACATGTTAGAAATATGTTTGGTTTCCATAAGTGCATAAAGGTGTGTATTTTTAAACTTCATAAAGGAACTTAATTTGCATAACACAAATACTTTTATATAAGTATTTAAGAAAACTTGTTTCCTGAAATCCTTGATAGACACAGTGTGGGATCACACCACACAGGTGTAGGGAATTGTCTTAACTGAGAAGCAATACAGTCCCTTGTGAAGCTCTTGCTGTAAGAGAACTTTATAATGACTGCGAATTTTTATCCATCTGTAGTTTAACCAGAACCCTCCAATTTAACCAGACCTGAACTGAGCCTGAAGCTTCCTGCATCAAGTCAGGTACCTTGCAGATAGTGCTTTTAGCACAGGTAGTGGCAAAGGTAGGCCATGTACACAAAAGACTTCTCTGCAGGGACTGAGGTCACCAAATCTGCTCCTTTCGGATATTCAGGCTGAACACTAAAACCAAATCAGTAAGATATGAGTACAGAATGGTTAGCTAAATAAATATGATCACTGGTCCTCAAGTCCAAATATATTGTCAGTATTTTCCACCACCAGTAGCTTCCAGAGCTGGAGAATGCAAAACACCTGTTACAGCAGCTGTAGACAACTTAGGGGCTCTTATTGATAAATTGGTATAAAGTATCAGGTGTGGGTGTAGATGCTTCCTGAGTTCTCAGTGGCTGTGTTAAGCACAGTGTCTGAGCTACTGTTAAGGTTCCAGGCAAAAAAGTAAGATGAGAAACAGGTAATATTTGCAAATAACTATCTGTACTTATGTAGCTAGGAATACAAAATAAAAGTATATATTTAATTAGAAGAAAATTAATAAATGATCAAATAAGTATTCACAGTATTTTTATATGCTTAAAATATGACTACAATTTTAAACATATAATTCTACAAAAAATATGTAGTGCTACATTTATGTTAGAAATGCAGAATGCTTTTGTAGTGAAATGATACAAAGAAAAATTACTAGGAATGTTTTGAAAAAAATTTTCATATTTATAGTATAGGAACAATTTAAAGCTTTATTTTGAGCTGTGTATCCTTTAAGCAAGCTTTTGGTCTCTGCAACAGTTTTCTTGGGTTTTGTTTATGCATTTTTACATCTTAACTTTTAAATTAGATTAGATGTTAGGAACAAGTTTACTGTGAGAGCAGTGAGGGACTGGAGCAGGTTGCCCAGAGAAGGTGTGGATTCCCCATCCCTGAAAGTTTTCAAGGCCAGGTTGGATGGGGCTTGGAGCAGCCTGGTCTAGTGGAAGGTGTCCCTGCCCATGGCAGGGAAGTGGGAACAAGATGATCTTTAAGATCCTTTCCAACCTAAACCATTCTATGATAACTTTGGGGCAGCTTTTATGCTATAATATTATTTATGTAGTCTAAAACCAGATTTCATCTTTGATTTGAACCACAGCTCACAGAGTAATAAAACATACATATTTTTCAGTGAAATATAATAACTTAAAAAAAAATTAGCCCAGCTCTTAATGTCTGCAGATCATCACAGTTGATTTACTTCAACATAGCTACTTGGTCTAATTGATTATCAGGCCCACTGTGCTTTCATGTATGGGGATGGGGATATCCTTTATCCAGCAGACTGCTTAAGTGCATGTATGCACCTCTAAAGAGGCAGTAAAATAATCATGGACTTATAGAATCTCCTGAATTTGTATCTAGAGTTCTTAAATAGAAACATATCTGCATCTCTAGGTTATTGCAATAAATCCATTCTGCTTTTAGGCTTCAGAGTGCTTAAACATGTGATTGTTTGGCCTACAGAGGAAGAGAGAACATCACCTCTCCACAGGCAAGGAAGCAATCCCTGGCCAAGCCTCAGAGTGTGTTTCAGCTTGTGCAGCACAGGATCTGCACTGGAGTTTGGAATTGAGTGTCTTCAGTGAGTGAGTAAGTTGTGTTCTAACTATGATAGTAAACACCTCTAAGTAAGGCAGCATATTTGACCTTGCAAGAAAGTAACTGGAAATATCAGTCCCTGGAAGGATTTATAGCAAATGAAAAAGATAATTAGAAAAACCTCAGGATAACATTGACATAAAATGGGAATTATCAGACACTATATATTACCACTTTCCTGGTTGAATTTACTGTATATTGCAGAATATGATACCCTACATCTGCTATTTAAACATATAAAATATAAATCCCTCCAAGTGGGATGATGCAAAGCTGATATGAGTATCAGTACTGGTATTTATAACTCTAAGCTGAAGACTTCCTTCTATTGCAAATTTACCTCTTCATTCTAATTATTGCTCTTTAATTTTGTGTGGTTGCATTCACTCTCCTACCAGTCACAGTGACCAAATTAATTCCAATGCAAACAGAAAAGGTCTTAAGTAGGATTGAACAGCACTTATGTTTTGTGCTTTGCCATTCTGTCAGGCTGGATTTTGCTCACTGATAGAAAGAAATAATTAAGTCAATTCATTAGGGACAAAATTCTCCCACTTCTCTGTGATGGATCATGTCTCCAATATGCTGCTTTCAGAACAGGACTGTGCTTGAGACCAGTGCAAACCAGAATAAAAGCTAAATTATTTCTGCAGCATTTTTGAATTGGGGTAAACGTGCAAACACTTGTGTTATGTTCCTAAACTCTGTGGAAATGCACAGAGGCCACTCTTTAAAAAATAATCAGTCTTTCTTATATAGTAAATAGACTGATGGTATTAAATACTCTTCATGCAAAACTTCAGGATATAATGTCATCAGCCTATTATTTACAGTTTTACTCTCAAAATTCCCTATAGGGGAAATTTCTTTTTTCCTTTACATGCAAATCTTGTAGTAATAGATGTAAATATTTTAGAACTACTTGCAGGGGATATTAATTAATTGGTGCTCCTTAGTATTTAATTTATGTCATATGCATATAACTGACTCAATTTTTTAGGTGATAAAATGGCACAAGTTAATTATGGTTAGAAATGGTAGTACAACACATACTTTTATGACTTCCTCCTTCATTTCAGTCAGTGAGACCAAATCTTTTTTGGCTGACTCGTAAGCAAGAAAATGGTAGATTTAGTACACAGAGCTGTAAATGTTGGCAACAATGAGAAACAAATGACACTTTGGTTCTACACTATTATATTACTAGTACTATCTTGCCTTTGAACAGGTATGTCGTGTTTCTTCCTGAGTGGATTCAGGAGAATAATTCCCACAGCCTGTTAGCGCTGGTGGTCACTCTGCAGCTGGGTGGCTGCATCTTGTTTAGCAGGTGGCTTTGCTGTAGTAGAACTGCATTTGGTGCACAGATCTCTCATTGCTAGGAGACTTTCTTCCACAGCTTTGGCAAACATGCCTGAGGAGGTTTCTTTACATTCCTTAAAGCTTGAGATGCAGAATAATAAATGCTCTGGCTGAGGGTTATAACATGCCCCATAGCCATTGGGCACCACAGGCCCATAGCAGCAGAACATTTCCATAGTAGTAGGAACCTGGTTGCAGGGAGAAGGGAAAGGGTCATCTCTGATTAATCAGGGCACCTAAAGCCAGCTGCTTAGGAATTAGGAAAATGAGAAAAAAATGCTACAAATGCTGGTAACGTGGTGAATCCAGCCTTGTGGAGTATCACTGTCTCCAGAAATCCAGACCTGGAGATGATTTACCTTGGAAGGCAAAAGCTGAACTCAGTATTGAATCTCGTTGCGCTGTTTGTTTGCTATGGTTTAAAAACTGGTAATTTAAGGTGGCTATAATGCATTTCTTTGCTGAATTTATATAGGTATTTGAAAGCTAGAAGTTTTATTATTGATAGGAATTTTATGTAATCCTTGTACGTAAAATGGTTCCTTCTTTAAGGTTTTTAATTTCTTAAGGTTATTTTAAATTTGTAATGTGAAGACTGCATTAAATTAGAGAAATTAGCATTGTCCATTTCTAATAATAGTTTATAATTTTGATGCTGTATAAAAATGCTTTAATGCAACTAAGCATTCTATTTCACCCCAATTTAATCATGGCATAATATGGCAGTGAAATACTTTGTTTTGCAGAAAATAAAAGGTGTTAGAAATCTATATGTTTCAGACTTTGTGTTCATGGGCCTTCTCAAACAACATTTGCCTTTTTAATGGTGTAGAACAGGCCATTAGTCCTGCTAATAGAGCCATAGAATTGTCAGATGAATTTGCTGTGCAACAGCCGAAGGCCATAAAGCTATTCAGAAGCACTCTTTGCTCATGGATAGTTTCTTGGAGAATTTATGTAGTAGCATGTTGGTTACATTCACTCATGTCTGAAAGCCTACAAACATTATGACAAGATCAAATTACTTATTAAGGTTTTACGCTGAAGCATGATATTGTAAGTCTCTTTTGTTGCGTAGTCCCAAGCTGTTGCAGCTGGGTTAGTGTTTCAGCTAATGAATTCCTACATAGATTTCTTTTTTCATTAGGACTGCTACTACATGCAATGAAACATTTAATTCTTAGGCTATATGATGTAACGTTGCTTCCTTATTCAGAACATTAAGTGTAGGAAGTATTGATTCAGTACCTTTGTATGTGCAAATAACTGTAAATCTGTAAATGTCTGTAAGTGTTAAGTTGCATGTCTGCATGGGTTGCTGTCCTACAGCAAACAACAGAAGGCTCTCAAAGATCTTAAATGTAGCAACTTTTAAGAGCAAAATTTCCTTGTGGCTCTTGGCTTTCTGTTTCTCAGAGTGGCAGCCCTTCTGGCTTGTGGCTATACTGTCACTGGAGTAAAGACTGCTCACTAGAGCTGTCATCTTAGGGCAAGGAGGAAAAGAAGGGGAATGGGAGTATATGTTGTTTGGAAATTGAACCCTCATGTGAAATTTACTAGTTTGTGTGCGTTTCCAGAATTTCTGCAAAGGGCTTTGGAATGTTGCCTTTGAAGTCATAAGTGCAGTCAGTATTTACTGTGCTGATGAACCAAAACAGGATTGAAAATGTGGAGCAATTTGCAGACTTCTTGATGATACTGCTTTTGTTTGCTTGCCTTTTTTACATTATTTTCATTGTGAGCAACAAGGTCTGGCAGAACACAAATGAATTATGCTTTGCTTGGCAAGACCAGTGAACAGGAGGCACTCACCTGGCTGGTTGAGAGGATGAACCGATTGCTTGTCAGATAAGTCTCATCTGTAAATATCTCTGGCAGCTCCTTGAGGTGCTCCCGTGCCACCTCTCTGAGCCCTAGCAGGTGATTGTCTATTGCCATTCCAGTGACAGCCTGTGATAAGACAACAACATTTAACTGAGTTTGGAGGCATTTGGATTATTATTGCCTAGTGCTCTGGTCAGAGCTGATGAACTTGGTTTGAGTGATGTAAAGCCTGTAATGTTCAGATATTACTCTGAGTATGTACTTTGCTGAAGATCAGTAACTAGAAATTCATATGGTGCTCTGAAGATTTACAAATTAGGAAGGAGAAAGTCTTGATGTGTATTATGTGCTGATGTTATCTGTGTGCTCATTGTCTCTCAGAGCTGAATATCATGGGCTGGGCTTCTAAAGATGCTGAAGGGAGCATATGCGGCAGCAGAAATTTCTAAGCATGTTTTGGAATTTTCTGTGCATCATTTGGATTATATTTCAAGGTGGAGGGCTCCAAAACACCTCCAAATTGGAGCAGGTCTTCCATTACCTTGCTGCCTGCATATCCCTCTGGCAGTTAAAGCATGTGTCATTCCATAGAATGTAGATCCAAGGATCTGCTAGGTGTCTGCAACAGGCTGAACAGAGTAACAGATAGATTTGCCAGTGACCTATAACAGATCAATGAGCAAACCCCACTGCTTGAGAAAACTGCAGTTAGGGTCTGTTAGAAGCTGTGGTGGCAGCTCACAGGAGCTGCTGCTGAGCCTGCAGTGAGTCCCTGCCATCAGCTGCCTGTGCAGGTCTCTGCTCTGTCCAGC
Organism: Emberiza elegans; assembly: GCA_024865655.1. Classification (NCBI taxonomy): domain Eukaryota; kingdom Metazoa; phylum Chordata; class Aves; order Passeriformes; family Fringillidae; genus Emberiza; species Emberiza elegans. The sequence continues at coordinate 26,708,051 of JALJVW010000241.1, read as the reverse complement.
TACCAAATGCTCTAGACTTAAGGCATTCATTAGCTTCAAGAGCACTGCCCTACAGTAAATGTGATTGAAGATAGCTAATGGGATAAAAATTCAGCACTGGGGTCTTGGCAGACAGGATAGTTACAGAGCTTTGTTTCTTTAGGAAACAACCCAAAATTTGGTCCAACCAGGCAAGAATTGCCTCAGATAAATAAGTATGTTCAAAATCCTTCAGTCCAGGTTTGTTCTTGCTGGTGAAAGCACTGATTTTGTGGACTGAGCTATAGCTCTTCTGAGTCCCAGGCTGAAGTCATGTAGGAAGGGAACACTGAACTAGGGACATTGTACTGCCCTGAGAGCAGAGCTGCCATCCCTGTGGCACAGCCCTTGCAACGAGGGGAACAAACAGCCTAAGGGAAGGCAGGATTTAAAAAAGAGCACGAGCTTGGTTTTCCTCTTAAGGATTAAAAGAAAATAAAAGAAAAGAACAAGTTTATTCTTCTCTTATGAGAAAATAATTTTAACCACTGCTAAGTGTCTGAAACAGGGGGTTGGGGGTGCATAGCCTGGTTTAGCTCATTAAGAACTAAGCACCCATTGGTAAAGGAGCTATTTGTTCATCAGCCCAGACAGAGGAAGGATGCTTGCAAAAAGCTAGCATACATCAGTGCTGTGTTTATGTTCTTTTTCCCATACGGGAAACTGACTTGATAATCAAAGGAAATATTTTGCTATCACACAAGATTTATAAGGCTGTTAGCAATGACATTTTTGCAACATAGATCAATGTCATGTCTGAAGAGAGGCTGAGACAGGCTAACGAAATAAACTGTGAGTCAACTCATAGGAAAAAACTGGGCTAAATTGAATTTTAGAGCTCCACTTTTAAGATAGCAATGCTACTAGTAATCTTAACAAGGGGAAATAAAATCATTAAATTGCTTTTTGTTTTATGAAGTAATTTTCTTTTGGTTTTCTTAGGAGCTATTACATTTCAGTCTGTTATGCACAATTTAGTCAGACCATCTAAGTCTTACTCAGAGTTTAAAGCCCCAGAGATTACATTCTGCTATTCTGAGAAAGGAGGGGGAGTTTAGTAAGTAGAAATACCTGGAGAGCTTTTTAAATTTAAAGATAAATTATTTTTCCAATGGAAGTTTTAATATTTCCCATGAGCTACACCGGAGGCTGAATTTTTTAACAGTTTCTGGATTTGAAATAACTTGGAGGGGAGAATTAATGTGTGTTTTTCTTTATTTTCCCTCTTTTTTTTTTTTTTGAGAGCTGTTGCACAAAAATTCCATTGGCTGTGACCCAGTAGACCTTCAGTGAGTTGTGCTCATTATGAGGTTACCCCAAGATGGTTCAGGGGAGGCAGCAGCCTTGAAGTAAGACTTGAATTCACTTTACAGAACATGTGAAGTCTCAGCTTCTGAGATGTGGGTTCTCAGCACAAGGCTTGAAACAGAACTGTTTTTCTTCCCTGCTTCTTCTGTTTCACAGTCCTGCCTGAAAACAACACCTTGCCTCTTTGGTGCTCAGAATATACCTTTAAAATCACCTCTGAAGGTGAATGATTTCTTGAATATTATGAAAATTCAAAGAGTCATCAAAAATATGAGTTTATAGGCAATGGTCTCAGTCAAAACCATGGGCAGCAAATTCACTTATCATAGCTGGTTATTAATATTTATTAATTTCATTAGTGGTATGACTAAATTGTTTATAGAACAAGGCTGTGCTTTGTCTTGGCACAGTGGGACGTAGAGCATTACCCAGATTGAATTGTCTCATTTTTAATCAACAGAAAATGAGGTGTATTTGATATTAAACTGATTTCTTCACTCGAGGGCATGTCTCCCTTTTATTAAACACTACATTCAGGTCTTTAAAATAAAACTTAATATAATCACTCCCTCATTGTTAATGACCTTTATTTGAAATGGCAGTTTGGAATACCAGAATACATGTTCCAGAATACCAGTCCATCTGAGGATCAGGTTCCAGACAGGGACCTCTATCATCTAGTGAAATGTAAGAAAATGCATAGATGGTTAGTATTAGACTTAGTTTTTTTTAAGTTGAGGTTAGTTGAATGTGGCTGTTTGGGCCATTAGAAATGTTCCTAAATGTGACATAGCAGATACTTTCTTGTTTGGAGATGCCTAAATTTTTCTAGTGTTTAAATAACTAATGACTGTCTTCATACTTCTCTTGAAAAAGCTAACTAGTTCTTGTTCAGTGTTTTACTCACCAGAACAGAGTAATTAGTCTGAGCTGCAATCGCATCCTTAAATTTCTGCATCTTCTCAGAATCCTGTTGGGGTAATCAGAATATATGTATTATTGAATCAACTCTAGAAGAAACAGCATCTTCCATCAACTAACCAAGAGCCAAATAGCAAGCACCCCAAATGTCCTTTGCTCTTGGCTCAGGTGTAAGTACTCTGATAAATGAAAAGCCACGGGGATCAATGTTCTGATCAGCACCACCAGCTGATTGTGCAAGGGGAGAACAGGTTTCTTGGTGGTGCATTGTTTGACGTCAAGAAAAGGTTTGCAGTTCCTTTTGTGTATTCTGTCTATGGATTTTGGGGATGTAGATTATTACCAATAGAATCACTGTGTTTGGAGTAGGGAAAAGAATTGCCTAGTATAATTCAGCATTTTCAAAACAGGCAGTGTACCTTCTCCAGAATGGTTTATCTAGACAATGACAGTGATATTAATGAAAGCCATTACTGATATTCTACTAGCCAGTCAAAAAATTAGTCCCACGTGTGAAAGGGCATCTAGAACTTTCCAAGGCTGCATCTGCAGATGCCTCACATTTCAGATAACAAGCTAGTAAATTTTAACTCCTGTCAAATGGCAGCCTTCTATATTAAGGGAATGATCTTAAGAAGTGTTGCCTTGCTGTACATCAAGTCCAACACTGCAACTTTGGGAGACCCTGAAACAGCCAGAAATGAGTGGGGACCTTCAGCTCCTATGGACGATGAATGATCTTTTGAACAAAGAATTCATTTTAGAAGCAAGTCAAGGTCACCATCAGGGACCTTCAAAATACAAACTCTGATATTTTTTACAAGGCTAGAGCTAGGCCTTAGTTCCTTGTACAGATTAAATTACCAAATGCAGTCTTTAAATCTGATTAATTTACAGCTATTCAAGCAATCCCTAGTGTCAGTAGCTGCTGCTTTTACAGCAAGTGTCAAATGCATGAAATATTTCTCCTGCTGAAGAATCAATCTGACTCAGTCAATCTTTGGTGACTGTTCAAGCTATCGTTTGAGGATAATTTTTTTTGTATCAGAAGAAAAAAAATGTTTTTTAATTGGATTTGAATTAATGGCTATTAAAAACTATATTTTGGGGAGTTCAAGGCTACTTAAACCAGGTTGTGCATCTCTTTGTGCAGAAAAAAGAATTAACTCCTTCACATTCAGAGCAGTGCATAGGTCTAAAGAAATCACCTTGGAATAGGGTTGTATTGAATTAATTTTCTGATGCTTCTGTGATACTTATATATGTAGTTTTGCATGGAAAGATGAAGATGTTCACATCAAAACAAAGATTAATGTCTGTTGGAAAGAACAATCCCTGACTAGTATAAGTGTCCTTTGTACCTCTCAGTGGAGAAGAGGTCAGGAGAACTATCACTGGCTTGGTTTGCATTATGATTACAGGTTTTTCCAGGGAAATGAAACCATTATCCCCTATTCTGTATGGTCGAGGCATGCAGTAGAAAGATATGGGGGCTGAGACTGAGCTTCATCTAGACACACATGCCATTCTTCAGCTTGTAAGACAGGACAGTTTAGGGGGCTGGGAAAGGGGAGCATGATCTCAGATTTGGGTGGGAAAAAGGTGAGAAATGCTGAAGCTCTGGGAGAGCAGCAGGAGCCAGTGAGTGTTGGAAGAGAGTTCCAGGGAGCTAGAAAGATCTATTGAAGCAAGATGGTGGGAGCATGCTGGCTCCTGCCAGGAGCACAGTCCGTGTGCTGCAGCGTGGGCTGGGACTATGCTGAGTGCCCAGGTGGGGAGAGGAGAGTGCACAGAAAGCAGGAACTTCTGATGGAATGCAATTGAGAACCATCTTGTCTGACAGGACACTGATAGCAAATAAAAACAGCCTCTTCTTGCCTACTGTGTGGTAGTCACTATTATATGCAATAGTATGGTCATAGTCTGCCATGAACTACCCACCCAACAGAGGGAGTTACTTCAGATTTTTTGAGTTATTTTACCATGGGACTTACTTGAGCTTTGTCCATCAGGAGCTAAGTTCTGAGCATAATAACCTTAAGGAAATTGAAGAAGCTGTGGATGAAGAGAGGACTTCTCTGGGCAAATTTTCATAATCCTCTGGGATGTTAGATCTTGCTTTATAATTTTTCATTAATTTACACCTAATCTATAGCCCAGCAATGCTTCTAGCAATGTTATGCTAAATTCTAAAGAACAGCCATGTGGGCTGTTGCCAGTGGAATGGGCTTACTGTGAAAAATAAACTGTATTGTGGCAGCATTTTGCATCTAAACAGCCACCTGGAAATTCCCTGTACAGCAGCGCAGTGCAGTGGGTGGAAGTGGTGCAGAGACATTGAGGGAGGCTCTCCAGGGATGGTGGGCAGGACAGTGCACAGGGCTGTTTGTGCAGCTCTGCTCCCAGCTGCACCTCTTTGCATCCCCATCTCCTCTGTGCAGCGCTCATGCTTCTGGCAAACAGATGGTGGTAGCCCAAAGAAAGGCAATTGAAATTTTTCTTTTTGCAGTGTGATATCAGGACAGTTTGGAGAATTGTTTGATTAGCTTGATGAAGCTTTTCATCATTAAGGTTCAGCTCCCTTGATAATTCTATAAGACTTAGTCTCTTTGGTAGAAACATCTCTTTAAAACAAAAAAGATCAGCCAGAACATACCCACAAATCCAGAGATGAAAGCATGGGAATTAGATCACATATTGCAGGCTGCAGCAGAACTAACTACTGCAGGGGACCTGCCAGGAATTCCCCTGGTGTGGCAGTTTAATGATCCTGAACTTTGCATGCTCAGCCTAGATGTCTCCAGGGAACTGAATTTGGATCATATGATAGAACATTCATAAGACAGTACAAAATCTAAAATCAGATATTATGTTTCTTATAATGTCACATTTAGGTACCTCTGAATCTTTTATATGCTTAAATAAAAAAAGGGAATATTTATATTTTGCTTAATGGTTGGTCTGTACAAAAACCAAAATCCTGTAATGCTTGCTACCCTGCCCTACACCTTTATGCTCTCAGTTAAGGGTTAAAAAGTGAGAGACTGGGGACCATGAACAGATTATTTCCTTGGTGTTTTGGAAAAGAGGACAGAGGGAGCCAGCCCCACTTACTGACACAGCTGCCTTGTCACCTGCCATTGCTTTGACAAAAGCCAGTGCTTCCAAGGTAGCAGACCTGATATTCTCAACCCGGCCCTCGTCAAAGCGGCGCAGGGAAGCGCTTTCATAGGTTGGGACAAGCCTCCTGTGGCACCTGAGAGGGTGAAGGAAGAAAAACAAAGAATGGTTATTTTCAGAGAGTCGTAAAGACTAAGAGAAATATAGGCTTGGTACATTTTATAGTTACAGCCACACTTTTATTTCTTGCATGGTATTCATCTTAATGTTGTGATAGAATTCTGTAAGAAACTTTAAAAAGATGGATGCTCACTTGTCTCTAATATGAAGAGCTGCATACAGCTGTATATGTTTTAGTTATGCATTGCCAGTAAAAAATGACTTGTTGTGTAAAAACAAGGCTAGTAAACCAAAAATTTACTGAAAGATCTCAAGGAATGTTTTATTTGTACTGCATCATAAAATAATTGTGTAATTAATCATTTACTTATGGGCTTGAAATATGTTTTATTTAAAACAAGAGAAAATGCACCAAGTGCGTGAATGAAAAGAAGAAAACCAAAAGGGGAATAGGACGTTTTTTGTGGGTTGGAATGAAAACCCTCAGAGCAATTAGAACAGATTATGAACATTGTTACTTAATTTGGGTCCAGGTATACAGACACTAGTCCTTGCTTCAGGAGACAGACTGTGTCTTTCAGTTGAAGCAGGTGGTCTCAGAACACAACTGTTCCCTAAGGTTTTTATGGCAAACAGGGGATTTATATAATGGCTGGAATCCAGATGAAAATCTTGGGCTAGGTCATTGTTGAACTTTTATTAATGGCATATGCAAAATGGATGTTCGATAGATGTTAAAGGAGTACATGAAATGTGTTAAGCATTTCTGGTCTCGACCAGGTAAAAACCGCTCTGGGATTTAATTTGACATGATAAAGAATTATTTGTGTAATAGGCTGTTCTGCAGGAAACCATGCAACCTATCTCTGCCCTGGAGTTCTGGCAGTGTAGAAAGGAGCTTTTAACTTTGATAAGACCATGGGAATTAGGGGATCTTATCAAATCTTGGGATGCTTGTGAAGAAGGGAGCAGCAGTAGTTACTGTTCTGTGTAGGAACTCTCAGTCTGATGTGCTGTGCTGTAGGGGATGCTTTTCAGCCTGTGCCAGAGATGCAGGTGTGGTTACTGCTGTGGTTCCTCCCAAGCTACCCACGAGGCAAGGCAGTGGTGTTTCTGCCCCAGGGACCTGGGCTCCCCAGCTGCTGCTGCTCCAGACATCCCTGCCATATTCCCTCATCCCTGCCATATTCTCAGTGCCAAGCACAGGGACAGCTGGCGGGAGGGTACTGGCTGGGAATGGCATGTGTGGGACACAGGGATGGGAAGATGGAGCAAGAAGAGGGAAAGGGAGAGAAGAAAAGGAGTACTTTCTCCCAGAACCAGGTATCAGTTTCTATCCTGCCTGCCCTGCAGTCTTTAGGAAAGATCACTCATTTTCATGCAGGAGGCATTTGTTTGAATGTTGAGGAAATGTTGGACCCTCTGTATAAAACCCCACTTCCTTGTGTACCTTGTTCCCATGAATTGAACTAACCTTACCTGTAGAATGCCAGCTGAAGGGCTACTTGTATGTAGGCATCTGGGCTAAATTTCTGTTTCTTAATGAATTCCTTTCCATAGTGCTCAAACTTGTAGGCTATAAAATCCAGATTTTCCACTGCCCTGAAAACAAGCAAAAGGCAGTTACTGCTGGGGTAGATGTAAAAATCTCATAGAATTGTTAAAGTTGGAAAAGAACTCTTAGTTCATCAGGTCCAACCATTAACCTACTCTACCTTGTTCACCACTAAACCATATTCTGTCTCATTTCTGTTTGCAAATAAACCCAGAGATCTTTTCCTCCCAGTACCCTCTTAGAGGTGAGTGGTCTCCTGCTCTGCAGACAGTCCTGGCCTTTGGTAACTTGTTCCTAATCAGTAACTTTTATTCATACAGATTCTAAACTAGGCTTGTTATCTGCAGCCATAGCTGTGGCACTCAAGTCTGTTCATTTGAGTAGGACATCTTTTTAAAAAAACAACCAAACAAAAAAGCAAACCAAAAATCCAGCAACCTACCCTCAACCTTAGTGTTTTCACCCCTGAAGCCTAAGCAAGGGCCTCCTTTGTTCTTCACCAATTTCTGAGAGATTTACTGGTGTGAGAATTGGGTGCATTTAGGACCTGATGAAGGCCCTAAGCTCATTGCAAGATTCAATTTAGCGGACTACTACCTTTATTTAAAAACACCAAGGAGTTATTCTGCATCCTGAATGTTCTCACTCATATGTATCTTTCTAGACACTTAGAGATCTAATGCAGCCACACTGGACATGCTTACAGCTGATCATGCAGACAATGTGTTAATTCCCTAAAAAGACATCACAGGCCTGAATGTTGAGAAAAAATTCTTATTGCTGCCCCCACCCCCAAAGATCATGCAAATCTGACAGCCTGGAAAGAGAGTCAGAAAAACGAGACTTTGTAGGAGCAATATGAAGGTAAACAAATTACGTTCCTAAATTCAAATTTTTTATTCAAACCAGTTGTATTCTACTGTCCTCTATATGTACCCCTATTGCCCTGGCTTCAGATTGAGTCAGCTCAAACCCATAAAACACAAAAACAGAGGACCTGCATTGTTTGCATCCTGTGCAAATATGGGCAAGCTGTTTTTCCAGTGGTTTTAGAGTTCCTAATATTTACATGAAAGGAAAACAATGGTAATGCAATTCCTGAATCCAGACAAGTAGCTCCAGCCTAGAAGGGTCCTCTCCTGCCCAGAGATCCAGGTGTGTGCAGTTTGGTAAGAAGAGGAGGAGCAGGAAGGCAGGAAATCCCCAAGGAGGGAGCCCATGAATTGTGCTGGATAGTTCCCAGCTTGCAGTCATGGCTGAGAAAGATGAGGCATCTGTTCTACCTTTGGAGTTTTTCTGCTGCTGATGCCAAATGTGTCTGAATATCAGGGGAACACTTCCATCTCAGTCTCCGTGGAGCAGGAAGCTCGCTCACTGAATCAGCTCGGACTAACTTCTTGGAATTTTCTTTCCTGTTGGTATGTGAGACAGAAGTCATTAAGGTCACAGGAATAATCCATTTATTGAAGTCTGCTCTTTTAGCAGGTGAATTACTGCTTTTCAACTGTTCTATGTCTTAGTGCCCCTGTGCACCAGGGGAAATTTGCCAGTGGCAGAGGCTTCCCAGGGTCTGGAATGGGTGTAGAATGTACAGAAGGGAACTCACATGTGCCTGAGCAGGTATTCAGCACACTGCACCATGACGATGCCATCGAAAGGGGAATGTTCGCACACGGTCCCACAGAGTCCGTCTCTTCCTACCACAAACTAAACAAGGAGAAGGATAGGTGCAACATACACAGGGAATAAATCATGTTCTGGGTAAGTTATCCATGCTGGAAACCTGACAGAGGTGTTATTGTTCCCCTGTGGTTTTCTTATTGCTCATATTAGGAACTTCGTTGCCCTACAGATGAGTGGGTAACTTACAGATTTACTGCAGAAGACTTGCTTGTTCTGTGAGAGGTGTTGCACTGAATTCCTTTCATGCTGCTCTTTGGGACTGAATCCTGTGAGAATGTAAATGTTAGCAATTCCCAATGGAATCTGAAACTTTGATTTAGCATCTGCTTTATGGTACCTAAAACCCACCAATGCGAAGACAGGCCAGGGTTCTCCTTCCACTTTTGAGGACAATAAAACATCTGTGTCTGGGAAATCCTTAGGATCCCATTTGGTTACAAAGCTCATCCTTATTTGATAGCTTTCTCATAGCTTATTTTGAATATTTTATTTTTAGATGCTTTCTTCATTTCACTTTCCTCTTATTTATCTTCATTCTTAATTTCATTATGTACACATGGCCCTGCTGGTGACAACCTGCTGCACTCCAGTTCTGTGATACACCCATGCAATTTGTAACTTCTGCATCTCATACAAAAGCAGATGTCTAGGTCCAATATTGCAGCTTTCCTGTCATTTTCCTGGGCTTTTCTCCACACTTGTTTTGAAGTGCATTTAGCTGGACTTCCCTCACTTAGGTCTCTCTTGCACATGTATATCACATCCTGCCTCCCTGCTTTCCATGAGGTTTTCAGAGAGTGGGCATGATGCAAAAGCTCACCTGGACATTTTCTGAACCCTTAGTGCAGAGGTGAGGGAGAATATAGAGAGAATGGCTTCCTACATAATCTGTTTGCATAAAAGGAAATGGGATCTTACTTCCCTAAGAATTTCTCTTTACCTTTGAACTACTTTGTCCTGAATACATCTGACAGATTAAGCTCTCTCACACTCAATGCAATTTTATTTGCTTTCTGCTGCCTTATGATAGTAGAAAAAAAGAAAATGTTGTTTATTCTCATCTGCTTGGAATATCTCAACACCTGACCCTGTAAATTACAGGGTTCTAACTGTTCTAAAGACAAATGGTTTGTTCTTCAGAAAGAGTCTGCTAATAATGTCATTTGCAGTTTCATTAATCAGGAATGATTACTGAAATGTATTTGCTCTTGGGTAAGTTGGTGCAAGTAAAATTCTTTATGGGAGAAAAGATGGGAGATGGAATAGAGAGAGCACAGCTGAGCTTATGGATCAAGGTATTCTGGCCTTGGTCAGGTACAGATTGTAGGATAAGCAACCATAGATATGAAAAGAAGAACTAGAAAAGTACAGCATATACATCTATCAATTTTTGGAAACTATGTGGTTTTGTAAGGCTGCCAAGTAACACATACAGTAGGCTGATTGTGTAACTAATGGGAAATTGTTGCTTAAGGATATAACTGCTTGGGGTTACAAAAATATATAAACTGATCCGTGAAAACAATAAAGCACCTTCGACTTCTTTCTGTCTTGACTTCTCACATCCCTCCTTCAAAGTCCCATCTCTCAGTTGTGGCAATCATTTTAGGGGTTTCTCTTTTCATGTTGCTGTTCTTAGATATGGCAAGAGCAAAAAGCATTATGCAAGCAATGTATCAGTCAGGGTTTTTTCAATTTTTCATAAGGTGTCAACATTGTTGACAGTTGGGAGATTAATACATCACTTCACTCTGGGGTCTATTGCAAAGTGTGGAAATAGCAGTGCAGCGCTTTAAAATATGACAATCAAAATCTGATGGGGAAAAAGGCTGGAGAAGTCAATACTTAAAGAAAGACTCAACAAGGATGCCATTAAATGAGTAAACAGTCTGTTAAGTGAGGATTTAAACACATGCCAAATTATAAGCGGTAGTATTTCCAGGATGTCAGGAAAATGCCTAAGAAGGGGAAACAAAGGAAAATATTGTGCTTTTTTTTTTTTTTTTTCATTCTGGGATACTAGGCCAGCATTTTCATTCCATTTGAGTCAGTGTAGAAAAATGCATTATTTTTTTATATCCAATGTCTGCCTACTCATGCATCTGAGTCTCAAGAGCAAAGGGCAGCTTTGGAATAGGTGGAAACAAAAACAAAACAGGTGCTTCCCCTGTTTTGCAAGGGACAGCCTTGCTCACACCAAACCTGCCCAGGTAGATCCCCACCATCAGGCAGCGTACAAGCGATGTCACAGTGCTGTGAGGTTTTTACCTGCATAGGTTTGTCATACCAGCGATTGGCCCCGTTTTTATGGTAGCCCCCTCCATGCAACATGTGAAGTGCCATGTTTGTGTTGTTGAGTTCCACCCCACTGGGGCTGTCCAGGCACACCAGGCATATGCACCGTTCAATCATGTCTAGAGAGTCGCGGTTGGTGGAGTCTGGGGATAGAAGAGTGAAACGTTCACATTCTCTGACCTCTGAGTACAACACTGACTGGGGAACCCTCTGCCTTGGAGAGCAGTGAGAGCTGACCCTGACTCTGCAATGAGCTGGTGTCTGCAGAGCTTCTCTCAGCAGCAGATCATCTCAGTGCAAGGGAACATTGTACCAAGGCATTAATTCCTGTGTCAACTTTTGTGACTCTGTATCTCTCACATGATTCAATAATAACCACTTTCTTTTTCTGCCTTTCATTTCCTTGAAGTAATTATATTACAAAATAGATCTATTTTACTCTTAAAGCCAGCATTGCTGACTTATTTTATAAATAACAGTTACAGAGGACAGGTGGAAAATAGAAAATTTCAGATCTCACGCTATTGCTGCAGTATTCTGCTCTGGAACAGCAGAGCTGAGAGTGTTTTTGTTTGTTCTCCATGAAAACCCTTTTCACAATAAGGAACAGCAGGGTCTATGTTGGTTTTGTCTTATTGTATTAAAACCCTCTTGTCTGTCCTGTCTCTGATCATTAGCTTATATTGCCTACATCACATGAGGAAACATCTGTGGATGAGGTTTTGAGGTTTAGGTTTTGAATGTGGTTTTGCCAAAACCATCAGTTGCCATGTTACAGTGCTCCCCTGTCACTACTGTACTGCTGAATAAAATGGGCTTTTCTGGAACTCTTTGTGTTTCTTTTCCCTGTCCTGACACTCATATGGTTGGACTACTGAGGGTATTTTTACCTTGTTCTCAGTGCTTTCCTCCTGATACATGGTATATTTATGTGTTTCACAGTTTCTTTGTCTAACTCAGAAATATTACAAAGGCTCAGGCTTTGTTTGCATCTGAGGACCAGTTTGAAGCATAGGAAATATTTAATTGTGACCACTTCTTACAGTTCCTCATTGAAAAGACAGAAGTGTGCAACCTATAACAAGAACTTGTTTCATTTAAAAACATATAAAATAATTAATAGCTGTTATATGGTTTTTAACAAGATCAAAGGAAAAAGGGCTTTCAAGCATCAACATAAAATTCCTTTTGCTATTAACAGATCAGCTTTCATCCTCTGGTTTTTCTAGATTTTAGTGTAAATGTAAACTTGTTTCAGGATTTCTCAACAAAAGAAATCAATTCAGATTCATCAAAACTTCTTTCAAGTCTAGGCTAAGTTCAACAAATACATGCTCAATTCAGAAAACTATTTTCTGAAAGAATGGAAAAATATTTAAAATTAAACAATTCTGATTTGCATTTGAAATATGGGGCTATTTTAATATGTGCATGTTTTCAAGGTTTGCAAGTATATAAAATGCCTTGATTGTCTGAAAGAGCAGCATTTTTCATAGTAAGAAATAATGCACCTTTCCAGAAGGAGTAACATAGGTTCGTCCAGAGCTAGAAAAAACCCAGACACTTGTTACCATCCGGGTTCATTCTTCAGATGCTGAAAAAGAAACTAAATATGCAAGAAATTAAAAATGTGTCAAGAGAAGGAGAGGCAAGTGATAGCAGTGGCTGAGAAGGAAGAGGGGGAGCTGTGGCCTTGTGCAGGTTATGGTAAGGTACTGCCCATTGCTGATTGGTGGCTCCTGCAAGGCAGCATTAGCAGCTGGGGCCCAAGGGACAGAGATGGTCAGTCTGACTTCTTGCAGGCTCCCTGGGGGGCTGGTGGAATGCAGAGTGTGCTGTGTCCCCTTGCCAACAGAAGAGTCCTAGGGAAAGCAGCTGGAGCACCTGCCAGCTCCTACAAAGGCTTGAGCCAAGAGATTGTGTTTGATGGGGCGTGCAGAGAGGTTGCTGCCCTGCAAAATGTGAACACCAGTGTCCCATGGGAGCGTCTTCAAAAGCATTCAGAAGCTTTGTAAGAGAGAAGACACATCCTGGTCCACTTGGCTGTAAAGCTTTTCTAGTGTCTCACACTTGCAGGGCTGACTGTAATTGTGGTATTTTTTCATTGATGATCTGGGTGCATCAGTACAAAGGCTGAAAAGATCCTTGTGAATGGAACTTGCCCAGTATACATCAGCTTGTGGTGCTTGCAGACAGACATCTTTGAGGAAAACCAGCCTGGATAGTGATTTACAAACTGCTCACAGCTTGCTCAGCATTCTGCTTTCCGCTGTGTGATAGGTATATATATATTTCATTGTGGCTGCTACCACACATCTTTGACAGATATGAAGCCCTTAGTCTGACATATGGCTTCGGGGTATCTGGAGTCTAGGTATTAGAGTGAATAAAATTAAGCTGTGCCAGAAACAGAGAAGCAGGGGAAAGATGCCTTTACAGAAGGAAACAGACATATCCAGAGGGCTGATCAAACACTGAAAAATTATCATGTGAAGCAGGCAATAAATTACATGAGAACTCATGAACCATGACTTGGGATTGAAAATATCTGCAAGAAGAGCTAAAACAAAAAAGAATATAACCAAGCCTAAAGCCTGCAAGACTTTTCTTCCTTTCTAATGCACAGTTACATTGAATTGGCCAGCCAACTGTTGGCTAGTTTGTTTTTTTTTAAATTTAGTCTTAGAAAAATATGAGAAGACAGTTTTGAATCAAATTCAGATGTAGTATGCATGGGACTGTAGCCAGTCACTTCATACAGAATTCACTTCCTGTACTAGTTCTGCAGCCTGAAGGCAGTTACAATGCCGAGTGTGTTTATAAATCAGTGATGGCTGGGTTTATTACAATATCTTGGACATTCTCTCACCTAGAAGACCTGTGCTCTACTTGCAGGTCTGTGCAGGCCCATGGATATAAGTCCTTCATAGCCTCTGCAAAGCACTGCACAGGTTTTCTGTCCCAAAGCATTCTCTTGCCCTGCCCAGCACAAACCAGCTGTGGAGTGACCCTTTCACCCACATTGCTTCCCAGGTTCTCTTATTTATTGTTGCAGGACATTTCCCCATCACAGATAAGAAAGAAAAAGCTGTTAAGGATCATATATCCATGTGTAACAGCAATGCATTCACCTATATAGAAGGGCTGTGCTAACATGAATGGTCTGGGATGGGATTCCTGCTTAGATTAGAGAAGGCTCACACTGTGGTGCTATGAGGGTTAGTAGTGTAGAATCTGGTTTTTTTCAGCTGCATAACTGAGTTTTTTGCCTTCAGATTAAGACTAATAATTTGGGAAATGCCAGGCAATCTAAAAACACTATGGAGAAGGTTTTGCTAGTTTTTGGTGATTTTCCTTTTGTTTTTCTTTTGGATGATATAGGTTAACAAAGATATTTTTGCTGAAAGTTTCAAGGCATTGGCTGTTATACTTAGTGTGGCATGAAAATAAATTATTAAGTGTTCACCTCAATTTTCATTAAAATAAGTTTTTTTTTTTTTCTCCTCCTTTAAAAAGAAATGTTGGGAAGAGGTAGCTTAAAGATGAGACTAATGCTATATAATATTGCTGAAATAATGGCCAGGACTCTGTGTGTATCTGTACTAAGTTTTATAATCACAGATAAACTTGAATAAGAAAAGGGGAATCTTCCTTAGGGTGGTAAATTTATTTTGAGACTATTGGCAACTCTTGTATATTCCAGGGCATTAGCAAAACAGCAATATTTTCTGTGGCATTGCTGAACTGGAGACAAAGAGGCAAGTTAATGTTTTCTTCCGGATTAAAAAGTAAATACTTATTACATGCAAAATGGCAAAAAGAGGGCATTTTTATCGCTTAGTCTCAGGGTAAAATACATAAGGTGTGATATGATAGAGGTCACTAACCCCACCCTTTATTTTCATCTGTTTCCAAGCTTGACATTCCAGTCCAGAATCTGAGACAGCTAAATGCTGCCTGATGGAAAAGAGAGGGAGAGCAGTCCCCAGATAATAACTGATGCCAGCTTTCCTAGATAGTTAAGAATTGGTTGAATCAGCCCTGGTACCTTCTCCATTGATTAGAGAGAGTACACAACTAGATTCAATAGGTGTTTAACTTGCAGCTGCTTTTGTTGGATAAGATCAATAATAGTTGCCAAAAGCTAAGAGGATACATAATTTCTATTGGTACAAAATGGATATAAAGAAAGAGACAAATCACAAAATCTGACGTAATGTAATTTATGCAATGAAAAACAAAGAATGGAGTGAGAGTTATTACATGGCATAACACTTAAACATACACAGCCAAAGGGTCAAGCTATTTCTGCTGCTCCCCTGGCAACACACATCTTATTGAGTTTCCTACTGCTGGAAAAATTCAGCAGTGGGGTTGCACATTCAGTCCTGTGTTTGCTGTGATGTTTGCTCTCAGCAAAGAAAGGCAGTGATGGTGAGGAGGAAGATGATGAGGAGAAAGCTGGGGTTGCTGCAGCTAACCTTTCATAAGGGTCATCCTGGCCTCTGCCCACTCTGTTCTTCCGTCTGTTGTCAGCAGGCCAATTGGAGGCAGCATTTCCTCTTCATTCTCTGCCATTTTTGCTATCTTTTGTAACTGAGTGAAAAGATCTCCCTCACTGAGACGACGGAAATTAATGACAACATCCAAAACAAAAAACTGCAAAAAAATTACAGAAGTCAGAAGATCAGTCAGAAGTGGGTTGGACCCCTTGTGGTCCAACATTTTGCTGTCATCTGGGTAGGTGCTGAGATGCTGAAGTCCTGCCTGGAGAGCCAGGCCTACATGCAATGCAACACAAAACCACTGGGGAATGAATGGCCCAGGGCTCAGCTCTCCTGTGTTTTGACACCAATGTGAGGCCAGTTGCCATAAGGGACTTATATTGTGCGTTGGACTCAAATAAATTCACACTATTTGAATAAGCTTTAAAAACCTTGGAGAGATAAAATCAGACAGTATGTAAGTAATTTTCACAGTATTATTTATTTAAACATAACCTAGAGAATCTAGAAAATTTCCTGTGCTTCCTGGAAAAGCAGAAAGCACTTCACTGGAAGCTACTTACTCATTCCAAGAGCACCTGCAGGCATGGCTCCAGTACTGCAAATAGTCAAGATGTGCTAGAAGTACTGTGCCCAGGGAACAGACACTCTGCTGCTCTCTGGTAATTACTGGTTGGGGCAGATTCACTCTAACACTTCAGTATTTCTGCCTGCACCTGTGCTAACTTCTTCAGGCATAGCTTAGGGCCCCTACACGGTGTCTATGCCATGCATAGGTGTGATGGTGTTATAGTTGCCATGAACTTGACTGTGCCAATACTTGACTGTCTTGAGAAGAGCATTTCCAGCAAATGTACTCTAACAGAATTCTTTTTTCTCTGTGGTTTCATCACTGTTTATTAAACATTTTTTGTTTGAAAGAGAAAGCAAATAAATTCTGCCACATTCCTCCTTTCTGCATCACTGTACTTGGAACAGAATGTGGTCCAAGGACAAAAATGCTGCAGAAGCATCTTTTAGAAATATCAACTGCAAATGCTTGGTAAGAAGTGATACATAGCACACTAATTGCATTTCTAAACAGAGATTAGATTAGGCTCTTCTGGAGTGAATTGAAGCAAATTAAGAAATATAAAGGTATGAAAAAAGAAAATAAATTTACCTGATTGTTACAAGCAACAATGATGTGCTCTGGTTCTGGCATTACATTGCTTTTCTGGGCCACGAGGGTATCTTTGGTAGGTCCTGGAAGACGATAGGAAGAAAAGAGTCCATAGTATTGCTTCATGCAGAGAGGATGGCCAGACAGCTGTCCACGAGAAAAGTCAGTAGGTAAAGCATGGCTGCAGAGAAAGAGAAAACCAAAGACAGAGAAAAAGAGGGGAGAGAGACAGAAAGGAAAAAAAATCTTATCTGTCCTTTGTTCTGTTACAATTAGATCAGGTATAACGCAAATTGAATAATAAAATGAGATTACAGTATAAGGGAAATAGATGAATTCCCATACCAAAGTTAAATACATCATTCCTGGCAGTTTCATGCATATTCATTAAGCAATTGCATTATCATCTAGTGGAAATGGAAATAGCAGGCCACAAGCAGCTTTGCAATGTGCGTGGGAAGCCTGACTAGCCGGGACCCCAGAAACCTGGCAGGATGGAAGTCAGCAGAACAGCTGGCAAAGAGCAGCACCCCAAAGAAAGGTACTGATGAAATTCCCTGCAAATCACAGCAGTCATGTACTGTGCTGACTGGTTAGGGTGTGTGTGTGAGAGGGCCTTCCTTGACAAACAGGAATGACTTGGGCAATACAGTGGGAAATTCTGTTTTCCACAGGTCCTCACTTTTGTGCTAATTTTCACTTAGACCCATGGAGTAATATGTGCTGAAAACCTATTATTTTTTTGATTGGAAGGTAGGTGAAACCAGCATCTCTTTAAAAGCTTCTTTAGTGGCTAGGGAAAAAAAAGAAGAATTATCACAGTCACAATTATGATTATGGATTGTAAAATACCCCACTGACACTGCAGCAGGAAATAATTGTGCTGCTGGTTAGGAGAGGCTGCAGAGACCACAGGAGGAAGAAAATCTTAGAGTGCAGAGACTTTCCTTCTGCAAAAGAGGACTAAGCTTCCAACTTGCCAGACAGGGGGAGGGGAAAAGAAGCAGGCAAGGAGGTTAACTCTCATGCAGCTTATGAGGGTAATATTTTATGCTAGTTTATCTTGGTTAACCATGCCTTTAGAACTGTTGCGGTACTAAACTGGGGATATTTGCTTTAGTTCCCAACTCTCAGATTCTCTGTATCACTTATTTTCTTGTACAGGAGCATAATACATACATTATTTGAAGAATCATGTATTTCCCCTCTGTTTTTATTCAGAAAGTAACAAGAGCATAAGTAGCTTATTTTTACTAGCTACTGAGCCAGCCTTTCTGTGGTGAGACCTCCTCCCATGCTGGAATGTGTTATTTCTCTGGGGGGAGGGAGGTGGGACAGTGTTGTTGTAAGTGGAGAGTGCCAGGAGAGGTGTGCAGGCTGTGTAACCACGGTGCTGCTGCCCTTTGGGTGTGGGGAGCACAAGCTTCCTCTTGTGTTCTCAGTAACTCTGTTAGGCAAATTGTCTGTGCCCTTTGGGGCTGCACTGTGCCTGCCAGAGTGATGACTGCCAGACATCAAAAAGGATCCTTCTTCAATCTGTTACACTGCAGGAATACAGCAAAAGGGCATAAAATATTGCTGAAGCACTTGCCCTGAAGCATGCTGGAGCCCCAGCCCTTCCCCATGGTGGAGAGGGGCAATACAGTTCAGCTTTGTACTGAGAACAGCCTCGATTCAGAAGCCCTGTGGATACTCAAACTCTCCTTCCAAGCCACTTACGTGTCCAGTAAAGCTTTGTAGTCTTGCACTCCTGAAATGAGATTGGCAGCAAACCTGCAAGTAGCAGAGAGAAGTGACATCAGTCTTTTGTCATTTGGCAACACTGGGCTGTTTCTGGGAGACAGAGGATAGCCTGAATGATTGATGACATGGCATAAGGAGAGAAGGTCTTCTGGCTTGGCAAGAAGAGCCCCCTGCCCCCACCCAAACCCCAAATTAATTCATGTCAAGAGAAATATGAAATCCTAGAGACAGTCCCTTCAAATGGTTAAACAGACTACCACAGGAGGAAGCCTGAAAGTGCTTATTTAGAGAATGGGAGCAGAGACTGAATATTTAATAGAATCCTCACATGGGTTTCAATATCAATGCTCATAACCTGTCCAGTATTAGAGTACTTCCTGTCCTAAGCAGATATTCTTTTTGCAGAGCTGTGGACAGGTGTATTTTTTCCTGACATTGTCCATTTGCGCTGTGTCAGAATGGGAGGCTCTGAGAAAAATATTTCCTTGTTAAAGCATGCGCATTAGAAAATGCAAAGTGGAGTTTTTTTGAAAGCTGGGTGCATAATAAATTTAGTAAGTAATGAATGAAAGCATTTATAGTTATGTTTAAAGTAAAGTAAAAAGATGCATTAGCTGTCTATGCAAAATGTTAAAATGATGCATATTTGTTTCAAGGTTCTTGCTGTTTTATAATAGCATAAATTCACATGCAGTTAATTATTTCAGTAATGAGCAGCTAGAGAGTGCTGAAAGCAAAGAGGAAAATTGCACTATATGAAGGTAGATTTTTACTGTTTTAAAAAGGAAGAATGTTTTGGCAAAGGCTGAAGAATGGACTCTTGTTTTAAGGGTGTCTGGAGTGGTATATTCTGTGCTTGGCTATGTGCTTACCTTCTCACTTTTTAAATGATAGTAATTGCCTACAACAGCTCAAAGTAGAAAGATCAGTTCAGAGCTAGGACTGATGGGCCTGAAGGAAGCAGTGTTCTTGGGGAAGAATGATTTCTGAATTCTTATTCTTAGATCCCCCGTGTTTCTGGTGCCCTTTTGTGCATCTGAGAGGGACAATTTAATGCCAGCGTGGCCTTTTCAGTTTGCAGGGTGGCTATGAGTCATACTGAAGCCATGTTAAAGATTATTTCCCTTGAAACTGTGTGTCAGAAATTAGTATTTATTTTTTTTCATCACAAAGTGGCTTACTTGAATCATATACAGTAAAAAGGTTTGTAAATATTCCTTAAAAATATAAATCCCTTGGTATTTTTTTCATGCAATGATTGTAATAGTAATGACATCTTTCTTTCTGAATATCAGTATGAGTTACCCCCGAAACACTGCCCTCAGTCAGCAGGCCTCGTAGGAAATCACTTTAATGGCTACAGCCCTTATTTTTAAATGAAAGTTGATTGTCTTTTTGCAAAAGCTGTACATTTAAAATATCCTTCCATTTAGCAAAAGCTGCAAAGTTGTAATACATTACCTCAGCTGGTCATTTACATCCTTGAAATGCTGACGAGCAAAGATAATTGCGGGGCTGGAATTGACTGGAAGAGCCAGGCGGTTGTTGAGGTACATGTCATCCAGCCAGTAGTGAAACACCTGAGGGAAGGGGACACAATGTCTTAAAGCTGCCACAGCACACAGAAAAGCAGTCTGGGCTGAGGGGACACTGCCTGGTGCTCCTGGTGTCAGCCATGGGCTCTGATTAATGGAGCTGCTCAGCATTTTCAGTCTGGGCTCTGTGACCTCAGCTCAGCAGAAGTCAGCCGCAATTCCATAATCCTATTTCTCAATCAATGGCAATTTACAGTGCGTTCTATTAAAAACTACACAAGCTCCAGATTGTGGTGCTTTGGGTATTTTGTTGTTTGCTTCTCTCCACAATGAGAAAATGTTTGAATACAACATGTTAACTCTTGCATAGCAATTAGAATATGTTTAAGAGAGGGCCAGGGTTTTACCAGTGATGGCTTTTCTCAGGGGGTCTCAAATATTTGTGAATGATGCCAAGATGCTCCATTACTAACCATCAGATATTGTCCTGTAGCAAGACAGAGCAGGAGAAGAATTTCCCAAGCCTAATGGTTTAGTCCTGTAGAGAGTGGCATGTGGATAGGGCCCCTGGAGAATTCCCTTTGTGTCCACTGACACAAATGCAGATTGCTGATTCTTGACCCAGACAGACACACATTAAATTTCTAACCATTTTTATTGAAAACATGGATGAACAGTAACTGCATTCCTTTATGTCTGAGCAGAGATTGAAGAATCATTATTTGGAAAATGGAGGCTTTCATAAAAAGATCAAATGGCCTTTCTGAGAGGGCAGGCTTTGCATATGGTAACTATAAACAACAACAAAATTATGCAAAAATAATTACAAATGCATGCATCAGTTGAAAAAGTTTTCCTCCGAGATATTTCATTGCTGTTAGAACAGATGCTTCCCCCAAAGTCTCTAGAGTCTTCGGGGGAACATGCTAGAGATATACTCCTGGCAAGTTAAATTCAAATAAAACCATTTCTAAATTACCTTAAGAATTAGGTATTTATTTTAACAGCCAGTATTTAAAACTCACAATTTCAGAAAATGCTTATGCATCCTTCTTCTCTAATTTTCATGCTATAAGTGTTCAAATGAGCAGTTGTCTTCTGGACTATTATTTCTTATCAGGAACACTTTTTAAATGCTGGTTAGTTTAGCCACCATGAATTTCTGTGATCACAATATGAAAATAAGATTGGGCAGCATTTAGTTCACAAATTAAGGACTGCTTTTAAAATGAAAGCACTGACAGCACTGTAGCCTTTTCTCTCTAACTGTAGCAGCAATTCGATGGAGTGTTTTGTGTGTCACACAAAAGGGAGAACCACAATTCACTGATATCAGTAACAAGCCTGCAGGGTTTCACTGAATCCACAGAATCAC
This sequence comes from Emberiza elegans, assembly GCA_024865655.1. Taxonomy (NCBI): domain Eukaryota; kingdom Metazoa; phylum Chordata; class Aves; order Passeriformes; family Fringillidae; genus Emberiza; species Emberiza elegans. Next base: position 26,686,711 of record JALJVW010000241.1, on the reverse strand, counting down.
TTTCCTTGTTGGAATGGAAGGACTTTGGTAAAACTAATTTTCAGCTGCCATATTCTAACATGGTTAACAAGGGCAGGATGAACTACAACTTTGTGGAATGGTAAAATCTACTTTAGCTGTGGCTTACCTAATTTGCCTGCCTTGGGAAGCAGAAAGCTGAACTTTTGTAAAGGTAAAGGTCTCAGCATGGTCTGTGTGATAGATGTACACAAATATACATGCATGTGCATATTTGGCAAAGTAACTACATTGGAATGGCATGACAATGAATGGCAAATAATAGTTCAATTTTAAAAGACTAATTCCTATAATGAAGTATTCCATTCCAGAATAATCAGAGTGGATCAGAACTTTGTGTAGATGGTTGTCACATGGATTTTGGACATAATTTAAAAAATCTAGCCTAATGACATCTGAAATATTCCTTTGTCAGAATGACCCCTGTTTGCATTGACCTGCTGAAAGAAAACAGTGATTGATTGCATAGAGAACATCAGAAAGAACTTATAAATAAGCATCATCAAATACAGCGATTATTTTTTCTACTGCATTTGCTTACCCAGTTTATTGTCTTTTCACTTCTTTCCTCAAGCATTTTCTGCAAGGATTCCCCCAGGCCCCCTGCAATTCCAAATTTCTCCACAATGGCCTTGGTTTTCTTAAATTGCTCCTCTGGCACCAAGTGCTTCATGCACTGTAGGTACATGTGTAAGGTCTGTTGCAGTGGTGGAACTGGAAGTTTTGGCACTTCCTAATCATTAAAAAGAAATATATATTGGTGAGTAATTCTACTTGTTTCCAATCTGTCCTCTTTTGTTTTCTTATTTTTTTCTTTTGTTGCTGATTAATATGTTACATCCCTTTTAAAGTGAATTTATTCTGTTTTAGCAGTTGAGAGGCCTGATTACTACAAAAGTACTGTTTGTAGGCTTTCAGATGGATAGAGCAGTGGACTAGTGGAAAATTATCAAGGACATTATTCCTTGGTAAAAATTCTAGAAATCCTAGGATGAAGAGGCATGATGCAAGCAAATACCCTGAGCTAAGCTCTAGGAAATCTGCAAATACATTACAAAATAATAAAATAATATCTTAATGTATTTAATTACTAAAGAAGTTGTGATTAGCTTTCGGTTAGCAAAACCATGGGTTAATGCTTGTCTGGTTGGTAATATGAATGGTTATACAATGATAGAAGTAGAAAACATGCAGGTCTATCTGTTTATTAGTACTGGTTATGTACAGTCCTCAATAAGCTTGTACTTCACCCTGCCAAACCTCTGCTGTCAGTCAGTCTGGAACCCCCATGGAAGGCTTGATAAAATGTTTCCATTTATACTTCCTTTATCCTTACCCTGTTTGGAGCAATAGTATCCGGGAAGAAAAGAGTTCCATGCTGTCCATGCAATTAAGTTTCCTTTGTTTTTAAATTTAGAATTAACCAAGTGAAGTGTAATTAGTAATTTAAAAGCCAGAGCAATTATTGGGACACACAAGACTTTGGACCTGGTCACTATAAGAAATTTGATCAGGATGCCTTGGCAAGAACAAACAGAACTTTGAGGATTAAATCAAGACTAACCGAAGACTAACTGAATCAAGACTGACTAATGAAGACCAACTGAATCAAGACTTTCCAAAAAAGAAAATTACATGAAGACTTCTGCAAGTAAGAGATGTTGTAAAATGTGTAAGTTTGTTTGTGTGATGATTAAGCCAGTCATTGTGGTAAAAAATTATTAGCCATCCTAGAGTAGTATATAAGAATATGTAGTCCACAATCAGTTTGGATTCTGACCAGCTCTCAGTCTCCCTGTCTCTTCATTGCTGATAATCGGTGCTCTGAGTGAGGAGAAGGAACAGCCTATCTGGCTGCAATTGGTGAGCCCCTGGAACTGATCGTGATGGTGAGAGAACCGCATTTGGGCCAAGCTGCCTTACCAAGAGAAGCCCTAGAGGGTATCACAGATGCAGCTTGTTTGGCATTTCTTAAGGTTCCTCATGCAAAAACCCCTAAACCCCTTCGTAAATATCAAACAAGGTCCACAAGAGCCCTATATGCAGTTTGTGGGCAGATTAAAACAAACACTGGAGCAAGAGGAGCAAGAGAAGTTATACTCCTCAAATTGACCATAGAAAAAGCCAATGAGGAGTTGTAGTCACCTTTTGAAATCTTTGCCTTCTGAACCTGAGCCCACTTTACTCCTAATGATACAAGCATGCAACCACCTGGGAACACTACAACACGCCATGCCAATCACCTATCAAGTCATGGGGCAAGGCATAGCGGATGATTTTGCTGTCCTGAAATTAACCCCTGGAAAACAGCTGGTTTGTTTTGGCTCTGGGGAGTCTGGACACATTAAAAGAGACTGCCAAAAAGCACAGAAACCCCAAGGCCCGGGTATATGCCCTCACTGTTGGAAAGGCCCTCACTTTGCTAGTCTATGCCGCTTTAAGTTTCACCAGAATGGCCAACCTTTACAGGGAGACTCATCTTGGAGTGCGGAGCAGCACTGCACAACAACACAAATCCCACAGCTGACACAGCAACCAGGAGCAGCTGCCAACTTCCAACAGCCCTGCCTGCTGGACAAGTGTCACTGACCTGTGTGCAGCCACCCCAGGCAGCACAGGACTGGAATATCAAACAATATCACAGTAGCATTACTCGATTCATCTGTTCATTTGCTTCCCAAGGAGTTTTCTGACCACTGGAACAGCATATCCATGCTTTGATCATAGGCAGATCATCCACCTGGATAACAGGGTTATTTGTTCTCCCTGGGGCTATTGACTCTGACTTGGCTGGGGAAATTAAGATCATGGCTTGGACCCCCCCAGCTGCCCTGTGTGGTCCTGGCCAGGAGCCATATAGCCCAACTTGTACTTTTTCTGGCAGCACCCCTATCTGCACCCCTGTTAGTGAACAGAGGGAAGGGGGGGTTTGGTTCCACAGGGGTCCTGCAGATTTTTTGGACACATCTCAGTGTCCCACATGCCAAGGCAAAGTGACTCCAAAAGGCAGGGACATAATTTTAACAGGACTCTTTGATACTGGAGCAGATGTGACTTATGTCAAAAAGGCAATGGCCCAGTGATTGGCCATTACTGTCTGTGCCTCGAGTGCTCTTGGGCATGGGTGGGAATAGTCAAAGCTTGCAAAGACAACACTTGGTGCACATTGCAGGGCCTGATGGGCAGATTGCCGCAGTTAAACCTTTTGGGCTGTCTGTCCCCCTGGTTTTGTGGGGGAGGGATGTGTTGACACAGTGGGGAATTTTTATTCATTCAATTTTTGTATGTGAATCATTGGAACCTTTGAAATCCTCCACAATGGTCTCGGGCTGAAGTGCCCCAGCCGCTTTCAAGATTGGAAGGAGCAGGCCAGCTATCGAAGGCGACACTTGATACAGACCTAAAGCCCTGAGGATACCTTGCCTTAGTCAAACCAGTTATATTTCCAGTTACTTGCCTTTTTAACAATGTATTTTCTTGTTAATTTTTCAGTACAGCTATTTAGTATTATATAACTAAATTTGTATTGTTTTAGTCTTTAATGTTTATATCCCATTACCTTTATTAAGTCAAATCTATCATAAAAACAATCTTTTAAAAGCTGCTGCAGCCCACCCCACCTGGCACCGGCCAGCATGGTCTAACCTGCACGGCATGCTGAAGTTACAGCACATCAAAATACCAACTGATGCTGCATACTAACCCAACACTGTTAACATTTACCTTCTAATTTTAGTAACTTGTGATTTGTGATTTTTAACAGGATTGTTACTAGAAAAAAATCAAAGGTGTTTGTGTAAAAGTGGTGTCTTCCTACATATTAATAACACACCAAAACTGCACAGTTCACTGAGAGTAATTAGGTAAGTTGTAAATTCAAGATTCTTTAGATCACATTCAAGACAAACTTTGAACTTTATTTGTAGTAGTTGAGACTTAACTAGAGCTAGTACATAAAACTCCACTGTCAGCTTTATTAATTGCTTGCTTTTTGCTCCATAGTTTCAATGAGGTCATTTTATTATAAATTTTTCAGAACAGATGTTATTTACCTTGATGTTTAACTCTTATATGACAAATTTTCAGTAACTTTTTTATAATAATAGAGTTTAAATAAGTTAATTCTTGTTAAGATTAATTTTTGTTTAGTCTCAGTGATGTTAACTTTAACTTCTTTTAAGTATATTTTTATTATGTTTTACTGAAGTTATTTTTTGTGAAGTTGATTTTAAATTTTGTTGAAGTATACCTGTTTCAATTATAAGATATAATTCCTTTACTATACGAGTGAATAACATAAAGCCTAAATGAATTTTGTCAACATTTGCTAATTTAAATTGAGATACAACTATTTTATTATAGAAATAAGAACAAATTTTGCTATTTTATTTTTAAAAACAGTACTGAAGAATGAGTAAAAATTTCATATTATAACTGCTATCAGTTGTGATCTGTTCAATGCTCTTTGTTTTACTACTATTTAGCTAAAGAAAAAATGACAAAGCCAGCTGATTTACAAACCTTCACATACTGTTGTATAGCTATTTATAAGACATATATAATTTTTCTAACTACTGTTACTAAGAGGTTTTTAAAATATATTAAAGAGACTCTTCCAGTTAAAGCCTGGACCATGGCCAAGTCCTAGCCTTAACTAGTAGAGAAATATACCAATAAAACCAAGTGTTTTCTACATCAAAACTATACTCAAATCATTCTGACTTGCCAAATTTGGACCTATAATGGCTAAACCTCCTTTTAAAGTGAACTTGGAGGGCTTACCCTCCAAGCCCTCACATTAAAATTGCTTTAAAAATGAAGCTTGCCAATTGCTACAGAGTCTAAGTAATAGTACAATATTTAAGAAATTGATAGTGCATTATTTTAAATCACTATTCTATTTTTCATGTGCTGCTAATTGTATAAATTATTTGATTTATTTTCACTTAGTATAAGTTTATTGTTTTTATTTTTATGTTTATTGTTTTACTTTTATGTTGCCTTCATAATGAGAAACACACATGCTATTAAAAAACAAAAATAAAAAATTAAGGGGGAATATAGCTCCTCCAGAACTTTACACTAATATTTACACACAAAAAAAATTCAAAGCAAATCCAATCAAGTCAAATTTGACACCTTGCCCTCCTGAAGCACCCCTGGAACACCAAGAATTAGAGCCCCTGGGTTCTGTGAAAATGGATTTTTGTGTTAATTTTAAATATTTAAATACACAGAAAATATCAGTCTAAATGTTTCTCCCTATCACCTTGTGTATAAGAATCAAACCTTTTGCTGCAATTACACTTCTTGCAATGTTTCTAAATCCAGTAATGTCCCCCCTGTGGCTGCCATCAGTAAAGTTTTTGGTTTATAAAGATCAAACCTGAGCCTTTAGTGGCTAAGGTTTTAGCTAAAAGATTCTTTTTAAGATGGGTATGTATGTGATGATTTTCATAATAATTTTATTAATTGTGATACCTTGCTTGTTTCAATGTGTGCAGAGATAAATTAATAAGGCCATTAAAGGAATGATTTTGGTTGAAAAGAGAAGAGAGATACTGGGACAAACAAGACAGATGGACTTGGGACCTGGTTAGCCTAAGAGCTATGATCATCAGGATGCCTTGGCAAGAACAGGCAGAACTTTGAGGATTAAATCAAGACTAACTGAAGATTAAATCAAGACCTACCAGAAAAGAAAAATATATCAAGACTTCTGCAAGTAAGAGATGTTGTAAAATGTATAAGGTTGTTTATGTGATGATTAATCCAGTCATTGTGGTAAAAAATTATTAGCCATCCTAGAGTAGTATATAAGAATATGTAGTCCACAATCAATTTGGATTCTGACCAGCTCTCAGTCTCCTGTCTCTGTCTCCATCACTAATAAGCAATTTTGGGGGCAGTGGGAAAACAAAGCAAGGAGGTAATTCAGGAAGACTGGCAAGTTGCAAGAGGCTGTGATGCTCTAAGTGTGGTTCCTCAGGGAAGGGAGCTGTGTCACCTAGTTGAGAAATGGTCAATCTGATGCAGCTGTGCTTGTCCATTAGTGATTAGAGTGGGTCATAAACTTTTGGAGGCTTTGTTTTTCTAAATTGATTTTTGCCCTTCTCCTGAAGTGGACAATGTTCAGATTTTTTTGCTAGTTCTTGCTGTAATGGATGTTCATTTTAGTAGAATTGCAGTGTGATTTTGGGTGGAAGAAAGGATTAGCAGTTACCTGTCCCACCTGCTGCTCAGAGTTAGTGCATGCAGGGAGGGAGGGTGTGGAGGAAGTGCTCTGAACAGTTGGCAGGGACTGAGTGTCCTCTGACTCATGTACCAGCTCTGCCTTTTGACATCCACAGAAAAGTCAGTGATGCATTATGTTCCCTATCTAGAAACCAAGGATTTTAGGTACTCATGAAAAGTGTCATAGGATTATCTGTTTTTAATGGAAATAAAAATCAAATTTAGCCTATAATACACTCAGAAACAAAAGAATGGCAATTCTACAGTTTCAAGCTATGTTTAGTCAAGACATATTTCTTCTGTCATTGATTTCTTGGTCATTGGAAACAAATGTGCTAACTAGTATTTCTTTTTGATACCTGGCTTTAGCCCTATCTTTCTGGGTAAGGTTCCTGTGCAGTTCATGACTCTGCTTAGGAAAAAACCCTGGAGGCTGACTATTGACAGGCATACACACCCAGCACCTTCTAATCCAGTCTGAAAATGAATCATATATGATAGCTTGATAGTGCTGTACTAGCATGGATAATTTCATACCATCTCTGACTTTGTAGTATAAAAATATTTGTTGTATAATAATATTTAATTTACTGTAGTTCTTCAGAGCATGTTGGGAGAAAGAGTTTATTTGCATATGAGAAGTACTAGTGTTAGATCAAGGTTTCTGGCTATAAACTGTTGCAGGATATCTGATGTTCCCTGATATGAAGAAATTGGCTCTAGAACAGAGCTTGGGTTACAATTATGATCACAATTTTTAATTCTGTAAATTAATAAGTCATCTTCTTTTTTTCCTTTGTGTTTTCCCAGGAAGAGTTACTTACTCTTTCATCTTTACTGCATGTATCTTTCTTGTTCTTCTGCATGTTTTCTTCTAAGTCAGGCATTCCTGCATTTCTTTTGGTATCTTTCTTTGAGGACAGAAATTGAAGTCACTTGGGGGCACTTAGGGAGCCTGATGCCTCAGTTCTGGAAATAGAAAAGATTTAAAGTCCTGTCAGTACCCATTATTTATAACCAAAATGTACGAGGGGAGTATTCCCTGCGCAAACACACACAGAAGCTTCAGAATGCAAACCTGAAGAGAAATAGAAGTACAACATTCAAAGTAGCTAAACTGAGCCCTGTGGAGATTGGTCTGACATTCTGTTTGTCTCATTTTGCTATAAATTTATTTATTCAGAACTATCTGATGCTCATAAAAGGTCCCTTCTCAGCATGGTTTATTTTGTCACTGTAATTTACTTTGCAATTTATTGTGGCATAATCTGCGTGCTTTGTATTACTGTTATATGTTAGCTGGAGGAAAGAGGGGACTTTTCTTTGAATGTACTTATGTTGACACAGGTAATAGTAATGGTGCAGTTTTCTGTATTAGAATCTTATATTTCCTCCCCTTACCATTTTATATGAAAGCACCACAGCCTCTAAATGTATTTGTCATGGCATTGCTCCATGGATCCGGTGAGGTGCTGTGCTAGAAGATGTAAAAAGGAGCTTGATGGAGATGTGCCTTTTCCCTCTGCAGCCTAGAATCTTACAGGGTACCAGTGCTTTGGGGTATAGGTCTGGGCTGGGGGACCCTGTGAGCCTGCCTGTGAAGGCTGTGGGAGGACTGACAGGGGGGCTGTACCCTGGGTCTGAGCTGTTTTGTAGAGCAGTCCTTCAAATAGCATATACTTATCCAGGGAGATGGCTTAACCTGCTAAAAGTCACAGAAGTAATCTGTGACAGAGCAAGTACTTCCATTCCTGTCTCTCTGGTACTGTCTTATCCTGGTTTCACTTCTAAAGATGCTTCTTCACTCCTTTTCTGTGCAGGAATAGGCTATCTGAGATGCATATTTCTTCTGATATACTAGGGACCACACCAAGTGATTGTCCTTCAATTATGACAGTACATAAGCACAGCTAAAGCAGAGGGAATTTTTTGTGTTCAGTCAGGTCTTGATGGATTAGAGGCTTTTTGGTTTTCTTTTAATTACTTTGCGTGTATGCAAAATATAAAAGACAACATGTGTTGACTATGTAAAAAATAATATTTTTCTGTAATCTTTGGAATTATTACATTCAGGGCACTGAAATTATTTCTACAACAGCTTTTAAGAACAATTTGGATTATACTCTGCAGTGCATGACAGTGAGTTGAAGAGTTTTGTTTAGCAATAGGCAGAGATGGCTGTGGATTATTACTGGGGAATTAGCTTGGCTTTTGCAGACTTGCAGCTTCAGCGTGGCTCTGCCAATGTGCATGTGGTCACTGACACCTTGTGTTGATCCTGTCCTGCACTGTCAGTGGGGCCATGTGCTGTGAGATAGGTTGTGTAAGGTTGAGAGATGTCCCTGGGGCCCTGCAATGAGCCACACAGCAAACTCGTGTTGATCTGTCATCTGCTTACAATTTCAACCCAGGTGAGAGATAATGTCCCTCAAGGAAAGGCCACACTACCTCACTGCACTGCTCCCCTCTCCCTCATGTGATACACAGGGCTCATCACTTAGCCATGCACTCTATTCCTAAAACACAGGTTCAAAGCACTCAAATAATGCACATCCTGGAACTCTTGGAAGAGTGGCTTGCCCCGTTGTTTATGGGCTGGCCTCAGCCCCCCACCTGCATTCAGAATACAGAGAAGCCATTTTGTCTTTGGAGCCCCTCAAACTGTACTCCCTTAAAGGAAAAATCCTGCTGGTATTCTTTTTGCTGGGAATTTTGTTCTTTCTTTCTTTATGCTTTTTTGTCAAACTGCAATATGGTGTCACGCTGACTAAAAGTCTATATTGGCTCAGTGTCTCTGGGAAGTGCTACTACTAACAGCCCTGCATATCTGTAAAAACAGTGTGATAAAGAGTTTGGAGGTGGCAGCCTGAACTGTGCTTTTCTCTGTTGCGGGGATGAACGGACGCATTGTCTCTGGTTCAAGTGCTGACAGCTTAGCATCACACCCAATCCTGTATTTGCTTAATAAAGGACAAGAAAACTGACACAGGAGAAAATCCTGCAGAAATTCAAGATGACTTCAAAGTTGCTCTCTAGAAAGCTGTGAGGTACATTGTCAAAGTTATTAGGCAAAAAAAGAAAAAAATAATCCTAGCTGTTTTTATTTACAGCTGGCTTAGCTGGAGGGCCAGGGTGAGCGGCTTAGCACGGTGGCTGCGAGTCACAGCAGGCTGGGGAGCCGGGTGGCCTTCCCCACAGCTCAAAGCAGCAACTGAAATCCATAACAAAAGGCACTGATCTCTCCGTTAGCAGATAGCAGAGGAGGACTAAAATAAGCCCATGTGCTTATACTTGAGTTCTCCTGACGTGATGGACTCGGGAGGCAGCTTGCAGTATATGGTGTTGTTGGGGCAATACATTCAGTCCCCATCCATTCATCCTCACTCTCAGTGTTATCAGGAGCCTAAGCTTTAAAAGTTCTCAGGAACCTATGCCTGAAGTTAAGAGGAATGAACGCGTTGTCAGGAGTACACGTGTGAAGCGCGCACTGCCGCGGCAGCGGGCATTGCGAGCGGAGCCAGGAGCCGCCCTGTCGCCGGCCGTGAGCTCCCTGCGGGCCGTGGCAGCGCCGACCCGTCGGGGAGCGCTCACGCCCCGCCGGAGGCTGCCGGCACGTCCCGAGAGCTTCCCAAGCCTCAGCCCCGAAGGAACCCTTTCCCTCCCAAACCGCCCGTCGCGGCGGGGCGCTCGGGCGGCGGCAAAACGGGGCAACCCCGCGGGTGCCGCCTAACCCGCCGAGTTTGACGAAGGGATCTCGCTGGGCTCCGCTCCGCGGGACCGGCCGGCCCCGCTCCCGCTCTCCCCGCCCCAGGCTCTCCCGCAGCCGCGCCGTCGGGGCAGCGGCAGGCGCGGGGTGCGCAGCCCGCCCGCCCCTACCTGCTCGTCGGGGAGCTCCGGAGCGGCCGCCGGGCGGGCTCTGCGAGTCGCGGCGGCTCTGTCCAAGGTACCGCCGCCTCCTCCGAGGCCAGGTCCTCTCTGGGTGGGGGCGTGCGGAGGGCGGCTCAACTCCGCCGCCGCTGGCTCCTCCCGCCCCGCCCGGCCCGGCCCGGCCCGGCCCGGCCCTGCCCCACCGCCCCTCCCGCTGCGCGCAACAGGCGCTGCTGCCCGCCCGCTGTGCCCTGCGGCTGCTGCGCCCAGGGCCGGCCGTGTCCCCCGAGGGCGGGCGGGCACAGCCGGAGCTCTCACGGCCGTCGGGGTCAGCCTCGGCAGCGGCAAGGGCAGCCCCGAGGGGCGGCTGCTGTGCTCGCAGACCCGCGTTGCCGCAGGGGTTTGTCGCCAGTGTCTAGAAGTGTCGCCGTGGGGCATCTGCGGCTCCTGAAAGCTCGGTGGCCGAACGGGCGGGCGGCGCTGTCAGTGGCTGCCGGCACCACGGCCGTGAGGGGAGGATGTCGCGACAGGCGGCAGCGGTCCCGGGAGGGGCCCGGGCTCTGCAGGAGCTGCCCTGGGGGCGGCAGCAGCAGCGGCCCGGGGCGGCAGCGTGGGAGAGGCTCCGCTTTTGCCGCTTACCACAAAGAAGCGGCTGCGGTTTAGGGAAGCGGGTCTCACCTCCCGCCGCGGTGGCCACTGCTCTTTCGCCGAACGCCCGTGCCAAAGCGCCATCCCGCTGTCTTCGTGAGTTTTGCGCCGCCTGAGCAGCGACTCGTCCGCCCCGGCGGGAGTTGCGGAGCCGTGCGTGCGGCGCAGCTCAGCGGAACCGAGCGGCCGCTGCTCCGCGGCGCCCCGATCCCCAGGGACGGGTGGGAGCCCTTTAATAGGTGCTATGGCCGCTTGGAAATGTCTTTTCACCCCTCTTGCGATTACCAATAATTATTTTTGTTTCTTATTGGGTTAAGAATTAAAATAAACGATTTTATTTTATACTAAGAGAAATTTATAGGGCAAATTATGCAGTCTTGTTCCCTTGTGAATGGATCGAAGGTTTCCAGTCTTTGCAAATGTTTGAATTAAGCGTTTCACCCATCTTTTGTTTTTGTTTAAACCCTGTCGAGTCACTGAGGTGAGTGCTTTTTAATTCGGGCAGCATTTAGCACTGAGAAAGGCACCTTCCAATATTGTAGCTCTAACTTCTGGTGATGTAATTTTTGAAATATTAGAAAATTGAAATTCATTACTGTGGGGAATTAAAATTGAATTCACATGAGAATTCAAGGAGCTGTTTTTAAACAAGCAGTAGCAGGGTTGCAGCACGATGTTGTTAGCTCAGATCCGTTATGTTGTGAAGAATGAATGAGAACATTTTGTACTGGGGTTTTCTTCTGTGCCATTTTGGTAGCTAGTGAGAATTATGCTCTGGGAAATTGTTATTTTAGGGGTTACACTGAGCACAACCAACTCCCTCCCTAAAGGAGCCCTCAAAAACAAAACAAAAGACAATCAATCCCCTTCAATTCTGTTTATTCGGATCATATTATTCTTGTAACTTGGACTTCAACATAATACAGCATATTGCACTTACCGGAGAGCAGCACAAGAGAGAAAAAAAGGTACAATACTTCAGTTTATTCCCAGGGAAGAATGAAATGAGACAGCTGTTGCTCTTCTTAAATATAGGAAACCAACTGAAAGTCTGAGTATATGTACACAAGATTTACTAAGTCCCTGAATACACCATTTGAAATTTTACACATACTTTTTTGCTTTTCTTGTAATTTTTACAGAGATATACAGTATGTCACACAGTTTCACTTTGAGAACACTCTGCACAATTATACCCCAGCTATAAAGCTGCTGGGGTTTTTGTTTTCTTTTTGGCATTTTTTTTTGAAAGATCCCCTCAGATTCTGCTAATGATTACTCCAGTAATTTTTTCAGTATTATCTCCCATTTCCTACCCCCTCCACTTTGCTGGAATGCTGAGGGAAATACCGATTCAAAGTCTAGAAGAAAGCCATTACATCATGACAAAGGTTAAACTGTAGATATTGCACGTCAGTACAGAAACATAATGCAGGAACATTTTCCTCCCCCCGCTTTGCCTCTCTCCCACAGGTCTCTCCTTGCTCCTGGGTCTGGGCCACACGGGGGAACCTAACTGTACTCATAGTCGGATGAGTCCTCCTCAGACACCCCTTTCAGGTCTCTGTGGTAAGAGCCCATGCCATTCTCATCCATCTCGCCCGCTGGCTGGAGGCTTTTGCCCATGCCTTTGCGCTCCTCCATTTTGATGGTGTCATAGAGTCCCTTAGGTCCTTCTTCAAGGAGGATGTTCCTCTCCGAGTGAGAGGGTTTCATTTGGCAGACATTTTTGAGGAAGAGAAGGACAGGAGCATAAAGCACGTTGGCAAGCCCCATGCCCAGGTTGAGCTGTGCAAAGCCCATGGTGTGCACAATCTGGCCGGCCACGATGGGCCCCAGGGCATATGCCACACAGTAGGAGATGTCTGCGATGGCATAGACGCTGCCATAGACAGAGACGTGTCGCACGTCCACCAGGAAAGCCAGGGTGGGCAGCAGGGCTGTGTCCACCAGGGCGATGCCGAAGCAGATGCCACAGAGGGGAATGATGACCTGCCCGAAATTCCTGCAGGCGGGCACCAAGCAGGAGCTGGCACCGATGATGGCCATGCCCAGGGCCCCGTAAAACCACTGCAGGTGTGGGTAGGCAGCAGCCAGCTGGACGGTGACGTAGACACCCAGCACGTGGGGGAAGAAGGCGGGCAGCCAGGTGAGGCCCACCTCCCACTCGCTGGCCCCCATGGAATCCTTCATCCAGTTGGCGATGGTGGGCTCCAGGAAGGCCAGGGGGATGTTGCAGGTGGCCAGGGCCCCTGCCACCACGGCAATGTAGGGGTCAATCATGAGGCGGTGTATGGGGGTGCCCACAGGCATGTTGGCCCGTGCCCCGGTGCCACCGGGCGGCGCCAGGACCAGCAGCATCAGCCCGTCGAGGAGGCAGACGCAGGCCAGCACCAGGAAGGGCACCCGCTTGCCCGCGAACTCGTAGAGGACCCCGCCGAAGGGGGGGGCGGCCAGGCTGCCGAAGGAGATGCAGGCCAGCGCCGTGCCCAGGGCGCGGCTCCGCGCCGGCTCCTCGGCGTAGCGGTCAGCGATGAGCGCGATGCCGGCCGTGTCTGCAAAGGCAGAGCCCAGCCCCTGCAGACTGCGCGCCGCGAACAGCGTCGCGTAGTTCTCGGCGAAGGCGAAGGTGGCGGTGGAGAGGAACAGGACGGCCAGTCCGGCCAGCAGCGGTGCCTCGTAGCCCACGCGGTCGATGAGGGTGCCGCTGAGGGGGTTCACCAGCAGCTGCAGCATGGCTTTGGAGGCGAACAGCACCCCGATCTGCACGTCCTCGTTGCTCCCCGTGGCCGGCGGGTACCGCGCAGGTAGAAGGCTCCGGTTGCCGCCGCCGCTCCCGTTGCCCCCCGCGGGCGCGGACGGGCCGGCGGTGCCCCCGCCGCCGCGCATAGCCGCGATGTAGTCGGGGATGATGGGCACGATGACCATGTAGAGCATGTTGTCCAGCAGCAGCGCCACGCACACCACCATCAGCAGCAGCCGCCGCTGCCGCCGTGCCTCCCCCATGGCGGTGCCCAGCCGCCGCCGCCGCTCGCCCACCGCCTCCGAGAGCCGCTCCACGGCGGCCCGCGCCCGGCCCGCGCCCCCCGCCTCCGACATCGCTCTCAGCGCCGCCGCCGCCCCGCCGCCCGCATGGGGCACGGCGGGGGCGGCCCCGCCGCCTCGGCCGCCCGAGCCGCCGCCGCTCACCTCCGGGCGGCTGCCGTCAGCCCGCGCCGCCGCTGCCAGGCGGCTCCGAGGGGCCGGTCCTCCATCACCACACTAATAAGCGCCGCGCACGGAAACCCCACCCGCCCCCGACACCGCGCCGGCCCCGCCGCTCTCTCGCCCGCCCGCCCGCCCGCACTCCGCGCCCCGCCCCGCCCCGCCCCGCCCGCTGCACCGCGCCGGGGGCGGCAGCCCTGGCCGCCGCGCTACGGGGGCTGCGGGGCGGGGGTGCCGCCGGGGCTCTCCGCCCCGGGGGTGTGCCTGGGGGGGCGGTGGGGATGCGGCACCGCCCCCGAGGCGGGGGCTCGACGGCGCGGCCGGGCCCGGACACCCGAGCATCTCTGGTAGCGAGCCGGGCTCCCCGGCAGCCTCCCCGAGCTCTCCGTTGCTTCCCCCTGGGCCGGGGCGACGTGCGCCCGCCGGTGCTGCGGGCAGCGGTCCCTTGTTCCTCTCAGCCCTGCGTCGCTGCTGCCTCAGCGGCGCCCGGCTCGCCTCGGAGGCCGGCGATTGCGGGCTCTGCCGCTGCGCTGCCGCCGTCTAACCCGAGAGCTGCTCGGGGACTGTTCTCCAGCACGCGGCGCGGGTCCGCCCTCGACGGCGTAGCCGGCCAGGGCAGGATGTTGGGGCGCTCGGGGAGACTTGAGCTAATGGAAACGGGGCTGGCAGGGCTGGGCTGAGCCACTCACTTCAGGGCGGGCGTGAGACCACGGAAGCTTCATTGGAAATCAGAGAGCAATGCAATAACTGTCTTCCTGCGTGCGAGCGTGTTTGTGACGCTCAGACAAACGCCAGGGAAATAATCCTCGTGTGCTGCTGTGTTACACACTGCCCGCATTTTGCCGGGCCAGTGCGGCACTGGAAGAGCTGCGGAGCAAGGGGCCTCACCCGGTGCAGAGGTTTTGGTATTGAGAAGTACTCCTTAGCACAAAGCGGCACATCTGTACTCCTGTAGCAGAAATGACATGTGGGCTGATCCAAGGAGGATCTCTGCAGAAGGCTGTATGAACTAATCCCATCTCGCAGCCGAGCGGTTCCTGAGTGGATGTGGAGTTTGGGCAACTTCATTTGCTTGCGTAGCTGGGCTTCCACAGCTGAAAGGGAGATGATTTATCTGTCAGTTGCTGTATCTTGCTCTGTTGTGGGAAAACACAATTCTAGATAGCCAGAAACACTTTAAGATGGATTCCTGTGTGGAGTAGCATACAGATCCAATTGTGCTTACACAGAAGTGGAACCTTAGAGAATATTTAAAATAACAATAGTCCTAGACAACCATATTTGTCATTGTTACCGTTGTTACTCATTTACTATATCCACTGTAAAACTGCAGAAATGCACCACTGACAATCAGGATAAAGCTCTTGACCTGGGACTCTAAATAAGCTATTATCCTACATGCTTCAAAAGGTAATTTCAGGGTGTAGAAGGAAAGTGTCTGAAGGAATAGAAGAGTCTAAGTGGAAGGGTACTGAGCTAAAAGCCAAGGCTGCTGCACTTGGCTGCACGGAGTCAAGTCACTTGTCACCTGTGAGAGTGATTTAGTTGGGGAAAAAATCGAACTAAACACTACAAAGTGTTTATCCATCCTCCTCTGATTCCTCAAACAGACCCTGGGGGAGCTTCTTGAGAGCATGTTTCCTGCACAGGACTGTGAGCATGGGAGGAGCAGCTACCCAGATGATGAGGAAATGGCTGAAGGATGCACCTCCTGTTTGGGATGGATATCACGTTGCGGTAGGCGGTAATGGGTTGGGGGCAGATATGACTTTGGATCGTTGCTGTGCTGCAGTCAGGAGTATTGGAATCTTGGCTCTCGCTTGATGAGGCACTTTATTTGATTAAAGTTTCCCTTTTAATCAGAGATATGGTCATTTCCCGTCTCTAAAATGGAATCTGGCTCTGGGGGTCATGTCTGGATAATAAAAGGACTGGTTCTCTTGTCTCATGGGAGTTGATATCGAATTTATTACCATCAAGAGAAAGCAGAATTATACTTGTAAAATGTTGCATAATAAATTTAGCTTCCTTAGTAAATCAAATCAGCGGATACCCTTATCTGCAAGAGATGCGTCATCGCTACGTGAGCTTCTTTGAGTAGACAGAGCTAATGGGGAGAAAATGTACCTTCAAGTGTGGTCAAAGTTGATGCACCCACAGTAAATTAAAGTTAAAAACATCTCCCTGGTGTTTGCCTTAGAAATTTATAATTATATTTGGGAAGGGACTTTGAGGTGAAATGAGATGACTTTTAAAATTTTGTGCTTTTATCCGAAAGCCCAGAGATGTGACAATTATTTAGTTTGAGAGGAGGAATGCGGAGGAGGTGATGTACTTCATTTGTCCTCCAGTGCAGAACAGGCGGGTTTGAAAAGCCACTGTTAATATCACGGAGATAGAGAAGATTTTAGATCTGTGTAAAGAACAGGGATGACTGCACTAGGACTTCTACCACTTTCTTTGTTCTAGAGGCCATAGATGAAGGAAAAATAGCTCAGGATGACTGGAATAAAAAGGAATTTATTATTGAATACAAAAGAGCCCATGTCTCAGGAGGAGAAATAATACTTAGGATCGTCAAGGTTTCAGAAAAAATCCTGGAAAATATATAACATATAGGACTATGCAAACCTTTATAGCTGATGATGGTATCAGTTTAAATTGAATGTAAGGGTAAAGTGTGGTTTAGTATGACCAATTGATCACATTTCTAACACTCAGCTTAAAAAGGAGACCTACCTACATTGGGAATTTTGGAAAAATGAGAGAGGTTTCTCTCCAAACATCAAAATAAACCTATAAGTAGTTAAACAGATAAAATTACTTGTGTACAGTCTGCTCTTGCTTGTCCTGCTACCTACTGAATTGATAGTCCTTGTGCTTTGAAATGACAGTTGTTTTTGATGCTGTATTAGGGCAATTTTACAGAGACAGAGAGAGAGAAGCAACAACTGCTGTGATGCACTCTGCTGTCAGTTAATTGTGCATCCTGAGGAGCCTTTCTTTCACAGGAGAAAAAGTTTTTGCTATGAGGTGTCCAAACCCAGTGAGTCAGAGAGTTAAGAGTCCTCCAGGTCTGCAAACTATTAATACTCCTAATAGCCTGAGTACTTAATGTCTGCAGTGGAGAGCTTGCCCTCTTCAGGATATGGCAATACATTTTAGCACTTAGGACTGAACTAATTATGTGGGGTTTTTTTGATTAGAAGACCTGCGGATCTGATTCTGCCAAATAGGAGGGGCTCATCTACTTTGACAAGTATGTTACAATCTTTAGAAATGTAGTAGAGGAAAATGGAAGAGATAGAAGGTAAGGTCCATTTTCAACAACTTAATTTCAAATGCATTTTTGTGCAGAAAATGGTCAGGCTGTCAAATGGCAGCCAAGAAGTTCTTGTCATGAATGTAATTTTAGAGCAAAACAACGGGTATTTTGCATTATCCATTAACACACTGCTGTATGTCAGTAGTAGCTGAGGTTTCTGCTCTTCCTGTTGAGCTCTAAAACCTTTGTTGCAAAGGCAGATGGACACGCAGTACGGACAGAAGCACATGAAGCACACAGAGGAGCTTTGGAGAGCAGAGGAAAGAGGGAGTCCTGCCAGTGGCTGGTGGTGCCGTGAGGTGGCACTGGGCAAGGGCATGCCAGGCAGGGCTTGGTGCCCCTGGTCTTGCTTTGGATTCCAGCTGGGCTGGCTGGGAGTTCTGCCGGGACAAGCCTTAGCCCCTCTAACCTTTGGTACTTTTGTGGTTAGCAGGATTAGCCACCAGGCACAGCCTCCTGGGGAGACCGCGTGTCTTTTAACTCTGTCAGATGTTCTTGTGTGATACAGGTGAAATGTGGGATGGAGGCTGTACATGAAAGTGTGCCCTTCCACTTCTGTAAAAGCTTTGTTCAATAGGAAAACTGCTTTTTATTAATGGTTGTCATTCTTTGAGGAATAGTAAAATGATCAGGGTGGGTTTTTTAAATTAATGTTACACCCATGCTTCATGCTACTTCACTCTTTGGAAATAGTGCTTAGAGACAAAGGAAAAATAGCTGAAGATAGGGAAAATAAGAGAAAAAACAATTCAAGGATTTGTGTCTAAACTTATGTCAGTTCTAGCAATAGTTGATACTCTTGATAGTTGTAATAAACAGTTCTTCATTTAGAATAAAAAGAAAGCTAGTAAATGATGGTGTATCTTCCAACTCTAAAAGTACACGGTATTCTCTATGACAAAGTAATTTCTGAACATGTAAATAGCTCAGTGAATGGAATTTCCACTTTCCCTCTTGGAGAATACTTATCTGTCCAATAAAATTTCTGATGATCAGTCTGAAGTTTCTTTTCCCGTTTTGTTCCTGCTAAGCCTATGTCTACCATCTGCATCACCTCAAACCATTTTCTCTTCTTTATATCCTTCAAGCATTTGCTATGCTAGTCCCAGACTACACGAGGATGACAAGTGGTGTTGGTCTTTGAGATGCAAGAAGCAGCTATAAAATCTGGGGAGATGCTGTTCCTGCCAATGACTGCTTCTCTTCCTAGTTCTTGTTCACCATTTTTGTCCTGTTATGTCTTTATCTGCTCTTTTGTGGAAGGCTGTCAAAATGTTCTCCAACCAACCACAAATTTTATTTCCCCCCCAAAAGTTGTTCTGGTTTTCATCTTTTCAGTTGCAAACATACAGAATCTATCCTTGCTCCAAGGAACTCCTCGAGTTAATTTCTGATCCAATTTTGCAAGGAACAAGAGCTGAAAGATTGTTTGGATGCTCCTGATTCTTAACATCCTTCTCCACTAGCTACTCATTTCTGCTCAACTTCTGGGGCTTTGCTGCAGTCCAAATCAAATTCCTCATTGCTTAACAGCCTTTCAGAACTGTGATAGCAGGACACACATCTTCCACATGCTCACAAATAGTTTCTTGGGCTTTAAAAGTGGTGTCAGAGTGGCAATTAGGTTTGCTGGCTGTTCAAATGCGCATTTCCATCATGCTGGACGTTCTCCTCATGCTGACTACAGAAGAGATATATCAAAAAACCTGTCAGATATTTTGGATGGGTAATCTGCAAAGACATTCATTTGTCCAAAGCAGAATGAATTGAATGTGAATGTTTTACTTAAATGGGAAATATCTTGAGAAATAATTAAATATATGTTTAAAAGATATATTGTAAGTGACATATCCCAGTGACAGGATACAAGTCAGCTTGTATCTTCTAACTATTTAAGTAAAATTTCACTGTCAGGAAAAGCTCAGGCAGCTGGCAATTTTGTAATGCCATCTACAAAATTATTGCCAAGCAGAAAATTCTAAGTATGAACTAGGCATTGGTGTCAGGAGACAAACAACATAAAGTTGTAGTGAGTCCTACTTTCCCATGTGACATAGAGGAAATCAGAAAAAAATAAACCTAGATAATTACTTATGTACATCTAATGCATCTAAATATCTAAACCTTAGCTATTTACTCATGTCCATATATTGTATGTTAGGTTTGTCTGTGGTAGTATTTGCCATCAGACTTGCCCATGTGCACTGTTTAGTTCATAAGAAGTTATATTTCTGTAGTTTTCATCCTGTGCCTTAACATTTTGAATAGCTGTGACATTTCGAAGCATTGAAAAGTGCTTGTAAAGAAGTGGAAATAATGCTCCTTTCTACAGCACAGATAAAGCCAGTGGAGACTGAAGCCACCTTGAAGGTCCTTATAGGTGTGTGGGATTACTATTCACACAAATTTAGGAAGGGAAATCAGGAGTGCATCATACTTTCCACCTCAGGAGGTTACAAGACTGATTCTTAGCCTGCTAGCCTGAGGCTGGTCTTGAGATGGCATGAGTCACTGGTGTCACTGTGAAGCTGCTGTTGGAGTGAAGGCTTGGAACTGGTTGTCAGTAGAGGCAGAAGAGTGAAGCTGGTGATTTTGTGGTGCTTTTTTTCTGCTGAAGTCTGTGTTTCCACTGCAGCTTCAGAGCAGTGTATAGTCCATATATGGTCTTTGTCTGCTGGGTGCTCTTCTTTGCAAGGTACAAAGGGCAGTAACTCCTGCTGGTGCTTTTAGAGCTACCAAAGCAGCCTTTGGTATTTTTGAATAAAGATGAGTAATAGTCTGTACTTAATAATATGTTAGGCTTTTTTTTCTTCTTCTTCTTCCTTTTATTGATGAACCATCTGAAGGTACTTGTATGTAGGCACAGAGTTTGTGGTAATGGGCTACAGCTGTGAGCAGCAGGTGAGCAGCACTGACAGCAAGGAGCCATGGAGTGCCCAGGGGCACTGACCAACCACCAAAGGGAACAGGGGGCACACAGGTGCAGTGCATCAACATGAGGGGATAAAAGGTTGGGCTAAAGAACCAGAAGGGTTCTTTACTTGCAGCCTTCTGAAGTGGGATGATGTTACCCTGTGTGGGCAGACACCTGAGGCCTTCTGATGTGCCAAGGTGTTACTCTGTATGGGTGAATGCCTAAAGCCTTGTGAAATTGTATGGTGATGCTCTGTGTGTGGTGGCTGTCTCAACTGTGGTGTGTGCTGAGACACTTGTACAGTTGTCTCTTATTTTGTTTGAAGATATTGTAAGTTGCTCTTAGCATGAAGGTTATTTTCAGACAAGTTGCTGCAAGAATGAGGTGCCTGACATTAGAAATCTGGACTGCACTGACTGGCTCTCAAGGGTGGAATGCCTCCTGCTGCTTTCCTGCTCGGGCTGGAAGCACATGGAATTAGTGTTAGTGTCTCAGCCTGAGCATGTCTATGCTCCCTAAACTGAGAAGAGTAGATCATAAGTGGAATAAACTTCATAAAAAGTGGTGAGATTTGACAGCACATCTAGTAAGTTTGTGTTTAGAAATTGCACTGAAAGCTCTCTGGAGGATTTGAAAATCCAAGGAGATGAAGTGCATTTACTACTAACCTAGGCATGACCAACTGGGGAGCAGGAGGAGAAACAGTTACAGTTTACCTGGCATGGAGGTGGGAGAATGCATGGGATTTGCTGTCAAAATGTGATGGGACTGGTGGTGTCTCAGTTGTAATCCCCAAGAATGCTTGGTTATGTAGGTTAGGTTCAGAAGCAGAATTTCAGTTTTCTTAAGCAGTTTGGCACAGTTGATGTGTGGCAGTTTTGTTTGGTTGTTTTGTTTCCTTGGGTTTTTTTTTTTATCCCAGAAGCATAAAATTATGGGGCAAGTTTTCCTTGACTTTCAGTTAGATGGTGGCACCTGCAGATGTAGTTTATTTTTTTTAATGCACCCAATTGTTTTAGTTGTGAACACAATGGATAAGTACTTTGGTTCTGTGGGGTATCCTATTTTTTTCCCAAAGCTTTACAAATTTTTACTGGTACTGTTGAGAACTCTGTTTTTCAACTCATACTATATAGGCACTATGTATTTTGTGTATTTCATGACCTAAACTGTATGTATGGAAGAGAGGGCTGCTGTGTGCAGGTTTCTGTACTGTGTGCACATCCCCTGAGTAAAAGGGAAATGCAGGGAAAACATGCAGCAATGAGCTAAAGGATGTTGAACATACACTGTGAAGGAAACTGCTTCTAATTGGAGACAAATGAGGTTGCATTTGAAGGGAACTCTTTACCTCCTGACAAGATTTTAGGAATTCAGTGGGCTCCAGTAATTTCCTAACAGTGAATTTTTAAAGAGATTTTCCATTTCCTTGATTGCTGCTATATTTAAAGAAGATGGCACTTGAGAATTGAGAGCAGGACGCTGTGACCTTGCCTTACCCATAAGGCCAGTGGAAAGCACTGTTCTTGGAGTGCTGTAATTCTGCTCTCACTGGGAGGCTGCCTTTGATTTCAAGGCAAAGGGCTGGAGCTCCCATATGGGAGACTGCTGTGCTGCATCTCTCACCGTGCGTGCATTAGCTGGAGAGCAGGCATCAGATTAACATCCCTAGTGCTGTCATAAATCAATCTGTGTATGCTTAAACAAGTTACATCAGCCTAATGGGAAAAGATGTGGTGAGACAATTAAAAGAATTAACCCAGAGCAGGGGGGTCGATAGCATGGAATAATCTGTTGCTGGAGTGTGACGCCCAGGTGCCATGGCAGTTCTGGCAGCCAGTCCCTGCAGGAATTGAGCCCCAGTCTCTCTCAAGGGAAGGCTGATGCATTTTCAGAGGATCTGGCAACGGGGCTCTGGGGTTTCCAAATGCTTGAAGGCTGATGAGGTTTAATTATTTTCATTATTAATTTTTACTGCTCTGAGGTGGAAAGCAGCTGTGTGTGAATGAGTTCACTAGTGCATGTGTAAATAAGCCAGCTCAGAGCCTTCCTGCCAGTGGAATCAGAGCATAAGCAATAGGGTGCAATCAATTTTAGTGATTTAATACTGTCTAGGTAAGCTTTTCTTCTTACTTACTGACTCAAGAAGGTTGCCTTACAATACTGTTCTTATGCTTTAGTGAGTTGCCTAAATTGAGCTGTGCTAATGACTGCCAATGGAAACCAGAAACTCAGACTTCTTATTAGATTTAGTACAGTGGTCATTATGGTGAATTTAATTATGAAAAAGGCAGAGGAGAGTTGCTAAAAAAAGAGATGGGTTTGTTTTCTTTACTGCTCCCCACCTCGTGAAAAGTCAAATTGACAGTGCATATCTATCAGGCTAACAGTCTTGGAGCAAGCATTGCAAGCTCCTAGTCAAGTTCAAGACAGTTGCACAGGGGTCTTTTAAAAATGAGCCTCTATCTTCTCCAGCCAATATTCAGTACCTGAATTCAGTTCAGCCATATCCTGTGTGAGTTAATGGAAGCCTCTGCTCCTCCATTTCCCTTGGGTCTGCTTGTTGTTTCCTTGGAAGGTTTCTTTTCCATGGGGCTACTTGTGCCTGGAAAACACAGTCAATGTAATTGTACCTGGGACCAATGTAAATCTCCTCCTCTCCTGCCAGTAAAATGCAAAGAAACTCAAACTGTGTGCTGAAACTCTGAGAGTTGTGAGAGTTTGTCACATGGGTATGTTTCAGAGAAAGGCAAGGGAGTCAAGAAGAAATGGAGAGCTGGTGAAAAGGGGCACTTGTAGCATTGTGTTTGTGTACTTGACCCTTTTTTTTTTTTTGTAGCTTTGTTATCCTCAGGCAGAGAAACCTGTGGCTGCAATTAGTTTTCTTTTCCACTTATCCCCAGGCAGCACAGTGAAGTGTTACTGGGACCATAAGGGGCAGAATAAGGAGGTCATGGAGTTCTCTGGAGGTGGGGGGAAACTCCACCATGTATCTCAGAGCATGTGATGTTGACACTGTGAGCCCACCAGACCACCAAAGCCTGAAGAGTGAGGCTAAATGCCGGTGGTGTCTCCAATAAATCATTGGCTGTCCAACCCTTTGCTTGCTTAGTGTGTCTCGGCTCCAGGCACATCAGGTAGTGCTGGGACTGACTCTGCTGCTGCACCACAGCCAAGCCAGCAGTGAGCAGCTCATGTGCAGTGTCCACCACTGCCAGAGGCCTGTGGCAATGGTTGTTTGAGGGAGCTGCTCCCCCAGCTCATGTGTGTGAGACTTGATTTTTGTGTGTGTTGTGCTTAAATATGGTTTTGGTTGGTGTGCTGAGGAGGGTCAGGGGAAAAGAAAGTCTCTTGCTGGCCCAGGAGACCAGCAGCACGGGAATGCTATTGAGAGATGCAAAAGGAATGTGGCTCTAGTTGCTCTGCTTTCTGCTCACTGTTCTGAAACATCCTGGCAGCGAGGTACCATGCAAGATAAACTTGGTGGTCATTTTTCAGTATGCCAGTTGCATATGTACTGCATCTCAGTCGGGAAACCCTACCAGGACAGAGCAGGGGTAAGGGTTAGAGCAAACCTGGCTTTTACCCTCCCCTAGCAGCTATCCAGCTGCATCTTCTAGCACAATGCCTTTAGCAATCATCGAACTTTTGACCCCAGTCTCTGAAGTAATGCCAAGTATGTTTAGCGCACATACAAATGAAGTGGAAATCATTATTGGCTTGCTCATGACCTGCTGAAAAATGGGTCCCCTCTGGGGGCTCTGTTTGCATTTCCCTTGCTCTCTCTGAGCACTCAATCTTTCAGCAGTTTCATGTGCTACTAACTGAGCATCACCGTGCTTTTGATTGGATCGACCTGCCACTGCCTGTTCACTCCAAGCCTTCCCCTGCCTTACGTTTTCCAAGGCAGCAGTAACAGCACTCACACCTAAGCACCCCCAGAACTCACGTTTTTATTGTACCATGTTTATCTTGTACATCCAGGTGTGACTCAGGACCACATCTAGCTCATGTCATGCTGGGAGCTGCTCTCAGCCTGTCCTTCAACTAGCAAGCCCCAGGAAAAGGAAATGCAGATTTGCAGGCTGTCAGGAGGCTCTGCTGATCCAGGTGACTGGCAGCCCAAATTGCAAGGTTTCTTTCAACCCTGAATTTTATTTCTCTGCTTTCCCTCTGCATGCATATATTCATTTTGTCTGGGCTGCCATGAGGATTGACAAAGCTGATCTCTTCTTTAAATGTCCATTATTGGAGCCCCTTCTCTTCAAAACAAAGAAACGTCCAAAAACTCAGAAACCTCTGAATTATTTATCTGAAATATGGGAATAAAATATATTATTTTTATCTTTATTTTCTAAACAAAGCTACACATAAAGTTCAAGGTAAGGTCAAAGCTCATAGAGATAATTGCTACTTACTCTGCGTAGATACAGAGTGATTCCAACAACTGCATTGTTCCTTGCAAGAGTCTCCTTTTGCATTTGCATGTAAATGATTACAGAAAGAAGGAAATCCCAGTGTTCACATTGTCACCTTATCCTGCATTTCAGTGAAATATTATGAATAGTTGATCCTTCCATTTTGCAGTTTTGGATGCCTTTTTTTTTTTTTGTTTGTTTGTTTTCTTCCCTGTTGTACTGTTTTGGTAAATGGTATTTTCTTCTCTCAAATGTGTTCTTTTTGATGGGCTGGGGATAACACTAGAATAAATAACAGAAGTCTTCACTGAAAAGGAGTAATAATCTACTCATTTAAAAGGGTAAATGAAACAGCCATACTAAGCCATCTTAGTAAAAAAAATACTTCATTTTTTTATTTGTTTCTAAGTTCTTTTCTGTCAGTATACCATAGCCTGTGTTGAGACAGCAACTGTTCCTGGCAGAGCATCATATGTTTGCAGGCTGTTAGTATGATTGATTGGCAGCTGTGACAGCAAAGCCCTTTCCTTCAAAGAGCTGGCAGGACTGCAACTTGCTGAGGGGATGTGGCAGACCAAGGGGAGCGGGGCCCTGGCTCTTCTGTCCCTGCTCTGCTGTTTGCTGCAGCCCTCTTGGAGCTCCTGCCATCCTGCCGAGGGGCAGCCGGAGTGCGGTGCAGGGCTCAGGGCTGCTCCGGAGCGCCACATTTACTGGCTGGTCTCAGCCACATTTACTGGCTGGCCTCAGCAGCCCCTGAACGTCGCCTTTTCCATGTCACGGGACAGCTCCTCTGCTGCCGTGACAGCCGGAGCAGCTCCGGCCCCAGGGTGGGAGGGGAGCGGAGCCGCTCTGGAGCGGCGCCGGAGGGACTCGGGCTCCCGGTCCGCTGAACCACGGGCAGGAAACCGGGCTCGGAGGCTCTCTCTGCTGCCAGTGTGCAGGTGTGGATTTTTTTCCCTAAGACTACAACTGTGCGAGAGATGCTTTCGATGGGCACCTTTCCCTTGCACTCGGGCAGGGCTCCGGTCTGTGCACCAGCTCCCGAGAGGACTCTGTCCAAAGTAAAACCTGCCAAGCTGCTGCCTGTGCCACCGATAGAAGTGCACCCTGGAGTCACACAGAAACGCTGTAGGAGAGGCAAGGTGGCAGCGTGCCTTTCAGAATTGCCGGAAACCAGCTGAGGATTCAGCCACACCCCCGGTTTCTCTAATGTCACCTTTATCCTTGGAGATGATGTGAATGAGTGGTAAGGATCATGGCAACCCGTTCCTCTGAAATTCTGCCGAGCTTTTGAGGTCCTGCTCCTCTGCTCCACATGGCAGCATTGCACATACTGCACACACTACCGGGTGTGGGGTCCTTCTGAGTCCTATGGCTTCAGCGGGCTTCAAAAAACCCAGAGCAGATATGCCATGGGTTGGCTGCACAAAGGGAAGAGACAGGAGAGAAGAAATAAAGTTGTTTTGTTTTTTTCCCCCTCACTGTAACAGAATTAGTTATTGACTCAATCGCTCTAGTTCCAGGGAGTTTGTGCGAGTGATAACCTAAATTTCGGGTTTACGCTGCGTGAATCGCCCAGGACCCTTCCTGCTCGGCTCCGGCAGGCAAATCAGGACACTGGGAGCAGTCCCTGCTCTGCTGTTCAATGCAGCCCTCTTGGAGCTCCTGCCATCCTGCCGAGGGGCAGCCGGAGTGCAGTGCAGGGCTCAGGGCTGCTCCGGAGCGCCACATTTACTGGCTGGTCTCAGCCACATTTACTGGCTGGCCTCAGCAGCCCCTGAACGTCGCTTTTTCCATGTCACGGGACAGCTCTCTGCTGCCGTGACAGCCGGAGCAGCGCCGGCCCCAGGGTGGGAGGGGAGCGGAGCCGCTCTGGAGCGGCGCCGGAGGGACTCTGGCTCCCGGTCCGCTGAACCACGGGCAGGAAACCGGGCTCAGGCTCTCTCTGCTGCCAGTGTGCAGGTGTGGATTTTTTTCCCAAGACTACAACTGTGCGAGAGAGATGCTTCGATGGGCACCTTTCCCTTGCACTCGGGCAGGGCTCCGGTCTGTGCACCAGCTCCCGAGAGGACTCTGTCCAAAGTAAAACCTGCCAAGCTGCTGCCTGTGCCACCGATAGAAGTGCACCCTGGAGTCACACAGAAACGCTGTAGGAGAGGCAAGGTGGCAGCGTGTCTTTCAGAATTGCTGGAAACCAGCTGAGGATTCAGCCACACCCCCGGTTTCTCTAATGTCACCTTTATCCTTGGAGATGATGTGAATGAGTGGTAAGGATCATGGCAACCCGTTCCTCTGAAATTCTGCCGAGCTTTTGAGGTCCTGCTCCTCTGCTCCACATGGCAGTATTGCACATACTGCACACACTACCGGGTGTGGGGTCCTTCTGAGTCCTATGGCTTCAGCGGGCTTCAAAAAACCCAGAGCAGATATGCCATGGGTTGGCTGCACAAAGGGAAGAGACAGGAGAGAAGAAATAAAGTTGTTTTGTTTTTTTCCCCCCCACTGTAACAGAATTAGTTATTGACTCAATCGCTCTAGTTCCAGGGAGTTTGTGCGAGTGATAACCTAAATTTCGGGTTTACGCTGCGTGAATCGCCCAGGACCCTTCCCTGCTCGGCTCCGGCAGGCAGCAGTGAAGGACACTGGGAGCAGATTCGTGGCCATTCAATGCCACCTTCTGGTTGTAAATGTAACAGCGGAGCTGCTCCTAAAGGGTTTATTACTGTCTTTGAGAAACTGGGATAACAAATACATAACTTCTTTGGTGGCTTTCTTAGATAACTGTATTTAAACACATTTTTATACCAAGTAACATGAAAATTTTCCCTTGGGTTACTGCTTATATTAGTAAAAATATAATGAAGATAAGAACAAAAATATTATATTGTGACCTGCTCCTTACCTTAGAGAGTGAAGGTTCTAGAAAAAGGCTTGCCAGCCTTACTACAGAAAATCTGCCATAGCCATTTGTGTGTATCAATAGCAAAGGTCTAATTTTCAGTAGCTAGCGACTGTTTTTGTCTGGACATGTTATTTAGTGATCTATTGCTAGTGGAGCTTTTTTTTTTTTTTTTTTTTTTATTGAAATGGCCTTTCTACTCAGCACAAAGGGGACTCCTTCATTACAAAACCCCCAAACAAACCACAAAAACACCCCAAAAAACCCCAAACAAAAAACCTCACAAATAAAGAAAATTGTGTTACCTTGCAGTAATGTGGTAAATAAAGGATTTTCATGAGCTTCTCTTCCTTTGCATTAGTCCTATGTGTAAACCTCTCGCTGGTTCCAACTAAAGTCAGTAAAGATTCTGACTAGAATCCAATGGATATTGACGGGGTTACAAGAAATGACCGCTTTAAGGCGGAAGCTGCTCCTCTGTGTTAACATTTGGGCGGTGGGGAAGATCTCCGTGGTGAGACTCTGCAGGCTGTTTGCTCGTGGCTGTTTCCCCGGCAGGGGGTGCAAAGGTAGCGTGTGTTTTGGGGGAAAAAGCCCTTTTCTTGGTCAGCTCAGCCCCACATCTCTTCATCTGGTGCCTAGCCTTTAAGGAAATTTTTAATGACAAAGGAGAAAGAACACAGACGATGCAGAGTGTTAGCAGATGGAGAAACATTATTTGATAAAATCTAATTTCACTTTACACGTATGCCAATTGCTACAGGAGATGCAGCCTGGCAGGGAATGGGGTTACCTCTGTAACTCATTTCTAATTTCTAGAGAGTATTTTTATTATTATTGACAACACAGCACTTCTGCATGTCTTTTTTTCATGGGAAAATTCCTTACTTTATTTTCATGTCTGTTTTTTGCATGTTTTTCTGAAGCTATGGAACAAAAATTTATTCCTCCTTCAGGATGACCTTATTTTTCATTCCTTTCATATATTAAGATCTGATGTCAACCTTTTGCTGCATTAGTAAAAAACATGGTTTTGACACTGAAGTCTGAGAAGGAACTTAGACTTGATCTCTCTGAGACTCTGATGGCAGTTTTATTTGTTTAAAAATTTTTACAATTAATATCATTTTTCAGGATGACAGAGTGGACTTATGTTTCCTCTTGTTTCTTAGAGGGCAGTTTTTTAACATAAAAACTTAATTCTCTCCTTGACAAATATAAATCTTCATGATTTAGAACATTTAGCAGCTTAGGATCTACCTTAAAGTTATTGGTTGGCTTTTACATGAGCATGTCTGAGGATGTGTGCACTATGGTTTATTGTTCTTTCTTGCCATTGTAATTCCAGTAATGCATTAAGATTACGGTGGGTTTAGCAAACAAAACAAAAATTTGTTTGGTGAATAAACAAAAACATAAATCTTAAAAAATATAAGAAACAAATTTCTTCCTGGCAGCGTTCTTTCCCATTAAGGGTAGTCTGATCAGATGCCTGGGTATCAGCTATCTTTATTTGTTCCCAGTTTGTCAAATCCAGATATCAGAGTAAAATCCTCAGCATTTATGCAAGAGCACAAAGGAGGTGGCAGCTGCTGTCTGGGCTGCTGAGAGCTGATTCAGCTGCAGTGAGGTGTGTGCTGCCAGTGGCACTGGCCTGAAGAGACCGGATCATGAACGTTCCTCCAACTTGTCCCACTCAGTTCTGTCCTGGAAGTCGAAAATAAATCACAAGCTGAGCTGTGGCCACACTCCTTAGACAAGGTGCTGAATGCAGGAGCCAGCCAGGGTTTTAGAGGTTTGCAGTGTTCTGCAACTACAGCCTGAATGCACCTCTGTGTCTTTGCATTCTTCCAAGGACTATTTTCTCTATTTTCAGGCACTCCTTTAGTTCTGTTCTTATTTCTCTCTTTTCATACAGTCTGAATGGGTGCTGAGGGGAGGACACCCTGGCTTCTGCAGGAAATCGTACAGTCCACTTCTAATTAAAAATCCTACAGAAACAGCCAATGTTTCTACTAAAGCTCCAGCAATGACTGAAGGAAATGGAAGCTATCCCCTGTTGAGAGAACATCAAAGCAGTTTCTGAAACTGAAGATATAATTATGACAGGGTCCTGTGGCTTTCCCTTCTCATTGCTTGGCTTTCTGCCACTTTGTGCTGTCAGTCTGGGACTGAGGATCTACGTTCAGCAGCTTTCTTCTGTGTAATACTATTTTCTGAGAGGAGGCACAGTGCTGAATGACCTTCCATTTCCCAGCTGTGAATCCAAGCATCTAGTCAGCAAATACTCGATGAGCTGTGTTTGGAGATGACCTTGTGGCGTGCCTTTGAGCTGGCAGCGGTGAGAGAGAGGCGATTTCCACACTTGACCCAGCAGAGGGCATGAGTTGGCTCCTGGCATTCATGCCAGATCCACCCGCCCATGGAAATTACGACTCATTGTTCATGCATCGCTGTGATTTCTGCCACAGAAACAATACGCTAGGGCGTGTGTTTTGGGGATTATCACACTTCTTAGGTGGTTGAAGTCCGGGGACAAGCCGAGGTATGTGATAATCACTCAGAAATCCACTGCCAGGTGGATCTTGCAGTTTAAGGAGATCATGCCATTTCCTTCTGAAGTTTTGGATGCTGCAGCAAAATCAGGTGCTGGCACTGCTGTGGGGAGGTGGGATACCCAGAAAAGGGGAAAGCCCTGCTCAGGGCATGGCTTCAACCCCGCAGGAGTGAAGGTGGCTTTCACAAAGAGCTGGGCTGGCCACATCATGCTGCATCTGCTCCTCCTGTCCTCAGATCTGCAGCAGCTGTCAGGCAGGGCTAACACGATTATCCCCAGGATGAGATTACCCAAAGGTGACTTCTTTTTTCTTGCTGTGACAGGTGATGGGAACTGACTCTTCACCTTTGGATGAATATTCACTGATGGAATAGGGTTTCCTTCAGGAAACTAAAGATGGGAGCCATAATTGTGTTGTGTCCCTTCCCATCTCATTTTCCTATATCTTGGATCACCAGCCCTCTGCTCTGAGCAGAGTTGTGAGTGCAGTGGGACAGTCACCAGGGATCTGTGATTGTGAGAGCAGCCCCAGCTCCTGGCTCTGTGGGGGCACCTGCAGGTGGAGATGTTTCATGGGACAGGCACCAAGCCTCTTGAAGGAGTTTTTTGGTTTTATTGTCTCTAATTTTGAAGCAATGTTTGTACCAAGTGTTGGTAAGGATGTATCAGTGTCAGAATAGCAGGTTTAGACAATACTAATTTTTAAATGAATATTATGTCAATTTATTGGTCATAGTTAAAACAGCAGTGGCAATGCCTACAAGAGGGCCTGTGAAGTTGTTCTGGGTTATATAGAATACCTAGACTTGGTCCTGTGTTGTCTGTAGGGCTGCAGTGTGGTGGGTAGATAAACCTGCAGTGCAAATCAGAAGATCATGTGCAAGGAATTAGGAGAAGTAAATCTAATTATTACTTTTGCAATGAGGGTTTCCTGTCCCTTGATTCACTTTTTCCATCATATGCTGAAACAAGATGAGTTGTCTGACATATTGGGGGGTCAGTATGATTTTGCCAAGATTTGATTTTTCATGTAGCATGCTTAATTACTATAAAAAGGTTTGAAAGACTTTGAAAAGGAAAATAGTATGATACATATAAATTTGTTAACAGATCTCAGTGTTTTGTAAGAGATCAACATTATGTTCTCTAAGGGAAAATTGCACAAAGAGATATCCACCATATAGTGACACATAATGTTATACCTGCTCAATAAATCAGGTAATCTGTGATCAGAGCTAGTCTCTGTACATTGCAGCAGGCCCTTGAAACCATCTTTTAGTCACCAATGGTCCTTCTGCCTGAGTGCTTAATGATAGTCACACAATTATCTGTGGCAACTTTTGAGGTTCACTGTAATTCACAGAATCCTATAAACAATTGCGTATCATAAAATCAGCTAGGTTGGAAAAGATCTTTGAGATCATTAAGTCAAAACCTTTGAGAGCACAGGGGAATGAGGCACCCAGCTGGGCTTCTCTTAACTGGTCATGTTCTCTACCAGCCCCTTTCCTCAGGGAGAAAGAGGAATTTGTATTTTCTGCTTCAGAGGATGAAATTAATTTTGTAAAGTGCAGGCTGTCCAGGCTTGCCTGAGGTCTGCTCAGAGGGAGCAGGCTGTGCCTCTGGTCAGCTGGCCTGTAGAAAAGCTCAGCTGTGGGGAACAGTCTGATGGTAATGAATGAGCCACAAATCTGCCTATGTAACTGCTGTGGCCACATCATCCCATTTTCAGTGTCTGTCAGTGTAAGTTTTGCCCCAATTTCTTGTCTGATTTCCTGTCAAACAGTCATTCCACAAATGACTCTATGGAAAAGCTAGATTAAAAAGTCACATAAGCTGCTTTAGCAGCCATTAGTTTAAATACACTCAGCAGTGTAAACATTCATTTGCCAAATCAATTCAGTAAATGGAGACAGGTCACTGCATTAAATGGACTGGTGTGTACTCAGGACACCAGATCCCCTCACCAAGAGATGCAGGCACTGTTCTCTCCCTCCAACACTACTCTTACTAGAAACAGTTCATTGGAGAAATTATTTTGTCATTATTTGGAAGTAATGACAGGGACCTGGTTAGAGAGGTCCCTAAGAGGTTTAATACATCTCCAGGACTGGGAGGATGGTGCTTGCTAGCAAATGGAGGTAATTCCCTGTCTTTGGCTCCTATCCCTACATGCATGTCCTTCTGGAGTGAGAGACAGCCTGGAAAACTAACAGCAGTACAGACTGCCAATGCCTTTCCCTTCCATGGGTGCCATGGTAGGAGAAAAGGGCTTTTCTCTTGGAGTGCTTGGGCACTTGCACTAAAGAAACAATGATGGTCTCAAACAGCACCGTGGGCACTGGATGCCCTGCAGTTGTTGAGATAAATATGTGCCTGTGCTGTGCCTTAGAGACCCTAGCCTCAAATCCTGTCACCAAGTGTGTGTCCCTGTCCTGGTGGGCTGTGGGAAAGGGCTTGCTGACACCTTTGGCAGGTTATCTGAGTATGTAGCCTGGAGTGCTCTGAGCACGTGCTGGGTTAACAGAAGCTGTGGGCTTTGTATTTCTCTTTCTGTAACAAGAGAGAAATAATATGGTAGGAATATTGACTTTTCAGAAAAAGCAGAACCAAGAGATGCCCCGTGATTTTTGTTTTCCTGGCTGTGAGATTTTCACAGGCTGAGCAAATCAAATGGCCACACATCCTTTTGCCTCTGCTGTGTATCTCCTGTCTGAAAAGGCTGTGAACCCTCAGCAGAACCTGGCAGCCTCTTGCAGAAGTTAAACAAGTCACTCACCTATTTGTACATGAGTATATATTTATATATGAGGAATAGCACTCAATACTCCTCAACACACAGACCTGTTGTTTCATGATAAATAAAATCAATTTGACATGAGTTTGATTTCAATGCTGTCTTTAGGGGAAGGTAAGGAAAAATCTAATGTGAAATTGATTAATCCCTATTCATTCCATGGTAAAAAAAAGCCAAGCAAACAACAAAACACAAACCTAAACCAAAATGGAAAAAATAGAATAAAAATAAAACAAACAAAAAACCAAACCAAAATCCAAAAAAACCCAAAGAGAAGTCCAGCGCTCTTGTCAGGGGACTTGCAGCACTGGTGACATTAGGAAATGCCTGGGCACTGGCAAAGCCTAAAATCATAGTGCAGTATTAAAGAAATAATCTTTTCATTACACTTTCAGTTTTGAATTCTTTTTTTTTCTGACAGAAAAAAAGCTAACTAAGAAAAAAAGGACTGGCTGAGGTTTCCTTGGGGCCCACTGGGGCTGCTGCAGTGATGGGAAATGTCATTAGGCAACCTCAGGTGTGCACCAGCTGTGAATCTTTTCTGGCTGTGGGCATAGGATGGGGTGACTTGGCATAGAGCCACTTATTTTTCCCCCTCTGGTGGAAGTTTTCCCTTTCAGTGTACTCTGGTGATGGTAACACAGCACTGAATAAAGAGAAGATATGCTGGCTCTTGACCATTACAGGCCATGGCCCCACTAGCATAATTACATTAATCTCTTTCTTCCAGTTTCTATAAGACTGGGCTTTCTTATGTTATGATGAGGTTTTGGCTTTTGTTTTTAAGAATAAAGAGGAGAGCAAAACCTTAACTGCCTCCTTCATCTGGAGTGACTTGTTTGTACTGTAACTGTGTGCCATAGTACCATTGCTGACCCTAAGAAGATTTAACTAACCTGTATTTCAGGAGGAAATGATAACTTAGATATTTGCACAACTTGCTAATTACTTTAAAAGTACCAGTGAGCAAGTTTTGAAAATTCTGCAGAATGAAAGTAATCAGAAAGATTTTATTCCAAAGGGCTCAGTTTATGAAAGCCAGGTAACTTCTTGTGTAACCTACTTGGGATCTTTGTCCATCACCTACTGTAGGGGTTTGGTCCAGAGTGAAAGAGATTGCTGAAGTCAAGAGTTGAATAGGTTTGCAAGTGAAATATAGCAAAATTTTTAGAGGGGAATAAATTTCCCCTCTAAATATGTGACTCTACCACTGTGTCCTTGTCTTTCACCTTTGTGTCCCCCTTGCTCTCTATGGTGCTGCTGCTCCCCTCATGTCTCAGTGAGACTGAGTGCTCCTCAGGCAGTGATACTCCTGCTGTGGTCCATGAGGTGCTCAGTCCAACCTCAGGAGGCTCAAAATAAATACCTGGAGTTTATATTTCCTCCAGATATGACCTATACTGGTTGCTGTCTTACTGCTCCTTGGTTGTGTAGCCGGGTGTAGTTGAAAATGTTTTGTTTACTTTTCTACTACACAGCCTTTCCAAAAAATAAAAGAAATTTGATGCATGAGGGTACTGTGGGCTCTGGAGTTCCTGCCTACAGCCAGTTTGATTCTGCTTTTGATGTAGAACCCCAATTCCATTTCATCAATGTGTTTGTTTATTTTGCTGAGATTTCATAGCTTTTTAAACAGAAGCTCACCACATGTTTTGGTAGTGGCTGTGACAGTACACACGAACATTTCCTAATTCATTATTTCTCCTTTGACCAGCTCTGCCTATCCTCTCCTTCTAATCTGTGTTTAACAGATGAGTGTGTCTCAATAATGAACGTTTGAGAATGTCGCAATCTGTTACGTGGCAGTCCTCCAAGAGAAGGAGGAAAACTGTGGGAAGAGTTCCTGGATACTCATTTTACTGCTCAGCATTAGGCATCTGTTTGATTGTTCCTAACAAGCTGAAGCAAAATGGACAGGCAGACCCAATCAGATATATTTTAATTTGCATCTCTATGACGTTTCCCATGCCAGAGTAGGGTTTGGCAGTCATTTTTTCTCTGGAGTATGAAAAAATACCAGGCTGGCTGAGGGTGGGCTTCCCTTGTCTCCATGTGGTGTTTGAAAAGGGCAAAAGTAACAAGTGGAGAAACTTGCAGCGTTATTAAATCTAGCATTAAGTTCTGAGATGAACCTCTAACTTTAATGGTGTATGGCTGTTTACTTCAGGATGATTTGGTTTTGGGATTCATTTGCTGTTATGCTCTTTAGGCAAACTGGCTAAAACAGCTGGAAAAACAGCTGGCCAGTGTGAGTGTTGTTGCAGAGGCAGAAACAGAGCATACAGGCCAACAAGTATGTAACCTATCAATGTCCCAGGTCAAATGCATGGAGTGATCTGGCCCTGGCAGCTGTAAGGCTGGCTGTGCTCAGCAGGAGCTGGGACCCATCAGGGGTGTCCTTCTCTGAGACCTCCTGGAACCCCTGCTTTGGTGCTGAGGACATTTCCAAGCAAAAAAAAGCAAGGTTCTCTGCAGTTGTTTCGCTGAAGTCATTCCTGTTCTAGGTTTTGAGCCTGATTTAGCTTTTCTCACTACTGACTTACGATGGTGGTCCTCCTTTAATTAGGGGATGTATCAGTTTTCCTTGTGAAGGCCTCATGGTGCCTGCAAAGGGTTGTCCTGGAAAAACTGGTGGGAGTTTGCTTCAAAGAAATACCTCCATGTTCAGTGTTAATGATTTGTCAATTTAACCAGGAACAAGGAGCTGCAGGAGCAGCCTCAAGTTCTTGTTGTACTTTTTGGGATGACTGTTTGGTCACAGTACTCACCCTTGCAATGTACTCATGTGTGGCAGACTAAGGGCTCACAAGCCCCATGCTTTCAAAAAGGTGTTGACAATTCGCCACTATTGCAGTCATCTGTTGATAGGCACTGAACAGTTTACTATATTTTTTTAAAGTGTGGGAATATTTCTAGCTCTTTCTACTCTTCTTTAGGGTGTGGGTTTTTTTTTTTTTTTTTTTTTTCTTCCGACTGCTCCTGCATGGTTAACTGGAGTCAATTTGAGGTTAAAGCTAATTTAAACTGGATGCTATATTTAGCATTTATGGTGCTAAAAGGATTATAGGAAAATAGATACTACATAAGTGGCCATAATCTTCTCACTGCTTGTGTTACTTGAGTGGCAGAGAATGGGGTGCCAATCTGAGATTAAAAATCTAATTTTAGGGAGTTAACAAGAGTCACATTGAAGCATAAAGGTACAGAGGGATTAAATTTTGTAGACTTAATTTTTTTAATTGAGAACCCTGACCTGCTAAAAACCTTGCAATCCTATCTTTAACCAAAGCCTATGATTCTAAATTATGTACTATTTCCATACACCAATTTAATAAAATCAAACTAGACACTTCAGTTTTACCCTTGATGGAACAGCCAGGATACATTTTCAGAGGTCATTTTTTTTTCCACTGCCTGCAGCTTGGCAAGCCAGCTCTGTGCCATAATTTTTGAATGCTGGAGGCAGCAGTTAGCCAGCTCCTTGTCTGTATCCCTTCCTCCATGCCAGTGACAAGAAAGCCCAGCCTGGGATGTGAGGAAGCAGTGCAGATGGCAGCTCTGCAGCTCCAGTACTGCCCCTTGGTCACAGCACAGCCACCTCACCTGGAAAGACCTCCCAGTTAATTTCTTTTCCATCACCTGGGGAGAAAAAAAAGAAGAAAGAAGGAAGACTAGTGACAAATGGCTTATGGCTCTGGTGGGAGAGTGGGCTATTTCTGAAAAGAGACACAAAAAACTTTAAACCATGGAATTCCCATCATGCATTATAGATGAACCAGCTTCTCTGAGTTAAAATTGTCAGTGCAGCAGAGGAAGGACTGGCTGCTAGCCCCAAGGCACTGCAGGAGCCTGGTGACTTGGTAAGGTACAGTGCCCAGCACAGGCTTACTGGGGGTTGGTTGTTCCACATTCTTCCAGTAATATTTAACAGCTCCCTGCAGGAGGAGGGAGGGATCTTGCATTCTGACTGCAACCAAAATGGAAGCAAAATCATCATCCAGAGAATGTCTGAACTGGTCTCCCTTTTATTCCTGCTTGCCTGTAGGCTTTTAAATAACAATTAAACCCTCTTAATGGGATTTGTGTACCATATGGCACCTTTCTCACAGGATGACACTTTCTTATTGCTATCCTGTCATTTTTCCATATCTACAAATAGTTTTCAGCCAGAAAAACAACAGGCACCGTTTAGAGATATTCAAGGAGAGAACACCATCCCTTTGGATAGTTATTTGTACATCTTTGTCTGAGGCATTGTGTTCTCTTGTGGTGGTAAATCAATGGAGTAGATTTCAGTGGTGTCCTGGTTTAACCCCCAGTCGGCAACTAAGCCCCAGGCAGCTGCCCACTCACTCCCCCTGCAGTGGATGGGGAGGAGTTGGAAGAGTAAAAGTGAGGAAACTCGTGGGTGGAGATAAAGACAGTTTAATAGGTAAAACAAAAGCCACGTCCATAAGCTGAGCAAAACAAGGAATTCCTTCAGCACATCCCATGGGCAGGCAGGGGTTCAGCCATCCACAAGAATGCTGAACTTCCTCACATATAACAATTACTTGGGAAGTGCTTCCTTCTTCTCCCAGCTTTATATACTGAGCATGATGTAATACAGTCTGGAATATCCCTTAGGTCAGCTGGGGCCAGCTGCCCTGGTTGTGTCCTCTCCCAGCTCCTTGTGCACCCCAAGCCTCCTCACTGGTGGGGTGAGGAGCAGAAAAGGACTTGGCTCTGTGTAAATGCTGATCAGCCATAAGGAAAACATCACTGTATTATAAACACTGAATCCTAAATATTGCTGTACACCAGCTGCTATGAAGAAAATTAATTCTGACCCAGCTAAAACCAGAACAAGTGGTAAGTTCAAGCCTCTGAAATATTATAGCAAAAAGTAAGTTAATAAATGCTCAATATAAGCAGAGACTGTTGGGTGATAGGATTCTGACATGCCTCTAGTCCTGAATCCCTTAGTTTTGTTTTTAATACTCTCATTTTTGCTGCTAATGAATTCTGAGAAAGAGTAACTGCAGAAGAACACCATTTTTATAATTTGGTCCATGTAACCCAACAGTATTGCTTGTCTTACTGATGCTTGCAATGCTTGCTTCTCTTTTAATTTCCTCCTAATCCTATTTCAAAGCACTGAGGTTCAGCCAGCAGTAGTTACACAGCTGTTTGGTGGTAGATGGAGTCTTTAATTACGGGCAATGCCATGGGATTAATGTTTCTAATTTCAGCTGCTGGGTGGGGTTTCACTGGAGTCAAGAACCATGTTTTTTCACTGATGCTTCAGGTTGAAATTCATCGCTGCTTCATGTGTTGTATTTATAGGTATGGGTGCTATATACATTTGTTTTCAAATTGTTTAGGCAATTGTTTCAGAAGTACTGATACTCTGCTCTCCCCACCTGTCCATCCCCCAGCAGGTGTGCCTGTCTGTCTGCAATGCTGTCCAGTGTACAGCTTCCCCTGGAGGATCCTGCTTCTGAATAAGCACCTGATGTCTTCTAAACTTTTAGACCAGTGAAGTTGGCTAGTGTGACTCCCTTCAGCAAGCACATTAGGATCAGATCTGACTGTATCTGTGATGTGCTCCACTTTCCAAGTGCTCTGTGGATGAGTTTGGAGAAACTAGGGGAATGATGTTTCAAAACAGTTTTGGCCTTAATGTAAAAGAAAGCATTACAACTCCACTGCTACCCAAGATACTACACTTGATTTGCATCCTTAGGAATGGATTATGATTTCTCAAGCACCTGCTATCAAAACCTTACCTGACTGTTTATGTTAGAACAAGACATAAGGTTACCCCTTCTCTCTGAGCATGAGGCCAACGTGGCCCCACAATGCTAACCCTTCATCCTTGCCAGTCACAGCCCCTGTAGCATCATTTGAGCCATCATGGAAACATTGCAAGCACATTGATTACAGTATAGGCAGTCCTGTTTCACCAAGGGCCGAGGGAATAAAGCTGTGCATAGGGAAACTAAGGGGTCAGGGCTTACTGAGCCAGGAAGGACAACCATAATCATCTAGTCTGAAACTAGGCCAAAAGTGTATCTTCAGAGCTATCTGTCTAAAAGGTGGCAAGTGATGGTGGTTTCACTACTTCCCCTGAAAAGCTGTTTTTGTCCTTCATTACTTTGTTGCTGAGAAATTTCCCCTAATTTCAAGGCTGAATTTTTCCGACTTCAACTTTTATTCATTGGGTCTTTGTCAGCCAGATTGGAAAGCTCCTCACGTGTGTCTTCCCCAAGAGCAATTACCTACACAGTGTGATGAAGGTATGTCTACACTTTCTCCTTAGTGAGCTGAATGTGCCGAGCTTCCTACCCATCATGTCAGAAGGCATGGGCTTTTTTTTAAAGCAGAGAATTCATTTGTGACACTCACTTGAACTCTGTCCAATGTCTTCAAATCCTCTTAAAATGCAGACACTAGGACAGCATTCAGTAACCTAGTAATGGTCTTGGCACTGCTGCCAAATGATGCTGAAATCCTTCATTACTTCTGCTTCATATTATTCTCCCCCACCCATATTCAAGAATCTCATTAGTCCTTTTTGCAACAGCATTGCCCAGACAGCTTACAGTGAGGCGATTATCTAAAATGACCCCTAAATCCTTTTCTGAGCTCTGTTTTTCAAAGCAAAGTCTTCTATCATGTAAATATAAGCAACTTCCATTCTTGGATCTCAAACATTTGATTTTACCAAAATGCATTTTTGCAGGTTACAACTATTTACCCTGATGGCTCATTTACCCATCTATCTGTTAGTTACTACTCCACACAGTTTTATGCCACCTGAAGATGGGACTGTAGCATAGAGAAGCAGAACAAAAGAGTCCAAAAAAAGTCTCTGGTTTTAAAATGTCCCTCTTCAGTGGTATCTACCTATGAACTGTATTTTAAGAGCTGCCAGTAGCCTAGTATTCAGTTCATAGAACATGTTATGTGGTTAATTCTATAAAAGGTATTATTGGCTGTATTTTACTTATCCTTACAAGTATCCTGGAGAAATTAAAGTTTTCACTAGGAACACATGAGTCTTTGCATTTTATCCTGGAAAAAATATCATGA
Organism: Emberiza elegans; assembly: GCA_024865655.1. Classification (NCBI taxonomy): domain Eukaryota; kingdom Metazoa; phylum Chordata; class Aves; order Passeriformes; family Fringillidae; genus Emberiza; species Emberiza elegans. The sequence goes on along the minus strand of JALJVW010000241.1, from coordinate 26,646,756 downwards.
TCTAAATTTCTTCACATCTAGTCAAGTGAAATAAATTCCAAATTGTTCAGTTGTCAAAACCAGGTCCAATCATTAATTAAAAATAATTATTCCTAATTGGTAGTACAAGAATGTGATTCTAGGAAGGTCTTTTCTGGCTTAAATAATTCAATGATGTTAAGTTGCCTAGTCCCAGGTTTTGAATCCTTGCTGAAAACAGGCTGCAGTGAAGTGGTTCAATGTGCTGACAAAGGACATTCAACAAAAATCCCTCCTCTTTTCAGATTTATAGTCTGTTTAAGGTGCTTTTCCTTACTTTCTGTGTGGATTCCACTTTTGTTGAGAGCTTATGTACCAAACTCAGGCTGGGGGACCATCTTCCAGGAGCTGATGTATCACATGGTGATTCCAAGAATCTCAATACTTAAATTCTTTGTAGATAAAGGGCTAACAGTGAATCAGTCCACTGTCTTGTCTCCATTAAGATTTTTGTTTGTTATCTATTTCAAGAAAGTTGAACCTTCCTAGTAAAGGAAAGGCTTCAGAGTTCTCTGGGAAATGCAGCGTTTAATCCATGCCTCAGAGGCACCTTTCCATGTGATGCCCAGGACATGCTCCACTCAATGAGCTGCTGAGACTGAAGCACAACTGCAGGGTGCTGATCAGCTTTAAAGTTTGAACTGGCTCTGGTTCAGTAGTGAAAGAGCTGACAAATATTGCCACCAAAGCACTTGGTTTGCTTTCCTTCTGTTTGTTTGATGGCATTTTCCCTGCCCCATCTGTACTTAATAGCATCCTTAACCTGCTCCTTCTACAGCTGATTTCAGCACAATGGTTTCTCATCCAATGGGATATAATTTGCTTGCAAACTGATTGTCTTTGAATGATGGGTCAGCTTATTGATAGAGAAATCAAGAATCTTGCTGCAGCACCTCAGGGTGTAGTTCAGTGGAAGAAATATTGGGACAGTGGACACGAATCAATGAACACCATGAAAAAAATCTGTTTTCTCACTGTTCACCAAGAAGATTAAAAGAGTGGCTTCTCCAGCTATTTGAGCCTCCAACTGTCGCCTGTCAAAATACAGTTTGTTTTCACTGTCAAGATCTAAAGCACATTGAAAGCTTAGCACTCTGGTTGTAGCTCTTGCAAGTTTGCTCTCTGTTTCTACTTACATAATATTCTTTGCTGATTTTTATAATATAGAATCATAGAATGGCTTGATTTAGTTTGGAAAGGATCCTAAAGATGACCTAGTTCCAGCCCCTGTGCCTTAAGCAATGACATCTTTAACTAGACCAGGTTATTCAAAACCCCATCCAACTTGGCCTATATGTAAGTAAACTACTGCTGCCTCCATTTAAAAAAAGATATATGTTTGTAGGATACAAATGTTTGTCTTCCTAGAGTCATATTTTTGTACTACAGTAATTATAATTATTTATCAAATGTGACTTTTGACAGGATTGTAAAAAAGTATTAGGCCTTGATTTATAGCTGCACAATTATTTTTCTAAATCCCAAGAACAAATTGTTAGTAAACACATTTTCTATCATTAGAGACCTACTGAACTAGGTATTTTCTTCTGAAACATAGCTCTAAACAATGTTTAATTAGTTTACATTAATTTGAGACCTGGGTTAATTAAAATTAGATTCCTTTAAAACAGGTAATTGAATTTGCATCTGAAATACATTCAACTGGCATTTAGTCAAAAAATGCCAAATCTGCAAATGTCAAAATGCCAAAAGTGCAAAATCTTAATTGTCCTGACCATTTCTGTGGGTCAGAGTCTCAAGGGAGGCATCAGCTCTCTGCAGCTCCCTTTGCTTCTCCTCTCTGGCGCTGTTCAGGGGTATTATTCCTAACCAGTGAGCCCTGTGCTTGTCTCCTGCTTCTTCTGAACCAAGGAAAACCTGTAGCCCAGCACAGCCCCTTTGCACAGCATTAGCTCTCCTCTTTTGACAGTTCTGTGATCTGATGTTCTGTTCTGAACAAAACCTCCTTTAGAAAATTTCATACATGGTGAACGCTGGAAGAAATTTCAGTCTGCAGAAATTCAAGGGTCTCAAAGTGTTAAAAAAAATCCTTAAATCTTGCATGTACAATTCCAATTGTATTAATAATCACTCAGACTTGCATCTCATTGAGAAGCATTTTTGTGCTTCTGGTGCTGTCACTTCATCCTTTTGTCTTTTAATGATATACACAAAAGATTACATTAGTAAGCTTCCAAACAACACCTAATATAGATGTGTAGGCATGTGTGTTCACCATTTGAAAATTCTTATTATTTTACATAATAATAATGCACCAGCCCCACCCTTCTTTTTTCTCTGCAGAGAGTGGAATGCCTGTTTTCATAACAAAAAGCCTTGTGGGTATTTACTGTGTTAGCCTGGCCAGGGTAGCTCATAGAGACCATTGACTGTAATCCTCTGATGAACAAACTCAAATGTGAGTGTGTATAAAAAGGCAAATGGTACCAAGTATTTTTGCAGTTTAACTCAAACATGCAAACTCTCACTATCACGGGCTGGGGTGTGAGCCTCTACTTTGCCATCCTTGCAGGTGGAACATGAACAGAAATTTAAGTGAGACATAACAGGAAGGATGAGTACTTGCAACTAACACTTGCCATTCACCATGCTCTAAGGATCTTATATTTCACTTTTTGTCTTTGTATCCCATCTTGCTGAACCAAACCGATCACTAGTACTTGGGTCCATGTTTAAGATTTTGGCAGTCTTTTTTTTCTCTGTGATGACAAAACCAGTTCATTGCCCTGTTTTACAGTAATGCAGTTCCAAGAGGCATGATGATAGACTGGGAACAGTGCACATTCCTCCTCTGACCCTCTTGCTGAGTTGTTGTGTAATGCTCCCATCAGTGTACTGCAGGTGCTGGGAAAAACACATCACAAAGTGTGTGAGGCACATGAGGAATGTGCACTGCAGAAAAGCCTGACTCCTTTTATTGAACTCTGGGGTGTTTGTAAGTGTGGGCAGTGCAGGAAAGCTGAGTCAGCCAGATCTGGATTTGCAGCATTATTGAGGACACAGTAACTTCATTTGGAGTTGTGGGCGTTTAATAACCTTGAAAATAGAACTGCGTGAAATGGTATTTGAGGTGTGAGGCTTTTATGTCTGCTGAAAGAAAACCTGAAGAAATTACACTTTGTATCTAGAGATAAGGAGGAAAAATTGCCTTCTGTTTTTTCTTTGAAAGTCTGTTTTTCATCAGTGTGTCAGGGGGCTCACTCTGAGCAGAATTAGTTTGCCTGTGAGAGGGATGGGAGGGTGTTTAAGTGATATTGGATATAATGCTGCAAATCACTGGGCATTAAGAGGAGTTGGATGCTGAATCAAGTAATTGAAGCCTAAGGAGAGGCCCACCTTCCACTTCTATTTTGGTTCTGTGTTCAAAATCTCCCCAACAAAGGGTTGCAGTGGCTAATGTGACATAACCTGAGGTGTCATTTAATTATTTTTAACAGTGGGCACACAGTTTTTGTAGTCACTCTCATCTTTAGTGACAGGACAAGTATTAATCACTGCTGTTCATATTGGCTGTACTGGCTTAAGGTGAGTCTCCATTTTTTTGTTCTTATGCAGTTTGCTTTAGGGAATAGCTGGAATACTACCTGTACAGTAGTGTCTTGCACCCCCTGTATAACCCCCTGGCCTGTACTTTGGTTAGGGTAATGTAAATCCTGTTTCTAGCCATCTGTGATTCCCCAGAGTGCAAAAACATGATGGGATTTTGTATGCTTCAGCCTAAACTACTCAAGATAACACCTTGTTGTGACAGGTCTTATCAGGATGGTAAGAGATATCCATTGGCAAGACCTGGACAACCTGCAGTGCTGTGGGGCACTGGGCCAGCACATTGTGATGAGGGCTGACTGTGCTAAGGGTAAACTGTGTAAATTAACTGGAAGTATGTGTTGGGCTTCTTGATGCACTGCAGTTTACTTTCAGACATTTTTCTGAAGCAGAGCACACTTATTTAGGCCATTGTAGTGGTCATCAGCCACTTCTTGATGTGGGTAAACCCATGGTGAGAACTAGTCATAGCCAGAAGAGTGCCCAGTTATCAGGTACTGCTACATTTTGGTGACCAGTCCCTGGAAACTCTCATGTTTATTTCCATGTCTCTTTTTATTTCAAGTTATTTTGTGGAGAGAAAGTATCCATAATGCAATAAATGAGCCATGAGCAACCTCAGTTCCTCCCTGTTTTGGCAGGAAGTCAGCAGCCAAGGCTATAAACCAGAGTTTGAAGAGTTTGTTCAAATGCTTTGTTTACCTGTCTTCACTCAGTCAGGAGCTTTTTAAACTTGTATGAAGGATCCCTCAGGCTGGGACAGCTGTGGGCCTGAGTGGCTGAGAGGCATTTGTTGAAGATATTTAGGGGGGGAGATAAATGACAGGAGAAATGACTCATGTTTTGTGTACATCTTAAGGTTTAGAGGTGCAGAGTGGAACCAGGAGGGATTTTTGACTCCATGGGAGAACACAGGAAACCATCTGAAGTGAGTGTCTCTCTCTCTTGGGTGGGACAGGCTGTTCTCATCTCATTGTAATGCAGTCTGCTGCCTCTGCTTAGTCCACTATGCTGGGCCACATGAACACACCCTGTGTTCCTCACAGTCCATCTGTAAGTTTTGCACCATCTGAAAGGTTTCATGACTTTGTTACCTTGCATTTCTTCAGTGGGGCTCCAGAGGAAAGCTTTGGTTGCTGCTTGGGACAGAGGCCCCATTTGTCTCAAGGCTTGAATACCATTTACCAATGTTATGCTTTCTAAGTCGTGATATTCAGCTTTACCCATCACTACTTCTCAGTAATCAATATGAAAAAGCATGCACAAACCTAAGCAGAGGCATATTTAGATTTGTAGCTGTCCAACAGAATGAAGAAACAGCTCTGCTGCTTTCTACTACCACATTAGGTGGTTTGTAGTAAGAGCAAGTCAAAAGTCAGTCTGCAGATGGACTAAGAGCCAAAGTCTCAGATGAGTTCCTGATGTATGTTTCCCTTAAGCCAAAGGGACTCAGTCCCCAAGCAAATGTCTTTAGCTATTATTTATTAGGTTATTGCAGTCTTTTTATGTAAGCCATAATGTGTTTCATAGGCAGACATCAAGAACACTCCTCAAACCATGAACTTCAGAAAATGCACATCTCAAACTAATTTTACTGTATGCCCCATCATTCTTCTGCTACTGGGAGCAGCAGTCATTCCATGTCTCATGCCCTGTGTCCCTGGTTCAATAAGGCTGTCTCTGTTCTCCTCACCAGCCACCTCTTCTGAGCCAACTCTTGCTTTCATTTCCTCCTTACTGTGTTCAAGCTTCTCCCTGTGTTTGACCATCTCTGTGTCCCTTTTCTAGTTTATCCTCTCTGAGTTGGAATGACCCAAGCCATGCACCCTGTTCACTGAATAAATGGCTTTCAAATGGTGTGGCTGTGTCCTGTTTTGTTACCTACTCCTTTTTTAGTGCTTTTTTAGCATTCTGCTGGGATTTGTCTTTGTGACCCTGCTGACAATGGAGCTGGTGATTGCAAGACCTACCCAGGCCTCTTTCCTGATAGAGAGATAATTGCACATTCAGAGCCTGTCACTGTAGATACATACTTAGAGATAATTTTGTGCCCAGACACATTATTTTGCACTTATCAGTGCAAACATTTTGTCATCTTCTCACTTTTTATTATGTGTACCTAAGATGTCAGTCTTAGCTGTCGGCATTAAAAGTCATTATTCTGCATAATTTTGTCATGGCATTATTCAGTGCTCTGTCAGGTAGTTTGTGACCAGATTGAACCTCATGAAGTCCCAAAGCACATCTCTGAATGGGATCCTGCTGTTTAACTGCTGATAAAATGACATTTATTCCCCATTTCTAGACATGAGAGGAATATTCCTTCTCCCCACGGATTGTTTAGCTTGCAGGATTGTACCATTTACTCTTTTGTATCTCATAAACAACTGGTTTCCCTTTTAGTATGTTGGAAGGCATCAAAAGGATGGGTCAGCTTTTTCTTTGGTTAGTTTCAAAAACCTTTTCACTGTCAGTGCTTGGAAATGAACCATATGATCCCTGTAAGTATCAATTAGGTTTGGTTTTTTGTGCACAGAATCTCTCCTAATCTGTGTCATGCACATATTTTTTTACAAATGGGCAATTCTGAGACACATCTTGTAATAACAGGCAATATCAACTGACAGTTTTTCATCCCATAGGCAATATGAGCAACATGAGCAAATACAAATGTTTAAAATGGACATTTCTGAGAGTTTAAAATACAGATAAATTCTGATAATTATGAAAGTGACTTTTTAATTGCTCAGACTCTTTAATCACCACTGATTCAGGGATTGCACTCTTATGTAGAACATAGGGGAATTTAATGGAAGATGTGGAGTTAATTTTTATTCTTATGACATTTTTGAACAGAATCTGACTCATATCTCCCTTTAGTTTTTGCTCAATGTTCAACAAAAAGATGAATGTTTTTTATGACGGACTATAAGCTTTTGATTGTCCTGCTAAGCAGCAGCTGCAAAATCTGATGCAGTTTAGTGTGTGACAAAGCTGAATGTCATGCAGTAACTCATTTGAATAGGAGCCAAGCCAATATTCCTTACTGGGGAAACATGCTCACTAAAATGTTTTTATGGAACTAGGATGTCAGATTCATGATGGAAATTTGGAAATGCCTGTTTTGGGTGCACTGAAAATGAGTTGTTCAGATGAACAAGCTATTTATACAGACATGTGGTCAATACTGGATACTGGTTTAATCTTCTAGTAATCCAGACATTACCATATGGACAACCTGCACAGATTGATCTGATGAGGCCTCACTGGGTAAATGAATATCCTGCTTCAGTTAATTTGCTGAGCTTTTATGTTAGCTTTTATCAGGAGGAAAAAAAAATGCTTTCCAGCACATAGTTTATTCACAGTGACATATAAAATGAGACTGATGACAATCGGCACAGGTTTAAGGCAGCTTGTTTGACAAGCAGCTCTTGATGGTTTGGACAGTTATCTGGAGGGCTTTCTTTCCATATTTCATTGTTTGCAGCCAATGCACAGCCTTTCCAATGTGGAACCACCTTTGCACATACATATCAGAGAATGCACTCAGTTTTCTCTTGAATTTTGCTTTCAGTGATGTACCTGCAGTAATTTTGTTTAATACCATAATGGGTTATTTAGTTTTGTTATCAACCTCTGCTTTCTCAATCTTCTGTCCTGTGAGGAACTGCCATATTCCTCCTCTGTAGTTCTCATTTCCCAGGGCATATACAAAGGCATCCACTGTTGGCACAGTCTTGGCAACAAGAGCAGGAATCTGTCATGAGACACAATATTTATTACTAGGAAAATTGAGAAGCCAGTGGGCTGATGTCAGCCTATGTTTAGTTTCCCTTTACAAAAAAAATAGCCTGTCTCCAATAGCATTAGCTTGCTACTCCCAGACAGGGGAGAAGTAAAAGCAATTTGGCTGGTGGGAAGTCCCACTCAGGAAATTATACCTTCCAGGAGAAAGAGTTTAGGTTAGCATTGCCTGAAACAGGGATAATTCAGTTGAGAGAGAATACCAACACTTAGGAGGAGTGAAAGGTGTGCCATGGACACCTTTGGATGGATAAACAGGCTGATGTTGCTAACACATTTAATGTGGGACACTGAATACAGTAATGCATTTGGTGACCTGAAACTGGGCTGATTTTGGGGCATGGAATGAAAGTTGAAAGGTTTGATGTGATATTACTGAGTCCCAGCAGTGGCTTTGGAGCCAAGACTCATAGAAGAAAGGGGAAAAAAGAGGCAGCAGAGCCTTAGGAGTGATCAATTACAGCTTCCCTGAGGAGAGGGAGGTATTAGAAATATGAATGAGACAACCAGTGTCTTTAAAACTGAAAATTCTGAGCTAGTACCTCACTCTGAGAAGAACACAAAAAGCTCCTACATGGCACAAAACAGTACAGGTTCAGTACAGGTTACACATCCCTAACTAACTGCTGAAGAAAAATACCCCTGACTTCCTAACTTTTTGCTTGATAAAGCAGTAAAGCAATGCCTGTTATATGACTGTGCTTGCTTGTTTTCACTAAAAATGGTAGATGACCAGAATGCTTTGAGGAAAAGATCTACTTCTTATATATGTTTTTACCAGTAAATCCAGTAGTGAGTAAATTGGCAATGCTCTACAGAGACAGAGAGAAGGGAGGGAGGAAATATCACTTTGGAGTCTGGAGTGGCACCCACGTACCATGCGGTATTTTGGTGGAATGAACATCACATTTTCCACTGCTGCATAGGAGCACAGGAGGCAGTAGGGACCCCAGCAAATGACCAGTGTCTTCAGTGGCAAACCAGTGTTAAACTGGAAAACAAGAGCAATAGGTTTGTGTTTCACAATCACACACTGCAACAAATGGATGGGAGAGGTCCTGTGGGTCCTGTGGGATTGTGTTCAGTAGCAGGAGAGGATCAGCCAACAGGATATGGGACAAAACAGTGCAGCAGCACCAAAGCCCTGATCTTGTGCGTGGGTGGGGAGTGACAGACGTGGCAAAACACCTTATGGTAGATCAGATAAATCTGTGTGTGCTAGATATAGAAGCCATGGCCAGTAACTCCTCCTGAGGGGAGAGAGCAATTGAAAATTTAAGTGAAATTGAAGTAATTGAAAATTAAGTGAAAATTTAAAAGCAGATTAAAAGGAATGATATTTTGCTGACTTCCTACATGGTTTTGCAGACAAACTGTGTGAAGCCACTGCTGTGCTGGTACACATGCAGTAGCTGTGTAGTGGTAGGAGGATTTCTCTGTCCTTTATGTTAGGGCCTATCCATGGTGTTCATGGCCAGCTGTTCCCAAGTATCTTATAAATTTTAATGACTAAGGAAATTATAATTTCATCCTTAAATTTTCTGCATTGTAACTTGTCTGCACAGCTACAGAGAATCATGAGAAAGAAATCACATGCTAGTGCATACAAACTTACTGGAAAAAAGCAATAGACATAATAATGAACAAGAAATATATAGAGGGCACAAGTATTTATTCCAGTCAGCTACAAACAAGTTTGCCTGACTGTCAATATAACATTTCTCTTGAGATCTGACTGTCTTTACTGAGTGCAGGGGTAGGGCTGTGCCCATCAGCCATGCATAGTACCCCAGACTGTACAGCCTGCACCTCAGCAAACAACTCATATAATCACCACATTAGATTCCCATAAACCTGCCCCACTGGAGCAATTCCTTTGTTTCCAGCTCATAAAGATTTCTGACTTTCCTCAGCCAAGTGTTAACACAATGTGTATGGAAGGCCCTTCTCCCCCCATGGGGTGCCTGCATGTTTCCTTGCAGAGCTGTACTTCTGTCTGACTTCCTCAGCCATAAGCCAAAGGCCTGTAGCAAAGCAGGAAATAACAGTCCTTCCCAAGATAAATTTCCCTGGCTAAAAATTGATATGCTATTGGTAAATATCCTGTATTCTCTGTGTTTGTTTTTTGAGGAGAGTTGGACCAGTGTTGATGGAGGGAAATCTTCAGGATCACTGGTGCAACTTCGTCTTTGATGGGGAAATGTGGCCAGCTGGTAAAATGCTGCCATTTCCAAGGATGGTGTTTCCATGAACTTTCTGAATGGCCCCATCCTGTCTTGCACTACCCTCCTACTCAAGTAGCACTGGGGAGTTAGGACAGAAGGAGCTGAGTCAAAGTCATTGTGAAAGAAATTAGTTGTTTTCAAGGACTTTATCTCTACTAAATGCAGCCCTATTTTGTCACGGTGATTGCAGGGGTTCAGAGAGCTTTCTTACCTTAAAGTGCCCAGTTTTTCTGAACTTTTGGTGTATGGACTGATAGGCTGTCAGCATGATGAAGCCTGGGATCATGAAATTGAAAGTGGACAGAGCAAAAAGGAATGTGACATAGTTTCTGGGAAAGGTGAGGAGGGAAGAAAAAAAGAGGGTGTTAATTCAAGTCTAGTGCATTTATGGAAACTTGCTGTAAGTATTTAACAAATTGTCATTTAAAAATTGCTAAAACCACTTTTGTCACCGTGCTTCAGGTGCAGCATTTGCTGAAGGCCAGTTAAGCTGTGCCATGCTATTGTGTGTGGGATGGATAGTCTTGTAGAAAATCACAACAGGTATTTGTATTCTAAACCCAAACACCACTACTCAGACATCTGTGCTGGCCTGCATAAAGCCAAAAGCTTTATGAAAATATTCTGAAACTATTCTGAAAGAGATTCAAGCCCTAAATCCAGAAGAGATGAAGTGTATAGATGAGTGAGGGAGTGGCAGAAAGCTGAGCACCAGGCTGTCCCACAGAGGAACCTGACTTTAGCTGTTCCATGTGCCACCATATGAGTCCAGGCAGGCTGGGGTGGTGCCTGCCTTGTCCCGGCTGCTGGGGAGGGACATCTGCCCCAGGAACAGTGCTGGGCACAGCTGGGGGGGTTTGTGTGCCACCAAGGCCCTCCTAGGGGCTGGCAGCCTCCACTCTGCTCCTGTCGGGGCTGGCCCTGGCCCTCACCTGTCCCCTTTGCTGTAGTCCAGGGTGCAGCAGGTTCGGAGGGGTTCGTAGTCATATTCTCCCCACCCCAGCAAGGGCATCACGGACCAGAAGGCAGCAAACAGCCATGCAAACACCATCATGGAGGCAGCTGTGCTCCACTGCAGCCTGCTCCCTGTGGGAAGAGGAAAGAGGGTCTCCATGCCCTGAGCAAAACCACTGGAAACAGCTGTCAGGCCCTTGGGCCTCAGGCAGAAACAAGCAGTTGTTTGTGCTTTGTATCCTGAAGCTGACCTGAGTCTGGAGGAATCAGTCTTGCATAAAATGTGAAGGAAGCTTTTAGGAAACAGCAAACTGTACTTCCCTTTTGTGTGTTTTACTTAGACAAATGCTGTATTGCTGCTCAGCTTTGTACCACACTGGAGATACAGCTGCTGTTGCAAACATTATATTCTTGTGTTTTGGGAATGTGTTTAAAGACACAGATGAGGCAGCGAGTACAATGAACACGGTGATGCAGTAAACAGTGTTTGAAGAAACTGAGTCCCATTGCAGAGTGTGGGGCAGGTCAGAAATGTGACTCTGCATACACTCCCCAGCCCCTGCCCTCTTCCTTCCTGCCAGGCCAGGAGGGTGTGGATATCTCATTTACCTTGTTCTAAAATTACTGGTCATCAATATACATATGTGAATATATATATATATACAACCTGAGAATAGAGCTTGTTCTAAAAATACTACTGGACAAGTAATTTTGCCCTTAAGATCATCACTTATAACAGGAAATGTGAAACTCAGCATTAGTAATTTTAAAATAATTTTATAATGATTTGTTCCCTTGTGCCTATCTCATCCAGTTCCATCAAATACTATAGGAATGTAATGGAAGATTGGAAACTTGAGAAGACACAGGAAGTATTTCTTCATGGAGAAGTCAGGCAGGCTTCCTTGCTGCTGCAGGATATTGTGCTAGCCTCACTGCTTGCATGTAGAAAGGTCTGGATAATTTTGTTACTGAGGCCAGTGTCTGTCATCGTGCCCATGCTGGGCAGCCCGTGACGCCAGCAGCACCAGCAAGGAGAACAGTGACTTTCCCCAGCACTCCTTCCTAATCCAATCTCCCATTAGAGACAAGTAATGTTGTAATTTTCACTGAGATTGTGAAGCAATTTTTGTCTGCCCTTGGACAGCAGTATCATGACAGCAGGCAGGAAGATTCAGGCCAATTCTGATCTGTCTCTGGGGGGTGAAGGACTGGGGATGAGGTGTATTTATTTTTATACATGGTGAAATCAGCTGCTGGTTGACCCTTCAGAAATATTTACACACACATCAGAAATAGCTAAATATGTAGGAATGTAAAATTAAACAAGCTTGAGATTATTTTAGTTTTACTCAGAAAAAACATTTTCAGTACAAGAACAGTGAAAAAGCTGTGCTGTCCTCATGTGGCAAAAATATCTTCCCCTGAGAAGGCTGCACAATTTGGGAGCAGTTCAGTTGTTATTGTGCACAGCAGGCCATTGCTTTACCTTAAATACCTTTTCTTGGCCTGATAAAATTTGATGTAATAGCTGTGTAGGTCCTCATTCAATTAAATGCATGTGAATGGGGTTCAGCATATGCTTACAGATATAATTCTTAATTAGGGCCCCGTGGTGGCAATTTGGTCCTATTAAGTCCAAACACTCTTGTGCTTTAGTTTCTCTCTTTGAAAAGCAAAAGGGAAGCCTGTCTTTTCCACACAGTGAAATAGTAACACAGGGAAATTTAAATGATTTCTCTAATTGCTTTGGAACAGAAAGGCTGCTCCCTCATCAGTCAAAGATTACTAAAATTGTGATGCCAAAAGATGAACTTTTAGCAAGTACTAGATAGAGCATGGAACCTTAGTCCTTTTGATCATGAAAGCCAGTTTTTAGTGATATAATCATAACTGTATCTCAGGGTTTAGTTTTTGGAAACATTTATGAATGTATTTTTGTAAGATTTATGATTTATTCAAACATTTAGCTGATTTTCACAGACTGAAAGATACATCTCTGACACTGGGCTGCCTTTCAGCTAGATTTCAGTCTGCTGTTCAAAAGGAGTGTCTGAAATAAAAGGTCAACAGGATTTTCTATGATGGATGAGAAAAATAGTCCCTTTTTCTCATTTTTGCAAATGGCTAAATTATGATAGCTGTATAATATTAAGTTATAATATATACCAGGACAGTATATGGCTTGTACCAAACTTAATGGCATGCATCATTTAAAATTAGCTAAGTTTGTCAAAGACAGAACTATCTGAAAACCTGACAAAGAAAAATATATATCAGTCATAAATAAAATAGGTGTTAGCACCTACATCATCTGCAGTGCAAAAAGCACCGGTCACTGGTGCTCACAAGTATTCAAATTTTGTAGGAATAAGAAAGCTGTAATGTGTAATAGCTTATTTTGTGCATATCATTATAAAAAGCTCTTTAAAATAACCTAATTAAGGGATTTTTTTTACTAAATTTTTTTTAAAATTTTGCTGTGGTTCACCATCATCTTAGACTGTCTTAGTGATTATCTCCTGCTTCAGTGAAAAACACAAGATCTATAAAAACATCAACATTTTGTCAGGGAAAACTGATACAGGTGCAAAGCTAGATGAAGGGAATGCAGTCAGTGTAACAGGAGTTTAGTACTTCCTCCTAATTTGGCAGAGCTGACAGCTGCAATTTTAGCAAATGGTAGTTTGGTAATCTTTGAATACTGATACAACAACCCCGGTTACCTTGGTTGTTAAGGATTAGATAAAAGTCACTGTAATTTTACTTTTAGAATTTGTATGCTGCTGTGAAATCCCCACTGATTTTGTTTGTCTTCTCTTTTATAATATTGAGAGAAATACTGACATAAATCACTTCTGATTTTCTGTTTCCCCCTGATTCTTAAATGCAAGTTAAAAATTTATATTTTTTTCTTTCCTTTTAAATCTATAACTTTATGCTATGCTTATGAACTGACCAGGACCGTTCCCCTCTTCCCAAACTTCTAATGGCAGTGTGAATGGCCAGAGAGGAACTGACAGTGTCTGCCTTGATCTAAACTGTCACCTTCTGTCCTGAATACCTGGCTGCTGAGACACAGCTTCCTCAGAATCTGCCCTTTTCTTCTTCACTGTCAGGCACTAACATATAACTACTTCTGCTTTCTCTTTTCCCCTTAATGATCAAATGTTAAAATATTTTTTCCCATCTTGCTAGGGATTGACATTGATACCCTTCAGACTCCCCTGCTATCTCTCCTCTTATTGCATACTTTTAAGTTATTTCTCTAGTTCTCTCCTCTTTGTTGTGAAAGTTGCATCTCACAGAGCCTAGAGCCACACTTAGGGGATGAAAAGAGAGTTTCCCATTGTGCTTGCCTAGAATTAAAAAAAAAACAACAAGAGAGGGGAGAGTAAAATATCCTGACCTTCTCTGTCATGTGGGGTGATAATACTGTTTTTTCCATATGCCAAGCAACACCAACCTGATTTCTGCTGAGTGACTTCTCTAGTTATCAATACACTTTAAAGGTAGTGCTTTGTCACTTAGGGCTGTGCTGACTTCCAAATCTAAAAACCTGGTCAATTTTCAGAAAGTTGGTGAACAAATTTGTGATATTAGCATCCAGAATGGTTGTAAAGTCCCAAGTTATCCTATTATCATAGTAATCTCTTACATTCTCATCAGCTCTTTCTTCCCAGAAATGGGGATAGTGAATAATCAAGTGCCAAGCTGAGGAATGCCACAATGAAGGTTTTCTTGGGAAACTGTTAGGATGTAACAAAAAACTGGGGATGATGTAATTGAGCTTGGAAGGAGTACCAGATCCTGAGGAATGAAGATAAAAGGCTGATAGCTTTGTATTTTAGGTAAAGGTATTTTGTACCTTCTGTACAGGCATGCAACTTGCAGCAGTGTCAACAGGAGTTTAATGTATGGATTGAGAACACAGCATAGCCTGTGGGCTTGCTGCAGCACATCTATGAAATATGACTTAATCTTCCTTGCAATCAGCATGTGAAGAATTGAACTAGAAGGGGCTGGTTTTCCTGGAATAGCCACAGGGCATGAGCACCTTCTGGGTTTTTAGTTTTGTTGTTCAAAATGTTTGCTTTAGGAGCCATGTTTGGCCATCAGTAAGTAACAATCTGAGCAAAGTAAAGAAGCTTGTGCCCTTAGGGTCCTTCTGTCCTCTTAATGTAGTGTATGTTCTTGACTGGAGGAGTGCACGACACAAAAGCATTAAAGCCAATGTAGGCAGAGAGTAAAATGTCTTTCCCAGAGATGCTTATTTTCAGGCTCTCTCTTGTAAAACACAGATGCTCCTCTTCCAGCTCCAAATGCATTTCAGGGTCCAAAGGGTGTTAGTATGGATTTAGCTCAGAGCCTGCATTATTTGGGGCCTTTGTCCAGACATGAAAAAATACATTTCTTTGCCTGAGCTGGATTCCTGCAAAAATTGCAGAACAAAGACGTTGGCAGCCTTTCCTCAACAGGATCATCAGACTGATCATATTCCCTGTGTGCTTTGGGTGTGTTTTGCCATTTGCTGCTGGACTCATGTGGAGGCTTTGTGGGTAAGAAAGTCTCTTGCACCCCAAAATGGCTGTGTGTTGCACAAAGGGGCTGCTGAGCTCTGTGTGCCCAGTCGTGCCTCTGCACGGGCTCTGTTCCAGCCCCTGTCTCTGCAGAGGCAGCTCTCTACGTACACCAAACTTATCTGTCATTAGTAAACTCTGCATGGACATGATGATCTGTTTGGTACACAGCAGGGTGTTGGATGAAAGCCCAAGATGAATAGATCTTTCTTCAATATGAGGAATTGGATTTTATTTGGGATTTTGTTTTAAAGTTTACATATGGATTTAAAGAAAGCATGGCAAGAGGGTCACAAATTGGATGTGATCAGGACAAGGAAATATCTCCTGAAGGTGGTTGATAATTTCCCCTGTATGGGGAGAGGTCCTTTGGAGAAACTGTTAATATTTGCTGTATCTAGTGTGTAAGAAAAACAAACTTATACATGAGATACACAAATAATAAGTATGTGCTTGCTTTGATTCTCAGAAACCTGAGCCAGCTGCCTTTTGCAGCACGTGGGTAAGGTTGGAGGGAAACTGCAGCCCTTACTTGTACAGTAGTGATGGTATCGGTCCCAGGCCACGGCAGCGCTGGAGCTAATGCTGGCCAGGGCTGTCAGGAAGCCATGGAATCCATGGATTTGACAGCCATCAGAGCCATAGGGCCAGTATCTGTCAACAAACAAGGAATATGTTAAGGAAATGATAGAGAAAGGTGAAGACATGTTCGAAAATTGCATTAACAGAGAGGGTAAAATGATAGCCTGTGCTCATCCTGAGAATCTGTCTGAGAAACACTGAAAAATGTTACTGTGCTTGCTTTTAGGCATTTGCCAGAATGTTTCCTACTGTGGTGTCTCTTACATTACAACAGCTATTTGTACTCTTAATACTGAGAAGAAAACATAACCCTGCATCTGTGTATTGAAAGTTGGGGTTTTAAAATTTGAAATCTACATTTCATCCAATTATCCAGATCTTTAAGATTTGCCTCCTTTGTGAGGAGCCAGTTTGTCAATGTGTGTAAGTCAGTGCAACACAACAAACAGATAAAGACTTGCCGACAAATTTAGGGTCAATCTAGAGGTTTAATGAAGCGATATTTTGATATTCAAGTAGCTTCTATTGGTAAAACTGTCTGGCTAAATGTATTCTCTACTCAGTCTTATAATCTGTTAGCGATATTATGCAGTAAAATCTGCTTTTCCACTTGCCATAGAACCACGTAGGGTTTTGTTTTGTTGTTTCAGATTGAGGGAATGAGAAGTTTGGCTTTGACTTATGGTAGAAAGAGAGCCATTTAATTAGTTAGACCTCTTAGAACTAAAGGTGCTGATTTTCATGTGGCTCTCCTGAGCATGCTTTAGGAAAACCTCTGTGCCATACCTGAGGAAGCTGGAGAAGGCGGCGATGAAGGCGTTGATGCAAATCCCGCAGTCGGCCAGGGCGATGCTGAGAACCAGCAGATTGCTGGGTGTCCGCAGCTCTTTGATTTTGCGGAAAGAAATAATTGTCAAGCCATTCAGACAGAAACCAAGCAGGGCTGAAAGACAGAATTGTTTGGCGTGATTCAACTGGAAATTGAAAATAACTACAATGATGCCGCTGTTTTCTTTGATGAAAGAACAATTACAGTGGAATCTTATGCACAGGGAATAGATCTGTAGTGGTCAGTCTGCACACAAGTTACAAAGACTTTCAGAAGAGAAGTCATAGGTGTCAGGCTCAAGCCAGTGCTTCAGACTTCTTCAGTCATGTGGAGCAGAAGGAGTTTGATCTTATTTGTAATTCTGCCTTTTGTTATAAGAGAAACTGGATTGTCAGGCTCCATGCAGGGACACACGGTTCAGGGTTCAGAGCCAGCAAGATGCAGAGGAGGCAGTTTCAGGAGAGCTGACAGTCGCCAGCACATGCTGCTGGTGTACACATGCCAGGCCTGACTTTGCTAGAAAAATGGTTTGTACTTAATATCCATTGTAACATTCCTTTTTGTTTAAGCACAGAAATCCCTCAGCCATGTTTCATTCAGCTGCCTCCCTTTGGGCTTCTGTCTCAGGGTAGCCTACACAGTGCTTGAATTACACCAGCTCAATCTTATTACTGTCCCTCGTCAACAGACTATACATGGAAAGGAATAATCTAATTATGAAAAGCAGTCAGTGATAGATTTAAAAAAATAAGTTTATGTTGTTCTTCAGGGAGGGATCCAAGCAACCCAAGCTATTCACCCAGCACAGAGCTGTTCCACTCTGAAGCCCATTCTTCACTGGTTTAAACTCAAGCTTTGTCCTTTAATGCCCTTTTCAAGGCAACCTGAATTATTTTAGCTCTGATGAGGATCTGACTCAACATTCAGTTAGATGAGAGGCACTATGTGTTCTTCTTGGAAAAAGAAATGCTGCACAGAAAAAATCCATATCCCCTAATTCTGTAAAGTAGTGTAGTTACTTATGCTTATTGTCTTAATTCTGCAGTTACATAAGATGGATGATTTTTTTCTAGCCAGAAATCCTGCTTCTACCTTAATTGCATTAATGGCTGATGGCATAACCATAGTAACAGCTGATGTGTGTCTATCATTGCACAATAAATAACAAAATATTTCCAGGAGAAATATTTGGAGCCATTTGAGATCTGCTGTTTTTATTTCCTCCCTGCCAGATTACCTCCCACCCACAGGGTAAAACTGCTGTCAACTCTCTCAAATGCAGAGAAGCCTTTAGGAGAGATGTGTTCTGAGTGTATTTAGAGTAGAGCTGTATCAGACTTTTTCTATCTTCTCCCTCTTTTTGGAAGCCTCAGGCTTTACCAGATTCTGCTTTCTTGAAGGTCAGCATGAGTGTACAAATAGAGAACTTACTAATTTTTTTTTAAAAGCACTGAATTTTCCTTTTTGTATCAGCAAATATGTTCAGTTAATAAAGTGAATGCAACTCTTCACCACAACCTTTCTTTGCAAACTGCACTTAGAAGCTGCCATAAGAAAAGGAGAGGTCTTCATCACCTTTGTCTCAGAGTGTTTCAGAAAATGAATTAATCCTTGATTGTCTAGCTTGGTCTTCTAACCCAGATGACAATAACAAAGTTTTACTGACAATCTACTGGGCACATTCTGCCTAAAAGCCTATGGAAAATACTTATGTTTAGTAAACCATAAATGTATTATACTACAGCAAGTTTTAGCTGAAGGTTACCACGGGGCTCTTTGCTGGAACTTCCACAGCTGCAGGACCCTGGCAGGCTGCAGCCCCCAGCACAGGTCAGGGCTGGCAGGGCCCTGGTGCCACAAGCAGGTCCCCAGCAGGACCCAGCAGCACTGTCCCTGTCCTGCTGCTGCTTCCCACCCCTCGGGATGGGAGTGCAGGTCCTGCCAGGCTGTGCACATGGCTCAGGGACTGTCAGCCAGGCTTAGCCTTGTTTAGGCAGCAGCCTGCCCCTGGGCAAGAGGTAGAAGCTTTTCCCCCTCTATTCCAAGGAAGAATGTCTGACAGCATTTCCAGCTTTCCTTTGCAGCCAGATATGAGCTCAGGTGTAAGGCAAAGGTGAGCTCCCCATTCATGGGGTGAGCTAAGGAGCATTCATCCCACTCTGAGGGTGCTCACACCTTCTCCTCCTCTCCTGCTGGGCCCCACAGTTCCTACATCCTCCTCTGATCAGCACTATGCAGGCATGGCATCCTAGGCCCTGGGACTGACACCACCATTATCCTAGCTATGAGCCTTTGCTAGCTGCCAGGTAGATATAAATTCTCAGTTTTGTTGCAGTCTCTCAATAAGTGGAATATGCCTTAAGAAAAGATCACATTGGGTAAATTAAATTGATATGGTTTGTTACTTTTACCCAGCAGCCATTAATTGCACTGGTACCAATGCAGTCTGGATGTATGCTAACAGTTTGCAGGGTTTTTTTGGAGCAATCATGTTTGATTGTAAGACAGCCATCACAACCCACAAAACAAGCAGTCCAGTTTTATTGAGAGATTATCAGTTATTTCAACTTCTTTCCCCAGAGGAAGATAAAATTGCCTTTTAAAAGTCAACAACAAAATATTACATCCCAAATTCCTGAGAAGAGAGCTAAGTAGCAAGTACTTCACTGCCACAGCTATGCATAGAGCGCAGATCTTCACAGCAGAGAGCTTGCAGCTCACCCTGATTTACTCACCAGAAGTACTGGTGATGTAGCCACAGTAACCAGGGTCAGCATACCACAAATGCTACTATCCACTTCAGTTTTCCTTCCCCCTCTTACGAGAAATAATGGCAGGAAAAAATCTTCTTGCTGCCGAGGTCCCACACCAAACTTACCTTCTACCAGCAGGGCAGTGCCAATGGCAAACACTTCTATCTCAGTGAAGCCTTCAGGAAGAGGGTGTGCAGTGACCATTCTTATGGTAAATATGCCAAAAGATTTAACCTCTGCCCTCTGTTACAGCTGTGGGGCTGCCTTTTCTCTGGATCTCTCTACTTCCAGTAGCCCAAGGCTTCTTAAAGGAGTAGCTCACGTGCAAACACATGCTGTTATTATATAAAAGCTTTGGGGTTTTTACTCCCACCACTACAATCCCTGCAAGGAATGTTATTAATGATGGGACTAGCATCAGCCCGCACTCCCCCTTCCCCTGCAAATCGTATTTCAGACACCAGCAAAATGAAAGCATTCATGGCAATTACAACAAGTTCTTTGTAGACACGAGATTAAGAAACCTGTCCAGTTAATTTTGCAACACTGGAAAAGAATTAAATGTTGTGGAACAAAGGAAACATGTAATTGGGGAGTGACCTGAAAAACAAAGGGGCACTCATTGAGTTGATAATTAGAGGAAAAGTATCAACCAATAATTTCTGCAGCTTGTAGATCTTCCCCTCACCCATTTTTTTGGAAACTGGCCAGTGTATTTTTCTGGCAATGATTGTGCTCTATATTAACATATTTCCTTTTTGTAACTGAGGATTAAATTAATATGCACACTGGCACAACTTGATTAAAGACAAACACAAATTACTGATTTGGGGCCCTAAACATACAAGGATGTGAGTGAGTTGCTCAGTGGCGAGCACTGACAAGAATCACCTTACTGTCCTTTTGGAGATGTTTGGGGGCTGGAGTCTGGGTGCCCAGTGGCTCTGGAGTACCTGCAGCCTGCAGCTTGTCCAGCCTCCAGCTCATTGCCTTAACAAGGTGCCACTAGCATGACAGTTGCTTCTTTGATACGTAACTTTCTTCATCCTGATAATCCTACTGCAAAATGGGAGCAGAAAGGGATATGAGCACAGGGGATATGAGCTTCCCCCAGCTCAGGCCCCACACTGTGCTGACCTGGCTCCTGTTGATTGAGGTCTCAGGCAGAGTGAATTCACTCCAGATGCCACCAGAGCTTGCTCAGCTCTCCTGACTACATGGTGAAGTTTCCATTTCATGGGTGCATTTACAATCA
Organism: Emberiza elegans; assembly: GCA_024865655.1. Lineage (NCBI taxonomy): Eukaryota > Metazoa > Chordata > Aves > Passeriformes > Fringillidae > Emberiza > Emberiza elegans. Next base: position 26,626,186 of record JALJVW010000241.1, on the reverse strand, counting down.
GGGGTGTTGGTTGAAGATGGTGGATTTTTTGCAGTTTTCATGAAATCTGTGCTTAAAGGCTGTGATGCCCAGGAGAACTGATTAGAGCTTCAAGGCTGTTGTGAAACCATCTTGCTGAGTGTTTTGATCTCTGGTATTCAATTTACAGCTCTTTTTGATGCAGGTAATTGCCTTGATGGATATGCTCTTAGATTTTGAAGTAGAATTCAGGAGGGGATGATATTTGTTAGGCTATACAGATATTTGGTTTAAGCAGAGTAAAATTACATTCCACCACATAAATCCATTGTTATGTTTGCCTTTCACTCACCTACATGTCTTGATGACAAAGAAGGTGACAGTCCTGTCTCCTAGCATGGCAAATGAATTATATAAACCTGTGTTTTAATAGTGATCCATTGTATGTTCTTGCAAAAAAATTAGTGCTAGATCTTGTAAATGTGCTGTAAATCTTCCTAGTGTGATAGTTCTGAAAATGGATGGCTCATTGTAATGCTTGTCAACATAAAGCTGCACAGCTCTTCTAGACTGGGAATAAAGGACACAGATATTTGAACTGCCCTCCTGAGGCCTGTCAGGTACTTTTGGTTGCCTGCCACTGTACTTCACCTTTGCTCCCAAGCAAATCTCCCAGATGTGTTACACTGCTGGGAGTTTTTGTGGAGTGTTTCAAAGCCTGTGGGGCAAACTTTGCTCCTTCCAATACTATTTCTATTTTAGGCTACTACCTCACTCCCCTTGGATTTAACATACCTTTACTAGAATGATTATTATGAACTTGTTGACTGCTTTTCTTTTAGTATATTAACAATTTCCATGTCTAAATCTCATTTAATTTATCAGTGCAGTCTAATTACACAAGTCAGTCATAGGCAAACTTTCCAGTGGCAATTCAGCATCTGACTCACGTGAAATTCATGACAACAGAAACTTCCTGCATCAGTCTCTTAACTTCTTTGCTGATGCTGTATTAAGCTGACTTTCTAAGGGTATGTTGAGATAGTATGGAATGATATATGGTCCAATATGGCTGCTAACTTCAGTTATAAGTTCAGGTTTTCTTCAAGCAAAGAGGAGGTGCAAATAAGGAATAAATTACCGACTTTGATAGGATCTTCTAATGATAGTTCTTTTTCCAGTTGGTAAAACAAAGCTGCATTCATTTCCTTTCTGGACTTTTTATGTAAGAGGTAACCTCACATCGTGTATTCCTGTGAAGTCAGGGAAAACATGCAAATGATAACAGGTTTGCCAAAGACACTCATTAACTCCGTAGTGATGAAGTTTTTTGTGATGTCTCTCTATTTTATGCACTCTTTCAATAGCTACTTGCTCTTTCCAAATTGAGGGGGAAAGGTTTTGGTCAACCTGATGTTATCCTAGAACTTCATAATTTGAATTCCATTAATCTCTTTTCTGCATCAATAACAGATCCATTTCCTTTTACCCTCCTTCTGAAGAATATTTCACTGGTTACTAATCTGTTTGCAAGGAATACACAAAAAAAAATTATGATAGGTTCTTGCCAGATGTCCCTGTGGATTTCATAGAACTGTATATATTTGGTGAGAGCATATTAATCTTTGTAAAATATGCATTGGTACAAGCACAACAAAAAAAGGTGCAGTGCAAAGATAACAGAGTGCTCATGCACTCTGAATTTTCTTCAAGCAATCAATGCAGATTACTGACACAGTATTTTATATTCACAGCAAGAACTTTGCTAAATTGATGTGTTATTATTCCTCTGCCTTCCTAATCCTTTCTTCTGATTTAGGTTTAGCCAAATTTGACTTTTTATGTTGAAATATACCTTTAAATGAAAAATGGCAGCATTTCAGCAGAAGCAGGCTGGGAATGCAGTCACCCAGAACTGCAGTTTGGTATCACTGAAATGAGTGGTAATCTTGGTCCTCATGGGAAAGGCTTCTTGCCAAAACAAGGAAACAGAAAGTGTATTGTCTGGAGACCTTCTGGTTGCAGTTGTGTAAATTTGTTTCAGTTTGGTAGGGGTGGTAGGGAATATGACCCAGATTGTAAATAAGCACCTGGTGCTGGCCCTAGGAGGGATGATGCAGGGAAAAAGGCATCACACCAGTGTATTCCTGTGGATGGGCATCAGCCCTTTGGAAATGCCTGCAGCCACACAATAACCCTTCTCCTCAACAGTGTGTAACACAGTATAGCACTCTGCTCAATCTGATTTTCTCTGCAGCTGTCTCAGAGCTGTTGGAGGAAGATGCAGTGGTGAAGGCCTGGGCAGGGCCAAGGGTGCTGGGGGCAGGCAGCAGCCACGGGCTGTGCTTTGGGGAGCGAGCATGGCTGCCCCAGGTGTGGTGGGGAGGGTGCGAGGGACACAGGGCAGGATGGGGCCAGGGGTGGAGGTGCTGTCTGTGCAGAGCAAGGTGGAGGAAAGGGCTCACTTGCAAGTACAGAGAAAGCATCAAGGTCAGGGATAATATCTGGGGAAAGCTCCTTGGCTATGCTCAGCAAAAATGAAGGAGCTCTAAACTTGGTGAGAAATAAGAAAGCCAGGAGGGGCAGCTTCAGTGTCAGAGTGGTGCTGTGTGAAAATCTCTTCAGAAAAGGACACAGATCCATCAGCTGCTCCCCAAATATCACACATTAGCCCCGTGATTGGCTCCATGAGATGCAACACCTGGGGCCAGGCAGCACTGGACTGGCTTTCCTGCCTGCTTCTGCACCTCAGTGTTTCGAGAGTCAGAGCTTCCTGTAGAGCTGGGAAGCATTGCCTCTGCTCTTTGAGTTACCTCTCCAGAGACAGGTAGTTTAATTCACTGTAAATGGAATATGTAATTCATAAATATATGTATATCCACCCAGGCTGGAAAATTAATAAAGTTACTAGAATATTGCAGCTTCCAAGGAGTTTACTAGAACTGCCACAAAGGTACTCAGCCTGCAAAACCTTGGGGCTTTGTTCAGGTGAATCAGTGTAGGAAAGCCAGTGACTGTCAGACTGGCAAGGGGGCAGAGGGTTGCTGTATAAAACACTGCTCCATCTGCATTCACAAGCCAGATCAACAATGCTGGAAGTTCTTGCATGTCTGAAGAAGCAACATAAAACAGCCACTGTTTCCTAAGCAGAGGTGACTCTGCTGGGCTTAGACTAATACTATTAAGGTCCAAATCAGAAAAGGTGGTTGCAGTCAGCAATATTACTGCATGGGCCCCTCTGTCATGCAGCTGAGGATGCTAAGCCCAAAGTTAGCTGATTTTGTGGAACTGAGGGAACTGCACTGGATTTTAGGCAATAAAGGTACAATAGAGATATGGGACCAGGAATATAAACCTAAGAAAGTGTAACTCATTTAAAATACATCAGATATGACCATGGTATGTGCAGTCATTAAATTGGACTATTGTGGATGTATATGTGGCTGAGGCATCTCAGAGAGTATCACTTTTTTCAGTAAGAATGATGCTGCTGGACAGACATTTATGCTGTTCTAGGTGTATGCTTTGGTAATCTCTGATAATCAGTTCCTCTGCTGACTTCTCTCTGTAGAGGAGTTCAGGAAGGGTTTGTCCCAGAGAATTTTGCTCTGGGGCCCTGAATATCCAATCCTGGTGGAATTTTTCTGTTGGTGTGGAGCCTCTGCAGAAGAGTAGAAGATCTATGGCCATGGTGGCTGGCCCACTCCTCCCCTAAGGTGAGGCAAGAGTTTGTGTCCAGCTTATCTCACTGGTTGCTGAGGGGCTCATTCTCTACTGGACCTGGAGGCTCTGCCCAGCCCTCCACATCTGCCTCACATCTGCCTCAGCCAGGGCGAGGCCTCTGTCAGTGCCTGAGCACAGAGGGAACAGACAGGGAGACAATGGGGGGTTGGGTTACACCCCTCCATCCTCTGCCAGGCTTTGCCTTCCTGGGCACTGCTGGCCAGTGGGGCCTTGTGGTGGCTTCTGCTGCATGGACAGAAATGGGTGCAATGAGGGAGGTGTGTGAATTTACCTCCCCATGGGCCAGAGGTCTGCCCTCATGTCTGCTCTTCTGCACTGGCTGTAACAACCACAGTAAATATGCACAAAACCTATGCACAAGCCCACCACTGATAGGCTTGTAATGTGCCATGCCAAAAGCTGTGTGGGTTTGTTTTATTTCTTCAGCAAGTCCAGAGCTCTGTTAATGACTTTGGTCCTACAGGTCTGGAGGAGCTGCCTCTATCAGCATTAAGTGCAAGATCCAATTTACAGTGACGTCATGCATTAGCGTGCGCTCGGCTTGCATCAGTGTGAAGGATTTTCCACTTGTGCCCTGCCAGAAGCTTCTTGGAGGTGCATTTACCTAATGAAATTGATTTAGTGTCTGGCCTGTGTTGCCTGCTAATAAAATATTTCATACAAAATCATGATAATAAGGTATTTTAAAGCTTTCATTTATGCTAATATATGCTGTTTGATTTGCTTGAGGCCATATTTTTCTAAGTATATGGAGAAAAGAAATAAAAATAAATTCTGTCCAATTGCCATATTAAAAATGAGCAACTTAGTGGAGCATGCTGTGTTTGTCACTCAGGTTTAGCTGTAGAGTTTCTGAGGAGAATCTTCTGATAAAACATTTCTGGCTTTTCTCAGAAAAAAATTGAAACTATGCTGTCAAATAATTAACTTAATCTTGTTAAATACAAAGCAAATTTTTTTCTCTGAATTATAACCCCACCTAAGAAAGATAAGAAAGATTGCCATGGCTGAACACAGCTGAACTTTGCTGACAGTAGACTTTCACCTAATTTGCTTTGCATTTATTTACATCAAAAATATAAATGGGAGATCTGGTTCTTTTCAGAGAATGGAAAACAAATTCTTACACTTCAGATGAATGACACTTTCTGACTGCTTCTTTGTATGTTTTTTCCTACAACTGATATTTTTAGTTTGGTGCAGAGAAGAAACTGTTTACTTCCCTTCCTAAGTAAACAGCAAGGAGCACAATTTTTATGATTGGGAGTGCAAAACTCTAAGTAAAGAGCCTAACTCCCACTAGTTTCATTGTGGAATGGAATTGTCTGTCATGAAAAAAAATGTTTTTACTCTGCACTGCAAAATGTGGTATTGATTTTAAAGTCCCAAATAAACATTACCTGCACTTACAGGGAAATTATCTAATGAGTGTTCATTTTGCATTAGATAGCATAATGAGTGAATAACTGTTCAGTAGTTGGGAAGAGGTAATGCACTTGAGCCTTAAAAATACCATGAAAATCTAGAAAGCTGTTGTACTGCAAACAGTGCTACAGGATAAACCAGAATTTTGTGTAGAAGCAAATTCATAGTCTGTTGAACACAACAATCAGATTTTGCTTGCAGCTTTATTTCTTCCATCTGCCTGAATTAGGGAGAGAGCATGAATGTAAGCAGAGGCAGCATCTTGTTTCAGCCCACTTGTCAATGCTGCCTCATGCAGTCTCTGAAGTGGAGGTACTGGCACCTACTCCTACAGTTTTAAGGATCTCTTTTCATTGTCTTTGTTTCACTGATTCTCTCTGTTCTCTTCTGCTTGCTCCAGTCCGAGACTTCACCTCAAGTACTGCATCCAGTTCAGGGAATCCCAGCAAAAGAAGGACCCGGGCCTGCTGGAACAAATCCAGAGGAGGGTCATGAAGATGAACAGAGGCTGGAGCATGTCTCCTATGAAGACAAGCTGAGAAAATTGGTATTGTTCAGCCTGAAAAACAGAAGGTTCTGGGGAGGCCTTGGAGCAGCCTTCCAGTACCTAAAAGGAGCCTAGAAGAAAACCAGAGACTTTTTGCACAAGGCCATGTAGTGACAAGAGGGAATCACTTTAAATTGGCAGAGGACAGGTTTAGATTATATAGTAGGAAGAAACTATTCACTGTTTATGAAGCAGTGAAGCACTGGAACAGAACGGCCACAGAAAGTGTGGATGCCCCATACCTGGAAGTGTTCAAGGCTGGGCTGGATGGGGCAACTGGTTCCACTTCCAACAAGTGGAAGTCGTCCCTGCCCACTACAGGTGATCTTTAAGGTCCCTTCCAAACCAAATCAAACCATTGTGTGATGCTATGATCTATGCAGCCTGTGAACCAGGGGAATATATCTGCCCCCTGTGCACCAAGGCCTTCCTCCTCCACTTCTTTCTCCTCCAGTTCCTTATGTCCAAAGCCTGCCTGAGCCTACCCTCCTGATGAACCTCTTGTTGAGTTTCTGCAGGGTGAGGACTCACTCTCTTGACCATTCAGATCAAGCCTAACATTGTGCTTTGATGGTTAACCCATCATTTGGTGATGATGTGTCAATGAAGGATTATAAAATAATCCAGTCAACAGGGAGGAAAAACTCCAACATGTAAGTGCTGATAAAACATAACTGGGTTAACAGTTGACTGGTCCTTCTCCCTCCCTTTTCCTCCTTCCAGAGACACACTTGTGAATACACTCAAAGATGTGAAACCTGTTAATGTTACCTCCTTTATTTAACTGGTTTTATTAATCTCTCAGCCCACCTCCAGGTCTTTCTTGTTTAGAAGTAACTCTGTCATGTTAAGTAAATAGAAGCTTTCTTGACAAAGTGCAGAGCATTAGCTGCTGTTAAGGTATGCTTTATTGACTGCTGTTGATTTTTACAAATTAAGTTTACTTCTACTGCTCCTGACATTTAGTGGTAACTTAAATGTTTCATTAGTGAGGCAAAATTGAGGTTCACGAAAGCAAACCTTACAATACAGTTCTGCTTTCTACAAGTTTATTGTCCAAGAGTTCCAATGGAGGGAAAGTGCTTTATCAGATGCATTGAAAAGAAAACAGATGCAAGAGGTTAATTATGTTGCATTGCCTTTTCAAGTAGAATTTAACTTCAGATGTTTAGTCAATGTTGTAAGTATTGAGCTGAGGCAGAGTCTGGGCAGCAAGGCAAGCTGACCAATGAGTACACTAAAAAAAACCAATAAGCTTGGTCTTTGCTTGGAGATCATTAAGGGAACCGAGAAATCATTAAATCTAGAAATGGGACCTAATGGAAGTCAATGAAAGAACAACTATGGACAGTTAATGAGTAGCACTGCATTATGTTCTCATCTCTTCAGAAATAAATAATAAGACACTTGAATTTCTCTTTGAAGAACAGTAAATGTAGAATATGAAAACAGCAGGGGGAAAAGTAATCCTTTGGGCCATCCTCTCAATAAGTGATTTCTGCAGGCTTTAATTAATTATCGGAGTAACTTGTGAAAGAAGCTCATGTGAAACAAGCTTATGTGAAACTATGGCACCATAAAATGTCTGTTTAATAGTTAGCCCCAAACCACATCTAGATTACCTTGAAACTGAAAGTTCATTACCCAGAATTACTGAAAAATCACCAGCATAATTTCATTGTGAAGAACAGAGGTTGAACTCTGCATGAGAAGAGCTCCACTCCAAAAATCCTGGTGAGCAACTTCATTAGGAACACTGATGTAAGCACAGTCATTAACCCTCAGGTAGTTTGTACACAGACAGGTTGTTATTGCTGCACTTCTGAGTGGTAACTTCTCATTATGTATTCCAAAAGGAAAACAACAGGACCACAACAGGGAGGAATGCTGGAAAAGTGAGGTGTCTTTGGCTGATCTTAAGAGAGAGCTGAGATTTCCTTAGCATTCCTGAATTCCTGCCACTCAGCTCTGCATCAGGTGGCACTCCCCAAAAGGGTCCCTTACCTGGGCTGAGCTGAGTCAGTGAGTCAGAGCACAGTGGTCAGTCCTGCAGGTGTGCTAGCCCTGGTAGAAACTGAAATATGTACATATTTACTGGGTTATCAACTGTTTATCAGTAACAGGCTTGTTGCCAACAGTTCAATAATTGCTTTACCAAACTAGGAGTCTTTAAAAGAAAATAAAGCCTTTTAATAGCATCACTATATATATATATATATGTTCTTGGATAGAAGGCTTACATTCCATTAGCACAAATAACTGTTTTAAATCTTACCAATACCTCTGCGAGGAAGTAAATGATTGCTAATTCCTGGTCACATAACAGTTATCTTGCCTGTGATGTATGCCCCCCAAAAATAGATTTGCTTTTTTTTTTTTGCATGAGAGTCCCAGGCTGCCAGAGGAGGGTGTTTTGAAGGGGCTGCTGAAGGAAGAAATGCCGTTAGTGGTTCCGGGAAGCAATAAGCACCTTCATGAAAATAACTCAAGTCCCCATCCTTAATCCCTGCCTATCCTTTTTTATCTGATGGACTCAGCGAGGGCTGGAAGATCACAGTGTGGCTGAAAACAAAAGGGAGTTAACAAGATGTGACCGGCCGATGGCCAGAACAATAGGCGAAGCCCCGCACGCAGCCTAGAGCCAGGTGTGCCCATGCCCCGGTGCCATGCGGCTGGCGGTGACTCTGCTGTGCTGCTGGGCGCTGGCGGGGCTGCCCCGGGCCGGCGGCTCCTGCCCCGCGCAGTGCAGCTGCGCCTTCCACAGCCTCGGCGACGGGACCAAGGCCAGGTACGCCGGGCGCTCCCGCGGCGGGCTCGGGGGGTGGTTCTGCTCCTCTCCGAGGATGCTCGCAGGAGAAAATATTGTCTCTGCACTTTGTGGCCATTATTTTTCCAGTTGCTCCATGCTCTAGCTATATTTGCAAAGGATTAGCTTCTGAAAACACAGTAAGCTGATTTCAGAGAAAGCGTTTGGGCATCTCCTCTGTGAGAACAGGAGTGACATAATTATTGCTGGTGTAATGGCAAAAAGGGAATAAAATTTAAACAATATATATATTTTTACCTTTCTGCTGAAAATTCTGGTTCTAAAAGGTTTTACTCTGCTCTGCTGGTTTGTTGCTAAAGTGTGACTAGATTTGATTCATGTTGTGGTACCAACCCAACAATTTACTTTAAAAATCCTTCAGCTGGTGATTTTAGGCATAGCAATAGACTTTAGACAAAAATGAACTAAAAAACAGACAGTAAAAAAAAAATTAAAATAAGTTAATTCTCAGACTAGAAACTTTCTGTTGAAAAAGAAGGCAAGACCAGAAGGACACCCATCTTTGAATGCAAAACCATTGAACACACATTTCTCTGGAAGGCTGTTATAAAAGAGTCCTTCTGAAGGGTAAGCACAAAGAATTTGACTTAAAGAAAATAGGGCCCATATTTTCATAAGGTGTGGCTCACAGCAAAGGAGGTTTTGTGACAGAGATACAGGATTTGCAAAATCCTTTGTAATAAACTTTTTCTAGATTGAAATATTTTTTTATTACTGAAATTAGATATTTTAGAACCCCATGAAAAAGCTCTACTTTCTTATCATTTTTATGGTGCTATAGATTTAACACTAGAAACTTTCACACTAAGAAGAAGCATGGTAGAGGCACAAGTAGCCTGAAATTGCTAAAAGGAAGTGAACAGCGTGAGAGCCAATTATTTTTCTATAAATGTCACAGTTCCCAGGGGAATTTCCTCTCAGTGACTGGAAAAAGCTGTTGTACATTTTAGTAAGATACATAATGAAGCAAATATCCATTAGTCCCTTAAAGAGCATAATGCCACCCCTTTTTTCTGCATTATGATCCATATTTCTCACCAGAAGGAGATTATCCCATAGATTAAATGTTTAGTGCTCACTGACATAATTTAGGGACACTATGAGAAGCATTCTGCTTTACTGCCATGGTCTTTCTGTTGGTAACATTTTGTGGCATGACTACACAAAGTAAAATGTTTTATTTAAAGTGGATTTCTGGATTTTTCTTATTTGTTAGATTTTTATCTTACTCAAATCTCAGCCTTCAGCAGAGGGTAGGCAGGATTTAATGCTACAATAAAAGTGTTGGGTGAGAGTAATATACTGTGTTTTGATTATAAATTAACAATTTAACTGTAGGCTCAAATAGCATTTAAATCTGGGAAGTCTGCCTGAGCAGTTCAGCAATGTTATATATTTTTGTTGATAGTAGAGAAATAATTGCTTTCAGCCAAAACCAGCCTGGTTTTGACAGCTTTGTAATATTCTGTTTATAGAGGCAGTGTGATAGGAAAACGTTACCTGACTGATCACATTCCATTTCTTGTGGTGTCTTGTTCAATGAGTAGACTGGAACATGCCCATCCAACCTCTTACCTTTTGCAGGTGGCTTGGTGTTTTGTTAAAGAACTTGCCTTCCCCTACTTGCTGATAGGCAAATTAAAATTCAGTCTGAGAGACCTGTTTTGTCTCCCTTTATTTCTCATGGCTCTCTACAAGTCACAATTTTTTGTATGAAGGCTGCAAAATGCAGCACAGGCTTTTCATGCTTTGACCTTTAGAGATTAGAAATGGGGAGGAATGATTAAAACACATAAATCTGACTTGCTTTCAGTATAGCATTTTCCCAAGAGTTAATTTTCTGTGCTTTCACTCTCATGACTAGATGTGCCTGCAGTGCAGTGACTGCCACCATCTTTACACACTCTCCATAGTAAAGCAGAGCTTACTCCAGAGTATTTCCAAGGAGTTGTCAGCTGGCTTTCTTATCCTCATTTCTTAAACCGGAGTTCCTCTGTCATACTTAATCTATGTAACTTCTTGCCCTCCCACATGTCAATAAGGCTTCTTCTTGTAGGGCTTCTGCAGTTCAATTTATGGATCCTTTTGTTTTAACTTGTACTAGAATCCTCTGCTGTGCATGAATGTTGTCACTGCTACCATAAGTACTTCAAACCCAACAGGAACACTAAATGGGCCAGATTTGGACTCACACCTCTCCAGGAGAGGCACAACAATGTGATCTCTGCAGTCAGAAGGCACATATGAATTACTGCAAGTTGATGTATTTATGGTAATCATGAAGAATCAGCATCAAGAAAGAAATGACAGGAAGAAATCTTGTGAAAATAGAAAGGCTGATCAAAATCTTGCATTTAAATAAGGTTTCAAATATTTTCAAAATAAAAGAAAGTCACATCTTTGCTTGTCCTTGTCTTTCCCCACCAGGACAGTGCTGTGTAATGACCCAGAGATGACCCTCCCTCCTGTGAACATCCCTGTTGATACAAGCAAGCTTCGGATAGAGAAGACAGCCATCCGCAGGGTGCCAGGAGAGGCTTTCCACCTGCTCCACAACCTGGAGTACCTCTGGATGCCCTATAACTCCCTGGGCAGCCTCAGCAGCATCACCTTCAAGGGCCTTCGTCGTCTCCAGGAGCTGAGGCTGGATGGGAACAACCTAATCTCATTCCCCTGGGAGAGCCTGGCTGGCATGCCCCAGCTGAGGCTCCTGGATCTGCACAACAACGAACTCACCTCAGTCCCTCCCGACGCTGCTCGCTATGTCAAGAACATCACATACCTGGATCTGTCCAGCAATAAGCTGATGACTCTTCCTCAGGCTCTCATTGCCACCTGGGCCAACCTCCAGGCTGTTCCCTACTTCCCCAATGATAACTCCAAGATCATCCTAGGTAAGAGAAGTGCCTGCCATTTTGCAGGGGGCACAAATGTCAAGAGCTCCTCATCTCCTTGCAGCATTTTCACCCACTGTGGTTACCATAGCAAGTACCCTGTTATACGTATACAATTTAATACCCTAAATAATATGTGTACATTCATTTGCATATTAACAAACTTACCTCAGGCTCATCACACCCATCTTATTATTATAAAATTTGATTACTTGCTTGGATCTTTGCAGCACAAAACTGGTGACTCTTGCTCAAGGCTTTTTTAGTTATTTCCACTGCCATTTTGGATAGAAATACAAATATGTTTACAGCTCTTCATCATTTGTGTGCTCTTTTCTAATGGCACTGTGTTTGGAATTGACCCATTTTAAGCAGAACTAAGGAAGAGGATGGATAATTTATTATGCCTAAATTAAAGAGGAATAATGCCATGACTGAGCATAAAATCTGGGTCAGAGCTGCCAATTTGTCTCTTCCCAGAGCCTTGTTTATCTGTTCACACAGAATTAAACCCTAGTCTACCCAAACACACCAAGACGGTGCTGCCTTGAAGGGCAGCTATGAAGCTCTTTTCTGGTGGCAGCTCTAGCCTCCCCAGAGGTATTGCTTTGGGGCAGTTATCTATTTTTGTGTCAGGGTGTCTCACAGCTGACTCTCAGATGCAGGATGCCCAGGTGAGGCTTTGAGCACATTTCCCAGTTCAGGGGACTATGACATGGTCTTTTAGCCATTGTTCACTGTTCAAATCCACGGCAGGTTGACGATGGCTCAGAGTTGTTGCCATCTGCAGGGGTGAGTTCAGGCACCTGCTGATCATCTCAGCAGAGGCACTCTGCAAGTTTCCTCTCACTCTGGAAAGTACCTGCTGCTCTTGGTTCCCTTGATAAATTTGGGGAGGTGAAGTTTTTAAAACCGGATTGCAGTGGAAAGAGATGATACAAGACTTAAAAAAGATACAAAATACCACCTACAAATCTTTTAACGTCCTTAGCAGATGTTGCTGAAGGTTTCACTAGCATCAGGAGAGGAGCAGGTGTTTCATGATCCTGTTTTGCCAGATGCAGTAACAAGTTCTTTAAGCCAAAATTGCCAGGGTCAGATTGCCCATTTCATTCATGGCAAGACTGCCTAGATCATACTTTTTTCCCCTTTTTATTTTTAGAGTCAAGTTATGCGTAAAAATGTTATTCCATTCAATATAGAGTGTTTTATCAAGAACAAATCATGCCTTGATGCACGTGGCCAAACTGAGTAGTATCCAGCTATGCTCAGGTTGATTGTGCCAGGATCCTAAAAAATTCATGCTGCCATATGAGTACAATGCTAAAATTAATGCAGTAATGTACAAACACTCCAGCTTCTAGGTCCTGTCCTGTGGACACCCATAGGAACCATGTAGATAAAATGCATGTCCCTCACAGGAGCAGGCTGGGAAAACACAGCTGCAGGTTTCTGTTTCACTCTGCTCATGACTGTTTCTCATGGAGGCATAAAAAAATCATTAATAATAAAAAGAGTCAGCCCAATCCATTCCTTGTCTGCAGTGCATCCTGTGACTCCAGAGCTTGCAGACTCCTTCAAGAAGTTATTCCTCTGCTAAGTTGCTGGCTGACAGTCTGTGCCAAGGCTGCAAGCTTTTCCACATGAGGCCTGCCCACGTGAGCCCATGGAACTGTGCTGTGCAGGGCAGCAAAGGCCTCACCGGGCTCTGTGGTGCTGCTGCTGCTTCAGCTGGAGCTGGGGCACCTGCCAGGGAACCTGGGATCAATTGCTATCTAGTGCATGAACTAGAAACTGCTAGGAAAAGGCCACAAAACAACAAAGCCAAGCGGAATGTTCATTTTTTACTTAGTCCCCCTTCACTTTAACATATTAATTTACAAGAACTGACCTCTGCCAAAACCCATCATTTCCAAATCCTCTTCTAAGCCCAGGAAGAAGATAGGGAATGCACTCAGAAGAGTTTTTCCGCAGCATCTTTAAAACAGTTTGAGGGAGTATCAGTAGTGTTCCCTTTCAGGCAGGTGCCAGCCCCAGGCATGTCCTGGGGCTGTGCATGGAAAAGAGGAGGTGCAGCCCCCTCAGAGGGAGCAGAGCTCACTCCTGTGGCAGGCAGGAGGCCTGGGAGCCTGGTTTAGGCTTCAAATGTGTGCCTGGGGTTGGATGGCATTCATAACCCTAGTGCCAATTCTGCCAGCTAAAATCATTAGAGACCACAGCCTGGCCACAGCACAGCTGGATGTGAACATTTGTAAATGGGATGACACAGATTTAATCAGATGCAGCAACTTCTGTTCGTGGATATGCATTGCTCCAGTTCCAAATTTGCTTTTTCAGTGCTATCTTCACAGGTCTATTGTTAATAATGCATAATTTTTTCAGAATTGGAATTCAATAGGTACAGACTAGGAGAGCAGAATAAGGAAGAGAAACATTCCAAGAGTCTGAAACAGGAGTGTGTTTTTCAATATATCTCTTTCTGTGTGTATAGCCTAAATATAGTTATGGTCTATCTACATTTTTTATGTACCATAACAGACATACTCTTCAATTTAATCCTTAAAACATTTATTTCATATTATCCAGTATAAATTAGCATTTCAGGAAAAGCAACTGATTACCAAAATAATGAAAATAACTTAGAGTAACAGGGCTGGAAGAGAACTGTGACAGGCAAGTAGGATCAGCCACTGCTATTGCAGGTGTGGAAAGCAGCATGACAATCTGACTAGTACTTTAAGAATGTCCAGTGAGAATTTTCTGGCCTGTCAGAGACTTCACAGTCTCCTCATTCCAAAAGAATCTACAGCCCTTCTCCCATGAGTACTTGTTTTTTTTCAACCTGGAACAAAATGTGTTTATAACAAATTCTTGTTTTGCTTCTTTATGTGCACAAAATCACAATGTTTTGATGATATGAATAATCCTGCTTTGAACTTAATATGGTTACAGATCCAGATTTGGAGATACTTTAGCAAGTCACATTTATTCCATTCTGGGATGGAATAAATGTGGGATCCATCAGACTCATCCAGCAGCAGGGGGGGGACACATCCCTCCCCACCCCACATACTCCTGCACAGGCAGTTCTTGTAGAGCAGACTGGGACTCTATCACACTGTGTCCTGCTGAAAAACAGAAAAAAAAGTGGCAGAAACAGAAGGTGCTGTTGGAGTGACTTAGTGCCCTTATTTCTTTTTGACAGGGTTGCAAGACAATCCTTGGGTATGTGACTGCAGTCTGTACGAAATGGTGCATTTCCTAAATTTCCAGTCTCCTAACATAGCCTTCATTGAGCCCAGGCTGAAATGCTTCACCCCCAGGAGCCTTGCAGGAGTCTTCTTCAGCCAGGTGGAGCTGAGGAAGTGCCAGAGCCCCGTGGTGCACACGTCTGTGGCCAAGGTGAAGACCATCCTGGGCAGCACGGTGCTGCTGCGCTGTGGCACCACGGGCGTGCCCATCCCCGAGCTCAGCTGGAGGAGAGCTGATGGGGCTCAGCTGAATGGCACAGGTGGGTTTGGTTTAAGCTTTTCTGCACACATGGAATGAGTGAGACAGAACTGTACTAGCTGCAATCCACTCTTGCATTGTGATTTTCCATAGACTATACAATAGTCTATATACTATACTTCTATGTTGATCTTAATATTATCAGATAAATGTGTGTTATCACATGTAGGAACTTGGTTTTGCTTTGTTTCATAGCAATTGTGGGGGGTGAGATAAGGCAAGGGATTTTCTGGAAATCTGTTGGAGCTAAAGAAATGAAATATTTCCAAGAGTAGCAATTAGCCATTTTCAGTTAGTTATTCAGTGACTGAAAAGGCTTCCCACTGAATTATTCTGTATTCTATTGTATTGCTAATCCATTAGCAAACATCTCTGGCAGAGAGATGTCTGATGTGAATTCAACTGGGATTCAGAGCAGCTATATAAGAAATAAATGGTTGCAAGCATACAGCATTACTGATATATTAAAAGACAGAAAAACCCCACTAAAGTGCTGAAGGATACTTCAGTGGGCATGTCCCCAAGGAATCATTCCCTCTGATAGATTGACAAGCTCTCTGTGGAAGAAACCCCGACCACGTGGTCTGAGCACCTCTCCTGGGGGAAGCCTTCAGACAGACACTGGTTTTGTGACTGATGATTTTCATTTCCATTCACAAGCAAGTCTGGAGCTGAAATTGCAACACCGGTCCTTTAATTTGTGGGGAATTTAGGGAAGAAACCTTTGCTCTACTGAAGACAGTTATCCTTAGCTTTTTGTGCTAGAAGTTTTCAGTCAGGACCTGAACCTTCTTGCCGCCAACCTGCCCTGAATACTCCTGAATGCTAGTCCTGCCCTGACTTTCATAGAGGATGTAAACCCAGCAGATAAACTGCTAAGTATTGGGTCTGATCTTCAAAGGGTTACAGGGCTCCTGGGTGCACAGAACAGGGAAGAGAGCAATTCTCTTTCACAGCAGTGGAACCATTTGTAACACGTATCATTTCCTGGCATCTGCACAAGTCATTGCTCTGTTGTGCAGGATGTATCAGAGCTGCTCCTCATAATGATAATGTGTACCCATCATGCTGCAAACATCCCTCCTACACCTGAAACAGAGCCACCACAAAAAATAGAATGGGGTGATTTCCTGAAAGCCTATGTTGAGTTTACTTTGAGCTACAACACTGAGAATGATGTATTTTGTGCCTCATTAAATCAGATGGTAGCACCTTTCAATAAAAAGCTGGCTGGAAAGATAAGTTATTTCTCAGCAATGGCAGCTTCTGTGGCTATAATGTGACTATTTGAAATGCTGGTGTTCTGAGCAGAAAGGCGTGAGAAACAGCCCACAGTCTGTATGTACAGGTAATTGCCATAGGTAGACCCACAGCTTTATGTTTTTCAAAATACTCATTCAGTAAATAATTAAACTGAAAAAGTAATTTCTGTTATCTTTCTTTTGCTGCCATTGGAAGGGACCCTGGTTGCAAAGGCTGGATCCTGACCCCAAGAGGGCTTGGGAGAAGTTTGCATTCTCTTACCTTTGCCTTTCAGACATCTCCCTGGTTTACCTTTCAGCAGGAAAGGGCTGAGACAGCACATGCCCATCCTAAGGAGGCTGGTTAAATAATGATGAGGGTGCCTTACCCTTCCACAAGATCCCAACTCTTTTTTTTCTTTGCACCAATAGAAAAAGGCAAAAAAAGCTAGTTTTAGTCTGCAAGTAAATCAGATGAGCAAATCAACACTCAGCTATGTACATATAATTTGGTGGTAATCAATGTACATCTGTGCAAGGATAAACACCTGCCATAATTGAGCAATAGAAGGGATATTATCTTTCAACTATTTTTCCATATATTCTAGGCTAGGCTGTGTGTGTTTATTACAGTAAAATCTCCACTGCTTGTATTTTCTTTGCCTCCAAAGTCTGCATCTAATGCTCGGATAGACCATGTTGCTGCCTGCTCCTTCCCCTCTTTTAAGTATTGTGCCTATATAAGAATTTTCAAGTTTTTATTTTTAATGGAAGAACCTTTCCTGTTATGTTTTCAAGCTGTACATCAATTTGGAGGAAACAGCATCAACTTTTTAACGTATATTCATTTTAAAGCAGTTCAAATCCTGATGTAATCTAATTATAGTCCTTTTCTTAGATTTATTTTGATTTTGTAATGTTCTTGGTGGCAAGGAGAAATTATGATTCCTTATCATATACTTTATCAAGCAGATATTTGGTGATAGAGTCTCAATATTTTACAAACATGGAATTAATTCCATTTACTATTGCCTGTTTATTTAATATTTTTCCTGCCTTGCAGTTCACCAAGAGATTTCCAGTGATGGGATGAGCTGGTCTATCCTGGGCCTGCCTGTAGTCTCTTACCTTGACTCTGGAGAGTACATCTGTAAAGCAAAGAATTTCCTGGGGGCAACAGAGGCCTTCATCTCGCTCATCATCACAGATTCAGAAAGCACGGATGACCCAAACTCTAGTGCCAAAGGCACGTGGAATGGCAAGGCCAGTGGGATGGAGGCAGCTGCCTACAATGACAAACTGGTGGCCAGGTACGTTATCACCACCTCCACCGTGCCCACGCTGGGGGCTGGGGGGGGCACCGGAGACAGCGTCCTCCTCCCGGACATGGCTCAGGACAGCAACCCCCAGAACCTGCTGGTGAGCCCCACCACGGGCCAGCAGGAGCCAGAGAGGATGGTGAGGTCTGTCAGGGTCATAGGGGACACCGACCAGAGCATCACCCTGGCCTGGAAGGCGCCTATGGCAAAGAACACCACAGTGTTCAGTGTCCTTTATGCCGTCTTTGGGGAGAGGGACATGCGGCGGATCAACGTGGAGCCAGGGAAGACCAAGGTCACTCTTTACGGGCTGCTGCCAAAGACCAAATACATCGTGTGCGTCTGTGTGAAAGGGCTGATCCCCAGGAAGGAGCAGTGCATCATATTTTCCACAGATGAAGTTGTCAGTGCAGGAGGGACACAGAAGCTCATCAATGTGGTTGTCATCAGCGTGGCCTGTGTCATTGCTGTTCCTCTGACCCTGGTGGTCTGCTGTGGAGCCCTGAAACGGCGCTGCAAGAAATGCTTTGTGCGCAAGCCCAAGGACGCGCAGGAATCGTACGTCACCTTCGAGAGCCTGTCCCCCGGGGCCAAGGCCAAGGGCGTGGAGGGAGAATACCTGACCAGGCACACCCCTGACGAGTCCAACAGGCTGCTGTCCGCCCGCTCCAGCGTGGACTCGGAAGCCATACCAAAGATAGAGGGACAGCCTAATGAATACTTCTGCTGACAGTACCTAGGCTGGCTGTCAGCTCACCCAGGTGGCTGTATCTGTGACTCTGCTCCAGCACTGCACACCACCCTGTTCATGCTTCTGTCTCTGACATGCTCTGGAAGAGGATGCAAGAGAACAGACAGTGCCCAAGCTTTACAGAAACATGTTGCTCACACCACTTGGGGTTGGCTGCTTTGTACACAGTCAAAAACTTCTCTGATAATGGCCTCGTTCTCCTGGACCACTTTTTTTTAGGGTTTTTTTTTTTTTCCTGTCAGATGAAGTGTGCACACTAAGTGTGAGGACATTAAGAAACATTTCTGAGTGTGCTCTGCTTGATATTGTTTAGGACCTGCTCTGCAATATGCTACGTATTTTATTCTCAGCTCTTTTGATGTTCTTGTGGTTTACAAGCCAAGGGAGTATTTAGTAATTTTAATAAAAACACTTATGAAGGTGAAGATTGAGTCTCACCTTTTACATCCCCCATGTTTGCATGAAACATGCAGCTTGATGCTTAATAGATCACTAAACAGAGATGTACAGCAACCTGTTCTAATATGTCCAACATAATTACAACTCTATGCTCTGAATTCAGAGAAATGTGCAAAGGAGATAGAAATGAAGAGACAAAACCCAATCCACTCCAAAGACTGCATAATAGAGAGCATTTGCTGATTGCATTTTGGCCCTAAACTCTGTTCTAAAGATAGAGAACAATAGCAAAGGTCTTTCAATATCATTCTATGTCTGTATTGTAATTAGTAGAATATGTTTTATACCAGCTGTGCTAGATTACAATCATACAACAGCCTACTTTGCAAATTTTGTGTGGTGGTGTAATGCTTTGCAATCATACTGGAAAACTTATATTGGACAGTTTTGCAAAAATCTCCAGCTCTGTCACTGCTGCCTGTGCTCCTGGCAAAACTGATGGTGAAGGCCCACATGATCAGCCATGTGACTTGGTCACTGAAAGAAGTTGCTCTGTGCAGAGCATGAGAAAGTGATGTGGTGTGAGACCACTGGCCATGCACACATCAGCCATTCCTGACTATGGTCTCAGTGGTAGCAGAGGCTCAGTGCAGTCTTTTTGGGTTTCAAACATTTTACAAATTCAAGAACCCTGAAAAAAATCTGTCTAATATTAATCTAAATGCACTTTCATCGTCAGGGTGAACTGATCAGTCATTTAAGTTCTGCAGCTTCACTGGAATTTGAATCTGAGTGCTTATCACAAACTAATTCCCAGATGTGTAATTTTCTACTCAAGTCCCTTATGTAGTAATACTGTATGTAACATTTTTCTCTTTGTAATAAATATTATTCATGAAGAAAATTATATATGTTCTGCCAAATGTTGAATGGGAAAGATCCAGCCAAGTTGAAATGCTAAGGGATAAAGCTTGCTGAATTGTTCTGAAATGTGTTTGTAAATTTATTGGAAGGACTTCCACTCACATTCTGGATGTGTATGTACAGCATGGCTTAACAAAATTCACTGGCTGGAATGGAGCCCTGTATGGATTTTGCAAGTCCTCCTTGTACAGAAGGGTTTCACTTATGTTAGATTACTTGGCCTGATGGAAAAAGCAAGTCATTTGATCTCTACATAAATACCAGCAACAGGAATACATCACAAGAGTTTCTGACAGGACTCCCTGTATTCCTTGCATTAATGATAAAGAACTTCTCTTGTATTGGGAGAATTTGTCAATCCCTGTATAAAATAATTCATGCTACTTCTATCACTGGACTGTGCAAATTTTTAGGTTTACAAGTAAAGTTTTGTAAAATTATATATTTTAATGCAACAAATTAACTGATAAAAGATGATATGTAATAGATATAGTCCCTATTTATAAAATTTAATAAAAAGTTTTAAAGTTTTGTCCCAGCCTGATTATATCAGAGTGTGGAAAAAAATGTAGCAGTTTTTGTGCTAAGTTGCAAGGATTGCTGTGTGTAAGCCTGGGTCCTGCCCACATATGCAGCAGGAGCACTGGGCTGTGCAGAACTCTCCCTACTATGACCCTGGATGGGTAAGCTCCTGAAGAACCAAGGCTGGCCTGAAGTTTTCCTGTGTTGAACAGAGTGCACCTACTGCCCAAGGGCTTTGCTGTAGGTCAGGAGCTGACTGGGAACCAGAAGAATTCACTTTCCATCTGACTGGAGATGTGAGCTGGGCCATTTGCTGCACCAGCCACAGTGAGGAGCAGCCCTCCCCTGGTGGAGCCTCGGTCTGTGAGCTGGAGGAGGCACCAGCTGGGCCAGCACTGCCCCTCTCTGCCTGTGCTCCATCGAGGGATCATCCTGGGACATGCACTGTGGATGTGCTCAATTTTACAGACTCTACTGGATATTTTTTGTACTTTGAATAAATAGTGATCCCCAATAGAATAGACATGACGTGTCTCATTCCTGTGCCCTCTCTCACTGTCTCATAGTTGAGGCATTGCAGTTTATGATCTCAGCTGCTGCTGTTCAAGACAAGCCTTTCTCTACTGCACTGGTGGTTTATACACAATAGGCAATACAGACAAACTTACACAAGCTCTGTCATGTCTGGCACTGGTCAGAGGAGAAACCCTGTACTTGCTAAGTTATGAGGGAAATGTCAAACCATGAAGGAAGATGATGTGATTTTAATGCTCTGAGTCAGTTTTTCTGAGGTATCAGACATGTAAAGATGTATCTCACTGGATTTTCTGTTTGTCATGGAAGGGCTGTTAGGCACCTAGTTTCATTCTTACCTCCAGGTAAGGAGGAAACCATTTCTTTCTTGATTAAAGTAAATTCTCAAGATGTGCTGTAAGAACCAAAGCAAACATCTGCTATTGCACTCTCTCTTAACAAGCTTGGACAGGATATTGCCATGCCCACTAAACCATATTACATCAACTCATTTTTAAACACTTTGATACATGCACTGTCTGAAATACCCAACTGTAGCCTTCAATGCTTATGTCCTGCCCAGCAGTGATTTCTAACACTGAAAGCTCTGGCAGAGCGACTAATTGAAAAGCATCAGCCCAGACTTGATTTCTTACAAGAAGAAATGTCATTTCAAGATGAAGTTTGACTCCGTGGCCATAGCTGGCAGCACACAGTGGGTGATCTCTTGGCATTTGCTTTGGCAATCAGCGCAGTCTCCTAAACTCCATTTCCCATAGACACTGTCTCTGTGGAGATTTATTTTGACAGCTTGAGTTTTAGACAGCTTGTTCTGCATTTTGGCTTCAGCCAGGATGCCACATGATGTTAAAGAGCAGCTGAACTGAGTGGACATCTGCTGTCACAACAGTGACCATTACATTCACAAGCAGGCAAAAACTGGGCTGAATTACAAAGGCAGCAAAATCCCAGTCCAGTAGGGAACATAAGCATAATGACTGTGGCTAACACTCGGGGATTTATGTCCCTTACTTCCCCCTCCCCCTTCTCTCTACCCTAATTCATCCAACTTTGGTAAGTGATTCACCACTGGACTCTCAGGTTAATACTGAACCTTCTGAGTACACTTGGGGTTGGGATATATTTAGATAAATGGCCTCTCAAGCAGCAAATAAATATCAGCCTGAAATAACAGCCAGCACTGGCCCATGGTACTAACACCACTCTTTGAAAGGCCATTTTCCAACCCTGTAGAAGATAGGCTGGACTGGCAGGAATTCTCATGGGGGACAAGGAAAACAACTGCAATTCTTCTTTATTGTTTTTTCTGTTAAGCGATTCATTTATTTAAAATAAGGTATTTCTAACAGAGAACCCTGGATATTGCTTTGCTTCCTGCATCCCAAGACATTGGGCATTGTGCACCTTCTGTGCCTGAAGATGTACACGGAGGGAAACTCCAGTATTTTATAAACCTGTGAATAAATAACGCTTCACTTTTCATGAAACATTTTTTGAAGACATGACTTAGCTGCCACATACTGTAAGACCCTCCCCATGGGCCATGGAGGAGGGGTGGGAAGGTGGCAAGGAAGGGCTCTTCTTTTTAAGCAAAGGAGGTTTTGGGCCTTAGAAGTGGTGAATCCCTGCAGCTGTGCCTCCTGGTGCCACTGGCACAGCCAAAGCATCCCACCCCAGAGCCTCCCTGGTGCCATGGGTGCTGCTGCCCATCCCACCTGCCTGCAATCCCAGGCACTGAAGGGTGTCTCCATCCCTCATGGCTCCCACCTGTCCAGCCTGATCTGGGGGGCTACAGCCACTGACCCCCTCACAGGGAGGCGTCCCATCCCCTCTAGAGCTGAACATACCAAGGCACTGACTTTCTTCTGCCTCTGCTGAAAGCTTTCTGTTCCCAGGCCCTGCAGCTCACACATGGGAAAACTCCAGGATTTGCTCCTGACACCCAGGAGTTTTCTAACTAACTACATCATACATAGTTTGCTACTGTTACTGCCTGTTGTAAAGGGCAAAATAATATTATTTTATTATAATAAAATTATATTATTATGGAATCATTATATATGATATGATATTATATGATATATTATATTTTGATATAATATAAGATAACAGGAGGGGGAGATGTTGGAATGCAACAGGCATCTAGGCACAGGGATTGAACTGAAACCCTTGCAGAAACTGAGATACATGAAGCCACAAAGTGAAATAGAAATACAGATTTAGAATACAGATTTTAGCTTTTAGTAGAAACTTATACTAAATGCCTTGAATAGATAAAAATACTATATATTTTTATATATAATATAATATAATATAATATAATATAATATAATATAATATAATATAATATAATATAATATAATATAATATAATATAATATAATATAATATAATATAATATAATATAATATAATATAATATAATATAATATAATATAATATAATATAATATAATATAATATATTACTTTATGTAGTATTTTATCTATTATTTTGTACTATTTTATTGTTGTGAGATTATATTTATTATTATTGTAAAGTGTAAATATATATAAAACTATTATAAGAGAAATTGTAATTGTTTTATAAGGGAATATTTTCATGGCAGACCACAGAAAGAGACCAAAGGCACCAGTGACTGTGGCATTTTCTGGGTGGGATTGGGGGTCCCTGAGTCCCCCTGCTTCAGTGGCTGATGGATGATGGGGAAGGACACACCCTCCCATGGCAGCTGCCACTGTTGCTCCCGCACATCCTCAGTTTAGCCAGCAGCCCTGCTGAGGGGCATCCCCTCTGTTTGGTTACAGTGGAACTGCACAAGGAGTGTGTGCCTCAGGTGACAGGGCTGCAGTGGTGCCACCCCACTGCAACAGCAGCAGCTTCACCAAGAAACTCCTCAGCAGCCACCATCCTCCCAGTGGGGGATTTTCAGCTGCTGCACCTGTTGTGCTACAGACCAGCAGCCTTTCACCTTCCCAGCTCATTGACCGGTTTGAATACAGGGCACTTGTTGAAAAATCAAATACTGCACCATGGACAAATAAGGAACATTTCAGCTAAAAAATCCAAACCATAAAAATCCCCTATGCTTGTGGTTAGATGAGGGGCACTGCCAGCAATAGCATCCGACAGGCCCATTCCTTGTGGCCTGTTCCCTGTACATGGGGAACAGCCACAGAATATCAGTCCCCTGAAGCTTCCCCACCCAGTTCATTTTGCTGATTTGCCATGAAATAAAAGCTCCTGTTGATTTCAACATTGCAGAATCAAGCCTGTGTTTTCTGTAGGCTGAAAGCAGCCCAACCTTGAGAGCCACATATAGCTCTAAGCTGCCACACTTTAAATACTTTTCTATCTTGGTCCCATAGGTTAGAGGTTAAGCAGGTTCAGGCTAATCTTGCTTTGTGCCCCAGCATCACACACAAGGGCAGTGAGGTGCAGCCCTTTTCCCAGGCGTGCTCCTGTGCAGGCTGTAGTGAAGCCCATCCACACTAGATGGCCCCAGGAGAACGCAGAACTCCTTGGAAAGCACTACTGAAACCGGCTATTTTGGCTTAAAAGAGATCAATACATTTGGTTACTCAAAATCCCTTCTCAGAGCGGCTTAGTTTTTCAAGATGACTGAAAGGCAGTCAGGCACATGTCTTATGAGGGAAGCCAGAGAACAGCACTGAACATTTGTATTTATACACAAGAAACTGACTTCCTACACACTCTTGTCAGAGAAACCCATGGACTGGCCACAGCTATGCTTCAGAGGAAAAAGGTGCCATGCTTATGCTTCCATGCTGTAAGATCCAAGTTCGGGGAGCAGGCTGCACACTCACCATGAGCAGAACACACCCTGCACAGCGTTGCAAGCAGGGTTTGGGGGAGGATGGACTGTGCAATGGGGCACTGTGGAAATTACAGCTGAAGTCTGGCCCTTACCATGGCTTTCTGCCTTGATAAAAGTCATTAAAATATAGGAGACAGACCCCTGTGAAATTAAAAAAAAAAAAAAAGCCCTGGTTAATTACTTGCAAGGGCTTGGCAAAAGAAGTGGTTTTGGCTCCATCTTCGTATTCCCAACGAAATAAATATGTCTGCCAGAATCCCCTCAGCTGGAGGAGAAATGCCAGGAGTGATCCTGGGGTGGTTTTTAGCACTTGGACACAGAACCACCACACTACATGTCTTCCTTAGGGTTGGGTCCCCAGCAGGATTTATTTCTGCGTCAAGGAAGATTACAGCTAATAGGATTTGCTTCTTGGAGGCTGTTGGCGTGTTTGGTGCAAACCCCTGCACAGTGCTTTCTTAAAGGAGAATATGGACCCTGTCTGTCATATTTTTCTTCTTCTTCTGGCCTTCCACAAGATAAATCCATCTGATTCATCTTGCATCACAGGATGCTCTTGTTCTCAGGACAGCTTTGGAAGGTAAGAACACTGTTACCCTGTGGTAGCACCAGTGATGGGGCTCAGACAGCCCCAGCAGGAACTTGCTGATGATGTGAGCACCAAAACCAAGCAGACTGATGCATGGAGTGCCACCTCTAATACTTGAATTGTGCTGTCTTGAGCATAGAATGAGATTTCTCTTATTTCCCTGAGATATGTAGCTACATACATAGCCATTTTTATGACTTAATTGCATCCTTTATGGTAAATTTGGTGTAAACCCCAAGGATGGATGGATGGATGGATGGATGGCTTATGCATGCCCTATATACAATACCTTATAATTATTCAAGTGCTTGTAGACCTGCATAGGGAACTGGTTTATTGGCCTCAAATGTAGTCTGTGACCTGGAAAATTTTCTGGTTTCCTCCGCAGGAGTTTGCTCTGCATGTCTGCACTGCTGAGGCAGATCCCTGCAAACATCCCTCAGGACATCCGGAAAATTAGAATAGAAAATTCTCACCTAACAGAACTGCCCCGGGGATCTTTTGAGAACGTCAGTGCCTTGGAGTATCTGTGGCTCAATTTTAACAACATCACAGTGATGCACATCAAGAGCCTGGAATATCTGCCAGCTCTGAAGGAGCTGCGCTTGCAAGGGAACAAATTAAGTTCGGTGCCATGGACAGCATTTCAAGACACCCCGACTCTGAAGATCCTGGATCTGAAGCACAACCGGCTGGACGTCCTTCCAGAACACGCACTGCGCTATCTGCCCAACCTGACCTACTTAGATCTATCCTCCAATCAGCTTACCATCATATCCAGGGATGTCTTCTACAACTGGCCCGTGTACCAGAGAAGCCAGAGCACAGAGGGGCCGCTGGAGGCAATTTCCAATGCCGTGCTGGCCCTCCATGACAACCCCTGGATCTGCGACTGCCGCCTGCGCGGATTTGTCCAGTTTATCAAGTCTGTGGGCCCACCTATTATCCTGATGAATTCCTATTTAACTTGCTCAGGCCCAAAATTCAGGACAGGGAAGTTTTTTCATGAAGTGGAGCTTAACAGTTGCACGAAGCCCCTGACCTCAGCTCTTGACACTAACCTGACAGTCCCAGCAGGGTTAAACATCACCCTGACCTGCTTTGTGCAAGCCAGCCCTTCCCCGGCTGTCTGGTGGACCTATGCACTCAAACTTTTAAGGGCATTTAATGGTAAGCAAAGCTTTTTCTTCCTTTTTTTTTTAATTAAAAATTTATGCTGTACTATTCTACTTACATAGGTCTGCAGGCCATCACAGTCACCACAGCAACCCAGCCCCTTTAGAGCACCACAGTTATTTTGGTGGCTGTAATCCAAATGATCTCAATCATCCTGTGCATCTAGGTACATCTGACCAGCATAAGAAGAGCTGCTTCATGCAGAATATCAGTCAAAGATAAAAGGAGCATGGCCTCATTTTTATACAATTATCGTACTTGTGGATTTTAGAAGCAGCTCTTTCCTCATGATACATGATTGTAGGAGCTACTAATCTTACATTAGTTGTACATATTTAATAAAAATGTAGCTACCTGAATATGCATGTATATTTACTAAATATTATATACATGTATATTTACTAAATATTATATGCTACATAATTTACTATGTCATATACTACAAATATATATGCACACATTCTGTATATGTGTATGTGCATGTACATGTGTTTGTATGAGCCCACACCCATATATATCAGACTTGTATGTTCCTACATTACTCTCATGTATTCCCTCAAGAAATACTACACAAACCACAAAACTGTGCAGCCATGTTTCCTGTCTGTGTCCATTCATGTTCTGAATGAACTGAAACAGAGGTTGTTGTTTACCTGAAGTCTCACTTATTTATTTTCTTTAGCAAAGGCGTTGTAATATGAGACCTTTTCCTCTTCCTCCCAAACCATCCTCCCTCGTGTTTATTTTTACTGAGAGCCTTCAATAGGACAAGTTGCTATTTTCATCAGGTGAAGTAAGACACACAGGCAGCCAGCACACAGGTTCAGTGTCCCTAATAAGCCAGCTAACTAAATAGGATAGCATTAGCCCTTAATCCTGGGCTGATATTTGCTTCAATTGCAGTGCTGCAGCAGCACTTGTGTGTCTTTCCACAAGCACATGCTGATTAATTACATAGAGTTTCTTCTCAACCACAGCCACACACCTCTGTTTGGGTAGATGACAGGGTTTCACACTGTTTTTAAAACTGCATTTCACTTCCAAACCAACACTTTCTACCTTCATACACTTATTCTGGTCTGGGCCTGTTGAGACTGACAATTTAATCCTAACAGAGGATGGAGCATATGTCCAAAATGTAGGTGTGCTTCCTCAGTGCTCTCCTGGTTTGCTCTGACCTAAGAATGCCGATGGCAAAGGGCAGCTCGGCCTCTGCCCACAGCAGCTTCTCTCTGCCCACAGCAGCTCCTCCAGCCGCTTGTACTGGCTCAGAGGTCGGGGACACCCCGTGTCTCCCACACCTGGGTGTCCCAATGTGTTTATTGCCTTTCAGACAGACAAGTTTGCTGTCAGCTCTGTGGGGTTTGGAACATTCCTGTGCCCCTTTTGTCCCTGGGCGGGCGGGTCCCGTCCCACACCGGCCTAGGGGCTGCCCAAGGGCACGGTGGCTCGCTGCTGACCCACTCACCTCTGCCCGCAGTGTCCACGGAGCCCATCAGCGAGGACACCGTCCGCTCGGAGCTGCTGATCCCGGCGGCTCGGCCAGCAGACGCCGGCAACTACACCTGCACAGCCGCCAACTTCTTGGGCAACGCCTCGGTGGCCATCAACCTCCGGGTGGTGGCTCCGTGGGCGAGCACCACGCCCCGCGGCTGGGCGCCCGCGGCCCCCGCGGAGCCGGGCGCTCATGTGGAGGTGCGCATCGCCAAGCAGACGGTCTACGGCATCACCCTGGAGTGGTTCGCGGCGGCGGCGGCGGCCGCGGAGCCGGGGGAGACCTGGTACACCCTCCTTGTGGGCCGCTACGACGCCGCCCAGAAGGACACCATCTACATCGGGCCCGGGGTCAACACGTACTCGGTGACCGACCTGCTGCCCGCCACCAAGTACGAGGTGTGCGTGGCCGTGCGCAACCAGGCTCCCGGCAAGGGCCAGTGCGTGGTCTTCGTCACGGGCAGCGACGTCAGCCAGATGGAGCAGCGCGAGAAGCTCATCCACATCGTGGTCATCGTGTGCGCCATGGTGCTGGCCGTGCCGGCCGGCATGTACGCCTGCACGGCCGAGGCGCTGCCCGGCTGCCTGGCCCGCTGCCCCAGCGCCTGCCCGCGCCGCCGCCGCGGGGGCCCGGCGCAGGCCGCGGGCAGCAAGGAGAGCACGCTGGACAGCCTGCCCGCCGGCAGCGAGGACGGGCTCTGCCGCCCCGACGGCGGTGCACGGCGGTCTCCGGACCGCCCGGAGCCCGGCAAGGCCCGGCCGCCCCACAGGAACAGCGCCGACCTCTACTAGCCGGGCCCTGCCGCGCTGCGGCACGTCCACAGGCCCGCAGCCGGTGCTGGCTTTCTGCAGGGACAGCGCCGCGCCGGCTCCGTGCTGCGGGGCTCGGGCACGGCGGGTGCACCGCGGTGCTTGCGGCAGGCTCGGGGAGCCCTGGGAATGGAGGTGCCCGGGCCGCCCGGCCACTGGTGTGGGGAGAGCTGTGCCTCTGTGTCCACCGGCTGTCCCTGCAGCACTGGCATGGAGCAACGCACACCGACAAGCCAAGAGAACCAACACTAACAAAAACAACCCCCAAGCAATAGTAGTGCTTGTGGCCAAAGGCCAGAAGTGTCCCCTCACTCTCCCACACAGGCGTGTCTTTATTTCTGTGTGCCCGCAGCTCTGTCCAGTGCCCGGTGCCAGCTTCTCCTGTGTGCCAGCTCCTGGGAATGGACAGGGAGCTGGGCACGCCTGCCGTCACAGCCCAGCAACAACAAATGGTGGGGAGGATTGGGTCAACGTGAGGAAGAGATTTTATTTTAGTTGGAGAAAAAATTATTTTGACCAGTGGTGTTGGTTTTGGGGTGGGTTTTTTTTTTTACTCCTCCTTAAGGTTTACGCAGCCCTCAGAGATTCACAGCTTTGGTTGTACCACAAACAGGAAAACTGCAAGTGCTTGAACCAGGCTAGTAGGACGAGTGGGCAGAGGCAGAGAACATAGTGGAGGATGGGGTTGGGAGCTGAAGATGCAAGCCAGGCACATTCCCTAAATGCAGACAGGTGCCTGCCTATCCTGCTGCTTTGAAACCAAAGCTCCCTCTTTGCTAGAAGCAAAAAAGCCTAAAGATGCATGTAAAAGCAACTGCCTCCTGCTTGTGAAGCAGCTCACTGCTGTGATTCTCAGAGGTCTGAGGACATGTGACTTACTGTTTTTCTTTTTTTGACCTCTTGCTTTCCAGCACAACCAAAGCATGTGGCCCGTAGACCCACAGCACTTGTTACATGTGTTACAGATCGTCTCAAAAAGAAGAATCTCGAGTAGACACCCCAGCTGTTGTGAGCTTCATGCTGTGGTAGCTCGGCTTTCTAATTGTGTTTTGGTTTTGGTGTGTGTTTTCCATGCTGTCTCTCCTCCCAGCACCTCCTCCTACTGTACCGTACTGCGCAGCTTTGAACAGAGCTCTGTTTTGTCATTACTAACTCTCGTTGTTAATACTTCACAGGACTTCCTAATCTTGTCAGTCTTTTAGTGTCAAAGCAATAAACACGACCGGTTTTCAGAATACACAGAGGTCCTCTGTTTCATCTCTGGCCTTTTACAGTTACAAATTGCAAAGAAACCTGGATTCCAAGGAGCTCTGGGGTTTGGCTGCAGGGATGGAGGAGGCCAGGCAGCTTCAGTACAAGTCACAGGGGTCTGGAGTGGTGAGGAAGGGGCAGCAGCAGCTGGCCAAGCAGAAGAACCTTGTTCTGGTACAGCCACCCACTGACACAGCTAGTACAGAGTGAGCCATGAGCTGATGCTGGTTGAAGACCAGTGTGGGGCTGTGGGTGAGGGGGCGTAAATAACAAAGCACTGTCAGTAATGACCGGCCTTCCTCCACCCCAGTCAGCAGGGAGGGACAACAGCACACTGTAGAGACTGGAGAGGGCTGCTGAATCACTGAGGAAACAGCCAAGGAAAAGGCAAAACATCCCCTGACCTGGGGATTTGTTCATAACAAATTGCAGACCCTGGGCACTGGCACAGACTGAACCTGCTGCCTCCTTGCCAGCTGCAGTGCTCTGTACCACAGGAGCTTGGCCAGGGCTCTCTGTGACCCTGCCCATGGCCTGTGCCAATGGCATCCTGCTTCTCACCTCCCCTCCTTCCAGCCTGGTGGTGTCCAAAATCACACAGCCCCTCTCCTGACTCACAGCCCACAGAAGGGTCCATTTGGTCACCCTAAAAAGTGGCCTGGCTGACTGTGGCTCTCTGGTAATGTAACAGGTGAGCGCAAGGCATCATTGCTAGCAGAAGCACACCAAGCACAGAAGCACCATTTGCAGATTTTAATTTTTTTTTTTTATTAAAAAAAATCTCTTTAAGTTGAAATACAGAGTAACTGGGAAAAAGTCTCACAATATAGTAATAAAACATCTTTATTGCCTCTTAAATATAATCTCTAAGACTATAAGCCTGTAATTCCTGTTAAATCTGACTTAATTGAACGGTCTTTATAGGCTTTCCTCGTTAGGGAATGAACACTGAATACTGGCAATAACACAACACTGGGGAGACAGTGAAATGGGGAATACATCAGGGACTTGGGGGAGCATTGCAGAACCTGCAGACACCCAGCCAGCAGAAGGCAGGTGCTTGCACAGGGCAGCAGGAGTGGGGTCAGGGGCTCCATGTCCCCTCCCCCTGGCCAGTTTATGGCCAGGGGACAAGGACGAGGTGATTAGACAGGTGAGAACTGGGCCTCACTTCACAGCGCCCCAGGAGGAGGGATAAGCAAGAAAACAGTAGAGAAAAGGAGAGATGTGACAGGAGAGGCTCTGGGAGCAGCGCTCCTGCCTTGGCCCCCAGCTGGGACTCTCCTGGATCTCTTGGCTACAGCTGCTGGCTCAGCTCACGGGTGACATGAGCCATGAGCACTATGGCCTCTAGGCAGATTGAACTGAAGTTAAAAAAATACAAGATTTTCCTTGTAAGTGCGTAATTTCATATTCAACCAGCTGTCCTCTAAACTGATGAAGTCCTGGTGCAAAGAGGGGAATTATTTCAGCTGCTGTAATGAGAGGAGATCCTGAGGGTCAGGTCTGCTGGTTCAACTGAAATGACAGCTGGAGAACTCTCATGAACCCCTTGAATTAACGTGGAGTGCTCCCCATCCTAATGTTCCTGGTACGATGACAGCACAGTTTCTCTGCAGGGCTGGCTCTCAGAGAGAGGGTGCAGGGTGCTGTTCCCCAGCCAGCTCGGTCAGTTGGTGCTGCCTTCTCCCCAGGAGATGGGAAACAGCTGGGCCCAGATGAAAAACATCTCCTCAGAAACAAACCTGAGGGGGGGTCTGTAGAATAGATCCAGTGAAAAAAGTGCTTTGCTCTTGGTGCCTTTCTACTGTTACATAACAGGAAAAAAAAAACCTGTCAGCTGCCCTGCCAGTCCCCTCCCATTAAATGTTGTTTAATTCACTCAAAAATACTGATAAGAAAAGCCTGAATATTTTATGGAAACCTCCTTTTGCACACACCAGTCCCTGCAACAAGCTAGCAGAGGTGATGAAATATATTCCTTGACACCTTTTGCTAGCAGTGTACAACACCACATGATCTTTCCGGACACTTCCCTGACCAACATATGCAACTTTCCAGCACTTGTCTCTGTTTTCCACTTATCATTTGCCTCTCAGTTTTACCTTGTCTTCCCAGTGTTTTTATTCATGTCCTTCTCCTGCTGGGCTCCCGCTCTTTTGGGGCGCAGTGTCAGAAGGAGGCAGTGCTGAGTGAGTGCTGCTATTGAACTTCCATGCTCAAATCCTGCCCCTGCTGGTCCAGGGAAGGCTGAGGTGCCCCTCCTGTCTCTCCCCAGCAGGGTCCAGGGCAGAAGCAAAGCACAGCATCATGTCAATGTGCTCTGGCAAAACCCAGCGTAAGCTGCAGGAAAATGAAGAACTGCAGGAAAATGAAGAATTTCTCCAAGCCTGCCTGCTTACCTTCTGGGAATGAAGGTACTGAGGCCAGGAGCACACCGCTCCGCCAGCTGCTGTGCACAGGACAGAGCAGTGCCACTGCTGTAGGAGACCTGCACCCAACTCAGTGCTGCTGTCACAGCCAGGCCAACATCTTCAGAAATGGCTCTGCGATTTGAAGTGATGGATTTTCAGACACCTCAAACCCAGCCTGCCAGACCAGGTCAGAAGAAGCATCCGCCAGGGCCTTGGCTGCAGAGCATCTTGTTTGAAAACCCAAGCTCTGGGTAGAAACCTCCAAACCAGGGGCAGCCTGAGTCCCTGTTCACCCGGGGAGACTGTGGCTGGCACACTCAGCACCGTGGGCAGACACAGCTGCAGGGAGGGTCCGTGGCACACGGCCGAGGGAACAGCAGTCACGCTGGTGCTTGCAGAAGGTGAGGGGTGGCTATCACAGCAGGAAGCTGCTCTGGTTCACAGGGTGCTGACAGACACAGGGAAGAGACAGCAAGTAAAAACATTCCCAGCCACAGTCTGCAGTCTCTGGGGCTGCTGAGAGCACTTAGATGTGGGGCTCCCCAAAAGCTGCGTTCCTCTTCTCAAACCTCATTTTGAGCTCTGACACGAGGGCATTGTGGGTGCTGCTGTGACCTTTCTTCTTCGGTGGCTTGATGACATGCTTGGGAGTGAGGGAGCCGGACACAGTTGGCACCCGCCACCCTGGGCCATCGCCTCGGGGAGCCAGGGCAGGGGGTGGCGGGGGCACGGGGGCTGCCGGCGGCACAGGGACAACCTGCACATTATTGTTGCTGTTCTCATTGTGTAGGCTCTTCGTGTCCTCCTCAACCACAAACTTCTCTGCAGCGTTGCTGGGCCTCTTGAACTTGAGCCACTCCATCCTGACTGTCCGGGATGGCGGCACCTGTCTCTTTTTTATGATCCTCCTCACCGGCATGACTTTGTTGGACCGCTTGTTGCGCCAGAACATGGCAGTAGAGATCATGATAGTTATCAGCACCATTATGCCCATGACACCAGCTAGCACTCCTAAGGCTTTCATGGGGTTATCTTTAGTTTGCATCAAAAAGGCGGCCATAGGCCCTTTGTGAAGAGTCTGTAAAGGAGTACAAAGAAAACACATGACTTACTCCAGGGGACAGACAGTGACCCAGAAATTTCATTTGTCCAAAATATGTTACAAGTAGAGCTGATTGATGGGAGTTGTCTCTAAGAAAAAATATGAGAGTCACACAGCCAGTCCAGTCCAGGGGTGGAGAATTTAGATGGGGCTGGAGACTGGGTAAACATTATAGTACTGTGAGGTAGATGGCTTGAACACAAAAGCTTACAGAAGTACTGCCACCAAATTAGGGCAGATTCCTTCATGTCACCATAGTGTTTAACTTGCAAGAATGGAGCAAGAAAATAATTGGCTCAATTACTGAGCATGGCATTGAAAAGGATTAGGAGAAAGCTTCTGCTTATAAAACGTCAGTGTACAAATGAGTAGTTAGCAGATATGTGCTGCATTCTGTTTTCAAGTACTCTTTTACAGACATAACAAAACTCTTTGAGGTAGGGGAGATAAGTGGAGCTAAAGAGCTTTGTTTATAGAAAGAAAAGAAATCAGCAATGGCATAAGCTACATATGGCATATTAAGGACAAATGAATGGCCAGTTCACTTTCCAGCTCAGCACACTGTGCGTCTTGGAGGTCCCCGTATAATTTTGCGGATTTTGCCCTGTGGGTGGAGCTTGGATCTTTTCACACTTTTCCAGTACATGATGGTGGAGATCACCATTGTAACAGAAATGGTGGAAAGGACGCCACTCATGCATATTCCATATATTGTCCATGGACGCTTCTTGAGGCCTAAAATATAGGATTTTACCCTGGACTTGATCTGGAAATATCAAAAATAAGAGAAATGGTCAACCCTCACATGGTTATATTTGAAAGAGGCCAGTATCTATTATAAATACAGCTGGGGAACTAGGCTGAAATGTGCACAGGATAGACAGCCTATAAAATAATGGGAGCTAAGTGTTGAACTAGGCACAGGAGAGGAAGTGGTTGCAATGGTGTCGAACTGAATCCAGAAACAGTAACAGAAGTTAGGAAGCACATATAAACACCTGGCTGATGGGGAATAAAGGCTAGAGGCATGGCACATAGATCACTCTTATTCAGGGTGTGGTAGCCTATCCTTGGACTGCATTTCCAAGAGAAGTTCATTGTGAATACAGGTGGTGTCTGAACAGACAGTAGTGCTGTGTGAGGCCAGGAGAGCCTTCAGAAATGGCACATTCACACACAGGTGTGGTTACTGAGAGCTGGTCAAAAAGTGATGTGTGGCTGCAGAAAGACAGGGCTGTCCACTGTGTCTTTGACCCAAACTTTGCATGTCCAGTGAGCTGTGTTTTAGTTAGAGGTCTGAGCTCCCAGCTTTTGGTCAAGGGGGAGAAAAGGACCCCTCTGGAACAGTAGTCACTATATGCTAAAATAGGTATCAAAGACAGCATGTATAAGGAGAACTTTATCAGTAGCTTGGACTTGAACCTCTGACTTGTAGATCAGATGGATTTGCCTGTGTCACTCTAATCTAGGATGCCCATTTCTTTGCCCTCCCCAGTCTGTGGGGGAAGATGACTAAGAGTATCCCAGAGTGTGCTTCAGAGTACCTCTTGTCATTAATGTCACATCCATAAACTAGGGACATGTAAATTAGCTAATAAACACCTCCTTGTCTTAATTTCTGTTTTTTCACAACCTATCTCAAACACATTATCAAGCCCACTCTTCTCCTACCCTGAATGTGTCCCATTGCCAACAAGAAAGTAGCAAAGAAATGCTAGTGAAACTCACAGACCATGTCACTGGGCAGGTAGGGACAAATTTTCATCATTTTAAAGCTGTACAGAGAGTTCTTCCACTACTTAATTAGGAGTGGACCTGAACTAGAAACTAAAAGCAAAGCAGCCCATGACTTTGGTAGAGCTTAGACTCACATCAGCTTTGCTGTTCTGCATTACATGGATTTTTTTGTACTTAAATCCCATCAGATGATAGAAATTATACCCTGGCTTACTTAACTTCATGTGAAAGTCAGATAAACTAAGTGTCAGATAAACCCTGCTAAGTAGAATGTGACCTGAGTCCACCTGTTACGAGTTTTGTCAAGATCTATTTTATAGAAGGCACTGACGGCTGAAGAGTATTTGACTAGGTATTTGAAAACCTTGAGTAAACGAGATTAGACAGAAATACATGTTGCCCATGTACTACAGCTGAGGAAAGAACAGATAAAAAATTGTATGGAGAATTTTGACATTTGGCTTCGTTCAGTTCCTTGGCCTCAGAAAATCTGGCATCTGTTCAGAGCTTCCAGTGATGAAGAGATGATTAATACCAAAACTAAACCCATTAACAGCTAGCTGGTTCAGCCTCTATTTTAGTTACTTGACCTCTACTATACAAAGCTTTGCCTGGAATTAGCCTTGGACAACAACTGTTCTGCATAAAAACATCAGATATTTTGTAAGCTCACAGTGGGAGAATTTCTGTTTGTCATGGCCATGATACTGGCAGGATGAATAGAAGGAATAACTTGCAATACAGGCCAGGAATGTCATAATCCTAGCCAGGCTGCAGAGAGACTTAAGGGAAGTGCACATTTAAAACATCAAGTGCTTGTGTTGATTACCAGCAGTGCCACGTAGCCAGCTCAACAAATAGCGCCACTATTTGTTGAATTGCTGAAGCTGTTGTTTTTTCCTGAAAGGCATGCTGGCCTTTGAAGGGTACTGGCTTTTCTGGTGCACATAAAATAAAAGCAGATACATGATTAAATGAAAACTGTCATAACTCTGTGGGCCAGGATGTGGAAGAAACGCTCTTTAACAGTCATCAAGGGTGTTAAAATACCAAAATACCACTGCTCACAGAAGATAATGCTCTGCTGTTTTTGGGGTTTTTTGGCTGTGGCAGCTTCTCAAGAGGCTTTCCTAATGCATGGATTGCAGTGAGCAGAGCATGTGGGCCAAGTATCCAGAAGTTGGACCTAGAAGGAATGTGGTTGAGCTCTTCAATCACAAGAGCAGCTAAGGCTCACCAGCTATATTTAGGAGTCTAAGTAAGTAGGCAAACCTGTTAAGAGCCTAAGCCATTGCAGATTATTTGCAGATGTGACACTTAAGGGACATGGTTTTGTGATGGGCTGGGCAGTGCTGGAGTTGGACTCCATTGTAACTGTTTGGTTCAATGATTGTGTTACAGACAACTCAGGCTGTGTTGACTTGAGCGAGTGGATCAGTACAATCTGTGCAATGAACCAGCTGCTTCTGAGGAGCTGACTTAAACACAGTCAATGTTTCTGGGGTTTTGTTCTAGCCTGCTGCAGGGAGGGACTGCCTGTTGGTGCCCAGGCACACTAGGTGTGCTCCCAAAACACATTTTCCTCTGAGAGAAGTCCACCTTGTGTGCTTGGAGCTATGTGAGGCACAGGCCATTTCACAGCATGTGGGATGATCAGGAGATTTGCTTCACAAGTGACTCCTGATCCGAGGTAGAACACCAGCTGCCCCTGCAGTGCTTATCCCAAAGCTCAGTGCTATCACTGTACATGAAGGCTGTGTTTGCATCACTTTGCAATACAAACACCAGCATGAAGCAAGACTTCTCAAATCAAACCAATATTCATTTCAAGTCCATAAAACCGTGGAAAGAAAAGGCTAACTGCTCTGCAAATGTGGCAAAGGCTGCTCAGTGCCAGCAACCACAGCTCCCATGGTTGCCATTAGTATAAGAGAGAAGATCTCCATGTTACTTCAAAGATTTTTGTCGAACCTTTCAGTTAAGAGAATCTAAAACTGAGGCTCACCAGCTATATTTAGAAGTCCAAATGAGTGGTCAAAGCTGTTAAGAACTACAGATTATGCTGTCTAAATATGGACTTAAGGCTGAGTCTGTGAGAAGGTGTAAATAAACGCCCCCTCTACATTTGCAGAGCCTCAGTGGAGTCATCAAGAGGCCAAGGGATGCCCCCATCAGGCCAACTTTCAGGAACAGGAGTGGGAATCAGCCTTCTCTGAAAATATCAGGCAGGAATAGATTTCTGAGTGAGACATATGGATGGAAAAAGACTGGCTTTTCCAGCATATGTTTTTTTCATTCTGTGAAAGGATATTTTTTATTTATTGTGAAAGGATAGGATATTAACAGATGCCCCTCAATACCAATTTCCATAAAATCAGACTCAGTTAAATTAAAAGGCCTTTGGATTCTTTTAGCACTCTATTATTCCAAGAGAAGGTCCTTTTGATGTGCAATACTG
Organism: Emberiza elegans; assembly: GCA_024865655.1. Taxonomy (NCBI): domain Eukaryota; kingdom Metazoa; phylum Chordata; class Aves; order Passeriformes; family Fringillidae; genus Emberiza; species Emberiza elegans. The sequence goes on along the minus strand of JALJVW010000241.1, from coordinate 26,588,725 downwards.
CTGAACTTAGCCACAAGGCATCCATCTCGAAGGGCACAGACTTGTGCTAATTGCAATGGTAAACGTTAATCAGAAAATATGCCTGTTTAATTACTTACTGTGATTAACACTGCAGGAAACCTCTAGAGGATGCATTCAAAAATATCCTCCTTATCCAAAATCAGCAATACATAAATGCCCACCAAACAGTGAAATAAGAGCCTTTGTACAGCTGGAGCACAGGGGGATGAAATGCACATTTGTGACAGCCTCAGAGAAAAAGAGAGAGAGTGTGTATGCAATATGCCTACACCAAGAGATTGTTTTCTTCACAAAGTGTTAGCAGTGACTGTCTGTCCCTGGGACACAGGCAGTGACCAAGGGCTTTGGACAGTGGCACTCCATCTCACATCCCTGCAAACTGAAATCTGTTTCTGCAAAAAAGATGGGATGGCTATGGGATAAAAAAATCCCCCAACCCAACCAACTCAAATCTTTAAAAGCCATGAAAGAAGTAATAGAGACATGTACAGAAGATTATGGAGGATGTGACAGTAGATTAGTAGCCCAGATCCTGCTGAAGAAACCTACTTAAAGAAAGAAGATGGTGTTGCTATCTTGGACTCTCTGTTGGGACTTGGCATCAAGAAGAGCATGGGAAGAAGGAAAAGGACTGTGTGTGAAGAAATCCATGTCATCACATGGTCTCTGCTTCCCCTTTAGACTTTATGAGGAGGGCTCTCCCTCACCTTTGTCAAATATGTACCCCTGGATGGGGAGAAAAGGGAGCAGACAGGGGACTTCATACAGGACACCATCTTTCATCAGGTACTGCTGTTGCTTCAAGCTATTGCTTCAGGAAACTCCTTATCCCAAAATATCAGCTACTTTGTTTTCCTTCCAGTTGTCCTTCAGCTGTTTTCCCCAGCAGGGAGGTGTGGGACACCCTCTCTCCACTCACACCCACCAGCCCCACATGCTGACAGAGAGGTTTCCAGCTCACCCAGGAGGGAAGGGGAGGCTGGTGGCCACCAGGAGGGACTTCCCTGAGGACTGGGCCTGGGTCCACCTGCTGCCACGCACTCCTGAAACCTGCAGCATGTGCGGAGCCAGGAGGGCAGCTACTCCTGCTCTTGGCTGTGGGCAGCAATTCTTGTTTGTTGTATAAAACCCACCAAAACTTCATTTCCATGAGAAATCCAAGTGCTAAGCAGTGCATTTCCTTTGTATGTGTAAGAACAGCTAAATCTCTAGACTCAGCACAGACACCCTGCATGCAGAGTCCCCCAGCTCCACATAGCAGAGCCTTGCAGCAGCAAGCCCAGCCCACGCTCACAGGGCTGGCTGGCCCCAAAAAGGCAGCCCCATGTAGGCACTGCCCTGCTGGGGCAGACCCAAGTCCCCTGGCAGTCCAGCAGGCTCTGAACTGTGTACACAAACTATCACGTGAATGTGCCTCATATGGAGTATCAGTGGAATAAGAGGAGATGGAGAAAGATTATAACAGACCTAAGAGCAGTGGGAGCATTGTGACCAAACAAAGAGAAGGCCAGCTGCTATCTGCAAGATGAGATCTGCATCTTTGCCCAGTTTGTGTGTGGTCCAGAGGCTGTCAGGCTAATGATGTGTTTCTCATCTGCTTTAAAGCCCATTTCCTCCCTGCTGGTACCTAGTTAAAGGCATGGCAAGGCAGTTACAATAAATAAGAATCGTGCAAGCGCGTGCTGCACACCATAAATCGCTGCTTGTTCTTCAGCTGACTTAAAAGCTGGACTAAGGCAAATCTCAACCTACAAGTGCAGACTCTTTTAGAGTCTTCTTGTTTATTCTGCTAATAATATTGCAATTATTGAACTCCTATCCAAAGTTCTATGTACTTTAAAGCATTTCTGTAAAGTTTTTTCTCACTTTTCCTATGTCACTTAGGGTGATTTATCTGATTTAGTTCACTCTGACCCCAGCTGTTTTCCACTCACTTTTTGTAAGGGAAAAAAGATTTTGTTTTTCTTCTGGGTGAAAATAAAACAGCAGGAATGTAGTAGTTGGGATTTACCTTTACTCTCAGAAGTCTATAGACCTTAATTCATATCTAACAATCCCTAAGAAAATACTCATTCCAATTATATTATGCTCCAACCTTTGTACCTTTGCAATATTTCTGATCAAAATATCTTTCACATTTGTGGTTTCACCACAAGGCTATAGATACACTCTGCAAAACAGAGCTGGCAAGAAAGTCTCAGGAATTGAGCAAGCAATGTCTACCCTTTGGTGCCTTTCAGGGATTGTCTCCCACAAGGCTTTTTCTAAAACATTTGCTTACCTCTTCTGTGATATCAATCTTCAGAACTGCTGTGGTACTGAAGGACGGGGAGCCTCTGTCTTTGGCCTGGACCACCAATGACCATATGCAGTCTTTATTGTTTGTGATGTTGTGGATGATGTCCAGAGATCGGATATAGGACTTCAGCTTGATCTCCCAGTGCTTTGGTCTATGTCAAACACATTGGCTGGATCTGCTTGCATGATGGAATAATCCACAATGTTGTTGGGCTCTTCTGCATCTTGGTCTATAGCCTGGTAGGGGAAGTGTGAAAAATAAAGGTGTTATTGTTTCTATCTTGCCTGAGGACAAACACCTTCTGATCTTGCAATTCTGATATCATCTGTGCCATGACTGGGCTGCTTTCATTTAATTTTGGAAGCTTGGCTACATTTTCTAGTGAAAAACAGCAGGACTAGGCTCCTTTCTTTATAAATTAGTTCTATTTGAGATGAAATAAAATCAGAGGAAAAACTGAACTGTAACCTATCTGTAGAATGCAAATTGTCCTCAGCTGGGAGCTTCTCACACAGTGTGGGGGACAAATGTGAAGTGATAAAGAACAGTGGAGTTAGCTCCATGCCATAAACTATAGCTGCCTGAATTTTTGTGCTGTGGTATTTATTCTACTAACATTAGGTGTTGTGTGATCAGGCTTCATGATGTGCATTTAAATGTGTGTAAATAGGATGTTCTGCCTGGGAATTGTTATTGCATTTTTTACCTTCTGTTCTGCACTGGATTATTGGATATGGTTCTTCAAAACGAAGGGAACTAAGTTGTGTGGTTGAACACAAAGGGATGTCAGGAAGGTTATGTGTTCAAAACCCTGTGCTTTCATTCACTTGTCTTGTTTGGGCTTCTTGTGATCACTGTATAATCCAGGACTGTCCCCCAGCTGATTGTTCAAATACTGTAACAGGACTTTATATTCTGCCTATAGAATTTATTTCTCATTCTCAGCAGTCAGTAAATACTATAATTCTACACTTTAATCCATTTGTTACATTCAAATGGATGTGCAAAATAAAGCTGCAAGAAAAGACAACTTTCAGACATCCATCATGACCCCTGAGAGTAAAGAGCAGAGCCAGGGCTTTTCCAAAGCACTCTGCTTTGTGACACACGGTGCCAGCTCTCACCTCTATCTTCACCGGTGACCCAATGATCATTGTCTTCTCCTGGATGTTTTCATTGAACTCTGGAGAGTGGTCATTGACATCTAGCACGGTGATAAACACTTCAGCCAAGCTGTATTTCCCATCTGTGTCCTCTGCTTTCACATAGAAATTATACTTTGAGTTCACTTCAGCATCTAGCACAGCCCAGGGCTGGGTATAAATTATACCTGTTGATGGGTGGATTAGGAACCTGGAAAAGAAGCAAGAGAAGACTTTTGCTCACTTAATATGTGTTTAGATCCCACCTTTGCTCCAGGCTGTAAAGACTGAAATGCTGTGCCCAGACACTGGTACTCTTCACCTAATTCCTCTCCAGGCAATGTTTCCAAATCTTTCACTCTACCTGGTGTTTGTCTAGTTCCTTTAGGCTTGAAAACCAGAGAACTGTCAGTGCCTCATAGTTTTCTCTCTCTTGTGCCATTTTAGCTGCATTTTCCATTAAAAGTCCTTGTCCTCAGTAAATGCTCAGTGTGATAGCCTTCTCCCAGAGTGCTTTTCTTGCATTAAAAGGAAAAACATTAAGCCTATTTTTTTACTTCTTTTTTTGGTTTAAAAGTACAGTGTAATAGATTATGTACTGCATAAATTAAGATTGATTTATGTCACCTAAATATCTAAAAGAAGTGTGATGCAGTTCATATTTAAGGTCTTCACTTCTCAGAATGGGTAGGAAAAAAATCAGCTCTTAAATCTTCCCAAACTACAGGGCAAATTATCTTTTCCAAAAATAACCACTTTTCCATAGACTGACACTAGGATGGAGTGGGTGTTCAGATTTATCTGTTGCAAGTTCAGTTTTACACATTTGTAATTATAGAGACACTGTCAAAAATGTCTGCCCAAAGTTTGGATTTATAGAGGAGATACCAAAAAAGTGTCTTTTTAAAATGGACTGCCACTGTAGGCTCCAAGCAGTAGTACTTCTAACAGATGAAAGTTTTTATATTTCTTTGATCAGTGTATAGGGTAGGAAAATATTTTCTGTATTCCAACTGTGAATGCAATTGAGAGTGATTATAAAAGGGGCATTTAGCAATCCAGAATCTTCAATTGTTCTCATAACCCTGTTAAATACAAATACAAGATTTGATGAAATCCAAGATCTGGAGGTGGGAATAGCTGTGCAGGAAACAGTGCCTGTGCTGCCTCCTCAGCACCCAGCCCAGCCTAACCATGCAGACAGCACTCTCATCATTCTCATTTTAGGGGAAGAACAGAAGTGCTCCCCCTGGCAGCTTGGATTACCAAAGTAGGATTGCCATCAGATTGGTTTCATCTTTAACAGTTAACGCTATTTCTCTTACTCCAGTACAACTCATCTTTCTGCCCACACAACTACACACCCACTGATGTAATATCCAACACAGAAACATTGTGCCTCTGGCTGAAATTCTGCTATCTGCATCAAACTGTGTGTTCAGCACATCTAGAGAAGCCAGGGCTGGAAAATCAATCCAGCCTTGCAGAGCGATGCCATTCTGGCAGGAGGAAAACAAACAAAAATACTTAAGAAAGGAAAGAAAAGTTCACATCATGATTTCTTCATTCAACAGCATAAGAACAGTGAATCTGAGCAGCCCCATAATGCCAATCAGAATAAAGTTGTGCTTACATTTTTTTCCCCTAAATCCTTTGTCAACAACCTTCTCAAGCTTCTTTCCACCAGCTGCTGCATTCTAAACCTAAGAGGTCTGCCTGCATGACATGACCTTTTCTTGCTTCTCTCTGTGCAGTTAGCAGCTAGCTTAAAGACTTAGTGAAGAGCTCAAAATAATCCATCGTGGAAATGCTCCCAAATGTGTATCCTTCTGGCTACAGAAGAGGTTCACCCTTAACATCTTGGATTTTGGACTTTGATTGTGCCTCCTAAATGGCTTTCACCTTAACAAGAAGAGTTCAGCTTTAGGTCCAGGTGGATAACGTACAGAGGAAAAAAGATTCTTGAGATGAGTGCCTGAAAAGCTCAGGCTTTTCATTCATTTCCAGCATCCTGCCCTGCAGAATGCAGGTTCCAGCAGGAATATCTGTGACAGCCATGTCACTGATCCCAGCCATGTCTGGGAGTTGGGATAGACATGGTGTGAAGGAACCAGTGTTTCAAGATGTTCCACCCCCAGCAGTGTCCCCAAATTCAGGGAGAGGAAGGGAAGCATTATTACCAAATCAAGTAAACATCAAATTCTTTTTTCCTGATGAAGACTATTATGTTTAAATATATGAAAGGCTTTTAACAGCCAGTGCAGCTGACCTAAAAGCTGAAGTGTATATCCTTGAATATCTTGTCTTCCTTGATTTATCTTGACAAGAGCTATTTGTAAAGCCATATGGAAAGGGAAGGGGAAAAAAACCCAAGAAATTATTTTTCTGTAGAACTGACTTTTCACAACTAGAGCAAAATCTCTCTTTCTCTTACAAGTGTTTTTCAAATGATGATTGAACAAATCCTGTGTTTATACTTTAGCTGCTTTGTATCTCTTTGGGGGTTTGTGGGTAGAATTCCTTGGGTTGATGAAGTAGATGTTTAATGATCACAGTAGCAGTTCACAGAACTCACAAAGAACATGGCATAAATGTCCTTGAAAATGAGCAGACCAAGAATGAGCTTGCTATCTTTCTTTTAAAATTATTTCAGAATGCTGCTTAGAGGTTATGTAGTTTTATTTATTTACTTGTTACTTACAGATCTGCTCCTGTTCCATAGATAGAGTACTTGATTTCTCCCCAAAGCCCTGAATCTGGATCTGTAGCCTTAAAAAAAAAAAAAGAGTTTTACTTTACTAAAATGGAAAAAGAACTGCTTCATTTTTATTTTAACAACAGGCCCAAATGCTTTTTACTCTCTTCGCCATCACATTTTTAGTGAGAAACTGCATGAGCAAATATGTACCTAGAAAGTGCACAACCTAAGTCCAGGAAATGTCCCTGCCACTCCCAGGAAAGCTGTCCCTGAGCCCGGGGGCTCTGGCACAGAGAGTGACGCTAGATGGCCCCATCCATCCACAGTTACCTCCTCCTCCTTTCGTAGACATGGATATAATCTCAATGACATGAACACACTGCCAGCTCTCAGACCTTCCTAATTATCAGTTAAACATTAATGAATATTCCCTAGACAAAATTATTTACTTCTTATATTGTATTTTTAAGCTTCTGCTTGTTTAATTAAGTCAATTTATAGCAATGAATAACAAATGTTTCAATCTATACATTGTATTTCAGCTTTGTTTATTTTTTAATCACTCTTGTGCCTGTGTGACTTTTAATAATGCATATACTGCTACCAGATGATATCTTTGTTTCATGCTCTTGTTGGCTTCCTTTCTCAGCTCAGGCTTAGGAATGCTATTGATTTGGTAGCAGCTATTTCCATAAGCTCCTGCTCCTCTGATAGCTCTGAGGCGGTGTTACACCATTGTATCTGGCCATCAAAATTCATGGTGGTGCTGGTTGATTCATTCATCTCCCTGTTTAAATATCTGAGACTGGAACAATGTCTTTGATTCCTGCATGATTAACATAACACATCTGCAGCCCTACTGGTAGATGTAGTTTTGTTCTTTGGCATGAGCTTGTCAGATTCTCTCACCCCATGATTTTGACCACAGCCTAGTTTAATACTGTCTAACTTCACTTAAAACATCTGCATACCTGGGACTTCTTCCAGAATTCCCATTCTGAGTACTTGAAACATCTTAGTTTTTCACATATATTTGTGAATCTGGGTCTAGCACTGAGTCGACAGCACATGACTAAATTTTACATGGGCTTCTTCAGCTACATGTTCCTGTGCACTTTGGCTCAGTTTTATTGCTTCTGCAAACATTTTTAAAATCTCTTCTTTTTTTGCTGTCTGCATCCTAGAATTTTTTATTTTTCTTACCTCAAAGATAGTTATGTTTAAGAGTCTCTAATAGATTTCCTATTAGTTTCATACAGTGACCTTTTCTCTGTTGTTTACGTTTCAGTTCTTTGATTCTTCCATTGCTAAAATTTGCCTTCAGCACTTTATTATTCTGAACATTTAATCATCTTTCTTACATGTTGCCAGCTTCTGCTGGAGATCTCTGGCAACCTGCCCCCACCATCCTTACCTGTGTGGCCTCTGCAAGGTGACTTGCATCCCCCACCATGGCCCAGGTGGCCAGGAGCTTTCTTGGCTTTGTGATATGAGGGCTGTTTCCAGTCTCAGCAGTTGCATTAGAGAGAAGCAGCTGGAAATGCTCCTCCAGCACTCAGGGCCCATGTAACAACCCTGACTTTCTTTGTATGAAAATGCAAGATGCTGGAAAATCTATAGGCATGTTTTTCCCACTGTGAGAAGATGCATACATAGGGATATTTTTTTCCCAGTCCTAAGCACTTTAATTTAATATTCTTGCCCTCATTAACTGTTTCATGATTCATTTAGCAGCCAGGTTCCTCCCAAGAGGAGGAGACTAATACCTACTAAGCAGCCATCTTGTTTTCTTTTTACTCATACTTAAGCAAGCAAATCCAATAAATCCAATTCCACTTAGCCATAACTGAATCTTCCCACTGGACACTGATTTGGCTGAGGCTTTCTTAATACTCAAGGGCCATGTGGCTTGTTTAAAAAGCAGATGGCCCTTGTTGTTCTAAATAACATTTGTCTAAAACTTTATTTTTTTCCCAGAATGGTTTTTTTTGGGGTTGATTCTGGAAAATAATTGGAATTTGGTCCAGAAGTCAAATGTTGAGTAAGATTTGCTATTTGCCCTGCCCACTATTTTTAAGGTACTTGAACTGTTTCCACAGACACCCAGAAAAGAGAACACTTCTTAAGAGGTGAATGAAACTTACTGTAACAGCAACTACATTGGAGCCCCCTGGGGAGTTCTCAGGGATCCTGGCAATGTAGTAGTCAGAGGAGAACTTGGGGACATTGTCATTGGTGTCCAGCAAGCGAATCACCACGTCAGCCGTCGAGCTGAATTTCTCCGGTGTGTTCACCTCTATTGCGAGAAGCTAAGAAGAGAAAAACCAGAAATCACTACAAAGCAGCTATGAGCTCTCTTAAAGGAACTTCCTCCATCACCCATGGCACAATAGTGCATTTTAGCCTGCTTGGAGCAGACAGCTCAGAACCAGTGAGATGATGAGCCAGGTCAGCATGCAGCCTCAGCCTGTTTGTATGTGCTTGCTTGAGATGGGCAGTCAAGAGGCCTTCAAACCTGTGTATTCATATTAGACTTCATGTGGCAGATGTGACTAGTCATAACTAACCAACACACATGCAAAAACCAGACCAGAAGCCAACAAACAATCATCCCTGGACAGCTCCTAGAACTTTGGGAAACAGAAGCACTGAATTGTTTTGAATAACCACATAAACTTAATTGTGATCTTTTGTAGAGGAAGTTCTTCACCAAGAAAAAAGTCAGTAACAATAAAATGCACCAGACAGGGTAAAAAGATGAGTGAACCAGTTGTTTTGAAGCAGCATTACTCCCACCCCAAATGCTGGGTGGTCAGGCATGTACAGCAGAATCCCATTTCCCAAAGATTGTGAAGGCTTCTACTACTGACTTCATGGCACTTCTACCCTCATTGCCTCATGCTGATTAAGACTTTATCAGATAAAATGAGGGCTTTTGAATTGCCTCACTGTCTCTGAGGAGAACAAAGCTCTCTGACATCACACATTCTTAAAACTGCTCATTTGAAAGGACAGGCAATCACATAGAGTAAACTGAGTATTTACTGTGTCTGTCTGCTCCTTACTAAGCAAAATCTGCTGGATTTGGGGAGCCTCAGCTGGTAGGGCAGCAAGCTCAGGTGGTCTGTGGTGGTTCTGTAAGCAAGAAAGAGCACTTTCAACAATGGGTACTGAGAGCCACTGGGACCTTCACAGGGTCTGTCCCAGGTGTCTGTATCACACAGGATCAGCACTAGGCCATCAGTCCTGTGCTCTGTGGGGCTGAGCCCAAATGGCTAACACCAAAACCAATGATCTAACGTTTGGTTTCCATGCTTGGGCAGAGACATAGTTAACACAAGCAGGAGGGCTCTAAGAAGACAGCACACCACGAATAGACTACTGAGCAGGACATGAACTGAGATCTAAGAGGCTCAGCTGAGAAATCTGGCTGCAGGGGTTTTAATTGCTAGGAGACGTGTCCCAGGAGCTCCCACAAAGAGGGAGTGCCTAAGGGAGCTTTGGCAGGAGCAGCAGGGCTGGCACAGCATCCCCTGCTCCCCTGAGAGCTGTGGGAGCTCATCCTTCCTGTGCAGGGCCTGTGGGGAGGGTGAGTGGTGCTCCCCAGCAGTGGCACCCCGACTGCCTGGGGGACACCCTGTGCTCAAGGCTCTGCTCTGCCAGACTGGGACAATTTGCATCACCTCCAGGTGAAAGCAGAGGGTGGGAGCTGTTCAAGTAGACAGAGAAAAGGCTACCTCAATGTCATCTCCTAGAGCTGTGCCTGCTGTGTGGACATTTATAATGTTTGGAAGTAAGGAGAAGTAATGAATCTCGAGGGATTGCTTGCAATTACTGCTGCTCCAAAAGGAGAGCCTGGTCACTCCATTGCTGTGACCTCCCAAACTTTTGTGTTTGGGAGTCTCAGGTGGTGTTGCAGCAAAAGAAATTTTTGAAGGGACAGCCATGCAGACATCAGCAAAAACCTCCTCATGAGAAATCTCAGCTTCTAAAGCAGTACAGAGGTAAAATCTTAGTGCTGATTGTGCACATGGAGTTATTACTAAATTATAACATCTTTGCTGCTGCAATCAGCCCATCTTAGTACAACTTATGAAAGTTCAGTATTTTTACTTTGTTTTCTACACTCATTTTTTATTCCCTCTCCTTTAAGCAGCCACAGTCCTGCTATGTCAACATGCTGACAACATCTTCCTTCAGGGAGGAAATTTTGTCAGCTCACTTGCCTGCAGTGTCTTATGCAGACCTGTATTGTTTGTTTCATGCAGAGAGAAAAAAAACAGTGTAAAACTGCCCTTCACAGGACTACATATCAACAATTCATACTTAAGTGCCAGAAGAGCAAACTGACATGCAATCTTGAAAGTGGTGGGTGAATTTTTAAAATGGAGTTTGATTTTGGCAGCTGAAGATAACTGCAGCCTCACCTGGTCCCAGTCTGTGGATGCGAGTGTCTGGATGCTCCTGCCAGGGCAGGATGTGCTCTAAGCTGAAGCAGATGGAGGCAGGAGGTTTGCCCCCAAAGCATGGCAGCCCATAACAAGGTGGGACAGCAATATCTGGCCCCTGTGGCAGAGGGACTGCAGAGATGTGTGAATTACCACTGCTGCCATACTTTGGGAAAACCCATTTGAGCTCTTAGCTGAAAATGAAGGAACTCCTGACTACCACCTAAATTTAAGAGCCAGCACTAAATGGAAGATAGGTTTCTCTAGCAGCCTTTGCTTCAGAAAGTTTTTCATTGCATATCCCAGACAAATTAGCTTTAATTACTCTTTGGCATTTTACTCTTCAAAAATGAACTAGAGGAGAGGGATCATTGCTTACAGAAAAAAAACCAAAACCCTGAAGATAACCTCTCAAAGCTTTTGTGAGATACACACTAAATAGAAATATATTTCATCCAAAATTCTGTCCAGAATTACTACACTGACAACTAAAACTGGGTAGGAAGTGATTTGAACTTTGCAGGAACGTGAAGCCAGCAATGAGGTCTTTATAAAGTATTTACTGCCATACATTGCTACCATATCATCCATCTGCACCTTCTCCATTTGGAATCCAGAAAAAGGCTGCACTTTTTAAGCCAAGTCTTATAGTCTCCAGTAGAAATAATTTTGGAAAGTCTTTCTCCAGTAGAACTAATTTTTTAAAAAAAGAATAACTGCTTAAGCTATAAAAATAGATATCATTTTTCCTGGTAATGAATTCTTTTGGTGTTCATGGCAATCACATTAACTACTTTGATTTCTATTAGCATTCATGAGGAGGCCATGTGTAACTCCTTTACTGGTCTTTTGGTAGTTTAACCTGAATAAACGTGTGCTTGTTATAATTAGTTTCAGTAGCACTTTATGGCCCTTTCAGAATCTTCCACTTTAATGCAGTAATGATGGCTCATATTTTTGTAGCATCTATAACCTATAAAGCTCAAAATGGCTTAGGAACATTACAAGAAGAGGCCTGAAACATACTGAAGTGAAACTTGCTAAGGACACAAAGCAAACCATACAGCAAAGGGGAGAACAAAATTGTGGAATTTTGGCTTTTGGACTGTGCAAAAAAATGCCCCTCTCTGTACATTACAAAACTAGCATTTGTTATTGTCTATGCAGCTCTTTGCAGTGAGAACTGAAACATCTACACTCAAGTTCAGAGGCAGCTGACGGAAAACCAGACTACTTAATTGTCTTGTTGATGAGCCAAAGAATCCATCAGGGAAGGTGATAATGCAAGGTTCCAGCTTTTGGATTAAGCTGGTTCTTGCAGGGCTGTTTTAGAGCACGGGTGAGCCTCAGGTCAGCCTGCAAATGGCCATCTAGATAGATAGACTCTGACAAAGGCAGTGAGCAATTTTGGGGAATTATCTTCCAGTCAGCTGGGGTCTTCAGGCTGCCAACATCCAAAAGCATGATCATGAATCAAATTACTTAGCACTAAGTAGGTAAAGTTCTTGCTGCAGAGAAATTAGGATTTCATCCTGTGAATGTATCATTGTGAGTGCAGGAATAACACCCTGAGGGTTCACTCCAGAATGATTCAGAGCCACCAACATGTACAGTTTCCAGAGAGACATAAAAATCAACATTTTGCATTGACTGGACTAAACCAGTCCACAGATGCATCCATTAAACCTTGTGAAGGTGGTGAACCAGAAGCAGAAATGAGTTTCCCTTACATGGACTATCATGTCTCTGATAATGCATCAGACAGCTCTGGGTGGATTAAGAAGCTGGATCACATCAGATACAAAAGCCATCATACTCATACTGTATACACTGAAAAAGAGGACCTGGAAAGCAGAAGTACCTTGAAGGTTAACACCTTGAAGCTTTCATAGTCAATGGCAGCAGAATTTTCCACTATTATTGTAACCTGAGCCTCATTCAGGACAGTTTGAGGAACCACTCGGAAGATGCCACCAGGTCCAACAAGACGGAGGTTGAATTTAGCATTGGCTCCCTGTTGATAAAAGCAGAAATGACATTGATTGTTTTCAGTAACGTCACATTTCTTACAGCCTAGATTGCTCTGTTTCTTCAAACTACATGAAATGAGAACGAGCCTTATTGCTGAGAGCCCTCTGCTCTCCATCCCCTGGGCAGGAGATCACTAAGAAGCTTAGTTGTATAATCCCTCCAGCCCTAGTCACAAGACAGACACAGCTTTTCTTAAAATAGATTGACAAGCTTGGTTATTCTTTCAGTCATAATGGAAAAACCCTGCAGCAGGCCTGGCTAAGAGAGGAGTCCTGTGGCAAGCAGCCTTGGGTTTTGTGCCACACGCTGGGAGCTAGACAGAGATGACACCACGTGCATATTGGCAGGGAAGTCCTGCCTCTTCCTGCCAAGGAAAGACAACTGAACTGCTCCAGTAAGGACAACACAACCTCACAAACCCAGCCCCACAGAATGGTTTGGGTTGGAAGGGGCATTTGACATCACCACATTCCAGCCCCCTTGCCACAGACACCTCCCACTAGACCAGGTTGCTCACAGCCCCATCCAGCCTGGCCTTGAGCACTTCCCATGTCCATCCCGTGTCCTAATAACTCACATGCTGTGTGAGTTGTTCTTCATGCATTCTCCTTGATGGAGATGCAGAATCACAAAGACAGGCAATTTCCAAACAGAGGTGGAGTATCACATTTTGCACTGGTTGGATTAAGCTAGCCCAGAGATGCAAACACCAAATCTTTTGGAAGTTGATGCACTTGTGGGGATATAGAAGACTTGTGCAGGACAAAATCTGACACACACTTGACAGCTCCATGTGAAGTGAGAAGGCAAATCCCCTTACATAGATAAACCTTCTAGCCAGAGAGAACATGGGAGGCAGCAGTATCTATAAGGTTCTCATCACTTGTATGCAAGTGGGAAGAGTGAGCCAGAGCCAGCTGGCCAGGCTAATTCTTTTAAACCAAACTGGAGCATGTAAGAGAAAAGATGAAAGGGGCATCCTCATATTTCTGCCTTACAGGGAAGATGTGCAAATGAGCTGAGCCTACCTCACCCAACTCTCTGGGTTCACCAATTTCTCAGTGTCATGTTTACACCGTGACAAACAGCCACATTCACTGCCTGCCTGGTGCCACACTCTGCCAGTAGCATGAATCTTGAGATGATGAATTTCTAATAATAACTTTCAAACAGGACAACTTTACTTTCAGCTGTATCCCTGGAGAGCTTGTTATGAGCAGTTCTTGAGCAGCCCTAGCTCATGTGAAGAGAAAAAGGATTCAGCAGTAGTCCCTTAAGGGAAACAGTGTGACCTTAGATCCAAACTCAGTGGTCTGTGTTGTTTGGTCACACAAACCCCTCCCCAACTACAGAGATGATAATGGACTCTCTTTTCCTGGGTGGCAAAGCCAAACACACAAAGCCACAGCTGCTGGGCTATGGAAAATGGTGCTGATGGGAAGAGTGGACAGTCTGACAATACAAAGTCAAAGTCATACAAAGTGTGTGGCACATGGGACTGTACATGACTAGAAGGGTGGGATGGGACAGGGAGAGAACTGCCTCCCTCCAACAGCTGAGTGATTTCTGCCACTGATGTCCACAGAACCCAGATCTGCTCAGAGCCAGCCATGCTGCTGCATGTCTCCAAGCAGACGGCCATGGGACACAGGAATGACTGAGGGAGCAGCAGCACTGAGTCCTAAGCCACGTTGAAGAGGTCTGGGAGAGAAATTTCTGAATAATTTTCTTGCAAGTAAGCACGGCATTTCCATCAATCTGTAGGCCCAAACCAGACCTTAACCACAGCTTCCTCCTCATTTTTTCATCCACTCCCCCAAAACAAAGAGTCTCTAGCAGCTGTGACAGAGACAGACACATGTTTAATTTTCTTCTCTACAGAATCATCTTGGATGGAAGGGAAAACATCGCATTCTCTGCCTTAGAAGAAAAGCAACCCATCCCCCCTAGAGTGATGCCTTATGCTATACTAGGAAGCTTCTTGAGAAATCTATACAGTGTATTTATCAGTGTTTTCTGCTTATTTTATAGCCTAACTTGCAGCCTGAATATTTTGTCAGCCTAGATATATATTTTGTCTCTAAAGAGAAGAGATGGGTTTTGTTTCTCCCCTTCTGCAGCACCATCCCCCATGACAATAGCAGGATAGACATAGCACTGCTTTGAAAGCAGTCATTTATCTGCTCGCTGCAGAGCAGCAGGAGGGAGGGGGAAGAAGCCAGTGGGTTTGATAAAGTACAATACCATCAAACCAGCACAATACTGAGCACAGTTACAGAAGAGAGTTCTTTCCAATAGTAATACAATTGTCAGATGCATTAAGCTTTCTTCTTGTCACTACCTAACCTGGGGCTAACTCAGATGGATGTCATTCATACAGTATTTAGCTTAGGGGTCCCTATAGCAACCACTGCCATAGCACCTACAGGTATCACGGGTCAGTTAGACAGCAGGCTGAGATGGATGGAATCTTCTTTCCTTTTCCTTGATCTGGTAAGAGTTAATTTGGCTCAGGCATAATTTTTAAGAGTACCTAAAAATACCATTCCAGTGGGAATGACTAATCAAAGCATGCACTGCAGACCCTGACTGTAACATAAGGGCCAGAAGGAGATGCAGACAGTAATTGCACCTGAAGTTACTAAAGGGCTTGGAACCTCCAAGAAAATCTTCAAAGGGAGCATGTTCTCAGACAATACACTGGCAACAAATGAACACAACCAGCAGTTAGGGAAAGTTCATAAGGATTGTTCAACTTCTGTTGCCACAAGACCTGGGCTGCAGGTTTAGGACCACCCTTCCCACTGCCATAACAGTACAGGACAGACTAACTGGGCTCCTGGGTCCAGTCTCTGTGGGGTACTGGACCCTACCCCTACTTTGTCTGTCCTAGGCTTTTAGGGAATGCAGGTGAAACAGCTCAGTTTCTGAAACGATAGGACAGGAAAACTGCATAGTTTCCATTTACCTGATCTGAATCATTGACTGTGATCTTCAATCCCCGTAAGATTTCACCCTCTGGGGGATGCTCGTACATGGTCAGCTCAAACCTGTTCTGGGGCCCATTTTCTCCATAGAACGTTGGTGGGTGGTTGTTGAGGTCCACCACCCGTATGGTCACCATGGCAAACGTGTGCTCGGAGATATCACCTTCCTGACTGACTTCTGATGCCTGCAGCAGGCAAGAGGAAGAAAAGAATGATGAAGCAGTTTTCTCCTTCTTCAGATTCATGTTCAGGTATTATTCCACATGTACAAAGCACTCTTAACTTGTAGGAAAAGTCTTAGGCTTATATTTCTCTAAAACCTCAGTCCATTTCACACTGAAGTTTATGATGATTAGGAGATTATGGTAATTAACCAGTCCCAGTAGAGCCCCAGTTGATTCTCCCTCTAATTTTGTCATCTTAGTAACTCACTCTGGGTGAAAACAGTTCTCTAAAAGCAATTCAATAGAGGCAAGGTAATTGCTTGCCTAAAGTGTTGATAGAATAGAAAAGGAAGACAATGTTTAAATTTGCTGTGGTACCACAGGCAGTTCATTGTCTCATTGCTGCAAGGACTGCAGCCTTTAATACTGTGAGAAAAACTGTACTTGTGGCATTTAGATAAATATCGAAAAGTGCACTTTTTTGAGATTTAGTCTCCAATCCAAAATTCTTCTGTGGTGTTTAGATGAGCTTAATTTAAGGTGGATATGGTTTAGGCAGACAGGCAAACCTAGGAATTTTTCTGAACCATGAGATCAAATCTGTCTGGGTTTCAACAACTGCAACATGTGGCCTGATTCACTGGATTGAAGCTGAGACATTTCTTCTGCCAGGATAGAAACTGGCTGGTATTTTTGTCCCAAAAGCTATGTCTAACATGCCTTTTTGCTTAAAGGGCTCAAAACCAAAGGCACTTTCTCCAAAGACACTAGTCTGGCACTGAGGTGTCTGTCACTGTATATGCTGGGTAACATAACACCTTTTTGGTTCCTCTAGCAGCTTTTGCAGCCTGCATGAGCTCTGGGTCACCACACACATAATGAGGAGATCAGAAAAGCTTGCAAGGCTTTAACCCATTCTGCATCTGGGGAGTGGTAGCAGAATGCAGTGAAGCAGAGCTGATAGAGGAAGAAATGGTGCCTGAGTTTAACTGAGCCCACGAGAACTCCATGATCTCCCAGGCAGCTGCAGCTGTACCTGCCCTGCTCGAGCCCAGGAGCAAGCAAGTGCCCCTGGGGGTGCTACACACTGGTTCTGGCAGTGTGCAGTTCCTCAAAGCTGCCTTTAAGCCAGTATTGTCCTTGCCACAACAATAATGTGCAGTTCCAACATGCTGGAGAAAACTGATACAGTCTTCACAATTTAATTCTACATTTTTAAACCATTTTTCCTTAGAAACTGCTTAAAAAAGCACAGCCTATCACATGAGTAGTGGCTTATTTAGGTGTTAGCTCTTCAAGGTGTGAGCATGTTTGTGTGTGGCTGTAGAGTGCCTCAGGAGTGGATGCTGACATGACACTGCATGATCTGTCCCAGTCCTATTACTAATCATAGATTTGACTGTTACCTATCTCATAACCTGGAAGTTTCAAGACATTAATTCCCAGTTTAGCAATAAAATCTGGAAACACAGAGAACAGGTATCTATGGACTGTAAAGGACATTGATTCTCTAGTCTCAGAGATGAAATTAGGACAAGATGATTTCATTTGAAAGAAATAATTTGAGATACTAAATATCCCAACAATAATATCCCAACATCAGCAATTAGTGCTGCTTTATACTACTGGCACTCTGCTCAAATATGGGAGGTAGTTTCTGAAGCAGGTAAAGTCAGCTATAAACTGAACAATTTTAGACAATCATGGCATTTTAGACCAATAGTCTTAAAGTGGCCACAGTACCTACCTTAACTTTAAGTTCATACACTTCTTTCTACACTAGTCTGGCACTGAGGTGTCTGTCACTGTATATGCTGGGTAACATAACACCTTTTTGGTTCCTCTAGCAGCTTTTGCAGCCTGCATGAGCTCTGGGTCACCACACACATAATGAGGAGATCAGAAAAGCTTGCAAGGCTTTAACCCATTCTGCATCTGGGGAGTGGTAGCAGAATGCAGTGAAGCAGAGCTGATGGAGGAAGAAATGGTGCCTGAGTTTAACTGAGCCCACGAGAACTCCGTGATCCCCAGGCAGCTGCAGCTGTACCTGCCCTGCTCGAGCCCAGGAGCAAGCAAGTGCCCCTGGGGGTGCTACACACTGGTTCTGGCAGTGTGCAGTTCCTCAAAGCTGCCTTTAAGCCAGTATTGTCCTTGCCACAACAATAATGTGCAGTTCCAACGTGCTGGAGAAAACTGATACAGTCTTCACAATTTAATTCTACATTTTTAAATCATTTTTCTTTAGAAACTGCTTAAAATAGCACAGCCTGTCACATGAGTAGTGGCTTATTTAGGTGTTAGCTCTTCAAGGTGTGAGCATGTGTTTGTGTGTGGCTGTAGAGTGCCTCAGGAGTGGATGCTGACATGACACTGCATGATCTGTCCCAGTCCTATTACTAATCATAGATTTGAATGTTACCTATCTCATAACCTGGAAGTTTCAAGACATTAATTCCCAGTTTAGCAATAAAATCTGGAAACACAGAGAACAGGTATCTATGGACTGTAAAGGACATTGATTCTCTAGTCTCAGAGATGAAATTAGGACAAGATGATTTCATTTGAAAGAAATAATTTGAGATACTAAATATCCCAACAATAATATCCCAACATCAGCAATTAGTGCTGCTTTATACTACTGGCACTCTGCTCAAATATGGGAGGTAGTTTCTGAAGCAGGTAAAGTCAGCTATAAACTGAACAATTTTAGACAATCATGGCATTTTAGACCAATAGTCTTAAAGTGGCCACAGTACCTACCTTAACTTTAAGTTCATACACTTCTTTCTTGAGCTGATTTGGGCTTTTTATCACAGAAATGGCTCCAGTTGTGTTGCTGATTGCAAATGAGCCTTCACTTCCTGCAGTGAAACGAAGATGCTCTGGTTACATGCCACACTTTCTTTGAACAAGCATGGGCAAATCATTTCATTAAGCACGTCTTTGTCCATATGTGTATCCATATGCATCGGTAGATCTGAAGCCACTCTTCAAAAACTGAAGCATTTTTATGACTGGTCTGAGACAAAAACACAGATGAGGGCCTAAAAGGGCTTCCTCCTCTAGGAACAGCTCAGTGGAGTTCTTCCCTTATGGGCAACTGTCAGCATTTTCCTCTTCCCATCCTGCTTGGGCTCCCCTCAAGCCTCAGCATCCAGGCATGCAAATTTGGTATTAATTTTATTATGCTGCCTTCTTTATATGCTGGTTTAGACAAAAATAGACATTTGTCATTGTAATTAGCAAATGCTTAATTAAGTCTCTGAGAAACAAGAACATTTCTCTCACTAATATCAGCTAAGGTGAGAAGTCTGACAATCTGTCAAAAAGAAACACAGCCACTTCCCTCAGACAGCATCTCTGGAGAAGTGTCTTCTGGTCTTAAACACTGAGTTGTCAAAAAATGCTTTCAGCCTGTTGCAAGGCTGCCCTGAACAAAAAGGGTTTTTTGGAGTATCTGGGGTAAACCCCAAGGTTTATGAACGGAGGCAGAGTTTGACAGAGGCAGGACAGGGCTGCAGGCTGACTTTGCTACTGCTACACAAGTTCCATTGATGTGGAGAGAATAGCAGTTCCAGGCAGCAGTTTATTGAGATGCTGTGTTTGTGCCGAAGCAAATGCCAGCTTGCAGAGGGGCAGCAGTGTCTCTCCAGGATGTCAGGAACCATCTCACATCACAGCCAAGGGCAGGCTGGTGCCCAGCAAGGGCAGCCCTGATGCTGCCTCATGTACAGCATTGGCCACATCCTGTGCTTTGTGGCAGTCTACCAATGAAAGGAAAAGAGAGGAAATCCCTTTAAATGTAGGAGATCAAGGCTTCAGAAATAAAGGGTGATGACCTGAAAGCCCAGTCATTTTTCTTTTCCTCAAACTCATTTCCAATGCTGATTTTTAAACCATCTGATAGTATCCTCTTCTGCTAATAGCTACAATAACTGCAACTTCATTAAAGTACTCTAGACACAACATTGAACAGATATTGACTCCCAATACCCAATTATTAAGATACATTGGCCTGCAAAATACATTCTGATTGAGAAGAAGCTTAAGTCAATAGCGGTTTCAAGCCATCATAGATTGTGTTATTGTCTAGTTATCCCAGGGAGACTGGTAACCTGGAGTACATGTAGCAGTATTGGTGTTCCTCCAGATGGTTCAGAAGATTGGAGCATTTCCTATCATTATTCCACACTCCTGGGGTAAGACAAGCTTATTAAGAACAAACAATTTCCTGTTTGCTGTTAGTGTTTCTTGTCCTTTAACATCCCAGCCTGCAGTTATTGGAATAATGCCTTGTCAAAAATGATGCCATTGTCTGAGGTGCGGGAGTAGAAACCTGTTGCAATCTTCTGTTCTGTTTTTTCAACTTTCTGTGCACTAAAAACATATTCCCTTCCCCCCTTTTCCATTTCACAAAAACAAAGCCCTTTGTTAATAGACATGAGAAAATCTTGCTCCCCGTTAAGTTATATTTTGTTCTACTTATCTGCTATCCCCTTCCATCTTCCTTTCCCACTCTTTCCTAAACACCATTTATTTTTATCCCAGAGAACCCTTTTGGTCCTTCTCTATTTTCTTTGGCAATCCAGTATCTTCTCTCATTAATCTTACTTCCCTTTGATATTTTCCCTGGTTCTTCTGCCTTCACTTGTTCTCCTTATTTAATTTCTCCCTTGTTTAGCATATTCTCATCCCACTTACTTGTTCTTGCTCCTCATTTTGCACCTTTCTTTTTACCTTTTCTCATTTTATATCCATTGTCTTCTGCAACTCTCTTTTCCTCAATGTTTCTACCTGTCTTTTACCTGTTTATTTCCTCACATTAAGAAGGAACCTCAGCATGGGTCTCATCCCACAAAAACTCAGCTGTATCTCTCCGTTCTGGCTGCTTAGATCACTTAACACCACGAAGTACTTACTCCATAGCTCTTCAGCTACACCTCAGATTTCTCTTAGGAGGTTTTGGGATCTTTCACACCTGTGAGTTGGGGTGCCCAGTTGCTACAGAAGCCTTGGTTTGGAAGGGAGAGTGTATAAAACTCAAAATCCCCAAAGCTGTAGCCTGGAGTTTAGTTGCTCTAAGCTGTTGTCTTCACCACCTAATGAATCACCAATTCACTAAGTTTCACATTCATGCTATTAAAAGATGTGTGACAGACACTCTCAGAATAGCTCATGGAAAGCATTAATCTGATAACATCTATTTTCTTCCACTTCAGTGTATAGCAAATGTCTCTTCACTGGTAAATATAATTTATTCCAAGAAATCTGAGGTTTGACTGTTTAGCCACTTTTATCACTGTATTAATAAAAATATCCCTCCAAATGCCATGTCTGGGTCTCCCAATGAATTATCTCACCTCCCAGATTAAGTGATAGAGATACTCAGAAGAGTGAATGCATCTCCCTTTACACTTTCTGAAATGACAAGCAGCCTACTGATGCCTAACAAATCAGCAACATTAACAGCTCCAAGCACAGTTCTGTGAAGAAGATACTAAAACTCACTGAATTGAATCTTGGCTATTCTCTGCTAGACAGGGCCCTGAAGTTGAGGTACCTGACATTATTTCCTGAGGTTTTGTCTCAGGTTTATTAAACTCTAGCATATTCTGTTCTAATGTAATGCCAGATGGAGTTTTGAGTGCCCTTCAGATTTCATCCAAGACAAGCCTACTCACCATTCACGATGCCGTAATGAATACTGTTAGGCTTTCCTCTGTCTCCATCGAGAGCAACAACAGTGAGGACCTCAGAGCCCTGGGGAGAAATGGGAAATCACAGTCTGTGTGCTGAGATCACAGCAGTGAAATTGCCACTGCACATTAATAAACTGAACTCCTCTAAGTGTTTCTGCAGTGAAGTGCTGGGGGCAGAGTGGGCACTTGTGCTTGTGCCATATGGGGAGCACAAAAAGGGCCAGTGCCCACTGCTCTGGGTGTGAAATGGCTGCAGACCCTGCATGGCCATGGGTGCCTCATCCCTGGGGGCTGGCTGGTGACAGGAATGGTTGGAAGCTGTGGCCAGGGGAGCCACAGATATGGAGAGAGGATTTGGAGCAGCCAATCTGAAACCCAAATTTTAGTTTGGGGCACTACCAAGATTCCCTGTGGCTGTTTCTGGGTAGGTTTCTGTGTCCCATGGCCACACAGTGTGCCGAGACACAGGCAGCTGCCAAGAAGTCATTGGGTCACTCTGGTCCTTCCTAATTAAGTTCAGACAGGCAGTAGAAGCAGAGATCACAGAGCAACTTGGCCCACAGAACATCTAGGGCATAAAACCGTGATGAAAATGATGGTGATTTAACTGCCCTTAAACCTTCACTGTCTGTCTTTCTGCACAAGTAACGTGGCTGTGGGCCATACGTACAGAATGTGTGTACTGAGAACCATTTGCTCATGTGACTGCTCCTATCAGCTCAGAGGGATGATGAGTGTCACATTAAAATGCTCACCCAAGGGGCAATGAGCTGTACAATTCAGGCCTCTGCACTGAAGTGCTCCTGTTTGAGGCTGCAGAACCAGGGAACATTGAAGTAACTTTCAGTGAATCACAAATGGTAACAAGGAACATTTTCATGACAACCCTTGAGTGAATTTTTCAAACAAGAGCAAGGCTCTGTTAAAGCAACTGGAAATACAGAACTGTGTTTATTATCGTTTATGCTGGAAGCAGCAATAAAATCTGCCTACTGGGCAAAATGCAGTGCAGGCCCTTTGAAGGTGACAGAGTACTTGTAAATCCTGACAACTCCACCAAGGAGAAAAGAAGCAAGTTTACAAAATTAACACCAAATGCACAAACAACACGCAAATCAGCTATTGCCTCTTTCTCTGTGGAGCTCATTCTAATGGCAAAACCCACACAGGGAAGGACTGATCTGTGCTTCCATCATTATATCATAATGGTGTAAGTTATGAGCTCAAGCTGGATGTAATTAACATTTATTGATTCTCATTTCCATAGTAAACACTAACTCCTGTGTGCACCTGATAGTTATTTCAAGATCTATATGTAATTATGCAGAATAAATCAATATACATAATATCATTCATTTTAAACACCTGCAAAGCACATGAGCATTACTTCTCTGCCCTGCTGAAATGTAACAGCCTCTGCAGTGAACTGCAGTATATAGTCATGCATGGGCTGCAGTGCACATTTCTGGACAGAAAGGTAAGACACAATCTTTCCTGCAACTCAAGGGAAGGTCAAATGAACAGAGTGCAATCACACTGCTAAACTGATCAATAGCCTAATGTTGGGTAATTTCGTGGGTAGATACCATTTCCTGTCCTATATATGATGAAAATTGTAATTAAATCTTATGGATCAGGGTGAAAGCTGATCCATACACAATCATGTCACTACTTAGATATAGAGAAAATTCATTAGTTTGCAGGTTCAAGAATATGTGGCTGAAAATGACTGGTTCTCCTAATTATGTCCCTGCTTGACTAATAACCTGGTTGAGTTTAGGCTTAAGAGGCCTTCCTGGCCCATCCTGCCTAACCAGCCATCACTGAGCAGAAAGCATCCTGCATTTTGGGGATGTCAGGGTTGCTTCTCCCCAGAGGAGATAACACAGATGTCCATGGGATAACACAGAGAGTCTGGAGTATTTGGGCATAAATTCTGTCTGCACCTTGTACAACCAACTGTTGGTAGGAGACTGATCTGAGCTAGAAAATAAATGCACTGTGAGACCACAGAGCAAACAGACACATGAAGGCTTTTAAGCATGATGTGTTCAGGTGAGGTCACTGGCAGCCTGCTTAAGCCTTCAGCCAAGTGCCTCTGCAGGTCTGAGCTACACAAGAGCTCTTAGTCACTGTCTGGGTTTAGACCAATGTAAATGCGCAGAATCTGTTTTAACTTCAATGAAAAAACCAGGAAATTTTGCAGGGCAAATTGGCAGTAGACATAAGGAAGAACAAGTGTGAGATTTGGTCAGGTCAGTTCACCTAGGAGTCAAATCAGAGTTTAAGTCCTGTTTCCAGTAAAACCTATGCCAGAAACCTTAGGGCCATCTTGAGTAAGATGGGAAAGGCTGTACGTGTCCTCCCATAGATGAAACCAGAACTTACTGCAAGTGTGTCCTCATAGACATATCCATAGTAGGGAGTCCCAATGAACATAGGGGGGGTGTCCTGAACATCCTCCACGTTGATAGTAACTGTTGTTGTGGCTGAAAAGACTTTGTTGTCTCCCCTGAGCTTCCCACCACCATCCTAGAAAAGAAGTCATTGTCAGATGCCTCTGCTGAAGCATGCCTGCAAATCATCTGAGGCATTGCATGGACCGCATGAGCCTTCAGAAGCACAGTTCCAGGAATCCTTTCCCTCTCTGAACATATAGATTTAATCTGTGCTGCCCTATTCCCTTCTCTTCTCCATTTGTCCTGCTTTCCCTTCTGATTAGGAAGACAGCTTGCAGTGCCTCATAAGTAATTTCTTATATTAAAAGTGATTGAGCCAATACATGTAGTCATAAATGATCTTTAGAGAAGGGATAGGGAATTCAAGGGCTTTTTCAGGAAAAAAGAATACTAGAAACTGATGCAAAAGTTAGTGACCAAGGTCTACAACTTTTCATCCCACATATAGTCTTGTCATGAGCACAAGACAGCACACAGTAGCAAGGTAATGCATCTCTGGAGAGAAATAAACAGTGTACATGCTCAAAGTCTCCCAGGAACTCCAATGTGATAAAGTGCAAGCACAGAGGAGCTGTGCAGCCAAAACCTGTGAGACAGCCACACTGTGTAAGCAGTCTCTGGGGACTTGGTACAACCAGCTCTGCACCACTGATACAGCAGAGCCAATTAGGAAGACAACTTGCTATTTCAGAGGCTTTTAACACCCTCAGTCTCAGAGCACCAGCTGTAGGTCAGTAGTCATGCTGGTGTGTAAGAGTGTGAATTGTTCAACATGTCTGCAGTACCAATTCTAAAAATTCTTATTTTTTTGAAAAGATACACTGATTTTTTTTCTTCCTTACTGCCCCAAAGGTAGAATTTAAGCCAAATTTTGTTATTCTTCCTCAAATGAACCTTGGCTAAAAATACATTAAAAGGTCCATATATTTAAAAAAAATATGAGCAACTTCAAGTCCCCATAAGTTACAGCAAAACTGCCCTCTTTCCATCCATGTGAGACTGTGTGACAGGCCCCCACAGGATTGTGAGAGACTTCAGAATCCATAAACTTTTAATGCCTGTTAGCATGTGCAGTCACAGGCACAGTACTGCTGGGAAACACAGTGGCAAGAAGGGATGTGCAGCAGTATTTGTAGGATTTAAATAAGCTCCTGCCACGAGGCAGCAGGGAAGTGAAAAAAAGAAACATTGACAGATATTTCCAGAAAAGAAATCCATCACTTGGTGCTGAGCTGGGTCTAGCTGTGCCCTGTGTCTTACTATGGGCAGTGACTGTGGCCTGTCTGCCTACCCTTGTGGTGGTAGGGCTGTCCCCAGGGCAGCATGAGGAGCCCTGAGCTCACAGGTTGCTGCTTCTTGAAGCCAGGGCTGGATACACCAACCCTTCACTTCTAGGTGAGTCCCACGGCACAGGGGACATAAATGAAATGTGGGAAATCCCCTCCCAAATCCTCCAGATGTTGTTCAGCAGCAGACACCTGCTGCCTTTCCTCCCTCACCTTCCCATGTTACCCCCAACACCTTCCCATGTTACAGCAGGAGTAACTCTGCTGCCTTCATGTTTCAGCAGCACTTGCATGCAAACTAATTGGTCCCACTCAAACACAACCCCACCTCCTCTAGTCTCACAGACAAGCCTTTTACCTTGGCTACAACCACAACAAAATGTGTTCTTGATTTCTCGTAGTCCAGGGTGACCCCAGGTTTGATGCGCAGGACGCCGCTGTGACGGTCTATCGTGAACTTGTTAGCATGGATGTTCTAGAAGGAAAGAAAAGGAGAAACAGCCAGGGATTACACACGTGGAGATAGGACTGCCATAGGGATTCATCTTTTATTTCATCTGCTAAGGGAGGAGACTACAATAATGATACAGTTTGGGTGAATAATGCATTTGATGAATTTCACCTCTGTGTGTTTATGAACAATTCATGAACCAACCACAAGTCTCTCATTTTTCAGAATAAATGAGTTACTTGTAATGTAGATTTTTAAATCTTTTAGTATTTCATTGTGAAAACTTACACTTTTGGTTAACTCAGTTAATTGCATGGAAAGAGGTAAGGAGACTTAACAGAAAAAAGATGAAGGGAAAAGGAACAAAAAAAGAAATGGTGTTACCCCTTAGTGTTTCAAAGTTCTAATGGTTTCAAAAAAAAAAAGCAGGAAGTTTGCGTGTATAGATTATTGTCAAACACAGTGGTGGTCTGGTGATTTTTGTGATGTACAAACAAAATCTAAAGCACATCTGATTTTAAAAGAGGCCTAAAAAATGCCTCCCTCCATTCTTCTGAACAGGAGATATCTGTACAAACACTTCTGTTCCTGTATCCAGACACAATGGCCACTGTCAGATAACCCTGGCCATTTCAGCAGACAGCACCACCTGCCTTTATCATACTTATGGAGAGGTTTTTTCTGTGCAACTTGAGAATTCTCAGAGAC
Source organism: Emberiza elegans (assembly GCA_024865655.1). Lineage (NCBI taxonomy): Eukaryota > Metazoa > Chordata > Aves > Passeriformes > Fringillidae > Emberiza > Emberiza elegans. The sequence continues at coordinate 26,562,332 of JALJVW010000241.1, read as the reverse complement.
TGTGCCCAAAGACATGGCAAGATTTTTTCAACAAATACACATATTTATTATCCTTTTTGCCACACAAATATATTAAAAACTAGATGTAGAATTCTGAAACTGCTGTCCCTTAGTTCATAGACTATCAGTTCTCTGGAAAAAGCCCTGTGCAAAACTGAATCCTGCACATGGATCATAATTTGTGAAATCAAAGCTAAATTTCAACAAGGCACTTAAGGTGTTCTTTCATAGTATGCCCAAGCTCTTAACAGGATTAGCTTTAGTGCTATGTAAATATCTTCTAACTTGTCTTCATATTCTTATCCAAAATTAAATATTGCAACAAATTTACTTTGCTTTTGTTTACTTTTTTTCATGCTTCCTCTTGAATAAATGGAACTGCAGATAACCTGGATGAAACTGTCTATAGGAAGAAGGAATTTGAAGGACATAAAGCAAAAAATTGCCCTTGTGGCATACAGAAGATCTGTAATACAGAAGTTCAGCTTTAAATCTGGAGCCCTTTCAGTTCTTCACCAGTGGGCAGCAACTGAAAGGGTGGTTTCAGGCAGTCCCAGCTTTGTCAGGGAGAAGATTTAGTACCTCTCATTTCACACTGTGATCTTGGTATCAATTATACACCAGCCTGCTACACTAAAGGGCACAATTATGTTTCCAGTGTGTTTTGCTCCCTAAAGAAAGCTATTTCATGCTTTAGAAACCCCACAAACATACAAGATTACCAGCTAATCTTGCTCTCCCTGTCACTCCAAAAGCAGGGCCCTGCCATGAGGGCTCCCTGCTGGCAAGCACAGGAGTGTCAGTGGCAACTCCAACTCCCCTTACTGCCTGCTGGATCACCCTTGGCTGCTTGCAAACAGACAACATCCCTTCTGCCAATGCTTATTTTCTTGTGCATGGTACAAAATTGATCCTATAGGCACTAGCAGTGCACTCAACCCCCAAAATATTTTTAAAATCTTCTTTCTGTAATCTCAGTAAGTGAGAGAAAAATTTGTGAAGGTACAGACAATACTTTACCTGCAAGAAGTAGGTGATGCTTCCTCCAGAACCCGTGTCTTTGTCTATTGCCTCAATCTTAAAGATGCTGCTGCTGGAGGGAGTGTTCTGTGACCAGAAAGAGTTAACAGTCACACAGAAACAGAAAACCAGGTGAGGTAAAAGAAATGAAACATGAGCATGCAGAGAGGCAGAAAGAGAGTGATGGTAGAAAGAATGTAAAAGCACTGAGGGAACAAAGAGCAGAAGGGAAAGAGGGAAGAGATTAAAACTGGAAAACAAGAAAAAACACCTTGTGAAATAAAAATAACAGAACATTTTAGCTAAAACTGGGTGTATCTTATTCCCACTTCTATCCTATTCCCAATTCTAAAAACTCACATTGACTCACACCTTGGAACTTACCCCAAAAATAGCACACCTTAAGTACCTACAGACTTATTCCCCAAGTTTGCAGTGAATACTAAATATCTACCCAAATCCTAAACCAAAAGAATGCAAGTCTGTCCTGCACAACTTGTTATTTTACTGAAAACATATTAGCCCCTGTTTACATCCCATAGAAGTATATTTCCAGTATGCAAAGGAACTTCACCAACCTCTGGGACTTGGACTATGTAAGGTGTATTGATGAACTCTGGGCTCTCATCATTGGCATCCATTACAAGGATCCTGACTTTTTCAGAAACCTGGAGTAGAATATGAAGAGCATATTATGACTCCCATTATTTATGGATCCCATTATTTCCTTTTTACAGAGATTTCCAGGGCAGTTGGGCCTGTAGGAGGCTGGAACATCCCAAACATTTTTTGTAATATTCTCAATTAATTTGTTTGAGATGATGAAGAGCTCTAGATTTATCCAGTCTTATAGACAAGAAGAGGGTCCCACTTCTGTGGAACCTCTAGTGATGAAGCCCACATCCTCCTACTGGCAGACTGCCATCCTGGCCCTGACAACATCAATCCATAAATTAAAAATGCCAAGAAAGTCTGTGGAAATAGGACTGGAGGCTCAGATAAGTCCTTAATGATTAGACATGAACAAAGCTTTATCTAGCAGCAGACCCCACCATCTTAGCCTAAGCAAATCTTAACATCATGCTAGTGAAACACTGTGGGGGTGGGGACAGGCAGCTCTTGGGCACCCAACACTAGTTCCTACAATGTCACACATTTCTCCAAAAAGCCTCCAGATCTTAGGCACAAATCCGACTGTGCTGGCAGTGAAACTCCATGCTGTAATTCTGCAGGCTGCTAAGTCAGTGTTTCAGCTCACACTTCTTTGTAATTATCCTCAAATAGCTGAGCAAGGAGATGAAGTGAGACTTGAGTAACTGTGAGTTCAGTGGCTCTTGCAACAGGAGGTAAGGCTATAATGAGATTATGTTTTCTGATCAAATGAGATGGCCCCTTTAAGGTAATTTAATAGGAGTAGGTATGTGAGGACAGACAGTTTAACAAGCTACAGTATAATTAAATACTTACTGTACTCAGGCCATCTGAAATACTGACAATAACTTCAATCTCGTCTTCCTTCTGTAAATGAAGAAAATTATTTTGTAAGAGAGGTGGTGTTTGTCCTGATGGGAAAAGGGACTGCAGATTTAAACCTGTCTAGGCAGGCAGATGAAAGTAACATCTAATATCACAGAGCAACCCCAGCAAAGGCCGGGAAGACTCCTCAGAAGCTCCAGCTCCCTGAACCCTCTGTGGCAACTGTCAGGAGATGGTTGCTCTGGTAATCCCTGCTGCTTCCTAAAGTGCTCATAAAAATCAGTCACCTTTCTCAAGAAATGATCCCTAAAGTGGCACTTTGGTTAAAATTGTTCTGTATTAGTGCACAGATTTTTAAAGGGTTTACCAAATATTGTGTAAGCTTCTCAGTGAGGAGATATGAAGAGTTCAATGCCTTATTGCCAGAATAAGGTTGGCTTTAGGCATCTTTAACCAGCACAGTTACATTGGCTAAAGGGCTGTGATGTACTAGAGGGGTGTCCTGAAACACTGCTTACACAAATCTCTACTTCTTCCTAATGACAGGAGAGTCCCTGTCTGAGGATTTGATGACTGTAGTCGCCCCCAAGCTCTTGATGGGGTGTGGGTGGGGGAAGATATGAAATAAGGAATATACTTCTCTTTTGAAAAAGGCTGGACAGACAGCAGCTGAAAAATTTGCTAGCAATGTCAGTGGCATAAGTCAACTGGAATGCAACATGATGGGTGAAGTATAATGTCTTAGAATTGCCAAGTACATGCTTCAGGGGCTAATAAACTGGCCTTGTCCTCAAAGCTTCAGATCAAATTAAACTGAAAGAAATTCCACAAACACCTGGAGTGGTGCCATTTGATTGTACCTCTCTGTCAAGCTCCTCGATCAAAGTAACATTTCCAAGATTCTTGTCAACAGAAAAGTAACGCCTTGATCCAGCTTCATAGGTCAGGCCATATGTCACAGGATCTCCTTCTGGGTCAGTTCCATTCAGGGTGTACACATGGGTACCTGAAAAATTGATATTCAACAGCATTTCCCTGTGGTTATTTCAATCAGGGGTGTTTCACTGGTCTGTTCCTTAGGAACCTGGCTACCCTGCAGCAGGAAAAGATTTTGTCAATCAAGCCCACTTACTGGGAAATATGGAAAAGCAGACAGTTCAATAGTCCTGATGGCAACTTTTTAGCCAGCTGGTTTAATTGAGTTCATCAGTGCTGGTTTCTGTCACTTTAGGCCCTTTCCTGGTCAATACTGTTCATACCCAAGGGTTTACATAGGTGACAAGCTCTTTGCCAGCTCTCAGCCCAGGTGAGCCAGAAGTGATGCTGTTGTACAAGTGGGTGACACTTTCAGCAGCACCAAAAGGCCCTCACAGACCTCTTCTTCATAGGAACAACAGAACTGCAAACGAGCATGCAGAGAATCCGGCAGTCTCCCTTCAGGGAGGGCTTCCTCAGGATTAGATCTGAGCTCTGGAACTTGGGAGACGCAAGGACATTTCATACTTTCCCACTTTCAGAATTAATCAATGCAAAAGTCTTCTTTCCTGTTTCACTCCCACTCATTAGCTCTCTCTCATTAAATTCTTTACTTGACACACCCACTCATGCTCATACCAATTATTAAATTTTTCAAACTCATCAATGTACTTCCTTCAGAAGCTGGAGAAAGACTGTTAATTCTATTTTTATACATTGAGAAGTTGGTGCCAGTTTTTCCACCAAACTGACTTTGTGTATTATAAATGATAATTCTTGGGGAGTTATAACACCCATATTTTCAAAGCATGGTGAGAGTGTTTATTAGTATTATTTTTTAAACTTACATATCTGTCATTCTACTATGCTTTAACACCTTCATCTACATAACTTCAAACAGTTTACAAACACCAGTTACTGAGCCTGAAATATAAACCACTGTTGTTGTTTCCTTCCTGTGTGCCTTGCATGAGTTACCTGAGACATTCAGGTTGGAGAGGTTAAGCACAGAAACTGCTTTACATCTAACAAAACCCTCTGCACTGGAAATACTGCAGCAAGTTAATACTACTGGTTACTAGTGAGTTTTGCTTGTGCATGCAACCCAAACACAGGATGGAAGGAATCCTGTTCAGAAGGTTAGGATAAAATTAAGGAAGAACACTAAGGCTCAGTTTTGAACTACTCTGGCCCTGAGTTTGACAGATGTTTAATTCAGTACGCAAAAATGATCATTTTGTCTCCTCTCCTCTCTTCATAGATCACTGACCAGATCGGTAAGTTTGTGCTTAGTTCTAGAGCATTGCCCACACCACTGACAGGTCAGCTTCTCAAAAGGTTTCCTCAGTTTTGCAAGTTTTGGACCTCATTTGCTTCTTTCTTGGCGTTCAAATCGTGAAGTTGCTCAGGGGCCTTAGTGGCCATCCAGCCATCAGTGGTGATATTTGCAAAGCATGCCTGTCTTCTTGCTGTAGCAAGAGATTATACTAAACCACGTGGAATCTCTTCTCACTTAGGAGTAAACTCTGTTATGATAATTATCAGGGCAATATTTGGGCACCTTTGAATAGAAAAATGTTACATTGCAAAAACCAATGCACCCACAAGAGCACTAACAAGAGATCCTGTTATGAGCTGGTTCAGCCAGACAACAAATAATCAAGACTTGCAAAGCAGTTCAGAAAACTACAAAACATTTTCCCACATTTTTCTTGTACTTTTCCTACAAAACAGAACGGAAAATAACAACACATCTGTAACTGTGATCACTGAAAATTATAAGGGAAAGACAATGGGCGCTATGATGAGACACTTCTGACTGTAACAACTCTCTAAACACAAGGAAATGAAAGGAGAGGAACTAACTGGGACTGATATAAAATAGTATCCTGAAAGGACACCTGCTTCCTGATACAACTATCTATATAAGAGAGAGAAATCTGAAAACTGGAGGGTTCTGCAGCACCAGCACTGACTTATTAAAGCTTTTAAGAAACAAGTATAGTCTTAATATCACAGCTGGGTCCAACTGAAGATTTAAGGTGTCAATTGCCATCATCTCACTGATATCCTTATAAATATAGTGCTTTTCTGCAGCCCTTATTTTGGTCATTAGTTGTCTCTACTTCTCAGTTGTTTTCTGCCCTTCTTACTACCTTTTCCTGTCCCTTGCACTTGACACAGTGCTGGCTGTCCTGCCTGTTTCTAGCTTGTGTGGATGTGTGCAGCAGCTGCTCAGCGGCGCTCTCTGTGCCGTGGAGAAGCAGGATGGACACCACATCTGGGCTCTCTTGGAGCTGAGAGCAACCACCAGGCACCAGGTCTCTGCTGTGGCCACCCTGAAATACCAACACCAGCAGTACACAAATGCAAACCACTCATCAGGGCTGGGCTGGAAAACAACAGACTGAAAGTTTGTGTGAACCCATTTGAACCTGGGCTTGTTCTTTAAATCTCACAGTTTGCTTTCCTACATTTCTTAGTATTTTCTTATAAGGAAGACAGGAACTTTCTTGCTGCTAAATGAGTAGAAACATTGATATTGGTACAGACTGAGATTACTGAGCTTTCTGAGCAAGTAATGATGGACTTCATTGATCTTTACACTGGAGTCTTTGCTTTTTAGCTGAAGCTGATACTTCATTTTCCATAATACAAAATACTTGCATGCCTTTTAAATTAGATTGTGGATCAAAATTTATTTTCTAACTCATTATAATTCCTTATTTTTTTCAAATTGTAATTTCACTGCACAGTACCCTCCATATCATTAACACCCCCAGGAACACTTCACACCACAGTGTTAATGCCAATTAAAAATCTGTTCTCAGTGTGCTGCCTCTACTTGCTGAAAAGGAAATAAATGAAAAAGACAGATAAAATCTTACCAGAGGATACCAAGTAAATACCCTCTCCCTGTCATAAAAATATGGGAATAGAAGAGTCTTTACTTGAGGATATGGCAAATGCCACAGTTAGAAGAGCTGGATACTCTGAGTACCCAGGGGATGATGCAGCAGGCTGGGACAGAGGAGTCCTGGGGCGCTATTGCTGCTTCCTGCTGTGGCTTCATCCCACAAGCCATGCCAGGCTTTTTCACTCTATCTTTCCTATTCCAGCTTAAAAGTCATTTGCTCTCTCTTCTGCCACTTGGGCTGAATAGCTGTCTCATGATTCCATTGCTCCATTTTAATTCATTTTTGACTCAAATTTAATCACAGTTTCTGCCCTGGGCTCTGGAACTGGTTTTGCTTTCTCACTGAAGACACACTCTCCCTCTCTGCTGTGCAACACCCAGCCATCAGATCCCTGCCCTGTCAGTTAAACAAGCCAAGCACATTTTGGATTCATGCACTGTCCTTTGCCAGCACAGCTGACAACTGTTAAGAAGATGCTGAGAGGGACATGTGTGGCCATGCTCTCAGGAGAGGACACCTCTGCTCCTAATGTCACAGCAAACACCACCTAGCCCGGGGTCACGTCTGCTCTCTCCCTGTCTCAGCTGAGGGCCCACTCCCCCAGCAGAAGAGGAGATGGATGGTTAAAGCTACAGAGGGCTGTTTTCACACCAAGCTCACCCCAAGCACAGGCTCCTGGAGGCCGTGGACACACACCATGACTACCCCAAAGCCCCTTCCCCATTCACTGCCTGCTACTGCTCCTTCCAGACCTTGCCCAGGGACTTCTGCTCCCTCCCTGCAGCCTGGTGCAGCAGCCAGCTGGCAAAGCAGAGACATGGCAGCATCAGCAGCAGCCAAAACACACCCTGCAGCTGCCAGTGCCTGTCCTGGAGAGATGGGATATGGCAGCAAGGGCTGAGCATGGGGCCCGGACCATCACCCCATGGACAGCAGCAATATGTCCCTGCAGCACCCCTGGCAACCAGCTCCAGGGAGAAACCATCTGAATGCAATTTTCTGAGCTATCTGCAGTTTCTGTCAGAAGAATCTAAACAAAATTGAAGGCTGTGACACCTGTGAGTCCTCAGAGCATCTCTGTGCAGTGCTCAGCTCTGCAGGGGCCTTTGCTCTGTGCACGCTGGCACTGCTGCAGGGGTGCAGAAGGCAGGCTGTGCTTACACTGCTGTCCTGGCAGCTCCCAGCTTGCCTAGAGGTGGAGCAGGGTGCCAGAAACGAGGAAAGAATGATAGGTACCACAGGGAACAAGAAGGCTCTCCTCAGTCAGCTGTGAATGATGGGAAGAAAGGAAGAAAGCAGCATGTAGGAACAGGGCAAGCTTGAAGGATGGAGGGATCTGAAGGGATCAGTCACCCAGTGGTGAGTAGGTGGCAGCTGTAGCTTTGATCAAAGAACTGCCACTGCAAACTGGCTTTTAATGGGAGAAGTGCCTTCTCGGGGGCAAGGGAAAAAACAGAAAGAGAAATGCAAGGAGATCATGCAGAGATCTACAGAGCACTGATGATGGTTGGGCTCTGAGAGATAATGAACTTAGGCCTTCTGAGTATGCTTCAATCCCCTGCTCTGCAGCTGTTCCCAGCCCCACTCTGTCCCCACCATGAGGCTTACAGGGATTATGAGGTAAGATGAAACAAACAACCTGAAATAGCATCTCGCTCCTGCCTTAAGACCTTGATTAGGAGCACATGCACTTTTTGTATGTACACATGCAAAGAGCTAATTACCCACCTGCCCCACCAAACCACAAACACCAACTGCTATTTCTGCAGTGCCACAGAAAAGGGCCAGCCTGGTAGCCATTTAGCACTGAGCTCTGGCACAAAGATCTGGCTGTGGTCTGACTGAACTCTGGTCCTCTTGCCCTGTACAAAGCTGAAAGCACACCCAGCAGTGCAGTGCCAGTGCTGTTTGTGCCCTTCCCTGCGACTGTCTCTGCCAGAGGCTCCCTGAGGAGTGGCTGTGCTGACATGGGCAGCAGCAGTTTGCATTAAGCAAATGCCAAGCAACCATGTTCCAATGGAACTTCTGAAGTGCTTTCAGAAGAGAGGACCTTGCAGTACGTAGAGCTGTTTGCCAGAGTGTTCTGGGAATTAGCCCAAAGAAGCACTGGGAGCTGTGTGACAAAGCAATCACATTTGGTCTTCCCAAAAGTAAGGTCTTATCTCTCTTTCCCAAGGGTTCCTACAGGTCTTTTGGAGCTTTCAGAGAGAAGCTGTTTCTCTCTTGTCTTTTAAAGCACATTTACACATCAAATTAGAAGTACAAGCCAGCCAATTTAAACACATGTAAGCACATTCTGGATGAAGCTAGTAGGCAGGAAGCACAGCAGCTCTCAAGAAAGAGCAGCCTGAGCTTTATCACTGCTGCAAGCAAAGCACAAACTCTCCAGAGACCTCCATGTTCCTAGTCTGGTTGCTAATGTTACCAAAGCACATACAGAAGCCCATCACATATATCTCATCATTCCTACTCAGGCTAACTAGGAGAGCACTAACAGAGGCTCTGATCCCTGACACTGCTGTTTTGCTGTTTGTTGAGGCACACTGTCCTTTTTTGGCTGCTTGAGCACGGATCAGATAGAGTGGAAATTACTGCTGTACTTCACTGCTGCAGGGAGTGCTGTCATCTGAGAGAGAGACCAGGACTGTGATGCTGCAGTCCTGACAGGAGGGACATTTTTGCTCATTGTGTGGCTCTGTGCCATCTTTATCTCCTCATCCCAACGCAGGTGCCTGGAGGCTCCCAGTAGTGGCAGGCAGAGGCTGGCACAAACCAGGGAGTGGGGCTTGGATGGAAGTGGGTTGTGCTGCCTGAGGTTTCAGTGGCAGAGCTGGCAAGCACCACCCCAAACAAACTGAGCTGAGGTCCCATTTTGTGGCTGTCTGGCATTACAGCCTTATCTACACTTGGACAAGTGATTCCAGTCTAACTCCAGCTATCAGCAGAACCGTAGGGATTGCCAAGGCTGAATTAAGTGTGGTTTCCATGAGAATCCAGGCAGAAGTACAGCAAAAATTGCAGCTCCTTGGTCTGGTTTTTGCAAGTGCCAGTACATAACTACATTACTGTTGGCCTTCAAGCTGGGGTTGCCACTTAAGCTTGACCAAGCTTATAGCAAATTCCTGCTGCATCATAAGCAAGCTCCTTTTAAGTTCATTGTCAAGATGCATCACTTTTAGTCTAAGTGCTGCCTTCTCCCCTTCCTCTTCTCAAGCTGAGCAGGTAAAGGAGAATTTGCTGTTTCCAAATGTCCCCCTCCCCGCCCTCTAGCAGGCCCAGTCTGGGTCTTGGATGACATTAACACCACTGGGTCAGAAATGGAGACTCTGAGCAAACCCAGGCAGCTGCTTCCAGCAGAGAGTGACCTTGGTCTGCTTTAAGCAGGCGTGGGTGGCAGCATCAGGCTGGCAGAGCAGGCTGTGCCCTCTGATCCCTCCCTCCCCCTGGCCTTCCCCAGCTGCCTGAGCCCTGGGAGGGGGGGTTTGGCTGCACCCCCTGAGCAGCCATACCTCTGCTCTCTGCATGAGGCACGAGTAAAGGCGTGCTTTCGTACCCCAGTTTGCATTAACTAAATATTTTTCTGATTCAGCCTGTGAAAGCTGCAGATGAACAGAAGAAAATCCTAAATAAAATCTCAGTGCAAAGTTTGAAGTAAAAGTGATGTTCATCACTTAATATATATTTTTATGTAACTGCTTAGGTCTTAGGAGATTATTTTTCCCCCACAGAAAATATTGATTATAAGTCACCTTTTGTTCTTATTTAACTTTTCTTAGTGCAACTACAGTTAAAAAAAGTGTAAATAGACTTGCCTCAGAGTGCTGAAATCTGTAAACTGCATCAATGTTTGAATTTTCAATAAGACAAAACAAAACCTTTTTAAAAAACATCAGTTATTTAGACAAAACAATTTTCACTGCAAGTGGAAACATTTTCTACCATTTGTACACAAATATTAAAAATGTGTTTAGAAAAAAATCATGCCCCTTAGTTTTTCAATGTACAGCTTGCTTTTATCAAGGCTGATAGCCTAATTTCTAGTAATTTTTTCTTCTCATATGCATTTATAGAATTGGTAAGAAGCCTCCCACTATGAATTTAATTCTGACCCCAAAGGTCTGAGCTCTGAAGCTGTGAATAGATTGGCAGACAAAAAAAGAGGGAGCTAGAATTCATGTTTTAAATTGCAGCTACAATTCAAACATGTAATTTTAAATTGAGGCCAATTAAAACCTTGAGAGAAAAACATGTAAGATCACAGCAAATAACAACAACCTACAAGAAAATATATATGTTAATCATAAGAGCAAGCAATTCCAGTTTCACAGTTTAAACATACAAATTTTAATACTGACCAACAGGCGTGTCCTCCGAAAGGCTGAGAAGTGCCATGTTCCCATTTGTGCTTCTGGCTCCATTATCAAAGAAATAGGGGGCATAATTTGCCTGAACTGCAATTAAAACAAAACAGAAGCCAAACAAAAGCATTTTGTAGGCGACAGTTATTTGGCTGTCTCAGTTACCTGGCTCTCAGTAAACAGGAGCTGTTCAGGGAATACTAGGAGTGCATAACACACCCAGTTGCTGCAATGGACTTTCAGATCTGTATCTGTAGAGATTTTTAATAAAATTACTTCTATGCCACTGTGCCAGTATTTACACAGCAGGAAATAGAGAGAGTATATAAAAAACCTCCCAGCCAACAGAAACAAAGCAAATAGCAGGATCTCCCTTAAAAAAACTCCACCAGTTCCAGAGAGCTTCAATGAAAAATGAACTTTTCTAGCTTGCAATGAAGGAACACCTCTCCTCTACTCTACACATACAAGCCTGAAACTTTCCCAGTGCCTCGGTACCTTACCCAGTATTCTTACCCAGTGTTCTAAGCACATCCTGCCTTAAAATTATGCCTACTACACGAGCAATTAGCCATAATTAAATACTTACTTGCTGCCAGACAACAGCAAAGTTTAAAAAAAAACAAAACAAAAAACAACAAATTAGTTGTCATTCTACTGACTGACTGTTAAGAGATTCAAAACAGCCCATTTGAAACAAAACTGCAAGTATATTAACACAGAGGGTAACATTTGCACAAGGACCAGTTGCCATGGAAAATATTTCAGAACAACATCACCACATCAGTAAGGATAACTACAAGATTTAAGGTTATGCTTGTATTCTCTATATTTTTACTTAACAAAGTGATTATTGTACTCACCCAGGCAAACATGCACCAAACTGAGAAATAAGGAGGGGGTGAAATGCCTTACATGCTTCATCCCACTGAAGAAATAGCCAACTTCTTCTGTGTTATAAGGGCTTGGGTTTTGTTGGTTTTATTTATTTTTATGGTTTTTATCTCTCTGAAACATCCAGGAAAGTGCCCTTCAGGTTGATGTAGCAGAGAAATGTGGAAGAGGCAGTAACAGATGCTAAGATGTTAAGCGGATGACACGTCTTAATTTCTGAGGAATTTAAAGAAGCTCCTTCCTACCACCTAATTAGACCAATTACTTTGCAGGGAGCTGCGGGACTCATCTCTGAGACAAGATTTGGAGGAATCAGTGTAACTCTCATGTTTTGCTTTCGGTACTGTATTTGTACTGTTCAAACACACAGGTCAGGGAGAAGGTAAAGTAGAAATTTGTTTTCTTTCTGCGCTCTATCTTTAATTTTCTAAGGCAGTTATCTGTTTTTAAGAACTAAAAGAAGTCTATTTTAATTTTAGCTCTGGTAATCTTGAGAAACTACAAAAGAAGAAAATCTAGTATTAGCAAAAACAATAGAAATTATTGTTACTGTTTAAAGGAAAGCACTTATGATAGCAAAAAAATACACAACATTGCATATTAAAAATGCAGAATGTTCTTTTTATGAGTTGGCCTGATCATTGAATTCTTAAACAGCATGAATTGCTGAAAGCATCTTTTACTTTCAGCAGAAAATTTTCAACGTACTAAAAAGTGTGTTTAACCATCAACACATTGAAAAAGTTAACAGAATAGCTTTTTAAAATTGCTTGGTTTGACACATGTAAGGTGTTTTCACTAACTAAAAATATATATATTCCAATACATTATATGGTTAAAAATCAGCCACCCTGAGGATGCTCACAGATAAACCTGCTGGAAAGGAGCTCCATCAGTGACAGTGTGTGACTCAGTGACCCTTGTGGTCCCTTCCAGCTCAGATGATTCTGTGACTGTGATCCTGCAGCGCCTGGCTGCCAAGCATTGAGATGTTTACATTGGAGCTGAGCTGTTTAAACCTGACCTGCAGCAAAGCACTTGCTCTTTAAGGATGTGTTAATGGAGTTTTTGGGTTAATTAAGAGCTAGAGTGAACGACATGTCCAAGGAATTGATCAGTCAGAGTTCCCCATCCCAGTGCTTTAAAGAATGGCAGAAGCTGCACATGCTGGGTGCCTGCAGTGGCACAGGTGAGGTGGGCACATGCAGTGCAAACACTGGAAGCAGGTGCAGAGCCAGGAAGCAGCTTCACACGGGGCAGCAGTGGAAGCTTTGGCTCCCTCAGTCACCCACATGTTTTATCATTGCTGGCTAAGCTGCAGAAGGGAGCAGGGGATTGTTCCCCAGACATGACCCCACAGGCAGAGCCTCCCCTCCCAGCCCTGGCCTGAAGAAGGGCAGGGCTCCAGGGACAGCTTTCATCACTCAGCGAGGGGACGGACAGGCTGGGCAGCTCCAAGATATTTTTCCTACAGAAGGAGCTGACAGTTGGATCCTGTCACACATTTATGGTGTACCTTACCCTGACAAATGCTGGAGGGGGCCATGGGAGAGGCCTTTGCTGCAGTGCTGTGCTGCTCCACAGTGCTGCTGGCAGGACACCTCTGCCTGCAGAACAGGTCAGCTGTAAGGCCCTCCAAAGGAGAAAAGCAAAACTCTTGGGCCAATATTAACAAAAATCATCACCCATAATGGAATTTACCAGAAAATGGTATAGAGAGCAAAATAAGGCCGCAAATGGATGAGACAAATCAATGAAGACTGGGTTCACTGATGACTAACAGATGTGATGACACAGATGCAAACCCTGGTTCAGTTCAGCACTACATTATCACCTGCCAGAAGCTTGGAAGTTAAACCAGGAGAAGGCTCTTTGACATCTTGATCTCTTTCTGACCATCTCCTATGGGATCAGACCTTTGTTCTGGCTCTCTATGATTATATTTGTAGAGCACTATTTACAAAAGCTCCATGTTGAACCAATCTGTGACTGCAGCAGTGGCCTGTAAAGCCCAAGGAAACCTGCAGCAGGCAACTATGAAAAACAAATGTATTTTTAGTGCATTTAAATTCAGGATATGGTGATCCAAAGCTGAAAACTGTGTGGGAGCAAATACACATATAGAAGATGGATATAAATTTAGTCCCTGTTGTAGATTTAATCATCCCACCTCTGTCAAAAATAGTATTAAACAACTGACAAAATCACAGAAATAGATCTGCATGGTGCCCCCCAAAAAATATAAATAGCACCTAAATGTCTTCTCATCTGCCTCCTCAACCCAGAACTAACAACATGCTTTTTTTTCTACAGAGAATTTTCCTAGAACCAGTGATGGAGAGCTCTTGTCAAAGTTAATAGCTATCTGTTCCCCTGGTTTCATCCCCTGGGGATCTGAATCTCTAGGGCCTGCATCTCCAAGGAAGCAAAATGCTTCCCTCCTGAATTTCAATGAGTTTGAGCTCTTAATCCCCTTACAGTTTGAAAACCTAGCTAATGTGTGTCTATGCACAGTCAGAGCCATACCTAACACAGCAACATGCAATAGAGTTGGTTTTTCTGTCTGATCAAAACCAACACAGCTCATGGATCCAGGCTTATTTTGATGAATTTTCTCCTTTGGAAGAAAAGGGGCAGGAAGGGGATCCAGGAAAGCAGTACCTTCTGTCCCAACATTTTTGGGAATGGTAGGATCCATCTCCCTATGTAGGAGAAACTTGCTATTTCATACATCTTTAGCATATCAAGTAGCAAGAAACATAAAAGAAAAATTGAATATACCCATCTGATCCCAAATATACCCACTTGATCTGGACCAACTGGTTTCCCAGGGTTTTGTTTACTATTCAGTACAAAAAACATCCAGAAAAGATTCCAATATCTTCAGAACAGAAGTTTGGGTGGCTGATTATCAATATCTACTGGAGCTTGTTAGACAACCTGAATTTTTATACAATAGAAGTTTAAATATTGAAGGATGCTACAATAATGCAGTGAATATCTTTCAGACCTCCCCACCTCTGAGCACAGCTGGGGTGTACTGGGGTGTACACCTGCTGGTGGTAGAGCTGCTGGATTGTGCACTGAGAAGTCCCTGGGATGCCCTGAGCCATGGATGCTCTTCTTCCCCCAACACAAAGCTACTCCCCAACATGAAACCAGATCATTGCTGGGACAGGGGCCAGACACAAGAACAGCCACTCACAAGGCCAGCTCCTAACCTGTTAACTCTCATCTCTTTGAGAATCTTGGAAAATCCTGGGCCCCACTGTGTTAACTTTTTTAGCCCTAAAACTTCAGCCTAAGACTAGTAACCCTCCTTAATTAAATATGGCTGACAAGAGAGGGACTTCCACCACTATTAAAAGCCGCACTTTTTCTGTTTACACAACCCTGAATGGAGGAATTGTGGGTCCCACAGACAGCTGCTCTTGAGCCCAGGCCAAAGCACAGCCTAAAATGTTGGCCAGACGAGAACTGGCAGCAGATGCCAACATAAAACGGCACCTAAACTGCCCCAAGAGCACAGCCCCTCCCACTGCACAGCAGTGCCACCAGGAGCATTGCCTGGTCACAGCTGAGGGAGGGACTGCCCTGCTGTGCCGCTGGAATCCCAGCTGGCACTGCTGCCACCTGTGCTGGCAGGCTGAGCAGAGGGCTCTGACTGAGCTGGCATGGAGGGAAATTGGGAAATTACTCTTTCCACATCGTGGGTGGCCCTTCCACCTCAGGGCAATCACATTAGAGCTGCCCACCTGGGGAATGCCTGCTTGGCATATAAATGGGAGCCTTTCATGAGCTGCATTTTGATCAGCTTTTGGATGCTTATGTGCATTTGCAATTTAAAAACTGTGAGAAAAATAAAATTAAAGAAATAACAGATATTATTTTCCAATGTCTGCTTTTTAACTACTACATACTGTCTTCAAATTTTGTGTTTCCATTTTCCTCTGTTCTCTGCTCTGGACAAGTACTGATAAGTAATAAAGCTCACACAATATAACAACAGTTGAAGCTACTTTTTTTATATGCTTGTCCTTGAATCTGGGGTCTGTATGACATTAGGCATTACCCCGGAGGGGAGTACTCAGCATTTTTTGAGTGTACATTTGGACATATACATTCAGTATAGAAAGTGCTGTACCCTTTATATAAACCTCAGCATGTGCAGAAAGACACCAAATCACACTGTGGCCTTCTCTTTGTAAATCACATGCAAAAAGGGGCTGTGGGACTTACCATTGACACCTGGAGGCATTATGCACAGCACAGTTCACTCAGAATTCCTCATGCAATTCTGCAAAGGAGAGGAGTGGAGCCTCAGTCAAATTTTCTCAAAACTCTCTCTATTCTCACATATTTGAAAGTGATTTGGAAGTTCTTTTTTAGCTTGAAAACAAGGAAGGGGCCATGACATAAACCATAGGTAGGACAGACACCCTAGCAACCCTGGCCCCAGCTGGGCTGTCCCTTGCACACCAAAGGTCAGTTCAGTAGCAAGTCCAACAGCATGGTGTGAGCAAGAACTGTCTCAGCTGATCTCCAAACACCTGAGGAGCAGCAGGACATGCTGAGGTAAGGTAAATGTAATGATCACACTTGTTGCCTGGTGTTTGCTGCCTGGATGGCACCTGGGAAGGGTCAGAGCACTCTTGTTTCACCAGAGTTGAGACACAGTTAAACACACAGCTTCCACCACAAACCAAACAAAACACTCTTGCCTGCCCAAACAACATTATTCCTTCTCCTAAAAACCTCCCTGCAAAGGACTGAGAGATGACTTGTACTGGGGCATATCATCACTCTCCACCAATTTCCATTAATAGAGAATACAGATGATGCTGGACATCCAGGAACAGCTATTGATTACATTTCAGATGACTGGTTTTGGTGGTGAGGAATTTTACACTACCCAGATTTTACATTTTCATAGCACAGCACCATACCTTCTGTCTGATTGCTGGGAGAAACTGTAGGAACTGGGGAATCTGCAAGAACCTGGGCCAGTTTGTTGGCAGCAGAGAAAAGACTAAAGTCCCTCAGAAGTCTTCAAGGTCCATCTCTACATTTTGAATTACCAGCTGTGAGAGAGAAACAGACTTGCAATAGGTCAAACATGGCTCAGTAGGAACTACAATAGAAAACCAGTCCTATGTTTTGGTGGTTAAATCTAATCAGAGACGTGTGCTTGAGTCCTTGGCCATTACCATTAAACTCTCCCAGTTGCCAGAACAAATATGCCACCTCCTAAATAAGAGTTTATGTATCTCTCCACAGCCCACTCTCATCACTTAGGATAGGCAAATTTGTTAAAATGATGTGGAAGTTTTAGTAGTCGTGACACATTAAAATGCAAACAAATAAGCACCTCTTTCTTCCTCGCACTTGTATTTTCTGGCTATTAATTGAACAAATTTAACATTCTAAAAGGAAAATGAGCTAATTGTTACAGTTCTGACACATGGGGTTTTTCATATCTAGCACAGACAGTCTATAAATAATCACCCCAAGATCATTAAATTCACATAAAAGTAATCAAAAGATACTGATGTGATCATGAGTGACCTTGGTTAAATTTATAAAGCTCTTTTAGTTCAGTAATTCCAGACTGAAAGTGACACTGTACTGTTTGGTTTAAGGAATTTAATGAACAACATGAGCTGCAACTGAGCTGTCTACAGATCCTTTTTTATATTGCAGCTCCACTAAGCAGCTATGCCAAACCTCAGCAGGTGTAGGAGAATGGTGAAACCAGGGTAGTACCAAAGAATGGTTTGTGTGGGAAGGGTCCTTTAAAGCTCATCTAGTCCAAAGCCCTGCAATGAGGAAGGACATCTTCAACTAGATCAGGCTGCTCCTGAATGTTTCCAGGGACAGGGCATCTACAGCTTCTCAGGGCAGCCTGTGCCAGTATTTCACCATCCTCATCAGAAAAAACTTATCTGATAAAACAGACAGCATGGAAAAGACTTTGTAACTCAACTGATTGAGGAAGATACACCCACAGAGCAAAAGAAGGAAATTTATGGAAAGAAAATCCAAGATTTAGAGAGGTCACTATAAGCATTGTATCAACTTGAGCCCCTTGGGTTTGAACCCCCCCTATTTTGGATAACAAGAACAGGAACACTCAGCTATAATGTTCCTATCTCCAAAGGAAATAAGAAATTACAGTGTCAGGAAAACAGACGACAGTGGCCTTAAAACAGACGACAAATTGCTTTGCCAAAAAAATGTGGTGGGCATTTTTTCCACACAGGTAAAGAGATGGTACTTTCATCCCATCAGAAAAAAATGCTAGCCTACACACCAAAAACCTCAGAGCATTTGCCTGCACGATTTATCATGAATTACTGTCATTCACTGTGGGTGGCAGCAGAGGTTTGGGGAATTCCTGGGAAAAATAAGTAACTTCATCTCAGATACTGCTTCTCCTGGCTTTAGTCTGCCAAAAAGTGTTTTATAGCATTTGCAAAAAAGGTGCTGCAGGTAACTGAGAAAAGGGTAACATCTTCTGCAGCTGCTAAGTAATTAAAGTTTCTGCTATCCATTTTGCTAGCTTAGAGGCTTTTAAAGACCACTGCAAAACCCATTTACAATTCAGTAACTTTGTTTCTTTGGAGCTACAATCACTCTCCTCATTTTTTTCTGACAGGGATGGAAAATGAACAAATAGTCCCTAGAATATCCAGGTATATTTAGATAGCCTACATCCACTCCAGCAGCATGATCTGTGATGGATGTGGTGCTGTGGAGCATGACACAGATCTGTGTGAAGGATGCCATTTAGCAGCAGACAGGCAGTCCAAGTTATTTATGAAAGAACTAGTATTGTTCATTGTTTTGCCTGTAAAAAATATACATATAACTCAAAGTTGGGGTGTGAATAATGAATAAATCAAGATTTTATAGTTTACTCAGTGTGGCTAAGAAAAATAACGAGACTTGTTTAGGCAGAGCAAAGAAGCACTTGTGTTCTCCCCATAAATCTCCTGGCTGGTGTGCATGCCCTGGGCATCCCTGTGTGGATGTCCTGCTTACCAGACTGCAACAGGACTTGTTGAAGCAGGGGATGTATGAAAATGAAACATGCTCCTTTCACTGCCGTGTGTGACCAGACTCAGCTGTTCAGTGCAGGAATGGCACGAATGCAAAGACTGCAGCTGAACCAAAGCCCTTTGGTACAAAGCTCTGAGCCACACCAGCACTTTGGCCGCAGGGGTGGGCAGCTCCTGCATTTTCCTGAGGTAAATAAATGTATGGCACTGTCACTGCAGGTGGCTCTTCCTGTGATCTCTCTTGGCAGTGCAGGGGTGTGCCTTAAACCATTCTCAAAAGAAAACCCCACAAGTCAGCAACTCTCACACTGGACTAAGTGACAAGGTGCTTACCTTGCTAGGCTATGGAGATCCCGCTGGCCAGGGCATCCACCAGCCTTTGCCTTGGATTGCTGTGTCCAGAGGAACCCTGAGCATCCAGGCAGCCTTATACCAAAGCAGTGCTTGTCCTTAACCTAGAAAACAAGATATGTATTAACAAATTTTCTATTATAAGAATATTAAATACTCAGCTTTAAAGTAATTTACCTCCAGACCACGTGGGACTATTGCTCTATTCTCACTTATATTTTCCATCAACTATTTACTCTTTGCCTGGAGAAATTTCTACAATCAGTGTGTGTATATGTTTCTCAAATCAAATAGTTTAACCTGGTGAGAGCCCAAAGATTGTCTCTTCATTCCTACTAGCTCCACCTATGAGCACAGTGGTCTCACCATCTCCTCCCACAATTTCTAGTACTTTATCTCAAAATGCTGTAATCAATTACCTTTCTTTTTTTAAACAATCTATCAATAAGATAAATCAAGAGAACTACATAGTGAAAATCTCAACAACAGATGTTAAGATGTTATTCATTGAAGAATGAATAAAATACCTGAGAAAAGACTTTCACATCTGCTAACTAAGATTACACAGTCCAAAGTTACTGCAGTGAATGCTGAAATACAAATTAAATGACAGAAAAATCCCTTCTCATACTGTGGCTTTAAGATGATTACACAGGGCCTTGAAACAGAGATGTTCAAATCCTGTAAGTGTCCTTGGTACAAAATTAGTGTCTGAAAGCAAAAAAGGCAATGCAGCCTCATTTGACAACATATTTTTTGAAAATATACGCTCCAGTCTCATGGACAGAATTTCATGGAGACAAATTAATGTAGTTCAGCACCTGAGGAAATTCAGACCACAGAATTTCTTTGAGATCCCACATAGACAAAGAAGGGGTGAGGGACCATCGTGCCAAGAGGCAAAATATTAATTTTCTATTCAATGAGAACTGACAAGGAGGAAGACTTGGCATGTTTAGGAACAAAAGAAAGCGTGGAAAGAATGTTGAGGAAGGAAATAGAAATTTCTGTTCAAAAGACAGGAAAAAGTGCAAAGCACATTTTATAATAAAATTATGAAGAGTAGATTGACTTTACAGCTCAGACTCAAGAATCTGTTTTAAAAACTGCTGAGTCCTGACTTTAATGGAAATTTAAGAGGAGTTCCTTTCAAAGACTATCAGAGGTGGAGCTTATGAGGTTAAGGTCAAGACACACAGAGTGCTTTCTCTGTTTTCATCAACCACGCTCCTGAAGATGTGTGCAGAATAAAGCAGCAGTATTGGTACATATTTAACTAAGTAGAAGGAAAATGCTGAATTGTTTAACCTTGGTACACTCAAACAACATCAAGATAAGAGCTCAGTGACAATTGGCATCATTTATGGTTTCCCAAGGAATGGAAGTTAGCAACTGGAAAGCCACAGAGTCAAAAAGAATGCTTTAAAGAGGGACTTGAGACACTGCTGCATTATCTCAGCTTATACAGAGTCTTGTTTTTAACCATCTCGCTGTTTCTCTGATAGCATTCATAAACAGATGGACTTCCTCACACTTCTTTTTTTTTTTTTCCTGATGAAAACATCTTCCTGTACAGGCATATTGATCCCTTGGGGAGAAATCTGTGATGCAAATAGGTTTTAGCATTGCTCAGTGAACAGCCCACACAACTGGCACTGACTGGGACACGGGGTTCTGGGACAATGCAGAAAGGAAGCTTTGTGTGGAGGACCCACCTAGCAAAGACAGCATTTTCCAGTACACTTCAGTTTTGGGAGACAATTTGAGGTATGTGCTACAGAGATTTGCTTTTCAGAGACCAGGCAAGCTCCAAAGGATGCCTCAGGAATATGTCTTCTGGCCCCCTGAGGTTGGCATCAGTGCTGAAGACCAAACATGACAAAATTCAGTAGAAAAGCACTCTCATTCACTGACCTAAGCAGCACCTTGCTTGTCAGGTGCTTGAGGGGAAACCCTGTTGGAGTTTGGCTTTTGCACCCAGAGCTCCTTTAGCCAGGATGCAACCATTGCTGTGGCTGCACCGCACATCACAAATGGAGTGCACAGCAACGCAGTTAAGTGATTCTGTGTGTCGCAGCAGACATTGCAGTTGAGATGGCCACAACACACAGAGTATCACCACGCAATTTCAGAAAGCTTCAACCCATACACAGTAACACCACACCACTTCAGAAGGCTGCAAGCATTGCCTTCCTGGTTCTTCAGCCCAACCTTTTACACCTTCATGTTGATGCACTGCACCTGTGTGCCCTCTGTTCCCTTTGGTGGTTGGTCAGTGCCCCTGGGCACTCCATGGCTCGTTGCTGTCAGTGCTGCTCACAGCTGTGCCCACTGGGGATGAGGCTCCCACAGCCCCACCCCAATCACCACAAACTGTGTGCCTACATGTGCAGGTGCCTGCTGGGCAGTTAAACAGGCTTTTTGTGTGGGGGAAGCTTTGAATGCTGGGGCTCCAATGCCTCCTAGACCAGGTGTAGATCATCATCCCTGGGTGCCTGTGCTGTATGAGCAGCTGGGAGCAATCAGCTCTTAGAGGAACATCCCAGATGCAGCCTGAGTGTCTGGCAGAAACTGGGCCTGGTGTGAGAGCTTCTTGGGAGAACTGTGATATGGGAAATATATATGTATATGAAAATTCAGAATTTTAGAAACATACAATGTACTTAGGTGGGTGGAAGAAAACAGAGATATATTTAGCCTATTTAAAAAATTTGCAAAAGTACAAACACAGTTTGTTACAGAAATGTAACCTGCTAGGTAGAGACAACTTGTAACGGAACACATAAGAATTTAGTTGCTAGGTAGAGGCCATAGAGATAAGAAAACTTACTAAAACAAGACTCAGGTACTGTTGAAATCCATAAAGCATAACCTTTTGCTTAAGGAGCCAGCAAGAACCAGGCTCCTGGTTTTGGCCAGGACAAACCGACATGAGAGAAAGCCAAACCTCCGCTGCCCCTGTCCAGAAGAAAGGGTCGATCAGTGAACATCAAGGAAGATGATGTTACTTCATCAAAGATGCCCACCTATGACCACCAAAGATTCTGGGCAGGGAGGTGTGGACTTGGAGGATCAATAGGTATTTAAACCCAAAATCTGTCTGACCAGGTACACCTGTCTTTGGTGGAAATATCCCCCACGTGTCCCAGCCGGACTAAAACACACCTGCAACGTGATTCCTGCTGGAATAAAATATACCTGCTGGACAGTTTTTAATTGTAAAGTCCTTGTTCCACAAATCAGGTGACATTGTTGTGGCTGTGAGGCTGCAGAAGCCAGACCAGTCACGTTCACCTGAGGATCGCTCACAGGCACACAGTGACCTGATTTCTCTGATAACGTGTTCAGAGCTGACCAGATGGCATTGTAAGGTGCTTATCCTATAGGAAATCTGTCCTTAGCTCCCTTGTGGAGCATCAGCCTGGAAACGTGGGCTTAAATCCCTCACACCTAAAGATATTCCCAGTCAGTACATCTGAAACACACAAACAGATGTTGGCACAAAGGTTGAATGACAATGTGAACAAATCCATATCCTGAACTTTTCTAGCAGAGATCCACTACTGAGACACTGAAAACAAGAGTCATTCCTGGGAATTCCTTCTGTTCTGAGAGCCCTGCTCTAAGATGAGAAGACAAAGCATGATGGAACAGTTATATGTTCAAAACCAAGGTAGATTATCCAATGGCTGCTATCTTTTAATACTGAAGGCTACTGGGAACCACAGGCACACATGGATTACAACCACCCTTGCTCCTGCCGTTAGGGAGCTCTCCTTGCTCCCCAACAGCAATTAAAAAAATGAGTCCTGCAGAGAAATTAGCTGCTTATATCTAATCACAACTGAAGTAAAAAAGACCATATAAGTGGGTTTTCCCCTCAATCTACAAGAGGGACAAAAGAAACAAGCTTTGGATAAATTCTCCTCAGAAAAAATTGGTAAAAAGTGCACATGCATCTGACCTGCCTCCACAATTTGACATTTTCCTAAAACTAGTTAGCAATAACTTTGGACAAAACAGAATCAGGCAACAGGTCCTCAGACTTGATCCAATGAATACAGAAGCCACCATGAGTCTTCTATTCAGTTTTGGCAAGAGTTAGCCATGTATCTACACAGGAAATATCCTTCTGCTTTTACATTCCAGCTGAGTTTATTGTTGGAGATGACATAGTTCAGGGAGGAGTGTAGTCTTCCTTGGTAAATGGGATCACAAGAAGTAGCCCCTGTAGCCCACACTTTAGATAAACAGAACTCTAGAGCCAAAATCCTGAATTCCTTGAGGATACCTGGGCCTTGCATCAGTTGTGAGCCAGTCTAGAGAGCTGAAAAGCCAACATCAAGAGCCCCCATTACACCTTTTGGGATAACATTTTGTATAAAGAATACATATTTTTATTTCTCCTACTATCCACTTAGAAAAAGAGATCCCAGAACTTGCCTCTAAACCAACAGTGCCTGTCAGGAGGGATAATTTCTTCTGTGGTCTTGACAATTCACAGTCATAGTGCCAAATAAAACAGACTGGTTTGGTGTTAGCTGGTGGTATTAAGCTGTAAACAAAGTGAGGAGACACCTGGCTCACTTAATTGACAAGGTCAGACCAGGATTCAACATCTGTTCTGTCAGGCATAGAGACACTTCAGAAACATCTTTATTGCAACTTAAGGGCTGTGCAATTTTCTTGCTTGACAGCCTACTGCACACAAAAACACAAGACACAAAAAATGCATTTGTCAGCTTGGACAAGATAAATTTACTTTATATAAGCATACAGCTTGTGTATTTTGAAAAGCCACTGAGCAAATATGTTTCTCTTCTGGTAATGCCAGACAAATACATGTAGAAGTGAAAGGAAAATAAAGAGGAAGAACAGATGCCTGTAAGAGAAACCATGATCAGATGGTAGCTCTGTTGTACCACATGGGAAAATGGCCTGGTACATAAGAGTCAAACTCTACTGAGGAATTACTTTCCAGAGGACAAACAACATTCTGATACCTCTATATGAAGCAACAAAGCATTTGGGCAGCAGTCACAATCCATGCTGAAATTTTTTGGAGGTTCCTGCTGTATTCTGCTCAGCCAAGGCTAGGACTTCAGACAAGCAACATCTTTAGCTGGAATAGCCCCCAATGAGGGATTGAGGCCAGCCTGGGAAACTTAGTGAGTAAAAATACTAAAGTACATTAAATTATGTGCTGGGATCTCTCCAGAGATCCAGAGTTGTCACAGGACATGCCACAGCACATGCTGCAGTCAAGACAGCCACCATACAATTTCAGAAGGCTTTGGGCATTCACCCATACACAGTAACACCTTACCACAGCAGAGGGCTTCAAGTGTCTGCCCATACAGAGTAACATCATTCCATTTCAGAAAGCTGCAAGCATCTGCCTTTCTGGTTCTTTAGCCCAACTTTTTATCCCCTCATGTTGATGCATTGCACCTGTGTGCCCTCTGTTCCCTTTGGTGGTTGGTCAGTGCCCCTGGGCACTCCATGGCTCATTGCTGTCAGTGCTGCTCACAGCTGTGCCCCTGGGGATGAGGCTCCCACAGCCCCATGGCAAACACCACAAACTGTGTGCCTATACAGGGTATTTCTGTAAGAATTGTGTTAATGGTCTCTGGGGCTCCTGCTTTTCTTATCAGAGGGAACATTTTGCCCAAAGAAGAGTTGGAGAGTTTGGAGCATGCTGTTTGGAGGGTGTAAGGCAAAGAGGAAAATCTTAGAGCATTTTTCAGATATAATTAGAGAACAGAATCTTCAAACCTCTTAATGAAGCTTTATACAGAGCTGTAAACACCTGGCCCTATTTTAAAGGGAAAAACCCTGCTGCAAACAGTACCAAAAATGCCTTTTACATTTACTTGTCATTTATATTCTACAGATTCCTTCTGTGAGCTCCACAAAACAATAGAGATAAAATATGTTGGCCCCCTGATCAGCAACCAAAGAATGAAACAGTTCCTTCACCAACCTCCTGATTCAGAGGTCTTGCAAGGAAGACTGGCAGTTCCTTTATCCTTGATATAAAAAATGCTATGCATGGTCAGGCATTCAAAAATAGGAAGCTACCTTCTCTCAAAACCAATATGAAAATAAAGTAATAGCAAGCACACAGAAGAGCCAGAAATAGGTTCAATTGCTCAGTACAATAGAAACATTCTCAATAAGAGCAGACCCTGAGCAAGTGCCCATAAACCTGACCTTTTGGAATTGCATTTGCCTGTGTGAGTTACAACAGACCTCTGACTGTTCCCATTCAACTCCCCCAAATTGTGAAGGGCAATGAAACCATTTCTATCATACTGACAATTATGTTAAGAGAGAGTAGTAGTATGAGTACTGACAGAAAAATTACTATTTGCAATCTGCAATTTACCCAGCAGCAAAGGTTTCTACTCCTCCTCATATTCACTAGAAGGAGAACTGAATTTATGAACAAGCAAGTAATTCAGTTTTAAGGACTCTCCCCCAGGCAGAGAAATAGCAGCAATGCAGAGGACAGTTAGGAAAGGACAGAAGATACATGGCTAAAGTATCAGCAAGTGCTTCAGTTTCTCTGTTATTCAGCCCTTTGGTATTATTCTTAGCATTTATTTCATGCTCCAGTAAGCTTTGTTTATTGAGGTGATCACACAACTCCACTGTCTTGAAAGAACAGCTGCCTTCTGGCTTCAGGGGAACAGATGAAATCTGATTAGGTTTATTATCTTTTCAGTATGCTCTTCAATAACCACCTGATGACACTCTTAAGGAAGTTAAAACCAGGCCACTTTGATTTTAAAGTCAGATTTAGCCCCCTCAGAAGACACATTGAAAAGCTTACTTGAATCTGGCCCTTCACCACTATTTTAATAATGTGCTTATCTAGTTTCTCAGCCCTTTGTACATGATGAGATTTTTATCATTTGTAGAAATTTACTTCCAAGTGGATTGCTAGCACCGAGTACAAGGGCTGCAGGAAATAATCATCAGTGATTGATGCTCATACAAACAAATACCTTTGTTAATATAAAATAAATGATTCAAGAAAATGTTAAATATGCATGTATACTGATAACTCATGTCCTGTCTGTGAAAGGAGGGTCTTCAAGATAGTGAAGCACTGTTGGTTGTGTCTGTAGGCAGATGCATTTCACCCTCCTCTCAGTCTGCTTATTTTAGCTGTGGAAGTGGTCCAGAAAAGACTCGCTGATGACAAGGCTTGCACGGTCTCCTTGTTTCCACTGGAGCACCTTTAAAATCTCTACCTGTAAAACAAACATGAAAAACAAATCTCTCAATTTTCTCTGTTTAATTGGGAGTGTGGAGAATGGCACAAAACTTTAATATCTGAAATTCAGCCATGTTTGTGTGGGCAGGCTTAGATTAGCAGTGATCTGAAAATAAACAGGGATGTGATGGCAATTTTTTTTTTCTTTTTATTAGGTAGCTGGAGCTCAGTGACTCCCAGCAGCCTACGTTCCCTTCAGTGAGGGTGCTCAATCACTGCAAGTTTGCTGCTGCTGGAAGTTTCCATAGTTAGGTGAAGGTCTTCATAGACACAGGATGGTGCTACTATCTCTCCAGAGCTTGAATTCTGCAATTGACACATTAAACAGTGTCTTCCCCTCACTATCATCACATTCTCCCTGTTTCCTGGTCAGAAGCTATAGATTGACATTGGCTTGAAGCATTTGCTTTCTGGGACAGCAATTGTTTCTGATGGAATGACAGCATTCCAGGAAATCAGTGGTTTTGCTTCAAAAGAAGTAGCCAGTGTGGTTATATATGGTTATACATAACCCTCTCCTCAAGCCACTGAGCTGGTCTCCAAGTGGCTTTGCAGCTTGCCCATGGCAATTGCCCAGCACAAAGAACAGTGCAGAGCAATGCTGAAAAACAGTCCTTGTGCTTTGCCTGCAGACTATAAAGCAAGTAATACCCTACTAAAAAAGACAGCACGAGTCACCCAGAAATCTCATAGCAACAATACAAAACAAAGCAAACACTGTACAATTCCAGTCAAGAACCACACATTAAAACAGAAGAATTCAGCTTTGGGCAGTTGCTGCATTAGGCCCAAGCTTTTACAGCTGCCTCTCAATAAGAGTAGAAACCACTTCGGATCAAGCATTTTGATACAAGCAGATCTGAGGAAGTCATTTGCAGCAGAAAGATGCACCTTATACGGAAGCAAATAAACAACAATCCCTGACCTAAAAAAGGTTTGGCTGCAGGTAAGGACAGGAGATGATTACAGTAAGCATGTTGGAATGCTCTGAGAACCAGGGCAGAGTGTAATGGTTCAAGCAAAGATCATAAAGTATTACTGTGTTTGCAGCAGAGGAAAGCATTTCAGATTCCCTCTGTAGGAGATCTCTGTGGTGAACTTCCTTTGTACTCCTTTGTGCCCCTCAGCACAATACCTTCCATTGCTCTGTGAGACCAGCATCACTGGACTTCATCCCCAGGAAACAGCAGTCTGCTTTCAAAGGAACATTCTCTTTGCAAGCACTTTTAGCAGAGAGTTTTCATGCCTGTTGCATGTAAAAAAGCTTGAAATACCCCAATTTTGTCAGACAGAAAGTACTCAGATTGAATAGTAACAGCTGTGCTGATCACATGAAGTCTCTGTGATGTGGAAAGGGTGCAGGATCAGGCAGGCAGCAGCACATGCAATCCAGCTCAGGCCAGGAGTGACAAGCCACCTCTGTGCCTCTGGCATTGCACATCCCCCCAGGCCTTGTGGGCCAGCTGGGAATCTGCTATTGCCCAAGTCCCCAGTTGCTACTACACCTGCTCATTAAATGAGGAGCCCATTATGGGTCAGCTATAAACCCCTGACCCATAACAATTCTAAAATTTGTTCACTGCTCCTGGTACTAATGGGACTCTGCCCATAAAACAGAGCCCATGATTCAGTACTGGGAGACTGGGCAGGAAGGAAAGACTCCAGTTAAAGGAAAACTGTAGAGTAACACAAAGACTTTTAGATCATCTAAGTTATCTAAATATAAAAACTAATCAAGCATTTAAGATATTTTATCAGCTAGAATGAATTTGTTCAGAACTTCAAATTAGTGATTTTATGATTAAAAGATTAGAAATAGGAAATAAACTATTTTAGATCTAATTCTTTAGTGTTTAACAGAAGTTATCAGCTAGACATTTTATTGAAATTAGAAACATTAAGATTTAAGATACTAAGATTCTAAAGAGCATACTAATCCTTTTATCCTAGACTTGTTCATGGTTTGGCTTTTTTTCCACTGGGGTCTCACTGAAACCAGAGATATTATGTATTTTACTTGCATGGTCTTTAGATGCCCATATTTAGAACAAATTCAGTCTCAGCTAATTCTTGTTCCTCGTAGCTGTGGGTTCAAAAATTGGATTTTTGGGAATTTACAGAACCACACTTTGGTTGATCTCTCAAAACATAAAGATGAATGCAGCTGCAGATGAATGGTGATGGAATATAGCAGGGCAAAGCCAGGATTATATTTCACTTCTGTTCTTATCAATGAGGAACATTGACACTCCTTTAATCAGACTTGATCCTATTTCTCTTGATTGTTTTATATTATGGGCATTAAATGGGTTCTAACCTTTTCTAATCTTATTTCTTCCCAATCCAAACACTCAATAAGTTTCCTAAGAAAAAGAGAACAAGTTCTCAGTGATTCAATGAAGCTAATATTTACCTGCATGGAAAATTATGTGAAGTTTACAGATGGAAAAAAAACAGAGTGCTGTGATTTCTCTCTTATGATTACCTAATTCACGTAATGAAACTGTAAACCTTTTTACCTTTATGTGGATTTTTGTTGACTGTGTTGACTTTGTTGACTTTTGAACAGCAGCGTCTTTTAACCCTCTGACCTAAGGGTGAAAAATAATACATTATTAGTGGAGACAGGTAATGCAAATAACTGTACACATACAGTAAATGTGTCAGAGTCCGCAGACATTTGCCTACTGTATTTACCACTGACATCCTTGTGTAGAGGGATCTGTAAAACAAAGGATTATCATGACTGATTTTGAGATCTCTGCACAGCTTTGTCCCTAGTGTAGAACAGGAATGTATTTGCTCTTTTCTATCATTACTCATAGATGCATCAGATACACATTGTAAAGATTTCTTTATCCTTCAAAATGTCACACTGGCAGGCAATACAATTACAGTGACATCACTTTAAGAAAATAGAAAAATTACCAACAGGAAAAAAGAGCATCTCTGTGTCCAAATGCACAGGAGGGTAGAATAAACTGCTTTGAATGGGCAAAGCCACTGAAATAATCCCTCCCACCACACCTAAATAAGTGAGCTGTTGACTGCAGTTGACCACAGTGCTGGTCATAATAAAGGGAGAAAAAAAAGGTTTATTCTTGAGCTGGGGGGGAGCAGAAAGGACAGAGACAGATGATTTCTCACCAACAAAATCCAACATATGGTCAATGTTTCTGGGAGTCACTGAGGAACAGTTTACAGCCAAGGCTGGTGATGGAAGCCGAGTTATCACCATAATTTAGTTCTGATGTAACAGAATAATGGTTTAACATTTATCTTGCACACCCAGACACTTTTACCTTGACATCAGTGCTTACAGATAAGGAACAGTGTCCTCTGCACGTTTCCTCCCCACCTTCTGACTCATGAAAGCACCATACACATCATCAGGAAGGAAACACTACTATGGGAACGGCAGGTATTTGTGTTTTATTGATATGGCCATCTCCTGTCCTTCCTGGACAGGCTTCCTTTAAGTTCCTGAAGACACTTCTAGAAAGTCTCCAACTGCCCTTGCACTGTTCCTAAAATTTTTCTCAAGGGTTATGGAAAAACCTGAATAAAAAGAAGCAGAAAAGGCAAAGAGAGCAGAGGGGCTTCAGCTACCACTGCTCTGGCAAATAGCTCTACCAGCACAGACACCAGTAAATGACAAAACTGGGCAGCTGACTTAACCAATTAGAAAAACAGTTCCCACATCATTCTCCATGTTCATATTTACATATAAAGCAATTCATAGAAGGTTTCAAGAAAAAATCAAGCATGGCATGTCTGCTGTTCCTGACCTTTGGACACTTAGCTTATTTGTTTATCTCATATTTACTCTCTACATCTTGTGTAAAATACACATTGTAAAAATCATGGTGAGTCTCAGAGATTCACAATATCAAACCTCAAGTCTGCACAGGTAACTCTAGATTGCACCTCTCAATTTAAAAATGCTACTGAACTGTCCTTCTGCAAATGCACAATCACATCTGCAGAGATGTGGCTATAGACAGATGGAAAATCCTCTGTTTTCAGGATTTTAATTGCTCTGTGAATTTGGAATACTGCAAAATGGTAACTAAGTGCCTCAAGATACTGCAGATGAAGTGTGGATTATCAGTGGCAAAAAAACCCAACCAAAAAAAACCAAAGGAAAACAAAATTTAAGACTGATTGAAGATCAGGAGAATTACTGAAGAACAGTTTCACTGTTCTAGAAAGAATTCATCATATACTCTGTTAACCTGACTGATTCATGTTCTGTTATTTCATATGGGTAGAAGCTTTTTCCGTTAACACATTTCCCACTACTGACAAAATTATACTATTTTTACATTGGTGGATGGTTGGTTATCTACTGGGAAAATATAATAGGAAGTATTTTCAGAAGAGCAGATTTTAGAATACAGATTAAGGTAAAAGTTAATCATGCTGTGCAACAGGCTATAGCAGAGGAAACACTACTGTACAAACCAAAGCACTGATATGCTACCACATTCTGCAGTCTAAGACCTTTTCTAAGTTCAATCCTCCTTTTCATTGTCAAGCTCTGTTTGTTTCCTTTAATTAAAATCAACATAGCAAATAAGCATTTTATATAAAAAAAAGGAATATATGTATTATATTTTTTATATTAAAAAAGCATAGCAAATAAGCATTTTATATAAAAAAAGGAAAGAGAGGAAAAGAGAAAGCTGTGTTAAAAGACAATTATAGTGTACCTTCTGCAGCAAAGACATTGAGGCACAAAAGACAGAGAAACAAAAAGCCACAAAGTGCCAGGAGCTTCATCCTTCCAACGAAGACGTTTCTGAGGAAGCTGAAGGTGTGTCTTGGTCTCCTCCAGCACAACCTCAGCTTTTTATAAGATAGAGTCAAAGGAGTGTTATGTTCAGAATGGGTGGAGAGTTGGCCTTTGTATTGCACCTGAGCAGACAAAAAAAAACAGCACTTCCTATTTCAAGAAGCAATTTACTCAGAATGAGGCAGCATAGAGAGTTCCTTACCAGTTACACAGGAGCTTTAAGATTAAAGTACAAGGGATGTTCTGAGGCAGAATCCTTGTCCTGTGCGACACAGCAGCCTCTCCAGAGGACCTGGTGTGCTCCTCTGCATGCTTGGAAAGGGAGAGAGCACAGCAGAACTGAATCTGTATGGACAGTGATTGGGGCTTGAAAGGGCAAACCAAACCCAGGGTGTTTTAATCAAAGCAATTGCCAGTCTGTTGTTACCGTAATTAACAAGACAGCTGGTTAAGCAGCAGATTTCTGAGTTTATTATTAACATCTCAGTTTCTGTTATATCTGGATAATTAAGTTGTGAAGATTCCATCTAACAGTTAAGATTAAGAAGTCATCAAATTCAACACAGTATCAAGGTTCACAGAGTGTACTTTGAAAAAAAAAGTCCTTCAAGGAGGGATCAACTATAGAGCTGTGCCACTTAAAAAAGGCAAAAAGTTCAGGTTTGAGAGCATTCAATTCTCCCAGCTTAATCTGGTAAGATTTGGGTCTCTAACAACAGCATATGTTAAAAGCTATGTAGTCTTAAAAGGTTATCTGCAAGCCACCCAGACTTGGAATTACAGCAGGATAGAAGGCTTCACTCTGGTGCACAAATATTGCTCCCAGCCCCAGTTTTAAAGGTTTCCTATTTCAGGCTTGGGATTTGGCTTGTTTCTTGCATTCATCAGCAGCCTTCCAAATTGGGTCACCCTTTTTTATCTACCCAATTTAGCCCCAAAAGCTTATTTCTGCAGTTCTACCTATCAATATCCATAGATGGTGAAGATTGCTAATACCTGACAGCCTTTCTTGTTTGCCAACACCAGCATTACCAAGGTTCAGGAATCAAATCACTAACAAAACTTGCTAGAAGATAGAATTACCTTCAAAGTGCTTTATGAAAGCCCTGCCTCACACTGGCACACCTTGTTCAGCCTGTAGTAAGGATGTTAGTTCACCTAAGTCACGAGGGACTTCTACAGTTCAGTTGATGCAGAGAAAGATGAATGACAACAATGTTGTTGTTATGATCTCAGGCTTCTTTTGAATATTGAAACATATAGGTGTAAGTCCTCATTTGGTACTTTTAAAGCCAACACTTTTGCTGGTTAAGACTGAATCAAATAACATAAATCCCAACATAAATTGAGCATGTAAAATGGAGCCGGTCAGTCTTCTCACAAAGGTTTGCAGAAAATCTGAAATGTAAATAAGGCACAAGAAAGGGTTGGTAGGAGAATAATTTTTCTGCAACATTCAATCAGACTGTCTGAGTAGTGGTAGTACTGATGCAAGGATTTCACTTGGTGACTACAGTATTTTATCTCCATTATACTTTCTGAGAAAGTTCAAGACAAGCTCATGTACTGAGGAAAGTGAATGAATGGCTGTGTGGGGCTCAGTTGCCAGCTGGGCTTAAGCCACATACTCAAATAATTTTTCATACATTTTTAGCCTTAACTAGAACCATCACCATCTCTTTTTGTGTGCATGATAAGAAATAAAAAGTGAATACAGAAAAGTAACCAGGTAAGATGGGATATGACTTGCAAAACAGAACCTCATCACGTGATGGCTACTGACATTTCCAACTTGCTAATTTAAACAAAAAGTGCTGCCAACACCTACCTCAAAACCCCCCATCTTTCTTTTGAAATATTTACAACATAATATTGGGCAATGCAAGTTATTTACAAAGACTTGTTTTTCTAAGTATACATCACTGCACTGTGACTTTACCAATCACCCCAAGCAAGAAAACAGCATGTGCTACCTGAATGCCCCACTTGTTTTCTGTGCGGAAGAGGCAGGCTGCTACTTGGTCTCCTCTGTTACAATCCAAGCCTTCCAGCTACTATGAAGGGAAATGAGGCAAACCTGTACAGTCATCACTGCACACCCAAAAGACCCAGAGAGGGGTTTGATAGGAACAAGTGGTCATTTTTTCAAGGACAGCATCTGTTTGAGGAGTTTGTCCTGTCTTACTGTCAGGATGCCCTAAGAACACAAACAGAAAACCTAAAACTTTCCAAAACTAAAATACTGCATGAATTTATCAATATAACTTCTTGGGGTGAGGATATTGTAATTTATTTGTTTATTTTCACCAATTGAGAGGTCTAGTTGCAAACCTTGAGAGATTCTTTTGAATAGGTATTGAGGTCCATGCACTATGTTTTGCTTAGCAGTTTTGAGAAGAAACACAGCTGAGGAAGACTTTTTTTCCTCCTCAACTGAATACCTTCAGAAGAAATTTCTGTGCTTTGTATCTTAAATTTCAGGCTGTAAAAGCTGATCATTGCTGTGGTTAAACCCTGTAATTCTTAATGTCCTGTTTCATATACTTCTATAAATGCTAATATTACAGGAAATGTTAAGCAAACTGAAAAGGGAAGACTAGAAGCAATGACCTAGCATAATCTTTAGACTTGCCCTGAGATAAAATTCTTTACCAAATAAGGTTGTGGACTATACCAAATAATGAGACAGAATTGATTGCATCAAGGGAGTGGCTGGAGACAGGAGATGGAATAAAACCAGAGATTACTAAATAAGCTCTGCTAACCTGTGTCCTTAGGGTCTGTCAGCTGGAAGTCTGAAGCATATGTATGACAATCTTCTGTAGGACATGAATTTTACGAAATGAGCAGCAGCTGCTGTACATCTTTCCAGTTGAAAAAAAGGCTGAAATTGAGTACAGAGGTATTTCTGAATCATCAAGGGAAATAAGGGATGCATCCTGAGATTTGCATTATGTTCCCATTAATACCTGGTGTTCAAAAGCCACATAGGATATCTCTCAAAGTCTGAAAGAAAGTACTTTGATTTCTTAATGTTAAATTAAGGCATGATCAAGAGTCTCCTTTTGTGCTTGCCAAAACTCTTAAATATGCAATCTTTATAGAGTCATAATTTCTGGAAGTGGTATGTTAATATAAAATTCACTAATATTATTTAAAGGTCATGCTATTCTAAGAAGAATCTGCATTTTGTATATGAAAATTTCTTCTAACCAGGTTGAAACACCTGTTTGTGACATAGGAGAATAACACAGTTGGAGCAAATGATTTAGAGCTAAATGAAACAAACTTTTGAGCTGTGAGAAGGCAGGAAACATTAAGAACTTTAAGGATACAAAATTAATTTAACTCAAGGTAGACCACTTATGGTGAACCAGCAGTTATCCAGGAGCATGTGCTAGTCTGTTTTTGAAGGAGGGAACATAGTGTAGGAACTGAAGGCTGCAGTAGCAGTCACTGTATGAGAAGCAGTAATGACAACCTGTGGGACATACTAACTATACTAACTAAGATCAGAATGTAGAGCAGAATTGAGTTATAATTTCTCCTAGCAGTTTATGGTGAGCTGATAAACACTTTGAAGACTGTCCTGGAACAGGGTTTAAAGCATCTTTGACACAGCTTTTTCAATGAGTGTCCTGCCACTCCTCACATTGTGCCTGTAAGTAAAGCCTCTGCAGAGCTGCCAGCTGGTGTGTCTGTGAATCTCATGTGTGCTGTTCAGGGTGTCCAGGCTCTGTGTGTTCACTCCATTCTCTTCACAGGTCACTGTCCTAGATAGTTCTGTTAAAATGGAACTTGCAGCTGTTTTTATTTTGCTTGGTTTTAACTTTCCTCTTGCTGGGAATGTGGCAAATGTGAAAAAAAACAGATGTTTTCCCTTTCCCCCTGCTTAGTTCATGTCTTCTCTCTAGTTTTTCAAGCCTTAGATGTGGTTTATCTGGTTGCTGTAGGTTTCTAAACAGCATAATGAAATGAGGCAAGGGTTCAGGCCAGAAAAATTTACGTTAGGTGCAGTGTTCATTGTGCTATGTGTGATGGAAACATTTCTTTGTGGTAGCCCAGTGTTCTAGTTCAGGCAAGATATGATTGAAGAGACTGTTTTTGACAGGTAATCTGCCAGAGCTCACACTTCCATGATGGGGTGATGAGAGGAGCTGTGTAACCCTCTCATTATGGCGTGTAACCTTCTCATTATGGAGGCAGATCTGTTCCCACTGCATGTTACTTCCCCCAAAGTAGGGAAAAAACAGGTACCTAAGCAGGGAAGATTATCCCTCTTGCCACTTACCATGGCTCTAAAGGATTTGTCCTTGTTTCACTCAGAACTTTGTTTTTCAGGAAGATGATAGAAGAATATGAAGCCTATCTGGTCTTCTGTACAAAGTAACTAGTCCAGCTGCCCAATGCTTAATTCCAGAAAACTTGGTAAGAGGAAGTGAAGTGGTACAATGACAGATGTCTGGGCAGGCATCTCACTCTTTCTCCTCCTGAATAGATAAGATGTTTACTTCAGCTGGCAAGCCTCCAAAATAGAAAATACTGTGCAGATGTCAGCCCCTAGGCTTTTGGAAAGATTTTGAGATTGTTCTGCATATTAATCTCTTTCTTGAAGACATGAATAAACCTTGTCTCTGCTATCTGGTAGGAGGTGGTTGCAGAAATAACAGAGTGTTTTGTCCTGATGCTGTTATTTGGCCACTCCCACCTCTTTCTGGTTATTCTGTATGTTGTAGATATGCTAATAATTTCATACAAACAAAATTAGTTGGTAATAAAGTCCAGAAGTTGAACTAAGGAATTTAAAGGATAAAGATCTTTTCATTTCTAAAATGGTATGGATTTCAACTTTTCTTCCTGCCACCTCCGACAGAGAGACATTTGAGGAGAATGCTCCATTGTTCATTTACTGTCAGCTTGCTAAAATCCCAAAATCCAGTTTACTGGGCACCATTTCAGTGCATTGGACACAGTCTGTCCACCAAAGCATTTATGGTCACCTCAGTTTACTTAATGTGACTAGGAAACAGTAAAAGAAAAAAGACTTCAGCAGCAATGGCTTTACTTTCAGGTGAAAATTTGATGGGATAGGAAAACTTTGCTGAAGCTTTTAAGAGCCCAAGTTCTGTATGAATCCACATAAGAAGAGTCAGATTTTTGCATTTCAGCTTAGCTAGTAGTTCTTTTCATCCCCTTGGGACTCAAATATAATTTGTAAAACACACGTGGAATTTTGTTTTCTTACATTATCTTGGGCAGGAGGACAAATCTGATCAGTGGCTCTTGCTCCTACAAGTTCTTCAGCAGTCCTTAAGGAATGCAGTGCTACAAGGCATGCAATCTGCGTTTGCTTTTGCAGTTTGTTGGGGTTTTTTAACTTGTAGCATCATTTTTCTTAGAAAAGATGGTGATGGATGAGGATGTATTGCACTGCTTAGGAAGAAAAAAGAGATCATCTCTGAACAGACATCACAACAGTCAGGAATAAGGTGAGTTGGTAGGGTCTGTAGATGTGCAACATCTCATGTCCAATCTATGTGGGATGATGCAGTGATTTTACACTCGCAGGCAGTAAAGGAAGACCTGTAACTCCAAGGCCATCACCTCGATACAAGTACATTACCATGTCTCTGCTATCTCACCATTGCAGTGGTGCTGAGTTAGTGTCCAGGAAGAAGTCTGGTACTCCCACAGATATGCAGACCACTATGCAATTTATAAAAATGTAGTTAGTCTTTTTCATGGGAGTTACATTTAATCTTGGGCTTTCCAGTTAAAATTTAGATTAAATTTTTTCTCTGATAGTGGCTAGAAGCTTTTCAGTTTCTTCCCTATCCCACTTTAATTTTTGTTGACCAACATTACAAGAATGTGACGTTAGGCTTTTTCTTTAAAAGAAACTGTGATAATTAAAAAAATAGTTTCAGTAGTTCTTTTTGGTGATCTTCACTAGCAAGAATACAAATTATGTACTACATAATGTATTACAAGGTTGCTCATTCATAGAAGAAAAAACAAACACCAATATAGTGCAGTAAAGGTTTAGCTCCTGTGCACAAGCTCATAAAAGAAATGCCTTACAGCAGTACTAAAGATTTGTTCAGAAGCTTAATGATGTCTGCAGGCACACACCAAATGGTGTCAGAACTGAGTGAAGGAATTAGCAAAGATGGTATTTTCCGGACCTACTCCTATTCATCACTGGCAAAGGAGAGGTGGTTAGATCTAAAAGCCATCACTCCCAGACATGTCGGGTTCGTGTTTGCCAGCTCTGTGTGGTATTTGGAAAAATGGGGTGGGTGAATGCTGGGCTAGTGCCTGATGTCACACCTTGTGCCTTTGCAGCAGCTGCCCCCACAGTGCCAGGTGAAAGGCCTGAGCAGCCACCCCCACCACGGCTGCCACAGACTGATGGATCGTTTCCTGTGTTGCAAAAGCCTGTCTTGCTTTCCCCATCTCTTTTTCTTATGATGACTAAAGGTCACCGAGATGATTGAAATAAAAATAAAATAAAAGTGAAATAAGTAAAAATCCAGTTCTTACTTAAATACTCTGTGGAGGGGTTATTTAAATGCATTCCCCTTTTTTATTTCCAGATGGTCTATTTCAAGATTTGAAGTGAACTTATGGCAACAATTTCTAAATTCCAAGTTTGCTATAAACTGAAGTTCAAGCAAAATTATGCTGTATTCCTAAATTATTTTAAAATGTTGAAGAGTTAAATTTTTTCTATTCTTTAATGACAGCAGGAATAGGAAGGAATAATCTTTGTCTTGGGACCAATTCAAGTGACATAAAGATATCAGGCACACCCTGTTACTGTGTTACAAGTGAACTATTATAAAGGTTTTATGAAGGTCTTATCTGACAGCTTTAGCAGTATTAGAGGTGGGGCAAGCTGGATGAAAGTTGCAAAGCTAATTACATTCAATTTTCATTAGGTGAGATCTAAATTTCATGTTGCATTCTGCTATGCAGACTTAAAATATGTGTCAGTTGAACCTGGCCTCCTTAATTATACTAGGTGATGCTGAAGAACACTTAGGAAAATAATTGCTTTATAATATTGATTAAATTGAAGCAAATTATTAAATATTCTAGACATGATTTTTTAGATCATAATTTAAAAGGAGAATTACTTGAAACATCATGAAAATCCATAGAAACCATTTATAATCAAGAAAAGAATTTCATTAAATTGTGGACTAAACACAGTATTTGCGTCTTTAACATCCTCTGGCACACAGGTGGGGAATTTTTAGGCAAATTCAATTTACGTATTGATGAATCACACCTGATTGGCAAAAAAATCCCCCGGAGTTTCATGAACCTAAGTAGGTCTGCCAGGAGTCACTGACAGTAGTCCTGGCTTTACATTTCCATCTCCCATCAAATCAGAGCTGTCCTAATTAAGGTGTATCTTACTTTTTGACTTAGGACTTCAAATGTAAAGGAAAAACTAAATTTTTTTTTCTTTTGGAGACTAACACTAGGAAAATACTGCTAGTGCTGTAATGTCATCCACAGAAGCCAAGTCACACCTTTCCACAAGACTGAGCAAAAGTGATGCTCATGTTTCTTCAGGAACTATTTCTCAAAAGGTTATTAATTTCCTCTTGGGCTCATTTTCATGCAAACACCTCCCGTAAGCAGCGTGCTGGTTTCTACACCTCACTATTCCAGACAGACCAGAATCCTTCCTGTGGGTTATAGTCAAGCTCTAAAACTTCAGCCCCAGAATCTAGACCAAAAGGTTCTTTTGCCCGAGTTTTCTTTTGTAACAAGCAGGAATGTCAGAATGTTAAGACAGGTTCCTGTATATTTCAGATTTTGAGAACGAGCACAATGCTGCTTTTGGCTTGCTTTTGGCTACAGTAGAAGAAGAAATTAAGGGTATCAAATTGCTTAAAAAGATAAAACTCTCTGAACAGGCTACTTACAACTGACATGATCCAAAGATTTCTTCCTTCTAAGAACTACAGATGTCCCTCCAGCTGTAACAGAGCCAGGAACTAAACTGCGCCTTATAATCTTTGGGCACAAAGGAGCTGCAACAAGGTTCTTCACAATCCATGCTTTCTTCCCTCTGTTTGAAGAGTCAAAAAATACTAGTGTGTGACAAACCTAAAAGTAGCACTGGCTGCAGTAAGTGGCCAACAGGTTACACCAACAGAACCACTTCAAGTGTAGCCAGTATCCTCCAACTGGGAAACATCCCCAAAAAGGTGCTAGCCAGTGAAAATGAGAACCATCTTTGCAGATTTTTTTTACAGAGGAATATGTACTCTCTTACAAAGAAAATTGTAACTGTAACAAAAAAATATTTATAGTATTCTTCACCAAGCTGTTAGTGCAGAGGTACAAAAATATTTCTATTAACATGGGGAAAAGTGAGAGTAGTCAACTTGTGAGGCTAGAATTTTATTGTTCATAGGTCAATACATAAACATAACATATTTGCCAGAAACTGAAAATAAGACCTGCTGACA
Source organism: Emberiza elegans (assembly GCA_024865655.1). Classification (NCBI taxonomy): domain Eukaryota; kingdom Metazoa; phylum Chordata; class Aves; order Passeriformes; family Fringillidae; genus Emberiza; species Emberiza elegans. The sequence goes on along the minus strand of JALJVW010000241.1, from coordinate 26,522,716 downwards.
TTAGGTCAAAATTTTCATGGCCCAAGAACTCCCCTTTTATTCCAACATACAGCAAAATAGTATGGAAAGTATAAATTTCTTCTTTTAGACCACATTTAACAGATCAGTTTGGAAAAGAGGTAAACAGACTAATAATGCACACAACAGTAGGACCAATTTATGATCCTGGGGTTTACAGCATGCCATCCTGAATTCCCAGTTTCTGTGCCAATTGTACAAACTTCCAAGAGATGACCACTAGGAGCTCTTCTCGACAGACCTTCATCTGCAGTACAGGAATTCAGCCACCAGAAGAAAGACACAGCTATACTGCCATTCAACAGTTTTATAAATCTAGTATCAAAATAAGCTAGCTATTATAGCCAGTCAACATTAAAGCAAGGAATTCTCATGTGTACTCCAGAAGGAGAAGTTCATATGGGATAAATGCTGCATAGTTCCCATATCTTGTCTCCTTTACACTTTTTGGTCATCTAACCTGTGAAATCCTGCTTAATCTTTTCTGAAATTTCTGCCCACGTCAAAGTCATGATTGCATTTAGGGCCATATACAATTTATTCAGTTCTTCCGAATATGCCACTAAAATAAAATTTATGAACCTTAACAGAAAATTGATGCATCTAAGCAGCACTTCATGAAGTAGCTTGTACTCCTATCTACCTATGGGATACCAGTTCAAAAATTACTTTCTTTATTATGCAACAACAGTTTAAAAAAAAACAAAAGTGAAAGTAAGAGTTGAACTGCCATCAAACCCCTTACAAAGCAGGTAGGACTATTTTATTCATATATTAAAAATAATTTACTTTCCCAAAATAATGTACAATTAGAAGAAGCAGTTCAGACTATTTTAAACACAGAGCTGGAAAGTGTTTGAAGAAAAACTAAGACTGAATCACATTGCACTGAACCAATATGCTGAAATGCTTTAAAATTCTCACTTGGAGCATTACTGCTTTAATCATGAACGTTTATTTAATATGTGCACTAGGTAGGCTGTCAGACAGTTGCAAAGTTGAGTCTCTGTTTACTTTTTCCTGCCACTTCCACCACCTGCAAGCATGGTGGCCACCCGAATGAAGATGTTCAGTGTATCTGTGTAGATACCCAGGCATCTAGGAAACAAGAAATTACAGTTACTGCTGTTGAACAGACACAGAATTATTTGCTGTTTCACACCATTATATTTCATTTTAGGAGCCTGCATGAACTATCTTTACAAAACCCAGCTATGACTGCCCTCAGTGCTTTGTATGTCAAAGAACACCTGTGTTTTGTTCTACCACCTCTGCCAGAAAGAACTATTTACAGAAATCCTAACAAACAGTATCCTGCTCTCATGCAGGAGCCTCTGCTTTTATATTGAACTTTAATCTGCTTATCTCCAAGAATTTTCAAGTAGATCAGTATTACACTGCTTTAATTAGAATAAAACAGAACCAAAGGAAGTAAGAATTCATCTAGGATCAGACAGACATTAACAAGAAAGTTATTTGTTAGTCAGACTTGGTCTTTACAGAAGAGTCAATCCTTCCTTCCCTATCACACCATTGCAGCTTTTCTATTTAGTGACAAAGACTAATAAATATTAAATGACTATGGGAAGATTAACTTTTTTTCCTCTCAACTGATACTGACAGTTGTTTTCAGAAAGCAGGTATAAATTCTGCCAGCAAGGCTTTAGAAAACAAAAATACATTTTAGAATGTATTGCTGGAGGCATGTGACATCACACACTCAATTCTGTTTCTCACAATTTTCAGTTTTAACTTCAGCAGCTATTTTGTCACTGTTGTTTTCAAACCCTGTGATTCTTCACGTTTAACAGCAATACACTTTCAAAGGGCTATTTTCCAAGCATACTTCAATGTAACTTGAGGCAAACTCTTACGCAGCCCCCAGAGCAGCTGTGGTGCCAGAGAACACTTACGCATTGATGGGGTCGTATTTGACGACGCCGTAGAAGGGCAGAGTCTCAGCCCGTTTGATCACCAGCTGTGTGTCATAGAGCAGGAACATGCCAAACAGCACCAGGCCGCCATAGACCGCCACCGAATACAGCCCGGCGCCAAAGGCAGAGGTGGGAGGCAGGAACATGGATCCTGGAGAGCAACGGACAAAGGTGGTAAAGATCATTACCTGCTACTCTGGGTTAGCTCAAACTCCAGTCACTGGAGCACACATTGTCCAGTAAGCATTCAATTAAATTCTCAGTCTGTGGTGTGTGTTTGATACCAAAAGCTTTAGCATGCACACTGAAGACGTCACATATACAACCTGACCTGTTCATTTTGAACACCCCAGGGAATTGTGTGCATTTTTCTTCAGGTGAAAGTAGCTATGACTACAACAATGACTAAAACACGTGAAGGAAAATAAGTGGATTGACATTTACTGCCTTCCCTACTCACTGGCAGTATGTAAAATATAAAGCACCCCTATCAGCTGTTTGCCAGACTAACATCTGCCAGAAACATAACTTCACATTTCTTTTCAAGAACAAATATGACACAACATTTTCTGCTGTGTTGGAGTTGCAAGGGCTATATTTAAGGCAAATCTTCACTGGGCAGACCAGCCTGCAACTGTGAGCTGCACCGTAGCAACTTAAGTTCATAAGCTACTTTATATGACAGAATTGAAATGGTATCTTACCAATTGAAGAAGCAATGACAAAACCTAAGCCTATGCCAAGTGGTGCTCCCATGTTCAGGAATTTTTCACTTGGAGCACACATGGCCACAGTTGAGAGCCCCCCGACAATTCCAGCAGTGTACCAGGCAGCTCTGATCAGCAGAGGACCACCAAGGAAGGCCAGAGGAGCCACCACTGCACCCATGACACCTAGGCAAAGCAAAACAGAACATATGTAACACTTGTAACACCACATGCCAAACCCACTTGATTTCATGTCCAGCCAGATGGCATGGCTCAAACTAATCCACGCATGACAAAACACCAATGCACTTGATTGTACTCTTATACAGAAGGGAGCACAATAAATCAGCAACCTTAAATCCCATTATGCACTTTTATTTAGCACTAGAACACTCCAGGGAGCTCACCTTGGGAAAAAAAGACTAACAAAAGTCAACATACTGATTAGTTCAGAACAGAGCTGGTAAGAAGAGATATTTAGCAGGGACTTATCAACTACCTAATAGCATTAGGAGCATGCAACACTGAAAAGCAGGACAGATTTCTGATACAACAATCAGGCAAGTAAGTCAGATTTTTTTGCTAGAGGCTTGTAGGAAATGTAAGTGTATCTAGCCCATTAATATCTCATTAGGTTTTTTCACTTAGTAACAATCACTACAATAAATATAATTTCTTCTTGGCAGACATGTTAGCTCTGAAGAGGCAAATATGATTCCAGTGCCCAACATCCACATGTCTTTTCTGAACTTTAAAATATTTCTATCAAAACAGTTTTGAAAAATGAGGGCCATTGTTTATTTGAAGTCGGTATCATTAGTGAGAAATTGAGATGTGTGTTCATCAGGTGTTTCAGCTGTGAGTACAGATCAAAAAATCTCTTTTTTTTTAAGTCAGGTTTCAAACGCCTGCAATCCTGCACAGCTGAAGAATGGTTACTGTAGGCAAGAGCACTTAGAGAAGTGGTAGTGTTAGAAAGCAGTGACAAAACCAAAGCAGCCACAAAACCATCTAGTTCCATTTTCAGTGTGGAGTGTATGTACCTCAAGTTCAACTTGAGCATGACTTTCAGAAGACTATGAAAAAACTAGACTTCTGTTAAGGACACTTAAAACATCTTTCCCTGACATTCAGGAGTTATCTCTGGTCTCTGAAAAACCTCAACTTCCCTACAGCCGTATATAAAAATTTACTTTAAAGGCAGATTTTTGTTAAAGTAAGCATTTGATCACACTGAAGCAGACATCTCTACAACAAACACTAAAACCACATACCTGAATGCAGCATCCATGCTGCATGTTTAGCTACAGGATTATTTTCATAGGATATGGTCCTGACCAACATTCCAGCACCAATCATGGCTGCAAAAGTTGCACCAATTGCCTGAAGAGACAGCATTACAGAGGTCAAGTCAGCATATGGACATATGGTCTCTGTTCCAATCTCCTAATCTAAAAGGCAACATTTATTCTGAAAACAGCAGCCTAATTCACAACTGGAGGGAATATTCATCAATTCTACTCCGGTAAGGTTACAGTCAAATCTTTGCAGATCTTAGCTTGCAGTAATTTTATTTTTACTCAGTTTTCTAGAAATCCAAATTTAACTATGAAGTTGGCAACACTTTTGGCTGTGTAAAGTAATAAAAGGAAAACCCAGGATTCTGCCCCTCACTCTCATGAGGGTACCTCAAACGTGTTAGCCTTCCTTCTTTTCATGTATGTTTCTCCACCCAAAACCAACACCTAGTTTACTGGCTTTTGCTACCAATGATTTTCTAACCTCAGTGCCTCTTCTTACTCATGATTCCAAGCAGAATTATTCAACATCTACCAAACTGGTCAGAAGTTCACAACTTTTATCACCAGTGATGCTTTATCAAATTCATCTCCCTAAGTTATGTAGGCGTCGGCATTCAACTGTTACTGTTTCACTCCATGTAACACACTGAATACATACTAAGCCTACCAGTATTGTTTCGGCCTTGGCAAACAGAGACAGTTTTACAAGTGCCACAGGGCAGAGTAAGAATGCACAGGGACCTCAGTTTCTGTTTACAGACAGCAATAGAAACTGTGCCATTACCTTTACGTAGCTATTTCTAAGAGGTTCTTACTTGCACATATACAGCTAGTAAAGTAGCACAATGGTTTTTGCTCATGCAGTTTATCTTTGACAAATCATCAAAACAGTATAGAAAACACACGTCAGAATGTGACTAGAATCACCCAATCTTACATCATAAAGTATCATCAGGATACCTGAATAGTCTTTATGGATAAGGACACTGATGTAGGTTAGGTTTCGCCTTACTTTCCCCCAAGCAGTTACATTTCTTGGATTTTTTAGTATCAACCATCATTTGGTGGCATTCCTCAGCAAATACTTTTATTTTTATAACAAAGCTTACCAGCCAGGAGCCCTTTGTCATGAGGTTCATGATTGCAGGAGTTCTGCTCACTGCTGCAGCAGACAGAGCTGTCATGCCAATGCTGCCCGCAAAGTACATGTACGTAGAGTGAATTCTGTCCTTCACATACTGTGGCCAAATACTGAAAAATAAGCAGTCATACAGAGCTGTGCAGTTAACCAGGTTCAGAAGAGAGAGCAGCTAAAAACACAGTCAAGCTGTTAAGTGCATTCCCAACCATGGATATAAGGGAGGTTTCATTATAATGATGAGGTCTAGCAACTTCTGCCATGAGTTTACTTTACAGTGGGGACTGAACTTGTCAGTCTTGCTGATTTAATCTAATATTAACTCAGTAGAAACAATGAAAATTATAAATAATGCTGACTATAATTCAATTCTAAGCAGGAAGCATGCACAGAAAACAGAGTAATGAATGCTTTTAACCACAGAAAAAAATAAAAGAATGGTGTGTGTATGTAACAAACTGGTTTCAGTTAACAGGTCTGCAGAATGTGTACTGGCACTAAGCAGCCTGCTGAGCAGCTCACAAATTGCTGAGTCACAGTGCACATGGTTATCTGACACCACAGGGGACAAACGTCATTTTGAGAGCTCTAACAATAGCAACAGACCTAGACATAAGTGAGTTTCTGCAGTATCATTAGCTCACAATATAGAAAGAAAACTTTCCCTGCTAACACTAAATTTGAACACAGTGCATATATTTTTGTCACTTCACTCTTTTGACCTGTTAATCAAGACCTGTGCAGGAAAAAATACACATAGCTCTATCTATGACAAGCTTATCATAGACACAAATGGCACACGTTTAGTATAAATGCTTCTTTTCATGTATGTTTCTCCACCCAAACCAACAGCTAGTTTACTGGCTTTTTTGCTACCAATGATTTTCTAACTTCAGTGCCTCTTCTTACTCATGATTCCAAGCAGAATTATTCAACATCTACCAAACTGGTCAGAAGTTCACAACTTTTATCACCAATGATGCTTCATCAAATTCATCTCCCTAAGTTATGTAGGCGTCGGCATTCAACTGTTACTGTTTCACTCCATGTAACACACTGAATACATACTAAGCCTACCAGTATTGTTTCGGCCTTGGCAAACAGAGACAGTTTTACAAGTGCCACAGGGCAGAGTAAGAATGCACAGGGACCTCAGTTTCTGTTTACAGACAGCAATAGAAACTGTGCCATTACCTTTACATAGCTATTTCTAAGAGGTTCTTACTTGCACATATACAGCTAGTAAAGTAGCACAGTGGTTTTTGCTCATGCAGTTTATCTTTGACAAATCATCAAAACAGTATAGAAAACACATGTCAGAATGTGACTAGAATCACCCAATCTTACATCATAAAGTATCATCAGGATACCTGAATAGTCTTTATAGATAAGGACACTGATGTAGGTTAAGTTTTGCCTTACTTTCCCCCAAGTAGTTACATTTCTTGGCTTTTTTAGTATCAACCATCATTTGGTGGCATTCCTCAGCAAATACTTTTATTTTTATAACAAAGCTTACCAGCCAGGAGCCCTTTGTCATGAGGTTCATGATTGCAGGAGTTCTGCTCACTGCTGCAGCAGACAGAGCTGTCATGCCAATGCTGCCCGCAAAGTACATGTACGTAGAGTGAATTCTGTCCTTCACATACTGTGGCCAAATACTGAAAAATAAGCAGTCATACAGAGCTGTGCAGTTAACCAGGTTCAGAAGAGAGAGCAGCTAAAAACACAGTCAAGCTGTTAAGTGCATTCACAACCATGGATATAAGGGAGGTTTCATTATAATGATGAGGTCTAGCAACTTCTGCCATGAGTTTACTTTACAGTGGGGACTGAACTTGTCAGTCTTGCTGATTTAATCTAATATTAACTCAGTAGAAACAATGCAAATTATAAATAATGCTGACTATAATTCAATTCTAAGCAGGAAGCATGCACAGAAAACAGAGTAATGAATGCTTTTAACCACAGAAAAAATAAAAGAATGGTGTGTGTATGTAACAAACTGGTTTCAGTTAACAGGTCTGCAGAATGTGTACTGGCACTAAGCAGCCTGCTGAGCAGCTCACAAATTGCTGAGTCACAGTGCACATGGTTATCTGACACCACAGGACACAAACGTCATTTTGAGAGCTCTAACAATAGCATCAGACCTAGACATAAGTGAGTTTCTGCAGTATCATTAGCTCACAATATAGAAAGAAAACTTTCCCTGCTAACACTAAATTTGAACACAGTGCATATATTTTTGTCACTTCACTCTTTTGACCTGTTAATCAAGACCTGTGCAGGAAAAAATACACATAGCTCTATCTATGACAAGCTTATCATAGACACAAATGGCACACGTTTAGTATAAATGCAGACTGCAACTTCCAAACACAAATGCAAAATAAAGCGAAATGTCCCAAACACACACTTCTCCCAAGCCCATGCTTATTATTACCCACCTTTCAAGTCTAACCATACAGTTTTGCTATTAGCCAGTTTTTTTTTTGACCAAGAACCAATTCACTAAAGTTTTAAGAACAAACTTATTATATCAAAGCTTATGCCAAGATACTGTGTTTAATGGAGACTTTTTAAACAACTGTATTAAAGTTGAATGAACAGTCTCATAAGAACGGCAGGGAAACTGGTCTTAGCAATGCTTTTCAGAAGACCACACTTGCTAAGTTTTCTGGAGCACACCTCATAAGACATGTTTATATACTTTTCACATTAGATTTAGCAAAACAAACTCGCTCAGGTTACTACTCTCCATTTAAGGCCGAATAATTCTAATTCTGCTTTAAAAACCTGCAGAGACATAGGTGGGGGTTTATCCTTCAGAGCTTAGAAAAACCTAAGCTGAGTGTACACTGGGTGACAGCAGCTACAGAGGAGGTTTGCTCCACTGCAGAGGTAAATAAACCACGTTACTTACGCAGCCCTTTCGATAGCCCCAGTCTCACTGGACAAGCCCATTCCATAGTAGCACAGGGCTCCCAGGCCAACAGCAGCCCCTCCAGCAACAATGAATTTCCCCAGGCGATCAGCTGGGTAAAGAAATAAAAAACACACTCTCATTAATGCTTTTTCTTGGACAGTTAACAACACCATCATGTGAATTTTGATCTATCTGCAATAGCTGCTCCACTTCACCCCTCCTTCTAAAAGCTTCACTTCATTTCAAGTCCGTTCACTACCAGTTTCAGTAGTGAAAAACTTCCTTCAAGGAAGTTTTAAGTTCAGGTTGAAAGATTCTCAGTATTTAAAGCAGAGCTCCTCTACCTTTAAGTGCAGCTTCTGCAGATGGCTCAAATGCTGCATCTTTCACATCCTGGCCAAGTTTTCCACGCCTTGAACCCATTCTTGCTCTGGTGGCATAACTCTGGTAAATTCAGAAATAACATAAGAAATATTTAATGAAACAAAATAGAAGACAATCTTACTTCCTACACCTAAAATTGTTAATTAATCTCTTATTAATCTGTGTTTACCTTCATATATACAAAGCAACTGTGCCCAAGGAAAACAAGTGAACATTAAAGTTTAGGAACCTTTGTGAAAACATTGACATATTCTAGAAACAGTGAATTCCAGATGCTGGAATATTCAGACTGCATTACTTCTATTTTAGTCCCACTGTACTAGTCTCTCTGTTAAAAATAAAAATACAATCCACAAGTCTCTCTGTTAAAAATAAAAATACAATCATTACTTTTTGGTTTGTAAAAAAGCCTTTTGCTTTCTATGCTAAAACAAAACACTTCAATGTAAAAAAAAATTCTGCACAATACTTTTGTAGATTAGAGACACTAAAGGTGGAAAAGCAGCACGGATTTCTTGCTTTCAAGTCTAACCTTGATTTATTGAACAAACCTTGAATGAAGGCCTAGAAACTCTAGCTTTTTAAGGTCAACAAGCTCCAAGTAATTATAGTATGCTGCTCAAAGTCTTGGTAAGTTGCAAGAGCAACAGAGAATATACTCATATTAAATTCAAAAACATCTTCATGTTTTCTTACTTTTTTACAGGAATTTTTAAATTAACATTGCATCTGAGCAGTCAAGGACTCACATCAAGCTGTGAGTTTGTTTCAACACTAACATACAAAACCTACAAGCATTACTCTCATGAGCCATTAGAGCACTACAATTCCAGGGGTTTACCAGAGCCCTTCAGTTTGGTTGTGCTTGGCAGCTAATGAAATCCAGCCCAATGCTAGAAAACTCACAAACAAAAAAGCCCACCATGTACCTACAAACTTAGAATGCTTAAGAGGAAAATACAAAAGAGGTGAAGAATTTGCACTAGCACTTTCATCAAGATGGCAGAAGAGCAACAGCAGCCCCTAAGAGTTGTGAGCTGCAGGTCTGAGACATCCTCTCTCAGTGAAGTTTGGTAAACAGTGTCTCGGGATAATGACAGTGTGGTTTTTAAAAATGCTGCTGAGATCTGTGACTGTTCTGCCATAGCTCAGAAATTGCTCTAATCTACACTACAGCTCTAAACATGTATTTGGATTAAAATAATTATAAAGAAAGTGTTTATTTTAATGTTATATTTAAGACACTAACTTGGGAACAGGCAGACAGGACAAGAATTTCTGTTCCTCCCACCTTACCTAGTAAGGCCTGTCCATCCCGAACTACCTCTTTTGCCCATTAATTTCAAGACACAAGTCAGTCATTTAAACAGAAGATTTCACTTATTCTGCTCCAAAACCCCTGTGTCTTGACTGAAGAACATTTTTCCTTCAGTAAATCAGAGCAGGTGCCTCAAACAAGCAGAAGACTTGCGCTCATTCACATCAGGTACTCCATGCAAAGTGATTCTTTTAGCAATACACTCAACCCTTTAAAACATGTGCAGTCAGGACCATCAGAAAGAGCACTGCCTTACCTGGCTAGGCTGCCACAGCCTGTATGCCTTTATGCTGGAGCTCCTCAAGGCTGGGGAAGCCTGAGTGATGGTGGGGCGGATGGTCTGGCATGGTAGTGCCCTCAGGCACACCAGCCTGGCAGCCAGCATGGTTGCTGAGGTAACTTAACACACCGTGTTCCTGCAAATGCACAAGAAAATGTGTTCTGCTCTTTTGTTACATGGTTTTCAGACAAGGTACACGAACTACTTACTCTCAACTACAAGAGAAATAATAAAAACCAACCAACCAGAGATTATCTATAGTAAAAACAGTATTATCACTGAAGTACTGTAATAGGAGGTAAAACTTTCTCAAATACACAGTTTAACTTTGTTTTACCTGTATTTATACCTGTGTAAATCTTTAATCTGAGACCTCTGTCTCACAATTAACTCAAAAAGAGGATCATATTCCACTTTTCATTTCAAATTAAATCAAGACCCGTTATGTGCTTATGCTTGAGTTACTTCAGAAAATAACCTTTGTTTTGAGACACAGCACTGCATGACTACTCTGCCCTCCAAATTTACTTAAAACTCCATAGAAGTATAAGCCCAAATGAGCAAACAGCACAAGATGTATGGTGGAAAACAGTCAGAGAGATATTTTAAGCTGTTCTTTAATGAATCACTTAGCTTTATGGGCACAGCATTCAGTCAAGGTCACAGCCCAGAACACTGGTTCAGATCATCCTAAACAATTCTGACCAGAAAACAGTGACACCACTCACAGATAGATCCACAGCACCAGCAGAACCAGCCTGTGTGTCCCACTGGCAGCACGAAAACTGCCAGCTTACTGCCACAGACAGTGCACATCATATAAAATACCCCAAGGCCTTGGAGTCACTTCAATGTCCTTTAACTACAATTAAAACCCGTGATATCACGGAACACCCCAACCACCAGTGCCTTTTTACAAGTTACCGGTCATACCTTATGGGTACAGTGATCAACATAAGCTAAGAGTATCCTAAAGAAAGGCAGGTTTAAACACGGGTGAGAAACAAGCACGCACAGCACTGGGCAGCTCGCATGAATCACAGAGGAGTGACTGAGCAATAATAACGCTGCTGCTAGAAAGTCCCTTTGCTCTGCAGCAGTTATGAAATGCCGCTTTTGTAACGGGAAGTTACACGAGGTACGTCCGGACTGTGCCCCTAAAGGCAGGGATGACAGGGCCTGCAGGAACTGACAGGGCCAACTCAGACATTTTACCTTTATTTTTTGGGAATGGGCATTTACGTCCGAAGTAACTTCAAGTGTTTTGTCAAGAGCAAGGAGGGAGGAGGGCTGAGAGCTAAGACCAGAACAACACTCCCACACATTAACTGGCAGTAGCGTAACGTAGCACCGGGGAGTCACTGCCGCACCACGGCGCGCACAAACCCCTCCCAGCCCCGGCAGGGCGGCGCCCGACTCAGCTCGGGCCGGGCCCTCTCCGGCTTTTTGCTGCCCCCGCCCGGCCCCCGCCCCGGCCCCAGGGGCCCCGCACCTGCCCCGGCCCGGCGCGGTCCCGCCGCCTCCTGCGCGCTCGGCCCCGCTCGGCCCCACTCCGCCGCACCAGGCCCGGCCCCCCGGCAGCGGAAGTGACGCCAAGCCGCCCCGCGCGCCCCCAGCGACTGGCTCGCTCCCGCCACGTGACTCCGGGCCCACGGCCGCCATTGGCCGGCGGGGCTGTGACGCGCGCGCGGCCGCCATCTCTGGCCGGGGCAGCGATGGTTCTGGAAGCGCGCGGGTGGCTCGCCGGCAGGGGGCGCGCGCGGGGCGGGCAAAGGCCCGGCGGTCCTGAGGGGGCAATGCCGCAATGGAGTGGTGCCATGGCTGCCGTGAGCCTTCTGGGAGGGCAGCGTTACACTGCCGGCACCCTGACCGTGCCTGTACCACGGCAGCTGCCGCCCGTGCAGTTCAGTCTTGTCCTTCCCAGCGTGTCAGAGAGCTCAGGAGTTTTGCGTTTCCTGCCCTTACCGCACAGCACTCCCCCTCTGTAACCCTTCTGCAGTTACATCTCTCTCCTTGTGGATACGGTGCATGCTCTAAGGCACAAAAAGCAGGGCTATGTATGTAAATTACAAAAATGGATGCTGCCGGCTCTAATCCCGGTTTTGCAGGGGAGCTCCACAGCCCTTCCCGGTCTAAACATTCCTTTCTGGGCTGAGCTATCTCTCTCTACTGGCAGCTTCCTTCCAGTCTCCAAATGGAGCTCTGAGATTTTTTCCAAGTTCAATCCTAAACTGAGCATTAGGAAGGACAGACCAGCACCTCACCTGGACTAGCAAATCCTCAAATTGATACCAAATTTCTCTTTGGGAGCCCCTTTCCAGCTCCACTCTCCAGCCACAGCTGTGAGGTTTCAACCCTAACACTACAGAGTGCCATGGTTCTTCACTGCCAAGTAAAATAGACTGTGAAGGGTCTTGAGTAGGATCAAATACAAATATAATAAAAAAGATGTGTTGAATATAGAATTAAGTCCAGAAACAGAATGAGAGTTACAGATATGCTTTTGAGAATTGTAAGATTAGCCTTTCTTTATCTCAGAGTCTCCTTATGAGAAGGAAATAAAGTTACCTGCTAGTTCATAAAATGAAAGTCAAGATAAGAGAGATCAGATATGGAAGAGATCTGAAAGTGCACCAGCATGCAAGATCGTGAGGAAGAATTTGAATTTAGAAGAATGAAGCAGAACAATACATGACAGAAGGGTGAAAATTCCATCAGAGGAGGCCAGACCTACTGGGGTTTGACATCTGATTCTTACTTACTCTGATACTTGTTTGCTTTCTGTTGGAGTAAGGGAAAATCCAGAGCTTTGGTGTCTAGTGTACTGAGGTCTCCTACAACATAAGAAAAAAAGTCAGTTTCAGGCCATGAACATGTTGTTTATTTAGAGACTTGTAGTGCTTATTTCAGAGTTTGTAACACTCTATAATTGTTAGGTACTAAAGGATTCATTATAATAATTAATATTTAAATTTATAATCAAGTTATTAATAGTAATAATTTATGCAAGGAATCAAACTTTCCTCTTTTACTACAGCATATAATCATGTAAAGAACTCTCCTGAGACTTTCAAATAAGATACTCATCCCAGCTTTTCCCCAAACTGTTTCTTAAATAGATAATTTTGTCAGAAACAACCCATGTCTACCCATGGCCCACCCTGCAGCAAACTCAGCTGTAGAAGCCTTCTTGCAGAAATTTCCTTTGCTCCTTGATGGTGAATACCTGCAAATGCTCCAGGTGGCCAAATCCGTGTGTGAGCAGGGCAGCAGCGGCCCCTGAATCCCGGGGGTTCCTCGGTTGGAAGCAGCTGCTTGATCCTGCCTGGGGTGTCCCTGCACCTCTTTCTGGGGCAGGACTTCAGTCCCTGTGTCCCCGGTGATGCTGCAGAGCTGCCAAGCTGAGCTCTGAGCACTGCAGCTCCTGCTGACAGGAGCAGGGTGACAGCAGGAGTGAGAGGCCTGGAGGGGAGGCAAACACCCCCATCACAGAATCACAGAATAATGAGGGTGGAAGAGACCTCTAAGGTCATCGAATCCAACCTGTGCCCTAACACCTCAACTAGACCATAGCACCAAGTGCCATGTCCAGTCTTTTTTTAAACACATCCAGAGGTGGTGATTCTACCACCTCCCTGGGAAAAGCATTCCAGTACTTTATTATTCTTTTGGTGAAAACTTCTTCCTAATATCCAACCTTTTCCTTCCCTGACATGGCTTGAGACTGTGTCCTTCCTCTGTTCTGTCAGTGCTGCCCTGTGGAAGAGACCGACCCCACCTGTCTACAACCTCCCTTCAGGGAGCTGTAGAGAGCAATAAGGTCACCTCTAAGCCTCCTCTTCTCCAGGCTAAACCAACAACCCAATTCCTTTAAATGTTCCTCAGAGGGCTTGTGTTCCCAGCCCCTCACCAGCCTCGTTGCCTCCTCTGGATGTGCTCAAGCCTCTCAACATCCTTCCCAAACTGAGGGCCCAGAACTGGACACAGCTCTCAAGGTGTGACCTCACCAGCACAGAGTACAGGGGGAGAATGACCTCCCTGCTCCTGCTGGCCACACCATTCCTAATGCAGGCCAGGAACCATTGGCCTTCTTGGCCACCAGGGCACATTGCTGGCTTTGGAGCTCCAGAGCCCTGCTCCTCCCTGGGGCTGTGCTCAAACACTCCGTGCATCCAGCCCCGGCTCTGGTGCTGCTCAGTGCCTCTGTTCACAGCCTGGCTGGGGGCACAGAGCTGCCCTCAGGGCTGCACTGGCAAAGGGTGGGTGCTGCACGGGGTGGTTGTGCTGCCATCCAGGAGGAAGACCTGCCAGAGAACTGGGCAAACAGGAATGTCATGCACCTCAGCAAAAGGGAGTGCAGAGCCCTGCACCTGGGCAAGAGGAGCACAAACGCCAGCACAGGCTGGGGCTGTGCAGCTGGAGAGCAGAAGCATACAGGCACACCAGAGAGAGTCCCTAGGGGCCAGTGGCTGCCAAGGACAGAAGAGAGGGCTTAGGACTTTATCAGTGTGTGTAAATAGCTGATGGCAGGGAGGAAAGGAGCCAGACCCTTCTCAGTGATTTCTGGTGACAATAGCCAATGGATATAAACTGAAATATGAGGGGGTTTTTTTAACAATTTTTTAGGTTTTTTTTTTCCTTTTACTGTAAGGGTGGTTGAACAGTGGGACAAGTTGCTCAGAGCATTGTGGAATCCTATGGAGATTTTAAAAAGCTGACTGGACACAGTTCTGAGCAACTTGCTTATGCAGGAGGGTTGGCCTAGACTATCTCCAGAGGTCCCTGCCAACCTCAGATATTCTGTGAGTCTCTACAAAGTATTGATGATTCCTGAAGGATCTGAAACACTTTTGGATTTTTAGGACTGATATGCAGCAATAAAAGGTGTTTGGAAAACAGTAAGCAGTTTTAAAAAAAAGTTATTTTCAAAGCTACAAAAATAACAATAATAAAAAAGAAACCTCATGAAGATACTGTTTTTTTAAAACAGGTGAACAATTCCTCAGTAATCAAAAGTCTAAACAGGAAAACTTGTACTGAAATTTTTTACTTGTATGTAAAAATTTCTTACAGTTTTTTTCAGTAGGCCATGTTTTTAACAACTTGTTTTGCATGTATTGGAAATCTTAAATTTCTCTAGAGAAGGTCAAATAGAGTTTGATATTAGAGGGTTGACTTCTCATTAGAAATTCTCCAAGATCAAAAAATGCCATTATGGGGGACTTGAGTATCCTGAGGGAAGTGTGAAGTCAGGCTCCAAACCCTTCCTCTCTTCCAGGCAGGAAGCAGGTGAGGAATAGCCCTTCTTCACCTGCTTCCCAACCCTGCTAGTTCCCAGCAGTGACATTCCCATAAATGCCAGGGCTTAAGGGATGGTGGTCTCCAGGTGCAGTGCCCAAGGGGAAAGCTGGTCTGACTGCCTGACTCCCAAAGGAACTGGTCCAGCCTCTGCCCCCCAAGTCCTGTTGGAGAAACATCATGTGTTCTCAACAAATAAAGTTTCAGAGACAAATAGTTTCTGAAGGGATTGTTTTGCCTTGCCCCGAAATTGAGGATCCCAAGTAATGCTGGCATCTTTCAGGAGACACCAAGGGGTGTATGTTCAACCATGCACCCTGCCTTGCCTTACCTGCACTGGGACAGCAAAAGCACGCTTACATTTAGCTCTCTGCAGTCCTGGAATGCCACGGGAGCCACAGCAAGCCCATTGTTGTGCTAATAAATAGGGCCAATGTCAGTTCTGAAGCTTATGCTTTCAACTTGGCAGCTCTGTCACCCTCCTGCAAGAAAAAAAATCTCAGTCATTCACATGGCTGTGTTCATCAGCAGGAATGAAATAAATCTGTGCTTAGCACCATTTCTCCTTAGGGTAAACTTTGCCATTGAAGTATTCAAATTAGCTGTGAAGAAAAATATTTTGAAGGTTTTCTGGCTGTGCTGACTCCAGCACTCCAGATATCTCTCCCAGCAGAGTACAGGGGACTTTTGGACTTAATCTGTTCCTGGTATTCATGTGACAAATGAATATTCATTAGGCACCATGCTCTTACTTTAGATTAGATATCATTAAACGCTGCAGTGGGGAGGGAATTTGGGGAGACAGTACTGATGACTTTCTTAAATCCCGGCAAGAAAATAATGACATTAAATAGAGTATTACTTTACCATGGAAGAATAAGTCCTTCTGTGCAGGAATTTGTGCACCAAGGGCAGTGCCAGAAGTGAAGCAGTGTCTGTATTTTCTACAGGTGTGATAATTGTCAGGGTCTTGGATTATTTGGCCAGATCTCAAAACATCTCCAATAGACAGCAGCCTTGTTTCAGTGGTACTGAACTGTGCTGGCTCTGAGGTGTCTTCCCTCCTTTCTGGTGTGAAGTTTTCACCTTGCTTGTTTTAAAAATTATTGTGCTGAAATTTGTACTGCAGCTTGTATATTTTGAGGACTTTCATATATATTTACATTAAGCAAAAGTAATTCCAGTCTGGAATTGGAGAAAGGTTGTCTGCTATAAGGAATTTTACATGTTTTATCTGGTGCTAAAATAAAATGAATTCATCATGGCAGACACTTGTGTGTGTCAAATAGTGTCTTCTGGGCTATTTAAGGGATAGGTGGATGTTTCTGTGTGTAAAAATGCTGTTTTGAGCACAGGAAAAATATCCTGTAATTACCACAGACATTTAAATAATAATTTATATATAAATTTGTGTAAAAAAACATGTAAGAATGGAAAACAAACTGTCTGTTTTCAGTCTTTGCATCAGACTGAAAAATCAAACAATACATCTCAAATAATAAAAAGAGCAACTATTTAAATGTGTATTTTCATACTGCTAGGGTGTTCTGCTGTTGTCAGTACTTGTCATGACAAACAGTGCTCTGAGCACACACAGGTTTGCTTTGCAAGCACTCTGCAAACTTCAGACTTAGAACAGAAAAACTCTTTCAGGTAGAATATAGGAGGCCCTTAAGATATATGTACTGTGTAAGTGGTCTTTGAGTCCATATCAATGATATCTGTATTGTATCTGAATATCTTTGCCCCTGAAGGTCCCAGTTATTCTTGATGGGCTGCAGCTGTGATGTCCTTCAGTGGGCTGCAGCTGTGGCCAGTCAAGGTAACTGGGATAAAAGGGGGTGGGCTGGCTGGGCATAGAGAGCCTTGGAGGAGCCCTGGCTGAGGAAGACCCAAAGTCTGTGCTGTGAGGATCTGCCGCCCATGAGACAACATTGAAAGGTACAGGACTCTTGAAATACGCTAAATATAACAGTAGAATGTGTGGAAATCTGCATGCCTGGGAGCTTTGTGGGAGAAACAAGTTCTGTTGGGGGTTTCTTCAGTCAATACAATGTTTTCCTTCTTGGGCATGCTAAAGAAAAGAGCATGGCTATGTTGATAAAGAAGCTTATGTTCTTCAAAGCCCTAAGGGGGATAAGAAGTCTAAACATCCATATCTGCTGAAAAATTCCTGCACTCAGTTTTTTGATCATTCATATTTTGGCCATGTTTTTAGAAATTACTTTGTTTTTCTATTTTCTGAGAGGAAACATCACCCACATTGTATTGAACATTCTTTTGTAGGTTTAATTCTCTATGGCCATATCAATAATACTGATGAAGTTGTGCCTCTAATCTGCATCTGCTCCCTCTGCCTTTAGCAGTATTAGCAGTACCCCTTGTTTGGTCTGGCACCCCCACTTCCTCTTACTCCCATTCCTTTCCCAGCATGTGCCCACCTGGCCTTTTCTCACCTCTTGTGACATTCCCTTGGCCTCCCCTTGGTCACAGTTCCACCACTCTTCTGCCCCCTGCTGAACCTGCCATGCTTTATCCTTGCTTTCACTCTGTCCTTCCTCAGTCCCTTTCCCCTTCTGCACTGTCCCTTGTGTCCCAAACCAGCTGGGATTCATTCTGCCCTCTGCAGTTTGTAGCCATTTAAACAAATGCCTTTTGCCCTGTCAAATGTTAATGCTTAACTTTATCAACTACTAAAATAAACTTCCAAAATCAGAAGCTTGATACCAAGACCTGTCTTCTCTGTTGATTATATGTTTTGTGTCTCATTTGGAGAATGGGGGCTAGAGAATGCATTTCTATTCTCAGATTTACCAAGGCTACAATACAAATAAATAAACTTGGATGTCAAATCACCAGTTCAGTAAATAGCTTAAGCTTGCCAGTAACTGTGTGAGTAACACCTCCCATGTATTAAACTCAGAGGAGATGCCCAGAACTTGTTTCTTTAGTTTCTCAGGAGAAGAGCTTTGGTTTCTCAAGTGCTCAGAGATAAATGAAGATGAGTGCTTTGGTGAACAAGGACCTGACATTGTTTGGCTATAAATGAATACATGAGATAGAACATTTTGTTCACTCAAAATTCTATTTGAATAAATTGTACATAAAAGGACATTTCTTTTTATTGAACCCTGTTTTAGAGGCTATACCATGAATTATTTATTTACATCAGACAATAAAGAACACTAAAACAGTTTAAAAATATTTTTCAATGAAAGGGTGAAATCTACATTTACAGCCTAAGACCTCTCAACGTCCAAGAAATTGCTATTCATTTTGTTTAAATACAACAAATACTCATTTTCCTAAGTGCCTGTGAACTCTATGCTGCAGCAAAAAAATGACCCAGGGCTTTGTCAGAAATTGCTGCTTGTGCTTTCTAATTACTTTTAACATGCAGAGCACTGTTCTTCTCCAACTTCTTGAAAAAAAAACCTATTTGAAATTCAGTAAGCTTTGATTTAAAGTGATTGGTTTCCACCTGGATGGAGTGAAATTTTCTACTTGCAAAGTTTATTAGTACATTAAAAGATGCAAATTAATTCATAATTCTTTCAGCTCATTCTCTTGGGAACAATTATACAAGGAAATTATTAATGTACAAGAAAACAACAGTTAAAAATCTCAAAGGGCAACAGAGGTGTGGAATATATAAAAGCATTTAGACCTAGCTAATAGCAGAACTCAGTTATAATAATAACAGTTCATAAACCAATTTTAATTTTTCTCTATTTGTAAACTGATAGCAGCCACATGGTGCAGACAGGAATTAAAGGCTGGCATAAGGGGTTTGCAGTCAAAGGCCCTGTTCTCAGTGAAGGCTGAGGAAACTCAGTGTGAAGTTTTGAACTTGTGCTACCAGGTTTCCAAGGATCCCAGCCAGAGGTGAGGCATCAGTGAGCTCAGCTGTGCCCATGGCTCTGCCCACACATCCCAGGGGACTGCAGCCCCGGCTGTCATCTCAGTGTAAGCCTCAGCACTCTGATAAACAAGCCCTGTGCTTTCCATCTGGATAATGAAACCCCTCGGGATCCAAGCAACATCTGATGAAAAAAGAGCAAACAGACTTGCTTTTTAGGCTTCTTTGATCCACCTATTTTTGTCCTTTTATTTAAGGTGTTAAACAACTCAGCTACTTTCCATTTTTCTTTTCATAATTTATCCAGCACGCTTTTAATATTACATATCTGATGAAAATTTCAAATATTTTTACAATCAGAGTCATAAGAGTCTTATCACCAGGACACCTGTAGCTATCTGCTTGCAGCACTCCCTGACATATGGCTGTCAATGAAAAGACTGAGAGGGAAACACATGCTCTCAAAATATTGTAAGACAAGCACCACTACTGAGAGAAGCTTGTCCTAAAGAACTTGCCCTTTTGTAACTTTAAGCAGAGCCACATAAACATAACACAGATCAAACCTCTGCTGACATAGTTTAATACACTGGGACAAGACAAACAGAGGCCTCTCATGAACTGAGAACAAGGTTATGCCATGGAGATGCAGGAGTAAAATAACTTGTATTAAACTTGCTCACACACGCCTTTCCTGATGGACTCTAAGGAGTACTGTTTACAAATGAAAAATGTTTACATTTGAAAAAAAAGATGCTCTACAAATATTTCTATTTTAAGAATAGCATAAAAACTGAAATAATAAATATCTAAATAATATGGATTGACAGAATCCTTAAGAAGAGTGGACACAGTACTGTTGTAGATACAAATTGCCCAGACAAAAATCCAGGTTCTAAATATAGCAATATTTATTGAATTTTCTTGTGACAGTGGGGCACTTCCAAAACATCCTGCCTGAAAAAAATCCCCGAATTCCAAAAGAAAGACTTTGTTTTGATGATGCATAGAAAGGAAAAGTTTCTACATGTTAAAAAATGGTAGTGTTGAAAATGCTGGATGAATTCCTGTTCTGTTTTGCTTTTGCAGTTGCATGACTAATGAATGTATTTGCTAGTGCCAAGTGAAAATAAGCTTCCAGGGAACAATTCTATTTCACAATTCAGCTAAAACTACTGAGAGAAATCACTGATTATTACCCATCTAATGCCATCACTCTGTATATTTAGAAACATATGGACTCACTGGAAAAATAATTAATGTAACACCCCTGTGCAACTCAAATTCCACCATCCTCTTTTAACTATTTTGTTCTCTGCTAGTTTCTACTAGAGATTGAAATCCCCATGAACTGAGAGAGAAGAGGTGTCAAAGAAGAACAGGAAGAACATTTCTGAGTGAGAATACTGACCAGAGGCCATTATGGTTAAATAGGTTTCAAATGAAGATTCAATTATTTTAAAATGCAGACCCTTTTTTTCCTGGCCATAAGAGAGTAAGGATGGAGAAGGATTTTTACAAGCAGAATTTTCATCCTCTAAGACTTTGCTTGAGGCTGTGAAATGTGAAACAGGCTGATGGCATCAGTTTGATTCTGAAGGGTCATGTACCTACATGAGAAAGCTGTGATTTAACTTAACTTGGGATGGCATTTCTGTAACTTTAAGGACAAATAGGACAGAGATAGTCCATGTCACCATTGAAGTGATTTCTTGTCAGGTTAGCACCAAGGTTCAGTGGCTGAGATCCCTCAGCTGGTGCCTCTGTGATATGCCTCTTTGGCAGCAAACCAACAATGTCAGCCTAGCCTATAAATGTAAGTGCCAGATCCATTTTTTTTCCCTTTGAAGTGCACAATCCTAAAGGACCAGGGCAAAGCCCTGGAGAAAACAATATTGAAGTTAAATATCATCATTGTTCTCAAGAAATTACTTTAGTAGCTATTCTAATTAATCATGGTCATGTCTGTATAGGGACAGAGAGAAGTGTCACATAAGGACAGTCTTTCAGAAGGAGTTTTTCCCCTTTAGACACAAGCATAGAGGCTTGACTTAACATCCAAGCTCAGAAGGCTGCAGATAAAAAGGTGAGAGCTCCTCTAAATATCAGGCTCTTGTTTGGTTACTGTGTTTTTGGGATTTGGCCCTTAGCATTGTCGTCATTCAGAGACTTGCTGCTGATTACTAGCAAAGCAAAACCTGTGATATGAAAGTGTGAAACTGTGAGACACTGGAAGAAATCACTGTGGAAATGCAGCTATGCCTCATTGATCCAGCGAATTCACTTAGGCCACTGAAGTGTTCCCATCCCTGTTATCAAAGCATTGCTCATCTCCCAGAGGTGGCCAAGTGAGACACACCTCAGGTGCTGCAGTTTCCTTCCCAGTAACCAGAAAGCAAATGAACTGAAATTTTGAACCTCAGCATGAAAAATAATCTTTTCTTTGAAATGGATATTGTTTAAGCTGTGATGAGAAATAAGAACGAGTGCCATAAAATACCTTGGTTTAAAGATATTTATGAGAAGATTTACTTATTGCTAAATGATGGAGAACAGTTACAATCTGTTATAGTTAATTTACTACTACATAAGTGAAAATGTGCTAAGAGCAGCACACTTGTTAAATTAAAGCTCACTTAATGATTACACAGCACTTGGGAATAACATCTAGTTAAAGAATAAGCAGTAATGGATGTTTTCTATAGAATCATTCCTTTTGGGAAAATAAGATAACCAAAGCCCTTTACATTTTTGCTCATAACTAGAAGATACAAAATACCAGAAAGAAGAGGGAGGGATTTCCTGTTTTAGAGAATACTGGAGCTCTTAATAGGCATGAGAAGGTTACTGGCTCTGACTCTCCACCCTATTACAGCGGGTTGCACTGAAAAGTCAGTATTGTTATCTTGCTGCATCACTCTACAACAGACTCAAAGAAATCAGATAAAATCCTGGGCTGGATACTACCCATTATCTAGCCCTTGTTATTATTTTTTTTCTTGTCACCACAGTATCTGAAAAGGTGATTATTAAATCAATAGTAATAACAAAATCCCAAGACTCAGAGAAAAGCTAGTATTTTCCTCTTTATGGGAGTGACAATTTTAGCTGAATCAGGGCTGTTCTTTGGGTAGGGAGTAACCTTGTCCTGGTTTA
This sequence comes from Emberiza elegans, assembly GCA_024865655.1. NCBI lineage: Eukaryota > Metazoa > Chordata > Aves > Passeriformes > Fringillidae > Emberiza > Emberiza elegans. The sequence continues at coordinate 26,500,394 of JALJVW010000241.1, read as the reverse complement.
ACCCCAGCCAGCAGCCAAGACCCACACAGCCTCTTGCTCACTTTTGGAATAGCAGGACTGGGGAAACAATCAGATGGGTAAAAGCTGGAAAACTCATGGATAGAGATACAGGCAATTTAATAGGGAAAGTAAAAGCCACACAAGCAAGGAAAGAAAGAACATGGAAATAGTTTAACACTTCCCATGGCCAAACAGGAAATCAGCTATCCCTGGTGAGGCAGGGCTCCATCACACCCAGCAGTTACTGGGAAGACAAACACCATCATTGCAAATATCCCTCCATTCCTCCTTCCTCCCTCTACTTTAAATAATGAGCATGATGCCAAGCCAGTCATTCAGAAGTGTGAATGTGGCTGAACCCTCATATATCTCCTTTTCCAAGATGGTACCTCTTCAACAAAATGTCACCTCTTTTTGCATCAAGTACTTTTGCAAAAGAACTTAATTAAAAAAAAATCTTGAAGGACACTCTACAGCAATCCCAGTATATGAATGCTGGGTATTATTTTTATCACTTTTTATCTTCTTACATAGGAGCTTTATAAAAGCATTGCTCCTCTAGTTCAGGGCCCATGTAGTAGCCATGCCATGTAGCAGCAGGGGTGGCTGGCTGTGGTTCAAAGCTCAGTCCCCTGTGGGTGGCTTTGCTGGAACCTTCTGGAGCATAGCTTGGTGCTAAGATGAGGGAGGGCAGAGTTTTGGGACAGTCAAGCCTTCATGTGCTAGCATGGGATGAGAAGCCCTGGTAGCTGGGGAGCTCCCTGCCCACTGTCTCTGGGTGTGCCAGAACAGCTCCAAGCAGAGGGGCTGTGGAGGACTGGAGAGAGTCTCCACTGTGGATGAAACTCCAGCAAAGTTACTCCAATTCACAGCTATGAACCAATGCTTGCTTTTTGTCACTGGCTGTCAGAAACCCCTGCACATCCAAGCTCCAAACAGAGCAATGATAACTTGTAAAATGGATCTTGACTCACTGTGTACATCCATATGTCTGGCACTGATGGTGATGCTAGAGAATCAGATCATTATTTTTCTTTTTATGCACATGAAGTAATTGTGTGCTACTGGCCAAGAAGGTTACAGACATATTCACTCATTTTTTAATGATCCTTCCTGAGAATGGGTAGTGCCTGGGATCTTAATTAAGGCCAGTATTCCCTTTGTCTCATAAGAAATTTAAAGTACATTTTTTGTGGTTTGTAGTATGATCACTAAGAAGGCTGGAATTAGTAAAATTACTGTATGATTAAGAGAAAAGCATTCTAGCCTTTTCTACTCATTAACAAAGGAAGATTCTGTATGTAAAGAAGATTGATTAAAAGTTTATATTCCTTTTCATGCAGACACCACAGGTAAGGAATCTGAAAACTGCTCAGCACTGTTCAAAATAAGAGCTGCCAAAAGTTGAGAATTTGTCCTGTGGAGAGAAACACCTTTCATCCATCATAAATATTGAAAACATGCAGTGGTTTTCCAAACAAGGAGTTCTTAATGGTATTAAGGGCCTGCTCATGCAGGACCATTCAAATGCATGTTTGCAAAAAATACTTTTAATTTCAGAATTTTCTCCTCAGATATTATGGTATTTTCTGGCTGTATTTGTTATATTCTGAAATTTTTTCAACTCAGTGTAGACTTCTGCATTTAAGATGAGGCCCAAGGACAGAGCCTCTTATTCTCCTGTCCTGTGTGCTGTGACTTTTTACTTACTCAAAGTGGATAGAGGTTTTCTGATTATATAAAGACAGCTGTGTTTTTTGGGTTTAGAGTGGAAAGTCACTCTCAGCTGCAACTGTGGAGCAAACTCAACCTGCACATAATAATGCTGCTATATAATTTATTAATCTAAAATGTTCCAGCTTACTACAGATGCCCATAAAATCATATTGGTAAATGCACAGGCTTTGAAGGGTGTATTATACAGAAAAGCTATACAGTAGAAGCTGCTGCCTGTGAAGACTTAGCATAACTAGATAATGTGCTTAATAGTATTTATTCATAAAAGGCAGGCTCTGCTCTGCAGTTTCAATCTTAGAAATAATTTAGCATGCACCAGGAAAGTTGAAATATCCTAGTAGCAAAAAAAACCAAACCAAACCGAACAAACATGCAAGGAATTGAGATAAATAATGTCCATATTTTTGAACATGAATTAAGTGCCAATGTACAACCTTTAGGTAGGCTGTCTATACCTCCTGCATCTGTTTTCCTGAAACTCCAGATCTACCCATTCAGCAAAATGGCACAATGGACTGCTGAAGGTCAAAAATGTATTTGAGTAGCCATAGGTTTACTGAATTTCAGCCTGAAAAGGACTTCTGTACCACACAGATCCTAAAATCTCAAATGATTGCACAATCAACTGTGGAACTTCTGATTTTATTAATCTAAAATGTTCCAGCTTACTACAGATGCCCATAAAATCATATTGGTAAATGCACAGGCTTTGAAGGGTGTATTATACAAAAAAGCTATACAATAGAAGCTGCTGCCTGTGAAGACTTAGCATAACTAGATAATGTGCTTAATAGTATTTATTCATAAAAGGCAGGCTCTGCTCTGCAGTTTCAATCTTAGAAATAATTTAGCATGCACCAGGAAAGTTGAAATATCCTAGTAGCAAAAAAACCCAAACCAAACCGAACAAACATGCAAGGAATTGAGATAAATAATGTCCATATTTTTGAACATGAATTAAGTGCCAATGTCTAACCTTTAGGTAGGCTGTCTATACCTCCTGCATCTGTTTTCCTGAAACTCCAGATCTACCCATTCAGCAAAATGGCACAATGAACTGCTGAAGGTCAAAAATGTATTTGAGTAGCCATAGGTTTCCTGAATTTCAGCCTGAAAAGGACTTCTGTACCACACAGATCCTAAAATCTCAAATGATTGCACAATCAACTGTGGAACTTCTGATCAAGAGCAACACTCTGGATTTTCCTAAAGGAGGACACCCAAGCTGTAAAGGGTAAATGGCTAATCCAGATTGAATCTGAGTCCATGGCTGAAATCCCAGCTGTGGTGAATGTATGGGTCATTTCCAGTCTGTGTGTCTCTAGTTTGCAGAGAAAATACAAAACTGTGCTCCCACCACATCTGCCTTCAACTCATTTTCTCCCTTTCCCTATTCCATAAGCCCATGGAACCTTGCAAGTATTTGATGATGTATCTTCAGGGCCTCACAGTGTAATTTGGAGTACTTCTGCAGAGCACTGCTGGGCAGCAATAAGGACACTGATTTCTGTTGCAATCTCCCAGAATAACACTGAGAAAATCACTGGAAGGTGGGAATTGCTAAAGGAACCCAAAGGAGCTAGAAGCTGCTGAACATCAAGGACAACCGGTTATATTTGTTTCCTTTGGCTGCCTCTGTCTCACTGTCTACCACAGTAGAAATGGGGTTTAGTGATAGCTCCTTTTAACATGAGCAGAAATAGTTGATTGTAAAAACAAACCAAATTAAATATTCAGTAATAAAATGATCAAGTCACTAAATAATGCATCCAGCTGGCTCTAGTGCTTGACCTTTGCAAAATTCCTTGGAGGTGAAGTGCAAACTATTTTTTTCCCTGATGGCATATTCCTGGGGAAACACTGCTATGAGAACTCTGTATTTCACAGAGAATCAGCTCATTTTTCAGCTTTAATTATGCATGTTCTTCGGTGGGTGGTCTTCTTCTTTCTTAGTAGGTACTGAATCAATACTCTGGCATAGTGCTAATGGGCAGTGTGCTACTTGAGGTGCCATCTTTCAGAAAAGAGACTGAAAGCAAGGTCTTGTCTGTTTTTGATTTTCCTGTCTCTCATGACATTTTTTTCCTTTTTTTTTTAAATAATAAAGGTGTTAGCATCAGTGCCTTGGCTAGGGTCCAAGTTGGATAATTACATTCTGTCTCCCTAAATTTTGCTTTGTGCAGTTTTAATTTAATATGGTGCCTTCTCCTCCTGCCCTAAGTTGTTTTGTGTCATTGCTGGGCACTATTAAATAACCTCCATATTTCCCCTGAGACAGCTGCATTTAAGCTGTGGCTGAGGCAAAGCCTGTACATGAATTCTGTGAACTGTTCCCAGAGAAGCAAACACAAGCTCACTTGCAATTATTACATGCCAATATTTACCTGGACAAACTCCAGCTTCTCTGCTCCCCTTCAGTAGTTTACATTCATTTGGAATTTAACCACCCAAATGAAAACAGCAGCTGTAGGGAACACTGTCCCTTCTCATGAGGTCACAAAGCTCATGCTTGGGAGGACATTTTCAGCAGGCAAAGTAGTTTTATCCTCTGTATGAGAACATAAGCTGCTACAAGCAACCTTCCTCTACAACAACATGTGGTTTTTAGCCATGGGCTGCAGAGGGATGCTGGGCAGGGTTATCCTGTCTCAGTTGTGTGGCTGCCTTCCCATTTGTCCCTCTTGGAGGATCAGTTTGTCATTCAAGGGCAGCTGAACGGGTCCATGAGCTCCAGGGCAAATGCTCCATGTGCTATTGCCCATGCTGCTCTCAAACACTGCACCCTGAATACTTCCATAAAACACTGTATCAGTATCTAGATGTAAAAGCATCCAGGAGACATCCACACTGGACACAATTAATCCAGAGAAGCAAAAGGCATCGATGTAACATGGTTTTTCACTGGCATAAAGCTCTTTGTATGTAAATACTGCTGCTCAGGACTGAAGTCAGTCAGGCAGGCAACACTGTCATGAGATTTTCCATTTGTCTGTGCTTTTACGAGCTGTAAGAGCTGGGGCAGGATCATGTTACAACAGCAGCCAGGAGTGATCTTATGGCACAAATCCTTCAGAGGGTGTAAATCAAGGCAGGCAGGTTTCCATCAGCTTGACTGAAAAGTAGGTTAAAAACAAATATTACTTATAGAAAATTTCAGATGCAAGCTGTGTAACCAGAACCATCCAAAATAGGCTTATGGCTAGAGCTTATTAAATATTTTTGAATGAATGTATTTGAAGTCTTAACTTGAAAATAAAATCATAAGAGCATAAGAGCAAAACTCTATTGCTATAAATCAGCAAGACTCCACTGATTTTTCAATTTACTATATTTGAGTAATCTTAACTGTGTATTATCTCACTCAGCTTTAAAACACTGCCAGAACTGCTGGCTTGCAGGCTTTAAGCTTTTTTTACTGATAGTATTGTTACTCTTGCTTCCATCATTTTTTCTTTTTTTTTTTTTTTAAATACAGTGTGCTTTTATTTTTTAATTTAAAGCTATTCAACCTTCTTCCTGCATTCCAAAGACATTTTGTATGTAAATCCAACAAACTGGACCCAAAATCACCACCATCTCCTTATTTATAGCATGATCCAGCAGTAAAGGGAATCTCTATTAAGCCCTTAATGGGAGTCATGTGCCTATGCAATGAACTTGGTTTTCACTTTCCTGATGGAAGTCATACAGTGTCTTTACTGGTCCCCATTAATATTTTGCGATGTTCTGCAACAAGAACATTAAATAACCTTCATTTCAAAACCCATCCCCTTCACCTGATAGTGGCTGTTGCTTTATCAGGTATGTAACATGTGTCTGGTCCTGGTATGCCATTAGGTGTCAGAATGAAATGTCTTTCCAGATTTGTTTTTATTCATTCAGTGTCTGAGGGGGAAGGGGAGCTGCTAAGTACATTGCTTTTCAATATGCTGAGCTATCCTTAATGTGACCCTCAGGAAAAAAATCCCCAAAAAACAAACCCCAAACCAAAACCCTGCAATACCAGGGTTTCAGTGGTGCAACAAAGCCAAACAGCTGAAGAAAAAAATGAAGTCATTCATTGCTAGTAGAAAGTAGAAATTAAATAATTGAAGAAACCTGCCTTGCTCCAGTACCAGCACTAAGAAAAGACTCAAGTAGGTTTTGAACTTGCATAAAATTTCTCATAAACTATGATCCTGAGGGACCTTGACAATAAAAAAGCCTTTAGTTCAAAGAAAGTGTGTGGGAAAGAGCAAAGTTATCGACATCCTACTTTGGGTGAATCACTTTCCCTCTAATGAGAATACATCTCAATGGCAGAGCAGTACAAAGACTGAATTCTGCAGCTCTCAGAGTTCACTCCTGGCCCTTAGCATGCAGTGTGTGGCAGTAAGAGGTTTTTACTTTAGAACCTTTTTTATAATCTAGTTGTTGCAGTCAAAACTATCCCAACATTCTTTAGCTATCAGAGCTCACTGCACCACACAGATAGATCCTTTTTTCCTGCCTTAGATACCAAAGATACTTTATTGGTCTTCACTGAGATATGTGGCAAGTGCTCCAAGTTCCTAGCACAAAACTGATATATGCCATATTCACCCCACAGATAAAGTTCCTAGAGCTGATTGTTTCAGTTTGATGTACATAGTTATACTAGAGGGTAAATGAAGAAAAACTAGGTCATTAACATGTGTAGTGGTGACTTTTTAATAGTTATGTGCTGTTGTGCCTCACAGATAGGTGTTCTATCCACAAAATTGTTCAAATTTAGGGTTATGAGACTTTGCCCTGCTTATCCCATTTGCCACTAGGGCTTGATTTCTGCCCAGCCCACATGAGCAGAGGCTTGTGTATGCAAATTGCAGGTCTACAAAACATGTATCTGCATCTGAACTCTCTGGCTATGTTCTCATTTCAGCCATGGGGAGAAATAGCCATTTCCAGATTTATCTGCTCCTAAGGTAGAAATTGAACCAGCACAGATTGGTTATGCTGTAGCAACAGCTACTTTTATCCCTTGACTATGGGAGTGTGCACACACTGGCCCTGAGACACATCCAACCTCAGCCTCTGGCTGACCTCAGCATCACTTTGAAAAGGGTGGAACCCACTGGTTCCTCTTTGTAGGGCATGTTAAATACAGCTTCTCCTTAGTTCTATATAGAGTGGCTGGGTATGGGGGCAAATAGCATCATCTCAGAGACCTGCCTTTTCTGAATAAATACTATTAAACACATTATCTAGTTATGCTAAGTCTTCACAGACAAATCTGTACAAATGCTGCTGGAAGAACACACACCTTACACCACTCAGGTGGTGGGCACATTACAAAGAGACCATGTACAGAGCAGTTTGGGTGAAATCCTGATTCAACTGGAACCAAATGCAAAACATGCAATCCTGAATAAGCTCAGGACTTCAGTCTTTTCCTGAAGAAATGGCACATTCCTAATAAAACTATCACAAAGGAAGCTCTGGGGATGCTCTTTCAAGGAATGTCAAGAACCTGATGCCCATCTCAATAGCTCACTGATTGTGATGCTCATCCCACAGAATTTAACAGGCATCACAGACTGAGGCAAATGAGAGCCTCAGTCCTGGGCTCAGAGGGCTGATGAGTTTCAATCCTCCAGTGAGAAAAGAGCTGCAAGCATGGAGAGAAAATAAATCATTATTTTTGCACTACCTCCCAAGGAAAGCAGCAGGTGCTTTTTTATTCAGATGCCATTTTTCAAGCCCATCCATAGTGTTCCTGCTCTGGCCACAAATCAGTGGCTGCTCATGAGCATTTTGACAATTCTGCCACATCCAGTAATAGCCAGTGGTGGTGGGCAGCACAAAAGAAAAATTAGGTTGTGTGAATTTGGCCAGCCAGCTAATTCTGAGCTCTTTAACAGCCAGCAGGAAAAACTTCTAAGTGGTGTATGTGAATATGAATGTCAAAAATACCTGATCTGTGTGCAAACTGTAGCCTGACACACAAAAAAATGTATAACCCTTAACTCCATGAAATACCTGTCAGCCAGCTGTGCCAGGGAGGAATCTACATGCAGTGCCTGTGATGTGTTGATTCTCTTTTCAGGTCATCCAGGGTTTGTATCTTTTATTCTAAATGTTAGGAAATGAATTGACTACTACCACAGCACTCATGTAAAAGCAACATATCTGATCTGAGTGATACAGATAACACCACCTTTCATCAAATGATCCCAGGGGTAACATGCATCTTGTTCACAATAGTTCCAGCCCTGCAACAAATTCTCATTTAAATCTATACACGAGCTGCTCCACTGAAATCTAATCATATGTGTAAGCCCTCTCAGAATCAGGGACTAGCACTGAACAAGAATTATGTTTGTCTCTGCTGATAACAAGACTCTGTAGGGGGAAATACAAAAAGAAACCCTGTTAACTCCTTGAATTCTTTGAAAAAATTTGGATGTCAGACCCATGTTTTGTCCAAACCAAAAGGACCATGGTCCTACTCTGTCTGAAAGCATTCCAAGATACTTAATGGCACAAGATATGCAGGATTTTCTGCATCTGAGAAGATGAATATTCTCTGGGAAAGTCTGAGCTTTTAAGTGAACTCAACTGGATTACTAACGCTTTGGCAAAGCCAGGAAAAAAACCCCATTATACAAATGAGGCATAAGAATGGAAGAAAGAGTGCCTGATGTCCTGAGAGACCCCAGTTTTATACATCATACTCAGTGACCTCAGAGGCAGAAAACTATGTAACATGCCACGATAAAATTCAATAACCCCACCTTCCTCCAGACTGTTTTACTAAATTACTGGGTTTCAATGTCTGTACAGGTGAATACATAAACAAAAGAAAACATCTTATTTTATTAAAGTATCTGCTCTTGTAAACATATGCAAAATGAAAAAGCTTTCAGTCTCATTCTCATATAGCCTGTCAGCACTGGTTGCCAAGTCATGATTGCATCAAAAATGTGTCTAAAACATGCCACAAATGTGGGAGCAATCTAAACCTGACTGCTTAGCCTGTCTCATCACACAGTTGAGATGTGGAGAATTTCACCGGTCTAAAATTTTGGTTTTGGCCAACATCTCCTATCAGCAGGAGAGTACAAATTTCAAGAGTTGATTTTAAATGTTAATGCTCTTTATGCTTAGATCCAGCCACTGCCACATGGAGTCAGACACACAGTCCTTCCTTCCTCTCTACTGGCAATTGTCTCTTGCTGGTACTGCTCCAACAGAAATAGTGAGGAATGATGAAAAGCAAATTTCAGATCTAATTTTCCCCTTAAGTTTAGGAAAGTTCCAAACCTGTATCTGGATTCAGATGTGTCCCTATGCCAACATTACACCAAAGTAAAACTTGAAGTGGGATTTATGTTGATTGCTTTGAAAAATTATCACCACAGAGGTTTGCTTGCAATTTCTTTGGCAACAGCTAGCTTTATTAGGCTTCTAAAGCCCCATACTTCTAAATACACAAAATAATAAACACATGATTAAAAACATTACTAATGTGCATCCTTTTCCCCATTCCCAAGTGTACCCCTTCCAACAGTTTGCAAGCAGCATGGAAATATCTGTATGATTGTTCTAACAGGCTATAGTGAAGCAGCAAAAATCCCAGACAGCAAAGCTGAGATGCAGCGTGCCCTTCTGTTCCACTGGCACAGGAGGAGGGGCATTCTTACCAACCTTATAATTCAGTTGAGGTAATGCCTCTTAAATACACGCTCCCTCCAAGGCAGTCATTTATCAGTGTTATCAGATAACTGCTTATTTGGAGCTGTTAATGACAATACAGTTGTCTGCCAAGAGTACTAAAGCTCCTTCCTTCTGTACGAGTGGAATTCAGCAAATTAAATCTAGAGGAAGAGATCTAACCTCTAATGGTCTTCAGGGGAAACTTTTCCCTGTCTTTCCTAAACCAGTAAAAGAGCCCAAGCTGTGCTATTTGGCAGCTTAACCTCAGAGGAAGTGCAAAGTAAAGAAATCTCTGAAAAACAAGTAAGTTCAAACACATACCACTGCCAAATCCTCTTCACTTGGAATAAGTCTTAGGTAACAAATCCAACCTCTACTTCAGGCTGCATACGCCATAAGAAAACAACCCAACCTGATGAGAAAGTCTTGAAACATGAAGTGAAAAACTGTATCCATATTTTACTGGAAGTCTAGGCCTATTTTAATGTCACTTAAGTGATGATTTTTAAAATACTGGGATTTAGGTGGTGAGAGAATAAATGGACCAAAATTTAATCTCCCCACCTGCCTGGTTGCATTTCAGAAAATTAAACTGTGCTATTTTACACTGATGGCTTTATGATCCTGTGTTTCCATGAACTCAAAATCTCCTGTGTCCTTGGAAGAGAGAACACTTGCTCTTCACTGAGCCAGTGATGTGGACACACTCAGCAGGCACTCACAGCCCTCTGTGGCTGTGTTAGTGTGGCCCTGCTGCCCTCCCATGCAGGTACAGTGCAGACACTCAGCAGCCCTCAGGACAGAGCTGCTGCTCAGCCCAGCCCAGCGGGGCCAACAGGAGGAGGCAGAGCTGCCCCCACACCCCTGGCTCATCCAGGCAGTCCCCTCTGCAGTCAGGAGCCAGGCATATGGAGGCCACTCTGGCTCTCCAGTCCTCTTTCCCAGCCTGATACCTTCCCTACAAAGTGTGCCTAATGCTCCAATTACTGAGGAAAGCCATCTGCTAGATGGGCCCCAAACATCCCAGGAGCCCACAAGTCCCAGGGTTGATGGCAAACATGATGGCTCCATCTTCAACAGCTCTAACACACACAATGGAAGAACCATGGAAGCTCTGTTTTCCCAGCACCTCTGCTCTCAGGATTATCAGGTTCCTTCCCTTTCACCTTGCTAGGGAAGATGGGAGCAGGCAAAAGCTGGCAGCATCCCACCAGGGAGTCCCCAGTGTTCATGGAGGCAGTACTGAACAAATTTGACAGGTCCATGGAAGTAGAAGTAGATCCTCCCATGTCCACCTGGATGCTGGAAGATCCATTCCTGCCTCTGCTTTACCCTTGGGAACATTCACCCCAGTCCACTGTGCCCAGCAGAGCCTGCTCCTCCCACGACCCTGTTGTGGCACTTCCCAATCCACCATGAGTGCTTTCAGAAGCCTGAGTGCCACAGAGGATCAGGCCTGCCACATTTTGGTTTTCCATCCTACAAAGTCTTGTAAATTTTTCTGCATTTTATAATCCACATACCATGCCTCACTTTCAGAATAAAATCCTTTTGATTCCTTCCATCCAATTGACAAGGTAAGGGGATCTTTTTCTTATATATATAATTTAACAAAACCTATATGGAATATGCTCACTTGTTTCAGTGATCTGGAAAATGTGCTTTGTCTATTTTCCAGAGAATGTGCACATTTCAGATTTCCCTTAAGCTTTTGTAATTTTTTCTGATCTTGATGGTTTTCCTTTTGTCAGCCTAGCTGATACCAACCAGATGAGAGAAACAATTTGAGGGTGGCTGTTGTCCAGGAGGTAGCAGAGAAGAAAACCAGCAATAAAATTCTGGTAATTTCTCATTTCATTGGAGAGACATCTTGTGGGGATTTGCATATTCTGTATGTGAAGCAAACAGAGCTAAAATCAGATGATATGGCAAGAAAGGCTGGAAATGCCATTCAAGACTTCAGATGTAATGATTATTAAACAAACCTTTCATAGGAGGATTGCTCAAAGCATCATTTCAGGCATCTTGCTCATAACCTGAGCAATTGTCAGAACTCCCAGAAAGACTGACACACTGAGCAGAGGTTTGTGTGTGAGGTGAGTGCACACTGCAGAGAACATGCACAGGGCCTATCAGTCTAGCCCACAGATATCCTGGTAGAGAAAGGCCAGTTCCTGCAGGGCTCATGGCATGCTGAGAGCTGCTTTCAGCATCTCACCCAAGCCCATCTCTGCATCCATCAGCTGGCCTCAGAGTGCAAGGGAAGACGAGAAATGAATTAGAAAGATACAGCTTGTAATGGCTGAGTCATAACACTAAATGCCTCTAACTCAAGCTAACAGGGTCATTTAGAAGGGATGACTTGCTGTGCATCAGCTGAAGAAGAGAGGAAATTCTGGGTACTTAACATTTTAGAATAACACTCAGACTTTCCCTTCAGCTGCATTTAGTGTCTGAACAAACTCCAGGGCACAAACTCCAGTGCCAATTTAATACAGGCTTCTATTTGCAGAGACTCATTAACGTTGTGCACAACTGCTTCAAAAAAAGGTTAAAGTCTTGGCAGAAAGCAGCAACAGCAACTATTGATTCAACTCTAGAAACTCTCCAGCACTTACACTGAGTCCTACCAGCTGGGGAAACATTGAAGCATTAAGCACAGTTTTGAGCAGACACCAAAGCACAGAGCCACAGCCAGTGGCACAGAGGGGCTGCAGGCATGGGCAGGTCAACATCATGTCCCTGCAGTCACCACAGTGTCCCTTGCTGTGCCAGCTGATGCCACCCCAGCTAACTGCTCTCCAGTAAATGAAATCTGCTTATATACTTTCCTTAACTGCATGCTTCAGTTCTTTATAAAAAACCAGAGCTTTAAAAATGAGACACCACCATTCTGTACTAGAATAGGCTTATACTAGGCCTTATTCTATACAAGAAAACTATGGATTTCTTCTCTTGTAATTCCTTTAGATGTGGGGTTTTGACTGTTTCTCCTTTTGTAGATACTTGGTCTCATTTAAAAAAAAATCCCATTAAATATATAGAAAAGTAAGTACTGAAAGCGTGTTCTGCTCATTTGTAACATCAGTGGCTTTAGAAATAGCTTGGAAGAAACTCAGGAAAAGCCTTCAATTCAGTTAAAAATTATCTAGAAACATGAAAAACCAAAACTGTGGACCTGGAGAGGCACTGGCATTATGCAAGTTTTGATCAGTTGTGGGCTTGATGGCCCAGGCTCACCTTTTATTACCTGCATCTTGTCTTGCTTCAGACCTACAGTGTACATTAGAGACCTCCATGTTATTCCACCAAGATTAAGAGCAGACATTATTTTCTAAGAAGTTACTGAAACACTTTTGAGGATGAGATTTGGTATGAAATGTTTTTACCTCCCAAAGTTCTCAAAGCACTTTACCATTCAAATGTAGTGCTACAGATGGCTCACACTCTCGCTGCTCAGCTGTAACCAGATGAGGACCAGACAGCAAGAACCATTTAGTTTTTCCCCCTTAAGCCTACATAAATATTTGGGAAAAGAATTGAAGTATACCTCTCTCCATTGAAATGGGAAGGGGAATGTAGGTGGAAAGAATTTAATTACCAGAGTTGAAATTTGACAGGCGGAGTACATCACACTTTCTGGTGGTATAACATTCATCTGCTCCGAGTGCTGCTCTGCATACAGCACATACAGCAAGCAGTCTGAAATCACTGCCTCTTCTGAACAGATTCCTGCAGCAGGAAGGCTGGTTAGTAATTAACACAACTTAGCATGCTTGAAATCCTTAATTATCTAAGGAGCATGGGAGGAACACTGGGGCCTCAGTCCTTTACCTGCAGGGCAGTGAGACGGTAGGAGAGCTGTGTGGCCTGTCTGCTTCTTGGCCCTGCCATTGCAAAGCCCCAGCAAAGCAGCTCCTTACCAGGAGCCAGGAAAGCTCAGACATGGAATACCCCGATGGCTGAAGGGCTCTCAGAGGTGCTGAACTGTGTTCTCAAGCTAAGGCACAGCTTAGTACCTCATCTCATGCCTGGGGGTACCTAAGAGTGTCACTAAAAATTTCAACAGCTTTATTAATTATTTCTGTCCCCCAGCCCCCAAAAAAAATCTTAACTGGAAACAGTGGCAGGCAGTGAGTTGAGCTTGCAGAATTATTATCAAAATAATTGAAGAATAATGATGATGCAGGGGATCTTGAATGATCACTGGGTTTAAGTCCCTGCCTCCAAACAGACTCAACTACACCTTACAGCACTTTTGGTGAAAAATAATCTAAACTGTTCTTAAAGCCTTTTAGTCCTGGTGAGACCACCTACCTAAAGAAGTCTATTTCATCATCCTCACTGTCAGAAAGCATTTCTTCCACTCAAATGCACATCCTGTTGTCCTGTCCACTGCAAAAATGCAAATGCATGTACTTTGTGCATTAGTTTGGACTAATGCTTTCTTTAGAAGAGTGGAAGAAATAGGTGTTGCCTGGCATTACATTTATGAAGAAGAGCAAGAAAAGATGGTACTGGGAAGAGAAAGGTAGGCAGCTGAAGCATCAGGCAAAAATAAGGGTTATTTATGAACGATGTTTTGTTGAGTGAATGAATGAATGCAGATTTGATGAGGTTCATAAGTAACATCCTGCAGGGTCAGCAGGGAAACCCTAATTAGGCAGGATGGCCTTCCTCATTATTAATTAGAGTTATGTGCTTGATTAAAGAGCTGCAATTCTTCCTAGTACTGCAGGAGGCCAGCAGGAAGCCTGCAGCATACATTCAACCTGTTTCTGCCTCTGTTTTGCACACGCAGACACAAGTGTGGCTGTGCTGCCTCTCTTACCCCATTATCCTGCTGCACACACGGACACGTGGTGTGGGACACCTCCACCTACCTCCTCTGCCTTCCCAACAGGTGCTGCTTATCCTGTGCCTGGGTGCAGAAGAAAGCAGGGATAATGTCCTCCTCTAGATGAGGAAGAGCCTCTTGAGCATGCTGTGGTCAGCTGACGAATGGGGGAAAGCCAGAGCAGTAGCTGTGTGCAAATTAATAGCTCCCAGCGCTTCGTAACACACGTCTCCAGCAGATGCCACAGGTAATTATGCAACTGAGGGTTGTGCTTCTGGGAGCACTCATAAAACACAGCTTTTATCTTGCTGCTTCCAGCTCATGTCTGGGAATGTGTAAATAATGTTAACAGCATCCACCCAGACGGTCCAAGATTGGATGTGCACTGGGTGTGTGCATGCCTGGTGAAATACAGATTTTGCTGCGAACTTGAGATATGTTACAAGAAGGGGAAAAAAAAGGCCCTTAAGCACATACCTACTGAGGTGATACCTATAAGTTACAAGAACTCCTTTTTAGATAAGAAAAGCTGGGTATTTAAGGACTTTCTGAGTGTCCCTTTAGGCAAGCAGCCTTCAGACTGATTCAAGATAGGTTATGAATATGGGGTGGCAGCTGCTTGACATGGGTCTGGCTCCACACAGCGGGCTGACAGCTTCATATCCCAGGACACTTCAGCAATGTGACAGCTGGGATAAGCAGGAAACTCACTGTACAGCAGTAGAGTTAACAGGAGAATCCTCTGTCAGTGTGGCCAACATTATTGTAAAGATAGAAAGATGCCAGTGGGCTTAGGAAAATAAGCAAGAGATCAAAATTAATTTTTGCTGCACTTGGTTTCCCATACACTCATCTCATTCTTCCATGTGTGCTTTGTACATGTTCCAGCCATACTTTTTGCTCCACAAATGTGCATAAGCTTATCCCATTTTATTGCCCACAGATCATAGGCACAGTCTTGCAACTGAAAATGCACCAAGTGTATTGTAAATACCACCCAAAACTATGGTGACAGAATGGAGGAACCAAGGAGGTTTGAGGAAGGCATGAAACAAGAGCATGTCTGTGGAGGAGCTAAAACACAACTCTGGAAACATGAACCACTGGTATTTCCCAGGGATAGTCACGATGGAGGGGCTGCTACAGCTGCTCTTTAGCTTTGGTTTTGTTGTTCAAGCTTGTCAAAATGAGAACAGTACCTGAGAGGAACAATTCTGCAAAGCAGGTGAACATCTTTTTGTAAGTGAATTGCATTTGTGAAGATGGCTTTAGGTGCGTTGAAATAAATCGCATTGTAGTTTATTGACAAATGTATGCCATGTAGCAGGCTGACAGTGGCTACAAAACTGAGAGAGATTCGATTATCTATAAATAATTCCTCATTATGTGTCAACGTGAGGAAGTACAGACAGAAACGTGAGCTGAATAGAGGAAGAAGATCAAAGGAGCTGAGCTAAATATTCAAATGCAACAATTTGATAGAGTAAGGGAGCAGAAAATCAAAAAACTACCTACAGTGATTGCTGATCCTGGGAATTGATGGTGATCATACATTTTTACTGGTATTTTCCTAATGATAAAAATGCTGGGTTTTAATCTGAAGTTGAAACATTGCACTGCTTTTCATTTACTTTTTTTCTACATTTTCAGTGGAAAAGTTGTTTTGTGATGCAGCTTGTATCACTTTATGTAAAAAATACTGAAAAATTTTTCCAATTCTATCTTATAAAAAATAAAGCTGTTTTGCCACTAAACAAAGAAAAAATATTATCTTAAAATGGGAATTATTTTACCAATGCTTTGTAAATAAAAACGTGCCATTTGGCATATCATCAGTTTGTGTTAGTACACAGTCAGTGTCACAAATGAGAAAAAACAATCTGACTGGGAAAAAAACCATTCCCAAACCTCAAAATAAGGAAGAATGTTCATTCTGAAGTAAGATTTACTAAAAAACCCTTCCTCCTTCTGAACTTTCCCTTTCACATGTATTTCTATATAATAGAAGAAAAATCTACATTTTAACTGCCAGCATTTCATGCCTCAGCAATTCTTAAATTTGGTTGGCTTTCAAAAACAAAGCCATGAGAACTGTAGGAAGAACAGTCTTTAATTAATGTTTTACTTTTAACAAAATGCAGTCTATTGTATCTCTTAGTATCAAATTCCTAAAAAGCACTCACCCTATCATATGGCTTTCTATAAAATTATTCATAGAATTACATAGGCACAAATATCAATATACTGTGAGGCTTAATTTTACATTGTGGCACAAACACTTTCTAAAATAACTTTCTAAAATAGGATTTTTACAGCTTCATACGCATGACCAATACCCAGGCCATTCTATGGTTCTATTTTTTAGCATAAATGATTCAGTAATTGAATATTCTAAAGCATGTTGTGAATGGTCAGCTTTTAAGGGTGGACTAAACCCAGGGACAGTTTGTATTCATTCTCGTAAGAACTAGTAAGTGCATCATAATTTCAGATTACTGAAGCCCAAGGAAACCCAAGGAAACCCAAGGAAAGCCCAAGGAAACCCAAGGAAAGCCCAAGGAAAGCCAAGGAAGGCCCAAGGAAACCCAAGGAAACCCGAGGAAACCCACGGAAACTCTGTTATGTCCATCTTCTGTGATTCAGCAGATCAGAGAAAATATTAAGAACCTCCCCGTGGGACTGACATCTGTGGATAAGCTCCCTATAGGTGTGAAGTGAGGATGCCCTAGTTACTGATTTCTCACTACCAATAGTTTTGGCCCACAGTGTGTCTTTGGCATGGCAGAAATCAGCAGGAACTTGCTGTTTCTTTAAAAGCCCTCCCCATGGAGTGATGGAAATTGAAAGGTTCTTGATGTAGGTCCTAAGAGCCCTCAGTGTCCAGCCCTGCCCTTTTAGGGGTGATCAGCAGCAGCAGAGACCTTTAGCACTGAGCTTCTCTGGGATGCAGCAAGTTCATGAACCTCTCAAAGTCCCCGAGGAGCAGCAGCTCTGAGCCTCACTGGCAGTACAGTCAAGTGAGCAGCTCTGCTCTTTGCATGCAGGATTTGAATTTCCAGGGCTCCTTGACAGCCCCTAAATTCCTGCAGGAAGCAGTTGCCTGTGTGATGCTGCTCTGCAGGACCTTGGAGAGCAGCCTCTCTCAGGCTGTATTGAAATTAAATAGTAATAGAAAAGGAATCTCCGACAGTGGATACCAGTTTGAGTTAGAAAAGCCCTTGCCAAAATATGCTTTCAGAGCAGGCACAGCACATATATTATTGAAAAGCTTTGTTTCTATATAGCATGCCAAGTTGGCAGAAATGCAAATTTGAAATTTAGAAGTGATTGCTAGGGAGCTAGTCAAGAAGAAGGAACCAGAGAGAAAGAAATTAATAGCATTTGTTTCTTTTAAAGAATAAATCTTGAGCTAGTTTTCTTTTTTATGACAATCTTAAATTATTCA
Organism: Emberiza elegans; assembly: GCA_024865655.1. Taxonomy (NCBI): domain Eukaryota; kingdom Metazoa; phylum Chordata; class Aves; order Passeriformes; family Fringillidae; genus Emberiza; species Emberiza elegans. Next base: position 26,482,701 of record JALJVW010000241.1, on the reverse strand, counting down.
TCTGTCTTTCTAGGTCAGAAAATAGAAATAAATTTTCCGTGACACTCTCTTGTAATCCAGTGGTACAAAATGGACTCTCACAGAAAGCTGCAGCATTTCACTCTGCTCTCCTGGCACACAGGGAGATGCATTTTAGGGCCCTTTGTAGTTTGTGTGCCTGGCAAGATCGCTGTGTCTTTTTGAGAAGGGGAAAAATAAGACAGCACAAAAATGATACAGGAGTAAAACTAAGTAACACAGACTCTACATCAAGGATATTATTTCCCTAGGGAAAACTGGGATGATTTTTCATCCTCTTTGGATTCTGTCATCTTTTTCAAAATATCTGTTTAACCACAGAACTGACTTGAAGGACAAGCACTAAGGCTATCAGAATGCACTGCAGCAAATTCTCATCCACTGCTGAGAGAACGAGAGGGGTGGAAGTAGGGCTGACACAGCTGTGTTAAAAAAAAAAAACAAAACGAAAAAAACCCCAACACTTTTATAATAATAAAAAAGAGAAAAGCAAATGAGCAACATCTGATTACTACAGAGAAGTCACTGATTTAGGTGAAAAAAAGGTCCAAGAAACTTCACCTGCTGCTCTCAAAAGCATTTCTTCTTATTATTCTTCCTTTCTATACAAGGAGAAATAAAATTAGGCAGCCTTTTCCACCTCATGGAAATAGCTTGTAACTCAGACTTCAAGAGCTGATAATCCTTTCATACTTAAGATGACCAAAGCCAGATATCATTCCTGTGCTTTATTACCATGTATAAGAGCAAATTCTGCAAGACTAAATCTGGGTTACTGGCTCTGAAGAATTAGTGACAGTTGTCTACATGTTCACACTGTAAGCAGAGTGCAGGAGAGCATTAATAACATTCTTGGTTAGGTCATGAATACTAATATATTTCTGCAACATCACACAAAAAGCCTACAGCGTCACCAGAACCTCAATCCAGGTATGCAAGTCTGTCAAAAAGAAAAAAAAAAAAAAAAAAAAAGGTCCAAGCACAGTTAACTCCTTTCACCATTGTCCAAGGAAGATTCATTTCATGCTGATATAGTTTCACCACAGAAGATCAGACACATTTTGAGACACAATTAGAGTAAGTTGTTGCACAGGATTCAGATGTATAAGAATAGTCAGGGATATGTTTTCAATAGACTTCTCAGTACATGGCAGCAAGACACGCCTGTCTTTCCACTCTGTGCATCCACAGAAGTGAGATAAATAAATTCCTGGCTCAGGCATGAAATATCTCTTGAATTCATTACTGGCTATGCCTGAAGAGTCTGCCAAGAGGTAAGTATTAGGCTAAAAGTTATAGCAGATACTAAATCCAACAAAGGATTCAGCTTGTGAGACAAGTACTGTAGTGGCATTGTAGTGATTTGACCTTAGATGAGGCTCTTAGCGAGAAATTTAACACAAAAAGCAATTTGTGCATGAAAGAAACAGTCGCACTTTGCAAAATTGCTTAAAGAAAGCTCTGTCACTGAGGTTATTGATGCCTGCCCTCACCATAGCAGGTGTTTCTATTACAGCAGCAGTATCAGGAGGTTGTTTTTGTTTCAGCAAAGGTAAGCCCATTTAGCTTGTGTAGTGAGTATCCAGAACTATACACAAAGCTCCTTCACACGTCAGTTTGCTTTAAATACTTACAAAATTCTGATTGTGTAAGAAGGGTAACAGGTCACCATAGCACTTAAATGAATTAATAAATAAAATAGGAATGATAGAAAGCACTGCCTGGTTCCACACTTCCAAAAGTGCATAAATTACATGATTCCCATGTCAAATGGAAGGAAGACTTAAAACTGGACTCACAAAATCCCCACTAAAGACCTGCCTGAAACCCAAACTATACGAATTTCATGGCCTGAGGATTATTCACCCAGTTACACTTTCAATTTTTGACACATGAACAGCAGAGCTCAAGAGCATGAGCCAGAAATTTTGGCACTGCTGTGGCAGTTCGTCCTCTCTCCCCAGCTGATCAAGTTCTGCTTGTCTTGATACAGACTGGAGAGAGCAGCTCTGTCTCCCCTGTGCACCTGAAGAGACAGACAAGCAAAATATTAAACAGCTACAGATGCTGAAAGAAAAGCAACTGTTCAGTCAGCTCTTCAGGGTTTTTTCAAAGCTTTGCTTGTAGGACAAAACTGATGAGAATATCTGACGATTACTCAAAAAAAAAAGGCAAAGAAAATTTGTCTGATAGGAGCACAACTAAAGCTTAATCTATTTATGTAACAAAACAGAGGCAAACTGCTGATAATATGCTAGAGAGGCACAGAAATTTCTGCTAATGTTTTAACAGGGGACAAGCTGCTCTTCTGGCACAGTGAGGGCTGACATCAAACCACCAGTCTGACATCCCTTATTGCTCAAATCCCTCACACCCCCTGTTCTGCCTAAGACGGGCACTCGTCACTGTTAGTGCTCCCAAATGGCTGACACACCAGAGCAGGCCACATCCCATTTCCCTTTTTTCTTTTCAAGCCACAGCACAAAACTTCTCACTCACCGTCAGTGCATGGGGCACGGTTTCATAACAGCAGGAAAAGCTTTTCCCTGCCAGGCTGGCTGAAGGGTTCTGTGGTTGGTAGGAGTTGGTGCCTCCCATCCCCATGACAGCTCAGCAGCTGCCTTGTTTTGTCCTGTTCAAGCAGGCAATGCCTCTGAGGTTCACAGCACAGATTCAGCATTCAACAGGGGAAAAGGCAGAGCCCTACAGCTTTCTCCTGATGGAGTAATAGCACAGCACTGCTCTGCACCAGAGCAGCATCCTTTCCATGGGGAAACCAAACCTAACTAAAGAAATCTCCTCTTTTTAAACACATCACACTCAAAGACTAGGCTTAAGGGTAAAGTTATTGAGGTGCTGAGGTTCCAGGTCACAATGTTCCCTTGGGAGAGCACAGAGTTTTATGCAATTTCTGTATCTCCATTCACAACCAAAAGAATAAAAAAGAGAAAGAAAAAGGATTTCTTTCCCTACCCCATACTGCAGGCACTGAGTCTGTTCCTTCCGTCAGCAGTGTGCTTCCTCAGTGCTTTTCTAAGTGTGCTGGAAAAAGAGAATTGCAGAAGGGCTCTCTCCTAACCAGGTTTACCAGGTCCAGGGAAACCCATCAAGATGTCTCAATTCCCAACATGCTCCCTGCACTGCAGCTCCTCCAGAGTGAAATAGAGCAGCTAGCAGGAAGATCTACATGTTTTCAATGTCATTTTTTAGGCCTACAAGATGCAAAAAATCTTGGTGAGAATATGTCCATGTATCTTTGACAAAGACATAAGCAAGAACACTTTCCAAAGGGCTGTTCTGTCAACACACCAGAGGTCACGATGAGAAATGGAGAAGCCACAGAAGAACCAGCTGTCACACAGGCTGCAGTAGCCTTAGTGTGGGGAATAAAGTGGAGGCCCTTGTCCACAAGTTGTCCCCTTTGCTACTTTCACAGGCATACTTTATTGGTGGGCTCCCTGTGTGTCTTAATTAGCAACTCTGCAGAGTACATTAAGGGATCTGTCAGGTCTTCTGCTGTGACTCCACAGCTGTTGAATACAGAACAACCAGGGCACACAGACAGAGCCATGTTTTCCTACAGAAATTAAAGCAAGTCAGTAGCTTTTTTCCAGCCTCCACTCTGAGTGGTGCCATCTGTTAACTGTGTGGTATACATGTTTTCATGAAGGACACTAAAAGAACTAAATTGTACTCAAAGCAGCATAATTTTGATACTGAAAGAAGACCACTGCAGTGCACTGGCATCTTGTATCCAAGGGAATTCCTTTTCAGAGGGATGTCAATGAGCAAGGGGCTGCTATGCAACTGTTGAGCTTGGCAAACCCTTGAAGCGTTTCCAGTCTAGAGCTCTGCATCGTTCCAGTGAGACATTTACCTGTGCTGCCCCTGCTGAACTGCACGCCTACCTTTGATATACTGCTCCACTTTTACAACGTGTGCCATGGGAGTACTTGGAAAGAGTAGATGGCCCCCAAATTCAAAGTAAGGTCTGCTTTGCAATTCTCCTGGGGAAAAGTGAATGGTTATCTTCTCCCCATCTGCTCTCCCCTCTCCCACCAAGCTTTCTACTTAACACAATTACAGGCAGCATGTGACAACAGAGCTGATAAATTATGTGCTGCTTGAATTGAAAATGTGAAGGATAATAGGGATAAATATCAATGCATTCACAGATGACACAAACACATTTCATCACTTTCAAGGCTTTTTGGTTGTGCTCAGGAATGACTTGCATGAACTAATTCCTCAGTGCATTGTCTTAAACAATTCTCTAGAGGAAAAATGGCCTATGCTAAGACATAGACGACAAACAAGAGTAAAAACTTCCCACAAGTCCCAAAGGGAAAACAGCCCAGCAATGCAGCAGTAGGATGCTGCCATCAGAAAAAAAAAAAAAAAAGACTGTGTGGTTGCAGGACAGATTTGTGTTTCCATTTTTTTCCCCATCCCTGAAGTTCCTGCTTGCAACTTTCTAGTGCCATGTAGGGGAAACACAGACCTAGCAGGGGATGGAAAGAGGTATGGAAAGAGAGCCACAAAGTCCTGAAGCCTCTCAGATGGAAACAGACATGCTCTCCTCATGTTTCTCTTGCCCTCTCAACAGTGATGTTGTTGTCACGGCTCTTGATCCCTCTCTAGGTTTTCTGATCTCCTGGAGCACTCCCCATGGCTTTGGGGGTACTCAAGTGTGTTTCGCTGCCACCCCTCCCCAGCTTCCCTCAGCTGCAGGAACAGGCTGCACAACTCCTGAAGGAGAAGCTGCTCTTCACCACGAGTCACCCAGAGGCAGGAAAATACAACTGCATCTCCAGAGAAGCTGCATACATCCTGTATTTTTAACAGGATTCAGTACAGGTTTGCTTTAAGCCATGGACCATGGAGTTATTTCTGGTGCCAGCCCTTAAGGTTTGGTCTACAAGTGGGAACACAGGACTGCCTGGCAAGAAACTGCATCTCAAATCCTTTTAGGGATGAGAACTGGCTCTGAAAGGAACAACCATCACAAGTGCTTCATTTCACGAGACACAACTACTCCTGCAGGCAGGTTTTCTTTTCACAAGCTGCGCTTGCTGGGCTGACTCTCCCGAGCAAGGAGGACCCACCTCAGTGTTTGTTGGCAAGGTGCAGCTGCAGGGAGGCACCAGGGGTTGAACTCTCCTGGCACACCATGGCCTGGCACTGAAGAGCCCCCGTGGGGAAGCTGTCCCACGGAACCTGCCTGCAGTTATTGCTCAGGACCCTGCTGTTGGGCTCAGCAGCACCAGAGCCACGCAGCCAGCAATTCACGCCATGAAATTTCCTGCAACTCCAACACACCGCACGGCAACAGAGGGACGGGGAGGAGCTCTGTGCCTCGCTGAACAGCTCAGAGAAATGGCAGCCAAAACCAGAGCTGAGCCAAATGGTTCCTTTCTCTGCAACTCATGACAAGCAAACATTCTGAGGTCAGGAAAAACCAAGCTTTGGCTGTCTAGAGGCAACCAGTTGCCTTCTATAAACGTGTCATTTTGTATTGAGTCCTGTGCAAATTGGAACGAGACAATTCCAGACATCTTAAAAGGAAAAATGGAAGTATCAAAAAAAATTATATACTCCTACTAGCTATGTGCTGATCCAAATTAAACCATATTTATGTCTTTGAGAGTGAAAAAATGTATTATTTGTATCATTTATCACATAAAAATACCGTGGGGTATATTTATGGCGCAAATTCTTTAATTTTGAATAAATGAAAAATATTCATAGTATTAGAGTTGGAGCTGAGCAGCATAATAAGACATTAAAGTACACTTTTCACCTGTTGACACCTCTTTTTAAGGCTAGAAATTAAAATGTTGAAAATAGAAAGCATCGATATTCTTGAAGGTTATATCCAAAAGGCTCAGTAACAGTATGTAAGCGGAGAATTAATGTCATGAATAGAAAAATCTCACATTTTTAGATGAAAAAGCTTGGAAAGCAAATGATGCACATTTGTTCATTATGACTTAATTAGCACAGCCTGATATTAAGGACCAGCAGTAATAGTGAATGCAAATTGAAGACTGCTTGTGGGTATAGCTACACTTATATATATCTGTATATATATCTCTCAAGTAATTGCCAATATGATAAGTGTTGAAATAAAGACTGTTGAAATGCTCCTGGGATTTGAGTGAAGGAGTAATATCTCCTTTTTAAACCTTGCTTCAAAATAACTTTTGCTATTTATTTCTGAGAAAAAAAAAATCTAAACATAAGTTTGATATAAATCTTTCCTTAAATTTCCAGTTTTTCTTTACTGAGTTAGGGAAGAGAAAGGAGGAGGAAATTTTCTGCCACTTTCTGCATTTCTCACTTGTATTTATTAAGAGGTGAAAGGCACCTAAGTGTTCACAGGTACCATGAGAGAAGCCTGCAATAAAGCTCTTCCAACCAATGCAGAGGGCAGCAGTGCAAACCATGTCACCACAAGTCTCCTGCCCAGGAGAGCTCAGCTCTGCAGACCTGGACCAGCTGCCTGTCCCTGAGCACTTGGATCTCAGGGCTCCTGAAACTCCCAGTGCACATGGCCACCTTCATTTTGACTTTGTTTTTCATTTGTAAGCAAGAGAGACTTCTGTACTGTTCACACTATGTGTTAAGGATTATTTAACCCTTATTCAGTAAATACACTGCACAGTGTTTTTCTGATAAAAGCCAAATAGAAATGACAGGAAAGTAAATGACAGAGCAATCCCCCTCTGTTGTTCTGCATTAATATTCTCAGTGCAAATCAGACAGTGCAGAAATAACCACAAAGTGTTAAACAAAGCTCATGCCTATCAAAATCTGAGCAGACACTCTTTTCCCAGCCCTTACAAGCAGCCTGTTACCTGATTCTCCTTGATGGTCTGCTCGGGATGTTTTGGTGCCATTTTAATATTTTACTGGAGCTGGCAGTAACCTACTTCAAATGCAAGTGACCCCAGAGAGAGCTGTGGTCAGAACATGGAGAATTAAAGAGAATTTTTGACTCTTATGAGTTAAGTGGCATAGTCTGGCAGAGAGATGGTGGTAGAACTTCAACAAGGAAGATCAGAACACAATTATGCACGGCCAGAAATGTATTCAGTAATAATCCATCATGCTGTCTCTTGGCTGCTTTGCATGCAGAAAGATCATCTGCTTTAATCTTCCCAGTTTCCAGACCCACACAGAGCATCATATATTATGCAAAAAGGTACTCTGGGTGGCACCATCGAGCTCACCACTGCAGCAGCTCTATTGCTGAAAAGGTTTTTTTGTGTTTCCCACACCCTCCCTGACCAAGTCTACACTAGGCATCCCCTTTCAGAAAAACGTTTTAAAGTGTTTCTGTCTCAAAGGAGAGGTTCTTGCTACTCACTGTTTCTCCTCATATCCTGCAGCCACACAGAGATCCTTGTTCCCTGCTGCTCACACACATGCTCTGTCCATCACTGCCTTTCTCCTGTGCTGCAGAAAGGGAACCAGCAGGATGCAGACCTTTCCATTCCCTCCCACATGAACAATTTAGTGAATTCACCCTGGATGGCTCCTGGGAGAGGTTTTTTTCTGTTTGTTTGTTTTTAAATCAATTTCTGCTGGACACAGTGCATGTGTGGCAGAGAAAAACAGCGTCCTTCAGCAGCATTCAGGGAGTTTTCACCACTAAACCAAAAGCATTTTCTGCAAGCAAGTGTCCTGGATAACAGTCTGTGCTAAAAGGAGGGGCCAGAGAAGGACAGTCTGGGCTCATGACAGGCTTCCCTCTCACCCACACTGCTGCAGCTGCTGCTGCAGAGGTCAGGGACACATGGTCTGCTCACAGCAGGTTTGGGGACACATCCTCACATGGACTAAATGGTCACAGTTCCCTGGGAGTGCAAGGCATTGCACCATGCAGCACCTGGGGAGGAGCTGGCCTCAATTCTTGCTCATTTGGGTTCAGAGCCACATCCATTTATCTGACACATTCTAAAATTGCTTGTGAGGGCAGAGGGCAGCTTCCTTTACTTCCAGGGTGTTGCCTGAGACAAGGGGAGAGGAGGAATCTGTGCCTGGCTCCGCAGAGGCTGGGATGACTTGTGTGTGTGCAGAAGGGCTGGGAGCTGCCCCGTGGGTGCCCACGAGCCTTGGTGCCCACCTGGGCTAAGTGGCAGAGCCTTGCCAGGGGCTCAGGCCCCCCCACCTCCTCTGACAAGGACAGCCTGACTCAGGAGCTGACTTTTCTTCTTGTTGTTGTGCTAGCAGGGAGCTAAAGGCTCCCGAGGGGCTGTTTATAGAAAGTGCTTTTGAATCTCTGCTTCAGCATAGAGAGCTCCCATTTAAAACTGAGGATGGACCTTTTATCAAAAGATGTGACAGGCTTTCTTAAGGGTAACTGTCACAGGTGGAGGTATAAAAAGAAGAAAAACTCCCTTTTCCCTATTGTTTCAGTTTTTCTGTAATTTTACCAAGCATTTAGAGGGTGAGATAATGCCAGCTACATCTGTCTTTGGCGTTTTTAGGTATGTATCATCTTGGAATCTAAGTGCTCAGGCAATATGTGATAACATCCTGAAATACTTCCACCTCCTCAAGCTTCTCTCTCATTTTTCTTTTATTTAATCTCAAATGAGTTCAAGTAACTTCTGATTTTGCATTTATCTAGATCAGAGGTACAGAAGAAAAATAGACTTCTATAATTTAACAACTGGTAATAACATTACAAGTAAAATTAAAATCTCTAAATCAGGATGAGTTCTGAGTTGGGAACAGGGAATAAATGATCATAATTTTCTGAGTATAAGAAGGTATTTCAAATGATTGCTTTGAAATATTACCATTATTTTTTGTGTATCCTCTGGTCACAGAGGGGAGTATTTCAAAGCCTAGTTGTCCTTAAAATTATACCCAACACTAAATCTACCTGCACATAATGATCAAATGTCAGTGTAAAAACCCTACCAAAAGGGTTATTGTACCCTCACATGAGGAACCACTTGACTCCTAAGCAGAAAGAAAAACCAACAAGCCTCCAGAGCAAATTCACCCCCACCAAAGCCCCAACACAACAAAATCCCAGCAAATACTGCTGAGATAAGAATATTCAGCAGAAGTTTAAGTTCCACAGACCCCAAACTGGTGTTTCCAGAGTGCAGAACAGACAGTAGCTTGTGCTTTAACAGAGATAGAGATTTCTCTGATACTGCAAAGATGACTGTCATTCAAAAGGAGATCAGAGTCCCCTTTAAAACTTCAACAGTTTCTCCCCAGGGGGACAATCAGACATGAAAACCTCAGGGACAGTGCAATAAATACCCCTCACAATGAGCAGAAAGCCATGCTATCAGTAAGAGAGTGAAATGCCATAACACATACAAATTTAAAAATTATAAGGCAATGCATGAGCCTTTCCCTTTTTGAAAGGATCTTCCCATCTTTGTTCCCTCAAACACAGGGAACAGCAGTGATTTCCCAAAATTTCCCTGTGGTACACTCTGTGTTTGGCTGACCTGACAGCTCATGTGGAAAAAACCTTAAGGTATACAAAGGGTTACTTCAGTAAACATGTTTGTGTTATACTTGGCTTAATATGGGCCATTTCCTTACTTTTAAGAAAAGAACCACGGATTACAATAGGTGAGAGTAGTGAGGAAGCACTGGATTTATGCTGCCCCTCACTGTACTCGCTCAAGGCCCAGCTGCCACGCTGGCACCTCTCGGTCAGCTCTCGCCCCACGGTGCACTCCCTGCCTTTGGTGCTTCCCCTCTGCTTGCCTGGGAAAACATCTCCATCGTGGCATGGAGGAACACAGCCTGAGTGTCAGCAAAAACCCGGGCCAGTGAGGAGCACATGATGTCACGTCCTGTATCACAGAAAGTGAAAAGTACTTGTTACAGCCTCAAGGCTGTTATTTGTCTTTTTTTTTGTTTTGTTTGTTTTTCTATATATTAATGATTTAATTAAGGTATTTCTCCTTTTGAGGGTAGGGCAAGTGACAGCAAAAGAAACCTAAACAATACCTGGAAATTAGTAACCTTTGCATCTTTCCAGAGTACAGACAGCAGTACAGGTCACACATATCGTGAAAAACCTAAACAAGCTGCAGGAACTGTTGTGTTTAACCAAGCGAGGGGCTGGATGCATTACTCTTCCAGCTAGGTCATAAGTATGTGGTATTTTACACCCTATCTGGTACACAGTTGGAGTTTGCTCTCCTCTAGGAAAAGGAGTCAAGTGTCTTGTGTGTCTTGCACTGTTTGCACTGAAGGGGTCAGATGTTAAACCACTCATGCTGGAGCACTGGCTGCTTGAAGTGCATTCATTATGGACATCATCTTGCCAGTGGCCAGGGCTTGATAAAGGTCAGTTGACCTTCCTGAGAATACTTCAGGCAGCAGAGGCAGCAAAGAAAAAACAAACCCACACAAATTCACAATTCTTTTAGTAGAGCCATTTGTCAGGAGATACAAAAGAGTTTGTTGGGAGGAAATGCTTCCCCTGCAGAAACTCTCAGGCTCAAAGATTGGGGAAAGCACTGCTCTGGCAAAGGATGGTTGTTTACAAAGCATTACCTACCAGGCAAGGATTGCATGGGGATGTAAGAATGTACATGTGAACTGTAATTACTACCTGGAATGGAACAAGAACCTGAGGAGAATGCCTGCGTGAGTTGAGCTCTCAGTAACAGAAGAGGGGGTGCAGCTTGCTCATCATTCTGGTGACAAAATCAGTCTTCTCTGCCTACACTTGTCCAGAGCCTGCCAAGATCAATGCAGAGACTCCCACTGACTGGGAGAGGCTGGAACCCATGGATTCAAATGAGCATTGCACTTCAGGAGGTGCATCATTTCATGCTTTGAATGCAATATAAACAGTGAAATACAAATCACTGACAGAGCTTGGAAACAATTGCTGGTTTTTATGCAGAGCCCTTGCCCATACCTGAAAGCTTCAAGCACTGCTTAGATGCATTCCTGGTGTCTTTATACTGAGGTGAGTTTAATTCTGTCACTGGCATTTGGCTCTTACTGAAGAGCCAAGGTTTAAAGAGAGCTCACTATCTGCTGAGAACAATGTGCTTCTTATGAAAGCAGAGATTTTTGTACAAGAAGCCATGCTTTTTCTACAAACAGATATTCACATGCCCATCTGCATAAAAATCCAACCACATCATGGATGGGGAAGGCAAACGCATGTCTGTGACACAACATCTGGATACACCGCTGCAACAGACATATAAGAGGAGGGGAAAAACCCCTCAAAGTTTCTGGAAATCTTTCCTGAACTAGTAACAGCATTCTCTCCAGCACTGGAGACTGCATGTACAAACCTAGGTAGGCAATAACAAAGAAGTGTCTTGGAAAAAATCAGGGGCATCCAGGAAGACAAGAAACCCAGGAAGCATGAGAGTCTTCCCTATTTGAGATATGTCTTGATCATCTCCACCATCTTTCTAGCTCTTTCTTATGGAAAAGCTAAACTAAAATTTGGTCACTGAAGGGTGACAGAGACCCAAATTGTCTTAATAGGAAAACATGCATTGCAGCAGGAGCAGCAGCAGCAAAATATTGGTTATTGCTATCATTGTCACACGAGGGTGAGCACTCCTCCAGCACTGTGACAAAATTCTTGCCGGGAAATCTGTATGAAATCCTCACTGTCTTTTCATTTTTCATGTATGTTGGTAGAAACTCAAAGGTTTCAATTAAAAATCACTTCATTTGGGAGGGCAAAGACTTAAAAACCCTATTCCATTTTGCCCTATCCATTGGGACCAGGTTTCACTCTTTTCCAAATAACAGAGCACAATGGAGCATTTGTGAGTGTACTCTATATTTTATAAATAAATCTGACAGCATTAGAGATAAATCCACAGTCCCTTGAGGGTGAGATCAGTGCACAGCTGCATGTTTGTATGAGTGTACACCTACCATTAGTCTGAAAAAATCAGAACTTACTGACATAATGGGTAGTTGTGATCAAAGCAGAATAAAGCTCTCCACCCAGTTCCTAAATTTTTCTGTTGCCATTAATCATCTCTGTTTGGAACAGTGTTTCTTGTTTACTAGTAAACAAGTGCCTGCAGACAGGCTAAGTATTTCTATCCCAGTGCTACAGCACACTCATACCAGGGTTCATACCTGAGCTGCCAGCAAGACAGATGCTCTTCCCCCTTCCCCCTCTCACAAAGCCAATGTAGAGATGCTCTTCCCCCTTCCCTCTCTCACAAAGCCAATGTAGAGATGCTCTTCCCCCTTCCCTCTCTCACAAAGCCAATGTAGAGATGCTCTTCCCCCTTCCCCCTCTCACAAAGCCAATGTAGAGATGCTCTTCCCCCTTCCCCCTCTCACAAAGCCAATGTAGAGATGCTCTTCCCTCTTCCCTCTCTCACAAAGCCAATGTAGAGATGCTCTTCCCCCTTCCCCCTCTCACAAAGCCAATGTAGAGATGCTCTTCCCCCTTCCCCCTCTCACAAAGCCAATGTGCCTTTGGTACAGCTGTCCTTCCCTGCCACAGACCAGCAGGGCTCACCTAAGGGCTCTGTCCTAAGGGTCTCCTCTTTCCTTGACACAGGCTTGCATCAAGAGCAGCCCTCCCTGCACTGAGCCAGCACGATCCATCAGCATCCCTGGGTGCTGCCAACACCTGCTCAGGTGCACTGCCAAGGTCACAGCTCTGCCCTGCATCCTGATGGCAGGAGAGCAGAGCACAGGGTGTGAGCCTGCTGAAAGCCCTGCATTTTTCACCCTGCTCCTTGCAGGTGCTGTGCTGAAGGTGTCCATCTTCCTGCTTGCACTGAGCTGAGCTGATAAACAACACACCTCTGAGAGCTGGAGGAGGACAGGGAAAGGCTGCAACTGAAACAGAGTGCAGCTGATGGTGTAATGGCAGCTCTCTGGCAGATGCCTTTGGAGGTTAATTACCTTTCCAAAGAGTAACGATTCATCTTTTCACCCATACCATAATATCCTGCAATGCTAATTCTCATTTTGGAGACAGGAAAACTAATGACAGAGAAAAGGTTTTATATATATAACTCTGAGGAAAGGATAAATTTGCCATAATGGGGTACTAGACTCCATCAATAAAAACTCCTACCAAAAGATCACAACTCAGAGTATTCCCAGAACATAAATATTTTGTAGGATACACCATCATTAGCAAAAGCCATCAAGCTTTTGTTTCAATAAACAGCATCTGCCAGGAGCATCTTCTCTGAAACAGACAGTATTAAACAAAATTTCGTCTCTCATTTATTAAATGGGCAGCCTTCTGGGCTCATGTCTCAGGAGTTTTCCAAAAGCTTTAAAAAACAAAGAGACCTTTTGAAAGAGACTCATCTCATTTGCTGCAAGATCTTCCATCTTAAATACTCTAACAGGTGTGTCACAGACATCTTTTGTGAAAAATCCTTTCCTTTGGGATTTTTCCTTCTGAGAAGCCAAGAGGCCTCAGAGACAAGATGTAAACAATGATTGTCTGCTGCTGTGGAATGCAACATGTGGATTTGTGATTGGCCCATCTCTGATGTTTATAATTGATGGCCAATCAAGGACTCAGCTATCCCGGAGAGAGTCCAGGATAGCTGCCTTGTTTTCATTCTTCTATTCTTAGCTAGCCTTCTGACAACTTCTTCCTTTTATCTCTTTTAGTATAGTGCTAATGTAAAATATATATAATATAATAAATCAAGCCTTCTAATTATGGAGTCAACCTTCTTGTCACTCTCTTCATCCTCAAAGCCCCTGTGACCCCAAGCAACACAGGTGTTATGAAAGTACCAACGTTTTGGACCTGCTGAATGATGCTCCTGAATCCCTCAGCTATACTAAGCAACTGCATACCTACCTTACTGTCTCAGCAATAGAAAGTAACTCTATTTTTTTGCTGTTCAAGAAAATAAGTAAATGAAGGGAGGAAAATCAGCTGTGAAGGGGCTTAGGTACAGAGGCTTCAGTGTAGGAGCAACTTATCCTACCAGTATCCTCGCTTAGCAGTGGGAATAATGGCCAGCCCTAGCCGGGTCCCTGGGCTCCCAACAGAGTCTGCTGGCAGGAGAGAGGGAAAAAGCACCTGGGAAAAAAATCCCTTCTCTGCATCTCACAGAGAAGGTGGAAATAAACAAAGAAAAAGTAGAAACCCCAGGGTCATTGCTGATGTTGGTAGGGATGATTCCAGTGATTCCAAAATGCAAGGTTCCTTCTCAATTCTGTAATTACTTAATTTCCTACTCATTAACACACCTGGTTAAAATGCCCATTAGCTTCTCTTCTGCTCATGCTCACCTCAAATATTTTGTGGTGTTAAAAAAAAAAAAGATCAAAATGTTAGATCAAAATGTCAGCAGCCAAAATAGAATGCATCTCATGACAAAATTTCCGCAAGTCAAAAACCCATAGGTTGAACACTATCAAATTTTCCCTGACCTGGTGTTTTTTTTGGCTAGGTTTGCTCTGTCCTCACTGTGCTGCTGCTGTGCTGTACAGCCCCATGGCTAAAAGGCACTTTTTCTAATTTTTTATATTTAGCTTGTTTTTAAAGAGACAGCTAAAAACCAAAGTCTTCCTAAAAACACCTTTGAAATACTTTCTGTCAACTAACTCCAGCCATGCTGAAATAGTCACTGCAATACCACAGGCAGAAGGCTTTACCTTTCCAGATGCTGGAGTGGCAGGATTGAAATGTCCTCTAACTCATGGCTGAGAATGATAGAAAAATCACTGCAAAGAAGGCAGTCCCATTACAAGAAAGCAATTTTCAGGCTCTCCTGTGGTACTGGTTTCCAGAAAGAAAGACATAGCATGTGCTGGGCAATGCTCTGCCAGCTGAAAAATTTTATGTCAAATATTTGCCAGCTGAAAAATTTTATGGCAAACATTTCTATTATAAATTTATTTTAAATTAGGGTGATTTATGCGGAGAAGCTGGAAAGACCTGGTGTCATGTCCAAGCACTTCCGTGGACTTTCCCAGCGAGAAGGTTGAGGCCAGACGTGTGCCCTGAAGAAAGCTGTGAGGAGCAAGAGACAAAAAGGCAAAAGCCAAACATTTCAGCAGCCCACCTGTTGATTTTCTCTGCCCCAGGACTGGCTGCTCCCTGCTGGGGCACAGCAGCAGTGCCAGCTGGTGGCAGTGCCACCCTCCAGCCTCTACCCCACGGTAAAGGCTCAGAGAGCTGAGCTGCAGCTGCTGCACCTCTGGGTGGCCAGACCGTGACAGACAGAGCCAGCACTGCACAGAACACAGCCCAGGCTGCAGGTTAGTACTGGGAAAGCTGACCCACAGCTCACGTGTCTCTGCAGGGTGTTCCACCCCACAGCTCTCTTCCTTGTGCTTCAGGCACCTGCGCTGCTCTGAAGGACGTTTCTCTCACAGTGGAGCTCGCCCTGGATGCTGCTTTCATAGCATTCAAAATGCTCTGACTTCCCTCATGGACCTGTGAGTCAGGGGGTCTCCTTTCTGAGGCACTGGGAACATCAGGAGAGCCTTCTCCAGCATTAACTCTTTCTGCTTTTGCAAATCCTCCAGAGATAACAAATAGGAGCTTTCATCCGACTCTGCAGATGGATTAGCAAGCAGCAGCTCCCAAATATTTTAAATTCAAGTAATATTAAACTCAGGTTAAACTCAGTGTTGCGGCAAAGAAATCAATAATGCTTTTCCATGTTGATTTTTCTTTCCTCTCATTTCATTCCTCTCCTACAGCTGCTGCAGGGATACTGGCTGCAGTATCTCAGATACCATGCTGCAGTTGGCAGCATAACCTTACTTATGACATGCTCAGAAACAGATGTTTTTCTTCACATCTACCCTTCCTCTCCTACCTTTGGAGCAGAATAATGAGATACTCTGCAGCTCTGGTTCAGAGCCTGGTTATTAAACAGCCAGGGAAAATGATGCTGGCACAGCAAACAGTATCACTGAATTACTATGAAAGGTGGTGATGAGAAAATACATCTGCTTTGAAGGAGAAAAATGGTCTGTTTTCAGTCAAGAGCTCTTTCCTGTTTAACAGCCCAGCCCATCAGCAAAGTGTTAGCTAGTGTACACAGCAATTTGTAGGCCACACAGAGGGCAGCAGCTTGTGCCTAGAAGCTGTCACACACCTCCCATGGTGGATGTATCTACCTAAGGACTGTTCACAGGATGAAGAATTTATGAGCTGTGATTATTAGGGATTTGTTGTTTGTTCTTTTTTTTTTTTTTTCCTGCTTATCTTTAGAGAAATGGAGCAAAATAATATACTTTCCCCTGCAGTTTCCTCTGTGCAGGATGTTGATTAAAGCTCTGTCGCTCAGAAAGTCTTACCAGACCCTTCCTGAGTGCTCATTCTTGAGAGGCACAGCACTGCTTTCCAGGGACACTGGCTAATTGCTTTGCTTGGAACTTTGTTTTGCATGCCATTGAAAACTCCTGCACTGGAGCAAGGGAACGGCTGACTTGCACAAACCCCTACATATTAGGCTGAACCCACCAACTTTTTGGAAAATCTCCTGTCTCCAAATCAATCACCTGCATAATTTCATTTAAAAACTATTTAAAATAATTTAAAAAATAAAACTATTTAAAAATTTAAATAATAAAATTTATTGATTCTATTACATTTTGTGACGCAGGAGATGTAATTTCCTTAAATGAAGGTTCTGCCTAATGGAAGTGGTCAGAGCAGAAGCTCCCTGATCCTCCTTGACAGAAGCAAGCAGAAGATGGTAGGTTCCTGCTTCCTCACCCTAATTACCTAGCAAGGAAAGCCCATGAGCAGAATATTACCCTTCCTCTTCCTCACGTGCTGGCTGTGCCATTTCAGCCAAGGAAAGCTGCTCAGTGGTGACACAGCATACAGAATGTGCCTTTCAAATTCTCACCCAGTCATGATGGATGGCCACAGACAGAGATGTTGTGTCCTGCAGCTTGGCATGGTCCCTGGAGGCTGTCTGGAGCTTCTCAGGTCCCCAGGACTATCCAGCATGGTAGGAAGTTTTAAACTTGAGTGAAATAAGCAAGTAAAGTGGAAGATTTTATCCCCACTGTCAGCTGTGCAGCACCAATACAAAACCCAGAAGGATGCAGCTGGAGGATGCAGACATCAGGACGATGCCTGTTTCTCTCCTTTTTACCTGTTGTGGTCTCTATCACTGTACTTCCAAGGTCCCTCCTAAGAACATGCACCTTCCCACATGAAAGATGAAGCCAGCTCTGGTAAGTGACGTCTCAAATGCCACAGGGATGTTTGCATCAGCCCCCAATCTATCTTCTTTCTGCATTCCAGCCATGGGCTGAATAAGCCAAGCCTGCTGTATCCTAGACAACAGCTTCAGTGAACTGCAGCTGAAGGCAGAAGGCAGGCAGGGATGGAGCATAACTCAGACCTGTACCTAACTTAAAATGGATTTGGGCCAGTTCTTCTCAGCCTAAGCCTTATCCAGTGTCTAATCAATCTGGAGCATTTCTTTATTGGTTCATAGATGGGTCTTTTATGCAATCTGCCAAGAACACCAGGCTATGTATCTCAGTTTAAGAGATTATAAATAAATAGAAGTGCCTCTTTCTGCTCTTTCAGACAGGAAGAAAAAAATGCAGAAGGAAGAGTTAGTACTGCTCTGTGGCAAGTTAGAAGCAAAAAGGAGTGCCTCCAAAACTAATTCCAAACAAAACCCTAAAACTCATTCTTAACACAATAATTCAAAAGAAATTATCCTTTTTTTCTTATCCTCACATCAACCACCAGATCACATGGTTTATTTTGCAAGTTTCTTTGTGTTTTCCTAGCATCTATACACACTGCTGCTATGTTTTTCAGATATTCTGATTTTTCTGTATGCAAATAAAAATGTGTGTTTCTATAAGAAGAGATTCTTACATCCAGAGATTTTTTTGACTCCAAAATTATAGTTTAAGCAAAATTCTAAGGCATGGAATAGAATTAAAATAACAGGAATTGCTGTCCTAAAATGGTAATGAACTTGAAGACATGAAAACAGAGTCCCTTCTTAAACGTGAACTTCAATTTAATATGTCCTCAAGGGAAAAAAAAACCAAAAACAAGGATACAGAACTAAAAAGACCAGATTATTATTCATTTGGAAGGAAAAACTGAGAAAAAAAATCCCAGGTACTCCACAGGCTGGGTTGTTTGAGCTGGTGCAGTAAAGGAGCCAGGTGTTAGCACAGCCACTTTGCAGAGGGGCAGTGGCACAGACAGACAGACAGACAGAACTCTCCACCAAGGCAAACAGCCAGAAGCTAAAGGCAGGTTTTCATCCCTTCTTAGAACCATTGGGAGGAACACACTCTTCACTTGTCCTCTTCTTTGATTATTTTAGAACATGATAGGCTATAACATCGGCTTTTTTCCAGATGTCCATTTCATCATATTTGCCATATTAAATATTCAATTATGTCTCTTGCAATTTTTTTCAGTAATGGGCTGTGTTCTGCTGTTTAATAGCATTCTGATTAAGGAACCAACCATTCTCTTGCCTACATTTCATTTCTCACATTCCTTAATCTAGATTTAGTGTGTGTGGGAGTCTAAGTAAGTGCTACCACTCCTCTGATAATCAGCAATTTGTTGTCACATTAGGGGTGGCCAAAGCATTCAAGCTAAGAGCTGCTACTAACCTAAATTTAAGCAGAAGACATATTATTGAATTACAAGGAAGAGGCAATGGATAGCTATAAAGGAAAGTAAACAATATGATCTCTTCAAAATCAATTATTAATATTTTGAGGAGTGAGGAAGACAGACCACTTGCAGCTGCCGAAACAGAGGGAGGAGTAACAGATTTACTAAAACACATTTAGACATGAGGAAGAGCTACACAGAAAAATGAAGGATGTCAGATGACATAAGGGGGGAAAAGAAAAATATCCAATCCCCCATCCTCCCTCTCCTGCAGAAATCCCCCAAACCCCAGCAACAATAAAACCCAACCAAAAAGAACCTCCCAAACACAAACACAAAAAATCCTCCAACAACTACCAGGACAAAAATCTGGACTCATGGATTTGCTGCAGAGGCAGGACTGGGTCTGGCCTAATGTGCAGCTATGCTGAAGCCATCTGGGGACCTGAGCCAGCACCAAATTAGCAAAGGGAATTTCTGTGCTTCTGGTTTAGAGGCTTTAAATTGCACCAGACTCTGTGTTGTGCTAAACAGCCGTTCCAGCTCAGGTGACAGCAAATGCACACCATGTCTGAAATGCTTTTAATATGGCAGTGCCTCCTGCCAGTGCCAGAGTGAAGATCAGAGCTGCCCTGCTTAGTCCATGAAGTCTTTCCTATAGGAAGGAAGGATTCATGGTGATCCATTCTGAGTGTTGTTTGCTCATTTTTTTTATGTGCAGGGTAACATAAAAGGGCGCTAAGTTTACAAACACAACTGTTATCAGCTCAAATCTCTGCTGGGGATGCACAACAAAGTTGATTTCTCTGGGTTCTGCCACAGAACTCAGCCTGTGATCACAAAGGTAGCCCTCAGATAACCCTTCTGTGACAAGACACTAAATGCTGTAATGAAGTGGGAGACAGGGAAATCCTTGACCCTAATGCTCAGATGTAAACACTGCATTTTTTTCCTTAATGTCAGAATCAACATTCACATTTGCCCATCCCACGTTTGTCTACCTGCAGGTGCAGATATTATCATATTAAATCATATTAATCTTTGCTCAAATTCTCATGTCATTTAAAATTGAACAATGATCTTAGATAATCAGTGCCTGAATGAACTGTGCACGACACAGACATCCTTTGTAAATGGTGGTTTTGTGACAACAGTTCCTCTCCTGCCTTTCCTTTTGACTGTTCACCTGACAAGATCACTTAGCTGAGGGTTTAGGGAAATAGGGCAATGTTTTCATAGAAGCACACACACCTGTCATTTCAAAATCCTGCCACGTGGAGAGAGTTAGACTTTAAAACAAGCGCCAAAAGTAAAGTTACACCAGATGCTGCTCCAGGCAAACTTGAATCAGCAGCCAAGCTGGCGATCTCCCAGTGCCACTGCCTTGCTGGTGTCCCCTGGATGGCAGGGGTGCCATGTGTGCCCTGGGACAGGGCACTGAGCAGCAAACTGCACAGCCCAATAGGTGTGCCACACGCACTCCTGCAGTGCAATCTGTGCCACACGCACTCCCCCAGTGCAATCTGTGCCACACGCACTCCTGCAGTGCAATCTGTGCCAGTGACTCTGCCAGGCAGCAGTGACTCCCTGAAGCTGTGCAGTTAAACCAAGGCGTTTAGGAGAAGAGTGCTCCAAAATCCCCCCTCTCACTTCTCTGTTTGAGAATGTAAAGCACCGAGGTGTAATTGTTTGCGATGGCACTTCTAGATGATTTAACACTGGATGAGGTAAAACGCATCAAGCTTTTCTGTAGAGGACAAACTGGCTTAGTCTGAAACACACAGCATCGCTTTCCTCTCCAATTTCTAGGAACACATGAGAAACAAAAGGAAAAAAGATTTAAAATCCTTGGCCATTGTCAGTTTATTATGTGGAACAAAGGGAAAACAAAGCACATGATGTGCAGGAATGTGAATGAAATGCTCCAGAGAAAGACAAAACCAGCTGCCTGTTGTATCCTCCTTCCCCGCAGACTGACTCAGTGCCTGCTGTCCTCTGTGGGCAATCCATCAGGCAGCCCCAATCCCACCTCCACGAGGATCAGCTCTCTCCTCAGTCTGTCATCTCCTCAGTGAATGAATGACACAGGCTTCAGCAGGAACCACCTGGGGCCATGGATGCTCAGGATGCAATGAACCTGACAGCAAGCAGCTGCACACGCTGGAGCCATATATTTTGATAGCACATAAAACACAGGGTGAATTGCCTGGGATGTCTCACAAGGCATTTTACCAGCCAAAATTTCATTAAGCATCAGAAAAAAAATAATAATAAAAATTAAGAAAATCAACCACAAACAACCCAAACAAAACAAAAAAACCCAAACTAAAACAAGAACAAGAAAACCACCCCAAAAAAATCCCAAATCCCTGCCACCCTGAAAGCTAGAATAAAATCCACTCTCCATAGATGATTTTAAATTACCTACAAAATTTTGTTCAGTAACTTCAATTTTCCTCCTCCTTCCTCTAGAAAAATCAGCAAGAAAAACACATTTGACATGAGATTAATTTTTATAACCAGGATTCACAGTAATTATGAAATAGCTTTCCCAAGTGACTCAAACCTTCCAGGCTAAAACCTGAAGGAGGTGGACGCTCACATCTTAAAACCCAATAAACCAGCCAGTTAGAAATCAATCTGGTACATGGCAGCTAAACAGCATAAATGAAGGTCTAACCCAAAGCCACTGATTTTTTGTGTGGTTTTCACAGATTTGGGAACAAACTTTGATTAACATAAGTCCCCAATCCTGCAATTATACTTTGGCAGAGGTCTGTCTCCGCAGCTCCAGTGTCAAGCCTGCTGCTGGGTAGTATTTTAGAAGTCTGACTAGGAGTTTGTAACTGAGGCAAGTCTTTGTTGTAACCAAGGGATTAGCAAAGACTTTGTGTGGAAGTGAAAGGGACGTGTGCCCCAGTCCCTCTGCCTGTCTGTGGAAGAGCAGACTGCGCTGCTCTGATGGGTTGCTTGCAATGAGTTCAAAATGGAATTTCTTTCATTAAGCATCCAGTGCCCTTAAAATTGGCAGAAAGTTAGAAGTTTAATTCTATGATTAATGTCTCTGCACACAGTCCACATAACTTTGATTGGCAATGAAAAATGTGTGAGCATTCCAGAGCAGCAGAACCTCAAATACTTCCACCATCTTCACCCTTACTTCTATTGGACTGGATTAGACTTGAGAAAGGTACATGTCCAGTTCAAAGTCTTTTGGTATGGAGTCTCTAAAAATTGAGTTATTCTTACAATTTTACTCTTTTTTTTTGGTACACGCATGCCTCTGCAAGAGGATGGAATGGTACTTGTTGTATTAATCTCTGTATTTTCAAAAATGCAGTGCTGAGCATGGAAGAGCATTCCTCTTTGCTTCTTTGACTCCATATGGAAGCTTCTCTAGAGGACTCAACTATGCCATGCCAGATGGATTTATTTCAGCAATGGACCCTGGTCATAAACTCTGTCAGTGTAAGATCTGAAAAGCCCAGAACTGAGCTATTGTGAGTTAGGGCTCTTCACCTGTTATTTTTGTTGATCCATAGATAATTATTACCACAAATAGGCAATGTTGAATTGCCCAAAAGGTTAATGCCACTCATCATCTTTCAGGTCTACTTCACAGATGATTTCTAGATAATTGATAAAAGTGATGAGATTGTTACAAGTCTGCTTGAAACTCCCTTCCCTCACATAATTCTCCCTAAATTTTTCAGTCTTTGCCATCCATATTTGATCATACTTCTCTTTTGATCTAAAGCACTGGCACCAATTGTTAGAAGATAATTCTTTTCTGCAGCTTTTCTGTGAAAGAAGCAATTTTTGTCTTTGTTAGCCAGGCTGACAGAAATGCCTCTAGACTGGTTTTAATTTGCTTAATTACATAACTTGTCTGGATTTTATAGCATGGCTTTAGGAGAACACAGAGCCTGGGGAAAAACCCAGAGTGGACTGAAGCTGTGAAAACTCTTATTGACCACTGAAGTCTTATCCCTCCACTGCATCTCCCTGGCAGTCCCTCATCCTTCTGGCTCCTTTTATCCCTTGCACATGAGGCCTGGCAGCAGCATTGCCAATTAGTGGAGATTAGCAGACCTTCTCACCCATAGGTTTCAGTGAAATAAAGAAAAATTATGAATATGTAAATCAACCAAGGGTTAGCAGCCAGCCTGCACTTTCTTTTTCACATCTTATTGTGCACCATAAATTACTACCTATACTCACATTCTGCTGCTCAGCAACAACTTGCAACTCATTGCGGTCTTGCAACCAGCTGTGTCAATGCCTCTGTCCCACTCTCCAAGTGAGATGTCCAAACACCCATTTTGAAAGCCTCCATCACCCTTCCCTCTCCCCTTGACACCCCCATTGCCCCCCACACCTCCTGGTGCATTGTGCATACACAGATCTGCCTCCTTTCACAGACCTTCACGTGAGCCCTTGACAAATTAATCAGTGCCTTGTCCTCTCTGCACAAGCGGCTGTCAGCAAAGCAGATGGTGCTGTCCCTTACAACACCTCGTCTCTCACATCTCCCTCTCTGCCTGTGTTCTGCAGTTTTCTGACAGGAGCTGCTGCGGGGCTTTATACAGATATTTGATAGTATTGAAGAGAACAGACAATGCCCAGGACATTGCTTATCAGGCCACAGGGATAGTTGCAAGTAAATGAATGAACAGAAATGCATCAAAACTCAATCATGAAAACCTCTGAGGATGATTAAATAGTCTGTTGGCACAGGAAAATGTCCCCTGGGAAACATGATTTGTGAAGACTCTTGAGTGCCTGTGGTTCCTATTCAAGCAGGTTTGACTTGTACAAGGGGGAAGTGTCACCCTTCCCTGAAATAGTCTATCATTTTCTAACTGAGCCTGGAAATCTGGAGATCACAAAAGCATCTAAAGCATCTAAATGGCTTTGTGGTTTCTATGAATTTCCCATGCTTTCTCCCATATTCTCCAAACAGAATGAGAACAGAGAAATGAAAACAAAACCATAAATTATTCCAACAGCTAAACTTTCCCTTCCCTGGTATTGTTTTTTCCAATATACCCCAAACTCCAGTTTTCAGAACTAACTTTTTAAAATGGTATTTATTAATGAGATATTTCATTTGGAAGAGTGATTCCAATAAATACTAGCAAATATCAGCAGTTCACCTCACCCTTCCTCTCCGTTTTGATCTGCTGTTGTGTAACAGACACTTGGACTTCAGTGGAAACTGCTGGAAAAAGAAATTAGGAGTCCCTTTGATGCAGAATACTTAATCCAAACCCACACATGAAGTCCTCTCAGACTTGCAGAGAGCCCTCAGTTGAAAAAAAACCCCTCCATTGAGACCACCCACTCTACATCATTCAGCACCAGCTTGTTACGCTGGTATCAGACATCAGAGCCATCAAAGAAGTGTGTAGGAAAAATTCATCACTAATACTCAGTTTGGGCTGATGAATCAATATCTGTGATAAGATCAGTGTCACCCATGAATGAGATTTCTACTGTGGCAAGCATTAACAAGAAGCTGAGAAATGGTGCTGTGAGCTCAGTGTGTCACTGAAACACCCACAGCACATCACTGAGTGAGTGAGGAAGAACAGACTTCACCATCTCTTCCATGTGAGTTTGGATGCAAGAGGGGCTATTCCATGTATAAAGCAAACATCCATTTAGTATGCAGATTTTGTTACAGCCTCACTGCCTATACAGAAAGGGCTTCAGCCCTCTTTCCTTGCTGAGGGCTTCTGGCTATGGCATTTCTGAGCTTTCCTGATCCTGGAGAACACTGATCTACCCAACCAGGGTGAACTGGGACCCAGCCTGCTGATCTAATGCCTGTGGTCCTCAGGATTATTGCCACACACAGACAAAGGCTTTTCAGCAAAGTAAGCAAAACTAAACTCTGGAGTGACAAAACTGGGATAGAGAGCCAGAAACAGCCCTGGAAAGTCTGGGACGCTGCTCTTGTGACCAGAGAAAAATGAGGTGCAATGGCAAGCCCTTCCTGTGGAAAGACAGGGAGTGCTTCTCTGCTATTAATATATACCAGTGGCTGCTGTCCCACATCTCAGCTGCTCCTTTAATAGCAGCAAAAACCTTATTTTATGGGGCTCCAGGTCACCTTTCTCTCCTTCTAACTAACAAGGTGCTGCCCTAGATGGCAGTTGGTTTTGGCTATGCATAGGGCCAATCACCCTGGTGCTGCTTTTTCTGGAAGCAGCCTTCTGTTTGGGACCTTGAGAAGGGAGTAAAAAATGAAAGCTCAGGACAGGCTGCAAAACTTTTCAGTCATATTTGAAGTTTTAGCTCCTTTTCCTCTCCCGCTCAGCTAAAGCTGTGGAGTAGGTAGACAGAAGACACCTGGGTCCTTGAGGAATGATCCCACTCAACAAGAAAGGCAAGAAGGAAACCCCCAAACTGCAGGCCTGTCAGTCCCACTTCAGTGCTAGGTAGAGTTATGGAGAAGATGATTCTGGGAGGTATTGAACAACACCTGAAAGACAATGCAGCTGTAGGTGACAGCCAGCATGGCTTCATGAGAGGAAAGTCCTGCTGATCAAACCTGATTTCCTTAATGACAGGGTAACCCATCTTGTTGACCAAGGGAAACCAGCTGATGTCATCTTCCTGCATTTCAGTAAAGCTTTCAATGTTGTCTCTCACAGGATCCTCCTGGACAGAATGTGCAGAGCTGGATGAACACATTATGGGCTAACAATGTGGTGACATCAAATTGGAGGCCTGTCACTAGTGGAGTCCCACAGGGCTCTATTTTAGGCCCTGTGCTCTTCAACATTTTCGTAAGTGACGTGGATGCAGGACTGGGAGGGATACTGAGCCAGTTTGCAGAGGATCCAAGACTGGGAGGAGCCTCTGACTCCTCAGAGGCAGGGAGGCCCTGCAGAGAGACCCTGACAAGTTGGAGCACTGGGCAATCACCAATCATATGAATTCCAGCAATGGAGAGTGCTGGACTCTGCACCTGGGGTGGGATAACCCTGGATGTATGGGCAGACTGGGGAATGAGGGGCTGGAAAGCAGCACTGCAGAAAGGAAAGGGACCTGGCTGATGGAAAGTTGAACATGATTCAGCAGTGCCCTGGCAGCCAGGAGGGCCACACTGAGAGGCAGCAGGGTAGATATAAGAAAATTATCTTCACCCAAAGAGTGGCTGGACACTAGAAAGGACTGCCCAGGGCAGTGGCCACAGGACCGAGCCTGACACAGTTCAAGAAGTGTTTGGACAACACTCTGAGGGACATGGTGGGACTCTTGGGCATGATGTCGTGCAGGACCAGGAGTTGGACTTGGTAATTCTTGTGGGTGCCTTCCAACTCAGCCCATTCTGTGGTTCTGTAATAATTCTTGATCTCAGTGAGATGGGTTTATCAGTAGCTACTGATTATCAGGGAGGGGAGTGGAGGGTACTTCCCATGGATAGCAGTGCTTTCCCTACAAATATGATCCTCCTCCTCTTCTGCAACCCATTTCTGCAGCCCTATTCTTCCCATAACCATACCCCTTCCTGCTCTTTCTGTTGTCTCTGAAAGTCTTGACACTGACTTATACAAGCAGATTTCACTTCACTCTTTCAGCAATTCCTGCAGTTCAAGAGGTTTGAAGTCAGCCACAGTGTTAGACAGGAACAAATGCAAATGCCTAGGGCCAGACCTGTTTAGATTGCAGCAAAAATATAAATCACCTCTGATTCTGTTTTTATTTGCTGCCTTAAGCTAGTCATTAAAACATTGAAAACAATCTGGGTGCAATCATTTTCTTCTGATCCAGCTCCTTTCCCCCGTAATCAGCACTCCAGGAGAACATATGGGCTTCCTCTGTCACTTGGCCTCTGATTTACACCACAGTAAATCTCCTGGAGTCAACAGAATTCCCCAGGAGCCACACTTGGCCTCACTGCATGTGAGCAACTGCTGAAATTAAATGAGCACCTGTGTCACAAAGAGGTTGCCTTGCAGGACTGTTCCTCGAGGTGGGGAGGATGTGTCAGTGATGGGAGGGTGCAAACAGCTCCACCCCACATCCCAGGGCACTGATGGCTGCAAGAGCTGACAAGCCACTTCCCTGAGCATCTCCTTACAGTCTCAAGCGGCCACCAAAAACCTGAACACATCTAGTCTGGGAGAAGGAACTTCAGGAGGCTCTTTCAATTTTCAAGTGTGTGTCTATTTGGATAGGGAAGGTTAAAGTTTTTCACAGTATGTTAAGCAAGGAAGAAATTATCAGGAGACCAACAAATCCAGAGAGCTTTGCAGAACTGCACTGTAGGTTTAAAATGCAGGTTAGTCAGAGCTGTCCCCAAGAAGAGTGGTGTTAATTCAGGTTTCAGCTGCACTGTCAATCAGTTCAAATAGTCTCTGGCTGGGATTTCTGCTAAGCTCCTCCTTCAGAGTCAATTCCTACTCTGCTTTCCTGTTACAACAGGTTTATTTCTACTCCTACTGTTGGCAGACCCCAGCCAGATAAAAGAAGCTAACATGGTACAACCTTTCCCCCATCACCTGAATTCCCCATGCTACAATCACTGAAGTTTTAGAGAAGTTGCATTTAGAGTTTTCTCTTGTCAAAACTCATAGAGAAAAAAACAACCACTCTGTTCTCCACTTGTAAAATGTGTACAGAGGTAGTGTGAATATTATACTGCACAGCATTTCCATATCAATCAGCTCCACTCAGAAACAAAATATTGTCTGAAGATGATACCTACAACTTTCTATTACTGATCCTTGCATTTTTAAACCTTCCAGGATAAAAGAACAACAGCTTCCTAGAACTGCTTATGTCTAATCAGGTGAAAGGAAGTTCATTGAGCCTGAAATTTACTTTGACTATGACAACAGAAAAACAGTTCCTAGGAAAACAGAGCAAACCTAGAGGCTTTTGATGATAACTACAAATGAAAATCTAGCATGTTTCCCCTTATTCCCACTGATTGGTTGGATGAATATATACCTTGTTTATCCCATGGCTGTTAGATCTGTGCAAGTGCCCAGGGGAAACAGAACTACCTGTTCCTTGTTGCAGGAGTTACCAGAACTTTGATCCAGTTTTTTTTTCCACTGAATGAATCCACAAAATTCATACACTCCATGGCCTCAAGCAGCAGGACAGCAACAAGGATAAGAAATAACTCTCATCCTCCTGGGACCAACAGCAGGAGGAGCTCAGGCAATCTCTCACTGACCCTTGGACTGTGCTGAAGGTTTGGCATGGGAACTGGACACGTCCCAATAGATCCCACCCTCAGAGGAAAGCAGGGCTGAGAAGACAGCCCTCAGCCATCTTCCCAGCTGGTTTCTTCCAGATTAATGAATTTGCTGTCCAGGGCAGTAAGAGGCTGCTCTTTATGGTAACCCTGCAAATTGTGTGGGACCCTGGGAGTCTTATGTCCCTTGGCTGTCTGTCTCTGCCGGTCACGCGTAGGAGGGTTCGGGGGCAGCCCGCGCTTGAAAGGACGAGACTGGACTCTTCAGTTATTCGGTCTTCGGACTCGTTTATTATCTCTTATCTTTTTTCTCTCTGCCCAGCCGGGATCTGGCCAGCAAGGCAGCCACAAGCACTCTGACCACCCACGGGCGGCCGTATCTTTTTATAGTAAGAACTATGTACAGCATATTTACCTTTTATCCCCAATACCTTTCACCCTTGTTAGTAAGTGCACCTCCACCATGACCCAATCCAAGAGTGTCAACGTCACAGAGAAGATGGGCGACAAGAAGAAGAAAGAAGGAGGACGAGACACGCCCTGATTCCTCCATCTTGTCTCCAAACCCCCCTGTACCAAAATCCCAAAATCTATATTTCACCCTGTAAATGTGTCATTCTCACACCATTCAAACTTGTGTGATTCCCACGTCCTCATACGCAGGTGGCAGATCCCTAGAAGGGTCAAAGTCAAGCCACCAAGCACTTTTGGCAACATTCCAGGACCTCCGAGCCCCCCAAGGGTTCTCTTGGTAGCTCTGGACATCCGGAGTGATGTGCTGAGTTCCCACATCTCACCCTTCTCTTTGCATGAAAGCATTTCTTTTGCAACCTGACTCATGGCACGCCGAACACATAAAAAGATGCACGGTACCAGAAGCATGAGGACTATGAGAACTATTAAAACCTAAAATCCTATTTGTAAAAGCTCTTTCCATGCCGTGACACCCATGCCCCTGAGAGAAACCCCAAGTCTTTGAACTCTTTATGTGCTGTTCGAGAAGATGTTCACGGTCTCATGTTCGGGGCAAAGTCCCAGTGACACAAGCAGGTATCATTGCATGGCTCTCGTCCGTGAAGAAACCTAATGTCCACAATCTTCTGTAGGTGAAGCACAATGGCTGAAATCTCTGTGCAGTCCACATCCCCGTGTCTTTTTTTCTGCTTGTGAAATGGTCAGCATTTCCTTGCCTGTGCTTCTTGTCAGCATTCTCATGCACCTGAGTTTCACATTCTTCACCGAGATCCACCTGGACTCCTGCACCTACCAAAACACAAACAAATCCATGTCCCCACATGGACTGGAGGATTTTCTCAAAATCTTGGAAGTGGAGAATGGGTCCTGATAAGAAAATAAAACACTGTTCCAGTCTCCATGCAGCACTGCATAGGGAAATACGAGACAACAACAATTAGAAATCAATCAGACAATACACACAACCAGTAACACATCTAAAATCATACAATTATTACAACACTGAACTGTCATCCCAGAATCTGTGATAGCTGATGAACCTTAAAACAACAGAGAACTGGAGAACTCATATCCGGATTCATGTTTCTCCAAACTCTCTTTGAAAACAGGCTCAGCTATCATATATGGTCAAATCACCAAGCCAAAAGGACTTGAATACTTATTGATGCAGAAAACATCTGGGCTAAATGTCAATCACTCCATTCAACTAGAGCTAGAACTTGGCCAGAGTTCAAACTCTAATTAATGGATATTATTTAATACATTTTAAAACAAGACTCTTAAAAACAGCAATTATTAATAGGAAACCTTAGATTAAAGATCAATCAAACCATTAAATAATTGAATCCCTCCGAAACTTCTGTCAGGATAGAAATTCTTCAAACACAGCAAGCCTCTTGAATTCTCACCTGCAGTACTCTATAATAACTGAAGAAATAATAGCTGAAGCAAACCATGAAACTGGCAATCTAGATTTAAAAGAAACCCAAAAAACATGAGTATTCAAGAAATAGAGAGACAAGATTCTGAAGAGACACATGTCCTGCAGATAATCACACAAAGAAACAATGAAACACATAAAAGCTGGCTGTAAACATTACAATAATGCCTCGATAATAATTCTTATCATAAATTCTGAGAACTCCCATTATACAATCAACTTATCAACATGAAATGTCCGAAGGGATCATGACCACCTTTTAAAAGTATTTATATATCATTAATAACAATCATTATTTATCAGTATCACCTATAAAATCCAAAATAATAAAGATCACAAATTCAATACCAACAAAACTTCTGAAACATTATAGAATCAGCTGATAATCTTACAGATAGGATCTAACTGATATTTCTTAAATGATCTGTCTTTCACCCTTGTTAGTAAGTGCACCTCCACCATGACCCAATCCAAGAGTGTCAACGTCACAGAGAAGATGGATGACAAGAAGAAGAAAGAAGGAGGATGAGACACGCCCTGATTCCTCCATCTTGTCTCCAAACCCCCCTGTACCAAAATCCCAAAATCTATATTTCACCCTGTAAATGTGTCATTCTCACACCATTCAAACTTGTGTGATTCCCACGTCCTCATACGCCGGTGGCAGATCCCTAGAAGGGTCAAAGTCAAGCCAGCAAGCACTTTCGGCAACATTCCAGGACCTCCGAGCCCCCCAAGGGTTCTCTTGGTAGCTCTGGACATCCGGAGTGATGTGCTGAGTTCCCACAGTCTTACACAGCTCTTCACAGCTCCGCACCTCATCAAATCACATCAGGCTTGTGGCACTTCCAGGTGGGTCAGAAAGTTGAGAAACTACAATCACAAGCTTACAGGCAGTAAAACCATGCACATTATTCAAGGCTGAATTTCAGGATTAGGCATCTGTCATGGTTTGACACTGGCCCAATGCCAGGTGCTCACAAAAGCTGTTTGCTCACCTCCCCTGCCATACAGCTGGGCAGAGGAGGAAAAACCACACAAACAAAGGGTTCCTGAGTTAAGGATGGGGAGAAAACACTGCAAGTGCAAAACAGGCTCAACCTAGAGTTGTAAAATGAATTTACTACTAACAGAATCAGAGGAGGATAGTGAGAAGTAAAAGAAGCCCTTAAAACACCTGTCCAGGGCAGAGAGGACATTAAATTGCACCTTCTGAACCACATTGTAACAGAGGTAGCAAGCAAAACAGGTCGGAGGTGTCTGATCGCCTGAGTAGGACTTCTGGATGTGTAAATCCACAGAGCTTCTTCAAACTCAATCAATGCTTATTGATATAAGCAGTAGAGCCAAGCTCCTCTCTCTCCAGGAGAAGGCCCAGATAACCACTTTTCCCTCAAGGGAAACTAGTTTTACAAATGTTTACATGCTTAAGTTATTGTGACAGAGATTTGGTAAACTGTGAACAAAAGCTGATTTACTCAATCACCATGCCCCTATTGACCTTATTGAAATATCCTCCTGGTGAAAATCAATTTTTCATTTTTAAACCAGAATACTTAACTATCATCCACATTGATTTAAACCTATCTCAAAGTGCAGTGATGTTGCACTCAGAAAAAATGAGGCAGAAGTTATCCCTTCTGCAGTAAGCATTCTCACACACTGTGCAAGCATTTCTGACTGGACAGGTTTTCCCACGGAAGGACTTTTCCTCAGGAGGGTAAACCAAATATTTGCTGGATAGCATATGCATTATCCTAGGGGATATTTAGCTTCAAAATGATGCCTTGCCAACTCTCTTGGGTAAAACTTAGAGTTCTGGTAATAAAGGTATGGAGCTCACAGCAGGGAGCTCCTGTGAGCTGAAGCCTGTCGGAACTCAGCACATCACTCTGGGTGTCCAGAGCTGCCGAGGACCCTGCCGGGGGCTTGGAGACCTTGGCATGCCGCCCAGAACACCTGGGGATTTGATTTTGACCCCTGGAGCAAGTTGCCAACTTTGCATGAGGATCTGAAAGTCACAGAGGTTTGAACAGTGTAATAATAAAATGATCACAGGGTGAAAATGAGATTTTAGGATTTTTGGTATGGGGGTTATGGGGACAAGATGGAGGAATCTGGGCGTGTCTAGGCTTTCTTCTTGTTCTCCATTTTCTGCAGTGATGTTGGCACTCTGGGATTGGTTTAGAGTAGAAGTGCACTGTCTAACATAGGTGATAGGTATTGGGAATTAAGCATAAATAAGTTATACGTAGTTTGTAGCATAAAAGGACAACACCACCTCAGAGGCGGTCAGAGTGCCTGTGGCTGCCCTGCAGAGCGGACCTCGTCTGGGCAGAAAGAAAATTTTATAGATAAGAATTAATAAACAACCTCAAGACCAAACAGTCCAGACTCGTTTCTCAGTTGCGCGGGTCGAAGCAGAGACACCCTAGGCATCTCGGGGCAGCAATTAACAACAGCAACCCGAGAGAAGCCCTTCACCCCTGGAGCTCACCTGGCTCAGAGCAGAGCGCCAGCAGCAGCAGGGAGGGGCCTGTGCCCTGTCAGCTCCTGCCCGCCCAGGCTGCAGTCACTGGATGTGCTCTGAGCACACCCCAAGCTCTCTGCAGGCAGCAGGGCACCGAGACCACTCTCCAGTGCACCCAGTTCAGAAAGAGTTGTCTTTAACACCCAGTTGAGTTTTTTAATTTGAAGCTATTTGTTATGTTTTTTAATGATACACCTAATTCTCCAGTATCCATCCTTTCTACCACATTAAGCAGGAAGTCACTGTGTTGAAACATATTAAAGTAGTGAGAAAGAAATATAGAGATTCCAGGGCAAAAAATTAAAAATCTATTCTGTCACGCATTTTCCTTCTTTTCTTTCATTTAAGGATGTTACATGGTTGGTTACTAACTTAC
This sequence comes from Emberiza elegans, assembly GCA_024865655.1. Lineage (NCBI taxonomy): Eukaryota > Metazoa > Chordata > Aves > Passeriformes > Fringillidae > Emberiza > Emberiza elegans. Next base: position 26,450,050 of record JALJVW010000241.1, on the reverse strand, counting down.
TGACTGCACGTGTTCACATCAAATAGGGAAAAAACCCTCCACCCAAATCTAAAAGGGAAGATTCCTTTGTCCCTTACTAATGGGAAGAATATCTAAAATCCACGTGGACCAAGGTCAGCCCACTGCATTCCCACATATCTGCAACTTTATTGGCTTGTGAGCTGAAAACCAGGCAAAAGCTCTCAGCCAAGGAGCCTGCTGCTGCTGAGTGCCTTGGAGATATCACAGGTGAAAATGAGGCCTCTTGTCTTTATTCATTTCTAGTTAAATATGCAATATCTTATCTGCCACAGGTAGCAGGGGAAGAACCACTGGCTCCCCAGGATAAAAACTTCTTTCATATTAGTAAGTATCCAGGAAAGGAGCTATTTTCTCAGTAAATTGTACAGCTTTCTGTTGCTACAGAAAGGCTGGCTGCTTGTCTAAATACAAGGATATTAAAAGCAGGGATCACAGTGTAAAATGTGTATAAGCAGAACATATCTGGGGGAGGAGTATATCTATCAATCACATAAAAATACTGAAAATAAAAGCAATAAAATTGGCAAAGTTGCTGCTCTGGTTTTACCACTTTGGTGACATCATCTGTCAAAAATCAGTTGAAAAAAATGATAATAATTGGTCGCCTCAAGATTCCCTGAATTTGCTCACTCTGGCCTTGGCAAGAGAACATTCCCACCAAGTCCATGTAACAACAGTAGCATTGGGTATTCCCAGCCCTGGAAAAAGCAGTGGCTGATTGACATAAACCTTAAGACTGAATGAGGCAATCAGGAGAGCTGCTCTTTGCCAGAAAACAGCATCTTTTGTTCACCCTCCAAAACTTAGAACAGAAGTGCCAATTCAGGAAATTCCTCTCTTTTGCCAGTTCTTTGCCTTACTACATCAGCATGTCCCTCACCTTCCCCAGTGAAATTGGAAAATTAATTTTTAACCTATGCTTATTAAAATCACCATTAAAAATTACTACTGAGCTACTATTTGAGGCATATTTTTCATAGTCCTCTTTAAAAAAAAAACCAACAACAAAAAAAAACCAACCCAACCAAAAACCACAAAAAAACATCCAAAAAACCCCCCAAAAAGTCAAATTTGACAGCTAACCAAAACAATACAGAAGAATATAAGGATCTTTGACCCATTCCAGTCTGAGGGAATTAACTACCACATTTAATAACCTCCCTGTTCTCTAATCTTAGGGTTGAAGACCCAGCCATGAAATAGAAGGATCAATAACAGCTGGTGTTAACAGACTTTGTAGTCACTGTGGGCAAAGAAATATTAGCAGTCCCCCAAGGAAGCTGCTGTTATCACCCAGCCGTGCATTTAGAGTCAGATGTTTCAAAATTTCTGCAAAACCATTTGGATTGCCGGATAATTTTTTTTAAGCAAAACTGTGTTTTCTCTTAATTCCTACGAGACCTTTATGTACCTGTATTTAAGAATGCATTAACAGTACAAACAAAATAGGAAAATAAGTATTTTGACAGTAAGAAAGAGTTGTGAAAGAAATGTTCCCCATACAGCCAGCAGAAAATCTCCAAGTGAACAGAAGCCTTATTCTGGAACCCACTGATGCCCCTCTCTCCATTGCAGGTCCTCACATTTTTCTGCATTTAGCTTTCCCCAGATTTCCCAGCTGCACCAGACCAGTGGCTCTCATGAGACCCGGCATAATCCAGCCCTGATTTTTTAAAATACAACCAAATCCTCATTAATAAAGCCAGTAAAAAGGAAGACACTGTGCACTCTTCAAGTATGTAGCTCTTCAAGGCAATCCTGTTTTAGGAGATTAATATGCAATCTGCTAATTTTTTTTTTTTAGTAATCAGTATTTACTTAAGAACAACAATAGCACTTCCAGGCCTTTTAAGTTTATCATACCGCTGTGATGCTAATCTCTCTTAATGAAAACAAATTACTTCCACAAAGGATGAGTCTTTTGGGCATGATTCTGATTCTGTTTGCACTGCTTTATTCCAGCAGCTGCAGCTAATGGGGTCTCCACTGATTTACACCCACCATCAGGATAAGCTTCTTTCCATTCACAGCAAGCACGGTGCATGTGGTGTTGCTAAAGCCCAAGTGATTTGGAATACAGCTGAGAGTACTCTCAGAGTCTTTCAGGTTTTTTGAACTTTTATATCATGCTGCTTCTGCTCACATAAGACAGAAAATGAAAGCACAGTGTACTTGTGTAGTGTAACTAAGCAACAAGGCACAGCAGGGAGACCCAGTTATCTGCTGCTAATCATACCCCAGGGATATGAGGCTTATGAATTAAGGGCCATTTTAACATTTAGCATATTTCTCTTAATTTAAAGGTAAAAATAAATTATTTCTATAAGCTGCTTTGATCCCGGGAAAATGTCTCCTGACATTAAATCCACTCCATCTGGCTCTCAGAGATTACTATACCACACACTTGCCACTCAAAACACTCAGTCCAGAGCACTAGGTGGTCCTCATCACTAACCCATTTCAAACATCCTCGTCCGGAGTCACCTCCTCCCAGACCTGGTCTCTGTACATCATCACTTCTGCAAGTCCACAAGTCCTGGGCTAGCCCCAGAGAGCAGCCAGAGAGCTCCTGGTGCTGGGCTGCAGGGCTGATGGAAGGCTGCCCTCATGCCCACAAGCCTTTCAAGTTTAAATGTCTCCAAGCAGTAAATGAAGCTAATTAAAATGCCAGTATGTAATTTATGACAGTCTGGTAAAAAGCTGCATTTCAGCTCTGTTGGACATGGGAGCAGTCCAGAATTCCTGTAACATAGGTTACATAGCAGCACGTCTCTCTCCCAACAAAGTAGAGCAAACAAAAACATGCACAAGAGACTGCAAATTTAGGCTGGGCTCCTTTTGGCTCAGTTCAAATAGTGCCATCCTACCTTCCTATCACAAGTGCTGGGACCACAGGAGCTCAGGGCAGTGATGGCCTCACTCAGTTCACAGGCAGCATAAACAGGGCAGTGCCACACACACCATGGCTGCAGGAGACAGCACCAAGCCTGAAACACTCAATCAGTGCCACTATGTATTGTCATCTTATTGCAAAAGTTCCATACCTTCTTGGTGATTTCTCGTGGGCAGCTCCTCACAGAACTGACTCCTCCTTCTTCACAGCACAGCCAACAAACTCCAGCTCTCTCCTCACCCAGCTAACCCACCCTTTTATGGCACTCATCCTCACTGGACACAGTTGTGGACTGTTCAGGGCAGGCCTGTTCTTAATCTTTGATAATTAGTGCAGCTGTAACTCCTCAAAGATGAGATTGCTTCTGCATTATCTTAATTTTCTTACATTCCATCCCCCCACAATTATGCAGAACTTGTACATAGCCATTCAGTGGGCAAACATATATTTTGAAAACTGTTTCAGTTTTTACTTTATCTTGCCTCAAGGCAGGGGCTAAATGAGGTGGTGAACACTTATGTTCACCTACTAGGTTGTTTCATGTATTTTGGTTTAGTCAGTCTGTTCTAGTCAGAGAAGTCATCCCAGTAAGGTGGCCTGGAAAAGCACAGAGACAACACCAGTGCTGTGTGTAAGATCAGTGATCAAGGTTCTTCAGTGGCTGGACACAAGCTGCAGCAGATGGCAGCTCTGTGGAATGGAAGTTTAATCTCTGAGCTCAGATATTAGAGACAGGACTGCCTACTGCTGGGCCCAGGCTTACACATGCAGCCAAAGGCTTGTTGCAGAAACACTGCCAGAAGGCAATTATCACAATTAGGTCACCTTTTGGACCCATTTTAAATGGACTAATAGCAGGGGTTATTATCAGCTTGTATCTTGTTCCAGCAATGATCTAGATCCTCCTGCACGCTAAGGATTCAGCACAAGCTGTGCAAGCACAAGATAATTTTTGTCTAATTTGTCATAGTGTTGAGCTAAGGAAGAGGAACAGGGGACTGCAGGTAAGGAACAAAGGCACAATCCTAGGCCCAGGGGTGACCAAGGCTCACAAATCAATGGCAGAGCTCTCTGCAAGGGCTCTTTGTTTTCATGACTGTGTAAGTAATGGTAATAACAGCAGTTCATGGCTGCTGCTTCATGTCCTTGCACAATTTCTCATGGCATGTGGAAAAAGGCAAGGGAATAGAGCAGTGCATAATTATCCTTCTCAATTCTAGCACTGCCCTCCTGGGCAAAAGCTGAATCTCAGTGTTGGGAGGTTGGCTTTTTTCTTAGCAGTGGATACCCTGGAAGTGAAGACATGCAGAAGCACAAAACTGAGCTCATTTGAACCAAGAGGGAAAATGAACTGCTACACTTAGAACCTGCTGCCAAAAAAAAAAAAAAAAAAGGAAAGAAAAAACAGGAGGAAATAAGGTTTCCACTTGGAGAGTGACACAGGAAAACATTTACACATTTCCCAGGGGAACCAGGAGAGCAGATACTGTTGCTCCTGCAGTGCCCCATGCAGAATTAACCACTAGAGGTTTGTCAACACCATCTCTGCCCTCACCCTTGTGTCACAGCTCTCCCTCCAGCTCACCACCACAAGGTGCTCCAAAAAAAGGGTTAATGCTTTCTGGAGCCTCGGGACAGAAAGTTCAGCTTTCTCCCCTGCCATTGCTGCACACAGGGATATTAGTGGGCCCCTCCTTTAGGCTGACAGTGCGCTGGAACTTGCTGATCCATTGACTGCCATTAAATCAGGCTGAATGGAAGATCAGCCAGTAAATCAAGAGGAAGATCTTGTTAGTGCCTAGGTATGGTCTTCAGTTTTTTTGGATTATGCAATTCCACTTCATGGATGCAGAAATTGCAGAGTGTGAATCATTAATATCCAATTTGGGGAAGCTACTGGGATGTAACTGCTGAGTAGGCAGGTGAAAATATAAAGCTATCAGCAATATACTAATTTTGTAGTGCTCCACACAGAATGAGCAGCAGTAGTTTACAGATAGAAAACTCCCTTGCCTAGAGGGCCAGCCTTCCTTTTGCCTAGATTACTTCCTAAGAAAAGCCTTTTTCAGAGGAACTTGGCCAATTTGATTAAAGTAATTTGTTTATTTGGAAGAACTGCTGAGAGGCAGATGAAAATATAAAGCTATCAGAGAAAATTTTGTAGTGCTCCAAGAATGAAAAGTTTACAGATAGAAAACTCCTTTGCCTAGAGGGCCAGCCTTCCTTTTGCCTAGATTACTTCCTAAGAAAAGCCTAATACTCTTTGGCACTTTTCAGATTAAAGTAATTTGTTTATTTGGAAGACTGAAGACAGTTTCCTTGTAGTGGCAAGTGAAAAGACAGCCTGAGGAACTGAGGTTCACTTTGCATTTCTCTTGAGAGCATTGTCACTTAAATGCCAGTGTTCACTACCTTGGATACCATTCACGTTTTGCAAGGTATGGAAAAGACATAACAAGATACACCGGAAAAAATCCTTCTCCTACTTTATTAGCCATTGTTCTGGGTGTTATTGGTCTTCTGCCAGCATAAGTGTAGCAAAGACTGTTTTTTGGCTGAGATTGATCCAATACAAACAGGTTTCCCTGCACAGCCAGAGAACAACCAGAGATGCTGACAGAAGCCTTGCTTTGATTGCATTTCATGGATCTGTACAAGGGATAGGTCAGGCAATGTCTTACTCACCATGAAAATTAAAGATTCTCCAAGGAAATATGAACTGAAATGGAACTGGACTTTTTACTTTTAATATCCTAGTGTTTGCCACCTGTTATTTGATGTCCTGAATTTTTATTTAAACCCTGTTTGACAAACAGAGCAGATAGAAGAAAAGTTAGAAGTTAAAATGAACACCAACTCTCACAGAAGTCTCATCTGCACATCTTCATCTACATTGATCCTATGTAGTGGTTCACAAATGTGAGGTTGTCATCAAAAAAGCATCAAGTATGATAGTCAACCTTTAAAGAAACTTTTGCTAAAAAAAAATTCCTGACATTCTGGGAGGAAACATTATCCTGTTTTACTCCTCATCCAAAAACATTGCAGAAGGCAGCTGTTTCCTTCCAAATTTTTACCATGCTGCACTTCAAGGATATTTCAGGAGCACTTTTTATGGGCTCACAAGCATATTCCTAATATACATACTTTTCTCAATCTCTCCAGAGTAAATGGATGGCTTTAACACCCCTCAGTTCACCTGAAGAAGTGATTTACCTCAATATCTCACAAAAATGAGCCTGATATTTTTGTGTAAAGGTTTCTTTGGGACACATTTATTTCTTTCAGTACTTCTTGAGAAAGTTATTTTCTTATGTGAAAGATGCCTGGAAAGTCTTACACAACATTGCGCAAGGTTTGGAGCCAGCCTCCCCACCCCTGAGCACAGCAGCACTCAGCTGAGAACCTGCTTTCTTCTAGGTTCTTGTTTCAGGAAAATGTAACTCAGATTAATCTGAAATTAATACTTGGGTGCTTCATACTTCACTGCAAAGTAGCAGGTTCCTCAAGAGAGCTGCCACACGATGATTTTCACGTGAGATGGGTACATTTTACCAGAGCTGGGCACATTTTAGCAGAGCTAAATGGGGGCAGCCATCCCAAAGACTGCTTTTGATGCAGATTTACCATTACCCATCATAGAGTGAAATGATAAAGAACGCTGCCCTGGCACATAAGAATTTCAGTTTGGAAAGGCCTCAGGGTGTTAATGGCCCCCAAAATTCCCATCAGTACTGAGCTGTGGAGCTGGGAGCCCAGCAGAAGTCACCAATCCTGTACCAGGAGATCAATGCCCCCTCTGAAAAGAACTGTAGATTTTTCTTGCTTCATCTATTGTCTGTCTTTTATATTGGCTTAAAAAATAATAAACCTACACATTACTTTGATGGAAAGTAAAGCTGCAAAGAAATCAGAAAACCAGCTATTACCTTTTGTGTGTGTGCATGAAATGGAATCTAACTTACAAAACCTTGCACTGGAGATGACCTTGTTTGTCTTACTCATTTCTCCAACTTTGTTTCACTTAAGGAGTATGAAAATCAAATTCTTTTTGCCTGGTAACAAATAACCAGCACCAGAAAGTCTGTGAGGGCTGTGAGTGTCAGGGGAAATTGATAGTGGACTGAGTGAATTTCCCTAGTGGAAAAGCACATCAGTGACTCATTCAAATTGTCACCTGAGACCCCTAAAAGTCAGACCAGTGTCAAACATTCTCACTCCCTCTACTCAAGTAAGCTTCTTTATGGTTAGGTCCTCATTACCCTTCCATTAACTTCAGGCTGACAGCCCAGCAGCCATAATCCAGTTAGTAACAGGAGAGATCCATCAATACCTCAGGCATCACCCTCATTTGGGCTTGCCCTTCTAGTGCCAATCCTGTATTTTAAAAGGAAATTACATTGTTATGTCTTTTTATCACTATCACTAACATAAGCCAGATATGAGCAAAGTTATATGTGAAAAAAAAAGAAAAAAAAAAATGCTGTAGAAAAAAAAAAGTACACTGCATTTGGCCAAGAGATCTCAAATCAGCCCCTGTGCAGCCCAGACTATTTGCAGATTTTAAATCCTTTTGCACTCCATGAAACCATTTTCCATCTACCTATTTATGTAGTCAAGAAGCTTTTTCATTTTTCTCAGTTATTCCCCTGCACTAGGAACTCAGGGACATTTTTGGTTGTGCTCCCAGCCCAAAGGAAGCATCTAGATTCTGGAAAGGCATTAGCATGCTTTGAAATGCAGACCCTTGGAGTCATACATCAACCACAATAAAGTTTCTTTGCTTTTCAGTTTTCTGCCACAATGACTTTAATACTCTTTTGACACTCTAATGGAATAGATATTTGCCAGAGTGTTGGCACTGGGGATGGATACAGCCTCCCATGTGAATTGTGGGAAGGAGGAAGAGGCCTTGTAGGCAGATGGAGGCTTTGACTGTTGGACCAATGTACCTGCTAATGCACTGGGGAGGCCTAAAATCAGCTTCATCCCCCTTCTGCTGTTGCAGCATTTCAAGATAAATCCTTCTGATGAGCTCTGAGGGTAATGCTACAGAGCAGTACAAACTAATATTCTGCACTGTTTCTGCAGTCCTTGTAATAAATGATGAATTCTCAGTTTGCCATTGAAATGGCTCTTCCCGGGCTATCTCATACACAGCTGCTGATTCCTAAGCCCAGTGCTACCCTTCCTTTCACCTGCATAGGAAGATGCAAGAAACACTGGAAGGCTGCTAGTAATCCTCAGATATCTTCATCTTGGTTACTGTGAGATGCCAGGACTGCACCCCAAGAAGAGCAGAATGCAAGATGTGTGTACTGCACACATGCACAGCGTTAATTATAGCAGCACTTCTCTCATTAATCCTTTCTGACCCTGGAGGTTATTTTCCACAGGATACTGCTTACAAATTCCCTTCCTCCTTGCCACTGTCCTCTTACACTGACAAGAGCTGAGAAAAGCTCCTGCTGTGTTCAGAATACTAATAATTGACTGAGTTATCAATCAAAACAGATGGAGACAAAAGTAATCAGCATCATCAGAATATCTCTATGATACAGCAAGGAGGCATTCTGAACTCTGCCTGAATGAATGGGCCAAGCTAAGAGCTTGCTAGTGCCTGAGAATTACACTAATGTGATGTGACATTTGCTCAAAGCCAAGTCCTTCTGTTAATGAGTTTCTGAGTTCTCACAGCAAAGTCACAGCTATTGTTCAAGGTTCAGAAAATCTGCAGTTGGCAGGTCAGAATAATAGCAAAAGTGAAAAGAAACAACAGTGAAATGCCAGGGAAAAGGAAATCAGAGGAAGTGAAGTATAACTTTCTGAGGGTTTTGAATTCAAAAGACCATAGGAGTGTGTCTCTGCAGACACAGCTCAAGCAAGCTGACTCAGTCTTCTGGACTAACACTTCACTTCAAACATGTCATCTGTCCCCATGCCTTAGTGCTTAGCTGGATCAGGCAGCACTTTGTAGCAATTCATTTCTGCGTGCAGCAAGGGGACACTCATGCCCTCCAACAATAGTCATTTCACCAAGCCACGTTTTAACAGGAGCCATCAGGCATTCAGAGAGCATCACCTCAATTTGGGCAGTGCAAAGATCTTCAGGAGTCAGACTTGCAAGGCATCAAACAAATGAAAATGTTTATTTACCTGTTCATTGACTTCCTTAAGCATTGTTTTGCTGTCTCAGATTACACACATTATTACACTGTACTAGTCTCTTTCTAGGGTACCAACTTCTCTGTCTCTCTCAAGGCACAGTTGCATTCATGTTAATGGATTTAAAAAGGAAACAATTATATAATTTAAAACCAAAACTGTTAACTCAGGTCTGTGTTAGCTTAGTTGATTCAGTAGGAGTGGCTGTCATAAACACATCATTCCTAGGCTGGCCGTTAAAACTTTAGCAACCCCTGAGCTCCTCTGCTGCCTGTCCCCAGTGTCTGTGCTGGCCACAGCTGACTGGGTGCCTGTTCCACAGCCTGCAGTGTCTCCCAGGCTCTCACCTGAGTGTCTCCTGTGGCAGGAATGGGGAGGGGAGAGCAGAAACAGTCCTTGCTGACCTCAGCCCACCTGTTGCTATCACCAACTGCTGCCTCAGTATAATTTGACAATAGTTTGACAGCTCTTTACTTGTTAAATGTGTAAAATGGATTTTAAAGCCATTTTCAGTATTAATACACACCTTCCCTCTGTACTTTAATTGAAGCATATGATTCAGTAAAGGACTCAAACTCTCCCTAGCATCCCCAGACAGCTTCAGGATTTAGCTAGACACTGTCAAGGTATCTGAAATTCTCTTCCATTCACATAACACCCATTGCTGAGCAGTTAATTTCTGTACTAATTTTTAACTTCTTTCCCCTCTTTGGATTATTTATATGTTTTAATTAGTCCAAGATCACTCCCTCTCATATAATGACACCACAGAGAGAGGAAAAAAAAGAAGAAAAGAGTATTTTTTTAATGTGTATGCCCTTGCAAGTGTACAATACACACAGATAAAAGTAAAGAAATATTGCTATGAGTAGGCATAGAATTTAGATATAGACTCAGAGATGAATAGTAGAAAAATTTATACTGCATGTGTCCTGCTTTAGCCGTGACTTGTAAGCATCAGGTTAATTTGCTTAATTTGTGATTTCCATTCTCTGCTCTGCCTGTTGGAAGGGGTCCAGCAGCCATGCCCCCCACCAAGCATTTTAGGTTTGGCTGCCTTGCAGAACATGACAGATGACTCCATTTTGCAAGGCAATGCTGAGGAAATATCTTCATACACCCTGAAATATCTTCCACAGTAGGGTTTGCCTCCAGCCAAGCAGGTTAAGGTCCTTCTAATTATACATCTCTAAATTTATTATTCTCCTCTTCTGTAATTAAAGAAGGACTAGGAAACAGCCTTTCACTTTTAAGGAAAACCTGTTTTTTATATTAGGTAGATGATTAATTTAATTAGCTATTCACACAGCACTTTAAAGACAAAGATAGAAGAACTTCAGGAGGTCTGAAGTGATAAAGTGCAATATAAAGGTGAAACCAGTTGCATTCAGTTTAGCACTTGCCAAGCACTTCTGTCAAAAACAGGTGCCAGAGGGACCCATGCTGTCCCATCAAAACAAAGGCTGGCCTGAAGTCATGCCAATGCACATCTTCATGGCAGTCATTCCATTTGGGATTGGCTCACCTAAGGGGGGTGCAACAGGCGCAGAGGGAACTGTGGCCCTACGTTCTGTGTCTAAGACCACAAAGTGAGCTGTGCAGGAGAGCTCCCTGAATCCCCCTGACAAAAATTCCTGTTGTTGTTTTCAACATGCAGGGTCTCGGGCAGCTCAGGGATTTGCGATTGTCACCAAGGGCACTCATGGAAAACAAACAGAACGGCCCTTCTCTGAGCAAAGTTAACTGAACAAAGAAAATGTGAAAAAGCCAAATGAACACTCCTTAAAACATTACAGTTCACATTTAGGACTAAACCAGATTTTGTTTTTGAACTAATTCAGAGTGAGATAGTAAAGAAGAGTCATTCTGTGACTTAGTTTCTCAAGCTGTGCTTCAGACATTTATGCATTTTTAGTACCCAAACCATGAATTCTAATATATCCAAGTCAGTGTGTAACTTTTAGATAATTTCAAGTCTAAACTATTAGATCTACAGCATTTAAACTATAAGTCTCAGATCTTGACTATCAAGTGCAATCTTCAAAGTGCTATTCCCATATCTCATTCAGTGGATAGCTTAAAAAAGAACTTTCATTAGCTTCCAAGAGCTTCAAATTACTTGGGCAATTTCTGGACTAACAGGAAAAAGGCAAAATTTGTCAGACTAATGATTCATTGTGAATAATTCCCCTACTGCTGCCAGAAATAGAGTGGCAAAACCCCTCCAAACCCTCAAGCAAGATGCAGAAAGTTTATATGCTGCCCAAATTGTGCTCTGATGTGTGACACTATTTATCTGACGGTTTTCATGGACACTAAATTAATTTAGAAGCGGAAAAGAAAAAAGAAATGAGGTGACTTCTGACAAGTTTTGGAAGTTAAAAAAAAAGGGAAAACCAGCTCTCTTGTGTGTGTGTGTGTAAAAAATACCTATGTTACTTCAAAATTAACAATACCAAAGAGCTTAAAAATAAAAATGTCTTCCTGTTACATTTTGAACATGAGAAGAAACAATTCACGACGTTCTTGATTCACAGTCTGAAGTTTAAGAACATATGCACTCATCCTATTTTCTTTCATATACCTAATTGCCCAGCTAGGTTAGAAAACAGCTCATGTGGAACGAGATAAGCTCATTGGAGTGTTCTAAAGCAGAACTTGAGTCACACAGATCCTCCCGGGCTGTGCTTCCGAGAAAGATGTTTTCCTATGTACCCACTGAGTGGGAGTGCCGAGGTCACATGGCACAAGGCAGTAGCTGACATTCCAGGGGGGTTAAAGCACTGTCAGCATTCACAGCCCAGCCCAACACAAGATGCTAAGCATGATGTAGCAATTAAAAGAGTCTAGGAACTACAAACCATCATTAAACCAGAACAAGCATTCAATTCCCAACTTTTCTGCTTTTATTTTTATGTTACTTTCCTTCAAGCTGAAAAGCGTGGTAGATCTTTGAAGTCCTAACAGTCATTATTAAAAAAATTCTCTGCTCCCTTTTCTAATTGCTTTTTCTGTTCATGAAAAGTCAATTAAAAATCCCACAGATCACATTTCCAGCTTATCTGGCCAGCCCACGGAAACAGTTTGGATATAGTGTCACTCTCTTTTATTATTTTCCTGCCATCCACTGTTCAAAACAAGAAGCCTAGTAAACCCAAAAATCCAAAGAACCAACAACCATGGCTCAATCAATCTTTCTGTCCTTATCATTCCACCTCAGCTTTTATGTATCATTAAATCTAAAAAACACTTTTACCATGCAGGCTCACTATTACTGAGCAACTGTATCACAAAAGTAATGCTTCTGAAATAAAAGCATTACAACAGGTACTCCCTCTGAGGGATTTTTTTCTAATGTAAAGCCACAAATTTTGGAGGAGAACAGAATATTCAGCTCAATACTTTCTGATATTACAAACAGGATAATTGTTTTTTAAAGGTTTTGTGTGAAACACCATCATCTCCATATATAATTAATGGAAGCATTCAGACCCAGATGCTTTTAGAATTCTATCATTATTTCTTTTTTTTTCCCCAGGAATATTTATTAATGGAAAAAAAAAAAAACCAAAAAAAAACATCCTAAACCAACTTTTACAACCTTTCTTTTATACATAGTCAGAACTATTGATTTCATGACTGTTAATTGGTAAAGAAATGTTTTAAGAAGACCTTAAAGCATTGCTAAAGACCATCTTTTTGATGAGGCTCTTCCTTCCAGGTGGTTGTGACGACACAAAGAAAGTTCATAAAAGCTTTCTGCTTCCCATTTCAATCAGAACCAACTTGATAACAAAATGAAGTCAGTCTCTGTCCAAAGGATTTAATGATCTATGGCTCTGCATTCTACGAAACATTTAATAAACTTTTAAAAGCTTTAAAAAACAAGGCCTTATAAAACAGTTCTTCTGAACGTTTCCTTGGGGAAAGAAAAATATTCAACATTATTGACAAAAGTAGTGAACAAAAATAGATATTTTCAAAATGAAACTGACTAAATTTCTGATTTTAACTTCTTCAAAATTTTATCAATTTCATTTGAAATAAAAGAAACATCATGAAATCACAAACAAAACATTAGGTTTCAGGATGAATGAAGTTTGGAGGTTTTTCCAATATGAAATATTAAAGCATTTTCCATGTGATTTTCATTTGAAAAAAATGCATCTATTATTCAAAAAGATACACAATGAATATTCTCAGACTCCTGTAGCCTCAACTGAATGTCAACACTCCCAGAGTACAAGTAAATAAATAAAGAAAACATGACTGAAAAGAGCAGCCAGACGGTTCCTTTCCTACCAAAAACCCAGCAAAGTTCAAAACATTTTTAAGACAGGAAGCCAATAGGGACTATCTTTCCTTTTAGGTACAATTGAGTTGTAGTGGAAGAAGGGGAAACAAAATTTCCTTTACACTTAAAATAATAAATTCCTTTAAAAAGGAGAGTTTGCACATTGCTTTCTATATTAAAAGTGATCTGTTTCAAGAGAAGACTAAGAAACAGCACTAGAAATTAGTTTTCGTACCTTCTACAGCATTAAAGCAACTCCACGTCTTTTGGGAAGACAGGTTCTGGTGGTTTGGGCTCTGTCCTGAAAAGAGCTTTCCACAGGGATGAGCAGTTCCTCTCAGGATGAACGTGCTCCATGAAGTAAAGGGAGGCTGAAGCCCCAGTGCTGGTGGTTTCATTCCTGCAAAGGGGAGGCAGGTGCTGCTTCCCCCAGGGTTCCCAGGGTGCTCTCTGACCAGCCCATTTTAGCACAGGTGAGTTCCTTAATTCAAACAGGGGCAATTGAAATGCCCACTTAGAACACAGCCCAGTTCCTCTTCTGCTGAAATCTGGTGCCAGAGCCTGGGCATCTGCTGCCTCTCAGCAGCTGAGCAACGCTGGTGTCAGAACCAAGATGCTGGTGTGAAGAAGCAAGAACGTGATAATCAATTTGAATTGCTGCCTAGAGCTTGTAGCTTCTACTCCTGATCTTGCAGAGAAATCCATGGTGTTGGACTTCACACCTTAAGGAGAGAGTGTTGCAGGAGGGGCGAATTAATTTTCAGTAGGGGCTTCTGTACTGCACTGACAAGCTGCATTTGCAAGCCAGCCTGTTCTGAGTTGTACATTTTATTACCTTCTTTTTGTTGTTGTACTCCCACATGCAATCCAGAAAATAACAGGGGGATTTCCTCCAGCCTCTGCTGTGTGTGGGGCTCATGTGTGCTGGAGACATCAGCTGTTAGCTGAGGCTGCCTCATTTTGTGCTGCATAATGACCTTACAGCAGAGGGATGGGATCCACTCAGAATTCCTTGTAGTGCTCTTACAGATTTCATTTGCTTGTAAATTCAGGCAAGCAGTGGCTGTGCTAGATGCCAAAGTGCTTTGTGCCTCTGCAGATCTGTGCTGCAATAAACAGCAGAGGTGTCCAGTTCTGCCGGCCCAGGCTCACTTGAAAGAGAGAAATCAGGTGTGGGTTTGCCAGTATCTCCCCCAGCTCTCCCTCAAGTCATTAAACAAATGTGACTTTTAGCCACAAAATAGACACAAAACACAGGTGTAGCAGTTTTGCTGTTTCTAAAAAAGCAGTTTTGCAGCCCTGCCTTGGAATAACCTCCCTTGCTTATGAGCATGGCAGAGTAAATAAGCCAGCTGTTTTGATGCTGAGTTTTAGTTTCCTACAAAACCCAGTCTGCTGGGCTGGCCAAATCCACTCATCACCTATCTCTGATGGGCTTTTCCTTTCCTTCATGGCTTTTCTATGTGCAGTTACTTCCCCTAGGTTTGCAAGGAGTGCATTCACTCAAGAATTGCAGGAATACTTAGTGCAATGCTCTTATTCAGCTGTTTAAGGGCACTTTCACCTGTGTTTTCACCAACATCTGTGACACCACCAACCCCTCCCTTCAGTCTGAAGAACACAGGGGTGGTTTTCTGCTCCTCCCACGACAAGGGACAGGCAAGAAGGCAGAGGTTTAGCCCTAAAGTGCTACTCTCTAAGGGTGAGCAGCTGTGTCCCAAACAGGCTGCTCAGAGCGTGCAGACCAGGCAGGTGGGATGGGTGCCCACAGCTCCTGGAAAATGGGGATCCCTTTTTAGGGCAGCAAAGTGAATCCCTGCAGCTCCCTCACCTCCTTGAGTACCACACCACACGAGCAGCACGGGGCAGTGCAGCTGGGCAGGCTGAGGTCTGATGCCTTCACAGGGTGGGACCTTCTCTGCTGCCCCTCTCCAAGCCGTGGGCGCTGCTCAAAGCGCTGAAATGCATACAGCAGAGGCAGTGCTGTAGAGATGCAGAGTCCCAGTTCCCACCCATCCCAGACCTCAGAGACAGCTAAGAGCTGTCTCTAAAGATCCTAGTTTTGCAGTTTGCACATTGCTTTTCCCTGTCAGTCACCAAGAGACAGCAGGAACTAGAAGGCAGAAGCTTTTCCCTACCCACAGAATCATAGCATTTTGTTTCCAGTGTTGCTGCATTGCCCATGCATCAAGAGCCCTCACACTGACTTCTCAGGGATTTTTAGAAACAACTCCTATTAGTGTCTTAGGGACACCAAATCCTATGTACTTCTGCTACACTATGATCTTCAGAGAAGCAACTGTACTTGCTAGTGCTGATTGCACCTGCAGCTTCCCCATTACCAGGTTAGCAATTAGCACAGACCAATTAACAGAGACTGTTGTAGTCTCCAAAATACATGGGTGTCACAGATCACAGCAGTTTATTCTGTTAGATCCCAGAACTTCAACCTTCACATTTCAGCCTAGAGAACAGTGTTTATGAAGCCACAACAAAGACTGAGGACAACTCTACTTGTTACTATAGTTGAGATTTAGAGAAAAGAGAGCTTTGTTTGTTACAAAATGGCATCCACAGAAGAACCACAATAGACCAGGCATGTTCTTGAAGACAAATGTAGAGACAGATAAGGATTTATTTATATCAAAGAATCAAATAGATCCTCTTATGAAGTCAGTAAAGATGGTATCTGTCAGAGAGGAGCAGTGCTTTTGCGCTGAAGAGATGAGTAAGGAATATGTAGACCAGGAAAATGAGGAAGAAATAGCAATGAGTCCATTGGAGCTGCTATTATGAAAATAGTCTCTTCATGGGTCCCCAGTCAAGGCCCTTAGAACATCTGCTTTATGTCTCCTGACCTTAACAAACACATCAGTGATCGCTACCTTGCAGGCAGGAGCAGCTACAAAACCTAAAGCAAGGGGGTGGCAGAAGAGCAAAGAAGCAGCAAAAGTGAGATTGGTCCAGAAATGCTTCCCCACGGGGAGGCCCTGAGCAGACAGCCCTGGGTGGTTTGTGCTGTCCTGGGAAAAGATCAGGTGGCAACAGAGAAAAGGGTTTGGAGGGAGGCTGTGCAGTCACATCACTGCCTCATACTCCAGAGGATGTGCCAGCCCAGCCCTCTGGGGAAGGAAGACTGCTTCTTTCTGCAGAGAGAATCAAAACCCCTGTGCAATTTCAAGTCTTAAGACCCTGACCCTGTCCTAGACATACCTGGAAAGTTCACAGTGTCCAGGTCTTTTTAAACCTTAGCTGTTCTATGGAAACAATGATCTGTCTCATGGGTGCGACAAACAGCCATGGCTTGTGTGATGCAATGCTTTTTCCAGCAGAAGCAGGGGAACATAAATAATTTCAGCCAATGAACACCTGCCAAGTTATATCTGCTGTGGTGTTGGCACTAATCTGAACTGTTTTTTTAACTGGTGGCCTACAGGTGAAAATCTCTGCATTCCCCTACACTGAGCTATCCATTTGCTCAGGTTCAATATTTTATGTTTCCCTTGGTATTGATGTTCATGCAATATTTAAAGGACATGTCCAGTGCTTTGCAGATCACAGCATATCTCAGATTTCTGCAGAAATAATGCAAACCATGACCACATGAAAGATCTAATGCCGTGCTTGTAAAATGCATGCTTTTATTGCAAGCTGAATGAACCCTGTGGAATTGTAAAACAACATGCCTTAGTGCAGACAGGCTAAGCCAGAGTGCAGCAACTGTAGTTTGCATTTAGTGTTTACATCTGAGGTTTGTGGAGTCACCACCCCCAAACTGGCAGGTTTAACTTGACATTTTTCTTACACCCTACAAGAAAGGACTTGTAAGGGGGAGCAACAACATCCACTGCTTGCTCAGAAGAAAGGGGTTAGCCATGAGAGTTATGCTATGGTTACATTTTTATCACAAACCAAGGCTGTGGTTCCCATTCAAATTAGTAGGAATTCAGCAAAAATCTCTCCAAAAGCAATTTTATGATGCTGTGATTATTCTTTCATGTTCTTACTCCCTTTGTGATTGTGATCATCACTGGCTCCAGGCAGCTGAAAAAGGATTTGTTCAACATCATCTGTTGGAACCACTTTTGGAGGAAAGGCAAGACTTTGATTACCTTTTTTCATTTTATTGTACTGAAAAGCATGTTCTTCTACAAAAAGTTTAGATTTTTGCCCAAACCAATTTTTTTCCAGCCAGATCTTTTAAAATTTTGCATTTCTAAACCAAAGTAGCAGGGTTATCCAGTGAAATTAAAGTACAAAAGTTGATTAGTATGTGCAAAAAGATCCCTGCAAAATCGACCTTTTTTTTTGCTATAGAAACCAAAAAAACCTCATATACATCCCAGATACATCTAATTCCTTTCCATGGGGCATTGGGAAAGAAGATAATCCTGCTTTCCCTGGATCTATGTTTGTGCTTGTTTTATATTTCCCTGTTTTTAATTAGCCATAAAAATTATGTGTGGTTTTGTAACAAGAAGAATTTGGTTTTGGCTTCCAGAAAAGACTATCATCAAGACTACCAAGTCATCAAGACTACCATTATGGCTATGAAGTCCAGGGAGCAGGAATGACAAGGAATAGAATGGAAGAGATAGAGCTCCTTTACTGCTTGTCCCAGTAAATCCACTCTTCATATTCCCCCCCCAAACCAAAGAGTAGCTGTAATTTTGAAAATATTTTTAATTTTCTGCCTTAGTTCAGTTACAGCAAAAAGCTGTTCTCTGTTGAGTACTGCCAGATGCTTGCTTCAGTGAAACAGCACATTGTAGGCAGGAGGGCAGCCAGGACAGAATGAATTGCACTGCTTCTCTGATCTGAGGGGAGAAAACCCTTCCTTCCAGCAGGTTTTAACCTTCAATGGGTAACATTTTACTTACCATGCTCTGTGCAGAGAAAATGTGGTGTAACATTAATTTTCTGTGCTGCTTCGTCTGTGGGCAGATACCCATTTTCCAACAGCAAAGCAGCAAACAAAAGAAAAAACTGTGAATGTCTAAACCCTTGGAGTTGGTTAAAAACTTGGTGACAGGAAGAAAGGAATCAAAATCTTCACTTCATCCCAAAAAACCCTATGACTGCTGGAAAAAACCCTCACCAAACAAAACCCCACTGGCTTGATAGAGTCACAGAAAGGAATTCCTCAGCATGTAAGCTATACCAAAGCCAGGGTTTATACAGTACAGGAACATTAATAGCACACTTAGTGAAAATGTATACATTGCACTAGGCCACAGTGCTTGCTGCTGCACACGACAGGAGACTAATCTACCTCTTGTAATAGCAAGTGCTAAACACACAGGAAGATTTTGTCACCCAAAGCAGCTGTAGTGGGTAATAACACAGCAGAAGTATGAATGCTGATGCAAATCCTAACTGTAAAAACCTATTTGCAACAGAGTGTGAAGTACAGAGGAGCTAACAAGGTCATTAAGAGATGTCATGCTAACCTTCTCCCAATCTTCTCACAAGCCTTTCTGAGCCAGCTGTCTCATCTGGCAAGCACAACCAGCATTCAGCTCCTGCTTTCGGTGTGCTGACATGAGATCTTGGTTTCCTGGAAATATCTTTCCGAGGATCTGTGAAGCAAGAAAGCACATAATCCCCCAGGAGCTCCCCCAGCCCTCCCCCAGGCAGCGTGGGCAAGGAGAAGGGCTGTGTGTAAGGAGTCAGGCAGCAGCTCTGGTACAGAATAAACACCCAGCAGCTTGGCAGTGCTGGGACTGCAGCAGGAGAGCAGAACAGAGTTTAGGAGTGTGTCGGTTCCATCCACTGACAGCCAGTCCAGTGAGATAAACCTTTAATAACTTCTCAGAGAAGCTATGTCCTGAGACAGCAAGGAGCCACAGGAGCATTCCCATAGGATAATGGCTATTTGAGGAGTATTAGCAATGATTCCATTTGATGTTAAATAAAACTTAGACCTCTGAGGACAAACCATGGTCATATAATTGTGGAAGGAGAGATCTCTTCCCCCTCGCAGTAAAGGATCATGTAATTATGGCAAGCACAAATTAAAATTTAAATAATTTATAATATTATTACTAAAGAGCTATATATAGCAATGTCAAGAGGCCTAGAAAATCTGGCAGTAATTGAATTAAGCATGTCTAAGGAGCAGCACTAAGCAATCTTCCCACACACATGCCCAAAACAAACAATGCCTGGCCCAGAGACATCCCTAGCTCAGGAAATGGTGTGGGAGAGAGCAGAACAGTGTTAAATAAGGAATGGGGCCACATGGCCTGAAGCTGTTCATCAGAAGAGCCACAAACAGCTCAGCTGCATGGAGTGAAGGTAGTGGTTTGTGCCATGCAAAGCTGAGGAACTACTGAGCACTGTAATGAGAGCAAAGGACGCTTTATAACATTCAGAATAGAATGGGAATTTCAGCTATAGGTTTAAAATGAACACAAAAAGCACCCTGTCCACTGCAGTAGGGCTTTAATACATGAATAGTCAGGTAGTGCTCCAACAGACCCACACAGCAACAAGGTGGCAATAATGGCTAAATCCTTTGGAGGCAGGGAAAGCATAGCAATGGCCACAGAGAGATCAACAGCATGCTGGCTTGATATGTCAGGTAATGAGATGTCAAACAGCAGCTGTCAAAGCAGAAACATTCAAAATTTCTCCTGTTGTCTCAAATCCACAGCAGTACTGGCCAAAAGTTAAAAACACTCACTGACCCCCTAAGCTCTCATGGCTCTCAGAACACTCCTCCTTTTCGATGAATTACTTCCCCTGCTTTGTGTCCAATGGCTTCTTTCCTGTTTTGTAACATCAGAAGTCTGACAGTGAAAGCTTTTTCCCTTGATGCAAGGCTCTCTCCCTGTCTGGCATTTGTAAATGATTATATATGGAATGAAAGCTCCTGGGAGTGGGGAAGGTGCAAAAAATTCTCTTATTGGTGATCATCATGAACAATTTACATGGGAACTTAGAGCAGTGCTGCTCAAACCCAAGCTCCTGTCACGATTAAAAAGAATTACTATTTAATGACCTTCTGTTTTCTTTAATGGTGTGAGATTAAGGCTGCTTGCCATCAGGTGAATACTAATAGACAATTTTTAAGCAAATGAGGCTCTCATTCCCTTAATTTTAATAAATGATGGAATAAAACAAACTTTCTTATTTTCCACTTTGTTAAGCAGAAGCTTCACTGCAGACTCTTTGCTTCAGCAACTGAAAGCATTTGGGCTTACTTTGTACTTTTCCCTTTAAGGTTTTATTTGGGGAAAAAGTTTTTATGATAAAAATTGAAAAGAAACATTATGGCAAGACAATTACCTGCACAGAAAGCTCCTTTCAGTTTAAATATTCTGCTGCAGTGTGAACTGAGGGAAACAACAGGAGTCAGCCTGGCTGAAAGCAAGTGTGAGGCTGACAGGTGAAGCTTGGTGGTGTGACTTACGAGCAAGTTACTGCGAGAAAAGCTGGAGGGGAGATTTCCAGCACATTAGCTGAACCCTGGGAGCTGCCTGTGCTCATGCCTCCTCCAGAGGTAAATGTGTAGCTTGCCCCCAGGTGAAAATGGATCTTGCCATTCCCAACACACAGAGAGTCACTGGCTTGAAAGAATCACCTGAAGGCAAACAATGAGGTAAATCAGCACAAGCTGGTGAGGGATTCCTCCCAAGCCTGTTGATGGCAGAAGGTATAAATATACTTGTTTAGAAATCTAATATGTGGACTAATGTGGACTAATGATTATGCTGAAGCAGGAACCAGACTTTAATCACTGGATGGGTGCAGAGAGGATCTCTGAAAGTCACATAGAAATTACAGCTTAGGGAAGATGGAATCAGGATGCAGAAGGGAATAGAACATACTTGGCTGATGGATTGGACACCAAAACTTTGCAGCAGCAGTTAGGGGAATGATATATTTGTTGAGAACAAAGAAAACAGTGTTGTAGCAAACAAAAATACAAAGAGAAGGGCAGAACTTAGAAGAAAGCCTGTCAGGTCAGTTAGGATGCACACAGTAGGCCATCTCTATAAGATCTTACAGAATAAATATCTGCAGGTTCTAGAAGTAGCCAACATCAAAACATGTCTAACTGAAGTTTAAATAAAAGGTAGGACACTGGTATTTTTCACAGTAAAATAGAATACTAAGAAAGGCATTAAAGAGGGCAATTAAGAACTCTCTGTTAGCCATTATCAGCTAGAGTTGCTGGAGAAGACACACAACAAGGGATGGTAGATTTTGACTTGGGCTGACTGAACCATGTACATCACAATGGTCAGTCTCAATCATCTGCACGGGCACTGTAACTGAAGTTGTATTTGTAGAGGAGAAAAAGAGGAAATTAAAGCCAGAACCTGCTGAAAACTCTGTGAAAGGTTGGATGGGTTAAGCAGCACTTCCATATTGTGCAAAACCCTAAGCACAAGTACAATCAGCTCCTAACCATCCTAAGCCTCAATGCCATCTTAGAAAGCAGATTTTGTACAACTGCAGCTAAATTAATTGGGCTGACAGAAAACATATGAGGAGGTTTTATTTTTCAATTTTGAGTGTAATTACAGTTCCCTTTAACCCATTTCTTCTTCATAGTTGTGTTATATAATTGCATCATTCCAAAGTCAAAACATAATAATAATTTATAATCAGTAAAAACACTCAGATGATTTTTCAAATGCAAGTATTCCAGAAACAATTACATTTTGCTTTCAAAGCAGGAACATTCAGTGCTCTGCTTATTATTGGTGCTCAGAGTACAACAATCATACGTTATTCAGGATACTTACTGTCCACATAGGTGCCTGGCAAATTGCTCTGAACATTTTCTAGTGCAATTATGGACAGATTGCTTAAAGGTTGAGGCCAATAAATGGAACCACATTCTGACATGGTTTGTACTATTTATAAGAAATTATAAACAGCTTTAAATCCTCTCCATCTAATGGTGTAGAAAGTCTTTAGACTGTGCCATGATTATCAACAGGTAGCTTTTATAATAAAGCTAAAAGGAACAAGCCATGAATGAATAACTAGAGAACAATTACAATTATTGACATTTTTAATTATACAGCACTGGTTGGTAACTTACAGCCTTTTTAATTACAGGTGTTGTTTTTCTTGTTTAATTCTTCTCTGTATTAGTTCTTTAATTTAGCTGACTGCTAAACTGCAAATGCTGGCAGGCAAAAGAGGCTGCACAGAGTGGGAAATAGCAGGGGGAATTTGGAAAATTCCCTGGAAAAACTAGGACACAGGTTTTTCATGAGACTGCAAACTTAAAACCTTAAAAATACCTCCAATAAAGTTCAGGAGCTTTCCAGTTTGCAGATTATAGAAGCCAATAGATCCAACAGAGCTACAGGACATGGGTTTAGCTAGTTGATTTGAACTTGGCTTGTGTCCATATGCTTTTCTTCCCCTTCAATACCACACAGGGACAGCCACCACCATTTCCAAGACTTATCACACTTGGCTCTAATGACCCACAGTCTAATTTTCAGAGAGGAACTGACTGATTCTGTTGCTACTCCTGTGGAAGATGTAGTAGAAGACCTGCATGATTTTTCTAGTTGAGATTTTTTTGGGGCACTTGGGATCCATTAGTACTTACTAATAAAACAAAGCCATGTAAATACACAGGGTGGAGTTTCCCCTCAAATTCCATACTTTGATATGGAAGGCTGCTTCAGGGGTGGTCTGGATGTCTGGTTTAGGTTTTCAGAAAAAATACCCTTCCACAGAGATAATTTGACAGATCCTTGCCCTGTTCTTTTCAATTTTAACTGGAGACTCCAGTGGTTACCTTTACATAAACACACAAAATTAGAATGGTCATTCAGTTTTATGGCACCACAGATAACAATGTGAGAATCAGGTCAAGAGGAAGAAGCACAGAAGAGCGTAACACTGCTCCATCTACATCAATGAACAAGTGCAGTGCAGTGAGACTCCAGCCTCAGTTTTACCTACAGAGTCCTTCAGATCCAAACCCGGACCCACACTACCTGAGAGTCTGGGACAAAGAGTTAATTTTGACACTTGAATTTTTCCCCTACAGTTTTGCATTTTGTCTGAAGGTTCAGAACTTGTCCTATTAATTTTGCTCTGCGTTTCAGAAATCCTTCACAATTTCTGCAAGCAAAACTTTACAGCTGCTTTTGAAGCTTCCCTTGATTTCCAGAGCTGATCAGGAGGGAAGCTGACCCTGCAGGTATTAACTGGCAATTTGGATTAAAATGCTTCATTTGAAGAAATTACTCCATGGATGAATGGTTACCTTGCAGGAAGACAAAAATAAACTGAAGGACCATTGAGCTGGCATATGTTTGTGACCTGCAATAGAAGATCCCTGGGAATAATTGCAAAAAAATAGCAAAAATAAACCTCCTTTGCAAAAGCACCAGGATGAACAACAGTCATACCTGTGGTTTATTCCAGGTTACACAGGGATCAGTCTTTCCTCCTTACTGGAGAGAGCTGTGAGAGTCTGTGCTCTTGTTTTAAATTCACAGACTTTAAGAGGAAGGCATTTTAACATAAAGATTAAAAATGAAGCAAAAAAAGGAATAATATTCAGATGGTTTGCTTTTCCTTATTCTCACACAGTTTCCCCTTTCCACTACAAAAGTGAGCTACACAATGAGGGAGTGACAATAGCCAGACTATTTTTCAACAAGTTTACAACTGAAGTGCACAAGGCACACAAAATGAAAAAGGGAATGCTTCATTTCCATTTTGAAGGATGGCCATACAGGGACTAGGAGATTCAGTGATTTGTTCAGAAAAAGCCTGTGCTATACAGCAGGAAAATACTCCAGAAATCTCATGCTCATCCTCTCCTTCCTGATGATTAATCATACTATCCCGTTAAAAATTTAAAAATTGCTTTTCAAGGGCACCTGCTCAATATCCTGGCTTCCATCTATTTTTAACATGCATGTGAAAGGAAACAGTTTCAGCACTGAAATGAGGATGAAATCCTTCACCAAGAAGGGTTGGTGGAAAGTAATTACAGAGCTATCTTTTGTTGGGATTGTCAGACCCACACTCGCAGGGATCAGGGCTGAGGGAAGCCCTATAATGTCATTTTGGATCTACATCTCACCTGCTCTGCCCCCCAGAAGTGGCTTCTAAGCAAGGTCAGAGATTCTGTTCACAGGGAAGGTTGTCTTGGTACGGCATAGCCCATGGGTGTGCTGCCAAAAAACTGTGTATGGTCTAACTCTGCTGCAAAACACCTTACAGACAGTTCTGCACCTTTTGCAACAAATTCTCCTCAAAGCAGTAACTTGGCTGTAGGCACATACCTCTTTGCCCTCATTAAAAAAAGAAAAAATACCTTGCTTCTAGCACAAATCTCTTTTAAACCACAAATTTCCATGCCTGCTGAAAAGGCACCCATTTGGAAGGCCCAGTCAGGTGCAGAAAATGGAAAAAATTGCCCAGGTTTCCCAAAACAATTAATCCCTAGTGAATCTTCCTGATTCGCTTTCTTTTTGGCAGGTAATTAAGACCTTTAGCAAATTACTCAGGTGCTAAGTTATAAATGTCATTTATTTTATAAGCCCTTTTTCAAAGCTGGTAAATAATTCTGAAGAGATGCCATGGAGAGGGTGGATGGAGACAGTGGGATAGGAAAAGGCTGACAGCTTCCGAAGGGAAAGCGCAGGGAGTGCTACAGACAGGAAACCAAAGAGAGAGGAGGGAAGGACAGTGAGCCAGGGAAAGAAAAACTGCAGAGCAAGAGAGGGATACAGTGGAGGAAACTGGAGAAGAGAAAACATGACATGAAAATGGAGTAAATAATAAGACAACAAGGTTATTCCCAGTAGCCCTGCCCATACTACCCATCAAAACTTCAACCTCTATGACTTCACATTAGCTTTTCCTGTAACCATCATGACCATTCCAAACACAAGACCCTATTTCCCTTTTCCCCACCCTCACTTTGACTTTTCCATCAAGTTTTCATCCAAGTGATGCTTCTCCAGTTTAGGAGTGCTTCTTTACAGCACTCACAGAGGCCTCAGCCTCACGGCCTCTAAATACTACTGGGAGACAAATTGCAGTAAGTAGGAGAGAAAGACAAGAGAGAACTCAAAGGCCCATGGGTTTTTTTTTCCATCCATGTACATAATCTGTCTTTTTTTAAAAATAATGTGTTTATCCATTAAAAAGGGATTTAAGCAAAAGAAATGCCCTTGCTCTTTTTTAAGCAGTTTACACAACTGACTTTTTCTCTAAGACAATTTCATTGCTCTGTTTATGGTTCTTTTACCACCTATAAAACTCACTTTTTTAATAAAACACTTGAGTTCCAGAGAAATGGTTTTTATCTCCTTAATGAATAAAATGTCTCTAATCCGCTTTACAAAACTCAAAATTAAGCCTATAAATGTATTGTGGGTGTTTGATGATGTTTGTCTGCTTTATTAGTCATGTAATACAGCACTGCAATGTTTTTTCACCTTGGATTTTGAAGTACTCTCCTTGAACCTTTTTACTGCTTGCTGATGGGTTTGGGGCTGCAGTGCTTCTCCCCCTCCTTCCTGCCTGCCAGACCTCCCCCAAGCTCAAAGCTTTGGCAGATGGTTTGGGAGCAGGGTTTTCAGAAGGGAGGTACCTCCAAAGCCAGGGCTGTCTCTCGCTGGGCATTGCTGCTGTGCCCAACAGCATCACGGAATTCCCTGTGCTGGAGGGACCACAAGGACCATCGAGTCCAATTCCTCAGTACCACAAATGTACAGATCCTGGAAGGTCCCAAAGCAGGCATGTCCTGAGCTGCAGCTCCGTGTGTGCAGCCAGCTTTGCACTCCACCAGCCCTTGGGCTTATCTGTGCTAAGCCATGTCACAAAACACATGCCAGAAAATCTAAGGCAGTGCTGGCTGCCTGAAGACCTCAAGGGCTCACCCAGCCACCACTCTGGTGTCCCAAGCTTGGCTCCTGGTGGTGGCAGTGAGGACTTGCTGGGATCTCTGCACTTCCCAAGGGCTCCTACACCTCTCTGTAGGATGAACCAGCACATTGCTCTTAACTGGCAGCAGCTTGGGTACTGGGCATGATGCTTCTTGCATGTTTAATTTTAATTTTTCCACTCTGTAAGTCAGAGTCACTATTTTACTATTTTGAAATATCTTTCTTGGAAAAACATAAACAACAAAACTTCATGATCTCTTGTTTAGGTTGGAAAGATAGACTGGATCCCCACCAAACTTACACATTTTGTTTATTTTTCCCTCAGAAAACAGACAAAAGATGTGCTACAAAAATGAAAGACTGGCAGTATTCTGTGCCAAAGCCATCCACCTGTGCCTTGGGGGAAGGTTGTATTTCAGCGGTTTTGCAGTGTGCTCCAAGTGCCCACCCCTCGCCCGCTGGGCAGCCAGCCCCCAGCCTGCTCCAGAACTCACCTGTGGGGGATTGCTCATCTCATGTCCCACTTGGTGAGAAAAAGCCTGTGTGCTGCTGGGGCCAGGCCCTAAGTAACAGGGCTCCACTGGAGCAGGTCTTTCCAAAGCCAGCCTGAATCCCTGAAGAAATGTTGACTCCTATCAGAAGGAATACACAGTAAGTGCCACCAAATGAATTATTAATTGTTTAGGTAAAAGAATGAGGCCAATTCCATCCTGAACTCTACCAGGATCCCTCAAGATCCTTGGTAAAATACTGGTAATATGGACATCTGATTTTGGAGGCTTAATATACTTGCAGAGTCAACCAAAGTGAAATTTAATTGTAAAAATATTGCTTCAATAAGAATTCCATGCTGTGAGACGCAAAAATTGCTATTTATTTTACTGCCTACATGGAAGAGGTGCTTCTGTGATACAAAACAAACAGGAGCAACATTTTGTCCAACCAGAAATGAGGGAACTGTCAGGAAAACCTAAACTAAGCAAAATGGAGAAAGAGGTTACATTTTGCCAGTGCCTGTAAAACAAGCCAGGCAGTGAGATATTCTTAAGTTTAGTTTTAGTCTTACCATGCTTTTCATCAAGCTGCCAGAGAAATCATGAGGTTCTTTCTCCCTCTTTGATTTACTCCTCTCTGCAGAATCACTGTGTAAACCTCCAGTTTCAGCTGCCTTGGAGACCAAGTCCCACAGCTGAGAAATGGTGTATTGGCTCAGGGAGGCAGTGCATCACCAAGGCAAACGTGTCTAATGCCCTGCTGAGGATGTGATCACAGCTTACAAATGTGCAGTGATCCTAGGCCAAAGTTTACTGGCAGATCCTGCCCACAGCATGCTCTCCCATCCTTCCCTAGAGCAGATCCTCAGCTGCAGCAGAGCAACACTGCCCATGCTTACCCAAAGAGAACACCGTGATCCTCCTCTCATTCTCTTCCTCCCAAATTAAAAGTCCCTCAATTTGTTACACTCTAAACTAAACTACACTAACGGTTTAGTAAATTTTTCATGTTTGCTGACAACAATCTCCAGCTTCAGAAGACCAAAGATGAAAGGACAGTTCTGAGTGTGAGAGCTGATTGCACTCAGACCATCTGCATGCTCTTTCTACCATTTCTACACCTTCCTTGCTGGGTGTGAGCTTGACAAGGCTCCTTCAGCTTGAGGCTGATATCTGGTAAGTGCTATACAAGCCCAAAAATGATATTATTTAGTCCAGAAAAGAAGCAAGCAGATATTCTGCAAGTCAGTGGGTCAGTGGTAGTTCTGCTTTGTGGAGTCATGGATCCTCTGTGCTGGCTTCCTGCATCTGCAATGAAAAGTCACATCCTTCAACTAGTGGTAAAATTCATCTCAGTTAGAGAAGGACCCCAGGCAGCAGCAGAGCCTTCTGCAGATCATCACCAGAGAGTTATTGTATTTCAGGTACATCCCAGTCACTCTTTGCTGATTGTGGAGAATTATTTGCATGTTTTTCAGTGTTCCTATAGCATGTACCAGCAATTATTACCAGCTGCCCAGGGAGATCATGAAGGATCTTCCCTCCACCCATGAGCTGCCTTAGAGCAGACTGATATTCCCAGATGACACACTGGACACTTGCTCTGACTGCTGTGTCCTATGGAAATGACAGATTGCTAACCTGGAAAAGGAAAATAACTTCTCACCTAGTAAAAAGAATTAATTTTTTTCTTCCTCTGCAGCATGAGCATCTCACTGTTGATAACTTTCATTTTGCAAGAATTCTGTGTCTCTGGCTCCCACTGACATCTCCTGTGCACGGGCACTGAGGCAACTACTGGAATGTGTTAATACTTAACACATAGCAAAGGTTCCCAGAAAACCAGCAGTGTTTTCTAAGAGGTTTAGGACACAGGAACTGCCACCTTACCGGTAAAGAACTTTCAAAACCATACAGATATTCCTCAGTTAAAAAAAAAAAAAAAAAAATCTAGCAAGACCTGATGTTGATGTTTTTTTTTTTCACAAAGAGAAGGTTTGTCAAGGCTACTTTTCTACTTTTAGGACTGCCACCATTTAAAACCAGCACTACACTTCACATGCTACAGGTGTTAGCACCCATCACCCAGAGGGGACTCTCACATGCCAGATGGGCTTGTTGAACATTTAATGAGACTGTTCTAGAAGAGTTCTGGCCATTTTGACCACATGGTTTTGCAACCTGCAATGAAAGCTGCTATCAAACAGTCCATTTGAATAATCCTTAAACATTTACCTACATCTTTAAAAGTATAGCACAGAAATAAAAGTACAATTTACAGTTAAATGGTACTTGCAAAGGATAAACAGTTGGTTTATCACTCTTACAATGGGAGAGATAAACCAACTGTTATTGCTTCATGCTTCTTACTAGTAAAAGAAAAAACCTCTCCTCACATTAGCTTGAGCACTTCTTCTACTAAAACAAGCAACTAGAAGTCAGTTCATCTGTTTTTACAGTTGCCAAACACCCCAATAAAAATCATGAATCTTCCTTAATACAGCAAGGACACATGCAAGTTTATAGTGACCCAATGCCACAGGATAATGATAATACTAATGCTAACAGCAAAACCACCAACAACAATAATAAACCATCAATATTAACATGTATTCTGTGTTTTTCACAAGTATTTTTCTGATCTCAGTCCTCTATTCATCAGTGGAAATTTTAGCCAACTGGGCTTGATTTGGTAGTATTGGAAGAGCATTAATCATTGGGTTAATGAGGAAGAGCCAAATAAAGTGCAGAGTATATTTTTTAAGAAATAAAATCATATAGGTAGTAATAAATTGTAGCAACAAATATTTGTTTCAGACTAGATTGTGCAGATTTGGTAATTTACCTCCTTGCCAAGTGGTTTTTTTTACAGTTATTTGAGCTGGAGAGACTCAAGAAAGCATTCAAACTCCTATCCTTAATCTGTTCCCACAAACTCATATTTCATATTTTGAATTAAGTCCAAAATTACCTCCTTGGTGTTGATGGGGTAAAAATTCCCTTTAGTCTGTAAGATCCAGCAGCACTGCTGTGGAGAAAACAAAACAAACCCAAACCCACTCATTTGAACAGATGAGAAATGCAGCCTGACAGAATTTCTGTGGTTTTATTTGGGAGGAATTAAAAACAAGGGCATTTCTATAATAGTCACAGATATTTGTGACCATTAGCTGAACAGAAAATACCAGGTAGCATTCAAGAAAGAGAGCAGTTTACCTACCACCCCCAATCCAGTTTAGAGCTACTGCATGGCAAGAGTTTCATTACCTCAGTTCATCACTGAAAGCACAGAAATTTCTCCCAGACATAACCACTGGGGAAAGCATTAGGCTGCCAACCATATTTTGGCACAATTTGTCATGAAAAACATCAAAGCTTTCCCTTGTAGAGTGGATATTTTATCATTGTGATTGGGCCCAGAATTCCTGGGAAGGAGGGGGAAGGAATTCTGCCCTTTTATTAGCTCCAGATCAGTCACTTGTGATGGTGACAGCCACGCCACCACCAGTGCTGTGTCTGCTGCTGAAAAGAGCTGGGACTCCTTCCCCTCCTCTCTCCCCTCCCCACAGGTAATTTTCAGAGCAGGTAGTGATGTGAATAAGGTGAATGGACTGACATTTTATGGGTCATTTGTCATCGTTATGCCAAAGCAAGGAAACATCCATTTGCAGTTAAAGAAAGGTAAGAACTTTGGGAAGAAGCTGTAACACTTCTTTCACCTATTTTCCTCATGCATTCTACCTTTCCAGAAATGGATTTAAAAAACATAAATATTCTCGAACTATTTGAAAACTCCTCGCCTCCAGGTGATAGATTTATTCCTACTAGTGCTAAAATGCCAAAAAAAAAGTTTCAATTTCTTGGAGCAAGGGCCACATCTTGGAAGATAGCAAGCACAGCTGTTAATATCACAAATTACTGCAAATTGAATCCTAGTTGTAATTTTAATTTCATTTCATTCTTTCCTGATAGATAGTAGCTTGAATTTCATTACATTTGATGTGTAAAGCAAAGTTAAGAAAGACTGAATTTGCAGCTCCCTGAAGAAAGCACACAACACTTAAGATAGGGAATGAGTTAATTGAGGTTGCAGGTGTCCATCAGCTAAGAGCACCAGAAAAGTTACCAGGAAAGTGAAAGATAAGTCAGGATTTCTTTTTGCTCCTGACTGCACCATTGATTCCCTATATGACCTTTTACAAGTCATTTCCAACATTGGCATTTGCTGAGAATTTCTGTGTGTGCACACATGAAGCACCAAGCTGGGACATCAGCAAACTAGTTTTCCATTACTGGAATTGGTAACTAACTTAGGAGATATGAAAATTACATACATAAGAGGGAAAAACGTCAAGTTTAGCACATCACTGCCACTGGAGTGCAATCTTTTTCAGAACAGACCTTCTCAGAGATGCAGTTTGCTAGCTGTCTTTCAGTATTCCAATGTGTGGAAGAATGGTAATACCTTCTCTGTGGATAAAAAGTAGGAGCAGCAAGTTACTGTGTCAGGTTCCTGCAGCCTCAGTGGTTGGAACAAAGAGGTCTGTGGCTAAAAGCTGCTGCCCACCTGCAGCTCTGACCTGACACATCAGCCCTAACCAGTCCCAGGCAGCCAGAGGCCACCTGAGCTTTAAACTGTCTTTGCAACTAGCCAGGCATTTTAATATTGTAGGATTTTTTGGGATTGCTTGGAATATACCAAGCATGATCATGTATATAAATAATTTAAAAAAAACCATCTCAGATGTCTTTTATTGTAACAAATATCCAGCTGAAATTCACATCCTGCTCCAAATATCTTGTGCTTTACCTCTACAGAAGAAGCAGCAAAACTTCATATTGGTGACCTTAACGACAGACCGTGGTCTGCAAGATTTTGTCCTAAGCAACCCAGCACAACGAATGCTCAAAACATCTGTTGTGATGTTTCTGCTGATCAGACACCAGATCTTTTTCATGACGTCTCATCTGTCTGGGAATACCCAACATGAGGAAAATGCCCAGACATCCCATTTAGGTGACTCAACACAATAAAAATAATCTCTGCCATCCTTGCATGAAATGGAGTAAGAGCCCATGTCAGGAGATATAATGGGGTGGGAAATAAGGGAAAAAGGAAGAGAAAGGAAACACAGAGTAGCAAGTGGATGACCTTTCCAGTGACACAGCCCCTGATCACTTCTTGAATTCTACTGCTCCACTTTTAGTATCTGCTTCAAGTGCTGCTCTTATTGGCAAAGCCTGGCAGCATCTCTCTTGTGAGGGGAGAATCTATGTGCTGCAGAGAAAAAAAGTGGATGTGAGTAAAAAAATAGAAATAAGATCAGTGATTCTGCATTTAAACATTACCGTGTTTAGTCACAGGCTGAAAATGTAAGAACAACCTGGATCCAATTTTTCTTTAATTCAAACCCCAGGCTTAGTTTTAGCCTGCACACAGCAGCCTTGCCTGAATATAATTCCCCATTATGTTTCATCTGGCAGAATGTTTTTGTTCCCACTATTGTGCCATACGCTGTTAAACACCTGCTACATCCCTCTCTTGAGGGTGGCTGCATTTCTGGGGTGGGTGAAGGGATTGCTCTAGCCAGGGTAATCTCCAATCAGCTGTTCCTCTTTCAGAATGAAAGGTGATATATAAATGTAAATGGTATTTCAGTGCCCATCTTTCACTTTCTCTTGCAACATGGGGAAATGTGTTTCCTTACAATACATTTCATATATAGAAAAAGCACTTTCTAAGACATCTTTTACCTTGCTGCTGACACATATTAGCATCTAAAGCAGAAAAGCCCATTATTACTTTTATGTTATGAAAACACCATTCCTTCTCAAGCCTGTCACCTGCCATAGATCTTAATCAGCTTCAGTCCGTTATAGAAATTCCTGCTGCAGTGAAACAGTACATGGGAAGAATTTGTTACCCAGGGAAAAATTATTTTCTTTTCAATGGGATCCACAGCATTAAAAAAACTATGGTAGCAGATGCCCTCTAATACATCTTACTGAATGCTAAATGTTAGAGTTCTATAAACCCCAAATTCTGGAGAGTTTTCAGCTTCCCATTGAAGTTCTGCCTTGGAAACGATACTAGGGCAGGCTGCCAGATGAAAGGGAGTAGAAACACTCCTAGGAAAGACACATTTTTTATGTCTTTTGCCTTTACAAAGTGGTTGCAGTCAAATGATGTGTGGCTGATAGTATTTAAGCAAACAAAGAAGACAACACTGGGGAGTTTTCTTTTTTGTTCTAAATCATCTTCTCTCTCCTCCTCTGGCTAGCCACAAACATAGTTATGACCAATACACCTCTGAGACTCCCCTGACCTGTGCTCCCATTTTTGCATTATATTCATTATATTTTAAATGTCTTGATCATTTAAAAACTCCTGACATAAGAACCCCCTATAGAAAATCAGGTATTTGCATTGATGCTGGTTGCTTTGCTGGAAGTTTCTGTGAAGGCCTACGGGTTCTCTTCACCCATCTTCCCCACCCAACACAGTCCCTTGCAATTGGCAACATCCAAATTTTTTTGGCAAATCTGAGACCTCAACCAGACATTTTCAGGAGAGACAAGAGGGGGCATCTCTAAGACTACAATGAATATCTGAAATGCCATTGCACAGCATCAGTGGTAGGGCAGAAAATGAAACTACCATTCTTCATTGGGCCATTGGCTGGCAGAGTAATCCCAGATAAAACATCTAATTTCACTCAAGTCATCTTACTTAGGCCATGAAGTGGGCCTAATAATTCCTGTATTTTCCAGCCCATTTTGAGATTATAAAACACAAATGTATTTATACTCACAAATAGACTTCTGCTAAGAATTAGAGTAGAAAAGGTATGTCTATAAAGAGGCCCAAATTTGCTTGCTTCCCCATCACCAGCATTCTGGACCACACTATGTTATTAGCAATCCAGTTCTATTTAATAGTAAAGTGCTAAACACCAAATAAAATAACCCAAATGAACAAAACAAAAAAGCAAAACTCTGAAGCAGGACAGAAGAACTGGTTCCATATTTCACATCCCCTTTTATTTCCCAGCTGCTTTGCTTGCCTTCTTGCAACACAGCAGAATTTCTTGCTTTTCTATAGGGCATTTTGTGTATCTTTTATCTATCACTCTGGTGTGAGTTTCACACATGTAAGACTGAATGCACTAAAAATTCCTTACTTCTGACTTATGCCAGCATCACATTCTTATTCTCCATTTGCCTCCTGTTAGAGGTTACAGAGATGCAGACAAATAGAGACATACTGCAATTTTCTATGCTGATGGCAAAATAGAAGCAAAACAATTTTGTTTATAGGCAGATTAAATGTCTCCTAAAGGATGCCTTTACACTGATGCTTCACTGTTCTTTTGGGAACTCTTTACCAATACCTTGCATTCCTTCAATTGCTCAGTTGGGCTCGATTAAAAAATAAATACCTGGCTCCTGCAAAGTGTGGTTTTCTATTTAACAATACTGGATTTTAATTATCTCTTCCTCCATTCCCCTTAATTTTAACTATCTTATTGTTTATCTTGATAAATTAACTGTTCTTTTCTCCACTAACATATTATCTCTCCAGTTAATCATTATTATGCACTACTTTCGACTTGTACTAAAGCTACCTCTTTGACTTCCCCTGTTACTAATTACTTTTAAACTCTCTCCTGCTGAACATTTCCTCTCCAGTAGGATCCAGTTTAACGTGCCATACCCAGCAACTGGGTACTATAACTGAAATAAGGCTGCATTTTGTCCCTGAGAGAGACAAAACACCTTCCCAAATTCCTGGTTTGACCTTTAAAAGAAAGTTTGCTGGAAAATAAAGGCATGAGCTATGAACAGCACACAAATTTATACAGGAGATGACTTGCCTCATCTGTACAATATGGCTTCCCAGTTGGTTTGGCAGCAGCCTGAAAATGCAAAACAGGAAGAGCATCTGGACATCTTTTTAGCATCATCAGTAAAAGCACTTCACTGCAGATGGAGAGCCCAGGGGCTCGATCTTGGCAGGGCTGGCCTCACTCAGCAAGTGAGAGCTACCTCATCCCACAGAAATGGATTTTACTTCCTGCAGTTGGGAGGAGGGTGACACTGAGTTGCTGCTGCTCTGTCTCTGCCCAAAGCCACCACGAGCCAGCCCATACCAAGTTCAAAGGAATGGAATGCCCTCCTCCTCTCTCTGAAAGACAGATTCTCTGTACTAACAGCAGCCTTTTCTACCAACACTGGTGAAGTGTAGCATTTTCTCTGCCCACCTCTTTTGAGATAAAAGTCCCCAAAACATCAGTGACCTTGCCCCCCACCATGAGCTAATTTCTCCATGTGCATTTGTATACATTACCACCAACTACAGGTATGCCTTGCTTACTTCTATTGCTTCACTTGTTGAAGTAAATTTCTGAAAGTCTTTACTTCTCACCTGCATTTTGCTACAGTCCCTAGCAAACCCACTGCACTCCTGAAAGATGTGAATGAGAGCAGTAACCTTCCCACTGCCTTGCCCAAGTGTGTCTGGATACTCTGTGTTCAGAATGAGTGCAAGCGCATTCTTTATTCATGTTCCCAACTAAGGCTAGTGATATTGTACTCTTGGAATTAGGTTTGTTTGCACTTGAAACAAGCACTGCAAATTAACAATACAAACTTTGCCAGTTTGGAAAGGGACTATCAAAAACATGCTGAACATGGCACCCTAGTTTCATGAGGGCTGACTTTCACACGTCTGGAAACGTGGCGGACAAAATTATCTGAGGTCACCTCACAGAGAAAAAGAATTACCCCTCAGATTAGAGAGGGTTACTGCTTGAATCAGACTGACACTACCGAGGGTGCAGCCACTTTCCAGTCAACTGAGCCCAAATAGCAGAAGGGAGAAGGGAAAGTCAGGGAACAACAAAAACTGCCCAAGCTGCGCAGCCACTCCAGATGCAGGTTTAAAGCACAGCCTACGGCAAATTACTGCAGACACATGCTCAACAGACTCCAAATACACAGGGAAAGCTCTGCTAGCTCTGTCTAGTTGTGTATATATATACACAGCATATATACAGTATAAACACACAATAAACATATTGGAAATAGATGTCCTGCAAGAAAAACCCGGTACAGACGATACATGAAATTTGTGAGAATATGTCCTAGTGCTCCAAATGAGCAAAGGGATGTGATATTATTTGTGCCAGAGGTGCCTGTAATGAGCGCCAGTAGAAATTTCCCTGGATTCACTGCTCACACAGCTACATACACTGTTCGTGTTGCTGCTGCACTGGGAGAGACACAAGCCAGTGAATTGATGTCACTCATGAGCTCTGCAGTCTCTATACTGCCCAAGCTGCTTATTTGCAAAAACACTGGAATTTTGCCAGTTAGAGATCTGAGGTGATGCCTGGTCTGCTAGCAGTGGCACTGAGCTCCTCTGCTTGGTTACCTGCTGGTAAATAGGATTTGGGTTCTGCAGCTGTTGAACACGCTGCTGTATCAGCAGTACTAAAGGCAGACAGTTTCCTGAACTGAATACATAAATAGTAAGTAGATATATTACTTCAGAACCAGATATTAGTACATCACATGCTCCAGTTTTGCCTAGATGGATTCTGGGAGTACTGAGAAAGTACTGTGCAAAACATTTGTTTCCACTTCAGACTCTGTACTATGGAACTGTATTACATGTCATTTTCCATGAGAGATTCTGCATCATAAAAGCTTGAAACAAACATCTAAAATGACATTATCAAAGGAAGTGAAACTTCCAACTGATGCTCATCAATAGTGGTGACAAGAAAGAAAAGTGGAGAGATTTGTCTTTGCATGGACTTGAGAGCTAATCTAAGTTCTAATGATTGATAGTCATCATCTGAGCACTGAGGAGCCGTTTTGCAGAACTCAGTGGTATAAAGGCCCTCTCTATCCCTGATCTACAATATGGATGAAGGTTACACACTACAGGAGGAGAAGAGAGGCCTCACAATAGTTAACACTTGCTAGATTTTATCCCTGTTTTATATGTGTGAATAAATAGGCATGTATTTATACTTATTTCTTGCCACAGAATGATCATCAGCTATCAGCCTTGTAGGTGTAATACAGGAATGGAAGAGCAGAAGCTGAGTTTTACCAAATTCCTCTTCAGCAAACAGCAAATGGCTTTGTTTTTTCCCTGGGCACATCGACTATTGACTGAGACTGAAACCTGACCTAGACAATGCCATTCTCCTTGAGGAACTCACATCAGGACAACCCCACATGTTTAACTCCTGCATCACAATATTAGACATTAGTAGATTGCAGAATCTTAGGCTTGTTTTTGAAAATGTTGCATTAGCTGTTAGTTTCAAGATGCCTTGCAGAGGGATATAAACACATTGGGGCATTCAGTGACCAGCGTCAGCTGGGATGAAACTGAACAGGTCAAAATGCCAGATTCTGCATCCAGGATGGAGCAACTAAGTATAAATTGGGAGGAATGGCTGGAGAGCAGCCATGGAGAAAGTGACCTCAAATTCAAATATCTCAGAGATCTCTGTTTGATGAATCAGAAGGACTTGGGTATGTGAATTGTCTGATGATCATCAAACTCACCTGAATGGAGGGAACTGAAAACATGACAACTCCCTTTGTTTGTCCCACAGCTCACTGGAGTCACAGAGGGATGATGACCTGGTATCTTCAGTTGTACAATTATCAATACTTCAATACTACACCCCAGCTGCAGCAGAGTGAATCAAAGGTGCTTGCTTAGTTGTCAAGAAAAGAACTGTACTTTGTGCCCTTAGCAGTCCCAAATGATACTGCTCCCAAGGGTATTACTGCAACACTTTAAAATTCAGAATGAAATTTCCTTGTTAGAGATGTGATTTAAAGTGATTAACTTACTATTCCTAAATGCTTAAGCAGTAAATCTCTTAAAGCCAGTACTAAGAGCTCCACAGCACAGGGACAGAAATAGCCACCACACAAAGGAGTGTCCCCTGCTCTGCATGGCAGGCATCGAGCTTGTTGTCAGAGTCATCCTGAGGAATAAGGTGTGCTCCTTCCATTTGCTTCTAAGGGTACTTGTTGCCCCTGAGGAGCAGAGAAAGGAACGTGTGGGATGTTGGCTGTAACACACGGCAGTGTGGAAGGAGTATTATGCTGCTCTCCTTAGAACAAAGCACACAGCCTCTTTTCTCAAAGTTGTGCAGCAGTGTCAGCTCCAGATGACATTCTGGTCAGAGGGGACAGAGCAGCCCCACACCTCCCTACGGACTAAACCAGGACTCTTCACAGAAACAGCAGGAGCAAGAAACTCTCTCACAGATGCAGCATTTTGACAAGTGCTGTAGTATGGCACAAGGTCAGTCATCTGTGTTATCATGTAAATCAAAGAGAATTTTTAATCCTCTGCTCATATGTGCTGATGCTTGGGAAATTTAACAAAGACACAGAGCAGTACAATTAGCTGAGGAAAGAAAATAACGAGAGCTCAGCTGCATTCAAATGAGAGTTCAGCTGCATTTCAAACCACAACCACGGAGCAGGACGCTGGGCTCTGTCTCCAGCTGTTGCGAGGCTTTGCTCCAGCAGGTGTCCCTGTGACACAGGACCTGGCACCAGCTTCCTGCAGACACCAGCCCCTGCCTGGGTGTCTTGTGGCATTTTCCTGTGAGTCACCCCAGCTGTAACACGGGTGAAGGCATTGCAGAGGAGCTGGGAGCAGATGCAGTGCTTTTCACCATAGAAAGTCTGCTTTTAGTAGTTACCTCCAGGCTTGGAGCAACAAGGGCTCTTCACACTGCTTCCTCTACAGATGAAGTACAGCCTAATAATAATTAATTAACAAAAAAGCTTAAATAATCTGCCTGCAAAATATGTGCCATGGTAACACATTTAACTGGAATGATAGTGCCTGGGGAATGCTTATGTCCAGTAGGGCACCCCAGATGTCAGCTAGGACACAATTCCTGCTCTCCTGTTTGGTAAGGAAAGCTGCTTGGAAAGGACCTGGCTGCTCTGCTCCAGGGAGCTGTTCCATGCAGGCCCTCTGTGCCTCACCCAGCAGCAGACATATGACAAAATCCTGAATCCATGGAATTCTCTCATCATCTCCAAGTCTATTCCATTTAAATCAGAAAAAACGAGTCCATAATTTGTACACGTACCCCAGTGTGTCTATGCCTGCTTCTTGTCTGGAGTAGCTGCCTCCTCCTGGCTGTGCTGGTCACTGCGTGTATTTCATCAGCAAAGCAGCAGCAAGCAGAGCTCCCGAGGTTGGGCACATATCCACGGTCAGGCTGCAAACATCAGCACCAGGCAGATGAGATGGCTCTCCTTGGCCCGTGTTTCCTGATCTGTTGATTTAAGAACAGCAAGACCTGCCTGCCTGCAGGCTGGGTTTGGGCACAGGTGTGCACAGAGCCGGCTGAGATGGATGCTGCCTCTGGAGCTGCTCGTGCCAGCACTGATGGGACACTGCCTCAGGACAAAGCAACGGCACAGGAACCATTATGTGCCAAGGTCTGGCTGCATCAGGTTTGCTGTGAGCGCCCCAAATACAGGGAGCTAAAGAAATGGTAAGCAGTCTGTTCATAAGAGATGTGACATGCTGATTTCTTTAGTGTTGAGGAAGAAATCTCACAGATAGAGAAACAAACTGGGAACAAAACCAAAAACAACACAGGGAAAAGGAACCAGGAATGTAAGGCTAAATGCAGATCTACCCATCCATACAAGCTCTTGGGCCTCAGCTGCTGTTATATGCCTAATGATGTTGATTTATGCCAACTGAAGTATTGGCCCATGGTACTGAAGAGTGCTAGGTAAAATAATGAAATGGTGATGTTTAACCTAGTATTTTTTTCAAACAAGGTAAAGAATCTAATCTAACCACAGCAGGATGTTCACCCAATTTTAACATTCAGATTTCATACAAATAGACCATTGCTGAGAACCAGCTATACTTAAGGGACTCGCCCTTGCCCTGATTTCCCTTCCTCCTTTGGGTTGATAACACAAGGTTTAATTTATTTCTTTGGGAAGAACCACTTTAAGGTCCTAGGTTCCAAGATGCTGGGGTCACAGGATGAGGGTTCCACTCACTGATGCTTGCCTCTAGGCCCAGTGCCATGTGACCCAATGAAATGAGAGAACTCTTGAGCTGTCTGAGCTGCTGGGCAGTATGCTCTGTGAACTCTGGCTAACACCCACAAGAGAAGTAAAAGGGAAGGTTTTGCTGTCTGTCTCAGGCACTTCACAGCCACTGGCAAATTGCAGCAATCATCAGCCCTACTTTATTGGTATTCAGGACATGTCACCATTCCCCCAGCCTGTGACGCTGGATACAATCTGCCATTTAGCCACCACAGTGGAGCATGTTTCTCAAGCCATTACAGTGAGCTCTGGAGGCAAAGGGAAAGTCACCTCATGAATACTAACACAGCTCTGTCATATTGACCTGTCTGCGTTCCTGTAACCCAAGAAGAAAAAACCCTTACCCTCCAGGCATCCATTCACCCTGTCACGTTTCCTTTTTGAAAGCTTTTCAAGGTAAGACATCCAATTTACTGCCACTTCTTTCTCTGCAACCTGATAAGAACTGATAAAATTACCAGGCACAAAAGACTCTCATGAAATATTCCTATTTCTCAGCACACACAGGAGTTAAGCAAGCACAAACAGTTCTCAGCAAAAGTGTCACATTGTGGGGGACATCACAACCATTTGGGAAGCAATGAAAAAAGGAAAGCCGTGTTTGATAAAAGCACCATACCTTACGCAACAAAGGGCTCTACAGGAATCTGGTCAAAGCCACCTGCACCTGATTCAAACGTTCTGTCAGTCTAAATTTAAGCAGATAGAGTATTTTTTCCTTCAAAGACATCAAAGCAATTGGCAAAGCACTTGCTGTCACAATAGTCCCAGAAAAAATGCATTATCTCCACCTTAACACAGAGAGAAACTGTGGTAATGAAAGGTTCAAGCTCAGAGAGTCAGGGTGTAAGGCGTACAGCTGGTATCCTGAATCTATCCTTTCCTGCCCTCTAAAGTATTATTTTTCTTTTTTAACTCATTTTTGAACAAAGTAACTCCTTCCATGCCTGGGGAATCTGAAAAAGTCTGTTCTTAGTGTGTCTACTTTTGCTGCTCAGATACTGGGAGCATCAAATATTCTGCCAAACACAACATAAAAGGCAAGATATTTCCTACACTCACTTGCAGTGGGCACAAATAATCATTGAAAGGAGAAGGATTTTAGACAAAGTGTTGGATTTGAATTGTGGTCTTTTTTACCCAAAAGTTAAGTAAAATTCTGGACGCTTTCATCTAGTTAGTCATCACATTCAAAGGGCTGTGATGTCAGAACCTGAGATACCTGCATTTCCTTCTCACATGGTCCTCGCAGCCCAAAGGTGGGGTTCTGTTGTGAAGCTGAGTCCAGGAGGGTCATTCCAAAGAAATTCCATTTTTCCTTGGACTGTTGGGGGTGTCCCCAGAGCTCCACATGCCTACAAAAGGTCACAGGTGAGAACTGACAGAACAGTTTAGGTCAGCTTTGGTTTAATTATAATGTTGTACTCATAAGCAATAATATCTGCTGGATCTGGAAGGTCTTTTAACATAGGGGATATTATTTATGTGGTTTTGCTAATGAAGTTGCATGGAAAGCATGCCTGAAAATTGAATGCATTGGCAATGTTAATAAAATTATTACTTTTGGTTTTCCCATAACTGATCAGGATATGATATTGGTTTTCCTGCAGACATGTGACTTATTTTACGCACACAGCTTTAAATAAGCTTGGTTGAGATGTAAGACAGGCTTTAAACTGAGCCAGCTTCATGTATGGCTCCTGGCAAACACCCAAACTTCTGCTTGCTCTAGTTGTAGAGGTTGACTCAGGTTTGAGCACTCCTGAGCAGTTTGGTCATCAGTAAAAGAACAGTTATGAAATCTGAATAATTTCTTTAAAGTTTGGATGTGGGACCCTTATTCAGATCCATCTCTAATTCCTGGATACTGCTTGATATATCCTTGCACTGAAATATGTGGTGAACTGAATTAATTTTGGAACTCATTTAAATCTTGATCAAAAGCAATGAGAAAAACCATGTTTTTAAAAAGGACAAGATATGCATCAGTTTGTCTTGGAACTGCTCTCCTAAGCAAGCCTGGTGTGACTTTCCAAAGGCATCCTCCTGTTTCCAGGCAACCAGGGCTGTGCTCCTGCCTCTTAAACTGGAACCATCATTGCACTTTGCTTATTAATTCTTCAGCAAACGGAGGAAAGTTTCCATTTCTTTTGAGGGCTAATGTACTTTATGGTTCATGAAGCAGCCCTGGATTTGGTAGTTTCTATTTAGAAGAAGCTCAGACTAAAGTGAAAGAGCCATCCAGGACTTGGAGGTCATAGGAGGATAACAAAGTTCTGCCTGCTGCAACTACAAGAGCTGGGAAAACACTTCCATATTTTTTTTCCATGAAGAAAAATAATGTCCAAGTATTTGGTTTGAATGAACAGCTTTGCTAATGTTTAATCAGATGGCTTCTGGAGGAAACGTCTGCTCAGAAAAAACCCCACACCACTTTGAAATGAAGACATTTGGTTTGATGCCTCCAGGATGAGAGGTTTAATTATTTTTCTACCTTAAAGCATTTCCTGATTTGAAGAAATTTTTGAACAGATATTTTAGCTCAAATTTGGCAATGATTTAATTTGAAGAAAATGTTTAACTCATTCTGAAATGTTCATCTATACATATATTATTTAATATTAATTTAAAAACAGGAAGAGAGAGCAAATTTGGCTCTTACACAAATCCCTAACACTGCCATACTAGAAACACTCTTCTATTTTTATTTTAGGCAATTAATTTTTGCTTTCTTCTCATGACAACACTATTGCCCTGTACAAAATAAGGTAATTTGAATAAAGAAGTACCATTATTTTGTAGGAGGAAAGGAAGGAGACCAACATTTGGAACAGATGCCCAGATGCCCCATTTAGATGATCTATTAAAGTATTTTCAGTTTTGCAATAGAGCAGCTCAGAGCTAAGTGACTTCATTACAGCCCAGCATTATGAGTAACTGGAACAGGGACCCAATCTCCAGAGTCCCCTTTGGTGCCTATAAGGTGTTATGCAAAACTGACTTACCTTAGAAATCACCTGGTTTTATTTATCAGGATGCATAAAGACTTCAATTTTTATTGCAATTTGGGAGCCATGCAGAATGTTTTACAATCAAAACTAAAACTGCATGTTTGCTTACAATCACAGCTTCTTTGTGCTTTATATCATTACATAACCTCCATTTGCAGGGATGGGAACAGAGGGCAAACCATACTGCACACGGGGATTTTTTGGATGGTTTTCTAACCTTGGAACGATTGAGAGCTACAGAAAGAAGTGGCACAAAAACTTAGGGCAGACAAATACATTTTTAAGTTCCGTGTCCCAGTTGGCTCCACCCTTGCTCCCAAGCAATGAGATTCAAGGAAGATATGGAGAAGGGGCAGCTCAGGACAGCACTGAGTCTGCTAATTGAGGACACCAGTTTTCAGCAGACTTTAAATACACGGAAAGAGGAGCCTAAATGGACTAGCAAAGAATAAATGTAGAACCAACTCATCATCTGGTGCAAATCAGAGTATTCCTACTGAAGTAGAGTATATATACAGGCTTATGCCTTGCAAAACATCTTAAGTGGAAACACAGTCACAAACAAGGAGCTACATGTTCTGAGATAG
Organism: Emberiza elegans; assembly: GCA_024865655.1. NCBI lineage: Eukaryota > Metazoa > Chordata > Aves > Passeriformes > Fringillidae > Emberiza > Emberiza elegans. Next base: position 26,406,567 of record JALJVW010000241.1, on the reverse strand, counting down.
AGAGCACTTGCTGAAGAGATTTACAGCAGGAAAAGACATTCTTCTGTTTTAATCTAATACAAATATCCAGTTAAGCCATTTTTTCAGTGACATTTCAGTTTGATAATTACTGAGTAATGCTTTGCACATGCTTACATGAAAAATAAAATAAAAGCTAATTTTAGAGTCCTCAATCAAGCCTGCAGTTAGTCCTAAATCTTGATGAGCGGCTCCAGTTATTATCTTCTATTTTTAAAATATTTTGATTGATTTTCCTCTTCTAAAGAACTAAACTGTAAATCATTTCTGCTGGTTCCAAAGTTTTTTTTTTTTTTTTAATCAGTAAGAAACAAATGAGCTCTAATACAAAGAGAGAGAAAAAAATATTCACTGAGTAAAACCAAATTCTTCCAGCTACTGGGAATTTCTGCCTGCAGAAAGCACTCTGCATTGTCAAGTTGCTCAATATGGATCTTTTTCTGAAATACAGTTACTTCTCCAGTGCTGCTCACTCACACCCTTGTAGGCTATCAAGTCTGTCTCAGCAATAGCTGACAGCCTTGGCCAGCAAGGCACATGGAGCTGGTGCCAAGGTGTATTTATCCCTCTTGTGGCCAGCACATGGACATCAAACTGGGACCTACACAACAGTTCCCTGCAGTACTGGGCATCCCAGCAGAACTGGGCTTGTCCTGTGCAGTAGCTGAGGGACTGCTGTGCCCTGCTGAGAACACCCCCAGGAACCCTGACTCACCTGCAGGCAGGAACAAACTCTGCAGGAAATGGTTTGATACTCCCTGTGAAGCCCTTGTTTGGTTCCTCAGTGAAAACTCAGTGCCCCAGCCATACACCTCACACTGTTTCCCTCCTACATTCACCATGGCATGGTAGTGTATAATCCCTCTTCTGGCACCAGAGGATTATAGATTTGGGCTCTATGTTTTGTAGCAAGTCCTAAAGGCACAGAAATCTTTAGCTGCCTATAATCGCTAGAAAGCTTAAGTGCTTCCTTCCTGCCCCTAGAGTTTTTTGGGCAGGAAGGAAGAAATCACAGATCCCCTCCCACCCCTGCCAAACCCCATTAAGCTGAAGCATTGAAGCTAGTTTTCATCTCAAGATTTTCACTTGGGCTATTTCAATTTGTAAACCTCCAATTTTTTTTAAAAGTACCTATAACTACACATTCCCTTTTCAGTGTGTCAACAGAACACCTGACAGATGTTAAACATTGTTTGCTTTTTGGCTTTCTTTCTATTCTATTATTTCTAGAATAAACTTTGCCTAGTTTATTCTAACCTATGAAACTTCAAGGACATAAAACATCATAAAAATCAACAGCACCAGCAGCAAACCTGTCATTCTTAAGAAGAACATTCACCTCATTAAACTACAGAATTTCCAAAACCACTGAAATGCAATTTTTATAGAAAGAGCAGGACCTTCTCCATTAATGAAAAGGGATGTGGAGAACCTTCTCTCCTAGATCATTAATGTCAGTCAATCTGCCATGGATTTGCATCAGAGGCAACGAGGGAAGATGTGCCCTCACCTCAGGCAAATCTGATCAGTGCAAGAACACAGTTCTGGGACACTCACACCTCCTGCAGCAAATCAGGTTATGCCATTTGGAACTTGTAACCAGCATGATCACAGCAAGGGTGACAGAGCTTTGCAGGGCTGGTCGCAGGAACAGAGGCACATTGGTGTTTCCATGTGTTGGACCATTATTTGCTCTTAGTCTCAGAAAATGAGGGTACAGGAATAATGTGCACAAGTAAACTACCTGGAACCAGAAGCAGAGACAAAGTTAAGCTTGTCTTGCTCTTCCTCTGGCTAAGCTTTACAGCTGTGAATTGATAATGAAGCCCTTAAAATTAAAGAGCAGCTGGATTCGATTCTGGAGCAATTCCCATGCCCAGCAGCATTCCATCACCTTGCCTGTGAGTAGGAGGTAGATAAAAAAACCCAGACAAATCCTGGGACTAAATGCAAGGGGAAGAGCTGGCTGGCTGGCTGACATCAACGGATGGAGAGCCATCTGAGGGAACAGCTTCTTTTCCTTGGAGCTTGGTGTGGTTCTGCAATCTGTTAGTGCGCCTGCATGTGCCAAAACGCTCTGTAAATGTTACTCCAAACAGGATACACACTGCCTGAAACATGGAGCCTCGTGCAAGATCACCGTCCTACGTGCTTGTGCCTGAGTCACAGAGGAAGGGAATGATGCTCTTTGGGTGGCAGCATCCAAAATGAGCTCATCAGACTCACCATAACACACAAACGTGCCTGTTGAGGATTGGCTCCTGTCATTAAAATTGCAGGCATGCTCTGGGTTCATCCTTAACTGCTTGTTGCTTCCTGATGATTCCTTGTGTGAGACAAGCTCCAATCCGTGTTGCAGCGTGAATCATAATTCAGTTTATCCTCTGAGGCTTGTTTTTTTAATTCCACACATCCTTGCTTTTACTCTCTTCCGAGAGGTTTAAGGGCTTTTCATTCCTTAGGGTTGAAGATGAAGGTTTGAACCCCCAAACTCATTGCAGACATTATTATTATTATCAACATCAAGAAATTAAATACAACTTATTTTACCTATTCAGAGATTTAAATTCATTCTTCTTCCTTCATAAAACAAGCTGAGCAAAGAGCCAAGCAACAGCCATTGAAAAATGCCTTAATTTGCGATAATGTGAAAAACATAACGAGCTGCAGAAGCTGTGCCTGAAGTTCCCTGGGACTAGGACCATACAGCATTGTGTCCCTCCCAAAATGCTAAATAGTGAGGCTGAGGACCATGTGTTTTTCCCTACATACAACAGATCACCATCTTAGTCCTTCTTGGAACCAGAAAGCGACTTGAGAAACCACTATCAGTCAACAGTTCTGTCCAAGATTGTCAGACCCTTGACCTGGAGTAGTGAATAGCATAAAGATATCACTGTGTCAAGATTCCCCCATGGTAACACAAGGACAACCTGCATGCATTTTATTTTTCTCTTGAGGAGTAGGGCTCTGGCTCTTGCTGAAGCTGCTGGTGTTCCTACACCTTGCTCAAGGCTAGGTTTCATCTCCTGCTGCTGGCACAATCTCTTCCTGTCCCTGTTGGCTGTTTCCATCTCGTCTCTTGCTCTACCTGCAGCCTCTTGCACTCTGACACCACAGACTCAGTTTTCTCACCCACCACTGTATTTTCCTGCTCCCTTTTCTACAAGTTAGGAGGATGATGTTGAGTGATGCTGCCCTTTGGCTCTGAAGCAAGAATTATCCCATTTAGTGCCTTACAGTGACTCTCTGACTTTATTTGGGACAAGTCTTCTGACTCCTACGGGAACTTTCCCTTGTTATTTTCTGCATCTTTCCTGTCTCCTCACTGTGCTGTGTGAGAAACCTGGAAGAGTTACTCCCACCTGGGAAAACATGCAGCTTTCTGGGCACGACTGAAGACACCACAAGTCTGTGAAAAGTAATGAGCTTAAGTTAGCACTGAGGGCCTGCTTTATTGAGAATGCATAGAGTTTCCCTCTTGGTCCTCTACTATCCCCTACATTTTGCCACATTCTGAGGAAGGTAATTCCCCTATATCACAAGTTCCCACGCCACAATTAATTGGCTGTCCCATCCCTCCCCTTATGCGCCTCTGGTCACCTTGTGTCCTTTACACGGCCCCATGTCCCTGCTGGCTCTGTGTCCTCAGAGCAGGGCACATTCCTGCAGCTCTGTCCCTTTAGACGCCAGCAGGTGGGTGCAGAGGGAAGGGCAGGAAGCCCACTGAGCCCGACTGCCTTTCCCCACTGTCACAAGCACATTGTTCCTTCTCGAGTCACAGCCAAGTGAAAAGAAGACAATGACCCCAGCTCTTCCTTAGGCCACCTGACTGAAATATGTGATTCGAATTTAAGAAGACCCTCGAGGTTTGGGACAGGTTTTCTCAGGGCTCCTCACAGGTTTGCAAGAAATGACTCTAATATCTAATATGCTCTGCTCCCAGCCTCAGGGAAGTGCCAAACCCATATTTGCCATAGACCTGTTCATTTACATTAAACACCTCAAGAGGAACATGGTTAATGGGGAAAAAATAAATAGGGCCAAAAAACAGCTGAGAGTGCAAATGAGAACAAGCACAAAACACGAGAAGCTGAATTAAGACAGCAGGAATGGAGAGGAGGGAGGTAACAGCCAGGACACCTGACCAGAGTGCCAGCAGGCAAGGGAGGGATGGCACCTGCCAGCTGGGCAGCAGCAGCACTTCCAGTAACCACAAGTGGAAGAGGGTAGCTGAAACGCATGTCCAGGGGCTGGCTGAGAAACTCACCTGCCCAAATTACTTTCTTCCTCTGTAGTTCTCTTCCAATTACCATGTGAGTGCGGAGCTCACGTGCACTTTGTAACTGCAGGCTGGTAATATCACCACATCTCCTTCCTTGCCTAATGTCTGCTGGGCCTCACCACCTCTAGGTCACAGTCTATTGACTTGATGCAGGGTCAGGTCACACAGCTCTCTGCAAGTGATGAGCTCCATTTAGCTGCAGAGTTTGAACTAAGGATTTTGCCTTTTTATGTGTAAATATTCCAGCAAACCAATTCCCTGCTCTAGTCTGAGGATTAGAGTTCATATGGTCAGCATCTGGGACTACATGTAGCATAAAGAAATTTATCACCCATTCAAGAAATACTGAGAAAGAGTGCTGTACCATGATCAAGGGTAAGAAAGAAGGGCAGAATATGCCTGCTAATAGAGGAATAGTGACAAGACATTATGCTCCTGCTCTTGTCACTTTACATTTCACATAGTTGGTGAAAATCCCACTTTTCAAGGAACAATAATTTTTTGCTGAGTTTTCTCATCCATTATTTTACAGTGCTCTGAGGTGTGTATGTGACAATAGTCCCTATCTATGATAATAAAACATACGATTTCTTATAAAGTATTACGTGAAGTGAGTAGAAAGGAGGGAATAAATATGATATACATATGGGGATTAAAAGCAGAAATCAGGAAAAGCAAGAGGAGAGAAAACAGCTCTAAAGACTTCAGTTTTGTAAGCTTGCTTACTTTGCCTCTGAGATGCTGGGAATTGTTTGGGTACCCCTCTGTGTTGTGCCAAGCTCAGCTAAAAGAGTTGCCATTCATTTCTGTCTGTGCCTTGCTCCCGATCCCCAGGCAGTTTTTCAGCAAGGCACACAGTTCACTAACAAACCTGACACTGCCAGGGCATCTGAAAACCTACCCACTGTATAACAAATAGCTGCTCTTCTTCCAGAAAGGCCAAACAGACCTGTGATTGCAATTGTTATGCAATTACTGTGATTGCAGCTTTGCTGGACATTTTGCTGAAATGTCTCTGATAATCAGTGTGGAACAGGACTGACTTTTCACAAGTGCCAATATCGTCCATTTAGGACTTACAGTCTGTCTCTATCAACAAGGCAGGTAACGTTCTGTGCTCGTATTCTGCCACCTGTGGTATTTATTCATTCCCAGTCTGAACCAGAAAGACAAATCTGTTCCAACAATGCTGTAGAGCAACCAAATCTTTAAGGAAGAAATAGCCTGGCTGTAGGCCAGACTCCTCTAATTAGCCCATACAGAGCACACACGAAAAAAGCCACCTAATTAGACACATGGCAAAACTAAAACTTACACTGCTCAACACCACACAAAAACTCCATCCTTCTCTGCTTACACTCAGCACATTCATAAAAGATGCAAAATACATTCAATTGCAAAATACAAGTGGAAAATCTCTGTAAGGCGTGTAGGCATTTGAAAAATGTGTGTAAAAGGAGAAGAAGAGAGAGAGGTGGGTTTGTCACATCCTTGAGAGACTCTCTAGCAAGCACTTTGCAAAATGTCTCTGCATGTTTGGCGGCTGCTGTACTGGAGGGGTGGGGAGAAAACACACAGTCCCTGGTGGTCCACCTGCTTCCTTTTAGGTACTGCTGCCTCAGGCTCTGGGACTGGTAATTACTTTATGCAGTCAGCACCAGTTGTCGCCTGTTTCATGCTTTTCTCCTTCATGACTGGTGATTTGTACCTGTCAACATAATGGCATCAGCAGGTGCAGCCGCGGTGGGTGCCAAGCTGAACCTGGAACTGTGACAATGATTCCAGCAGCTCATTGCAGGGACTCAATGGTCTCATTTTTTCAAACTGCTCTGAAAATGTGCCCTGTTCCCAGACTGAACAAATCTGCTGTTGTGGAAGGTTTTATGCACTGAATATGAGACATACATTTCTTCCTTAACCATCAATAACCCTGCTAGGGGTTCTGAACTCTTCAACGCAGAAAGAGCCATGCAATTACATCAGCTCTTGGGATGGATGCTTACATAGAGGGCATCAGTAAAAACTTAACGCTTTAAGATGAAATATTTACTTATTTTCATTTGAAATTCAAGCCAAGATGGGAATCAAGGTTTCAAATGCTTAAAGGATAGTGGTCACCACACTCCAGTGCTTCTTCCCATCACAGTACACAATGCAATTCATACACAAGTGAAAAGTTTCACTGCACTTCAGATGTGCACCCGGTCATGCAGATGTGATGTAAGGAGGAAGAAATATAGTAGCATTCATGTATAATTCTCAAACATCTATGGAAATATATTATTAAAAAAAACACCAAAAATGCAATGAGTTTTCTCATTTTCACAAAAGCTAATGATCTGAATATTTGACTAATTTTCTTCTATTTCATTCTGCTTTGTAAATAATTCTTTTAACACTTTCATTGCCAGCCTGTCATTAGAACCTTGCAAAAGCACCAGAAAATAAGAAGCAAGCTGAAATTCCAAACTAGTAGCCGGACTACAGGAGATAAATCTTTAAGTGAACACTATTTTGCAACAAAATTTATGAAGAATGTAAAAACATCACACTAAACAGTGTAATTGCTCAAGGTTTTATGGTTATATGCACTAGACAAACCCCAGAGTACTCAGCCATCTCCTTCCAGTTGGTTCTTCAGTGCCATGTCTCTGCAGCACTGAAAATTTGGCAATCCAGAAGTGATGCAAATGCCTTTTGCACAAGGATAAATTTTACCCAAGACATGGAAAAATTTTATGCAGTAACTACTCAAATTATGATTTTCAGAAGCTTTGACATATCACAAGAGGCAATGAAAAGCAGGAGCCTTGAGGTTTCCAAGTTCTGTAGCATCTGCAGCATACCATAGTGATACAACAAAGGTCATAATGCTAAAAAAAATTCCAGCTACAAAAAATCCTCTGCTTTTATTAATCTTTTAAGCTTCCCAAATTTGTCTACTCCTACTCCTTTATTATTGCACTTTAATATTTGCTCATACTCTAAGCCTCTTGGAAAGGTGGACTCTATTTATTTATTTAAACACAATATCTAGATTCAAGGTAACTGTGAGGAAGCAAAACTGGCTATTGCCAAATACAGATGGAATTGTTTCAAAATCTGAGGCTTGTGATTTTTTTTCTTTTGAAACTCTTAGCAATAGCTGGCAGTGGCATTAGGAATGGCAAGGTAAGAAATATAACAACAGCAACAGCATTTGGTGGGTCAGAGGATTTGAAACAAGCATTTTGGAACATCACAAGATTACTGCTCACAGAGAGGAAGGCCCATCCCACACTCTCCTCCATTTAAGCCGATTCCTTCTCTCTTGAAGTGTCCCAGGATGTGGGATCTGGTAGGACACTAGTTCTTTGACTGCAGAAATTATTACTGAACCTCTTTGTTATGCTTGAACCAAATTAAATCACAGGGAAAACTAAAATTAGATATTGCTTGCAGTTTTAAACCACTAGATCCTATATTTTCTAAATCATTTTGCCGCTTTGTGCTGAGGCCTCCAGTTTGTCAGCTCTAGTGGTATCACCGGATTGAGTTGAACTCATACCCTGAGAAAAACTGTGGCAGCAATACCAGCCTGCAGCTGGCCTCACCTAATGGCTCATGAACACACAGACACTGACTGTTTTCCAAGCACCACCAAATGGAATGTCATGAAAGCCTTGCCCTTAATTCTCAGTGTTTCTGAAGCACAGCGCCACAAGAAAATTCCACTGTCTCAGAGATTTGCTGCTCAACCCAGACAAGTTATTTACCTACTGGCAGGCTTGGGAGGGCAGCTATTTTCTTAGATAGGACACAGACGTATGACACCTTTTTGAAAGAAGATGCCATCAGAATACAATCACGATTATTTTCCTTTAATAACATGTATTTTTTAGCTGTGTAAAGCAACAGGGTAGCTCCAGGATTCATCAAAGGCCTTTCTACAGTGCATTTTCACTGAAATCTGATTCTTTTTCAAGAGGCTCCCCTATGAATGCTGCATGAAAGTGAAAAGAGAAAGACAAGGCTGATACAGCTCCTTTTTTTCCTTTTTCTCTGCCTAGCACAGAATTTCTAATCACAGTTTTAAAACATCTGTGGCTGAATTTAGTGTTACTAAAAAAGCATTGGTAATGAGAAGAGCCATAGCCAAAGTGTGTGGGATATGTCTATGTAAGGTCCTGCTGCACGCAGCCTTATCTGACTTACTCACTACAATTCTTGATTTCTGCTGCCTAAAGAGAATTCCATGGCTTACCTTCCAAAACTCTTGACAAAATTATACTGTAGGACTTCATCATCCTACTGATTATCTGTTGGCTGTTGTTAAACATCTGCTCTATGTTAACTTTGAGAACTTGCTGTTGGAAGCCACATAATTATTTTGGCCTTAGGGTTCCTTGTTCTTGTTTTCTGCATTTGCTCAGCTTCTGTCCCAGGTGTGTTCTAGTCCCTGACTGATGCTCTATGGTACAGTCAGTGTCAGAATATATGAACCTCTCATGTCCTTAAGCCCCTCCCATTCAGAAGACAAAGACTGTAGCAGAAAAGGGTATTGCCTCACGTCCTACTTAAGGCCATTAAAATGGAAATGGGAAATGTTGCTGACTCCTACAGTTCAGCATCCCAACCTCTGCTCAAGAGAGACATGTTGATGAGATCTATTTAGGAGCTTTTTAACTTCAACGGATATTAATTCATCTGCACTCTCAGTTACGTGATCCCCTCTGATAGCTTTTGAGTGAACTGTTTCTTGTGTGCCACTCTGAGGCTGGGATTCAAACACGGGCTTGCCCTAGAAGACAGTGTCAGAAAGCATTCCACTGGCAGCAGCAAAGAAAAGAGGGGAAAGAAGCATCAAACATGCAGCCACCAAGTGCATTAGAGCCCCCATCCTGTCACTGCCTTGTCCCATTTGCTTATACATGCACACCTCCCCATTGCTCTTTTGGCAACTGAGGAGACAAAGTCTAGGAGAACAGGTCTGCTCCACTTCCTTATGCTCAGAGAACCATAAACCCATCATGGGGTTACTAAGGCATTTAAAAACAATGCAACTAAATATACTTGGTTCAGTTAATGTGACTATTCAACTTTGTATATAAATTTATTTTTAAAAACCCCACTTTCTTGGTGTGACCAATCTGCAAATATTGTTGCAGCAGACCTCAAAGCTGCAACTGCAATAAAGGGCTGATAGGGGTGGCAGGTGTTACCCTTTTTTCACACTAGAACATTGAGCTGTCAACACAAAGAGTGATCTGAGTGCTAGAAAAGATTCTCAGTGGTGCAGCTTTCCCTGCAAATGAGTCCTCTCAAGGATAGCATAAGAGCCACTCTGGCATGTGAGGTTTTCTTTCCATTACTTCGAGTTGTTGTAAATCATTAACTGTCCCTGAAATGTTGCTACAGTTGCTAGGCAGAGGCAGCTAATTTATTAAACTTCCATGTGGCAAGGAAATCCAGATTTAGGCATTTGGAAGAAAACTATTCAGAGCCAAGAGGGTGGGATGCAAGGAGAAAAGAGAAAATCTAAAATATACTTAACACTATGTTTTTCTCCCAAAAAAAAAATTATGCCTAGTGAATTTTTGAGAATCTTTATATTATCACATATGGTAAATACTTAATTGGAGGCAGCTGAACCGACAAGAGTAATAATATTCCAAAGTTGCTGGATATTCTGATGTGACATCAGTAGATTTTTTCCCATTTAATAGATCATTCCTATTTTTTTCCATGGCATGTTTTTGGAAACAATTTCTCCCACTTTTTATCTTTCTATCCAACAACGTTCCTGGCAAGTTTTTTCAAGTAGCAGACTCGCTGATTTACTTTGCAACGTGCCACGTTGGGCAGCACACCCAGCAACTGATGCTGGAGTGCATTCATTGCTTGCACCTCGAAAAATCACACAGTTCTGAAAATCACTCCTTTTACTGGGCTGCTGGATTGCAGGTGTGTGTGTCATCATACACCCCTGAGATAGGGGAAGCAGAGAATTAGTCTAGAATTGGAGAAGCTGCCCTACCTTCAGAGGAGAAAAGCCAGTTTCCCTGAGATGTGCAAACTTTTGTTCGGCAAATTCTATCTGATTTATTTTTCTTCCTCCCTTTCTTCTATTGTTGTTAAGAGTGCAATGTGCATCCAAGTTAAACTTCAGGACTCAGAAATTAGATGTCTTTCTCAATATGCCATCTTTTTCACTTCCCAGCCTTTCATCCTATACCATTACAATTGCACGCCTGACAGCTTTTTCATGTTCATTTTACTGGATGTGTTCTTAAAAGCAAAAGAATTATTTTATGTCAAATACAGTTGGAAGAGGGAAGGTCCCCAACAATAACCTCCATCCCACTAACTATGGAAACAAGGTATCTGTAAATATGCCTACAATTAATTTTCTCCAGAGAAAATATGATTCTTTAGTTCCCTAATGACAAAAATATTCCATGAGGCCTCTCCCTGCGACTTTTATCTGAGTACAAAATCTGATGGTTGAATCTTTACTGCACTTCAATAAGATAGGTGCAGGTTTTTGTGGATAGCATGAGCCAGTGTTGTTTTAACCTCATCATTTAAAACAGCCTTTCAATTGCCTGAGCTGGGGTTGATTTGAGGCATCCACAATCTGGAGGGTTTCTCATGCTTCCTATGGCAACAGCAGTAACTGGGAAATAGAAAAAGTTGCTTAAAAGAGTTTAAAAATAATTAAAGGATTGTTTAACTGATGTTAAGGCCAAAGCCAATTCACTCAGTGCAGATTCGATCTGTCAACACCTCTCTTCCCATAGGCACTGACAAACAGATGAACTTAACTGGAACAGAAATGCAGAGAGACCTCAGATGTGTTGATCTGTTAATGCAGTGTGTTACATTTCCTCTGCATCACCAGTCTGGAATACTTATCTTCTGTACACTTCATACTTTGAGCCCTTCTAGGTCTACAACCACTCTACAACCACAACAAACTTATTTTTCTTGAAAAATTTAGACATATTAAAAATTCAAGTTGAAATCCGAAATATTTTGGCTCAGATTCGAAATATTTTGTTTTGGGAAAGTTGCACCTGAGACACTGCACACCTGCCAGAGACATTTTATCCGCCAGGATGGCCAGTGTCCCTCCCTGTGACACACACCAGCCGTGCACACGGGCCATCCTTTCTCACAGGACTAAGTGACCCTCTGTGACAAGTCCTGCCATGGGACACAGTGAAAGGCAGATGTAGGGTGAAGGAGAGCACCACTGGACACACAGAGCTGCTCTCCCCACCTGCCTGCTACTGTGCCTCCTTTAAAAAATACACATAAACTGTGAATAGATTATTTTTTCTGTGGCAGGGAAGAAAATACATGGCAAAAAAATGTTCCACGGCAAGAATTTTGCCATCGTCCTGCCTACACTCCAGTCCTGATTAAATTCACACATTCAAAGTAGTACACTCTATATTATCAGGTATATTCTATGAGCCATTTTTACTCCTTTTATCTTCTTCCTACTTTTCCTCAGGAGCAGAGATTGTTGAACTCCTATTAAACATTATTTCTGCATGGAAAATAGGAGGAAAGGTTGATTTTCATTCCAGCTGAGCAAAATCTTTTAATTTACAGAACCTCCCAAGCCACTCTAATCAATTAGAGAACACATTTATATTTTGTTTTGATCATCAACTAATTTTGATTCTTCTAGTTTGTTGATTAAGCTCTGATTAAGCATCTGCCTCTGACAATATCCAGCCTTTAAGTGGTGTCATATTGCGAAGAATCCATTCAAAATACATATTTTCTACCTTTATATGACACCCATTTGGAAAGCAATAGCATAAAAAACAGCAAAGAGAGAGCGATCAACAGCTAGCAAACAAATCCTATTCACAACCAAAAGTTGATTTACATGTATTGTGAATATTTCTATTTGTCTATGGTAAATCTATGGATTCAGCTCAGGGATTACTGAATGGAGAAATACAAGCAACTGCCTGGCATACTAATAGGGAAAATCTCCACAGGGCACTCCACCTTTTCTGTACCACAGACTAAACCAGATTTTTTCAAACAATGGCACTGTCAAGAAAATGCTCAGTGAATTAGCACTTTAGCTAGATATATTTTCATCTAAAGAACACTCTGATTAAGCAAGCTTATCTCTATAAAAGGGCTGCATTTTAAAGGAAGACAAATTAGGATAACACAAGGACTGATCCATGCCTTGCCCTATAGCATGCAGGAAATATTAAGAATTCTAGCTTCTTTTTTTCCCCTCTTTACTTTAATCTCATCTTCATTCAGTTGCATTCCTGATTTGTGACCTCCTTTTGTCTCTGCATTTTCTTTTTTTTTTTCTCACCAGAAAAGAAACAGGAAGGATGGAACATGAGGGATGTTTGATGAACAGACCCAGGAGAAGCTCTGGGCTCAGCAGCTGCCCATGGTACATTGAAGACCAGCAGCACAGGACCCAGGATCCCATAGGACATGTGCCCTTTCTCTCACTGCTCTTTTTTGTGCTGGTAGCAAATGCTGGAATGCTGGGAGATGGTGAGGGCCAGGAATGCGGCACCAGAGCCCCAAGCTGGGCTGAGCAGATGTCATCTGTCAGCAAAGGTGGAACAGATACCAGAGGGAAGGTGGCAGGAGATTAGGACCTAGTTTGGAACATGGTCACACACACAGGGGGCTGAGCTCTTGAAAGGATTTCTTGATAGTGTCAGAAGGTCAAGGCAGACACGTGGTGGTTGGCAGGGCAGCAAAGTGCTGCTGCCAGGCTGGGAAGTCACAGCTGCATTGAATTCCTGGCTGAGGAGGGAAAAACTTAGAGGAGGGGAATCTTGAAAAGTGCAAATGTACTTTAGATTTAGAGGAACTCTGCTTTCAAATATCAGGGCACTGCTACCACAGAAATACCTCAGGAGGAAGAGTGGATAATTGTTAAAATCATCAGACCGCAATGAGTTCTTGGTACACTCTTTGATCTTAGGGATGTAGACACCCAGCTCCTGACACAGCCCAAGAGACTCCCTTTTCCTGCCTCCTCCACTGCTGGCAGTTTTCCCTGTCTGTTCACTCACTCAAAGACAGGTCCTACCTACCACATGAATGGAATGGGCACTGGGTTCCATACATTAGTCCCTCTATTTGATAGAATTGAAAAAAGAACAAAAAGAAAAAGCTACAGAAAGCTTGTGTTGAAGGAAGACAGTTATTTCTTTGTGTAGGGTAAAGGGTTAGAAATTTATTCTTTTGTTGAGGTAAAAAAGGCTTTGAAGACCTCTGATTAGCTACACCTTCCTCTTTCACAAAAGTAAAATTAAAAATCACCAAAGCAAACAAAAATCACATGAGGTCATAGGAGCAGTCTGGCACATCTGATGTAGCATATCTCCTCCACAGAGTAGCATTTTCCTAAGGTACCTCTTTGGTCTTATATTTTCTCATAATCTATCATATCTGAATAAATATAAACCCAAGACATATTTAAAGCATTCACTGTTTTGAGCTGGCAATAGGACCTGTGAATTTACCTCTCTCTTGCTCTCTGCTTTAATTATTAACATTCTGAGTTGCTTCACAATTAATAACTGATGCAGGTGATTTATAGGGAGGCATAAAAATATGAAAAAATATTAGCTTTATAAATAGCAACATAAAAATAAACAGCAATAGATCATGGTTTTGTCATATTAACAGAAAGTGAAAAAATTCTTATCTCAAGTTTTCTGATTAATTTTCTCCTAAAAATTCTCCACCTATAGGCAAAATATTTACATTTTTCCCTACTAATGGAAAGCCATAATTCTTCTCTGGTTGTACAGTCTGGAGAAGAGATCTGGTCTATTAAGCAAGTGATCTTGCTTGAAGTATTACCAATTATATATTGACCCAGGCTAACAAATCCATCCATATTACAAGCAACCAAAACTCCCATCTGCTCAGGCAGTGAGAAAAAGCCACATGTGTGCTGTGAGATGCTCCCTTCTTGGTGTCAAGGATGCCATCCTGATGCCAACATACATCACCTGTTTTGCGCTGCAGATGCCACCATGAGAAGTTCAGTCATGCCCACCTAACAGAGCTCTACATCCATGTTTCTTACAGGGTTTGACAGCGCAGATTCCACAGACATTCCCTGGGTCTGATGGTTCTCATACCCAAGCCCTCAAGCCCCTAAAACAGGGAACACCTAAGTCAGCACTGTAAGTAAGGACCATACCTAAAATAAATCTATCTCAAAGGGGAAAAGTACTTTTCCCAGGGCATCCCAGCTGTGTCTACCATCCATCCCTACTTCTGACTGTGGAATAACTAATTCAAGACAGACTGAATGAAAAAGAAGACCCATAAGTATTTTTCTATTCATGAACTGTGTCTTAAATGTGAATTACTATTTAGCAGTTCAAGAGAACTGCTTTGTACTTTCTAGTACTGTTTGGACTGACGTCTTTTCCAGTTAAAAAACTGGCTTTTAGGAAACCATGCCTTCTGCAACTCAACCATTTTTCTCTAAAGGCTGCCTAGAGACTATTACACATGCTCAGGTAACAATGACAGATTTCAGTCTACTGCAGTCAAAATGTTTCACTTCAAACATGCTTTTAGACAGAATGCCAATATCTGTCATAATCTACCTCAAACTCATGCTGAGTAGCCTTCTGGTCTTTGCTAGTCCTCCTGAGGACCAGGTTAGACAGATCTCACAAGAAAGAGGTTCCATTTAAATGTTTTTCAAATCCAGTAGCTACTATATGAGACAGCAGAGACAGTAAGCACGTTGTGTCTGTGGGTGTATTCACACCAGAGAGGCCACTCTGGGTGTGCTTTCCTCTCAGTTTGAAGCTGCAGATTTGCAAAACACCAACACCTGAAGTGTCAGTCCCATTAAATGTTCATGAACTACATTCAGTCCAATTCAGACACACCACACTGAATAACCAATTCTATTTGCCAGGCTTGATGATGACAAACTTTTTGTTTCCATTTAAACATTTCTGTATGTTCTGCTATATCCCATATTTTATGTTAAATTATATACATTTTACAGGCCAGGTAAGAAATCCAGTGAAATCACATAATGCTAATCTCACTGCAAAAGACCAAGTATCTTCTCAATTATAAGTAGTTTGCCTATAAAAAGACATTATGGATAGGCTAGAGCTAGGATTTTAAAAATATCTTTACATGTAGAACAATAGAAGTTGATAGTAAAATAATAGAAGTTCATAGTAGAAAACCAGAAGTTCCGAGTGTCATCTGGAAGCATCTTTTATCCTGAGGCCTTTCAAACAGGGAACATTGGATGGAACAATCAGGGAAGACTTCAAAAAGACAAGATGTCTGAGGGAAACCCTGGATCCCTTTATGGATAGTGGCATGACAGCTTTAATGGTGGGAAGCTGTCTAGCTGATCTAAAGTTATGCTGTGGAGACTCTCCTCTTTTTACACATATCCAGGGGAACGTGTCAGAAAGTGTCTCCACAGGCCTAACTCTATGATGTGGATTTTGACACAGATGCTGTTCATAGTCACAAAGTAAAAGCTCCATAAAATCTGAAGGAAGCAGAGTGTAAATTGAATCTAAATGGGCTCCAGCACAGTAAAAACAAAAGCATTTCTTAAAATCAAATTTTCTTTTCAACCCCCCTCGATAGTTTGTACTTGCATTTTACTATGCAATTTTGCTGATCAAGCACTCCTGAAATAAAGCAGTTGAACAGAGCAGGTTCCTATCTTCTAATGATGAAGCAGAACAGAAATTGGAGATCACTAACAATCAGGTATTCACCTTTGCTGTAATTATGCTATTTGGCTTTTATTGGGGTAGGTTAGAATTTATTGCTCATCTGAAATAACTGCTTCTTTTACATGAACTTTCTGAGGTTGCACTGGCCATTCAAGACATAGAAAATTTCCCAGCTGCATATTTAAGAATATAAAGATATCAAAAATTGGGTAATTCATGGAACTGTTTATAAGGAAACCCAGGTTTTTAAACCAGTACAAAGTAGTATACTGGTTCTACCTTGAATGGCGTGAAAAGTAGCTCATTCACAATTCAATCATACTAAGAAAATATGGCAATTCCAAGTATTACATAAGGAGTGTAAAATCTGACTGCCAATCAGCAGAGAAAACAGAAAATTAATATCTTAATTCAGCAGCACTCCTTGCATAATTTCAGTAGAACTGTACTTCCCAGTTCAGCAGGAGCTGCTGCTGTGCACACAGCAGATGCCAAGTCTGCTTGCTGCTCCATGGAGGGTGAAAGAGTTATTGGAAGAACTGACAAAGTACTTCCACAGAACAGCACACAACAAGACCCAGAGAAAGTGAGAAAGTCCAAATCTAACCACGAAATCATCCTGAACCCACTGGAAATATGCAGAAGGCTCTCAGGAGCAAACACGAGTTATTTTCCAAGTACAAACTGAAGGCAAACTTTAAAAATTAAAACCAAACAATAAGCATAAAAGCATTGGAAATAAGAAATTTCTTAATTAGAAAATTCAGAACTTTTTGTGGCTTTGGTGAATCCTCTTAGGCTTGGTTTAATTCTGACTCAGGCACTTTCTGGGTTTCAGCAGATTCCACAGTCCCCTCTGTGCACCAGAAGTGTCTCTGACACGTTGCACTTTTGTCAGGTTGTCTGTCCCTGTTCCTTCCAGCTGTCTGCACTTGTCCACGATGCTCCCCTTGCTGGGCTCCCCTCCCTGTGTGCCCCTGGGCTCTGGGAGCTGCTCTCCCAACAGCATTTTCACTAGCTCAAAGGGCAGAATGTACCTTCCTTTCCAAGCAGCCTCTCATCTCACAGACATTTCCATTCTGAGGAACAAAACATATGAATAAATAAAACACATATTAAGCATCATGATATGGAAAAGAACTCTTCAATATAAGGACATTTTTCTGTATATTTTCCCACAGTTCCTTTTGTTTCTGAGGTTCTTTAAATTTCTAAATAATTTAATTTGTCATGATTTTAATTAAAACAATAAAACTCCATATATATATATTCATTACAAATACAGAACAGATACAGAAGAATCCACCATTTTTTTGTGTACAGGTACTTTATTCCTTGCTAATGGCAGGCCCATGCATGATGGGAAGTAAACTTAACCAAACAGCTAATTATTAGTACTCAAAATCTTCTTATATTGCCATAGAGATGTGATTTGGCATCCTTATATCTTAATTAAACAATCATTTAGAAAAATAAATATTTAGACAGGTTATGGAGGATAATAATCATGATTTACAGCATTAGAATTTGCTTTGGTCCACCACCAGTAGATTTGTTCCAGAATTATGCAAAATATTTTATTGGCAGACAAAACAGATTTCATATAGCAACTGTGATTGAGTGCAGACATTAAATGTTTAGAAGGAAATTCTTTTCTTAACAAATGTTTAGTAAGATGTCCTCTGGAAAGAAAGCCCTTTCATTCACCTCCTTATCATCTCTGCCCAGCCACTGCTGTTCCTCCAGGGTTTGTAAGGATCCATACTTGAGCAGGTAGGAGATTCAAGCCAGTGGCACCACTGAGAGCAAGGCAGGCAGGCTTTGGGCATCAGGCAGATGGCAGCTTAACAATTAACACGCGCACGTATTAACAACACCTCCAGAAATGCTGCCTCTCTAGAGATGGAGACTTGGAGTACTGTGGTGGGAGAGAAGGCTTAGGGAGCAGGGAGAGTGAAGTCTGAGAGGAAATGGGCTTCAAGCTTGTTTCTGCTGCTGTGTAACAACAGCACACACGGCTAGTACTGAGTAAGGCTGTTCAACAAGGAAATCACTGTTAGAGTGCAAGGTTAAAAGCCCTGTCGTTGAGGCAGCAGCGTTGTAACACCACTGCTCTCGGGACAGGGAAGCACTGCTCACAGTAGGTGTTATACTTTTAGAGGAACTGGTATCGTTGGAAAGAATAAGTCCATTTTCCCTGTTATTACTTATTACTTCTCAGGTGGAATAATGTCCTTAAATCATGTCCTTTCTCATTCTCCTCTTCTCCTCTTATTTCCAGCTTTTAGGCTGTCATTTTAATGTACTTTTCCCTCCTTTCCCTACAACAGGGCTCCTGGCCTTAAATCTCCAAAATATTGTCTTACAGCAATCTAACAATTAAATAAGATACCAGATTTAGAATGCAGTTACTATAACCCATTACTTTTAGAACGTCTATAAGACTTGGATTATTACCTCCAGTTATCCCTTCCAATTGCAACTATTTTATGATTCTATGGTTATAATTAATAATCTTAAAAATTCACAAATCAAGACATTCTGTCTGCTGAGAAAAGAGAGAATGCTAGCAGATTTAAGCAATTCATTGGCTTGGCCATTCCTTTTTAGGGCTCACAACACTACTGTTGAGGGAATTCCCCACAACTGGAAGGAGCAGATGCCTGGCAATCAGAAAAGTCAGTCATCTTGGTTTCATACTCAGTCCTTAAAGGTTCTCCAAATTCTCTCTCCTTTAAACAACCAAAGCATCCCAGAGAAATACATTTTTATATGGATGGCTGGCAGAAGGGATGGCTCAGCTGAATTAAGCTGAGAAGTCATGCACTGGGTTCCAGTGAAAACAAACCAAGCCCTTAATTGATGCAAACTTATTTGGGGATCACTAAATATGTAATGACCAGAATCAGATTATTTTGGACCATGGCCACGCTGTTCCCTACTGTTGGTGCAGTCCTTTGAGCAGATTGCTGAATTACTGCTGCTCACAGCAAACACTGAAAAACAACTTCTCAGCTTTACTGTTCATATGCTCAGGAATCTCACAACCTCCAGCACAGAGCAAGCAATGAGAACTGGTTATTTATCAGGGGTTTTGATGACGGGAAAACGCAGTGCTTCTTCTGTTTTTTTTCTGCATTAAACTTAAAAAGCAGAGCTTTTCCATTGTTGTTTGTTTTTCTCTTAGAGGAGTCATTAAAACTGATTGCTCTGGCTGATTTACAAGAACTCAGGTTAAAACAATAAAGAACTAAAATGCTTGCTGAGAGGATAATGCAATTTGCTTTTCTAGTTCTATCAGTGCAGGTGGGCACAGCTCTAAGTCTGAGCATTCCTATAGAAAATATCCTCAAAGCATCATGCTAATAGACAATAGAAAACAGTCAGAACATTTTTCACAGAAAGGATAATTCCTGGAGGCAGAATATTTTCTAGTGAAATGAAATAAATTAACTTCTTAAATTAACACTGTGAGCCTTATGCAGATATTACAGACTAACTAACCCTTTCACCTCCAATTAAAAATAGTTTGCTGATTATAGGAAGAGCAAACTAGATTAACCCTCTATGCCATCAGGTAATTTTATTACTCAAAGGCCACAAAATATAAAGCAAAGGAAACCATATAATCTGAGATGAGAACTTCTATCCCATTCCTCAACTTAATACAAATGTGCATAATGGCAATCCTTTTCAAACTGACAATGCTTTATTGTAAATCAAACCCACACACATCTCTCCAACAAATAATCTAAAAATCCCTTATTACTTCAAAGCAAATGATCCAGCAATCAGCAAGTGCCTGATGGGAAGGTGGTTGACCTGCTTGACTAGAGCTGCATAGCCTGTGACAAAATTTGTTATTACAGCTGTATTTTCAACACTGGAATACGAAAGTCACCCTGCTGTGGATGCTTGGTGTAGTCGTTCCCTTTTCTTTAGGCTCTTACTGCTAAATCCTAGGGAGGAGTAAGAAAGACTCAAATGGATCAGCTGGTGCATGCACCTGCCCCAAATCAACTAAAGCATTTCTGACAGATGGTTCTCTAACCACTCTAAAAACCTCCAGCTTCCCCAGCCTCTATATGAAATCTATTCTAGTCCTTAATTATCTTTGCCACTGGAGCATTCTTTTTACAAAGCTCCTCCTAAATCTGCTTTTGTTCCAGTTTCAGCATATTACATTTTTCCTCACAACTTGAAGAGAACAGTTTGTTCTTCTTCCTCTTTGCAGAAACTTTTAAAATATTTAAAGCTTGCTATATCTCTCAGATTTTTAGGCTAAAATCCAGTTCCTTCCATTTCTTCCTCGCAGGCCAGTACAATATCAGGTAAAGCTGGTAAGAGGACAAGACAGAGAATGAGGCTGCATTTTCTACCACTACCTGGAATTTCAGTCTGAGGAAGCAGTTTAAAAAGTCAAGGCACTTTCCATACAGAAATTGAATTATGCTCACATCTGAAAGCTTCTTCTACTTTGGCACTTACAGGAGTCTTATCAAACAAACAAAGCAGCTACTCTTCAGCAAAGGGGCACAGGCAGAGTTCAGAAAGGCTACAGGCAGCTTCAACTACCTCTGAAACAAACTATGAAAGAGCACCAGGAAAAGTTTCTCCTCATTTCTTCTAATCAACCCAAAGATTCACATTTACATAGAGTAGCAAATCTTTCTATTTGGAGAGTTTCTTCTTTCTGTGTGGAAAATACCATCCAAGTCACCAGAGCTGCTGGGCTGACAATTCCAGCAATCACTGGGCCCAGGTGAGGTCCTTTCCTGCTCAGAACATAGGAGAGTGTCACCACCTTCTCTGCCATTTGCAGAGAAAAGCTCCAGCTCACCCAGCACACTTGGTGGCATTAAAGTCCTCCGTGTGTTCCTGATTGCTTTAAAAACCATCCTGGGCCTTCCCCATTGAGAAAGCAGCATAACAATACTGAGCATTTGCCAATAAACATATTATGCAATATCAGTTTTCAAAACAGGAGAAACCTTTTCCATCCTGCTTTAATATGAAAGCAGACTGCATTACCAGTTTTTGGTTGTTTACCTTGAATGTGTTAGAAGGGCTGCTGACAAGCTCAGTGCTTCCTGCAGGGGCTGAGCCTCAGAAAGACAGGGACGGGCAGAAGCAGAGCTGTGCCCCTTACACTGAGGCTGAGCAGGGCACTTTGCTTAGCAACGTGGGCTGCAGGCTTCTCACAGAGAGCTGTACAACATTTAATGGCACTACAAATGGAGGATGCAATTCCTCACTAAGATTAGAAAGCAATCTCAAAATTATGTCTGCTGTTGGATGTACATGGCCAGGCTCCCTGTGTTTCCTTGCTAAGGGTCCTGAGGAAGGAGACCATTACCATGATGTGTTCAAAAGAGTGTAGAGGGAAAAGGCAGAGCTTCACAACATCTGATAGAGATTAGAAATGTTTGGTTGCATTCACAGATCAAACATGTTAGAAAATCTATAGCTCTTTAGCAATCTACTGATTTTGAAAAAAAATCAAATGTACCCTATTTTTCTCTATATTTCTCTCTATAAATTGACAATAGGATAATTTTTCTAACTTTTCTGTATATTTGTTGTAGAAGGGAAAGTTAGAAGATAATTTTAATGGGTGTGAAACAGTGAGTATGTAGGAGAGCAGCTAAGCCTCATAAGAATCCTTCTCATAATAGAGCAAGCTTTAATTATATAGAGGAGAAGTGAGCAAACAGCATTTTATATGCAGTCTTTGAAAAAAGAAATGCAGAGCACAGTCCAAAATACTAGAATTCTAGTATCAAATGAAACATGTTAATCCTTCCAGCCCCAGTCTGCTTATTCAGATTTTTAAATGCATGACTAAAAACAAAGATTTGTCATAGTCAGTGAAATTAGCACAGAATAAGAAAACCTAGTTTTAAATCACAGGCCCCATGTGATGCGTTGTATCTTTGTTGCAGCTATCCAGCTGGAGGCACCCTGGATTTCTTCTCTAGGTAGGGTTAGAGGACTCTGAAGCAGAGAGGCAACAAAGAATTTCCCTAAGGTCACCCAGAGGCAGGGACAGAGCCATGCTGCCTGAGTTCCAAGCCTGTGTCCCTTTGACTGCTGCTATCAGGGGCACTGACATGGATGCAGTTTGCTGTTGTGCCAGGTAACACCACTCCGGGATCACTACAGCCAGCTCAGGCTCTCTAAAGAGAGCTACCAGATTAATTTATGTCATCAGTATATGGCAAAGTGCAAATAAAGCAGCTGCAAAATAAATATGAGGCAAAACCTTAGATTCCACACTGGCCTTAAGCATCTTGCTTTATAACCAGTGCTTAATTCAGTGCTAGGAGGTTGAGGGTAATTGCCTTCAAGGCAGGGTGTCTGTCGCAGTGAGTCCTTGCTCAGCCCTTGATGGATGACATTGACAGCCAGCTGGCATTTCAGGACAGTCCATGCAGACCTTTCAGGCTGTACAAGAAGGGGGAAAAAATTTAAAAAAGAAAATTACTATCACCAAAGACACAAAGCTCCTTCTACCTTCATCCTTATTCCATGAGCATCCCCCCCCCCTTCACCTTCCACATTATTAACCATGTTTTCAACAATGGAATAAAAGCTAGCAGAGAAGTCACTCATCTAAGGCAGATGGGAAATGTCAGGTTAAAATCACAGCTTGAAATGAGAAGATACAAAAGAATTCTCAGCCTTTACAATTTTTTGGTTTGATTTGTGAATAAAGTGTGGATACCTATGGGAAACATTCATTCTCCAAATGGCTTTGGCCTAGCATAACTCTAAATAAATACACAAGCATGCTGGTTTTCTCTTAAAAATGTGGTAGTTGCATTCACATTATAATTGCTAAGTGATATTTGTGTTCAAAACAGCACATTAATCATAAGAGACATGACCTTTAGAAAGATAACATTCTTGCTCTTTTTATTTTGTTTGGTTTTACCTTGGGACAAGATACTGCATAAGGTCACACTTAATACAAATGGAAGAAAGGAGACAGTCATTTAAAACATGCCACCTATGATTTTATCTAGGAGAAACACAGTTATGTGGAATTGTTCCTATAAGGTTCAGCAGAGCACCGGAGATCTCTAGGCCAACCGGAACTTAATTCAGCTACTGCCATAAGAGACAACCAAAATGCCTCTATAAATGTATTAGCAACAAAAAGGGGGCTAAGGAGAATCCTATGCTGGATTCATGGGAAATCACAGTGACAAAGGAAGAGGGTAAGGTTGAGGTGCTTGATGTCCTCTTTGCCTCAGTCCTTCACTGTGAGGCCAGTTGCTGTCCAGCTTCCAGGACTGGGAGACAAAGATGGGCAGGAGAATGAAGCCCCCACAATTCAAGGGGAAATGGTCAGTGGCCTGCCACAAATGATGAGAGGAGAGGAAATGGCCTCAGGTTGCACTACAGGAAGCTTAGGTGGGATATTAGGAAAAATCTTTTCACCAAGATGGGTTTCTATGCATTGAAACAGGCTGCCCAGGGAAGTTGGGAGCTATTTAAAAGGTGTGTACATGTGGTGCTTAGGAAGATGGTTTAATGGTTGTCAGAATATCTGGGATGAAAAAAAAAGGTATAAAAATTAAAACCAGTAACTTTCAGAACAAGTTATTTTTTCCATGGTATTTGAAGCTTTTTATCTGGATAAAAGAGGTACCAGTGTGAAGCTGTAAAGATATCAAAGACCTCATTGTTCCAATATACATACAGAACGTTTGTTCTCTTTTACTCCCTTCAAGACTCCATATTATAGAGGTCATTTCAATGAAAGTCAGAATAAAAAAGCCTGAAGACAATATGCACTCTCTTACACTTGTGCAAATGCATGAACATATCTATAATTCATAAAAACTTATGAGAAGAAGGATCTGAAAGGAAAAAAATTGAAAATAATTTTATCAACCATCCAAGCTTTTTGGTGTGAAGGGGCTTAGATCAGTAAACCTGCATTTGCAAATCCCATCCCCCATAATAAAATCATGTGATCTGTCAGAAATGAAATTGCACGTCATGAAATACTGCACAACTCCATAAATAATTAGCATTTCCATTTTCCAAAGCAAATTGATAAAACTGGTATTTGGCTTAGTTTTTGCAGTTCAAGAAGCTCTGTTAGGCTTGTGTTGTTAATTCAATCTTCCACAGCTGGACTGATAAAAGCAGAGATTTTTGAATTGATGCCTTTTGCCAGTATGAAGGGCAGGTCAGATTTAGAGAAGTTAAAGGAGGTTCAGAGTCAACAAAAAAGCCTTTTAGGACACAACAAACAGCATGAGGATTTTCAAATTTACTTTTTAAAGAATCTATTCAAACTAGCAATTCTTCTGTCTAATTCACTGAAGGGAATCCAGTAGTTGTGTGGAATAAGCCATGAAACTTTCTGCCCATATATTGCAGCAGTCTGAATCAGGTGTCAGTTGCACCAAAGGCATTCTGCATTTTTGTGATACTGATACAACCTTCCAGAGACACCCCAAAGGAGTACAAACCTCAATGATCAATTGATTCTGAAAGCAGATCTTGTCCTTGCATTTGAAAGCTGCAATTCTGTGATAGATACCCATCTGTGCATCTCAGTCGCACATCAACCCAGCTTAAGGTCAGATATTTCTGAACAGCAGATATTCACTTCCTCAGGAATTAAAAACAGAAGCACTCAGAAGCAGATGAAGATACCTATTTAGGCAGCACTCAGCAGATACTACATTAGAACGCATGCAGGAGAATGATTTTGGTTTGAAGGGACCTTAAAGATCATCTTGTTCCAACACCCCACCATGGGCAGGGACACCTTTCCCTAGACCAGGAATCTTAAGTTACTCCTCTGGTTATTAACCCTTGAGATTCTGGCAAGACACCTGCTGCTGTGAGCTGAGCAAGGCTAGCTGCTTGCTAGAAACATGGCAGTTTAAAGCAAGGCAAGTGCCAATTTTGTCCCATCCTTTGTTTCTGAAGAATGACATATAAATTAGGAACAGAACTGCTCAAAATCAAAACCATTCTTCAGGGACTACCATACTCATTCATATGGAAGAAATGAGTCTTGGCTTATTTCAGTCTTGTTTGCCAGGAAAGCAATTCAAAAATTATCCAGATTAAACCTTTATCAATTTCAGCTGTCTACATTTTTATTAGTTCATCAAATTGTTTTGGGACACAAACTAATGAGAATGATATGACAGCTATAATTTGAGTTTGATTTTGTACAATTTGCAGGTGCTTCCACAGAATCCAAACACTGATTTGGACATTCAGAGAAATGAGGGGAAAAAAAAAGAGACAAAAATAGATTAAAAAATAAACACCTAAAAAGGTACATAAAGGTAGTCACATAACTGGGTTTCCCTCTAATAGAGTAATTCAGGTTTAGACTCTAGATCATCTTTTTATTTATCTTTCACATGGCAGAAGAAAATGGCAAAACCAGGAAGTTTCCTCTCTGCTGGAAATTGAATTAAGATTTTTATTATTGTTTTCATTAATAATCATGTATGACATTCTGTCAAGAAACAAAAAAAGGACACACATCTCTATTCCTATAGCTAATTACATCACTATGTTATTATTAATACACAGCATCAGACACAAGCTTAAATGTTTCACACAGTGTGAAATTCTAACCTTACTTTTCTAATAGAATGTGCTAAACCCAAGCAGATCTCACCTGCCAGAATGCAGACGAGACAAGTGAACAGACCAGAAACAGCAGGTATGAGTGCCTGTGCCACTAGGTGCTCTTCAGGAAGAGGTGCTGTGGTGTTGACTGTGGCATTTACCGGCCTATGTAGGTTACACTGCTCTAAAATAGAAATGCTCACGCAAGTAGGAGAATTCGTATCCTGAGAAAGGTGACACAGAAATGTCTGCCTGTGATTTATTGATTTGTATTGCTAAGTAAGGTCAGCTCAGCAGCAAACAGATATCCTATATTAACTATGCCTTTCTCTTGGGGATACACAAGGAAACTTCTGGAAAGTTTCAGATGGAAAGCATAACTTTTCAGGTTCACAGAAACTGTGGATGAATATGGTCACTACAGAACTGTATTTGCACCATTAAAATCCACATTTTTGAACATTTCCAAGTCATAGAGATCACCTGAATATGTATGAATCTGGGACAGTCCATATTGCCCTCATAGTAACTTGCACACTTGATTAACCCAGAAGAGTTTACAAATATGTCTCATCATTATATCCCTCTATCAGTCTTAGCAAATGGCTTTTCCAAAAAATACAGCAGGGAAAAAACCCACAAACCCAAACAGCCAGGAAATACTGTGGCTATACCTTTCTATAGCCTATACCCCTATGTCTGCTGGCAGCACAAGGCAGACCAGATCCCCTTTCCATACCTGAACCTTGGCTTCCTGTTGGTTGACCACCAGGAATGCTATGCAGGGCATCTGAAGGTTAGTTTGGAAGCTGGGCAAGAAGCCAAGAAAGTTATGCAGCAGCCACACCAAAACCCTTCCATTTCACAGCTCTTCTACCCTTCCAGAGAGTTGGAAAGAGTTAAAAGAATACAAGGAATATGGAGTGAGGTTCAAGAGCAGTTCAGATGCAGCAGCAATGATCCACGTGCACCACGACACATAACTCATCCTCTGAGTGCTGTTACCCGTGTTCAAAAGGAGCAATGAAACACCTCTGGTTCCAAACACTGGAAAGGAGTATAAAACCCAGTGTGCTATGAGAACCAAAGCACCATCAAGGGGATCAGCAGATCTAAATGAGTTTTTAATGGTAATAAGTGCTGACTGACCTTGCCCATTAACTAACTCACATGTCTATAGCAGACACAAATAATCAAAATGTACTAGCAATAGGTTAAGTGGACAAATTCATCCTTTAGAATGAATTAACTCATCCTTTAGAAAAAATTATTAGTCCCCATTTATAAATACAACTGTTTTCCTGAAAGACAATTTTCAACCATGTTCTTGAGGTGTCTATCATCTCAGATCTGAACAATACCACTGTAAAATCACTACACTTATGTGGAAAAACCACCCCAAGGATGGGCCTTGAGTAGAACAGGACAGAATTACCATGCAACTGAGACAGTGAACCAGTGAAGTCTGATGAGGTGACCTCATGCAGCTGTGCCTAAACTTCTAGCCTGCAAAATGGGAGTATAGCTCCTTACTTCTCAGAATGAAGAGAGATACTTTAGGCAATTCATTCTGTATGCAGAAGGACAAATAACACTTCAGAGTATGTACATTTCCCTCTTTTCCTCAACTGCTACAGGGTGTACATCCTTTTTTGTGTGTCTCCATGACATCAGTGCCAGACAAAATAGAGATGTGTAATACCTAATTCAAATAACAGTTGGCCAGTCAACGCCTCCTTCCTGACTGGCACACCAGCAGCTTACAGCCATATGTACAACAATTCAGTTCTGCCAACTTGACCCTTAGTAAACAATGATTTATGGTTTTCCACTCTATCCAGCTTTCACTTTTTAAAAATCAAACTACAAGATTCACACTCTGATACATTCATTACCCTTTGAAGCTAATATTCACTCAAAATACTGTCCTGTAAATTAGGAAAAGGATGAATGTGGTACCTCCGGGATCTGCAGAGAGGGAAGGTTAGTTATAAACAGGCAAGAGTATGGGGACACAAATGGGAAAGGAAAGAGAAGTAAGCACTACTTCTGAGGTGCACACTCTGAAATGGTAGAGCATTATCCATCCCAGGTATCCAGACATGCCTGGATCGTTCTGGCCTGAGGTTACAGTGAAAGAAAAAGGTTTCTCAGTCAGGCAGAGTATTTCCCCTGTGGACTTAGTCTGAGGGGTCCCATTCACTTGTACATTTCAAAATTTTAGTTCTTTTGTGGCCATAATGGAGGACATATCTAAAATCTGCAAGGAATCTAAGGATCTAATGAACTTACAAAACTTTCAAATTCATGAGACCTTTTATTCTCTTCTAAGTAAACATAATTCCAGCCAGTTTAATCATGTCAGTGTGGACTTTGGCACGTCAGGTTGAAATTCTGGAAACCTCCTTTACACATCCAGCCTGAGGGCATGTGGGTTATACCAAAAGGACTTCTTTTGGAATGGCTTGTGGGCTTGGGAAATTGCCTCAAGAGCACTGGGAAAGAAAGCATTTGGATCCTGCATGAATACTTGCAGTGGGAATTCAATTTAAGCATGTGCTCTTGGCAAATTATTCCTAGTATTGCCATTCTGCATTTTTTTCAATCCACTGCAAGAAAAAATAATTCTGAAGCTGTTTTTTAAATTGCATTACATAAAATGCATGCATTATTACTTAATTTATTTAAATACAACTGTCAGCTCTCATGTTCTTACTCTGACATCCTGAAACACACAAAAGAGTCTTTAACACAGTGAAATAAAGGTCAGCACTTTATTATATCACTTTGTCTTTGCACTGCTCTTTCATCCAAAATATCCCTTAAGGATGTTCCTTACTAGTGTTTATCTGCTACACAGCCAATAATAAGAAAACTCTGTATATAACACCATTGTCCTCTGACCACTGCTTAACTGCTAGTAGTCATCTGAAGTGAATGCAGAAATTCACCATTTTCAACACAAAGCCGGGTTTTCAGCTAGCACTAAGCACAGGATTTAAGTGAGAGAGATGTAAAAGACCAAAGAGCACACAGAAACTAGAAATACCACAACTGGTACAACAGAACATCTGCTGGAAAAACTTGGCTTCTGCACAGAATCACAGAAGGTCTGAGGCTGGCAGGGACCTGTGGAAAGCATCCAGGCCAACCTCCCTCCCTGAGAGCAAGGTGTCCCACTGCAGGCTGCTCAGGACTGAGTCCCCTCTGGTTCTCAATAACTCTGAGGAGGGAGACTCTACAACCCCCCTGGGTGACCTGCTCCAGTGCCTGATCATGCCCACAGCAGGAAGTCATTCTAGTGCTTAAATTTCCTGTGGCCAGCTATCTGCATTCTGATATGTCCTTCTGCATTCTGAGTTCAGAACTGTGCCAGCGTGAGTCTTGCCATTTTATGTGACAAAAAGTCTTTTAAGCCAGTTAAGACACAAGCAACTTGTGTAACGTAATGATAGAAGACAACCAGCACCTTGGGAGCAGCATGAGAGTAACATTTCTGTGAGACATGCTTTGGTGAACGATTTCAGTGGGTTGACACAAGAACTGCAGAAGGTAAGCTGATTCGTTTTGTGGTGTGTTTGTGGCAGTTTTTTATTCAGAGGGATAAGAAGTTCTGAAGCAAATTAGGTTTGATTGATGTCTACATTTGTCTAGTACATTACAAAAGCCACAAGACCTTCAAACCATATTATAACTGCTCTCAGGCAGCTCTGTGGAGAGTTGTGCAATAACAGAAATAGCATGACTTAAATGCAGTAGAAAAGGGTTACATCATTTCATAGAGAGGCCTCACTTTGGGTTGCTCATTTTATATTTTAAATCAATTGTATTTCATGCTGAAAAATATATCAGCACTTAACTGCTCTTTTTAAAAAGTGAATTTCCTGAGGGCAAGGAAAGAAAAATAATTAAGTTTAAAAACCAACCTTGAATCTGATCTGGAAAACAATTCCCTATGAAAAAATAATTGTGCTGATCCTACCAAACAATTACACAGGTGCTTCACCTTATTCACAGCAAGCCTCTAGATAACAACCTCTTTCCTCACTATACAGAAGCATTTCCAGGCAGTCTCAGTCCCCACAGATTGCCACAATCCACTATCCCAGGGTGCCTGCACACCCATAAGAATGGACTGAGTGCTTCTGTCATCCTTGCATGACATGGAGCCATCACCTAAACTTCAGTGTTTATGTCTCATATATTTCCTCCCAGAACACCACAACTGAAAATATAAAATGATCTAGCCCCAAGACAGACTCTGTTGATCTCAGACACCTGTACTATTTCAGCTCTTATCCATCTTTGAAACATCTTTCTATGTTATTGGAAAACATGTAGTACCAGGAATGTAATAAAAATATAAGCAATTGATCATCATCCTGTTGTCATTAAGAATTTTATATAGAAGCCATAATTATTTTTCTTTGCTTAGCACTTCTCTCATTTCTTCTGCTCTTCACTGAGCCACTCAATGTTTTAAGCCATATCACCTCACCCTGTTCTCCTTTGTCTGCTTCTCCTCCTTTCTTTTGCAAGACAGGTATGTTTTAATAAATCTTCTAATTTCTATACATAATCTCATAACTGTGATCTTTCCCATAGTAGTTTACTGGTCCTAAACTCCTTCCATTTTGATGTTCATAGGTTTCTGATACAGGCAATATCCTGGGAAAAATGCAATTTTCCAGACAGAGCCATACTGGAGCCAAGTCAACATAAATGATTAATTCCTTATTCCATAATGCATGTATACTCAAAATCCTTCTGACCATTTGTGCTGCTTTGTTTCAAATTTCAAACCCCCTCCCTTATCTAATAACTCTCTAATTGCAGAACTGATTTACAGATTTCTTGTGTCACTGTTGATTATTTAGATTATTTTTCCTAAAACTGTTTTGTTTCATTTTTCTGAGTTGCATTCTAACCTTCCTATCACCCCTCTAACATCTTTAGCCTTATCTTCTAAAAATCAGTAGGAACCTTTCTGTAAACTCTTCAAGCACTGAGTCTGATTTAATTCCATTTGCACCCGTTCTGCATGCAGCCATGCATGATCAATACCAGCAGGCAATTGTAGATCACAAACCAGATCCAGGGCACACCTGTCATGTGGATAATTGCTCTCCAGATCAATAGTTTTTGATCTCACACTGCTATCAATAAACTTTTTTGAATATGACTCCCATATAATTACATTTTTAAAAAATGTATATGCACTACTTTTCTAACGTATTATTTATGTTATGAAAACATAGATTAAAAAAGGAAATTAAAATTGAATGGGATAAAGGTGAAGTAAGCACAATTTAAAAAATATTTTATTAATGACACCTAAAGTATTTTCTTCCACACCCCAATAGCTGGGAGCACACTTAGGAGTGCACTGCTCAAGCCCTTGTCCAGGATACATTTCCATGTGCATCTCTGAAGAAGTGAGAAAATGCCCAATATTCCCAGTTTAAACAATACTAAAAGTTTGTGACAAACTGAGGAAATGAAAACCATTGCTCAATCTAGTCTCCTTTACCAGCAATACTTCAGGATTGATATTTCTGCTTTTATCTTTACAGTATTTGTGTTCTACAGCTCAAAAGACGCCTTTGTAGTTCTTCATTTGAATGAATTAAATTAATTGGGATGCCAAACCTGACATTTTTCTTGTTTTTTTCAGCACATCATAACCTTGATTATTTATAAATGAGTAAACCTGATTTAGATGAAGATGAGTAATCATTTTTAATAGAATAAATGAGGTTGTGTGCAGGAAGTTTCTCTTTTAATTATGTTTCCCTTAAATAAGTCCACAATAATTCAAACTACAACATATGAGACACCAGGGTATATTTCATTTTTTTATAGTTACTCCCATTTTGGAGAAGCTCCTTTTTAAAAAGATTGGTTCTGAGGCCTTTTTGGTTGGGTCTTTTTGTTGATTCGTTGGGTTTTTGTTTTTTGATTTTTTTTTTTAATCTGACACAGCCCAGAGCTGTTTAAGAAGGACACTAACAAAAACACCTCTCTGAAGTAAATATGATCAGCACTGAATCTAAAAATATAATGAACTGAGGTGCCAATAATTTCAGACTTTCTGCCAGCTTAGGCATTAATATTTTTACTTTATAGACTGCATTTTATTTTCAGTCAATATTCATTTTGAATGAAACGCTGTTTGCAGATCACCCCTGATATCACACCTGAACTTAAAGAGCTAAGTCAGTTATACTTTTTCCTTTATCCCTAGCACTCCCCAGCATCTTGTAAGAAATGCTCATTATTTTTACCAGAGATAACTGGCATCCAAAAAGAGGAGAGCTTCCCTGCTTCATGTGTTTACTGAATACTCTGCCACCCCACTTTGGTTTAACTATTGATTTTTTAGTGTTACAGTTAACGCACAGCTCAATTCATATGGATCTAATGTCTCAGGGTGGGGAACAAACCACCAAACCCATCACCCCTAAATGAAAAAGTTATTCTGGAAACTTGAACAAAAGACAAACACAGTCCAAATTGTAAAATAAAGAAAACCAGTAGTGTTTTCATTAAACCAGTATTAAGAGTATTTCATCATTTCATCATAAAGGAAATACCTGTCAGGCATCCATAAATCTTCCTTGCTTTTCAGTGCTAAAAGGAAAGGAAGCACGAAATATGTTTTGTTCATCTGCTCTTCATGTGACTTTTCCTCTTTTGATAGATCAAAAGCCTTAGTTGGATTGTTTGTTTTTCTGTTTTGCTGCCACTGCAAACGTCCTTCTGTGCTCCTGACAGCCTTCAATTAATTTCTCTGGGTTAGACAAATACTGCTCCTGAAGCTGTCTCATAAAGCTGTAGATTTTTGTGTGTGTCCCCTGTATACACCTTTTATTGCCTGTTGTGCCTATCATACCTAAGGAACTCGTTCGTGTTGGCTCACCCAGGATATAAACCCAGAGGAGACCATGAAACTACATTGGGACTATTGCAGGTACAGGTGGGACTACCAGGACAGGAGCCTTTTCCCAAGAATGGAGGAGTAATTTAGATCAAAGGCTTGACTGATGTAAATCAACATGGGTAACAATGGTCCCTGGAAAGCTGAAGTGCTGGAAAACTCACTGACCTTCAGCCCTTGGCTGAGACATGTCCAATATCAGCATGGAATCATGTAGCTACAATTCAATTCCTTTTCGACTTGGACAAGCTTTGAATCCATTTGTAAGTGGGTGAAGTGAATGTCTCTAAGTGGTCCTGGTAGTGGTGGTGAACAAACTTAGAGCTTGTTCTAGTTTGAATGTCAATGGAAGTAGGATACAGGCATAGACAGACCCCAAAATTTTTATAGGTGTTACTGTCCAAGTCTATGCAAATTTGTTGACCTGGCAAATTCTCTACTGAATTTGCAGGACCTGTAGGGGCAACCTGACATAACGTGGTATTTATTGAGAGACTACAAATACAGAGCACTATTTTTAGTGTGTGCAAGGTAAAACATAGGCATAATTTAACACTGGAGATACACACATAAAACAGGCAGGGTGTATGAAACAAGGTTACTGCTTTCCAGAAAAATCAATGGGAAATTTGCCACAGACTTCAGCAGAAGCAGGATTTCATCCAGAACACGTAATTCCATGTCTATCAGTGTGTACACTCATGGCAGCTTTGACTGAGAAAGTTTGGAGCTGTGGCAACGTGCCAGGTGGGACTGCTCTGCTGCCTGCAATGACATCAGCCAGCTACTTAACTAAACACATGCAACATTTGCTGGGTTCTTTCAACACACATCAGTTATGTGCCAGTTACAACACCTGCAAGTAATTTTTTTACTCTTAGCTGGGGGCAGGCTTCCCCCATAACATTTGGAAGAACTACCCCAATTGAGAATAAAAGGTGTTGAAAAGAGATCTAATAATTGTTGCCATCTTACTACAAAAGTTCCATACCTTCTTAGTGATTTCTCACGGGCAGCTCCTCACAGGACTAACTCCTTCACAGCAGAGCCAACAAACTCCAGCTCTCTCCTCACCCAGCTAACCCACTCTTTTATAGCACTCATCCTTACTAGACACAGCTGTGGGCTGTTAAGGGCAGGCCTGCTCCTAATCTTTGATAATTAGTACAGCTGCAACTCCTCAGGGCTGAGATTACCCTCCGCACAATCTTTATTTTCTTACATTCTATTCTCCCACAAATAATGCATAGCCAATTTCTCAGATACAACTACACAGGACGTCACTGTGCTCAGGAATGCACCTCATGCTCTGTTATAATGAACACAAACACCAAACTGGTGACAGAGAAATAGAACTGGCAAATCTACAAACTAAACTGTCTAAATTCATGTATCAATCACAACTGTGGTATAAATATTCTGAGCATGAAGCTGTCACCACAGTTTCTAGATGATTCATTTCTTTCTGAGCCACAATTCTGGAACTGAACATGCCTGAACTTTAGGATATTAAAAATTGACATCAATGTTTTTATAATATAGGACACTAATTTTTCCTGAATTGCAAATTTATGCTTTGGGGCATTTGATGTATTCTGAATACCTGCCAATGTCTGCTTTTCTTCCTTTCTTCCTACAAAGGAATATTTAGATTGCCCCAAGGCAGCCTTTGGACTGTGGTATGATGCTTTGTTACCTGTTAAAAGGAATGCTCCTAGCTACGGAGAATAGTGGAGGAAACTCTTTTCCATCAGGGACAAAGATGACCTTTTTCAGTAAAAAAAATTTGCTTGTAAGGCTTACAGGGTAAAATACTTCATTTTTCACAAGTCACCAATTATTTGTATGACAATAAGTAGGGGTGGGCAGAAGCTAATTCTAAATGTAAATGCAAACTGCATATAAAAAAGCATTATTGAAACAAGCCCACACTGAAAGTGGCCTTTGATTGTGGACTAATCCTCTGTCTCCCTTTTTTCAGCTAAATATGGTTTTCAGAAGGAAAACTCTCTGCCTGCATAAGCTATAAAGAACTTGGAATACTTTTATCACTGTGCCCAGGAAACCAAAGAAATACATATTTTACTCAAAAAGTAGATAGCAGTTCAAATATTTCAACCTTACCTGAGTGGTGAGTGGGAATCATGAGTTTCTCTGAAACATTTTTTAAAGTGTATACTCTCCCAATAAAAAGCAGTGATGCTTTTTTTTGAAAATAAAAATACCATCAAAGAACAAGAACTGCAAATGAGATGGAAAAGTATGTTCCAGGAGGCACTGATAATACCAGCAAATCTTCTGGCAGTATAAATCTAGATAAGGACATGGCTTTCAGTGAACCTGTGCTCCATACACTTTCTGTAAATGTGGATAAACATACTTCATTATTCTTTTTACTTTTAATTCATTGGCTGTAGCAACTTATTCACCTCTAGTTTTCCTGGCAGATAAATGCTGTTATTATTGCTGGTTTAAAAGCTGTTCCAGCTAGTAAGAGCTTTTCCTCTAATTAATTAACTAAGATCTTCTTTTATTAAGCAACTAAGCTCTCAGGTTAAGGGAGAGCGCACAGCTATGATTGTAAGCATCAGCTGCAGAAATTCACATGGATGACCACTTCTGCTGCCTAGAAATATTGGCTGACCTCCTTCCAGAAAGCTGAATCCCTGCTTGGTATTGGAACTCCAGGCATGAGCAGCCAGAAGGAGCTGTGAAGAGCTGAACACCTCAGGCTTCCTCAGAGAGGAACATCCCAGCCTGTCCACCACAGATGGAACCTGCTGGAACTGTGCCTCCTTTGTAAGGCTCACAGAACCTGACACCAAAGAATCCCCACCATTCTCCAGAATGCTAACAATGCTCTTTGCACCTGACACGAACCACTTCCCTTAAATGTCATGGTTTGCACATGGGAGATTCAGAGCTAAAGTAAAATTACAAATTAATTATCCTTCAAATTGAGCTTGTCTTCCCCAGGTTAGATTCCATACACATCTGAGGAGAACTGGGGTTGGAATGATAACATAAACCATATTACCAAAATCTTTAACCTCACTAGGTCTGTTAATTCAAAATAAAAAATGCTTCCTCATGGCCTCCCCATTTACATGTGAATTTTGTAATCACCTCAGTTTTTTAAAAAGTGCTGCTTGCCACAGTGAGTATTAAAAGCCAAATTCTAAAGGAAAAGCATATAAAAGGAAATTATTATTGAAGCATTAAGAGACAGTGGTAAGACAATTCATTGCATCTGCTCAGTACCTCATCAGCCTCCTCAAAAAGCAAAGTCCAGTGCTCTCAGGAGATATGGAGGCACTTAAGCACATCAGAATTACAGCTTCCATCTAATGAACATTTACCTCCTCCTAAATGTCACTCTTGGAGGGAGTAACCAGAAAAAATGCCACAGAAGATAATATCCCTCGTGGACATGAGGCAATAAAACTATCACTAGGTCCAGGTCGAAAATCATTATTCAGAACATCATAGAAGCCCTTCAATTATTTCTCCATCTGTGAAACTGTTGTCAAGTGTCCCCCAAAGTCAGCAGCTGTTCAGTGTACAGTGATGGATTTTTAATTTTATATTTTAAACATTATTTTAAAAAATCCATTGCTTGAAGGAAAACAAGGAAAATAAAGATTGAGCAGTCCCAAATTCTGTTTTTTAATTGCTTGTTTGAAAGAATATTTAATTTTCTTGCTTCCATTTCTTTACATTTCAAAGAGATAATTACCCCAAAAGGGGGATTTTTGAATAAACATTAAGATTGTTATTCATTGAAAATGTGAAGCACCACCTGAATGCTCAGCAGCACC
Organism: Emberiza elegans; assembly: GCA_024865655.1. Classification (NCBI taxonomy): domain Eukaryota; kingdom Metazoa; phylum Chordata; class Aves; order Passeriformes; family Fringillidae; genus Emberiza; species Emberiza elegans. Next base: position 26,370,171 of record JALJVW010000241.1, on the reverse strand, counting down.
CCTAACACTAAGCACATGAGCTTATATTCAGTGGCCCTGGGAAGCTGCTGGAAACAGGTTAGAAATAGTTAGAAACTTTCCATAGCAGTTTAAGTCACTTTTACCAAGTGTTCAGTGTTCAAGTGTCTGAATTGAAAAGTCCTGCACATCTCAGAATGAGAAATGAAACTAGATTTTTGTGTCTGCTTCCAACCTAGTGGGATCCCAATGGGAGGCTTGTCAGAGAAGCTGATTAGGATAAATGCTCATAAATCATGACTAACCTGGTTGAATTAGCTCTTCCCTGCAGGCTTGTAAAAAGACAGAATTTTATCCACTTCTCAGAGAGCCAGCCTAGGAGGCACATGATATCAGCTTTATAAATCTGTGCTGAAGCATAAGACAGAATAACGACAGTAGGATAATTATCACCATAAAAATAGAAATGCAAACTTCCCTCCCTCCTTGCTGTAAGAGAAAAAGTTGACTTTCTCTGTTATGTTTGTCAAAGATTTAAACTCTGCACCTGATAAAGTACCATTGGGCAAGAGCTCAATAGATGAGCAGAGAGAGATAACTATGTCTTTAAGGGGAAAAAGTTGGTTGTGAAATAGTTGCCATTTGGACATGGTCATATATTTAATTAACTAGTGTTACTTGCAAGTTGTAGATAAAAATGGGAAAAGGTGAGGATGTATTTAGGATGAGATGCATCCCAAGTGCTAAAGGTGCTGGCTGGTGTCATTACAATGGCACTTTCAATTATCTTTGAAAGGTCATGGTGATCAAAGGAAGCTCCCTAGGACAGGAAGAAATCAAATGTCATTCCTCTCTTGAAGAAGGGCAAGGAGAAGGATCTGGGGAACTGTCAGGTGGTCAACCACAACTCAATCCCTGATGGAGTGAATAATCCTGGAAACTACTTTTAGACATATAAAACCAAGCAAGAGATTTGGAGTAGTCAGCATGGATTTCTTAAAGGGACTTAATAAGAAAAGTGAGGTATCTGGTATCCTTCCTACAGGTTGCTTTACGAATAAAGGGAGAAAAAAGGGAATACTTTACATTAACTGAAAAATCCCAAACCACAACCCAAAATTAGTGTTAGCAGACAAATCAAACCTACAGGAAAATATAATTAAACCACGCAAAGTAAGTGTCATCAGAGTAATCACAAAGGTGATTCATCAATGGCAAAATTATCCAGAGTACAGGAGCCCTTTTGCCTTAAGCGTGTAATGAAAACCAAAATTATTGTCCTTTAATTGATTTTTGTTTTGAAGAATATCCCTCTCACCCAGAGACCAATGGCTATTAACATTAAACCACCATGACCATGATACTGAAGCAACTATCCCAGTGCTGGAATAGGGATGGGAGATACATTCCCTCAGCAGCTGCCTTTCTCAATGGCATGAAAGGAGCAGAGTCCTCTCAGCAATAGCATGGCATGAAAGGAAAATGGACAGAGTCCTTTACCTCTAGTCAATGGGCTGCATGTTCTTCATTGGGCCTGTGACTCTCTGACTCCTCAGCCCAAATCTAATATGCTAAATACAACAATGCTCACTGACAGAATGTTCACTGACTCCTTCATAGCCTCAGAACCAGTAAGGACAGGATGAGATTAACAGAAAAGAGTGCAGCATGGAAGCTGCTCCCATTATGGAACATACAGGGTTTTTTTTGGTTGTTCTAAAAGCATTTTGAGGAGAAGAGAAAGGACAAGGAAGGCTTACAGAGTGATCTTTGCTTTGTCAGGCAGAGAATGTGATTTGCACACATATCATTCTAGCAAGAGATGTCATAAAGATTAAACGGTGGCACTTGAATATTTGTCAGTAAAATATTACTCCCAGCAATGCAGGAGCAATTAAAACAGAGTTTCATGGATGGATTTGCTAAATCCTTCTAAGTCCATTCTTAGTGGCATGGAGCCAGCACTTACCTCCTGAGACTAATTCCTAATTTTGCAAATGAAAAGCATTTTTTATTTGTAGACAGTGACCAAATCACCTGCTGGAAAGCCACATTGTGGAAGAAACCAAGAACCTCTTTGTGAGGAACTGAGTAATGCAATTTCAAAGGACTTGGGTCTGAGCAGAGCTATGAGGACTCTACCTACCCCTTCCAAAGTCAGTAGCAAAATTCATGCCTGCTTCAGTGGTCAGAGGCCTTGGTCCTCAAGCAACAGAAGATAGTGAACCGTAAGCCATGAACTTCTAACAAATTTTTCCATTAGCGATTTTTCTAGCTTTCCATTAGTCCTCTTTTACAGCTTGCCAGGACCATTATAAATCCAGGGTGTTAAAAAGGCAATAAAAATATGATAGTTTGCAAATTCTAAAGCAACAGCAATAAAATGGGTTCTATTCTAAAAAATGTTGCCAGTGTATTTTCAGACTAGATGTGGTCAAGAATGGAGGTACTACAGTAAGACAGAAAGTGACTCCAAAAATTTAATAGCTTATTAGAAGCTAAAAATACAATAAAAGTATGGCATTTAATCTTAATTACAGCAGTTGTTTAAAATATATTTTCTTCCCATTTGATCAAAAGCATCCACAGAAAAGAAATGAGTTATGACATAACCCAAAATAGCCAATTATAACATCTAAGCTGCAGCCATTTAGTTCAATATCACATCCTTTTGAAAGCTCTCCCAGCCTAGATCTAGATTACATTTGAAATGTAAAGTTTTTTGATTACAGTGGGTGATTGTTAACCTCCCACTGCTATACTGCTATCAGGGAGTGTTCATCTTATTTAGGATGCCAAAAGAATGGGAGCTGCCAATGCCTCTCAAAATTTGCAGAAAACGGCACCTTTTAAAAAAATATAATTAGATAGGGGAGAGAAAGAATAAGAAACTGGAGGTACATTTATAAATAACAAGAGAAAATAAAAAAGTAATTTAATATTAGAAATGGCAAGGACAGAGTCATAGGTTTTCTTTGATGTTAACTCCCTCAGTCCCATAAAACACAGAAATAACATATTGCCCAGGTTACACAGAGGCCCCTGCCCAAACCAAGCCCTGCCCAAGGGCAGAGCCAAGACCACTTTTACATCTGCATCACAAACCTTATTCTTTGAAACCATTTTCTGCTGGAATGCTACAGGCTAAAAGCAAGAGGTAAGTTGCAGGCATGAATTGCTTCAGCTTCCCCGACAGGGCTAACACTGCTGACATGCTGCAGGAACCACAGCCCCTCCCGGCAGGGGAACCTCTCCTGAGCCTGCCCACTGCTCAGGGACCACGTTTGTCACCCTCACACTGCTGGACACTCCGGGCTTGTTGTCCACTGGGCAGAGCCGCAGCGCAGCTGAAAGAACAGCACACATTAAATTCACACGATTAAACAATGGGTGCATCCCACAACTCTGCTCAGGAAGCTACAAGAAGCATTCTCTAAACTGGCAGATACACAGTTGAAAGGGTTCATGAAACATTTTTCTAGCTGGAGTGTAATGAAAACATGCAGTGAACAACCACAGACACAGACATCTGAGTCAAGTAACTCCTTCACACCCAAACTGACACTTAGCTATACTGCTAATTAAAAGCTGGAGAAAATAGAGTTAAAACAGCTCTCTGTATCCTAGAAAGGAAGCAGCCTTCAGCTGGTTCACTGTCTTTTTTTTTTTTTAAACAGTTAATTCCCAGAGACTTCAGTTACAGGGCAGGTTGCTTACATAATTGAGTTCAAACCACCTATTTCCAAGCATATGTATAATAAAGCACTTTTTGGGAAAAGGAGGTCTTTGCAAAGAAGAGTTATCAGAGTACAACAGTTGGCAGAAGCCAGTAGATTGTCCCCGAAGGAGAGGAGATTCAAGGCTCTTGTACTTTAAAGAAATTATATTGAGCTGTATTTTAGGATAAACAGAGATATAAAAGTTGATTATTCATACTAGGAAGTCAAATCACAGAAGATTAAGGTAATTGGTTACCCTGATAAATTATGTGGTCCAGAACACTTCAGATTTGCTGGCATTATGCCAGATCGTATTTATTTGTGTGAGGTTTTGAGAAACAGGAATTTTGGTGGATGTAATAGAGTGTCATGCTTTGTCCTGTTTATTGGGTTGAGTTTAATTAATTAGGCTTGCACATCAGTGATATGCTCTGTAGTTATTCCCCTTGCAAATGTAACTCACTTACATGCAGACAATGTAAAATGTGCAGAGCTCAACAACTTGGCTTATTCTTTATCTTTTGGCTTTAATAATCTACTATTGCTCTTTTCCAGACAAGCTTGTCCTGCAATGTATTTATTTAGAAACTAGGCTTGCATGAAAGAGGTCATAAAATTGCCTTCATGTGGTCAACACATATTCTCCTTAGCCAAGGAAATTCCCTCTGCAAATACTTCTATATGAAGCTGTGCCCTTATTTCTAATCTGCTCTGCTCTCCTCACACATGGGGATGGTGTGTCCATGAGAGGTCGAATGAGCAGCAGAAGAGGCCTTGGTTCTGTGTAAGCCCTGTTCAGCAATAACAAAAATGTCCTTTTACTATTACCCTGTGTTCAGCACAAATTCAAATCACAGCCCCATACCAGCCACCACAAAGAAAATCAGCTGTATCCCAGCCACATCCAGCCCACCTCAATACACACTCATAGTTATTTCAAAGAAACATTTAAAGACAGTCATGTGAAAAAGTAAGCAAGAAAATGGGATCATTAAGGACTAAACAGATAAACGCCATTATTCAAAGCAGATTAATTGATGTGAAGTAATTTTGGCCACCCAGTTGATACCACCTACTTTAGCATTCACATTCTGAAAATATCAGGTGCACAGCTGCTGTTTGGATGGACAGATATTTGTACCTTCAGGGCAAATCTGGTGTCCATGATGTACACTGGCTACACTCCACCTGCTATAAGAAACCCTGCCCTTTGCATTTGTTTTACTGATATTTAAACATTGCCTGACTCTGTCATGTGATCATGTGGTGTTTCACAAGGGACTGCATTAGGCCAGCATGCTTTATCTCAAAGATTTTCATGCTATGCTGCCATATTTCTGATTGAAAGTGTTAGATATCCATTTATTAAATATTTTGGGAACACAGGAAGTTTACTGCTGCTGTTTCATAGTCTGCTCATTTTCTTTCTTAACACAGATATGGAAACATGGGTTCATTTCCTTCAGTCACTCTTCTCCAGGCATAGAACAACTCCAATGGCACTGAACTTCAGTTTCATCAGAGATATAAGTGTACCTCAGAGACTAAAAAGTGCTGAGGTTAGCAGAGCAAATTTATCATGAAAAGCACTTTTGCCATGTGAATGCCAGGCAAACTTCGAGTTAGCTACATGGCTGCTGGAGCAATGCAGCTGCCTTTATTACCAGCAAGCAGTCAAAAATCAGCATGTCAGCACTCTTCTTTCTTTCCAGCTGCCCAGCCTTCAGGGGAGCCTTCACATCAGATCAGTCTGAAAAGTGGGGTTTTCTCTGTGATTAAACTGTAGCAGTAAATTCTATCAATTTGCAGATCTGTACAGTAGATCTGGAGCAAAGCTAGAGAAGATCTTTCCATTCTGACTTAAAACCACAGGATGCCATGTTAGCCAATACTGCACAACAGAGTATTGGGAAGCACTACAGAAGTGACAGGAGCAGATGTGCATAATTCCCTCAAGTAACATCTGCATCCCAAGTCTTCTCACTCACAGACCACAGCAGAGAATGTGGTAGTAGTTCCTGAACACATTATTCACCAAGCTGAGTTTGCCCTGCTCATTGGTAGTGATATTTCTGTTACAAATTACTTGTCATGGTCTCTAAATGGTGTCGCTGTCACAGTGGAGAGATACTGTGAAACTTATCTCCTACTCCAGTTATACACTAGAACTACCCTTTCATATAACTTGCTTTTTGTCCTTTGTGTTTGAAAAATGATTGCTGGCCTTAATCTGTTGCATATGGTTCAGCAAAACAAGCTTAATACATCAATTGGTCCTGTGAAAACTACCAGTGTTTACATTAAGATTGGCTGCTTACAGAAATGACAGATTTCCCTCTCTGAAAACCAGTACCAGCCTCTAGAGGAGGTACTTTTACTACAGCTGAACAAATTCCTGAATGTACAAAGCCTCCCAAACATGACTTTATTTCTTTAGCATAACGCAGAAACCCCTCGTGCCCTGCAGAGCTGCCTCTCAGCAGTTCATGAGCTGTGACCCTGCAGCTGCCCCAAAGTTCTACCTAATTTCCCATACAAAAGGTAATAAAAATTTTTCTTCCAAAAACCCCCACTCAATATACATGGAAAATAACTAATCCTGTGTCTCAAGTGAGGAGAGGAAGATAGAGGGAGAGGAAATGCATAAACAACTGAAATTGTCCAAAGACACCAATTTTGGCCAGTAACCTAATGGTTAAGCTCAGTCCATATGATTATGTATTATTTTGGAAGTTCTGCTTCATGTTTCAACTGTCTCAAAGAAGCAATAAGCAAATACCAATAATTTATAATTTATCACCATCTAAACATTCTTTTTCACCATTTCTCTACATAAACTGGGTTTACACCTAAGCAGTTGTTACAGGAGCAAGGGACTTTCTGCCATCTCTCTGCAAAAAGAAGTCAGATTAATCCTGTGCTTTACTGAACCAGTTTTTGAAACAAAACATTTTATGTGTGAAGAAATGAAATGCATTTATTAATGATTATACATTAAATACTGTCATTTGCCTTGTAAAAATCTATGTTTTTACAAACTTCCTCATCACAACTCTCAAGAGACCTCAGGGTCTACTAACTCCCTAGATAATAAAAAAAAAGGGAAAAAAACCATGGAGTTTTGTCCCAGATTTATTTCCTGGCTTTCTATTTCTTTGTTCCAGTTTCAGACATGCTATGCTCTTGAAATTGCTGCTAGCATTATGGCTGTAGTTGGAAATGCCCACAGGTCTGTAATCTCATTACACGGCAAACTTCATGGGGCTAAAATGCAGGTTCAGGCAGTACCTCATCTGTCTTCCACTTGAGGAACTTCTAAAAGCACAATTAAGAACATGGGATTCCCAAAATATCATGAGACTCTGATCCACTGGGATATTAAACCCATGCAAATAACTTCCTATTCTGAACACATACTGAATATACAATTTATTTCAGAAGAACATCCCATTACCATTGGCTAGTTTTAATTTCTGGTTTATCCCTCAGAACAATTCACTGTGCAAACAAATAGTACAGAAAAGAGTCCTGTGCCTCAGAGGTTTTATCAGTCTGGAAAAAAGCATTGCAAAGTAGAACTTCCATTACAAAATACATTAGGAGCTGCTATTTCCTTGGGAACACGCACAGAGAAACCTCAGCTGCTGTTAGCAGTGTCACAGCACCAGGTAAGCAGGTGCTTAGGGAGCTGCATGACCGTGGACCATATTCACACAAAACCAAACCAGAATGCAAATGCCTTCATTCTACAGACCACTCAAACGTGTGTTTCTTCCCCCAAACCATGTGAGGACACCAGAAAGTAAAGATTTCAAATAAAACTTTTTTCGTCAATAAAATGTAGAAGCTAATCACAGGAACTACTAAAAAGCAGCAAAGAATCACGGCTGCTGCATGTGGTGGGAAGCCTTTTCTGCTTTGACAAATGTGTTTCCCATTGGAACAAGGCTGCAACCCTGACTGCTAAAACACTTGAGCGAAATGACATTGCTGTTTTCTGTACACTCCACAGGAGCAAACATGAATCTAACTCACAACATGTCCTACTGTGGTCACGTACATGGCATTTGTAAGCTCCACAAATCTCTGGAGAGCTTACAGGTACATCAGGTTAACCTCTGGAAGAGTTAGCTCAAATCCTAATTTTGACTAAACTCAAGTTGTCACTGGCATTTGCCATACAGAGTCCTATCCAGACTGGCACAACAATCTGCTACAAGCTTAGTGTAAGAAATTTAGGGATGCTGCAGAACTGTGTACTAAATTCTGTGGACTAAATTCAACACTAATTTATTATTACTTGGGATCTGTTACAACTATGGTTATTTCTGCAATAAAACGGTCACTGAGAAGTGGAGCACAAGCACTGAAATGAAGGATTTTGTTTTGCTTTTGTACAGTACTGGATTAAACTATTCCCTTTTAAAGACTTCACCCACTTTAATCCTCCAATTTACAAACATTCCACCAACTTTCAGGTTCACTCCACAATCAGTGTTTGAAAACATATCCATAGAAATAAAAAAATAGGAGGCTGGAGTTACAAGCTGAGCCCACCACTTCTCAGCAATCCTTGCCCAATGGAGAAACACATCTTGTCAAAAAGATTAATTATGCCATAATTATTCAGTCCCATTGACATGCTCCCTGCCTCCCTAATCCTTATGAGAACTAATAAAGTAAAATATTTGACATTTACTTTTATGTTTATGGAAGCTGTTTGGTTTTGTTCCCTCCCTGTGAGATGCTGCCTTTTGTTTTGACAGTAATGACTGTAAATCTGCACGTCAGACCAACACAACACTCAGATCTGCATCTCTTACATGAGCTTTCAGCAGCAGCACTTTCAGCATTGCCTTTTTCAATGCCTGAGTTACTGCCCAGCAGTCCCCAGCACCTCTGCAAACTGCTCCTCACAGCCACCCGAGCCCAGCCTGACAAAGATCAAGGAATGCAAATTCTAAAAGAAATTTCCCTTCTGGACAGGATGCCAGATTAGTTACTGATGTGAATTTACTTTTAAAGGCAGTAACTTATTACGCATTGATGAAAACCCAGGTCCTTGATTGCAAAGGACAATTCTGCTTAAAAACTGAGAACATAACACAACCCGAGTTTTTGAGAGCTCCGTCACCTCACCAAAAAAACCCAAACTACCACTTTGCTTCAGCTGTTCAGTTATGCTTATTCACATCCTCTCTGGCTTAAGAGATTCTTAGTCTTACAATTCAAATTAAAATTTAAAAAATTTTCTAGCTTTATAAACATTCATTTACCTCCCATAATAAAAGCACACAAAAGTTAGTATCAGACAGCGTTTTAGGTGTGTACAACTACATTTATATAGGCAGAGAGCAGAAGATCTTGTATCTATTTTTTCTGTGGTGCAGTTATGGACTGGACTCTGTTCACAGAGGCAGAGTTGTTTCTGGAACTTCATCTGAGCAGCAAGTCAGACACTCTGTGGTTTGACAGCTCCCCCATAACAGCCATATGCCAGTTCTAGCCTGGTGGTGACAAAGACTCTCTGTTTAAGCCTTAGGCATCTGTGAACACAAAGCAGATGCATGTAGCTGCACCAGACACAAAGTCTGTCTGGAGAACAGCTTCCAAAAGGCAGCAGAAGCACCATCTAACAGTGCAAATTTACCGTGCAGGATGAAAAGACAGGTTAAGTAAGGCGGCAAACAACCAGGACGTCAAATGTGGTTATTTAGGAAGTCGCAGTAAGGTGGAAAGCAATTTTTCTTCAGATAACCAGTTTGATTCCAGTCCTTAAGAACGCCCTGTGGGAAGATCATGTGATGGCTCAATCCTCTCCTCCAACAGTGGTGACCCTCCCAAACTTGGTTTGAAACAAGTCCGTGGGATAACACAACAAATCGTTCTCTGATTTTGTCTCAAAGGCCAACTCTTCCATTCAAATTTCCTACTTTCAAGTGCATATCCCATCTTGTATTTGGGGGTGAAGGTGGTCAAATGGGGAAATTGTCACTTTCTTATAGATCATACTACACTAAAAGCTTTTTGAGACAACTCAAAAGACGTTGAATGCAGACTGTAATTCTCAAAAGGAAGGTTAAAATCTGGAAGATTGTAGGTAGACTTTAGGAGCCATGAAAGTAGAGTGAAAGGGGCTCCTCAGTGCTGGCTGTGCTCACAGAAGGATCAGTCCATCTCTCATCTGAGGATGCAGACTCTAGCAATTCCATTTGGACACAGTTCTGTGCTCTGTGATGACCGTGCCTGAACAGAGAGGTTGGACCAGGTGACCCACAGTGGTCCCTTCCAATCTGACCCTTCTCTGATTCTGTAACATTAATCTGCAGTGGGACAAGCTCTGGGAGTGAAGCACTGTTCCTGATCAGCAGAACTGAACATGAAATGTGTGCATAATCATAAGCCTCCCTCTCTCTTTCACCACCATCCTTTACATATTTCTTAAGAATTTTGGTTTTAATAGCATGGCATGTCATTCAAATTGCATCAGTTATCTCAATTTTTATACATGCAGTATGGGTTCCCATAATGAAGACACTGTGAGAGACAAACCATTCAAAAACCCTGAGGGGATGTATGAGTGGGTACTGACTATGTAACTAGTAAACTGTGTATTTCTGAACTAAAATTCCTCTGGACTCAAGTTTTGAGCCAATAAGCAGATGCTGTCAGTGGGGATTTTTAGCAGTGATTACAGGAATTTGGTTCCTAACAAGAGAAGCCAGCAGAGGACAGGACTATCTGCCAAAGGACTGGTCTGAACATCTTTTTTGAATCCACCAGTAGCTGGTCACTGGCAGAGTAAATAAACCCAGCAGTTGTTTGCTACTGTTTTGATAGGCACACAAGTACAAGATGCATTAGCCATCCCACAATTCCATCTGTGCTGAGCCGTTTGGCAAAGTCAACCAGTAATTTTTCATTCTTCCAAAAGAATGTGGCAAAAACAATACAGTGATTCTTACCAAGTATGAGAGGTGCAAGCATCATCAACTAGTAATGGGAAAATTTCAGTAAGTGCATTTTATGTAACCTACCATGCTGCTGGACAAAGGATATCTCTTAGTTCTCCTCTTCATTGTGTGAAGCTCAATAAATATTAAGACCAAATAGGGTTAAAAAGCTGCCTGTACATCAGACAATTATTCAAATACAAGCTGATATTTTCTTTAAATCGCTTTATCAATCTCAATGATCAGTTCTCAGAGTTGTTAACAAACCTCTGATTTAATAGTGGCAAATGATAGAACGAGTACAATACCATTTTCTGTATTGTGCTGATGGAAAGTGTATTTGAGGGAATTACATTTTACCTCTACAAACAAGCAATGAACAAAGCCCATTGTACAGCAAAGCTTAAAAGCACTGAACCATTTTCTGATGGAGCTCCTTTCTAAGCTATGCATTGTCACAATCACAGTCTGCTCCAAATCACCTAGGGCTGAAGCAACTCTAACTTACATTTCTTTATGCAAATAAAGAAATAAGGATTTTCAGAATATTCAGAACTACATAAAAGCTGGCAATCAACCTAGTTACTCCACTGCTGTGTCTCCAACAGGCTGCTGTTGGATCTGTCAGGTCTTGAAAACCTGAGGCAGGCAATTGCAGATGAGGCAGTTCCTTCCCAACATCTCAACTAAAGATTGGCTGCTTCCCTAAGGCATAAGAAAAATACATCTGCTTTTCAAATTTCCACAGCTTCATTAAGCAAACTCACTGGCTGAAGAAAGCTGCAAAGGACATAACCTAGATCATGCTGTTAAATCCTGAAGTCTCTGGGGAAATCCACTGCAGTTCATGGCAATTCCTTTTGGATATAATTTTGTGATGTTATAATGAATGTACACGCAGGGATGAAGTACTTTGAAGAGCTCAGATAGAAGCCTGACCTTATGGAAAAACAATTATCTGAATCATGGCCTAAAAACTAACAGATGCAAGAAGTTCAACACACCAATTTTTTCTCTTATTTATGCAATCAGGTAGAAAATTATCTTTCCTGAGACTGCAGAGTTTCCCCCCAGGTGCTCTTTTAGATTTTTTTGTATCCTTGAAAATGCTCATAGAGAAAGTCTAACACAAGATTACCAAGACACTGATTATGAAAAGATGGTGTGTGGGAGCAAGGGCATGCTCTGTTTTTAAATAGAGCTTTGTTTGCTTGTTTTGTGCCTGGAGGGGAATAAAAATGAAAGCTAGTAAACAAACAAAAGAGAGCTTCCTCCCCCCTATTATTTCATTTTAGCCAAGCCAATGAGATAAGTCCAGCCAGGCTCTGCTCATCCACCTTTTCTCAGCCACGTTTCTTGTGGGAATACAGATCAACCAGGAGAGGCTTTGAACTTATGCATGCAACTCTTTAAAGCTTCCACTGTGGCTTTAAAGAATAAACAATACAGATATATTTAAAAGAAGGGGGGAAAAAAAGGCTATTGCAACAAATCTACTTTTCTTTTACCCCCTTGTGGAAACAGCAACAAAATCCTTTCACCATTTAAATAAAAACCAACCTGTACCTGAAGGATTTCCTCACGGACTCTTGGGATGAAGGAATTTAAACTGATGTGAGAAAAGACCAGGAGCACCAAGAAGAAAAAAAGTTAGGAAAAACAGAAGAAACAATGCTTTGTACTTCTCATTTCAGACATGAAAAAAATCAGGTAAGACAAAATCAAAAGGAGGCATCTAACAAACTAAGTGGCGAAATCCCCCGGAGGACTTCACTGTGCTCCCATGCTGAGGAGGCTCCTGTGCAGACAGGATTGTCCTGGAGGCAAGTTCTACTCGGAGCACCAAAGGTGACTGTGCTTGTGTGATCACAGCAATTATGAGTGCTCTCTCTCTAGCAAAACCCCCTCAATGGAGTAGGATATCCTCTGTGCTGCTGACAGACAGCTCACGTAACCCTGGAGGTACTCCCCAGTCACCACAAGGGTGGGATGATGAGAACGCAACCTCAAAATCTTACACAGCTTGAAAATTAGTCTGACCCCTGCAGCTTACATGGACTACCAGACAAACTTGTACAGCTTCCCTCCTTGAATTTACACATGCAGAATGATGGCAGAGAACAGCACACTACTCTGCCTGGGGGACACTAAAGAGGAAAACACATGTAAATATTATATAGCTATCAGAAATCAGAGGCAAATACAAATGTAGTATATTATACCGATACTTTGCTGAATTCTGAAGTCATGAACTAAGGGCCAGCATTAAGAAGTGCTCACATACATAAATGAAAAGGCAAATTTGCTATGGAGCATTTTGTATGCTTCTGGGTGTTCTGGGAAAATAATCAAGAAGGGAAAAACATGATTAGGACAGCCCTGCCTTTTGTGAGCTAGAGGAACATGATGTTTTTCAGTTGGATTTGGTCTGACTTACAAAATAAAATAACATATCTAATGAAAAAAAATTATGACAAAATTTTCTGATTTCCCATGTATTGGTAAAAAAGCCTTGAACGTGGCTCATTTTCATTTATTCACTAAAAAATACTTAGTGGATATGTTGAATTTTTGTTAAAGAAATTAGCTGAAAGGAGGAACATCTTAGGAAAATCTAGAAGGAAGTTTTTACTAGTGGAAAATATCACTTTAGTATGAACAATTAGTTTCTCTTTATTAAAGGGTTACATCAAAACCATGACATGTTTGCCACAGGCTCTGCTTACCGAACAATGGATGCTATAGTGGCAAGCTGAGAAATGGAACTTGAAGCACCTTTATTGTAATTCTGACTTTTCTTCCAGAGTCCTGAGTGACTTTGGGCAAGTTTTCACTTATTTTTAGGCCTCAGTTTTCCCCATCTGCAAATGAGAAGAGTTGTATCTATTCTCTTCTCCAAGCACCCCCAGATCACTTAGCTATTCAGATGACATTTCATTAAGTATTATTACCACTACTCTCAATTTTCAATATAGCTAAGCCAAAAGTGAGATTGAGCTGACATTTCAGTAGCAAACTCATTTTATAACAAATTCTACTAAAACATTTAAGTACATGACATAGATGAAAGCATGTGGTGGAACAAATTGATAGCAAATATACAGACTAGAAATTATATTTGGACTAATCAGTATCCATTTTTATATTTACTCAGCAAACTTTTCAATAAATGCATTTTACTAGTTCAAATATGTATGAATTTGAAATTCATACATGCAACTATTCACTCAAAGTATCAAACTGTATAATGGATTGTAGGAAAAAAAATCTCATTTTAGAAAACTGATATAACACACCCAGAGCTAAGAAACCTGGGACCACAAGATGTAGGTAATTCCAGAAGAAAAATAGTCAATATTAGGGCATTGGTTTGGGGAAGAAAGGAGGGCATTCATTATTTACCATTTCAATGTAAATGCAGTAATAGAGAAAAGTGATCATGGAAAATCCACACATGGGAAATCCAATGACACACAAAGAGACAGAAATTAAAAATATAAATTATTCACTGGAAATTTATTGCTAAACTGTTTTACAACACCAATCTTTTACGGGTCTGAAGGACCCTAGCCTGATATTCTAGGAAAAACAAACAATTCCCTGCCTTGTGTTTACTATGTGAATAGCCTAATTAATGTGAAATAAATTGCATTCCTTTGGCATAAACCATCCAAGATGACAGTAACAAATAATTTTAGGAGAAAGAGTATCCACTTTATTCTACTAATAGTATTTAATTCATAAACGATGAGCTGTCTGCACAACTATTGTGATTTTTTATTAAATGCACCTTTACAGGGAAAAAATTAAAGCTATTCTAAACTGATTTTTCCTTAAGTATTTGAAGTTAGAAATAAAAGCAGTGAGACATTATATCCATTAATATCCATTTTTTTGACTTGCTGGACAGTGGGGAAAGTGGGAAGGAACTAAAGGACTGCACAGTTACAGCCCTAAAAGAGTTCCTGAGCCCAGGAGAGCGCCATGAATGAGGAGATCTCTCTGCATTAAACCACTCGAGCATCTCACAGACTCACTACTTGTTTGTGTTTTAATAACTTGCACCTCGCTGCTGCACTCCTGCAAGTGAGCCTCAGGGCAGCTCCAAGCAAGCTGAAAACAAAAGCTCCTGTGCCCATGGACCCAGGCTCATTAACCTTGCCTCAGAGCAGGGTTAATTAGATCAGACTGGGCCTCCAGCTAACACGGGCACTGCTCCGCTCTGTGCCGCTCCCACACGCCCTCGGGACTCAGCTGCATCAGCGAGCGTGGGAATGCAACTTCCTAAGGTCCCAAATTTGATAATATTTCCCTCATAAGATCATTCTTACTGGTGGGAATCTCTCTATTTAAGATAATTTTTTTAAAAAAAATCATCAGTTTTCTCAACAGATTTTAGTTCACTTAATACATGCTGCCCCTTTCTATTCAGTAGCCAAGCTCCGGCAGGTTGCTCTCATTGCTAAGGCTCTTGTGGAGATGGAATAGGTCTTCCTATTGCTTTTTCTGGCCCTGGCTTACTTGCTGATGCCTTATGTCATTAATTTAGAATGACTAATTTGCTTTTGGAAGCTCCATCAACTCTTTTAGCAATTTGGGTATTTAAGCCTGATGTTTAAAGGTAGCAAATTTGTCCTTTTTTAGCAATATGGACACATATCTTTAAAAATCTCAGTTTTAATAGACAACACCAAAGAAATGTGGTAGGGTGATCAAAACCACAGCAGTACTGAGCAGGGGAAAAACTGGCACAATAATGAGTAGAAAATAATTTGCCAAGAATTAAGGAGAAAATTGCCTGGACTGCAGAAATACAAAGTGGGAAATGCTGCTTTCTTTTTGTTTCTTATCTGTCTCTTCAGTATAAAATCTGTAATCTAACAATTTCAGTTAAATATAGTCCCCTGGTGAAAAATATCAATATTTTTTAAAAAGCAGAGAATTAGACTTGTGGAGCAGTTGACATTGCAAGGGGGGGTCTCTGGAGACCTTTACTGCTGAAAAAATGGATTAAATTAATATCAAGATTGAATTTGAAGTGAAGAAATAACAACTCATTATTTTCTAGCTAATGCATTCATTTCTGGCTGAAAATGTAGAAACATAAAATGCAAACTCTTAACACAGTTTTCTCTGTCTTACCAAGTACTGCCTGCTTCTCATCTGTGTTCAAGGGCTATGCTACCTTTAGTTCAAAGAAGCTTTGCAAAGCCAAAGGGAGCCCAAATGTGCACAGCTTTACAGTATCAAAGCAAGTTGTGTGGTGGTTGGGAATTTTTCTTGTAAGTTGTTAGGAAAAAACCATGATAAAACCAGTTTTACATTGTGGGGGGATAGAACGTAAGAGAATAGTGCAGAAGGCAGTCTCAGCCCTGAGGAGATGCAGCTGTACCAATCACCAAAGACTGGGAACAGGCCTGCCCTGAACAGCCCACAGCTGTGTCCAGTGAGGATGAGTGCTATAAAAGGGTGGGTTAGCTGGGTGAGGAGAGAGCTGGAGTTTGTTGGTTGTGCTATGAAGAAGGAGGCAGTGCTGCAAGGAGCTGCCCATGAGAAATCACCAAGAAGGTATGGAACTTTTGCAATAAGATGGTAATGTTGCCTCATATCCTTACCACTGCACTGAAGTGGTAAGAAAATAGAATTATTATTATTTAGTTATGTTTTACCCATGTTCAGTTTCCATACAGTCTTCTGCCACTTTGAATATTGTGTGACAGTGTGAGAAACTATTCAGATGTCTCCTGTAATCATGCAAAACAGTGTGAGAGGACAGGACCATGGACTCACTCAAAGTCAGTATTGTTATTTCCAATTGTCCCTTGTAGAAAAGGGAGAGATGTCCTTGTACTGACAGTCTCACTCCTCACAGCTGTACCATGGGCCAGCTTCCTATGGAGAAAATACTTTGCTTCCCTCAAAGCGTTTTTCATCCAAAACTAAATTGTACACGTATTTAAGATAAAACTTTGCCACTGAATTGTTGTTTGATATGTAGCTTTATGTATTATCTGAGGTAGTTCAGAAATACTAATACACTTTCCAATTTGAAATTAGGCTGTTGCTGGCCTCAGTTCTATTATCTGGAGTAGATCACTTGAGTAAAATATATGTATTGAATTTTTTAAACTATATTTTTGTGAGAAGTTAAATATGGAGGGCATTATGCATATGTATTAAAATTCTTTGTATGCAAAACTCTGAGCAATAGGAATAGCAAGTCCTCTTATGTGTGAACATTGTAGCATCCATTTCATTAAAATATGCCTGTTTCATCAGCTCCATGCTGGCAGAATATTAGCATTTGAATTTCATTGATACTGTATGATCTAGGATTAGATACTGTTTTGCAGGGGGTTTGACTGGACTCAGATTCTGCAGTGCTTGGTGGGTTACACAGTGGGTTCTGCTTTGGGTCTTCTGCTGCACCTGCTTGTCAGTGCCCTTAATGTGAAAGATGTCACAGCCTTGGAGTGCTGCTTTACCTGGTGCTTCAGAGCCACCTCTTGTAGCTTGGGGAGGCTACACAGGATTGGGAGCATCTTGAGCCCCTAGGAAACCACTTCAGGCTTTATCTCAGCATTAGTATATCCTGAACTTTCTAGTCCTTTTCTGCGTTTCCTTAGGGGACCCTGCATAATTTTAAACAAACATTGAAGTGTACAATTTTCCTATTGGTAGTGGTGAATAATCAAGTCCCAGCCAGACAGGCACTGCCCAGATTTTTCTGTATGTGAAGTCATGTTTCTGATAGCAAAATGAAGTATGCAAAATGTCCTGTCTCAACTGGTGCCCAGGGCATGTGTTGGTCAGGCTTAAAGCTTAGCAGGTTTAAAATTCATTAGAACTTCAAAGAATTCTAGGTCCATAACAGATCAGAAAGGAGGGGAGTGAGTGGGTTCCAGTATGTGCAGCATGTTCAGGTCATTCTGTGATTACATTTTTTTAATCCCCCCACTTGGTAAAAAGTCCAGGGGAAGAGTTTGTAACTGAACATCTAATGGAATACAGAATACAGGTTACAGTAGACTTTGATAGGTATAAAGGATCACTGCAGGAGTTCTCACCACTGCTTTCAGTCACGGGCTCTGAATGTGCCAGATACAGCTTGAGATTTGATTTTACTCAGCCCTCTGACTGTACCCATGCCAAAACAGGCTGAAGTGGTATTTCTTGACTAAAAGGCCACCTGGAAGTTCTAGGAGGCAAGCAGGTAGAGCAGCCACAGCCATAGGCTCATGGAATGGTTTGGGTTAGAAGGGACCTCAAAGATCATCTAGTGCTACCCTTCCCTTCCCTACCGAGGGCAGGGACACCTCCCACTCGACCAGGTTCCTCAAAGCCCTGGCCAGCCTGGCCTTGGAACGCTCCCAGGGATGAGGCACCCACAAGAGCTCAAGGAAGCCTGCTCCAGTGCTTTACCACCCACACAGTAAAGGATTTCTTCCTAATGCACTAAGAAAGGCTTGAGTCTTCTGCCCTTTTTAACAGCTTGCTCGTCCTTTCAGCATTGTGAGCCTGACCCAAATATCTCTTTTGGAAGTTCTTGTGTTACATTGCATGCATTTGTTAGAGTCCTCAGAACATGAAGGAAGGCAAAAATTTTTTTGGATCAGTTGGGCAATAACATGAGGTCAGGAAAAACCTCTTACGTTTGCTCAACACAGCGAGTCTCTTGTGTGTGTCCTCAATCCAGGTGAGAAATTGAAGAGATTTTGTACCAATGCATCCCTCTCTAATACAGAAAATACCAAAGTCCCACCAACACAATGTTGCCTCTTGTTTTCAAGAATATTGAAAGGAACAAGAAAAAAGCTCAGAAGTGATCTAGAAAAAGAAACCTGCTGGTTTGGTTAATGCTAAGAATTTGTCAGAAGAAGGAGTTTTCTTGAAGACAAATGATTTATAGTCTTTCATATTATGACAAGGTTCAGCCACTAAATGTGTATCTCAGAATATGAGTCAGCTATGGTATGAATTTCCTGAACATATTTTAAAAGATTGTGATATTCCATTCATAAAAAATGGCCAAGAGCAGAAAGAGGATACCTGAGACACAGTTTCACAGTGCTAATCTTTAGGTGATTTTTTTGTTAGACTCTAACCTTTGATATTGGTATGAATAATGTAAAAAGGCAATGCCTTGATAGTTATTTTAGATTCTGCTTTTTATGTTGCTTTAGAGTTGGTGATTATTTTCTGATACCATGGAGAACTGATACAGAGAATCTTTAATTCCAACAACTGTTGCTGTTGACCAGCAAGCTTCACTATAAAAAATTTAAATCCCAAGGTTTTACTGGTGGAAAATTGTGTGGGTTCATTTATTTCAGTGGCATTAAGCAAATTTATGCCTTCTAAGGATTTTACAGATTATTGCATCTAAAGCTGTACATTAGAACCCTTAAATATTTCATTAATGGAAGATGATAATTGCTATCAGGATAAATTATTACATTTCTTAAAAAAACCCTCTCAATTCTTTAAATGCTTCAGCTTATTTGCAAGTACTAATGAAATTGCACAGTTGGGGAAAAAAATCTTAGGTAGAGATATTTTTGCTAAAACTAGAAAAAATCTTTCAAAAAATAAATATTAAAATGCAAAATAAAATTCTATGAAGTCAATAAAGCTGTGTTTTCAAAGTTTCTTTGTCTCTAAGGAAAGAAAATTCTGAAGCAAAATAAAATTTCATATAATCAGAAGTTAGGGAGAAAAAGGTGAGCCATATTTGTTTTTTGAGAGGAAAATTCTTATGATTGAGGAAATAAGATGACAGAAACTGTTAGTGAGGAGGTTAAAGAAGCTAGGATGCTCCAAAGTATATTTGGAGGAATTATTGGCTGGTGTCTTTCAGCACAGTTTGATCTCAATAGGAGTTCAACAGGGAACAAGCTTTGACTCATTGCCATAAGGAAGTGGTCTTCTGGTTTAGTGGTGTTTTCATCCAGGCTGTCAGTATGGCTTGTTACTGCTTCCTTGTTACCTAGCTGGCATTCTCCATCACTATTATTTACTACCAGCATGTCAAAAAGCTCTTTTGTGCCTAGCATGGTGCAAAGAAGATAGCGTCTGTCCTGGGAAGTTTGCAGTTTGTATTCTGAGAGGAACAAAATGGGCGATTTTAGGGTATATAACTTAACCATCCTCAAGTCCTTAATGAATCCCCAACAAAAGCCTCACTAACCAGAGAGGGATTCTGCAGTGATGAGCCTGGCCACAGGACCCACACTGCGGGTGTCACGGAGGTGGATGTGCCCAGGATGTCACAGTGATGAGCCCCGATGGGATGTCGTCCCACACTGCTGCTCACATCCCCAGCAGCCTTACATGTGTGCCGTGCTTAGGAGAAGGCAGTTGCAGACAACACGTCAGAGGATGACTGTAGGGAGAGCAAAGATCTATAAAGTACTGCTGTGGAAATGGGACGTGTCAGTATGGAGTGTCTGGGCTTTCTCTGAGTAATTCTGAGTACTGACATGAGCTCTAAGCAGGCTCTGCTGGACTTCCTTGCACCTTTGATCTCTGTTGTGCTGTAAATACATTTATAGCCACTGCAGTTTATACAGTATACATTTTACATGCTGGCAGCTACTTTTGTGGGGGGATTTTTTGGTTGGTTTGGTTTTCTGGTTGCCCGGGGCATTTCGGTTTTGTTGGGGTTTTTTGGGGTTTGGTTTTTTTTTGTTTGTGGTTTTTTTTGTTTTGTTTGTTTGGTTTTGGGGCTTTTTTTTTTTTTTTGGTTCACTTTGTGGGGACTTGCTTGGTTTTCTTCCTTTAAAGGAATGGTCTGAGCAGAAAAGGTTCTGACAATTAAAAAAAAAAAAAACACAATAAAAGTGAAGGATTATGTGTCTCTAAGGGCCCTTATGAGATTGGCTTCCTGTAGATCAGGCGAGGAAGCCTTGCCTGTTTTGGCAAGTACAGACCCCTGGATGGCCTGACCCTTACCTAGCGTGGTGCTGTGCTCCCAGACAGGGTGGATCTGTGCCATCTCCGGCTGTTCCAAGCTGGGGTGGAATTTTTTTCTGGTGATCCAAAGTCAGCTTTCAGGCTGCAGCAGTTCCTCTGCGCTACCAGGGCTGGGGGAAGGAGCAGAATGGCACAAAAAGAGGCAAGAAGCACATTCCCCATGTCCTTATCAGTCTTCAACGTGTTTCACAGTGGACTTCTGCTGAATGAGCTGTTGCTGCAGCCATACTGATTACCAGAATGAGGAAGAACCTTTTAGGGAAGCAGCTGGCAGCAGCCTGGATTACACCTTCCACATGGAGGATAAGTAGGCTGATTGAAGCTGTCTGTCAAAGCCTGGCTAGAGCAGTTTGTTTCACCTGGCTTGTTCTACTATAAGTCAGTGTCATATTTTAATGTGAATTAGTTTTTAAAGCTGAAGGCTGGAAGGAATTAATTTCTTTTGTATTTTCTGTACTGTATGTAGAGATAAAGAGAAGGCAGTATTAAGCACTGGTAGAATATGAAGGCTGGTGAGCCATGTAGCAATGTCTTACATGTTTACAGCACCTTTTAAACAAGAAGATTCTGGAATGTACTCTATACTTTGAATATGGAAATCTGTGTTATGAGTTGTGATGCTATAACGGTTCTTGATAGGAATACATGAGTTTGTATTAGCTTCTATAACAGAATCAACAAATAAATTCAACAGGTTTAAGAGTCCTTAAGTTCAAATATTTCATGAATCCTCTGTTATGTGGTGGAATATCACTGTTTATAGTGAGGATTGTACAGTAGGCTAGTGATGGCTGTATCCATAGCTCTCTGAAAGATGAAGGGGAAAATGGGGTTGATCCAGTTAATTTTTGGTCACAAAATACCCCCTTGGTCCCGAGAATAATAGCTGTAATAAGTAGTTCTTGTTTTGTCAGTTAATTGTGGCATAAGCCTGTCAGTGCAACAAGAATTGCAAGCTCTTTACCAGATTAATAGTGCTAGTAGGTAATTTGATGAGCTACAGCCCATATTTTGGGGTTTGATAATCTATTAGTTGAAGACAGTTCGTGATTTCAGGGAGAATGGAAACCTGTTCTTGAAGATTGTTTTGGAGCACTTGAGAAATGCTGGCCAAGGAGCATTGATCCCACTCTTGCTTTGTGTAATTTTGTTTGTGCAGCCTAGTCACTGTACTGTATATTTATTTCATTTTATTCATGATTCAAAGAATAGACAGAAATTGATTTGAGTTCTATTGTTATTTGTGTTTCTTAAACAGCCACTCAGTGGAAGGGGGGGAAATTGCGTGCATGCTGGATGCCAACTGAGATTTTTGCTAAAACAGATACACAATGAGCTGATATTATACTGAGAGGGGCATGGTTGTTCAATCTGGACGTTGGCTTGACTGAGTTGTCTAAATCCAGACTCAGCTAAATTCTGCACAACTCTCCTCATTTACTGCTTTATTGAAGAGTGGCTGTGGGTTGTATTTTTTTAGTAAGGGAAATAAAAGAATGGGATATGGAGAACAGAAAAAAAGATTAAGTTCTTAATAAAACTTTTGCATTTTTCCACACTTTTCACTAGAACATGGTAGAAAAACCTCTCCATAAAAAGATGAAAAGGATGGCATTCAGCATCCTGTTGCTCAAGAGACCATAGCCAAAAAATAAATCATTGCTATTGCCATGAGTGTTTCTAAAATCCTGTTTAGTTTCAGACTGTCACAATAATGCCTTTGTGTGAAATGCACTTAAGGATACAAGTGGAGTCCTTAGTCTTTCTTTCAACCAATAACAAAGATTTTGGTTGCTTAATTATTTTAATTATGACACAAAAATATAAATATGAAAGACTCTTACCTATGGAATCTACATGTTATGGAACAAGATCTCTTGTTTCACCTTTTTTTTCCTTAAGGATTTTGCTGTTGGGCAATGTTAATGAAATCAGATCCATAATTTCAAAGTTGGAGTTTTCACATTTCTTCCCTAGCTGTTCTGATATTACACAACTTTGATATATGTGACAAGTAACAGCTTTGAGTTGCTCCATCCTCTCTGCTCTGCACTGGTGGTGCCCCACCTCCAGTGCTGTGTCCAGTTCTGGACTTGTCAGCCAAGAGCTGAGGATGTGCTGGAGGAGCTCAGCCAAGGGCCACAAAGGTGATTTAGGGACTGCAGCATCTGTCCCATGAGGAAAGGCTGACACATCTGGGATCCTGCAGCCTGGCAGAGGGGCAAATCTCAGTGTATGTGAATACCTGAAGGGAAGGTGCAAGGAGGAGTGAGAGGTTTGCAGGAGCAGAGGCCAGGGGTGCAGACTGAACCGGGGATTTCTGCCTGAGCATCAGGAAATGCTTTGCTGTGAGGGTGACTGAGCAGTGGCCCAGGCTGCCCAGGGAGGGTGTGGAGGCGTCCTGCTTGGCAATACCCAGAAGCATTCTGGACATGGTCCTGCACAGCCAGCTCGAGTTGGCCCTGCTCAGTGGAACGCTGGAGCAGATGATCTCCAGAGGTCCCTGGCAGCCTCAGCCAGCCTGTGGTTTACATCGTTTGCATAAGCCTCTCTGGAAGACTCTAACAGATGACATTTGGTAAATAAAAAACAGATACAGCAGTGGGTTTCCTGCACAAGTTTCAAGACTAGAATTTGTTCTTATACGGCTTTTGATTCTCATACACGTGGTGTAATTATTCCTAATTTTTGATCACTACAGTTGGATAAAAGATACAGGAAATGCATGAAAACTGTGATTCTCAAGGCCAATAAGGATAAGCCAACCAACCAAATAAAAATACTTGTACTATCTGTCACAAAAGGCAGAATAATACAGAAGAAATTTATGTAAATGAAATTTCAGGATAGGCGTAAGAATTATTCAGACACCAAAGGACTTGATAATAGACCAACATAAACAGAAGCATCTGTCTTTCTGAAGTGCTGGCTGATTAAGAAAATTACTGCATGTGTTTAACTAAGCTTTTCTACTAACCTTAGGTTACTGCTGAGGATTAGAAGCATTTTTTTTTTAATGGAGAATTTTTAATTTCATCTTTGTGGGAAGGCACCTGAACAACCTCTTCATTTACATGTTGGGCTTGAATATTATTTATAGATCTGGATGCTGAAATGTGTCAGTAGCTGTAACTAATGGGGAAAAGCAATAGAACAAACCTGTAGGAGGGCTTCTTTGCCTCCTGCTGATCCACCTGCATAGAAAAGATTTCTCTAAGCACCTAAATCATTGGGGTTTAGTGTCAATTGGCATTACTGAAGCAGCTATTGCATTGTGCAGAGGGAATTTTTTTCAGAAGACAAACTCCTTTTCTGCAGTTCCCACTGTTTTCTAGAGGAAATTCAGGTGTTTGGCAACTCCTCTGAATGAAGTCACTAGATTCTTGCAAGCTTTATACAAACACAAGAAGGCATAGTCTTGTCAACATTTGTAGAAGGAAGCGTGGCCTGGGTTTGGTGTTGCTGATACAGAGATGTTGGGATTTGGTGTTGCTGATACAGGGATGGTTTTGCTTTTGCTGAACGGGGCTTACACAGAGCCAAGGCCTTTTCTGCTCCTCACCCCACCAGTGAGGGGGCTGGGAGGGACACAGCCAGGACAGCTGGCCCCAGCTGACCCAAGGGATATTCCATAACATATGGTGTCAGGCTGAGCACATACACCTGGGGAAGGGGAAGGAAGGGAGGAAGAGGGCTGCTGTTCAGCGAAGTGCTGTTTGTCTTCCCCAGTACCACATGATGGAGCCCTGCTCTCCCGGGGGTGGCTGAACACCTGCCTGCCCATGGGAAGTGGTGAATGAATTCCTCATTTGGCTTTGTTTGGGTGCACAGCTTTTGCTTTCGCTATTAAGCTGTCTTTATCTCCACCCACAGTTTTCTCTGCTGCTCTTCCGATTCCTCCCCCATCCCTGCAGGGAATGCATGAGCAGCTCTGTGGGGCTTAGCTGCTGACAGGGTTTAAACCACAGCAGAGAGCATCAGTGGAAGTTGTGGGGAGTAGACTGCTGCAATATTACATGCACTCTAAAAACTCCTTTCGTGAGGGTGTAAGGGTGTAAGAAATAGTCCTATATCAAACCCACTTGCTGAGTCTGTTGTAATGTGTGCCTACAAGGTCATGCAGCAGGTGCTGCGTTACCTTTGAGAAACCCACGGTTTGCCAGGGCAGTGCTGAGCATTTACTCCTTGGGAAGCTGTTTGCTTCACGCGTGCTGCAGCCTGGGAATAGCACAAGTGAGAATAGCACAAGGGAGCCCATCAGGCTGCTGCCATAGAGCAAACTGAAGCAATGTCCCATTTCTCTTTTGTTGTTGCTGTAGTCTGACAATGAGCAAAACAGAAAAGAGCTGGTTAAGTGAATTTCAAATTTTAGCAAGCTATTCCCTTGCCATGGAATTTTCTGATGGTGGGTAGAAGGAATAAAATAAACCTACAGAGAAATGGCTATTAAAGATTTCAAAAAAACTATGAAAGTTTCATAAACTTTTCTATGGGAAAAGACCCTTTGAGTAATGTGATTCCTCTCACTAATATTATTCCAAGCAGGAAACAGTAGAGACTAGAGCATGTCTATGGAGTTGGAATACTGTGACATAATCAGCTATTAGCATCTGAACTGATCTTGCATTCTTTCTACATGCACCGGGATGCTTCCCACAAAGCAATATATTGAGAAAGCTTGGTCCTCAGAGACTTAATTGAGCAAACACACTTGAGAAATTACTTTACACCAGTTTAAAAAAATTTACAAACTCTGGCTTTTCCCTTCTCTACCTTCTCTTGAAAAGGAGATCCATTAGAGTGAATCGATCTGTAAATTTCAGTGTCTTCACTGCTTAAAGTTTTTTGCTTCTGTCAGGGTTGTATTTACAAGCAAAGCAATTGAAATACAATGTTAAGCCCAGGTGGAGATCCTTCCCAGGACAGTTTTCAGGAGAAAAAGAGAGTTACTTGCATTTCTGGAAGGTGGTTCGAAGCCCCAGAATGTTTTCCTCTTTGTTGTTCTCATCTATAATGATTGCTATTTTGCTTTAGCAACAGAATTTTCAATTTAACAGGCACACAGACATGATTTGGAAGCTCCAACTCAGTGCTATCACCTCCTTAGCTGTTTAATGAACCAGCACTTCCCTCCTCTAACTTTAATGGATTATTCTAGAACAGAATGAAACTCATCCACAAAGAGCAGCAGAGACAGCAATTACTGAAAATTTCATCAAAGAATGTTTTCAAAGCTCTTTTTGTCCATTTATCGAGTTGTCTGTAAAGTTGAGACACGTTTAATTTTACAGCTCTCTTTAAAAGGCTTTGCTTTATGTATCTACCTTCACATGTATGAGATGTGTGGAAAAGAACTGTGCTCATTTTAGGGCAAGGTCTATTCTCTAGTCCTGTGTTAAGAGGGGTAAAAATAGTCAGCCTTACCATTTACAAAGGAGCAGCAAGGTGGAAAATTTCTTTGTTTCAACCAAATTGTCTATTCCTTTAAGAGATCAGGAATTTACTGAAACCTTAAATAACCTACTGTTTTTTGGTTGGTGTTTTGTTTTGTTTTTGTTTGGGACAACGCAGAAAAGAAGGAATTACTTTTTGCCTAGCTTTATTAGTTGTGCAAAAACACCAGAGTTCCTGGGCTCTGAATCTGCAGTGCAGCCAGGGACTGGTTTTTCCAGCCAATGCAATGGATTTTTTCTTATGTCTTCATGGTTCCTTGAGGCCAGAATGCATTCTTTCCTAAAATTTCTATAGTCTACAGTTTCATTTTTCGTCTGGGCAAGCAGTGATTTGGATTATAGGTGAATAGCTGTTGTTGATAACTCTTCAAAGTGAGAAAGTCAGCAAGGTACGTGAGTGGAAATAATGTTCCAGGAATGACTTATATGAGAAAAGAAAAGGATCAAATTCTGTCAGGAGCAATTAGCTCAAACACATCAATGAATATTGCAGTGCCTTTTAAAAGGCAACACTCAAATTGAAAAACCGTCAGGGGAAAGGGATCTTTTCTCCACCTCCCAATTCCTTTCCCCATTGTGTGTGTGTGTGTATGTGCTCTGCCTTTGTATATATCTGTATGTGTTTGACTGTTAGCATATTTATATACATATATCTGTATCCACACTATTCTCTTTCAAGTTATGGAAGTGTTTGCTGTGAAAACCCACAAAGCTGAAGCCAGGAACTGACTTCATAGGGAAAACATATTCTACTAAAAGGTCATAGTTTATAAGGAGATGTCAATACTTAAACAGTTCTCGTGGTATTTGCAGGTGGAATGTGTGCAGTTGCATCACATCTGTGATGCCAATAAATAAATGCAAAAAAAACCCATTAGGAACCTTACACTGTTAGCTCAGACATTTAATGTAGAGGCTTCATACCCATTGAAAAATTAGCTTTTTTTCACTAAGCAAAAATTACAAGTTTTCATCAAGCCATTTTTATGTGGCAAAATTAACTTGTGTGTTTAAAGATGGATCTTCCCTGAGTGTGAGCATAAATATTGTCATAGCAACCTTTTGTACTTCATTGCTTTCTGTTGCAACAATCATTTCATTAGGAATTGAAATTAATTTTAAGTAGCTTTGTTTAAAGCAGCACTCACAACTCTCACAACCAACCAAAAGATTTGCTAATAGCTTGAGGTCTGGTTGTGTTTTTCATTTTGTCTGTCTAAAACTCTGAAAGCATAGTAGTACCTTTTGCCCAAACAATGTATGACACTGAATGGTGTCTTGCTCCCTAAAATAACAATATAGAACACAGAATCTTAGTTAACAGTTAAGAAATGAAGAAGCAAAATTTTTTTTTTGAAAACCCCAAACAGATTTGGAATATATTGAGAAAAACGTTTTGCCGCTGAGCTAATTACCTTATTTTACATGAAAATTGTTTCTTGTTCTGCACCATGTTCTACATGTGGTAAAACCCTTTTTTAATTGTAAATTAACAATTGGGTGGGCAATGAGTCAAACGCTCTTGTTTTCTATTACTGAATGCCTTGGTAATTGATCAAGATGCCGTTGTTTGCAACACTTTGTGTTTGATCACCATTTGTGTTCTCTGGCTTAATTTGAGTTCAGAGCTTGGCATAATAGTTACAGTATGAGAATATAATTGCGCTGTTTTCACTGTATTGTAATGCAGAGTTGGCTGCACAGGCACCAAGGCCATTGCAGCCATGTGGGACTAGAATCAAGTAAACTAAATTTAGTTAACTATGTGCACATATGCATGTGTATATGTACATTCATATTTACAGAATATATGAAGTATGTCTAAATATGTATATTTTTGTTATGTAAAAGTATGATTTCAACATTGTCATCATCCCAAGCCTTTTATGTCTTCCCATTGTGATTTTATGTTTGTGAATTAGGCCTCATGTCTTTAGCTGGTTTGTTGTGTCTTCTCTTGCAAAATGTAGAATTTTTGAGGATCAAAAGGTATTGCTTCCTTTCTGGAACTCTACATAGCTGAATTTCTTAGATATCACTGCTCAAAAAGAGTTACACTGTGAGCACTGTACAGTGTGTGCAATTGTGAAGACTGCTTAGACAGCAAAGCTAGGGAGTGTATTCTTTTTCACTGTCTAATGAATTCCTCATGACTATCTACAATCATTCAAAGAGATAATTTCCTTAATGAGATAATCTTTTTATGTACCCACATTTTGGTTACAGGAGCCATTACTGTGCTTTTCATGTCTCAACCTGCTTCCACCTTTTTGAAAGGCTCTTTGATTTTGCTGCTCCCTTTTCTTAATTTTATGTGACATTCTGTACCTGAGCACTTTTGGCAATTCTTGAGCAAGCTTCCCCTGTCTGCAGAGAGTCTATTTTGGCTCATCTTGCTTCCACAGTGCAGCTGGGCATGCTAGATTGAATATTTCTGCTTCATACGTGCCAGCTGCCAGACCTTAATCTCTTTCTAAAACCAAGAATTATCAAACTCCTCAACTTTTTTTCTCTCATTACAGTAGCTTGAGGCCCATATGGCAGATTTACATAGGAAGACAAAACAAAGCAATTCTGCAGTTATCCTCAAAGCAAAGGCTTCTGTGTTGAACCAGTCCCACTGCACAGATTTGAGTGGAGCGGTCTCATGTGTCTTTCTGACAAAGCGATAGATTAAACTGGGCACCAAGAGCCCTGAATTTTAATCTGCATTTCAGCACTGGCTGCCTGTGCATCCTATGGCTAGTAATTTCACCATTTGCATTTCAGATTGTAAGGCCTTCAGAAAGAGGACTCTTTGCCTGCCTTGCTAAAATTGCACAGTGCTGCTATGGTAGGCTGCAAACCTTCAGCATTTCTGCATTAGAAGTTTCCTCCATCACTGCTACCGTGTTTGTGATCTGAAATACTCTTAGCTGCTTCCATC
The DNA here is from genome assembly GCA_024865655.1 of Emberiza elegans. Taxonomy (NCBI): domain Eukaryota; kingdom Metazoa; phylum Chordata; class Aves; order Passeriformes; family Fringillidae; genus Emberiza; species Emberiza elegans. The sequence goes on along the minus strand of JALJVW010000241.1, from coordinate 26,341,190 downwards.
TATTGGAGAGCCTTGCAAACATTTATAGCTCAGCCCTTGAGTGTTCATTTACCCTGTTTTACAGTGAAAGGATTAGGGATGAGAGAACCTTCAAGCTGGAGTTATGTAATGACTCTACTCTGTCCCCTAGAAGGACATTGTATCCTTGATTTGAGGTGAGGCTGCAGCAAACCAAGAAGTTCTTCTGCTTGTGAGAGATGTGAGTTGACAGATAACACTTTAAATGCATATGTTGTTATTATGCTAGACTGAGTCAAGGCAGCAAAGGTGGCTGGAGTATAGAATCACTGAATTCCAATCTGGATTGCTGGGGAAACACATTAATTGTAAAACTGCATTGCATTGTTGCTTCCTCAACAGTACACAAATTACAGATTTAGTTTTGAGGATGGCTTCTGCAACAGCAGGAAGTCAGAAATACCAAGGTGTGACTGGTTCAGCACTCTTAATACCAGTCTAATGGCAAAAGGGCTTTTTACACCAGCAGGCTCCTTGAAGCACCTTGGAAAAATTGTATTAGCACTCTGACCTGATTAATTAATATAATGGACAAGATTTTTCCCCTGGGTCTTCCTCAGTGTTACTGAAAATCTGAACTAGACATGACTCATAGATAGAACTAATGGAAAAGCCAGCAGAAAAGGGTTGTTTTGGTGAAACACATGTTTCTCCCTAATCAAACATTTATCACTGGGGAGATAAGGAAAGAGAGGAACTGAAAGTGAAATATATGTACAACTCACCACTTTTCTTCAAATGTTTTGTTTTCCCTCTTACTTTATTATGGCATATGCCTTTGTTCTTTTGATTACTGAATTATATCCAAATACTTTTCTTTCAGAATCAGGAATGCAGGCTATTAAATATTGTTTCCTAGCCTGATTTGTACTTTTTTTGGTTAAAGCAGCCTCTATTATCATAGTATTGATCCTGGCAAAATCCATAGAGGTGGGAGAGAAAAGTCAATAGTGATTGTTGCTGTCCTCTTTTTTTTTTTTTTTTCTGCTTTGCAATTCCTCCTTGGAAGTCACTCAGCAGGCCTTTCCAAGAACTCAGCTGCTAATATAATATAAAGAACAGGAAGTAGGGGAACTAAGTGACCAAGTACTCCATGGTGTTGAAATTGTGAAGCCATTTGTGCGGTGATTCTCATCTTGGCCAGCTGCCATTGTTTCAGCAGTCAGTTGCATCCCCAAAATTGCACTGTTTTTTCCACAATTCCATGTGTTATGCTGGGGTAGGGTGACTATCCACCAGGTGCTGTCACTTACAGAGTTCATTCACTAGTGTAGCTACAGATGTGAGGAACAGACCATTAACTGGATTGGGCTCAAGGACAAAGGGGGAAAAACACACTCTAAGTGACACTTGTTGAAAAATGTAATTAAAAGGCAGATTTTTCAGAATATGGTGATAAATCCTCTCAGCCAACAGTTGTCATCCCTTTATCTAAATAAGATGACAAAAGTAAATAACATAATGCCTTTTCCATGTGCACAATCAGGGTCAGAAGCAATTCTGTCAGCATAAAATCTTCTGAGATGGAGAATGGGCCTTCTAGGAGTGTGCAACTCCAGTAACTTCAATTCTGTACTAGAGAAGCATACAAATTATTATTTATTATATTTATTACAGAAAGAAAATGTTCAGAATTAATCAGTGTGTTTTTAAAAAGTGCAATTTTCTCTTTTTGGCTAGACTCTGGTCACACGCTCGTTTTTCCCCTCTGGTTCTATTTTTCCTATTTTCCAGTAAAATGGGATATGCCTTTCTAAAGTTTCAGCTCTCCTAAGCTAAATATTTTAAGAAAATACAGTTTATCATGACATTCTGTATTAAATATTTATATTTGAGAACCATAACCATAATTTTGGTGCTTTTTAGGTCTTTTTGCAGGTGTACATAAAAATAAAAGGTTGAAAAAACCACAAACCTTTTTATTAGTGCTGTTGCATTGCTTCACCTCAGTCCCAATTAACCTTCAGTTTATGTGAAGCAGCAAGCACTGTGTCCCTGTTTGCAAGATCTACAAGTTTTATGTGAGCAGTACCATGACCTTAGTACCTAATAAAAAAAATATTTAAAAATAGACAGAAAAGTCAGAAAGGAGAAGGAACTTCAGAGTGGCAATACTACTTGACATCACATGTCCTTTTCTCTCCTAGCTCTCCTTGTTCCCTACCTATCTAGTTGATAAATAATCTCCATGTTGCTTGTCTCTTCTGTGAAAAGGCTCATTTGTACTTGCAGCTAAGGAATGGTTCCATTTTTTTGTATGATCCTGTGTCAGGAGTCCTTGAGATGTCTTCATAGCCTTATATTTCAATTATTTTGTGCAATTTTGGGTATGGTCCTCTTGTCTAGGAGCTCAGGAGGAAAGGGAGCTCCTTTGATGTGTGGGAAGCAGCAGTTGGTGTTGCAAACTGTCCCCACTACCTGGATGCTGTGAGGCAAGAAAGAAATGTAGCTTAAAATGGCTGGGCTGCTGCCTGTGTCCTTCCAATGGCCTTGGGAACAGCTGGTGGATGCAGCCCTACATGGGAATGTGTCGCTTTCCCCATTTTTTTAAAGCAAATGTAAAATAGCTTTTTACTAGGAACGTCTACTGGGAATAGCTTTCTCAGGGAATTTGAATGGTGAAGGGGAAACACACAGCAAGTTTTACACATCTGGAAAACTAGAGAATAGGGCAGGTGTTCTTTCAATTAGGATTTTCCAACTAGTAATGGGTTCTGTCAAAATTGCTTGTGGCTGTTGCTCCTGGAGCATGAATTGTGGAATTTCGCTTCTAAAGCTGCAAGCATTCTTGAATAAAAATCAAAGGAATCCCAGGGATCTGGTCCTGCACTGGTGCAGGAGGAGATGGACAGGAGATAAATGCTGCCTCTGTAGGGTTTGCTGTTCTGAGTGGCCCCTGATTATTGCTGGGATTGTACCTAACTCTGAGCCACTTGTCTGGCTGAGTTATGCCAATAAGAAGCAGGAAGATGCCTCCCTAATTTAAGGGCATTGAAACAGTCTGCAATAAATAAAATTGGTGTAAAATATTACTGCAGCAGCCTAGACAAGGTTCAGTATGGTGCCTAAGTGTGTTCTTCTGTAGCTTGTAAATCCTCTGTTATGCTGTTTAATCCATGGTGGAAGCTGGACTTTGGTGGATACTTTAGCTCACTTTGTGACTAATTGCCAGCGTCCATGCAGGGTGATAAACCAGTCTGCTCCTTCACCACTCAAAAACCTGCTGACAGATAGCAGCAAAATGGCATCAGATGCCAAGCAAGAACTGATATCACTCGAATAGGCTAAGGGAGAGAGTAATGATTCACATCCAAGGTCTTATTGTACCTTGCTTTCATCTCTACCAAGGTGCAGGAGTCAGGCTACTGAGCCCAGCTATCAAGTACAGCAGAACAGCATGAAACTCTTCTCCTTTGCTTGGTGGACAAAAGATCTGCTCCTCTCCCAGATGCACCAAGGACAACATGGAGCTACCCAGCTGATGGTAATGGCTGTGCCTCTGCAGAGATCCCTGTTTGTCAGGAAAGAAACGTCACCTTAGCATAAATTACTGTACTAATTCCAACCTAAATTGCTTTATATTGAATTGTGTGGCAGCAGGCTCGTGGACGTATCTTGATATAAGCAAAAAAAGCCAAACAGAAAAACAGCTCAGACACAAACGCCCCAACAACAACCAATCCAACCCAAAACACCCCCTAAAACAAACCAAAAACCCTGAAAAAAATTAAAAACAACCAACCAAAACCTAAGAAAAGAAGGTGTCCACACTGACTACATGCTAATGAATGCATAGAACCAAATCAAGCCTAATTTCCCCATTGCAATATCTAGACATTGACTTAAAAATTCTGCAGAGGATTTGATGTCTTCTCCAGCAATAGTCAAGGTTCTTCCATAATAAAGTAGTTATTGGGATAATATTTGGGCTCACAGCATAAAAAGAACTAACAGAAGGGCATGACAGAAGATGTTAATAGAAAATCCCCTCTTGGTAGGCTTCAAAAACAAAGATGTGTTTAATGTTTATATTCTGCAGACTAGCTATATGTAGTAAAATTTGTATTTAGATCAAAGGCTTTTGTTTAATTTGTTTTACATTAAAGGAAGGTAAAGTATCTTAACTGCAGCTGTTCAGGTAACTGAATATGGGAGCAGATACCCAGATATAAATTACTACATTGTAGGGCAGCCAGCATGCTAAAAGATATATAAATAAATGAAACATAAAACCAGAAAAAGGAATACATGGAAATATCTAAAATTGCATATGCATTTTCCATATTTCAGGGTATTTTTTCCTGTCTGGGTTGACAGTGATTCATGTTCTTGAATCTGGATTTATTTTTATACTTATTCATATAGAATGTAACTACTGTTTTACCTGAACAGATTTTTTTTTGTCTTGATGCATTGCAAGTATACATGGAGCCATGTGCATATCTTTTTATTGGATTTTCATCCAATTTGGAGTGGAAGATACCTTGGTTTTCTTATAAACTCAGTTTCCATTAAGAATGAAATCAGTGTTATACATGGTGTACAAATTCAGTTTTGTTGGCAGCTGTTTGTCCACAAGAGCTTTGTTTTTCCTTCCAATTGACAAATCTTCATTCAGGCATCATGCCTCAGTTTTCTGAAAAGCCTTGCTTTAACACCTTCTGAGAAGACAGTTTATTCTCCTTTGGCCTGTTTTAGCTTGTCCCACTGTTTTTCTGGTGATCTTTTCTTGTCTCATAGCCTAATAGCATGGGGCTTTTCTATTTCTGTTTTTCCATCTCATACCCTCCCAGGAGGTGCCACCTTTCCTCCAGTGCCAGTATCAGTGCCCATCCAGGCTGTGGAAGCTCTCAGGGCTCCAGGGCAGCAGGTGGATGGGTACCCAGCCATGGAGTTGGTAAACATGCACGTCTGGGACGGTGACAGCCTTTTCAAAGGAACTGCCAACAAATGTTCGGGCACAAAATTAGCTTTCTAGACAGGCCATGTTAAGGTCTTATAAGGTTCATTAGCCTGTCCACTGACTCCTGACATAAAGTTTATTCTGAGATGCAATTAAGGCCTTCATTTAAGGACTTTGTTTATTTTGAGACCTTGGTTGTTTCTCGTTGTTCACAAGGGAACATACAACAGTCTCATCAAAGGACAGGGTGTGAGATTTCATTGCTGTGCTCATCTACTGTATGAGACTACAGCAGCTCAAGGCCACTGTGGTGTTTTAAAATTGTTTTCATTTCCCTCGCAGGATATATTTCTAAGCAAACATAGTTTTGCTGTGCTGAAGTTTACCACAGCAGGTGTCAGGATCCAGTGCTAGGATTACCCCTTACACTGTGTGCTAGGTGGCATTGTGGGACCATCAGGGTTATATTTCTCCTTGCACTCTGCTTTTCAGTGGCATTTTGAGGTCTTCCACCTGGCTTCCTTTTTGCTTCTCATCTTCTTTCACCATCATCTTTTTTTCTAAGGACACTTGACCTTTTGCTTGGCTCAGCCAGTCTGGTTTTACTATTAATTGCCCTGTATGGAAGCATCAAACTGAATCCTGCTCATTGTCTACCTCTAAAGAGGAAGGTGTGACGTTTCTGTAAATTCCCTCTACTTTTTATTTCTCCTCTGTGTCAAGTATGATTTATTGACTGGTCAAGATGCTATTTTAAGCACACTGAATACACATAATATATGTTTGTAGCAGGGGTTATTCTCACTGCTGTTGGGGTCATGGGCACAACAACAAGAAAAAGCAGAGCATGGTTATGGCTCTGGGGCTTTTGTACATTTGGTTCAGTGTATGGGTTATAATGACCCAAAGAAGATGAGCAAAGTTAAACCAAGGTCTCCCAACCAGCAGAATATTGATGTGCAGTTAGAGGCTGTGCACCAACCAAATTGTTTCCCATGTCCTGTCAAATGTCACAGTCATTAGAACGAGAAGAGAGGATTGAGAGCAGTAATAATGAGGTCTGCATGTCTGTCTGCACTCTGAATAGCTCAGTGTGTCGTATTTTCCCACCTGTAGTGCCCAAGTTCAGTGCACAGAACATATACTGTGAACTGAAGAACAAAATGTGGAGAAATAAGATTGCCACAGATGTTTAGTATGAAAATGTACTTATTAAAATGAGAAATGGCTGTAGATATAAGGTCAGCATTGTTTCCTTGGTCTCAAAAGCAAGGAGAATTGCTCAGAGCAGGTACCCTGAATTGAATTGAACCCTGTAGAAAGTACTGTGAACTGGAAAGACACAGCACAATCTAGCTTGACAAGGAGGGTCTTAGCCAGGGCATGAACACAGGCTCTGTAAAGGGGATAGACAATTCTTCCTTGGCCACTATTTTTTCCATCAATTTTTTCCCAGTTATGCCGTGTCATTAGCTGGCAGGGCAGGGACTGTATCTGTTACTGGGAGACAGGCTCAGAAAAATAACATTGTCTCAAACTGAAAATAATTAGAGAATTTAATAGAGCCTAAAAAAACCCAAACCCACAAAGCAATATTTAAATCTTTTCTGGACTCTGGTGACTGATAAAAGTGGTATTTTGGGTTTCATGGTTAAGGAAATAATAATTGAATGTGGCTTTTTAAACTATTCTAATTTTTCTTTTTTGTCAGCTAGCAAGAAATAATCTAAATGACATTTAGATGTTGTAACACACAAACTTTTTTAAATCAATGGATTTGGTTTTGATGTTCTTTTAAAAACTGACATAATTTTTTAGGTATTCATGACACTTTTCTTATGGGAGAAGACTTGCTACATATTACTCTTTTTTTTTGAGCCGTGGGTAAAATGGAATACAGGCTTGGCAAGCATTTCTTCAAGCTGGCATATGGCGAACAGAGGATGCCAAGGTACAAGTAGCCAAATTAATTATTATTGCTTCCAGGACACTGTTGGAAACATTTTTTCCCCATCCTTTTATGCTGACTTTTCCATAACCATTCCCTCACTCCCTTCACAGGAAGGTTCACACTTGAACCTTTTCTTGCTAAGCAAAGAAGGACGCATAAAGAGAAAAGTAAAGCAAGATTGTGCCCAGAATTTTACATTTAGCATCAGCTTTTGACATCTTCTGGAGTGTATGGAGCCGATGAATCACAGTGTAGTCAGTCAAGCAGTCAAAACAGGACTCTGAACTTTTCCTGAGATGGAATCAGTAGTAAAAGCTCACATTGAAGGTGTTGGAGAAATCTATTTCAATAGCTAAAATTTTTTGGTCTCCTGAAACTTAGTGATGAATTATCATTTGCACAAATGTTTGGGATTTAATTGTACTGGTTGTTTTCCATAACAAACAGGTTTGAATTCATAATCATTCAATTATTGAGCTAACCAATACAGTCCAGGATGAGGTTTTCAGTGATGACAAGCCAATCATCAGTGAAGCAGACTCTGCCCTGAGTTTTCTCCACCATAAAACCACAGTGGTTTAACAGCATGGGCCTTTGCAGAGGATACAGAATAATTGCCCATTACCAGGTCTGGTATTTGAAGGCAAACAGATTTTCTGCCTTCTCTGACTTTCCCTCAATGGAAATAAAAACAAAACGAAAAAACCAACCCAAAGCAAACAAACCCCAAACAAACAAAGGGAAAATGCAACAAAAACCCCAAAGCCTACCCAATTTATTTGAAAAACAAGTAATTCAACAACTAGATTTTCAGAAATGCCGGATCTGCAGAGTAACATCTTTTCTTGGTCTCATTTTTGTCACTTGCAGCAGATTTTAGCCATTTGTTTTCCTGAAGATGATTCAGAAATATTCAACAATATTTCAGCAACTCAAGTTTAAATGCTTTTTAAAATGTGCTATTAATTTTGCTTTTAATTACTTTAAGGGAAATGCTTGGGTTCAATGATCCTGGTTTCAAAATAAATTCAAAAAGTAGTTCTTCTAAATGTTTTTCCAGTTTATTTCTGCTCAGATTTTGGGAGTGAGCCATTTTAAGATGCTGGTTTGATTTTCTCTGTGATCTGATGCTTTCTCTAACAAAATCAAGACTAAGATTTTTTCTGTTCTTTGCTAAGGATTGCCATCTCCTAATGAGTTTTGGTCACAGCTATTTGAAGATTAAAGACTTCTCATGTGGTTTCTCAGTACTGAATGAATTAGTTTGCTGCAGAATGTTTTTCTTTTGTTTCTAGACTTTAATTGGTACCATAGCTAAAGATGGGCAGTGACTGCATTTCCTATAGAGCCACTTCCACCTTAGTCCCAAGTTTGCATGTATTTATGCTTTAAATAGATTTGATGTGCCTATGAGTTTACACTGCTTGGTTTCATCCTCTTCTGTGTGCCATAATGGAATTAGGCTCCTTCATTTGAGATAAAATGAAAAGTAAATATCTTCCTCTATGCATTTTTCAAATTTGAGTTGGTAAAACCTCTTTCCAGGCCATCATTAGACTTGGCTTTGTGCATTTGAGAGGTGCTAAACTTGGATTTAAATGGATTCACTTAGGTGATGTGTTTAGACAAATGTTGTGTCTCAATGTCATTCTAGATTAGCAGCTTGCTTGTGGGATGGGTTGTGGAGGAAGTACATGGCAGTGACAGCTGAGAAATGCTTCTGCCTTGGGGCACATTGCAGCCCTACAGTTCCTGTGACTTAATGGCCAAGCCACAACTCTTACTATGAAATCCACCTTGACTTCTCAAGAAATTAAATACTGGGTTCTGACGTGGATTGTTATGCTGGCTTCTGACATTTATGCCTGCAGGAGATTGCCTTATCTGAGTTTGTGGGGGTTTTGTGGGTTTGGGATTTTTCTTCTTTGCTTCCACATGACAATCTTTCTCAGCTTTCTGTGGGCAATCAGGAATGAGAGGAAAGACTGTTGCAGTAGCTTGTATTTTACAACTTGCCTTCCCCTGCATCTCTATTTTTCTAAGATTTTACTCTTCTAGTTTCTGTAAGTGTATACTAATCTCATAATAAAATTAGGAAGTGCTGAATCTTAGGAACTAGATTTATGTGACTAATTCAGGATTTACTTCCCTCTCATGTAGATTCTGGTCAGTCATAATTTCTTGTCTCTCTAAGCTTTTCCCCAACTGATTCTGTTATTTAAAATAATAATTTTGTGGTAAGAGGCCCACAAGTGCCGAATTAGTCCATATGCAAGAAGAACATTCCATTGATAATGAAATATGTCAGCTCAAAGCAGTAGGTGTGACTTAAACATATTAAGCCACCAGGAAGTCATTTGATCTGCCTACTGCACATGAAAGGGATGCAAAGAAATCATTCCTTCAGATCATTCAAATTCTTTATGATTGTTATTTCTCTTGGTTCTTTTGTCAAACACATTCCTGCTTGCTACATCAGCAGTTCCTGAGGTCAGCAACACGTCAATTTGTCCTAGTTAGCAATTTAGGGTTTCCTGATGATGTGTTTCTGTAAATTTCTTCTCCTTATATAACAGAGGACACAAATATCTGAATATGATGAGTTTTCTAGAAACATGGTATTGCTCTGGAGATGTGGTCACATGCAACTTTCTGGCCTTCTCTCTAGGAAAAAAAAAGTGAAGAAAATACCTAATATATAATAAAGTTGCCTTGGTCTGATATAGACCCAAAGTGAGAATGTGATTCACTTAAGGTAGGGAAATACCAACATAAATCACACAACAGAAGCATATTTCTAAAACATTTTTATAATTGCTGCACTGATGTAGCACTGTGGGAATGAGTTTCAGCTCTATTTCTTTCATTTTGGTCCTGCATCTCAGCGTGCAGATCAGATTTGTGTTCAGTGAGACACCAACACACTGAAATTCATAGAATTGCAAAACTTCACTCTCATGAGAGAAACCCAGAGCGCTGCAATCCACCCTCCTGCTCAGCATGTGTCCAGTTTCTGATGCTCAGGGCCCTTGCCTGGTGAAGTTCTGACTACCTGCACGGATTTTTGGGTAGGTTATTCAGCATTGTTGGGTTTTTAGGAGAGAATTTCTCTGAAAAACTAAACCTGCAGTGTGAGAGCTCTATAATCATTTCCTGTACCAAGTCTGCTCAAGAGTAAACCATAAGGAAAATAGCTTTTCCTTAGAAGTTAAGCTGGTGTTACTGCAGTGTTGTTTTACTGCTGGGCATCCAGGGTTCAGCAAAGGAGAATTTGTCACACCTGGATTCCTTGTTGGGCTCAGAGAGAAGCGTGGATGTTTGCTGCGGTGCTGTGAGAAGCACTGTCACCACATGGGCAGCGAGCACAGAGCAGAGCCTGAGGCTCGGTGCTCCGTGGGGCCGCATCCACTTTGGAATCCCTGCAGGAAAATTGCCCTCCCGGCTGCCGTGTCTGTGCCCGCGTGTTGCACATTCAGGCACTACCGAGTTCACATCTCGCACTAGAGTCACACCGGGGATTGCACAGTTCAGCTGGCAAAAAGCAGCCCTATGTCACAGCAAACTTAATAACATAGCAAGTGGTTGATTTAAACTGACATTTTTTTCTTTTTACCTGATTTTGTTGGTGCATGATTCTAGCTTTTTAAAAGTTTATCTCAATATGACTCTGATTTTTCACCTCTTGAACCTGCATTGCTTTCTATTTGTGACATGAAAATTAGTTGCCATGGAAATGATTGCAGAAGATCTCTTAAACAGGGGACTTAAAAAAGATTGCATATATCAGCAGATGGGCTTAGCAGTGAGCAAGGAAGAAACATCACCTAAAATCTAAGGTGCAAGGGGCAGGTTTTTTTCTTTTTTAAACTGTCTAGATTTTTGTTTGTCTCACAGCATCATCTTAAACCATTGCTGATTTCCTAGAGCAGTGTTTGCTGTGGGTGTTTACCTGACATCCTGATTGACTTGAGAGCATATCCTCATATCTGTGGTGACTGAGTACCAACTTCAGTGAGAGACAGGGTAAAATGAGCCACAGCAGGGAAGCAAAACCTGTAGGGGGGACAGGTGGAAGAACAAAGGTTCAGAGGATTCCTTTGCTGGCCCAACAATTGATGCAATATAACCCACCTTCCCCAAATTGCATGCAACAAAAGCATCTGCCTGATGAGCACAATGACAACAGCCTGGAGGGCCAATTCTGCTTAGCTATATTTGCAATGTTTTCTTGTCTTAGTAAGGATCTGACCTGAGATATTTCTAGGCTAATTCTGGGATAAGAATGAGATATAAATTAATTCATGGTGGGACTGTCAGGCTTTCACTGGGATAGCTTTCATTCTCGGCATTGGCACAAAGATTCTCCTAGATTCACGCGAAAAATCAAATGCATTTTTCATCATGGAGGATTATAGCCTTTCTCTCCGCGTATCTATATCCACAGTGATGGGAAGCTGACAGTCTCTTTGCACATGATGTTAGGGAGAATGCTCAGTAGATTCAGCTCTGCTGTGATTGGTGATAAGGACAATTTCAGGGAAAAGTCAACTAAGCTTCATATAATGTAGGGGACAATATTTAGGTCTGTAATTTTTTTTGCCTGGGTGTAGTGTGAGTCTGGACGTTTTAACAGGGTATTTACAGGTGCCCATTTTGTTCGTCCCTGTAGAGAAAAAAAGACGATTAGATCTGCTTGTTTGCACGGTGAGGATGTTTAAGGGTACAGTCAACTCTTGCTAATACTCAGAACATCAGTCTCTGCACGGATCACATGCAGCCTGGGCTGAGTTCTTATTAGAAACAAACCCTGTTTCACCATATCTTTGGAACAGGGGTTTGACCCTTTCTTGTGCAGTCATGACCTACAGTGATCACAAAACTTCATAACATGTCCCAGGTGAAAGGATTTGGCTGCACCCATAACCTGGGAGGATGGGCTTTAGAGAATATACTGCACTATCCTGGCAGAGCTGCTGTCCTGTCATGATGGGGCATTGGCTTTTGCTAGAGAAGTATAAATATAATCCCTCAGAAAGCTTCACTTGTAGTCACTGGAATAAAAGAGTATTGAAGTAAAAAGCTCAACATTTAGTTCAGACCTTACTTTTGTTTGAATATTTTAGTGTATAAAAATATCTGTGTAGAGAATTAGATTTATGTACATGAAGAATATTTTCCAAAATCACATTATGAATTTATACAGATGTCTTTAATCAGAAGACAGAAATTTTAATGATTATGCTTAAAGGTATATGAAAAAATACAATAGCAAAAAATCTAAGTTTAATGGCAATGCTTGATTTTTGCTTTATATACTCAAGATAAAGGGCTCATCAATAATCCCATCATGGAAGATTATTCGTAGCAATGAGTCTTCAAATAATTAAATTATGATGTATTAGAATATTTTAAACTTCTTAAGGCCATCTACAAATAGAAAAATAATTTGATGCTAATTACTTGTTCAAGCTGGGGTCTTCCACAGCAATGGTCAATGTCATCAGAGTTAAGGGACATCTTATTCTTAGCAGCCATTTCTCCAAATTTACAGTGAACTTGAGCCCATCTGCCACATCTCCATCTCTATTTCCTAGGAGCATTCCTAGTCTCGTGCAGGGAAATTCTTTGAAATGCTTCTTTAAAATATTTCTGACTAATCTCTTAGATTTCTTTCATTTATATGGAAATAATTTCTTTCACTGCATAGGTAGATATTTTTTATTGTTTATATTCTAAATATTATCAATTTTTTGATATTATCCAAATGTATGCTATCATGAATCTAGGGTGTTTAAATATCTTGTATTCAAAGCCCCATGTTTTCTATGTGTTTTTTTTTCTAAACTATGTAGATGTGGTTTTCAAAAGAAGAATAAAGGTGTGAAGATTGTCTTGTTATTTTTTGACCTAATCTGATATTTTTGTGCGGTTAAAAGCAGTCCTTAAATAGAAAGATTCCACAGGCATCTGTACTTAATTATGGAAGTAGAGTATCACAGAAATCACAATATTCATGGTGACTTCATTGTTTTTATCTTATTTATGTACCTTCTGCGTCTCTGTGAACTGTAGAAGGGGCTTCCTTCTGGCATCTGCATCTAGCAGTCGCACCTCCAGCGATGGATTTGTAGGCATCTGAATCCCTGAGCTGTGGGGTTCTATTTTAACACGGAAAACCTGAAGATTTTGTATTCAACAATCTTAGAAGTCTTGTCCAAGCTAAATAACCAATATCTTGCTGGAGCACGTGGAGTGTGAATGAGGTTTGTGTTGCTTCTCCCTGATTACATTCCTTCCCGGAGTGGTGACTTGTACCATGCCCCTGAGTGATGCCCCACAGCTGTTGCTGGCATCACCTGATGCAAACATATGGATTGCAGTATTTTTTGTCTGTGGGGCAGTATTAGGTGAATGTACAGCACCCTGCAGGACAGAGTATTAAATGCTTCTCAGCTGTGACTTGGGTTTCTAATTTAGTGGAGGGGAAGTCAGTACCTTTCCACTTTGGAAAAGGAAAGATTTCTAGGCCTAATTAATTAAGATTTTTAGGTCTAAAAAGGTAGAAAGAAGTCTCAACAACCACAAACGGGAGCTCGCTGTTGTATTTGGAGGCTATTTATTTAAACAAAAAACAAAATCATAGACAATATGGTTAACACAACCCACAGTGTATATTCTTACTTGTCTGTTTTCTTGCATGACAGTAACACAATACCCTAAACATGAGAGCGTGTTATGAGACAGCTTTTCATAGGAGAAAGCTTTCTGCAAACGAAGATGGACATTTCTGATTGAGGTGTTTTGTGTTACTTTACATCATGCAGCATCTATTCTTCGTGCTTCCCTTTTGACAGCCAGGGTGTTGCTGTCCCTCTTTACTAGAGAGCCCCTAGCAGTGTGAGCTCTGTCCCCTCCCTGTTTAGGTGGTCAGCAGGCACCTCCACAGCAAAACCCAGCCTGAAGAGGTTTTTGACTTGACCTTTTCTAATTGATGTCTGAACTCCCTGGTTTATGACATCTCTGAGCACTGCGAGTTTTCAGCTTTTGGGTTTATCCTTAAGTACATTTGATTTGAATTTGCTTAGACGACAAACCATTATATCTACCACTTGGATATCTTGTTTTCAGGATTTTTCCAGGCTGAAATAGGCATCATTTTCTTCTGGGTATCGGCTACAGCTGACTGTGCCTGGCAGTACACTTTCAGCCCTAACAGGTAACATAAATCTAGCCTTGGACCATCCACTCACAGCACCTGGCTGTGACTGCTGTGGATTTATTTGGAGATTTAGGAACCAATCAAGGAGAACCTTTTTCTTCTGAAGCATTTTCAGGGTTTATAAAACTTCTGCCTATGCAGAAGAAGAATGGAAACATTTTCTGTGGTTTTCTCTAAGGGCAGGAAACTAAGCTGCAATAGTAGTAATCAGTTAGAAATTTATTCAGACCCCTTGCTGGGAGGTGATTCCTATGCTGTTACTAAAGGTCTCTGATTGATGTGCTGTTCTTCAGCACTGCCGGTTGTACTTTGCAATTTCCATTTTGCACCATTTGAAAGAGAGGGATTTGCCCATCCTGACTCCAAAGTGAAGCTAGAAAGAAGGTCAGCAGTTATCCCAGTTATCCAAGCTGTAGCCTGAGGAGAGGAGGACAGGCTGCCATTTAAATGGCTCTTGTGCAGCACACCACCCAGCATTTGTTGCTGGTGTAGCCAAACACTTCCCATCAGCAGCCTGCCTCTGTATTCCTGTGCTAGCCTCCTGCATTCAGGGAGCAAAGCTTTTGCTTTGGTGTTCATACAAACATTCCTTCATACAAACTTTCCCAGCTTTTCCACCACCTGGTTTGGCTGCCAGTATTTGTCTTTGCCCTGGCACACCTGAGAGGCACTTGCTGTCACACCAGCTGAAATGCATTTGAAGTCGTTCCTGCTGTTTTCTGCTGTGTTGCTGTTCCTGAGCTGCACACAAGCCTGATTATACGGTAACTTGAACCTAATCTCAGGCAGTAATGATGTTTGCTGGGCTGATGGATTGGACTTGGGCATTAAACATGTATTAGGATCATGGCTTGAATGAGAAGCAACAAGGTTACCAAACTAAAAAAATCTCAGCCCCCTGCAAATCTAATATAAGCCTTACAGACATAATGAAAATCAAAGTTAGCCCGTGAAAGTTTTTCAATGGCATATTCATTGTAGTGACTTTGCATAAAACTTCAGTAATTTCTCAAAATAGCAAAGGAAATTATTTTGTATTTAATTTCTTTATGTAGTTACCTTTGATGTATTGAGCAAGTATTTTATAAAATGCTGTCACATCCAAATTTTAAAAATTCAAAGAGGACACATCTAAAAATCAAGAGGTCAGTAGAAATCAGTAAGCTTCCACTTAAGTAAGTACTCAGAACATTTTTCACAGAAATGGTGATGAGATATGGGAATAGCCTGGCCAGGAAGGTGGTGGAATCTCCATTCCTGAGGTGTTTAAGGGAAGACTGGATGTGGCACTCAGTGCCATGGTGGCATTAGAGGTCTTTTCCAATATAATTGATGATATAATTCTGTTAATCTCAACCACTTGAAGCATAAAAGTCACTAAACCAGTAACCCTGTCTCCATTATCACATAGCAAATATATAAAGCAGAACAGCACTATAAGGTGTTTCAGAGCCCACAGGTGTGTGATATAAATCTGATAGTGTGTGCTTCAAAGACAAGTGAAAATGTAGACTAAAATCCCAAGAATTTAAATTCAGAATCTGGAAATGAATAGGAGCTTACTATTCATGATCTTGGAAGCCTTAATAGGAGTGTGTTAATTTAAAATGGTTTTGACAATTAAAAGACTATAGATAGCTGCTTTATCTAGCATCTCATGTTTTAATTTGGTTTGTAAGTTGTTAATATTTCAGAAGCCTCCATGAGTTTCAGTGAGATTTAGAAACTGGGCTACTAAATCACAGAAGTGTTGTGAAAATGTGATTAAAAAAAAAATTCCTGAGCCGTGCTGTGCTTGGACTGGTTAAAATCTTCTGTGTCATGAGTGTTTCAGTCCTACAAACTGAATCATGTTGTCTCCTTGCTTTGTGAAATCTAGGGATGCCTTTCCTGCTTTTAGGTACAGTGGGATCAAGATGTGAGCCTGTGTTGTTCCTGGGGCTGGACCAATACTTGCTGCTTGATTATAAAAAAATGGGATTATTTAAATACTGAATAATAGAAGTTTTAAGGCTAACAGAATATTCCATCCTTACCATTTGACAATGTATGAAAATGCAGGAAATGAAATTGCACATTTTCTGCCATGTAATCCAACTGGGGAAGGAGGGTAGAGGAAGGGAGGGCAGGCAGCTCAGTGATCAGCAGGAGCTGAGAGTGAGCGTGGATGCTCATGGAGAAGGTTTTTAGCTTTGTTTTTGTCATGAGGCCGAAGGTGCTACCACAATTGTGTGAGGTAATGACTTCTGAATTTCTGGAGGAAGCCCTGTTACAAATACAGCACCTTACAGAGAAAGTGGTGTGCAGCTCTACCACACTGCCCCCCGTACCTCACCCAGCAAAAGTTTTACTTTGGCTTATGTGTGTCAAGATACAGGCAAGCCAGGAAGCTGACATTTGTTTTGGGTTTTATTTGTTTGGGGGTTGTTCGTTCTGGGGTGGGTTTTGGGTTTTTTTGGGGGATTTTTTGGTTGTTTCTTTGGGGTTTTTTTGCGTGTGTTTTGTTTTGGTCAGTCGTTTTTTGGCTTTGGGTTTTTTTTTGAGGAGAGAAAATGATGCATTGTGGTTGCTTTTCTGTGTTTTCATGTTGTGTCTCCCTGCCATCTGTGCTAGTGACCCCCAAACCACTCATAGAAGAAATGCTTTTCTAGGCCAGTCTCCCCTCACCCTGCCACAATCAGTCTGCAGGGGTGAGAAAGCAATTCATTCATTCCTGTTCTGACTGGTCAGAGCTCTTGACAAGATGTCAATGCCTACTGTGATAGCTGTTCTTAGCCTTTTTGTGATTTGAATACCTTACTTGGAAAAGAGCCCTGAGCTTGTTGTAGTAACTCCACAGAGATTCTGAGAGAGCTTTGAGATTTTAAGGCCAATCAGTAAACTGCACTGGCTTTGAAATACAGCCTTTTTTATTCAGTTACCTGTAGTCAATTCAAGCTGTGGTGTCCTTGCATCTCTGCCAGTGTTGAGCTGTATTTTGGGTTTGTTTCAAGGCTTTCACAGGGCAGATAGCTCTCTGCGACAGTCAACAATAAATGCCCATGGAGTTCAAGAGCATGATATAAAAAGAATGGTGTACCTACTGCTTCCTTTGAGTTCTTCTAAAAGCAAGCAAACAAAAAATAGTAGGAGAAGCTCTTTGCTGAGCAAGCTGTTGAAGAGGACAGCAATGCATTCTCTGCTATGTACCAGCCCCGATACTTGTACTCTGTATATTCATTATTATGCTTTCATCTTCTTCCACCATACCAGAATGTAATAATAATATCTAGAGGTTAAGTTTAGCCAAATTTCAGTGACTCCAGTGGGGTTTCTTCCTTTCTTTCCTTTCCTTCCACTGTATCACAGGGGAATGAGAAATCTTTGACCAGAATCCTGCTCCTCCAGACTAGGATGGCAACTGTCCAAGAGCTGTCCTCAGTGGTCTCTCATCCTCATTAGGTATTTTCTTGCTCTATGAAGGATTATTCTATGAACAAGGAGCTACAGAGTTCAAAGTGAATACAGCTAATTGTAGTTTGAACTCTTCAGCCATTCTAGAGAAGTCTGGGAAGGGAATACAGCTGGGAAAAATTGCTTCAAATATGTCTGAATGGTGAAAAGGACGACAGTGATTTCGTGGGCCACTTACTGTATCCAGATGCATCTCTTGACACAAGGTAAGGGAGAATTACTCAAAATATCTTAAGCTGGATGAACTATGATGTAGAGCCTCTAAATCTTTATGCTGTACGAACATAATGTGTGCTTTGGGATACCCAGTAAATAACATGCTTCCTATATTCTTAAAATGTAGTGATGTAGGCCCTATGGAGGGTATTCCAACAGCCTCAGCCACTGTTATTTCTTTTCCGAGTTCCACAGTGCTGCTTGGCTGGACTGCAATGTGAGTAGATGAATTATGGAAATAGAATATTTTTTATTTTCTTCTCCTATTAATAAGACCTCATGAAAATCTCCCTCAGGAAAAAAAAGACTATGTTCAGGAAGGATTATTTGGGAAAAAAAACAACCTTATGAAGGTGACTCATTTTAAATTCTCCATCATTTAGGGACCCATGGTATCTGTACTGCCTGTTGGTAATGTCCATTAAGCAGCAGCAGAAATGCATTTTTTTCCTTGGTTAGACACTCCAATGAGTTCAATTCTGCAGGAAGAAATGTCTTTTACTCTAAATATTTTTTTTGTTCCCACTCTGAATGCATTATGCAAATAATTCACTTCATAAAAAGATAACAAATGTTTGTGTTTTGGTTTGGATTTTTTTTCTAACAGTTCTGAACATGATAGTTCAGGAAGCCAGTGTAATTTTAAGAGCTTAAGAAGCAGCAGCTACAGTATAATAGGATCTGGGTTTTATGCAAATAAAACCATTATGCCCATTACTGGAGCATAACAAAGTAGAGAGACCTCTGCACTTATGGGCAATATGACATTATTTATGATAACTCTTAGAATTTTCTCTTGGCATTTTCTTATAGTTCCATGTGGTGTCCAAAAGGTGGAGTTTTATGTTGCTGAAAAGAACTTAACAAATTACTTTGTGCAAAACAAATGTTCTTCTCGGATTTTTTTTGTTGCCTTTTAGCCCTCCAGCAGTTCAATATGGTCTTGACACTACGAAGGATTGTACTTCAATACATGTGGTTAATCCAACATAAACATGGAAGGTGGGAAAGGTCTTCGAGTGCATGATTAAACAGCTCCTGAGTGTTACAGGTTCAGTGTGTGAAAGTCAACAAAAACCACCTTGCCACAGGTCAAACTGCAGAGTGCCCCATTTATTCTCCTACTGCACCAGGCAGCAGAGTATGTGAGCTTCCTAAAGGTCTACTCAGATGCCCCAATGATCTGAACATCTTGATCTTCATGTCTGTCTGTCATTTGATCATTCAGGTGTTTGCATTCCACAGACAGTGTCCTAAGGCATAGAAAAACTGAGTCATTTCCTAACGCTGCAAAAGGGCAGTTATGGCCCTTGGCTCTGGAAAGCCAAGGGAATATTTTCATCCTTCATTTCCAGAAAGTCTGGCTTATAAGTTTGTGTGTTCAGTGACATCATGATTTTGATAATTCAATTTCTTCCAGTTATACTAGGGAAAACACCAAACAGCTTTGGGCTAAGGGGTGCCTGAAGTTTATTCTTAAACATAGGGTATCTAATGAGATGCTGCATTCAGTGAGTACCTTAAGAACAACTAAATCTCGGAGCTGTTACCTGCCTCTAAACATGAGAGGGTCTAGGTTCACTTCCGTGGGAAAATCGTTACAACTGCTAGAGTATGTTAATATTTCTTCTTTAAACATGGTTATGCATGATTTGATTTCTCTCCCATATTATAACTTTACTCTTCTGTCTCCATAGACATTGAGTTTCAGTGCATTGGCATGGCAGTGACCAGCAAAGGGACTCTTCTGTGCCACTGCAGCTCTTAAAGCATTGCCATAAAAATTATTATTAATTTGTTTTTTGAAAAGAAAAATGCCCATCCATCTCAGTTACTGGAAGCCTACAGCACACTGTGAGGAACTGGTAGCTAAAGATATCTTGTTTCTCAGGTGGTGCTGTTCTTGCTCTATCAAAGGTTATAAAGAATAAATGCCTGGATTTTAGGGAAGCACACCCTAAAACCTTCCCACTTCTGCTCACAATATTATTCTCTCTGTTAGAAAATAAAAAAAGTAGGCAAACCTAATGTCTTTTTTTTCCCAGTCTTCCCAAGTAAGTCCCACTCACCACAGCCAGCAGCAGCAGAAGAGAGAAAATTGTGATGCAGTGTAGCAAAATGGAACAGATAATATACAATATTCCTGTATGTAGCCAGGTTATTGTGCTGCAGCCTCAGAAAAAGGAATAGTCCAACTCTGCTTCTGTCAGCCACAAAGGAAGTGTCAGTTTACACATTTATGAACTAATCACAGCAATTTCTATTTTAAATCTAGTTAACCTTGGCTTAGCTCTATAAGTCAAAGCTCATTCTCTGCTTCTCTGGTCAGTGCTGGGGCTGCTGTTCTGGTCGTTGGTGCCTGGGTGGGGCTGTTGGCAAGGCAAGGCCAAGGTGCTTTTCAGAAATTGAAGCCCTGTTGGGCCAGCGTTCCTTTATCCCAGAGCACCTGTTAGGTGCAACATCCCCATGTGGAATTCCATCAGCTAACATCAGCTAATGGTTCAGACTGCAATGCCTTTTGCTTCAGGTTTTATGTGCAATACATTAAAATGTGACAGCAGCTCCTTGAAGGCATTGGGCAGCATCTGCCAGCTGACCTGTCTCATTCACCAGTGGGAGGGATTTGACAGCAATAGCTTTATAAACTGCTTTAAAAATAAAAATCTCCCATGATTTTATTTATTTCTGCTGACCTAAGTGCAAGGCAACTGTAGAAATTTATGGGGAAAGCATTTCAAGGAAAAGAGTTGGCCAACTACCATCCTTTATGTGTGGGGTAGGACACCCACTCAGCAATGGGCCTCATTGAGTAACCTTCATGCAAATATGGGAATGCCACTAAATGGCCCTTGTGAGCTCAATGTAGTTTCTCTCAGTGAAAAATGCTGTAAGCAGAAGTACTTAGAGATACCCTTACTACTGCAGTAAGCAGAAATCCAGATATTGTGTGTAATTAAAGACAGCAAGAAGGTTACTGGAATGTGCAGATTATGCTGGCAAGTGTAAGGATATATCAGGTGCATTCTGCTGTGCCACATGACCTGGTAGGGCAAGACAAACATGTTCAGCTTCATGGAGCAGCTTATAAAAAAAAACCCAAAAAACCTATTTGTAATCAAATGTAACAATTTTATTTATGGAACTATCAGCTTTTGATACAAACTCAAGACAAATCAAGGCATTTGTATTTAGAAAATCAATCCAGAATATCCAAAGTCTGCTTAATATTTGTACAAAGTTGTTTTTCATATGTTTCAGTAACTTAGTTTAATACTTCATTGAGTTGCACCTCAAAAGCTTTGTGTCCAAATCTTGGCATTTAAAGTCACCTGTTCCTGTAGGAGGTGGCATGTGATTGCCACCCAGAGGCTGGTTTACTTTTGTTAATTAAATTGTGATTCCCTGGGTTGTGAACTGTGCCATCAATATCAGTCAAAAGCTACCGTGCTGTAGAGGAAGGGCCCGTGCTGTTCTCTTGCTGAGTTGCTCCTGAGGGCAAGTCCTGCTGCTGGCCAGCTGCACTCTGGGCTCTGTATAAAAATCATTTCGCTATTTCTGCATTTCCAGTCTCAGCACCGAACTTTAACGGGCGATCTTGATATTTTTTACAGGGATTTCTCTGTAGGCAGGACAGCACTAGGAACAGGTACCTTTGTGAGACTTCACAATACAATCTGTGTGCTGTAGCTCAAGGTGGAAGAGATAAGAGCAACGCATTTTCCATCAGAGAGTCATCCCAGACTTTTAGCATCGCTTCTGCCCATGACAGATGAGTGGAGCCCAGTAAGGTGGGAATGAAATAGCAAACACAGGTTTTTTCTGTGTCTTTGTTCTGTTCCAATGCAATTTAACTCATTTTGCATTTTATAAAGCGCAGCTTGAGATTTTGAAGGCAATTTTATTTCCATCGAAAGCATGAACTCTGCTCACTTGCAATGCTGGCTAAAAAGGGTCTTCAGATGAAAAAAAGCCAGAGCCTAGAGCTGCAAACGATGCGTGAACTGACACAGCCTCACATGCTGCTGTGGTTTTGTCTGTGATGCAGCACTCAGTTGTATAGAGTCATCAAAACACATTAAAGTCAGAAAAAATATAGAAAAACTGACAACTGTGGGGTTTTTTGTCTTCCTCAGTTACTTTATACTGATCTCCACAAAACTCAGACGCTGTGTAGTGATGTAACTAAGAAAATAATTAATCACATAAATAATTCCTGCCACCAAAAATAGCAGTGTTTTTAAAATAAAACCTTCACAGAACCATTTTGCCAAAATACTGGTTTCATTGATCTTACATCTTTTACAATCTTAATTTAAGTTTGGGATTTTGTATCTAAAAACCATGGCAGATTAAGGGCTTTTGGGCAAAGAAATATGCTTGATTGACACTAATACATGTGATCCCATCTGATTACAGATGTGAAATATGCTTTCAAGCCTACCCCACAATATATTAAAGGGATGTTTTTGTAGTGTGCTGCTCTGTACAAGTAAACAAAATGCTTTTTAAAGTGCCCAGGAGTGCTTTTAAAATTTTCCATGTCCACAACCATAATAATTTAAATAATGTTTAGATTATTCTCTGTGAGGTCTGTGCATTAGCACTGAACTCATACTAAGCAGCAGCCCAAACCATATACTCTCTACTGACAAAATTATTTTTAAGGGCACATCCTGTTAACCCTAAAGGGAAGCTCATTGTCCTTGAAAAAATGATGAGAAAATACAGGAAAATTATATGCTCTGAGTTAATTTCAAAGTCAGATTCTGACAAAATCTCACTTTTTTTTTCTCTACATCTCTGAGGTTTCTGTGTAAAACTATAAATGTTCTGATGGTTATGATGCTTCAAGGTTGGGTTGAGACAATGATTTGACATGCAGCTACTCTGAAGTAGAGCAAACGTGTGGGAGAAGCAATGCTGGCGGCAGAGTGAAATTCTGATCCTTTGTAAGCTTCCGTGTGCAAGTTTCCTATAATCCCTGCATTCCTCTAAATCAGTTTTAATTCTAAAACTGCTTGTTTTATGTGTGTGAAATTTGTATTGCTGAAATCAAATGGCTTGGCTCCTGATAAATAAATGGAATAGCTTAGGAGACAGTATGCACCACTGATACCACCTATGTTTCCAGATAAGCTTTTCCAGCTCTGAGTACAACCTCTTTTAGGAGACTGATTTCAATTAAAAATATCCCAAGTTTTGATATGATTGGAATATCCATGGGACTGGCGTGACTGTAGAGGCTTGACAAGCAAAACAATTTTTAACAAGTGCTGTGGCTTGTTTTATTTAGATTCTGCTTTTGCTTGGGTTGGGGATAAAAATAGCCCAAAAACATGGTGAAGAGTGAAAGAGTTAACAGGGTATTAATGTGAAAGGAAGTAGATAGCTGGGAGTAGCTTGGTGGTATGTACATCTGAAGCTGGGAAATTAAGGTTCCAGCTGACTTGTCAAGTTAGCTATAGCTAAATAGTGTTCAACCACTGCAGCAAAAACTTCACATATTGAAACCCTTTCTTTACTGGCACTAAAGTGGTAGAGAAATTGCATCTGTGAGGAAGTGAAGATGCCACTAATTTGTAATTATTAAAAGAGTCTGAGATTGAAGAATTTCCAATTACTACTTGGATGATATTTTATTTGGTGAACAGATAAGGGGCTTGCATCCTTTATTGAAAAGGATTTCTCCATTAGAACTCTCTAAGGTGCAGCACACAGGGAATGCTTTGGGAAAGCAAATTTTGATTACAACAGATATCTCTGATAAGGACCTCAGTGGCTTGAAGTCACATACCAGAATTTTCAGATCAAAGATTTATCTTGACAATGAAGAAGACTACTATTTTATTTTGTAAGTAAGGTCTGTTTGGAGAGAAACCTCCAGGAAATGTATCTCCTTGGAAAATCCTATGCATGTTGGTGGCATTATTCTAAATGGAGATCCTAGTACCATTATGAAACCCAGGACTGAATTCAGGTGCAGACAAGTGTAGCTGGGAGGAATGCAATTCCTGGCATCAGTTAATGCCTAAGACCTTTGGCATTGCACTGTAGCATTCTCTTATTTCTTTCTATATCATAATTATACATTTTTGGTCGTACTAAAAAGGTGACTGGGAAGCAGTGTTTTCAAACAATCTTCTGCTGGCAGAGGTTTTACCCTGTGGGACAATGACCAGCGTGGAGCTCAGTAACAGGCTGTTAACAAAATGCACAGCAAGGAGGCAATGTATGAAGCTGAACGTTGGCAAAGCTTTCTAAATCAAGGGAAAGTGTCCTTTTTGTGGATCTTAAAATGTAGGAACAGTATTTTGCTCCATAAAAACTAATACTTTTGAGATTTTAATCTTTGATATCAAATAAGAAGTTTTATGAGGAAATGTGTTGCAGCCTATTTTGGATAATAATATCAGTGTTTTGTGCAAACAAATACTGGTAGTTGTAGGAAGCATTTTCACTCCAACCACTAATACAAATATGTGTGTATTCTGCTGATTACCATTAGTGCTGAGTTCTCCCTCCTTCAATTCTTTTAATATTGTTTGATTAGGCTTGAACTTTATTGGTTTAATTTCTCCTTCCTTGGGATCCTGAGTGTTAATTTGGAATGAACTCTAGCCAAAGCATGCATTTGAGAAGGGAGATGGTCAATGGCAGAGCTTCATCGCTAGAGAGGTTCTCTGGCTACACCCAGAAGTATCTTGTGTTTGTGAACTCTATTCACCCTGCAGGAACATTAGTTAGTTTAACTGAGTTCTTTAAAATCTCACTGACCCTGCAGATTTCTGCATTACATCTCTGCCTGCACCATTTATATTTCTATAATGTTTTTTGCATTCAAAGGTGTTTCATGCAGTTTTGCAGAGCAGTCTGTGCATTAACTGGGAATTCAGCAGTGGCATCTCTATGCTGCTGTACATGCAGGCATGGTTCTAGAAATCTGTAGTTGCTCTATTTCATTATCTGCTGGTTCTGTTAGGTGGCCTCATTAACCTTAAACAAAGATGAGCGTTAGTTCACTGACAATGTGGGTTAATTGTAACTTGTATTCTTTTCCAGTGCTCTGTAGTGCCGAGCATTCTCTGGGTGTTGCACAGAGGCAGAGATTTGTACAAAAAATGAGAGTGCTGTTAGCTGAAAACAGACTGGATTTTCTCCATACAGCACTGTCAAGATGTATCAAATCTGTCTGGAATGACATTTTCTGAAGGAATATTTCATTTGTAGTTTTAGTGATCTGCAATTGCTACCATTCTGATTCATTATCCTTATTTGCAGGACTTGCATGCTAGCACTTCATTCTCACTGTTTCTCAAATTCAGACCTTGGAAAAATTTCTCTAGCTGTTTTCCAGCTTAAATGCACTGTCATGCCTGTATTTCCTATCCCCTCCCCTGCCACTGATACTTTTCTACATCATCTTTGCTTCATCTGTCCCTGCTTTCTGCCGTGCTCCATGCATGACCTTCCACCCAAGGCAAACCACAATGTTCTTTAAGCAATGTATAAAACTTTTCTTAATCCATTAAACACAGTCCACAATGGCAATACCCCACACCACTTTTTTTTTGTCTTATGAGCTTGTACTTAAGATTTGCAGACACAGCAGGTGCTCCTCTTTCAGTACCTATTGCTTATAGGAAAAGCATTGTGAGTGATTTCAATGCCATAGCAAATAATTTGGGTTCCTTTGCTGAAATTGTCAAAGATGTAGATCTTCTGTTTTAACATGAGTATTTTTCCAGTGGGAATTGGATTTAGATAGTCCATACAGCTGTTTCTTTATTTCCTCTAAGCTATATGTGGACCCAAAGACTCTTACAACCTCTTGGATACATATTTTAGTACCATGAAATTCTTTAGAGGAGGTGACTTTTGGGAGGAAAGCAACAGACAATTAATTCGTAACCCTAAGTGGTAGTGTGTCTGGGAGAACTAAAGACTAATTGAGCTAAGTCTTCACTTGACTGTTTATTTTCATAACCTAATTGTTCATTTCACAATGACTGTAAGCAATGTGATTAATATAAGCTGTGAGAGCAATCAAGCTGAAAGAAGATGGTAATGGACTACAGGAGGATATTCTTGTTCTCAATCGTCTTATTTTGCTGCAGTTTTATAAAGCTCTTCAGCTGAGCTATAGAATGCCCTGAAATTGCTTTGGTAGCCAGCAGGTATATCAGGCTCAATCTACTGACAGGCATAGTGCCATTGCTGGTACTGTTTATAGCAATAAAATTTGAAATAGATTCTTCTATTTTGTTTGTCCTTTGGTTCTTTCCTCTGTATCATCCTATATCATCTTCAGACACAAGCAAGATATAAATGCTCACTTGCCATTTGTAGGTCAGGTCTCATTCTTTGCACAGGGAGACTCCCTCCCAGGAGACTTTCTCTCTTGCTTGTTGCTCCATTTTCCACTTCCAGAAAGAATAAAGGTCCTTTGTCGCTTGGCCTTATTTCCCCCATCGCTTTAAAGAAATGTGCTGCTTTTCTGTATATGAACAAGGTGAGGCTGATTGAATGAGAGGTTCTTTCATGTAGTTGCCTGCATTAGACTTTTAAATTGCAAGGCAGAATTAAACTAGATATGCAGTGATGCTTTTATACGATATTTTAAAGTCCAGTTCTGCTGGCAGCTGGCCTAGATATAGTCACAGTATTAGATTTCTTCAACAAACTGGAAAAGCATGACCTTGACATCTTTGCTTCTGTTAGCCTGAAATAAAGGTGGTACCAGTCACTTTCAAGTGGGAAAAAACATTATAAAGCCACATGTGCTTGTTTTGAAGCAGGTAGACTTAAAAATCTCAAGACTAAAAAGCATTTTCTTTGGTTCAGTTTCTTATTTATGAACACTGTATGCTGAGAAATTCTTCTTACAATCAACTGAAAGATGGCCACACTTTCATTTTTTAATCATTTTCTCTCTAAAAATATGCCATAGGCTGCATAAACACTTCATATGTGCTGCTCAAAATCAAAATCAGTGCACAGCACTAAAGCCAGGCTCAATCCCATTAATATAAATTGCCCACCTGCAGAAGAAACTGTATAATCATCATCATTTCATTTATGCTTAGATAGCAACTGCAGAGCCTCACTGTTAAATCAGCACAAGCCAATATGTAGATACGCTGTGGTCAAGACAGATAAATCCATGTCCCTAAAGCCATTCCTTCCTTTTAATGCATTTTTTGCACACAGCTGAAAGAATAAGTTCCTCCTGGCACAATGGATAAATGTGACCCCATGCTTGGTCTTCATGTTCCAATTGCCTGAAGTAGAACCCCCAATGATGGTTTTTGAACTGTATTTTAGTTATTTTCCCAGGTGTATTGTTTTTGTGACATTGATGCATGACACCCAGAAGTATTTTGGGCCTTCAGTGCTTATTAATCTCATTAATCTCAGCATCAGGAAAGTAATACCAAAGACAACTCTTAATTTTAGAGCTGCCAATAAATCAATTTCTGCTATTTCTGCTGTTTTCTTCTTAAAAGCAGTTTACATGAGAGGGGTCAAAGTTCTTCACCTTTTGCTCATGAAACTGTAACAAAGTCCAATATTGCAAAATATCCTGTCATGAACCAGAAGCAGAGGATGCTGGCACAGATTGCTGAGATGGAAAGGTGTCATTATTGGTGCCTCAGGGATAATTCTTCCTGCGGGATTGGAAACAAGAGAGCCTTCTCAAAGAGGAGTCCCACTGAAGAATGGGAAATCCCAGTGATCTGAACCCATCACTGAAGGGTCTATAGAGGAAAAGCAATTCATCCTATTCCATAAAGCAAAGGCTCACATTTTCCTACATTTTTGAATGTTTTCAGTGAAGTTGACATAGGCTTGACCTAGCCAAAGAAAATCATAACTGTGAGAAGACACAGAATTGTATTGAGCCATAAAAAAAAATAAATTTACTATCAACACCAAGAAGAATACTGGCAAATACTGGCTGCTCATCAACATAGGAAAGGTCATTGGATTTTGAATGTAAAGGAGTATTGTGCCTGCCCAAAAAGCAAAAAAATCAAAGCAAGAAAAATGCATTTTCCAATTTCTTCTTCATTTTCTTTTTACTTAATCTTTCAAAAAAATGCTTCCGTGTTGGTATGAATTTAATGAGAATGTGCTAGACATGAGGAAACTAACCAAATGAACCAAATTAGAATTTTTCTGCCTTACATCACTTTGGAAGCTTCCTCTATGGAATCTTCATCATATCTTAAAATGCAGCCTAGTACCTTGCCTAAGTCTGCATCTGGGGAGTGGATTAAATGTTTCCCAGCTGAATGGGAGAAGTCATTAGGTCCATGCTGTGTTTCTGTTCCCCTGCATGTGCCACCAGGTTCCTTGTAATTAGTGGCCCTTGCACTGCAAGGAGGCTGCACACGTGCTCACCTGTGCAGTGAGCCACACAGGTGTGTGCGTGCATTCTGTCCGACAGCAGAGTCCAGCCTGCTCCTGCAGCAGCACCCAGACAGCTCATCTCTGCTAGCTCTGATTCTGCACAGTCTGGGGCTTTAGCTGGAGGCATCATACAGACAGACAGCAGCAACAGGCTCTGTTCCATGAAGTGCTGCCCCTGGAAACACTGCACCATCCTAGGGGAACACCAAGGGAATGGGGGCTGTCCTTGCCTGCCTTAACAGTGTGATTTCTCTTCCCTGAGTAGCAGTTTGCTGGTTAACGGGGGAAGAGCTATTTTTTAATCAGGGGATGTAGTTGACAAAACCCATCTCAGAAAAGAGAATTTCATTTCAGTACTCAGTGTCTATTCATAACAAGATTTTTAAGCAGCTTTTGAAATTTATAGGGGGATAGTGCTAATCTTTGCTCCTACTGTTGGTTTTTATGCTTATAGGAAGCAATTCTGATAATGATGTTATAAAAAGTTATTTCAATATAAAGAAAAATCTCGTGTTATTTGCTTCCTTTGTGATATTTATACCACTTGCTCTACAGCTAAGTCCTTTGCATTCACATCTGATGAAGTAAAATGCTGTTTATCTGCTTCCCCTGTCAAAAGACAATCTGGTTCTTTCACCTCTTCCCTCAGCTTACAGACTACCTCTGGCTAAAAGTTTGTAGAGGCAACAGGAACACCACCTTCACTGAAAATGTTATTTTCCACCATTTTCATATGAAATAGTTTCATATGAGACTGGGAAAGAACTTACCCAACATGGATTTCATCACCTGGAGCCCCTGGGAACAACACTAACGTTGTTTTAGTAAGTTTAAACTCTTTCACAGAAGGATAGATCCAAGGCCCTTTGGTGTCACCAAAAAGATTCCCAGCAGTTATGACAGTTTTATTTATGGCCTAACAAAATAAGGCCCTTGAGTGCAGGATAAAACAAACTAATAACTGCATATAGATTATGGTATAACTCATGACTTGCTCATCAGTGTCTGAAGGAAGAGTTTCATATTTTCCTTACACAGGGTTTTGTGATACCCACAGCCACCACAAAAGCTCTTTAGTAAGTCCAAATCACAAGCAAAAATATGTATTTCCTCCTTGTTTAGAGATAGTTATGAGTCTGTTCATAAATTAATGCACTGTAAATATGCAAAATTAGATCAGACACAATGTATAACTTCCTTAGGCTGGTACATAGATGCATTGATGCCTTTTGTAGCTGCATGGTCTTTCTATTCTTACTGGCAGTTAACCCTCACCCCCTTTAAAATGTGGGATGTTTGAGCAAATACAAATAGACAGGAATATCTGAGAGTAGCTATTGGCTGAAAGGCCTCAGTATTAGAGTGTGACCTGCCAGCTCTTCAGGTCACAATGGAATGCTGAGATGGACACATGCAGCTTTCCTGCAGAGCCCAAAAGATATTTACAGCTGCCTCCCAGAGAGCTGTAGCTTTGTGAAAATGGCACCAAGTTTGTCTGTCCCTTGGAGGATTTGTTTAGAGTGAGCCTAAGCTGAACCCCCTTGGGCTCATTTGTTTGTAAGGCAAGAAACCACCCAAGTTAACACAGATTTTTTCCTCCCTGCTCAAGCAATGAAGTGGGCCAGCCATGTGTCCTCAGTTGTCTGTCATTATGTCCAGCATGTGCTTTTCTGCCACATGTCATTAAATGAAAGGAAACCTTAGGATTGCGGCTGACCAAATTATCACTGTGGGTTTTGATTTCCAAGGCTCTCTTTACATTTCAGCAGAAGAAATAAACGGTAAAAAATTACAACAAAAAGGTTGGCAGAATGTCACACACCTGCCATGATATTTTGGTGCATTTTATTTATTAAAATGTAGTGGATACAGATGAATTTTTTGCTCAATATTTATTGTTTCATCTGTCATGAAAAAGGAATTTTTGCATGCACTGATAAATGAGTAGGGAAGGTGCCTGGCATGATTTCTCTGCTGATTGTTAGATACAAATGTGCTTTGTTGAAATGCTCCATTCTAACTTGCACTGATACACTCTGGAGAATTAAAATGTCCTACATCATGTTGAGAAGCAGCACTTTTGAGAGGAGTAACTGTCCTCACAAAACTATAGCAAAGCTTTGGCGCTTGGTAATACTGAGAAATGCTGTGTTTGGTAAATTCTATCTGCAATTTATTTGTTTAAATGTTAAGGATATTCAGGGAATATAATTTCTCTGGCTGTTATCCTGTCCTAAATGCAGGGTCGGGCTCCGGGGTGAATCAAAAATGCAGTGATAACATTGTGATGCATTACAAATAGAGCAATCAAAGTTGCAGGGCTTAGTGCAGCCCACGAAATGCAATAGCTGGAGGCCATGTCAAATAAACCCCCAGCAGTGAGTCTCTTCTGCCTTGTGTGATACTATTGATCCAGGAGCTCCTCCAAAAGCACAGGAGAGCCACAGTTCTGCTACTTGGAAAGAGTTGGGGCGATAATTTTGTTCTTCAATGACTATAATGATTTGATAATAATTTGAAGATTTCCATTACTATTGGAAGTATTGGCATCAGAATAAACCAGGGTTCATTCTAGTGAAATTCCTACTTAGCTTTAAGCTAATGTATTTCAAGTTGCTTTGGGGCTTATCTAATGTATTACTAAACACAGACAGCAGAAACACATAGAGCTATCTTTTTGGAAAATAAGAAACAAACCCCCATATTCAGACAACATGGAGTTGACTCCTGTACATGGAAACAATTCAGGTGTCAACTGATTCGACTAAGAGATGTGAGGAAATTCATTTAGAGTGCCTGTAGCTCTTTTCAGTTAGGAAAAACATGACTACTTGCATGGAAACTATTGTCCCATCACCCCGTTCTAAGCTGAATTATGCCACTAAAACCCTCAGGACAGAAATGAGCCCAAAACAGCAATCACGTGTTCAGCAGTGGTGCAGATACCACAGTTTGTAGTGGCTGGTACTGGGAAGGGGCGTGTTGGAAGACTGAGCATGGGAGCAGATTAACTGGCAGGTAATGGTGTCAAAAGCAGCAGGAAGAAAGGTCACTACCCTTCCATTCTAATTCCAGCATGCCTTTGTGGAAACATCTGTAGAAGAGAAGGGAACTGAGAAGCAGCTGTGCTATGGATGCCAGCCATTAGTTCTGTGAGAAGTGATTAAGCCCGAGTGCCATGTTCTCTGTTAGGCCAGTTCCTAGCAGGTAGTCAGGATCCCATTAGCTGCTTTTAGGGCTTAAATGTTCCCCCTACTGCTTAGGTGCATTAACCAGTGCCTGCCAGTGCATGAGGAGAGCCTGCTGCTCTGGGGCTTTTGCTTTATTGCTCATTAGGGGCCAAGAAGCTGCAGCTGAGCCTGGTGTCAGCTCTTGGCTTTCCTGTCCTCTGGAGCCCTAAGCTCGACTCCTCTTCTGCGCTGTTCAGCTGGAACCTGGTGGGAAGGAAATTGCTGCTTTGGGAAATTTATTCTGTACTCAGCAACTCTTTTGTCTTGTCCTTTCTCTTCTACTCTCCCCCAAAAGCAGAGGTAAAGGCTGGTTGTTCTGCCTGTGGCTTGGTGCTTTGGGCAGTTGTACTTTTTGTTCAGGCTTATGTGTTGCCTTGGGCTAAGCAGCCGTGAGGGGAGTGGAATTGCATAGATGTCTGAGTAGGTACAGGGTATAAAACTTATTCAAAAAGACAAAAAAATGTTTAAAAATGTATTTTTGACCATGAGTAGCAACCACCCAAAGGAAAAAACAATGCATGAAAGCTTTAGGAAAGAAGCTGAAAGCCAGACCTTTGGCCAGTATAAAATGTGTTGCTGTACTGAAGTCTGGTCAGCCCCAGCTGAGGAAAAAGCCTGCAAGAAAGGTCTGAGGAAATGAGAGAAGTGAATGTCTCATGCACACAATGCTGTGCACCGTGTAATTCTTACAGGAATGGAAAGAATGTTGTAAAATCAAACTACAGTCCACTTCCCTTTTTCCTCTCTATTGATTTGGAAATTGCTGGCCAATTTTACTTTTTTCAAGTAGCAATCCTAGAGGTAAAGGTAAAGTGCTAAGAACTAAGTATATGTGGATATATATATTCAGTATTAGGCTCCCAATGCATCAAATCAGAGGTTTTAGAAAATGCTGTGTACAAAATGAGCTACAGTTATTTAAACTGTAACTTAAACAACATAGAACAACTTCCTTTAAGGCTAGGCAGTACTGCTGATACTGAGAACCTGCTTCTAGCAAGTCGTTGACACTTCTACTCCTTGTCAGTACAGTACTTTTAATTTAAAAAGTTGTCACATGTATGCAACTTTCAACATACCGCCCTAGTTAAGTATTTGAAAGCTATAATTTAGATTTTAAAATTGGATGAGAGAGGCCCTGAACTAAATCCATGATCTGCTTCTAGAGATGTTTGAATTTGGCAGTTCTGTCACAAGCCTTGCTGTGGAGTTGCTAATATTGTGACATAACCTTTAATATTTTCCCTTACTCACAGGCTGGACAGGAGATGTTTAGAAAAATCACTAAGGTAAGGGCAAGTGTTGCAATTTTTGAAATTTAACTACTATCCAGTGCACTTAATCTTGTGACATCTGCCAAGAACTGAATATGTCTGAACACAGGAAGGTGTGTTTTAATTTTTCATTAGAATCTGACATCTTAAAATGCTTCTGCTACTCAGTGAAGACTGAAGTCCAAGTTGCATACACAAACTGTAAGTGAAAGAGCCTGTTTACTATCCAGAATGTGTGAAGTTGCTGTTCTTAACTGTTTGTCTCTAAAGCTATGGACTGAGGTAGTTGCAAGCATCTTTGAATTTCAGTAACTACTTAAATATTTATACAACAGTATTGCAAAATGTATTTATACACAGGCAGCCTTTTTAGCTTGGACATGTAATTAAAGGGCCAGATGAGAATTCTTCAAGTGCACATGTATAAGTTTTTAGAGGACTCATTCTAAAAGTAATAAAACAGTACTAGTATTGAATATTCTTACAGTATGAAAGAAAGATATGCAAATGCAGTGATGTTGTGCATGGTGTTAAGACCTTTTTCACTGTAGACTTGAAAAAGCACTGAAGTACACTGAAAGTACTGTGAAATGGGGAACTTCTCTATATGCCAAGATTAATCAAGGGGTGGGATGTTTGTTTGAGTTATGGGTGTGTGCAAGGTAGTCCCTGCACCAATGGTTCAAAACCAAGCCAGAGTTAGGCTGATGCTTTCTGCATTCATGCAGCATTAGAGTAATAAATGATAGTGTGGGATTGCAGCTGTAAGGGGAGCTTGTACTTTCTTGTTTTCCTGGTCATTTGATGAAGCATTTTAAGGTCTTGAAGTCTCCAGTGTTATGGCATTTATTTAGTACAATCTATCAAGATCTAAGATCACTGAATCTATATAGAGATTGCCATTCAAATTGCTTTTATGTGAAATTTAATCAAAACATTTTAGCTTCCTGGTGTTTCAGACTGCTTGGCTTTGAGGCCAGATCATGTTTAATGATGTCAGTCATCTTCACATCAAAAAATATGTTGGGCAAAAATGACAGAGTGTACACAAGCTTCTAATTGTTATCAGGTCTGAAACTGAGACCTCCTATAAAGGAATTAGTGTCATTTAGTATTTATTTGCTTCCTGTAATGAAAGTCAGGATTGAGATGCTGTTATGGATGTTTTATATAATGAGGACTTTGGATTTTCAGTCTGTGAATGTAGTGGTTTTAATATGTGCTGAACTGAAGCAAAATTCAAATTGAGCAATGTAAATATTCATTAGCTATGATGAAGTTAAAGCTGTGTTTTAAAAACACTGTTTCATTCCTGAAGGAACAAATGTGCTGGAGTGCTTCTGCTAGCAGCTCTTGGATTTGTGTTCCATCCCCCAATGTGACAGTGTGTGCAGAGGGGCTGCACAAGGACAGGAGCAGAGCTTTCACTGAAGTTACCTAAGAAATTTAGCAGAGAGGTTGAATTATGCATATCAGCCTTCATCTCTGTTGACAGTGTAAGTACACTTCAGGCAGAGCACCTTAACAATTTCTCCAGATAACATAAGTTTGTGATGACCTATTGCAAACCCTGCAATTGACAGGTGGGCTTTTTTCATCCAGTTACCCATTAAACTCACTGGAGACAGGAAAGGGTTTTAGAGAAATGTAAATTCTCTGTTTAAAAGACTGCAACCAATTGGTGAGTAATTACAGTTGATAATTCCATTACCTCCTAGGCAAAAAAAAAAAAAATCCTTAATATAGCTGACTGTTTCTAGCACTACTTTCCAACCATTGCATCTTGTTATCTTTTTCTGTTTGATAGCTCCTAGAGTCAGATACACTCTGCACACAAAAACTAACTAGAAAATGTGGAAATTCATCATCCTGTTCCTTTTGATAAGGAGAAAAGACAAAACTCTAATGAAAACATTTTGCAGCTATGATCTGTTTTGAGAGGTTCAATTTTTTGATTACTTTGCAAAGGTGTAAATACAGAAAACTAGGCATGGTCATTCACTACTGACAATGTATCATTTTAAAGTGTATTCTGTATTTCTGTATTGCAAGTTGCATTGATGAAATAATGAACTATGCAGGCCTTGCTGCAGTCCTGGCAATCTGGTGAATCCTCTGAGCTGGAAGCTGCTGAGTGCAAAGGAGGATGTAGCAGGCAAAAAAAATTGTTTGCAGATTTGTCAGCCAGCAGATCCATGTTTTTGCTACTTAAATGTTTATTGTGCTCCTGTGGAACATTCGTATTTGAAAATTTTGTGTCATGAGCCAATTCTTACCAGTTTGGTGTTTGGGGCTGGAGCCCCTTCATGCTCAGGGCTGCCTCCGAGTGAAGCTTGCAATATCCACGAAGGAGAACACAGCATACTGTATATAGATTTAGTAATCTCTTGGGCTTTCATGTGTAAAACATTCTAGAAAACTCTGAATCATGTCATTTGCTACTGAGTAGTAGCCCTCCTTGTTTGGCCTATTGACAACAAACCATAGCAAGGACAAAGGATGCAGATGGCCTTATTCAGAATAGACACACTCACACTGGAGAAGTTCCTGGAGGATTTTCTCACACTGTGAGAAAATGTGTTCTAGTTCTAGTATGAGTTATTTATAACATGGTAGATCTCCCTGACCACAAAAGATGTTTTCATGCCTCTGAGTGTCTAGACCTTGTAAAATGGCTATAGGTCTCTTCCAACAATGGAACAAAACACGTGTGGGTCCCTGAGGAACACAGTTTTATGTGCCACTCTCTCAGATGTATGTGTAGGAAATCCTCTGTATCCTGAAGCTCAAAAAATGAGTATCAGGTGAATCCTTGAAATCCTAGCAGATGGCTGTATCTAGCTTGATATAATTTCATCTTATCAGTGATTTTTGAATTGTCTCAAATGTCATCATCTATGGTAAATTACATATTGCATCTGTTCTGCAGGAACAAGTGAGATCAGGACTGAAATGCTATTGAGCACACTCCCATCTGCCTAAACCAAGGGGTGCATTTAATGAAGTCTCTTTTCTTCTGCACTTCCATTGTGCCAAATGGAACAAAGCATGTCATGAGGATTTTTTTCAGGAGGTGATGCAAATTTTAAGCAGTTGGGCAATAAATAAGCTGGCTTTTTTTTTTTTACCAGTGCCTTGGAAAAGAAAAAAAAAAGTCCAGAAAATATCAAACTTAATTTCACAGGAGTGTTTTGGAGCTTCTTTTGTTTCATTTTGTTTCACATTAATTTTCAATGTAGAATACTGCATAGAATTTCTATTACTTTCAGTTATAAAGAGAAGGTCTGGTTAGTGTTATGAACAAAAAAAAAAAAACTGTCAATTTTTTGTGTGAGGGAACAAGTTACAAAAACAAGTTTAACCACTTTTGCTACTAAAGTGTTATCTGTGTTATGTAAATTACCAGTCGTTCTCGCTAATGATTCCTTTTGTATTAGTAGAAGCCGCAGCCGAGGCCGAGTTGAAAGGCCTTTTGTATTAACACTAAAGGTGTGAGAGAACTGCCCGGGCAGGGACAGTAAGGGAGAGACGAAACTTGAGGCGGGGGACATGCAAATTAAACTGTAAAGGACCATAGTGCTTTGAGAAGCGGTGACCTCAGAGGTGCAGAAAATTGAGAAATTAGTGATGTCCACGTGTGAGGAACAAGGTACTGAGCCTGCAGAGACGCTGAAAACCTTTGGAGCCCCTCGCCCTGAGTGCAAGAGTCATCCAAAAGCCGGGACCCCGATCCCCGGAGAGCAGCCGAGCAAGTTCTGGCACGCCCACAGCTCCTACGAGGACTGGACTGCAACTCTGCCCCCAGGGGACAAAGCTGCGACTCATCCTCCTCCTGCGAGCCACCTGGGAGAGAACTGACGGAAGCTGCAGATCCGTCGAGCCACCCCTATCCTGAGCTGATCATTTTTAATAAAGGCATTAAAAGGAGAAAAAGTCTCCTGCCGTGTTTATTTCAGTTAGAATCCTGGTTGAAATCAGAAAACTGCCCTGTCACTGACTGTGGCTCAGGCTGGGGGGGCATTATTCTACTGCTCTGAACTATCCAGAGCAGTAGGCAAAACCTCTCAAGGAGAGAGTATGGAGAGTTATTGAAAGAGCTCCCTGACAGCTCAGGATGCCATGTCCCAGAGCAATCTGAGCTTGTTCTGCAGGGGACACCTGTCCTCCTGGACAGCTGAAAGAACGGAGCTGCAAGGCAGTTGGCTGTGTCCTCAGTGTGCTCCAGAAGCACATTCCAGGCTGACCACTCGTGTTTTAGAAAGGCACATTTCTGATGTTGCGGTGATGCCCTGCTGGGTTATTTGTGATGGAGCACTCGCCTGTTCCCCTAGTGCCTCCCTGCTGCAGGAGCACTGTGAGCTGACAGCTCAGTAGCCAGCAGCTGGAGCTGGCATTTCCTGACTACACTTTCTCTTGCTCCACACACACTATTGTACATATACCTTCAAAAGTGCTGATTCCTTTTACCTGGGAAATTCACCATTTATATGATGATACCAATAAAGCTTTGCTACTCAGAGAAGTGTTTTGGATGCTGTTGGAAAGGTCATGCATATAAGTAATTCTACAGCCATATGCATTATATAATTTGGGAGTAGGAAAGGCCAAAGATTGTTTTGTAGTTAGGCTTTGTTTGGTTTTTTAACTACTAACTTTTAAAAATATTGGGAGTTTTGTCCTCTCTTCTTTCATCTTTTCCTTTTCAGATGATACTCTATGAAAAGGATTGTGCTCTTCTTTCTACTTTATCCTGATAAGAATAGAAGTGCAGGCTGAAATCCTGAATCTTAACCTGAGAAGATTTGGAGAGCTTTTAGAGTGCATAGGACAGCCTATCCCTTATGCATGCTAAGCCAGAAGAGTACATTCAGGCCCTTTAATTTGGATTGAAAATAGGATGTGGAATTTTAATGCAGTAGTACTTTTTTAACCTTTTTTCTTTTTCTTTTTTTTCAGAAATCTAGACTAACATGAACATGTATTGGGAGGGTATTTTTCATTTAATTATTACAGGTGAAGGCAAACTACATTATGAATTTCATCGTAGTCTGAAACACCTTCTTCCCTAAAGCTGCACTTACAGCATTTTCTGCTGCAGATATGGTGTCTGTTGGATCTTGGAAACACAAGATACTTCATTTTATTCAAATTCCTTAAAGGCACACATTTTTTTCCCAGTGCTGCCAGATATTGTCAGTAGATCTCCCCTCTCTAATTAAGTGGTCATTTAATCAATCTTCAGGCAGTAGTTTTTCATTTTAAAGGACCTTCTCAGGGAAGGGCGAAGTGCTCCTTTAAGGCTCTGAGATGGTTTTCTTTAGTGCTGTTCAAAGTCTTCTCACAGCAAACTGCTGCAGCCAAATTCCTAAACCTCCTGATAAAAATCAAACACTTCACAGTATGCATTAAACATTCTCCTTCAGGAATAATTTTTGTCTGAAAGCGAAGGAATTGCTCTGAACTCTTAACTTGGCCTAGTTTGGGACCAGCAAATTAAATGACTGATACTTTCTCTTCACAACTGAATTACTTCAGATTTTTCTTTGAACTAGAGTTTGGGGATTTTTTTTCCCAGCAACTTGCATGGTTTATTGCTCTGGTGAATGAGAGGCTTTTTGATGCAGAATTTTTCTATTTAATACCAAAATGGAGCTGCTGATATGGTTCCTCATGGCTGAGTGAGGTGTGAATGTCTCGGTGCTGCAGACACGATGTCCTGTGGTTGTGGCCATTGCGGTGCCCCTGGGCTGGCTGTGTGGCACAGCAGGCCTGGAGGATTAGGCAGCCTGAGCAAAATCTGTGCTCCAGAGATACTGAACCTCTTCTTTCTCTCTTGCTTTTAGCAAATGACTACCTAAAAATGGCACCAACAGGCTCCCCAGTGATCTTGTAATGCTTGCTAGTTTTTGGTGGGGCCTTTTTGGTTGCTTTTTCCTAGTTTGAGTTGATTTTATCTTCTGTCTGAATCTATCCTTTTTGCTGCTAGAGCTTCCTGGCTGGGACTAATGATGGCATTTTAGGCTATAGCAATTTCTGCTCTCTATTTTGGTTCTGCATTTAGAGTCTCTTGTCATGTGCATTCATCTCTGCTTATTCCCGTCGCGCTGCTCTTCCCCTGCTAAGCTGTGCATTCTGTCCCAGGCTCTCCCGCAGCAGGCAGAGCCTGCCTCCTGGGCAGAGCCTTCAGGGCCCCCAGCTGGGCTGTCACATGGCCATATTGCTGATTAAATCAATCTCCACAGCCCAGGCCAGCCCTGTGTGCTGCCAAAACCTGGGCCCTAGCTGCAGGCTCAGGGCTCTCTGCGTGTGCAGGAGCAGAGAAGGAGGTGGCAGTTTAAAAATCCTGTGTGAGGGTTACCCCAGTCACCAAGTGACAGTCTCCATCCTGCATGTGCAAAAATTGCTGGCATGAGAATGCAGCCCCAGTGTTTCTGGCACTGTCAAGTAGGTCATCTGTGAATGTGTGACTGACAGGTCTAGTTTGGCACACAGGTCTCACGACTCCCGAAAAAGCCAGAGGCTTTTAAGTGTTGCTCCTGGTTCAACATGGGATTCTAAAGGCAATAGTAACTTTCTGAAATATGCAGATCTTTCACTACATGCCCTTAATAACAAAGTCTCTCTCCATCTTTCTTGTTAGACTCCTTTCAGGTACTGGAAGGTCACAATTAGGTTGCTCCAAAGCCTTCTTTTTCCGAGGGTAAACAAACAACTTGTTTTAGCCTTTCCTCACAGGAGCGATGCTACATCCCTCTAATCATCTTGGTGGCCTCCTCTGAACTCCCTCCAAGAAGTTAATGTCCTTCCTGTGCTGGGACTGCAGAGCTGGATGCAGCACTGCAGGTGGGGTCTGAGCAGAGCAGAGGGGCAGAATCCCCCCTGCTTGCCTGGCTTTGGATGCAGCCCAGGACAAGGCTGGCTTTCTGGCCAGGTCACATCCAGCCTCTCATCCACCAGCACCCTCAAGTCCTTCTCAGCAAGGCTGCTCTCAATATGTTCATCTCCCACTCAGTATTGATAGGTGGGAGTTGCTGTGTTTTATTTTCCCAGTTTAATGTTACTCTGGCGTTTCCTTTGACACTCAGTGGAGCATGTCAGAAGGGTGTAGTGGCTTTTTGAAAAGATTTAAAGCAGAATGGATCCATCTTGAATTCAGGTGCCAGTACTGGGTATGCACTCTTTTCCAGTCAGGAGAGAGAGACCTGTGCCAGCTAACTCCAGTGTCATGCTAGACTCATGCATGAGCTGAGGGTCAAAGCTACTGCCATGTGCACAATCAGAACTTCCTCATAAAAGAGGAGTTGCATATACAAGATGATTACCTCTCAGAATGGGCTCCCTGGGGAAGTGATCATCACATCAGTCCCATCAGGATTCTAGAAGTGTCCAGATTATGCTCTTTTGTCATATGGTTTAGTTTTAGGTAGTCCTGTGAGAATCACAAAGGCTGAACTTGGTCCTTATGGGTCCCTTCCAACTCAAGATATTTTTTGATTCTATCGTATTTCTTCACAGGGGATAAATAAAGGTCGTCTGTTATGAAGCATTAACCTTGTATCCTCCTGCAAACAATACAACACCTTTCTTAATGCCACCAGAAAATGAATTGTTGCAGTGTCTATAATTCCATTCTCTTCCATATGAATCATAACTTTTGCAATCTATATTGGTAAAAAAGTATTTCAAAAGTGTTTAACATCCAGGAAGGATGTTAATCCCTGTTCTGTTTGATGAGTCTCTGCTCTAATAGTCTAACACCTCAAATATCCCTATAGACTGAGGTTGAATTAGTTAAGCTGTGTATATTGAATTCTTATATATTCACAGTAGACAAGCAACAGATTATGTTAAGGAGAAAGAAAAGTCATTTCTATCCTCAATTGCCTAGCAAATGATAAGAATTTTGAGACTTAATTTCTCTCTTCTTTTAGTTTTTTTCCCTTTATTTAATTACAAAAGATTTGCTGCCTGCAAAAAGTGCCTGCCTTGAAAATTAAATCGATACACATACATGCACTGATCTTGTGTCACGAGAACAGGCAGTGGAAGCTTCCTAATTTTTCATTCCCAGTGCCTTTCCTCCTCAAAGGAACGGTATAGTTTGTTCTCCCTGTTTCTCAAAAAAAAAAATTCCTATTTAGAGACAAATTCTGTGCCCTGACCTCTCAATTGTTCAGCTTTTCAAAAGAGTGCAGATGCATTCTAGATGATTTTGTGAGTAACATCAGGCTCTAACATTTGTCAGTCAGAACAAGAATGCCAGACATTTTTGATTCGTGGTCAGAGAGCACTTTCTGAATCATTTGAAGGGAAAGGTCCAGCACCATAAATCCCATGTTTTTATGTATAAAAGACTTTTTTCTGTGGAGTTAATAGTAATGCAGAGGTTGGATTGCATGCTGTGTAATTGATGCAAGATTAATAATTGTTTAAAAGCAACAATCTTGTATCTGGAAGACTGAGTCATTTGTGCTTTTAGCAGCTGTTGTGGGGGGTTGTCTTTAGAAAGCTTAAATTAACTTTACATTATCCTGTGTTTTCATTATTTTCAAACTACATGACAGATTCTAGCTTACAGCCTCAAGATATACAGGTAGGACGAGAAATGTTTGATATTTCCTTCAGCACCCTGAGTCTGGTACTATTTTGTGGCAGTTTTTGTTAATATCACAGATGATGAAATAAGGAGTGCACTTAATACATCTGCAAATGGTAATAAGCTCTAGGGAAAGGCCTTGAGCACTCTGGAAGTGTTCAAGATAATCTTGGCCAATTGGTGGAATCACCTGAAATAAAAAGGATTGAAAAAGGCTGAATGCAAACTGCAGTACTTCAGTAAGAGGCTCTCTCTTCCAAACACGGGACAGGAAATGGGCCAGGCAGAAGCTCTGTGGATAAGGAGCCAGTCATTGGCCTTGTATTGTTACCAAATGCATTGACCCCAGATATCATGGTGGGATATAAAATGGGTGCCCTATTAAAAAGAAGTCTGGATGTGAAAAGAACCCTTTTGCAAGTCATTCAGCCCTAATAATGCCCCTACTCATGTACTGTGTCAGCTTTTGAGCACCATACTTGGAAAATCCTAGAACCAGTAAAGCAGGACCAGAGGAGAGCAATAAGAATATTCCAAGGTATGTGAGCACTGAGAACTTTAGAGAGCTGGATGTAATTACCCAATTTAAGAAAAGACTGAGGAGTGCCACAAAGTCTTCAAATGCCCAAAACCCCAGCATAGCATTTCTGGAAGCAAAAATAGGCATTGCAATTTAGAGTGGTGACTCTAAATTGGATTTCTGGATTTGATATGGCTGAAGGTCATTAATATTGTGATTTTATGTACAAATTATAAATATTAATACATCAATATATTAATATTACAGAGGTTTTCTGCTTAAATAACAATTTGCCTTTTTAAAATGTATTTGCAAGTATTTACATGTTTGGGTACATTGTGAGACTTGTGGTTTGGTTTTTGTGATATTATCTCATGCCCTGATCCAATCAATGAATTTTAGGGGAAGGTTGTTTGAATTCCTCTGTGCATTATGTGGGAGAAACAAAAAAATTCTCAGGAGGCTCAGTAAAAAACCTTTATTTGTAAACTTTAGATGATTAAGGCAGAATAAGGTACTTGGTTTTAAGACATCCAAAATAAGGCACTTGGCAAACCTAACTTAGCAAACTTTAAGAAATTGGAATTATGTCTTCCCTGTAGTGCCCTGCTGCCATGTGTGGCCTGCTTCTGTCTTTGATCCAGAGCAGCATCTGGTCTCTGTACATTGAGGGACATGTCTGCATCTTCATTTTTTGCAGATCTCGTCCCAAAAAAGTAGCAGTTTATATTCACAATCATTTATCTTTGCACAAAGTTTAAATATAGTTTTCTGGTGTTCCAGACCTGTAAAAGGATTATTACACTGACAGATTA
Source organism: Emberiza elegans (assembly GCA_024865655.1). NCBI lineage: Eukaryota > Metazoa > Chordata > Aves > Passeriformes > Fringillidae > Emberiza > Emberiza elegans. Next base: position 26,298,585 of record JALJVW010000241.1, on the reverse strand, counting down.
TATTTTTTAAATCAAAAGGAAAATATTAGGCTACATAGTTTGACCTCTGTCCTTACAATATTGTCCAGCTAATCTTATAAGGAGCTGAGTCAATTTTCTAGAAGATTACTGTTTACCACTTCAGCTATCAATACATGGACATTCACCACTTTTTCTTTATTTCACTGGTTATTTGCTTTGGTTCTGTAGGCTTTATAGGACTTTACTTGGGAGGAAATCAGACAAGTCTCACTTGGATCTTACTGTGGAAATGATCTTCCAGAGAACCCCAGAGAATTTTCTATTGGCTTACTTACTGGTTTTTTTTTTTCAATTAAATCTGAAAGAATTGTTACATTCTCTCTTCAATTTAATATGATTGTGTGTTATTTCTGTAACTTATGTCAATGTGACAATTCCAAAGAGAATTTCTCAGTACCAAATTGATGATAGCTGTAATATTGTAATTAAGGACACATGCTTGAAAATAAGCACAGGTGGGATGGCAGGATTTATATGAGAGTGAAGTAAATGTAAGCTATTCATCCTCTCTCAACCCTTCTTCAAAAAGCAATGACTTCTGGTTGCTTTTGAGGTTCTTATCTCTGGTTTTTATTACTACATTACTTAGAAACTTCAGATTTCACATCTTCCAAGTGACAGGATTAAAACAAAAGTGAAGTCACTACCTGGTTCCTTTTTATGTGAGACTTTATAAAGCTTGTTGTTCAATACCTGGCATAAAAGGAGGGGCTGGGGATTTATATTAAAGCATGAGAAATAACACAAATTTTAATTACATTATTGCTCAGAAATTTTGCATAGTAAAACTTCATTACAAAGTGAATTCCCGCTCACCTTAAGAAGAGCAGCTAGTGATTGTGATTTACAAAGCCGGCAAATCTACGGAAATGCTTACTATAATCAGAACTGTAATTATGAAGAAATTTGCTGCAGGAATATTTGCTGACAGAATAAAAATTTAAAAGGTCTGAATGTTGTCTGTCATAGTTGTCCTAGGGTGACGTTATGATGCTTGTATCCCAATTCATGTGTTCTGTTAGTGTTGGATATTATGTTCTGTACCTTTAAGACTGGCTCTGAAGAGGGAAAGTTTTGTTTTGGTTTTTTCTTATCAGCCTGGTGGAACACAGGGAACGCTGCTTTTTGCTTTTTGGCTTTGGTCGCTCTCACTTCTTGCTTGCTTTGCTTCTGCTTGCTTTTTGCTTCTGCTCTTTAGATAAACAGTCCAAATTTCTTCCTGGACTGTTTCCCCTCTCCTTTTTTCGACCATCTGGAACCTGCTCCGGACTGGGACCTGGGAACACCGAGAGGTTGCACCTTGTGGCTGCAGCAGCTGCCCCAGCGCCGGAGGGACTGAGAACAGAGCGACCACCCCCAAGAGAGACTTTCTGAACTTGTCATCTTTTTCCAGAGTGGTGCCATCCGGTATTGTTCACTCTGTGTGCTGGGGGTGCTGTGCCTGTTAAATAAACAGGCTCTTTCCACTTCTGTCCAAGGAATTCTTCCTGAACTGGCTGGGGGGAGGGGCCCTCCTTTGGAAATTCTCCACCAAATTTGTCCTAAACCAGGACAATAGTGCAGCAATTAAATTTTCAAGCTTAAGATCCTTGTGGAATGAAAGAATAAAGTAAATTGATTACAGTGGAGAAAGTAAACTGCAACTGCTATTGTAACTTCTTCAGATAATAGTAGCAAATGTCTACAAATGGACATAGACACATTCAATGAATAGATTTAATTCCCTCTCTCAGGCTGGAATTGCCCATCAATAGAGCGACTTGTAATTAACTCCCTCTTATTAAATAATGCTCTTGCCTGGAATGTAACTAAACCACTAATCTGAAGAACCATTTTCCTTATTCCCAAGGCGGCTGGAGCCCCTGCAGCTGCCATGTGGAAGCTTGTAATATTTAATGCACTTGTCTTTCCAATAATTTCTATACAGTTGTCTCTTCCTTTCAGGAAATAAAGGTGGTGTCATCCTTATTGTGAGCAACCCCTTTGAAATATATTTCCCAGAATAACTTTTTCTTCTCTTTTGTCCAAGTTGTGATTCCTGAGAATTTAAATACAAGAGGTTATGTTTAGCCAGGGGACTGAAATGGAACTACCCCAAAGCCATCCACAGCCTGGCTGGGATTCTTACACTGGAAGCTCTAATGCTTGCTGTGTGGATAAATACAAAATGAGCATAACATCCTCTATATCAATTTTCTAACATTTTTATATTAAGCCCTTTTTAGAAAGATATGAGTAAAAATAATTTTATATACCTCTAGTCAACTAAATGCTCAAATAACCTTGCTTATTTTTCAGATATTTAAAAGGAATATAGCTGTATATCATTCTTACTGATGCCTATTGTCCTTGCAATTAAAAAAAAATCCTTGAGCATCATGAATGGCAAAGTTTTCCTGTGATGTTCCTGAAAAGACTTTAAAGGAACCTAAACTTTTGCCTCTTCTGATGCACAGAGTTACTCAGGCAAAGCTCAGAACCTCAAACATCACAAGAAGTAACAGAACAGACATCTTACAAATGTGTCTCATTTTTGGTTTCACAGCTGATCTTTGCAGGTGATATAAATGACCAGTGGTAGGTTGCACCATACTTTCTTAGATTTTTTATGTTTCCACGCTAAATTGCAACACCCCCTTTTCCTGCACAGGCTGAGCACAATACATGTACAATAGATGTATCACAACATGCTCCCTTGAAAACAATCTGGTATAGTTTTAAATTACTTAAAGTCTTTTTTTTTTAAATGCTATTTAAAAAATCAGATCCCTCCAAGGGGCTTCATTCAGTAGCTTATTACTGGTACTACTTATTAAGTTTCAGATTCCCTCTCTTTTTATATCACCACATTCACAGGATATAAGAAAAGAGGCTGAGAATTTTGTTTCAAAGGCTGAAACAGCATGTATTAAATTTTCTTTTCGTAAGAATTCTGTAGAATAACTGGCTATCTTGTGAGGGCAAAGAAGAGAAAGACAGGCAATGCAAAATTGCACGTAATTCACAAAGCAAATTCAAGAAGCTTAATGTCCATTTTAGTTCTCCCTGAAAATGCTAAATGATATTGCTGATATTGAGCACTGGGCAGCCACATTTCTGCCCAAGGCAGCACTGGAATACAAAACGTAGGCAAAAGCAAGAGATGTCACCACACTGCCTCTGATGGTACTATAGTCAGAGCTCATGGGAAGCTATCTGGAGCAAGGTGACTTGTGCCAGCAGCTTGGTGTTAGTCTTTAACCAGGAAGACCAAACAAGCTCAGAAAATGACACTCCTTCCCTCAGCTAAACAGCACATACATGAGGGAGACTAGAATAACAGCTTGTAAGATGCACTTCTGCTTTTAGCAGTTTTTTTTCCTCTTTTAAAAACTCCATTCACTAAGTTCCACAGAAGATTTTGCCATTGCCCAGTGCCTTTCTTTACTGCCAAAGCACTGTACATGGAACTAATTTCTTTGCAACCAGAAAGGTCACCTAAGGACTGGGATCCCAAAAGCAAGTTCATTTTATTTCTTTAAAATGTTATTAATATGATTGGAAATTTCCTTTGTAAATTTCATCTTAACAGACTTCTTATAGTATTATTCATCATGAATTAATATTAACTATTTCTCTGAGCTGCTCCAGACATCAGACAAGCTGTTTTCCTTCTGTTCTGAGTCGAATAGACTAGGGAAAGCTGTGATTTACAGGGTTCAACTGCACTGAAACCATTAGTCTGAAGAATTTATCCATCTACACTATTTCTACTAATATTTTTTTGTGCCAAAAGTAATACATTTTGTCCTCAGTGTGAGCCTCTCTGCTGTTACCTTCTGTCCCTCTCAACCCTGGACATTACCGTCCTCAAACTTGCTTTTTAGAGCTGCTTTCATTTTTTACCTCAATAAACTTGCTGAATATGGCAGCACCAGTAAGGAAAAAACCTAATAGGAAAACCTAATAGGAGATCCCATACAAGCTACTAACAACTGCTGTAAAGAAAAGAAAGTCCAGATACACAGCAACATTTTGCTGTTAGCTTCTGTACAAAAATAAGCAGGGAAAGCATAAATTCCACAGCAACTGAAGAATTTCATTATCCCCAGGCTATATGACAGTGAAGGCTATTCAAATATCAAATGAAAACTTCCCTGAAAACATGAACTGCAAGTTCTCATCACATTTTCTGCCATAAGAAAAATATTCAGCAAAGTTGGGAACAAGTGAAAGTTGAAGACTGATGTAAAGAGGTTTATTGAGCTAAGTGAAGTGTGAAGATTCATTAATACCCTCCTCATTTGATATTTTTATTTTAAAACAAATTGCTCAATGACACTTTTTTTTAACAGAATTGCACTAAAACTACATCCCCTACATGAGGTAAGGGATTGAATTTCCCAAGGTTTTCCATGACTTTTGCCATTTGTCAGCCATATCCTTTTGGTATCTGCATCTTCAAGTGCTCATGAATATGACTTGTCACATGAACCCTTTTCCCTTTGCATATAGTGTGTATGGGTGGAGGGGTTTTATATGAAAGGAAAGAAAATCCCTCAGAGCAACATCATGGTTTTGTTTCACTCTGGAGTAACACCCATTTTGCCGTACTGCTTCCTCATAAGACATACACAAACGTATCAGAAACTTTAAAAGTTATTTCGGTCATGAACAGCTTTCACAGTATAGTCATGCTTACAAATTTTATAGAACTGCTGTGATCTGACTGCAGAATAGATTTTTGATTAATCAGACCCAAGGCTTCAATAATGAAACAGCAGGTGGGGTAACTACAAAATTAAAACTCTTAACAGCCTCACAGTAATACAGTCATAAATATAAAAGAGTTGAAAACAGCTCATTTGCATTTTTGAAAAACATTCTTAGCAGCTCTGCGTTGCTGTTCCAGGAGAGGGCGATGTTTGTGGCAGGCGTGAGGTTCCCGCTGCCTTTCGCGGCTCCCAGGGAAGGCACCTCCCGTCTCCCAGGGCAGAGGGTCACCCCTCTCCCTTGGGAAGCAGCTGCTGCTTTTCTAGAAGCAGTTTCTGGAACTGTAGGATATTGTTCAGAGACTGCACACACGCTTTGATCAGCTGCTAAACATCGGGTATTTCCCGTCTGAGGAGAGAATCAGTAAGAAAATGGTAAAAGAGGCTTGTCATAGCCTTGCCATTTGAACAGTCACCTTTTGTTCCCATGAACATCTCTGAGCCAGTTCTGTCCTTTCAATTAGCAGCAGTTCAACATTTGGGATATACAGAGTTGGTTTTTTTTTTTTTTTTAAGCAATCTCTTCCATGTATTTTAAGGATTTTGCAAAAAAAAAAAAATCAAAATTAAGTCTGCAAATCCATTCTCACTGTAATTTATACTGCTCAGGCTTCAACTGCCACCAGATTGACATTGTGTAACAGTAACTGACACCAATTAAACCGGGGGCTAAAAAGCTGTGCTAATGAGAACAGAATCAGTCTAGGTATTGCATCAGAGTGCAAGATGTTTTCAAAACAGTGACTTTTTATTTTCCTGGCTGAGGGAAAACTTCTGCTTTGAACAGTGATTGCAGAAACCTTTCCAGTCTAAACTGCTGCATCATAAATGAAGGAACTATGATTTATTCCTAGAATTTGTTCTCTTCCACCTTTTCCTCATTATATAAAATGCCAACCCTGAGAAAAATGCAAACAGAGTCCGGAAAGGACTCTGCTTAATACCTTCCCTTTTAAATAAGAATACCTACTACATATATATAGACACATACATATAAACACCTTCTTCTGAGATCTCCTCATGAACTAATCAACTTTTAATGGAAATTATTATTCAAAACCAAAATAACCTATTCTATGGACAGACTGTTAGTTGTATCCATAGCAGGGGTGAATTTTATATAAATCAACTCTTTGGTTTCAGCCTCAGGGTTTCAGGAAATAAACAAAAGCTTTTGACAGCAAATTGTTTACAACACTGACTTATATAAGAGTTAAAATCTAGAACATTAAACAGATAAGTTTCTTAAAAAAAACCAGAAGAAAACAATTTATTTGCTAAAGAAAACTAAGTACTAAGAGGAAAATGTACTGAAGCAGAGACAATAAAAGGATAATAGAAAAGTTAGGCAGGGTGAAGTAACATCCTGAAGAGTGATGAGATTAGAGATAGGAAAGACTTGCCACTGCTCTTTGTAAGTATTCAGAATTGGAACAGAGGCAGCATGGGTCAGCTGATTCCATGTAATACAGCAGCAGAGGGAAAGATCAGTTCCTTAGGGTGTCTCAAGTACCCCTTCCATAATCCAATTTTAAAAAAATCCAAAACAAAAATAAAACCAAAATTATCTGAAGCAAAACAGAAAACAGAAAGAGCTTCAAATCAAAGGATCACCAAAACCACAAGCAATAGAACCAACCTATGCACTTTCAGGATTTAAAAGCTAATGATTTAATGTGTTCACATGGCTTGCTGTAATCTCATAAAACTCATGATCAATGATTGACAGTTTGCCAAGGGCCTAGACATCCCCTGTCCTGAGCAATGGAAAAGCATGGGAGCAGTTTTCATGCCAGAATATTCCTTTTATGCTATGAGAAGGTTTATGTAATTGGTGGACTGTGAGTTTCTAAGAATTTTCTCTTGGAAGGGAAGAGTCTGATTCTTTGCAGACTTATCCTAAAATATTCTTCAGAATTAGAGGGATTGTATATATGATTGACCAGACCAGCAAATAAAAACAGCCTGTCTCTTCCTTCAAGAGAAAGAGCCACTGCATTGACTCTAAGATCCTGCTGGAAGTACTCATTAACTCTGCATAGAGCATATGTGTCCCATCAGAATCCTGGTTTGCCTGCCCTCTGCCGTTTCATCCCACGACTACTAATTTAGTGAGATTAAATAGATTTCCCCCACCTGCATCATACCAGTGCATTGGCCAATTGCAGTGTTCCTGCCAAAGCAGATCCAGCTGTACACAATCCAAAATCTCCCATATAAAATAAAACAGTTATAAATTTAGATAAAATGGGAAGAGCCAAATAATCAGGAAAAGCAGGGATAGTTAATAAAGTTTTGACTACTTTTCTTCAATCACAACACTCCCACACAGGATAACTGATCCAAGAATCTCTCTAAATAGGTCTGTAGGCAGTTAACACCTGTAGTTAGCACAGGTGTAGGTAGTTAACACCTGCAATTAGCACAGGTGCAGGTAGTTAACACCTGTAATACCATAGGTGCCATGGAAGGGTATGGTTAATGTCATTAAAGAACAATATATTGTGTATATATTACACAGGTGTGTACTCAGCTGTTTCACATACTGGGATCACAAAAGGGGCTTTAACTAATGTAAGGTAAAACCAGGTTCAGATAGCAAATATCTTCAGGTGGGACTGAGCCTTGTGAAGGAGCGGCTTCTGGTTTGTCATGTGTGCAGCCATGCAAAAGAATCTGCTAACAGAGGTGGAAAACAGAAATGCACCCAATTTTCCCATTTCATGCATTTTTAAGGAACTGAAAAGTTACATCTGAAGGATGTAAAAGGTCCTGCAATAAAGAGGACCAAATGGATCCAAATCACTGTCTAAGTAGGAAAGTTCATTTCAATTTTGAAGAATTCTGTTTAATTCTAATGAGTTCTGGATGTGGAGATGGGAGAAGTGACTGCCAGATGGAATTTATTTCACACTGTCTGAACTCTTTTCCCCAGAGAGCCACAGGATTCTGGCTACAAGGGCAAAGAATATTAAGAAATGGAAGGGGTCTCATCTGTCAATTGTATTATACTCATTCAGTGTAACTATTCTGTTTTACTTCGAATCTGGAACAGAATTCTGAAGGAGTTTTTCTTAAAAATATATTTTAAAAATAAAAAAGTAAATGTGTATATTCATTCATAGAATAACCAAAATAGATGGCTTTTGAAGGTACAAACCAACCAAAGCCTGATTAGAAATGCCCATGTAATCCATTGTTCAGCCTTTATCATTTCACCCTCATTCTTTCAATATTGTTGTGTTCTTGAGACACTTCTTGTTGTATTTTTGTATTCTCTTCATAGACTCTGAATAACCCCAACATTATTGATTAAAAGGATTAGGTAACTTCAAGATGAGGAAACAGGATGTAAACACCAGCTCATTTCATACAAATTATCCATGGGCTGGTAGCTGCCAATAGATTCTGGTTATGCAAGACTCACTGAGAACAAATCTAAAGCCCCCCTTGGATTTGCTTTACTGATAAGTCCCTGAGAAGTTCACCTTTGATAGAAAAAGTTCAGTCAACTTAAGTGTTTCCTATCCTTTCTAAAATAACAATCAACCTAATTTGGGAAGCTTCTGACCAGACCTGTCAGAGGGTACAAAAAGATACAGAGCAGCAGTGCTACAGGGGTTTCTGATTTATAGTAAAGTGTGAGGAGATGCCAGAGGAGACTGCATAAAATTGCAAGCGGCATTGCAGAATTGTTGCCTCTTCACAGGAAGAGAGCACTCTGGCATTGAACAACAAAAGTATTTTTTCAAAATAACATAGAGAATCTATTGTAGATCTGGAAATTAAATTCCGACCTCCTCAGGCCCTGAATCTAAACCTCTGTTGTTTCACATGTCTGGTATCTTTCAGAACTGCACATTTCCAGTGCCTCCAGCTTCCATGTTGAAACAGGGATGTCACTTAGAATAAAAATCTTGAGTACCTCACGTTCTATCAAAGGCCATTGTCAATAGAGTTCCTTTATATCCAGATGGATACATCCCCATGAAATACACAGAACATGTTCATGTCACTCAAACTGTCCTTCTGGTTTCTCCAGAACATAAAAGGAAAGGTATTTGTCAAACCACACACACAAATGTTTGGTAACTACTGGCAGGTTTACATGTCCAAGTGTTACCCTGGCAGTTGTAGCTGGGCCACAAGCCCAGAGAAAACAGCTACAGCACTCAAAAATACAGCACTAGACATACTGAGAATGATGTTCCACTTGTTCAGGGAGGGGAAAGATAACAGGAATTATATTTATGTCCCCATAAGTAACTGTTGCACTAAGGGTTCTGAGTGCAATATGAATGTAAAGATCAGAAAAGGTAATTGACTCAAGACTAACAGCATTTCCATACTGAGCATTGCCAAAGCAACACCACAGCCTTCCAGTCAGGTTCACACTTCATCCTTTGGCTCAACTGGATTTGGCACCACCACTTGCACAAAGGACTTAAGAAAAAATGTGCCCGTGACCTTCAAGACCAATAGGTGGCATTTTAAAAGCAGAAAGACTTCTGTGCATATCACATTACAGATGCTGTAAAAAGTCCACTACATCCTGCAGCTGAATAGTCAAGTCTAATCACACATTTGACCTTTACAAATATACAAACAGGATGGCAGGAGAGATTATTTTAATCAGATCTGAATGCATATGAGAGCCCAACATGCAAATTATATGGATTATGCAATTATGCTTCTAACATTTCAGCAGAAAGCAACAAAGATTCCTGTTGCAATTGCCACAAATCACAATAGCACACAGATTATAATTTTAAAAAAAAACAATTTATAAAACACTTATAGACTTCCATTGGCTAAAAAAAATATCTCAGATTGACTTTCATAGATGTGACAGCACAGGTCCTACTGCTGTCTGTCAAACAGAATTTCACAGGCTCACTGATCTTTGCTGCACAGGGAGGGTACATTTGCAATTATTTTTGTTGTAAGATTTTTCCCCATTTCTGGACAGGGTGGGGAGCAGGACCTCCAAAAAATGGTAAAGAGCCACACATTCTCAATACAGTGGAGGGACACAAAGATAACTTAGAAGTGTTTGTTGAGCTAGCTCTCAGCCAGCTGGCAGGTCAGGCAAGAGAAGTAAACTTATAATTACACTGAGTTAAACTACATTAGGCTTTTACTCTCATACTTTAATCAGGGCCCTACAGGCCTACCTAAATACTCCCACCATGTTCCTGGAGATACACCTTCCAGATTTTCCCTGTGGTTACTGTAATGTGCAATATTTCCATGGGATCTCTGAAATTAGCATAAACCACACATTAGCTGTTGTTCCAGACCACATATGCTGATTTTACTGCTTTGCTTCTGCTTTTGATCAAGCTAAACCTAAGTTCACTTTTGACCCTTGCCTCATTTCCTATCCATTTTAATGATCCAATAGCACAAAGCCCAGCATTTTTTTTTAGTCACATAGAAATTTAATTGTTTTCTGTAGCAACACTGTGTAAGTGCTACTAATATTTTGGGACGCACAAATTGGCAATTAAATAGATTTTTATAAAACTGCCATTTTGTTAGATGTAAAGATGGCTAAAAGAATAAGGAGAACTTAATTTCAACTGCAGGATAAGGGAAATGTAACAAACACATTTTTGGGGTTTTTTTTTTTGCTTTTATTTACACTTTCCATATTGAAATACTGACTTATTCCAATAGTGGAAGCGGATATGTATTAGCTCTTCACTGTAGATACCATATGCATTGTATCTGAAAAAAAATAAAAGGGGTTTAAAAGGATAAAAAGGAAACATACATTACTCAGAGAAAAAGCCATTGATGGATAACTGTTATTGAACCAGAAAGAAATAATGAGGCCTTGGCTAGCAAGTGAAAAAGATGGGTTTAAGAGTGAACATTTAAAAGACAGCGACACATTGCATCAGGATCCTTCTGTTCTTTCTCTGAGAATGCAAAAGACATAATAAACAAGAAAGGAAGAATTCAAGAATGTGAATCTAAGAAGAAATATGAGGTAAATTGCAGCCTGTGAGATGTGGTCTAATCAGGAAACTGACAGAACTGTTTAACTTCCAGAATAAAGTCTATAGAAAGGATGGATTCCTATAGACAGAAAAGGCTGCAGAGATACATTGCAGAAGGAGGAGCAGCACATGGCAGAAGAAAGGAAAGATATGCATGCTGACTGCAGGAGAACTGCCAATCTGTACTGAATTGAAAGATACATGGTTGGAATATTATAGGAAATTGCTGTAGAGCTCCAGGGCAAGATAAGAAGCCAGACATGGCAATTTAAAGTATGGGAAAGGCAAGAGTAGCTGGAACAGGGATCAAGAAGGGTTTGGATGATGTACATCCCAGAAAGGATAAAGACTGCAGAATGATATTGAAAGAAAACATTTTTCCTGTGATTCTGAGGACATGTTCATAGCCACTTCCTGCTTGACATTAAATATGAGCAGAAATCACATGCTTAGCAAAGAGCAGGTAGCTGATCAAAATGTGATGAAAGCTAACAGAGTTTGAAGACATACTTACAAGACGGCACTGCAAATTTCTTTCATTCTCTTAAAGCAAATATTTTGGGCATATATAAAATTGCCAGATCTGCCTGAATCAAATCCCTTTTAGAAAAAAATGCTCAGAATACATTTACATTTCAATTGAATCAGCACTCAGGACTGAAACAAAATAGAGAAAGCTGAGGGCAACCTCAAGAAAGAGAAGAAGAATTGCAGGGAATTTCTAGCTCTGGGGGGAGGGAAATCCATGTTCTGTATACTCTGTCAGTATTGGGAGCTGGGACCTCAGACACTGGAAGCACCAATGGCAAAGACAGAGGAGACCACAGAACAATGCTGTTTGTAGGATTGGGGAGCACAGTGGTGTTGGTAGGGGTTGTCCTTTTGGGTATGAGATGCATTCTTTCTTAAAAGGATCAAACCTGATTCTGAACTCACTCTGATACCAGAAAGGTCAGCCCTCAGCCTGGGCAGTACAGCCCTTATTGGCAGTGTTAATATTTTGACACTTCTGGATTGATCTATAACCTGACAAGTTATTTGCCTCAGTTTTATTTCAGAAGTTGGACTAACATTTCATTACTGAGTAGTTTGTCAGCCCTTCATTTTTTTTTCATCTCCCTTCAACACATTCAGCTAAACTAGGGCAGCCTGGTAATAAGAACTATCAGACAGGGCAAGCACCAGAGAACAAAGCTTCTCCATTTCATTGGATCTACACCATATATAAACTTCCCAGTTCAAATGTGGTAACAAGATTTAGAATGTCTGTTATTTAGTTACTGACAAAAAACATACAGCAACCCATTTACAGAGTTTTATTGTGGTAATATATTGCAATTTTAAATTGGGACTTTGCTATCAGGGAGCAACAATGTCAAAAAAAAACACTTTAATAAAAATAGCATATATTTACTTTCTTGTCAAAAGAAAGGTTTTCCCTTCACATGTTAGCAAAACATTTGACTTAGTTTTTTCTTGCCTATCATTCTGCAAAGCTATTTAAAAAACTGTCATCTGTGATCAGCATTGATGCTAGTTATATTCTTATGCCACAGTTTAAAAAGAAAAGCACGTCCTCAGTCTGGAGCAGTCCACCTACCAAGTTGCCTTGGAATCAGGAATCTTAAAAAGCCTGCAAGTTTCACCTTTCAAGGAGCAATGAGAACAAGTGCCAGAACCCCCTAGTTTGTCATGTGCTGTTGCTTGTCAACCTGCCAGGCAGCTTGCCAAAGCTGAGGCAGGAGAGCCTGCTGCAAACCCAGCAGGGGTCTGTCAGAGCCATACCTCTGCTTTGCTGAAATGAAAATGTCTGTGCAAGCCATTCTGATTTCAGCAAGCCAGCAAGTTCTGCTGCACAGAGATTGGTCACTTTGAAAGAATGGACTATGACTGAAGTTATCCTTTCCTATATTCCTATGAAGAAAGTATTCATGAGAATTTCCCTGGCCAGCCTTACTCAGTTGAAGTCACAGACAAATCTTCTTCCCCAGGTCACCTTTGGATATGGAAACCTGCACTACATTGTGTACACAGATCTGTCTCATGTCTGAGCCAAACATCCTTTTCCTCCATTGTAATTTCCATAGAAGAGGCTCTGAAGGCTACACACTGAACTCTGAGATTACTAAACTGCAGGATTTGGTTCTGTAAGAGGTGTGGGCACTGTTGTGTACGATGTACTGAGCTCACTGAGCTGCCCCAGTAATCATTCCAAGTTGGTCTGAGCCAGGGAATGCAACTGCACGCTCATGATGGAAGGCAGCTCAGAGGAGATGGGCAAAAGCAGTGAGCTCAGGGAATATTGTAAACAATGAGCATCCGGTATCAGATCAAGCTGGAGTTATCTCAGTGCAAGGAGGGCTTGGTGTCACCTTTGGTTTTAGGGACACTGCTGCACCAGTGGGCTGCTTGTCACATATCTCAGCCTTTCCTGATATAAGTCTCATTTCACAACCAGAAGAAATTTAATGAAATTAAATGGGACCACCATAGACCAAGGAGAAGTTTAGTTGATTTCTAAGTCTAGCAAATAGCACAAAGCCTTGTATTTGAGAAAAAAGGATGTGAAGTTTATGAACTAAAACACACTTACTTTTACAAAGAGGCTGTAATGGTGTAAAAACTTATTCTACCCTTCTTAGCTGGCAATAAGCATGTTAAATTTCTCAGCAATTTGATGAAATTTACAGTTTCAGTACTTCTGAATAGAGCCTCTGTTTTTCCATTACACTGACTAGCATATACCCAAAATGCCAGCATCAGCATTCACCAAAAAAGGATTTCCAAAAAAAAATAATTTGAAAACCATAAATTTTTAAGAAGATGAAAACCTATATAGAGATAAATGTTCATAGCAATTCCAAGGATATGTGACAGCATGAAGTGGAGTGGGTTGATGAAAAAACATTGCAATTATAAAACCCTGTAATCTGGAACAGGGATAGCTGATTCCTGTGATGGTGTAATTCTGCTGGTTTTAACATTACATTATGTAGCTATGGTATCTGATTAGGTAATTTACATGGAGTGATTTGACAGGAATTTTAAAATATCCTTACCGCTTTATATATCTATTAGAAAGGAACATTTCTATTTTACTGTCTATGCAATGAGGCAAGGAATCTTACATCTTTGAGAATATGAATCAGGCAGACAAGAATTTATTACAAAGTACTTGCTACAGAGTAGAGACTCAGGTGAGATTTTTTCTTCAAAGCCCACCAAATAAATAATTTATAAATTGGAGAGATTCACTCATTTAAATGTCTACATTTTATTAAACCAGTCCTCAGACTACTCAAGATTTTCTGTTTGTTTAAAACTCTGATCTCCAATTTCCATTTACTTTGGCCTTCCTTTAACACCACCATAATTCCCTATTTTGTTTTTCCATCGCTGATTTTCCCTCACAATCTGCCAGAGCTTTACTTTTAATTTTTTTCATTAGAGGCTCCTTCTCCAACACTCCACAGCTGTGCTCCTCACTTATCTTTGTGCTTTTCTCTAACCAATCTTACACACATACAATTTTCACAACTACTTCAAAACCTGCATCTCACAGTTCTATTATCTATTTCTGACTTTCTTCTTCAAACTAATATTTAGCCTTCCTGTACAGATATCTCCTCCAAGGTAGCACAGGCAGTTTTAAAGTGTTGATTTCATCTACTTGTGCACAGCTCTGCCTCATGCACTGCTTATATATTCAGTGGGAAATTCAAACAAAGTTAGGATAGGAAGAATCATTTTGTCATTTCTCTGTCAGCTGTTGCTCAACATCTTGGACTAGATTCCTAGATTTAAAATAAACCCTACCTAAAGGAACATTTATGTTAGCAAATTAAGCAGTGCCAGGAAAGAGACCACCAGCGTTAAGAGGTATTGAAACTTGTTTTGACTGTTATATTTTTAAGTCTCAAATGGTTTTTGTATGTAGCAAATCACACCCCACTAAACAATTCCCTGGAGACAGCAGATAACAAGGATCATTCCCAGAAAAAACATGTCAGCGTGAATTTTGCCCACCTGTTCCTTATGCTGGAGGGTAAAACTGTTCCACAATACAGACATGGTTTTTTCCATGCCAGCTGCCCTCACTGTCTGAAAACAGTCCAAAGCACATCTAATTTAACTGCAGAGATGTAACCAGTAAAGCCACTAGTATTCACTATCAGTTCTGCCATTTTAAATGACTGTGGAGTTTACTCAGGGCAAAAGAGTAAGAAATACAAGAGTAATTTAGAATAACATAGCTAAGTGGGTCTTTAATTATTGAATCCTCAAGCAATGTCATTTGGGATCAATCAATGAGGGAGTTTGCACTGAACATCGCATTAACTTCTCCAAGAGCTTTATCTCCAGTGTTAATTTCTTTTATACAGTTCAACCATTGAAAGTTTATTTTTAAATGTTTACATATGGAACCAGGAGACAGCTACAAAAAGAGCAAATATAACTGATGCATGTGAAGCTTCCTACCTGGACTTTGCATGAGAATTTAGCATTCATGAGACAGCTGCAGTACATCTTTATTGCTGCTGGCATACTGATAGCACAGTGCTATTTCACACTATTTCACACAGCACTTCAGCAATCCAGTATTCAGAGAGGTTGCATGGATTCAGGTCAGGACTGTAAATCCTATCTCCCAGGAGTTTCATGCTGAGCAGCTGACATTTCAGCAACTCCCCCCCTTCAGCAACAGAGTTTAAATAATAAGCCCAGCAAACAAACCTTGCAAAACAACAACTCTGTCATTCACTTACTTCGTAAGAACTCTATGAAATACGTAGATCCGATGAACACACACAGCCTTACAGGCAAACTAAAAGTGCATACAGCAAGAGTTTGACACTCTTGTTCTCAATCAGTAATATGCAGGCATGAAAAGACCTCAGAGGAAAAATATATTCCATGCTGGTTCTGCACAGCAGTTCCACAAGGGTTCAACACTAGACCTAGAAGAGTCAAACCCAGTTATTTACAATCCACTTTGTAATGTTTCGGAGAACTAAGGTTTTCTACAACACCTAGGTTTTGAGTTTTCTGAAGCATTTAACCTTCCAAAACATTTTCCCAGTATTTAGTTATATCAATAGAGGTATTGCCAGCTGTGAAAAGTGACCCATACCCCATAATCTTGCAGCATGCAAGACCTGAACTAGGCTGAGAGGAACCCTGGACTCCTTACAGGCCCCTTACAATGATCCTTCTGCGGAATCACATTCAGTCAGTGCAGTATCTCCATTTTTAAATTTTGTCAGTAAGCAGAGGTAATTTTTTTCCTTTCCCAAATCTAGCAACTCAAAAGGTATGGTCCCAGCTGCACAAGAACCACATGCCTGCATTTTATCTTTACACAGTTTACATACCACACTATTGAAAAAAGACCCTTATGACAAGAAAGAGGGATATCTCTGCTCCTCTCTCATCACAATTAAAACAGTTTCATCTTTTGTCCTTACAAAGGTTCTCACATAATTCTTATTTCCATAACACTAAATAGTTTCTCAAATGATAAAACAGAATAAAACTGTCTGTTTACACATCCCATTTAGCCTCACCTTTGCCAAAAATGAAAATCATGACTTCTGACTGCAGAAGAAAAAAGGAAAAAAGCAACAGTTGCTTTTTCCCTTAAATATCATTGGCCAATGTCCAAAACCCAGTGGCTGATTCTTCCTCCTCAAGCTGCATCCAAAACCCACTTTCTTATTAATTCAAGAGGCATATGGTGAAAAATTCCTTCAGGAAAGAGTATGGGGAGGAAGGTAACCCTGTCTGTTTAGATCCTTCCTTATCTAAACCTTCATGTCAGGTTGAAGTAGTGCACTTTTTAAACTACTTTGGCAACAGAAGCTGAAAAATAAATACCTAAGGCAATGTGAAACAGGTGTGGACAAGAAATTCCCCATTTTGTACAATTTTATACCAGTGTAGAGCACTCCCTGTATAAAATCAGCTCTGACCGTTGTGTAAGTACCTCACAGGGGACAGTCACAGAAAATGGAGACAGAGCTGTACACAGTGGCTCAGGTAAGAATGAGTTGGGACTGCCACCAAAGGTCAGAGGAACTCGGGTGCAAACCTGACGGAACCACAGAGGGAACCTTCACCAGCCTCCCTGGCTGAGGTCCTCTCCATGACAGAGCCCGGCACTTATGGAGCAAAGCTCCCAATCAGCCCCTTGGAGACTCATGACACACTCTCAAATGAAGTTTTGAACAACGCACTCAGATCCCCATATTTCAAAAACTGAACACTCTAGATCTTGTCAATGAAACCCATAGGGAAATAACAAGCATAATACTAATTAAAACAGGAAAAACCCAAAGGAACTATCCTAGAAAAAGCTGTGAAAAAAATTCTTCATTTTTTTTTCCAATTGAAAAGAGATTTGCCAAATTCAAATTAATATAAACTAATTCCATGCAAAGCTTTAACTAGCTTTTGAATTTTTATCATTGCTAACTGATAATCACTTAGTAGAGCAATAAAAGTTACATCTACTACTACCTCTGTCTGAGAAACCCAGATAATTAACAATGGAGTGAACACATCATTTAAATGAAGAACAATGGAAAAAGAATTCTAAAATAATGAACAAGCCTGAGCCTTGGAAAATTGATACTGTTAAGAGTCTGAAAGCTGCAGTAATAATACATTATTTACATTAATCAATGACTAAGAACAGAGTTCAAGGAAGCCTGCAGGAGGGGTAGTTTGTGAGAAAAGGCAACAACAAACAACCTGTTCATCTAAGTGACTCACTTCAAATTTGCACACACCATGAAATAAGGCCCTTTTGGATGGCAGAATCATGAATGATACCAACACTGTTCTGACCATTTCAGGTGGTATAAGGACCTAGTATTGACAAAACTACCTAGGATGAAAACAAGATGTTTAAGAGCGTGAATCTACTAGCTATTAACAGTTTCCATCAGCAGCTACATAATTAAGATTAAAATAGCCCTCTGAGGGATCTCTACAACTTTATAGCATAAATAGCTAAATTATAATCTGTTTGATTGAATGCCTGATCTTCAGTACAGTTATACAAATGTGGATGTGCTTTAAAGTCCAGCAAGATACACATGTTCTAAAGAAGTAGCATTCCAGAGACTGTATCAGCAGCTGGAACTAACCAGGAACAGAAGCATATAGGATAAATCAGCCATGTCCTCAGGCTGTTGATTCTTCAGTGAATTAGAGAAACTTTCTATTTGTACATTTTGGGCTTTGGGCAGTTTGCCATTAAAAACAAAACCAGTGAATCAGTAAAATTTACGTCCCACAATCTGCATGATATTCATGCTAAATCTGTCCTCTCATCATGCCAGCTCCTCTACCAGTGCTATAGGTGTCATCTTTGTCCATGACTGGCACAACTGAAGACAAATTGGCATTTTTTTCTATCTGTTTTCAACATAGGATCCACTGATAGACAACAAGAAAAGCATTCAAACAGTAATTAAGTTCTGATTGCTTGACTTGCATCAAAAATACGACAAACCAAAAAAGCTCAACTTAGAATTTTATAGTGCCCCCATTATTCTTAATTTTTTTTCAGCATAAACTAGCATGAAGGAAAAATTCCCTTTTGGTCAAAATCCTCCAAGTTGAAACTACTGCCTCATCCTGTTCCCACTTTCTCCACAATTTATGTTACTTATGAAGGATCTTCAGCTAGTCATTTATTCACACATTTTCAACCTTGAGTTTGGATTTTCTTGGTCTTTTAAACCTGTGTAATGCTGACTTCATCATACATATCTATTAATTATGCATTACCAGAGTCACCTCTCCGTAGAAAATAATGTGGCACGTTCATCTCTTGGGATTTTTGGAAGGCCTCTTGTAGATGGAATTCCTCCACTTTCCTTTTTGTCTCTTCTACGATTCAGCTTGAAGAAGCAGAATAAAGAATAAGTGATGTTCTACTTGAGTATTGTTATTCATCCTCTACTGGCTGGAGCTCTGCCCACCAACCAACACAGGAACAAGTGTCCCCATCATTACATGTGCAGTTATACCATTGCTTACATTAGTAGAGCATAAGGTACCAGATTCTATTTATTTATAGAAAACTTGCCACAGTAAGACGCCATTTCTTGTTTGGGAGTTTTACAAGCTACTGTAAGAAAATTTTAAACTTTTATTCCAATAAAAAACATTTTTCATTCTTTTCTAAACAACTTGCTATAGAATCAAAAGATTAAAAGATTATTTTATCTTTGAAGCTAGCATGTAGCAATGAATAAAGACACAACAACTTTAGAAAGGAAATGTGCAGAGAGAGTAAAAGAGTAGAGGCCTTTGCCAAGAATGTCAGTGTGAAGTAAGACTTCAAACATCAGTGAAATTCCAAGCCATATTCTCCTTCCAAAACTTATTACCAAGTATAGTAAGTAGTAAGCAATGAAAACGCTGAGAAATGTCAAAGCTGGATAACACATTTTTGTCTACCTGTGGGCTTTTTATTTTCTTTAATTGAAATCCATTACAACACTGGATTGCTAGAAAATAAGGTTCAAAAACCAAAGGAAGAACTGCTCTCATAGCCCATTAAATTTATTTCAATATGTGCTTTAGGCCTGACACAGCTTAGCACAGTAGAACCAGAAGTTTAGAAGTTGGAGGGTTTTGTCTGTTTCTTCAGCATCTGCCTCCTTCATATGCAATTACTACACACAATTTAACCTAGGACTGCTGTTTAAGGTGGCTCTCAACTCTACTGGCTTTTCAATACACTTACTGTAACAAGAATAATTGCAAGCATCCTCCCACAGTTAGCATTAGAAAATGGAAAATACCCATCCTCATCAATATGTGTACTATATGTGGAGGGAGTTTTGAATCACTGCCCTTTAAGTGATGCTTAAATTCCAAATGTTATTGTAAGAAAGAGAGAAAGCAAGCCCATGAGATCTCACCAAAGCCAAGGATTGCTTTAGTATATTATATAAGTTGAATCTGGAAATGCAGCCCATTCCATAAAGTTTGACACCATAATTCCATCAATACTTGACACCAGAAGACAGAAAAAGTAAATCAAACCCCATGTCTAAAGCTAAATATTGAAGAGCATGTCAAATTGAAAAAAAAAAGAAAGCTGATTGTAATTGCTTCCATTAAAAAAAGAATTTTGCAAATGAGCACAAAAAGTGACTTTTTTTATAATGATCTAGATGAAAATCAGCCAAAATAGCTTGACTATATTAATCAAATTCATGTAAATGTTACATTGAATAATTTTGCTTGGAAGAAACCAGCAACCTTACAGAGTCCAACTGTTAACCTGACACTGTGAGTCCACCACTCAATCATGTCCTTAAGTGCCACACCTAAACCTTTTAATACCTCAAGGGTTTCAGGCCCAACCACTTTCTTGGGGCAGTCTGTTCCAAGGACTGACAACCCTTCCTGTGAAGAAATTTGTCCTGAAATCCAATCCAAACCTCCCCTGTTCCACCTTGGGGCTGTTTCCTCTTGTCCTGTCATCATTACCTGGGAGAAGAGACCGATCCCCACCTGCCTACAGCCTGCTTTAAGGGAGTTGTAAGGTCCCTCCTGAGCCCCCTTTTCTCCTCAACAACCCAGTTCCCAGTTCAGACCCTATACCAGCTTCATTGCCCTTCTCTGCCCCCCAGTCTTAGATGTGCAAGATGAATGGACAGAATTACTATTTGAAGAAAAACTAGCAGGTATCAAGTGATTAAATATAATAATGTTCCTGTTAAATGAGCTACTTTATTAAACTTCATGAATCAAAATAAATTGGCTAACATAAAAACCTACCAAAAGACCTAATCACTGCATTAGGCTAGTGTGATCACTTAAGAGATCAATCCAGAATTAGTGTAGTAAATTAATGTTTAACAATATTTATTACTTCACTGAGCCCACAAAAAAGTTCAGATGTAGGACTTCAAATCTAACAAATTTGTGATCCTTGTCTGTCCCTTCCAACTTCTGATAGTCTGTGATTCTATGAAAATTACCACAAAAATTATTATGCATGATCATTGATGACTTAGAGATACTCTGAAACATGGGACAGTATTTCACAATCCTTTTCTAAGCCCGCAAGACATCACACACATTCAGCTCTTCTAAGATCGCTTCTTAATAGTAACCTTTTGTTGCAGGTTCCTCTGCAATGCAGTGGAAAGAAAGAGTTAAAAACTTCCCTCTCAGTATCCCAACAATTATCAGAATTATAAGGTGGCTTTGGATGTAAACAACAAGGCTTAATAAAACAGCTTCCCAAATTCTCCATCTTGTGGAGTTAGGATTTTATTATACCTCCCCCCAAAAACCCCAGAGATGTGAATTTAACAAATTTTCTTTAGAAGCTATTGTGTTGGAAGTAAGATACTCCAAAGCTTTATTTGCTGGCTATACTTATTTCTTAACTGCAGCACTACTGAAACTGGAAGAACTGTTAATTCATGGTCTCAGATGAAATTGCAGTGCTTTACATTCCTAAATAATCACCCAGCCTAGAGCAGATAATTTTACCTGTGCAATTCCAATATTGTAATACTGAGACAGTGAGTGCACAGAACTCCTTAGATTTATCTCAGAAATTGTCTTACAGTATCCACATTCATCATTTCATCCCCAGCCTGGATACTAAACTCCTAACAATTTGATCAGCAGAGCTTTTCCTGTCCTAACACAATGGCCTGTTTACACTCATACATACAGTTGCCAAGATACTTATTTTTGAAGAACTCCCTTAATTTAAAACACATACACTGGGCATTTTGTTTGCACAAAAACCACTGTACCACTCAGCACCATTTACTTATGGAGTCACAAAAGACAGCTCAAGATGTTGCCAGTGATCAACAATCTCCTGTCTAGAGATGTGCAGGACCCTATTTCATTTCTGTTTATGCTAAATCTGCCTTTCTGGCAGTAGTTACAGTTATCACTCCCTTAACAGGGTAAATGCTAAAATGTGTATTCATTTTACCATTAGGTTACAGTGATGAAAGGGATTCCTTAAAAATAGCAGCAATTCCCATGGCTGCTGCTTAACCCTATTATATCAGGTTTATGACTGTAGCATTATTGACATCAAAATGGACAATCAAGACACTACCTTCTTCATCTACCAAGAGTTGCTTTAATTAGAACTCAGTATATTAATAATAGTTGCCTGGTAATGATGTTCATCACCTATATGCCCTAATTTTCAAAGCAGTGCATACATACCACATTAAGCAATTAATTCTCAGAACAACTTTATGTGACAAGCAAATTCTATCTCCATTGAAAAGACAGGAGAGCTGTAGCTAAATGATACTCCCATGAAACATCATTTAGAAGATTAGACCATGAATATGACAGTATACTCATGCTTTCATCTTCTGCCAATACAACACAGCTTTCAAGGTAAGATTTATAATATAACTGTACTAAAAGAGGTATAATTTGCAAGAAAAATAAAACAGAAAATTAACATATAATGTAGCTCAGTATATTATACTTTCAAATAATGTTGGAAACCTTGGGCTATGTTTCAGCCTTTTACACAGCAGAAACAAACCACCACCATGATTTCCCAGGTATTCAGTACAATATTCTCTCCCAAAGTGACAAGTTCCATGGAAATCACCATACTGAATTTCATTTTCATTTTCACTCCTTAGTCATTCTAGTATTAGAGACCTAATTTCTAAGCATATAAGGATTTTAAGATATCTGAAAAAAAACACCAAAATAATTTCACTACTAGAAATTATAAACTTTTTCTGTGAATCTATATTGCCTGTGGGACACTTTGATGCTTTTTGGCTCATTTAAAGGGAAGAGTGAAGCTAAGATAACTTAGTTACCATAGCAATACCCTTCCAGGAACAAGACTTTGTTGTTTGAAGTTGTTTCAGGTTCTGCTCTTTTTTACCAGATGCTCCTCCAGCAGTGCCAGACTGAACAAATTTTGGTTTCATAAGTGTCAAATATTTGACAGATGCTTCAGTATTTCCACCCTAGAACTGATGGCCCAGTTTAATCTCATCTTCTGCCTCTGTGTACAGGAGGCAAGCAGCTGGGGTTAGCTCTGTTTGTCATGTCTGTACCATGCAGAAGTAATGGACTTGCTCAGTAGTTTCTTGGTTCAGGATTGCTGCTTTCCCACCTGCTTCATTTACAGATGGATCCCACAGTCCAAGGAAAGGGTTTACAATTTGTGTCTTTTTTTCACCCCTCTGATTCTAATATTATAAAACATGCTTTAAAGTTGAGCTCCACTATTAGTACATCTCAAGTTACCACAAAGGAGTCCAGTGACTCTGAGTTTCAACCTCCTGTGTCAAATTCAGGCTTCCATAACCACTAACTCCAGCAATCTGCATTGCCAGCTGTGACCATAACTACTTTGTTTTCCTCTGTAGTATTTCCATAACCTTAAAATATTAAGAAAAATGCTTCTGGCTAGTCCTACTCACTAGGGAAAATAAAAAGAAAAGTAAGCAGGACACAAATTTCTTCCAAACACCTACTAGCAATGCCAGGCATTTCTTGACATAACTCCTCTTGAAACAAATAAGCTGTAGTGTTTGGTTGGCTTTTAGAGAAGAAAGCAGCCACAAGCTCTGTACCTTTCAGATCAATTTGCCTTTTACTACTTTACCTGGCAGATTATTAAAAAACAGCAGTGCCAACTAAATTATCAAAGTGTGATATAAGCCCTGTTCTTCATGCAGTTACAGACACTGCTGGACAGGCTTTTAACTGCTCTTGTCCATGTGTTAGACACTTCTAACCCAGCTGTGTGGAGCAAGGTGACTCCAGGATGGGAGCTATACTGAAGACAGGTAAATCTCTTCAAAGGCTTGCTGAGCTTAGGCATAAGGTTATGGCCACAGGTCTTGTATTCCTTGCTTGGAGACTCTGGCTGAAATAGCTCATATCTTGCAGAAGAACCATGCTCAAGCCTTTGGGAAGCCTTTTGCACCACAACCTTTGCAGCTGTGTCCTCTCTTGGCTGAAATAAACTGTGCTCTAGCAAGCACAGTCATATGATCTCTAGCAAAGTACTGCATGACTGGGGCAGGTGCAGTACCAATATCACATTAATGAAATACAATGAAGAGATGCTATAGGAAAATCACAGTTCATTGGAAAAGACATGTTTTTAATACAAATCCTAATTTATAAATATAAACGTGGCCCACCCTATAAAATGAGAAACAAGACAATGCCAGGTAGGTGACCATCAAAGAGAAACAAACTGATGGGCCCACATCTACAACATCATCCTTAAGTTCTCCAGCACTTGCTGTCATCACATTTCCTTCTCTGAATCTTGCTAGAGCAATACTGCAGTGCCACAACACACTAGAAAAACAATTGCTCTAGATGAAAATGATTGAAGAGGGAGGAGGAACAGGGAAATCAGTTATGTGAAGAACAACCAAAACATTTTTCTTTAGAATGGACAAAGGAAACATTTCACTTACACACAGATGGAAGCTTCACAGGGAAGGAAGTCTTTGGTGTAGGGTTTTTTTCCCCTATCTGGTAATCTGCACAATATTATAGACACTGTGATGAAACAAAATAGTTATCCAATGTAAAAATAAACTTCCATAACACTTTATTCATAATTTTCTTTCTTGCATTGAACCAAGTTTATCACAGCAGTTCACAACAGCTGGAAATTGACTTCATTATTTGAGTCATCTGGCAGACAATACAACCAAAAGCAGAAACTTACAAGAAACTCAACAAGAGTTTCTTGTAACTTCACAACTTGTAGCAACAACTCAAACCACAAGAGGAATACAAATTAAATCCCAGAAGCAAAGCCAACAGGAAATGCTGGTACAGTTATTCACTCGGTGGGCCTCCAAAGAGCCATCTCCCAAGACAAATGCACACCCCAATAAAACACTAGAGATACTCCTAACACTTGTAGGTCAGCACGTCCTTTCCATGCCACTTTAGCTTGGAGCAGGCTCAAGTATGTGTGAAGAGCTGGGTGTCAGCTTAGTAATAGTCCATACCTGATAGAATCTGCACAACGGATTGTAGAAGACCTAAAAAGACATTTTATGTATTGCCTAGAGACTTTAAAATACGATAAGTAAAAGAAACTGCAAGTTGAAGATTAGTTAATGCTATTAAAATGGATAGTCATCCTAAGGGATAGTTTTGCACTGAAATTTTTAGCAAGTTTGTTTCTTTTCCAGCTGAAGCAAGAGCTAGCAAATCCCTGCCTGACATTAGGATAATTGGGATGTAGGAAACTTTCATTAGAATGACAATCCAAGAGCGCTTTGTTAAAATACAAAACTCTATTTGCATTTGCTGCTCATAACAGCATTGAGCATAACCCAGATGTTACTTTCATATTCAAAATTTGGGGACTTTGTTTGAAGTAGCCACACATTAGGATAAAAGTTCACAAAACAAACCAAGAAACACAAAGAAAAATCCCCTCCAGCTCCTGACAAAACAAAAACCGCTCCTATTTGGAATTCATGCTACGCAACACTCGCAATGAAATTGGTGTGGGGGGCTTGTTAGCCCGAGTACTCAAAACTACTGTTGATACTGCAGAGAGAACCGAAGAAAGGGAACCACCTGGGTGCCCAAATTGCTGCCATTCCTTCACCTCCCTCGCCCAGGGCTGGCTGGGCAGGGTCACACAGACCTTTCCCGAGGCAGCGGCACGGGCAGGGCCCCCCAAACCCACCGAGCTTCCCGGGGCAGCCTTCCCCCAAACCCACCGAGCTTCCCGGGGCAGCCTTCCCCCAAACCCACCGAGCTTCCCGGGGCAGCCTTCCCCCGAACCCACCGAGCTTCCCGGGCAATGCCCCCAAACCCACCGAGCTTTCCGGGGCAGGGCCCCCAAACCCACCGAGCTTCCCGGGACAGCGTTCCCCCAAACCCACCGAGCTTCCCGGGGTAGGGCCCCCCAAACGCACCGAGCTTCCCGGGACAGCGTTCCCCAAACCCACCGAGCTTCCCGGGACAGCGTTCCCCAAACCCACCGAGCTTCCCGGGGCAATGCCCCCCAAACCCACCGAGCTTCCCGGGGCAATGCCCCCCAAACCCACCGAGCTTCCCGGGGCAATGCCCCCCAAACCCACCGAGCTTCCCGGGACAGCGTTCCCCCAAACCCACCGAGCTTCCCGGACAGAGAGGGAGCGGGGCAGCCCCGGGGCCCGCACTGAGGGGCAGCGCGGCCGAGACCGCGGCGTCTCCGCGCCCCAGAAAAGCAACAACAATAACAACAACAACCACCACCCGGGGAATCTTAAGATCCCCAGCCAAGATATCCCAGAGAGAAAAAAAGCAAACAAACAAAACAGACAGCAGCAAATTGATTTTAATTCTACCCGTGCACGCAGTACGGGTAACACCTCCAGTAACACGGTCCTGGGCAACACGTCCAACACTCCCGAGGCATCGCGGACCCGCAGTGATTACAAAGCCTCCATCACCCCTACTCGAGAGTCCGCATTGCTGCCGCTGATTAACGCCGCTGCTCGGCTAATCGGAGCTGAGCCCGCCGAGCATCGCGCACCGCACGGCCGAGAGCGCACGACGCCAGGAGAGCACCGCATCTCTGCCACTGCCCGAACGCGCAGCCGGCGGGTACGGCACGGACCGGCGCTGCTGTGCCCGTGCCCGTGCCCGTGCCCGTGCCCAGCCCCAGCCCCAGCCCCAGCCCCAGCCCCAGCCCCAGCCCCAGCCCCGCGCAGGCCTTATCTGCAGATCCTGCGGTCGCCGACCGTCCCGGCCCCGAAAAGCGAGCTGCTGCCCTGGCGGCGTTTAAATAGCCCGCCGGCGTCACGTGACCGCGCCGCCATTGGCCCCACGCCGCCCGGGGCACAGGGGCTGAGGGGGCCTTGTGTTCTTGGTGGCAGGGGACGCAGAGAAGGCACCGAGCCATGTAGAGTAGCGAGGTTTTGGTGTTTGGTGTGCTCGCTAATCCGGCTCTCTGGCCCTCAGCCTTCCAGCACGTGCTGGCAGCAGAGCTCCGGTTTCACAGCGCTGGGCGGTGAAGCAGCGTTGTGTGAGGAGATGAAGGCTACCCGACGTTCCGTCATGGAAAAGCCAAACCAGCGTGTTTGTCAAAAGCTCAAGCACGTGCAAGAAGGGTAACAAAACTACTCCATGTAAAAGAGAGGAATCAAATTCACTCTGAAACTGTCTGAAAGCAAAGAGGTTCTCACTGCCACGCCTCACCCAGAGATTAAGTAGAGTTTGAAAACAGTTTAAGTTGTTATGAATGACCATCTGACCCATTAAATGTTCCTGTACAATAGGAAATAACAAAGTACAGAACTCCAATTTTTCCACAGCTCCCGCCATGCTGCCAGCAGGACTGCCCTGGCTTCACCAGCTGTGCTCAGGACTGAAGGCACCGACAGGGTGGTGTTTCCTTGGCACTTATATTTTTGATCTTCTGTCCCCATTCCCCTTAATGTAGAGGTCCTTTCCCATGAGAGTGTGTGGCATTTTTTAGGTATTAAAGGGACAAGATTTAGGGCTGTGTGCAAGAGGACTTCCCTTTTATGGCCTTTTCCCAATATTGAGGCATCACTCAGCCACAAACCCTTTTATCTAACCTTGTGGGTACTTGAGTTTCCATACACAAAATGGCACAGGCTCTCACGTTGGGCTGTGCTGCCGGCACTCAGCCACCCGTGTGTGCCAGCACAGGTCTGCCTGGTGTCTGGGCTGTGCTCACAGACCCTGCCAGTGCTCACAGAGGCTTTTGCTGCCCATTCCGTTTGCTAGGCAGATTCCATGGCACACAGACTGCAGTGGCTTAGGAGCACAGTCAAAAGGGGCTTCCTGACCTGCAGGGTCCTGGCTCCAAAGCTTTTTGTTAAAAATGCCAGAAATGTCTCCTGTAGACAAGTCCAAGCACCATCACACACTGGGGGAGACACACTGCCTTGTGCTCAAATGTGCTGTATTTTCACACAAATGAAGCAGTAATAATAGAGTCCTGGGGCTAATAACATCCCTATAAAAGCAATGGCTTTCCTAAATAAAGCTCCCAGGCGAGCCTGGTGTAATATCATGTCTCAGTCTGTAGAAAAGGGTAGAAAACAAACCTTAATACCTGATCATGATCTAATGTGGAGACAATTCCCATTTGGCTGCATATCTGTGCTTGGCTTTATGCTAAGTGGATTAGCAAAACACCAACCAAACCCATCTGAATTTCATGCTCTTTGGTTTTCCTGTCAGCTTACTAACACACGTTCTCCACAGAATTCAGATTTTCCTCTTGTGTGAAAAATATAATACATCAAGTGCAGATTACTCTGTATACCTTGCCAAAATCCTACCTGAAACGAACGCCAAACTACAATGCTGCAGAGGTTAGTAGAAATACTATTGCAAAGTCAAAGAAAATATCAAAATAAATACATAAAAAAGTCTTCCTGATCTCCCATGGGTACCTTTGAAGAAACATGGAGGCCTGAGATTAACATGGTGTAAACACAGTGCAAATGGACCATGTGATTTTGAGCCTTCTACTGTAGTTCTTCAGATATGCAAGTACAGCAGGATACTAAATATTAATAGGACAAGCTAAGGGAACAAAGATTTTCTTGAAGAGGGCATTGTTTGTGGAAAAGAAGCTAGTAGCCCACTTCTCCTCTACTTCCTTCCCACACCTTTATCTTTTAAATTAAGTTGCTTTAATTATATCCATCTGCTGGATTCAAATGCCATTATTTATCCATAGTCCGTCTCTCTAAATGCAAACCATCTGGCATCTTTGTGACAACACTTCTCCAGAAGTTTTGGGGATGGTCCAGCCTGCCTAGCAGCACAGCCAGCCAGACCTTTCCTCAGAGTAAAGAGTGGCCCTCCAGTCTCCTCCTACCCTCTTACAATGAAAGGATGGATAAGGAGGTAGTCACCTGTACTTGAATTTGGCACCTGTTCTTCACCTGACAGAACGCACATGCAGGGAGCAGGTGATGGATGAGCCAGCACTCTGCAGATCAGTAGATGTCCCAGCCCCATGTCCTAGCACTTGGATGCCTTACAGAAGCAGCAGTCTCAGGAACTTCTGGACATTGAGTGCTTCTAACCAAAATCTTCTCTATTCTGCTGGTTTGTTCAACCACAGTTTAGGAAAGCACCAAGGGAATTTCATTTGAATGCCTGGGTTGACAGCCTTTTCCACAGCAGACTTTAAATTTGGTACACATTTCTCAGCTAGAAAAAGTGCTGCTGCTTCTAGAGGGTTCTTTTTTAACTATTCCTAAGCAATTTATAGGTACTTTATTGGTGTTTGCGCTGGGAATTATTAAATCTTTGTGTAGAAATAGTCTTTTCTTCCAGCAGGTTCTGCTGTGCTCAAGCTACAGTGTACTGAGCTTAGTATGGTCACCATACTCAGAGAAAAGACATTGAGCTGCTACAATTTACTAATAAGGATTGACCACTGGGCTGACATCTGAATGAATCCGTGTGTTACGTGGGATTGTTTCACTGGCACACACGTTAGTCAGAGATTACTTTCTGGTAATTCCTTGGTATTCCTAGAGGAGGATTGATGTCCAGTGTCATCTCACTTAAACTTGTGTTTTCCTTCCTCTCCCACGTTTGAGGGACTACATGTGATGTACCACAACAAAATCTGCTAATAGCTGACTTTAGACCTATAGACTTCTTTTATTAGAATTACAAAAGCAAACTAAGTGACATAACTTGAAAGAAACTCTCTATGGCAACTTTAAAAAATTTTGAAGTATGCTTCTTTTGGATAACATGCTATCTTCAGAAGACCACATTTTTGGAGAGGAAGAAGAGAGAGGAGCTGTCAGACTTCAAAGCATTTCTAATATTTGGGATGAGGAATTGCATTAGGAAGCCTGATGATCATGAAACGCTTAATGAATATTGTTTCCTCTTGTAATCCATGCTTGTTTCTTTCAAAAAGCTTTTCCTTCAGCTGTTTACAATAACATAGTGGCACAAAAAAAAAAAAAGCTCAATTAGGGGTTGCCTATTCCTGTGTTGCTTTCATGTGTTTGTATTCATCATGGGAATCACTAAGCACCTTTTTCCTCCCTTGCCTCATTATTGTTATCTCTTCGTTCTTCCTTCTGTTCTTTTTCTTACTAATTAGACACCTTTCACCTCCCAAGTTACAGAACGAAAGTGTTCTTTAACAGCATCTCATAATTCACTCAGGATGTGTTATATCCATGGCTATTCGGTACATTTTGTGGGGTAGCTGGGATAAAGTGAATGGGCTCCCAGGCTCATAAATGTGTGAATCTTGGACCATGCAGCAGTCTCAGGAACTTCTGGACATTGAGTGCTTCTAACCAAAATCTTCTCTATTCTGCTGGTTTGTTCAGCCACAGTTTAGGAAAGCACCAAGGAATTTCATTTGAATGCCTGGGTTGACAGCCTTTTCCACAGCAGACTTTAAATTTGGTACACATTTCTCAGCTAGAAAAGGTGCTGCTGCTTCTAGAGGGTTCTTTTTAACTATTCCTAAGCAATTTATAGGTACTTTATTGGTGTTTGCGCTGGGAATTATTAAATCTTTGTGTAGAAATAGTCTTTTCTTCCAGCTGCTCAAGTTACAGTGCTCCAGTGTGTTCCAGTGTACTGAGAGCTTAGGTTTGGTCACCATACTCAGAGAAAAGACATTGAGCTGCTACAATTTACTAATAAGGATTGACCACTGGGCTGACATCTGAATGAATCCGTGTGTTACGTGGGATTGTTTCACTGGCACACACGTTAGTCAGAGATTACTTTCTGGTAATTCCTTGGTATTCCTAGAGGAGGATTGATGTCCAGTGTCATCTCACTTAAACTTGTGTTTTCCTTCCTCTCCCACGTTTGAGGGACTACATGTGATGTACCACAACAAAATCTGCTAATAGCTGACTTTAGACCTATAGACTTCTTTTATTAGAATTACAAAAGCAAACTAAGTGACATAACTTGAAAGAAACTCTCTATGGCAACTTTAAAAAATTTTGAAGTATGCTTCTTTTGGATAACATGCTATCTTCAGAAGACCACATTTTTGGAGAGGAAGAGAGAGGAGCTGTCAGACTTCAAAGTATTTCTAATATTTGGGACAAGGGATTGCATTAGGAAGCCTGATGATCATGAAACATTTAATGAATATTGTTTCCTCTTGTAATCCATGCTTGTTTCTTTCAAAAAGCTTTTCCTTCAGCTGTTTACAATAACATAGTGGCACAAAAAAAAAAAAAAGCTCAATTAGGGGTTGCCTATTCCTGTGTTGCTTTCATGTGTTTGTATTCATCATGGGAATCACTAAGCACCTTTTTCCTCCCTTGCCTCATTATTGTTATCTCTTCGTTCTTCCTTCTGTTCTTTTTCTTACTAATTAGACACCTTTCACCTCCCAAGTTACAGAACTAAAGTGTTCTTTAACAGCATCTCATAATTCACTCAGGATGTGTTATATCCATGGCTATTCGGTACATTTTGTGGGGTAGCTGGGATAAAGTGAATGGGCTCCCAGGCTCATAAATGTGTGAATCTTGGACCATGCTCCTTTTGCTCAGAAGGGCAGAATCAAGGAGTACAACACTGGCAGCATGCAGAGGCCAGGAACTGTCCTGTGTGCCAGAAAAGGAATTAAAAACCTCCCAATGGTGGTCTTACTCTAGTCTTGTCAGGATTCAACTTTAGATCCTGCCAACTGTTTTAGGATAACTGGGAGAACTCAGTCACAGTAGCTTCCTAGGCATTAGAGGAATTAATACAATATTTAATCTATGCAAAAATAAGGCTCTGAGGTTTGATCCAGCACACATGCTAAGCACTGGATCAGGACTCATGTTTCAGAACTGCACATTAATCTGCTCTTCTGTATGGTCATTGTTTTAATATTTAATGGGGTTTTATAGGAGGCCCTTGAAAATATGTGTATTGTGTTAGTGGCCCTTGAGTCCATGTAAATTATATCTGTATTGTATTTGAATATCTTTGCCCCGGTAGGTCCCAGTTATTCTTGATGGGCTGCAGCTGTGATGTCCTTCATTGGGCTGCAGCTGTGACTAGTCAAGGTAACTGGGATAAAAGGGGGTGGGCTGGCCAATCAGGGAGAGCCTTGAAGGAGTCCTGACTGAGGGAGATCCAGAGGCTGTGCAGATCTGCAGCCAATGAGAAAACACCAGAAAGGTACAGGACTCCTGAAACATGCTAAATACAACAGGGTTTTGCTGCTCATTTAGAGAATAAACCTTTCTGATTGCTGTCTTCTTCTCCATTGCTTCTCTAATGCTGTGTTGTACCTCAGCCTTTCATTCAGGTAGCCTGGGAGCTGAGTTTTTGAATGACAGCTGCACACTGGGTTTTCTTTAAGGGTAGCTCTGCAGCCCTTAATTGTGCCTGAAAGACTGAATTGGTTCCTGTGTGCTTTTTTAAGGTATCACACAGGTTAAGAGTGGCTCTCATTTTCCATTCACTTGCTTCCCATTGGGAGAGCCTGCACAAATATTTTTTATTCATTGATGCTGAGATCATGTCTATGAGGAAAATATGTGCTTCATGCACAATTCACCCTAATTTCAACTGACATAGCCTCCTCCCCAGGCATTTCACAAACTGCAGCCTCATGCAGTTTAGGAGACACTTTACAAAAGCAAGACAAAGAACCATGTACATGCAAACATAAATAAGTGGAAACTTTGAAGGATTTTGTAGAATCTAATTAAACCCAAAAATTAATTTATTATTACAGAGTCATTTGATAGATGATCAAACCAAATACACAGGATGAAAATGATGCCACAAAACACATTGTACTGACACGGTGTTAGTAAGAACAGAATTCTAGTTTCTTAAACTGCTCCTTTAACTGAGAAATCAAGAAATCCCAGGGTTAGATATGGATGAAACATTTTACATGTACAAGCCTTTAGAATTAAGTCTTCCTTAATTTACATCAAGAAGTTCAACTTTGAATTGCTACCCTTAGGGATATAGATTTAGGTTTGGAAGCATCTGCTTTCATTAGTTCAAGTGAGTGCTGCCTGCAAAGCAACATGAAAATCCCAGAGGAAAAAACATCGTCCACTGATTAGTCCCAACTGCAGTTTAGTGTAGGTGTGGGAACTCGTGCACTTGTGGGCTTCAAAGCCAGCATTTTCCTTCAGTTCAGACTTCAGCAGTTCACAGTCCCTCCATGATCACTCCTTTAGAATGGACAAAAAGGAAGTGCCATCAGACACAGGCCAATCAAGTCAAAACAAATCCGTTCCCTTGGAGAACTGAATTACGTGAGAATTAGCCTATGTAAACCACCCATGAGCTTTCTCCTCTCTTTCCCATTAAAACTAAACCTACCTCTTCACTCTGAATCCCTGTCATAAATCACTTCCTCATCACTTTTTACTCCATTTTCACTTTGCAGTTCTTAAGGCATTGACTTATTTTGCTACCCATCATGCCCAGGTGCAAGAGCTCCTCTATTGTACTGATGAAATGCCACTGGTGGTAGCCTGCCAGTGAAACAGAATAGAGTGGGCCTTTAAAATAATTCCTGGGACACTTCCAGGGATGAAACGGTATGTTTTGGCTCTTTTTCCTGATACTACCTACAAGCTTATAGATTGTCATGATTTTTCAGTGAAACCATTCAGGACTGGAAAATAAACTGAGACCCCAATTGCTCATCCCCCTAGAAGAATGAACAGTCCTGCTGGCTGAGTTTACTTCACTGGAGTTCAGCCAGACAGAAAGAGATAAAAGACTTTTATCCCTCTGCTAATAGTTCTGTCCACTTCTACCTTCATACTGCTTGAAGAAGCAGAGAATTGCCTCTCACAGCAGTAGATTAGAGCTAATGAAAAAAATGGAGAAAAAATAAAAAGGTAACAACTGAAAAATATAATTGTATTGATAATGAAAATAATTATGTTAGTAATTGTACCTTGCACAGCTTTTTTACATTTTGCATTATCAACTTTACCTAAACTTTAATCGGATTAATATTGTCATCTACATATTGTAAATGCCAAAAAGACTTTAATAAAACAGCCCCAGATTAACTAATTGGTGGGGAAAAAAAACATCCACAGTTCGTAGAACTACCAGAA
Organism: Emberiza elegans; assembly: GCA_024865655.1. Lineage (NCBI taxonomy): Eukaryota > Metazoa > Chordata > Aves > Passeriformes > Fringillidae > Emberiza > Emberiza elegans. The sequence goes on along the minus strand of JALJVW010000241.1, from coordinate 26,264,715 downwards.
TTCACTAAAGGCACAAATGCAAATACACTCAAGAGAGAAGCAAGGCAAATGAGTTAAGAAAACCAATTCCTTTTACAGAGGGAAATACATTTTTTTAATGAAGTGCAAATTTAAGTATTTCTAATCTTCTACAGCCTTTGTTGTCAAAGAGATCAGGTTCTGAAATCATGTCTGCTTTGTGTTACAAATGCAAGCAGCGCTTTCCAGCAGAGCTGGTTCCAGGCAGCACAGCTTTGCCCCCAGTCCTTGAGTGTGGTCGGTGGAGGTGCCCGTGAGCGGGGCCAGGCTCACACATCCCTGGCATGGCTCGGGCTGGGACTGTGGTGCTGCTTCCCTGTGGCACAGCCCAGGCCAGGCACTTCTCCCTCAGCTACAGCAGGCTCAGTCTCAGTAACTGAAGAGGCATTTTCTTGCAGATAAAAACAAATCTGAATTACACAGGCAGAATGAGGCAGCACTTCTATTATAGGAAGCAACAAATGAAAGAGTAGTCCAAAGTGTCCAGGGCTTGTGGTGAGAGATGTTCTGTGCATAGTAAACACTGGATTTTCTGAAATTAATCCAAATCACTTGTGTGGGAAAATGAGTTTCAAATTATGTTTCCATATCTATTCCCCAAAGGTTTCAAATGGCTTTTTCAAAGGAAATGTCTTGACTTTGAATTTTCTTCCTAAAATAATTTGGTGTCAGATTTAGCTACTCATTACATATGAAATTCAAGATAAGGAGGTCAGCTTCTGGTGGATGCCTCTCTGCAGCAGCAAGTGGGGTTCCTGAAAAGAGAGAGAGTTTTATTAGAAGGATGGTGCTAGGAAATTTAGCTTTTTGCTGATGTAAAAACAGAAAAATATATAGGATGTACTTTGAAACAAAGACACTCAAAAGCCCCTTTTGCCTTTGTCATTAAAAACATCATGCCAGATTCATAAAAATCCATTTTAGTTTATGCTTCCTACATTACTAAAAGGAAATAGTAGTTCTAAGCTTTATCCCATGGGAGCTTGCATAAAAGAGAAATTTGACTTTGCCAAAGCAGCATCTTCTGTCTTCTCTGCATAATGCATTCAGTTCAGCTGCACACTGTTCTTTCTCCTGGCAGTCAGCATATGCAACAGTGTGTTTATGCAAGTTTGACCTTCCTGTTCTTCCCTGTCTCATTTCTGTTTGCATGAGCACTGTCAGCTGATAAAGTGAAGTACATTTTTAAGGTCTCTCTATTTTGAAAAGCCTTGAAAAGAAAACATCTTTTTCTCTGGCACAAAGCTGTTAAAAATAGACCAGACGTATTCCTTCCCAGTACAATCATAAACCAACAGTTAAAGCCCTTCATTCACGTGGGTGAATAGAGTCCAGAACACTTGTGCTATGCCCAGCAAAGCCTCTTTGAAACACAAAGTAAGTTAATAATCCTGCCCTCTCTGCCAGCGGGATAAGTGGTGGCTCTGTATGGACCCTAAGCCTTGAACCTTTTAAGGACACCAGTAACCATAAACCCCTACAAAATTATCCTTCCTAATTTTCCTTATTTTCATCTTTAAAAGAGGAAAATAGTTGCTCTACACAGCGCTGATGCAATGCTTCTACATGTTTAGCCACCCTATGGCTCATTTGATTTTAATCTCATTTGATTTTATCAGGGTTTCAATTTTATTTTCTTTAATCTACACCTGAATGTCCCTTTCCCCTTATAAAATTACTCCCATTAATTAACCTAAAAATTAGAATTAATTAGTTTCCACCAACTAACATTCATGTAATATTGGCTTCACAGTTGTCTTTTCAAAAGCATAATCAGTGCAACTCAATTAAATTAGCTAAACAAATAATGGGGATTTTTTTCTGGTGTTTGAGCCAAAAATCAGCTGGTAATCAGTTATGAAAGGAAAAGCCCAGCTGTAACTTTTCTAAAAATCAACATGAAATAATGAGACAGGTTTAATTTCTATGTTCACATAAATATAGTTAAATGTTAATGTTTCCTAAAGACAAAAATATATTGAAAAAAGATCACTTTCCCTGCAGAGTGACTCATAGGAATATAAGGATAGGGTCATTTCATCAAATCAGCTGGTTTTCAAATTGTGTCATTTCTTTGAAATATATTTTGAAGATGGATGGAATAGTCAATACTACAAAAAATACAGGACATTACAAATGCCAAGGCCAGTTTTTCCTAACTGGAGATTATTGATTTAATTGAACCTCCAAACCCAGCAGTGCTAGTTCAACACTGTCAGTTATGGGAACCTATTATCAGCAGCTTATGGCTTTGCCACATTTTACATATACCAAGAAAAACTCTTCTGTCAGTTATAGGGAAGATTCTGGGGAGCAAGCTCATAGGTTAATCTCTAATACAAGTAATTTAAACCTGCTTAATTGGGAAATTTAGTTTGACAAGTGAACTTAAAATACTGTGACCTAAAAAAAGAAAAACAGCAAATAAAAAAACCAACCAACCACCAATAAATTACTTTGAGAGCATTAGTTTTTCATCCACAGAGAGTCAGAGTGGTGGAGCAAATAAGGCACTGAGGTCACACAATGAATGAGAAAGATGTAAAAAAAAAAGTTTAATAAAGTGAGTGTAGGGCATGAGAAGAAAGGTCAAGAGCAGGGAATGAGGCAGGAATCTGGTGGAAGAATAAAGCAAATTGATTTAAATGGTGAATTAAATGGATGCAGTGATAATTTTGGTACTCCCTAAACTCTTAGTAAATTCATTTTACATTATTTTCTTTGCCCTATCATAATAATGCCAGCAGTGTTATTTTCTGTTCCACAGATTTGGTTTGTACAAGAAACACATTATATGCAGGCAATTTTTAACAAATAGGTCAAAGAAACTATAACAACAAAGTTATAATCAACAGATGCTGTAATTATATTGTACTTCATGGATAATAAATCACTCTTAGAAATGCTTCAGCATATATATTTTATTTTTTCAACTCATGCATTTACTGTTCTTGCAGCACTCTGCTCACCAGGTTTTCTTTGTTAATAGAGAGTGTGAATGTGAAAAAAAAAGATGAAAAAGCATAGCTGAATTATTCATGCTAATGATTTCACACCTAAATATTATGTGAAAAATACTAACTATGCTGTTAAAATAAAAGGTAGCTTGACTTACTAAATGATTCTGAGAATGTTTCACCTGTGAAAAGGTTTTCTGTACATATTACCTGATGCAATATAATTGAATATTGCAAAAGTTTAATTCCAAGGTCTTGGGTTTTGGAAGGCATTGGCAGGCAGTGGGTTTGCATTTATGTTCCCCTAGGGGATGTGGAGAGCCATGCAGAGATCCTTAAAGAGAAGGCAGCCTAATGCCAGGTAATCTGAATCTCCCCTGGGGAATTTTGGGAAAGTTACAAGTCCACAAAAAGAACAGGAAAGTACTTTCTTGGAAGACCTGGCATGAGGTAGCAGTTTAAAGGACCTGCACTTAAAATCCAGTCTGGGGCCCAGCATCATAAGCACATGACCCACCTGAAACTGCATAAAACAAAACACCTGGATTTCAGCACCAGTTTCATGTGAATGATCTTAATAACATCTGTGAAAAAGTTTTATTTATTTCTCATTGCAGCTGGAAGCTTAAAAGATGAGTAGGCTTAGAGCATAAAATCACCTCCAGAGAGGATGTCAATATACCACACAGAGCATTTTGTGGGGTTTTTATGTTGTCCAGACCTCTGTTTCTTTCAACACAGCTTTTTCTACAGAAAAATACATCCCTGCTGTGTTAGTGGTGGTGATCAAAATGTCCTGCAAGTGCAGTCTTGCTCCCTGCCCCCAGTTCTGAAGGTGGGGTGGGTACCATAGTTTGAAGCTGAAACTACTGAGGGGGGTCCTTCAGGTGGGGCTTTGGTCTCAGCGTAGCACCACAGCTCCTCACCAGCTCTTTCACACCATGCTCTCAGGAGGCTGAAGTGCTGTCACTGTCCTGATGGTATCTGGAACCAAAGCAACACCACAGACTCAGGGCTGAAATGGAGGCAATGCTGGGTCTGTGGTCTCCTCTATTTTATCCTCTTTCCCTTTGCTGAATCCTGGAAAATAGATCATATCATGTGCTTTGGCTTTTGGCAAAATGTTGTAGCTGAACTATTTTCAGCCTCAAAAAAATTTACGTTTTCAATGACAAATTTAAACTAATTGCTGGTTTTACTGTTGCTTCAGAGTCTTGTTTTTTGTTTGATCAGTTCAAATATTTATTCGTGAGTGCCACTCAGGAAGCAATTTAGCTCATCATCTCTTCTACAGCTGAGTGCCACAAACGTGGTTTTGAGCCAGAGGTTATCACCACAGAGTAAGTAACAAGCACAAGTGGTGATTTGGCTCAGGCTGAGCTCTTCCTGGGATGTTGGATCTTGCTCAAGGAGCAATAATTTGGCATCCCCTGAAAAGGGCAGCCTTATCTTACAACTACAGGACAGAGACACATACTTAGAACTCTGTTTCAGGCCTGGAGATTGACTAACCTCCAGGTATAGGCACAGAACTGAGATGATTACAGACTTCTCATTTCTGTAGATAAAACTGAGTTTTAAAACTCAGGTGGAATGGAAGAAAAATGAAGTAAGGACTGGGAGAAAAGAAAATTCATACTTAAAACAAAGCTTTGGTTAAAGGATGAATTATAAAGGTGAGTGACTGATTCTTCTGCTCCCTTAACATTTGACTCATTCTCTGTTGCAGATCATCACAGACCCTTCTGGGAACTTTGCTGGACATCTATGTGGGACTTGTGTTTGTGAGGTTTGGATCTATGCTCAAGAGCAAACCTTCAGCCCTTTAAGCAATTAGACAACTGCTTGTGTTCCTGCATGGTAAAACCTGAAGGCTGTTTTCCTTTCATTGGTACTCAAACAGGCTGCCTCTCCTAGCTTGCCTTAGTGAGAAACTTCTGAGGGAAAATCAACTTGGTACTTAGCTCACACACAGGGCTGAAGGACAGCAGGAGACCACAGCCATCTCACTGGAAAAATAAAGAAACACCATTTGAACAATAGCAACCTCTACAGGCTCCCCTAATTTATGGGAGATACATATATATGTGCCATTTGAGTTTGGAAAAAAAATTCCTTCAGTCTGAAGTAGGAGGAATTTAGCTCTTGCAGTGAAAAATACCATCAATTTTGTTGTGATTGAAAATGAAAGAACATTTCCTCTTTATGTTTCATTTTGATCTTCTTTGTCATATTGTTTTTTAATAGAAGGTTCAACATGCATGAAAGGGAAAAGAAAAGAAACAAGATCTGAATTTTAGTCCTTTTCTCCTGCTAGGTTTAAAAGTGAAAAAAAAATTAAATTTCCTCAGACAGACTCCAGTCCTTTTTTTCTTTGCCTCATTGTGTACAGCAGGTGTTTGTGAAAAGGAGAAAGAAATCCTATCTGAGACATCTAAACTGAAAAATTTATGTATGTAATTGGAAAGCTATGATTTTTTTTTTAATTTCAACATCACCAAACAAGATATATACATATTATTGTATCTGACATGAGAGAGGCTACAATGAGGCAGGCCTCACTGGGGCTTCTCATTCAACAATCTAGGAGAGGAAAGAAAGGTGACTTCTGAGCTGCAGGCAATGTCACGCTGCAGGAGAGCAGTTCCATAACAGCAGCTTTCCTGCACCTGTGACAAAATGCAGAGCACAGGGTTGTTTTGCTAGAGAAGGGATCAATAAATCAGACTTTGATTACTTAAAAATAATATAGGAGGGGAAAGAATATAGAGGGAGAAAAAAAAAGGTGAAAACAGTACTTGAAATTTGGACAATTTTTCTATGGCAGGACAGGAATGAATATTGCCCAGCAACAGAGGCAGTGACTATAGCATCCTGCAGCAGGAGGGTGAGGCTCATGTAATCAGCACAACCCAAATTTATCTTTCAGAGCCTGGGTTTCATATTCTCCCCAGAACTATCTGTAACATGCCAAATGTATAGGTAGGTATAGGCACTATCACAGGAGTGCCTGAGGAACTTCTGCTGCAGCCTCAGTTCTGAGGAAGCATCCCAGGGCCTGGGAAGGCCTTGCTGCAGTAGCTGTAGAGCAAACAATAGACACATCAGAGATACTCAGTAAATATGAATTGAAGTAGCAGATCAGATCTTCTAGTTGTAGATCAGAAGCCTGAAAGCCTTTTGAACTCCAAAAGGAGAAAAATAAGAGATGCTCTGTGATGTTTGCCACTCCTGCTTTTCTGAAGAAACACAGATCTCAAAACACACTGAGCCAGCACAATCTCCTGTTTTAAATTATCTACTCGTGAAGGGCTTTGAGTGCAAGTCCAGATTTGGGAAAGACAGAAAGTGAGGCCTTGGTTATTCATAAAACTCCAAGGAAGCTCTACAGACAGGAGAGCCTGCAGGCCCAGGGCTTGGTATTCTCTGAGCACATCTGTTCAATCCCCCTGGAGCTGGGACTTAGCTCTATTTGGGGTGAATGGAAGGCAATTAGTATTTTCATATCATCTTAAGTCAGGTGCCCAGAATTGAAGGATGCTTGTCTGGGGACTCATATTCCTTGATAGAAGTTATTTTAACCAGGAAGAAAAGACAAAAATTTGGTGAGGCTTAATTTGCCAGATAATTTGTTTACTTTCAGATGTGTGCAATAACCTTTGCAGTAGGTGCATATGAGAACATGACATTTTAGATGAAGAGGAGCATCATTGGGTTTAGTTGAAATGCCTCTTGGCAGGCAGTGAAATGAGTGGCTGCATATTTACATGCAAAATGTCATTTATATAAATCAAACCTTGAACACAAATACCTGGAGATATTGTTTTCCTGTTTGCAAAAGTTCATCATGATATTTTGTGTGTTCTTGAGCGTAAGGCATGAATTAATCATTTGAAACAGCATTCAGGAGTTGTAGACAGTCACTGCTCCTACCTTGGACAGTAGGTAGAGAAGTGGTAAAATCTGTTCCCCAAACAAAGGATTTTAAGATTTTATGCCAGAATGTCTACTGTGTGAGAATGTCTTGCAGAGCAGAATCCTATGCACGTAGGGACTCTAAGCTGGAAATAAGCTAGTTAATACCTTAAAAAATTGCTGATCACTCTTGAGAGCTCAAAACAGAAAAGAAAAGGAATATCTTAAGTGAAAGAAAGTGATATAAGAAATAATTAAGTACAATGCTACTTTAATTCCTCACCTGAGATTAGACCGTCTGCTATGATCTGTTCTGTACAAATCTCTTAGATGTAACACAGAGGAAAAGAGATGGGAGATTTGAATCAGGAAAGGAGTAAATAGGCTGTTTTTGAAAGGTATGTGGATGCTTGAAGATGAAGCATCCACATGGTGGCCTGGTGTTTACAAATAGTGAATTTTTGGTGGAGTGGACTCCACTGACTCTGGACATTTGATTTGATGCCTGCTCACTCTGAAAAGGTTTTGTTGCTGTTATTTGAGGAATATTCCATATGGATTCCACACCTAGGACAGAGCTTCTCCTCGGTTTAGCAGACCTGAAATTTAGCAGTATCCTCTTCATGTGAGCATTTAATCTTTTGTTTTTGCCTGAGTCGTTCATTGGAAATGGACTCCACCAAAGTGCTGTGCACTACTGAGCACAGCAAGGTACAGAACAGGATCTCTTTTGTCTTATGTCTGTAATTTGGAACGCCACCTGCAGGTTTCAGAGGCAAACCACTGCTGAAATTTGTGTTTATCCTTAATATAAATACAAGGCCTTTCAGATGACCACTGTAACACTTCTCTATCCTGAATAGTATGAAAGGGAAGAAAAACAATCCTTTAGAATTCATCCTAAATGGAATTGAAGAATGTTATCAAAAAAAAGAAAAGTTGGCTTCTCCTTTCCACGGAGGCTCCTCTTAGCTGCCCAAATATAAGATGAAATAAATTTTTTTGTGTAAAAGTCTCTAGAGGTGACTGCAGTGGTTACAGTAAAAGTAGCTTGCTCTGTGGAACTCTGTTCCTTCTTTCAGTCTGAAATGTCACAGGTGCTCAGGTGATTTCAGCCCAAGTTAGAGACATCATCCTCCTAAAATTGCTTCCTGTGAAATATTCAACAATTTCAAACTGGATCCAAAAGCAACAGGAGATGTTTAATCCTCCCTGTCTCCTTATTGAGGAAAAATGCAGAAGTGGGACACATTTGAACAGGTGGAGAAGGGTTACTACAATCCTAGTTTCCATTCTCTGAGAAACCCCCAGGCCTGATATGAGTGAGTTTCAATTGAATTTCCACAGTGGAGTCAGTTGTTATTTTATCCATCTGACATACAGAGAGATTGTCTTGTCACAGTCATTTCAGTCATGGCCATCCACTCTTCACTCTGCTCTGAGTGCTTTCACAAAGTGTTTAGTTCCTGCAGGAAGGCTGGCTTTGCTTTTACTTCTTGAGCTGAATTTCCTCTTGCTGCCTTAAGAAATTTTACTTGGAGAAGCTGGGCACACAGGGATAAGGGATACCTCACTTTGCAGGACGCCTTCTTCATACAAAAGGTTCAAATCTGAGCCTAGGTGATTTTTATGACATTTTTACATCCTTTTTGTGGGCTTGTTCTGTTAGCCAAAATATGATTTTATCAGCAGATTGGGAATCTCCCTGTTCTGTGTTTGATGGGAAAAGTAATAGCTTTCATTGACCCATCTGATACAGCTGGGAAAAAAGAAAAGTATTTCCTTGGGCCCATCACCTCTTTTCAGATCTGAAAAATAATTTGCATGCTTTCAGGAAGAGTCCTAGCTATGCAGCTGTCTCTTATCACACGCTGTTCCCAGCTTCAGAATGCAGGAACAAATGTATTGGAGTGATGAATAATAAACAATCTTTATCTCAACACACTCTTCAATCCGCAAAGTCTCGAGACACTTCACAAAAGTAATAAACTTCCTATAAAGAATAAGGCCCAATGTGCTGCCACCTCCACAAGGGAAGTGGCAAATCAAATATACACACTTTCCTGCAGAGCACTTGTGCATTGAAGCATGCATAAAAGATAGGAAGAGTTTTCAGGGTTTTTCCTCATATCCACAAGCACTTGTCTGTTGATGAAAAGAAAACTGGAAATGAAAGATAACCAAGAACAAAGGTTGCATTATCATGATTTGTAAGTTGAAGTCTTAATTAGATTTTAAAAATACAGCAACTCATATTTTAGATGAACTTTAAAAATAGAATGGGACTGACCAGCTTGGAATTTGACCAGAACAAAAATTTTGAGACACTTGCCCATTAGGAAACATTCAGCCCCTGTCAAACATCTGCATTTCTTGATGTTAAGAAGCACAAGAGCTGCAGGAGGGCTGTGCCCTCTCAGGCTGGATTCTGGGCATTTCTAAGTGCCAGCTCAGTAGCCTGCAAAGGGAATTTCCTGAAAATGTTAATGCACTGCAGCACCATGTACTTGTCTTACCAATTTTTCTTTGAGCTTTATTCTGCAGTTCCTTATGTCATTGGGGCAGCTGGTGTGAGCCCTTTGTGCCCTGTGGCTGAGGACTTGGGCTGTCTATTCACCCTGGCCTGATTTTACACAACACAATTGCCACCATGGCAGAGTTTTAGAGAAAAGTGCTGTTATGGTGTGAGAAAACCTATGAGCCAAAGCCACACAGGCTAAGGAAAGCAAAACAATAGGCTCAACAGTATTTGCTGAGATGGGGTTACTTAAAGCTCAGGGATTCAAGAGGAAAACACTGAAAACATGAAAAGCTGTAAAATCCTAGGGAAAGAAAAGCTAAGAATAGGAAGGCAGCAAATCTACAACATCAAAGATCAGCCTACACCAAGGAGCAGAGGCAGACCCTTCCCTCACTTGACTTATGACTGCCTGTTCAGCAGAGACTCACCCAGAATCAAAAGAATATTTGTGTGGCCATGTAGCACAGTATTCCCAGCTTCCCACTGCATGTATTCACCAATAAATAAATGTTGTAGACTCTGAAGTTGTTTTTCTTGCTTGCAAACTCAAGCTACCCAAGCAAAAGCAACTCGGAGGTGAAAGGCTAAGGAAGAAATGAGCCTTTGCAAGAGGGAAATCTATTTCCATCCCTCTTTCTCTCATTAATTCCCTAGTGCCCATTTTCTCTGGGAATCCCAGACTATCAACAAACTCTGTGTTCATGGCAGCTGAACAGAAGATAGGAGATATATTAGTGAAGCCTTTTCTCTCACCTTCCTCTTGGCTAAGGGAGCAGGAAAAAAGAACAGGCACAGGTAAGGAATCCTGGAAGATGGGGTAGTTCAGCAAGTAGAAGTAAAAATTAGTATTACTGCCTTTGGTATGATGGTTGTGGAGGCTCAGAGTGTGCTTGTGCTGATCCAAATAGACCAGAGCCGTATTTCCATTTCTGAAAGGAAAAGCAGGAAACAGTCTAAAACTAGGTGCTCCCTGAAGAAGGAAAGCAAATGCTTTTGTGCCCTTCTAGATGTTTTCCCCCCAGAAATTCAGTAGCAGCGTAAGATTTCCATTTAACCCGGGCTGTAGGAACTCAGGCGTTTGTTCCCATCACCTAAAGGCTTCCAGTAGCCCAAACAGGAAGGAGCTGCATGAGCAGGGCTGTGGAGAAAGCCTGTGCTGTAGAGAGCTGCCACCACTGCCTTCTGCAGTACAGACCTATTCTGATCCACGTTAGCTGTGAAACCTGGCTGACAGCCCAAACTGGTGATCCTTCAAGCAATGCAGATTTTCTGGTTCAAAGTAAGTGTTCCTGTCTTCGCATTTTCATGCTTAAAAGCCTTCCTTTTTAAATCAGGGTTAAATCACAAACAAACAAATGCTAATAGAAAAGTTCACATGCATAACCCCTGCAGTGTATTTACCTATGTAAATAACATGTAATTTTCACTATTTAATTACTGTTTCATGTCCCATTTCCTGCTATAGTCTATATTTAAATTGCATATTTACCTCTATCTACTTTCTCATAATGTGCCTTGATATGAATATTCATGCCACCATTGAGTGGTTGATTACTTCTGTGCTAACCTTGAAAATACTTCCCTTGCAACACAGCAAACAGCCGGGTGCTGTGGTTGTATAACAGCAAAGAAAAGAAAATACAATAAATAATGCTCAGGCTGTTTGGGATCAGACTGCATTCTCCTTTGTTTTTTTCCTCAGCAGGTATTTTTTTCTCTTCATATAAATTAAGCCAAGTTCCTTCTGACTATGGTTCCCTGAATTATAACTCTGGAGACCAGATTTCCATAGAAAAGGAGTTGGTGCAAGTAATAGGCAGTGCAGAATTCCTGCCCATGGTACAGCCTTTTTAGATGGGAGAGAAAAACCGTTCCTCTTGCAGCTGGGTGCACATTTCTTTTTAATTATGTGAAATTTGAAAGAGTGTTCCTATTGTTCTAAATCAGAAAACAGTCTGGAGGAGTTATCTGAGGACGAAAGAAGGGAGCAAGACCAACAGAATTAAGCCTGATGAAGTAACATGGAACCAGTCTGAATTTGAACTTATATACATTATGACTGGTTTCTATCATGAAACTTTGATGTCCAATTTATATTTCAAAACAAAAGCTTTTTTTTTTCTTTTTAGGTGAACAGAACAATTTAATTTGGAAAATGAATGAAGAGACATTTTTTTCAACATTTCTCTGTTTCTTAATTCAAGATATAGGGAGAGAAACAGGCTAATTTTCCCTGATTTCTTTTGTACTTTAATCCCTAGGATGGAATGGGCCCTGGCCTGGCATAGCCTGTTTCCCCCACAGTGATTATGGAGAAAGTCTAGAGTCACTGTGAGCCTGTCAAACACAGCCAGGTGTTTCCTGGGCTGGGAGACTCTCCATATGCAGGACTATGACTTGTGACAGACAGACAGACTTGCAGGTGGTGGGAAAGGGAATTATCCTATGACAATGTCATCTTGGCATATCAGCCACATATAAGACAGCCTGTCACTCTTCTAGTCCTCCTTTACCTCCTTCTTAGTAACACCTGCACACCTCAGTTTCCTCATCCTGCTCAGCTCATCTCCTTGAGGCTGGCTTAAAGATGCCTGCAAGCAGCTGCTGCTCCCCCTTGGAGCACTGAGCTCACAGCCAGGTAACCTGTCCTGCTGTTCTGTTTGAGAAGAACACATCACTTTAGTCTACACTGCTTATACCTTCACCTCTAGGGGTGTCTTCTATCTATCTTCACACCTAAGGCATCATTCCCTGACAGCTTTGCAGTTATGACTCAGTGACTTCAGAGATTTCCAGCCTAGAGAAGAGTGAAAACAGGTCTGAGGTATGAATTTACTTCTGTGAGAAGCCAGGAGGTGTCTCCTACTGAGACACGATTTTATTTCATGGCCTGGGGGGGTTTATCACACACTCCGGAATGGTTAAGGAAGTGAGTTACAGCTGCTGAGATCATGCAAAAAAGTTTAGTCTGATATGAATCTTCACCTAATTAATGCCCAGGGATTGAGAGTTTTCTCAGCTCTGTTGTGTCTCTGCTGTCTCCATTGCTGCCTGTAGAAGGCTCTTTGGATCTGTTCAGTGATGCAGTGCCACAGAGGCCAAATATTCATTCACATTAAGAACACAAAGGGACACAATCAGCATGGCAAGATTTTGATATGGCAGCCTTTCTCCTGGGTCCTTATCATCACACTTGTTACAGCACTGGCCAAGGACCAGGCTAAAATGCAGCCCTGCTATTCCACACATGGGAGTTTTGTGGAAGGAAAGGTGGACAAATGTGCCCTCACCATCAGTGCCCATTGTTGAAAATCAGATCATAATAACTTCATTTTATGGACAGGTCAGAGCATTCTTTGCTGAGGACCACTTCTTTCCTACACAATCCTTTTTTTTTTTAAGAATTCTACTGGGAAAAAAAAAAGCAAAAATACAATTGTCAAAGTTACTAAATTAGATCATTGTTACATAACATGCTGTCATTTTTTTAAATCTATACAGGCTGTATCTTGCTCTTTTACATAGTTCAAAGTTGAGGTGGACAAGTTTAAGTAACTCCATAAGGAACAGCAGGAAACTATAAGATCCCATAACTGTTCTGAGCTTTAAATAAGTTTCATCTTTAATGATTCTGTTCTGCCTCCAAATAAACTGAAAAATGACTAGAATCTAAAGCTTATTTAGGAAGTTGCCATAGTAACAATTAACTACCTCTAAGCCCTTCAGCTTTATTTTATCTTTTTTCACTGAGGTGCCCTAAATTACTTGAATCCTGAATTGCTATAGTAATATATCCATGTCTTTGAACTAAATGACATGGTTTTGCTAGAACCCTCATTATGTGAATATTGATTGAATTTCTAATTGGGACTAGACATCATCTTGCTGACAGCACCACTGCAAGAAGCCATGTAAGACCAAGGAAGATTAACAGAAAAAAAAAGAAAAAAATAGGAATGTTGTTTCTCTAGGGAAGCAGCTGGGATGATCAAACCGGGGAAGCAGTGAATGAAGTAGAATTAACTTTAATGATTGATTTTATATGGACAACAAACCTCCTCCAGATGCAGTGCTGCTTGTTTCAGCTATTATCTTCTTACACTCTACTAAATAAAAAAATACCAGAGGAACCCAAAGAGACTGACTTTGACCTGTGAATTCAATAATTATTCATTCCAATGCAAAGGGCCTATTAACCCTAATTATTCTAATTTAGATGCATTTTACACTCACTTTATCCTGACATGGGCAGTCCTGATACTATAAATTGTTTCATGAAGTGTTGTGCCCTATATTTTTCATTATTTTATCTGTTGTCATTTGACTTTACCCACCAAAACCAAGAATTTATCCCCTTTTTCTTAAATGAGACTCAAGCCTGTAGCATTAACACACACTGCTATTCTCATATCTGTTCTGCATTCACATCCTTCAAATTGCTCCTGCTTGTTTTCTGCATTGCCCTTATTTATTTTTTGTTCCAGAAAGGAGTTAATTTTCCTCTCATGGGATCTTTTTACCACGTTTCCCAAGTGAAAGTGGGAAAACAACACTTATCCACAGCATTTTTCATAAAGGAAGGAGTCTTCCTTACATCAGATAACTACGAGCAGTAAATGACAGAAATTGAACTTTAAAGGAAGTAGAGGAAAATAATTCCCAATTTCACTTGGTATGCCTTTACTGATGTCAGTCCTAAGGCAACAAGGAAAAAGCAGATGACTTTACTATTGCTTTGAAGAAAACAATATTCATCTGGATTACCCTTAAACCTGTCCTGGGGTTTAATAATCACTTTAACTGCAGATAGCTTAAAAGGAGCAACTCAATGCTGGTTTTGTGTTATTTTCTCCATGTCTGAAAAGAATCTCTGCGAGTCGACTGAATGCCTTTTTGATAATAAAAGAACAATATCCTAAAGCAAAGATGTTAGCTTTATTCCTATATCTGACAGGAAGAAACACAATCATGCAATGCAAATAAAATCTGGAACAAAAGGGTAAGATATGGTCATTTCTGAACCAGAGAAAATGATTCAACAGCAGTAGATCTTTTTGTCTGCACTGCAGTTCTCAGAATTTTCATAATTTACATAACTAAGAGATGTTTGGCAGCTCAGCCTTGTAATTCACAAGGAAATAGCATCTGGCTATTTAGACTGTTGTATTGACCTTGGAGTTCTTCCTGTACATATTTTTCTCCTGCAGAAATGCCTATTGCAATCACATAAAGCAAAATAGCAGTGACACCAGTCTTCAGAACATTATATGGCATGAAGTAGATCCAGTTCCTGGGCCATGCACTCAGCATAGGACAGGGCAGTGACATGGCCTGGCTGAGTGAGGGAAGTTTTCAGCCACAGCTGCACTGTATCTTGCAAGGTGCTAATTTGAACACTACAAAAAGGTATCTCTCACCCTCACACATTCCAGCTAAATCCACCCTTCTCCCTTATTAGTCAGCTACTGGTTTCTGTCTCCTCTGTTTTGCTAAAATTGTTCTAACAGACTGTGCCTGCCAGGACAGGGTAGCTGGAGGTGGCTGCCTGTGACACGTCTGGCTTGAGTTACAGGTACAGTGGATGAGTGGAAGAGGGAGAGCCACTGGGGCTGGGCACAGCGTCACTGTCCCTGTGGCACTGGCTGTGGCCATCACTCCCTGACCAGCAGCAGGCTGCCTTGGTGGCCAGGTTGAGCTGGGCTGGCAGGGCTGCAGAGTACAAGCACTGTCTCCTCAGTGGCTGCTCAAGGAAATGTGGGGCTGGAAGTGGCTCTGAATCAGCTGACCCCTGTCAGCCAGCAGGTGAGTGAGTGGCCAGCCCCTCTCAGCAGCACTGGGACAAACATCACTGCTACAAGGCAGCTTCTGCCAGGGCAAATCAAAGGGGAACAGCTGAAGCACACCTGTAATACACACTAATCAGCAGCAATTCGCAGAAATGGTTTCTGATAGTACTTCCCCTTCTCCCTGTTTTTCTTCCCAGGATGGAAATGCCATATTTTCTGAAGACATCTCACCTTGGAAGAACTTCTTACCATGCAAGCAGCCACATCTTTAGGTCTTTTGGCCCTGGTTCCTGATGCCCTCTGATGGTCTGACTCCTTCTCCCCTGCTCTAGTGTCTCAGTGGGAGGGCTGTTTGCCAGCCCTTTCCTCTGAGACCTGTGTGGCAGCAGAACAGACAAGCATCACAGCCCAGAGACTGCCCACACCTTTGTTTCTGTGACCACCTGCACGAAGGCTCTGTCTCCCTGACTCTTCCTCTGTCTGCTCTGCCCTTCCTGGACAAGCTGCGTGTGGCCTCCACAATGTGCCCCCCACCACATGTGATGCTCAACACAGAGCCTGCATGTACAAACATAACACGTGCTTTTTTTATACATATGCTTCATTTGTTCAGCCTGTTTGATTCACACTCATTGATTCATGCATTTACTTTCCTTGGAGATATTAATACCAGTTCATACATACAGAGAGAGAGAAGAAGCAGCAATAGCATTGAAATTGGCCTGTAACAGATGTTAGTGAAGATAGTTATGATGTCTGCCTGGCATACATCTTTGTTTCTTGGGTGATGTGAGTGGTAGAGAAATAGAGGAGAAGGAAAGAGAAGGATTGTAAACCTGAGGTGTATGTCTGGAAATGAAACAATTTTGTACATTCATTGCTTCTGTCTGGAGAGGAGCCATCTTAAAACTATGAATTACACTGTGAACCTGAGGAGAAAAAGCTATACCTTTGATTTCTTGCAGAAACGTGTTGCGGTTTTTCCTACAGTGAGCAGAAAGCAGAGTGTGCTTTCCAAAGGAACTGGCCTCAGTTACAAACGGAACCAACTGTTAGAGTCCAGCTGGAGCCTGGTGCTATGAGGCAAAAGGCTCAGTGAAAACCTAGTTTATATCTTCAATGAAAATAGTGAATTTTAGACAAATGCACAGCTATTTTCCTTTGCTGTTTGTGAAGGGACATTGCATATTACTGAGGAAAGCATTTATACTTACTAGACATGAGAGATGCCGTAAATGAATGACTGGTTGTCAAAAATCAAAAGTGGTGGTTGGAATCAATGGAGTGTGGAATTTCTTTCTCTTTTTTCCTTACCCCTTGCTGCCATTACTTCTGCAGTTTTCAAATCCCAGCATAACAGGATAACACCACAAACAGGTGCCTGGTATCTACACTGCTCTGTAAGTTTAATTATGAATGGCCAATATATGCAAGCCTTAAGAGCAAGTTTCTCTTCAATGTAATTTTGCATCCTATTTAAAAAATGAAGTATTACAGTGGGAATAGGCATATTCATGATATGTGAAAACTTTAGGCACATATTCAGTAGAACACTCCCTAGATTTGGGTTATGTGCCCCTCCCTGGTCAAAGTGTGTCTGTTCAGAGATATGCTTCAAAATCATAAAATCCAAAAGGAATTAAAAATCTGCCAAAATACTTTTCTAAGGCATTCTTTGGGAGTATTGTGCTGAGGACTCTCAAAATAAAAATATCTGGCTGTCACTTATTGAGGTATTTGCAGTTTCATATCCCTCAAAACAATCCTCAAGGTGTCCCACTAAGGTCCACAGCTTTTGGAGCCAAACTTTAGCAACCAAGTGTTTAAGAACATTATTAACATTAATGACACATCTCAGAGGAACCAAAGGCATCTCAAATATTAAAAATTGATGACAGGATATAGGCATCAATAGGTGCTTAAGAGCTTTGCTGTGTCTGAATGTGAGGAACTGTGTTGCTAACAGGGCAGAGGAAGTTTGTTTTTATAGCAGTTGTCTTGGAAAAGGTCTTTTTAAATAGAGTTCCTGTGCTGAACCAGTAAATACTTTAAGAGAGTACTTATTCTGCTTTTAACACCCAGGAATTTCAGTATTTGAACAGCCATTCTGCAAACTGCAGCCACTGCTTTAGCTCAGAGCGTGCAGCTCAGTACGCTGACATGGAGATAACGTGCCACTCACATGAACATCTCCATCACTTCCCTGCATTTCCAAAGGCATCCCCAGCTGAAGCACATCATCATGCTGTGCTCATGAGTTAATGATCAGAGCTAGATTTGAAGGAGTCGCTGCCACTTAGGCACAGCCTGGAGCGTTTCTTCAAAAATTCATTATAAGGATCTGCATGCCATTTTCCATGTGCTTTGAATCAAGGCTTGCACACATCTGAGCTCATCCCAGATCAGGGTCAAATTATCTTGAGATGCTGACATTATATCCCTGTACACACTGCACAAGTAGCTTAGTAATTTCTTGTTCGTATTTTCACATACATAGATTTCTATTCACATCCCTAGTGACTGTGCATATATTAGGCTATATAGATTATCAGACTCACCTCAGAGGATGTGATTTATGTTGGCATGTCTCAGGACATGCCACAATCGAGACAGCCACGATACACAGAGCATCACCATACAATTTCAGAAGGCTTCAGCCCATACACAGTAACACCTTACCACATCAGAGGGCTTCAGGTGCCTGCCCATACAGAGTAACATCATTCCACTTCAGAAAGCTGCAAGCATGTGCCTTTCTGGTTCTTTAGCTCAAACTTTTTATACCCTCACATTCATGCACTGCACCTGTGTGCCCTCTGTTCCCTTTGGTGGTTGGTCAGTGCCCCTGGGCACTCCATGGCTCGTTGCTGTCAGTGCTGCTCACAGCTGTGCCCACTGGGGATGAGGCTTGGCCCAGCCCCACCCCAATTTTCACAAACTCTGTACCTACAGGTATGGGTTGCCCTCCTCCAAGGCAACAGTAGTTCCCAAGACACTGCACATATTAATCTCAAATAGATGACACTCCTCTCCCTGGGGAATGCTGTTTTCCACACTGCTTTGCATGGTAAACCCCACTGTCTGTTACAAGCAGGAAAGAAGCTCAGGGAAGAGAGTGAAAACTGATCCATGATGGACTTGCTGGATTATTTTCCTTTTTTTCACGGCTTGTCTCCACAGTGGATGCTACCAACTTCAATTTAATTCTTTGTATTCTAATTTTCATTCTCTTAGTTACACATAGATGGTAAATAAATGCTTCCCCGGGAATCAATTGAGCATATTGAAACTTGAACAACACCTGTTGCCAAATATAGATAAATAGTAAAAATATCTCAAAACTGATATTAGTAGAAAAAATATAGTGGCAAGATAACTACATAACAAACCAGATCCTAAATCACATTGTATCTTTAGTTGTCTTGGACTGCATTAAGGGAAGAGTTTGGAGATGGAACGTTTCTCTCTTTTCCTGTTCCACCTCCCACAATTCTCTATATTGGTGACCCTTCATAACTTGGAATTTATAGTAACAGCTGTCTGGAAGATAATCACTTGAAGAGGAAATGGAGGCTGGCAAATTTTCTAGAACAACAAAGGTAAAGAGATTTCCAGGTCAGCAAACTCATGAGATCCTTATATTGTAACTGTGAATCTTGGAAAGGATAAAACAAAATCCAAAGCGGAGTCTTGCTGGGGTTTCTGCTGAAAGGAATTAATTTTAAAAAATCATGTAGTGTTTACATTTAACATTTCTTAGCTAAGAACCCCTTTACAGACACTCTTTTCTGGTGTTGCCTTGCAAGGATATTATGGTTGCTATTAGAAGAATTCAGGTAAAATTCTGATGTTCAGTGTATTGCTGTTGATAATTGCTCCTTTATTTATAAAGAATAATTATCTTAGTGTGCAAATATATTCAACATGGACCTCTCTCACCCCTCCTATTCATACTCCTCAGTGTCAAACACAGCTTTCTAACTCTCCCTGTTACAGAGCACTCCAGTTTCCTCTTTTTAAATTTGATTTTGGCAAGCTGACTGTACTTAAAACTCATGTTCCTTTTGATGTTGTACACTCTACAAAATGGACCATTCAATAACATTTGGGTTTAGAAGTTTTCACAGTCTGCACAAAGTAATCCAGACAGAACAAAGAAGTAACCATCCAGAATTCTGATGACACACTCCTGAGTGGATTTTCCCCTGTGGGGAGATTCATATTTCATACAAATTCAGAGGTTCCAGTAGTATTTGAGGTATCAGCAAATCAAAACTATGCCAAAAATCAATCAATTTCTCTGTGAGTAACAACAGAACTTGAAGCAGCTCCCATAAGGCAGAGAAATTGAAGGAAAAACCAGGGGAGTGAGATAATGTTAATTGGATCCTTGACATGTTACCATTTCCTGCTGAGCCAAGTTTTAGATAAGACATTTGAATGTGGATAAAATGTGATAAGCTAGTTTTGGATGAGTTATACAGAAATTACGTTTCCTCATCTATCTACATATCATTACACTTTACCATTAAAAACACTTGGTCTAGATGTATCCACAATTTAAATATTTGAGAGCTTACTACAGATTGAAGTGTTACATAGCCTCAGATTTCTCACCTCTACCACAAGCTTCTTGAGGAGCCTGAAGGAGCTGTTAAAAGCTAGAGTGAGTTGTGTCAGTGTCTGAAGACATCTATGTACCATATTAAATACATCTCTGAAGTTCATCTCCTACCTAGAGAAATTCAGTGGTGAGAGGGAGGAGAACCTCATGAGAAATCATTCAGAGGATCTGATGCTGGATGAGAATCAAAGGAATCATCTGCAGATCAGTGCAATCATTTGTACAAGATAACCACTTTCTGTGAATACTTATAATTTGAAGAAACATTACCTGCATTATAAATCAATGAGAATTTCTTTTCTGAACAGTAATGAGAAGGAAGCTCAGGGTGGGGTTGCTTTGTAATTTACCTTAGCCTGTAAACAATGGGCCTGGTGGGCTCTTATGCTCAAACTCCTTGCAAATGAGCCTGTGGATTTGTTGGGGCATGGATCCTAACTGAAGGAGGATTTTTGTTCTTCGTGTATGAAAGCATGAATATCCAGTGAATGATGCTTATACATTACATTGCCTACTGGTTTTAATACAGCAGACTAGAAAAATATTTTGAAGGTATCAAGGGCACCTATTATATATTATGGGATATCATCATGTATTAAGTCACAGCCTCCTTAAATCTCTTGAAACAAAATTCAAACTATTTAGTTTGATAAAACCTCTGTCTTTTTCCCCTCAACTTTATTATCTCCATTCTCCTCAGATCGTCCTGTGGTAGGATGAAATAAAATATGATGCAATGACTAGAAGATTGATCCAGACAAGTGAAAAAATCAAATACAAAACACTGCTTTCTAAATTATGAGAGCTTTTAAACATTTTCTGCAAGAAGATGCAAAAGAAATTACTTGGTTCTTAGCTTTTCAGCCATGACCAAGCTTAATATCATCCTCAAAACTTTGCTCCAACTCAGCCTCAATTCATAAGCATTCAGGGCACTGACAGGTGAAACTCTTTGGCCTCTCTTATGTATTAACTCCAGCTTGATGTCATATAGTCCCGTTTTAGTCTTAAAAACTATTAATATGTTTTTGACCATGTCAAATGCAATAACTCTTCATACAAAGTGAAATCTCTGTTGCCTTTATTCTCTTGGCCATGGGTGCTGCTAGCTACAATTTAGTTTGGCAAATGAAGACTCTAGAAGGGTGACATATCAGTCCTTTTTAGACTGCTCTGTGTTAATTCTGAGAGACTGTCCTCTAGCCAGCCCTTGCATTTCGTTTGCTACATCTTGTATATAAATATTTTACTGTGCCCCAGTATAAAAGTTTGATAGAATTTGAACTAAAGAAGCATGGATGAGACAAGGATATTCAAGCTTATCTTTATAAAATAAAAATGGTTTTTATCTTGGCTCTCCTATTCAAGCATATGGGAAGAAAGTGTATTTGGTGCTCTGAGTTTTGCAGGGAGAGAGATTTTATGTTCTCATATTAATCATGAAACACATGCTTGGATATTAAGGGAGATTGTTAAACTGTTCTGAGCCATAACTTTAGAAAGTCATACCTTCAGAGCATCTTTTTACTAAGACTGAAGTGTTTAGAGGGCAGGCTTTTGTATAAAATGATACTAATTTACTAAATGTCTCTGTGATAAGATTTCTCTCATTTCATAGTGAGCAGAACAGTGGAAGGCTATAGAAAAGAAGGTTTAGAAGTAAATTAGTTATGAAATTCTGGGTATTTTGTTGATAGAAAGGAAACAAATTATGAGCTCGTAGGTAGATAAATATACTCCAAGCTTGAAAGTATGGATTACTGAACTGAAAAATTGTATCTTCTTGACTATAATTACATACTCCTAAAAATAGCAAAAAGTGTATTTGGAGTGTGGCGTTCCAAGAGTTTGAAAATTAACTATGAAGAAGTGATGTAATTTGGGACCAATATGTTTCAAGATATCAAAATGTGAGACATGTCAGGATTCTTCTATATAGAAACTGAAAAATGCTGCCCTCCTTGCAGTTACCATCTCTGAAATAGCCAATGCTATAAATAGTAATGCAACTTTATGTGCTGTCTCTCCCTTTCAGTAGAAGTTTTAATGCATTGGCCTTGACACCATACCCATACTTCTGTCACTTATCTTTGTTTTTCCCATTTCCAGAAACAAGATGTCTCTACTGCAAAATTTGCCCATAATAACACCTTAAAACATGGTTTATTTTTATCCTAAGAAAGAACTTTAAAAATTCAAGTCACTACACTTCCCAAACTGCTCAATGCTGTTAACATTCTCCTTTTAGCTTTGCATCATATACAATAAGCATTTCATTTGCCTAATGAAAAACATATTTAAACTAATGAGTACACAGTGTTTTTATTTACATATGCAATTAAAATTTACCACTATTAATAGCTGACAGAGGGGAAGAGAAAGTGTGATTTATTCCAGTAACTGCACACTCTTTCAAGAGGACAGCATTACACAGGCAGTTTTAAAATTGTCATCAGTGCAGAAAAAACCAAAATTCTGGGGTGTCCTTGTTGTATTCCGAAATGCAGGGAAATCTCAGAACTTTGGGCCTGCAAGACAAAGCTTAGAATTAAACACAGGATCTGAGGGATCCTGTGTTTAAACTGTCATTCTTGATCAAAACCTTTTCAAGTGAAAAGAGAATCCACAGCTGAAAAATCCTGACTACAAAAGCAATAAGTGCTCGTTGCAGCTGATCCCTTGGCCTGAGCCCTTGGAAAAGGCTTCCAAACTTAGGTGCTAGAAGTGAGAATGTGGATTTATAGTTTAAAGTAGAGACACATTAAGTAGAAGGAAGTTTAGAGTTTTAGAATATAGTACTGTATGTTTGTGTGTCATAACATGATTGACTAAGAAAGCTAACACTATAGAAGGAGTCCATAAGGTGAAATATTTAAGGATTAGGTTAAAAATATAAATATTCTCATTGGTAGTGTTTTATTGGTTAATAAGTCCTTAAAAGGTCTTGTAACTAGGGGTCTTGTGACCTTCTGAACCATCCTCAGAAGATGTGAGCTGAACTCACCCTTCCTGCCTATGTAGAAGATAAGAAAAATAAACCCCATTATCTAAAAACTCAGAGGTCTTGTCTCTAACTCATTCAAAATTCCTTCAAAATCCCCTTATGTCCTAGTCCCTGTGGTCCATTTCTGAAGATGAAGCCATCAGCTCTTTCTCCCTTCTGAGGTGCACTGGAGTGAACCATCCCCAGCTCACGTTTCTCCCACATTCCTGTGGCTTCCCAGAGGAGCCTGGCTGGGTTCTCCTGGCTGGAGCCGTCCTATGGTTTATTCTGAGAGCAGAGCTGAGGGCAGCGGCCACACCAGGCACTCCTCAGAGCCTGGCACGCCCTCAGCTGGTGCTGCTGATCTGCACATCTGCAGGAGAGGAAAAGAACACCAGATGTACCCAGAGTGAGGCAGGAGAAAGCAGGGCCACTCGCTGCAAATTGCTCAGGAGTGAGAAACCTGGAGATGGGGCTGCCTGCATCAGGCAGTTGCTATCTGACACTGACACAGAGATGGGCACAGTGAAATGAAATTAATCAAAAGGAGTCAGAGATACAGAGATCTTTAGCCCACCCCATTCTTCTTAGAAACAGAGTTCAAAGACAAGCTTCAGACATCGGCTATCACAGCGTGGACAAACATGACAAAGGGTGCTAAATCTTCCACCTTTCTGCTGTTATCTCTCACAGATGTTACAGAGCTTGCCAGGGGAAAGCAGATTTCTGCTCCAAGCTCACCATGTGCAAATATGCTCTTGCAGAACAGTGCTGTTACTGCAGCACACTCTGTTCTGGCAAGTGAGAATTTTATCAACAGCACTATAAAGGCACTCAAATTCAATCCATCCTTATTGATATGCACTAATATGCATTTTTCTAAACATTTTGTGAATGGTGTAATCAGAGCTAGGTCATCAAAAATATTAGTAATATACATTAAAATAATTTTACTGCAGTTTTACAAGCAGCAATAATTTTGCTTGGATTTGAAACTTTGGGTTGAGTTGCCCATTTTGTAATTTAAAGGAGGACATATGAAGAGACAGCAGAGAAAAGCTGAAGCTTAAATAACAATACATGTACTGAACAGTAGGATTTTTTTTTTAAACTGCCATTCGTGATCAAAACCTTTTCAAGTGAAAAGAGAAACCACAGCTGAAAAATCCTGACTGCAAAAGCATTACCTGCTCGTTGTAGCTGAATGTTGGCTCCCTTGCAGATGGCTGGCTGCAGTCACTCCAGATTTATGGGATGTGCTCCTGTGTGCAGTGGGAAAAGGGCTGGCAGTGCTGGTACCAGGGCTGATCAAAGTAATCATCACTACTCTGCTTACACAGACAGACACTCACATGCTGCAATGCAAAAATGGGTTGAAAGGCTGAAAGGATGTAGAAACCCCCAAGTCGTAATGTCTAAAGATGGGCTGTTACTGCAGTGAGCTTCCCAGGTGGATAGCTTTGAGAAAAGGCTGATACACTGAGAGATGCACCTGCAGATCTGAGGCAGAGGTTATTGATGACATTAGGGGTAGTTTTGCACTCACAGTCTCGGTGCAAATAGCTGGGCATAAACTGGGCTATCTCCAAACCTTAGCTGGTGCTTGGCACACCCTCATTCAAAATGCACTCCAAAAATCCTGTGACACTGCTGGGGCTCCAGATGGGGCTCTCACCAATGGAGCTGTACACTGTGTGGAAATGCAGGATTTTGTGCAGAAACTTGTCAGTTGTGAAGTTCTTTTTAAGAGCTGAATCAGTTATTTACTACCTGTGTTGTGCTGGCACTCAGCTCTGAGGTGCTGTTGCTGTTTACAGCATACAAGGAAACAATAAGACTATCCAATACCAAAGGGAGGTTCACTTCTGAGTTACACAGGCTGTAAGGATACAGGTGAATGATCTGCACATAGGCAAGCAAATCTGTAAACACAGACCAGAGGAATCATCAGAGTGCTATGTGCATTATAAAATCAATGCTCTCATTCACAATGCCAAGAGACCGAGTCAAACCTGAGATGGGGCTGCAACATCTCCCTCTCCTTCCTCTTCTCTCTCTTTATTCATGGCCACGTGTTGGGGGAGAAATAATCAGGAGGATGGCTATGTAAAAAATACTGTACTGTGTAAAAGGTGCTGTAAATCTCTGATTTGTCTTCTTTCCAGTTACAGACCATCAAATGAGCAAGGTTGTCAGCACAATAGAGTCAATATTGCTGTGAAAAACATGAAAAGCATTCTTTTTCCTTCTGCTACATTAACAAAATTGTTATCTCTCAGTTTTGATTCTAGGACATTTGCAATTTGGTAGCTGATGGTGATTTCTGAAGCAAAAGAATATGTTGATTTTGCTTTGGGAACAGTTGTTACAGTAGGAATATTTTGAAATTGTTTATCAAACTCATAGGATTCATAATGGAATGCCAACTATATTAATTATGGAATTCCAAGATGTTATTTTCTAAACATTTTTCTAATGGTCGTGCATTACAAGTGTGGTTATTAGATAGTTCTAGAATCTACATTAAAATAATTTTACTGCAATTTTATTAGTATTTCAAAATTAAATAAATTGTAATGTTATGGTTAAATGACTCAGGTTCTAGATGGCTTTAAAGGTGATACAGCTGCAGTGCCAGCAAGTTCTTCTGACAGCCTGAGCTCTCAGGAGAAACATTAAAGAACAGCTTGGTACATGATTTAAACTGATCATTGAGTTCCATTAAAACATGTATGTACTGGCTTGAAGAAACACATCTTAAAAATTAGTATGAAATGGCCTTCAAAGAAAAGAATGTACTCAGTACATAAGTTGCAGCCCTGCCCTTCCTTTTCTTTAATCTTATGGATTCTTGTTAGGGTTTACCCTCCTCCCCCAGAAATTCATTGATGGTTTTGGGCTTAAAATTCATCATAGTTTTACACAGAAGACTCTTTTCCAGAACAATATGTAAAAATGTATTGCTGAAACGGAAGGATATTGCAACACCCAAATAAACTGGCTAAATAATGTAGCTGCTCTGAATTATTCACAGCTATCTAGCAAGCATTGTTTGCAGTAGACAACTAAGATAAACAGGATGGAAAATGAGTTTTGGCATGATTCTAGGAATTAGATTCTCCATTTCTATGGTAACATTGATAAAAAAGTCGTTGCTAATAATAATGAAATACATGCAGAATAAAAAATAAGACCTAAATAGAAGGCATCTATTGTAAGCCCTGTTTTGCCTCCAATTTTGACACTGGGAAACATGTAGATGGGCTCACCAATGGAGCTCAACACTGGTTCAAATCAGACTTTTGTGCAGAAACTTGTCAGTTTGCCAGTTCTTTTAAGAGCTGAATGTTTGATTAATACCTGTGTTGTGCTGGCACTCAGCTCTGAGGTGCTGTTGCTGTTTACAGCATACAAGGAAACAATAAGACTATCCAAGGGAGGTTCACTTCTGAGTTACACAGGCTGTAAGGAAACAGGTGAATGATAGAGAATAGGCAAGCAAATCTGTAAACACAGACCAGAGGAATCATCAAGTGCTATGTGCATTATAAAATCAATGCTCTCATTCACAATGCCAAGAGACGGAGTCAGGCACCTACACTTAGGCAACAACATCTCCCTCTCCTTCCTCTTCTCTCTTTATTCATGGCCACGTGTTGGGGGGAGAATAATCAGGAGGATGGCTATGTAAAAATACTGTACTGTGTAAAAGGTGCTGTAAATCTCTGATTTGTCTCTCTTTCCAGTTATGTGGTACCATGAAGCATGAGCAAGGTTGTCAGCACAATAGAGTCAATATTGCTGTGAAAGACAGAATTGCATTCTTTTCCACCTTCTGCTACATTAACAAAATTGCTTGCTAAGTTTTGATTCTAGGACATTTGCAATTTGCAGTAGCTGATGGTGATGCATGAAGCAGAAAGAATATGTTGATTTTTAAAGGGGATTCAGTTGTTACAGTAGGAATATTTTGAAATTGTTTCCAAACTCATAGGATTCATAATGGAGTGCCCTAACTATATTAATTATGGAATTCCAAGATGTTATTTTAAGAGAGGAAATTTTCTAACCAATCGCTGCATTACAAGTGTGGTTATTAGATAGTTCTAGAATCTCTTGCCCTCTTCCCCGGCAATTAATTAGTATTTCAAAATTAAATAAATTGTAATGTTATGGTTAAATGACTCAGGTTCTAGATGGCTGTAGGTGATACAGCTGCAGTGCCTTAAGTTCTTCTGACAGCCTGAGCTCTCAGGAGAAACATTAAAGAGCAGCTTGGTACATGATTTATGCCTGATGATCATTGAGTTCCATTAAAACATGTATGTACTGGCTTGAAGAAACACATCTTATGAATTAGTATGAAATGGCTTTCAAAGAAAAGAGCTACTCAGTACATAAGTTGCAGCCCTGCCCTTCCTTTTCTTTAATCTTATGGATTCTTGTTAGGGTTTACCCCTCCTCCCCCCAGAAATTCATTGATGGTTTTGC
The DNA here is from genome assembly GCA_024865655.1 of Emberiza elegans. Taxonomy (NCBI): domain Eukaryota; kingdom Metazoa; phylum Chordata; class Aves; order Passeriformes; family Fringillidae; genus Emberiza; species Emberiza elegans. The sequence continues at coordinate 26,237,420 of JALJVW010000241.1, read as the reverse complement.
CTTTAAAATTCATCATAGTTTCAGAAGACTCTTTTCCAGAACAATATGTAAAATGTATTGCTGAAACGGAAGGATATTGCACACAAAAATAAACTGGCCAAATAATGTAGCTGCTCTGAATTATTCACAGCTATCTAGCAAGCATTGTTTGCAGTAGAGCAACTAAGTAAACAGGATGGAAAATGAGTTTTGGCATGATTCTAGGAATTAGCATTCTCCATTTCTATGGTAACATTGATAAAAAGTTGTTGCTAATAATAATGAAATACATGCAGAATAAAAATAAGTAAGCTAAATAGAAGGCATCTATTGTAAGCTTAATTGTTTTTCCCTTTTTACTGGGAAACATGTACAAGCTTGCACACATCTCAACTTTGGTTCAGCTCAGACTACTGCATATATTATTAGCTCCATTTGCCAGCAAGTAAAGACAGATGTTTGATGAATACGTATGTGACCTAGGATAGCTGCAGGAAGACTATTAACACAGAAAAACTTATGAAGAGATTGTGTTTGTTTCACAGGCATTTTGTAGAATCACAGATTCATTAGCAGCTACTGATGAATCCTGGGTACATTAAATTTTTTGGCAGTTTTTCTCTGACAAGAATACCCAATGATAAAAATACACAGAAGAAACTTTCTAAGCTGGAAAAATTTGCCTAACGCATTTACACTCTCAGGTAGAAAAAAGTAATTTTCTTTACCTCCAGCTACTAATAATGTATTATATAATTCTTATCAGTACACATATGCATATTTATATTTTTTATTGTTTTATAGATATGTATCTAGAAGAAAAATAATTTTGCCTTACCAGGGTTTCTCAAATCTCAGTTGCGGTGGAGGGAAGATAACAAAAAACCCCATAATGCAAATCTTACTATCCCTTCCCTTAGCAGAAAACTTGTAAAGGTTCCTGATGATACAGAGGAGAGAAGTCTGATCCCATCATCAAATAAATGAAAATCCATTATAGGGAAACAAGGAAGCGCAGGAGGGATGAAGAATTGTAAAACCTCATCTGCATGTTAAGCTTTGCCTCAAATACAATCTGAATGTGCAGCAAAGCTCTACCAGCATTACATAAGCAGGGCTTCTCATTCATTTTCACAAGGTTCTGTATTTTTAAGTTCCACAGAGGAGGAAAAAACACTGAAAGTTGTCAAATGTTTTTAGCTTCTGGGTGGAACTGAATGCCTGATCTGAAAGACAGATTTAACAAGTTTTCCAGGGCACACTCAAAAAATACAAATAATTTAGAGACACTGTGTGGGAGATGAAGCATCTATGTGAACCAGCAGCAGTAGGAGCAGCTGAGGAAAGCATTGTTTAAATCATCTGGAGAAAAGAATAACACAACACATACTGCACATATGCTAAGGGAGGTACAAACAGCTTTCTGCCACAGTAAAATATATTTGGATCAAAGATACAGTGTGAATCATGGCAAAAGCGGCTGAAAGCAGCTCCAGCCAGTGCTGCTAGGGAGTGAGTGTGTGTGTCAGCCTGTGCTCCTCAGGTGCCCACTGCACCTCCCTGTGCTGCTTTGTGCTTTTCTCCTCCTCTTCTGGGGGCCAGACCCTGACTGTCACCTTAGATGTCATCAGGTCTGTGCCAGGGTTCACACCTGCACTCTGGATAGTGGAGCTTGAAAACTCTGCCCACAGTAATTTTTGGCTTGATAGACTTGATCAGGGCAAGAAACAGGAGGCTCCTCTGAGAGTTCCAGCCAGGGGAGTGGCTGGATCACCACTGTAGCTCCCAGTGGAAAGCACCCTTGCCTTGCACACTAGACAGACACACCGCACAGCTGCTCAATCTGCTCAATTCAAGACAGAACTGCATACACTCACGTGGCATAGATGTATAAAAGTCATGAGGTTATTTGATCCTGCCGGCTATTCAGGTTGGTGGCTATTAGCAGGAATTGCATGACCAGCATGTTCATCCAGGTCATGCCAGGATGGACCTGCACCACCTGTCTGGACAGCCTGGAACAGTCAGGGCCCTGTGGAAAGAGGGTGTGAGCCCTTGGACCAGACTGGTTTTCTCTAACAAAAACGGATGTATAAGCACCAGTGACAGCACACCTTGGGGAGGAGCAAAGACCCCCATCTTGCTCCTTGCCTTTCTCATCAAAGAAGTCTTGAGCCCAGCAGTTTTGACCTTGGAAATTAAGAAACATCAAAGACTGAAGCCATTGGAGACCAAAAAACAGCATTGGAACCTTGATATTGCCACTTGACTAACGTGTTTGATAAGCATTTGCTTTTTCAGCTGTTATCATTTAGATTGTCATGAACTACTTGACAAACAAGTGCCTGCTTGAACTTTGGAGGTTTGCTTGGTTTCTCCCTCCAGCAGAGCATCTCAGCTGTCATGACTGTCCCCCAGTTCCCTTATCACAGCAGCTGTGACAGTAAAACACTGGAGAAGCTTTACTTCCTCCTGATCCCTATCATTGACAAAACAGAGTTAACACAAGGGGTGAGAAAGTGCTGGCAGCTCTGGACTGCCTTGAGCTGGCTCTCCTGGCCCAGGCACGTCAGTGGGTGCCAAGGATAAAACCTGCAGCAATAACAACTAATTAAACATGCTTCGTCAGGGCATCAGTCTCTGTCACTTCCCACCACACATCACTGCTGGGTATTTCATTTCTCACAGTCTCCCTGTGAAAGGAAATCTTTTCACTTGTTTTCCTCAGGATGCCATCTCTTAAGAAAGATGTTAGGAAAGGCTGAGGGCTGGGGAAGCATGACAATTAATATCTGAACTGTTTGCAACCAGTATTACTACCAGGTTAAGCTAATTTGGGGAATGAAACACAAAAGTGGAATTACAATCTTTAATTTGCTCAGGGAAAACATTTCAGCAGACCATCCAAAATTTTCTTTGGTGAGGGATATGGAACATCATTTAGATGCCATGTATGTCACTCCAGTTATTTTGCAAATTCAAGCTGTAATTTTCTCTAGTCATAGCTGTACACAAATCAAGATAATTAAAAAATTATAATGCATAAGATATGGGTCTTTCAGGAATGAATAAAATGAATTTGAAGGGTAATTTTCATAAAGATTAAATAAAGAACAGATTAGAAGATGTGCAATCCATGAAATATTAAAAAGTTTCATTTAGATACTTGCTATAGTACTTAAACTTCAAAAATAATAAAAAAGGTAATTTCAAAGAGTGACTGGCCTGGCAGGGCGAGAGACACAAACATTTGGATTATTAGTTCAGACAGATTTTTCATCTTGCTGTTTCTGCTTCATCCTTTTTCAAAATGCTAAAAATTTATTTCTTTACAGAATCTTTTTACTTGTTCTTAGAATTTCTTTATGAGGAGAGGTTTGTATTGTGTTCATTTCCACCCTAAACATGAACAGACAGAATGCCCTCCCTTTTAGTACCACACTGTAAATAATGCAAACTGAATTCACACAAGTCCTCACTGGTGTCTTAACTGGTCAATATCCTTTGTGAGTCTGGCTAATTAACAAAAACCAAATCCATATTGTAACCTCAGCACTATTTTTGTAAAGTACTGAAAAAAACCCAGATGAACAGGATTGACACAAAAAAAGGCAAGGCAGAATCTGTCACTTATCATTTCTGTGGTTTTTCTCCAGGACTACTGAAGTTGCTCCTTTGTACAAGGTGGCCGCTTCTGTCCTTGTTTGCACGTCTGTCTCTATACATACTTATCTACAGAAAGTGTTTCTATTTCTATAGATAACAGTCACATTTTAATATTTTATTGTACAGTAATTTTCCTCCAGAGTAGCTCTGTTTATTCCAATTATTTACCCTCCTAAGCACACCATTCTCAGGTGCTTCTTACTAAATGTAGTTTTTTCATCACTTTGCAGCTGTGCTTCTCTTGACATATGAACTCTTAAATTTCATGCATTAAAAAAGCTCTATTATTACATCAGTACTTTATTTATAAACACACATTGAAATTGGTACAGAATTACCTTTTCTCTTCCTGTAACCAGTGCAGACAAGTCTAGATTAATGCTGGGACTTCAGCACAGAAATGCAGCCACAAATCCTAGCATCCTAAGTATTTTCTCTTTTTAATCAATTCTGCCTTTAGCCAGAATTGAGGTAATGTAGAAATAAAGCTGTCAGATGTAATTTCACTTCTCCAGTCCCTCGGCTGGAGAGCACAGAGCCATGCTGTTCATCAGCGTGGGTATAACTGCTGCAAAGCCTCTAGCCACACTCTCTTTTTCAGTGTCTCTCCCCTTGCAAATTTTAATTTAAAAAGAAAGTATTAAACTAATCATTTAGATGTGGAACTCTTCCGCATATTCAGAGGGAAAGCAAAGATTTCATTGCTTAGCTCTTGCAGCATCCTCTGGTCATCGCATGAAACACAGGTCCCAGAACGGGACATTTTTAAGCATGCATTGATTCACTTTACCAGAACAATTCTTTGCCATGATTGCTTCTCTCACATCATTTATCTCTTCAACTAAAAATCAGAGTTATTCACCAGCTGAGATTTATTGAGCCTCACATCTGCTGGAGCCAGCACTAGCAGAATTACAGACAACCCTTCAGTAGAGGCCCCTGTGTTAGGTGGAAACCCAGAGAACTGGAATGGCGTGCCAAAGAGTGAGAGAAAACTGCTGAAGTGATTTATGAATAAAACCTGGGATTCAAGGAAGGGATCAGCTCACACTCTTATCAGGCTACTCCCATGAGGAAAAAAAGTCTGCTCTTCCAGGCATGTGCATGACTTGATCTGACAGAGCTGTTTGCAGCGCTGCCTCTTTGTGCAAGAGCCACCATCCACGAGTGCGCGATGGTCGCAGCGAGCGCTGCTGCCGAGCCTCCCACCCTGGCACTGCTGGGCAAGCACTGCTGCTCCTCACAGACACTGCCCTTCTGCTAGAGTGCAGCACAGGAAAACAGGCAGAAAACACACCAAAAACATGGCAAAGCTTTTAAACTGGTTTTCCTGTAAGTGTATACCTGGCAGTGATCTGTTAAAGTGCTGAAGAGGCTGGTACCTCAGCACAGTCCCTCACTGCTGCACCTTGCACCTCCTGCTCTTTGCCAACAGCCCTCTCACACAGCTTAATCCTTGTTCTGGCAAATTTTAACGTGTGAATTTACAGGACAGACATGTAGGATTTCTCAGGGCTATGTCACATATGTAGATTTTTCCAGGGGTTTCTTTGAGTTTCCTTTATGGGCACACTGCAAAGCAAAGATACAATGGCAACAACCACATAGTGCAGTTAATTCACCCATAAAGAAAACCAGGAAGCTTCAGAATACACTGAATGACAAGAAAATGTTTGTTTACTGGACTAAAGCCTGGAGATCCTTCCTTGGTGCAGATAATAGAAGCAGTTTTGTGGTGTGCCAGCCAAGAAAAACATTCATTGCTCAGCATGACATCCAGCTAAACTAATCTTTGTTTTCCACAGGAGATGTCTTTTCAATAATTTCTAAGAGCTAAAGGACTTCATTAAGAATCATGCAAGCATTGATCCAGATGTTAAACCTCTCTGTACAATGGGAAGCCCTCTTAGAAAGCAGTAAAGAATAATTGGTCCATTGTTATCTGGTCTTGAGAAAAGAGAACAATATTGCTATTTACTAAATGTTACTATATGGAAGAATCTATTTTATTGTGTGGATGCTGTTTGAAATACAATTAATTATAATGGTTTTGTTCAATCAAAGTATAGGTAAACATTCAATTTCAACCTATTGTAGCACTGAAATTCATTATTGTTTCTAAATCTTATCCAAAGAAAAGCTTAACATGTGAGAAGTTTTTGTGCACTAGAAGTGAAACAGAGCTCCTTTTTAAATAACCAAAGCTAAGTAAAAGTAATATTTCTCAGTTGTTCCTTGTAGACTTTTTAAAATTTATTATTTCTATATTACTTTTCTATCAGCTTTAACCTTGGAAATAAAAAATATTGTAAAAACAACTCTTAGGCTGATAAACACAAGCACACAATGTTCAGCAGGGCTCCAGCAGAGACTCAAGACAGTGTGAGGCCATGATTTCTTGCACACTGGATTGTGATGTGTCCGGCAGCCACCCACCACCAGTGGGATCCTTCTCCTATGGTGAGAGATCCTTAAATAAAGGGATCCTTCACCAACCACTTTAAAGGTCCCTGATCCCTTGCTGAAAGTTGCCTTTTTCAGTGTGAGGGTCTGGACATGTTCCCTCCTTGGAGCACAAGAATTTATCTGAGGATGTGCTTAAAAACCATCAGGGATGGCATGGCCAGAGTCCAACATCTAGATTTGATACTGCCTGTAATTACATTTTCGTCTTCACTGCTTCTTTATTAAAAAAGCAGTAGGACAATACATTTAAAAATAATGAATGAGAAGATTGGGGTCTGAACAAATGTAAAAGAAAACAAAACTTTTTGTAATTTGTAAAACTTGCCAGACTCTTATTCTAACAGGCAGTTTAGAAATGCTTATTAGCACAGACACAGAGAGACAGGAGGGGAAATGGTATAGATCTAGAAAGGCTACAGATGTAATTATGGGTGTCCTCAGAGTCTGACAGATTAGGCAATTTTGGAACTAATTCCTAATGGAAATCCTTTTAATGAAACATATTAATGAAATCCACATTGATATTATTGTTGGGGTATAAGCAGGAATTTACTTAAAAGAATTACTTTCATGCAACAGTTTTTCCAATTTAATTTGGAGCTGCCTGATTTTACTAAGAAGTACAAAATTGATTGATTTCTAAAGATCACATCTTGTAGAAAATGGCATTGTTCTGTCTGGGGAAGGAATTTGCCATTATTTCTCTCATGTTCTTGCAGGGGTTGGATCAATGCAGCTTCAAGCAAGAGCCTTGACTCTGGATCTTTTCCTGGAGAGGTCTCTGGAGCCTGGGCTGTGTCTGATGAGGGGCAGTGCTCTCTCTCTGTGGGACAAAGCTCAGGCTGCCAGCAGGACCATGCTATTCCTTCACAGACAATAGAAGCATATTAATAAATTCTGTAGTTAATCTGGCCTTTTAGATTATTTTTGAAATTGTTTTTTAGGTGAAGGCAAAGCAAACACAGAAGCAGCCTTAAAAAAAATATCTGTTATGTTTTGGGTTTGGGGAAAGATTATTTGTTCTTTGTGGTCAGACCATCATCACTGTTAAACTTGAATTCTAAGCCACTTCTTAATTCGTGCAAAATAATGGTAACTGCTGATAAATATCAAAGTCTAAAGGAAACCTATTAACACTAGTCCCATGTCATGTCTAACAGGAAGAAACAGTACCGGGAATGCCTTCATACATCAGCAGTGCCACAGTAGATCCAGGGAGCTGTATCACTCAAAAACAACTCATGCAAATACCGTGAAATGACCAGGACATCCTTCAAAAGTGGCTGAGTGATGAACTCAGGTATCTGAACCCAGGCTATCAAACACCTCACTGTTGACAGCACCCAGACAGAGGCTGTTTATGCAAATGGCAAGCTGTCAGCACATCCCTGTGTCCCAGGAACAGGAGTCACCCTCCTGAGCACTAGGGGAAAGAATCATTTTGCAGCCCCCACTGTGAAAATGCAAACCCAAAGCAGAACCCAAGCTGTGCTCTCTTTCCATCTGTAGATCTGCCACAGAATTCACACAGGTACCACTGGCTAAAGCAGTAAAAAACTCTCTAAAAAATCAAACTCTCTATTGAAAACTGATTTTCTGCAGATGACATAGATCCTGTAAGCAGTTAGGAAGCACTTACTAGGACATGCATTTGCAAACAGAATTTCTCAGCTTCCAGAAGTATTCTTGATTATAGTTCTGCCCTCTGTAGTAGGATTTGGGTATGTTATAAATTGCTAGGGTAGGGTTATAAATACTGTGTTTTACTATTCAATACAACTCACTTCTATTTCAGGCTGCACATACACACATGTTCATTTTCAGCCTGCAAGCAGTCATCCAGAGACAGCCCCTGCCTCAGCTTATCAGCTGGGGCTGATGCTTGATTCACCTGCCAGTGCCCTACTGCCACTTGTGGTTTTTTTGGTTATTACAATAGGCTTTCCAGCTTCTACGAAAAAGAAAAAAAAATCACCTGACACATACTTTGAAAGAGAAAAGCACATTTGTTACCATAAGAAATACAGAAAAACCCTCCTGCACTTCAGACACATAAACTGAATTTCTATTAAAACATTTTCTTCACCTGACATAGGGAACTGCAGCCAGGAGGGATATTGATTGCTCTGTATGAATGCTCTAGTGTTGGCTTTAACAATACTGTCAGGCTGCTCCACCAATCATGCTAATACATTTAGCAAAACCCCATCTGTAGTCTGTCATTTACACAACCACTACACATTCACTATTTTAAATTCTCATTCCATCACATTTATACGGTTACCTCCATAGTGCCCCTCACAGCACACATCCATTTGAATTTCTGAAACTGGCAGAAAAAGCCTGAGGCAAGGATTTTAGTGGAGCCACACACCCCCCTATAAACTCCTTTCCCTTTTACTGGAAACCCAGCTTCACCCCTCCATCTCCAGCAGCCCTTAGACAAAAGTTTTGCTGAGCAACAGAGCTCTGCCATTCCTGCTTTCAAACTGAGTGTTGGGCTCATCAATTCTGCCAAACCAGCCCATGTTCAGACCCAGTTCCCTGGTGGGGCCATGGCCCCCCAGGCAAAGGGACAGGGAGCCTGCCCACCTCTCCTGTCACTCCCACCCTGCAACCTTTTCTTCCTGTGCCACATGACAGGAGCAGTGACAGTTTCAGAGAGTTATTTCCTCTGCACAATTCTTTCGGGAAGCATATGTGTAATCAACATTTAAAGGGGGAATTATTTATAAAACAATCCTTGTGAGGGCTGAGGACTCAGTAATTATTCTGTGCAATTAGTCCCCAAGTAGTGTGAGACTGCATTCCCTGGTGATCTGAGCTATGGAAACATTATGAGTGCCTGAGAGAAAATAGTTCTCTCTACAAGAGGTTGGCTACAGAAAGCAATCACTTTGCAAAGGGAAGGAAAAGGGCTGCAAGTAGAAGACAGAGAAAGGAATTTAAAGTTATTTTCCTATCTTCTTTTGAGTCCTCTGTCTCTCTGAGGAGAAGCAGGCATCTGCCATGAGGGGAAGCAAGGGCTTTTGCTATGGCAGCCATTGATAACAGCACAGAAACTGCCGTACAGTTAGACATTATCAAATCAGGACAGAATGGTTTCATGCCCCTAAATACTGCTGCCATCTCCTCTTCAGTGGCAGCCATCAATCCACAGACTATTTTCCATATTTTTCCATTCTAAACATCTCGGCAAAGAAAGGAAGACTGCCTAAAATTTTGTTTGGGTTTTTAAAATAAAGTGTGCTCTCCTGGTCTACCTCAGTATTTATGACAAAACAAGCATAAGATGAAGCATTTTTTCCCTAAGAGGTGAAGTCAAAGGTAAATCTTTCTTGCCCCACTGAAGAAATATGGCAAGGGGAATTTAAGAGTGTCACGAGAGCCACTAGCCCTGTGCCTTCTAGGATGATACAGAGTGTTCAGTGTAATGCCTGCCAGTCGATGGCATGGCATCTGCCCCCTGAGAGCAGGTCCAGCATAGCTGTTTGAACCCCTAATCCCTTCTCAAATCAATTTCTAGTCTCCCGTTTGTTCTAAATTAAATTGGTGGCAGAAGTGAAGCATGTCCCCCTGGGGCCTCGCCCCTCCCAGACTGTATCCCAACTGCAGAAACCTGAGCTAAGGGCTCAGAGAGCACAGAAAGGTGCTGCTTTCCATGCTGGGATGACGAAGTGTCACAGATGAACCAAGTGAAACGTGGGTGGCTGTTTGGGAAAATGTAAAGTGTAGATGCCTGTGCTTAGATGAGTCGTGCCCTGCTGTTTTCAAATCAGTTATTTCAAAGAGTTGCTTGCATGCAGGACAGAAAACATCAGCTCCCTCCACCACAGGCAAGGGACACAAGAAAGGTTCAGAGGTTCTTTAAAGAATACTGGTCACTAGATGGGGAAGAATATCCCAGAGGAATACTTCATTCAAGTAACCTGTCTAATTGACCTTGAGAAAAAGTAATACTGGAATTAATTAGGATTGTATTAAAACTTAAATCCTGACAGTTTCATCTGTTGCTTCAACTGTCAAGACTTTTATGTTTGAATTTACTTCCAAAAGCCTGCAGGGGATAGTCTGCACTTCGTCACAGTTCACAAGGTAGGTAGAAACTCAAAGCGAACCATGTCCTTGCAAGAATATTATTTTGTCTGAAGTGTGACTAACAGGAAGGTCATATTCTACCCTTTTTCCTCCCCTCTCTCCCTTAAACACCTTATTTGCCAGAGCTACAGAGATTTAAAGAAAAATCAGGGCATCATATAATGATTCATAGGCAAGCACAGCAGAAGCATTAATCATTCACATCTTTAACTCTAAAAGCATATAAACTTCCAAGGATGATCAGTCAATGCGACGCGTTTATATTTTAGCCAGAAATCAGATTTAGAAATGGAACATCCTGAACTTCTGACCGAGAACAAAGTCTGTGAAATGCCACAGAGCCAGTTTCAAAGAGCCCAAATGCACGGCTTCTACTCATGTAAAGAGGCAGCCTTTTATATAAGCAATCCTATTATTTGCAGTTCAGTTCATGGTTCAAGAAAATATCAGGAAAGATGAGCCAGAGCAGCAGAACAGAGCCAAGCATGCTGGGTCTGCCTGTCTTTCTTAACAAGAGAAGCAAAGGAGGGATGGTGATGCTTGACAGAAGAGTTGAAAACTTGGAAGATAACTTGTGTGATTCATTCTTCTGTCTGAATAGACCTCAGAGATCTTTCTGATGATCCTCACATATGTTTCTAGTGGGTCTTCTAGAATTAGAAATGTTGAAAGGGAAGGCACTGAATGTAGGCTCTGTTCTGGGATACATGGCAAAAAGAAAACATCCCTAGGAAAAGGAAAACCCAGCAGAGACAAATATGAAGTGCAAGTAATGAGCAGAGGACAAGGCACTGTATAATTTTTTAATATGTGTAGTAGCAATTTACAAACAAGTTTGGCTTTCATTGTCTGCAGGGGATGATGCAGCAATAAACACAGGTGCCAACAATGGGCACTGGAAATTCAACATGTCCCTTCTGACATTCTGTATCTCCCTTTGTATTTTTCACAGGAAAATGAAATGCGTTCATATTCTCCATATTCTTTTACAAAACAATAATAATAATTTTAATCCGACAGAAGGAAAATCGTGACCCATAACACAGGCTGAATTTCTGAGTAAATTAGAAACTATCAAAACTATTATATACCTATGGATTTCTCAATTATACAAAAGTCTGCAATTAGTACTAGGGGAGAGGGAAACAGAATAGATGACAGGAAGCCTCTGACAACAACAAAAAAATTTAGTTGAAAACTTTAGATTCTCTTTATACAAGTAGGTTTTTGATTAAAGAAACCACCCACATTTTAAAATGTTCCATTTGCATTATTTAGTTTTAAGACCAAAAAATATATTGAAAAAGCAAACTATGTTTTTTCTTTCCTTCCCTTTCAGGTTTACTGTATCAGTAAGTTAACATACCATGAGTCATATTTGAACTCCAAGGCTGTTGTATCTATTTAGTTGTCACAACAGCAGCAGTATCTTGTGGGAACAAGGCAATAGGAAAAGAATTTTAGAGATAAGAAAAGATTTATTATACTGTTGATGAGACTTTTGCACAAAATACTAGAAACTGAACTAGGAACAATGAGATCAAAAACAAGTTTGGAAAGGAGTAGCAGAGAAGTGGCTCAGAAGCCTTAGGAGCGTATCACATTGTTGAAAGTTTTTGTTGGCACTCTTGAAGAAAAGATCTTCTGGGAGAATTGATACTCATAAACTGGGGGCAAGGTGAAGCCTGCATGTTTTCTGAGCATGCCCCACTAGCTAGAATTCTTGCTTTTTGCCTGCACCTCTGTGTAGTGACAAACACAGAGGGCAGCATCCCAGCAAAGCAGCATCTTCCATTCTCCAGAGATGGACCCCTCCCACCCACAGATCTTTACCCACACTGGTATTATCTATGGAAAGTCAGCCTGCTCCTGTTACTGAGGAGAAACTCGCACAGGATAACAAAAAGCCACTAGTACAATAAGAACTGTTAGTGGGAAGTCATTTGTTGAGGCTGAGAGCTGCCTTGGCAGCCCTGTCCTGCCAATATGGCTGCTGGGGAGAGGTGGTTCTGCTTTACATTCTAGATAACACTACAATTCATCACTTTTCCTTCTGAGCTGCACTTCATTTATCCCTGCATGGTAAGCTGTCATCTGTGCCCCTTTTTTCATTTATAAGGAATAAAAATATGGTAAGATGGTAAATATACCATCTTCTAGGATGTCACTCCATACTTATTAATAATACATGACATGTTAGAATTATTTAAAGGGAAATCAGACATTTAGCATAACCTTTATCATAAAACTTGGTAGAAAAAAGGTCAGGATGGTTGGTGCCTGTAATGGTCAGGAATCTCTAAGTAGAAAAGGAATTTAGGACAAATTCTGCCATTTGAAAGGTTGGAAAATAGCTGAAACAAAAAGTCTAGGTCTGGTCTGAAAGCATGTTATTAACAACATAGTCTCTTGTTAAAAGTAGGTTGAGAAGTACAACTGTGGGTCAAGCTAAGGGTATGTGGAAGAGGAGTTACATACCCACTTTAGCTCAGAACCACAGACCAAACTGTAGGTCATTATTACTTTGCAGTACAGGGCATTTCAAACATCTCTGACAATTCTAGGAATTCAAGTTTATAAGATTTAGCCAATGACCTGCACAAGAGCCATTGGTAGTCATTAATTCCAATTAAAATTAACCCTATTCAAACACTGGTGCAGCAAGACAGGACAGCAAGAATGCCAGGAAGAATTCCATTTATCAAACAACTAAATCAAAACAAAGTGCCATAAAAATTACTTCACCATTAGCATTTCATATGCCTGAGAGGTGCACATTCAAATATAACTTTCTGCATTTATATGGAAATCAAGATAGCCTCCAACTGAATGGGTTATTGCATTCTGCTTTAATATACTGACCCTTGGCTTTCTGCTGTTATGAGCTTTGTCCCAGATAAGCCTGTGGTTTCTCTCAAGGCAGAAAACTCTTAAATATCTCCAGCACTTGGGTCACACTGGTAAAAAAAAGCTCCAGAAACTTGCAAAGAGCAGAAGAGAAGGCGGCTGAGGTACCTGTGTGTGAGGGTGTTCACAGGGGTCCGAGGATGAGGGAAGAGACAAGGATCTGACTCCATGTTTCAGAAGGCTTGATTTATTATTTTATGATATATATTATATTAAAACTATACTAAAAGAATAGAAGAAAGGATTTCATCAGAAGGCTAGCTAAGAATAGAAAAGGAATGATAACAAAGACTTGTGACTGACCGAGACAGTCCGGACAGCTGACTGTGATTGGCCAATGATTAGAAACAAGCACATGAGACCAATCCCAGATCCACCAGTTGCATTCCACAGCAGCAGATAACCATTGTTTACATTTTGTTCCTGAGGCCTCTTGGCTTCTCAAGAGAAAAAATCCTAAGGAAAGGAATTTTCATAAAACATGTCAGTGACACCTGTGTGTGAGAGGAGGGGTAGGAAAGTACTCTGGGAATGCCCTGGGTGCCAAGGAGCCCTGCCAGGGGAGCCAGCAGCACAGGGCATTCCAGAATTCCCCCCTTGGCAAGCAGCCACAGGGCTGAGCTGATCAACAGCCTCCTCTGCACAGCCACCTTTCTCCTGGGACTCACAACAAGAGTCCTTGTTGTGCCTGCCAAGGGAAATCTCCCTCTGATTGCTAAAAGCTCAGATGAGCTACTTCAAAAGAAAATAAGCATTTGTTGTTCCCTCTGTAGCAAAAACATATCCTGGAAGCTCAGGTTTATTACAGACTGCTGTATTTGTGCTCCAGCTCTGAGTAGCACCCATGGTGAAAGGGCATTACCATAGAGAACAGCAGGCAAAGCAGACAGAAACCTGAGCAGCACATCAGGAGCACTGCAATCAACAGCTTCCTGCTGTCAGCAGGTATCTCTGGAGTGATTTTCCTGAATTCCTGCTTGGAATTCATCAGGCTGTGATGCCTAGAGAGTAGAGCTGCTAGGAGGGCTGAGTACCTGCTGGCAAGCAGAGCAGAGGTGAGGAGGATGGGGAGCCCAGCAGGCACAGGCAGAGGCAGCATGAGCCAAGAGGAGAGCACAAGGAGCTGCTGAACCCAAACTGCCTGAAAAATGTGCTCCTTTAGCTTCACTCTAGAGCATCACAAGTAGTACCTTTAGTGAGTCTTAATGAGACTTATCAGTCTCATTATCTTTTTAATTCCTCATTATTTAAGCTTCTTATTATGATCCTGATCACTGCTATGATTAACCCACCCCTTTTCCTAACCCAGCCATGAAGGCAGAACCCAGGCCCATCTCATGGGGATGCCCCCTCTGAGGCATAACTGCATGCACACAGGGAACAATTCCTGTGCTCAAATGCACTTAGAGGGGAAACTCCAATGCAGGGAAGATGCTTAACTTTTCACAGGCAAAAGTCCTATCAACTGTAGAATTAAGCAGTTCTTGAATATCATAGCTGAGTATAGATTATGGAGCACAGTTACAAATAAAGGATCTTCAGCACAAATCTTAGAATTTTTTCCTAAATCAGTTTACAAAGGAAACAATGCTGTGTGTGCCCACAGGCAAGGATTTCCTCAGCTTTAGCGATAAGTTACTGAATATCTCCCTGTATTTACATTGGCTGTTCCCTCTCCCCCAGCCCTGTGTGAAAGCCTTTAGGAGATACCTGCCTAAGTCAGAGGAGAGTGCCAGCAGCATGCTGCTGGTGCACTGAAATTTGCTTTTATTTCTGACTGTTCAAATTGCATCTCCAGGAAGCAGCTGGACAAAAATAACTCGGGTGTATGAGGCATTTGGAAATGAACTGACATGTTGATTAGTAAATCCTGCAACCTGTGCCAACTGGGGTTTATTTTTTTTTTTAAATAACATCTACAGTATAAATGAGCTGAGTAGAAATTTCTCCCATTGTTAACCTTTTGCTTGCAGCTACACAACACCATGAAGGCAGCTGCAGTTTATGGCAGCAGCAGGACAGCTACAGCAGCTCCTGAAATGCTGGCACATCCCAGAAGAGCTCCAGACTTTCAGCAGCAGCCACATCCCCTCAGGCTGTACCCAGGGGTGAGAGGGCAGAAGATCTCCCTGTAAAAGCCAACCCAGTATGTCAGTGCTTGGTATGGGGCTATCCTGCTCCCATCACTGACTGAGGAACCTGAAGGAGTGGGGTGCAGCCTGCCAAGCTACAGCTATGAAATCATAAAGATGCTTCCCAGAGCATGCTACCCATTATTCAATCCACTCTTTTGCTTCCTAATGTAGGAGTTGCACATGTGAGGGAAGTTATTTTTAGTGCCATGTGTGGTGCCAAAGTGTTTAATGATTGCCTGGGTTCACCCACCCCACAGCTCTGGTTTAAGCCAGGGAAATTTAGGGGGCTTTTTTGTGTGTGTCCCTCCTATTCTGTTCCCTCAGCCTAAAAAGGCTGAGTACTAAAGGGAAATATACCTATAAGAGTTTTTATTATCTTTTTTTGCCTGAACAATGTAATATCATTAAACCAGTAAATTATTAGAGAAGCACATACCTGATTATAAAGCTGTTATGGGGCAGTAAATGAAATAGCCTTTGGATCTTCTTTACAAGTTACCTGCAGGAGAATCAGCAGGGAATTAGCAATGCCTGATACTTGGCCTTTGCTTGGCTTTCCAGGGCAGGTTTTGAGTGCCTGGCAGTAGAGGGGTGAGTGCCTCCTTATCTAGGCTGCACTGGAGCCATATCAATTTTTAATTAGTTGATGTAAAAGCCTGGTTTCCTGTGAGGTTATCTTGGCTTGAAAGTGAATCAACACAAACTACATTTTAATATAGCCTACTATAGAAGGCCTGACAGTTTGCACTGCTGTAATTAGAGGCTTCTAGTGCTTCTCACCCTCTTGAAAGAGGCATGCAGCCTTCTGCACAGAGCTCACATGGGCTCCAGAGCACTGTTCTTTCAAAGCCTGAAAAATAATCAGGAAAGGTGGTTTCAAGCATGTGGCTCCACTACTTAGGAAATATATTAAGGGACCTGAACTCAAGCTATTAAAAGTCCTCATCATATTTATGGTGTTGCTGGCCTGTGAGGAGACAGAAAACTGCACTCTATGAATTTTTCTTATTATAATCTTTTGAAATTTTGGATTGTGAAGAATGCTGCTCCACGGGCACCTGGCTGCTATTTAATACAGGCACAGCCTCCTCTGCAGGCTTCTAAACTGAATCTACACTTGGAAAAAAATCTCAGGAGAGGGAGTCCTCATCTGTGATCAAAATTGTGAATGTCTGTACTGTGGGCAGCACAAACTGACAAATGCACACTTGTATATACAAAAAACACATTAGCCAATATTTCTGCATGAGAGGGAGTCAGAGGCCTCAAATTTATAGCCAGGCATTAAATATAGAGAAGAGATTTCTTTCTCACCTGAAGCTATCTTTGACTGATTTACACCCTGAAGTATGAGCAATAGATTCTGCCTCATGCTCTGTCATGTATCCTCCTCACTTCTATCACTACAAAACACATGGTGGAGGTTTTGCCTGGTGGAGGGAGAAGCCATCCCACTGCAGCTCTGAGCCTCAGCAAATCACACTTGAATTTTAGAGGAGAAAAGGATTTGATGCCTGTGCAAGATGATGCTTGTGGACATTTAGAGGCTTCTCCCTGCCTCCAAAGACAAAGAATATACCTCATAAACCACTGAATACAGCACCAGGTTTATAGCTGCTCTGTTAGAAATTAATTCAGTATTAAGTCATGGCTGGAGAAATCCTCTGCTCACTGCCCTGCTTCTGGAGGGAGCATCCTGCACTGGGGGGTTCATCCTCCTCCTGTGCAGATCCCCAGCCCTGACAGATCCCCCTGGGTTCTACATGGCACCCAGGGAGCTGATAGCACTGGGG
Source organism: Emberiza elegans (assembly GCA_024865655.1). Taxonomy (NCBI): domain Eukaryota; kingdom Metazoa; phylum Chordata; class Aves; order Passeriformes; family Fringillidae; genus Emberiza; species Emberiza elegans. The sequence goes on along the minus strand of JALJVW010000241.1, from coordinate 26,220,376 downwards.
AGCACAGGAGAGCTGGGAAGGGACAGCAGCACCATGGCTTGCTATTTCCACTGGGAAAACATTACAGAATGGGAACAGCTCAGAGCTCCTGCTCCCAGCCTGGCAGCAAACATGGCATGGCTCCCCTGGAATCATCTGAGCAGCATTTCCCTGGCACAGCAGTGATGATGAAGACATTCTGACTGCAGCTCTATGGCACCATGCATCCCTGTTAATGCCTGCTTTCCTGCAAACACAGCCCACCTTCTCTGCTCCCCCTCTGCCAACATACCTGAAGAACTGGCTCATCACTAGAAATGGTGACCCACTGAGAGAACAGCTGAAAACAATTCAGGGTTCTTTGTAATTTGAATTCAGTGGGTCATTCCTCTTACAGTCATTTACATGACATTTAATTTTCAAGAGATTATGCAGTGTGTGTTTGAATTGTGGGCACAGAGTAGTCAAAAACGGGAAAAATCAATTTAATCTCTATTTTTCCTCCTTTAAATGTGTTTAAAATAACACTCAGCTCATCAGCTGGGAGTTGTTGTGGTCAATTAAACAAAGAATAGATTTGTGTATAGAGTGGCTACCAAAATGTGATCTGTGACACCAAATGAACAGAAAGGATACCTTCAACATGGAATACACACCATGAAAAAAGTAAAAGTACCAAACAATAGGCATTTCTTGCTAGCACCCTGGTCTTACCCAGAATATAAAATGAAATTAGTCTTCAGACACTTGGAAGAAATGCATTTGCTTTTCCAAATGCATTCAAAATATTTTTGACATGCTTTTAAACCTGAATGTCTGTTAATACAAATGTGATGTTTCTTTCAGTTTAACAATATCAAGACACTCTCCTTGTACTTAGGCAACACTGTCTTAAGCAAGAGCTGTTGAAAATGTGATAAACAAGAGTATCAAGGAGAATTACCTAGTAAATAAAGTTTATTATTTATGTTTCAGAGGTTTTCAGTGTGACAGACTGCTTTATTTCTGTGCTTTTTTTCACTTTTCTGCTTTTCTTTTCAAGTGATGAAGAGAAAAAAACCAAAATAAATAAATATAATGCAGTTGCCAAAGACTTTTTAAAAAAAGAAAACTGCTGGAGCAATCTCATCTTTAAACAGACAGCATATACCACAGTAGGAAAATCCATAAATAAAAGAAACATGAGATGACATGTAAAGAAATTTGACAAATATCTTCCATCTCAAAGCGCTCTAAAACCTGATTTCTGCAAACATAGCTTTGATACCTTTGCAGTTGTAGTCTTCTCTGATAATTGTATTTGACAGAAATTCCTTTAGAAGTCAAAATGAACCTATTACTAAGCACATTTTCCTACAAGGGGAACAAAAAAAGCAGCTTTTACTAAACTATTGTCTTTTTCTGCATATTTTCACTGAAGTGCCCCTCTCTCTACATTTGCACAAGTATTCATAGCCTGTTCTTTGTTGTGCCATTTGGTCCCTGCCTGCTGCAGAAGGGAGGATTCTGCATTTGCACTGCTGGAGTCACTCCAGATCTCAGTGCTCAGAGAACAAACACCACACACACACCCCCACCTCAAGTCTGAAATGCTACCTTTAGCATTATCCACACCAACTGCAGCTCACATCCCAGGGGAATCCTCACAGATAACGCTCAGAGCAAGTGGCACCCTGAGCTGCTTATTCTTGTTTAGGCTCCATCTTCTCTGCCTTAAAACCTGGGGGTTGTACATTCCTTATCGTCTGGAAGAGGCTGCAGACACCCATCATTAAAGATTCATTCTAGAAAAGCTTCAAAGGGAAGGAAAACTTCCCTGGCTTTTCTTTTCCCTAGCTGTACCAGCTCTCCTGGTGGAATTTGAGAGAGGTTAGTGCATTCTGCTTCTGGATGCTCTGCCTACCATTTCTTTGATTCTCTGCAGCAAATTTGCAGTCATAAAATGTTTGAAATCCGCCTGCAGCCAGAATCTGCCAAGGTTTCCCCAGGTGATTTTTCCTCCCCATTTAATTGAAATATACCAAACAACACTGCAAATGCACAGAACACACACACACCAAAAAAAACCCCAAACAAACCCCAAACAAAAAACAAAAGCAAAAATCCAAACCAAAGCGACAACAACAAAACAACCCAACCAACCAACCCCACCCTGCATTTTTGCTCAACAGTGTTTAAATGACAACACTGATCTTCAAAATGTAACATCAGATGGGTCTTTCCCCTTTTAAAATTAATGCTTTCCCTTATCTGTATAAAAACCACAAAATAGAAACATACCACACACTTTTCCTGGGTCTTTCTTAAAAGTAGTGCTACCAAATCAGAGTTAAATTTTTGTTAGCAACCATTGAAAGTACATGCATGAACAGCAATTTTAGCATGAATTGCAAGTATGAATTGCAAATCACCCATAAACAGGAAAATTTGAAAGTGAAATAGAATGCAGTAAGATTTAATTAAGAGCAAATTAAAGCATTGCCACCACTTTTAATGCGACTCTTTGCTACCACTTTCTGTGGAAAAACAACATCCACTGCCAAACTGCTGAAATACTCCAACTATTGAGGAGACAGAGGCAAATTTTACAGTGTTTTAACTTTTCTGTGCATGTTCTTTACTATTTTCTCCTGTTCCTCACCTCTATTTCCTGATTTTGCTTTCCCTGCACTCTAAGATTCTCTCATGCAATTTTCCCCAGCAGGCACTAAGTGCAGTCCTGGGGCTGGAGAGCTTCCCAGGAGGAGTGGTGGGGGCAGGAGTAACTTCTGCTGTGAAAGCTGAAGCTGTAGATCTCCATGAGTTTCAGCAATGCCAGCAGTCTCTCTCTGCAGCCTGACACGTAACCTGTACACATTCTTGAGCTGCAGTATTTCACTTACAGTCCTGTGAAAAAAACACCAATCTAAGTTTTCTGGGAAGCTATCGCTTCTTGGGAAAAGTAACATTTTCATTGGGCTTTGGCCACTCAAAATGTTTAGAGGAAATCAGTGAGTGTGTATACAAACCCCCTGTGGACTAACAGGATGCCACAAGTGACCAAAACCCCCCCTGGGGCTTCAACATGCACATGCTTGAAAAATTCAGTCAAGTCTTTGAGGCCCTATTTCCTGGGTGCAGGGACTCTATTTTCTGTGTGGTGAGTGGTAGAAGTCTGATTAAAAAATTAATTAGCAGCACAGCAAATTTTCTATTAACTACTGAAAGATAAACTTTGAACAAAAAACAATGCAGACAAGTAACCTAAAGTCCATCCTGGTTTTCAGAAGCATTCAGGATTTTCTTTGATTTGATTACTAACTGGAAAGGTAAGATTATTCTTCAGCAGTGTGACTCAGTGATTTCCTACTGAATGAAGCAGAAGAGGCAAGCATTCCTATCCAAATGCTTATAATCCTGATAGGAAGAGTAGGTCCTCCCCAGCTTGCCATCTCCACAGGAAAGTGTATATAGCATCCATATGGTAATATCCCCAGTGTGCAACATCACTGGTAAGCCATGAAAAAGCTAAAAAACCACTAAAGTTGAGTCTTTTCTATTGTTATTTTCAGTTTTCCCTAAAGCTACTGTAGTGAAAAGAACCTTAACACCACTAAATCTTTTTTTAAAGTGTGCTACATGTTAGATATCCTAAGACACAAATATTTCTTTCCTGGACCTCCATCTTGCCATACTGTTAATTATGAAAATCTATGGAAGAGGCTGCTCAGGCTTTTGTTCAGTCCATAATTGTATTTTAACATTTAAAATGTCTAATAAATCAATCACCTTGAACTGCTGAAGAGCAGTAGCCACGTTAAAAATTAATTACAAAGACTTTTTTTTCCTAACTGAAACTCCCATAGAAGACATTCAAAATATGAATTCCAAGGACATTAATTTGGGATAACTTTTGTTGGGTATCCATGGAAAATTGCCTTTAAAATACACATGTAATGCCATTGTGGTTTAGCGCATCTGTTCTTTGCAGTCCAAAAACCCCAAAATGCATTAAACCATCCTGTTCAAAGCCCAGGTGCTGTGCTGCTCACAGCACTGCCTGGAGTTTGTGTGCAGTTGCAGCAGGTGACACAAACTGCAAAGCCTGGGGCACATTGGGCACCACGAGTGCTGCTTGGGCAGGGGGGCACCATCAGTGCTGGCCCAAAACTGATCCCCCACACCTGCCAGCAGGCAAGGGAGCTGCTTCATTTCCTTTGCTCTGTAAATAAACCAGAGCTACATGCTTTATTAGCACACACTGGGGGGATCTTCCTCAAGGCAAGCAGCCTCCATTTGATCTGACAGATTTCCGCTTGAGTCTCTGCCTGTCTGGAGCCCCAAACTTATGTTTGGGCACACTGTATCCCTGCTTCTGCAAATGCTTCCCTTGGGCTTTGTGGAATCTGCATTAGAAGACATTGCTCCAGCCAGTTTCTCTTCAAACAGTCACCTTTAATAGCTCACATGTGAGCTGGAATCACTGAAAAACTCCAGCAGAGTGCCCTGAGAAAGAAGTGAAGGTGGGCAGAAGGAAGAGGTCTGGGCTAACCAATAAACCTCTTTTCTTAAAGGATATCAGAAAGCAGAGACTATTTGTGGGAACATAGAAGGAAATAAAGGGATTTCTGCTCTCAAATTCATTTATTAAATTCATTTGGGTTAAATTTTACAAGTGTGTGCAGGTACTAACAATAAACATGGGTTTGTCAAATACTCACTTGTAGCAGTCCAATTTCCACCCTGAATAGGAGAAGAGGCCTTGCAGGTAGGAAAGTTCCAGCAGAGTACATACTTGGATTATAATAAAGATTTTTGATACTGCGTCTGATAAAACACAGAAAACATGGACTAAATGAAACCACTGCAAAATGAAGGCTGAATGGTAAAGCAGTACTAGGAAATCATCAAGTTTTAATTTAATTTTTATAACTGGAGGAGACACTGGCTGAAATCTTCCTTGATGGAAGGGATTGGTGAGGAGGGCAAGGTGGCTCCAGAAGAGAGCACACGAGGAGAGAGATTTGTAACAGCCCTCAAATACTCACAGACATACAAAGTGGAAAATGGAAAACTTCTCTGCATGTCAAAGGAGAATAAACCAAATTAAGTCTTGCAGCAAAAGCATTAAAGGGTTAGAATATGAAATGAGTGGGAGAAGTTGTCCAGGGAAATTGTGCAAGCTTTGAAAAGTTTTGACAAGCACCCATCCAAAGCCCTGATTTTACTTTGGCTTCCTATTGTCCCTTTTCAGCCCTATTTCCTGAAGCTGCAGCACAGACTTCTTTCCTTAACCTTAGAAAGGTGACTTATTTTACAGGTGTTTATACTTCTAGGATGTAAGTACTTAATATGGGTGATGCTAAAAGTGACCAAAACAAGATCATCTCAGCATCTTGGCAGTCTAAACTAAACAACTTTACTTTGTCAGAATGTTGTTTATAGGTCTTTGGGACTCCTATTTCAGACGCACACACAATTGATTTTTATTACAGTCAACAGCAGTTGCTTTCAAAGGTTTCAGTGATTTTAGCATCTACAAAACCACCCCTATTATAAATGCAGGATATCTTTCCACAGCAACCTGATGAAGTAAATACTCTTATTCTTTAAGCAGGTTGACAAGAGAGCACATGCATGAACTTTCTGAAATTCTACCATGTTTGTGGGAGGCTAATAAATGGCTACTCTGTTAACAGGCTAAGACATAATTTGTGTCCAATACGACAATTCTTCGTGATTCTCACTTCAGCTATTTGCACTGGTGCTTAAACTCACTGGGCTGCTGTTGTGTAGAACATGCTAGGGAATAGCATGTCCCTCTCCATCTGCTGGTTTTGACCACAAAATTAGATCACCTGAAACAGTAGTAATAAAGAAATCTAGAATTCCTTCTGTGTTAGGACAATATGAATAAAGCAGACAGAGAGAAATTCAGCAATACAAAGTGATATCTTTCTTTAGGTACAGACACAGTAGCATAACCACTCTCTCCCTTTGCTCAAAAATGCTCTACCTCAAATCTGGCTGACCTGCCCTGTACTTGTCCTTCTCAATCTTGCCCACAGCCACTACTTTGGTGCCTGCACTGCCACAGAAATAACTGAAACAGGATGAGGAGCTACCTTGCTCTATGGAAGCTCCCTCCACATCACTCTTCTGGCAGACATGGCTCCCATGCACGAGGTCCAGAGTGAGCCCAGCTTCTGGCTGAACAGAGGCCAGGGTGGCAGAGCTGGGAGCTGCTGTCAGGGCACACACAGGATTATTTACTGCTGACAAAGCTCCAGGACATGTCAGATGCACTTCACTGCTGCTTTTGCTGCTCCTGCAGTCTGCTGCCACAGTTATTTGCTACATTTGGAAGGTTTGATTGTCCTCCTGCATGGGAGCAGAAGCTGGACTGCTCATTTCAGGCCACAGAGGCAGCCAGGGCCCCAGCACAGCCACTGGGGCCTGCCAGGCCTGGCTGCCATCCCCACACCGCTCCAGAAAGTCCCCGGTGCTGCTGCCTCAGCAACTGCCAAGCACACAGACGCTCCAAATCACTGCCTCAAAACAATGGTGCCACCACAACAAGCCTGTTAATGGTACCAAGTGCCCCTTCTAAGCCACGTGGACAGCAACACCCCGTGGAAGGAGGGGTGTCTCTTAAAGCCCACCCGCAGGGTCTGAAACCAAGGTAAGAGAGAGAGACACGCTATCAGTAACAAGGAGTAATAGACATCAAATTCCAGGATGTGTTTTGAAACGGCAGCCACAGCAGGAACACTCCTTTGATACTACAGCATATCAGCCCAAGGAATAAAAGGGAGACTTGATTCAGTCTCTTCTACTCGTGTAAACAACACCAAGGTGATGCAAAGGGGGCTCTGCTGCAGCAGCTGCTGTGACAGCAGGGCCTGCTGTCATCTTATTGCAGGGGTTCCATACCTATGGAACCTTATCACAAAGTTGTCTCCTCGTCACAAAAGTTCCATACCTCCTTGGTGTTTCTCATTGGCAGCCCCTCAGAGCACTGCCTCTTCCCACAAAGCAGCCAGCTGGCTCCAGCTCCCCTCTCACCCAGCCACCCCACTCTTTTCTAGCATCTTCTTCTCATTGCTTACAGCTGTGGCCTGGTAAAGTCAGGCCTGCTCCTCATCTTTGCTAATTGGCCCAGCTGCAGCTCCTTAGGGGTAAGATTACTTTCTGCACTATTTTCTTATATTCTACCCCCCACAAGGGCCAGCACAGGAGCCAGGGACACGCTCAGCCCCAGAGGGTGCTGGCAGCCTTGTGCCACCCTGCTCACCCAGGAGGGCAGGGAGCTGGGACCCAGCACAGCTCTCTGTGCACCAAAGAGCTGCTGCAGGAAGCCTGATGAAACCCCCTATGTAGCTTCAGTCTCCAAAATATCATCTCCGTGTTCCCTGGGATGGCAGAGAATACTGCTTCGATTTGGAGGAGCTCGTCTCTGTGCAACAAAATATTTTAACAGCTAGCATGCCACTTGTGTGAATCTGAAGAACCCAACACTCAGGGAAATATCCCACTAATAATGAAAACAAGTGTTCAAGACCTCAGCAAGCCATACATACGGCACCAAAGAGCCAGAAAAGCCCTGGAAGATTTGGTACTGGAAAGATGCCATCACAGCTGGGAAAATGCCTTTCACAGAAAGAGGATCAGGATTCACACAAGTGTTCCTGCCCCACAAAGGAAAGAGATTATGGCTGTTAAATCAGTGCATGTCTTGGTCTCAGGTGGTCTCCCACATCTGTCAAGATGACAAGAACATGATTTTCAATATGAGAAATAAGGTAGGGGAACCATTTCTTGTCCTCATGTCCAAGAACCCTTGGAACCCCTTTATCTTTGCTTTTCCCACATTCACTAAATTCTCCTTTCCACATCACTTTCAGTCCTGACTGTCATTAAGCTCAGTTTGTAAGACAAAGATAAATAAAAGGCTTTCTTTACTTTCAAACTAAAGTTGTTCCATACATTCTGAAACTAAATTGAAATTCTGTGTCCCTCCATAGTGTTTTGTGTATTGCTGAGGGCCCCCCTTGTTACTTGTGGCTGCTGCTTCTTTGGGACTGCTGGGGCTGGGAATGATTGCCTTTCCTTCAGTGGTTATTGCAGAATGACAAAAAATATCCTTGGCTTCCTTTCCCCTGTCTCCATCTGAATACAGATGAGGTCTATCAGCAGTCTTTGTCAAAAATCACCACACTTGGATTACAAATCTTCAAGTCTCACTCACATTCAGCTGAGAGCTGCTCGATTTTCCCCCATGAGCAAGGAAGTATTTTAGGAAAATATTTGTTTTGGTTTTGCTTTTATAAAGTCAGGCCAACTGTTAACCCCCATCAAGAATCCAAGGCAAAACCTGGATTATTTGAGTAATTAGATATAAATTCCTTCAAGGCTGCTAGTAAAAATAGATTAAATAGCTATATAGATAAAAAATAGATAAAGAGATAGATAATATAGATAAAAAACAGATAACAATAGATGAAACTGCTAGTATCTGTGTCTTTGATCAAGTTCCCAATTCTCTGCTAGCATTGTGAAGTTAAAAATAAGCCTTTTTTTTTGGGGGGGGGAAGAAAAAAAGGGAAGAAAATAATCTGAAAACCAGAGCAAGAGGGCTGCTTTCCCAACTAGGCATAATTTATCTTCAGTTTGACAGAAAGCACCCCCACCCAATGTCTGGCTGGCTGACTTCATCATCTCTTCAGGTAACTTCCTATACAGTTTCTTCTATTTTAGTTGCTTTTCAGACTCATTTTTATGCTCCTGAAGCCTTCTTAAAACTTCACTGCTTGTATCCTAAATGGCCTATTCTAGAGTACTTAACAGAAAAATTACATTTTTTCCCCTTTACCCACCCCAAATACCCCAGGGGTATGCTACACATGAATAATGTTTCTTCTTATATTCTTATTCCAGACAGAGAAGTTAATGTATAAACTTCCAAACTGACTCCCATTTTGGTAATCTTGCCCAATTTTGCTTTTTTTTCAGAGCACAAAACAACCACCTGTCCCCTCCACCATGCATTGCTTTGGGATTTTGCATTGTCTAGATGCATTTTTCTTTTCCTTCAGAAACCTCCAATCTTTTCTTTTAGATTTTATTTTAAAAACTGTGTTTAAATTGTTTCTTAGGTTTTATAATCATGGATAAACTAATCACCAACTCTCAGACCTCTGCACTCTCTGCTTTTATCAACAAGTTTCATGCAAATACTTATGCATTTGTAATACAAAATAGCAATTATTTAGAATTACACAGTAAGTTTAATCTAAGGAAAAATCCACATGCCCTTCCAGCAAAATACAGCAAAAGCACCAGGGCAGATGATGCAGAGGCAGTGTCAGGGACCTCTGACACCTTGCTTAATGAGCAGCCCCAGCATTAGTAGTAGAAAGACCACATCCAGCTCTTGCTAATCAGCTGCTAAAGTAATGATGGCTTCAATCACCCTGATGAAGTTGATGACAATGATTAAGCTGGCTACTTAAAATGTCTTCTTGATTAAAATGATATTTAATCCATAAATCATGAATTTCATTCCTGTTTGGCTTCATGATGCATCTTTCACGAAACTCAGGTGAGACATTTTCCTCTCTGGTGACAAGCCCCTTTGAGTTCTCCCCATTTAATTTCACAGAAATGGACTGAAGGAGGCTTTGCCCACATAAGAAATCAGGTGTTAGACAATCAGCAAGTATTCAGCCAACACCTCTTCTTGCACACAACAGCAGCCCAACATTTTATGCTTCTAAACACAAGAAAGAGAAATTCAGCCTTTGGCATTGTGAATTTTGGACCCTAGGCAGCCTCAGACTTCAAACAGACAGTACATCATCACCTTATTTTTCCACCATCTTCAACTCGATAAAATAAAGTATTTCTAGTACACAAAAGAAATCTAACAAATGCAAATAGGGAACACTTCCTTCTCAAACATACATGTGATTACCTCAGTGATAATCTAGGGGGGAAAGGAATACTATTATGTTAGGGTATCCACAGCTCTTGCCCTGACAGTGCTGACTGAAATTCTCTCTATGCACTGTTATTCCTTCCCAGTATTTGTCAGACATTAGTAGAAGCAGTATATTTCATCAGAGGAGTGCTAAACTGAAAGGTTTCAAGTAAAACTGGGGTTGTAATTACTTCAGGTCACTGTGGCCACATAAAAACAGTAACGTACTGAGGAAAGGAATTAATAGCCCAGTACAGCAATATAATTAGCCACATCTTTCTAAGAAAGGTTAATCCATTTAATTCATGGAGAGAAAAAGCTCTGTGCTAGAGAATTTAAACTACATTGGCTTAATTAAGTAGGTAGGAATAAAAAGTTCATTGGGTGTGAAACCAGAAGTTATGTATCTATACCTTGCTACATTTACAGTGAAAACTATCACCAATAAATTTATAAATGTTGTTCAATTCAAATTAAGAAATCTTCCAGAGCAAGGCATACCCTGCAGAGTTTGGGTCAAGAACAGATATAGTCAATGGTAAAATAGACTGTTAAGAGAAGCAATCAAAAAGCACCAGATTTCCTGAAGACTTGGCCAAACCCACTACCATCTTTTTATTTTAAAGAAAGAAAATGCTGAATAGCTGTCATAGCTGTTTTTTCTGGTATAAATCCCAACCTAGAATAGCAGCTCTATTTTTAGAAGAACATCAGCAACCTATCATAGAAAATAAGCCAGAGCATGAGATGCCATAGGAGAAGCCCTGGGAAGGGCAACTGGCAACTTCATGTAGGACACCACAGAGAAAGCAGGGGACATGCTGCAGCTGTAGGCATTTCTATGAGCTGTTGGGGGAAGCCAAATTTTCTCTATTCCCATCAGCACAGGCCCATTGCACTGGAACATGTTCTGAAATAAGAAAGGTAATGGGAAGAGACTGCTATCAGAGAGGGCTGCAGAGTGCAGCATGACAGGCATGTGTATGCCTGCAGTACCCAGTCTGATGGGAGAGTCAGCACCACCCCAGGCTACAGGAACTAGTTTTAAGTTAGTTCCTAAAATTCAGTCCCGGCATCTTTCTCTGGCCTGACTTCAGGAGGGAAAAAACCCAAGTAAAGTAACTAACCAAATCTCTCAAACTAAACAGCCTTTTTTTTCCTTTCCTCCTCTATTTTCTTTGATTCTTGAAAAATAAATCAGCTCTGCTGAAAAACCTCATCTTTCCATTGGATTGTTCAGTCTACTTCATCCATCATTCCTAGTCCAATCCACCTGTCAGTCTGAAGAGTTAGGAGGTACAGCTGTGGGCCAAGAACACCCAGGCACCACTAATCACAGCCTCCACCTGCAAATAATCCCTCTCTGGTTCTGCTCTCAGGTGATTATGCTGAGTAAAAATTTATATTCGGAGCCACCTGTTTTTCTGGTTGATAATTATCAAGAAGTCTTATTCTCAGAGCAGATTCTCCCACCTAGGTCTGCAGCCAGCTCCCCTTTGCTCACCTGGAACTGTCCACCTGGCTTATACTCATCTGGATATGCAGCAGGTTCACAGATTTTGTCCTCCCAGTCCTTGGCTATCCCAAAATATGTCTTCATCTTAAGTGAGACCCACCCTTTCCTTAGGCCTTCCCTTCAATTCCTCTGCTGCCCACTGCCAGAGCCTCCCAAAATGTCAGCCTCCTCTTTCCATCTCAGTAAATCTTGCCGTAACAATGCTTTTAAATAACAAAGACACAACCACAAAGAGGGCAAACCCAGGATTTTGTGAGTGATTGCTCTTTTGCTGCCTGCCCAACTCTAATTTCATCTCTCACTGTACTGAAGGAGAAAAAGTAAAGAGAAACAAGCTCTTTGACTTGAGGTTAAAAAACATCCAGAACCTCTAGACATAAGTACACTATTTTAAGCACTATTAAATTGGTAGGAAACACTTTTTTGCGGGGGGTAACAGTGCTACACCTGAGACAAATTAGCTTCACCATCATATTTGCTCCAGCTGTGCTGGAGCAGAAACATTTTGCAAGCAAGCACTTCACTGTGACCTCCTTGTGCAAGTCCTAGCAAAAAAGATACTTACAGTGAGACTTACTTTGCACAGTACCAATGATATTCCTATAAGCATTTAGCTAGTAAGAAACCGCAGAGTTTCCCATTAAGTAAAACAGACATAACTTAAACTGTAGCTTGAGAGGTACATGTAGGCATTTTTAACAGCTTGCCATGGATATGTGAAGAGTATGAATTAAAAATATTTAAGTTATTTGAGGCAAGGTTTTGCTCTGCAGATGACTCCTTAAGCAAAGCGGTTTTAGTTTTTAGGGTACAGATCATCCCAAGGTACTCCTGATGCTGTGTGATACCTGCTGCAGCCTTGCTTCAGAAAGAACTCACTGTTGATGTGTCTTTGGCAAAGGGTGTATCATAGGAACATGAAATTTTAAGTAAGCATCAAACATGACTCTTAATAGGAATTTTACAAGTTTCTCTCATCATTCTTATTTGTTGTATCTGAAGTTGAGCCCTTGAAAGTTCACAGGGTTCCCTGCATGCAGGACGTTTTCTAGGATGGTTGGACAGTAGGCAGTGCCTATCACAGCACAAACCGTGCTCTAAATAAGCATCAGATTTTTGCATCCTGGAAAGGAGCAAACAAAAATATTACTCTTGTGTTTAGGAGATTTTCTCTTACCAAACATGTAGATTTTCAAAACAATCAACCGTAGCTCTAAATGGCACAAATACCTTAATCCCTACTCAGTCTAATAAACTAGGTTACTACACCATAGAATAAATAAAATACCTACTCTGGGAAATATTCAGCACAACTCAAAGGGAGAAAAAAACAAATAAACCCAGATGCCTTTAAAAAAAAAAAATCACATTTAGGAAAAAAGCCTCCTACCACAACCATACCTCCAGAGCTGCCTCCTCCCAGCAAGACAGGGCCCTTTTGGTGCAGGCACACCAGGAGAAGAAACCTGAAAGGTGGGGAGACAAAGGGTGTCCTCAGAGGTTACAGCTGTGACTGCAAACCAGGTGATCAGCTCAACCCAGCACAGGTGTGGGCTGCCCGTGGGTGGGAGCCTCATCTGGGGCACCATTAAACAACCACCCAAATCTGCCCAGAGCCCCAAGCAAAAGGGAAATCATCCTTCTTAACCCAGGGGACTTCTGCATCAAACTCACCCAAGTGCCTGTATCCCAAGGGTATGAGGTGCCTGGAAGGGCAGGTTAGAAAAAAAACCCTCTTTTTTTTGCTGTTTTGTACCATCAGTGTGTTCAAAAGCACTTGCAGTAACACTGCTCAAGTAAGGCAGATTGCAAGCAAAAATCATGCATAAGCAGAAGCAGATGCAGAGAGCTCTTCTGAACCGCACAGAAAAAGAAAAGCCAGCAGAAAAAGGCCAAGTGCAGCAGGAAATTGAGGATCTGCAAGGCAGCATCCAGAAGTAATAGGGGAGCTGAACTGAGCTGGAGTGGAGCTGGGGAGCACCCACAGCCCTGCACCCTCCTTCCCCTGCCTGTGTTCGGGGTGCTCAGCACACTGTGGGCAGAGCTGGTGGTGTCAGGAACCCACAAAAACTCGGGACATTGCCCTGGCATCACCAGAGACACATTTTGGAAGCACTTGAGCAGAAAGCCTCCTTGGGGTTTGGATGATGAATAAGCTCATAATGGAGTAGTTCAGCACACAGTTCTGGGGATGTGCTCCAAAACGTGACCCTGGGCACAAGGGGCAGGGAGGGACATCCATGCAAAGCAGCACGTGAGGCAGTGAGCAGGGGTGGGCACTGTACCCACTGTGGCAGCCCCTGGCTGGTGCTGGGTCTGTGACACCGAAATTCTGCCCATCCCCTTGGCTGCTGCTGAGACACCTTCACTGTGTTCAGATAAGAAGCCATTTTGCAAAGAACCTGTGCTTTTTTTTTTCTTTTTTTGGTTTTTTTTTGGGTTTTTTTTTGTGGTTTTGGTTTTGGTTTTTTTTTTTTTTTTTTTTTGTTGGGGCTTCAGAATGGAAGATGCTGCCATCTCTGCCTCTCCTCTGGGTTGGTCCTCCTGGAGAATGTGTTATTTTGTCTAGTTCAGCCTTTCTGCCTGGTTCATTTAGCCCAGAGCTGACAGGGTTGCAGGCAAGAGTGGAAGGACTGACTTCAGCTTCAGCAGCAGAAGGCTTGGCTTTTCCAGGTGGGTGCCTCTGTGTGTGCTGAGATGTCAGTAATCCCTGTAAATTGTTGCCTCCAACTCCAACCCCCACTGATCCTCCCACCAGTGAGGCTGCATGAAGAGAGCTGGCATTTTCAGATGGGTCTGTCCCAACTCTCTTTGTGGCTCTGAGAACAAATGAAACCTCTGCTTTGAGTGAGAGATGGCTGCAGACAGCAGGGACACACCACTTGAGCAGTGGAAAAGGACCGAATTGAGGGAGTCCATAAAATTAATTTGTGGCACTAAATAAAAAATTACACTGTTCAGCTTCACTTGCACATATGGTAAACCAGCCTGGGTGAGGGGAGTATAAAAACGAGTCAAAATACAGATTGATTCTGAAATAAGTTCTTTTTTTATCCTTTAGAACCATGGACAGGAATGTACAGCTCCACAAAAATGGAGGCCAAACATATTGAACCAAAACATTTCCTGGGATTCTGCGTGACAGTTTTTCTAAGGATATTTCCTTTCAACCAAACTCAGTCTAAAAGCAGCTTCCATTTGCAGTTAAAGTAATTGTGGTACACATTGCACACTTCTTGAAACACAATCTTTGTCATAGGCACTATGATTATTTTTCTTGTCTTTTTATTTGTTTTTACTGGTGAAAAAATAAACACAGGTGAAAATGAACACCTTTTTTCCCCCTACTTCAATGTGTTTAGACTATGTGATTAAGTGGATATTTTCTCCAGCTATTTAGATGAATAAACTTTAAGTTGGAGCATTCATTTCTGTGATCTAAAAGAAAGTTTGTGTATGTAGCTTTACATATATATATATATATTCAGAAGTCCCAAATCCAACTCAAGTGTTCATCAGTGATTTTATTGACAACAAAATCCATTTTGTTGAAATCAAATAGTTGTCTTATTTAGGTGAATGGTTCAAGACTTTCGGCTGCAAAAAAGTTTTCACAAGACTCGCCCTAGCATTGAGAACATTGACTTTATGTTCACATTAGGTGGTGTTTCAGGCATATCTACAGACCAGTTTTAAAGTAAACATAATTTTATGTGATATAGAAAAGATCAATAAAGGAAAGCACGAAATTAGGTTTAACTCTACAATAGGAGTTCATCTATTTAAATGAAGCCTGATTGACTCTACCTGCTAAGTGCTGAGCAAAAAATCTGAAATATTGGATTTGTGACCAATAAGATTTGTACTGGGAACCAATCATTCCCCTTTTGTTGCTGGACATCTTAATGTCCTTGTTGACTAAATAGGGAGGACTGAAAACTATTTAACCAGTAAATCAGGCACATGATTTGCAAAGGCAATTCTTCCCTTGCAGTTATTCCAACTATCCCAGCTGGATATTCACAGTGAACAAACCACGTTTCCATTACCTCTGTTCCATTTTTAAGTGCTTTTAGTGTAGGGATTTGCTCCAGGCCTCATCAGCAGCCCATGAGCGAGGAGCACAGGGCTCTGCCTGGTCTTCTCTCAGCTAATTAAGGAAGACAGGCAATGTGCTGGTGCCCAGATCCTGCCCACAAGGATGGAAAGTTGCCCATGAGCTACAGCCACTCCCACAGTGATGGGTTCTCTTTGCTCTCTGAAGCCACCTAGAGACAGCTTTAAATAAATGGAAATGCAAAGCAACTCCACTACTTACCAGAGAAACTGAAATGAAAATCACAACTTTGCTGCTAATCTGCATGAGGTTAGACAGGAGCCTTATTTAAAAGGACTGTGATTTCCAGGGTGTTTTTCTAAGTTGCCCAAAACCTTGGGAGAGTTTTTCATTTTTTAGCATCAGAGGCCTGCCCTACTGTAAACCCCATTCCCTGTCCAAAGAGGGATCTGAGCTTGTGGGATTCTCCTCACCACCCAGACCAGTGCCTGCAAGGCTTCAGGAAGGGCTGGTTTGTCCTGCTTGCCAGAAGGTGATGTGGGACTTGGTGCAGCCCCCTGGCCAATGTCACAGAAACATCCATCAGGCAAATGAAACTGAGATGGAGTTAAGGAGAGTGGCAAATGCTGTCCTGAGCATTCTGAAAGTCTGCCCCAGATATTGCAAACCACAGACAATTTAAAACAGTTCATGTATGTCACAGCCTGCAAATAAGTGTGCCCAAACCATACAGAGTCATTTTAGCATCAGCTGTCTGTGCAAATGCTAATGGAATCAGCTGAAGAAGTTTTTGGTAATTAGCCCTTACTGATGCCCCTGTCCCTTCTGCAAAGAAGACAAGAGCACATCTCATGCCTTAGCTTTGCTTAATGTTTCAGTTGTTTTCAGGAATAAGGGCTGTTGGAAGAGAGCTTCTTGGAAAGAAAGATTGGATAAGAAAGCACGTGGACAAACCCTGTTCAAAATAACCCCACTCCCCACAGGCAGCTCAGAAATTTAGAGTTGGTCTCCTGACCTGCTTTGGAAAAAAAAATACGCATTGTTATCTGAAGTGAAAATGCAGACAAGCTGAATTTGCCTTCATGCTTCTCTATATAACATCCAAAGAAGAAGCATGGAAATTCCATATAAGAGATAGCTTTGTTAAATAAAATTGATAATGTGAATGATCAGCCTGATATTGCCAAGATCTGAGTGTAGACAATTGCTGCAGAACAAGCATGGAGAGTTTTCCTTGTACTGTGTTTGTTCCCTGGGAGGATGGGAGGCACTGGCACAGGCTGCCCAGGGAAGCTGAGGTTACCCATCCCTGGAAGTTTTCAACTTCAGGTTGGATGGGGTTGGAGTAACCTGATCTACTGTAAAGTGTCCCTGCCCATGGCAAGGGGGATGGAAATAAGTATCTTTTAAGGTCTCTTCCAAACCAAACTATTCTATGGTACATTCATGATTTTGGACTGCAAGAGCCAGCTCTGATCTGTAGAACTGGAGTCAGAACTGCAGCTGAGCTCTGGCAAAGACAGACCAGCAATGACAATTTTAAGACTTTGGAAGCAGCTTCACCTCTGCAATAATCAAGGAGAATATACAATGAAGTAAAAAAAATGAGGTTAGTTGGAATCAAACTGCTTTAACGATTCTCTGAAGTTACCCTGATGGGCAGAGACATTTCTGCTTAAATTGCCCCAGCTCAGGTGGTGGGAACTAATGAATTAGGTCAAACCACGGGCCACAGGCTCAGAAATTGTAAATCAGCACTGCTGCTGGCACTCCATATAACCTGGCAATACCTGGGAGAATCCAGCCCATCAATTTTTAGCTCATATTTTTTCATTTTGATTTAATGAGAAAAGCCTTCACAGAAGTCAGTGCTGACACCTGCCTTTTGGCACAGTCACTGGCGGAGGAGCTCAGACACCCTGTGGGTCACCTTTGGAAAGCAGAGGTTAGCACTGCACAGGTGGAGACCTGGGGTTTATTTCAGGCAGCTCCACTGCTGAGCCACCACAAAACCCTCCTTTGGGAGCCTTCACATTAACTGTGCTGCAGTGAAACAGCTGCCACTTGTGCCACACCAGAGTCTGATCTGAAGTTTTATGTAGTCCAATATCTTATTTACCTTTACAACCCAAAGTTATCACTGATGCACACAGAAATACCCAGCTTTTTGGGCAACTTGAAAGAACTAACCTGAACATTGTTAGCATTATTCAGGTTGGAAGGTCATTTAGTTCAACACCCCTGCAACAAGCTGGGACATCTTCAACAAAATCAGGAGAGAAACATAAACACAGATCTCAGTCATCCCCTATTACCAATATGGAAATATCAACATTTGCAATTTGGGTTTCCAACATCTGATTAAAAAAAAAAAGTTAACATAATACAAGTTATATCAAAGGACTGCAATATTTGGAAATTCTGAACTTACAAAAAAACTAGTGCAAATTGTGAAATTTGCACTAGTTTGTTTTTAATTTAAGGATTTCAGTGAAATGAGAATGATCTGAGAAAGAAACAAAAGGCAAGTTTCTCAGATGATGTGGATCTAGCCTGACACAAATTCCACCCCTCCTCAGCCCTGGAAAAACCTGTGCCACAGTCAGGAGAAGCTCCCCACCCTGTTCTCCAGTTGCTCCCAGTGTGTCTTGCAGGGGTGGTGAGGGCAGTAATGCTTGTACCACCTCTGTTTGCCCCATCAAGAGCAGTGTAAACCTCAGCTATTTCTAGAACCCTTCAGGTCAGCAGATGGCTCCAATCAGAATAGCAATTGGTTGATTTTTGATGAAAAAAAATTCATCAAGTATTCAAGTCTCTCTTCTTTTCTTTTTATTTCCTGGAAGAGATCAGAGAGAATCTAAAGCAAGAGAGTTTAACTTGAGTCAGAAAGCCAAAGTGAAGCCTGTACTGTGTTTCTGTCGTGCTTCTGCTGAGGTGTGCAATGTATAGGAGTGGATTTCATGCTATGAAAGAATCATCTCAGTGTAAGCAAGGGAAACTCCAAGCCTGGGTTTCCTGAGAAAATACATATGACTTACAAACCAGCCTCCTGAGTCTTCATGTCTCTGATGCATCTTGATAACCTTTAACTACTACTGTGTATTCCAGAGAAGGCAAGGAACCATTGTTTATTTTAGAATATTATTAGTAGTATTCTTTTCTATTTCTCTATTATTATTTGTAATTGTTTGTTTCCAAATATTTACACAACTGGGAGCTCTTGTTCCATATTCCTTGAAGGAATGGCAGGAAAGTGCCTTGCAGCACGGGCTGAATAAATCCTTCTTCAAGGGAGAGCTTTCCCCTCAGGTCAAACCAAAGCAGACAAATGTTAAGTGCATTAAAATGTTTAAGGCCTTAAATTTATTCAGGGTCCCAAATGTCAGGCTGATACTCTTGATTCTGAGGGCAAGGTAAAACTGAATGTGAATGAAGAAGCTGAATGGTTCCAAATTCAGTGAACTGAGTTAGATCAAAGCAGGCATGGACAGCACAGAAGTGGCTCTTGCACTGCAAGAAAAAAGGACAAGGGTGCCTCAGTGCCCAGTCACTGCAGTGATGTGGCACAGACCACGGTCCCCTCAAGGAAAGCAAATTATAAACTGCATGTAGCTCTCCTGATGGTGTGAAGAGAATGGGTTATTAAAAGCTATGGGACAAATACCGGATTTCCATGCTGCTGACATACATTATATCCTATAGTTTTTTTACATACTTCAGTCATCAATAAGCCTTCTCCACTATAGCTGTCAAGTATTATATATAGTTTTTTATATTACAAAGAAGAAAAAATAGAATTGTAGGTGGTCTCGCTGCATATTTATTATTTAGGTGGGAAAACTTGCACAAGAACAGCCTTGTGGGGTATTAGAAAAATCACTCCTTGTTTACAGGAGGGCTGATCAAAGAGGAAACTGCTAAATCTTTTCAAGCAAGGAAGAGTCAGTGCAGGCTGTCAGTGAGGTGTGAGCACTCTGTCTCTGAAGCACTGGAAACAGTGCTTTAATAATACAGAACCAAAACATAATTAGATTAGTTCCAAGGGACAAGGCAAGCAGGAAAAAAATGGAAATTTCTGCCCGTTTTCCTTTAATCAAACACTACCACTGTGGTCATTAATAAATTCAGATAATTTACCTTTCCTAGCAGGTAAACCTTTCAACAGTAAACAACTGCACTGGTTTTTACTGTTAAAATGAAAGCACTCTCATCCCCTGCAGCAGACACTGGATGACTCTTTCCTCCTCCACTGTGGCTTTTCTAGTTCTGGGCTATAGTGATGACTTTCCACTGTCTCTAATAAATTCTGTATTTCTTGCAAGAGACTACCAATTCCCATGGCACAATCCTCTGATTGCCATGGAATAAAAATGAAAAAATAACCCACCAAACCAAACACAGGCCTACTTCATTAGTAATTTTACTGCTGCTGTAGCTTTTTGATCTCTATATCATGCTTGAACTTTCCTATGGAAAATACAGAAATCCTGCCTGATACCATTATTTGGAAGTGCCAAGTTA
This sequence comes from Emberiza elegans, assembly GCA_024865655.1. Lineage (NCBI taxonomy): Eukaryota > Metazoa > Chordata > Aves > Passeriformes > Fringillidae > Emberiza > Emberiza elegans. Next base: position 26,200,345 of record JALJVW010000241.1, on the reverse strand, counting down.
TGTTGGCTTTTTTTCCCTTTTCACTTTGTATTTCTAAAACCTACTTTCCCAACTTTCTAAAAATCTTCTTACCTTTACTAATTCCCACACCAAGTGTAAACCAGAAAACCGGCTGTCAGTTGTTTTGCTGTAAGTAGACATCAAAACAAAGGAAGCACAATCTTGCTGTGAATTCAGCGATAATGCAGTACAGAACCAAAAAAAGCTTACATCCTTTTATATTTTCAGCAAAATAAATAACTGTATAATTCTATGAACAGTTTTAAAATAAAATTAGATAAAATCTTGATCTCTTTAAGGAAATCTATCATTGCAGTTTTTGGACCACAAAAGAGGAGACTTTATGTGTCAGACAATACAGATAATGGGTTCATTGACCTGTTAGGCTGCTGAAATAAAATTTAAAAAAAATCACAAAAAGCTGAAAAATCTATACTAAATATTTACTGTTTCCCAATCTCCTTGAAGATAAATATTTTAAATTCATGGCAAGATAAGAAATCACTTTATAAGCTCATTGTTGTCCTAAAGGGTAAGGAGTTTACTGGGAAATTTCATTTTATTGAAAGGCAATTGATATTAATACCACTTTCAAACACAGTTTTTATTCCAGGTCTGCTCCTTCAAGCTTCAAATTTATTTACTGCAGGTAGGACTCTTTCAGAGTTCTTTGGTATTCATTTTCAGAGTTTTTTATAAGAGTAAGAAATGTTCAAGTAACGTCCAAAAGGAAACTACAGGAACCTGGGGATAAATTAGGAAAAGGAATCCAGATTTTCTCCCTACTTACGTGAGAAATAGGTGTGAATCAATTTCTAACATTTCTATTTGGGAGCATATTGAGCACATGCTTGCTCATAAGCACATGCCATCAACTCACTGTTTATTTCAAAATTTAAACCTGAAGGGTGCTGCTGAGTGGCTCTGGGATCAGCCACACCGATCCCAAGTTCACTGCTGCTGAGCCTGGCCAGGACACTCAGCCTGTGCCAGACAGAGCTGGCAACCCAACCCTGTCACCCAGCCAAGGAGCTGAGAGGGCTCACACTCTGCTGGGGTGCTCAAAGGCAAAACAAATCCTTTTGTGTAGCAGTGCTGGCATCACAGGGGGGACTACTAAGCTTTGTGGGCATCAAGCAGCATGGATTTGGGATGTGATCCTCTGTTAACAGATGCTGCCATTGCTGCACTGACCACAGCAGCTAAGAGCGTGGCCAGGTACCAAAGGCATTCTGAAGGGCTCATGTTCCACAGAACCATTTGTTGATCTAAACACATGCCTGAAAAAATGACAACATTCCAGCTCTGGGCCTTGGGGTACTGAAGAGTTTTTCAATGGTAAACACTACAAATGTGCCCATACTTACCCACATCTCCTATTTCAAATGCTGGGATTGTTCGACTGGTTTTTAAATTTTTTTAGGGTTATTTTGGATTGCTTCTGAAGAAATTCTAAACAGAAATAAATTTTTAAGAAAAGATCAGGATATATACCTCTCACAATTCTCCATGGTGTTGTGCTAGAGACACAGGCTTTCTCTCTGCTCAGTTCAGAGAAAGTTCAATTTATTTAGTCAGCTGCTCTCCCAGTTTGTTTGAATGCAATGCTATGTGTGCAAATTTTCACACCAGACTACACCTGGAACTTCATAGGTCAGATAAAATTTTTAATTATGATCCACGTAAACGACTGAGTTCAGAGCCTCTTCCAGGGGGATTACAGACTGTCTCCAAGGCTGGGAACAGATGCACTTTTAGGAATGAATTGCATTTCTCAATGACTTGCATCCCTTCCAATCCACGAGTTCAGTGGGACCAGAAGCAAAGCAAAATTTGGCCTACCATGTCGGCTGTTTCAGTATGACTTTCAAATGGATGCTTTGCACAATCAATTGTCAGACCTCAGAGAAAATGTTGCCCCATTCACTGTAAAACAGGAAGGTCCACAGAGGAAAACAGTTGCATTAGAAAACCACACAAACAACATTAAGGCTACCTAGTTGGATGTTTTCAACCCTTTTTGTTTTCCTCTGCAAACAATGACAGTTTCAGTAAGATCTGAAGCGATGCTCTGAACAAATAATACACTAGTCTGTCATTGGTTAATATTAACGTCTCTCTATTCAAACATGCTGAGAACTGAATAGAACAGTTAACATATAACAGTCACACATCCTTTGCTGAGTACAAGATCGTATCTCTAACATCAACCAAAGATATCCTCACCATTTCAGATCTTCAGCTATCATTCAGTAAAACATTCCATTCTCTTAAATACATTGCTCGTCTCCTCTTTCTGGGTCTTTCGGGGGTGCTGCATGAACACATTCTCTCCCTAAAGGCATGGCCTATGACATGGTTCTTCAACTGAAATCTCGCTGTGTGTTCCCATTATGTTGCTAGAGGTGAATGTGCAGAGCTTGGGGGAGAGAAGATCTTGCTCTGAATTGAAAAGATTGAATTTTCAAGCATCAGTTTGGGCAGGATTCTACACTGTACTGCAGAAAGATCACCTCGAAGAAATTAATGGTGAATGATTCATTAATTGTGATCACCATTTGAAAATTGTTGAACCAGAGGTTTATATAGCACCCAGTTTTCATATAATAGGAAAATTCAGGTATGTTGACAGGGCTTTTGGGCAGAGGCAAGCTCCCTTTGCTCATGTCCTGAGATGGGGAAATGCAAGTGGTGTGGACAGAAAGGTCCAATGACTGTAGGGGTGCACAGCTGAGCCCCACCTAATGCACCCTGCCTTTCAGAGGGTTTATCTGGTGTGGGCTTGGGGCCATACCCACCACAGCCAGCTCAGCTCATGCACAATCAGACTGTGCTCAGCTACCACATATGGCAGGAAAATGCCAGGGTGAGCCCAAATCCCACAGGGATCCCCCCCTCACTGCTACAACAAAAGCTCTGTCTTTGCAGAAGGGAGTCTGAACACCTCATTCTCCATCCTGGGGCATAAAACAATAGCTTGCCCTCAAATACATTTCTGTTGAAAACACACAGCAAAGATTGCAGCCATAGAAAATTCTGTAAACAGGACAATTTCATCAACTTTATCTTTAAAAGTACCCCCAAAACCACAAAAGCAACCCAAAATAAGACTTGCTGAATGAAGACTGTCAAAAATAATTTTTTTTACTGCCTGAACAAAAAAAAAAAAGACATACACCTTCAGCATTTCTTTTCCAAATTCACTTGACAGAGGTTAAGATATTGCTTTATTCTGACTCAACATACAACAGCACTGCGGGATTGATTGTGCTATTTTGGGAAGTCTTGAGACTTGTGAACTAGAAAGTCTGGGGCACATTAATAAATCTAACAATTATTTTGCTTCAAAGGAATATTTTAATACATTCTGTATATACTCTTAAATTTTTTTTTAATCAGTCTCCTGGCACTAACCAGGGAAGACTATTTAGTGATTATTTATTATAGTGGATTTTTTTCCCCCCGAGAATAAGGAGATATTTTAAGACTAATAAACCCATTAAGATGTGTCACTGAACCCAATTCATTGCAAAATTGGCACATTCTGTTACAATTTATGGGGGGAAGAGGGACTCAAAATAAGGCTAATGCAAAAAGGACTTACAATGTGATTAGGATCCAGCAACCAGGGAATGATGCATCCTCCCTAAGGCCTTGATCCCCTGCAGGGAGGGACTTGGTGGAACCATCTGCTCTTAGAAAGCTCCATCAGAGTCAGATCTCTGCATGCCTGTGGGTCTGCTCATACTGAACCATCTGCAGGGCTGAAGCTTTAAAGTTCACAAGCCTAAGCCATAATTAATTAAAGTGACTGGAGAACTGAATGCAGGAACAAATTAGGCAGCGTGGACACTTATTGGCTGGATTTTGATCATATTGGATCTCCCTGACTCTTCTCTGAACAAGCCATAATAAAAAATAAGTTTAAAAAAAATACACACACACACCGAGAAGTGCTCCTTGAGAGCTTACAAATGCTTTTAAAGTGTAAAAGTTTAGAAATGTTGAGGGGTGCTAACGAACAACAGAGTTTACGTTTCCACTTAAAAAAACCCAAACCAGAAACCAAAACCAAACCTGTTGTAATACACACTTATACATTTTCTCTCGTTCTTCCTCACTCTCCACCAAGGCAGCTCTGATAGGCAAAGCTCAGAAGATGGAGTTGCTGTGGACTCACTGAATCTCTATAGACCCCAATCCTGCTCCCACTCTTGGCCAATCCCAAAGCTCATAAATGATTCCATTGACTTTTTTGGGGCTACTGACACATTGAATTAAGGTTGAGAGTTAATCATCTGCTCAATTCAGGGACGTTGTCATCATTCCAAAGCAGGTACCAGAACTCAGAACTGTGTCTGTGTGCCTGATCTCATGATGTGAACCTGGAATCAAGAGCAGAGGGGGAGAGGGGACTGGATCTGTGTTGGGCTTACAGGACATGTTCTCCAGGGTCTGAATCCCTGCCCAGCAGCTCACTGCAGCGCTGCCCTGAAACCAGAAATGCATCTAAGGACAGTACTTGGCCTTTACTGAAAAGGAGATGCATAGCCTAAGCCTTCGGACAGCCGAACAGGACCACGGAAAAATCCTCTGGAACTGTGTAATCCTGCCTAGAAAGCATCTAAAAGCACACTTCATCCCTCCTGGAACTTTTCCCTTAAAAAAATATTTTGTTAAAAAACACTATGATATGAGGGCGATTGACTATTTGGTTTCTTCTAAGTAGATGCTCTTAAATTAATGCATATAAATAATTTGTATTTAACTTCCTCCCTTCCTGTTTAGCAAAGCGTCGAACGCGCGGACCTCTCGTTTCCCCTCCCGCAGCCCCCAGACGGAGTCACTTGGTCAGTACCGAGTCTCTCTGCGTGTCACTTTTGAGGACAAAGTGTGCCTCTCGCTCTGCCTTGGCCGTGGGGCTCATGGGCAGGAAGGCCGTGTTCTCGCTCGCGCCGCCCCGCGCCTCCGCGCTCGCCAGCTCCGCGTCCTCCGCCCGCCGCGCGTCCGTCAGCACCCGGATCTGCTCCTGCACAGTTTCCAGCAAGATTTTCACCTCGTGTTGTTCTGCTATTAGACAATTACTGACTGGGGAACTCACGTTGACAAGTTCAGCAGAATAGGAGTTTTTGCACCATTTGATGCCTGTTACTTCAGGAACATTTTGCATTTGCATGCAGGCTTCGTCCAAGCCCACAGACGGGATGATGGGAACGGAGTTGGCCCTTGAAGAGGAATAGCTGACCAAGTCCTTCTGCTCCACGTTATTAAAATATGGGGTTGTCTCTCTTGAAGGCAGTTGCATATTTATTGAAGGATTCTGAGGAGTTTTTAAACCACTGGATGAATACCTGGAAAGAGTAAAAAAAGAGTTCTCGTTGTACATCAAGCGGTCAGAGCAACCAGCAGCAGGGACACTGTGTGAGATTCAGTGAACTGTGCTGAAGAGACACACACCATTTTCTCCTGAAATAGAGGAGTACTTGGCCATGGTGGGGCCCTGGGGAAAACAACAGGCTCTGGAGACTGGTTTGGATTCTCAAATTTGCCAGTGGCAAAGCACTGCTTTTCTCAGTCTCATTTCTCCCATCAGTATATGAGAATAATGGAAATTTCTTTTTAAAACATTTTGGAAGTATTATATGTATATAATATGTATTATATTTCAGAAGTAATATAATGTATTATTAATTTTCTTTGCAAATAAGTTTGGAATTCTATTCCTACATTTCTGACTGGGGAAACTGATTGATACTTTCTTCAATGTCAGAACTCTCAATGTCAAATGGTTGCTTTAGGAAAACACTTTTAAAAAGTGCAGGTAAAGAAAACATTAAACACTCATGGCTGTGTAGTCTTTATTTACATATGAATGATTGTTTGTACTCCCCTTCAAACAAGCAGAGCATCTAAGTGCAGTGTACTTCTGAATAAATTTTTTTTTTCAATAGCCCATACTCGTAATGCTGGCCTGATTTGTTTTATTGGATTTCAACTGGAAGTAGAGATAATATATAGGACTTGAGCAAATGTCTGTGTTCTCTTGATACTGTAATACTGTTTAAAAAAAAAATCCTTTATCCTCCACTAACACACGTTATAACATGATTTTATTGATAGTGAGGCAACTTAGTGAATTTGTATCAACATTTCCATTTTGTTTCAAAGCCAAACTCTGTTTTGTTTACAAGAAATACTTAAAAAAAACAGAAATGAAAAGTATAATAGATATAAAATAAACAATGACAAAAAAAATATGTTTCCCATCTGAAATTAGTACTTCTAGAAATGTGGTGTTCTAGGAGTTACTGTATTACCAGTCATGGTTGCTAAGGACCACAGACATCACCTCAGTACCAGAACATAATTTATTTATAATCAGCTATAATCAGATTTATAATCAAGGTAATGGTGAATCTAAAATGTTTTATCCATGGATGAGGAGAGCAACATTTACATCTGGCGTGGAAGCAGGTGCTCTAACTTGAAGGGCATTATTCCAAAAGTTCCTTAAGCCTGCTGGACCTCACTAGGAATATCCTTCCACTCATACGTGCCTCCTGCTTTCTGGGATGAGCAGAAAAAGAGTTAAGGAAGAGAAACTGAATGGTGTGAAACTGCCGTGGTCCAGCATTGGCACAAACAGAAATTAAATGGAAAGGCTTCCTCTGGCCCCATGCTCCTGGCCAGGCGTCAGACAGGAGGGAGCAGGAGACAACTGCAGGCTCATTTCCAGCACAGTGCCACTGAGCTGTAATTAACTGGTGTGTGGTGGCAAGGGTTTGGGAACCCCTTTGCCAGGACTCGCCTGGCATCCCCAGGGGCTGCATCTGGGAGCTCTGTGAGAAGGAGGAAGGGCTGGGAACTAGAGATACTGCTGTGGGAAGTGGCACCCAGGGGAAAAACAGAGCAAGCAGCTTTCTGGGATGTGCGCTAGAACTTCCTGTCCATGCTCTGCAGCTGTTTCGCATCTGAGACTTGGTTAATTACACTGGCACTATGCTCAGACACACCTGCAGCCATTCGTGGAGGGGCTTTTTACACCAGCTCTCAGGATGAATGAAATACTGACCAGGGGTATTATTCCTGAGGGAGGACAATTAAAAAAAACAAATGAAAACAAAACAGTGCAGACCTTTGGGTTGTGCCCATTCTTGTTTCCTTTGCTTATATATAATTGTTCAAACGACTATAGCTGGAGAGATCGCATCAGTTGCATTAGTCCCTTTTTTGGTAATTCAGGCCCTAAATATATTCTGGGCTGCACCCTGAAAACAAAGGGAGTGAATGTTTTTAATGAATTTCACATGCAATGTAGGTATTTATATGGATGATATATAAGCAAAACCAAGAAAAGACTGAATTAAAATGGGTTTGGGTGAGAAAACAGTAACATTTGCCAGTTCCACAATAGAGATTCTCGGTATTTTGAAAACTACCTGGCAGCAGCAGTGACATGTAAAGAAATGCCTGGTGTTATTTCCATAATATTTTTTTTTAAATACAGATAGACATACCAATTTTATGCCAGAATTACATGTTTCTGCCCCTGCTCACAGGGCTTTCAAAGGAGAAGTGAGGTTGAATTAAAGTGCATACATTGTGTGCAACAGGTGAGGTATTAAACTCGAAGGGATATTAAATCTAAACCATGTGAGACTTGGCTTTTAGTTAATTACAAACTGATCCATGCTTCTGTGTGTGACACCAGACTGCTGCTGTTTTCAATAGACTGAGACTTAGAACTATAATTGCAGAACCTTAATTACATTCTCCTGTAATTAACTTTCCCAGAACCACAGCTCCTCCAAAGAAATATATCTGTGTTTTTATCTGAAAAATTTTTTTGTCTGAATAAATTAATTCATGTGCATGTGTTTCAAAGTGCAGCTCTCTCTCCACCCTCTTCCGAAAACCAAGGAATGAAAGCAAACATTTATAAATATTTAACAGTAATTATGTTATAGAGTGTGTAAGAGTCTAAATTAAACAATGAAAGTGATAGAAGCACAATAATTTTACTGCCCCCTTTAAGAATAGATATCAAAGAGAGGCAGAAGGGACTGAAACTTTAAATATGAAATGAATTTTACTTAGCCTAGGCCCAGCAGCTTTGCTGTAAGCCCTGTGGCTAAAGGTGTGCAGTGTACAAGCCTGACAACAAGGTCCATGAAATGGATGGGCATCATTCCAGGGGCTCTGCCAGGCTCTGGGGCAGCCCTGCACTGAATACACACCCCCCCATCTTCTGTAGGCCTGACTACACTTCAGCCAGGCTGCTGGGGCGTGGAGTTCAGAATGCTCACAGAATCAGGGAGACAAACCACTTCCACTTGTGCATCCCAACAGGGAAAGATGGAGGTGGAAAAGGAGAACAAAGGAAGCAGTGTAATTTCTGCAGGGGACAAGGGAACTTTTTGTTTGGGCTGGAAATCTCATGAGAACACCAACACTGTGAAACCAGCAGATACTTAGAGGGTGAACATCCTTAGTGCATAAAATATCGATGAAGTGCTTCAGTGGATTGAGGCAAGAAGGGGTCACAGTCTGGTCCCAGTATCAAATTTTGCAGAACTGCAAATCCAAAATACAGGCCAGTACAAGTTGATACTTGTAAGGTCACACACTGATTTCCTAGACAAGAGTAAATACAATTACCCACAGCTTTGCTGTGCCTCACTCCTCAGCCTGGGAGGAGGCCATGGCACCTCCCTGGGCCTGCATCACACGATGCTGACACTGCAGAGGGAAGGCTGCCTGCTGCTCCTGTCTGCAAGGGTGGCAATTGCAGTAGGAAATTTTCCCCAGGAATTATATGCACATATCACACAAATGAACAATAATATTTTTACTGCAAGAGACAATAAACAATTTTCTTCCTCAGAAGCAAACAGTAACAATGACACAAGTGTGAGTCAAACTTGTTTAAAAGAAGTCACGAAACACCCAACCCCACCAGTTTCACCTGTAAGTCAGAGTGAAGAGTTTCACTGTTACTTACATGTGAAATTGGGTAGGGTTTTTATTCCATTCCAGATATCACTTCTGTTTTCATATAAAATACGCTTGTAATATTCTGGAAAGTCTTTGGAAATCTATAGGGATATGTAAATGTTATGCAAAGTATCTCAGCGATTGCAAAAGACTTCAAAGGCAGCTGCAGGTTCTCAGGAGCACTTCTGAAACCCAGACCTTATGTACAGCTCAGCTCAGTGCTCTAATAAACTGAATTGAAAAAGGAAAGAAAAACCAGTGCACTCTTCGCGCATTTTTGAAAACAACCCTGTATGAAGCTATCTACAGAAAACCAACTGTGCAATGTGCATTCTTTTCTTTTCAAAGCCCCTAAGTGGCTCACTTCAGGCATGGCTTTACTCACCCGTGACAAGGGATGGTGTCCTGGTCGGTGATCCTGGACTCCTGGAGCTGCTGATATGCTGGTCCTGCAATCCCACTGAACCTACCCCGAGGCAAGGGAGGAGTCCTCCGAAAGGCATTTCTGTGGAGCATCCCACTTCTCTGTCCTGGGCTGCAGCATGAAGAGAGACTTCTAGGAACAACACCAAGAGTACAGTAAAAATTATCACACCAAAAGCATAAAGTTCTGCAAAGTAAAGGTTCAGGATTAATAATGCATGGATTACTGTTGTTATAAACTTTGCTGTGGCAGTCTATGATGTCAGTAGAAATTCTCTATGGAAATATAATAGTACAATCCACCATTAGCTGCTTGTTTATGCCATTATTTAATACATCACCTCTTTTCTAGGAATGAAAATAATTGCCCACTATATGAAATGTTTTCTTGCACTTGATGAAGGATGCTTCTCCTTCCCATGCTGCATATCATAATCCTGCTATAGAGAGTTGAGTCCTCAAACAGCATAAACAAACAACACAGCTCTCTCCTACCCACAGCTGAATTCAAAATTAGATCCTAAACTGAAAGCCCAATATATTATCTATCACCCTGTGAGGTGCTGCTTCCTGATACAAAGCCATTAAATTGAGAAAAAGTGTAAGTGAAGAATATAAGCAAAGCTGATGAACTGCAGATTAAAGAAGCTAAGACAAGTTTTCTCCACCTTGAACAGTATTTCTGTATTATTTTATTCCTGTTTTATATACAGATTGTTTTGTTGTTTATATACATTGATACCATGCTGTTTCTTTATATGATATAATAGAAACTTGAACTAGATAAAAACAAGTCATAGTTTTCTACTTATTTTAGAAAATTGGTTTTGTAAATGTCTGGTGTTTTGGAAGGATATTGGATTTTTTTTTTCATTTCACACTGGAATGAAAAAGTATCTAGAATCCACAGTTTTACTATATAAACCATACATTTGCTAAAGCAAAAATATGGGAACGCAGAACTAAGGCAAGGCATAACCCATTTTTACTGCTAACAGGTCTCAGTACTGCATGGCGTGACTGAATATTCATTTTTCAGCTACTCTATTTCTCTTGGCATCTTCTGGGTCTCAGAAATGCATGTGTTACCTCATATTCTCTTACATCTTTAATGATAACTTAACATAGGTTTTCTAGATGCCTTTTACGAGTCATTATTTTTGGCTGTGTGAATAATTCCAACTTGTGACAGAATTCAGCAATTCGAAAGACTTTTGGTAAGTTTGCTTCTTTTTTCCTATTATAATGTGACTTAAAAGTAATCTGATTTTTTTTACCTAGTGGGAACTTTAATTACAGTTAGGGACACATCTACTCCCAGAGCAATTCTTTCTTGGAACAAGCACCTTGGACAAATTCTCTTTGAGGGTACATTTCCATTAAAATCAACATTTTCTGCCCAAAATTAAAAGAAGAAATAAATTCAACACTCTCTATCCTACTGCTCAGGCTAGCAGTGTTCCATTGCAGTCTAACCTCTATTTTCTTCCACACCTTTACTTTCCTAGTGCTTTCTATTGAAAAGACCAACCACCCAGAGCAATAACATTCCCTCCAGGATTTTTCATGCTTGCTTAAAAAGATTTTTCCTTTGTTACTAAGGAGGTTGTGAAAAAGCCTTTTTAAAAACCTGAAATACTGGTCTCTCAGTTCTGAAGGCTGAGTTTGAGTTGCATTTTACAGTTCCTACTCTGTAAAATAACACTACCACATCACAAAATAATTGACAATTTCTGCTCAGGAGAGCCTGAGATTAATACAGCAGAGGATCTCAAAAGATGCAGGTGAATTACCAATTTGTGCTGGATAATGAATTTCTGGGGTTTTAATTGACCTGAGCGTAGTCATCAATAGGAATCCAAAAGTAAAAAAACAAACTTCAGATTGGTTACAAATCTTTAAAGTTAGAAATTTTTATTGTTTAATTTGTGGTTGGTTTGATGCCTTTGCGCATCTTCCTTGTTGGATGAGAGTACATGATCTCCATATGCAAATTCACAAAGCTGTATTTGTAATAAAGATAATTTCAACACATACAGCTAAACCTAAGGTAATGGGTATAAACTGCAAAAATGTTGAGACCAAAGGGATCTGCCACAGTCCTGCAACCAACCACAGAACTTCCAGCCCTGACATAGTCTAATTTTTGCTAATGTGAGGCTCTCATACTTTCAACATTTCTGTCAGGAAAAAAAAAAAAAAAACACAAAACAAAACAAAACTGAAGGAAGAAAGAACAAAATCATTTGAGGTCATGGACAAGAAAAATTCATTAAAGATCAGGAAATACTTACAGACAGTGCAGCTGCAAGCTGCAGGGTAACAGTTGTTTCTCCAGGCACCAAAAAACCCCTAAGACTTTCTGTTAAAAGTTCTATTAAAGAAAAGGATCTCAAGCACAAAGCTTTTCCTCTAACACAAAAGTGATATGAATATCAGCAATGAACATGTAATGTCCCTCTCAGACTTCTCTATCACTCATGTGAAAAACTCCTCCCTCTCAGGCAAGCAATGGTTTTTGCATTTCTTCAGGGAATTTATTTTCCTTTAGCCAACATTGTGGTTTCTTCCTCCCTGCACTCCAGTCTCACTGGGTAAAAGAAACCGGCCCACATAAGTGAGCCATTCAATAAAACAGACCAATACGTAAAGTTGTAGCAGATATATCCTTAAAACCTCAGTCAGTTACTCCATAATAAAAAAATGAGAATATGCATGAAGTGGTTTACAAGTGATGCACAAACTAGGGAGCAGTGGAGTTCTGATGAATTAATGTTTTGACAAAAGCAGTTCAACCATCCTAAGGTTAATTAAGAACTTGGGATTCATTCTTGCCAGTTGTTTTCTTTGGGTTGAGCAACTGAGCGAAAACAAAGTCTGATGCTAAAGGTGGAGTGTTCACTTTTTGGGGCACATACACAACTCCCAAGTGCAGTGGCTCATGTTCACAAAGAGAAGACCAGCAGTGTTTTTATAGTAACTCTGGGATCATTCTGTACTACTTCTGAATTAATTACAAACCACCCAGTAAACACATATCCAACGGCTGAACCAGCTGCCAGGCAGTACCTGCTGTTGGTAAGACAGTAAACCATTTTTTGCCTGTTTTACAGCTACTGCAATAATCTTCTTCCCCCACATTTATCCTAAAATCTTGACTATTCAGATTCAGCATAATTGGTTTCTACTTTGATAAATTCTTCATCTTCCTAAATATTTGACATTGCTAATCCATCATCTCACGTCACAGTTCCCATTTTTATAGATTTTGCTTCCAGACATGAAATTTTGCTCTTCCAAATTTTTCTTTGGAACAAGATAAACCCAACCATCTTGAGAGCTTTGATTTCCACATTTTACCTCCACTTTGACTGTAGGAATGTCTATTTTCATACATTTGGTTCTGTTCATATTCAACCTTTGTCCTCAAACAGTCATCCCAACTTTGCAATAAAAAATGAAATCTATTAATTCGGGATTTCCCTAATTGCTTCAATTATTATCTCTGTCCCACCATCTGTTTTGATTTTTCTTTGGGAAAATAGCAGATTCCTTACGCCTTCTTCCTTTCAGGCTTCCTCTGCCTTTACATTCCTAGTTGCTTTAGTTTATCTATACTTGCTCTTTGAAATTCAATAGCCTTATTTACAGAATAATTTTCTCTTTCCTCCTCTGTAAACTGAATCACTTATATTAGCAGCATAAAGAGTAAAACACTTACCAAATGAAAAAAAAATCTTTTCCATGTTTTTTGCGGTGTGAAAAGTTCATTAAAAATGAAAACACGAATTATTATTAATTTGATGGTAAGTTTATCCTATTTTGGCATTTTTATAAGACAATACAACTGCTCCAGGCTGAAAGCCTCTGCATTTGGCTTTCATCATGGCATTCTCTGAAATGAATCCCTCTAAAATCAAGGATGACTGCATCCATGAATGAAAGTCAGGATGACTAATTACCAAGGCAACTGCTATTCAAAGAGATCACAACTCAACCCATAATTAACAAAACTCTAATTTATTTCTGTCTATCAGAAAATAAGGCAGTATGGGTTTCCTTCTTCCCAAGATCAACAGATCATCCAAGACAAATTTTTGAGCACATTGTATACATTGCAGGAAGTTTACTGATTAAACACATTTGTTAATTTTGAATTCTGACAGTTCTAAGAGGTATTTTACATATGCAAGCAGAAGATGTAACATTCTTGTATGGTAACAGCAGTGCACAGTGTAGACAAAATATTTTAGATTAATAATAACACAGGCTAAATACTTTTTGAGATTAAATTTCAGCTATCAACCTAATCTCTGCATTAATTCTTTTTGTGTAGCTGAGGTTTTTTGAGACAGAAAGTTGCTATTATCCATAATCTGAGTGAAATAATTAGCCAGTCTCTGTCAGTCACATTTCAGCAACTCCAAATGATTCCCTACACTGACAGTCTTACTTCCAGGCCAAAATTTATTTAGTTTCAGGACCTGGTAACAGCCAGCTCCTGATTTTAAGAAATGATCATCATTAGTGTCCTTGAAAACACCAGCAGAGAAAACAGGTCTGGATGTAGAGCAAAGTATTTCTGTAGCAAGCAGAAATAAAACAACAAAAGAATTTAGAACAGCACAAAAGAGAGAACCCGCAGAGCTGATATAATTTGTGCAGGCTCAGTCAGGTTTGGAATGAAATGAAGAGATGTTTAGTACAAAATCCTCATTTGACCACGTTTGACCATTTTTCCACAGCGCACACTATTTAGAAAATAAATTAGGAAGCTCTTACATGGTACATAAATCAAAGACAGTCTTGTAAGTCTTAAATGTTCAAGTCTGTTGACTTTTTATAAAACAAGGACCTTGTATAATAAACTTTAAGCTTTAAAACTGCAAAACAGTTCTTTATAAATTAACTAGTCATCCCACTTACAATAGATCTGAAGCAAAGACATTTCTTGGATATTGCAATCACACTATTATAAAAGGTAAGGGAATGAGGTTTTTTCTGAACTTCATGTTGTGACTAAGTGGTGATAAAATTCTTCCCAGAACTTCTGTAGAAAGCATTCTAGGAAACAGTTCATCTATGTTTAATAAAATTATTAAACATGTTTTGAAAATTTCTGTGCAATAAGGAAAAAGACCTAAGAAATGGATCTGACATGACAACTGGTATTATTTTTTTTCATGCCAAATTAAAGGCTTAAGTAAGGTAAAAGTAGATAGAACCCACATATCCCTTTCTGGTTTACATGTGGCACTTTGTAGGTTAAGCAGATCACTCATTCAAATGAGAAAAAACCACATAGCTGGCTGGGAGACTGCACTGAAAATGCACCAAATACTACAGAAGCCAGATCACAACCTCATGCAATCCCAGACTTTTTAAAAAGTAATTAAAAAAGAAAATCCTTTTAATAAACATGTCTCCCATTCCAGATTATCTAGCTGAAAAAATTCCAAACTCATTTTTCTCAGCCTTTTATTCCTCTCTCTGTGCACTGGACCAGATGTTACCACTGTCATTCTACCAACATTATTGCTTGTACCAGACTCCAGTTTGGTTTCTAGTCCTGTAATGAAGCACCTGCAATCTTTCTCATCCAAAAATATGTTAGAAGCAGAATTCTAATCTGAATCTCATCCAGTGATGGGTGACATCCCTCTTTTTTTTTCTCTTGGAAACCACTATCCAAACTTTTTTAGGCCTCGTTTTCAAAGGCCACCATGTTTTCACAAATAAGTCATTATTCATTTAATGTATCTTTTGTTTAAGGGAACTCTAAAAAGGGCTGGAAGTTTGCAACCAAGTCTTTCTGCAGCAACGAGCCATTAACTTCATGAACACTGATAAGGAAAGTCTTGTTTTTAATGGCTCCTCCTCCTCCAGCTGTTCCACTGGCTGGGCTGTGCCCGCAGCTCGGATGGTGCCTGTAAATGCTTCCTGCAGGACTGGCATGACCCACAGAGGAAGGCAGTGAGCATCCCCATTACCTTTTATGCCTGCAGCTAAGAAAATGCTTGGACATCTGGTTAATAAGCTGGCTGAGGCTCTGCTGGGCACTCAGCAGCTCACCCAGAGCCAGCACAGCGTAACCTTGCACACGGATCAGCAGCGCCACAGCCTCCCAGGCAGCTCGCACAGACAGATGTTTGCTCACCTGTGGTGCTTGATGGGCTGGGTTCCTCTGTCAGGAGACAAGGCCTCTGGGAAAGACTGGGTGCCTGAAAAACTAGACTCCATAACTTTGTGCAGAATGGGCCCCGGGTGCCTATCTGGCTTTGAATACTGCAGCGGAGAGAATAAAATTAATTAATACTCACAAGACAAAGTACATTGTTGATGCTATTCACTCTGAATTCATATCAGAGAGGGATAAGAAGTGCTCTAGTGCATTTTTAAATCAAAATTAGGCATTGCAAGTAACACATTCATTCAGTATTGTTTACACAGCAGAAAGGGCTAGTAACCATTACCCCCATTACGTTGTGCACATCAAAGCATTGATATCAGCCTTAGCAGCAAAATTACAGACTGATCTGCCCACAATGATGGGAACAATGATCCCTTTGACTAGAAGTCTGTTTTTGTGGCTGTCCATGCAGAGACAGATCACAAAACACATCTCAGAGGACAGCCAGAACTTCTTGGGTCCTTTGGCGATTTCAGTCAAACACTGCATTCATCATCGGCATATACAACTATGAAAACCAAACTGAAACAGCACTTGTGTCATCAGATAAGTAAGAAAAATATTTGAATCCCATCCACAGAGCCAGATATCTCTCTGAACCAGTCTGAAACTTTTGACCTGGGAGTATCTGTGCTAGTAGGAACAGTGTAAACATAATTCTTCTTGTGGCAGGTGTGGGCGTAGGGCAGTCTCTGGGCACAGAGTGAGACACAAAGGTCTGCAAAGCAGACACTACACATGAAGAACAGATTTGTTCTTCTTGCTTTGTGATTCAACTGCAATTTCAAAAAAAACAGGTATGGAGCCATAAGGTTGAAGTATAGAAAAAGCTGCACTGAAAAAAGTGCACTTTGGCTTGCAAGAAGATGACATGTTGTTGGTGGTCACTGGGCAATATCTCAGAGGTATGAGAGGGTAACTCACATTTCCACTCAGGTGTGAAAAATAAAGCTCTTTTCAGACTTAGTTTTAGTGCAGGTCCTTGTAATGCAAAGTAAAAAGTAACAGGTCTGTTTTCCTTTTCCATTTTATTTTTAGTACTAGACACCTAGATGTCCATGCTATCTTTAAAATAAATTTGTATCGTGGCAGTGATTACATGATGACATATTTTAGAAAGAAAATACAAATTAAAATATTAGAAAAAAATCACAGTGGTGAAAAATCTTTGCTATGATACAATAGCATAAAAATTCATGGAGAGGAAAGTAAGCATTCTTTCAAAAGACCGTTCTTCATAATTATTAGTTTTGTCTAACAAAAGACCAGTAACTCATTAAAACAAAAGATTGTTATTTTCTGACTCTCACTTATTCTTATCTACATTTCTGTAGACTTCAGCAAGATCAAAAATGAAAGTCATACAGGAAAATTCCCTTTTAAAAATAGGTTACATGTACTTTTAGTCCAGCCAGTCACACTTCTTATGAACAACTTCTATAGAGAAAAGAACAGCTCTTCAGTTTTTTTCCACTGCTCTTCTCCTCCTTTCTGCTGAGTGAAATGCCCATGTTAAACACAAAATCATTGTTTTTCTGCTTCTGAAGGCAAAACTGTGAGTGGCAATATGCAAAAATGGTGCTGCATGCATGAAGGAAACACAACTGAAATAATAAGAAGAAACATATTCCACTCCCATTACTTTCAGTTACCATGATCTTAGATGTCACTTGTAAATGTTGTAGATAAAATATTCAGACAGAAATATGATTTTTAAGGTACTCGCATTGGTGAAGGTTTTAAACTTTAATAGTTCTCCTGCCAGCTGCAGAAATGAAACTGGCTTTGATTTCTGACCTGAATAAATCAATTTGAGCTATGTAAAGAATGGCTTGCTAGTGCCAAGAAGCTATTTCTGTCCTTTTTGTGAGCTTGTTCCTGGTACAAACCTGAAGGCCTGAATGGCCCGTAAGACCAAGAGTGAGAAGTAAATAATGAAGAGCAGAGATAAGCTGTGCCTTTTGCTACATCCTTGTTTCAGGTGGATGTGGGCTGGAGCAGTGGTACAGAGACTTTTCCTCATCACAGCTGAGGAACACCAGGACACCAGAAGCTGCTCTGATGCTGACAGCAAACTTTAATGAAGTTCCAGCACCCAGCACCCCCAGGCACAGCCTACAAAAGGTATTTTTCCCCATAAGAGAACATTTTTCCCCTTTTCAGATACACCCCTTAACACACAGTCAAAACATTCATTACAATGAAAATGAGAATTAGAGTTTAAATTGAGGGTGTGAATATACAGGGAATTTTAACAAAGTAATTGAACAGATCTGGATGCACCACATTACTAATACATTTGAATTTATTTAAACACAGTTGGGTTTATTCTCCTTGAGCTTAACTCCAAGTGCCACACCCATTCTCTAAGATCCCCTCTGAAGAAAAACACCTTCATACTTTTGTGAAGAGCTAACAGCAGCATCAGCTGGTGCCCCAGGAGGACAACATGGGATCATTCCCCAGCCACATCCCAGCAGGGCTCGTCCTGCTGCTCTCAGAGCTCACTTCTCACCTGGGCTGAGCGCCATGGAAGCCTCTGACTACTGTGAGCTGCTGAATGCTCAGCCATGAGGGAGAATAAGCTGTAAAACCCTTTCAAAGGCCTGTTCCAATAGGCTGAAAGCATCACTGAAAGCTTATCTGTATCTGGGTTTTTTTTTTTTTTTTTGCCTTCTTGGTTAATTATCTGTTCTTGTTTGAGCAATTACTGAAAAACACTGAGGCATATGGCTAAATAAATTAAAGAATAATGATTGCTTTAAAAAATTGCAATTTTTCCATTTTTCATGGAGAAAATAATCTATTATGTGCAATTACTCAACTCTCTGACAATAAAAATTCCACCCCCTGCTAGTTAATGCTAAGTGAATCTGTGAAGGCAGCCTGAGCCAGCAGACAAGAAATCAGCCTTTGTCACTGACCTGCTGCATTGCTGGGAGCACACAACTCCTCTGCTCTGTGCCTTGAATTCCCTGCTCGGAAATGCAGGGCTCAGGGATAACAAATGCCACTGGAACGCTCCAGAGCGGCTTGATGCTTTTGTTCTGGTGCTACGCAAACCAAACACCCATCCCTCCCCTGAGTGATTCCCCCAAAACAGTAAAAGGTCCTGAAATCCATGTGGCACTGGGAGAGAGGTGATGTGGGGATCCCATTTCAGAAAGAAGTGAGAAGCAGAGGGGTTGGCTTGAAATGACATTCAGAGAGGTGGTCTCAAGGAGGAAAAGAGCCAGAGATTTTTCTGAGGGGGCTGAGCCTGCACAGAAGCTCATCAGGTGGTACATTGAACATCCTTACTGTTCCCCTATGCTCTGTAGGTTTTGTTGACAGAGGACAGTAAATTCAGGTTTGTCTATTCTGGCAGTTCTTCCTAAGCAGACATGTGCTACAGAAATGGGAAATCCGTCTTGATCTCAGCTGATAAATCAAATGGCAATTCATGTAAACCCACAGAGTAATCCTTTTAAAGATTTAAAGTATCTCTTGCTCGACATATACTAATTGCATTTCTATCACAGTGAACGAAAATAAAAGATTTTATTTCCTACTACTATTAACAAAAGGCAACAAGATGCAAAAGGAACATCGTTACAAGAATTTCAGAAACCTGGAGCTAGTGGTTGAAAGCTACTAGAAACAAGTGTAGTGAAAATTGAAACCACACAGTACAGCATGAAAAACATATTAACCACCTCAGAGGGACAGTGATGGGAAATTAATAGATTCCCTTGGTACCATGGGAGAAGGTATTAAAAACCACAAGGATGAAAAAGGCCACTTTAAAAAGCCATGACAATTCTCAGAATCACTAAAGGAATGTCAAGGTTTCAGCTGATCTTTTAAATTTTTTTTCCCATGACATATTTACCAAGTTGTGAGAATTTAAAAAGAAACCCTTGACTTTATGTGGCTCCTGTAGGAATCAGGAGCCACCCCAGCTCCTCCTGCCACCTGCATGCTGTGTGAGGGTGCACCAAGCACTTGTCTTTCTGGATGGGGAGAATGACAACTTCCTTCCTTCTGATTTTGTGGAGACCTAACTGTTCGCTGCAGTCCTTTAAGTATCTCTTGAAAGGAGGATGATCTTCTTGGGATGGGGTACATAATACTTGGGAAGCCCTTGGCTTTATGTATTAGGTGAAATTAATCTCAATCTCCTGGGTACCTCAAAGATCCTGGATTAAAAGCTGGCACATCTCTTCCTGGCTGAAGAATTATTGCAAGATTACCAGTGCATTAGTCTTTAAATCCAAGAGGCCAGAAACCCTAGCAAGAGCCACCTAGCAAGAATTTCAGTGTGTTGCTGCCAGAATGTTTTGGAAAAGCAGTGGACTTGGAGGAGATTCAGGAAATCCTAGGAGCTGTGTTCAAACAGATATTTACAAATCCTTCTCACAGTACACAGCATTGTTCATCTAATTTGTACCTCTAAGAAAATACTGAAATTGCTACTGAGGATAAGACAGGTGAGCACAATTACCAGTGATGAGCAGCAGGACTTCGGAGAGAGCACAGCTGTCCTGACAAAATCCACCCCTTTATTTCACTTTTCAGAATCACAACTGAGCAGAGGCAGGGAGTGGAGGAGATGTAATACACTTGAGTATGGGAGGAAAAATTACTCCACTGAGATTGGTCTTGAAACCTTGTCTGCTATACCCTGGGCCTTGGCAAATAAGTTAAAGCTCCTTCTAAAGCAACACATTTGGAAAGAGAGATGGGCCCTTTACTAAATATAGCAACCTCTCAGTCAAAAGGTGATAGTTCTTTCAGAATAGTCATCAGGAATAAGGAACCCTATGCAACTTTTCCCAGGTCTCCACAAAAGCATTCTCCTCTGCAGAAGAAAGAGCTGTGTGAAAAGCCTGAAAGCATCACCAGGTCTATTCAAAGAGACAAGAGAAAAATCTGGGAAAATCTTCTAGGGAAAGACAGAAAGGTGGCAAAAATGGGAAAACTCTCTTGCTTGTAGGGGGAGCACGTGGAGTGGGAAAAGAAACAACTTCCAGGATTACCTAAACCAAAATGCCAGACTGGAGGAGTAGCCTCCAGAAAGTAACTGCCCTCATTTATTTAAGTTTATTTATTAGCTCCTGGCAATGAGAGAACTGGGATTTCTCCCCAGGCCCAGGCAGTGGCAGCTGCAGATGGGAATCCCATCCAGGCTGCCTGCTGCCCTTTCCACCCAGCAGATATGCCCGAGGCAGATCTCTGGTCTCTGAGGGGAGTCACTCAGCCATTCCTACAGAACACCTTTCCAAAGTCCCTTCTCTGCTGCCTCACCGAACCCCTGCCCTTTCCCCCCTCCAATCTGGCAAGTTTTGTAAATATTTCATGAGCTGCCTGCACGCATGCCTGCACTAAAATCTTCCTAACAATAGAAACTGTTATTGCACTGTTACACTGCATCCTGCGCAAGGTCATTCTGTTTTTCTTCCTTCCTCTCTTCCCAAAGGGAGAATGCATTAATGGCAAGGAGAAAACAGTTGCCTGCAAACAGCCACAAGGACAAGAAAATGGTGTGTTAATTACCAGCACTCATAATGTCAGGCTGAACAGAAATAAAAACTGAAAATCAAATTTGGATTAAAACAGTAAATATAGCAATGATGGTCAATCTCTGTGTCCAGAATGTATGAACTGCTATTTCAGCCATTATGGCTATGGTTGTGGCAAAAGAAAATGACAAAATATTGCACTGAATTACAGTGAGAAAATGCCAAAGAGCATATTCTTAGTGTTAACCAAGGCTTTTGTCATAGGATAGAACAAAAGGATCATGAACTTTACCTTTTGCTGCCATCATTACAACCAACAACACTCCCAACAGCTCTTTTTTTAGGGGCTAGAAATAATGTAAGGCTGAATGAACTGAAAGTGAGAGAAAAAATTGCACAACGGTCCCCAAATTGTGATTATGTCAATTTAGTGGAGCTATCTTCCTTCTTGAAAGAGCACATTTTTCCTGAATTACAAAACATATCATGAGCACAGGGGCACCACAGTGGCGAACACAGAACTTTTAGTGAATACAAGCAATGCTCTCACAGCCCCTCTGTCTTAGCAGGGAGGCTCCGCTTACCCTAAATTGGTTAAAAGGGCTTTTACATTTATCTTTAAAATAATTGGACGTGAACTAGGAGCTTAGAAGTCATTGGTTAAGTTGGCATGAGTGCTCACTTCTGCTGAACTCCCACTATTTTGATGGAATCTGGCAAATAAGTTAGTCATTGCTTTAAGCAACACTAAGATACTTTTTTTTAAAAAAAAAAGAAGTTAATAATTTAGAAAGGTTTTATATATCTTTTATATTTTCCTATTATATTGCTTACCAGGATCCTTCTTCCAAAGGCTTTGTTCAAAGTAAGACAGCACTGATTGCATGTGAGCAGGGGAAAGAGAATTACATATACTGGAAAATATCTTCCTAAAAAAATACCAGGGCTAAATAAACTGGCTGTCTTCAAGTTCCTTATTTCAAACACGCTTTACATATTTCATGATTGTGAGACTGTAATGACTTACATATAATTACATTCAGAAAATGATTAAATATATTTCAAATTTAGTTTGAACAGACTAATTTCTTTCTGTAAACTAAACTACCTTTAAATAAACACCCAGAAAAATGAGACCATCTGCACGGTCTTCCCTTGGGCATTTGTTTACACGTGTAAATTTAGTTCTGGATTTTGAATTCACTCTGAATTAACTGTGACAAATCTCTGTGTTTTTTCCTGCAGGTTCATAAATTATTGGAAGGTGTGACATCACTTCAGTTCAAGGACCCTCACTACACATACAGACATGTGTGACCTGAGGTGTTGCTGGAAACTAGAACAGTAATTTCCACTGCTGAATGCAGAGCTGGGGGGCTCAGCAAAGTCTGCCACACGAACAAAATGTACCAGGATCCATTGGAATAACTTTAGAAAAAAGTCCTTGCTTTCCATTAAGAGGCCTGATAGAAAACATTTTATGAAAGGGGTGAGAATTGTGGTTCCCATTGCTCAGATGTTAATAGCAGCATGACGATGTGCTGCCATCAGCAGCAGGAACTCAGCCAGGCTATTAAGTGCTGTAGCTGGCAGGATTACTTACATTTTGCAGCTGGACTTGGCTTTGTGCCATACACTCTGACTTTGCCATCATGCTGGAAGCATTTAGGCTGTAGGTTTTCCTATTCTGAGTTTCTTTCAGCTGTTCGTGGATCTGCTTGGTTTGCTTCCTGCAGAGAGAAATAAAATCCATGTAAGAAAGAGCTCGCTTCATCTTCTGCTAGAGCCATGATGCTTTTATAGCCACAGCTCCCTTTGTTCAAAACTTCACCATGCTAGCCAGCTGAGCTAATTCACTGATGTCTGATATCCCAATGCAGCCGTTGTTTCCTGGCAAGGCTTAACAAAGGGGGAAAAAACCCTCTCTTGTGTTTTAAAATACCTTCTATTCTCAGATCACTATAATAGCACGCTCGTTGCGCTAGTGCAGAGTTTTGTAAGATCATCTATTGCACATTTAACAATAGCTTGCAAGTCAGTCTGAATAATAAAAAAGCATTTTGCTCTGATTTGGAAAAAAGGTTTTGGCAAATAAAACAGGCACTAGCCCCTGCTGGCTATAAAATTGATGAAGAATCAAAGATTTCTGCTGGCTGGTTAGACTTGACCTATAACACATCTTATATTGAGCAGCTTCTGCTTATATGTTTAAACCTGGAAAAAATGTCAGTATGGCCACTGAGACTGTGTTTTTGAGTTATTATACTATAATCCACCCTGTCAGAGCGAGGAATACCTCTGGATGAATCCCTTGCATTATTCAGGAGATAACTATACTGTTAACAAAGACTTTCTGTTTCTGCCACACTGTATTGAGTGAAAGTGACAAACAGTTTTTTAAGTTCTGTACATGAAAGAGGATATCAGACAGCAAACTTTAAATATTACTTTTATCTTCTGCAAAAAGCTATCTCAGCTGGGAAAAAAAAACTGTTAGCAAAATACATTTAAGCTCTTTTATCAGTTTCTTTTTTTTTTTTTTTGATAAGCTACATTGTCTGGGACTATCAGCTTTAAACAATGATGAGCAAAAACTTCACAACACAATTTTAATTCTTTCCTTCCCTGCTTTCTTTCTCTCTCCAGAAGATGCATCTCCAGCAGAGAACCTACAGTGGCCTTGGAAACAGCCCAGCAATGCCAAGGACTCACCAGTAGCAGCATTTCATTATACCACCAGCAGGTTTTGGACAGCAACTGGTGCTGAGCCAAATTTCCAAAGGAAGTGATTTCTGGCAAGTATTTTTAAGAGATAAAGAAAATACGGCCTTTCTATACTGAAATTTGAATTTTAGCAAAGCAGCTTCAGCAGCGTTTTGAAAAATTTCTGGTGATTTGATTTTGGAAAGCCTTGTGACATCATTAAGCTTGATAGGATCTTGTGTCTGACAGTGAATTTGACACTGAATGAAGTATAAAATAATTTTAATTTCTTATTCACAGTGGAATCTCTTGTCTACTGCAGGAAGGTATAAGAAAGCAGAGGAAAATGAATTACTTATGTGTTCAGTGGAGGGGCCTATGAGAGAGGACAAGTTCCCCCAAAATGAAAGTAAGTGGCAAGAAATATCACAGTTCAGATATTCAATTTTAATAACATAGTTTTAATATTTCTTGAGTCCCTTAGTTTTGGTTCAGTGTGACACAATGTAAGCATTTGCTTAAACTCAACCGGATTGTAAGTACCTGCTTAGAATATTTGTTACAGCTTGTTTCCTGAGTACAGGTCATAAGCCATAACAAATCCAGGACTCTGAGCACCTCTTAGGCTTTCTACTTGCATCCTATTTTGAAGCAAATGGAAAGGAATGAATTTATGCTGCAAGCATTTTACAAATATCAGTGGCATGTTTTCAGTATTGCTAAGAACTCACAATTAGTAAAATCTATGAATAGAGGCAGGTGAGGAAATAATTTCTCTCAAATTTCACAAAAATGTTTAAGACTTTCTTTAGCCAAAACTGGTAGAATTAATGTTAGAATAATCTGAATAGATACATTATCTGAAGAAATATAGTGTCAAATTAAATTAGTCAGTTGAGTCTGAAACATCTCTTTTAAAAATATTTTTACTATCCACTAAATTTTGAATCCAATGAAATCAAACAATATCATTTGTAAAATGTCCAAATGAGCTCTTCAGCTTCTCATAAAATGTCAGGGGAGATTGATAAAAGCAACTTTAGCATTTTTAAGAACAACTATTTTCTGACCAGCTAAATTACATCCACTGAGGAAATCGGCACATCTATTCCTATGTCCTGCCAGAGAACCAGCCTCTTGCTTGGTCTCCAGAATGGTTATGGAATCTTCAGGAATTTTCTGCATGACTTTATGTAAGGTATGAACAATGATAGTGAAACATGATCAAAGCATCAGATTTTGGGAACCTCTCATACACATACAAAATGATAATTGAATCAGGAAAGTAGCATAACAATTTTTGGATTTATTTATAAAAATAAATAAAGTTGTTTCTATATTTATAAACATGTATAAGTAAACTGCAGAAATTCAGCCTCACTACTGCAGTCTTTAACATTACAATTGAAATTCCTGAAGGTAATTTGTTGAGAAAAACAATCCAATCATTAATTTCCTTTTATGTTCATGCAACCTAACATTAATATCAGGTTTATGCATATTCATTTGGCCAAACTATAGGATGCACAGCTATAAAACTAGAAATCATTAATAATTAAAAGTTACTTGCTGATTTATAAATTTATTTTATAAGTTTTGTTTTCAAAACAAATGGGCCTTATGTGTTCTACTTTAGAGTTATTTGGCAATGAAGTGTTCTTACTTCAGCAAGAAATAAAGTCACTAGCCATTTGTAAAAGTCTAAGCTGTAAAGGGCAGCCCATTACTGTACTCTTCATCTGTTGCTAACACTTCCAGCACTTTCTTGATTAACCTAAAAGGAATAATTGGAAGGGCACAGAGTTTAATTATAGTCTTCAACTTTCTCAGATTGAGTCTATTTTAAAAAAGGACTTTTAATTCAATGGCTTATAGGGAAGTGCCTATTTCTAGCAGCTGGTATTACAGAATTGTCAGACTAAGTAAGTCAGGATCTTCACGGAAACTTTCCTCTTAGTGGATGCACTGTTCAGAGTTTCTATATCTGTTAGCAATATTCTACATTTTTTGTACGTCACATGAAACCCCAAGATAACCCCCATGCAGGAGGAATGCTTTGATAATTCTTAAGCACAGTCAGGGTCCATATGCCTGATAAAGAAGTTCCCAAAAACCTGCTGACTCAAAGCTAACATATGGTAAGTGTTGAGGCACTTCACATTTGCTGGGTTTTGCACCCTTAAGACACTGGCCAATGTTACATTTACAATTTTACCTGGGCTCCACGAGACCCAGCCTAGACACTTTCATCTCCTCTTTGGGCAGCAGCAGATGGAGCCACAGCCAGGGTGTGAGGGACTGATCAGCCTCCCTTGTACGCTGTCTGAGGCCTCCTGACTGAACCAGAGGGGCTCATTTTCTCCTGACTCTCCAAACTTCAGCTCCCAGAGTCTGGCACCAGCCCACTTCAGCTCTTCTTAGTAACTCTGGTATTAATAATGCAGACAAAGCCCCAGCCCCAACAGCCCCCACCTGCTCCTGAGTCATGATGCACTATTGTCCTGCAAGCTCCTCTTTCAAGCGTTATTTCCACTCATTATTTTCAGACGTAGCTCTCCTCACCAGCTGATCACAGCCAGGGTGTTTTGCAGGCTGCTCCAACCCAGCTCTCACCCCTCCCTACAGCAGGGCAGGGGCAGGAGGGGCACTGTGAGCAACAGAGGGGCTGCTTGTTCTCAGTGTGCTCAGCCACCGACTGCATGTTCCTCCTACTGACAGCCCCATCCTGCCCTTCTGAAACTCTCCTCATCAGCAAAACCCTCAAGCCTTTCCAGGGAGATTCCCACTCACTCTTTCTTCTAAGATGGGCAGATCTGAAATGCATAATGACATTGCTAATGGCAGTGCCAGAGTGCCTGTCTCTTCTCACACTTACACTACAACAAAGGAGTTTGCAGGGAGGAACTGTCCTGCCAGTCTGTCCTTCCCAGCTAGCATCACTGTCACTCTGGATGTCCACACAACAATTAAACAAAATCCCTCAGGACATCAGAATAATTTAGAAAAATTGTGAACTGACTCAAATCTTCATTCATGGCCTGTCCCTGAAGTTTGAGGGGAAAAAAAAGGGGTAAAAAAGACCTGGTGACTTCCCCCCACCCCCGACAGAAAAGTCAATTAAAATATTTTTCTAAATAAAACCCAATGCTCATTAGATTTCCTACACATGAAAATAAATTCTAGAAAGGGGGTTTCAGATAAACATCCAAACTTTTAAATAGTGCCATCCTTCACATTTTTGATGCTCTAGTCTCATGCAGGTACTTTTTTATATTGATTTGTGTTCTCTCATGAACTCCAGCTGGAACAGGAATGAAGGATGACCACCATACAGAACATATCTATTGATACAGGGGCACTGACAAACGTGTCATGTAACTGCTATGAGGTTTTTGCAACTCAGATTACACACATAACAATAAATATTATTAAATAATATTCAGCTGGGAAGATAAAAGAATAGAATGGACAGCATTTCACTTCAAAATAGTTTAGTCCAAATGATTTCACTGCTTGAATAGGTCAAAATGCTTCTGTGTTACAGACATTCATATGCATCTTCATCAACAGGCTGCTGTATTAACTACAGGTCACAGATATCTGCAGAGGACTTGTTTCTGCATTCCTAACTTTTGCTCTTAGTATAGAGAAATGGACATGCAGGGATATGAAATGAAATGCAAAAAGGAGATGGCATGTTTATGATGCTCTTCTATCATTTTCAGAAGAGCAGAGTGATTATTGCAGTGATGGTAAATGACACAAAATTATTACTGTCAAGAAAAAAAAATGGATATGACACAATTTATTCTTTTGTGATATCAGAAAATAGAAAGAAGAACACATATTGCTCCTGTTTATGTTTTGGGGAGGACTTAGTGCAGCCATGGGAACTGCTGTAGCCAGACCAGAGATAACAGCAACTTCAAAAGGAGGGGAGGAGCTGAAGGGCTCTGAGGCTGTAAAAAGGACAGCAGCTAAACCCCAGACACAGCAGAGGAAGGCTCTTACTTTGTTTTGAAGTAGAAGGCTGCACACAGCATGCCCACCACGACGATGCCGAAGACGATGCAGGCGATGGACAGCACCTGGCGCTGGTACACCTCCTCGCTCTCTGTGGGCAGCAAAGGGCACGTTAGGGAAGCACAGAACACACCTGCCAAAAGGGACCTGCAGCACCTCAAGGCTTCACTAATGATGGACAGATTCTTGGAGGTCTGGCCTGGATAATTCCTCCACAGAACAGGTGCTTCTCTGAACCTCCCCCCTCTAGTAAGGTTCATGCAGCTGGGGCCTCCTCCTCGGTTTTAGAAAACGGTCCCAGTACACTCTGAGAGATACATAATAATGACAGTCAGGACAGTTTAATCTTTTCTCTGCCCTACATGCTGTTTTTCAGCTTTTCTTAGCAAATGCTTTACCATCAATAGCATAAAGAGCCCTACCACCATGGAGTTTTTCTGGCCTAAGGAAAGAGCAATCAGAGCTCTTCTGATGTCCCCGAAGAGTGAGAGTTCTCCTTTAGCTACCCCAAAAGTATAAGGGCTTTTTGATTTGAATGAGTAAGGTTTTTTGATTTGACTTGAGTAAGGCATTTATTTATTGCAATGTCTTACTGCCACGTCCTGCAACTTCTGCAAAACATGCTAGAGTAAAAAATCAACTCAATGAACTTGCATGGAACCCAATGACTATTTTGCTATGAAGCACCAGATATTGCTTTGATAGGTGTTTATTTTTTAAAAAACAGACTTTTTTTATAAATGTCATAATATTCTAAATAACTGTAAAACAAACAGAATGAAAGTAAAAAAAAAAAGAAAAAACTAAGGAAAGAAGATAAAACACTCCTTCATGACAGCAGAGAGGAGCTGATAAGCAACTGGAGATTCCCACATTCAATTCAACAGCTCCTTAAGCTTTATATTTTATGTGTATTCTTCCAACCACTTTTCTAGCTCAAAATGTGAGCATGCCAAACAGATCGCTATTCTTAAAGATGAGTTTCTCCAAACACACAATGTACAAGCCAGTAGTTTCACCCACAAATTCCAGGTGGAAAGGCAGCACGTGGGATTACCAGAGCACAGTCCAAGCCCTGCACACTGACCATCCCCATTTCCTTCCTAGGCTGGAGCTCCGCAGCACGGGCACCCCCTTGATATGAACGCCAGGCACACATGTCAAATAGATGGCAGTAGCTGCAAGTTTGTAACTCTCAGGTTCATAACAAATATTGTATGAAAACACCAAGGTAAATCTAAGCAAATCACTAAAGACTATGTGCAGTACCCTAATCAGTACTAATTAATAATTTTTCAAGAATGAATATCGCAGTGCTGTTACTAAACATTTGGAATCTTAAACACAAGCATCTGTCTCTTGTAAGACCCAGTTATTATTTTGTAAGCTATTAAAAAGAAAATTACAGTATCAAATCTGAATTTTTTAATTACATGTCTACTCGCTCTCTCAAACAACACCACAGTGATCTAAGATAGAAAATGTCCTCAGCTTCTGCTGATATTTCCCCATCATTTAAATTTGAAATTCTCAAGTTCTACTTCTGAAACAGTATCTTAAAAATAAAAAACAGCAAATAAATTTTTCACCTGTCCAAAATATAAATGGAGAAATTCTAATTCGAAAGGAAATTCTGTTCACATTAAACTAAATGTAATTCCAGTACAGCTTTAGGCCTATTCCTCACTGAGAGGTACAAAATCTGGATCTAGACAGTAAATTCTTACTGGCACTGAACTAAATGTTTGGGGTTTAACGTCTTTTGTTTTGTTTTATTTATTTGTTTGCTGTTAAAAGCAATTGTGCAAACACAGTTACCCAACTTCCATTTCCACAGCAATACACAAATCTAACAAACTTGAATTCTTACATTGATGTAATCACACTGAAACTCATTCAAAAACTCTTCATTTCAGCAACTGTTAACCTGTTCTGCCTGAATACTGATGTCAGCACCTACTGCCCAATCCCCACCTAAATCATACATAGTTATGAACTGCAGTTCCACTCAAACATTCCATATAAATAACAATTTAAAAATCTGTTCAGGAAAATAAATTGATTTAACTAATGTGTGCACTAGGCTTAATTTTGATTTTCTTTCAACCAAAGTCCTCATTGAATACTTTATTTTTTCATCTTGCTATTTCTTTTTGAGAAATTGGGAGTTTAATACAGCTATATTCTTTTGTCAGTCCTGAACAGCGATCACTGCCTTGTTAAAGATGCTTTAGAATAAGCCTTACCAAGATAAAAGCAATTCAGAGACCAGACAATATTATCTTGCTAAAACAACTATGTGAAGATTTGAGTCTTTTGTGCAGTCAGATTAATCCCTGTCACCAGCTTTCAACACACGTTGATCAATATTTTCTTTCCTTTTTGTTTACTTTGTACAGTGCATATTTAAAGAAGTACTTATTGATTACCCGTACTCCATTTCTCTGGACACCTTTGTTCATTTTTTACATCCTGTAAATATTTATTTATGTATTGGATTCCACCATTTTTTTGTCGCTAACATCTTTAAATATAATCAGTCTGGCATTTTTCCATTCGCTAATCTTCCGCACTGGCTGTATTTAAAATTCACCTTCTTACTAACAGCAATGCAATCTGTCCTTCTCTGCAAACTGTGAAGATCTCCTCATGGTTGCCTCGATCTAACCTCACTGTTGTGCTAAGCACAGGTAACACAGCTAAATCCTCTCCAGACAAGGAGCCTCAAAAATGGCTTGAATCTGGGGATGGCTGTAGCCAAGCACTGCAAAGCACCTGGGCCCTCACAGAGCAGAAACCTGGAGAAATTCAAAGTGTAGAAAAGAGAAGAACTGCAAATTCCTTCTCCTTCACTCAAGGATTTGCATCAGCTGGTGCATACATCTATTTACATACTGAAACTAACTTCCCAAGGTAAACTAAGGTGTGACTGAAATGATAAGTCTCTCTTTATTCACATATATTCATATATTCCTTGTGAAGTACATCACCTCAATTACAGTCTGTTGAAACAAATACTCTCGGGAGAGGATTCCTCATTTAATGAGCAGCCAAGAAAATATTTCTGCTAAAAACCAAAATATAAACTGCCACGGATATTCCTGGATAATCCACTGGAGAATTAAGACTACAGAATGTGAATTTCACCAAGCATTCAAATTACAAAAAATACACAACCTCTACTGAGAGAAATACAAGCACAGGGCTGAAAAGTAATGTAGTAAACTGTTTAGATGCAGACTATGTGTTTAATAAAAATTATGGAAAGAAAGGTCTTCTCAGAACATAAAGACAAGCTCACATGGAACCTAGTGCCTGTTGCAAGGCTGAGCTCCCAAGAAAAGTCCCCAGGCACCCTGTTACACGTGGAGCACATTCTCAATTATGCTGTAGATTTTTTCTTATTATCCCATCTGCCATTAAGTTTTCTGAGCTTATCTCACTCCTTTGCTGCTATTATGAAACACAAAATTACTACTGGTGACCCATTGCTCACAGCACAGTTAAATTTCACCTACATTACAAAAAAAAAAGTACATGTTATATTCCAGGCACTGGGGGTTTGGGTTTTTTAATTCTCTTGCTCTTTAAAATTTACAGTCTGTACCCTGTTTGCTTTATGCATGTGGAAAGACCCACTGAAACATACTCATATGTCTTTAGAGGATTAAAAAGTGTAGGGTGAACACATTTTTCTCATGACAATCATTTCTAAATGGACATGGTAGTTTTTTTATTGTACATAAGCTGAAACTGGTCTCTTCTTTTTGACTTTATTATAAAAGGAAGAATGCTGGTACAAGGTCCTTGACTATGATTATAACCATATTACTGAGGAAAAAAAATTTAATTAATTATTAAACCGATTATGTTAGGCTTTGTCAGCACCTAAATTCACAATATCATTACCAGCCATAATCACTGGATCCTCTGGTTCTATTGTGTGTTTTGAGTTGAAATATCTTTGAAAGGGATTTCAAATATGAAGAACAGCATTGTGCATGTGGCCTATACAAAACAACAACAAAACAAAAATAGTAACTTTCCCCCTTGTACTCATTTCAATGGCTTTAGAATAAAATCTCAATATGGTCACAAGCATCACAGAGAATAATTACTGACTATTTAAACCAAGCCAACTGAGAAATGACGACATTTACCATACAAATGCATTACTTAACCTTTGCTCTGTGAAGAAAAACCCCCCATGAAAATGAATAAAGGTGCAGATTAATTTTTATGCTGAATTTTTTACTCCCAGTCCCAAAAGCACAAACCCTAACAGCACCCAGCATCCCCTTACCTTCCTCACTCCCTTCTCCTAAAAGAACCCACTCTGCATTACTGCAGGTAACAACACGCTACAAACAAATATGGGAAACCCTTTATCTTGTTATTGGTACACATGAAACCCAGTAGCTTTCCATGTGCACAGAGCCAGCTTTTTCTCAATAGATTACAGGGCAGCATGCAGGCGAGGCTTTGGTTTCTTTTTTTTTTTTCTTTTTGTCCCGATGCAAAAACTGAGCCATGCAGAGGCAGAGAATTGGGTGCTGTGATCTCAGCTGTGACCTCCCTTCCACACTTTTTGCATTTGCCTCCATGCCCTGCCCATGCCTTTCCTGCCACACCTCAGTTCCAGAGGGTACTGGAATATCCTGCAGAGCCAGAACGTGCTCACTTCTGAAGGGAACCTCAAAAGCATAGTTTGGCACTTAAACTCTCTTTGGTGTCCAGCAGCCTCAAAGTGCCACAGACAACAATGGAGGAGGACTACATGGAAGCCTCATCCACAATATCAAGATTTTCAATAAAATACAGACTCCCATAAGATAAAAGAGAGTAGTTAAAGCATGTTTCTCAATATAGGTAGATTTATGTGTGAGAAGTACTGAACTATATACAGCATTCTAAATTTAATTCATGAAGAGAATAAAAAAAGCCTGCATGTTCCACAAAATCTGTGATTGCCTCAGCATCAGACATTCCACTCTCCCAAGAGTTTTCTCTGTTCTTGCACTTGCAAAAACCTACTGCACAGATTCTCTGCCATATGCTGTGGCTTGTGCTAAGGCAGAGAGAAACGGCTGAGATGCTACAAAGCACAGTTCACAAATTTCTTCTTTGACCTTGAGTAAGTCAAGGCCCTTGTTCTTTCTGTAACCACAAGGATACTGCCTCTTCCATTGCAGAGATGAACATGACAAAATGCAATATAAACATATTAACTTCTAAAGAAGTCTTTGCAAATACATGATATAGATAAACCCACTCCAGACAAGTCTGTTTCAACATCTTTAAGGGCATATGGATTACTTCATATAAAATATCACGGTTTTTTTCTAAGTCTCAGCTACTTCAAAAAGACATGGAGTTTTCTTCCTAAAGACTTTGGTCTGTCTGGGTAGAATTTCCCTTTTAAAAGGGATTCAAGACTCTTAGGTTCCCAAACAGAAAGAGAAGTTTTTATCAGCTATCATTTACAGAGAGGACAGAGTCAAGGTTAATTGCACAGATTCCCATCTCAGACTGGAAACAAAGCAAGCTGACTTCGGCTGGCAGAAGTTCATAAAACATTTCACAGTTTTCACAGTGATTCTTTCTTGGGAAGAACTGGTAGATAATTCTGATTGTAATAAAGATGAACAAAACAATTTTCTTCTGCTAGTGGAACGCCCACAGCACAAGGATTTTAATGAATGCAAAGTGAAATAGATGCAGCCTATTATATATTACAACTGCATGATATTTACATTGTTTGGCTATTGGCATTTAGCACTGCTGAGATCAATTCCTGCATACACAGAAGACAGAAAAGGAAACAAAGACTGTTCAACATGTCTGACTGACCTATTTTAAGCACTTGATTCTACAGCATTAATGCTACACTGGCACTGGTTTTGCATGAGATTAGAAATGAAGCAATGAATTAGGTGTAATCACTCATCATGAAAAGGGATGCAAAGGTATGTGCTGTAACTCTGAGGCTGAGCTCTCAATGTTAGGTTGGTGAATGAAAGGTCAAATCTCAATCAAAAAGTAATGGAAAAAATATCCTCAAATAAAATGAGCTGAATGCTGAAGAGTTACCTGCACAAAACCCCACACAATCAAAAAAACAAATGTATAACCTAATACAGGTCTTGTGTTGTCTATGGTTACAGCAGGAGTGAAGATGCCAATATCCTTAGTAGGTACTACTTGTTATAAAGTGAAAATTTGATGAGCACTTTTAAACAGCAAGATCTTAATTCTGAAGGTAAATTAATTTTAACTTGGGTATCCTAAGAAACTGTCTTTTCTGTTTATCTGCAGGGAACTTGGGATTTGTGCCAGCTACCTCCAGAACTCAAATCTAACAAACTCTCAAAGCTGTATCTAAGTACATTCACTGCAACATATTCATTAAATTTTAGGCTTGAAACAGCCCCATAGGAAGCTAAGGGATGAGAGGTAACCTTTCCCTTCCAAGAAAAAAATCTTGTTACAAATTCTTTTGTATTGACAATTTACAAGTAAGACAAACCAATTCTATTACAAACTTTATCTCTTTTCCTTTTATTTCCAAGATGGATAAGGTCAGTCACTAACCAAATTCACTCCCTAAATCTCATCAGTTCTCTGTGTGCGAGCGCTAATTTTCCTCGCTGAACAATTCAGTTTTAGAATTTATTACATCAATTCTGTTTCTCCAAGACTTTCTACTGTTGCAAAAATACACCCAGTATGCCAACCTGTAATACATTTCTATTATATACTAATAAGAATTAAAATTACATATGAAGCTTTCCTTTTTAGCCTATTAATTTTTGATACCATCTGAATATACATGTTTTAACTTGAGTTCTCTTAGTATAAGAGACAGATAAGTATGAAGGCCATTCTTCCTCCCTCCCCAAACTTAATTTTCAGTGTGGATACAAGGGAAAAAATTTATCTGGGTAATAGAGGCTGACAGCCAAAAATCTATGGTGATATTTTAGACAATGAGCTCGCTGAAAAAACCTTATGATAAAAGGGTAAAGCTGTCTAAGACTGTGATCCTCTGGCAGTAATCTTCCTGCCTGCACTTTTGCTGATGTGTGAAAGGGATAAGCAGCTAAGAAACAGCCCCCTAAGGAGCAGAAGTCCCACAGGAGAGAAATTTGATAGCTGGTGGAGAGAAAAAAAAAACCCTAAACTATCTGAAACATTTGATTTCCATTTTACATTAGTCCACTGTTGAGGACATTTCTACTAAAATGCATCAGGGTACTGAAGAAATGGTGTCATAGTAATAGGATGTGAAATTATGGGGCAAACAGCTAGACCTGAACAAGATGAACTCTTGCCCTAATTACATTTGAAAGCTTGCAGATCTGAGATATAAAGCTAAAGATTTGTGCAAGGTCCTCCTGGGCAGCAGGGACTGCAGCAGGGATGGCCCCAAATGCTGTGGTACCCCAGGACCTGAGCTGTAGTAGAGAAAACAATGAGCAGCTCTTGGCAGAAAAAGCAGGCAATGAGCAGGTATTTTCAAAGAAACTCTTTCCCTTCCCCTCAAATCACCACATCCTGTCTGAAATGGAGGGGGCTGGCACTCCACAGAGCACCTCTGTTTTTTTGTCATCTATGGTTCAGTACAGAAGGGCATGGGACAAAAATGACATCACTAAGCCAAACATACCAGCTCAGCTGTAACTCCACGAGCCACCAGCATTTAGCTCTGCAAGCAGCCCAGCAGCTACTGGTTTCTGAACACAGAAAGCTCTGCCCTTGCTACCAAAAATAAAAACGAAATAGAGCCTGAGGACAGCAAGAGAAATTAGACACCAGTGAATATGAACAGCCAAAACTATGCAGTACAATGAGGCAGGACAATTTCCCCCCCTTATTCCTCCAGGGGGAAGAAACTTTGGAACCCAATATCCCCTCTCCGTGTGTGCTTTTGCTCAAGAGAGAACCCCGATGTCTGCTTTGTGAGTGCTTCTCTGGGCACGGTGAATGAGGGGAGCAGGGAGAACCCACCATGGACAGCACCAGTGACCCACACAGCCACCAGAAAAGCAATGGCAGTGCAGTAACACCAAAGAAACCAACTGCAAAAGCACACTAAAGAAAATTCCAGTGGAACAGCAGGAGGGTTTTTAAACCTTTTCAGTGCTCTGCACATTTAGCTGTGCAGAGCCTCTTTATGGCACCCTTGCCTCCTAGTGCCTCAGTACTGAACCAATGGCTAAAACCAACAGCTACTGGTTTTGGCTGGGGCAGAGTTAGTTTTCTTCCTGCGAGCTGGTACAGTGCAGTATTTTGTATCCAAAGTATGAGAGTTATGTTGGTAACACCCTGACATTGCAGTTGTTGCTAAGCAGTGCACAGCAGGACTGAACTTCCAGGTAAACCCACCTGAGTGCTGGGGACTGACACCTCCAATACCCAAAATTTCATCTACTTCAGCTGCCATCAAGGCTTTATGTCACTTTTGCTACTGGAAATCACAGCTCCAGCATCTCCAACTTCTACTACACATCTTAGGGATGCAAAAAGCTTCAAAGCATAAAGAACAAAAGCTTAAAGATAAAAAAATACTACAACTGCACGGTGATTTGTTTTTTTAACTAAATAACATGTTTTCCAGAAGGATTTTGTTTTAGTGAAGTTGTTTTCCCAGTGCTTAGGTCTCCACATCCATTCTTGCAGGATTTCAATTATTTGCCAGGTCCTAGAGACCCTTCAAACCATAGATTTCCCTCAGAAAGTATTATTCATGGAATTGGTAAGGCTGGAAGGGATCACTGGTGGGGTCACCTGGTCCAACCTCCCTGCTGAAGCAGAACCATCACAGCACAGGATTGCCTCCAGCTGGTTCCCTTGCTCACTCTCTGACAGAACGTGTGAGCTCCACAGTTCTGTATGACAGCCTGAAGTGTGTGTGGGGGAAATGGTGTAGTATCCTGCTCCAGAATGATGACTCACTCCTTTTTCCTATCTTAATTTTTGGCTGCTTTTTGGCACTTCTCAACATCATCTCTGAGTCTCTTACCTTCCCATCTTGTCCTTATTTTTCATTCTAAATCTTATAACCACACACAGTTCTGCACTTTTAAAATGTCTTTGCTAACGTATTTTTCCCCCACCATCAGTATGAAAAATCTTCCGAAGTGAAACTTCCATTCTGCCTTTATTCTTCTTGCACTGTGTCCTTCCATTTCTGCAAAAGCCGTGCTGAGCTGAGCTTTCCAGCTCTCCTGAGGCCCCTGTCCAGCCATACTTTGTGCTGAAGCTGGAGGAACCAGAGGGAAGGCTATTTTACATACAAACTTCCTGCATGAGTTGCTGCAGAGTTTGCCAAGGTTCCTTTAGGATGATAGGGATCAATCCAAAGACCATTAGGTGCAATAGGCCCTGGAGAAGTGACATAATCATTTTATATGTAACTCTATAAAGTTTAAACTGAGAAGTTTATTCCATAAAATTATTATGGCTTTATAAAGCAATAGCATTCTTTAATTCTGCTTTAGTAATTCCTTAGCTGATGAGGGTTGTTATTCCTAAGATCCTAAGCATCACTAACACACAATATAACAACATCCTAATTTCCCAGCTGATGTTTTATTTGATCTCAGAGCTTGCATTGCTCCCATCAACAAAGCCCTGTCACTGGAACTTCTCCCAGTATCTTGCTCAGTTGCTGGTATTGAACATTCCACTCAAATCTCAAGCTAACCTCAGAGCTGCCAAAGTGTATTTGACAGTTATTGCTGATGGTTACATTGTCAGGAGCTTGCAGCAAGTCAAGCAATATCATTATGAAGTGCCATTTCTTTTGACTGCTACTGTTTTAACCAGGGTGCATTTATAGATTTATTTTTTTTTTACAGAAATGTGGTGAGAGCAGTGACAGGAAAACCACAGAAAGTCATTGTTAATAACTTGAAACGTATTTTGCTTTTCATACACTTAAACAGAAAAGTGATGTTCTGCCTGGAGGGCTGAGGACTCGGAAGAGGGTAAGGACAAGGGCTTAGTCAGATGCACAAAGACGTGACAAGGGACACTGTGTTCCCACTGAGGTACTACAGTTTCTGAACAAGACTCTGCAGGCACAGGACTGTGTATTTAGGCACGGCTGCCTTTTTGTTCCAAGCCTCACCTTCCCACAAGCCAGCATTGAGGGATGGCTGTGACAAAAGGAGAGCGACTGACAGAGTGTCCTTCACACAGAGAGGAGTGCCAGGCTGTGCTCCCCTTGCAGCCACCTCCGCTCACAGCTCCCAGCTCTGGGGAGGACTGAAGGACTCGATACCTTTGTGCTCATCTCTTGTGCTGCTGATTTTCCCTGCCTACTCCATGAGCCAGTGGAACTGTGAGACAGAGATGTGGCTTGCTGTGCTCTGTCCCTCACCTCGTCCCAAAACCTCCCCTCCAGTCAGGTCCCCAGCACAGAAAGTGCACGTTTGCTCACCACAATGACTACAGCACTCAGGTCTAGGCGGGACAAATGATCAGAAGGAAAACCAGAGAGAGAAAAGTAAATAGGGTGACTGAAAGCAGCTACACTGCTCCTTTAACCCTGCAGTCTTTTAGACAGTGTGAGGGGCAACACCAGTTGCTGTAACACAGCGAGCAGTGCAGGCGCTCAGAGGCTGCGATGCAGGCAGCAGCGCTGAGGCAGAGTGCAGCCCCAGCCCCCAGAATGTCTAGCAGGGGCGCTCCCAGCTCCCACCCACACGCAGGGATCTGCTCCATGAGCTTGGCAGTGGCTGCAGGCTGGCAGCAGCTGCCAGAGCCGAGCTGCTCAAATGCCAGCTTGTCTGGGTGTGTGACTGCTGGGAGCGCTGCCTGTGAGCCTCTCCACAGCCCTGCGCTTCAGCAGGACTGCAGGAGGGCAGTGCAATCTTTAGAGACTGACATATTGCATGACACCAGCAACACACCCCAACTGTGCTCCCAGTTAGAACAAAGTTCTTACAGTGCTTGAGAGCACAAGAATTGCTCATTCCTGTACTCCTCTTCCTGGCCTCCCAACTGATATATACAAAACCCAGTATACAGTCCAATCTCGCTGTATCAATATATTTAGGTGGATTTTGAACACATGTATTAATATTATTAGGTCTATTAATATATTTAGGTGGATTTTGAACAAATGTATTAATATTATTAGGTGTATTAATATATTTAGGTGGATTTTGAACACATGTTAATTGCAGCTCAAAGGGATACAAACACCTGTTTAAAGGCAAGCAGGCACATGTACAAGCGATGTAAATGTTGTACTGTCCTTCAGGAGAAGATAAAACTTTGGCCGCTCTCTCCATTACTAAA
This sequence comes from Emberiza elegans, assembly GCA_024865655.1. Classification (NCBI taxonomy): domain Eukaryota; kingdom Metazoa; phylum Chordata; class Aves; order Passeriformes; family Fringillidae; genus Emberiza; species Emberiza elegans. The sequence goes on along the minus strand of JALJVW010000241.1, from coordinate 26,161,204 downwards.
AAGACACATTTTTTACTAATAGCATTTTAAATTTCAAAATCCCTTACATGGGTCGATTTTTTTTCAAGAGTGAAGCACAGTAATTGTCAGAACTAATCCATAAACTTGCCACTTGAAAAGGATGCATGGTTATACAAAACCATGCAGTGTAACCAAATTTCTTATACTCTACAGAATAATAAGGAATTAAACACAGCAACAGGAGAAGTATTTTCAGAATGACACACATAATGACTTTAAAGCTAAAAGTGACTTAAAAAATAAAATAAACACTAAATTATCTCTGACCCTGAGGAGGTTATTGAGAAGATGGAGCCAGCAGTGCAGGGCAGAAGGAAAAAAACAAGACAATATTTGAGACAAGTTTCCCACTGGATGTGAGGAAGAACCGCCACGAGGAGAGCTGGGTGGCGGGCCAGGCTGCCCAGTGAGGACATTCTGTGTCCATTCCTGGGATCGCAGAACATCCTGAGCTGCAAAGGACCCACAAGGTTCCTTGAGTCCAATCCTGGCCCTGCACAGAACAGCCCCAAGACTCACACCAGGTGCCTGAGAGCATTGTCCAAACTGAGCTTCTTGAACTCAGCCAGCCTTGGAGCTGTGACCCCTGCCCTGGGGAGCCTGTTCCACTGTCCAATCCCCTCTGGGTGAAGAACCTTTTCCCAATATCTAACATAAACCTGCCCTGACACAACTCCAGGCCCCTCCCTTGGCTCCTGTCACTGTCACAGAGCAGAGATCAGTGCCTGCCCCTCCTCTGACCCTCAGGAGGAAGCTGTGACTGCAGGGAGGTCTCCCCTCAGCCTCCTCCTCTCCAGGCTGAACTGACCAGGGAACCTCAGCCTCTCCTCACACACAGGCTTCCTTCCTCTCAAGGCCCTTCCCCATCCTCATGGCCTTTCTTGGACACTCTCCAACAGTTTTATGTCTCTTTCATACAGTGGTGCCCAAACCTGCACAAATCACACAGTGCAGAGCAGAGCAGGACAATCACTGGAGGGGTTTTGGCACTCAACCAGTTGACTGTGGAGCTCCTGAATTATTTCCTGACGGCATGAAAGGGAGCAGCTTTACACAGTCACGCTATGGCAAGCTGAAGGACAGATGACACCAATGTCAAACGTTTTCAACAAAAGCCTGTCTGGTGGCACCAGTAATAAACATTTCTCCACAGACTGCCTGGGTGGGTCTTACAAGCCAGAAGTTGTCATACACAGTAGTGATTCCAACAGCACAGGGCAGCTTCTGATGTGCTGTGGAACATTTCTGGTCATGATTTTTATTGAAAAAACTGCAAATGGAAATGCTGTGCCAGAAGCAAGCACTACCTCTGGTTCATCACAACGTTTTAGCGCAAAGCTCACTCTGCCAAGCAGTAATGGCCAAGCGTTTTCTGACTCGTGCTTTACACAACAGCCCTTTCTGCATCCCTCAGCCTCACATCTTCTAAAAATATTCACATTACTTTCTGTGGCACTCATGATGGACAGCTCATAGCTGGAGGTCCTGAGCCTTGAACAAACACTGCTGAAACACCACAGCTCTGAGTACAGCTTAATGAAAAGAATAAGCAGGCTTCAAGAGGCTGAAGAGAAAAACTCAAAAGCAGCTGAACAGCAATAACTTGGCCTACTTGGGCTTGCCTGTGACCCAGTTTTCCCTCCTGCCTGGGTGAGACATGTTTTGAAGAGCTGGGGTAGCACTGAGAGACCGAGGGCGGGCAGGCGGCGAGGCAGGAGGCAGCAGCTGCTGCACTGCCCTGAAAGCAAACGGGGGAAGAACACCAAAGAACAGACTCAGAACGTGCTGCTTCCACCCCCTGGGCCATGGACAAAGTGTGAGAGCTCATGTCATGGAGATGTCTTTATGGATGCAACTGATACTGCACACAAAAAGCTTCCCTGCTGGCCAGCTTGATGCCTCTGGCTCTAAGGCATTGCTCTCACCCCTGCATCTGAAGTTACTCATTTTAAAATGAGTTACCTTCATGTTTTCCAGCAGCTTTAGATAGTTATGTCATCAATTCAGGAAAAATCCAGTTTGCAAAATTACCAAGAAAGCATTTAGGTAAAATCTCTGCACATTTTAACTGTCTTTGAAGTTTTCCTTTGCTGTCAGGTGTTGCAAAAGCCAAAGAAAACATACTGCAATTCCACACTGTTCATAAATCCTCTCTGACAGCTCCTATCTGTTTTCCCTCTCTGAGCAGGACTAGTGAGGAGATTCCTTCAGATGACCCCTTTCAACTCATCATCTTAGGGGTATACATCTTATATCAACTCTAAGAAACAATCAGAAAACAACATGATTCTTTGAGTTGCCCACATATTGCTACCATCAATTTCACTTTTAACAATATTGCCAGAGAATGCAGAGATGATATGCAAAAATGGTAGCTGTGAACCAAGATAAATGAACTTAATAAAATGTTCCTAAGTAAAGGATTTACAGATTATTCAGTTGCTAGCAATGAATTAGACATTCACTCTCAGCTTAGATATCTTTCCCTCTAAAACTAGTTTTGTTTATAAATGTGACCTATACCAGAAATATGCATAAATACGTTTATACTATGTTAGTATGGGAACCCTATTCAAGAACCTTTCAGACTAACATTACTCAACTCCCAATTCTTCTCACGTGCAGCTTTTATTAAATCTTACTGGGTATTTCCACCATATTTAGACTCATGTTTGAATTGGAAACATTTAAGAAGTATTTTTTTATGGATTAATCTGTGAAGTTCACCTGTGAGGAGTTTTCCACAAGTAAATTAAGAATTGCTAGAAACAGTGGGACTGATTCTGGCCTACTTTGCAAATATGCAATAAAATTAAAGAGTCATAACAGAGTAGAAATACAAGAACTGTCATTCAGGTGTAAGGTGTCCTCTTATATTTTGTCTCAAATGGCTCTTATTGAACCAAAAATCAATTTCCAGGTATTTTTCACTGGCACAAAAAACCATCAAATGTTCCAATAATGCAGAATCAGATCTTCTAAAATACAGACAAGAGAATCAACTCCCACCTACCTGTTCCTACAGGCAAAGCCTTGATGGATCATTCATGCCTATTGGGAAACAACAGATTCCAGCTCACTAAGAGAATTTTCACAAATGCAACTGCACTATTTGCCTAAAGGAGATATTTCCCAGGCAGAGGCTTGTGAATCTTCTGACCAGACATTTCGCAAGGAATCAGAAATGCTGACCAGGATGCTCTCTGAATACATGGGGGTTTTATGCTCACCTGTTTCCTGCTCCATGTTTTATTGCTACCTGTCTCACAATGGACTTATGTACTAAGTCATTCCTCCCCTAAACTTTTTTTTTTTTTTAACCTTTTGACAAAAACAGCATCATACTCCAGAAATCAGCCTAAATTTGCACAACTTTATGAGCCAAACTATGTCCTGCAATGATTTCTGACCTGTACTGGTTGCATTTACAGAGAGAACCATGACTGACATCTCCATCAAATGCTGTGGATTTACCCAAATTCATCCACTCATGGAGGCCATTTATGGGATGTTGACCTTCAGTAAGTGACTGTGAAGTGTGTATTTTTGCTTTAATGGATTCAAAATCATAAGGTAATACTTCGGAAAATAATTTAGGGGTAACTCTTACAGTACATTTGCAACTTGCTATCATATTTATCACATTTTTTAATAGAGACCAGTATGAACACTTAAAAAAAGATATCCAAGACCTATTTACAGTAACCAAGGCCAAATTGTTGAAAAGAACCCCAATTATTTTTAGTAGAATAATTTTATGAAACTGGTAACAGTTTACTGCAAAAGTTCTGTGACCAGCATAGAGAGGAGTTACTGGCTGATTCTTCTCACTGAAGTCTTTGTCACGGGAAAAAAAACCAAACTGCTTCAAATATTTGAGAAAAGGACTCTTGAAAAATCCCTGTCTCAACCAATTCAGTGGATAAAAGCTAAACAAACTGCAGTGAAGGCTGGCATCATTTCCCTACCAGGCACAGAATGGCCACAATGCAGAAGTAGAAAAGGAATTCTGGAAATGCTTCTAAAAGAATCTCTGAAAAATTAATTCCCAAAACTTTACAACTAACATCCAATAGCACAAAGAAAATAGGTGAAACACTCTCCAGATGCAAGATCAAAATTTACCCAGGATCAAACCTTACCCTCTTACACTTTCTAGCTTGGTATTGGGCTCAGGACCAGGCAACTCTTCCAGAGTGCCTGGGAAAGGAAATAGAACAGTGAAATCATCCTCCCATCAGATTGTTTTGAATGTCTGTGCAAATCCTTCTGAATCCTATTGCTATCTCAACTATCTTGTTTAAGCCTGTGTGGTCTGTGTGCTGCAATTGCATACACATGCTAGGATTTTCCCCAAAGCTTCCACAATGGTTAAAGAAAATTCAGATCTTGTTAATTAATCTTTAATATGAAATGGGTTGAAATTGACAGAACAAGTTTGTGGCTGGCTAGGTACAAGTGATATAAAGCCCTCTGCCATGAATAATGGAGCAGAAACATCTGAGATAAAGAAAGTATCAAAGTTTAAATATCTGTCTAGAGACATTTGGGTTTGCTGCCTTTTTTAAAAAATTACACTTCTAAAGCCTAAGAATAAACATTTTTAGATACAAATTAAGACACCCATATAAGCATTCCTCTACTTTAGGGAATTAGCTAGAGAGAGGGATGAAATGATTAAAGACAAGAAGGAGGAGTTTGAAGAAATGGAGAAGACTTGATTTCTCAGAGCTTCCCACATACATGCTGGCCACTTCTTACAATGCTGAAATGCAACAGACTTCTGCTGGCATGTTTGCCACTTCAGCAAACTTCAGTGTTGCTATCAAAGAAGAGATGCTGCATAACATGCACACAACATGGACAAACATCACCTTGTCTTAAAGGCTGACTGGAGCTACCCAATAGGGGCTAAACTCCAGCATTTCTGCAGAAGACATCATCAGGTTTTTATGCAGACACACCCACCCCTCAGTGTCAGTCTGTCTTTCTCAAGTGCTCCTGTTCCTGTGAGCTAAATCTCCTCTGGCAATATTCCACAACCAATAACTAGAGCAAGTTTAGGTGATGAATCAAGCTTTTGTCTCTGTCAATTGCAAAAAAAACAAGTGAGCTCCCAATCCCTACTTCCATATTAACTGAAAAGAGGGTAAGACCTAAGTTCATATATTTTACTGAAAATTGCTCTTTACATATATTTAGAGATACTTCCTTTCTTATATCCTAATTACTTTTAACTTACCAGTTACTGCACTCAGGTAAGAGATGCATCTTCTTCCTGTTTCTTTTTTTGTTTTTTGGAATGCAAATTCCTTCTCCAAATTGGATATTAATTTGTATGACCTTTTCAATATTTTTGAAGAGCAGGTTGATTAACTCAGATTGTGTCAAAACATTTGACTGAAGAAAGCAGCGAATCGACTTCAGTTGTACCAACAGAAGTAAAATTCACTCTGTCTCAAAGTCTGCCCCTGCAACAGATTCTGTATCTGCCAAGTCCAAGACTTGGTTTTACGCCCCATGCAGGTGACTGTTAATGGCACATGATTAATTCCTCAATGGAGATAAGTGGAACAAGACCAGTGATTGCCACCACCCTGCTGCTATTCCACCTGAACAGAGTTAGGAGGAACTCAGCTGATGAGCAGACAAAATTCAATTCATGATTTAGGGAGCACTGCTTTATACTGAGGACTTCAGTTAAAACATTATCCAGTGAACTTCAATTAAGACATCATTCTGGCAGCATGAGCAGTGGCATCTGATTAGCCCAGTTCTGGTATTTTAAACATAAATCACTGGGGTTTTTTTCTAACAGCTAACTGGGCATAAGAGAATGCAACAGAGAAAGCAAGGATTTGAGATTATAAATAGAAAACACACACAAAAAAGGTAATTATGTTCTCTGAAATTTTACTCAACTGCTGCTAATGGTAGCAGCAACCTGGACACAGTGAGTGTCCAGATCACAGCCAGGGTTAACTGCTCTCTGTTAACTCCACTGAATGGCAGATTTCCTCCCCTCTGATGTGAGGAAATGGCTCAAGCCAAGTAACCAGTGAGAGATGTGCACTCTCTGGTTTATGGAACCTTTTAGCAAGACTCGGCAAGTGCTATCTATACTAATCCTACCAATAATGTGTTGTCATTAGAGTGCAAGAGTTTTATTGTCATTACATTGCAAGGGTTCCATGTTGCCAGAGTTTTGTATCTCCTTGATGTTTCTTATAGGCAGCTCCTCCAGGTACTGACTCTTCCTTGTCCTCACAGCAGCCAACTGACTCCAGCTCCCCTCAGCAACCCAATCCACTCTTTTAAAACACTCTTCTTATTGGCTACAGCTGTGTTAAAATCAGGCCTCCTCCTCATCTTTAATAATTAACCCAGCTGCAACTCTTTAGGGGGTAAGATTACTTTCTATACTACCTTTATTTACTTCTATTCTATCCCCCCCCACAATAATGCAGTTGATAAAGATCACAATATTTAAAGATCTGTGGAAGGCACGGTGATAACAGTTAAAAAGTCAGAACTGATATTTGTGTAAATTATTGTACCACACTGGAACGCTGCATCTTCAGAAAAAAATTGTAAAGCAAACAAGCCTACCACTCCTCCCCCAAAAATTAAGATGTAAAACTTCAGTCAACGCTCCAGAACTTTTCACTGTTAAGAAAAAAACAAACAAGAAAACAAGCAACAACTGGTGAAAGTATTTAGCTTTGACAGTTAAGATGAGATTTTTCAAGGAGCCTAATGAATGCTCCAGCTGCATTCTGGATTAAATTAAGTGGCTAATTTATGTTGTGCTTCTTTGTTAGCTGCTAGTGATGGGCAAGCCCAGCAGCACGGATGCAGAATGGCAGTAATGGACTTTGCATGACATGATTATTCAGCAGTAAATGAGGCTGGGGACAGCCCAATACTGCTGTCACTTAAAGCTGTATTAAAGTGCCTGACATGGGCAAGTTTAACTAAACACTGAGATGGCAGCTCCCAGAGTGATCACTGCAAGTGTGTGGTTAGGAATGACAAGAATCAAACCAAAGGAGCTCTGTTCAGCAGCAAAAACTCCAAAATCAGCCAAAAGACTTTTTAAAAATTACCTATTAACTTCCTTTCAAATAATTATATCGTCTCAGATGCCCCTAGGGTTTATTTCTTCCTTCACAAAGTAAACTGCTCTCCTTACTCTCTGTGAGGCTTAACAAAAGAGACTAGTACAAATGTCAAAGCCAGTGTTTTTCTCAGCCACCTTGTTTCCCAGTTATGGCTAAGACTTCCATGCTGAATAAAAAGAATAAATGATAGGAAATAAAATATGGAAGTGAACTGCAGGCACTGTGCTTGCTCCCAGCTGATCAGATTCTTACTCAAAACCAACAAACCTGAGAGGAAAATGTTGCACTCCTGCTATTACCGGATCAGTCTGGATCTTTTATTTTAGTTTGGGGCCAAGACAGATATATATCTCTGTATTTGCAGTGTTGAACCCACATTGTCTGAACAACACCTAACACTTGGCACAATAAACTCTCAGGAGCATTGAACAGGTTTTGTGCTTAATGTCCTGGACTCTCACTCAGGCTCCCAGATGCTACATAAAGCAAATAAACAGCTAAAAGGATCTAAAACATTTGAGGAAAAGCAGTGATACATTAGTCTTCCCACCTCAAGCTCAGTGGGTATTTGCTGGGATGTACTTCACACAGATAGAGTTTCAAGTTCACAGAAAGCTGACTAGCAGATAAAAGATCCTGATAACCTTCAAAGCTCTGCATTGCTGTTGAAAAATGCTCACTTTCCACCAAAGTCTCCAATGGATTAGCAGCTTTGTGGTGTGTGAGCCCTCCCCACGGCCTTTCATTATATTTCATAGTCACTTAAGCCTTTTCCTAATAAAAAGACAATGCCAAGGGTGAGATTATGGAATACCCCAAAGTTAAGCTGATAACAGTTTAATTAAATGTTGCTCTCTAACAACATTTCTGGCATGGTTCTGGCAATAAAAAGGAAAAGTGAATGCTGCAATTGCTTCCTTTGCTTTTCCCATGACACTGCCTTTCAGAGCATGCTGCAGAAGGTCTGGTTACATGACACGGTTGCTAAATTCAGTTTTACACTGGGCACAAAAAATTCATTTAACTTTGAGTTTGGTATGGAGAAGACTGCATGAACAGATTTTGTCTGCTTCTTTTTAATTAAAATAATAGGGACAGGTCCTCAAAGGGAGTAAGTGAGCATAGCTCAGTCGAAGGGAGTATTTTCCAAACCTTCCCTCAAAGTCAACAGCAAAAACTTCCTATTAAATCCACACTGCGCTTTCTGTGGAGATGCACATCTCTGTACAGAGGAAGTTCATGGCACTTACAAGCAGGATTTATTCACTTAATCAAGACAGAAAATGCACATTTCTCTTCTGTAGTTATGCTTTTGGCTGTTGCTTTATTCCTCCATGCTGCAAGTAATGGCTCTGAGTGCCACAGCCTTGCTTTCACTCTACAAGTCACCTGTGATGGATAAACAGATAAATGGTATCTTCTCTATGATAACTTCTACAGTGCTATATTTTTTATACATTATATTTTTTTCTGTATGTAAACCAACTCTGATTCAACTTCAGCTTGGAAATTTTACTTTGATAAGGGCTTGGGTTCAGTGCCTCATCATCTGCTGTTGTTGAAGCAGGCAATGTGTGACATGTCCCAAAACACAGAAAATATCAGCTTTTTTCTGTGGAAGACATGGAGAGGAGTGATTAATTTTACACTGCCCCATAAAACTGGACTGCTTTTATGGCTGTGAATTATATGGCACAATAATTGTGTTTGTTAAAACCCCAAACATCCTTCTAGTAGACTTTGAACACAATTATCCCTTACAACACCCCAAAATGAGGATACACTTAAGATTGTGTTAAATCAGTAGTACATGAGGGTATATAGGAGTTTTACCAGGGCAAACTGGATTAACCAAACTAAATTTAAAAAAAAAGGCATAATGTCACAGAAATTAAATAAAGAAAAACGATGAGTTCATTTTCAAAAGTAGAAATGTCAATAAAAATATGGACAAAGAATAAGCATAAGAAGCAAAATTAATTAAATCCCAACGTGACACTTTGCCATGGTACATTTACTAGGCAGTGAAAAAAGCCATGATCTCTGACTCAGACATCCCATATCACACAGAACAGCCAGAAAAACCATTTCTCATGTCTGCAAAAGCGGCAGCTTGCAGCAGTAGTTCATGGCATCATAGATCCCACCACACTGGAACAACCTTCACTCCTCTCCTGACCCGTAACACATTTTATTGATGTTTCTCCCCAGACCAACACTGACTTTTTGACTCAGCTGCAGCACTCACTGGTTTGTCTTCTCAGCAAAATTCCTGGCTTCACTTTTGCCATGAGAACCATCATTCCCAGACTTGGCTTTTAGGATAACAACAGGAAACAACCCCTTTTCCTCTACAGCACAGAATCAGCGTTCCACAGGAGCACTGCTGCCTTTTCCAGCTGATTACACTGCCTCCTAACCAACAACAGAAGGGGTTTCTTTTCTTGAAGAGGCACTGGACTTTCCCCCTTTTTAAATTTTACTTTTCCTGCCTACCTCAGCTTCTGTCTTAAACGATCTGGCATGAAAACACGGGTCAACAGGAGGGCTGACAGCATTTTACAACCCTGATCCGTGGCGCTCCATGCTGAGCAAACAGCACTGGGAAGCAATCCAGCAGACATGAGTGTTTCAGACACTACTTGTCTCCTCCCTAAAAAGCTGCAATTTAGCAGTAGGTGCAGAAAGGCACAGCAGCAAAGAAAAGGGCTCAGACACTTCATACCCTGTATTTTGGACAACAGAACATTATTTCTTCATTGTGTTCATAACAAATGCTCTTGAAAACACCAAGTGAAACACTAACAGCTAAACACAAATGGCATTTGATCATTTTACAAAGGTGCCCCTGTGGTTTTGGACAGAGCTTCAGTTGTTTATTTACCCCTACATAAGACAGACTAGGCAGAGCAGACACCAGTGTGTGCAGCAAGTGGGTGAGCAGCTCAGCCCAGCTCCTGAGCACAGCCCTTGTGCCTCTTGGGCAGGTGGAGGAATAGGGGCCCTGCTGCCAGAGCAGCTCCCACGCACAGACTCGGCTTTCTCCAGCAATGGACTGCTTGAGTGCTCCCTCTCAGGAGCGGAGGTTTTCTAATTCAGAGACATTAAACTAATAACTGCATAACTCCTTACCTGTGGTACTTTGGATTTCTACAGTTGTAACAAACTTATTAACCAAGAATGATTAAACTTACAATAAGAAACCATTTTTCTCTGTAATACTTCCTAGTTAACCTTAGTTTTCTGTAATACTTCCAGATAACCTGAAGCGGTTCCTTTCTGCTTTCTGCTCCAAAAAAAAAAAAAAAAACACCCAAGAAGCAGAGCACCCACAACATGATGGTTCACATTAACAGCACTCTTAAGCAAAGTAACATTGATTTCATACACTGCTATAAATGTGTCTGGACAAAATGGGATGGATCATTACACAAGACATGATTAAATCAGTGAGTTAGACTGGAACGAATTAGGAGTTGTGTGTTTGTGCATAACACAAATGGAAAAAAAGTTACTTTAGTTAAATGTGTGTGTTCATGTTTTAGTGAAAACAGAAAACTAGAAAAGATTACAGAAATAAAGGAGGAAACTATACACTGGATAGCTGGTTTAGGTATTCACACAGACAAAAGGAATTTGAGAGATCAGTAATCTTCCATTTACAACTCTTCAGTTGTATTTTTGCTCATGAAACTTTGAATTTTAGAACTGATTCCTCTGACATTTTCTGTCATGAATTAAGATTTATTTTATCTTACACAGTAATGCATTTATACATTTAACCACTTGACAATTTTTCATAAAATACAGGGGCATTTGGTGGCATTTATCTTTCAATCCCCCACAGTGTAAAATAGCTTTGACAGATGCAATCATAAAAAGATGTGAATGCCAGGAGTACATGAAGAAATTACAATAACATTATTTCTTGGGAATTCTTATTAGAACTGTAAGTTAGCATCTATTGCAGCACCTGGGATACAAAAATATGGTTTTCATCTATTTTTTAATCACTTATATTCATTTCAGATACAATTCTGTCAACTTGTAAATGAAAATTATTATGTCATCTGAAATTACTTTTGTTCACTAACTACACAAACAGTTTCAAATCAATTCACATTTTTATCGCACTGCACAAGAGAAATCTCACGTTAATATCCAAGAACGCAGCAGAATCAAATTCTCCAAAAAGACATAGATCTCTTTCCAGTTAAGAAAGCAAAATTATGGTCAAGATTCTCTGCTTCTTGCCATCCCTCTTTCAGTGAATTCACGCCCTCCTGCAACTCTGTTTCTGTTCTCACCTGTGCTCCAGCACCAGCTCACCTTTCCTTGAAATCAGGTGGAGCCATGGCTCTGCAGGGCAGCTCTGCCTCTGACAGATCCCTCTGGGCTGTTCCCAACTAAATGGGTCAGGTATGACCAAAGATAGCAGAGGCATTTCACCAAATATTTCTAACAAATTGCAGGGAAAAAAAAATTAAAAACCCAGAAGCACCAAACCTAACAAACAATGTTGTGGTTAAAGGCACAAAAGGTTATCTGTTATCTGTGATTATTTTTTTTCTGTTTGGCTAAATAAAAAATCTCACACAGTTGCATTCAGGCTTCTTAGTGAATAAAAGAACTTAATGCATAATCATTTGCTGAAGAAAATGAAAAATAAAGTTAATGAAAATGATGATGTCATTTTACATTCAAGTCAGATGATGGAAAGAAGTATCAATATTTGCATTTCCTCTTTTACTTATTACAATGACAAGTAAGAGAGGAAAGTAAAAATGCTATCTAAAGAGGCATTTTAATTATTTTAAAGTTATTAAAAGTTTCACAGAGTTCATGTATTTGGAATATATAATGCAGCTAAAGCAATTTAAGTATAGGCAATGTTAGAAAGGAAAACAGCATAAGAGTAGTAAAACCCCCTTTTCATAGATTTTCAAAACTGTGGGTGGGAGTCAGTCCTGACTGTTAATCCACTTGTCATGTTCATGCTCCTCCTTCAGGTTATTGCAGAAGCTCATGCTAACAAAAGCACTTAAGGAACAAAATGTATTTAAGTTGTTTAGTTAAAGCCAGGCTTTATTTTGATGGCATTCTCTCAAGGCTGTAACTCTTTTACTAAGGCTCTTTGAAGAGGAGGCTGCATTATGGGAGCTGTATCAAACAAGATCGTTAAACTTGTGCCTTTGCACATCTCTGTGGCCATTAGGAATCTCAATACTTCCCAGTTGTTCCTTTACGTTTTTGCATAAATACAGAATTTAATGTGAAACCAGGTACTAGGTGAGAAATTCTTGATACCACAGAGTAAATAAGCAAAGGTGTCTGGAATAGAATAACTTCCTGGCATTTCAGTTGTGATGATCTAAGCCAAAACAATGGACTGCAGCTCATTACTTTGAGAACTTGTGTTTGCATAAAGCTGATAAAATATTGCACTGTAGCCATGGATAATAAGAAAGCTGCAGAGGGAAGTTTAGTTTAGAGTTATACCACATACTTTTTCTAGCAGTAAAATGACATAAATACATAAGGACTAGTACAGCTTTGACAGGACAATCAATCAAAACTAAGACTAAATTCTTTTTACCTACCCAGAGCACAGCATTGTAAATAAGCAGAGAATTGAGTATCAATAAGCAATTATTTGTCTGAATCACAAAATAACAAGTAGCAGAAAATACATTATCCAGAGTATTTCTAGAAAAATAGCAAATGGAGCCATTTTATCTAGATATAAGGAAAATCTTTTACCACTAGAACAGTGAAGCATTGGAACAGGTTGCCTGGGGAAGCTGTGCAGTCCCAGGTTTTTAAGATCCATCTGGATAAAGTCCTGAGCAGCCTGGTGGCACTGAGTTGACCCTGCTTCAATCAGGTTAGAGACCTGAGGTTCCACCCTGAATCATGCAGGGGTTCTGGGACATCCATTTTACAAGTGCTTTTTAAGTAAGAAGGTAACTCACAGGCACACCAACTACTGCTCTAGAGGACAGAAGTTACAGACAACAGGGAACAGAAATAAAAAAGTACATGTGGGAGCATAACAAGTGGCATAAAGCAAAATAAAACTTAAAAAAATTGAATTAGCGCCTCCTTAAAGGTAAAAAAGGCAATAACTATTAAGTGATACTCACAGATAAAAGACTGGAGAAAACAATTAGAGAAAAAAGATTTGTATGCTAGTAAATAATCTCTATTCTAGACCAAAAACCACTTCAAACATATTGCACAGAGAGGCCAGTGCATGAAGACAGAGATAGCAAAGAGGGAAGGGATATTCTAAATTATTCTAGCAAGTCTGATGCTCCTTGCACTGCAGGGCTCTGCACAATTAACTAAAAGACAGTTGGGAGATAAACATGAGGTTGGCAAAAAAAAAACCCTCTGAATAAACTGAAGGCTCTCATTTATTACTGAATTATAAAAGAGGTTCTAGGCTCTAGTGTAAAAGAAATAAGGAGTTCTGAATAATAGATGCAGGTGTTCATATATGGATTTATGAATAATTCAAAAAAATTAACATTACAGACTTTTTTAAGGGAAAAAAGATAACATTGACACCAGAAGTAATGGTGATACCAAAATAAGCAGGGAGTGAGAGATGGCTGCAGAGCTGTGACAAACTATGGAAGAGGAAAGGAAAACACCCAGAGAAGGAAAGATCTAAAAAGCTGTTCTTAAGAACAATGACACGAGTAGTGACAGGGAGAGACAGACTCCTTTGAAGAGCAGAAAACTTTGCTAGCAGGTTCATCAGCACAGCTGTGCTACCAACACGAGCACCCACATTTTTTATAACACTGAGAGCAGAAAAAGGAAGGATAAGGTGAAGGTATCAAAGTGATTGAGCAAGCAATAAAGATGACAAAAATTACAAATTAAATGACTGATGGTACACATCTTGGCACCATAAAATGAGGAGCATAGAATGGGAGAAAAAGTAATGTTACATCATAGAGGGTATTACAGGAAGATAATTCCCTGACAAGTGAATCATATAGTGCCAGTTGCACGAATTTTTATTAGCATGCTCTATTAAGAGAAAAAACTCTACAAATTTAAGTTGAAGAAAGATTTAGGGAAATGGAGTATTTTGGGGACTGGGGATGCAGAGAAGGGGCTTCTTAAAAAGGTTTCCCCACCACATTCATCACAGGGGGAATTAAAGGGGAAACAGACTGTGTCCCATTTTTGCTAAACTAGCACCACCAGAACCAGGAGCACAGGCTGGACATCCAGTAAGGTGTCTGGAGCACATTTCAATTCTGAATTCACAAGGCATTTGCCACAGTAAGAGTTATACCTGCAGACTTTTAGGTGATTCTGAATTTTCTTTGCACAAGGACTGCTCGACTTCCACTGAAGGCGGCTGAGCAGACTGAAGGGGATGTTTACCAAACTGATTCATGGCCCACAGATGCCAAACCCAATCCACAAAGGTGTTGAGGCAATGAAACCATCAAAATAGCTGACACATGGATACTAACACGTCTTAAAAGGTATAGAAAAAATTACCAATCACTTGTAAAAAACAAGGCAATGTCATTACATTACTCACCCTTTGAGGAAACAACTCCTGACTTAAAAGTTGGATAAAGCAGCATCAGTGCCAAGGCATACATCTGAATTGTCTTTCAGCTGTCCTCTATCCACATCAATTTCATCAGTCAAGTAAGAACCTTTGACCCAATACTGAGAAGTAAGATATTGGCCATCCAGTGTAGTTCTCATAAATCACCACTTGCATTCAGCAAAAAATAAATAACAGAATTTCCAGATTTTCCCTGAGGTTTAAATTTTTCATAGTTCTTTTGGAACAAAAACTTGACTAGAACATGTGCTTAAAAGTAGTAATTTTTTGAAAAAAAAAAATGAATACCTATTTAACTTCAAAGAAACAACATAATTTAAGACAGATACACCTACTTTTTCTCTCCAGTTCACCTTTAAATAACTTTATGGAATAAATTTAAAGTGACTTGATTTGTTTGATAGGATTTCTATAGGATTCACTTACCTTCTCCCACCGATGGTCAGACATCTTATTTCAGGACAGGATTCCCTACTAATTGAAAGAATGAGATGCACTGGTACCACCTTACCGTGAAAAGAGACTCCATCAGGCAAGCGAAATTTTTAAAACATGCTAGACAGATTCACAAGAAAAAACGGACAAATAAAATATTCACTTGTCTTTGTAATTTTCTCTTCAGCATTCATTAAACAAACACCCAACGGAGGCCACTTTCTTAGTTTTGACTTAAGCACATTACCTAAAGCACAGAAGCATTGAAAACCTTTAGGTATCAAAATTCAGCAGAAGTCACAGTCTCACACTCTCACTGAGGCAGGTTGTTAACTTGAGTTTATTAAAGTCTTATACTTCTGTGATACACTTCCTAAAACAATGCACTGAGTGCAACTGTTTGCAGCTGAACAATTGTAAAGGTCTACTCTGTCAGCCACTGCAGTGTCCAAAACCTCCAGCCCAGCTGGCTTTATATGCAGTGCACAGACTCTACTTCATGGCCTCAAAGAGAAATATGGCACAGAAGACATCCAGACTTTTCTCATCAGCAGCAAATCATCCTTATCTTGAAAGCAAATTTAAATTATTTGAATGAGAGTAATGAGCACAGTGTAGAATAAACACAGAAAATGATGTGTCTGGTATTTTTCATTAATATCCCATGCATGTATGTATTATACTGATAAATACATATTTTTGTTTTTCTAAAGCTGATTAACTGTATTTAACACTGCCGTATTCATTTTCTGAGCATTCATATTTTATGAGCTGGTAAAGTTAGTGTACATTGTGATTTCCATTTTTCAAATGCTGCATTACTTCTGGGTACAGGAGAGGGCATTATGATAACAAATGAGTAAAACTTCAGTGTGTGCATGCTGTACTCTCCATTAAAGCTAAATAGAGCAGTTTGTGATACTGCTGATTTGTAGGCACTGCTGTAAAATGCAGCACACTTAAACAGAGTAAGTTCATTGATCAGTAGATTTATGAAACTAACACAAAAAGAAAGTCCCCAGGAGTACATTAAAAAAAAAAAACCAAACAATCAGGAAGGTACAAAAGATAAAATGTAGGGAGAAGGAGAATGGAAGTTCAAGAGAGGAACAAAGATACTACTAGTTTTGCACAATTGCACCAAATTACTTGTACACACTCAATTTTGTAACTACTGTTAAGATTTATCTAGTTTTCTAGATTTAGATAATGTGGAGCCAATCAGGAAAAGGACAAGCTCACTTCATATGTCAGTCTAGTCACACACTGGATCCTGATTTCAGGTTCTGTACATTATATTAGAAATAACATACACGATACCAAGATATCCACTGCTTTCCACGTGTTTTAGTCAGAAATCAAGAGCAACACAGAAGCAACTCTTATTAAGTCCAACTGCAATTGTCAAAATATACACTCAACTATCGCTCTGAAAACACCCAAAGCCTTTGTAGGCATCAATTTTAAATACTCTTGGCTTGCACTGAGATACTCAAGTCTTTACAGCACTGAAGAACTTTATCCCATGGCACAGAGGACTGGCAAGACTGGAAGAGCACGAGGGAGGCCAGGCTTGGGCAGGCAGCCACCAGCCCTGCCCCGTGGCAGTGCATCAGCTGCCTTCACTCCGTGCTCCTTGCATTACTCAAAACCTGGAACTTCGGGCGACCACGGTCATTATTTCAATGAGGAAACAACTTACACACCTAGCAATCAACAGCAAGCTCTGGGAAGCGACTAACAGAAGTAGTAATGCTCTCAATGGCAAATAAACTGCTTTTCTCTGACTTTCATCTCCCTCTGTAAACTGCTTGCTCTAATTAACTTTGTCCGGCTCTTTTCTGTTACTTTGTATTTCACTATTGAACAGTGAAAATCCTAAATTGTTCTAGTTAATTCTGCTGAGAACTCATATACTGTCCCATTTTGTGCTCCTCCATTACCAAGATTATTTTTGTATTTCTACTTTTTATTTTCTATTTGAATATGAAATGCAGAATTACCAAGAGATGTAAAAAATAACCATAGAGTAAAACTATATTACAATAGAATTTACTTGGTAGAGTAGGCATGGAGTAGTACATAATTAACTCAGCACAAAAATAGAAAGATCATATTAATTCATATGATAATTACAGGATGACTGATACAATAGATATAAATGCAGTGAGAAAATTACATGAACATGATCCAAAAGGATTTGGATCCATAGTAAATGAAAATACCTCATGGTGATTTATTTAACCACTCAAAGAAGAAAAGCCACCAGTGGTAAACAAAAAAGTCCACTTGTCATCTGAATGTAACAGTTTACAAGCAACTCTGAGATCATTTCCACTGTTGTTAAGAACTGAGCAGACAAGAACACCACCTGCACACTCATACACAAGATTTATTTTTCCCTCTTCCTTTTGTGCTGCCCACGCCTGTGTCCCAGATAATTGTTGGCTGTTAAGTCTCAAGCAATACCAACAGATACCCTGGGCCACTGGACAGAGTGTTTTTCAGCAGAATCATGCTTGAAATGAGGAAAAAACAATGCAGATTGGAACAGGAAATGATCATGAGACAATTTTCAATTACGATAAAAATATCTTTATTAGAAACTGTCAGCCAGAGTAGGAATATCTCTGCGCCTCTCCATGTGCCAATATCCTGCAGCTCCTGCAAAAGAAGAGAAAAGGCAGTGCATGAAACAATAACTTAGTGCTCTGCACAGCACACTGCCAATTTCCCCACTCTGCTTACCCTTCTCCTCTGCTTCCAGCAATTACTGGCAGGACACCGTCTCTACTCATTCTAGGCAGGACACAGAAGGACAGAAAAAGATTTAGTTCACTGTCAAAACCAATGATTTTTCCATACAACTGTGGTACACATTACAAGAGCACCACTGCCATGGAACACCCATGGAGGTACTTACGTTCTGCTTCCCAAATCCTTCCATCATTTACAGAATGAGACTTGACATCTAGGCGGCACCTCCGAGCAGCAAAAGGGCAAAGCAGCCCTGATTCAGTGTGGCTGCACAAACATGGTCCAGAGCAGGGGTTTGGAGCCTCTCCTCCTGTGCCAAGATAACCTCAACACACAGTGAGCAACCTTGTACTAATAACAAATCCCCCCCATCCCAAACAACAGATCCCAGGTTCTCACAGACATGTCCAGATGGTACTCACTGCTTTGAAGCCTCCTCCCAGTGCTCTCTCTACTGGAAACATGAGGTGTCACTGGCAGATCTTGTGGCAGCTGTCTGTAGCACCACCTTTGACACGTGGATCTCACCTTTGCCCTGCTAGGCTTGTTTCAGCAGCGTCCAAGTTACTGTCTACATATTTTTGCATCTGGTTAAACTGCACCTGAGCCCAAACAAAGGCCAAACCACAGCACTGCAAGTCATCTAATTGCATTAGCATGCCGTGGTGTCACTTTTAACAATTCCTCAGGCTCAGCACAGCATTTACCTAAATACCATATTCAAAATGCAGGTTATGAGACTGACTGGGTATAAGGTCACATTTAAATACACAGCTGTCTGCTCAGTGTTGAAGCCATCTAATTACCTGTATTTCATGATAAAAAGTGTTTCACTCTGAGGCACACCAGCTGTGCAGGAACCCAGGGCACATGCCTAATCCCAACCAGAATGTACACATAGTATGTGCATATAGACACAGGACACAGCAAAGCCCCTCTGTGAGCAGGTGAGATGCTGTATCCTCAGCTGAAATCCAACCTGGAAGCCCCTCCTCCCTAAGGTGCCAAGGATTTCGAAGCTGGCATGATGAAGAAGAGGTTTGTACCTGGCACTAGGAGGTACATGGAAACTTACCTGGAGGGTTGTACACAGCTTCCATTTTTGAGGCTTCATGAATTCTTTTCTTTTTAAACCCACAGGTAACACTTGGACCTTATTAGTGCCCCCCAGTCAGCTTACAGTGGAACTCAGTCCACATTCACCTTAGGAGTGACAGAATAACAGTCCTTATGCATCATTAGGGCTGATGCACAACCCTCTTTACAGTCTCAGACAGACCTCACCTAATGCAACTTTCTCCTCCTTCCAACCCAGACCCCAGCAAAACAGAGAAACCCAGACCAGCTCTGGCTTTCTCAACTTGTCAGTACACCTTGTTATCAGTTCGTAGTTTTAAAATTTCTGCAAGTTTTATCACAAATGATCAGGAGTTCAGTTAAAAAGAGCAGCAGAAACCAAATACTGGGGTAGGTCACCAGAGTAAGTTATATATATATTAAAATTATTTTATGCACACAGAGCATCACAATAAGGCAACTAATGACACACATAAGTTAACCACACAGTAAACCTTTTAAAAATAATGCAAGCTAATCCAACCCAGTTCACTGCCAATACAGAAAGTGCAGATAAACTGGAAAAATGACATATCAAGAAAAGTAAAGATGGCAGCACTAAACCAAGATGGTAGATAGATTACAAAACATTTAAGTAAAAATCTTTCCCTCTCAACTAAACTAGAACCATATGCCCTAAACAGAGCCAAGATGTGTGGCAGCCTGCAACTCATGCACCAGATGCATGGTGACTTTAATTCAGGAGATATGTTCTCCTAAACAGATACAACCACTGGCAGAGCTTCCTGCAGCCCCTGAGGAGCCTCTGCTCCATCCATTGCTCTTACAGCACTCAGGCATCAGCTGCTCCTGTAAAACTCTCTCCTCTGCTGCTCACATCTCTTTCCTCCAGAGATGATAAATGACTCTTCTTCCCAGCTAAGTGAATCCCATGGAAAATGCTGAGGGTCTAAATCCATTTCATGCCTCAGGATGCTATTGTTATTTTGCAGCATACTTAAAAAGGACAGGTATTTCATAAGGCAAACTGAAAGATGAGGTCCCAAGAGCAAAGCCCTTAGTGAGTTTGAAAAGATAAAAGCCAGAAGGAGGTAATGAAAATCTGAGGCAGGATGAAGAACAAAGGGATTCAAGGAGCAGTGGTGATGGTAGAAAACATTCCAAGTATCAATGCCTACCAGAGTAGCCCTTCTTGGGTCTTCAGAAATTTACCAACAGAATACAGATGAAATAATTTAAATGCTTACTGATTAATAACAATATAATTATTAAAAAGATATGGTCTCATAGTTCTGGGGATGATTGGTATCAGAATCTCTAATAAGATGTTGTGCAAACAGGAGCATAAAAACAGTCAGTGTGCCGTATTATCAGCAAAAGATCTACCTGTTTATACTGTTAAAAAGGAACACAGGGGAAACTGAACTTATCTTTATTTTTTAAACATATATCCTTTAGAAGACATACAGTTTTGGTCATGTAATTCAATGAGTGTTCATTCATCCTCTCTTCCAGCAAGGATGGGAGCATTACAGGATTTTGTAACAGATAAGAGCTTCTAAATGGTAACTAAGGCAAGGACCATCCATGCACACACTGGTTATTTATTATAATTTTCTGGTTGCTACTGCAAAACATTGAGTTTCAGAGGAAAGAAGCCAGGTTCCTAGTTTTTGAGCTGTGCAAGGACTAACGAACTTTGCCTTTTTATTTCTGGCATACTGGAAAAATACTAAGTTGTTGCACTATTGGTTATCCTACCCATCAGCAAAACCAACTTTGGCAGTTTGTAAAAATCAAAATGCGTCAGTCACAGTGTGTGACACAAGGTCACGGAGTCACTCTGGTTAACTGGAGCAGGTATTCCCAGAGTCTTACATCACCTTAGCACAGGGAGGAGGCAGCAAGAATAGGCACAGTGAAAATGCAGCATGCACCATCTTCTCCACTGTTAACAGCTGCTCAGAAAACAGAATACGTTTCACATTGTAGTCATTGCAAGGAGATATATAAAGTTTAATAGGATCCCATTCTTGAGTTACTTTATTACTCTGCTCAATTAAATGCTATTTAATGATTCAGCACTTACAAGATATTATATACCATTCATACTCCATTGACTTCAGTGAAGCTCCTGATTTTTCCAGAAAAGATGAGTAGTTCTAAGGAAAAAAATATTAACTTTCTGTTTAAGACTTAAGAATAAACAAATTAAAAGTAGTGACTACATATAACAACTGCTATATTTTCTGTAATTCACGCATGGGGAGTTAGAGATTATCACACCAAAATTGTTTACACCACTGATACTGGTTTAACTGGTAAGCAGCCCAAGGATAAAGACTACTTCATATTACGTCTGTATTTCCATCAAAAACTGCAGTGACTTGGCTGTTGCACTTTATTAGAGCATTTTATTTCCATCTGTATTCACCATAAATTACTGTTACAGCATAAAAGATCAGCATTCTGGATCATCAGAGTTGGTGTAGGCAAGTTGCTGAAACAGCGGTGTTTGTTCCTGTGTTACTCCAGCAGGTTATTCCAATACTCACCTTTGTGTTTCATCCCTTAGCATACCTTAACTCTACTTATCCTCATTGTAAGAAATGAGTTGAAAAGGCAACTCCTTGTCTCAAACACTGGCTTGCAGCTCAGAACATCCACGGATGACTCTCAGGGTAGCAACTTTACCCTGCAGCTGGGAGAACATGCACCAGGCCAGGGCATATTCCACAGCAGCTTTCAGCTGCTACCTGCTGCTCCAAAGTGACCATGTTTGCTGTCAGACATTTGCCCCCCACAACAAAATTTCCACCAGAAAGGTAAACCATTCAGCCCTGAAGTGCAGTTAAGCACTTGGGTCAACAAATGATTATAACCTGTAGATACTTGTACTCTCAATGCTCTCTAATGCTAATGATACATCACTTTGTTTTTTCATTGTATAAAAGCGTAACAGCTGCTTTTTTGACTTTTTTTTAACAATCTCTCTTGCTCACATATGCATTACCAACCACCAGCCTGCTCCCCATTGGCACAGAATTGTTAATGCTGCTCATATGTTTCCAGTTTGCAGGACCACAGTGACAACTCTTCCTTACTTTTGTGCTGGAAATGTGAATAAAATTGCATGCATCCTCACAGGTGAGACACAGGGCACCAACACAGAGCAGGTGAGCAGCACGGTGCTCTCCTCACACCACCCTGCTCCCATGCGAGGAGGGGAGAGGACACAGCCAAGTCTGCACCCTCTCACAAGGAAGAAATATTTTCTGTGGTACTGAAAGATATCCCCCCTGAGAGCTGAGGAACCCAAATTCAGAAAGCCTGAAAAAACTTACTGCAACTGAGAATCTGAAGCACAGACAGATTAAAAGACCTTGCCCAAAGCCAGTCCAGGAGATTGCATCAGAGATGGATATTGAATCAAGTGACAATCAGACACAAGACTTTTTTTTTTTGATTTGATGTACTAGAACGTATAAACCATTTCTTTATCACCAGAAGTTTCATAAAGCTGGACCACTGATGACAATACTTCAATCCACAATTTTAAGGACATAGTGTCCCTTGACCACATGGCTTTCATGTAATTCATGCGGTGTTGTACACTTCAGAACCATATATTTTAAAACAGATTAGCCACATCAATACACCTGCCTTTGTCTCTGTTATCCATACAAAAAACATTAGTATAAATCATTATCAGCAGCAATATTAAAGTAACAGGTATTCAAGTTTTGGAATGCACAATATTGAATATTCTGTGGAACACAGATCTGACAAGACCCAGACAGGAAAGTGGGGTGGGACTATGAGCAAAGTTAACACAAAATTCAGTGTGGTACACAAACTGAATTCATAATTCTTGTTCCCAAAGCACTGTTTGTGAGAGAAGGGTCCAGCAGGAAAGAGACTTCAACAGGTAATGGAAAAGCAACAGACACTGCCTCTACTGAGCTCATTAATTCATGGACCACAGCTTCCTAACAGGACAGTGAAAGGACTGGCTATGTATATACACTTCACTGATCCTTGAGAGTCTAGCAAAAAAAACAAAAACAACAAAAAAAAAAAAGGAAAAAAAAAAGAAGGAAATTACTACACTTATCTACCTCCCTTGGCAAATGAACACTAAAGTAGGTGTGTAGTTTCAGGGCACGTTTCATCTGTCCCCTTGGACACATCTACATACAGATGTTCCCACTGACATGAGGCTTCAGCTCTGTCTACCTTGGAAGGAATTCAGCTGGCCCGGGCAATCCAACTTAAATGGTTTACATGGTTTTCAAACATAATTTCTGTAAGATGGTGATGAAAATGGAATTTCTAAGGCAGCTGAGCCCACAAATGCAATGAAAACAAGAGTGTTCTCTGGATTACATAAAAACAAAGCAAGTTCAGCACTGTCTCTACATTGTTGTTTTTTTCTGGCTAGAAAACACTCTTTGCACTAATTGTCATTATTTTCTACATTCCAGAAGTAAACTCATCCTAGAGGCTTTACAGGAGTGTCCCTAATTTGATGAGCATGTTGTCACCTGAACTCTCTGTGCACAGGCTGTGGATTTGCTACAGGTACAGCAATGATTCCATGCAGGCTTTCATTTCTTAAGTAAATCTTCATGAAGACCAGAAGAGGATTTAAGATGCACAAGCATTTCACTTCTGCATATGATTTCAGAACTTGCTTTTTTCTAGCCCAGAGAAAACAACTTCAAGCCTCATTTTAGGCTGTTGTCATAATATTTTCAGGCTTGAGACACAAGATTTCATTAATTTTTATGCCATCAGATTCTGCTCCAATATTAAATAAAAAAATCTGAGAGCTACTCATATGAGAGGACTATTCTGAGCCAAGATTTCAGGGACTGGCTGTAGTTCATGCCTTAAAGACATGTCTTAAAAAAAAAAAAAAAGGAATCTAAAAGTCTCAAAATAAAATTAAAATAATTCAGCTTTGCCTCTTGGGTTACACTTTCCTGCTTCTTACAGAAAGGTTCACTCAAAGCACCCCATATACCTGTACTCCTTATCCTCTTTTACACATATGCTCGTCCTTCAACTTGTATGCCCCAAGACTGCTGCTCACAACTTAAGTAAAGCAGGAAAAGCAGGATATATGCAGAGCCCTTCAAGTAACCATTCCCCAGCTGTGCATGTCCAGTAAGTCTTTGAGGCCACTGGCATTGATTCCACTGGCACTTTACAAGCCTCACAGAAAGTGAAGTGAAACACAAAACTTCTGGGCCTCATGGACCAGTTCCCTAGAGAGAACCGTGCCCTCGGATTGGCACAAACCCAAAAGCAGTAGGACAAAATCCCTGAGCCTACTGGCCCTCCTTCTGTTCCTGCAGCTTGCCATGCAGTTAATATTCATCACCTTATTGGGTTCTTGACAATTTATACCTAAGTGGTCAACAAAATCCCCATGTTGGAACTTAAAATTGATAGGTTATAAGGCTCTTAATTATAAAATCTAAAAAATCAAGTGAAACATAGCACAGGGAAAGAGCATATTAAAAGTAACCGTTTTGTGACTTCAGTAGGAAATTGCATGCTTTTTATTACAGTGTTTTCATTCATATTTAATGGTTTATGCAAGCTGTTCTTACACAAAGGACCACTAACTCTGTTAAAGATGGATCTCAGCTTCCTCAAGTCTGAGATCACCAGCTGAGAGGTGATCTGTTAAGCCTGTCATTCCACGAGGCTGTGAACACATCACAGAGCTGCAGCTGAGCCAAAAGAGTATCTTCCTTTCCAAAATTGTAAGGAGAAATTACTCACTCCATTTTTAGCTTTTTACTAACCAATTTAACTTTTTTCACAGAATGATGGATTTTTGACTCCTTTCTTAAAAGTATTTCTCTGATTTGAAAGAGTTACCTTTAATAAGATGTTTCTTATTAGATCTTATTAATATTGCAATTACCAACACATGCTTAACAAAATAAAAAAAAAAATCTGATTTAAAATGTACTTTTTCTCTACATGAAAAAGTTAATAACTCTACCCTAAAATCACATATAAAATACTATTCCTCAAGATTATATGGTCACATAACCTTTATGTTACGTTTCATTAAATACCAATGAAATACTAAAACATCATTATGTAGGTTTTAAGATCCATAGCAGTGGACAAGAGAAAAAATTAAACCTTCATATAATTTCAAATGTATCAGTAAGAATATAAGGAACCCAATCCAAAACCCAGTGGTTGAGGTCACGGGAGTCTTCCCATTAACTTCCATGTTCTTTGGACTAAGGAAACAAGATAAATCTGAGCAATTGAAAGGAAGAGAAGGTAAAACTTACCCATGAATTCAATTCCTAAATGGTCTGCTATACTCATGAAAGCATGTAAAAGAAAAAGAGAAAAGAAACAGAAATGTTAGAAACAGTAAAATACAAATTAATCTTGAAATGGCAGAGCTGCAGAACAGGATGGGGTCAGGGCCCACTGTGTAGGTACAGGTCCAAAACAAAGGCACAACTCTGACCCTCAAAGGCAATCCTAAGGTGGAATTTAGGGCACTCAGCTGTCACATAAAGGGATGTGCAGTTGGGGTAGGAAATGAATGCCTTTATATTTGACTTTATGTTCAAACCAGCTACCTAGAGGGATTTAATTTTCCCATCCTCCCAAAACTCCTCTCTCAACCTGCTCACCACTGTCCTTAGTTAGACAAGGCTGGTTCTTTCATGTTCTCTGACAGGGACCAAAACCTGAAGAGATGAATGGAAGGCTTTCACTGAGTTTGGCAGCTCTCAGCACAGCAGCACACTTGCACCCACCGTGACTCCTGCCTGCTCTCTGCTGCACAACAAAATCCAGCAGCAGGAAAGGGAACCCACGTTCCCAACCTGGCCATCCACAGACAGGATGCAATAATTTCAAGACATCTCCAAGCGAAGCAAAAATCTTAACACTTTTAGAATAATGACTGAATTACCACATGGACTTCTAAACATTTCAGGGCCCCCTTTTCACATAATGAATTCCCTCTAAGAACTACATAGCAAAGTTAAAAGATTTTCCTACATAAGTTAGTTTAAACACTTCATTTTATTGCCAGCTTTGGTACCTGAGATGAGATCATGGAATCTTTGGGTTTCTGTTGAAAATTCTGGGAATTCTTCACCTTTTGCACCCTTTCAGTCCACCCAGGAGAAGGCACTGAGCATCAGCCTGCTCAGTTCACCTAGCACACAAATCTATGGAACAGCTGATAAACTCCACATTTTATTTTCATGTACTCCAAAAGCAAAGAACACAAGATAATGGTACATGGCATAAATACCTTGTTAGCACGGTGTTAGGGAAGGCACATTATGCACATTTAGTGACAAATGAATCTTTCCTTTCGAAAATACATAACTCAAAACCATACATACATGTATTCCATATGATGATCTTCTAATCTGTATTCTTGCACTCACATACAAATATCATGTACAAGCATACCTAGTACATTTGACAGGAATTTAATTTTTAATGAGAATGTAATTTTTATAAAAGCATGAGATATATCAAAAGTGCATCAAATATATTGTATTTACAGAGATTTGTAGCTTTTTTCCCTGTCTACTTTTCTGTACCTGTGAAATCGCAAATTTTATCTACATGCAATTCACACCTTTGCATCCTTCTGTAAATCAGATCAAAATGCAGTTGAAAATTCTTTACTTTAAAAACAGATAGTAGAGATCAAAGCACCATAATCTGGTCTCCAAGGAACAAAAGATATTGACATATGGGGGAAGATCATATAGTATCATCATCTTAAGTCCATGTAGAACAGCTGAAAAAAAAAAATCATTCCCAACTTGGCTATACACCTTCTTCTACTTGTTTTCCATTTGCAACCTACAATTATCCCTTTGAGTTCACCAACATGGTTAAAAACCACTTCCTCAAAAGTAGATACAAAAAATACCTTCCCCTTAAAAACATGAAAAAAGGCATTTCAGTTCATACTTGAGTGGCTTATACTTAAGTGAGAATTGAGGGCATTTGGAACCTTCCTGGGAAACATGTTCAGCTGGAAAGGGTGGAAACACGTCAGCTGATTTATTTTTCATATCTCATGTACATACAACTTCAGCAACCAGCACGATATATATGGCTGACAAAGCTGATTTCCCCGGATTACGATAAAAGGATGTCCAGTGGGATAAACCTCTACAATAAAATATCCAAGCTGCCAATCAAGCAGCAGTTCAGCAAGCTCCGTGAGCAGCTCTTTGGGAACAGAAAGCAAGGAAATGGTAACTCTGGCAGATCAGCACACACTGGCACTGGTTGTGACCATCCCTGCCCCATGGTGACCAGGCACCAGCCCAGGGATGGCGCTCACTTGCACTGCTGTGGCGCAAATCAGCGACTCTGCAAGATCCAGCTTTGGAGATGGCTTTGTCCTCTCTGAACAGCAGCAAGAAGCTCTCCCAGCAGGTCCACGCGAGAGACACACAGCAGCAGGAGATAACCAGCAGGGCTGGTGGGGGATGTGAGCTGTGCTGCTGGCCTGAGACTGAACCAAACACTAAAATGTGAAGTATTGACCCTGGCAATTCACGGTGTGACAAAGAGCTGCTCTATTGCTGCACAGCCCTGGTGCACAGGTGATGAATTGCCTGCAGAGCACTTCCCTGGACACAGCAAGTGCAATGCCAAGTAATTCACTGTCGAGAAATGGACTCTGGTAGAAAAAAAAATGCATATGAGAGCTATAAATGTGCTGAAGCGTGGGTGCTGCTCCACAAGATGGGGTCATTAACCAAATAATGTGACTGTATTTTACTTTTGTTATTGTGGTTTCTTCTTTCTTTCTGGTATTGCTATGTTCTTAGAAACTAATGTATTTCTCAGATAGGAAGATTATTCACTTTTATTTTTTATTTTATCAGCATTTCTACATTTTCATGTTGATGTGGGAAAAATACTGTGCCTTGTGGTCCTGGCACTAGGGTAATGTGTTGCTAGTATTAAAGCCCTTTTAATTTAGACTGGCTAAATACAAACACACCTGTGAATACTTGATAACGAGGACAAGAGAAAATAAATTTGCAGTCACTAATGGATTAATTTATTAGTGCTCCACAAAATAGCATACTGCCTTGTGTCTGGATTGTGGTTTGCTGCAGCTTTTTTCTTACTCATATTAACACTATGAACAGAAATATAAACTCAACATGTAAATCTAACTGAAAAATCACGGACATAAAAGTACCCATTATAAACCTCTACAGACGTTTTAACCTTTTCTAAGGACAAGCTGACTTTGGCATAAAGACAGCTTTAGGAAATCAGAGCAACAGCAAAGTATTTTCCTCTGCAAATGAAATTTATCGCTTCAAATAAACTCATAAGAGTTGTTAAATTGTCCTTGGCAGATGATTGTCTTGACCACAAAATGCAACATGATAATATGCTGGGAGCTACCTTGGGACAGCTCAAGTACTCTGAACAGATTATCTGTCTGGAAGGAACAGGACTAATTTTACTTTTAAGTATTAGAGCAATAAAACTTTGTCTGAAATAAAGGAAAATCCTTCCATTCATAAAGCAGTTAGATTAGGAGGCTGCCTAAAGACAAACTGCAGCTCTCTTATCCATTGTGCTTTAGGATGTTTGGCAGCCTATTTGTATATCTAATGAAGCAAAAACCATAACCAGTTTCTGATATATAAACATATATATGAAACTATAGGGTTTCTTGGAAGCATATTATTTTTGGTGCTTCATTTTGCATGTGAGCACACAGATAATGGGACAAGGGATTTGTCTATTCAGTAGGAAGGGTTCATTGCCTCTATATTCTCTCCTCTTGGGCAAACTGACCAATGCTCTCAGAGTTTGGTTGTTTCGTTGGGCTTTTTTTTTAATATCAAAAAGAAAAAGCAACAGCATGCAATAATGTATTTTAAAATCTCAGTTAGTAAAGAGCACAACATTTGATTTTGCTGTTTGCTTCAGAGAAATTCTAATAATTAGTTTCTGTAATTAATTTACACAAAAACACTCTTCAAAATGTTTGGTGGGGTAGGAAAACTGATTGAAGCTTTTCAGGGGAATCAGAGTCATAAAATCAAATTAATTCACCTACTGATTTTTAAAATATCTTCACTGAAACACATGGCAGAAAATTCCCTCTCTGAGACACTTAAAAATGGATCAAACTAAATCCTGAGAATGATCTTGAATCAGCTAATACATTTCTTTTACCCTCTCTGTTAAACAGGACTACTAACATTTTTCCAGATTGAAAATTTCCCTGGCAACAGGTAGGCTATTCACTACACGTTAACTGGTGTTATAGTTAGTATACAGAATATTTTGGTAATTTGCTCCATCTATGTCTAGACACAATAATGCAAATCATACATCCACACATCCCTTACAGGATACTTGGTCTGTTTTTGATGAAATTATAAATCACAGTTAAAGAGATGATAACAACTTAGAAAGAAGGCAATAAATCTATACAAGGATTTTGACAATCTACTAAATTCTCAGTGTAAACAACGAAAGAACATTTACACTCCCAATATGCATAGATGCAGTTAAGTCCTTGAAGTCCTCAATGTACAAAAGGAAATACTTGAGACAAAATGTAAGGGTTAATTACTTTAATTACTCCATTTATTTGTAAAGAAAAAAAATACAAAGGAGGGAAGAAACCCTAGGCTTGCTATAAGTATTTGTGTGGAAAGATTTTATATCACAGCCTAGGAGGGGTCCATAGGATCCCCTCACCCACTATCAATTCCATAACCAAGGAAAACTTGAAAAACATCCATCAAAACCTCTTGTTATACAAATTATGCACAGTGCTGAATGATAGAATAAACTATTGATTTTCTTTTCCTTTGAATGACTAAAGCCTGTGGCTGTGATTTCCATTGCAGAAGTGAAAGACTGTTTCAGGCTTCTGCAAATAAATAATAGCAATGCTCCCATGTTCAGGCTCAGGAGAACTTGGAAACTCCAACTATTTACCTCACCTGCAGCATGCAGACTCAGAGGATTAAGCTCGTCTCTTTTCAATTAATTTCTAAGATCTTAAATTATCTCTGCAGCTAATAAAATAAGCTACTTCTCTTTGAGGCACTATGTTGGGTATTAATGGAAAGGACTTAGTCTCACCAAGCAACATAAGTAATCTGTACTGATATTCACAATACTGTAAATCAGTACTGATTAATTTTTACTACTATAGCTATAAATTCAGCAGAAGAAATAAACATGTCTAATTTCAAATCAGTTAGTAGCCTATTGATATTATATTTTTAAGCTTATTAAGCACCTGCAGAATAGAGTTTTATCAGATTCAGGCCAAAATGTTTATCATCAGATGTCAGACAAATGCAGCAGTTTTATTTCTCCCTGAATAACCCATTTTTTTCAGCAATGAGATGAGAAAGCAGATAGATATTAAATGCTGCTGCTATATTGAGACATATTTTTACTGATTTTGTTAGCATTCCTAAATCAACACAAGTGTTCAACACATACAAGGACTTTAACTCATCCCAGAGTAGCAGCAAATCAACAGGATGTCCACACAAACCACTTTGTCTCCACTCAGACAACTGGGAGATGCTTTCTTACTGTATTTGCTAAAAATGTAATCCTGTTTCTAAGAAAAGTGTCAAATGTAAATGAAGCTGCCTGATAGACCTCATAGCTGATGGTGACAAGATTATTTATGAGGTTTGCTCTAAATATATGTGGGAAATGATAAACCTGTGTGATCACAGTCAGATCAGCCTCCCCAGCACGGCGGGCCTGCAGTAAACATTGCACATTACAGTCTGGTTACTTGATTACTGACATCAGCATAAGCTGCTATAACCAATGAGTCTGATAAATGTTCCCAGAAAAATCAAGGTTTCTCTGATTTAATGCAGTTTTGACAGATCAGCAAACCCGCGTTAGCACTGTAATTGCAAAAACTGTAATTTTGTTTTATGTTACCAAAGCCTTTCATATCTCCTGTAAAGTTTCTTTCACATCCCTGCCTTTCATGGCTCCACACACCACATCCATTTTACATCCCCATCTAAAAGAGCAACCCCACACACCAGGTTTTCTGCTTGTGCTAAGGACCACACAGAAACAGAACACTGATGTAGCTGTGTGACCTACT
Organism: Emberiza elegans; assembly: GCA_024865655.1. NCBI lineage: Eukaryota > Metazoa > Chordata > Aves > Passeriformes > Fringillidae > Emberiza > Emberiza elegans. Next base: position 26,130,036 of record JALJVW010000241.1, on the reverse strand, counting down.
TCTACAACTCTGAATTCTTTTGCTGGGCTTCCACAGCAGATATGGCAATGACTGCATTTGTCCCACAGTCTCAACTGCATGGCAGGTGATTGCAGCTCTGTCACAACTGAGGAGCCACTGGGAGAACTGGGCTATGGAGAAATATATTGTTCAATCCATCCGTGTCATTTCATTAACACAAGGGTTCCTGCAGAGCCCAGACTTGTCCTGCCTGAAATCCTGCTCCAGCTCTCAAGCCTGCTCCAGGTCTGCACAGAGGCATCATGCTGCTTCTGCACATGGACCTGCCTTTATCTGCAGGAATGCTGAAAATGGGTTTAAAATCCATTTATCTCCATGGGCCTTAGATGTTCTCAGTCATTAAGCACTTCCACTGAGTTTCAGTAGCAATTGGCATGATTGGTGGTGCAGAGTCCCTTGGAAATGCCAAACTCTGCATTGGCAAAAATGGTGCTTTCCCAGCTATGCTGCAACAAGGTCTCATAAAGCCAAATAGGAGAGGGAAGGGGAATCATATTTACTGTCAAAACCCCAAAAGTACATTCATTACTTCCAGAACATGTGATCTGGAAAGTTTTTGGAACCATGTGTATGAATTAGATTATTTAATCTTGTCATAAGTGTAAAATATTTCACTTGACTGCAGTATTCTGTGGGTGAAAAAACCCTGTTCTGGTTAAAGAAGTGACACAAAATGTCTGTTGAAGTGGGATAAGCCTATGAGTTTCTTAGAAATTACTACAGGGATTTTCACACTATTATTTCCAAATGGGTGTTTGGTAATATGGGTCTGTAAAATATAACCAGCCTCACAGAAACATTAAATGGATTGCTAATAGCTCCCTCATCTTATGAACATATGACATTTAATAAACATTTTTCACGCTAAATGTTACTTTATTCCTTCCACAGATCATTAAGCTGTCCTTCACTTGCCTACTACAAGAAAATGTTTCAGATGCAATCCTGTTTACTGCTCTCTAAAGGCATAGAAAATTCCGTAGGTTTTTGTCAATTTCTTAAAACTAATTACTTTCTTCAACTTCAGGATAAGGAATGTACATAATTTTGTGAAAAAAAACCCCACGGCCTTATTCCCTCATGTTTCAAGTAATTTAGTTCTACTGCAGTCAAAAAACAAACAGGCAGAAGCAGAGTGCAGGTATCTACACCAAGATATTTCAATATTAACTGAAGGTTTTAGAAGCTGTGCACTGTACATCTCCAATGACAAGGAAGTCGACATATTTATTGACATCCACACTTTGTTGCCTAGATAGCTGGTCTGAGATTTGCAGCAAAGAACTCGAGAGACTCAGAGATGTAGGACTCAGATCTTTTAGAAAGATGCTGGGGTTTTTGTGTGTTGATTTGGGAACCTACTTTTCTTTAGGAATCCAATTTTGACACTGACAACTTGATTTGTTGTACAGTTTCTTGTTTTGCTTTATTTTAAATAACTTAGGATGAGGAAAGAGAATTACTTAAGCTTACTCCAATTACTCTGCACATTTTTTTCACACATGGTCTAAACTGCTGCATTACTGAGCTTTATTTCCAGCACTTCTGTGCTACAGGCTCAGAAGAATACAAGAGCATAAAGTTGTCATCACAATTTTATCAATTTGTTATCAAATTTACTATCTTATGGGAAAGTACTTCTGCATGTCAGGAGTCTCTCAACTCACCCTCCTGAACCATCACAAGTTTAACACCAAAACCACCAATGCTCTTCCAAATTTACTGAGTCCTTTCTCTAGCAAACCAGGCATGGAAGTGCCTTTGTGCCTCAGATCCAGCTGCAGATAAGCAACCCACAAGTGTGGGGCTCTTAAAAGGGTTTGATTTGAAAGCTATTGTTCTCAGCTATGTAGATCTGTCCTATTTGGTCAGGATAAAGAGCAGAATCACTTCTATTTGTTTTTCCTTTTAATTTCATAGGGATACATACTTGAAAGCTTCGGAGACTATTGCAGTGAGCTTTATGAGAAAACACAGCGTTTGTTCAACATCTCTTATGATTCACGGGAGGAAACACAGAATGACAGTGCACAAAAACACTCCCATGACTGTGCAATTCTCCCATGCCTACAAAACGTATAGCAGGGAACTGACCTGGGCACATCTCTCCTTTTCTCAGCGCTAAGCCCCTCTAATAACTTTATAACTCAACTACAGCATTGTGCTTTCTTTTGAAAAGCTGCTGCACATTTGCTTGTCATCACAGCGTGCAAGCCATGCACACACACAGCACAGCTGGCTCTGCAGTCATGCTCTATGTGGTGATAAACATTACAGAGAAAAAAGTTCAGCTGTGTGTAAGTGCTGGGGAAACTACTTTTTTTGATTTCTTTTTGCTAACTGAAAAATTTCTATCAAGACAATTTGTGATTCCATGGAAATATTTTATTTAAAGCTGGTGAGTAAATACAAACATGTCAGGTGAATATTTTGCCATAGAGTGTTCTCAGATTCATAAAAAGGCTCCTTGAAGGGCAGACTGCTTCAGTACTCAAATCTGAGTGCTCTCTCAAGTCACCTACCAGGTGCCTTTGCTAAATTCCGTCCTTTGAGGTTGGTGCACTGTATGAGCAGTCCTAAGTGAAATACACTGGCCATTGTCAGCTTGTTTATGACATCAAACCCCCATCAGAAGATGGGAACAGAAGAGCTGTTTTCCTCTAAGCTAAAATGTTTTCTTGACATCTGAGGATGATTTGTTCAAGCTAATCAATACCAAGGCAGGCCTGATGGGGAAGCACTGTGACTTGGACAAAGCTCTGCGGTGCACAGAGCGCTGTGTCAGAAATGACAGACTTTTCAAGTGAGATACTGAGATATTGTTTGAGATGTGAAAGCTACAGAGCTGAGGTTTCAAGGCACCAAGAAAATGTCTCTCCTGCCTGGAGCTGTAAATGATGCCACTTCCATTTGACCATGGGTTTTGGCACACATATACTGACAGCATCAGACCAATGTGTGTTTATGACCCCACAGACAATATAATAAATAATGCCCCATACCATGCAGCCATGCAAATGCAATCATGGCTTTTTGCCATGCCTATCCTGCCTTGCTTATGGAAATATAGTCTCCTTAGAAGTCGTTAGCTAATAATGCAAACAACCAAGTAACAGCAAAAATGAATGGCAAGAAATTATTTTCCTCGGAGTCTGGGCATCTTGTGTAATTTTAGATGCAAGCCATGAATTTATGACTTCAGACATGGAGGAAACAATGGGAAAATTACTTAACTGCTTATCTGTTTGAACACTGTGAAGGGTTCAAATCCTTTACTACCATGACTGCGTTAGAACATTAACTACTATAAATACCCATAACAAAGGTGGTCTGAAATCCTTAATGTTGGGCATGAACAATATGACTCATCCATGAGATTTAAAGCAGACAGGGCTGTGATAAAAAGAATCATTAGCAGCTATCACCAGCAATAAAAAATAGCATATTGGAACAAAAGTGCATGATGTGCACACAACCCAGAATCACCTACAGTGAGCAGCAAAATGAAAGCTGCTGTTTGCCCTCATTTGTATATGGGGATGCACTGCAATTAATTGTTAGGAATGTAATGTGAGAATGGTGCCAAAGGGCCCCATATACAGAAATATTAAACTCATGGAGTGTAACTGCTCTCTCAGAGGCATTCAAACAAATGAATTGCCTGTGCACAGACCAGATGCAAGCCAGAACCACCAGGATGGTGCCTTGTGCTGATGCCTGCAGCCCTGGCACTGACACCCAGGCCAGCTCACCACTACTGCAGCACCCACACAGACCAGCATGGGACCAAAAAGGAGCAAAAGGGGGGAAAATTCATTCTACCACCTGAATAAACACAAACTACTATTTAAATCTAGGCAAAGGGGCTTAGATGAACGTGCAACTTAGGAAAGAGCTGCTATGGCCTGTCTCCCGATGAGATGTCCTCAGTAAAACCTGACCTTCAGATGATCAAAGTGCACTTGTTTTCTTTCTTCTTGTTTCATCTCCTTTCCACAAACTTTAAGGTGCCTCAAAGAATTAAAGAGTCCCCAATAAATCTCAGAGAACATTCCCCCATCAAAGATCTTTTCCCTCCCAGGTTTGAGACACTTTACCTTACCCTGAATTCGATCTTAACAGTATTGAGGAATACATTGTTTCCCTTGTAAAACCTTACTACTAGGGCATAAATTATTTTGACAAACAAAAGCAGGGCAAAAGGAAGGTCTCTATTCTTTTCCACTACAGCAAACTAGATGTGTCAGCAAGCAAATTCGTTTTGTAGGATAGTCTAGAAAATGGAAATAAAATAAAATAATGTTATAACCTGCTTAGATTTGTTTGGTTTTTTTTTTTTTATGGCTTGTTTCAAATCAGTAGGACTTTGCTCAGAACAAAGTTGTGAGCTGAAGTCACATCATTTAACTCCTGTTAGGGCTATTCAACTTTTACAAACCATCAACATGGAAAGAAGAACTCTCCTTTTCCATGCCTGGCTCCACCTCTGCACCTTCCTTCACACTTTGAGCAGCTCCTAAGCTCTGAAAACGGGTGAGGCAGCAGAGCAGGCACTGAGTGCTCTGTGAGAACTGACCCAGGGCAGCCGCGGTGCACACACACCACAGAGGGCAGGGAAATCCCCAGGCATGGCTAGAACACATCAGCTGCCTGTCCCTGTCCCCAAGGCATTTATATCGCTGCAGAGTAAATACAAATATAGAAAACATCTGCGTTTTTTTCTTTGCCTTATCATCAGTAGAGCCAGGGGTATGGAAATCACTTTTTCATGAGAGGTAAATGAATTTTGAACCAAGGTCTGTACAAGAGGAAAAATGAGTGAACACTACAACATCTACAACCTGCAAAGTCTTTGGATAATGTGCTATCCATAAGAAATAGGATTTCCCCCTTAAAATGTCACACACTGAGAAATAACACATCATAAGGTCCCAAAATAAGAATTATTGCATCTCACATGTAAATTCCAATAAAATCTCAAGGAAACACTACAAGCTATTTCTAGCAGAAGCACAGGATACTGTATTGAAAGATCTTATTTTCTTAAGAAGTCAGAAAACCAAAGGTGTATGGGACCCAAAAAGAAGAAAATGCTTTCAAATTACAAGAGAAAGAAATAATATGTCAGCATTTCAGGAGGAAAACAAGAAATCCTGCTACCTATGAACATTTTTATTTTATTTTCCTTAGATGAAACTGCATTGTGAATTCATTCATTTAGGAATACAGTTACATTGACACTAAGGTGGGCTAAATGGACTTGCATTTTATCTGCCAACTCAGCCTGCTACATTGAGGCAAAACTGGCAAGTGACCTCACAATTGACAAGACCATGGCTGCTGTGCTGGAATCCTCCATGAAAAATCCCATTTTTTTGCAATGGCATCATTATAGAGGAAATGGTCATAAAGGTGTGAAACACACTGTAATATGCTCAGAAAGCTCAATATGGTGAAGGGAAAAGAGAAAAGACACACTTCTGCTGGGATTTATACTTGAGGGCTGCAATTTCAGGTAGTGAATAAGATCAGCAGGAAAATTAACCTAAAGGACGGGGAAAAGGTGCCAAAGTTTAGCAGCACAATTTTCCAGTCTCTGCTCCAAACCCCACTGAAGCAGAATTGCTGCTGACCTGAGATGAAAACTATGATTTCACAGCAAGCTTTGGCAAACCAAGTGTGCTAAACAGAGTATCATCATTTTCTTCTTTTTAAAATTTATTTTATTTTGCCTGTATATGGTTTCAAGATCAGGAAGTCCAGCTATCACCTCTTTTTTCTCTAGTTACACACCTGTTTTACACTGGTGGCAGGGTTGTGAAGGGGATACAAAGGTGTTATAATCTGTTAGAAAGACAAGTCCCCTTACAGTGGCATGGAGATGCAAGGCAGCCTAAGGTTGGTGTTCATGGAGTAGATTCCACCTGCAGCACTCTAACCAAATTCATCAATCAGATTGCCAAGGTACTTTTGCTTTGGAACACGGCTGGGTCAGAAAACAGCAGAAAACAGTGCTCTAGAATATTCTACTGATCCAAATCCTCCCTCTTCCAGAATATTCAAAGAAAGAGAAATATTACTTTTCCAAGGAGCGGCAAGGCTCTGGCAAATTATCTCTATTATCTGTATATTCTGGGACTCTGGCTGCAGATCTTCCCAGTCAGCTCTTCCACTCACCACATTTACCAGAAGCAGCCCTTTTTCCCTAGAATGCTGTACAGAATAACACTCCCATCCTATTGCTTCCTCAGTCCATTAATTCAAATATGGTCTGAAATCAGTGTGAAACAAGGGACTGTACTGCTGCTTAAGATGGCAACAGCAGCAGCTGCAGAAACAGGTATTTACATTTCTGAGTAGCTTTATAAAGGATCAGTAAACACCCCGGCAACAATGAAAAAGCAAATTTCTTACTTTACTATAAAACCACTACCTCTGCCTAGTATGCAGATAAAAACAAAGTTTTTTTCTCCAGACATGTTTGTGAAGAATTCAGTAGCTTGTAATATCAGAGATATTCAAGCAGCAGCAACACTGTTCCCTCAAAGGAAAGCAGTCGTCCATTGCAAACTGCTGTCCCCTCCTTTATTCTGCAGCTGTGCACTTTCAAGAAAATTTTAAACTGAAAAACCAGCTGTCTCTATTTTTCATTTGCCAAATGCCTTCCCACTGAGGATTAGAGATTCTCTTCCCTTAAATAAAACAGAAAAGAGAGCTTAACACATAATTAAAAACAAACTTCAGCACCTAAATACCTTTGTAAAAGATCTCAGTACCTTTACAGCTGTAAAACAAAGTTAAAGTCACTTTTAAATTGGCAACCAGTCATCTCAGACTCATACCTCTAAGTACTCTTGAAAATTTTATTTCTTTGGGGTAACATCTAGATTGTGGGGACAGGTGATTCCTGCCCCAAGCCTCACATTCACACGTTCAGCCAGGCTGAAGCAAGAACACCTGCACTCAGCTACTGGTGCATGGAAGAACAGCCACACATGAATTATCACAGTCTAGCAACAACCTTGTTGCTAGCAATTTATATATATTTGCTCCATTTTGCTGAGGTGCCTACTCCCACTTTTGCCAAACAGCTGCATTAGCAGAAAGCTCCCAGGGCCCCAACAGCTGGAGCCTGTACTCTCATGGGGGAAATTTCTTTGGAGATCCAGCAACTGTAGAAGGCAAAAGGCAGCTCATCTGAGCACATGTAGGATCATACTATGCTGCCCAGCTGAGGCCTTAAACCCATCTTAAGCTCCAAGGTGCAAAACCTGCTTTTTCTAATATGTAACAATTTTCCTCTGGTTTTCAGTCTAAATTTATACTGCACCAACTTAAACCCATTCATTCTTGCACAAACATTATCTTTCAGCTTCAATCATTCTTATATTTCCTTTATATTTATCCACTTGGCGTATTTATAGACCCAATGACATCTCTGACATATTTCCCAGGCCATCATTCCATACAGCTGCAATTTCCTGACAGGCATTGGAACATCTATCAATTACCGTACTGGATCAGCAATATTTCACTCAAAGAATGGCATTCAAATACTTTTTTAAAAAACCTGATCACTGCTTCCACCACCACTTCCTACATTCCTATAAAATACAGTATCTCATATCACGTACCTATTGGCGCTGCGAGAATCACCAGACAAACCCAAAGCCTCCATCATTACCAACATCAAGGAGGTCACAAGCTATGACCAGAGCCTTTGAGGCAGACTCCTCATGGCACAGGAGAACACCAGGTCTGCCCTCAAAAGTGCAAGTTCACCCAAAGGGGAGCAGCAAGGACTGTCCTGGCTGGCACACCAAACTGTCACAACGGAGCCAGAGATTTTCCTTAAATCCCTTCTGCCTATGAAGGAAATGTCTCCCCAGCTAAATGGATTTTATCTCGAATTATAAACTAGAGAGAATGTAATAGAGAAAATGTGTTCCCGTCATATTTGTGTGACAACTTACAGATAAAGTAAATTAAAACAGTTTAAAATCTAACTCTTTGCTATAACCAAGATCTGTACTGATGAACAATTTTGAGAATAAAAATATTTTGGCTTTAGAAAGGAATATAAAACTCAAGACAGAGGTCTTAAGATTGCACTTCTGAAAGCAACTTTAAAAAAATCACGTTGCGGTAATTACTGGTTATGTACACACATAGTCACAAGAAATTCAGTCATATGCTGTGCTTTTCTGTGTCTTTTGTGTAGGTGCTAAACACAGACATTATAACACAAATACATTTTTATTTCTCTCTTTTTTTTCCTTTTCGTTATTTTTTCTAATGCTGCTTAAATTGCTTGGACAATTTACAATAGAAATTTTGATGTCTCGCTGACTTCTCTCTCCTGTTCAGTCTGCAACTGCAGCAAGTTTAAATATATGCAGAGTAATTACAGAGGAGCTGGTGAATACTTGCCTGACAAAAATCACAGCACCTGAAGGAATGCTTGCTGAAGAATTACTATGAGTTGAGGCCTGCAACATGAACCTTCTTTCCAGAAGATAATCTCAGTCAGTGCTAGTGTCATACACGAATCTCTGGTGAGTGTCTGAAGGCAGACAGAAATGACAAATGCCATAAAAAAAGACACACAGCCCTAGCCTGCCTGACTTGAAGTCAGTGTCACTGTGATGGAGCCTGATTAGCTGCTCTGCAATTGCACATTTTCATTTTCTTACAGCCCATTAGGCTGCTTTTAACAAAATTAAACACACCGCAGGGCAAAATAACAAAGTAAACCAAAACAAAACACTTAGACTGTTTATAAACAATCTCTTAAGAAATTGCCATTTTGAGGATAAATGTTTCTCTCTTGAGCAAACTAGTCATCATTCTTCCAGTTCCTGCCTTTGGACATCCCCAGAACTGGGATGAGGGAGAGCAGGTTATTTCTATGAAATGCATTCGCTAAAAATACACCACATCTAACTGGGCACTACTAAATGAAATACATCTAGACTACAAGGGAAAACTAACCATAATAATAATAAAACAAACCAAATTCCACCATGATGAGTAAGATGAATGAGACTGATTAGCCTCCATCTCAGCTAAATTAATGCTACAGGATGCTACAGCTTTCTATCCCATTCACTGCTTCTCCTAGGTTGTGCTTATTTCTGCTTTCCCTGCCCATGGCCATTGAATTCAGCCTGCTCTTTGTGCTCCTGTTTATTTTTGTATAAAATCCCACACATGGAAAAGCGGCTTCCCAGTTTTTTACACATGCTAGCAGGAGAAGGGTGGCAGTGGCATTTTAAGGGGTTGTTAAATGCTCAGAGCCAGGATGCTCTGCTCTGCCACAACCTCACCCTGCTTCAAGGGGGAACAGCAGAGATGTTAAACATGAGAATGGTCAGCACACCTTGTGCCTTGGCAGCCACTGCCCCACTCTCACCTGGAATGCAAAGAAAGCAAAACTGAAACGCAGCACTGGGCAGCAGGAGTGCTGGTACCAGCAGATAAAGCACATCACATCTCTGTCTGCTGGTCCTTCCCTTCAAGGGAGTGCTCAATGCAGCTGGGAAAGATGCTATTTGTGATGGAAAGGTACAATCCCTGCAAGTTGTTCTGGACTGCACTTCACTGTTAAATGTATTTTACACTTCACTGTTTAGTGTATTTTCATCTTAGAAAAAAAAAGGCTGACTGCTTACACTTTTTTTTTTTCTCAAGTTATGCCATGAAGAAATATAATTTGCCTTTTAATAGAAATGTCAAGGACCCATTCCCTCCAATTTACTATATAGATTTTTAAATCCCATACAAAAATGTTATAAGTTTAATTGGAAAAGACAGCATGACAGCGTAATTTTATACAACTGGTTACAATTATTAGAATAGCAGCTTCCACAGAGCTCTCAGTGATTTTTCAAGAGCATTTACAAGCATAAAGTGTGAGCTGGGAAAAAAAAAGTAATTTGCTACAGCTGTGCAAAGTGTATTAAGGAAATCAATCAGCAGTGACACAGATATTTAGAAATGAGAGATATTTTGCCCATCTGAGAGCACAACTGTAAGAATTGGTGACGTTAATAGGCTTTTTTAAAATGACCAGATTAAATAAAGCATTATATTTTAGCTCAGATATATGGCACATTAAAAAAAAAAAAGGCAAACAAATGGGTTAGAAAACTATTCTGGTTGTTTTTTTCACTTATGGGGAGAGTGAGATCAATATGACAGAGAATGAGCCTAAGAAAAATGATGACAAAGGCACCTCTCTGGCAGCCTTAGTGCTGCAGTTGTGAACAAGTTCCTTCTGTTCAGACAGGAGAATTTGCTCCTTCTTTTGTAACCATAATGGCATCAAAGATATCCAAGCATTGCCAGCTTGTTTCCCCAACTGCTAACTTCACAGAAGGTTCAGCTCTGGCTAAACACCCTTGGGTGTCAAAACTAATGTTATAATTATATGCAGCAGACACAAAGCCTTTATTTCAACAGATGATGCAGCATGGAGGCTTACATGAAAGACTAGAAAATCAAGCAAACTTATTTCTTAAAGGGCATGTTGAACTCTTGAACACAGATACCAAAAGGAGCTTCGAGAGCATAAGGGCAATAAGAGAACAGAACACTTTCGTTAATTAGACAATAATGAAAAAAGCTTATTAGGGAAATTTAACACATTCACAGGTAAGTTTATAGACGACAGCAACCCAGTTCTTTTCCTGAAGTCATTTTATGGTGATAAAAGTTCTGCAGATTCATTATGCTCTAGATTTATTCTTTATTTACTTTTGAAGATATTCTCATGGGCCAAAGCACCCTCTTGACCGTGAACTTTGTGCCTTTGTCATTAGATTGCTAAAACACTCAAACCAGATCAGAATAATACAATAAAGACAGGCTGTGAAGAAACTGGGCTGTGAATAATACATGTAAATTATGTTGAAAAGGGGCCTGTGAGAGTTCCACCTGTGAGGGTGGAAGATGGACAAAATTGCTTTGCTTCTTTAGGGAGAGGGCCAGGCATACCAGTATTTATACAGCAGGCAAATTAATTGGCTTTTGCTGAGCTCTGTGCTGCTGCAGCTAAACTGCTTCCACAACCTGACCTACATAACTTCCAATCTGCTTGGGAATTTCCTCATTCAGCCACAGGACAGCACAGCACACATGAACTGCTGAAATGATCTTGAAAAGTCATACAGCCCCTTATGAAATAAATTTCTTGCGAGAAAATTAAAACTTCATAACATATATTTGCAGCACAAAATTAATCAGTTAAATCAGAAATTGCTGGATTAAAACTCATATAATACAGTCAGAAAACTGGTAGAGTAATTTAAAAGTACTGTCAATGGCAATTAGCAATAAGCATCTAATTTATGGGACACTCCATATCCATATCCAGGGCTTTGCAGCAACACTTAAATTTATACACTGACAGCCCTCATTTTCTCTGCTGTGCTCATTTCTCAGTCTCCTAATTTTCCTGGTATACTCAAGCCTGTAAGTTACCCTGCCATATGAAAGATACAAGTTTATTTTCCAGATTGCCTACTCTGAAAATGGCCAAAAAGTAGCTACCATGATAGGTTTGACAGGAAAGAAGTCTGATCAAAGTAGAATTTCTGTATAGGGTTGGTTGAGCTCTGGACTTTGTCCCATTTGCAGGATCTGCACTCAGTCTCAATGCACATATGTAATTTAAGGACAGATTCCAGGAAAATGCTGTATAGTTTTGGGGGTCAAATGTTCTTCCACAACCCTGAGTAAAACTGTAAAATCCCTCTTCTTGTGCCAAGCAGGAGCTGGACAGGGAATCAGATACAAACAGCTGCTATCCCACCAAGGAGTTTTCATCCTACCTCCTGTCCATCACCAGCTTTCCAGCCCAGTGCTTGTTCTCAGATTTCCTACCCACTGCCCAGATATCCAAACCAAGGCAAACACTAAAAATATCACTTGGGATTCAAAAGAGAAAGACCTCCCAGCCCTAAAACTATGTATGAAAATGTACAGCAGCCATTAATTTATTTTTGGGCATTTTAGAGCTATTAAGTTAATTTTCACACAGTCCAAGAATAATTTTAAAATAATTACTTATGACATATATGAGCCTACATATTATTAAATATTGACATATTTGTCAAAACTCCTCTAATCATTTTGCACTTTCTTGTTACTTTTTACTTTTGTGTGAGAGATTTTGCATTCTTATGGAGCAGACACATTATTTTACATTCAAATACTGGTGCAGCTGCTAGTACCTAAGGATTGAGAGATTTATGGATAATAGGACAAGTGCAAAATAAAAGAGTACATTTGGATGCATATCAAACAGCAGCTGCATCAGTCAATCAAGCTGCTGGACAACAGATTCAAGTCTACAGATAAATGTAAAATACAATTCCTCAGCCAGACCAACTTCTTCAGAAAAATACATTATGTATTTCCCAGTACTGACATGGATAATGTAGTACTTTTCTCCTTGACCAAAGCATGCCACACAATTTGTTTTCTAAGCCAACATTTGTTAAAGCAGAAAAGAATAGCCATTCTTCTGAATTGCTATCAATAAAAAAGCAGCTCCTGTGTCAGTCAGCTTGTGTAACAAAAAAAAACCAGATTTGTATCAATGTCAGAATCTCAGCACATCCCACTCTGCACACAAAACATCCTCAGTTCTTATACACAGTCGCTGTGGCAGGATGCACACACTGCTGCTTCCCAGTCACCTCACTTACTCTGACATCTCATTTTTACAGTGTAAATACCACACTCTGCCCAAAGAAAACCCCTCTGTGTATGCCTTTTTTGTTGTCAACAAGAGACCAAAATAAATGACCAGAGCAGTCCCACTCAAACCTGACAACTTCATGCAATTGTTTTTTAGTCTTTATCAATCAAAACCATTGAAATAAAAATAATGGTATAGAGGAGAGCTCTGAATTGAATTCTTGATTGAAAATCTGTACCAAAAGCCAGCCTTGTCTGAACACAGCTCTCATTAACAACTCTGGCAGTAAATGGCATTTTGAATTTACCATGCACTAGGGAAGAGCAGATATAAATCAGGGCACCCTGTGGTCATCACCTAGGGATTAACATTCTAGTGCATTGATCAAGCAGCTGTGTCTATCCTAACTTTTCTTTCACTTCTAGCTTTTTATGGCCAGCAATTTAGGACACTCAGCAACCTCAGAACATCCCCAAGTCCCTGCTCAGCAATGTGCCTGACCCCAGAGCCAGATCCTGACCCTGAGCCCAAGGCAGCAATAGCAGACAGGGCCCTGCAGACCTGAACACCAAGTTTGCTCACATCCATCACACTGAGAATGACTTTCCTCCTGCTCCTCCTGGCCTTCCACCCCTGCTGCTCCACTGTCTTATACAATTAAACCCCCACAAAACTCATCTTAAAACGTAGTGCTTGTCTTGTATTCCCTGACTTGGTTTTGAGGGTTTTTTCTGGAGCCAATCCTGTACTGCTGAAATATTTATCTACTCCTACCACACATAATCTGGTGGTAAGGGATTTTGTATAAAGAATAAAATAAGATGTGGTTAGGCAGTAATATTAATTTGTTCTCTGATCACACAACTGAAGAATCTCTTAGCTAATGCCTAGTACATAGCTCCATTTACTACTTTTTAAAATTTACTATCACTCTTGGCAATAATAGTTCCTTTGCTGCTGCTCTTTCTTCTGCTCAGACAGGCCATCTGCCATCCTGCTCTCCAAACTATTTGTCAGCTCCAATCTCTGCAGGCACTGAAGGACATTATAGGTGTGCATCACGTTCGTATTGTTCTTCCTGTATTTTGGGCTGAGGACAGTACTGTGCTGTAATGAGACACTGACTGTAGAGAAAAAGCAAAAGCCCACAGCAGCTAGAACAGAAGGTACATGTCATAAATTTTCAATGTGCACTTCCTATCCCTTAAAACAAATTTATTCAAATTCTCCCCTGGCAATCAACCTTAAATGGTTTTCAGCACACGTAGATGTTGGCAAAGCATTCCAAGTTATCCACATTAGGTTTTCTCCCTAAAACTGACCAATTTTCATTAAGCAAAGTAGACATTTTATCAGTGAAAAATGTGTAGATGTTACTCAGATTAATCAAACTGGAGAATCTCTGGAGTGATTTTAGTGGAGTAATTCTAAAGACTGAAGCTCTGACAAGGCAACTTGTCAGGCAATGAAGGGTTGTTGAAGGTAAAGCACATTGTAAAGATGAGCTGTGACTACTAAAAATTTTGGTTTATGTCAGCACATAAGAAGGAACTTTTTTATATAAAAGATCAAAATGGGAAGAACTCAGCCCGGTTGTTCCAAACCACTTGATTTAGGGTCATGACTGGAAGGCAGGGAAGAGAAAACCTCTTTTAATACCTTTTTATTTTTGACCCCTCCATACATGAGTAATTTTTATTTTAAGGCTTAAGTATGTATCATTCTCATCTTAGTAAATCTCCTTCTGACTTTAAGCTTCAGGAATTTTCATTTTCAGGACAAACTCAGCTAGGAAGCTAAAACATACCAGACACTTTGAGGTCTTATTCTGGGCAAGCAAAGGCTCATTTAGAATTCATTTTAGCAAGTCTCCTCACTTGAGCAAAAACTAATTGCATAGTACATAGAAAAAACTTTAAAACAACAAGAGCAATGAAAAAACACAAAAGCACTTTTAAAAATCTCATCCACCTTGTCCATCTTGAAGATGTTGTGCAGCAGGGAAGCATAGGAAGATCTGGATTTTGTGTGACATAAGAATAAGATATTAACTATTAAAATTCTGCTGAATTTTAGAAATATTTTATAAATACTGAGCACTATTGACCCAAGATGCAGATTGCTAACGTTGCATTATTTCATTCACTTGAGATACATCTAAAGTGTCTCAAATGAAAAAGCTAAATAAGGTCTAGTTCAACCTAGGCCAAGACTAAATATATATAGTTTAAATTTTACTTATATAAAAGTTTTCTTGCCATCTTCCTTTTATTTTTTACTTTTCTCTTATGGATAAAAGATAAAAAAGAAATAGGAAAAAAATTTCATTTTCATACTTGCTGAATTCCAGCAGTCAGCTTCGTGATGCTTCCAAGTCACTGAGTTCAGCTGAGCATTTCAGGATTTGTGATGTTTTGCCAACACAGCAGGGTTGATGTCCCTGCTCTCAGTGCAGATCTGCCCTAGCAGATACTGAATAATTTCCCTTACTAAGGAGCAGACACAGACATTGAGCATCTATGACTTTGAATCTTCCTCAGGTTGTCTTATTGGAGCTTCCTAAATAGTTAGAAGACTTATCTTCTGTATCATATCACCTTTTAACATCTAAATTTGGCTTTTTCTTAATTTTGCCATATTCTGATTAGCCTCTGATGGGGCAGGAAAATACATCTCACCCATTTGCTACATAGGAAAGTTAAGGTTATCTTTATTCATATACATGCAGGGTGGTATGAAAATTCAGGCAGAGCCTTTCCTGCTTTCACAACAACTTCTGGTAAGAGCTTTCTGGCTAACACAGTAGTGAGGAAAGCAGAAGTCCTGGAGGGAGAAATAGGTTACCCTGAATGTACCTCCAAAGGCACAGAAAGCTCATAAAGCAAGAACCAACCGAAATGGGTCATGATCTCCCCAAGCAGGTGCATCTCTATATTTATCAACCTCCATTATAGCTGTTGACACCTTAAGGAAGTGTCCTTGTCACCATCCCAACGGGGCCCAACTTGTCATCTTCTGCTTACAAACTCACATAGTAACATTGCCCCTCAGAATCACACAGGCACCAAATCGTTTTGTTTGGAAAAGACCTCCAAGATCGAGCCCAACCACTAACCCAATACTGTCAATAACCCAATACTGCTACACCGTGTCCCCAAGTGCCACCTCCAGATGTCTTTTTAATACCTCCAGGGATGGTGACTCCCTGACCACCCTTGTGGTGAAGAACAAACCTAAACCCAGCCTAAACCTCCCCTGTCACAACCGAGGCTGTTTCCTCTTGTGCTGTTACTTGGAAGAAGAGACCAACCCCACCTGTCTACAGCCTCCATTCAGGGAGTTGCAGAGTGATAAGGTCTCTCCTGAGCTCCCTTTTCCCCAGGCTTTAGTTACCAATGCCAATAAAATTAATAATAAATTACTGAGAATGGCATTGGTGAGCAGCATTTTTACTTGGAGTTCTCTGGACATCTACACATATGGTTTAACCCAGTTTCTCCTGAAACAAGTAATCTCTTCTCCAGAAGTGTTCCAATTGTATTTCAAGGCTTTAAAAGCATTTAAATCTTCAAATAGTTATGGAACACTAAACAAATCCTGACCACAAGGGTTGCTTAAAACATGGAGACTGATAAATACAGTAAATTAATACAGCATTAATAGGAGACCAAACTGTCAAAGACAGCTAGATCAGACTGGAACACCAAGTCTTCACAGAAACAAAAATACCTCTTGCTTTTATATATATTAACATACATACATATTTATGTTTACAATTGCTCATCTCCACAGACCAACAAGCTCCTTCAAAAGGACACTGCCCCCCCATCAGCGCGCTGCGTTGTCTGCCAGATGCAGATGGAGCCACTCAGGGACAGCTCCCCCTCCAGCAGGAGCCAGGCCCCCACATTAGAGCTGCTCAGCTTCTAGAAGAAGTCTTTTCAGAAGGACTCACTCAATCCAGAGTTAAAATGCACCAGATCACCTCATTACCAAGAAAACGGCAAATTTATAATGTAAAACACAAGTTAAAGCAAATAATTCAGCTGGATGCTTCAAGTCTGCTCACTATCTTATCTTATTTGAGAAACTATACTCTCCAGTATTTTTTTTCAAGATTGAGACCTAAGTCGGTATCTTAACATTTTGTAAACTCTAGCACCTTCTGTAATGTAGATGAGTATTAAAGCTAAATTCTGTGTTGTGCTTTGCCTAGGGTAGGGCTATACTGCAAAAATACACTTTTCACTACAGTAGAAATTTCAAGTTTACCAATTCAACACTACAGCTGGCTGGGAAATAGCAGAAAAAGCCTAAAAATAAGGAAAAAAAATCTACAACCACCAACCCCAAAAAAGACACTGACTGACCCAGTCCCCTTTTCAGTGCTGTGATCTAGGCATTCACCTGCAAGAGAGCAAAATCAGGTCAAGGACTTGAACCTGTCTTTCACCTGTCATGGACAAGTATTCTGTTCTCTGATAATTCTGGGGTTTTTTTCCTGTACCAGATAAGGTTCCTTCTGAACCTGAAAAAGCTTTCACAATAAAAGCATTGTCGAGACACATAAAACCAGTCTGTATTGAAAATGCAACCTTTTTTTCGAGAAAAAAAATCAGTTTTACTAAAAGCAAACAAAACACGAATCCAAGTTAAATTTAGATGCTGCTTTTCACAAGCAGCCCACACAGTGGATATTTTCTCCTTGTAAGCATTAGGTATTAACCTCTCCCTGTATCTTCAGAGATAATTGGAGCCAACTCCTTTGGAAACAAAATGAAATGTGGACATGTGTTCATTGTAAACGTTTAGGACACTAAATTAAACTGCAAATTATATTTTCTTATTCCATTATGGAACAAAAAAGTGAACTTTTTAGATAAGGACGAAAGGGAAGCCTAAATGAGACAGACCAGACAGGCTGTGAAAGGCTGTTTGTGATGAAGACATTCATTTGAAAGACTGGAAACAGAAGAGTCAAATATTGGTGTCAGAGAGGGAGTGAAGGCCACGTGCAGTGACAGTATGGGAAGGAGTCACAGAAAAGCACATGGCAAATACTGAGTGGAAGCAAAGACTGGCAGAGAGAGAGAACACGCTAATAGAAATATAGCTCAGATGCTGAAGGAAAAGCCCCTCACAAATGGGCAGGGACATAAAGCAGATATGTTGGGACAAAAACCCAAACAATCTGGTTTCATAGCAGCGTATGTTACACACCCAAATCTTCTCCTCTTGCTAACTCAGCTGAGGTGTTAGAGTGGTTGGGTAAGACAAGGTCAAAGAGCAGAATTACTTGCAGAAACGCAATGGGCAATGACAGGCAGGGCTTTGCTGTTACTTGTTCTGTGTTTCAGTACTGTTTCTCTGGATGACCATCCAGAGCTGGATTGTCAAACCTGTTACTCAGGCTGTGTGCAGAAATCACAAGAGAAAAGATCTTTCTGTCTCCCAGGCCCCTAATTAACTTGTGACTGTTGATGGCAGCAAACAATGGTATTTTTCCTCTAGAGCAAACAGGAACCTGCAGTGAGAGCAAAGAGCCAGGACCCCTGAGAGCAGGGTGCTCACTGAAATGGCTGGAAGTGAATCCGGTCCTGCAAACATGGTCTCATCAAGAACTGCCTCTTCGAGTCTGCTCTTCGGTTTGCTTCTGGGACAACACTGATCTGGTCTGTCTTTAAGAAATTCCTGCCATGAGCAAATTTATCACTGAAGAGTATGAACACATATGCTCATGGATAGCAATTCTGACTCCCTAATGGTCGACACAAAACCCACTAAAAACAGCAGTCACACATGGCATAAAAGTCACATGAGAACAAGGCCATCTTGAAGCATTCATTAACAAACATTTATCAGCCCCAGTGAGATGAAGATTCTATCATTTGATCTTTCTGATCCAGGAAATAAAAATTACATAAATTGCTGGGTTCGCACTGTAAAGTTTTAACCAGAAGTGGCTGTTCGCTGTTGCTAAATCTGAGTGTTTTATGTCAGGCCTAAGAAATGAGCTTAGAAATGCCTTCAGGAGTCTCAGTACTGCTTTTAGTCTTAGCAAAAGATTACAACTTCGACGTGGTAATCAAACTCAGTAATACTGACCCATAATGTTTCCAGTAAGATTGCCATTCTTTAGGCAGGTATGTACACACACACATTGCCCTCACAGAATCTGGTCTTCACAGCAACACAGAGCACTCACTACTTTAACTCTGAGTGATACTTATTCCTGGTTTTCCTTCATGAGCAGAGATTGTTCAAATTAGCTGAATCAACACTGATAGAAGCTCTAAGCAAAGTGAAAAGTCTAACAACAATAATTGCCTTAATGAGCATCCTTGTAGTGGAGTAAGGACTCAATGCAAAGAGTGAAGATCAGCTAAGAGCACAGAGGCTCTTCTGAGGTATTCATTTTGAAAAGATGATCAGAACACTCAGCAGAAATGCTCTTGGAAGAAATTTTAGCTCTTACATATGAGCTTCTTAATGTTTTTACTCTCAAGGCAGTGAGTGCACATTGGACTGATCCTCAGCTTTGTGCTTGTGCAGTGCAGAATTCATCTTCCTGCTGTTCCCTACTCACAGTCATAAAACCGGACTCTGGACAGATCACAATATGAGGAACCCCACAGCACCTGCCCCACACTACTGCATTTTTTACTAGGATCATTTAATGCAGAACCACTCATAGGAGATGGCAAAACATTCAATTCCGACTTAGATTTAACAGAGACACATTCAAAGACATAGCATAAACTGCCAATAAGAAAAATCCAGTAACAGAAATCTCTTTTCTCCATCAGTCCTTACTAGCTCCTGCAACAGGCAAAAGCATCTTAAAGAAACCTATACCATGCCAGCTCAACCAACCATGAAGAATTCAAAATCAGAATTGTGATATAAAGTGAAATAGTATTGCTAAAGTAAGATCCTCTTGGACAACCGAGTAGCTAATTTACAAAGACAAGAACTCCACAAAATGAATGTTTTCAGCTAAGTTACAGCTTAGTTAACGTTTTGTGCAATTCTCCTATATATCATTTCATGATGGCCCATCCTTCCTTACACTTTTCTCCCTGAGCATGAACTGTGGTCACTACACTGCTGAATTTTTCTCCTAGGAGGTCCAAAAACGTGATCTGACAAGTCAGTGACTGACTGCACCTTATCCATCCAGGCAAAATCACAGAAGTCCTCCCAAAAGTCTGTGGGAGATTGACACCAACAGTAACATGTTGTCAGTAAAGGGTACATAATTCAGAAAAGTTAGTTACTGAGGGTAACAGGCAAAATAAGGGGCTTCCAGGGTGTCACAGAACATAGACTTCAACTATACTTGTACTCGCACAGCCACAGAATGGCCAACAGCAGATTTGGGAAATCGCAATGTGTTTGCAAGAGGGATCGGAGGAGCTGCTGTTCCAGAGGCTCATCCCCTCAGAAGGAGCCTGTTTTGGGGGAGCTGCGCTGCCTCTCACGGCGGCCCCGGGATGCTCCCGGCTGGCGGCAGAGAGGGAGCAGCGATTCCCAGCCGCGGTCCTCGTGTAACACTGCACCCTCCCTGCACAGCCATCTGCTGGGCCCCTGGAAACGAGCCCTGGCTGACAGACTCGACCATCAGGTGGCATTTTATTCCCTAAAATACAACCGCAAAAATCACCACACAAAGACCTAGAAATTCCTTAACTAGACACAAGTCCCACATTTCACAGATGAATGGTGGTTTGGAAAGGCAGCCTTCAGACTCCCCTGCATGAGGGGGCTTTCATTTCCTTTTTTGTTTATAGCAACCATGGCTTACAGAAGGACATGCTGATGAAAACTTTCTGTCGGCTGGGATTTGTATTGCTAGAGATCCCATTCTTTCTTCCTTGGGATTTGTACCGACTCCATATAAAATGACTTGTTCAATTTCATTATTGTCCTTCCACATACATGCAATTTTTAAAGAAGAAGGAAAACAAGTGTTTTTGAGGTTTG
The DNA here is from genome assembly GCA_024865655.1 of Emberiza elegans. NCBI lineage: Eukaryota > Metazoa > Chordata > Aves > Passeriformes > Fringillidae > Emberiza > Emberiza elegans. Next base: position 26,109,329 of record JALJVW010000241.1, on the reverse strand, counting down.
TTTAGAGTTTTTTTCCCTGCTGTCAAAGTTACTGCATTTGCCTGATTCCAGCTGCTCAGTAAGAATGTCTACAGAGATGCAGCCTGCACAAGCCGAATTCTATCTATGGTGTAAAAGACCATCTATGGTATAAAAGCCATGGCAAAACCAGACATAATTGAATACTTCAAATTAAAAGTTTTGAAAAAAAACCAATTTTGAGCAACCAGATGGCAATACATTCTTGTCCTCTAGGAGAAGACATGAACAGAGAAGAATAAGGAACTAATGCTTCTTTAAAACTAATATAAGAATTTTGGTCTAATTCAGATTGATTTCTTCTATCTTTCCAAATAGAACTGTATGACTTTTTATTTTAATGTTATTTCAGGTAATTCTTAAATAAAGATTCATATGAATTTAGCAAAGGCTGACATGTAATTTAAAACTGAAATATTAAATGGAAATAAACTGTAACCCACTTACTAATATTTCTGGACAGAAAGCCAGAAGGTTGAGGGAGTAGTTGTGCAAACCCACTCCTGGTTTGTTTTTTCATCCAAAAGGACTGGCAATTCAAAGAAAGAAGGGAAAAACCATCTCTGTTATGCACACAAAAGTAATGAAAGCAATTCAGCTCAATATTTGGCAACAGCACTCACATGAGCACCCTTTTTTCCTCTGTTTTGACTTGAGAAGAGCAACACAAATTTAGAAGACAAATGAACTCACAATACTCTCCCCCCCCTCATTACGAAAATGAGGATTCCCAATATCCTTCTAATTTTGAAAATCTATTTTTCAGTACTGACAGAGAAAACAAGAAATTTTAAAAAATTACTCAAAAACATCTATACTGCACATTCTGGACAGGTCAGTGTAAGCTTATCCATAGAATCAAATATTATTATGTGCTTCCTACAAATTTAAATTTTGCTTTTAGGATTGCAAGAAATAACATTATCAAAACTGGTACTGACTTTCTTTGCCCATGGCATTAGTGGCAAATCTGTGACTTCAATTAATCTCTTTGACTTTAATGTTTCAGGACACTCTGATAACAAACACATTCATGTCTCCAGTTATCACTGGTGAACACTTTTACTGGAGCTTTGTTAATGTTGCACTTGTGGTTTGGAACATTCCATTCCAGCTCTGCAGAATTAAGCCTAAGCTCTTATTTTAAGGAAAAGAAACCAAACCAGCCACAAAACAAATCAAGACGTTTCCTACTATTCACAGGAAGTCAAATTTTACAGCTTCCACACAACTCAGATTTGAAAACACATCATCTTTTATTGATCATATCCCAAGGTCTTCACACGCCTAATGATCAAAGACGAGGGAAAACATGTCCCTCATTGCCTCAGGGATATCTTTTCTTATTTTACCTTTCTGATGTTTCATATTCCTCAGCCTGTCTCTCATTTAAAGCATATTTTTTCTCACCTACAGTTAAACTTATTGCAATTTCTGGAGAGATTGTGTTGCTTTTCTTCTTTATTACTATTTCAATTAAGGCAATTCCTTCCTTTCAATCCATTAATACATCAGGACTCATCCAGGTTAATTTGTTATTTTGGTTACCTTTGAGAGAAACATGATGCTTTTCTATTCCTGTTTTACTTCCTTGACTCTCATTTAAAACAAAACCTTTTTACAAACCAATCACCTACAGTTAAACCTAGGGAATTTCTGTTTGATAAAACAGCATAAAATGACATTGTGTTGATGTTTCTTCTTCCTAGCCTGTCTCTCATTTAAAGCATTTTTTCTCACCTACAGTTAAACTTATTGCAATTTCTGGAGAGATTGTGTTGCTTTTCTTCTTTATTACTATTTCAATTAAGGCAATTCCTTCCTTTCAATCCATTAATACATCAGGACTCATCCAGGTTAATTTGTGATGCATTTGAACTGCAGGAACTCTGGTTACAAACCTTTAAAAAGAGACTGCAGTTGAGAGAAACATCAGATCCACTTGATGGAGGCTAACAGATCTTCTACTGACTTGTTTTTTTGGGGACTTCCCTTGACTGTAGTCACCACATCATCTGCTCTTAAAACCTAATTTTACAAACCAATAGAATACCACCTTTTGATTGTTTCATTTTTGTAAAAGCTGAACATCCTAGAGCAAAGTTAATATTTTTGGTGAACACACAGGTGGTGTGACACTCTGCCATTAGTTTGATAAAACAGCATAAAATGACAGCCGCTATAAAAGAAGCTTGGTCTACAAGCTCTCCCTTCATATGCTTTTTCTGAATAAAAAAGTCTTGAACAGATGAAATAATTAATGCAGAGGACTTAAAATCTTTCCTTTTTAAGACTAAGCCAAGCCACAAAATTTAGACTTAGATCCGGATTTCGAAAGTTCTTTCTGGGATTAAGTAAGTCCCGTGCTAAATCTGTTAAGAAGGACTTGGCCTCCACAAAACTCAGATATATCCACCTCTGGGTAGTCTTCCACTCCTAACTGCCCCTGTTTCCATGCAACCTTTGAAGTCCTTCCCACAGCAAAATCTTATTTTCTCCTGTACCTTCTAGAAATCAAAATAGGAGGAAAAAAAAAAAAATTCAGAAGGAACTCTGACAAATTCAGAAAGGTTAAGTAGATTTGACAAAAAAATTATTCAGGCCCTAGAAAATCAGTCATTCAGTGAGGAGCACAAGTTTCATTATATGTATTTAAATTATTTGAAAATATATTTTAGAGATATTTCACAATGTTGATGCTTCTTATCCTCTATTTGGTAAGAGTCCCTTTGCAAAAAATCTTTGTGGTGCCAGTGCAGTAGCACAGACTTCAAAGCCATGTCTGCTTAAAGCAGGAGGCTGAACTTCCTGAGTTCTCCAGACTTCTCCTTCAATATAAATTATCCTATGATCTCACATATACAGAACTAGATAGGGGGAATAAAAAATGAAATGCCTAAAATTTTCTTGGGGAGCATTTTTATTTTTTTGAGAACATTAGTGGGGGTCTTGGGGTTTTTAATACTTTTTTTGAAAGACATTTTTTCATTTGTAACCTAGCTATAGTAGTTTATCTTATTTACAGTCCCAGTCTTCCAGAAGAGGGAGTTTGATCCTTTGCTACACTAATCTAAGAATGAGCAACTGCAGGTTCCAGATATGACACTTGCAGGTTTCTCTTTGATGAGATTCAAAGAGAAACATGTGTGCCATGTTGTCACAGGTTAAAGTGCTGTAAGACCACGGGCTATAGCTCACTCAGTGGGAAGAAGACTTTTGACATTTGAAAAAGCCAGTTTAACAAAGCTCTAACATAACAACACGGAAACCAAGAGAAAAAAAAAAAATCAAAGTTGAAATGAAGCATTTTAACAAAGCACAAAAAATTGACACATTTTGCTGTAAGTTTTGTCTGGAAGCTGAAAATTCTTGAAATCCTCAGAGCAGGGTTGCTAAAAAAACCTTGGTTCTGGTGGCTGGTTTACACAGACTGTGAGTGAAGTACGATCAGGTTACAGAAGGAATTATGTGATGGGGCTGACTGCAACAGCAGGAGCATGGTGTGGTGGCCTGTAAGCCTTCCAGCCCACTTTTATTCTTCTAGGAAATGAAGTATTTATTCTGCAGAAGGATTGGATAACATTCCCAATATTTGATAGGGGATCCCCCTTTACTCAAGCTTCTGAGTCAAATGGGGTAAATGGGAATGTTAATATGATGAATAAAAAATTAATACTGAACACTGTACAAGTGAAATACACAGTTTGCATAGGAAAGTAGCTTTCAATGCTAAGAACAAAATAGTTGTAGGTGAAAAGGAGCAATTCGGTAAAATGAGGTAAGGTGATAAACACATTTTCAATGTCTCATTCCCCACTTTGGAATATACCCACAGAACAGTCAAAGCCCTAAAGGTTTTACTTTGCCTCAGTAAAAAAGCAGATTAAAAGAAATATCTGCAGCCTATATACAGCTTACCTTTCAGGAGTCATTGGGTTAGGCGACTCCAGAACACTATAAAGGACAGTACAGGAGTACATTTCTACAATTTATGTCATAAGTAAGTTCCCAAATCTACAGACACACATAGAACTACAGAAAAATGTCTTGTGCATAAAGTTGTATTAAGGTTGTACTTAAAATGATGAAAATAGAAGTGTTCTACCATTGCTGTTAGCTGTATTTACAGAGGAGGCAGCCCAGACAAAGAAAGCTGAAGTAACATTCTAAATATACTTTCCTTCCAGCATGTGACTGCTGCTTCTGTTCTTTTTGCCCCATTATTATTTCCTCCATATAAAGGAGAAGATGACAGAGAGAGGGTTCAGGGACTTCTCCTGCACACTGTTAGCATGGCTGACAGATTCCCTCCTCAGACAGAGCCTGGGTGGCTTTGCCATGCAGCCTTTTCCCCTGTTGGTGACATTATTACTTTGTTAGGTTCCCACATGTCTGAGGCTCCCATAATTTAGGCAAGTTTCTCTCATACTCCAAGATTACCAAACTTGTCAAACTACTTGTGTTTGGATTGTTTTGGATTCTTTTTTAACAAGTTTCTCTTACAGCCAGAAAACCTTGTCAAGAGTAGAGATATTAAGGGAAGTGGAAGCTGTTACACCTGTGATGCCTAAAGTGTTTTGACATTGGTACCTGTGTGTGTTTTAATTTTATTTTTTTTCCTTAGGACTTTAATCCTATCTTTGAGCTGAATGAAGGTAGCAGGTGGCAGATCTGACTGCAAGAAACCATGGCTGCCAATTCAGGAACTCTGAAACAACATCTAGTAGTTTCATAAAGTGTTTCCTGAAAATACAATCTTAAATACCTTCATCAGTTACTTGAATTAAACTCCATGGATGTCATCTAGCATGCACTAATCCATATTAAGTAATACATAATTTGTATGAATATCCGTGATGCAAAGTCAAGACCTGCCTAGCATACATCTAGAATGAGGTAAGAAGCTGCTGTTGAAAGTATTGCAGGGCCATAACACACTATTTTCCACAATGCAAATAATATGCAGATAATAGCTACACTGAACAAGCTTGGTTTGTTTTAGCAGGCTATTTAAAAAACAATGACCAAAAAAATCAAGATGCTTTGGCCCATGTAGGTAAGTACCAACTTTATTAACAAAATTGTTGCTACTTATCAAGTGACTGTTGCAGATTCACTTCCCAGTCATGACAAGGGTATATTCTGAAAATACAACCTGTGTTACCACAGGCAAGGTTAAGACATGAACATTGCTTCAGTACTTCATGCATGTAAATTTCAAATAAACTAAATGTTAGCAGATGTGTCACCAACAGCACACTCACCACCAGGAACAGCCTAAGCAATCCCATGAAACTCAGATGTGCTGGACTTGTTCACCAAGCTTGACTGACACCAGCCAGTGCTGGCTCCATGCAGCCCAGACTAAAGAGTCCTCATCGCATTTTCCAGCTTTCCGAAATTTAGTGTTGCATTTAAATAATCACTTCTTTCTGAAGCCACGCCCAAATACACCCTTCAGCCATTCTCTTTCTAATCCAAACACATTCAGCCACAAACCAAAGTTTTGGCAGTGCAAACCCAGAGCCTTTGAAGATGATAACACTGTGCTTGACTACTGTGTCAAATACTTTTTACACTCTTCAGGTTATGCAAATAACAAACACTTCTGCTACTGACTGCTACTTATCAGCATGATATTACTTTTTTTTCCTCTCACCAGATAACTGATTTAACTCCTGAACAAAATGTTGTCACTGTCCAGCTGCAGCAGAAAGTTCAATTATCTTCCTTCCAGGTTTGACATCCTAGAACAAGTGCATGTGCACACATGTACACTGAGATATATCACATTATACCAGTACACAGAAATGGACCTGAACTGGACCTGTCTTTTCCTCTTTTGAAAACAGACAAGGCTCAAATAAAAGTTAAATTTAAAAACTGACTGGAAACATACCTAACTCATGTTAACCTTCTTCATTCATACCAAAAGAGAGGCTCCTTTTGGACCACAGGTGTGCCCAGTGGACCCATGACAATGTCAAGCCAAACCCTCTCCTCCTTACATACTCTAAATAAAAAAATTTTGAACAAAAATCTCAACAAAATAAAAAAAAATAGTTTTTGTTTTCAGAAGGTATAAAAAGGATGTTTCAGCAGCACTTAGCTTCACTATCATGTGGCTGAAAAATGCTTTGGAAACAATCCAGCCAGAACCCAACAGGAGTAAGCATCTCCTACTAAAGAGAAACAAGTCTGTGCAACCAACACAAAGGAAGAAACAAAAATACTGTCGGCACCAGATAAACACTGTGGGGATTTTGGTCTTGTCAGATGCAGCCTAATCTGGGGGCTTTTTGGGGCTTTGTCTTGAATCTGCACAGATTTAACCTCTACTCTTGAGAGAGTAAAGCCAGAGTCCCCTGTGAAAACCAGGTCAGACAGAACTGTAGTTCATCAATAGTCCTTTTCCACACTTCTAGGATACAAACTACCTTTTTCTTTGACATACACACAGCTTCTGTACTGACACACGCACATACAACTTGGCTGAGGTAAAATCTGCCTGTTCACTACAAGCTCTGCATTTTACCATTAAAGGTCAAGCAAATTAGAAAATAAACCAAACACAAAGCAAACTGAAATGGGAGCTACACAACACAGAGAACTACAAAGCAACAGGTGTGTTTGGAAACAGGTTTTCACATGGAAAAGCACAAGAAACTAAATTAAAAAGCACAAAGACTAAAAACCAAGCATTTTTCTTAAAAAAAAAAAAAAAAAAACAACTAAAATCTAATTTTGAAGAGTACCCAAAACCAGAAGACTTAATATGCTACAGTTTCCAGGTATATGAACAAAACCAAGAGATTGGATATGACCCTTTGTTGTATGTCACTTCATTTAAAAATGTAAGACAAACATACTTAATTGGATTAACCTTCAAAAATTCACCTTGGATAATATTTTTGGCATAGTTTTTTTAGTCAAGAGAATTTAGAAAGGTAAATACTGGAGTAAGAGAAGATATATGCACATGTTGTTCTGACATGCACTGGCCAGCATAATAGAAAGTTACTTTGTCTCCACAGTACTATCTGAAAGTACATTATTTATTATTTATGCAAAGAGACAACAAATTACTTGTCAAAATTAAAAATAATTAACCTTCATGTAAACTGATATAATCTATTTCCAAGGAGATTATAATCTCACACAATGTGCATTTATTTCCTTTTGAAGGAACCACTTTGCACTCTATACCAGGTTTCCTTTTAGATTATGTAATTTTACTTGTTATTGAGTCAAAAGTCGAGAAACACAAATGTTTTGGCTCTGAGCAGGGACAGTATTATTCCAAACCACAAGGAACCATGTGCCCTGCTGGAGCAGCGCATGTTTCACAGGAACAGAGACTGGATGACGTGGTTTTACCCCACCAGCAAGAGCATCCCTGTTTGTGACACACATCTGCAGTGGCCCCCAGCAGGGACTGTCTGACTACAGGCAAAGGGTCATCTCACATGGCAAGAGCAGCCTCCAGCACGGATTGGAAATAGAAGAAAAACATTTGACGTACTTGGATCTGACAAGATTGAGTCGGTTTTCGGCAAAAATTGGTCACAGCGGACTCCTTGGTAGCCCTCTTTGCACCTGAGGAAAAGGGGATAAATGACAAACATACGCATGCGGCAGTGAAAGGTTAATCTCAAGGCACCAAACCAACCCTGCCAACACCACAGCTCCACCATATGCAAGTTCTTTGCACTCCGATGGGAGCATGGTTATTAGTGGAACACAATGGAAGCAGGTAAAATAATTTGTGTTTCAAAAAATTTCCCCTCAAACCTTTTGATTATTTTAGAAACTATGAAAACAAACATCATTCTGGCATAACCATTCTTTTAAATATCAATTCAGTGAAACAACCAAAGAAAAAATCTGTATAAAGTATGCATACCTGCAGGTAAAATAAACTCTTCAGGTAACTTAGCACTTTATAAAGCATACATGCTGCACAAACCATGAGACAGACAACTTATCTTTGGCTGTCTGAAAAAGCAGGGAACAGTCAGCTAGCCATTAATTTTAATACCAGTTTATACTGTGCTTAAAAGATAAAATGATAGACATCACCAGGCATTGTTTGCAAGCAGGAAGTTTAAGATGCCTGTGAGATTAGATTTTAAAGCACATAAACCAGAATACCCTCCTGCCTCAACAAACAAGAACTGGCTTTGACTAAGATTGTAATACTATTATTTATCTTGAAGCCTTACTTTGAAGAAATTCCATTTGCTGCTTTTGAACTGTTCTCAGAAGTCTCATTTCAACTAAGTGTATCAGAATCAGATCTTTAATTATTTATTCGTCAAGCAGTTTTTCAGAGGAAAGTGATGGACACTTTAATTATAAATGATAGCACCAGGGATTCCTTATCTCCCAAAGCTCTTGCACATCACATAAGCAATATGCTCAAATCAGCATCACCACCTTTCATTAGGGTTGACAACTGCAGCTTGAATGATGTGATAATGTCAGGAGAAGAAGTTATCTGTTCCTTCACAATGTTTGTACTCAGGCTTCCTCTAAATGTTGCCTTTTAATATGCTTTTGGTTTCATAAATTAATGGTTCAATGAGAAGTGCATCTCACCAGCATTGACTCAGGGATTAGGAAGAACATTTGTGAGAAAATATGTAAAGTATGTTCCCATCAGACCCAAAAATGTAATAAAAATCTGCAGTAAGAAAAAGATCTAAAACCCCCACACACGTAATATTTCAAAACCTCCCTTTTGGCCTTTCTCCCTGATGGATATGAGGTACTGCTTTGGAGATCAGCTTCTTCCCAGTACTTGCCTATCTATAAAATAACTGACTTGAAAAAACTGCTCAGGTTTTGTTTCATTCCGATCCCATGACAGTGGCCATAAGCTATTGGTCAATGAAAAAATGTTCTATTAATTAAAACTGTCCACTAGTCAGAAAAACTGAAGTCCACATGTACTCGGGTACTGACACATGCATGTTTTGCCTCTGATTATGAAACATCAGAAGCTGCCTGACATCAAAAAGAAACTCTTCTTCACTGTCTTGGGAGGAGCTGGCAGACCTCATACTAAAGGTTAAGTACAGCCTGCACTGGTGGGGATTCTTGCCTTTCTGTGAGCTTTAACTTTTTGGCACACATTTGCACCTGCCCTGGTTATAAATACCATATTACAGACTTCAGACCCTCTATCCCAAACTGTTTGTCATAAAAGCATGTGAGGACAGAGTCCCAGAGTGGTATCTCCTGGAAGAGCTGTGCCAAGAGTTCATCAGTGCACGTGCACATTTTCACTTACCTGTACCTCTGACAAACACGCCACAAGGGGAATGTGTTTCTTTCAAAATTTAGTACAGAGGTGGATGATATTCCAAAGGATAATGTTTTAATGTAACACCATAACCTTACACTCAGATAATACCTACTATGGTGAGATGGCACCTTGAATCCTGTGTGCAGTTCTCTGTCCCTCAATACAAGAGGGACATTCAGGGGCTGGAGCAAGTCCAGACAAGGGCAATGGAGCTGGTGAAGGGAGTGGACCACAAAGGAGGAGTGTCTGAGGGAACTGGGGAGGTTTAGCCAGAGAAAGGGAGGCTCAGGAGGGACCTTCCTGCTGTCCACAGGTCCCTGAAAGAAGCGTGCAGTGAGGTGGGGGTCTCTTCTCCCAGGTAAGAAGTGACAGGATGAGACAGAATAGCCTCAAACTGCACCAGGGAAGGACTAGATTGGGTATTAGGAAAAAATTATTTACTGAAACTGTGGTTTGGGCACTGGAACAGGCTGCCATGGGATGTGATGGAGTCAGCACCCCTGGAGGTATTTAAAGCTGTAGATGTGGTGCTGAGGGACATTTTTTGGGTTAACAGTTGGACTTACTGATCCTAGAGGGCTTTTTCAGCCTCAGTTATTCTACAACTTGAAGGCCAAACATAGCTTGGTTTTTTAAACTGCATTAAGTTTTTCAGCAAGATAAAAATTAAGTCTTCTACTTCCCTTAACAAATTCTTTTTTAAATCTCTGAAAGCAAATAATAGCAATAATTGCTCTGCCATTATGACACCCAAGTTCAAACTTTTGCATGTTAAATCCTTAAGCCTTGCAGAATATACATTTGACAGTTATAATGCTACAATGTGATAAAAGTTGATCATTTTGTGGCATCCCATAATCTCAGCTAAGGCATCTACCATGTGTCCTAAATAGGCAGATGTGATATGCACACATTGCTTATTGGTATCCTCTAGGTAAGAAAGCACGACAACCCACTGCAGAAAAGCCTATGAAAGCAGCACTTTCACATGGTGACACACACAGAAGTTCAGCAAAGTCCAAATGAGGTCACTCAATATTGCCATATGCAGTGTGAATGATCAAATACATATTTATGGATGCATTAAAAAAGCCATGAGTTACCAGAGAAACCTCGAGAAATGCTTAGGTGCAGCTCATGGTTTCAGAAATGATCACTCGATTCTGACACAAACTAATGTTTATTAGAGATACCATTAAAAAAAAAAAAAAAAAAAAATAGAAAATAAAAATAACCTGGATAAGGTATTGCCTGTAGCAATGCAAAAGCTCTGATGTGCATGTGGGACCCCTGCAGCAAAGGCAGGAGAGGACAGCCCAAGAGCCATTCCAGCACCAGGAACAGCTCCTCTGCTGGAGCACTGCATCAGCGGGCCTGGGCTTAATGCACACCCTGGCAAAGGGGTCTAAAAATTGTGTTAATTGCAGCCTCTTTGCAGAATAAATAGGGAAAAAAAAGAATTCTCTTTTTTCATTCAGATTTTCACCTAAATGAGTGTGTCTGTCTAGGCTCTAGACCAAAAATATCAACAGGATTGTGCTGTATGAATGGAATTAGCTAAATTCTTCTGATTACAAGGTATGAAAAGACAAGCACAGGTAAAGCTAATCTGCACTGCTGAAACGCTTGCCAACAGCATATCCCTAACTGATAAGTGCTAAATTAATCTAAGATTATTTCATCATGTCTTCCTCACATCTTTTTTTGGCAATGTACTTTCCCAGATGATTTTTTGAGGTCACCAGTAACAAACTGCATTGTACTTCGTGAAGTCAGCCACAATGACCTCTGTGTGAAAACATACAGGCACAAACACATCTCTCATTCCTCGTGAGAAGGCTTTTCTCCCTTTTTACTTAAGCACATTTGCACCTAAGTATTAAAAAGTAAGTACAGTGTGAGATTTTATTCATTGTTTCATTGTTTTTGCTAATGTTAAATAGTATTTATACATGTATGTTCTAGCCAAAGAGATCACACACTCTTTGTGGACATTTTCCAGAATGGTTTCTTGTACAACTTTATGGGGCCAAGGGACATTGCAAATAGTTGACTGTGTCACTCATAACACTAACACAGCACTCTAATTTCCTAGGTTTCAAGTTGAGTACATTTGAAATTGTAAAGTGAATGGCGGTGAGGGTGGAGCAAATTGCACAATAAACAAAGATGAGAAATAAAATAGATTTAAGACAGCAGAAAGGGAAGAAAGAGAACCTACATAGAAGACTTGGGGTAGGACATAAAACTTAAGGCCAAGAACGCAATACTATCACATTTTACATTTTCCCCAAACACTTCCATATAGAGATCCACATCCCTATTAAGCCTAAATATTTACTTGTCAAGGGACAGGAAGGTGGAGAATGCAGAAGAGAGAGTGGCAGCAGCAAACTGCAGAGGCTACAAAAGAAGGCAACACTAAATCCCCGTCCCTTTCCTCCTTCTCTGTGGTAACCATCCATCTGAAATGGAAACAATTCTCCCTCTTCCCCAAGTGTGGTGATCACATTGCCTCTGACCACGTGAAGAAGCATGCAAAAAATAGTTTTTCTGCACAAAGAATTTGACAAAAATAAAATATATGAGTTCATTCTAAATGAAAATTTTGAAAATGACATGTGGCATCTCAGGGACAGACTACACCAGAAGAGAAAGCTGTAGGACTACACACCAGGAAAACAAGCATGTCCTAGGCCAAAGTTGATTTGTGACTTAAAAAAAAAAGTCATAATAGCACAGTGCCCAAAAGATTAACTTATATGAACCTATAATCTGATTCTAGTCTCATAAACAGGAGTAATCCAATTTGGAAGATGGAATTAATAGTACCTATGAAAAATGAAATTTAATTTTTGCAGTGAATCCAAATCAACACACATTTCCATCCCCTTGTAAAACTGCAAATTGGCAGTCTCAAAGATGATATTAATTAGAATGATCCATCTCAGTGGATCAGTTGCAAATTATTTTCTCCTGACACCATAATATCCCCTGCACTAAGATTCAAATGCCAGTAAGAGAACATACTGCAGCTCTTAATTATCCTCTAAGAGAGAAATCCAAGATCATGATAAGAAAATATTCTAATGGTCTATAGAATATGACCATAGAATGGTCTATAAATTTTGATCAAGTATTTACTTTCACACAGAGAATGCAATACTCTTTAACCTGGGTCAGAGAATCAGTTACACAATAAATCTATGACAGCAAGCCATGACATTATATAGGCCATTGGGCTGTCCCACAATCTAGCCTGAAATATGCTGTAAACAATGAAAAATAATTCCTTTGCTCTGCAGGTGAGCTAAACATAGATTTCTGTACCTGCAATGAGAATGACCTTAACTGGCATACACAGAAATTTACATTTATTATTTGGATTGCTATTAGGTGAAGATGTTTATTCAAGGGAATAAAGGGGAAGAAAAATTCATCTTAACAGTGAGGGTCAAACAAGATATCTTGTTGTTTAACACATTTTAACGCAGCCAGTCTAAGTAGGAAAGAAGCTTCTTTGGTTCCACAGATCAGGCCACCAAATCACAATAAGAACACTGTGCTCAAAAGCAGAGAGAAAATGAACCCTTCAGAAAAATCAGTAGTTTGCAGTCTGCTGGTCAGGAACCCACCTCAGGTGGGAGATTAACATTCAGTTTTTGGTGTGAGAATGGAGCATTAGAGACTCAAAGCCAAGTTTTCTATATTGCAGAAATGTCCTGACCATTTGAGTGCTATCTATTTGGAGAAGAAGCTCCTTTCTTCAGGTTCTACCCCTATGGTCTATGCCATGCACAACATAAAATCTACTAACTAAAATTAAACTAAATTCAATATAAGCACATAAAAACACACTGCATTAAAGTAACATGAATGCATGGCATCAAAAAGAACAAACAGGGGATCAAATAAAGGAGCTGGCTAAAGACATACTGCTTTTTGAACATACTCATGAATCCCTTCAGATGGGAAGGCCTGAACTATAATCCAGAACACTCACCCTCCTCCTACTTTCCTTTTTTTCCCCTTTCAAAAAAGTCAATTTTAGATAATCCCCACAACAGAGAGGCTACTTACTGCATAACAAAAGTTTCATACCAGGGTTTTAGCTTGATTTTGTTAAGACCTTGCAATCTACTATGTGACTCAATTTAGTTATGTATCTGCCTCTTCTTTTTCTTTCCTTAAAGAAATAGTACAACTCTTACAGAATGGGCAGCATCAACTTTAAAAGGAAAACAAAAAAAACCATGTGTCTGTCAGTTTTCTTTAAAAATGTTGTAATTTTTAAAAATAGGTAAAGCAAGTAACCAGAAAGGAAATTTTCTTGAAAAGGCAGACAAAGAATAGTAAAGAAAGGACTTTTTAAACTTTATTTTCTGTAGAACCAGAGCAGCTGAAACACTCTAACGTCATAGAGAAATTATAGTCAGATTGTTAAAAATTCATATTTATGGTTGGTACAATTCACAGTATTCTTCTGTATGTAAATTGTCAGTGCAGCTCTCTGAAACAGGGAAGGACTGCAATGCTCTCTGAGTAGATGGCATAAAGAGTGGAGGTCACAGCTACAAAACCCTGAGACACTGCCCAGATTTAGATGATAAAACTTTCAGCTAATTTGTTGACTCCAGTGTTTCAGGATCCTTTAGCCTTGGAGAAACTAAATGGGGACACTTGAGTAAATCCTCTGTAGGAACCACTGAACTAAATGAGGCTTTTAACATTTGAAAAGGAGTTATGTGGATTTGACTTAAATGCCTCATCCATAATTATGCTGGAACTACTGAATTATCATTCTTCTCCTGATATAGATGGCTTGTCTTCTTTGTCTTTCCTAACAGGTAGGCCATAACAAGAAATAAAATTAACAAGATATGTTAGCAAAGCCATTCAAGCCATCCAGCCATCCATGACAGCACCTGAACTAATGATAATTTCCCTTCCCTCAACAACAGACAATTTTTTTTTAATTTGAAGGTGTTTCCTTAAAAGAAAAAAAAAATATAAAAAGAAAGACTCATATTCCTAATCAATGCACATAGCCTAAGCAGAATTGTTGAGATAATGGTTCCAGACTACTGAATTCACTTAGAATTCTGGTTAGGTTTGGTATCCAAAGATTTAGAAATATATTATTGATAGTTACTTGCTATCAAATTCATTTGTGGCATATCCACACCTGGATAAACACTTCACACTAATACATGGTTTTATTGCTTTTCAAGGGATAAGAATTACCTGCCTTAATCTCCTTAACAACAAACCACATCTGTAAACCACAAAAAAACCTTTGAAATGGTCTGTGAGTATCACCTAATAAACCAAATGTTTAACCAACTAACTGAGCAATCATTTCTTTGCTGTTCTGAGTTTAACCAACCAGAAAAACTGAAAAGCTTTGATTAGGTTTCTCCACAAGATACCTCTGTGATCAATGATTTACCATGGATGATAAATGAACATAGTCTTTCATTATGCATGGCAGTCATCAGCCACGAGAAAGATTTTGAATAAATGGAAAGTGATTTCATACCATATTCAAAGCCTCACACAGCACAGATGAAAGCCACATTCAATACTTGAAAAAACAAATGAAAACGAGACCCTTGCTTTATATTAAGCCTGCCCAAGATTCCCATCTTTATAAATAAAAACCCTTCAAAACTCTTTTTGAAAACATCTGCCAGGGACTGGACCTAGTTAGAAAAAATATCTAAGAAATCAATAAAAGGACTGAAAGATGTAAGATTTATATTTGGTATCATGGGTTTTGGTGCCCTTCAAGAGCCATTTGTTAAAGATGGCAATTGTAACAACAAATGAGGTAATTGTAAAGAGAGGTGCAAACTCACTCCTAAGTGGCTTTAACAGGTTTGCTGGATGTGTCTCTTCCCACTTTCCTTCCCACAAATATTACAAGCCCAACATTAAAATCTTTGGCTTCCAGCTACTTAATAAAAGCAACAGAGCCCTGGACTTTTTTCAAAAACTGTCAAATACATTTTTCACTTTATTACATTGAATATTTCCCAATTCAATAGTATGACCAAAAAATACTCAGAGAAATTAAACTTTTTTTGTTTCCAGCCCAAGCTGGAAGTACAAAGGATCCTTTGCTTATTATGGCAAAGGCATTCAAGACTTCCAACCTGGCCCTGCATAATAAAGACCATTTTTCAAATGGCACTTTGTATTAAATTTTTTTGACAAAATTTAAAATACACCCAGGAATTCAGCTTGTCTAGTAACAATATCTACATTGAATACTGCTTGTCACAGACTCCTCTCCTAAAAAGCTCAAGGTCACATCAAGCCAGTGCTTACCTACAGAGACAGAGTGCCTCTGCCAGGAACTCAAAACCCCTCAGTAATTCAGTGAGCCATTTGCTTTGCACCTACTTTTATACCTGGTTGGAAAAAAATAATTGGAGCCACTCGGAGGTGTCAGTTAAAGTATCCTTAACTCCTACCAGATGGTCTGCACAAACCATGACCCCTGACTCTAAGGCAGGAGACAAACATGCCTCCGCTACTGTATTTTCTATAGTCTCCACACATCACATTTCAGAGATAAGAACAATTTGACATGCACTGTAATTGCCTACCAAAGTTCAAATACAGGAACCTTTTGCAGAATAACCCTTCTTTAGCATATTAAATATCATTTAGAACCCAGAGGAGGTCTAGTTTTAAAATTCAAACAGGCCACTCTCTGGAGATCTATAAAACTGCTGACTAAAAAAAATAAAAATCTTTAAAGTTGCCCTATTATACAGAAAGTTTTAGTCTTGTGCAGAATATTCTTTTTTTCTGAACAGAAAACTCTATGTATTGCAATGACATTATGGCATAAGTATCACTATATAGATTTAGCCTTCTGAATGAGTTTCTTGTATGACTCAAAAGAACCCACACCACAAAAAAATTCTAGAGGGTCCAAGTGTTTTGGTCCATGAGTTATTAATGTGACTTAATAAAGCTTCACCAGCCAAAATATTTATAATTTGGTAGGGTTTGGATAAACATGTTTCAGACTACAGGGTGTGTATTAGCTGCAGGAAATATTCCTTGACTACAGATAGTACCTGACCCATCAGTGACATTATTATTTACTTGTGAAAATGGAAACTTCTTTCCCAATGGAAAACTAGAAATGTGGCTATTTTCTATATAAGATAAAATTATGCACAGAGAAGAACAGTGTTCACAAAAGGACCTACTACATTTGAATGAACAATTTTCATCTCTTCTCAACACTTTTTGTGAAAGTAGGCAGTTGCATGAGAAGCCACCCATGCTCTGCCACCACCTGCCAAGCCCAACAAAAAGGAAAACTTTGAGGATTGGAATATTATGAAATAACAGCAACTCCAATGGGTAGCACAGATCTGACATGCTTGCTGCCAGAACATACTGGCCATACATACAAGACTCTTTCTTTATTCCATTTTCAAAATAATGGCAGCAGAAAGCAACAATCAGGAAAGTCATTGTTCCCATTTAAGATCATTTTGTGGATTAGAATTAGTCTCTGAAAGACGTCCCTAGGAAATTTGACGAATACATTTGCTTCTCTTGAATTCCTAATCATAAATCAACCGAACTGAACCCAGCCATGTGTTCCTGATAATTCTCTTCTGAATTCAGGTGAAAGAAAGGCAGCAGAGCTCACACTGCCCGCAGACAGTGCTACAAAATCCTCCCCATCACATACACACAAAAGGAGCAGAACAGGTCATTCTGATTGTATTCATTCTTATTTCAAAGGAACTAATTTCTAAAGACTAAAACCTTTAGAAGGAAAAAAGCAGAGGTTGCCTGCTCAGCAGCTCAGCTCCAGGAGCCACCCCACTCTCCTCTTTGTGTGACCTTCAGCCTGTTAGGGAACAGCATCATCCCTGCCAGGGCTGCTGGAACAGCAGTGTCACAAGATCAGAACAGCCTTCCCTGTGGCTGGAATTTTTTCGAGGTAAAGTTATCAAGAGATATGCAATAATGGTGGCAATGTAAACACTAAAGCCATTTGGGTAATAAAATAAATATACCTTTGTCATTTTCTGCAGAAAGGAGAAATCCTGTATTGTCAAGCTCACTTATGTTTTTCTTCAGAGAAAAAAATATTGAGAAGTTTTATAAAGTGAAGCTGTATTAATGAAACATGCATTAAACACTGATTACAAGAAAAATTAGGATATTCCAAATTTCATTTTTAGATTGAGCTTCTAAAATATACTACGTAGAAACAAAGCAAATCTTGGCATTTCCATCCAGTGCCACGCAGGATATGAACCCCTTTCTAGAGACAGGACATAAAGGCTCCTTGTGTTTTGGAGCACAGAACAGAAACGTGCTGGTGCTGGCTTTGGCTGGAGTAGAGCTCATTTTCTTCATAGTAGCTGCTCCAGAGCTACATTTTGGATTTGTGCTGGGAGCAGGGTTGGTAATACAGGGATGTTTTCCTTACTGCTGAGCTGTGTTTGCACAGCATGACAAGGCCTTGCCTGCTTCTGGCACTGAGGGGCTGCACAAGGAGCTGGGAGACACACAGCCAGGACAGCTGGCCCCAAGTGACCAAAGGGACCACACCACATGGTGCCATGCTCTGCAATATGAAAAAGCTGGGAGAAGGACAAAGGAGAAGGGTGACATTTGGAGTGATGATTTCTGTCTTCCCCAGCCATCTCCTGCTGGGGGTGGCTGAACACCTGCCTGAGGACAGGAAGTGCTGAACTCATTCCTTGTTTGGCTTTGCTCACATGCAGGGCTTTTGCTTTCCCTATTAAACTGGCTTTTTTTCCATCCACAGGACTTCTCCCCCCTCCCCTTTCAATTCCCATCCTGTCACTGGGGGAGAAGGAGCAGCTGCAAGGTGCAACAGTCTGGGGTTAAAGCACAACAAACGAGCAGGGAGGAAATCCTTGTGTCGATGACCTCTGAGGCTGGGTACCAGCCAAACCACAGACACGCCAAGGCAGGAGGGGTCCAGTATCCAGACATGCTCAGCATCACCATTTAGATTCAAGACTTTTTCTATTTTTACTCCTTTTTTAGGGCCTTAATGCCAGTAGTGCCACAGAGATTCAGAGGAAAGACTCTGCAAGTTGGTGTGCAGCAAATCTGCAGAGAAACAGGGGCTGCTGGAAGAAACCTGATCTCTGCTACTCCCCTGTAGTTTCCCACCTGAGCAGACAAGGAGGAAAGTACCCAGCAAACCAGAAGAACTTTCAGGGCTGCCTCTGGAACACAGCATCCCAACAACAGAGCTGCAAACAGCACAGGTGGGGGCTCCTGCAGGTACGATTGCCAGCTGAGTGCCCAAAAAGCACTTTGAAACCATCAGCTCAGCATTCGACCCAGTCTTCAACCTACCAAAGAGAATGCACTGGTGCCTTTATGGCTTACTGGTTAGTTATTTTTCACTGTCAGAAAATTCATTGACAGTACACTTGAGTCTCATCCCCTACCTCTCTTGATATCTTCTTTAATTCACTAAACCTCTCAGAAAATAAAGGTTTTGTTGTTTCAGTATAATGCTACAGTAGCTGATTCAAATACACGGCACAGAGGGAAGCAGCTCAACAGAGATAACTACTCACAAATTTACCACGCTTTTTTGGTAAAATTTGGCAGCCCAAGGTGCGTTCCATGATGCAGCAGTTATTTTATTAGGGTTAAACTGAGTTAGCTAATCTAAGGTTACCTTGGACATTTCTTCATTTCTTCATTTCCTTTGTTACAGACTATTCTAAATGAAATATTGCCACCCTTGATATTTTCACTCCGTTGCTATTTACTGGCATTTCTCTCCTCCTAACTGCCCAGCTAAATAACTGCATTTATATAGAAATTGATTGTTCAAAAGTCAGACCAGCCCTGCAGTGAAACAGTTTATCTCACTTTTGTGCTTGGAATTGATACATGAAAATATTTATACTATGACTGGAGTAATTACTCTATAAACTCATTATATGTTTACCTGTGCCTCTAATAAGGTTTTTTCCCCCCAGTTGTATGTAGTAAGTTCCTTTAAATGTCAGTACATAGATCAGAAAATAAAAAATGACCAGTCTTGCTTTTTCCAATAATACCAAATAACCTTTTCCTTCTTGGTTGCCGTTACTGTCTTTCACATTTATTAGAAATGAGACACTCATTAATTTTATTTATTTTTACCAACTCAGTGTGTTTCTAAACAGAACTGTTCTGAAAAATATCCTCATCATCTTTTGTTTATTGCTGAAATACGTTGGCTCTTCCTTTCAGAAGTTGTTGTCCCTTTACTCCCCTCCACTACTTAAATGATCTACACGGTAAATTCAATTTGGATTTTAAGCTGCTAAGATGATTTATAGTGTATTTTTCATACAAAACAATACTTCCATTTTGAAAAATGGAAAAAGCCTAACACCTGGTTTAGAGCTATGCTATTCCATTTTACAGAGAAAAAGTAAGATTCAGTAACAAAATGATGCCTTATTACATCCACTTGAAGAGCTGAAACCCACAGTTCTCCAGCCCAAATATGTTCCTACCAAGTGCTTAGTGGGGAAGAAAGCTTCTCAAAGTATCTGGCTAATATTTTAATGAAACAGTTAAGATAACCAGCATAAAGTGAGGGAATCCATATACTTGTAGTTTAAAATACTCTTCATTTACTTCATACAAGTCTGAGTTCAAGATTCATAAAGAAAAAAACATCAACTGCACTTCAAGTTGGCATTGCTTTCAATTTATTTTGTGCTGAACAATCTGTAAGCATTCACGTGGGACTTATAGTGAAATGGTTTAATTTGATTTGATATAAAATTTTTAAAATGGAACCTGATGCAATAGAGATTAATACACTCATGCTACCAACTTGGAGTTAGCATAATGACTAAACATCTCAAGTCTTATAAATAACATTAAGGAAGATACACACTGATGTCCTTTTATATACTTAATGAACTTTTAAAAGATTGCACTATTGATTTAAATCAATGGGTTTTAAAACCATGTTCACATTAACTTGCTTCTATTATTGCTCTGGAGTCAAAAACAACCCCACAAAATTAATGAAAACAGGTATCTCTGGGGCAAAAGTCCAGTTAAACCTGGGCTAGAAATCAGCATTTTAAAGTCTCAGGTTAACATGATCTAATGTAAAGCATAAAATTAATTATTTAGGTTTGTTCTTAGCCATTTTGACATGCCTGGCTTTACCACTTAATTCAGCCTAATCACAAGCTAAATGTTAAAAAACAAAACAAAACAAAAGGAACCCAAAACAAAAACAAAACCCAAGAAACTTAAACTTGGTGTCTGAATTAGCAAATTGACATTTTCCCACTGATTTTAAAATATATTTCTTGCATTACAAACCATATGGCTACTACACAAAAATAACAGAAATATATACATCTGCATTAATTTAAGCAGACAGGTAAAAATAATTTTTAATTCCAAACAATGCTTTTCAAGAGTTTCATCTTTTGATGGCAATCATAAACCCAAGAAAATTGTTCATCTTCATCATCTACAAAAATATCTTCTTGGCTTCATAAAAAATGGTTTTCCCAGATATTAAATATAAAATTATGCCTTATTTAAACAAACTCAATCTGCAAAGATTTACAATTTAATATAAAGGCTTCTGTCTCTAGAGCCATATCATAGAAAATTAAATCCATCAATCCTGAATTTTTTTTTTTTCCTTTGAAACTTCAAAATCTACTCGAGTCAGGAAAAAACATTTCAAGTAATTAGAAGAGTTTTGCATATCTATCACTGCTAATAACCCGAGTGAGTCCCAGAGTGCTGTGGAAGGGAAGCAGCGCAGTAAATAAGTCACAAGGGTGTGTCAGGGATGAGCTGCTTTCTTCAGCACCTTCCTGGAGCTCTCTTTTGGACAGCCCCCGTCCATTCTCTCTTCACAGAACACAGAAATAAACTCTTCCCAGTGTTACCCAGTGAAAAGACAACGAAACCACACTGAAGTACAGAAGACCCCATTTAAACACCTCTGGTTTATTGTGAGTTTATATATAGAGTTTATATTACTCTAATAAACTCTATATATGGAGTTTATATATTGTATACAATATTGCAAAATACTGTAACAGGTTGCCCAGTTATCCATCTTTTGAAATATTCAAAACTCAGGAGGAAAGTCCTGAACAGCCTGAAGTAACTGAGATGGGGCTGGACCAGATGATCTGTAGAGGTGTCTTCCTACCTTAACAATTCTCTGATCAATGAAAAGATCATTTCTCTGACAATTACAATAGTTCCCACTGCAAAAGCAAACAAACAAAAAACCAACCCCCACGTGAACCCCTTCTCACCCAACCCAGAACA
This sequence comes from Emberiza elegans, assembly GCA_024865655.1. NCBI lineage: Eukaryota > Metazoa > Chordata > Aves > Passeriformes > Fringillidae > Emberiza > Emberiza elegans. Next base: position 26,087,662 of record JALJVW010000241.1, on the reverse strand, counting down.
AAATGAAATCAATTCTAGAGAAGCAACCTTTATTGAAGCCCAGTATATTTCCTCAAGTATAATTGTTAACAATCACTCGGCATCATAAGCCACAGATGAGAAGAAAAAAAGAGTTCCAAATCTGAAAATAACGTCCTCTGCTTTGTAAGTAAAGAGCTCACATGAATCATGGAAATCAATCACAGAGGTTCCTTTACTTACTAAAGCAATCCAGGATCTCTCTCTCTCTCTGTATGTGTATATATATATATATATATATATATATATCTTGTTTTCTTCCCTCCATGCCCCAGAGCTCGAGGAGGTCTGGTTTCATCACCATTGCTTTCAAAGTAACTCACCTCACTTAGAGCCATAATACAACAAATAAATGACATAAATGAAATGCCACGTATGAGGTGATTATATTAGTTCCATTTTTCCCCCTTTTTATAAAAACATTTGAGGACTTTTGACCTTTCTATCCTATTTTGATTGATACAGTACATTGCACCCTGAGGAGATAAAAAATAGGAAGCATGAGCTAAAGCAGAGACAGAGGCAAAGCAAAAGATTGCATACAGCTTGGAGGAAGCAATTTACAGCTAAGCAGATGGTTGGAAAAAAACAAGCCATTTTTCTTGAGTCTGGCTGATGTGATCTGTACTAATTCACTACTGGAAAGCAACTACCAAACCCATCAGCACAATAAAAGCATTTGTAAAACATTGCACCTATTTTTTTCAACCACCTCAATCAGAGGCTTAGTGAATTCTTTCTGAAGACACTTGTATTTCAACAATCACCCATAGCCTTTCTGCACGTTCCTGCTATCTCCGTGTATGGAGCTGAGGATTTCAGAAAAAGGAGGGCCTTTGATGATTCATAAAAGGGAAGCAGCACTAGTTAGATTACAAAGAAAGTGCAGCAAAACCACTTCTGAAGTTCGCTGTGTATAACTGAGCTTATCCAAGCCTTAGGCCCTCCTTGGGAAAGGAATACGTACACAGAACAGAGGTTTCTCAGAGCAAGAGGAAATGAAAACAGGAATTAGTCTCAGGACTGCTCTTCTAATGTGCAGCCTTAGCTTTCTTCACCTCCACCTTAGTGTCCAGCCAGCCTCCAACCATTACCTCAGTGAAACAGGGGGTCAAATTCATTGTATAGCCTTCCTGCTGCCCCTGCATTCCCAGCAGGAAAGGAAGGATGCTCTGCTGTTTCCCTTCCCAGGAGAGGGTCTGGGGATACCTGTGGATAGTGTGCCCCGACACGTGGGTTTGGCTGGGCTCACACACCCCCAGAGCAGGACTAGAAGGAGCTGGGACAAACTGCTCTTTTCTGTCAAACTGAAGCTTGCTTGGCAATCAAATGCTCATGTAATGCAAGGCTCACATGGTTTAAACCCACAATCTGTTTTTCATACCCATCTCTCTACCCCACTTGTAAAACTTTTAAAACTCAAGCTGACTTCCAGCCACTGCAACTGAGACTACCGAACAGCTCAGCACAACCTTGCTTATCTTCAGGAGGAAGAACAGCAGTGCTCCCAAAAGACTTTTTGCACTCTAATCCCCTTATCCATTTAGCACTTACTTTCCTCTCCAACTCACCACCAATGTTTATGAAACCCCTGGATGTCCCAAAGTTTGCCTAATTCAATTTCAGAAGGACAATATTACCCCTTAAGCATTCTGCTCTACTTTCAGAGGCAGCCACAAGAGCTGCTGCCTGGTGGTGGGATTGCAGTTGATTAAATCAGTGTTTCAGCATCCCTGGCCATCTGCTGAGACCGTAACATCTCCTTGCTGCGGCAGAGAGGAGATGTGCCCAGCTGGGCTGTACTCACCAGGGCAGTGCCTCCCTCACCAGGAGCCTGGCAAGCCCCTCCTGAGACGAAGCCGCTCAGGCCAAGGCTACTCCTACTCAGCAGAATTCAGGCTGTGGCCACCTCAGCACCCCCAGAACACTGTATTAATCTGAAAAGGCTGCAGATCACAGGGGAAAATCTCTTTAGGTGGAAGGAATCTAGAATTTAAAGCATGCTGTGGACCCACACCTCTCATGGGAACATCAAGTTTTGGGAACCCAATAAAAATGCAAGACAGCATCACCAGAGCTGTGGGCTCATTTTAATGCCTCCTGCTCCAGCCTATGCACTGTGCTGGGAGGCTGAGCACTCACACCGCTCTGAACTCTCAGCAGCTGCAATGATTTCCTTATGGATGGGTGCAATAATTTCCTTATTTCTGGGTGGATTAGGCTCCCTTCCTACTTGGTGTGAGACAAAGCCCTCTCCATAAGCCAAAGAACAAGTTTAAAAACGAAAACCACAACTGTAGAGAGAGCTAAAGACTCGCTCTTTGTTTTTCTGCTCCTTTTATGCTAGCACTGTGCTCGTTGTTTGGTACTTTATTACTTTTGTTTGCCTGTTTATGCACCTACTCGAGCTCTCAGTAAACACAGGTTTCACAAGTATAAATAAAACATACATGAAATATGTTGCTGTCTGCAGTTTCAACTCCCTCTGCACCTTCCTAATCTCCTGCATTTTATGCAGCCTATGTTCTGTAAACACAGATCCTGGGGCAGTTCAGTACTCTTGTGGATGCTCCAGCAGTACAGGACTGCTGTCATCTCTAACTATTTTAAAACTCTGAACAGATGTTTGACTGCACAACATAACAAATAACTTCAGACGAGCAAGATGAGACAATTTTTCCAAGACATTCATAAAATTCCACTATGTTTTTTTTTTAAATTCTGGAACTTTTCCAAAGCCAAACTCTGAATTTTTACAATAATGTGGATATTCTACAGCTTACCTGAATTTTTCATTGCCCCTAAAATACCATTCCTTAGTGACAGGGGCTATAAGAATTACATAAATGCCTTTTTAAATACAGAATATCACTGAAGGTCCCAAAATGACAGTTTCAAAGTTATTCATTTAAATCACAAAAGAAACACCCTTCTTTTACATCTGAATTATTGGTCCTTATTTTCAGAGCTCTAATATGTGAAGGTCTGAGAGTCAATGGAACTGGCACTTGGCCTCAGAGGATCATCCTGTCACACTCTGAGCTTATCTTCTTCCTCTAAAGAAGCACTCAACCACAGCTGACTTTCAGAGTGAAGTTCCAATAAAATCACTCCCACAACAAAATTTAGGTGATTTTTGGAAGTGCTTGATGAGTAACACCCCTTACATTACAAAATATTTCCTACTGATGAACTCTATCCCAACTCTCTACTGGACAAACTACAGCTTCCATGAGGAAAAACAACTTCAAAACCCCCTAAAATTCCCAAAACTTGAAGCAAATGTGTCCAGCACCCATTTACCCTGAGAGGTACATGGCACACATTTACACAGAAAGGGAGCTTCCCACTTCCTCAGAGAAGCTGCTCAAGACTCCTGCTAATCACAAAGTACAATTAAAGTCATACACCGGGGACTTAGACTTAATCTAGGATCTAGGTGGACTCTATTCTAGGTCCTTAATCTAAGATCTAAGTGGACTGGAGTTCACAGCTATTTCCTTACTTATTTCTGAATTTTCTATCAGAAGAATAACCTAGGATTCTAATTATCATCATCGTAGTCTAACCTCAGCCACTTTGTAGTGCTTAATCAGTAATCTTTTATTTTTCTTGATGGGAAAAAAAAGGTCATGGTTACTTCTTTTAAATTAAATACTTGGTGTACTGATTGAAAAAATTGATTGATTGTAAGTGGATCAAGATAACACCACCAGGCCTGAAATATACAAATTTAAGCTATGCAAAGGATTTTGCATCTTGTGAACTAACCCAGCAAAGCTAGTTTCAGTATGAATACATGGGCAGAGCAGCTCAGAAATGCACACTATTTTTGGGCTGCAGGAGAATTACACAGAACACCTCTGAAGTAAATAATAAGCCCAGAGAATATTGAAAAGATTCCCAAGAATGCAACAACTTTTTATAGAGCCTTTTACTCACAAAACCTAATTGTTTTGGAGAATGCCAACATCATCACTTTTTGCATCTTTTGGTAAGATGTGCCCTGCTGTATATAATTTAAATTAAAACATCACATGTCATAAGGGTCATGTCACCGTGGCTTCCAGGATATCACAATAGATTTTCTTAATAAAAGCGAATATCCAGAAACAAGCTACAGTCCAACATACACAGAAAGAATATTAAAATACAAATCCCTAGAATGAGGGTGGAAAACACCATCAAACAAATTGGACTATCATTTTCAGTTGTGATTGACTGCAAGTTGCACAGCTGGCTGACTTTTGTAATACAGAAATTTGAAAAGCAAATAAATAAAATTTGAAGGCGCCTGCAGCAGGCCCCAGTGATATCCTTGTCACATCTGGAACAGTTCAAGGAGATCACGTGCCAAGAACAGCTGGATAGGAACCAGCCACCCAAACACTTGCAATAATTCAAGCATGCATTCATACTTTTTGTTGCTTCTTAAAATATTTATTCATATCTTAAATGAAAAATAAAATAATGCTTCAGACAGCTGGATTCCTCCCTCCGCCCCCACCCCAAATTTAAACCATTGAACGATTTGCTGTTCTTTATTCCTTTTCAAATGCAATATGGATACACAAAAGTGAAAATTCAGATGACAGAGAGGAAGTCATCTAAGCAGAAAAGAATGGTGGGAGACCTCTCTCTTCCAGATAAACACAGAAAAAACTAATGATGAAGCTTTTTTCTCATTCTGATTTCAATTAATTCCATTATCTGCTAGAAGCACTCTCAGTACAGCAATCCCCTTGCTCATTAAACCCCAAAAGACCATCATCACCTTAGGCAGAATGAGACTCTCTGCTCTCTGTTTCAGCACTAACCTGGAATCACAATGGAAAATGCAGCACAGAGGGATTCTTCATTGCTACTCTGAAATTATCACTTGTCAATAAAGAAAACATACTTTGTCATTTACTCCTTTTCTTAGGAATGACAGTTGTATTTTGAAATGCTTTCTGAGGGAAAAAAAAATCCTCAACAAGAAATCCTTTCATATGCTTCACAGTTTTCTTACAAACATTTTCAATCAGAAGTCTCCAACTCAGAAGTTCCACCTGCATGTTGGGCTGGAGAAAATCCTCTCCATTTTTACCCCAGGCCAATTGTGAATTATTGACATTCTTGCTCTGTAAGAATTAGTACAGAGTCACAAAATAAGACAACAGCAAACAGGTTCATTTGTGGGTTCCTGGATTCTGAAGTTACCAGTCTGGATAGAAGAAGACAAAGAAAAGAATCACCTCACTGGCAAATGTTGATGGCAGAAGGACTGATGTGGTCACCAGAGCCAGCATCTTCTTTTCTCCTTTCCAGCACTGATTTTCTTGATTAAACTACTAGAACATCAGTTTTGCCTTTATCAGTGCTTTCATTCGACCTCAGGTTTTTCTTTTAGGTTGTAAACAGCCCCAGTTATTTAAATAACACAGGTACCTCAATGTAGAGGATACAACCATTGTATCAATGCATTTTCCAGATGGATATACAGGCCAAGAAACAGAACTGTGTGCCTAGCTTGAATTCCATTCCCTTAAAGTATCTGGTAGATATGCCCTAAATTCTGACATTAATAAGAGACATAAAATAAAATGTTGCATTTATACTTGTCTCTAAGCACCTTATCATTTGCTTACTTTAGATTAAAAAAAAAAAACAAACTTGAATGAATGAAAAGAAAGCAAAAGAAGGAAGTTTGTTTGGGCAAAACGCAATTTCTCTATTGCAGCCCCGTATAACTGGAAGCAAATTAAATGAAAACCAAATACAAATCAAACTGGCAATAATGGAAGACTGACACCCAAGAATCAGGAGAACCCCATTTTCCAAGGGTTCCCTAGAATTTCACCACAGACCCAAGGCACCTCAGCCCCCTTGTGCATTGCAGCAGGGCTCTGCCTGCCTGGCTCTGATGAGAATTGCATGGGAATTGCACCAAACACAGACAGGCTGCACAGTTTTGGCATTTTGACCGTGGCAAAAGCAGCACCTTTTTCACCAGCAGTTCTAGCTGGAATTTAAAGTGTCTGTCATATATATTTATGTATATTCATATATGAATATACACACACACTGGAATTTGAAAGCACATAACTCTTGCATTTATCTCACGAAGACTGGAAAAAGGAGAAAAATCCCTTGTGCAAAGGACTAACACATCTCTGGCTTGCAAACCATCAACATGGTTGTAAATTATTTAAAGACTTCTGCAATTTTGCAGCAGGTGTGTAGGTTTACATACAAACGTCCATAAAAAACCCCAAAACCACTGAACTGAGAAATATTACCTATCATTGTCTCCAATAACACATAAAAACCACTTCATCCTATATTCTTTCTTCCTGAAGAAAACACTTTATAAGGAAGAAGTGTTCACAATTTATCCTGCAAACCAAATTGTCAACAACCACCCTTCACTACCTTTTACTAAATAAACTACAGGTTCAAACAAGAAACCCCCATGATGGAACTATGCTGAACTGATTTCTCTAAGTCTGGGGCTAGAGTGCTAACCATAGTTTAATTACAAGAAAATGAAACTATTACATTTGGTAGAAGCAGAGTTCATCTGAGCATGCTCCCAGCCTTTTGAGGAAAGGTAGCGAGGGAGAGAATTCCTGGCAAGCAATGGGAGTGCCATGTCACTCAACCCACCCTGAGATTCACCTCATGGTGCCTGTTACACTGTTTGTTTAATTTTCCAGAAGATTATTTTCCATCAGCTCCCACAAACATCAGAGAAATAAAGGATTCCATGATGTTGAAATCTGTGTCACTACACACGGATTGATTTCACTTTGGCATCTCTGCAACATGACACTGCTAAAAAGCAACAATGACCTCAGGATAATTAATTAATCCAAAGAAATGCATGAATAACTTTGTTCTTCACTGACAACAAGCAGACCCACAGAAATTTAATGTATCTCCAACATCCTTGGCTTCAATCTGAAATAAATACTTAGCAATGACACAAAAGCAATAAATATTTGGTTGTTTTGCCATTTCTGTTTTTATCAGTTTCTACTGATTACCACTTGGATGTATCAATAAAACACACCACTGATTTGATGGTGGCTGTCCCCACACTTTTGTGGTTTTCCCATGAGATGTTATTCCATACTCAGCACACGCAGGGTACAACAGGAGCTGACTGGAATGACAGCAATGCCTGGAGGGTCACCCATGTGGGACTGGCTCCTGCCCCCTCTGCAGCTGACAGCCCCAGGACCACGGGAGTGCATTTCTCTAGCACTCCCACCACGTTCAGCAGTAGGAGGAAAGAATGGGTGAAGCGAAAAATATAATTCCCCATGGGCAGAAAGGGCTGTAATCATGCAAAGAACGGATTTTACAGTCAGAGTAACAATATCCCGAAGTGAGAATGAATACCCCACTCTATTGTCCATGCATGGGATAAGAAAAAAAATGTTCCCAGAAGAAATTAGTATTCAGACTTCTTTATATATCAGCGTTATTAACAGATTCAGAAGCTGCATTTTTTTGAGAGAAGATCCTTCATCCTGGCAGAATAATCCCTTTCAATATTGTGGATCTATTTAATAAAGTCATTGTTTATCTGGATTTCTACAAAGGATTGTAAAGGCTATGTAATAGCCCCTGACATACTTATTAAAACTTTCCTTATGTGGAAGAGACTACTCACATATTAGCTTGATTAAGAGGTGCCTCAGACTTTTGTGAGTAAAATCACTCAGGTCTTCTGCCTGATTGGCTGGCTCTTATTTTTGGAGCTTGTTTGGGGAAAGAAAAAGACAGCTACTGAGGTGCTTTAAAAATAAATAATACCGAAATTTTGATGATGGAAAACAACCATGGCAGAACTAAATCCATGAAGAATTTCACTAAAGCCAAACTGAAGAATTTCAAACAAAACTGGAGCTATTTTAATAGGAAATCATAAAAATTTTCAATTCTAATTGAGTAATACGATTTTAATAAATTTCCATTCTGAATAAAATTCAGTTCTGATTAATGAACCCTTTTACATCTCTGAAGGAGAAAACAATAGCATTAAAAAGTCTGCTCTCCACATTGAAACTACTATACTGAAACAAGAAAGAAATCACTTGCATAAAACCATGTAGACAATAATGGCAAAAACTGCAAGGGGACTCAATCTCTTCTTTCCAGTAAGCTTCTATAAGTTCTGTACTGCACAAATTGATAAAACTGGTACAAGGTTTACAAGACAGAATAATAATTATGTTTTATAGCAATGTTGGAAATAATCTATTGCTATATAAAATGAAACAAATCTCACTGCACTTCAGCTAGCATTGTTTACAGTTACACAAACATTTAAAAGACATTTACTTGATGCATCTTGTTCCAGTTCTAGATTACTCTTCTCACAGTGAGTTTCCATCCAGGAAAAACTGCTGCCAGAACTCCTGTCAGAATCAGTCCTTCAGACTGGGCTTATGGAAATGGCTGAGAAATTATTTGTTCATTATCACACTCTGAGGACATTACACAAAATAGGCACTAAAGGATTATTATTGAAGTTTTAGTTATCAAGGCGCTTAGACAAAAATTTTACAGAGACAAAAAGTGTCACCAACTACCTCCAAAGCAGCTGGTTCCATAAAGCAGATCTTAGCCTGAAAGTCAAATCTAATATGGAGAAATTTATCAAGGGGGAGTCAAAGACTCAAAAAGTCTAACATGTTAACAAGAAAAGCCAGTGAGGAGAGTGGATCACCACTGATCTGTCATGTCAATTAAAGACTGAAAACGTAATTAACCACTGTGAAATAATCCCATGTCTTCAAAATAAATTGCTTTCCTGAGTGAATATAAATTCAAAGAGAAGAGTAATGTAAGATGATGTACTTCAGGATTCCTAGCACATTGATATTTTCTCTGTGCTTTTGGTAAATTCAGTGCTGTTAAAACACAGAAGAAAAAGGCTAATGCTCACATGTCAGTTGACAGATTAAATCAGCATTGCATCAAATGGCAAAAAGAATGGTTCTGTGACATTTTACAGTCCAGAGAAGGAAAAGTTTGAATAATATTCTTCAGTGAGAGCAGTAGAAGTGGGAGAGGGAAGGCTAGGCATATGAGGAAGCATGAACCTTAGCAAATAATAGGAACTGTTAATAAAAAGAAACACAATTTTGCTTGAATCTCTTTCTGAGGGAAAGAAGATCAAGTGGTGGAAGACATGTAAGAAGGAGAAATGATGGTACAAGGAAATAAAATTTGAACTTTAATGAAAAAAGAAGAAAAAGAAATCCATTGCAACACACAGAAGCAGTGAGAATCAATGAGAAGTCGATTTCCCAATATTTAGAACTGCAGATAGAATCCTTTCTTTTAGCTGAGAAGTATCGAGGACCAAACTCATTAAAACCCAGAAGAATTGTAAAGTGCTACATTAGTTCCACAGCTGTGACCTCCGAACAGAGACAGCCAATACCCAAGCAGAAAAAATCTTTCATGAAACACCTTGTTTTGTGTTCAGAAAGAGCTGTATTTAGGAATCAATAAAAGCACAAGTTTTCTGAGTGTAGATGGATCCCACCTCCACCAGAACACAAAGTGCTGCAAGACCAATGCCTCAGCCTCAAGTGTCTCCCAGAGTCACAGACTGGGTGAGCTGGGGAGGGACCCCGGGGGCTCATCCCAGAGCCCAGGAATCTGCACAGGAATCCTCATGGATCCATGCTCCTGGTTCCCTCCGCCGCTACGCAAAATGACTGAATCTCCAGAGGGTACAAAATCCATTTTCAAAACTGAGAGTTTAAGACCACCTGGTGCAGAAAGCTGCTTTCCTTTCTAGCCATTACACACAATAGAGCTCAATATTTTTCTACAAAAATAATAATAGCCTGGCTTCCACAGAGCCTGTGCTGTTGCTTGGCTAAATTTGCCACAGAGGAATTTCTGTGCCCTTTAGTAATCCCAATAGATACAGAAAGATGGACAGAACAGGGTTTTGTCAAGGTTTATTTCCCTTTCTCACTTACATTCAATAAAATGAACAAGTGACATATGCTGAATTAAATATCCTAATTGTATTGCATGGCTATAACTAGTTTGGATTACACATGTTATAAGGATTTGTCCCAAAACAAGATGTGTCCCACAAAAATGGACCCATCTTACATCTTATTTTTATCATGAAAGCTGAAGAAAGTAATTATAGAAGATTTGGAAAATGTACTTTATAGTTCTCCAAATCCTTCTTATTTACAATCTCATAGTCTGAGTATGCAATACCTTAAAAAGCAATATTGCCAATCCTTTTTTTCTTATTTTATAGCTCCATGTAAAGTAGAGTTCAAAATTTCTAAAAAAAACCAAAACAACTCAGCTCTAACTTTTAATTTTGTGGTTTGCATTAACTGACATCATCATTGATATTATTACCCTCTTACTGCATTTCTGTTGACAAAACTCAAGATTAATTTATAATTATGCTCAATCCCATAAAGGAAAAAAAAGAAAAAGGTTCTTAACTGAAGATGTGGTGACACTGACTGGAATATTTCAACAAATTTTAATACAATTTTCCATATCTGTGTCCCCCTAACAGGAAAACAGGAGTTGGGTGAAAAAACAGTTGATCAAATACAACTTTACTCAGAAGAAAATTTTGTCCAATATTCAAGTCCTACTTGACCCCAAGAAAAGGAGTTACTTTGCAGGATGAGTCTACCCTAAACTGATCCAAATACCTCTACAACCCAGAGGGAGCAACCTGTTAATTGAACAAGAACAGTGATATAGATGTGATTTATAAACATCACCAGAATTCCGTGCCCGAGCCCACTCCAGCCAACTCAAGGAACAAAACGCTGAGGCAACCACAGGACTGAGGGAGAAGCACGGCTCATTTGGCCAGACTATGAACAAAATAATCCAACACTGATGTCTTCCAGTGCAACCTTCCATGACTAAGAGCCTGAACTATCAGCCTTTACAAGCAAAATAGGTATTTTTTTGCTCTGTGAGCAATTTCATTATGATTTCAGCCTTGGCCCCTCTCTTGTTGGATGAATAAAGGGCAGATCATTTTAAAATGGAAAGACAAAGCGAATGAAGTAAAAACAAAGTAAATCTTTAATTAGGTAAGTCCTCTTTTGTTGCCTGGTTCGGGCAAAAGCACTAGACCATATGTTTCAAGTGTCTAAATCTGCCTTCAGGTTTCAGATGAATATGTCTCTGTGGGGCTGTTTCTGTCAACAGCAACATTTTTTTCACAGCTTAGAATTTGCTTGCTGGCAGCCACCTGCTAATAACACCAGTACAAATTAGTAGGGTGCTTGGGAATTTGGACACAGATTAAAAAGTAATTGAGAGGGTGGACTAAATCACATTGAGAAACCATTGTATCCACTTCAAGCTACCTCCTTCTTGTTTTGGAAATAATTTCTCTTTAGGATGTCCAAGGCATCAATAATGAGTGGAGACATGGGCTGTGTGTGTTCAGTTCTGTAAGTGAGCAGTGATTTCCCATTCCCAGCTCCCTCTCCACCATCACTGCACACCGACTGTTTCAGGCGTGCACAGACACTGCACCGACCTCAGTGTGAGGGTAACTGTGAAAATCAAACTATCATAAACTCTGATCTCCTCCACATCACTGCAATGCCACAGCACATCTAGAAGATGTAGAAATCCAACCATGACAGGATGCTCAGATAGCTATGGCTGAGCACAACACAGGACCTCATCTGCCTCTGGAGACCCGAGATGCTCCCCAAATAAGCCTGTCTCTCCTGGCTGAAGTCTCTTTTCATTAGCTCCTGCCAGTTACTGCGCTCCTTTCAAATCTGTTTTGACTTGTTCAGCCTTGCACTCAGCCAGGGAGCAGCACTAACCAAAGGCACCATCACATCTCTGGGATTTCCAGCTCCCAGCACTCAGCCAGTGTCCCCTCCCAAGGCTCTCTCAGCCAGGGACACCCTGGGCACACGTTCCTGCTTCACCTTGAATCTTACCAAGCCTCATCTCCCACAGAGCAGGTAAGTCAGTGACTGAACACTTGACAAAAAAGAAACTGCGAGACCTGTGGACTATTGAAAGACCATCAAAGAACCTTGGGTCTTTTGTCTTAATAGCATTCCAAGGAATATAGTGCCTTTGTAAATAACTGAAAAGGGCAGCTTCCACAGTATTTACGTTTCATACAACTGCTACTAAGTGACTGTAGTTTGACAACTCATGTTAAGTTCAAAAAGCACCTCAGAAACCTACAAAGTTTGATGCCATGGATTTTTTCCTTTTCTTTTTTTTTCCTGTTAAAATCTAAAGGGTTTATCCTCCTGTAATAGGCAATAATGAAAAAGAATTCTTTAAAGGTCAGCAGGAAATGGTCTGTTTTTACAGAGCCAATGAAATGTAGAAGGTTTTTTATAGCCATTGATCTTTGAGAACTGAGGTAGCTATGGGTAATATTTATTTTTAGCCATATTTATGTAATCATTTGTGTAACACCTGCCCACAATAAGGAGGAAAAAAATCCCACTGTTTCTGCAGCTTATATTGTTTCAATGATTTCACACAGTCTATTTGGGACAAAGTCAGTGGTTAGAGCAGCTCAGAGAGCACTAGGGTTTATTCTAGCAGATCAGTCTGCCCCGTGGTGCAGTAACCCTGAAAGAACAGAGAGCGTGGCTGTGTGTGAGCCAGCCCCTGTCCCTGCGGACTGCGACACGGCTGCACTGACGAGCCCTGATGAGACCAGTTTCCTCAAAGCACAGCGTTACAACATTCCAGAATTTACAGTAAAGTGCAGTTTGCTGAAATAGAAGCAAAGTCCTCAATTAACAAATTTGGGAGTAAATTGAGGCACAAATAGAAAGCAAAGTCCTCCAGTTTGATTTGGGAGGCCTCCACTTCAGAGGCTCTTCCACTACTGACCACTTCCAGAAGGGGTAGGAACATCTTGGTTCTAGTAAGAAGTGATGCCAATTGAATGTGCTTTCATCACTCTGTACACCAGACTTTCTCTATTATTTTTCTTCAGCATTTACTCTTTCACATTTGGAGACCTTATGTACCCAAACACATCTGAAAAAGCAAACCTAACTTCTCAGAAGAGAGCATTTGGGTGACTTTTTCTGCAGCTCATGAGAAAGAAATGCAGCTCTGATAACTTTGACAAATTCTTTTCAGGGAAAAGACGATTTATAATTGACACGCCAAGAGCAGAGTTAAATACGTGGATAAAAATGAGAACTCCACCTTACTGAAATACAGATGGGTCATATTTAATGACACAACCCAGCTAGATGGAAATGACCATTTAAGAACAGTCTTTCCAACACAAGAATATTTTCTCTCAGGCCCTAAAGGCTAAAACTGGGTTTTGAAGCTCAGATCCCAGACTGTCTTTGACTGAATCGTGTTCCACATGGGAAGTTTTAGAGGGAGTCAGAAACGTGCCTTCATCTTCACGCAACAGCATCAGAGAGACAAAGAAAGAAAACATTGAATGCTCAAGTTCATTTCTATTATAAATCCTTGCACACAAAGGCTGATTCTTTGCTAATTATTGCCTTAGCAATGAAGAAATGAATTCATTTGTAGCAGTAAAAAAATATTTCGGTAACATGGCATGATTAACATTTAACTCCTCAGATCAGTAAACAGTGAAAATTGGTGCTAGAGTTTAAGTGGGTACTTAGCTGAAAAGTAAATGAATACAGACCTTTCTCACTGCAGTACAACACCTATTTCACTGCATTTGCACAATCATTATTCTTCAAAATACTGACATTAACAGCCATGCAAATGGCACCATGATTTTCTGTCCCTTTACTGCTCTTTTCCTACATGATTTTCCTTGAATTGATAAATTAAACTTACAAATTCTGTAGAAACTTTCACTAAGAATGTCAAAGATCTTTACAAAGTGAATTAATCAAATAATCAGAGCATCACAGTGAGGTACTTTATGCAAAGCTATAGCAAAATATGAATGCAAATCTAGAATACATTTTATAAAAGGAATAAATTCAAATGTCATGATAAAAAATGTACATTGTAATTTGGGTGTAGTTGAGACTGAAAACTGGTGAGGACATAAAAATAGAAGTGCTTCAGTAGGCGCCTTTTTTACAAAAAAAAGCAATCCTTTACTTCAGCCACAGTACAAAATGAGAGAAAAATAAGGAAAACAGAGTGCTGTGAGAAGTCATTTCCATTCTTTATGTGAAGGTCTTAAAGTAATCAGCAAAATCTATATCTTGAATAAAACGACTCCTGGGTACTTTGAACTGTGTAGCTGATTATGGACTCTGCTTTACTGCTCACTTATTTACCTTTTCTGAATCTTTGCAAGTGCCTGGCTGTGCCTGCAGCTCCCCTACAGCCACACAAACTGGGGAGAGCTCCTCCAAGGGCAGGGACTTCAGCTGTACCTTGGGACCTGCAAGGCAGCCCAAGCCTAAGCCTGCACTGCAAGGCAGCCCAAGCACTTGGCACCCATTCAAAGATAAACACCAACCATGTAATCAATCAAAATATTATCAGAGGCCTCATACCCATACTCATTATGCTAAGTACTGACCTGTCCAGAAAGCTGAAGTGGAAGAAACACACCTACTCCAGCTGCAATCACAGAATACAAGGAGGCATGGAAGACATTCCATTATATCGTTTATAACACTCTAAAATTAAAATTGTTAATTAAGTTCTCAAATAATCTCACAAGTGTTGATATTTAATACACAACCCTGCCACAAACACCTGCTGGTTCAACATGAACAAATAAGGCTTATTAATTCTCAAATTCAGCACAGAAAATTAAGAGAACTTCAATTTTTTTTTCAAATTATTTATTGAGAAGTATGAAAAAGAAGAAATTGACAAGTTTATGCCTTTTTATTTTTCAAACAAATAGTTCGTCTTAAATGATGCTTGGTTATTCCCGTAAGGAGATAGCAGAAGTTTTCCATATTAGCAGAAAGGAATGAAACTTCAAGGAAACCTATAGAATCCATAATTCACCTTCTGTTTCTGTACATCATTGTCTGGAAATTTTATGCAGCTGCAGAATTGGCCAGGTAATGGGTTAAAGTCTGCCCCACAAAGTACTTCTGTCTCAAATTATAAATCAAGAGTTTTCTTTTGCTGCAAAGGTGGAGCCTATGGTAGCTCAAATCCAGCTTGTTCATGCTTGACAGATTTCTCATCACAGCTATTTGCAAAGTGTTTATCTAAAGTATTACAAGGTGAGAGGCCTCATTTCAACAAAATTTGGCAAAAGGTGTGAACCTCAAGCTCCTGAATTCAAGAAAAGAACTTATTTTCTTTAAATGGTTTCCTCAGATCAGGACCTAAAATCCAAATCTCAGCCCATAGCATCAAAATATGTTCGTGGTAGACTTTCCTTTAATTCTGTGTGCTGTACATATCACACGCATATGCCTTCCTAACTTTTCTTTATTTTGGATGAAAGGAAATGATCCCAAGTATTTCCATTAAAACAGGCTGCACAACATTGTTATTCTGAACAAGACAGAATGAAGTGTGTATCTCCACACATAAACTTGTTCATTATCTTGTTCCAGATAATGTTATCCATTTTCAAAAATATGCTTCTGATTCAGCAAGCTCTATTTATCCACTCCCCAAACCAAAATTATTTAGAATCACATTCATTTTATGAGTGAGTTTGAGTGAGTCACCATTACTCCTCCTGCTTTTCTAGGAACAGGCAAACTACATCCAAAACATATTTACACTCCGCTGACCAAGAAAATTCATTGATGGAAAGTGATACCGAAAGGGGGGTGTCCTTCTCTTCAGCACCATACTATACAAGTAAACATGTCATTCAGAAAGAGCTGACTAGATGTGCTCATCCAGAAGACGGCAGGAAGAGACAAAATGCTTCAGAACAAAATAGCAGGTGTTTTAGTGCTCCCTCATTTAGCACAGTTCCTGCTCCGCAAGGCAGGGGTGAAGGGAGCGGGGCACGTTGGACCTGCCACTGTGATCCACGACCAGATATGATATTATCTGGTGAAACAGCAAGAAGAAAATGTTGGTTGCAGTTCTATTTCACAAACCCTAAAACTGCAGAAATAATTTATTTCTGTTGCAAAGCTACTACCCACACAATCTTCCCCAGCTACAAATTTTGGCTGCCACAGAAACCCTGTCACGCCCAGTGCTCTGAAACTCAACAGTGGCACCCAGCGGCTGCTCTTCATCGCATCCTAGCACCTACAATGCACCAGGGAGGTTGTGAACCACTTAATTTTTTGTTTAAATATATGTACAATTTATTCTCATTAAAAAGGCTCTGCTATCTGCTCCCTTTCATGAAGTCAATTTTCTCACTTCAGTTTTCTATTTACTTCATGTTCTATTTCCTTTTCTGCTTGTTTAGGTTTTTCTTTTTTCCTTGTTTTTAGATTTTATTTTTTATTTTATACTACATACTTCTAATCAGCTGGGCATTATTCCAGCAGCTAACAGCCCTTCTCTTCTCTGTACAACAGTAGGTGCTGATTAAGCCTTCCCCCTTGTTTGAGAGTGTTTTAGATTGTTTAAAGGTCTCTAGTCAAAACACCTGAGCACTACAAGCAAATTCTGCATTTTTAAATCAAGTAGTAACATAACAGCTAACTAATACAGAGATTGACTTCTTAGATTGAAAAAGAAAAAAGGGATACAGCTGCTAAACCCTTTTTCTATTAAATAACGTGCCAGGTCTTTTCTGGAACCTGAAGCTTAATTCTTGTCCATAGGAGTTTACAGGAAAGGCAGCGCAAATGTGGGTCCTAAAACATGACAAAAAATATATAAACCTGCACAAAGATGATGTACACATCACCTGCCTGAACCTATTAATTTGCATTTAAATGCACATTTGTTCTAGGGTTTAAAAATTTACCATCATCCTTGAGATCAAGCTTTAAGCTCAGAACCCCACATGTCAGATGACAACAGCGCACCCATCAAGGAAAATCCCTCCTGACAACCTCAGCTCTGAATTTACTGTACAAATTTGCATTTATTACTTCCATATGAAGATGCCAGGCATACTTTTGCTTTTCTTGCTTTGTATCCGATTGTCTGAAATATCCTGCTGTTGTTTCCAACAAACTCTTGCATTTAGAGGAGGACATAGTGAAATATCTCACTGTCATCATCAGTATTGTAACATGACACTGGGGAAGGGCTCTGGAAAGCTGCTGAGGAGCATAAACTGGCAGGGGGGGTATGAGAGAGAACTCTTGTTTCCCCTGAATTTTACAAGAGGCTGCCCACATTTCCAGCTGTGCAGTACAGTCTCCTGAGTATCAGAAATGGCCTGCTTGCAAAAAGTAGACAATTCACCTGGCTGTTCTTCAGGAGGTCAGTGGCCAAAGCCTTTCCCCCTGGAAGCTGCGTTTCACTGATAACCACACAAGAAAATAAAAATT
Source organism: Emberiza elegans (assembly GCA_024865655.1). Classification (NCBI taxonomy): domain Eukaryota; kingdom Metazoa; phylum Chordata; class Aves; order Passeriformes; family Fringillidae; genus Emberiza; species Emberiza elegans. Next base: position 26,070,239 of record JALJVW010000241.1, on the reverse strand, counting down.
GACCAAGCTTTCCATGGACACTGACTGAAAGGAAACAGTGCCTTGGTGACAGAGCCATTTCTTCATCGAGCTGTCTCACTCTCATTGCAGGTACTGAATGAGGGAAGCACCACACTATCTAAAAGCAATGAAGTAATAATTTACCTTCAGTATAAATATTCAAGTTCTCTGCTGCACCACCCACTCCAGCATTCCCCACAAACCTGACCAGTGAGCAGGGTGCAGCAGGTCAGAGTTCTGAGAACATCCCACTCTATTCCAAGTGTACATAAGGACACGATAACAACTTATCATATTATTAAAAATACACAGCCATATATAGGACAGCAATCTAAGGAAACACAGAGCAAGTGTGGTTTATGTAACTACCAAATGTTTTGGACATATGGCAAAATATTGGGCAAATACCTATCCATTTTAAAAATAATTTCCTGGAAAAAAGATGCCTCCCAATCCATTGTAACCCCTTCAAGCATATACTAATCTTAACCAGAACTTCTGCACTGGGTGGAACACTCCTTACAGAATAAAAACAGCCAAAGGAACCAAACACCAGAAACCAACGATGATGTAGAACCTGGGGAGCTGGGACCCAAAATGACAGACTTTCTGGTGTAAGTTTGTATAACATTACTGGCCAATATTTCTGCCTGCCAAATCAGTACTCATCTAATGCAGACAGCTGAGCAAAAATTATATCACTGCAAGAAGTCCTCAATTTTAGATATTAAATACCACAGAACTACAAAAGAAATTATTCCAAGGCCCAAGCAAAAATATTCCGTTTTGACTGAGAATCTTAAATAAGACTTATGATCTTAAATGCCTCATTTAATCCAAATCCTAGCACTCAATGGGGCACAACTCCTACCAATGAGAAGATGCTTCTCAGGACAGGAAAAGCCATCTCCAGATTGGCCCTGGTTTTGTAGTCCCCTCCTACTTCAAATCACACCTCTTTGCACTGAAATCCTGGTAATTTTTTTAATATCAGGAAAGGTGAAGCTGGGATTCTTCTCCATCCTCTATTTCCAGCTCTCCACCTCATCCTAGTTGAGAACTAAGCCTTTCTTCCTCTCTGAAAACATGTTTCAAAGGGGTTCATTAGGTTTCTTTGGCAATAGGTGCCACCCTTTCAGAAGCTGGGATCTAAACAGGAAAGTATAAACTCATGTCCATGTTAAAAAGGATTAACATTAACTTCCAGATATGTTTTCCATATGCAGCTCTGTTGAATCAGTCCCTGCACCTCAGATCACTTCTGCAACCCCTGGAATACTGACAACCCCCGAGGTCCAGCACACACCAGCAACCCCTGCCCTGGTTTCCACAGGACTGACAGGGTTTGGCTGGCTGAGGTGTACACAGAGATCCACTTAGTCAAATAGAGAAATAAATAATCTTCAGTGTTTCTGTACTGTCCACAGTAGCTCTGAAGTGTAACTAAAATTCAGTGATGTAGGTCCTTCCTGCCCTAAAGTTATGCAGCAGCTGTTTTAGAAATGCAGATGTTTTGGAAAATCCTGTGCGTTTAGAATAATGATTCCAAACATGGATAGCAGTCCTTTGCTGTGATTATAACAAAAAAATATTATTATCTATTACTAGATATTTTTACTTGAACAAGCTACATCACTTTTGCCTTTTCCAGCATGAAAACACTTTATAAACACCTCTCTAAAGTAGGCTTGTGGACTAGGCTGTCAACCTAAAGGAACTTAGCTCACAATTCCCATTGAGAGGCTGTGGATTTTTCTGTAAAGCCACAGGATCCCATAAATACAAATGCATTTGTAAAGATACATACAGATCCCTGTTTTTCTTAAATAATAAGTGTTGACATCACAATTTCATTCAAATCATCGAATTTAATTTAGCTCTTGCTTTGCACCAAAGCATATATAAAGAAACCCTCCATCTGTCACTGCAGGAATGACTTCTCTCCCTAAAATACCTTACATATCCACAGAAAACCAGGCCTAAATAATGATTCATTGCTAGATTAACTGCACAAAAGTCTACTTTAGTATCTCCATGTAAGTACTCAAAATACATAAAAAATTCCAGTGTGCATTGATAGGATTCCCAAAGGCATCCTGTTGGAAGTGGAAAATGCCTTCTATTAAAGCACTCCCCTTTCTAATTAAGAAGCAAATTCAAAATTCAGTAGGTGTCCAAGAAGTTAGAGAGTGCAAATAAAAGAGCTGTTTTCTGTTATGGTGATCAGTAGACAGCTATGGCTTAATCTGCTCTTTAGAAGTGAAAGATCTAGTCCAAATTAACAGATCTAACACCTGATCTGCTGTACCACATGCACCAGCCCATTAGTGGGCAAGTTATGGGCAAATCCAGACAGCCACTCTCACCCCATAATGTGCTTGCCAAAGCCATGTCCTCCAGTAGCTGCACTAAACTACGAACTACAGAGATCTCAGACACCAGCAGTCTGCTCAGTTAAAGCCTCATTTGGTTTCCATGCTGGTTCTATTGTACCTCAGAATGACTTGAGCTCTCAAGAACGTGATCCAGAACATTCCCTCTCAGGCACAGCATCCACTAGGTTCAATTCCAGCAGATGAAGAGACAGGTGAAAATATTAGTGGGGTGAGATGCAACACCAAACAATGCAACACCAAACCTCTAAAAACTTGTGACACTCTCACTCAGGATTGTCTGTCCTCTGAAGAAGATTAATCAAAAGCTTCACAGTATTTGTTTTTGTCATGATTATTAGAAGCCTTATAACTGAACAAAGCATAGAGAAAGTACACAATGTTGTGGAAATCATGTGGATCTGCCCATCTGCTTCCCCAGCTACTGTTTTCTGCCTGCACTGTGTCCATCCCCGGATGGCTGAGGACAGCACCAGCAGCCTCAAGGAAATGCTGAACAGGTTGGCACAAAGCTCTGACCAGCTCCTCCATGCCCTGTCCTGCTAGCACGACTGCTGTGACAAGCCCACTTCACACAGTAAGGCCTCACTCATCAGCAATGCCACCATGGAACTGCCATGAGTACAAAATTCACTTGCAAAAGGGCAAGTCTTTAAAGCTCCCATGATGTAACTTTGTCTGTTAAAGATGTTGATTCAATATGACGGAAACGTTTCATACATTTGCATTCATATCATATTCTTAATGGCTCCAAAGAGTTATTTCATGTCAATTAAATGCTATTATAGTGTCAAAGGGAGTTCATTTTCAATAGATATTATTCTTCCTTAATACTCTGCAGTAGTTCTACACTTTTATTTCAATAATGGTACAGCAAAGTTAACTGCCTACAAATGAACTAAAATAATGAACAATATAATTTTGCTCTCAAAGCAAATTATACTGGCACTTTGCTGTTTCCCTCCCCAGTCTAAAACAGTCTTTTTGTTTTCCAATGTTGAACAAACCATGAGGAGTAGATACACACAAAAAAATGTAATAATATATGAACTACTGTCTGAGTAGATGCTCTTCCTCATCACGTGATTTCCAATGAAGCATTGTCTCTCTCCTGGATTCTACACTCAGCTACTAAGGATAAACTCCTCCCTTTTTGCCTTTTTGTTTATCAATGCTTTCTTTTCCTACCCTTCATCTGGTTTTAGATTCTCTGTCATTTTAAGAATTCCTCAGGTATCTTCCTAGCAGTTTCTTGCTTCTTGCTTTCATTAACAAATCACAACAGCCAGTTTTCCTCCCATTAATTGAAGGCCCATGATTTTACATTCCACTCAAATGTGGTTTTTTGAGCTAAATCTGGTGTAATACCTCTTTCAGCCACTCCTTGCACTGGGAGTCCTTAACAGACCTGTGCTCTTTGTAAATTTATTTAACTAAATCTGTGGTTTCTGTCAGCTTTGTCTCAATAGCAGGACACTGCTATAAGCCAGTACCTGTTAACCAGTCCCCAATGTGATGTGAGTTTCCTTTATTATTTATTTATAAATGCTTTCAGATTCATCTCACATCTGTTCCATATGAATTGGCACAAAAATGACTGACCCTGTGCTTCAACAAACATGATTGAAAAGCATGAAGATCTTTCCAGGTTACAGCTGGTCTGATAGATGAAGGTTAGATTGACAGGGGTGAGAAAACAAGACTGAGCATTTCTCTTTGCCTACAAGCCCTAGAAAAGCCTGGTTAAGTGAGAATTTCACAATTTCTGTCACTGCTAAAAGACATGTTTCAAATACATTGTGAAATACATCCTCCTTATTTCATGTTTAGATGCACCTGCTTAACACAGGAATGCAGTTCTGGAGGGTGGCAGGGGAGCAGCTATTGAGGAAGGGTAGAAAGGGTCATTCTGCAGCAGAACACCTCGCTCACAGCACAACACTGCCCAGCATTGCTTTTTCCAGCAGAAATCAACAAGCTTGGCAGCAGAGGAAAACTGAAAACTAAGGCTCATAACGACATACCAGACTACTTCTAAGCTTCAGGTTAATTAACCTCAAAGCTTCTGATTATCCTCTCTCCAGTATCTTAGACAGAGCTGCTGTTACCTCTTTTACCTCAACAATGTCACATATTTGAGGTTTCACAATATGTGTGAGCTACTGCGATGGGGTCTATTCAAATTAAGTCACAAGCAATTATATGAAGTCTAATTATGTAACCAGGGCAATCACCATGTTTCATTTGACATCTTTTCCCAAATATTTTGTCCAAAAGCAACCTGCATTCCCAAGAACCTGCTCTGAGAAGAATTTTACACAAGACCTGGTGAAGGCTGTGCTGTCTTCCAACAGCCCATATTCCCAGAGTCTCTGATGGGACTTCCAAGTTAGTTTTTGTCTCTGCTGCTTCCCAGCTTTTCTCTTAGTCTAGTACCTTGACTTCTACTCTTTTAATAATGTAGCTACTAACAAGGGGTTTTAACACTGCTTTGTGCTAAAAAAATTGTAAATGGCAGTTAGATTGCTCAGTGTCTTGAGGAGAACCTGTGTTTGCCTGAAAACATCCCCAGTCATACATGTTCAATCACAATAATACATAATTTCCTGAGATGATTTGAACTGCAACATTCCTGAACATCACAACACAGTAAAATAATGACACATTCAACTGAGAAAAAAAAATTATATTAAAGTGATAAGGCATTTGTAAAAGCATCCTGTGCAACTCAGTTCTGGATACAAGACTCTTATGAAAAGGAAATAAATCAGGAGGCCATTCTAAAATATTTCTGCAGAAAGAACTGCCATGGCATTTTGTATTTGGACTTTCAAATAGAAAGAAGGTGCCGTTTTCCAGAGGAGATTAAGAGTGGATGGATACAGAAAGACCGCTCACAGTACAGGATATAGCTAGAAAAAATGTCCAAAATCTGAAATATGCAGGATTAACAGTGAATATTTCAAGTATAATTTCACTAATTAAAAAATGCTTTCCAGTCACTTCTCAAGCAGGCCAGGATATACCAAGGTGCTCTACAAGCTCACTTGTCTTTGGAATTATTCCTAAGTGTGGTGATGAATCTCACAAATGTGCACACAGCAACTTTGGCTCTGTACCTCAGGAGAGACTTGGTCCAACATCCACAGCATAAAGACTTCAACAACCTGGACATCCTGGCTGCCACCTTATCAATAACTGTAACATAATAACTGTAACATTCAAAGCAAGTATTTTAAATTAAAGAACGGTGATCCGCCTTATGCCTTGCAGAGAGATTTAGCAGAAGTTAGTTGCCTTTTTTTTAAAACAGCAAAGGTAAGTTAGTCAACCAAATCTAATATTTAATTTTGACACCTTTCATCCTACTTTGAAAGTGTTTATGTTATTAAATATTTAAATTAGTACTTTGGCTTTCTTTTGTTTCTTTAGTTTCATATGAATTCCAAAAGCTCTCATTTAAGAAACAAGATATAGCATACTACAAAAATGACAACAGTAATTTTAACAAGTAGTTTTTCACAAACAGGACAAAAAAAACCATGATGCTGTTTCTGGAACTAAAGAAACAATTTTTCTCCTAACAATTCACATTTCATTTCTCTGTAAAGATCCAGACACAGGAAAGTTAGACCACAGTAAAGAGGTAACTCTCGTGAGCTTCAGCTTTAAAAGTAGCTTTCTCTATTTTTAATTTTTTTTTTTAATCTAGCTTGCTGTCAACCATCAGACAGCCAAGTACTCTCAGTGCCTCCCTATTCTTCCTGAGTCAGTTGCAAAAATGTTCTATTAATATAAAAATGAAACTGGGAAGTAGGCTCTAATGCAGGCTGCCTTTGCACAGCTCTGTCAAGAGAACAGAGGAGTAGAACAATCTTCTGTGCAGTCACAAACCAGATGAAATAACTGAGAAAAACCTCCTCAGAAGAGCTCAAAGGGATTTGCTGAATAAAGACAGAAGCCATGCTGCTTCCCTGACATTTTATGAAAAGATGACCTCTCTGAAGATTTCAGTCCTTTCCTATGAACAAACACAATTGTTCCAACCAGAATCCGAAAAGTCATGATTGCAAAAAGGCATAAAGACAAAAGGTTTTTAACTAACTGAGTCTGTATTTAATGCCTTAAAATACTTTCACCAAAAATATAATTCTGGCTGTTTGAGTCTTCACTAGGAAAAAAAGCAGGACATTTTACAAAGCACACACAGGCAAAATACCAACCTTATTGCAAATAAATATTTTTCTTTTAATAAACTCACTGTATGTGCTCAAAACAATTCCTTACAGGAGTTTTTCAAAACTAGAACTGAAATTCTACACAGTTTGCTTATTTTCCCATATGCTGAAGTACACTGTCACTTTTCCTGCTGCCTATCTTTTTTTGGCAACAGCAATAATCACAGAATTGTGGAACGGTTTGGGTTGAAAGGGACCTTAAAGACCATCTAATTCCATTCTGGGTCCATCCTTTATGGGGTTGGGATCCCCTGGTGCTCAAGGAGGACCTTGCCCTTGCCTTGCTGGAACTCCTGGGGTTTGCCCAGGCCCGCCTGTCTGGCCTGTCCAGGTCCCTGTGGATGGCATTCCTCCCTTCCCTGCCATGTGCAGTAGCACAGAGTCCAGGAGGATCTGCTCCATGATCCTGCTGGGCACAGAGCTGGGGCTGACTGGCCTGGAGCTTCTCCAGTTATCCTTCCTTCCCCTTTCAAAAATGGGAGTTAATCATATATATAATCACATATAATCATACAACTGGGCTTTCAAAACACAAGCTTTTCAAGAGTATCTTAAAGCTTCTGCTTATCTCAAAGCCCATTAGCTGAATCCTATCAAACTGGGTGAAACTGTTGGGATTTGGTACTGCAGAACACAGTGCTACTATCAAGAAAGGTGATTCCATTATTTTTATTCACTTTCTACCAGAAGCTCAGGTTTCTGATGTATGGAGCCTATGTTATTTTATTTTAAAGTTATTACTACTGAGTATCTGCTGCAATGTTAATTTTTTATTGTAATACCCAGAGATCTCCAAATATCTCAGGTCAGTGTGACTCAGAAGGCTCGAAGGAAAGTGGAAAAAAAGCCCATGCCAAGAATCATAACAAGGGCTTCAGCATCTGTTGTTCTACTTGGTTTCCCATAGCAATATTTCATTATAAGATTGAAAATTACTCATGCATATTCTTTCTTCCCTATTACGGGCCTCAATTTTACAAAAGCCTCTCTAATTTTGAATGAACAGGTTACCTTTTATATTCAATGCAAAATGAATGACCCTTAGAGAATTAATCTCCTGTAGCTCAAATATCTTCTAGCTGTATAATTTGACAGTAATATTATTTCAGGAATATTTCTGGTTTTATTCTTGTGAAAGGCAATACCAAAGGAAAAAAAATCCAAAGATACTGAGAAGCAGTATGTATAGAGCACAGGTGAAATGAATACTGAAGAAAATACTGAATACTGAAGAAAACAACAGCCCCATGAAACAAACTGACCCAGCATATAGACACAGACTTCAAAAGGAAGGTCATGGACACCTCTACTATGCTTTGGTGAGAAGCAAAAGCTTTGTTGCAATGGCTTTAACTCAGCCAGATAACAAATATGATGAAAATTTTTTTCAAGAGTAACTTACCATTTAAAGAGTAGGCTTGACTCTACTTTGTTTTAAAGCATGTGCCACATTTCAACATCACAGAGAGAGCTTCTCTACTAGACCTTGTACATCAAAATGTTCAAAGCTTTTAAGAAGCCTGGCTCCCTTTGATTTTCACATTGAAAAGTATAACCGATGGCATGTGCAGAATACCTGCGCTACTTATTATCCAATGTGTGTTTTTTGCATATTTTTATAAGTTGAGACTGCTGGTTGAGCTTCTTTTAAATGCAAAGGGGAAGGTAAGGCTGTTTGTGTGTGTGAAAATGCATCCATCAGTAGGATGATTACAGTGTCTCTGGAGCATTGACTCTTTAGTTCCCCCCAAATTTGTACTGTGCTCCTAAAAATAAGGCTTTGTTTCAAGATTTGACTCCCTGAGGCCAGTGTTAAATAAGAAATCTGTGTTCACGCCTGTACCACACACTACACAAAACTGTATGACTGAACCTTACAGCAATTCCTCCCTGGAGTTTCTGCTTTAGTATTTTTCTTGTCTCTCTAGCATGAGCATCTCTGAATCAGTTCACATTACAAGGCAGTAGATGAGTCAGGCACCCCAGAACAAACAAGAGCTCCAGTTCCAGCCATGCATCAAAGTCTGGAGCATGGGGGGACAGCAGGAGCATGGGGCTCACCCACCGTCAGGACTGAGCCCAGCCAGGACGTACAGAACCACAACACCACAGGACAGAGGCAACCTTCTCTGTAAAGTTACTGGCTGGATGCCTGAACCACTAGGATTCTTCCAAAAATGCAAATGGGCACTTCTCTGCAAAGACTACAGATTCTCCACAGCCTGTGAGTAACTCTTCCTAAGCTGTCTTCACTGGTAAGATTTGGGCAACTTTGCTGGCTCAGCCACACAGAGCTTTCATGAGGACAAGCACAGCAGACACTGATGAACACAACAGTGAGACTGTGGTGGCTAGGTAACTAAATTTCTGCTTTGTCTATGGTTGATTCTGTTTCAGGCTGCTGCCAAAATTCAGGGAAAACAAGAACATAAAAAATCTGGAGCTTGCATTTCTTTGTGTCTTTGCTTTCTGAACTTCAAACGGCACGGCTGTTCCTCACCCATTTTTGTCCTGAGGCGGTGAGGAAGCATTTCTAGGGCACTAAAAGCACACTCAAGTGCTGACATAAGCTGAGTGTTCCACACTGACATTTAGGGGACTGGAGAGTATCAGGCTAAAGCTCTTCTGCATCTGGAGGGACCGATTTCAGCAGCATGGGTGTATCATGTGTTCACTGCATTAGTCCTGCAGGGATCCTCTGGATGCACTCCTAAATCTGCCAGTACACTCAGAACAGAGGAAGGCTGCTCTGCCAGCACAACTAATGGATAATAGATTAATCAATTAGAACCTTTATAGGATAGGTAATTATCAGGACCTTTAAGAAGAAACTAGAATATCTCGCATTGCCTTCTGATCCTTGACATCTGGAGTCACAGACTTGGAAATCCTGATAACAGCTACAACAGGTGAACCAAATTGTAAACTGTCTTAAACTATGAACCACAAATGGGCTAAAAACTACCCAAAAAGGAAGACTTGTTTTCCTTTTCATGGAATCACTATACTTCTGTCTTAAAGGACAATAAATTAATCTAATCAGGACACAAATGTAATGGAATTTTAAGTGTTTTTGAAAATAATCTTTCTCCAGTAATAAGCAGTAATCATCTGCCACAATTATGTACAGCTAGAATTATTAAATATAAATGTGTAATGTCAGTGTTTAATTTTGTCTGTTCCTTCTGTAAAACATGCAGAAAGATTAACATTTTAGAGAACTCATACTGTAGATACATGGCAGAAACACTCTTAAACTGTCAGATTAACACAGAAGAAAATCAGACTCTCATATTCTGGTCTTTTTTCTTCCACACACTTTTTATTTGGATTTAAGTATCAGTGTGATGCTTCTGTTCCACCTACCTGTCATCTTTGAAGATGATTTTTAAATCCATTAACCTGATTAGTCAAAGTAAATGGTAGTTTGAATAGTAATTTAAGCCCAATGTAATGTAATTTGGAGAATACAGAGTTCATTTTAAATGTGAGTTCATAGAAGTGTATATATCTCTTATACATACTAAAACAGGCACAAGCATTTTACATTCTACAGTTAGTTCTACATGTGAATTTAGTCCTAGTCACAAATCATTAGGGAAATTATATGCTCCAAAAATAGATTCTAGGTAGTAACATAAAAAACTGCATTTATCAACTAAAAATATTCCAAACATCTCAACTGTATTAAAATTTAGGATGATTGTGGGCAGATGACTGATTTTGAAGCAGAACTTTTCAAGACACAAAATAAGTCACACAAATAATGCACAGCATCTTCAAGACATCCTTGACATCATTCTTGGACAGAGACACCACATGCAACCCTGTGGACCCTGAGATCTTTCTGCAAACCTGAGGTGAGACGAGGTGACACCACATCAGTGGCTGCCTGAATCCTTTAGGAAATGCTGGACTTCCATACTTTTAAGCATCTGGCCATATGGAAATCAGGATATACGTCAAATTTATGTTAATTACAGTTTCATGTGGAGAAAAGCTTTGTTTTTCTGTACAAACTCAAGGCAGAGTAAAAAAAAACCCATGTCAGGTGTTTTATTTTCAGCCATGGGGCCCTTTGTGGGCTCCTCTGCCCATTGTTTTATACCTTCACCCCTGCACAGAGCCTCTCAGGCTCTCTCCACCAGGATGAGGGGTTATTTATAAAGCACTGCTGCTAGCCAGGGACATAAGACAGCACCAGAGATGACATTTTAGGACCATTTGCAAAATCTACTTTGGGAGCCTTGTGAATTCTGGAAGCAGAACCAGAAAAACACAGGACTAACATTTTCTGCTGCTTCTAATTTCTTCATAAGGTCTCTCTTCAGAGGCCTTAAACTAGGCTGCAAACGAAACCTAAACTGCAATTATTTCCCTTTGGATCTGGATATCAGCCTAAATACAGGAGAAACTACTCCCTAAAATCTGGTTTAAAGCTAAATAAAAAAATAAAACAAAAAACCACAAAAAACCCACTATTTTTTAGGCTGCATGACTGACATATTTACACCATTCACAGGAGCAACATTTGCTAACCCCACTGCAAAGAATACTGTGCTTGAATTGTTTGGGTTTTTTTTTTCACTTTTGTAATAGTCATTGATTTGTATTAGAAATAGTTTTATTTTAGTCTTTAGAAATTGTATTGAGATTCCCCCAGCAGTATAGCAGTTACCTTCCAAAAGAGAAATAAATTGTCTTGCATAATGTCTTACACAACATTGAAAGCGTATGATTTTTAAGAAAGATATTTAATCTTGTGTAAAACCTGGTAATTTTAGCCACCGGTCTCTGAGGCCCTAATACAACTGTGATACTCTTAACTATATTTCAGTCAATCATAAAAACTCAGAAATAGATTAAAGCAAACAGTGCAGCTTTTAATACCCAAGGGAAGTATGAAAGATAAAGAATTGCAAGGAATAAAGGATAACACTTGAGCCAAGATGCAATAGGAGACTTCTGACAAAAACAGAGAAAAGATTTTGTGTAAAGCCTTTTCCAAGTATCCTGCAGAGCTGCTCAGGTTTTACAGAGAGGCCTTGCCCTAGGGGATTCCTAATCCCTATCATCATCTTTCCTAGAAGAGGTAAGAATACTCATCGGGATTCTTCTGTCAAATGAGTCCTCAAGTGGTCTATTTCTTCCTAAGATACCAATTGTAAAGAGAGAGCTGTTTCCTTCCACTGTAAGACTGTTGGAGTCTCCAATCTGGATATTTTAAGAGCTCTGTTGAATGGATTCAGTTTTGAGCTGTAAGTGGATAAGAAAGGTCAAGTATGTCAGATGCAAGATATTTTAAAATCGTGAAATAAGTAAGAGCTCAGAAACAGTTTCACTAAAAGAGTGATTAAATTACTACCACAGCTATATTCTCAAAGTCCTTAACAGAATGTTGGAGACAAACACACTTATTTGGTAACACACACTAACATTCATATTCTACTAATTAAAATTATATTCCATTAAAATCTTCACGGGGATGTATGTAAGGATGTAAACCTGCAATCCTGAGACATTGCTAGTGTGGGGAGAAGAAATAAAGAAGAAATAAAGAAATAAAAGCTTTATGCTGCACGTTGCTGAGCTCAGGTCGTCACACCTGTGACCTGAGCTGTCTCACAAAGGCTTCCCTTTACCCAGCATGGAAAAACTCTCACAATAAAAAAGGCTCCACTGATATAATGCTACTGGAAAAGGCACCAAAATCCCGATGATAATATGGGCCACAGGAGGCTTGTGAGGAATCAGAAACGCTTCTGATTCCAGCAGGCTGCAAGTGGTGTCTTGCCCATCTCCAGCTGGAACCAGAAACCAACCAGGAGACTGGACTCGGGGCACTCTTGCCAAACAGCCCAGAGTGCAGAGACTGAAAATCCCACGGAGCAAAGGTGTGTGCCACAGTCACTGCCCTGCTGCTCCAGCCTTTGTGCCACCCAAGGGCCTGAGCCTGCTGCTGAGCACAACCTCGTCACTACAGAAACAAAACTGTGATGGCAAACGGGGCCCAGCCAGCAAGACGGGTACTTCCCAAAACACGAGGAGTTAATTTGCATCTTCCCAAATTATTTTTGAGGTAAATCAATCTTTCTCCCTATTTTAATCTCACCTGGAAGCTAAAAAATTCCTGAAAGAAACATGCTCACGTGGACAAAACCTTCTATCAAAGTAACTGTCTACTACAAAAAAATACACAAATATCTGCCAGCTTCACCCAAACAGTCCTGCCTGGTCTTTTGCTTACTGCTTTCTCAACTCAGCAGGACAATTACAGAAGTCACAAAGATAATTTATATTACAGCTTTCTAAATTACAGTTCTGTCAAAGTCAGTTTAACTTATGTATCTGTGTGGAAGTGCACATGCAGGTGCAGGTGATATCCACAGTGAGAGATCCATCTGATTCACCCTACAGAGGGAGGTTTGAGTCTGGTGTTTAATGAAGGCATCTTTGTCTTTTCAGATGCTGCAGAGAGATCTTCCCATTTTCATGGATCATTAAGAGTGCTCATGGGGCACAGCACTGGGAACTTGCTGCCTGAGCCCTAACATTTGCTACTTGGCTGCTCTTCTCAGATGATTGCTATTATTAGCTTTTGCAGGATGTATGATTGTCTATTTTATTTGTGACCCGTAGTGGATCCAGCTCTGTGTCCTGCAATATGAGAGCTGTTGAAATGATTCCCCTTAAACTGCTCCACTGAATAGCACTAATTGATTTTAGATGGGATGATCATAAGCTGTCAGACTCTTCCCTCTAGAGGTCTGCCTGATTTAACAGCAGAATGACCAGGCTACAATATACTCAATTTTTTCATAAGCTGATTAAGAAAACCTATAGTATAGATAAAATAGCCTCTTCCACAGCAACAGTACATATACAAAAAAAAAAAAAAGACAAAATAAATGTATCAATTACTTGTTCACCTATTAAAAAATAACACTGCATAAAACTTTAACACAAATTGAGAATAAAAGCAAAACAAAAATCAATTCCCAGAGCATATACCACTGCTATTGCTTTTCAGAGAGTTTTCATGGACTAATGTTAGTGCTAACATGAAATAACACAAGAATTGTGTAATGCTGACAACCATAATTAATGAACATTTTGTCATTGAAAGAGACACAATAGGATCATGAAAGAAATTAAAGGTAAAAAGGAATCTGTGACTAATCACCAGAAATACTTCCCTTTATACATTGTTTACTACCAGAAAAGGATCATCAAGAGTGATCAATGATATTCCTGATATTTGGGTAACTACCTTAAAATATCAAATACAAGAAAAATTTCTTACTCTTCCTTTTTGCTGTTTTTTGGGTGGTGGATCTTCTCCTAATATCCAAACATCTGAGCTAGTGCAAACAGACAATTTCTTTCCATCCCACACACAGCCTCTCGGAGAACAATCAACCACTTTACAAGACTATTCTGCATTTTTAAAGTTCTGCTCATATTCTATGAAGTCTTCTTTTATATACAACAAGACAACTGTAATCCATTAAAATTTTCTTACTTTATTTAAATTGCCTGTTGGTGTTTCAATGGAATCTATTCAACTACCAGATTTTTCTTGAAAACATGTTCTCAAAATCTGGACAAAACCTTCTAGCGAAATGCAAACCAGACTCTTGATGATGTATCCTTGAAGGCAATTACCTCAATTTACAACCATCACATTATGAACTTATTTAGAGGAGTCAGACATAACACATAAAGAACCATTTTGCTACTCAGCACTACTCAAACTTTAGAGTTTGTCTTGCCAATTATAGCATTTTGTATTTTCAGGGCCTGCCGGTTCAATTTGTCAGAATTACTACCCCATACCCAAAAATGTTTACAACTCCTTCCACATTGGCATCATTCACAAAGGCTAAGCTTCACTATTGTCATGAAAATAAAAATGAACCACTAGAACTAGATCAGGATGCTAATATGGGTGCAACACTGCTGACAATTACTCCTTGACACTCATTGCCCAACCAGAGGTGTGATTCCTTTTTCATGTTTCACCTTGAAACATTTCCTAATTTGCTTAAGAAAAGCACACACATCCCTATCAAGACACATATGTTCTTCCAAGTTATTCTTTAAATCATACATTCCAGAATGGAAAAAGGGTTTCATCAACCTTCCCAGAAGCATAATTGTACCAAAGCCTCACCAAAAGAGCTGACAGCAATGGCACTGACATCAATACTACGATGTTCAACCCAATAAAAAATAAACCCAAAATTTTTTTAATGCTAATAAAGAAATCCACTACAAGCAAACTGGTTTTCAGCATTCATTCCATCTGTATGAGCTATTGTCCTTTTTAGCAGAGAAAGTAAGCACAAATGAGAGAATACTTCTCAAATATTGCTCATTATCTGTATTTTACAAGCATTTTAAGAACAGGTAAGTATTATATACATCTCCAGCTATAAACTGGGCAGTCTTTTTATCAGCTGAAAGTTATACTTCATTTATTTTGGCTAAGTGTTACATTTCTGTCAATTAAAATGAAAAAGATGACAATGGGCAAGATTCCTGTGGGTGCCAAGAATGAATACAGTAATACATCAATGTAAAAATGGAAATAAACTGCATTTGGCATGCTTCATGATCCCATTAAAAGAACTTCCCCCTCCACTAACAGGCACCTCAGTCCGAGTTTGTTCTTTTAAAGGATTAATCCCAGCATGTCTTTGCAAGCCAGGTTTGCACTTACTGCTTCTAATAAAATCCACCAACCAAAATAAATCTTATGAGTGTCCTTTCGCCTTGAATTACCTCACATTCCACAGGCAGACAACCAAATCTGGCTCTGGATGGCTGCACAAACGTCACACGGTGTACAAATAAACACAAAGATGAGCAAGGAAGGATAAAACCTCAGAAACCCTTTCCTGTGACACCACAGTCTTTTCATCAGACAACACAAAAACTAAAAAGGATGCTAAAGACCATTTAAAAATGCTCCTGGAATGTTTGCTAAGGTTATTGTTCAGTTCCAGATGTGATCTACTTGTCTTGAGCTATCTTCTTCATTCTCCATAAGAACAGACTGCAACATAAATTGCAACAGTGACTTGAATAAATATAATATTAGCTTTTTCAGATATTTCCAAGGGATGCATTAAAGAATTTCCAAGGAATGTATTAAAAGTCCCCTATGGTTTATTCAAAAGAAGAAGTGTCTAAATTTCAAGTACAAATTGTTCCTAACGTGCCCTGACCCATGCCTTTACAGGCTGTAAGCTCAGCAATTCAGCTTCTTCCTCTGTTGTCTGTGGAAGGATTCCTCCAGCTAACAGATCAAATCTGTCCTTACTTTCTGGGCAAGAACAACTTAGGAATTCTGGTGTAAAAAAAAATCAGAATTTCAGTAATGACAAAGCATGATGGATTTCACAGTAAAATTTGCTAGAATACAATTATACGAAATTTCATAAGCCACTCAGATGCTACTCTTATATTCGATTTTCTCCACCAAGCCATATTTACTCTCACCAAGAGTGTTTGTTCCAAAGTAAAGCACTTGATATCCTGATCCCCCAAGCATATGCTAGGTGGATGAACAGTACCATGTCGCTAAAAAAAGCCTGCATGCAACACTTCTTCCACTTCAATGAGAGACGGGCAGCCTACCAAAATTCTGAAAATCTTTTCACAAAGAAGGATAATTTTTGCACAGAATTCTAAAGATAAAAGTAGCAGATTAGGAGCATGTTTGTACAGCAAACCACTCTGCTTAAGGATCCCTGCAGCAGATCAGGTCCACAGCACGGGGGATATGCAGCATGAAATGGCTCTCCTGGTAACATACCCAAGAAGGTGAAAGGCACAGGCATTTCCAAAATGGGTCCCACTCACATGAACAGTTCAGTGAGTCTCTGCAAAATTATGTGTGATGAAAATTGAGATGTCTCCCTGAGTCTGTGAAATCAAACCCATGTCTGGACCTGCAGGTCCCAGTAAGCATTTAGAGAGCACAGGGATGAGTCTCCAAATGCCCCCTCCCCCTGGGTGCAGTGGGAGAGAGCAGGAGGGCAGGAGAGCACTGTGCACATCTCCTCCCTAGCTGCCCATAAAACTGAGGTGGGTTTTCACATGACAGGAACAAGGAGAGGAGAGAACCACACTGACTTGGCATAGAAAGGGGTCGGAGATGCCCCTTTTCACTCTATTTTTTAAGCACACAGTATTGAAATTCAAAGAAAATCTCTGCTATCCTTCTCCCTGAAGTGCAAAACTACAAATGGTGACACCAAGCTATGTTTGTGAACATTTAAAATGGGAATTTATAACAAGACAAATAGCTCAGAACACTCCAAATGTATGCTATATATGAACAGAAAGAAAAAGAATAGTTTCCTTGTCAACAGCATGAAACATACTGGATGAGATCAGGATTACGGCTGTCAAAACCTGTCAACAGCATTTAGAATTCTCCGTGTTCCATTGCATATATTTCCCTGTATCACTGCAAATCCAAATAATATCGTAAATGACTGGAGACCAAATCAGGATTCACAGGAGTCAAAAAGTGCTTTGTGCCATGATCATAAGTAAAAAGTTTATGAACTATACATTGCAAATTACTGCACTGCTTTATAATCACTAAATTCAGAATTTTATAAAAATTTGAATCGGCAATTAAAAAAAAAAAGGTCTCCTATTTCTTCTCTACTGTATAAATCAAAAGAAAATTGAATGTAGGAATGGAGAATGTGAATGCAGCTAATGAACAACCTGCCCTGCAATGATGATAAAGTTGATACAAAATTGTCTGTCAGTTTTGCAAGACTCCAATAATTACCTCTAAGCAGCTTTCAGGACACAGCATTTCTGTGTTCTCTCAGAAGAATGACATAAGCAGTTTTGAGATAAAATTCTGGGTTTGGATTAGATCTTCCAATCTTTTTTCACACTGTACACTGCCTCACAAACAGTCTCAGAAACCAATGGCTTTTATGGGCATTTTTGGTACTGCAGAAGGATGAACAGCTCCTGTGTGATCAACATCTAACATTTCTAGCCAGAATGTGAGAGCTGAAATGAATTCTTAGCCAAAAAGTATCAATGTTAATAGAAAAACTATAATTTCTACTGTTTCTTTATCCATTAATAACTAAGTCCTACATACATGACACTGAAAATAGACAGCAAGCATTTACCATCCCTTGCTACCATCAATACAGTGAGTAGTATCGAGAGAAATTTTAAAATCTGCCTTTGCACTGCCCTTCCCAGCACATGTTCTCTATCTCTGTCCTGCTCTTTATGCCATCACTTTTTTAACCAAGAATATGCAGCGAAGTAAAGCCTCCTGTTTGGACGTATCAGAGGTATTTTCCTACTCTGAAGTTAGGAGAGGGAGTTTTACATTGATAGGTACTTTTCACTTGAGAAGAGGAAAAAAAATCACTATTTTGATGGAGAACATCTCTCTCCTGAGGCCAAAGAAAATGCTTTTTCTCTGCTGAGCAAAAAGCTGATCCAGGAGTACTCATGCCATTGCCAGTGAGTCTGAAAAATTAGTTATTTTGACACATATAGGTCTATCAACTGAAAAAAGCTCAAGCTGGATCTAACCTTGGGAAGGGACAAAGCCCATTTATTACAGCTCTCATAAGGAAGGATTCACGTTAAAACTCTGTGTGCTGCTATGTGATCAGGCACGTGATTACAAGGGAGGAACACTTCAGTCAGAACAGTAGGGCAGGTACAAGTACAATAAAGCAGCCAGCAATTTTCAGCATTGTTGCCAGTCCTGTGGTTTTGAAGGAAACACACTGCAGGATGGCATAGATTACACACAAAGAGATTGTTATGGCAGAAAAACAGAAGTTTCTAGAAAGTTTTAGTTGGGGACAGCTTTTTCAGAAAAAAATGTCTGCTTTCATTTCATATAGGAAGACATAATATGTTATGTCTTATATATATGCCACTTAACAGAGCATCAGGAGGGCTTCCATAAACCCACATATTAATAAATGAGTTGTGAAAGTAACATTGAATTCAACTGGATTTCTACATCTGAATTTATTTTGAGAGTGCAAGCTGAATATACTGGGCTAAACACAGGTATGAAAGCAGAAGCCCCATGCACAGAAAGGTAACCAATAAATCAACCACTGCAGCTGAACCAACAACATCTCAGCCAAAAAGCCTGAGGCTGATGCTTGTAGTGGGCTGACCTTGGCTGGTGCTCATCACCTTGCTCTATCACTCCTCTCCTCAGCGGGAGGTGAAAGGGAGGGAGAAAATAAGATGGAAAAAGAGAGAGTGTTTAAATGTAAAAGTGGCATTTTCACTGACAGCTGCCCATCAGATATATAGCAACATTTTGTTATTTAAAAACAAAGCAAACACTTTTCCACTCTTTAAAGAAAAATTATTCCTCTGAATAAAACGCTCTCAAGTCTCACCAGGATTCTGAAATAAAATGAGATTGTGTTTTTCTATAAAATTATACCACATAATCCTAACTTCTTTAGAAAGTTTCATACACCTTTAAAATTCATAAATATATTCCATACTTATTTTAAGAACTGTTATAACAAGTACTGTTAATTTCTCTATTTTGATTAACAACTGTGAGGAAGATTAAAAACCTTGTTGGTTTTTTTCCAGGCACAATTCCACTTACTCAAGTAAGCTGCAGCACTTGAAAAAAGTGGAGTTTTATATCCCAGGTTTCACAAGAGGAAGAATTGGAAGCATCTCACTCTTGGCATATGTTTAGCAGGTTTCATTCTTTCCTGATGTATTCTAGTATATGATTCTGTTTGTGTATGTCTGCTTATACCCACATATATGAATGTGTGTATATACACAATTGTATACCAAATGCCGCTATTTATTGTAACGTTACCACTTTATTAATCAAATTTAAATGGAAAATATCCATATAGTTCTAACATAGAAATGCTACTGTTACATATGCTGTTATCTAATATTTTTGTATGGTAACTTACTGTAAAATCTTTTAGTGCTACTTCTTTATAAAGGAATCAAAGAGAACGCTGGGGCAGAACCCAGCAATTCAACAACTCAACAATATTCAAATTTACTGTGAACCTATTACTTCTGAGGAGATTACTTGCTTCATCTGTTTCACTTCCAACAAGACCTTTGTTCAAACCATTAAGAAATCTATTTTAGTGACAAAATTCTTCCACAGATGTTTCAGAAATCTGCTCACTCTCAAAATGAAGTAATTGAATGTGATTTCCATTGTACAGTGGTTCAGACTGGGGCAAGACTGGGGCATTCATGAAATACTTAAACACCAGAAAACTGAAAAAACCTGTAACTGAGTAATCATTTTCAAATACAAGTTCAAAATGAAAAGAAGTCACCATTCAGTACCTTTCAGGGATTGGGAAACTTCATGTGAATAAAAATTCATGGCAAGTTTAAAGGACTAAAAATATGAATTAAATCCCTTACCCACTAACTTTTTTTTTTTAATATCTAAGAATAGGCAGAAAGAATGGAGAAGCTTTGCATGAACCCCCTTTGGCCTAAGCTTTCATCAGCAGGAGGGGTTGCTTGGCTCATAAATCATATGAAATAGAATGTGATGAACAAGTCAGTGTTTTATTTTGGTATTGTGAATCATTAGTTTCACTGATTTCCACACCATTTCACTTGCAGTCTCAAAGGAAAACAAAAATTATTTTCAGTAAAAAACACGACACAAGATTCAGAATTCAGCATGGAAACAGCAAAACAACAAAACCCGATTAAAAAGCATTTAAAAAATGCTTGCACATGCAGGTAGTACAGTAAGAGACTGGGCATCAAACTCTCAATGCCTGAATCCATATAATAAAAAAGCCCAAAAGCTACATATGGTTATAGTCCCAGTGTACTGAAAAACTCTAAAAAACTGAACTCCCCAAGAGAAGTGGGTAAAGACACAACTATTTCAGAAGATGCAGTATTTTAGAAAAATATTCAGAAGTCAGGATTCAAAGGTAAATGCAAAACAGCACTCCTAAAATTTTGGAAAATAATGCATCAAAAATTACAGTACATAGATAAAAATGAAAGAATAATTATAAAAATGGAAAAATTCTGATGGGCAGCCATCTCACAGGAATCCTTTTAATCAATTTTCTAAAATGACTAAACTTCCAGGCATACACTCCCTATCCAAAAGGTTATTGAAGAAGTGAAGAAGTGCTTTAAATTTATGATGTCCACTTGCTCAGCATTCTGTCATTTCAAAACTGAGAAAAAACCACACACCAAAGACTGCGTCAGGGTGGACAGTAAAGCTCTTATCTCTTACCAGGTTGCAAACTGAGGGGAAAAAAGATAATACAGACCAAGTGAAGGTTATGACCTGAAATACTCTGAATCCACATTATAATAGAAGTCTATCTTTTTAATGTAGCTTATTGCAGCCTCTCTCCTCAATTAACAGTAAAAACATGGATGTACTGCCCAGTGGTACAATATTTATTAGTCCATGTCAGCCACAGCTGTGCTGCAGCTTTAGCAAGTTATCTCATCCTGAGGAAGCGCAACCTGATTCCAAAGCATCCCCAGCATGGGACCTGTGCCTGTCTGGCTCAGTGAAAGGTTTTCACTCACCCAAACCTTTCAAGCAGTTTTAAACAGACAGCCTGTAAAATCCATGCTTTCATATCATTAGAAAAATAGGAATGTGCTTCATTTTCCATTAGGACGTGGCTCTTGCTTCTAACCTATACAGGTCAGAACAAAATAATGAAACATGATTCAGGGAAAAAGTTATTTTGAGTAGGTTATTTAAAGATCTCAGGAAAATAAGGTGATTCTTTCTCCTTCCTGTCTCAGAAGCCTATATAATTGATGCATGACACTAGAATACTTTTTTACAACAGAAAAAGCATTAAAATTTATTTTAAAAACAACCAACCCCCCCCCCAACCAACCACCCAAAAAAACAAGAAAAACAACAACAACAAAAAGACATTTTTCATGTGCTAGAATATTTTCAGAAATTGAGCAGAGCTTTAAACAAAATTCATCTCCAAAGGCAAGAGACTGCTGGTGACAATTTCAGACAAAACCATCAAAAGCAAGTCGTCATCAACTTTCTTTTCCATCTTTCCTCCTGTCTTCCATGCCCCAGCACTTCATCCTGAACGCTGCAAAGCTGATGGCATACAGCTACTTTGGGGAAATGCAGTGATGCACTGTTCCAGTTTCATCACAGCAATGAGGTAAAACCCTGCTAATTGGAAACACAGGAATGAGAGGATGAAACTGGGAGCAGCCCTGCATTTGAATTAAGTGTGATTTATGGCCATCTCTGTTAAAATAAAAGTTAAAGAATGAACTGACAAAAAGTCCATTTGCCAACTGCTTCATTTTAATGAAAATATCATGGAAAAGTTATAATGTAAAAATTATGGAGAATAAAATGTTTTCTATTCAAGAAAAAAAATCTGTAGAGATAAAAAAGACTATTCCATCTGGACCCTGTGCTACCCTAAAATAAACCACAAAATTTAGCTATTACGCATTCTGAGCTCACAGGCATTGAGTTTTGTTTGATATTAAAGTGATAATAATAACTGAGTTTTCCAGAGATACTGGAAAACACATTATGCAATGGTGGCTCAGAGCATTTCAACAGTGTGTAACGTAAGGGTAGCTAATTTAAGCTTCCCATAAGGGTTTCCATGAATGGAAAGCATTCTGTTGAAGGCTAAAGCTTTACTGTTTACTATATTTGCTGAAAAAGACATGACAAATATTTTGGGAACAAAAAAAGAGAAATGACAAGATTTAATCAGAGAAGGGAAGGAGGATTCGTAACTCAGTACTCACAACATTCCTCCACAACAACAGGTCAAGAATTAAAGCAAATAGTTCCTTGCATAGAGGGGAAAATAATTTAACTAGATACCTGACTGTGGACTTGCACTTCCCTGTACAGAAATGATTTTATACAAGCAAAGAAACATTCTGAACAGCTACTGTTCTGTGGCTTTGGACTTAGTGAAAGCACGTCCCCTAATAACATTGCATGAGCAAATCTAACCACAACCATCATAAGAGATGTGGCATCTACTGTGCACTTTTTTTCTCCAAATCACTTTAGGAACACTTTCTTTAAGGTGTGATAAGACATTGCATTGTTAATTGAGAGCCAAAACAGAAATTGGAAGCTAAGCCAGCACTGGAAAGGAATCAGTTTTCTATTTTTGTTCTATTTGAATGATGTGAAATGAGTAGGTTTATCACCTTTCTGTTCTTGAACAGTTTTTGAAACAGACCTTTTAGGAATATGTTTATAGTTGACAAATGCGGCAGGGGGATTTGTTTTGGGTTTTAAACATAAAGTGATATTCCCTTCCCATTCACTTTCTAGAAAGGTGTCTACAAGAGCATAGTGGTCAGCTTCAAGAATTATTTGCTGTGGTTCAATAGTTCTCCTCAAAACTCTTCAGTCTCATTCATTAAACAAGAAAGCTGTGGCAGTTTCCCAAGTTACTTGCTCTGAATAGGAACTGATGAGTGTTTCACACTTCTGCTCAAGGTGAACATTCTTCATGGCCATTGAATGTAAACACTCAAAAAATGATTTCCCACAAATTAATAGACTATTATTCATTTGGCCTATCAGACTGGAATGAATGTAGCATTCTTCCAAATTCTGCACAATCTGTAGAGCAGCCAGTCATAAAGACAGCAGGACTGTAATACTTCCCTTATTGAGCACTGCATGATACAGCTGGCAGGCCAAACTGGGACTTCTCTGGCTCCTGTACATAAGCACTGTATGCTGACAATAAACACGTTGTTAAATGATTATTCAAAATCAGAACATTTGCAAACAGGAGTTGTACAGAAGAAAGGATCCATAATACCATCAGGTAAGGCTTTTTCCAATGCCAAAGATAGCACTCTATCAATTTACTGCTAACACAGTTTGAGTATTTAAATTTTTGTTATTGTTACTGGTTTCCTTCTCTTCTGACCTCCTCAGAACAATCCCTTCTCTTGTTCTGACTTTTTGGGGTTTTTTTAAGTATCCACACAATATTGCCTTCATTTCCTCCTTGTGCCTTCTTCCCTTCAATAAAAGTCAACAGCAAACATGATTTAATATTGAGCCATCATATCCTTCTTTACTCTCTCCTCTTCCAAAAGTCCAGCATTCCTGAGGGTTTCTCTGAATAATGACTCGGCCATCTCTGGAGTTTGACCATGGAACTTTAGCTAAAAGAAATTCACCATAAATTATTACCTACAGTGTGCCATCAGCAACGATCCCTCCAATCCAATGCATAACAGACAAGCATCATTAACTAAGGGATTATTTAATTAATCCTCAACTGGAGCTGATGCTAAATTCTCTTAGATCCTACTGGACTGATATTCTGCATAGACAGTCATCTAAGAGGGACATCTTTTGAAAAACAACTTGTGTTTACTCACTTTCTGGTTTACTTTCAGTTTTTGAACTCTGTATTAAGATTCTTTTAGTTTCCTCCCAGAGCAAGCAACAACACAAATAATGTATATCTAATCTCACACTAAGCCTTTTACCCTGCAGGAAGATTGTCTTGAAATATTCTCCTTACCCTTCCAATCTAACTCCACATAATCCCTTTGAAAAATTCTCCAGAGTTTGACTTAGTACACAGCATGAATAACAATTTATGCTGTATATTAATATATCTAGGAAAAAAATAAATTCTACTCCTGATTGTCTTCAACATTCAGAAACAATAATTTTCCAAAGGAAAAAGCAAGAGGGCAAAATGAGAAAAATATGAAACAAGAGAATAAAATAATTTTGGAACCTACAGCAACAACCTTAAATTCAGTCTTAAATATTAGCTGCTCTTCCACGTGAGACTAATGCAAAGATTAATAGTCTGAATATTATCTTAGCAAGTCTCACATAAGCCCATTGACTTCACTGGAGCCATGTGCACCAGAGCAAGACAGAACACAGCCAGTCTCATTATGAATACATACTGTAACATGCCCTGAAGCAAAATGCTCTGCTGTGGGAATGCATTAAAAAATAATGTACAAAATATAAAATCTCAAACATTTTTTTAAAAAAAAAAAAAGTATTCAGCAGTCTTTCCATCTGAGCATTTCTTTCTGTGTTTTTAGACTTCTTTTGGAGTGGTCAGAGAGTCTGAGCTAAAGCAATTAAATGCAATGCAGGTGCAAACTGTAACTGAAAACAGAAGTAATAATAATTGAAAATGCTAAAATGCTGCAGTGAAGCACTGAAGTCTGATCTTAACAGTTAACCAAAGTAATTATAGCAAGGGCTAACCATAGGTTTAAAATGTCATAGTTGTAATGAAGAAGTTACAAGTTAAAAGAATATCTGACTTAGACAAGTTTACTTTGCCTACAAGAAAACGAGATTTAGCATCTATGTGTACACACACACATATATATAGTATACACACACATATATTTCACCTCAGATTTAAGAAGGCTGTGCACACACATTCTGACACAAACAGCCAAGTTGACCTCTAAATTGTGTTTGCATGGAAAGAGATCTAAAATTAAAGAAATGCTTCTAATAGACAAACACAGGGCAACAACAAAAGCAATTTTTTTTTTCTAAGGCAGCAGAAAGTAAATCATATTAAAGGCTGATTCAATGTGGGCACAGGTGGGAGGGAGAACCATTAAGATTGAAAAACACTAGTATGAATTTATAGGCAACTGAAGTCTTCTAGAAACCTTTTTTCTTTTTCCTGGACAAACATCTTTAAGGCAGACAGCATTTTTCAAATGGAAATTTTACAGATGAGTAAAGTAACCAATTGAAAAGAGGCTATATATAATATTACCAGAATAGTGCTGCTCTGACTCACCTGTCATTGTAAACCTCAGATTTTTTTCCTACATTACTGGAACCCACCCCCTCATCTACTTCTCCAATCTACACAGTGCCATTTAACATCACACCACACACTTAATAAAACTTATCTATCATTAAAACCGTGAAATAATTCTAAGCTGAGTTCATCAAGCAGATTTCTTCCTCAGAACCGTAGGCCTGCTCAGTAATTTTTTGTCTAACAATTTCAACGAACAGTTGCAGTACCTATTTATAACTTTTGCATGAAAAGTACATATACATAGCACCTTAATTTTCAAAGTTGAAATTATATAGGACATGGTGGAACTTCCAGCTTGCATCTCTGATTGCAGCATTCTGACAGTAATCACTGGGTTTTCACATGCAAATCAGGGTGCCAATCTCACAAACCAGCTTTCCATGGGCATTAAGATCCACATGGATACACTTGTATCCATACAGCTGTATGGATCAAAGAGCAGGACTGGAACCAAAACATGAAAAAAAATCCCACACAATTTTTAAAATATATATTACTGTAACTACACATTTCCTATCTGGCCTATTTCTAATATCATTGTTTCTGTTAGAAGAAGAACCAGAACTAATATTCACACATTACAGTATTTTGAGGAATTTCTTTTATCATCCCCCTAATGCTCTGTTCCAAAAAGATGTCACAGCACTGACCTATTTTAATAGAAAGAGGAAAATTTACTCTTTGGTTTAATAGAAAACAAACAAACCCAAACCACAAGGAGAGTCCCAAACTGAATTACAGGATGATGCTGATAGAGCATGGAAATAAAGTACGCTTTTTAAAACAAGACAAAACCACTGCATTATTTTCCTTTCAGTGAAAACTTGGAATTAAAGCTGCATGCTTTCTGAGAAATGTGTGTTAGCCCATTTCCTTGGATGGGGGAGACCTGCCCATTTTGCCAGCAGGCAAACCTTGGTTATTCTGCAGGTGACCACAGTTGAGTTGGTGATTTAAAAACGTGGCCAAGTATGAAACAAAGCACTTGCTCCATTTTCAGCCTCAGACCCGTCCACAGATTCTGTCACCATTTTTAGCTCCGTGGAAGAGTTTCCTTGTTCTCAGTAACTGACAAAGGTCAGGTTCCTGCAATAGTTACAAGTTACAGAGCACTCTTCAGGCAATTTGGAGCCAGAAATACAATATAACTTTATTTAGCGTCATCCTTCTGCAATTTCAGTTCCAAGCTCAGTTTTACCACTTTTAAGAACTGTTTTTAAAGTCAGAATTTGATATAGAGCAATCAAGTTAGTCACTTCTGAAGTTAAGTGCAAAAAATGCGAGGTGGTCTTGTTATTCCACCATAATTTTTGGTACATGGCAGAAGTTGACCATCTGTCATTTATATTCTACCTGATGTTCAATAGAAATGAACAACAAATATGCAGCCATTACTTCTTGTTCACTAAGGGAGAAAATAAAAGTCTAATCCATTTCAGTTAGATGGACTGGATTTCTTAATACATGCTATAACTTATTTTCTTTTATACATCTTCTGACCTCTGAATCCAGAGAGACCAACTAAAGAAACTGAATGCAATAAGAACAAAGGTTTGGTGTGTTAAGAAATTAGAAGGCTGTTCTGACCATCAATTAAATATCCAAGGGGATGGGGAAAAAAACCCCAACAAAGTAGTAATTTCAGTTTTCAGGAAGACTCTCAAAACACAAATGAGATTACTAGAAGGTCAGAAACAGCAAACTTGATTTGCACCTCAAAGCCAGCTAAATCAGGTGTTGGTTTCCCTTGGCTGGTGCAAAGAGCATGAACATTAGGGAGTTTCTATCCGGTCATTTTTTGTAGCTACAGTTGAGAACACATGAGCAGATGTAGCAAGATAATTTGAGTATACTTACACCAGCTATAATTACAAGAACTGAAAAATAAATGTATGTGTCCTAGTGGAAACAACATAATATTACTGATGAAGTGTAAAGATGGGATGAGCTTGAGGATAAATCCATGGTTACATAAATCCTGTAATTGCCTTGGCTGGAAGGGACCCTAAAGATCATCTCATTCCAGCTCTCTGCCATGGACAGGGACACCTTTCACTACAGCAGGCTGCTCAGAGCTCCATCCAACCTGGCCTTAAAACATTTTCATGGCACCAAGAAGAAAACATACTCCTGCAGACTTCCCTCAGCTGATGAATTCTAGGGCCTTTCTAGGCAGGTCCTATACACTAATATACTTGAATAAAAATCAGACCTCAAGTACTAGAGGAAGATTCTGAATTCTACATTCACCATTTAATTAAATTTAGCCACCCTGTTCCCCTATAACAATTTAAACAACAAATGAAACAGTCACATTTTACTGCCATACACTTCCAGCACAGCATTATCATGAAGATCTCATGCCAAGCTTCTCCTAGTGTTAGGAAAAAGAGGAGGCAACACAGGACACTGAGTGACCAATATATGCCAGTGCCCAATAAACAACAGATAAAATAAATATAGATAGAGAGAAAGGAATACAAAGGGGGAATTTTTTAACTATATCAGTAGTTGTTCAGAAATGCAAACTAGAAGTTAGGAACTTTCAGGAAAACAACACAGAACTCATTTTGCCATTGTCTAAATCCATGGTTTGTCCACATCAATCCTGTGTGTCGTCTTGGGCCCCTACCTCAAAACTGGACACAGTAGAACTAGAAATTATTTGCAGAAGGGAAACTTAAGGTGGACAAAGTTAAAAGAACTTCTATACAAAAAAAAAAAAATCCCTACATAAGGCAAAAAAAGCACTTCAGTCTCTTTCCAGAAAGACATAGCTCAGGGGAGAAATAACAAACGCCTATAAAAACACAGTCCTCAAGGTCAAGGTGATAAAAATTGATTCTTCACTCTGTCTTCCAAAATAAGGAGCAGGAGGCATCAAGTGAAACTCACAGGAAACAGCCTCAAAACCAGATGATGTGACTCATCACCCAGCAAACAGTTGATCTGTGAACTTCCTTGCTAATGGATGTTTAGAGAGGCAAAGGTTATATCTAGATTTAAGGAAGACTGAACACATTTGAGAAGAAGGAGGTTGTTAAAGATTAATAAGTACACAGAAACTACATCCAGCCCTGCAGCACTTCATGTAAAGAAGGGCTGGAAAGGTAAAATAGATACTTGAGCCACTCTTCCCAGCCATCACTGTGCACAGAATAAGGGTTTAAATGGACCTCCAGAATGACCCCATGGTCACCCTGATGCTGTGCAGATATAAAAAACCGTAATGTTACAGTAAGGATATAACATCCTTCTGTACTGTCACAGGACACCTAGCAAACCAAAAACCTGCTACATTTAATGCGGAATGGAACACTAAACTGAACAGCTTGATAAAGCTCCAGCTGCAAAAGTATTTGCAAATGTTAAATCTTTGCCATGTATTTAAGAATTTTATATTGCTCTACTATTCCCCAGCCATTCTGAACACAGAATTTTAGGGTCATTATTACACAGCTGAAGTACTTAGGAAAAAAACTCACAGATTTGATGTTAAATTTTTGTAAGCAAACATCTGGCTATTCTCTCACCACACTCCTGCATTCTGTATTTTTGTGGATGTTTACTTCAGTTTTCTACATAAAATACAACAGAATCTATCAGTTCCTATTAGATATTGTTGTTTTCTCTGTGATCATCTGTACAGTCCACATCCAGATCTCACAGTCTATCCAGATAAGAAACTACAGGTAGACATTGGGATGATGGGGTGGACAGGGGAGGTACAACACAAAATAACATTTTCCAGTGAATTTTCCATGACCATGTACTGTACATACTTCTAACTTCCACAGCAAAAATGAACAGTCTTTATAAATTACTGGTAAAGGTACAACTTTCAGAGAAACAAATCAAGATAGATGGAATATATTAAATCTCAAAATAATGTTGGGTTGTTGTTGTTTGGGGTTTTTTTTTTTGTTTTTTTTTTTAATCCATTATGTTCTGAAGGAGGAATGAAGGAACACAGAGAAGTATCTCCTCCAAGCCCATGTTTTCTGGCAGAAGACACTAAGATGCAAATGATCATAGCTTGTCTGCCTGTCCACACCTCAAGCATTTCACATTTTAATAAGTGCAAGACTGAATTCTGAAAAAAATTCTGAAAAATATTCAGAAGATGAAGCAATTTTTTACTGTTTTTTTCCTCATGTTTTGTTGCTATCTTCTCCACCTAACACTATCAGGCATATGACAGCTGGAAACATCATGTTTTAGCCAGGAACACACATCTTGAAAGCAGATGGTAAATAAGCTTACTGCAGAATCATAACAGACTGATAGAAATAATCAGTCAGCAAAGCTACCTCAGAGCCAGACAAACAAAAGAAATATTTTTATGGCAAAGTTTAAAACTGAGAACATTTTCTTTGTATTACAGGCCAGATCCTACAGCAGCGATAAAACTGAGACATGCACCTGAAATTTTATTGTGTTTTTGAGCAGGCTGTGCCTGAGGCAGACACAGGCCCATGGAGCTGAAGAGCAGAGATGAGCAGGATGGTGACTGGATTCAGAGACCTTCTCAAGACCTTGGAAAATCACAAGTGGATGTCTCTGTCTGGAGAAGCCTCTGCTGAGGCCAGGATAAGAGCTGACCCTGCATGTGGTTGTGAAACACCTGCCCAGGTGGTTCAATGTGGTTGGAAAACACCTGCCCAGCTGGTTCAATGTGGCTGTAGAACACCTGCCCAGCTGGTTCAATGTGGTTGCAGAACACCTGCCCAGCTGGTTCAATGTGGTTGGAAAACACCTGCCCAGCTGGGTCAATGTGGCTGTGGAACACCTGCACAGCTGGTTCAATGTGGTTGCAGAACACCTGCACAGGTGGTTCGATGTGGTTGTAGAACACCTTCCCAGGTGGTTCATTGTGGTTGGAAAACACCTGCACAGCTGGTTCAGTGTGGTTGGAAAACACCTGCACAGCTGGTTCAGTGTGGTTGTAGAACACCTGCACAGGTGGTTCAATGCTGCTCCCTGCTCCATGCCCACCTCTGAGCACACTCAGTGCAGGAGCTCCCACTGCAGATGCCTTCACATCCTAAAAGCCCAAATTGTTACAGCACACAGGAAGCAATGTTGGTCTTAGATTGGTAAGATTCTGCTGAACTGAATGTGCTTTAAATATCCATTTTACTTCTCTCAGTAGAAAAAAATGGCAGGATGCAACAATGCTTTTAAGAAACCATGATCGAGATTAAAGAACTCCTCAGAAGGCTGTGAGGTTACTCCCTGTGTTAAAGAGGATCTGTCTGCCTACATAAAGTGTTCTCAAAGTGGAAAGATTCAGACAAAGCTTTTCACACTCTCGGAGAGATTTGATCTGTGCATCTCAGATAAACTAAGAGCTTGTTTTTTGTTAGCTGGAAATCTGAAATTCGTTCAGTGCAGCATTTGCCCATGGATCATTTGTTACAATTATGCTACTTAATGTATTCTAATAGCATTCATCTTCCTGAGGCATGTGAGTTGTTCATAAACAGCCTAGATAACATAATGACAAACAACACGTTTATGAAAAAAAAACATATTTCAGCTCAAGATACCTTATTATAACCTTATTGCAAACATCCAAAAAAGTCCAAGTAAAGCACCACAAAAAGATGTCTTATTTAAATTAATCCACATTGGAGATACCTCCTAGAGATAAGGTTTTAAGTGTTGAAATTATAAAGCACTAGCTAAACAGGTGTGTTTACCTATGAGCTGCTACAAACAACTAACAACACAGAAAAATGAAACCCCACAAAGTCCCTTTACTTCCAAGCTTTAGTAATTTTCATTACTTGCAAATTTTAAAAAAACTCTTAAACAAAGGCCTTTCTTCTGAAGCTCTACTAAATTTTACTTGCTCCACCCTTTAAAAATAATAGTAATATGATGGAAAACAATTTGGCTTTTGTCCTAAATTGGGGTTTTATGGGTTTGTTATTTAACATGGGAAACCAATGACTTACTTCCAGGGGAAAAAAAAGACTAGAGTAACAGAAAAATGGCAAGATGTGAAGGATAATAAAATATACAGAAATATACCAGGCCTATGAGACAGGGCTGATTTGGACAGCACGGCAGACAGATGCAAAGTGAGCCTGTCAGACCCAGTTAGAAGCTACTGCAACAAAAATGATGAAATCCAAGCAATTAAAACAAAGCAAGAAAAACTGTGAAAACATTAGCCCAAACCAGCTACCTTTTCTTTTTCCTTTTAATTGCAATTTCTTACTTTAGAACCCTATACAAGGAAATTGGTTTGGCTGAAAGCCACCAAACAGTCAGATTGCTACAGCACATCATCTCTAAGGCTGAGAGAAATAAAAGGCTAAATTTCAAAGAAAACCCTATTTCTGTTTTCCAGCTGCATAGTGGGAGGGTACAGGTATGACTGTCCTCCATGGTGCAGAGTGACAGGATGAGAGACAAGGGATACAAGTGGGAATGTGGGCGATTCCAGATAAATGTATGAGAATTTTGTTCCCCTTGAGGGCACTAACACACTGGAACAGTTTGCCCAGAGGCACTGTGGAGATTTTTCCATTTCTAGAGATATTCAACAGTCAGCTGGTCGTGATCCTTATAAATCTTAAGTTTTAAAAATAAAAACCAAACCAAGCCTGTCTGTGTTCAGGAAGTGTTTGGACCACACTTTTGGGAACAGGGTATGATTCTTGGAGAGTCCTGTGTAGGGTGAGGACTTGGACTTGGTGATTCTGATGAGTCCCTTCCAACTCAGCATTTTCTGAAGAAAAACCAACCCACATAAAAACTAACATATTCTCCAAGAGTGAAATGCTTAACCTCCAGCACTTTAACAAGTGCCCATTAGTAACAACACCATGTATTAGGAATTTAATTCCAGCGGATGGTTACAAACTTCCAGCTGTTCAGGTATGTGTTAGAATGCAAACAAAGGTGTGCTGATAACACAATTTAGGTTACTAATAACACTGGACAAGCAGTGACCAAGTTACACAACAGTCAATAAATCACAACAGCATGAACACATCTTTTTAGCTACATTTTCCTAGGAAATTACTGTCACCATTCTCAAAGACATGTCTAACAGAAATCAAAAGTTTCTTCCTGCCATTCAGAAGGGGAGATGTGATGAATGAACTGATTCCCAAGTCTCTGCAACCATCTTGCAAACTGTGATGATGACACTGTTCAGCCAGGCTCGAGTTTCTGTTCCCACCTGGTTTGTTTGCTCTGTGTGAGCATTAGAAAAATGGAAATCTAATCTGGAAAGCCAGCGAGCCACAGAACCACACCTACCCCCTGCTCCACTAAATTGTGTGTTGGGTGGAATGGAGGAAATGCTGTCTATCAGAATGAGTGGGAATCCAGCACCAACACAAACTCACAGAAACCTCCAACATATGGACCAGCAGTTTACAAGTACATCACCCATTTCTACAGGATTCCTTAGAGGAAAAAACCCCAGACAACCCACCACCAGCATGCAGAATTCCATATGGACACTAATAAAGCAGCAGAAGACATAGTTACACCAGCTTGTGTTTAAGCAAGAATATTGTATTATAAACAACTTTCAGCACCAAGTCCAAGAAAAGCTCAGACCTTAGTATTTATTAAATTCATTATACTCTTTACCTGCTTTTTCATTAAAATACCAAAAAAAAGAGAGAACGTACATTTTTTAGAGAAAGGAACCTCTGTAATACGCATTTTCAAAAATACCCAAATGACCTAAAATGTTTTACAAAAAAAGCCCTGAAACACTCATGTGAATGAGTTAAATACCAAGTTACATACTTCTATCACTTTCTAAAGAATTATGCTTGCCTAGCATGAAAAAAAAAGCAGTTACCTAGAATGAAATTCTCTCATGGTAAGCTCCCTAAAAAGCCCATGTTAACATCCTCTCCTTTACCTTATACAGAATTGCACATTAAATCTACATTAAAAAAACCAAAATTCCCCAAAAATAACCAACAAAAAAAAAAAATCCAAACAAAACAAACCAAAACCAAACCCCAAAGAAACCCCACTGAGGAAACAAACAAGAATTTCAAAACAGGACTAATACTGAACAGTGATCACAGCACGTTCACAGCCATAGGTACAGAAATGCTTTAGAGAGGTTACTTTTCTATCTGTCTTACTGGATATGTAAAAAATTCAAAAGGATGCTTTAGCTTTTATGAAGAATATAAAACAGCAACCACTAGTTTTGCATGCCTGTCTAAATGTAAATGTAATGGCATGGAACTATTACTGTTATGCATTCAAAGCCATTTTCTAAACCATCCCAACTGCCAAATCAATCACTCTATTATTAATGTGTCATGTGTGATGTTTTTGAAAAGCTAAATATATCCAAAAAGTCTAAATTACTCTGTTTTACTGTTCATGTTTTTTACTATATATAATAGGTTTCAAGCTATTTCTAAGTAAGAACATAAAGATCTTTCAAGAAGCACAACAAAGATGCTCTAGATCTACAGCTCCTGGAGTTGGCATGAATCTTGCATTTCAAGAAGCACAAATAGAAAAGCAGGCAGGTTAATTCCCTGTTGGTCAACCTCGCAGCCCCCACCCACTGGTTCACCCAAAGTTCCTTCAAGTGCACGAGACTGAGCAGACATTGAGTATTGTCAAAGCTGAAAAATCCTATTCCTTGTGGAACACAACATCCAGTCCATTAGTAAAAAAAGGACTTTTCCAGTGATTGGATTATCCACTGAATATATGATAAAAATTAAACAAGGAATATATAGTTACTAAAATGCCTTTTTCTTTTGGCTGGCTGAATATCATTAATTTCCTTGCTCACATTTTGCACTCAGCAGTCATTACTGGAAGGTTGCTATTTTATAATTATAACTTTAATATTGTAATTCAACATACTTGAAATACTAATTTCCTGCATTCTGACCCTTATGGCTTATTGCTTTTGTGCCAAATATACATTTGAAGACTAGTATTAGATATGATAAATACATTTTTAAAAAGCAATTATATATTTCTCATTGTCAAAACCAGACACTAACTATTAAAAAGACTCAACACATTAAATGCAAAAAAAAAAAGGCAAAACTAATTGGAGTAGATGACATTCACAAAAAGAAAATAATTGTATGAAGACCTCCAAAAAGAAATTAACAAAATCATCCCATCTTTGATAGACTGATAGACTCATCTAGGATGAAAAGAAGTCACTGAAGAATTTAAGATGGGACCACGCAGTGTGATTCCACTCAATTAAGCCTGCAATTATTGCCAAATGATTCTTTTCTGCTGAAGATAAAAATGATCTATTAGTATTGGCAAAACACAACACTCAGAAGGTTAAAACTTTAAGAAAAAAATCATTCAGATTCTTATATGTATTACTGACAAAAATAAAGCCCCCTGTCATGGCTTGTCAGATTATTCAGCTATGTGTCAGAATGGCAAGATTTACATACAAATACAGCTCCACAGAACAGGAGGAGGCTTGAGTGCAGAGGTAATGAAATCTTTTTTCCTTCTGCATTTTCTCACAAACCTGAAGATATGTGAATTAAAACACCAGAGCAAACAAACAAGTTTGGCAGACTTTGCATGAGGGATTAAAACTGACTCACACGTGCTATTTCTGTCAGATATACCTGAACACTTTACAGGCATTATTAAAATGCAAATTATTACGTGTGAAATTCAAGGCCCTGCTGGGAAAATATCCAGGTTGCAAATACAATCTGTTGTTGCTCTGCAGTAACATCAAACCCTCCTCAATACCAAGTTATGTGGCAGACAGTAGAAATAAGAGAGGGGACTTAGAAGGAACAACCTGACCAGCTTTTCCTTCCCTCCCCTTTTGGAAATGGTCTCTTGTGCGGGATTCCTTGAATACACTGCTATTGCAATATTGAAAATGAAACTGGATAAAAATTGATTACCAATTACTTGATTAGTAAACATAAGTATGGCTAATTACTTCTGCTTGGGTTTGTCAAATATTCTTATCTTTACAAGTCAGAGTAATGGTCAGAAAGTGATTCTTCAGGCATCTGAAATTCTAGATGTTGTCCTAGAAGATAGAAAATCTTATTCCCAACCCACCTCAAGCAAATTTCTGCCTGGAGTCAGCATCTTATGCCTTAAGCTACACAGTAAGCTGGAATATATAACAAGCAAAACTCCCAATGTTGCTTTGGAATATTTTAATTTTATGGGTTATATTGATCCACCCTTAGTTTATTTGCCATAGATTTCTGACTTGTTTCACAACAGAGTAAGCAGAGTAATAATGGTAACAATGGCATGAATTCTTTAAGTTTATGTAAGGATAAGCACCAAGCAGGATTTTTAGATTTCATTGAAAGCCATACAAAAAGGACATCACCATCATCAATTAAAAACCCCACATTATCTGTGGTCAAGGTAAAACAAAGAAAAGTAACTTGTAGAGTATTTACACTATGAAATCCATGCTTTCCCCAACCCCTTGCTTTTACTACTCATAATCAATTTATGCACAAGAAAACGTTTGAACAGGACAAACCATTTGTGACCTTAATAAGATTTTAAGACAGTTTCCCACTGCTTACATCAAGTCCCACACAAACTAACACTGCAGGAGATGCAGTAGCACTTCCTCCCCCTATCCCATTCCCCCAAAAAAGATGGCTCTTTCAATAATAATTTACCTTGCCATACTTTCTCAAACAAAGCACCTTAGTTTACATGCATCTTTTGACACTGTACTTTGTTCCCCTTTTTTCCATGGGGGAAGAAAGAATTCAGGGAGACAGATGTTCACTCTGTTTCCCTTTAAGTGGGAGCAGAATTTTCTTATCAAGAGCCAATTTACCTCAGGGCAACCTCTCAGATGGCCTAAATTCTGGATATTTGTCTCAGATACTCATTCTGGGTATCCTGAAGGGCTTCTGGATTTAACACTGCTGACACAAGTTCCCTTAAAAGAAACCCTCTAATACTGACAAGCAAGTCAACAACTGTTTCTGTTCACCATCTCAAGCACCCAACTCCTTTGAGGCTTACCCTGCACTCCAAAGCAGTTCTTTCCCAGATTTAAGGACCTGTACACCGCTTTCAATCCCATCTCAATCACCCTGTATGTGTGCGCACCAATTTAATGAAAGCAACTCTAGAAGATGACACATTCCAGAGCTTAGCAGCTGCACTAAACAGACAAGCAGTTTTTCAAGTGAGAACTGCTTTGTTTCTAACTACGAAATTCAGCACACTTTGACTACTCTTAAAGACTCAATTTTCCAATATGTAGGATACACATCTCCTTTGGAAAACGCACAACTGGGAAGGCAGTGAAATCTCCCTTCTTTAGGACAAAACAAAAAGAAAAAGATTTCACAGGGTGACCAAGCACCATGACAGGGCATTCAGACCATGTGGGGTAATCCGCACCCCCCAGTCACCAAAATTCCACCAAAAGGGTCACAAGAAATCTGGTTTTAACCTTATATTTTGCCTTTGCTTTGAACAGGATATTGAACATGTCCCTGACGTGAGAATGCCAGGGAAGTTTCCCCAAGATCTTCCCAGTGAAAAAGTAATTACACAAAGCATTTATATCAAGCTCTGCTTCCAGTGCAAAAAATAGAAGATTTTGATTACAATTCCAGTAAATACCAGTATTTTCCAGAGCTTTATTTTGAACTAGAGACCATACACTAAAACACTTCCTATTTGGAATGAAGAGATGAGCCCAATACTCCCTTGAAATGCTTTTCAGCCACAAATCTGCTAAATGCCAGCCCTGCCACTCTCACAGAGCTGGCTGTAATTAAACAGACAGTATAATAGCTGTCACTAATGTACACAAAGCATCCACTTGGAACCATACTAATAGAAAAAGAAGAACTTTATGTTCCAAACTGACCAGAAAACAGAATTGTTTTATATTCTGCCATCTCCCAAAGTAATCTACATATTAATTTTTTTTAAAAAGTCAAACTGCTTCTCAAAGTAACATAGATGCTTTAAAAAAAAATCCAAACAAACCAAAACCACAAGTCCCTTCCACTAAACAAAGGAAACAAACCTCTGATTAAATATGCTTAATTTGTTTTTTTCTTAATTTTCTAGTCTACTACATGTTTCTTGGGTCTCCAATTCTACTTTTTCAAAAGTGCTTCAGAAATACATGCTTCTGTTAATTCTTCTTTGGTACTTCAAAAACATAAGCATTTCTTTTCACTAAATTTATCTTCTAAAAGCAAACTAATCTATTAGCCTGTCAATGACCATGGTAATGCATTAGGAAAAAAAAAATCAAAATGAAGAAAATATGCTAATAGATAGCTTACATATCTTTCAGAATCAAATAATTCTAGGCCTTTGGCATTTAGCTTTCTTAATATAAAATTTTAATAAATATTTCATAAGTAGAGAATTCCTATTCACAGGCAGAAAAAGTATAACTGTTTAATTTTGCATTTGTCAAAGGCAGAAGAAGCTTGCCAAGAGCTGGTTAGCCAACAGACTCAGAGCCCTCTTCTTCCTCACGCTGGCACTGCAGAATATTGATTGTCCAGGTCGTTTGGTATCCATGATATATTCTTTCATCCTGGTGAGGGGCGCCTGACAGTGCTTGGCAAAGCGGAACAAACTATCAGAAGCAAGATGCTCCCCATTAAAACTACAGCGCCGCTCATTTCTGCTGCCCTCTGTTAGCAAAGCAGCATTGGAAATTCTAATGAGAAAGCAACTAGAAAGCAAAGTGGCCTTTCACTGAGCGGTTCAAAAAGGCCAGCTCACGTATTTAGGCTGTTTAGGAATGGAATTGCTGCGTGGTCAGCACATAGAGCTGCCAGGGTTTTTAATCTACTGCCACTCACCAGGATTTTCAAATGACAGCCACAAGCCCATGCTGATTGTTGTTGTTTGTTTTATCAGAGACCACCTACTCAAAACCAGCTCACTTTACAAGGAATTTTTTCATTACATTATTTTATTATTACTATTTTAGCCCCATATGGGGAACTCCTGCATAATTCATTCCCTTTCACTGAGGCAGTACTTAATCCCAGCCCTGCAGTTATCTTGAAATCTGTACAGCACAACCCTGACTGGCACAAGTAAGCAGAGTTCTGCTCAGATTAACTAAAAAAATATTTCAGTGATGCTTACAATGTAATTTTTTTAATTAATTACTATCAAAACTGGCTTGAAATACCTGAATAATTGAACAAAACAGTCTTTATAAAAATCAAAGAAAATTAAACTCACTGTAGTGCTAGATGTCGAAGTGCATGTAGGAAAACAAGGCAGCTAATTTGAATTTCTGTTACTACCTTGCAGGAAAGGAAGAGTTCCTGTTCAGTGCAGTTACATTGATACGCTATGAACCTCAGGGGTAATTCGACTTTATTCAAATATGAAAACAAAAAACCCCATGAACAGAGCACAGTGCTGAACCTGTCTGTGGTCCCGGATCAGTCAGGGAAGGACGACAGCCACCTGAATGGAATTCATTTCTGACTCAGGATCAAACAGAACTTCATCATTGAAGTTAAGCACCACGAGCTGCACTCGAGTTGGTCTTGCCAGGCTTTGTGTTCCCTGTTCAGAGGAACCAGCAGAGCCCAGAGCACAAAATCAGAGAGGACAGAACTCCAGGTGTGCTGGCTTAGCCAGCAGCACATTGAGCTGATGAGGCTGCAGAAGGATCAATATCCTCAGAACCTGATTCTGTAGAGCTGCCCCGTGTTCATGGAATCTGTACCACCTATCTTCAACTCCAGCTCAACACGCTGGTGCTTCCCAAACGGGCTCAGAACTGAAATGGGCTCCCCTTCCCCCCAAATAAAGATATCTGTGAAGTCCTTGTTGTCACCTCTGCATTGTAAATGACATCAAATACTAACTACAGTCCCAACGCCACTCTAAGTAGGAATTATCCCTGAAATAGGGACAACACACCAAATTGTGGACACTGCAGCTCCAAAAGACTCTCCCAGAACATTGCTGCCATATGTGGCATCAAAACATCCAATTTAAGATTCATGCATTCTTTTTAGATCTAATTTATACACTGCCAACTAATTGATCTTAGCAAACCTTATGCATTAAGCAATGCAGAGTAGCACAGAAACATGCACAGAGATCAGGTAACTTGAAATAAGACTCAATAGGAATTTTTTTGCAATATACGGCATGTTTATGGTATGGAACATCTGCAGAGACTTGCATGTATAAAAAAAGGTAAATATTTTCCTAGAATGCAGATCTGAAAAAAAGCTTGAAATAATAGAGCTAAGGCATTAAATCTAAGCACAGGGAGGAAAAAAGAGAAAAACATTATGCAAGAGCAATTTTGGAACAAGGTATCTTCAGAGCTCACTGGTTAGA
This sequence comes from Emberiza elegans, assembly GCA_024865655.1. NCBI lineage: Eukaryota > Metazoa > Chordata > Aves > Passeriformes > Fringillidae > Emberiza > Emberiza elegans. Next base: position 26,030,387 of record JALJVW010000241.1, on the reverse strand, counting down.
GGCTTTTATGGCCCTAGATAACCTTTAACCCTCAAAGCTATGCAAGAATAAAACTTAACTAAACTTCCAAGTGCAAATATATCCTAATCTAATTATTCTGGGTGCCTTCATAGAATTCTTAGGCAGCCTAGAGCTTAAAATATTTTCTGTTTGTGGCAGCAGATGGGCTCTATTTCTTGATAAATTTGGTTTGGATGAAAGATAATGTCTAAAACTAGAACATTACAACACATACCTTTAAATGTAAAAATGTGAGATGACCTTTTACGTGTCATGTCTGCACAATACGCTGTCAAGTTGTTAAAAAAAATGCAGAATACAGGGAATAGGGTAAAAAGTATAAGCAAACCAAAGGCACTCTGTTCTCTTAACATTTATAAAAGATATACACAATAATTTTGAGATTCTCTGTCCACAGCAAAACTTTCTATAGCATCACACTTTGGTAAAAATCCATAGAGATAATATAGGTTTTCACAACAATTAAAAATGTGGCAAATAATGCAAATGTTTTGAAAACATGTATTCTTTTTTTAAATCGGAAGGTAATTTAATACTGCTGATGCATATAGATTATGTAAGTGAACAGTGATTCTTGCAGTACACTAATAAATATAATTTGAAACTCTGCTCAAGAAGCAGGAACTGCCAATAAAACCTATCCCCAAACTGTATCACCTCCAAAAAGAGGAAATGATCTGTATGGAAAAACACTACCTACATGCTCTTGCTCTCCTTCATGTGGCATAAGGACAGTTTTCAGGCTGTAGAGTTGTCAAAAATTTAATTTGTGACTGAAAAACTAAATTAATTCCTGGAGAGGCTGTGGAGAAGACATACAGACTGCAGAAGATAGGGGCTGTTAAACAGAATTCTTGACTTTCTGGAACGATCCTACACATTGGGAAAGTTAGATGTGCTGTCTATCACATCCTGCTTCCCTGTGGCATAATTTTTTGCTCCCTGTAACCAAGTTACATGGAGCTCTACAGCAAATCAAACTTCTTGCTATTCACAGCGTAAAATAAAATAAAAACCTCCACAATGACTAGCAATGCTAAAGCTACAAGAAACAAATGCCCCCAGGCAACAAAGTCACAGCTCATTTTTTACCAGCACAGAACAAGCTAATAGTGTTTAAAGGAAGCCAACAGTCCATCAGAATTGCTGCTCTCAGCAGATGAGCGTGCTCACATCCATGGCTGGGCAGCAGCCTCTGAGACATTGAATTTAACCATAATCAGCACACAGAAGCTTGATTTTAATCCATTAAAAAGTGCAAGGCCACTGCACAACAGTAGCAGTGTCCTTGCCACATGGTTCATCAGAGGAATAAATTGAGTCAACTTGGGTAATAAAACGCACAGTGTGAAGTAAAAGTTACAATTTACTGATATTTATTGCTTAACATATCTTCTTCTTGAAGCAAAAGTGGTTTAGTTTTGAGTTAGTGGTGTGTTCAGCAGAATTTCAACAGGGTACTTCTGATCTTAGGAACTTAAATCAGGCAGTCCTCACTAATTACTCTGTTCAGATTTGAGCAAGAACGTGACCACAGGAGCCACTGTCCCTCAGAAACACCCCCAGGGCACAGGGTGTCACTGATAATGCCAATGTGCAATTCTCTTCATCCAGTCCTCTGTTAAGTCATCACTCACCTTTGCTAAATTCACCCTCAGCAATTTCAAGCCAGCTTGGCAGATTTTGAACAGATAGGATTTTCCACACATGGCACCACAACCCTCCAAACACGGAGGCTTTTCACCCCAGGTGTTTTCAAAAAACCTGCATGATCATGCCCTAAGTAACTAGGAAAGAATGGAAATCAAGCACTCAGATATTCACAGAACCATAATGTGGGCAACAACTCTAACTCAGTAGTTCAGGCCCCAGGAGTTCATAAACCAAGGTGATGGCAAGTCCTCTGACAGTCACACTAAAATGCAAAATACAGAAGGGAAAGTTTGCTCCCTCTGACCTGAATGAAACACAAGCACTGAAAAAAAAATGAATTGTTTGAAATACGTCAGCACTGCAGCCAAATCACAGCAACAAAATCTCAGAGAAAAGTCTGTCCTGCAGTGGGGAAGCTCTGCAAGGCAAGGAGAAGACACCAGCCTCAGTGTCACTGCTGAATTCCCAGCCTCCCATTGTGTAAGGTCAGTAAATCAAAGGCAGGCAGGAGATGCCAGCCCCTGAAAGCCACACAGGCTCCAGCAGGAGAGGCGAGGGCAGGCTCCGTGCTGGTAATGAAGCTGGGTGCTGAGCCCTCCCTTAAGTAAGCAGGAGAAATCAATATAACTGAATTCTGTAGCTATTTCCATGCTCTCAGAAATGAACCTGCTTGTGCTAGGGGCTTTCACACAGGGGATTACTGGAATTAAAACAGAAACCTTTTATTCATTAAATAAGTGGATAAGTGTTGAAATTATAACAGAAACCTTCGAGGTTGAGACCTAATAGTACGTCTGGAAGGAGCCCTTATCTTTTACAGTGTGAAGTAAGTCTAAATTAAAATGATTCTATAGTTCAGCCAGCTCAAATCAAGTACCAAAGAGAATTGATCCCTCCTCCTACTTGCAGTAATTCAGATCAATGCCAGTGGATAAAAGCCCAAACATGCCTTCTACTGAATAAAGCACCGTGGGCCAGGAGGACTGAAATGCATCGTGTCTGACACCCCAGCCTCTGATGAAAGGGTGGATTCTTGCACAAGGTATTCTCTTGACCCTTCACATCACTTGTACATGGCTGAAAGTACCTAACCTATTATTTCATCTCCAGAATTGTTTATGTGCTCTGAAAGAGAGGCAGGCACTTACCCAGCAGAGACAAATTACCAGGCAGCAATAGATACAATACTGCACAGACACACAACAAACTGGCACACAGCCCAGAACCCTACAGAGAAAATAATAGTTTTGGGTCTGAAAGCCTCAGAAGACCATCAGGGTTTTGCACCAAAGAACAGCAACAGGAAACTAACTGTTCTGTAGTCTTGAACTTTTATTTGGCAGAGGAGGCTGGCTTATAGGTTACAAATTACACATTTACAACAGTTTATTAAAATTTGCCTACAAACTAATGAATGTAAATTCTAAAACTCTCCTGCTTATCTAAACAGCAGGTTCAAGCTCAGCCCTTGCAAACTGCACCATTTGCTTCTCTTACACAGTATGTACCAACAGGCTGGAAGCTGGGACTGAGCTACTGCAGGGATTAAAGAAAGCCTGTGATGTTCAGACAAAGCTCTTGGCCACCATGGGCGACAATTTATTAGTTCTGTTGGTAAGGGAACACAGAGGAGTGTGCTGATAAAATGTTGTGTACACCAATAAACAGTCAAAACAGAAACGTGCGTGATTCACGTTTTGTTTAAAACACAAGGAAAGCTCCCCAGGATGGAATTTTCCATGTGTGTCATTGCATGCAGCTTCAGATGCATTTGGAAATGATTATTTTTTCCTTAATGGAAGAAACACAAACAAAACCCACGTGTATGATACAGACCACTGAAATACATGATTTGTTTCTCATTTTTTTGTTTAGTGCAGACATTTCTACTGCTGACTTAACAGGACAGTCACAGCCTGATTTTCCAGAAATATGGACATTTGCCTTTCAGGGAGCTCAGGGCTTTTTTCCAGAAAGTTAAGAAAAATAAGCATAAAATAGGCATAGGCTCACACACAGTTTTTATATATATATATATATATATATATATATTTGTTGTGTTGTATACAGGAACAGAAAAAATTCCAGAAGTAGCTGAGGATGACAAACTTTAGTGCAGGAAATAACCCAAAGGATTTTCTCTCTTAGTATTGCACATAATTGACTTCTTCCAGCAGTACATCCAAGCAAGAACTGTTTGTGCAGTAACAATCGTGTTCAAAATTCAAACACGGGTTCATATCTGACGCCTGAGGTCCATTTTCCATGTACATTTTCCGTAAGTTAAACGAAAAAAAATGTCAAGAAATCTTTCCTGCCAAAATCCTCAGTACTACATGCAGTGGCAAAACCAGATACCTGGTTATCACATAGGGCATGATCAACAAAATAGTGCCTTTTCAAAAAGGAAAAGAAACCCCCGCCACTGAACTGGACAACAAAATGAGAGCAGAAAAAATAATTTTAAAAAATTGGGAGTATTTTCTACATTAAAAGGCCTCACCCCTTGATTGTCTCATATAGTGCAATGTCTAATTGAATTTACAAAAATCAATTCCATGGAGAAGAAAGAAAAAAAAAAACCGATGCAAATAAAACTCCTGACAAAGGTTTTTAAAGACTCTTGCTAAACACACCCTAGAAAGAAGACAGTGGTGAGGTGAAGATCATTACAAGTGCCAGAGTGACATTTCAGACATGCGTGTGAAAAGGCTGAGACTGCACACAGGGAACTGAACTCAAAGCATTCCCACTCCCAAAGCCAAAAGGAAGAGATGTGAAAACAGCTACATAGGTAAAACTGCTGCATACATAAAACCCACAATTAAATTGAGGAGGATTTGGAGATTTAGACTGTCACTTGTAGTCCCTGGAGCACATAAATATACTCACATAACCTAAGTTAAATCCTACAATTTCTTTGAGACAAGCTAGAACTAACTTTGTTAGTATACTTAATTTCAAATTAAATGTTGCCTAAATGTCACCACATGGTGATGACACTGACATAAATGCAAAAATATTGCAATTTAAAAAAATCAAAATTAGAAACAAATTGAAACCATAAACCCACTTTATGGAGTCTATATGTTCTTTTTACAGTAAATCAAATTAAATGTATAACTACAGCCACCATTGTCACAGAGTATAATTCACCTTAAAAGGAAAAAAAAATTATAATGCTTTTAAATTTAGACCCTGAATAATGAACAAGACAGTTGCTTCTCTTCAATGAACGGTGCTACTAAAAGCAGAGGTGTATTTTCCTGAAGTGATCATGGTCAATGGTGGCTGCCACAGGTCTGACCACACACAGCTGTCCTGGCATTGCCAGAGCAAGAAAGTGAACACCAAAACATCAGAAGCTGTATTTATTTTGCAGGGAACTGCTGTTCCTTTGTCAGTTTCTTCTGGGAGATTCACCTGATCAAATGCACTCAAATCATGTGTGATAGAACTGAGCAGTAAGGCAGAAATTTTGTCTTAATGCTCTCTTTGTTCTTTCTAAAAAGACTGAGGAAAATGGGGGAATCAGTATCTCTTAGACAGTAATTCCCATCCTTTCATCTTTTCAGTGACTATTATGAATAATATTGATTTTTATATAAATATTCAGCTGCTCTGGACACTCTCTGCAAAAGAGTGGCAATATATATTTGCATCTGTTGACTCACAGGACACCAAACTTTGCCAGTTGTGATCAGAGTAGATTTATAATCCTACCCATTCCTTTCCAAAAAAAAAAGAAAAGAAGGTAACCCTCCGTCCTCCAAGCTAAACCTCCAGCACCAAAAAATAACAAAAAAGCTTTGGCAAAGCGGCAAGAGGTTATAGACCAGCATGCCACTTCAAACCTTGACTCTTCTTCTGATATTTCTTCCATCAATCATGTAAAGGAAATAAATGAAATCTAATCCTATCAAGTAATAAAGACCTATGGTTTCTGAAAGTACCTTATACAGAAAGGATTATGTTGGACATCATGAGTAAACACTCTTCTACAAAATAGTATATTTGCTGTAAACCTAGCATTGATAGGAAGCTGTGCAGGGCTCTTTAAAACTCATTTCCATTTAAACAGCATCAGGGGGCTTGACTCTGGCTTTATGACAAAACTCTCCAATGGTCCAAAAGGAAATTACTCTGGGGAGGTGTTGGATTCAGTCAAGTACAGAAGAGCACAACTACCTTTAAACACATATTTTCCAGTGATATAAGAGAAGCCACCTATAGGAATTTAAATCATGAAATGATTTTCATTTTCCATTTTTCTTGAGTACTTGCCCTGCAAACATCAGATAATCTCATCTATCATACTGAGATATCTTAGCTTCATAATTTCTAGACTACAGAACTGAAATTTCTAAAATTCATTTTAGATTATAAAGAGTTAGAATTTGATATCAAATAAATGCTGCTCTCAAACTTACCAGCACTTCTTTCAGTTTCTATTTTTGAAACCCCAGTAGTATTTCACAAAGAAAGAGTAATAATAATAAGAGGTTAAATTAGCAATAAAGGCTAGATTTCTTTAGGAGCCAGAGCAGGAAATAAAACCCAGGAGTCCTTCATGCTCATCAGCAGTCAATGTGTCTGACTTCTCAAAGAATAACAAGGCAAAAAAAAATCAAAGTAAATGTAAATTACTTTGCCTCAAATTAGATACACATACTGTATTTTTTTTCCAAGACAGGAAACAGAAAAAATAATAAAATTTCTTTTCAGCAAACTCAACAGTACTACTCCTGGATGACACTATCTCACTGTACTCCTCTCCACAAGTGTTTTCTACATAGACACAACTTCATATCAAAAATAACAACTAAATACAATGCCAAATGTTTGCTCTGAGTTTTCTTTCACTTCATACTATAGCCAGCTGAAATACATATGCACACAGAATGGTATAGTATGTAACTAACTTTGTATCTTGTATCAAATAATTAATGAGCATAAAAACACCACACAGAGTGTTCAACTTTTTGATTCAAAGGGGAATTTTTTCCATTTTAAAATACTGCTGTATTTTACAATACTACTCCCACCAGGAGCACAAGCACAGTCCTAACTCACACACATGGGCACCTCGTTCTTTGTGCTCACTTGCTTGAAGAAAAAAATTTTTCCTGAAGAAAAATTATCATCTTTAATTTGTCCATAAGAACCTAAAACTAATTTCAATTCCTTACATGGAAAGCTGCTCAATGAGAGTTTCCCCTACTCCTATTTAAGGTGTTAGATTTAAAATTATGCAAATATTAAAAATTGTGTCCCATTTTCTTGTTATTGGAAAGAGTTTTTCATGACCAAAACCTTAAATAGGCTTTTTTCTGACCTAAAAGTCATAGATTAAACAACTAATAGGTAAAATCAGATTAGATTCACTGCATCTACCTTGCTAATTGACAAAACCTGGATTAGAGATTGAGAATGCAATGGTCAAATCCCTTGTTATCCTCTCACAGCATTTGGCTTTAAAGCCAGATTACCTGATGTGTATCTAAAGGAACAACACTGATACCAATCTGTCTGTTGTAAGGTTTATTTATGTTTCCCTGGGAGATTCAGGTGGGGCTGTTAAGGAAATAGAGTTGGAAAGCATTGAAGCAGTGTGATTTTGGAATCAGTAATTGAAACTGTGTATTAGCAATTTATATGGAAGAATTATTTAATTTTACGAATATAAAAATAGCAGGAAATCTCCTTAGGCAAAGGGAGAACTTATTTGACTGCAGAAGAAAGGACAGAACAGGCTGCACAAGTTCCCCAGAAAAAACTTTTTTGCTGCCAAGACAAAGCTGCAAACCGTTTTTGACACCTCATAACACTTCCCTCAAACCTCTACCTTTTACAACAAATGATTCTTCCAGTCTCCAGAGACAAGCTATTGAATATAGACAGGGCAAGCCCACTCATACAGCAATCTTTCTCTCCCAAACTAGAAACCCGATGTGTGATTCTGCTACCATTTCAGAAGGGAGAAACAGCTCTGCTGCACATTTATGGGAAGTGGAAGCTTTGAGTGTTAGTTGGGGAAGGCCACAGCATGCACTGGCCATGAGTGCTGAGATATTCTCATGAACACGTGCACAAATAAACTAATACTGCCTTTATGAGAGGCAGAGATTAAACTTGCTCATAGCCTGAAAGCCAACTAGTGTCAGTTCAACATTTAATTTCTTCAAGACAATCAACTTTTTTATTTAAACTACTGAAAAAAACTTTGTTTATTCTCATGTAGAACCTTCAATCTAATGGAATTTAGATAAATTGTCCACTGGTGTAGTGCGAAACCCAGCCACAGCATCCCTACTGCTCAACACTCCCTTTTTTTTTTTGGTGGTAACAAAGACCAAGTAATCCTACAATCTGAAGAGAAGTTTTGCAAGTGTATTTTCACTAGTGTCCACATTTTGTATGGACACTTGCTAGCTTTGTCAATTTTTAGGATAAAATCTGAGAGACAAAACTCAAAAAAGGATGTAAATACCTATCTACAGAACATATTCATGCCTATCCTCCCAATTTTCTGGCTAAATTGATATGCAATTTCCACTTCCATTTCTTTTTGCTTTTTAAAGAAAAGCATGAAGTTAATCCTCTTCTAAAGTTCAGCATATCCATGTGTTAACACAGGTAATTCCCAATGGACCTGAGATTTTATTAGCAGCTGTTTAAATACTTATTCAACAAACTGCATACACTTGACTTGCTGGAATGTTCTCTAACTGGTGATTGGATTTTTGTCTCTCAGTCACTCTATTAATTGCAGAAAACCACTGCAGTTATTAAGATTAATGAAAAAAGGGGGCTAGAAAATTCTTGGCGCCAGACACATATGGCTGTGTGTCACTGGCACATGGAGCCTCAGAGATTATTTGACAAGGTGAGATAATAAAAGTCACCATGCATAGGACACAAGAGGGCTGCTTGGGAAGGGTAGGAAAACAACACATTTGCCAGTAACACGGGCAAAATTATCTTCCAAACCACATTTGTTAATACCATTCCAGAGAGAAGATGGAACACGTCTCAACAGATACAAAAAACTGCAGGAAAAACCTCACATCAGAAACCTGACGGCTATTTTCACAACAGAAATTCAGCAAAACGCAAATACGAACTTTGTGTGCTGTGGTTTTTAAGGTACAACGCTGGTACTTTTCTAAGAACAAATATTTAAAGTTATAAAGATACAAAACTAACAAGACACCAAACGTAACAGGAAAGGATAGAATTTTTGTTATTTCAACTTCACTTTAAAAAGCCTCTTTTGCTATAATTACCATCATTTTCCTTTGAAATACAGATTCTAAACTAAACACAAGCTAATTTTTAAATGCACAAGAACACATTGATGTGGATATTGATAACAAATGGAAAAAAGATACTGGTTAAGTGATCATAAAATCAGTAATATAAAAAGAAAATTCGCTTCAGGATTTGCAAATTCCTCCACAAAATTAAGACTTTGTTTCACAAGTTATTAATCTGTTCTTATTTTCCATAAATAACATGCTTGGGAAAGAGGTAGCATTGTTTTGTCCTATCAAGGAAGACGGGAAGAATTTGGTAGCATAAACTCCACACTAGGATTATCACAAAGTGTTAATATGGCAAAATCAGCTCACCATAAAATCACAAGTTACTAATTCTGAGATGTAAAGATGCAATTTTCAAAAATGTGAACAAGAAGTTCTTTAAAGGACTATTTCACTGACAGAAGCAAGAGGTCACATGATCCCATTATAGGCACAACCACATGATCCCTTTATAGGCAGAATTCCAGGGTTATCAAGTCACATGCATCTTTGTCACTTTGTTCTGAGCTTTGTTACAAAGTCAGGAAGACACACACTGAACCCTCCAGTGAGTTTATGACTGATTTGTTTCATTTGGACAAATTTTTGTCCCAGAAAAGAAATTATGCTAACTCCTTGGTTGGACAGAATTGCTGCAAAAATCAGATAAATGGAAATAACCTGCATTTATCGTCATTCTGGTCTCATTCAAATCTGAAATTCTGTGAAAAAAAATCATATGGATGAAGTGCTTAATAATACATAAATAATCCAACAGTACAAAACTAAGAGCCCTATTATTAACCCAAAGTCCTGTTTACCTAAATGATTTCACCAAGCCCCCCCTTGTCCTGCTAACGAGCAAGAATCCGCCACCCCCATCACAAATGTTTTCTCACTGGTTCAGCATGAGCAGAAATCTGTTGATTCCATCATTCCACTGAGCTGCTGCCACGACTGAACAACCTGTGCTAGGGGCTGGATTCTCTGGAAACTGCAGCAGCTGCAGGTTGTGTGTGACAGCCCCAAGGGTGACACTGATCCTACACACATCAGCTGTTTCCCACCCTGATTTTAGCTACAAGCTGCACTGGGACCCCAGGTCCTTCCAGCCAACCACAAACTTCTCCCACTTAACCTTCCAGCCAGCTGGGACTTCCCCAGTTAACCAGGATTGCTGGTAAATTTAAAAAATTGTCTTAATTAATTGTTTTGTACCTCTATGGGTATCTTGAAAAGCAGAGCTTACAGGATGAGCAGTCTACAATGGTGTTACAATTTACAGCATGTGCAGAAATCTTCCTCAGTTTCAGATCTCTGTAGCTGTGATTCAGACATTAAATTGCTTCCAGTCAAAACCAAACACTGGGTACTCAGAGAAGCCTTTCAATATAAGCCAAGTGACTAAAGCATTTCAGACTGTGTGCTGACCATCTGGAAACACAGGCAAAAGCAACTCACACTTATTCAATACTGTCCTAAAAACAGGGTTTGAAGTTAACTCAAGGTATCAATGGGTTGGATTTTCAGGCTCACTTTCTTTCACACTCAAACTGAAAAGCAAAGATTTTACTCTAATAAAAGTTTCCTTTTTCAACAGAAATAGTCTATTTAACTCATTCAAGCAAGACATGAAACACTACCATAAACTAATAATTATGGCAACAATCAGAGCTAAATACTTGCTAAACTATGGCGTACAGTAAAGTTCTCTGTGCTCCCCCATTTCCCTCTTTAGTGCCTTTTGGGCAGCACCATCCTGACACTTTGTAGGGCTAGACCAGACACTTCTCTCAAATGCTGCCCAGACCCACAGACTTCAAAACAAAACATCTAGTGCAAATTCTAAAGCCAGCTGTCAAAAACCTTTCCAAAATGATGAACTAGGAAGAAAGTTCCTTTATTCATTGAGCAGATATTCCCAATCAGGATCAGATCAGTTTATTATACAGAACCAGCATCGCTCTGCCTGTTTGATACAGCCAGAATTACTCTTGAAAACATCTGGGAGTTTTATTGCTATCTGTTGTGTTCTCTTTTGTCCTGCAACGAAGATCTGTGTGCAGGTCATGTTTTACTGCTTCAGGGATATCTGTTTTCTTATTGATTGAAAATTAAAATGGTAATTTATGCTTCCATATTGGACCACTGCAATGTTTTATTTCATTGATTTTGTGGCAGCTCTTTGCATGCATTTAACAGCTTATGTGAAACCCTGACAGCAAGGTCATTTCAAACAAGCCATTCCCAATTCTACTCTGTTCAGCTCCCCACAAAGCCAAATCATTAGCTTCTAATTAAGTTTTGTACATTTGGGGATTTTATAATCTTTAAAGGTTCTTAAATATCAAGTCAAAATTTCTCTTTGTCCTCTGGTGTGTGCCCTGCTTCCCTCATACACCTGAGCCCAGCAAAGCTTTTCTTTAAAGGATTTTCCCATTGATTGAGTGATATTTTTCCCTTCTAAGCTTTCAGCTGCTGTTAACCTTATGTGTCAGACCAACAATTTGTAACAATTATGCTGACAAACTTTCAGCTTTTAACTTCACTCTCAGAGCTCATTTATTTGATCTAATGTAAGCTTAATTACCTGAGCTGCTAATTCTGTTAAAAAAAATAAATAAACCAAACCAAAACAAAAAAACCATCAACCCTGAAATATTGTACCTGCCATGAAAAATCTGCCACAAGTACACTGTGATAGCCTGATAATTGACAAGGCTTTGATTCTTCTGAGCATGTACTGATTTTGGACTCACAGGAACAAGATTAAATGATTCTCTTTTCAACAGCACAGAGGGTGCTTGCAGGGCCATCCCCTGAAAATGGCTTGGACAAAACCACCTAAGAAAATAAAGGCATGAGTGTAAATAGTAAATAGCATGTGTGGAGTGAGCACATGGAATTGTCTGCAGGAGGTTCACCTAAAACTGAACATTCAAGAGGAGCTGCTCTGAGCCCCTCTGTCCAGAAGGCAGCTGTGTGACACAGAAATGCACGTTCACAGACACTTTGCCATTTCTGTGACACAGAAATGCACACTGACACACTTTGCCATTTCTGTGACACAGAAATGCACATGCACAGACACTTTGCCATTTCTGTGACACAGAAATGCACATGCACAGACACTTTGCCATTTCTGTGACACAGAAATAAATGCACATGCACACTGACACACTTTGCCTGCAATCACTCACAAGATCTGCTTCAGCATTTTTCCTATTGCTAAGAGAAAGTATAATATTAAAACATCTGCCATTTGCAAAATCAAACCACTGGAAAACCCAATCTTTCTTCATTGTAAGACATTCAGTAATTACTGAAATTATGTCCCTTCACTATAGAGTTTGAAGTGGGAAATTTAGGAATTACTTTTCACATAAGGAACTCTGGACAGAGAAAGTGTGATAAAAAAGAGCAACTGGATCACTTTTGGATGGCTATAGAGCTATTGGATGAAATCTTCTCCAGCATATGAGATCTTGTTGCTGCTCCACATATGTACTTCAGAAAAGGGAAATGCTCTTATATGAAACATATTTTAATACCTTGTTTTTCATATTGTTTATACTTTAATGGTTTTTTTAATGCTATCTACATAAACCAACAGAAACTTATTGCAATGTATTGTATCCAAGTTCTGCTCTTCAAAATACAGCAGCCAATTTTGAAGGCTTCTAAGTACTGGAAAATTTATTACCAGGTCAAGAAAAATGCCCTCCTTGATTCTTTCTTTGCCACAGATTGTCAATTCCTGGACTTCAAAAAACTTTAACAAATATAATTTATCCTACTGGGTCATTAATACTGTGAAGCCCACTCCATTGAAATTTTTCTGATGGTTTCAGGAGCCCAGGGGACAATACAGACAAATGTGCTGAATGATTCTTTTGGCTCCTCATTGCTGAAGATAAAACTTTGCTTATCTGTTTTGAAACATGAAGTGAGGTTATAGGATCGCTGCTCAGATAGCATTTACTATTTGCACAACAGTAATTACTATGTTTATTCAGGAGGGCGTATCAACAAAGAGATGATATCTCAAGACTTCATTACTGGGAGTCTAAAATGACAAGAGTCCAAAGAACATCCTCAAAATGCATTTTCCACTGGATGGTTCTTTGCAGCTCTGCAGGAGTCTCTGTCCTGTTCACAGCAAGCTTCTCTCTAGTCAAATGACTGAAAATAAAAATGCTATTAACTATTTGAGGTGGATTTGAGTTTTCTGTAAAGTATGTCAGCTCCTCTCTCCATGGACTTCCAAGAAAGTCAGTATCATAGTTAAATTTAAGACTAATATATTTAAGCATATTTTAAATCATTAATATATTTAATGGGGTTACATAACAGCATTTACAGTTTTCTGTTCTATATATAGTCTTCACTTCATGCTTTCAGTCGCTGGCTTCACCCAATATTTATGGGTCACAGTTCTAATTGTTATTTCAAATAAATGTTCCATTGCTGAAATGACTAAAGACTTTGCACACTGATGTGGAATTGTGCAAGGAAGTACTTTGAAATTCCTTTGCAGATACAAATCTAGGTTAAAACATAGAATCATATGCAATATCTTAAATTTGAAAGGGACGAGAAATAGGTGCGGAGATAAGTTCGCTAATTCATCATGATTTGTCACAGGGAATATAAAGAACTATTATTTAATTACAGTAAAACCCAAAAAGCCCATTTGCAAGTAATGAATAGTTGCAATAGTAACTAGTAAGTGTTGACAGCAGCAGAACGCAAGTATTTCATAAATATTGGGTTGTACTGGTTTGTGTGCCTGGTTTTATAAGAGGCACAGACACTCAGTAGTTATTGTTGGGTCTGTTCATGGCTGCAGAATTCCACCCTCATTACTGCATCACTGTAGGGAAAAACATGCCATGCAGAGAACTTGGCAATGCGGAACCCGGGTGCTTGAGCTGGACTAAGTACTCGTGCTCCTGGTACAGCAAATCCAAGTGGGACTAGCTGGAATACAAGTTTGAGAATGTTTTCAGCACTACTGACCCAGGACTAACCAGCACTGACATACAGCACATTCCCTGACCAACAAAACCATTTCAGATGGACTGCTCCCAATGGTGACAAAAAAAACCCAACTCATAAAAACCCCCTCAGGCTTAAAAGAGGCCATACGTAAGCCATTTCCCTGTTTTCATTTGTTTGTTCTTAAGAGCAGATCCTGAAAGAGACAAATGCAAAAGCAGAAAATCGATTTGGTGTTTGTTTATATGCATAAAGGATGGGTTTTTTGGTTGATCATATCTAAGACGACAAAATGGCAATCACAAAGGATTCAGTTCCAGCAGGAGGTAAAAGAAGATAACACCTGTAAACAGAAGTAACTACAAAATCTGAAGTCAAGAGACAATGCAATCTTCAGTCATGAAGATTTACATCTGACCTTGCTGGTTTGAGAGATTGGTTTATAAGGCTAGGAAAAGGAAACTAACAGATAAATGGGAACAGGCTACAAGACCAACTCCCAAAATACTAGTGTCCAAGATAAGATTGTAGGCAAAATTTCAGTGAGTGGTAAATATACATACAGAATCTATTCCATTAAAAGCCACTTCTCATTACTTATTTAGCTACTGCTGTGATTAGAGAGTATTTAAGACACTGATCAGGCTCAGATTAATGTAACATCAGAGGAAGCTGCAATCGCTGCAGCAACCTGCAGTGCAGCATGTGCATTCCCCTCGTGTGACAGCAGAGACCAGACAGCTCCCCCAGCAGACCTGCACAGCCACCACCCCTGAACAACCAACACCCAGCTCACCACAAGACAAAGCCCCTCCTCATAACCACTTACCAGGTCAAACCGCAGATGATAAACTTGGCTGTCTAAACAGATATTGGATGGCTCCTCCTAATTTTGTCCATCAGACAAAACTGAAATATGTTTCAGTCATCGATTTTCAACACTAGTGTGTTGGTAGATAAGCCCACTTTACAAAGTCACTGGACCTGTGTGTTTGAGAGGTAATAATACAAAATATTCTATTTCGTAATGAAGTTGTTATGGCACAAAGATATTCTAAGCACACAGAGAAGTCAAAGACGGGTTGGAGTGCATGGAAATCTCTGACTGTGACAGCGTTTTTTTGATCTACAAATTCCCTGAGATCAAGATGTCTCCATGGCAAGTGCAAACTTCTACCAGAAGGGGTTCAAAGTCTCATATTTGCTGCAGTCTAAATGCTAAGACAGGCAAAAAGGCAAAACAACTGTTTCAAATGAACTTTGACTCTGCATTCAAAGAGGACAGACAGAAAATATCAATGTCAGCTGGTCAATAATCATTAGAGGTTAAAAGCTGTTGCCTGTTTTAGGAGCAGATGACTATTGCTGAAAAGTTCAGGATTAAGTCACTGCTAAGAAGAAGGAAGCAAACCAGTGAGATTTAAAACATATCACAGATTCTTCCAAAGCTATCCCAGAATGTACCTCTGGATTTTAACAAAAGATCAAGAATTCTCAAGCACAATGAAATACAGCACAGAGCCAACTCCAGAAACCCCTTCTAAGAAAATGGATATACTTTCATTTTTACACTTATACACCTTTTAAAAAGAAATAATTATCAAGTACCTAATTATTATAAAGCATAACACAGTTCCTATTAGCTACATACACACTGCCTAATCATTTAGGACTAATAACTGTAAATTTTTCATATGACTATTAGACCTCCCTGTTATTCCAGCTGAGCATAAATTGAAAGGAGAATAGCACTTGCATATCCAGGATGCTAAGAAAGATGTTTATTGACACTTTGTGTAACCAAAATATAATGCAAACTAACACCTATGCTCTAAGGATGATGCTAAAGAAAAATACGTCAATCTCCTTATTCCCCACAAAACACTAATAAAGCATTAAAAAGACTTACAATAGGTTACGTGTTTCAGTAATTAATATGAAAACTACAATGGTAAACTGAGAAGCCACTCAAGTCAGTTTAACAGCTCTAGCTTGTACAACATTTAGGCTATAAAGGCCTTTATATTTTATTTACAAAGGGGAAAAAAGTTTACATTTATTTCTCACATATTACTTACCTGTTTTCAAAAATGTCAACAGATGAAGTTGGTGAAAAAAACTGATGGGTACTCCATCTTGCTGGTTTTTACTATAAGAATAGCTGCATTTCAAGGCAAGCAATATTGGAAAAGCTCATCTGGAATTTTGCCCACTTACAGACACTAAGCCTTCTTCCTGGCTACTCTGCAAACATTTTCAAGTAGTGAAAGGCTGAGATTGTGGTTTTTCTTTTCTACTACATAATTATATAACTCTGATCCTTTGGTGAACAATGATTCATTAGGCATGAATCCGTGTTTTCTTCCAAATGATCTAAGCACATTCTGTCATGTAATGCTGCAGAGTTCTCTCTACATGAAAACTGTGTCCCAGAATTACCATGATAATTCTTTTCAGGTTACACCACCTAATTCCTAAGCAAAATTAATCTTGATTAATTTTCTCTGCTGGAGAAAATACATTTTCCCCACAAGGACTTTCACCGAGGGAGGAGTAGAACACTGTTCCCAGCTATGCAGCACCAACTCAGGATGGGAATATTTGGGGCAAAACTGGGTTACAGTGACCATTTTCCCAGCAAGACCCAGGGACACTATGGCTCTCATGACACACTGACAGGATCTAGTTCAGAAAGGGATTTAACTGAACAAATAATTAAAAGATTAAGAGCAACTCTGTTTATGCTGTGGTGAGCCTCAGATTACTGCTAGACATCTATGACAAAATGCCAGACAAACAAGCCAAAATGAACATTTTAACAGAATGAATGCACTTGGGGTGGCTGAGACAGATCTGTGATCTGAATGGTTTCATAAAATGCGTGGTGTGATTACAGATTATTGAAAATAACTAGGAAGACAAAATGCAGAACAGAGAAATTCATCTTTGAAAACCATGAAAAAGCTACCAGACGCAGCTACAGACACAGCAGTGTCTTCCTTCTACCTAACCCAGCAAAACACAACACTTGGGATAATTCTATAAAGTTATTTTTTAAAAAATTAAAAATTAATTCCAGTTCTCTCAATATGCAGCATCTTGTTTTCTGATTTATGTTTACATCATGAGCAAATCCAACTACACAAAGAAAGCAAGTCACTCTGGACAAGAGCACAATCATCTTGATTCAGCAAATAGTAACATTTACTAAAAATTTCATCCTGGCAAATATTACAGTTATTCATCATGCATAATGAATTCACTTTGTGTTTTATTTAAAATTCAAACAATGTATGTTTTCCGAACATGTTGCATATATTGCCACTATCTTGTCCATTTTCTTCTATCAGGAAATATTCTACTGTGCACTACTTGCAAAAATGAGATGGATACAAAATCTTTAGTGCAGTGTACCAAACATTTCCACTGCTGTAAATCATTATTATTCAAACACAGAGTGCTCAGAGTTTTACAAGAGTGAGCATTTTAAAAGCACTGCTGTGAGAACTTGCTAGTTCATTCCAAAAGAGAGGGGAAAAAAAAAAACAACCCACATCAAATTTTAGTTGTTGCTGCTATTTCCTTCCTGAATTTCAGGAAATTTGTTTTGCTGCATTAGAAACCAGGACAATTTTAAACTTCCAATGTAAAGAGGTAAACCCTCAGCCCCACTCCTAAAACTAATAATAAACCCAATAAACTTATCACCTCTATAGATAACCACGAGAAAAATATCTCCTTCCCAAATGGAATAATCAAAATGGTCAAAGTAACAGAGAAAAGCAAAACTACTACAGTCCTTTTTGACAACATCTTGTATGATTTGAACCAACACTGCAACATGGAAATCATGCTGTGCTTTTTGAGCCCACTTTGGCAATATCACACATGATCAAGCAGATTTATGAACAGCATTCCCTTACACATAATTTTCCTCAGTCCACAAAGACTTTGACGGTGCTTGAATAGCAAAACATCTATATTTAATTGTTCTTATTTAATTGTTGCTGACTTATTAATCCATTGAATTATGATTTTATTTTTCCAGGTCTATACTAACTCAGAGTTGTCATTCTCCACCTTTTCCTCCAGAGTTCTCAAAGACAATCAGCACATGGTCACCCTGCTGCCCTGACCTCAGCCTTATAACTGGGTATGTTACCCACCTTACAAATTTATAAAGATCATGTTTGAAATAAAGTTTTCCAATTGAAGGGAGTGGGGCGTGAAAGTCTGTTTCAGGCTTCTGCTGGTATTTTCCTAATCAGATTAGCAAAAAACTCAATTTTTAGGATTTGATCCTCACAAACTCTCCTAGGAGCTCCAGTCACAGGGAGAAATTTAAGCCAAAAGCTGAAAATTCCTCCAGAAGTCTACTGGAAATGCCCACCCAGGACAGCCATTGTATGAGGACTTTACACTGCCCTCCTGATTTGTGATGGGGTTGGGCCCCAGAAGTCAGAACCTCACTATCACCTGAACAAGGTTAGAGGGGGCCTAAAAGAAGAGAAATTAAAATAACTGCACACAAAAGGAAGGGCAGAATTAAAGGGCAGCCTGACCCAAGTGCAGCCCCCACACAAAGTTCCATTCAGCAGCCTGAAAGAGTCTGCCAGAGTGATCCCATCCACTACAGCCCCCTGTCACCTCAGATATTGTGTTCATTAATCTGGTTTTTACTTTTCAAAATAGCCAACACAAGGAAAACCCCCAAACCCTAAATAAAGCAAAATACCACGTATTTTTGTGTGAGATGAGGCCAAAGGAATGTGATCTATCCGTGAGGATCTTCCTGAGATCAGTAAGATCAAGTTGAGGCTTTATTTGATTTCTAAATGGTTTTCCCCCTGTCCTCAAACTTTTAATAAAAACTAGCAAACAAAAAAGTATTCGTTTCCAGATGTTCTTTTGTAAGACGCTTTTTAAAAAAATAAATATGCCTCATGAAGTCAGGATAAAGCATCATAGAACAGGAAAGGTTCAGACAAAATTCTTGGTGCAAAGATTGTATACATCCATGAAAAGACCAAGAAGTGCTGTTTTTTAAGAAATATTCAGCACCTGATGCAAAGTTTGTAAACTTATATGGCTTTATAGTAGATGCTTCCCTTCCAGAAGCATTTCCACAGATAATCTCTGACTTTGCATTCCCCTGTCAAACATCCTTTGCATTTAATTAATTATCAAGGCATCACTGGGATATTAAAACTATCTAAAGTGCTTGGAGTTGGACCTCAGATCTGTGTGCTGATCCAAGTGAGAGAGCAGAAATTACCCTAAGCTTCTCACAGTGGCTTCAACAGCACAATTCTTGTGAAATCTGCAGTTTTCTACCCAACAAAGCGGCTGATGAAGCACAAACACAGCCCAAAAGGTGTTTCATTACACACTCCTGGCATTATCTCTGAACAGACTTTATCTAAACCTGCTGCTTATTATATACTGTTGGCAGGTTGCCCCAAGAGTTCACCCCTCTGCACTGGAATAACTTCAAGGAATACATTTAAAATGCAAACACTACATTTATGGGTACAGGATAAGGTCAGAATATTTATCTATTCAACACAACTCACAGAAGAGAGTTTACCTGCCTGTCTGTCTCAGATGCCCCACTTCACACAACATTACAGAATCCCCATGTTTTTACCTCACTTCCCCTCTTCCTCTTTGAGGAGGTAGGAAAGGCTTTCTTAGCAGTAAAGGATAGAGGAAACAGGTGGTTGGTTTTGTTTGTTCTCATTTAGATGGATCTAGAGTGCTGGTGGATTAAAGTTCTGGTATTTAGCATTTTGATATAGTTGGCATATATTTCTATTTAAAGGACTCAATTGTCCAGAGCTCATTTCTTCTTCTAGCAAGATTTTTTCCCAGATCTTCTGGGAGAATGTCTGCAGATAGGATTAGATTGGAAATGCTATTGCTTTCAGTGTACTTAAGACACTGGCAGGGATGAGAATTTAAATGAGAGATTTCAGATGTCTGCATTATGCACTTCACAAATTCCTTCTTGCCTAAGGGAGGTAAGAACAACAACAAACCTAACTCATTTCCAAGTTAATTTAAAAGCAGGGTTTGATGGCAGAATATTTGCATATGCTAGCTTCAAGACAGATGCAATATATGCCATCAATATTTGCACCCATACATTTTATAGTATGGTTTCTTTTTCTACAAATTCTTTGTGGCTACTATAGAAGCTACACAAACCTTTTTCCATTGGGGTCTTGGAAAATAAGGAGGGGAAAAAAACCCCAATTCTTATAATTTGAGAGAACATTCCTTTGCAGTGGAAAGACTTAAACAATTTGTGGTTTTCCAATTTTCAGGATATACCCCTTCATCCTGTATTTAGTTTCAGGCAGCATGTACTGAGTATTAGCTTTTTATATGTGTCATGGCTTTATTTTGCTTTAGAATTAGGAAACATGAGGCAGTTTTGAGGCAATTTATCCTATTAAGAGATCAATGTGCTTACTAGAAGTTTGTATTTTGTATAGAATAGATTTGACTAATCTCTACAAGTGGAGATGTGCTACACAACCAGGATGCCTTGCTAAACTATGATGGCAAGATACAGCATCAGAAACAAGTGTAGGCACAAGATAAATGAGGTGACAAAACGGAAAGGTTCCACCAGATTTAAGGACTCTTGATATTGAGACATGGAAATAAACGTTAGCACAGCACTGGTTCCTGATCTCCCACTTCAGCACCAAATGAAGAAATCCAAGCGTTATTAGCAGCCTCAAGAAAAAGCCATCTCGGCTGCTGAGCTGGCAATACATTTACCACTTCTCCCTCCTGAAATTCCAGGTTACAGCCCAACTCTTGATTCAACCGGCTGAATGGATCTTGCCAAATTCCAAGGGAGCTGAATTTGGCCTCTTTCTCTTCCAGAATTCCAGGAAGAAATGACAGTTTACTTAAAGCTTCCAGAAATATTGTTGTTTCACTCACATTACTGGTTCTTCTAAAAAAGGATTATGTATCTCTTATGTCTAGGAAGTACATACATAAATGAAAGCATTAACTGCTTAATCTAATGGTATTATCTCTGAACTACAGATATGTGGCTTTAAAAAAAAAAATGTAAGCAGGGGGATGTGCTAAGCCTGGAACTATGTTTGCCCATACTTCACATTAACTGAAAACATTAACATTAGTCTTTAGTATTCTGGGAGAGAGAAATTAATTTCATGTTTTTTCAGTACTGCATGCTGACACAGGTTTAAAACACACTCATTTTCTTAAGCACCAGCATTAACTTTGGATGC
Source organism: Emberiza elegans (assembly GCA_024865655.1). Taxonomy (NCBI): domain Eukaryota; kingdom Metazoa; phylum Chordata; class Aves; order Passeriformes; family Fringillidae; genus Emberiza; species Emberiza elegans. Next base: position 26,009,140 of record JALJVW010000241.1, on the reverse strand, counting down.
ATACCTACACAATTTCTCCTTTATCTCCTCAAATGCTTCCAAAAATATTAATTTGAATAAGCATTACCAACAATACAAAATGGAACTAAGTTTTTTATGTTGCTTTCATAGATATTTGCTTAAATTGACTGAAACACAGGTGAATTGTTAAATTGGAATGTAATTTAATTATGTGAGCATGCATTTTATCTGTACAGTAGTATGACTTTTACCTTATTGTTCCCACTGGAAAAATGCATCTTCACCATAACCTTAAGCAGGTGCATAAATTTCATGACTTCAAAAGATGGAAATGGAACCAGGAAATCCCACTGGTAAATAATCATTTTTTTTCCAAAGGAAAAGCATTAGAATATCTAGCCTAAGGTGCTCAGCAGAAAGCAAATAAGACCTGAAATACTATGAATACAGGCTCTAGAAACTTAAAACTATCATTAAGTACAACGCTTTCTCTCATTCTGTGTTTTGTTTTACTGCTAAATTAATTTATCCTCCCCCAAGCAATAAAACTAACACAAAACTATTTTCAGAAGATGTTTTAGGGGGATAAATGGATAATAGATGTTTTGTCAGTGACCTCGGTGTGCAGAGCTGCTTGAGGGAGCAATACCATGTGAACAGCAACAACCATAATGAACACTGGCTTACTGCAGTACCCAAAACCTTCAGTGTGCAAAAGGGGAACTTCTGTAAACACATCAAGGAAACTATCTGTCAGGACTTTTGATATGAAAACCATTACACTGCTGCTTTAAAACCCTTAATTTTGCAGATATTTGAAAGTAACTGGCTTTCACAGGACTTAAATTGGCATAGATATTCTGCAAGCTGAAAGTATTTTCTACCATAGAAGTTACAGCAGAAACTGCATGCAAGAATCTAGGAGAAAATCTGTAAATAAAAAGCACTGTAAAATGGAGTGTTGATACTGTCAAAATTAATCAATAATTAAAGCACTTTGACAAGAAGATTTCTCAAGAGCCTCTATCTGCTGAATGTTAAATTATGAGAGCATGAATCAGATTTCTTGTGTTTCATGTGAATATCATATCATGTGTTCCTGCACTATTGCATCTGGGAAGGTTTTAAAAGACTCAATTTACATTTAAAAACCTGTTTGTTATTTATTGAGTTCTTATACCATAGTATCAGATTTGAAGGGGCTTGATTTCAGAGGACTATTAGAAAAAGAATAGGGATAACTGAAAAAGTACTGATTTTATATAGGTGAAATTTGGTATTTGGACCAGTTAATTTTGTTTTTATTCTAAATAACTGTATCCATTTAAAAAAAAAACAAGGCTTATATTTTGACTGAAAAAAAAATTCAGACCAAATGATAAAAATTTTTTAGAGTCTGGATAATATGAAAAGAGTTAGGATACCCAGGTAACAAGTAAGAGTCCTACAGATATCTTGGACTTTACACAATTTCACCTTGAGGTTTATGAACCAATCTTCTTCACAGTTCATATCTAAAAAGGTTTAAAACAAGAAGCCAGGTATGTGACAACAAAACCATGCAACTTCTTCCTGTTATTTCAGGGGCAGGAGCTTGAAAAGGAGCACACAGAATTGCTTTGGGTTTGGGGAGTGTTTTCTGGTTTGGTCTTTGGGGATTTTTATTTGCTTGTTTTGTGAAGGAGAAGAAATACCTAAATCTATACAAGAAAAGCATGATGGTTTCCAATTAAAAAAAAGACAGAAGTAGTCACATTTTAGATTATATCAGTATTATTTAAGGCAGTAAAGGTTGTAATAAATTACAAGTGCTACCTGGAGTAAATGAACATGGGCAAGCTGATGCCACCCTGGGAAGGTGCACTCCCTGTAACAGATTCCTCAGGAATTCCAGCTTCCTCACTTCCGACAGGCTGGGCTTTGAAAAGGATGAACCAGGCAAACCACTTTAGGCACACTGGCCATTATTCCATTTCAGCTAAAGAAGCAATCACAGTGCTGAAAGCAACCACAGCCTGTGAGAGCACTGCTGAATAAACAGGTGATGGACTAATAACACAATGGGGACCTATATTAAACACAATGGGGATCTATGTTAAAGTTACTAAAGAGTTGCTTAACAACAGCTTATAGATACCTCACTTTGTGTTTTGAATTTGTTTCAGGCTTTCCAAAGGAAACATGAAAGTAAAGGCAGAGGCATCCCAGAAAATGGTGCATGCAACTACACAAATATCATCTAGATATGTGCTACAGTAATGGTTCTAAGACAATTTTCATAACAGAGCTCTGTTGATTGCCCATGACTTGGAAAATATCCCAAATTCCAAGCACAGTCCCTTCCTCCTTTAAAAGTCTGTAGCTGTATGTTACATTGCCATCTTTATACAACGGATTATTTTGATGAAACTATGATTGGAATATTATGACATGAGTGAGATTTTTTTAATGTATTCAAGGCTATTCAATAGTGAATTATTTCCTGGGCTCGCATTCTTGAGAAGTGTCAGGATAATACAAGATGGGGGAATGCACAAAATGGAGTAGCTGGTATTTTAAAACACCTAGGTCAGACTGCCAAAGCCTAGAAAACAAGCCATGTAACTAAATCAGGGAAATTATGTTCTTAGTTTTTTAGATTTTTAACTTATGGTTAAGTGCACGTATCATATGCCAAGCTCAGAACTGTTCTGAAGTCCCATCTGCTTGATCCCTTTCTCCTGCTTTTACTGACAGCAAGGGCTATGCCTGGATTACAGCTACTATTATGCAGAAGACTCACAATAAAACCTGACAGTATATAAACATTTATCCAAACTAGATTTTCATTAAATAGGGATTCAATCCTTCTGCTCTCATGACAGATTTTAAACAAAGCTGAGAAAACCGGTATAATTTTTTTAATCAACCAAATGCAAAAATGGAAAATTTATGCATAAATATGAGCAAGATCACCAAACTCAGAATTCACCAGAACAGCATGTATGCATCAAAAACAGACTGTCCAATGAAATCTGAAAACTCTGGGATTGTAACCACAGTAGCACACTTCAGATGCTGATGTAATTTGGTCAGCTGGAAATGATGTTCTGTTTACTGTACATTTGTTAGTCTATTCTTTCATTCTCCACTGTCAAAACTTACTCGGGCTTTCTACTGCTTGAAGGAGAGAAGGAAGGACAGGATGACAGGTACATCTCATCCAACTACTCAAACCTATAAAGAGTACAGAGTTCATCACCAACGCCAAGACTTCCTGTGCATACACAACTGTCTTAATGGCTTCTTTCAGAGGAGGAATTTAAAAGTACAATCCTCTTCTCCCCTCAAAAGTTTTTTAGCCACTTACTCAACCAATGTTTTCCAGTCTTAAATGTGTTATCTAAAGAAAATCCAGGGACTAAAAAGGAAAAAAAATATGCAGAAGGAGTGACAAAAAGAGCCCAAAACCCACAACCCCACAAGCCAAACTCAAAAAAAAAACCAACCCAGAATGACTTGAGATGGGGTATTTTAAATAAAATACAAAGAAAACAGGTCTTTTTAAAGCCTGGATTACATAATGCTCCATTAAACACTGATGTGTCAGAGTTGACTGTGTACTTGATTTTTTTGGTGTAAATTACAAATTAAGGCACCCTCACCATTCAGCTTAAATTCTCAAGGTGGCAACATTGAAAAAATTTCAGCATATGGAGAAGCTAAATATGAAGTTTCCCTGCCGATGACCTTAAAACAAGCTCATGTTAAACCATTCACAAAAATAAACACTGAAGTCACAGCTTCAAAATAGCACAAAACATCCAGTGGATCTTGTTTGTTACCTAACCACGCAGGAGAACTCTTGCCAGTTTACATCCCAGGCAGTTTTTCACCAAGAGATAGTGAGCAAAACGCAGAAGTTGGAATAAAAAATTGAATTTCAGAATTTGAATTAAATTTAGAATAAAAAGAATTTAAATTTTAAAAAAAATTAAATTCCTGTGACTTCAGGACACTGCTCTGTAGGTGAACAGGAATGGAAGATCCATGATCAGGGCTCCTTCTGATCTCCTGCGTTCCCAGTGGCCTCCTACAACCCAGCCTCCCCTGCCCTTGGCCAAGGGTGCACCTTGTCCCACTCCCACAGCTGTGGGGTCAAAGCAGGAGCCCCACAGGGCAGGAACGAGCCAGAACCAGAGCCCTACAACACCCCAGTGCCAACGTGACCCCTGACAGCCAGAGGCAGAAGATGGGCACGTGCCAACCCCCCAGCAGCAGCACCATGGGGTTTGTGAACCCTGAAAGGTGCTGGAGCTGCCAGGTGAGCCTGCTGGCATCGCCAGGATGGGCCATGAGGATACACAAAAAGCCCAAAGTGTAACTCAAACATGTATTAATTGCTACCAAATCTCTCTCTGTCCCTTTACGATTAGCGTATTTATCCTTAGAAATGCACACACAACAAGAACTGCACAACTCCCTAAGAATATCATCTACTAACACCCTTCAAACCTGACCAAGTGGGATAAGAGTTTTTTGCTCATCTAAGGTCCTCTGTCTGCAGCTGTTCCACATGGCAAACTCCCATTTCCGTAAATTGGTGCTCTGCTCCCAGAACAGATGCAAAATCACTCTCACAGTGAGAATATACAATGCAGCCTGATTCCAAGAACAAAGCACCATTTTAAGCCTCCATAATTCTGTATTCAAATTATTCTTTTTGATTGCAGTGGGAATTCCATAACCCTTGTAAAAAATTGCTTTTTTACTAGTTAGAGGACAATTACAGTATATCAGTACTACATTTTTCTATATGTGTACATTCTGACTGTTACTTCTGAGCACTGTTATAGGGAACAGACAAAAAAACACCTGCATCCCACTCATTACAGCACTGTGACAAAGACACACTCAGTCTACCCAGGCAGAGATATAACATATAAGGGTCAAATGTAAATGTTTCTCTCCATTAATGACAAACCTGTCACAGACATCTTTTGTGAAAAATCCTTCCTTTAGGATTTTTCCCTTCTGAGAAGCCGAGAGGCCTCAGAGACAAGATGTAAACAATGATTATCTGCTGCTGTGGAATGCAACAGGTGCACCTGTGATTGGCCTTCTATGGGTGTTTGGATTTATTGACCAGTCATGGCAGAGCTGGCTCTTGCTCTCTGTCGGGGCCAGCTCCTTTGTTTTCATTCTTGCTATTCTATTCTTAGCTAGCCTTCTGAGAACTTCTTCCTTCTATTTCTTTTTAATGTAATATATATATAAAAATATAATAAATCAATAATTATGGAGTCAACCTTCTCGTCTCCTCTTCATCCTCAAAACCCTTGCTTCCCCAAGCAACAACACAAACCTATCTGTATAAAAGTGATCCTGAACAAGTTGCTGCTTGCATTGTCCAAAGGCCTTACAAAACCAAAAGTACTACAACTAATCACCCTTTAAATGTTAAAATTTATTTCCTTTTGCTACATGAAAATTGTTGCCTTGTATGGGCCTTTCGGTGCTGCACCATTCAAAGTACCCACCATAAAAAAGATGTTTAATTCCCAGAGAACGTGCCAGTGCCTGAAACTTGTACAGGCAACAAAAACCTCCAACACACAGGAGCCAAGGGACTCCCAGAGATACTGCTGCTTCTCTGTGGAAGGATAACACAAGGAAGGTGCTGGAAGAATTTCACTCTGCTGGAAAGAATGAAAATCAACATTTTGGCTTGCTGAGTTAACAGGGGAAAGCTTGGGTGGAAAACTTCTAACCATCAGCCAGGCTGCACTATCAGAATCACAGGAAATAAATGAGAATTTGGCAAAAATGATAGGAAAGATCCTGAAAGTCAAACAAACCAACCAACAAAAAAAAAAAAAAACCAGCTTTTAAGAGATATCTCCTGCCAATTTTTTAAAATGTAACCCACAGTTTACAAAACCAGTCTGTTTAAAGAGATTAGCTACTAAATTTATCAGCCAATTTAAAAATTCTCATATACATCCATTTTTCTCAGCTATTTTATAGCATTTTTGTTCCGTTTGAATATACTATGAGAAACAGTTAAATAATTGAGTGACATAATCCCCATAACAGCTCATGACATTTCTAAGAAAGACCAAAAAAACTCATCTGCTTTGAGAAAAAAAAAACAACTGTGTATTATGATGGAAGTAGAAAAAAACATCCATTTTCCACAATAAATGAATGATAATATTCATATTAAAACATAAAGAAGGGAAATGAATGATTACTGAACCACACACAACTGAATGGGAAAAATCACCAGTATTGTATAAAAAAGTGAAAATCTTGGAAATATTCTTGGAATTCTTCTGATGATAAGCAGAATTTCACCAATCTTTAAATTCATAAATTTCCATCTTTAAGCCAGGCACATGTGACTTTGCAACGTTTTTTTTCTGCTTTTATTGGGAAGCTTTTTTTTCTGCTTTTATTTTAGCAGCTCAAATCCCAAATCATTCAGGAAATCTTCTGTCTTTGACACTTTTTATTATTTTTGCTAGAGTTCTCCATCCATTTAGGTGTTCAGATTAGAATTTGGGCATACAAGTGCCCTAGTGATACAAGTGTATCTCAGATACACCTTTTGTGTGCCATACACGGTACCATAGGAGTAAATTAGGTCACAAGTAGTCCAAACTGGAAACCTGCTCTTCTGTTTAGAATATTGCTCAAGAAATTGGGGGTTTGGTGGATGGGTGTGTTAAAATCCTCATCTTTAGTAAGATACCGCAGTATTCCTTCTGCACATCACTCTTTTTTACTGGCTTCCATGGCTAAACAATAATAATACTAATAAGTGATCTGGCTTTCTTTTCTGTTATTCTTTTCAATACATTCAAGATGGCCTTGCATCACAGAAGAAATTCAGGAGTATAAAAGTGTACAACAGCTATAGAGCAGGTTCAGATGGCTATCATAGTCCATTTCATCCTTCAGTAATTAAACATAAGAAACTCTAATTCTTAAAACTACTAGCCCTTCCTCTCTCCCAATTAACAGTACATATAGTTATTGTCAAATACTCTACCTGGAGTACCCAAAATAAAGGAATGCTTCTGGTATGCAGGGGAATGTAGGACTTTCATATGTAAAAAACCCAACAAAATGAAACAGATTAGAAAATAGAATATTGAAGATTTTCCTTAGCTATGGAAAGATCAAAATGTTGTTTCTTGTATCTACATATTTCTATTTATGATTACCACAGACTAGTAAAAATCCCACCGGCTGCGAGGGATGCAGTCGAATTGGAGGAAAAAGAATCCATTGCTTTCCAACATTCTACACCTGAATGTTTTGGGGTTTCTTTCCCCCTCATGCTTTCTCCCTGAGGCAGAAGGCCTTTCTGGCACCTTCTGGCAGGTGACTTACCGGCAGTGTTTGTGGGATCCCGTTAAGGTTTCGATCACAAAGCATTCCCCCTCGTTGAGACAATATGCCAGGTCCTTGTCTTTGCATGGCTTAAAGTGCTCCGAGCGCTCCGTGGAATACGTCGTGGTGTCTGAGGAGAAAACAGGCAAAGCAAAGAAAGGCTGTAAGGATAAATACTGGCTGTTCCTGCAGTACATGGGAAATTAATTTGATCACACTGGGCTCAGTGACATCAAACACACACTAAAAGACATGGAAAGCACAGGGCATGCCAACCTCCCTTTGACCGGGGCATTATTTGCAGTCAGGTCTCTTAAAAGAGTCACAAGAAATATCTGCAGAAAAACAAACCAGACTGCAGCAAAGTTGGAGTATGATCTCAACCACTTCTCAACCACAACCAATTTCCAAAGTTTCCCTGCTCAAACATAAAGACACCTACTTTGTGTACTTTAACCAGAACAATATTTTCATATTACCACACCAAAATATGATTTGAAATGAGATACATAATAAAAAACAAAAGTAATTAATTAATACAATGTAAATTAAAATAAAAAAACAACAAAAACCCAACAAAAACCCACTACACTGAAAGAGGGAAAAAAAAAAGCCGAAGGCCCAAGGTCAATGCCAATTTCATTCATCAGTCACCAGTCACAAAAAACAGCCTAAAACTCAAACACAAGCAATGTACCAGTGATTGAGCCATTTCACACAGGTCATCTGTAGGTGTATGTAAGCCCACCCCCAAACACAGTTAAAGGCTTGATTACAGGTAGAACTGTTGGCAGCACCTTTGGAATATTTAGTTAGATTTGGAATAGACTGACAGTACTATGTCAGGGTGAACTATCATTCCTGTCTTCTAATAAAACTCTTTAACCTTTCCAATCCAGTTGGATTAATCAACAACAAAGTGAATTTTTCAGAGGAAGATGCCTGACTGACACCTATTTTAATTTTCTTCACTATGACAAGGTTTTCCCTAACCAAGTGTGATTTTCAAACTAGATTATTATCTCCACAGAGCCATGGTTTAATCTTTATATTCAATCTTAATTCAAAAAGTTTAAATTCCTAATCACTTTGCAGGACTTGATACACACTGAAATGGTAAGAGAACATTTCATTGTATATTATACAGCCTATCACAAAACATTACTTTGCTGTCAAATAAATGAAGCAATGCTTAACAGACACAGAACCTCACAAACTCAAAGTGATACAAACACTTGAACTTGGTTTTGGTCATAATTGAATATAAGGTAAATATCCACCAACTAACACCAAAGTTGAAAATCAAAATACTGAACCTGCAGCAATATACCTGTAACTACAGTTCTGCAAGAAAATTCAGATAATCCCAAGAAATTGTCAAAGTAACTCTTTGTTCTCAGTATATTTTTAATAAAACACCTCTACAAGTTTTCCTTACATGCAGACTAAATGACAGAAGATAAATAAAGATAATAAAACACATTTGAAAACAATAAGAAAATCCACAACCTATTCTTTGTATGCAATGCTTCTTTGTTTTTCCTCTCCAGAGAGAAAATATTGTAATTTAATGTTTTCAGTGGAGAGAAAAATATCCTGGGAAATAACTGTAACAGTCTTTCCTCAAATGTTTTTACAGATGGAGAATAAAAGCCTGTACCATTGTCCCCAGCAGCAGCACTTACAAAAAAGATGCAGGCTAAATACAAACTATGTTTTTTAATGTTTACAAGCAAACCCTGAACTGAAATGTATCAAGGTGAATTTTGGAGGCAATACAAGATGTTTATAGATGCAAACATCTATAAGTGAGACTAGAATCTCACTGTTGGCATTTTAAGATTGATCAGCTTTAATGTAAAAAAAAAATCCTCACATAGAAAAGAAGTAGCCCAGTTATTTTTTAAGGTCAGTTTTAGCCAGGAGCATTAAAATGACCATTTAAAACTTGATTAGGCAAAAAATAACTATAAACCTGAGTAACCAGTTATATTTCTACCCTTGTTAAATATGGAAAACTGAAGGTAACGTTATCTGAAATCACTCCTGGTAATTACAAAAACTGTTTGATGAGCAGAAACTCAGCTTGATCCAGCTTTAGGGAACAGAACACTTGCATTTGTGAGCCTGCTCTGAGGAAGTAACCCATGCAAACACCTTTATGAAGGTGTACAATGCACGCACCAAAGGAATCTGAGGTGCTCCCAAAGGACAGGAGCAAACCAGGGGGATCCAGCGTGGCTGAGGCAGTGACGCAGGGAATTCTCAGAGCACGGCTTTGAAGTGCAGGAGCCTCCTCTCATACCATCATTAAATCAACAACACCTTGCCAAGGTCAGCATTTTCAAGTTTTAGATGAAATAGATTCTTTAGAAGTTTTGTTCCGCTTTATTTTAATTATTCGTAGGTTTAATATTAGTCAACCCTTGTGTTTTATTTATAAATAAATGGGCGTAAGCTGCAATACTTCATTTTCTCCACTTGGACACAATCTCAAGTTTTTCTTTTGTGTTTTGTCTCTCACCTTTCAAATTAAGTACAACAGTTGCAGGTAACAACGATGCTGGCAGCTCCTTATGGCAGCCTTGGATTGCAGTCCTAATGTTGAAAAGTACTCAAGAATTGGCAACTCTTTTCTTTTTTTTAATAAATAATCCCATTAAAAGTCACTTTTCAGTTTCAGAGTCTTGTCTGGTTTGGAATATTTGTGCAAGTCTAAGCAGGTTGATGCACATGGCCTCCTCACAGAGCTGAGCTGTGCACAGATCCTGGCTGCAGATTTCAGGTGTCAGGAGCCCCAAGGTCATTCACCAACATTCCAAAGCCCTGCCACCAACTGATATCCTGGATTTCCCTGGAGCTGCTGGGAACAACTCACATATCCCATACACAAGTTTCACAAAAGTTACAATCCTGCTGCTTTGTGTTGCATTCACAAACTCTGCTACAGCCTCATTAAATATTGATAAAAACAAAATGTAAAAACTGGTTCTAAACATGACTACAGAAAGTACAAAACAACAGAAAACACTTAGAGACTACACGGTTTCCCCTCATCCTTTATCTAATAAATAATAAATCCTATTGTCTCTTGTTTTATTTTACTCCTAACCAAATACTGAATTGCCTTTTCCATGGTGGAACTGTCCTTCATAGCTTCACAAGCCAGGCAAATAAACACCACTGTATTGTGATGTTTGATTTATTTTATGATTTTTTAAAAGAACTAATAAAACCTAGGCATTCAAAAAACTGAATAATAAAGCTCCTTAATTTACTTTTAGTCTTTGAATGTGCTAACAGTCCCAAATGTTTATAAGTAACTAAGGGAAATTTCTTTTAAGCATTCAGATGTCCCTGAATTCAGTGCATATTCCTTAAGGTATTTTTTCATTTTTTTAATTGTCATGTGTCCAAGTGTTTCATGCAAAAGCAGCAAGGGATATTGATTTCTGCTGGAATCTTTCCAACTAAGTGAGAATAAAAAATTTCTAGGCATTCTTGTTCTTATTTTTCTTGCCTTACTATATCAGCAAAGGTTTACACATGATTCCCATACTCCAAAAACTAATATATCACTGCCAACCCTCAGTTACCACTGAATCAAATGAACCAGAATTTCATTCACATTTCCAGATCTTTTATAAACACAGAGTTGGTTTCTAAAAACATTCAGTCTTTGGGACTGTTGAAAAAAATCATTAGGAAGTTCACAGATATTATGTTGGTTTTTTTTAGACTGTTTTAGACCTAAACAAAGTGTTTGTGAAATTGCATTCTTGCCTCCTTAATGTATATCATCATATTTATACCAGCACAGGGTGGCTCATTATAGCTGATTTTTGAGTGATCTTCAAGGCATGATATGGTTAACTAGAAATGCTATTTGCTCCTTCAAGGCTACCACTTTGAGTGTTTCCAGTGCTGATACTGTGTGTTTTCAGTGCCCTGATGCTGCTAAATCTGTAACTGTCAGGGAAAAACACAGGAAAAAGAAAGAATGCAAAATTTAAAATATCCTGGGAAACAGCAGCATTCAGGGCAGCTGCTTCTGCACAGATTGCAGCAGCAGCCATCCCCATCCACCACATCTGTCCTGCAGCATTCCAGCTTCAGAAACAGATTTTACTGGTTACACCTCAAACAAAGCAACTTTCCTATGCTAGCTGTAAATGATACACCCATTTTTTTCTGCACAAACAGCATTAGCTGCTGTAGGGAGAAAAATGGCCAGGAGAACAAGAGCTGGAAAGGCCTTATGTAACTTTTGTGAGCTAGCAGAGAGGCACCCAAACTCTGCAGCTACAGAGTCACTGACACAGGTAAGGCAAACGCGGGGTGCATTCCCACCAAGGAATATTAAGACACAGCTCATTTTAACACCAGCACTCACACTCTAAAAGAGTTTTTAAAATGCTGCATATTTTGACCACCCCTAGGTATTACCAGCTTTACAGATTCAGTATCAACATGCAAACTGGCTTGTCCTTTATCTTTTTATCCATTTATAACTGATCATGTACCAGAGAACCATTACTTACTGAGGCACCAAAAAAGCAAGATGCTTATTTTAAATCCCTGATCCCATTTCTAAACACACTGCAACAAATAAGCCAGATACAGGCAACTGAATTGCCTCCAAAAATACAACTCTAGTTATCAGAAAAAACACCTTCTTAAGAAACCACAACCTTTTTAACAATATATTCCTGTATCACTACTGCATTCTACAAATAAGGCGGCATTAAAAGTCAGTTAATAGCATATAGGGAGTTGAATTTTGGTTTTGTAAGTCAATGGCAGAATATTTACAATGATCCAGCAGAAGCTGGGTTCCCTGAAGTTCCTATAGGGTCATCTAGTGCTTCTCTCCTGATATCTCAGAATTATCCGCGGTATCCCTAACTAGAAAAAGTCTTGCACAAAGAATGGAACTTACACACAGAATAGTTTAGGTGTGATTTTGTTTATTCACTTACTGAACCTTAAAAAACACAGAACCTAAAATTTTTTTCCTGATGCTTCTAGAAGCATCCTGGTTTAGGAAGGTTATTTCCCAGTTTAGTGCTTCCCCTATTCCCTCTCCAGTTAGAAACACAAAAAGATCATAGGTCGAGACAAGAGCAATTTACAGCAAGGAGAAAAGAAAGGGAATAGTAACAGCAACGATACTGATTACAAAACATACAATGAGAGGGCTATTCATATGTGAAATGTGCGTTCACCAAGCCCAGGACAATGACAAACAAGCAGGTCAGACCCTCCAGCCACCATTATTCCCCCTACTGGAAAGAAACTCCTTCCTTCTTGGATGTGAGAGAGTCCCTTTCCTGCCCTTGGAGAACAAGAGGTGGGCAGGGGAAGAAAATACCAAGTCCTAGGAAGATATTTACTAAGGCAGAGGGAAGGGAAACCATAAATATTTAGTGTTTATTTTGATTTAGCCTTAGCTGATGGCAGCTCTTTCTCAAGTTGTTGATATTTGCAAAGAAAACACTCTAGACATTGCCATTTTTAATGCAGAGATTTTGCTTTGTCAGTGCTACCTGAACACTAGATGGCCTTAGCCATGGAATAATTAAATCTAAAAATTCTAGTAAGAAATGATGACAATTAAAAAGAAAAAAGAAGAAAAGAGAAAACTTCATATTTTTAAAATAATAACAGACTTCTTGTTCTGAACTTTGTTGAACTCTTTTGCATATATTTATACATTATTAAAACCAAAAGCTTAATTAAAAACAGGAAAAGTCTTTTTTTGCATTTAGAGAGGCAGTTTTGTATAAACAAGCAATAGAGTTCTGGATTTTGATTATTCAAAAAGCTACCCCTTAGCCATTTTTGTGCCAGGGAAAATTGTATTTCATCCAATAACACTTGCAAAACTTTGATTGCAGCATGATACAAAACAAAGTTGTGCTACAGATTTGGGACACGTTGGAGATTTTCTATTATCCTCTAGATTCAAATGAGCAAATCTGTTTAATTTAGGAACAAACTGAAAAGAAAACCCTCAGCCAATGCATCAAAACAATGTCATTTTCAGGTGTTGGCTTCCCAGCCAGACTGGGGGGAGCTGGAATTGTTACAGAGACAGCCCCGGTGTCTTCCCTTGGCATTTCCTTGTGAGGATTACATAGTAAAGCTTATGTGGTGTAAACTCAACCAGCACATCCTCACAGACTGCTTCTCTCCCACCTCACCAGAGCACAGCATCACCTGCACAGCCGCAGAGACAACACAGAACGCTTCCAGGAGAAGAGATTACAGACAGTCATCCCTCCAAAAATCACACGTGCTCCCTCGTCAGCAACTCCTAAATTAACTCTTTAAGTGCGACCTTGCTGTTCATGTTTTCTGAATGTTCTCGCAGTTTGAAATCATTATACACAAGTACTAATACATATCTTGAAAAACATACGGAAGCATGTTTCAAGTTATAGTGTGTTATTCGCAAATATCATGCGTTATTTACTTGATGCAAAAAGCTCTGAAATATAAAATAATCCCTTTACTTTCATGACTTAAAAAAATCAAACTAATCAAGCATTCGTTCTAGAATGTACAAAAATATGCCCACCTAATGCTTTGCCACAACAAACTCAGAAGCAGAAAACAATGCCAGTATCACTTTGAAATGTTACATCTGATCACATCTGTCAGAACTTAAATAATGAACCCTAAACACCACTGAAATTCATCTCTGTATGGGCAATTTGCACATCAGAGCCTGCATTCTCCTGTGCTGCTCCAACTGAAACCAGGGAAAGCTGAACAAATGGGAAATTACTCCGGAGACACACAGGGCCAGAAGTTCCATGTCTAGGAGCCAAAGAAACAGCAGTGACTGAGACTCTAAAAGGTTTTAGTGTTCAAAGTGAAGAATTACTCTGAAATTGAGTTATGACAGTTCTGATGGGTTCTCTGGGTGGAGAGTGCTTTTATCAATCAAATGCATTCCGTTGTCCTTCAGCAGGACTTATTAACTGATCTAAAAGATGCTAATAGAGGAAATCAGTGAAAAAGCAGCACATTATATAGATTGTGCCAGAAGTGGATCCATCACCCACACCGGGGTTTCTCTGTTCTTTGGCCCCTGCAGTCCCACCCATCCCAGCACACTGACATCTCTGGAGACACCAAAAGCCCTTGAGACTGGATGGCACCCCTGCACAAAAAAGGGACAGCCTCGTGAGGATGTGAAAATACCTCTAGGAAATATTCTCCAATAGATGGAGCAATGGAAAAACTGTTAAATTTAGAGCAGGAAAACAAAATAGTAAATTAATTTTTAAAAATAAAATATAGACATAAAGATGTGCAAGCAAAACTTAGGAGGGACACCCCAAACCAGAAAACTCTACATAGGTTAAAAGATGCTGGAAGAAAGCATATGTAGCACACATCTGTGATATCTGCAATCACCAGCACTCTGAAATTAAAAAAAAAAACAACCAAAAACAAACTGAAAAATCACCTCACATGAATCAAATCAAGAAGAAAATACCAAAAACTAAATTACCTAAATAAATCAGTACTGCTACAACATAAGTATAAAAAATGGTGTTACAATTATTGTTACATGTAGTTAAAGACCAAATTAACAGTCCTCCAGATCTTTTTATTTCTTATATCACAGCTGTCTTCCTTTTCCCTCTGCCTGTGAAACCTTGTGCGGGTGGGAATTTAGATGCAAGAACCAGAGGAGAGTAAGGGAATGACAGAAACCTTAGATCTGGAAGGCAAATATTTCTGTTTATAACATGCAGGGACTTCAGCTTGCCCAGCTCTTGTAAAAGAAAGAAATGCTAGAATTGATAAAGGAAGTCTCATGGCTAATGGCAGCTGGCAAATGTCCCTGTTGAGCAGCAACACTTTTACAATTACACATCTGGAACAATCTGCATTTGCTCATCTTCCCACATTATGGTATAGGAAGGTTCTTCTGGAAACAGAGCATTGTGTGATTTTATACATTTTCATAGAAGTAGCAAAGGGAAAAAACCAGAGGCCAATGGCTCCAGAGGGCAGGGACACTGGCCTGATCAATGTTCTAAGGTTTATTCTTTTGCTGGATCATTTACATTTCCTTAAAGCTGTACAGGAACTACCCAGTGAAAACACAACCCAGTGTTTTCAACATTTAATAAATCACTTTGTATAATCACCACCAAGGCACGGTAGGCTTAGAGAGAGATACCTAATGGAATAAAAGAGTTCTTCTAGTTATATGGGGAAATACTTAACATTTTAATGTAAAAATACTAATTACCAAGAAGATTTGAGTAGGTTGTTTGACTGGCAGTGATGCTCTTTCTCCAAGGAATTGAAATAGGTCAAACAATACATTGACTAGAAACAAGGGAAATAAGAAAAGCTATTTTAACGCTAAGCTTCTGCATATTTCCAAGGCATGCAATCTAAAATTTATTCATTACTTCATTTATAATTCTGACATCCTTGTTGTGTGGACATGCAAAGTCAGGCTATGAAGCATTAACATTACTCTCCACATTTCACAAAGAAACCCATATATTCTAAATTATGCATTATTTTTTAAATCTCTTTTCCTCACTTTATTTCTTTTAATTCAGTCTCCCAGAACAGAAAGGGGAAGGGCATGACAAGGTAAAGTGCCTTTGAACAGTTCCCTCAATCTGCACCGCTCTGTCCTTGTGGATGGCTTACCTCAGAGGATTTCTCTTTTTCTCAGGTAAGGAGAACAATTTTCCACTTGTGTTTGATGTGGCACTGTCAGAAGTTCACACACTGCAAATCCCCTTGTCTTTACTACCAGCACACAAAAACTGCTCAGCTTTACTGGCCAGCATTTTGCAACGCCCGTAATTAGGTAAATCACATATAGCTTTTGAATTTACACACACACTGCTTCAGCACAGCCAAGAGTCAGTCAGCTGGGCCAAGGAAGAGCTGGAAAATGAGGCTCTTGGTGGGCTACCACAGCTTCAGAAATCAGACTGCAGTCAACAAAACTCAAGTTGGGCTCAGTTTGACCAGAGATGTCAAAGGTGCATCTGATATCCTAACACCTTTACAAATGTTCTGCAATATTTCACAGAATAATATAAATACGATTTTTTCTATTTCGTGAATCTTTGGCCTTTGGCTCACATTCAAATTAATTTAGTTGCATCTCCCTCTGATCTTCAATTTAGCACAAAATTATGAGTTGCACATTCATGACACAAATCTAAGACATTGCCTATTAAGTGAAACAGATTTTTCTGCTAAATTCTCTGCAACTGAGACTGTTATGTGGGTACAAAAGTTGAAAAAATTGAAAACTCTTGGCTAGGTGCTTATTATTAAAGAATTCAGCCTTAGTGCAATAAGCCAGCATACATATTCTTGTTACTGGTAAAGCAAGCAGCAAAGGGAAGAGAAGACAGTTTGGGACTATAAGGAAAGACACTTTGATGAAGACAGACTATAATGCACTCTGAAATTTCTCTTGGGAACAGCACCAGTAAAAGTAATATTCTGGTGGGGCTCCTGTTGATTTTCACCCAGTCTCCACAAGCCACAACACTGTAAAGTTGCATTTGGAAGCACATAAATGCTCCTACATCCAATGTGCTCTACACTTCTAATTTTATAGCCTGCCACCATACTCACCCTGAGTGAAGTATCACAGGGTCTCACATGTGATCAACTAAGTGCTTGATTATCAAGTTTCAGCAGATGTAATTATCAGTTAAAATCAGCATTTCCCATTTCAGTGCATTTATTTCATTAATTTCAGTGTTAAATTCAAAGTTAATATGTATTTTCTTCCTGTGGTGGGGGTGGTTTAGAGCATGGCTCACTGGCAGGTAAGGGGAAACATGCACACAGCTCTTTTATATAATGCTACCAAGAAGATTATGAAGCATCAGAAACTTAATTAACACCAAAGCTAGCCACCAAAAGGAAGTCTAACATATTTGCCTTCCACATTTAATAATCTCTACAGCAGTTTTATCCTTCCACAACCATCAAGAGAGTACACATAATTCAGTCTTTTAACAGTGACAGCAAACTAGCAAATGAGTGAATTATTGTCCCTCTTGTCTGTCTTTCAAGTTCTTCCAACTCCTTCTGAGACCTGAGCACCAGAAGCACACAAAGCACTCAAGCCTTCGCATCTGAATTTATTCAATGGCTTATTAAAGAAAAAAATCAAACACCCCACCATCTACTCCTTTTCTAATAATTGCCTCCCTCCCTGTTGCACACACAGAGCCCCTAGCATTGCAGACACACACCAAGGCAAACCAGCCCTGCCTGCTGCTGAGTCCTGGTTACCCTCAGCCCCAGAAGCTCTCTCTCACTGCCAGGGACCTGTGGGCTGACACAGTGGCACCCCGAGGTGCATCTCACCAGCAACCAGAGCTTTTTGGGGGTTATGGGCATTTCTGGACATGGCAGAGTTCATCCTTAATCATTTTCGAGTGACTGAAGCATTACTGCAGGCAAGCAGAGGGCTGTGCAGTAAACACACTCTGCTTATTACAGTAGAATCCGCTTGTTTTGGTGTGAGTTGTGGTTTTCTGGTTTTACATAACTGAATTAACCTGTACCGAGCATCCTTCAATAAAGCAGTTGCAAAAGCTATGATTAAAAACATTCCAGTAATTATTTAACTCCACTGGAAATCATGAAGTAAAAATACATCCCTGAGAACTAAGACTAACTAGAATTTTTAAGTTTTCAAAAACACTCAGGTTAATTTTCTATTCATTAATGACTAAACAGACTTCATTGGTCTTATGCTCTGCCTTCCCACCTTTAAACTTCTTTTAGGAAAATTATCATATATTCTTCTAAATTAGAGCTTACCAAAAAAACAAACCAAAGCAATCAGAAAAACCTACCAACCCTCTAATTTTATGTACCTGAGAAAGCAGTGTAATTGTAGGACAGATAATTTCAATGGTCAGTGTTCCCCTCCAATGCTGCACAAACTCACAAAACACGAGGTGTGCAGGGTGGGCTTCTAGCAGTGTAAATTCAGTGCTTCACAAACCTCAGTCTTCCTTCACACTTCAAGTTACAACAAAAACAGCATGACAGAACAAAGCCACCACTACTTGAATGTCAGAAAGGATAAAGGCAATGTTAAAATAGCATCAGCAAATTTTCACCGTAGCAACATTTTATGATATTTGCGATTTTCCCCTATTTCGCATTATGAAAGGAGAAGAATGAAACATCTGTAGCAGCTTTTCTTCCTGCTCTGAGAAGCTTTAAGATGTATCCTCACTCTTCAGTCCTCTCCACCCTGCAATTAATTGATTTAGATAATACAGACTAAGCACAATTGTAGCATTCATCCTTCAACAGAACTAGCCTTGAAATAGAAAATAGAAGTATTCCTTTTCTTTTCTACACTCCTGAATCCAATCAAATCAAATCCCTGTTAACCTAGGTTATCTACAGTGTTAGCTAGTGGAGAACATGAAATTTCACATACTGAAGTTGCATCCTTGTTTCATTACTCAGATTAAGCCAATATATAATTGAAACAGAAATATCTCCTACCTTTACCCATGAGAAATTTGGGCAACATCACAAGCACTTTGTTCTGACTGTACCGGTGTGATGGTGGCAAAGCAGTCAGCTTTGCACTGCTAAACAAAACAGCTTGAGGTTCAACAAATCAGCAGTGTTGGCATCTGATATAGCTCAACTAAGGGGGAGGAGAGTCCTTGTGAGATGTCACTGACAACTCCATTTCCACTTCTGTGCAAATTAAATGTAGGCTGGGGCACAGAAATGCAACATAATTAGACATAAAAAGTAGGACTGCAGGCTCTGGTTAACTGAAGATATCAGTAGAGGAAAGAAAAAGCCAATTAAACCAGTAGTTTAACTCACAAACTGTGGCATTAATAATCCTAATAGAACTACAGAACAACAACCACAGAAGTCCAGTTCTGGAAATGCAACACTGAGCACCTCCAATGGCAGCCTAATTCCATTGTAAAATCTCTCCATTGGAAAATGCATCATATACACACTGCTCTAGTGCCACCACATTGGAGAAAAATATATACACAAGCAACAGATGTGATCACTGAAATATGAGAATACAATATGAGCAATTAGCAATTGGGTGAGAAAAGATAACAGGAAAACTACATTATCCTCTTTTGATGGCTTCTAATTTTTAAAGCTGCTATATACAACAACTGAATAACTGTTCTAACTTAGACTACTTACACATCTTTCAACCTGCTAACCAGAGAAATAAGCACAGTATTTCACAACCATTACTGTGTTAGGCCATTTTTAATGACATTTTATAACTAGTAAGGGATTTATTGTCTACTCAGAAGCTGCCCACTAGGCAGCAAACTTATCACTACTGCAGCTGCCTCTGAATTTGTCATGTTACAAAGCTGACTCAGACAGTGATTTTGTGCCAGAAGATCTTTGGCAGCAGCAGCAAAAATCCTAGTAATATCCTCTGGAAAGCACAACTGCTACTCTTGGAAGGGTGGAAAAGACCAAGGAAAAAATCAGCTGATAAATCAGATAAGCCAGTTTCAAAATGCTTCAGTAATCATTGTCAGAAGTTCACATGAGAGCAACCCTATCACTAATCAACTCTTCTAACAGTATCCCATTTCAGGCTTGTGGAAAGAAGGCCAGGCAGAAATACTCAACAGTGTTTTGCTCCCTCCTCTTCCAAAGAATGGTTAACTTTAGACTTTGTTTCTCCAGTCATGTTGCTTTTTAAATTACGCTCATGTAATGTTGCCCAGGTCACACCAACTGGTACATATATACTTAAATATCTGAGGCTTTAAATAACAGGTAAAGTGTGTTCAAACAGTGACTCTTGACACAAATAGTTCACCCAGTTATCCAGGTTCAAATTAAGGGCTTAACTTGGAGAGCCAAGACAAAACTCTGCTCACACTGAGATGTATTTGCTTCTCAGCCATCCCTAAGAAAACACAAAGATCATTTCCTCTACAATCTACCCCACTGCTCTCCCAAGTAAATCTTCCCAGAGCAAAGACTTCTTTACTGGTGCAAGTTCTGACCAAGGATAACACAAAAGGAAGTGGAATGAGAGCCTGAGGAAAAAAAATGGAGGAAGAATAAATCAGTCAATCACATGCTAAAGCATAATTTCCCCAAATATAAATGACATGGGCTAGCAGGTTTTAAAAGGTCAAAAAACACAAGGTGGGAGAAAGAAAGAGAAAAAGACACCTAACAAACAAAAATGCTGGAAATTCAGGACGTCAAGAAAACACAACAAAAATCTGCTCACACAAACAGCTAATAGGTCCCTTCAGGAAGATCACTGAGAATTTAAAAAAAAACACATAAGATTATATTTTACATAGCTGAGATGTAACTTGGATGAACTCAGGGCTGAAGAAGTATCACTCCTTAAACAGTGGTCTACTTTAAGTTTGTAAATAGCAGGTATGCAGTTAATAACCCAGTGTTTATTTACATATTTTATCCATTCATTTCACAAATCAGTTGAAACTTTTCCTTAATCTGCTTCAAACTGGGGTATAAGCATACCAATGCTTCATCTCCAGTTAGACCAATATTAAATTAAGGTTACTGACATCACTTTCTAAAAAGGGTGAAGTCCCCAACATGTGACCAAACATCTAAGCCTGGTTTGGAAGTACTCATTCAGATTGAAATGACAAGGTAGTTCATTTTGAATCTGGGAAATTTTTTTTCTTCTTTAAAAGAGTTATTTTTACATTGCTTCAGCTTTCAGTTTGTTTTTGCCAACAGTAAATTTAGACTGACTGCTCTAAAAAGCAGTGGGAAATGTGTGATGGTTTGGACCTAATTAAAACCTGAGCAAAAGCATGGAAAACTTGGGGGCAGGGGAAAGCACACCATCAGAAGTTCTGTACCATGCAGAGAAAGTGGAAATCTTTGGCTTCAGTCATGGTTAGGCTGAATTAGCTATCTTTTGCATAGGGAAAGGTTTCATAAATGAAAAGGTTATTTACACAGATCCCATGCCAGCCCCCTTGAATAGGCACTGGCACATATGAGAAAGACATACACCCACATCTAGGAGAAGGAGAGAGTCAGAATATCTTTCCTTAAAGCTGATCTCATTTTTGCTGCAACAGCCTCTGTGGGGCACTGGAGGTTGGAGTGAGCTAGAACAAGCTAGAACAATTTTCAGACTATCTAGTTTGCATAAGCAATAAGGTTGGCATCTGCCGGCTCTAAAAATAAATATAACTCAAAAAAAAAATCAGTCCTGAGATGGTAGAATTAATGCTTCACATCCCTTTTGGCAGCTTGTATCTCTCCTTTTGCCAGCTACTCTATTTTCTTGCTGTTCTCTCCAGTTGAGTATGCTTCATGGTTATTCACAAGATTTATGTATTTTCTTATGCTACTGCCTCAGTAATGTCAAACATGCAAGATGATACTTTCTGCTAGCTAATTCTCTTCCCACTAGATGACAAAGGACTTCAAAGACAGAACAAACATCTTGAGTCTTTATAACCCAGCTTCCCACTTGCGCACACACTGCATGAGGAGTTTGTCTGAGGTGGCAACTCGATAGCAAAGCCAGACACAGAGCACATCAGTTCTGCTCATCTTGTCGATGCAGATGAGCTGCTGGAGCTCAGCACCAGACAAAGGCAGCAGCACACCCTGCCACACACTTAATCATAAGGCTTGCAGGCTTATCTCTGAGCACCCACGAGATACTGCTGAATATTGCTGAAAATCTCAGCATGTTTTTGTGGTACATCTCAGTTCAAATCAGAAGGAAGTGGCTTTTGAGTACCGAGATCTGTACCACACCTGAACTGACTATCAGAAATGAAAAACTTACAGAACCACCAAGAGCCAGGACTTCCAGACATCCACTGTGGCTGGATAAAGTCTCAGCTGGCATCAGCCAAGCCCACAGATCTGTTCCACACACCACGGCTACTTCGATCAATATCTGAACAGTGCTAATATTGGGGATGTTCCAAGAAACAAATGCACGTCCCCAAATCCATGTATTGTATCCACAATCATCCTAACACGGCCAATTAGTGCTGCTAATGATTGTTTCAGAAAATAAACAGATCCCTGATGCTGCATTTTTCCATGGCAGCCCAACTGCAGGTGCATCACGAGGCCGTGGGTCTGAGAAACCTCATTTGACACACTCAGAGACTGCAGCGCCCTTCCACGTGCGGCAGCGCGGTGTAACCACTGCGGGTGATTTTCCCAGGCTCTCGTTTCATCAGCATTGTCAAACAGATGTGAGACTTCTGAGGAGAGTGAACAACCAGGCAAACAGCTGAGAGCTTGTACATTTATAAATCTTTGGCTGAAATTCAGCCTTCCAACAGCTGCAGTCATGCTCATGACATTTTGGGAAAAAACTGAACTTCACTCCCATGAAGATTTTGCTTTTGTGTGCAAGTTTTTGCTGCCCTATTTTAGGATTCAGGAAGGATTCAACACTTCACATCTCTCTCTCTAAGGGTAAAGTTAATTTTTAATGAATTGTAATTAAGAACTGAAGCCCCACCCTCTGTCCACCCCCACAGAGCTCATAACTCCAGCAACCATCTCCTCTATTTCTTTTTCTCCCTCTTCAGCACTGCAGGCAGAATGCACAGAGAGTGGGACCCTCCCATCTCTTCACAGAATTAGACAGATGAACACACTGGGAGCACACCAGGAAGCAATTCAGATTATGGCACTATTTCAAAAGCTGTGTACTTTGAACATTCCTTGAAATGCCAGAAGAAATCTGAGGATCTGTAATTTTTTTCAGTTTTCGTATCTAGGACACATTTTACATGGGGAGAACTTTCAAGGGCTGAGGGTTTAGTGTTCTGAGCTATCCTAAAAATCAGAGTATAGCAAAAACCAGGACAGAATCTGCCCTAAAACCAAGAACAGTTAGAAGTCTCACTTCATAGATGCTAATATGCTCCATATTGCTTTGAGCTATATTTGATATTATTTGTCTAGCATCAGAGCTATGCAGAGTGCTTCACAAAACGCAGGAAATGGAGACTTACTCCTAGGAAATTTGTCTCCCGAGTTTTAAGGAAAAACACACCATGTAAAGGGTCACGAACTACAGAAGTACTAAGGTAACCTTCTTCTCTGATTGGTATTTAAGTTTCCTTACAGATGGCTTTCAATTAAGGCTTTAAGGCTGAAGAATTAGATATGCAGCCATTGCAAACATCTAGGCTTTTTGTACAGTGTTCATAATTATGGCATAGCAATGATTTTGAGAAAATCACCAAACAAACAACACCAAAACAAACAACAACTTCCCCCACGCCCCTTTATTTTTTCCTGCAGCTCCACAAAAGGACTTAAACACTTCTTTCCCTCCTCAGCTTTTAATTTCACTATTTCCATACTGTTTTGATCCAGGCTTGTTGACAGACATGTATTTCCCAATCCCATTCTGAACTGGGTGCCTAATTTTGCAGATATACTTCATTGCTTTATGTTCATTACTGAGTCTCTTCCTCATATAATTATGGCATCCAGGAGTCTGTACATACACAAACACTGTTTAGTTTCACCAGGACAGAGGCCAGAGCTAATAATATGCATGGGTTGTTTGGCAGCAGTGAAAAAATGCAGGCTGGTGAGTGCTCCTACCCGTGTCTGATGGTTTATGGAACCAGGCAGGTGCCATCAGGGATAACTTTTGATGATTATGTGCAGGATTTGTGCCTGATAAAATGACGTCATTAATCTTATAATCTCATCATTCACCTGGTTTTAAATCAAAATGCAGTCCTGTACATGTATGCATGCATGAGTCGATGCACTCTGGCTTGCTTGTTTATAATCAGTTGTTTAGTGAAAGATTCATGGGGTGGATTGCTGGTAAACAACTTTGGCATCTCATCTCAGTTTTATCTGGGGAGAAGCTATAACATGAAAAAGACTAAGAAATTATTCTGTGCTTCAGCAAGTGTCTTAAAACTCCAGCACAGAACAGCTCCCTCCCCCTGGAGCTTTGGGTACCCTAGTGACATTGGTATTCCAGCAACTACTGTCCAGTTCACTTGGACAGAGGTTCTGGAAGAAACTGTAGAGCTACTTCGTTATTTTCAAACCCAGCAATAACCATGAGATGTTAAAGACTTCAAGCACATTAGTTACTGATCTTAAATCTTTTTAATGATATGAAACATTTTAAGATCCACTGTTTGTCACAGATAGAATATTCTCTGTGTTTATTTTCTATGATCTAAAGCAACATATTCAAGCAAAGCTTATAAAACACTGTTGATAGCAGTTAAGATTCTCAACTCATTCCAGTTTAAGCAGAGGATGCAAACCTCCCCTAGGTTAGCACTACAGAAAGTTTTATTCCACTAGATGCAAGTTTCATTAGATATTCAGTGGGGAAAAAGCATCTTGAATGAATCTCCCTATCAAAACAGGTCTTTGGCCTCATGGCTGATACACTACAGGACTATGAAAGGAAAGGAAAACAAAGAAAAAAAATCCCTCTATTCATCCCAAGTCCATTAAGAAAAGCATGAATATAAATACCATCATTTTTCTGCCTTCTCCATCTTCACTTTGCCCTGCTTCTATGGGAAGCCTTCAAAATGGTAAAGATGGAATGCCATCTCTGAACACATCTTTTACAGAGGCTTCTGTCTCTCCAAACCTGAAACTAAACTTCAGCCATCCCAAAGGCATAGAAAAAAACCCCACAAAGCAGGGGTGGGGGAGAAGAAAGTGCAGCCTATTTTGGAAGAGCAGCTTTCCAAAAGCATCCTCGTTGCTCAAACAGGATCACTTTTGAACAGGCACAGCACTGAGATGGCTTCTGGCAGCCCCCAGCACAAGTAACATGAAATCACAACAGCAGTAGTTGTCTGGCGCTTTTTTCCCTTTTCTTCAGGAAAGTACACAGAGACAAACCTTGTCCTGAAAAAAGCAATCTAAAACAAAAAAAAGGTTAAAATTATTGACCTTTAACAGAAATAGAAGTAAGCCACAGAGAAACAGAGTGATCCACTGGGTGGGACACAAACTGTTTACAGCAGAGACAGGAAACAAACCAAGTACACTTGACCCATTCTATATCCACTGTCTGAAATGTAATTTTCATTTTTACCAAAGTTTTCACAAATGAGGATGTGCACCCAAAACACCAGACTTAAATGCAGCCAGCAGCTTATAAAGTGCAAATGTAATGAATCAGCTATTGCTCATTCCAAATCACCAAGTCACAGAATCCAGGTTGGAAGGGACCTTGGGAGGTTGCTAGTGCAGCATCCTTCTCAAAGCTGGGTCAAACACTGAATTTAGATTGAGTTGCTCAAGGCTTTGTGTTGAGAAGCCTAGAAAACCTCCAAGGACCCGTGTCTTCAATATGAAATTTAAATGAAATATGTCAAGAAGAAAATATCCTGAAGAGATATCCTATCACTCACCTTTTGAAGAAAGCAAGCATGAGAATTCTGATCATAAATAATGCTATTTCATATTACCTCTTTAAAATAGAGGTGTGCAGCAAGCGAGGGCAAGCAGAGGCCAAAAAGGCAACACAGAACTTGAAATTATAAATCCAACCTGTCTCAGGTCTGAATTTTTTTTTTAATTCCAATTTGATTTAATGACAAACTGTGTTTAAAATACAAAAACAACCACACATCCCCCAACAAAAAGGTTCAAACCAACGGGCTCTTGGACAGAGACAGATGATCTGTCTAAGCGTGCACATGAGTACCTCTGGTCCTTTATTTCCCAAAGCCATTTCAGGATACTTGTACAACATAAGGTTTTCCAACCATTCTCTTTGGAAGCATCTGGAAAAGCAACTTGCCAAAATATTAACGAGGGTGCAGAGTACTGTAAGGAAATTACTATGAAGAAATACTCAAAATACTTTAAGCCTATCTATGCTCATTTAATATAGTCAAGATTATGTACTCTGTAATATTTTGTTAGGCAGAGTTTTTCTACTACAAGACCCGCATCCATATTCTTTCTTCCCTTCAACTAAAAAAACCGAAGTATTTTAAGAAACTTCTTTCCCAAGAAGTACAGTCTTGAAATAACTCACTCTAATGGTGGTGGACTGTAAATCTTAAAACAAATGACATTTATTTCTGACAACACTCTCTAGCAATCATTGTCATTTATGTCTTTTAAAGAGCACACGATGTTGCCTGTGTAAACATTATTTTTTCCCTCTGATTGATTTCAATAAAGTAATTTTTCCAGGCAGAACATTTGAATTACCATACATTGAAAAGCAAAATGTCTTCTACACATCTGGTTTGGATTTGTGAAGTGGCTTGTTGTTCATACATTTTCAGCTGTGCGGAATAAAATTGTGTTGATGAAGCAGTAAATATTTTTTTATTGAACAAAATGAAAGATGAATTCCGAGAACAGTCCACTGTTAATTACTACAGGTACTCTGCCAAATATTTACTTCAAAAACCATCAACAAACCAAGCTAACAGAGCAGAACAGACACTTGCACAGTGACCCACGGGGTTCAAGCACAGAGCCCAGCACATCAGACAGCTTTTTTAGTTACCATCTGCAACAGACACATCCTCCTGCCTTTTTTGGCTTCCGTCAGTCTAGCCTTTGGGCACCTGAGATGAAATCTATCCCTGGTATCCTTTGGACATGCCCTGGAAGGTGTGCTGACTAGCATGGCCTCTGTTGAGGCCCCAGTGTACGGAGTCTCAAAGCAGCTCTGCCAAACCCCTGGGTAAGAAGTGCCCTGCAATTCAGTCAGAAGCAAAGCAAAGCAGCCAGTGTAGCCAGGAAACCCCACGTGCCCACAAACCTCAACCTCTAGCTCAAGGCAAAAAATAACAAATTTAATCAGAAGATATGCAACAAGGTGATATGATAATAAAAGAGATGGGTGGAAAAAAGAAAAACAAACCAACACCAAAAACCCTCAGATTCTTAAATTCTTTTTAGCAAGCCAAAAAAGGAACATTTTCTTGCTTCTTCTCTTAACCATGCCAGCTGGCACGCTATCTTCTCCAGACAATGCAGAAGCCCTGGTTTCCTTTTTTGTATCTCTCAGTTATCCATCTTCACATTCTGCAGATCACAGAGATCAGAATCTCTCCCAGAGACTGGCCTCACTGCTGAGCTTTCTAAGACTGCTGCTCATCAATCTAGTCTTGATTTCCACTGCTGATCCATCAGCATGTGCTCACCTCAAGGGGTCTGGAGATGACACTTGTTACACACAGCAATTAACTTTGGGCACTCTGGGAGAGCTTACAGTTCAACCTTTAATAAAGCATCACACCTACAGATAGGTTACCTGCATGTACAGGACTGCTCATTCCACACACCTAAACCTTGCACTTAGCAGCGGCAGGCAAATGTTTCTGCATCCTCTGCTGGCATGGATTACAGAGGCTGCCAGCCTCTCCAAAACCCCCAGCGTGAGCCCCCCCTGAGTGTCCCCTCAAATTCAGGGCACAATACTTGGAGAATTACCCACTGTCTGAAAAACATTCACTTGGAAAGCTGCTGAACTGCACCGAGGTTATTATTTAGGAACTTAGGTCTGCACATGTTCATTTAAATGTTCTCATTTTAAAAATAAAATCACATGACATTCTATTCCAATGCATCTGTAGAGTCAGTGATTCATCTAATCAGTTTGCTCTTGTGAAGTCTGATTTACTGAGTCTCTCCAAGTACAAATAGCTCTTAAATTGTTTTACTGAATAATTTCATGGCAGTTACATGAGGATGGATTGAAAATTTTTTTCTCCTGTTCTAAGGCAGAGCTCCTGAAAGTGTCATTTGTGTTAGGCCATGACCTAACTTTCACTGACCCACCACCAACATTGAAATTTTAACCTTGAAAGATCTCTGGATTTGGGGAACAGCGTGTTAATGTTGGCTTTTGGGGAAAGGGATGAAGAAAAATCTGTATTAGTGTTCCTAAAAATAGCTAGCTAGTTCCTGACCTAGCATTCTGCCTTTACACAACCAGTGTTCAGGGAAGGTTTTGAACAACAAAATATAATTAGGCTATATTAGTATTCAGATTTATTCATTTACTGCTTTGATGCTGTCACCTCCTCATCAGTTTGCTGCCTGTGGATTTAGGCATTCAAGGTCTGCAGCATCTCCACCCAGACCATTCACAGGTTTGAAGACTCAGGGGAAGCCTGGAACAGACAAAGCTGTTCCAGGGCTGGGTCCAGCCTACAGATGATGCCTCTGCCTGCTCCCACTGCAGTGAGCTCTGAACTAATTAGTACATGATCTATCTGCTGGCACCTTCTACTCTCAGAAGAACGAAGCTCTCCTCAGCTAAGTGTGAAACTATTCACTCAGTTCTCAGGTTACTGCAGCCTGTGATGAGCTGCTGTGGTTAACAGCAAGCTGTAAATGCAAGCTAGTTAAATTCATTCCTGTTCTCATCTGCCATGAGAAGATGGCAGGGCTGATTTCAATCAGCATTTTTAGATGCAGGCTGTTTACATGACATACCTACAATTTCTAATGGCAACCCAGCATTTTAGCACACAGCCCTCTTTCCCTTCTCATCAAGAGTTTTTCTCGTAAAAAAGATTAAAAAGAGCAGGAACTGTGCAAGGTGATTTTTTCAAGGCTGCAGAGTGAGAAGTGCAGTTATTTCATGTAACACCCAGCCATCGAATTAGTGGGGTTAGGATCCCACCGTTCAGCATGAAATCCATTCATGAATTATGTTCTTTATGTTTGGTTAGAAACTACAAGAGGAAAAATCCCACAACACGGCAGGGGGGGAAGTAAAATTGGCCATGGAAATACAATTAAAAGCTTCCCAGCCTCAGTCTTCAAGAATACATATTCTGCAAGACTGTTCCCATGATGCAAAGGAGTCCTTGGCCTTAATGGTAAATTAATGTCAAGGCATCAGAATGACTTGACAAAATACATTTTATCTAACTAGGGTTTAAATGGCAAGTAAATAGTAGGGCCTGCCCTTATTTTAATGGACCAATTACATAATGGACATCTTTCAACTTCACATTCCAACAACTATAGCTTCTTCCAGTAATAACAGAATTTTCATGCAAAATATTTTAAAAACTTACTCTTCCAGAAATTGAATTACTCCTTATGAAATAAAGGCAATAAACTGATCCCAACCAAGACTTCATTAAATGTCAGACAGTTGTGTCAATCCATAATAGAAGTCCATGTCTGCAGGGAAGTGATACTCAGTTCCAACTTGCTGGTTTAGCATCATAATCTAACAAAATGCTATGTGTCAAAACCACTGATTTATCTTGTTTGAATTTTTTGAGAAGTTGATATTTCAAAACAATTTTTGTACTTTGTTTCATATTTCAGCAATTCAGATAAACTATCAGTCTTCCTATGAAAGGAACACTTAAAAACATTATGCAAAAAACCAACCTACCCCATGAGCACAGGCAGCAACCCAGGTAACATTTTTTCAAATCTACAATGTCAATTGATGATATGCCAACAGTTGAAAATAATGTCCACATTTCCAAGTCAGTCAATATACGAAGGTAGGCTTTGGAAAGCACTCAGGATACCTAAATTTTATTTCCACTACTCAAAAGATTTTTTTTCCCTTTAAAAGCCTGTACCAAGTCTCCATTACCAGGTAAGTGAATTTAGAAGTCAAATTCTCTCACTACAGATGACTGAACTTGCAATTTTTTTAGGATCCAAAACAGGATTCAAGCATATATTTTTAATGGTTAAGCACTTCATAATGATCCTTTCCTAGGAGCTGCATCCATGACTGAACACAAAGCAGAATTCTGTACCACCTACTCAGAAACAGCAAACATCCAAGTAGCTCCTTCACACTGGAAGGAAGAGTCCCAAAACACCAGTGTGCTGAGCTGAAAGTCTTCCAAGCTTCCTTTGAGCTTATTTAGACTGTTTTAGACCCATTTCAGAGGCGAGATTCAATTTCAGCCAGCCAGGCTTGCAGACCTGTGTTCCTGACCCCAGCACCGGTTCCAGGCACCCCTAAGGCAGTCAGGAGCTGGCAGCCAGGCTCGTGTCCCTGCACGGGGACCCCACGGCCGCTGCCCTGCTCTCAGAGCAGCCTGGCCGTGCCCACCCATGGCCACAGAGCATCCACTGCTCTCTAACCCTGCAGCAGCCAGCCTGGCCACGCTCCGCACTGCTGCTCAGGGCTCCGGCTGCACAGCGCCAGGGCGCCCTTGGCAAAACGAAGCATCGTGGGACAGAGTAAATCAGGAACCCTGAAGTGAGAAGTCCCATGAAATCCAGACACTATCTGTAGCCTTAAATGCCCCTTCAGGAACAAAGAACAAGCGCTGTAATAATTCTATACCTCTTAAAAATATATATTTGCATGTGAGGACTCTCACTGACTTAATTCTGAACCCTCATCTGAAGGTTTCTTCGCATGAATAAGATGCAAATAAATGTACAAGTCCATAAGTAAATTCATCAGAAAGTGCAGCCAAGATAGACATTACATTAGTCAAATAACTTCATTAGGATCTAAGATTCACTGTTCACATCCTTTCACTCAACTGAAGTTACATATAAATCAGCTAGGGAAGTATCATTAGGGCCTCTCTTTTGTCTAAAAAAACTTTTTATATAAAAAGCAAACTTATAAAAGCAAAGTCATGGCTTCCTATGTGTACTATCAAAACCAAAATAAACAAAGAAATTGCTAAAGAGTTATGTAAAAAAAAAAATTCAGACTGTACTTGTCACTCAAAAAACCTTTAGTGGCTGGACATATAATTGGTAATATTTCATTAGTTGCTTCAGAAGAAGACAGGATAGAAGGCTGGTTAAAGAAATTACAAACCTATTTTCAAAGGAATTATTAATTTCTTTCCCAGAGTTTTCCCACTTGTAAAATCAAATACTATTTTGATTTACTACTACTTACTACTTAGTTTTAAGCCAGTCTGTCCCCAGATTTTGCTACTTCATTGGGCTACTCAAAATATATTTGATCACTGTAAAATTTACCTGTTTGCAAAATACTCATCTACTCATTTTTCAGCCTCCTTCTCCTCCAGTGTCGTAGCATATGCTGCAGTTGAGATGGCCACAACACACAGGATATCACCACACAATTTCAGAAAGCTTCAACCCATACAGAATAACATCCTTCCACTTCAGAAGGCTCCAAGTATCTGCCCTTCTGGTTCTTCAGCCCAACCTTTTATCCCCTCATGTTGATGCACTGCACCTGTGTGCCCCCTGTTCCCTTTGGTGGTTGGTCAGTGCCCCTGGGCACTCCATGGCTCATTGCTGTCAGTGCTGCTCACAGCTGTGCCCACTGGGGATGAGGCTTGGCCCAGCTCCACCCTAATTACCCCAAACTACCTTCACCTACAGGACCTGCACCTCTTCACTCAGCCCCTCCCTCCATCAGAAGCATTCGCTCCACAATATCACATTTGCTGTGCAGCTCAGTGTCTCTTGCTTTCCCTCAATGCTTTCAAAGAGATAAACTTGCAGGCACTGTCCTTTCTGCTGAGAGATGGTTAAAACAGACCATTTCTTTTGTTACAAAAGCCTGGCCTCAGTGATCCACACACACTGCCACCACACCACTCAGCTCTGCTTGTTTGGGAAGGCAGCCAAACAGCTGAAGAGGCAGAAAGAAAAACCCACAGACCATCAGTGCGTGCAGAACACAGCAGCTATTTATTGCTCAGCATCCAGGTCGTTCTAACAGCACTGTGATTCTCCCTGCACACAAATCTGCACTCAAATACTGATGCAGAGCTTGCCTCTTTCCTTCAGGGGCCTTTCTAAACCCAGCAGAAAAGTTCCCCGAGTTAGCAGAGCCATTGCCTCTCCAGCTCCTGTGCTCATGTCCCAGCACTCCCAGAACAATGGCCAAGGATGCAATAGCAGGAGCCTCATGAGAAAGGTCACATGCAAATGCTCAATAGGTAATAACAGCTTAATGATAGGGGAAAATAAATAAGGTCAAATTAATTCCTTTGACTTAGCATCTCCACATAACCTATGGACAGGAAAAGAATCTGATGGTTTATAAAAGTAGAGTCACACTGAACACATACGAAATCTGTGAAAATAAACCAAGAGCTTTCTAGCAAAACAGAGATGCAGCTATTGCCATAAAAATGCAGTTGTGACTCTGAATTTTAAAACCAAATCATTAATGTTGGGAAGTCCAAACTCCTGCTTAAACAGGGACAGCTTTGAACCTCAACAGGTTGCTCAGGAATTTGCTTGAGCACATCTAAAACTTTTAGTGAGCGATCCACAAGCTCCTTGAAACCCGTTCCAATGCTTAGTAACCTTCAGAGTAAAGATATTTTCCTTAGAGTCTACCATGTCCTCCCTGTTCACATTTCTGATCAGAGTACCAGTTCTGCTGTGCACATCTGCCAGAGCTTAGTCCATCACATACAGAACTCATTTGGCCTCACTGATTTTTGTCAGATTTCTGTTGGCCCATTCCTTCAGCCAGACCAGGTCTCAGTGAAGAACAGTGACAAAGGTAATTCCAAAGGACACAGATGGTAGGACAAACATTATAGAAGAATCTGTAAATCTTCTGGATACTTTGGGGTTCGGGATTAATATACAAAAATACTTTTTGTTAGGATTTTTTTCCCCCTCGCAATAGTTTGCAGTAAGTTTTTTTTCCCTTACCTCCAGAGCAGTAATCTCTGGACAGAGCATCTAAAATAACCATGTATTCATGTGGCACAGCTACCTTACAATAATATGGTTGTTAAAACTGAATTAAAAAAAAAAAACAACAACAACAAAAAAACCCTACTTTCAAAATTTAGGCCTATTTAATTCACTTTCCAGAAAAAACACAAGAAAAATTTAGAAACACTTTTTAATAGATCAGTTTTGATAACAAATGGGATACTCTGTTTCACTTATTTACCAATCTATCCTCTTCAGCTGAGGTCTTCATTAATTATTTTTAGCAATTAGAAAAGCCATTAGCAAACTATTCAAACTCCTAAGTGAAATAAATTCAAATTCAAATAGCTTTAAATAGTCCTCAAAGTACTATTTAAGATGTTAGCAAGTACAAATGTTGGCCTATATTTTCACTTTTATCCTACGTAGGGACTATATGATATTACTTTTGTACTATTTATTGGGAATACAAATGAAACTGCATGGAAGTGGAAAAAAAAACCAAGGCTAGAGATGAGCAGCGAGTAGTGTGCGATGAACAGTCAGCCTGGAAAAGCTGCAGTTTGACTGTTCTTTTCCAAGACCTGCAGGTATTCTTTCAGCTCTTCTTTGTTTACCTAGAAAGAACTCATCCAAGCCCAGAAAAATCTTTGCCTTTCAAGTTGCAGAGAGGGCAAAAAGCAGCATTTCATTTGCTTTTCATCCAAGGTAGTGACATGAGAATTACAAGTAAGAGGAAAACTTTTCATTTTCATAGGAAGCTGGTGCTGCCCCCAGATGTACCAAAAACATGCCACGCCCTGCTGCTCTGGCCAAACTGATTTTGTAAGCAGCAGCATGAATCCATGTGTTCTGGAACACCAGAAGGCACCGCATGTGGCTTGGGGAGCAGCTTTGGCTAACGTGCCACGTGTGGCACAGTGACCAGCAAATTGATTCTATTCAGCTGCAACCAGGACTTGTGGAGATCCTATCTCTAGAGACAGCTACTCACAAATATAGCTGTCCGAATAATATCTGCAAGTATTATTTCTTCATAACTTTGGCCTCTTCCCATATCATTCTATACACACAGGGATATTAAAAAAAATTTAAAAGAAGCTTCAAGTCAATAGAAATTTTGTACACAAAATTTTGGCGTTTCCTTCTAGCATTACAAAATTAACAGATGTAATTTCATTCTCAACTGCAACACCATACTTGTTTTTAAAACATTCAGAAAACATTAAACTTGTAATGTTTCTCTATATTTAACAGTACTTACTCCATTTAGTTTTTTCTAATGCAATTCCCTGTATTTATTTCTTCCAGTTTTATAATGCACAGGCATATCTCCTCTGAACATTTAACAATAGCATAAACCCACATGCAGTAAGAAAACCTATTTTATAAAAAACTACAAATGGTCTACTTAAAGCAACAAAGACTTATTACTCAGTAGTGTAAGTGGAGATATTTCAGAGGATATTTATTATCATCCATTTGCTGTGAGTGCTCTTGTAGCTCTGCAACAGCAGAGCCTGCATGATGCCAGTGGCTTGCTGAGTCCTGCTGGGAGGACTCACTGAGTCCCTGGAATGGGTTTCCCCTTCTCCTTCCACACACCTTGAACTTCCAGTAAAAAGAATGATATAATAAGAACAAAGCACTCTGGAGAACATCAGAGAAGGATCTCTGAGACAGAGATGGCATATAGCCATGCTGCATCCAGAACGTCTTCAAGGAAAAATGAACAAAGCAAGACTGTAGTAGTTAAAAACAAACAGATACTCCTGTCCTTCAGCTGCTGATCTTTAATTATTAGACACAGTAGCTTATTGCTGGGTGAGATTTACTTTATCACTGCATTACCATGTTTAAAGGATGGCTACAAAGAAGATGGAAACCTCCTGTTTACAAAGAATCACAGGGAAAAACTGAGGAGTGTGGGGTACAAGTTTATCCTGGGGAGATTCCAAAAGGAACATTTTTCACAATAAGAACCATTATCCATTGGAATCATCTCCTGAATGAAGTAGTAGATTCCCCAGCACGGGACACTTTCAAAATTTGGCTGGACAGAGTTGTGGTCCATCTTGTCCAGACCCTGCTTTTGTCAAGAAATATTGGACCAGATGATCACTGAGGTTCCTTCTAACTGGAGCTCTATAATTAAAGGCAAGTAATTACTTCTGTCAATTACTGATCTTCATTGTGAATACAAGTCCCCATCTCTTTCAAATTCTTAATGTCAAATCCAAAGCTTCTCTGATGACCTGAAATGCCTCAATAGGAGAATTAATTAAATTTTTTGTGGTTTTTACATCAGTGGATCAATGACAGGTACTTAATGTGCAGCGAACACACGCTTCTATGCCACTGGGCTGTGTGCAAGAATTGCATGCGAGGATTTCTTCTTCCAACAGAGAAGATTTCATACTTCTTCCAACTTCTTCCTTACCCACTGGTGTTTGATGCAGAGCCTGAGGGTACCAAATTCAATTTTATTTCCTAAAATATCTAGAAATACACTGCATATTGCTTCTCTCCTTTTCAAGGCAGACAAGCTCTGCCTTGGTTAGCTTCAGATGCATGCACTGGTTTGTAATCAGTATAAACGACCACATTACTAATTCATTACAACTGCAGTTCTGGGACAGGCATCCATGTTTCAAGATGCTGGAAGTGTGTTATCAAAAGATCTAAAAAGTTCTCCTCAAACTGCTCTGAGCTTGGCAAAGGAAGGACTGGTGAACATGCATTCCCCTCACACACTTTCAGCTGCCCATCCCAAGCTACTGACCTTTCCCACACATTTGATGAGATCACCTGTGCCAATCTTCCTACACACCTCAAGGATACAAGATGCAAGGGGTTAATTAACATTAAGTATATGATATTAAGCAACAGAATGCATGTCAGAGTCCGTATAAATACTTAATCTGAAGAATAACTTAGAAAGTACATTTCTGCAGTAGTAAATAATTAATCCTCTCTGATCAATACAGAAATGACAGTAATTAGAGAAAATAAAGACAGCACTGAAACCATTAAGACACTTTTTTGAAGCTGGGATGTTTTTGATGCAGTTATGTTCTTTGTTTACTGTAAAGTTATTCCAACAGGGACAGAAAACCACATATTTTGGAGTACTAAAACAGTCCAATGTTTATCTTGAGCAACACTTCCAGAACTTGTGCAAGTTGAAAAAAAATTGCAGTAAATTTCCCACAATTTATGCAGCCCCTCATTTCCTAGGGTAGCATTCTCCATTACTATAGATCATCGCAGTTTAAAATATTTCTGCATTTGCCAATGTGTCACAAAATGCATATTTTTCTTTTTTATTCCTTAGAATTGCACAGCAATCTGTTTACCTAGGGCCTCTTGGTTTATAATTTCTTCTTGTAACAAATAAGATGCACACAAGCAAACTGTTTTAGCCCAAATGAAAACAAAACCAAAAAATGTTACCATTGAAATGGTATTTATCAGCTGTCAGACTGATGTGAGAAACTGAGTATTTGAAATACCAGTCTGTGCAAATAAAAAAGTGTTCTGATCCCCTCACCATGTTTTTTTCTGTAAATACCAATTTACATTCTGAAACTATGCAGCGACAAAAGATGCAGTTAAGCTTTTCTCTTGAAGTTTGCATAAACATGCCAGCAAACTAAATATAAATACTAAATCTGTTTTACAAGTACAGCCTTTAAAAACAAACCAAATCCTTTAAATTTTTCCTGAATGTATCTGTGCATGTAAAGAATTATTTCAGTTCAATCCAGAGGAGTTTAAGAACTTTCAATTTGCAGTTAAGTTCCAGCATATACAAAGACAGAGAGAACTTAAGATATGAAGCAGGGTAAGGAACAGGACAGCAGAGGAGTCAGTGTATAGAGAAACCAATGTAATAGTATTAAAAAGCAAAATATTTTTAAAAAACTATGAGAAAATTTTAGTCTATTTTGAGATCTCATGCTTGTGGTCCCATTGCATGGGTTTCAGTTCTCTAGCTACAAAATGAAGTGCATAAAATCCCACAAAAAGTTAAATTTGGACTTAGGATTTCATTGGTGTACAAAGCAAACAAAAGGCAGCATGTTGTGCACATCCTGCATACCAAGGCAGTTTGAGATCCAATATTACATTTTTGCTTGAAATTTGTCCAGCAATATCCTGACACCTAAGGATACTGAGACAGCCAACGATTAAACACATTTTTAAAGGGGAAAACCAGCAAAACCCAAGCCTCATTCAAATTTAATGCACATTATAGAATACACTGAGGAGTAAGAAACCAATAAGTATATTATATAGTGTTAGTAAAAAAGAAAGGTTTATTACAGTTAATTGCTGTATGTTAACAGAAGTCATACATGATTTTTACAGGATAGTCTTTGGAATTACCTGTGTCAACAGCCACACCAAAAATTACTCTGAAGCAGTAAAGAACCTGAATTCTAAGTGAACTGCTATGTTTCAGACATCAATACCATGATGTCATCTGCATATTTTTCAAAGTGGAAAATAAATGGAAGATGATAATCAACCACAAAACAACTTGAGCCAAAGATTGCACTGCTCTTTGTTTGGAACACCATAGGAAGAGACCATGAAACTGCATGTTTCTACTACCACTACTGTATTTGCCATCACAGCTCTTATGGAGGTGTAATATTAACAGTGCAAACAGCAATGAAAATATTTGCAGAGTACCCAGTGCCAGAGATGTCAATGATAAAGTAAAGAATTTCAACACAGACTGTTCTGAAAAACATGAATAAATAGACAAGTAGAAAGACTGGTTTAAACAGTAATGGAGAGAAAATGGGCAGATAACATGCATGTCTGAATTGCAGCTCTCTGCAGGTACAGGGCTTCCTTCAGCACATCTCCAAAAATAGGGTTTGGGATCCTGTTGGTTCACTAGCACAACACAGCAACACCTGAGATAAACTGCATAACTGAAAGGCTGCAGCACAAAAATGAAACAGTGGAAGTATTTTCCTCAAACATCCATATATCATCCACTGTGTTTCATAATGAAAATCTCCCTCCAAAAAATACCCTCCAGCCTTACTACCCTGCACAGATACAATGCTTACACTCTCCTGAAGTACTGCAGTGCTATCTTCCTTTCCAGCACAGAGACACTGCCACTTTTACACTATGCACCACTACAAGGCCATCTCTTTCCTCAAATTAAAAACAAAAAAACCAGGAATTTTCAAAAAAAAAAAACAAAAACATGCAAAGGGAAAATTAATGGTTACAAACACAGCTTAAGTACAATAAAGCATAGTAAGGGCAACCAAGATTCCCTCCCTTTCCAGCACCTGCTTTTTTCATGCAGATTTCCCCCATTCTCAGGCCATACAGGATAATCTATTTGTGTTTTGCTGCTGCTGCTGTTCAATTAAAAGTCTCTATGCATGCTATATTCTTTGTTTCCAGTACTGTTGTGCAGCTCTGCTTACTCCTTGAACCCATGTATCTACAATTATTGGTAATTTGAGGTAGGACATGAAAAGGTTCAGCTTCCCTGCTCGGCATTTTTCCTGTTTACTTTTACCGGGGTCACTGCAGGGATTTGGAGCTCTCCAAAGTTCTGAAACAGCAACGTCGAAGCAGTGGAAAAGGCAAATGTGGGCAAAAGAGAGGCAGCAGCAGAGGGACTTAAACCCAGTCACATTTTGCCTGTTGTGACCCAGCGGAAAGAAGAGCACAGGGCAGGTGACAAATGAGAGGAGTCTGTGCTGCCGGTGCAATCCATGACATATCTGTTAGAAACACAAAACACAGCAGGAGTGGTGTTGTCTGTGAGATATGGCTCCTCCAGAAAAAGGTCAATACTGATGTGGATGGAGATACAGGCGCAGCACAATACAGGGGGATATCTGGCTCCACACTATCAGCACTGACAATCTGACAGGGCCCAGGGAGGGGTGGCTTTATCAAAAGCAGACAGATTGATTCAAAAGCACTTGGAAAATTGAAGAATTTTTTCAAGCTAACAATGTTATTCTAATCTCTGAAGCGACTTCTAGGCCATTGGTGCTTTCACTATACTGCTGAACTAAAAGCAATTCAAAGTGCTTTTAATCTTGTCATTCCACTAACATGTTTAAATACAAATATAAAAAAGAATCTGGGTCAAAACGCAAGTGCTACACTACGTTAAAATAAAAAAGCTATTCATAGGTGAATAACAAAGAAAGAATGCCAAAAAGGGTTGAAATATGCAAACCTGGGTCTCAATACAAGGTTCAAATATTTGATTAGAACAATCTCAGTAAAGGTAAGAAGTATATATCCTTATCCTGTTCTAGTGATTACTTTTGTATTTTCACATACATGCTAACAACAACAAAAAAATAACTCCCAACCATCTACTAGTATTACTAAATTGCAAATCTTCCCATTGTTCCAGCAATGTAACAAGTGTTAAAACTAAATTAGGAATATATATTTCCTTCTCTTCTGTGGGCTTGCCCACAGTGCTGTAGTGTATTCACGAGTAATTGTAAGTTGAAAGGATTTCAGTCAAACATTCATAAGAATAAGACCTGGAAAAAAGCACTAGAGGACAATTAACACACTTTTCCCCCAAGAAAGTGAACAATGCTCATGTTATTTTTGATAAATGTTTGCCTAGATTTCTTCTTCAGACACATTATTGTGGTGTTGTCACCACTCTAAAGTTCTGGGCTCCCACAGAGCTGTTGCCCAGCTCGTTTCTCTCCAATCTCTATCTGAAGACAGACACACAACTTGACATTTGTCCCTGATTCAACTGCACTTCATTCCTCTCCAACCATTTCCCTAAGGTGTCTGTGCCCCTTTGAATTGCAGTCCTGTCTTCTACAGCACATCATCCAGCCCTGCTATGAGATGTGACAAATAATACTGGAGCCTGGTTAGATCTCTAATCTTAGTACTACTTTGATTTTGATAACAAATTAATAACTATGCTACAGTGCTTTTCCAATCAGTCTCATACCCACCTGCAAGTCATTTCACTTATACCATATTGACTACTTTGGTTACTAGGACTAGAACGCCCTCTCCAAACAGAAGTAGGAGTTAAAAATATGAAAAAATAATTAATTACTTTGATGCAGTATCATCAGATGGATCTCTTCGGAGAAAATTGCTGTGTTAAGGGAAACCAGGATGACAAACATAAGGTGATTAATGCTCCTTGGACTACATATCCTAGCACTTTGGTCTGTATGTGTTTGTTTTCTATGCCACAAAAACAGTAACCTCTGTCTTGAGTTTAAAATACAGTACTTAAAAAAATAAAAATCTTTTTCTAGAACAATCTTCTTTCCTACACTGAAAGTGAGCACATACAAAGAGCGGCAAGAACAGTGAGGTCAGCTTTTGTCTTTGACTTCTACTGTTTGTATCTGTGTACGTGTTTGGTATTCTACACTTTTTCTCCTGCTTTGTTTTCAAAGTATGAAGTTCTCATACAATTGCTGGTGACTGAGAGCTGGAGCTGCCAGTCCTGCAGGGGCACCTGCCCATAACTGAGCAGGGAAAAGCTGGAGAGGAACACAAACACACTCTCTGGCTCAAGGCCGCAGCAGAAACTGCAGTAGAGGGATGCTGTCAGTAATTCAAGGGAGTGGATGGTGGTTCTGCCTTCCTGAAGTGAAGGAAGGGTTTACACAGCTCTGTGTGTCAAAGGAGCTACAAACAGGGACTTGTGCTGTTAAACAGCCAACAGGACCTTCTGCTTCTGCAAGTCTGCTCCCCAACCCTCCGAGTCTCACCACCTCCTCCATTCGAGTGGGAATTTTGAGGCCGACTGGAACCTTGATGACAGAGGAAATGTGCTTTTTCCATACCAAAAAATCTGGGCTGCTGTGCCTGCATGGGTGTCTCAACCAACACAGGTACCACGTTCATTCTCATCTTAGGCTGTCACTCCACATGTTCCTCTGATACAGGAAAAGCAAAGTAAAGCAATGTGGTTCCCCTGAAGAAGAATAACCTTTTTCTTCCCTACAACAATGCTATGCTTTTTTCCTTATAAGCCCATTTTATCAGCTGTTTCTACTGTATTTCTTTTCAATGGTGTTCTGAGCTGTGCAGATACTCCATTCATCTCTGCACCAACTGAAAATTCAGGAAAATTTGCCCACATAAAAAGAAGCACATTAAAAAAATGAAATGCAGGTAAGTATTTTAACCTACAGTATATAAATCTTATTTACCTAGTGCTTGCTGTGTTCATAATTTTTTTAAAAAGAAAATGAACAGATTGTGCTACATTATCTTGTGCATCATTCAGAAGGCAGCACTTCCATACAAGAATAGCAGACTTCTCCTCTTGTAATAGGATTTCTTTATACCCATAAATGACATCAGAAGATCATGATTTTGCCACAAATATTCCATTTGGCTTTGAGCTAGATTTTAAAACTGTCTGTGTCACCCCTCCACAAGGGTTAACAGGGGAAGTAAAGTTGAAACCCAGTGGCTCAGAAGCAAGAACTAAAATACCCCAGCATGCAAGTTAACAAAATCAAACTGAATAATCATTTATTGCTGCAGAAATATGCCCATGGTCAAGATCAAAAAGAATTTAGAAAACAGGAAACTTATCCAATTTTCTAAGCTTCAGGCTTGGAATGAATCTGTAACCTGGAGAATGCATTATGCAGTGCTTGTTTGCATCAAATAAGAATGTGACACCTTGTCTGCAACCTTATTATCTAAACATCATATTGTATAAAGTGAATTAACAGAAATAACTCTGCAGATCTCTTTGAAACGTTTTTTCCCACCCTGTCCCTTTTGAGAAGTATCAAAACTCTTTCTTAAAGATAACTAAAAAACTCAGTATTCAAGGGGGGAAAAAATCCACAACAAAAACCAACCAAAAACCCCACTCTAAGTCCCTAATAAGCATTTCAATTCAATGGCAACTTTTTGCTTTTTTGAACACAGAACACCCAAACTTCTCATAAAAGTTGAAAAACAACCCTTTAAAGCTTTTTAAAAAGTGCTCTCCATTGTCCTTCTTCCCCATCACAACCCAGTATAATTTAATGAAACATTAAGGCTCTAGAGGAATGGCTTTTTCTGAGCATAACAGGAGTACAATTTGCAACCAGCTCTAACAAAAGACAGTAATCTCTTCCCTCCTGTTGGCACTGTAATAGCAACAAAGAAAAACATGGCTTTTGTTACCAGACATCAAATACAGCTTGTCAAAAATCTACTCATCTCTCTTCCTTTTAAAGAAGCACCAGCTTCGCAAATCATCTGTTAT
Organism: Emberiza elegans; assembly: GCA_024865655.1. Classification (NCBI taxonomy): domain Eukaryota; kingdom Metazoa; phylum Chordata; class Aves; order Passeriformes; family Fringillidae; genus Emberiza; species Emberiza elegans. Next base: position 25,966,875 of record JALJVW010000241.1, on the reverse strand, counting down.
TACAAAAATTAAATGCTTGTTTGGCCATAAAAATGCTCTATTTGACACACCAAGTGTCCCTGTTAAGTTACTAGTGCTTCTGTTTCATCACACTTATTACTATTTATCACATGAATTCACTCACTTGCGTTGACACCAAGAGACAACACGAGCTCAGGACTCGGTTCAGTGCTAGCTGATAACAAATGGTGCTGCTTGCATACAGGTTCAGGAACATGTATCCAGTATTTGCCACACAGCTGACATAAACACATTACCTTTAGATAAACACGTGCAGCAGAAAGCCTAGTGCTCAATTAAGACAAGTAAATCAGCATCAAAAATTCACTGTACAGCTCGCATTTTATGAAGGTGTAAGCCCTTTGGAAAGTCAGAGAATTGGTGTAACATCCAGCACCTGGCAAGCCATGGTGTACAATACTGAGAATGCTTCATCTCACACACTGTCTGAGCAGCCTTCAAAACTCACTTCGTGTCAAAACAGAGAAAGAAGATGAAATCAGACAAGTCTTTATAGAACAGCAAAATTACAGACTAATATAGAACAGCTTCAGTCCCAGTGAGGGATCTGGGAGGAATATTTAAGTTCCCTATTGCAGGCACATCAAGAACCAAACATTAAATCTTTCAGGCTCTATGATTTATTAGTTCAAACCATGCAGACCCATGGAAAGGAAGAGACTTCCTGTTTTCTCATTATCTATGAATTTCCTCACCACTGCAGAGAAGTGATCAGACAGAGTCGATTACATTGCTGAACAAAAATGTGAAGGGTCAGGTAACAACTGTAGACAACTCAAACCTACCTTCAGTATTTCAAGCATCTCATCAAGTGAAACAAACCAGATAACAATTTCAACAAGTGAGAAAAAAGTAGAAGGAATCTCACCAATGCAAATAAATAATAACATACTACAAAGATTGAGGAGAACAAAATCAAATCCCCCACAGAAAAGGAAACTGAATACAGAGAAAATGGATGAAATTACAAAACTGAAGGACATGATTAAAAGGACACATTAACAGCTGGAGAGAAGGAAAAGATATCTGTGCCTATGGCCATGCCAGTAATGAGCTCAAACAAGGCTAAACCACACCTGAGCTGTCTCCAAAGGCAGCTGCTCCCTTCAGAGGCAGACAATGACCTCTCTGTGTGGTTCTTGGGGCTGTAACATGCTAAAAATTATATGGAACACTGAGGAAACAGACTTTGAGAAGATAATTTTTTTTTAATAAACCAGCTCTTTCAGTTAGTTGGTACTCAGCTCTCCCCAGTCAAGACTTCAGCATGTCTAACTGGAAAGAAATGGTAAAGTGCTTTCCCCACAATGACATTTACCAGTTTTTCAGCAGAGGATTAGCAGCAACAAAACCAAGAGCTAGGGACAGAAATAAAAGTGGCTGAGTAGCTTACACCCAAGCAAATACTGACACCAACCATTTCTGCAGTGTCCTGCTAAAAGGGTCCAGTAATTGATAAATTTGCATTTAGAAAGAGACATATGCTTGTGTGGTTTAAGAAAGGCTTTAGAAGTCAATTGGACAAAATTCTAAGTCCTAACCTTTTGCTTAAGAAATATTCTCCTTTAAAAATTACGTATCTATGGCAAGGGGACATGCAATTTTTTCCTCACAAATTTCAAACATAATTTGTCAGTAAATAAAGCAATTTCAGCACATATTATTCAGTTCCATGTCTTAGAGCAATTGAGGAAATTTGCTATCATTACATAAAATCCTTTCATAGCTATTCACGACTACACAGTACTGCAGAAAAGTTGAAAGATCATGATAAATCATCACTGCTATCACAACAAACATAAAGAACTCTTTACAAGTTGTTAAGGGACAAAAAAAAAAGTAAAGATCTGCATGCAAATTTAAAATACCCCATTATATTAATGCCTATGGCATTCCATCTAACAGAAAGCGGTATCCATGGCCAGATTCTACCAGTTATTATCAATGTTTAAAATAGGAAAACAAGCTCAAAACAAAAAAAAATTAAATTGGTGCAATGAAAAAAAAGCATAATTATTTACAACCTTATAAATTGTTTTTAAAAATTGTCTGACTCCTTCCTTCAGAGCAAACAGCAATGAGTAACATTGCAGCAGATGCAGAAGCCATGCCAACAGCACCATCTCAACCTGCAGCCCATGACACACCTCACTGATGATTTTAATGGGAGCTATACTCAGACTTTCATATATGAAGCATACAAAGAGAGTGCATTTAATTGTCTAAATACAGACTTAACCACATGCATATGTTTGAATTTAGTGTTTTGCTATATTAAGTGACAGTTTTCTCCTGACCCTACTGTTCAGTGTTTATCTATTTTACATCCTGTTCATTATTTTTTCTTTGCTCCTTCCTGCTTTCCTTCTCAAACACAAGCTGAATAAGGCATCTATCATAGGGTTTTGAACTTGAGCCAAATTGACATCTCGGTATTCATACTAAAACTGTCGCAGACACCTTTTCATTAAAATCCTCCTTTAGGATTTTTCCTTCTGAGAAGCTGAGAGGCCTCAGAAACAAAATGTAAACAATGGTTACCTGCTGCTGTGGAATGCAGCAGGTGGATCTGTGATTGGTCTTGTGTGGATGTTTGGAATTAATGACCAGTCACGGCAAAGCTGGCTTTCTCTCTCTGTCCAATACACAGACCTTTGTTTTCATTTATTTTCTATTCTTAGTTTAGCTAGCCTTCTGAGATGAAACTTTCTTCTATTCTTTTTAGTATAGTTTTAATGTAATATATATCAAAAATAATAAATCAAGCCTTCTGAACATGGAGGCAACATTCTCGTCTCTTCCCTCACCTGAAAACCCCTGTGAACACCGTCACGCTAAAACCACAGAAATTTCCACATCATTCAAATTAATATTTCACAGAAAAATTGGATGACTTGGCAGTTCTTACTGCTACAACTTTAGTTCCATGTAAGAGTGAAAACTGAGATGCTGAATGACAATTTTCAATTATTAATTCTTTGTACTTAATAAATTTTACACTATCCTTTTCTGTCCATATCAGCAAGTCATCACTGGATTATATGTAACATCATTTATGAATCTTCTTTAGGACATATATATAGAAATAAAATCATGTGAACAAACTTCAGTTTGCCCAAGTGACCACAGAAGAGTGACCCCAGAGCTCACAGAACAAGGGTGTTGCCCATTTTCCCAAAAGAGTATCTGGGAATACCTCTGGGTATTGCAGTACAAATGAACAGTCTTCTTCTTGGTCTGAGTTCTAACCAGAATCTTCAGGGTCTGGTTCCAAATGCTTCCAGCTTGATAACCTGTTTTTAGATCCTGTTTCTCTCTGTGATTGACCCAGGACACAGCTGTTTGTATTTCTGCTCTGCAGTGTGTCCTGTGTTGATGCTCAAGAACTCACCTGAAAATGCTTTCCTGAACTTTTAGCAGTTCCCTGTATTTCTTCTGGGTTTTTTCCCCCTCCACTTCTGCCTTTTCAATTTCATTTCTATTCTTCCATACACTTTAATTAAAATCACTGAGCTTTTGAAGTTTTCTATTAAATAAAGGCATATCTTGCACACCAGGTGGGCAATTACAAGCACTCACTGCTTGGGCTGCTGGTGAATTTTTCAGATTAACTCACCTAGCTCTTAGAAGAGTAGAAACACATCATTAGACAGCATTCACATTCAAAGGAGGCATTAGGAAAAGTGAGACAACTGACTGCATTTCACTTATTTTTAAAATGTAAACAAAACTGATGATACAGATACTTGTGAGGGAACAAGTAGAAGAGGCAAATACCAGTAAGATATGTGGAAGAGGTTCTCAGGACTGCAGGATTTTGGCTGTTATATTTAAAGATTTACTGCTTTCCTGTTTCTTGCCAGAATTTTTTGGCAATTCTATGACAGAGTCAAGTGTGACACTACCAAAACCAGGTAACTTAAATGAAACCACTATTTTGAGTTAGCTATTTTTATTTTTACACTCTGCATAATATGAGAGCATTCATCTACTATTTCATATGTAATAAAGCAGGAATAAACCTACCAAATAATAACAAATACTGTATAGTGTCAGTCATTCATTGGGTCAACATGACAGGCAGAAAATCTGCTTGAATAAACTTCACTGAACAACAGTAAGCTGCAAGCTGCTTAACCCAAGTTTGTCCAAGCTAAAGAAACAAAGGAATTGCAGCATTTTTCCTTAAATGTCTTATTAAACCCAGTACAAATCTATTGATATTGAGCATTGACCAATACAAAACTGATGTGACTTCTGGAAGAGAGACAAAATTCATGGTATTTCCTACATGCACAGTCATTAAATCTGTTTCTTTACCCTGCCAGACTGATCAGATCATGCATAAGACTGTTGGAAACCAAGTGCAGGAGTCCAGAGCCCTGGCAATCAACATCCCTGGACTAGCTCCCAAAACATGCCAGAAGTGGTGAAAGTTGAGGATGATAGAAGCATATTGCAGCTCCTGAGACCTGCAATCCTGCACAGATGTACATTTCTGCTGAAGCTGGACAGAAACACACCAATCTCAGTGAAACAACTGGCCTCTTGGCTGCTCTGAACAAACACTTTCGGACTCAAACGAATACACAACTTCCAAGGATGTGTGGAATATCAGGATATTTTACTAAGGGCAATTTAGCCAGAGAAAAAGAACATAGGAAAGTAATAAATGAACCCAGCCAGCTGTACAGAGCTTAAAAGTAGAAGAGGGCCAAGATGGTAAAGCAGCAATGGTGCTGTTCCCCATCTGCAGCTCTGGAGTGTTGCTCAGCCTTGCTACTGGATGAACCCACAAACTGGCAAGAGAACCAAAACTCTGCAAATCACAGTCCACTGAGACCATCCAATGATCTGTACCTGGAAACAGCTCCCAAATGGCATGGCAGAACCTTCTGGCCTCCCTTCCTGCTGCCTTCAGAGACTGCATAATCAATAAAATATGACGATCAACACTGATTGCAATGGCAAAATTGGCTTTTAATGGCAATCAACCTGAGTTATAACTGGCTGCTCTAAATTAAGCACAGTGACACAGAACAGCTCTGGTTTCTCCACACACACTGACTTTTATTAGCAATGTTACATCCTTTAAGTGGAGAGCAGTCTTTCTCAAGCTACTGCTGTTATTTTAAATGCCTCTCACACTGTGAACAAATTTACTTACCAATGCTCTCAAAGCAGTTCTCTAAATCTCAGATCACTAAATTAAGCAGTCATTCAAGAAGCTTATCTCATTAATCATGAGGAGGCAAAGATCTTATGATTTACAGTCAAAACCAAAACTAATTTTCTCTCAAAGGCCAAAACAATTCACTTGAACCTCCTTAAAGGAAACCTAAGAATGAGATAGCTCATAATAACTTCAGAAAAACCTAGTGGGGTTCAAATGATTGCATTTGGCTCATGTGATTGCCTTTGTTTTTCTTTTCCAACTTCTCCTTAATTGGAAAATTAAGGAACAAATCTTGTTAAAGCATAGATTTTTGGTATGTTGTGTAATTCTCCTGGTTGAATAGAATACACCTCCCCCCGTCCATCTCCCATACCTTATTTTGTTTTTTCCTATAATAAGGCTTCAATACCTGCAGCAAAAAAAGTCCTCAAAAAAAACCCCAGAATTTACAGAAAATCTGGTTGAGCTTATTTGTGCCTAGCTAGTCTATGTAGGCAACATCAAATGGCCAATAAGATAAATTCTAAAGGACCAGAATTTATACTGGTGCCATATGTAATCATCTTTTCAGCTACGTTGTTTCATCTTGAATGCTTATTACAAACCCCTTTAATCCATGTCTATATGGTCTCATTGAGCTTCCTAGACCCTGAATTTACAGTAAAAAATAAAATATGGATCTCTGAAGAAGTTGTTTGCTTTGTCAAGGAATATGAAACTTACAGTCCCACTGTTATTGATAGCATAGGCTCTCCATGGAACTCTCATTGAATCTGGTGTATTTAGGAGTTCCAGAAACTGGCGAGAAGTTCAAAACTATCTATAAACCATTCCACACCTACTAATAATTTCCTGGTAGACACCACCCCAGAGTTAGATTCTAAAAATTATGTGACCTGTTTAGGATATGTTGAAGATCTGTAAACCTTCTACATCACTGAATTCTCTCAAGAGAAATATGATGATACTCAAAACACCTTTTTTTTGCTCGTGCCACCTAGATTACCTTGAACATCTATCATGTGATCTGGATTACTTTCGATACCATCCCGATACATTTCAAAGGAAGTTACCTTGCCTTTCCTGCATACCCTCAACTGAGCAAAACAAAACAAACTAATGTAATATTTATAAGGTAATAAGCACAAAGAATCTCATAAGAATGCGTTAACTGGGATACAGATGATCCATGATCCCCTAAAACTGTATTATACTACATGTGATTTACAGCAGGCATTTCCAAAGTAAAATGCATTTTGTCTTACCATTTGTCTCTTTGAAAAGCCTACGTAGAAACAGCAACACCAATAAATATTTTATAACATTATGCATAATATTAATAAAAAGTCTTCTAAACTAACATATAGAAAAATCAAAATTTCAAATAACTTTTCAAAAGAGAGTTAAACAAGTTAGGAGTCACATGATTTTATGTGAAATAGGCACATACATAAAATGTCCACATCCACAAAATGTGTTTTTAAACCACTGGCAATCCAGCCATGGTATGCTGCTACAACAGGTTCATTTCCCCTTTTCAGACCTGCAAGAGCAGCTTGTACCACATTTCACATCAGGGATTTTGTAAAGCCAACTGCCCTATAAGCTTTGCTGAACCTTTTAATTCCCAGTCTCAGTGACTTCAAAGTAACATCAGCTGCTCCCAGGGGAACTTTTGGAAGCTACACTGATAGTGCTGAATTTCTGACAAAGGGTGATGAGTCACCTCAGCACTAATCCCAAAATCTCCAACTTGTCCTCAAAGGAAGGGTGAGGCAGCACAGGGACACTCTCCAGTCCCAGAGCTGGGCTGAATTTCTGCCATGACAGGAAAACACAGTGTGTGTGCCTCTGGGGGCACACACATGCAGACACCAAATCACTTGTGTTAGCAGAAAGGTGTCATTTCAACAGTGTTTCTTTCTTTATTTAGAGTGCGACATTTTATTGATTCACAAAGAAGCAAGGAATTCATGGATCATGCCAAAGGGATTGGTTTATTTTTAATCATCTCTAATAAGAGCCGAAACTCAAACGTAATTATTTCCTGCATGATTTTCTAAAATTTTTGTCAGCATATGCATTAGTGCTGAGTTCTCAGTTTCAATTCCAATCCTTTTTGCTCTATTTCACAAGTATGTGCAAATCGAATTTTAGCATTGTTTCCCTCATGATTGTAGCCGCTGATTCCAAAGGACTAAATTACTGAACTCCACTAGGCACATTTCTATTTTATGTGAAAAAACATCTGGGAAATACTTGTGACTTACTTCATACATTGCAAGATTTAGAATTTCCCACCCTTACCCATTATATCTAAGCACAAAAAATTAAAGAGTTCCTAGATCTATTGTACAGTGACCACAGAAGAACGTTCAGGTGACGTATCTGGAGTAATGAACCCAGAACCAACATATTTAAGGGACAAAAAAAGTAAAAACGTACAGGCTTTTACAATTACAAGCCCTCTTCAGTGGAAATGATTCTGGAAGCCTCACTCATGTGATAAGATCAAGGGTAGAAACCACTCCCATTGCAAGAAAGAATGGAGAGGTCACTTAGTCCTGAAGGCACCTTTGTACAGTGTTTTGAAGCTTTATAGATCAGGAATTTTATAATCCTGGAAATAAAGGTTATATTTGATTGTCACTAAATAAAACAAAATCCCTGCTGAAATGAGTTCTCATGGGGACATTACGAAGAGCAAATCACCCCTGTAAAATTCCTCCAGCTCTTAACACATTTCAAAAGAGGCTCAAAACAAGCATATCTAAAAAGAAGCCAAACATCACCTGGAAGCAGCTTAGAGGTTTCTCACAGAGAACATACACAAGGCCGGAGAAAAACCTTTGCCTCATATTTACTGCAGAGTTTAGAGACTTAAAGTACTTTCTGCTGCTCCTTTCATGAAGCACGTAACACAAAACTTTCATCTAGCTATAGTCTTTAGGCTACACACTGTGGTAAGATTAAAAGAAAGGTGCTCTGGATGTAAATGGATTCCTTGTGCTTGCAGCCATATTTATTATATCATTCATTATAGCGAATGAAAGCTAGAACATATTGACATTTCTGGCAGAAAGCTTAAGAAAAAAGAGCTGAAGAAAATGGAGACTTTTCACTCTATTAGCTGAGTACAGCACATTGAGAAACAAGAAATCTTTACTAAAGTAAACCATAATGAAGCAATTTTAAGGTATTAACTTTGCACCAGAACAATATGCCTTGTTGTGCAAGAAGTCTAAGGTGGGCATGTTCCTTCCCTCGCTTGAGAAGATAAACAAGATCCTGCAAATTAATGAAGTAAAATCAGAGTGTGACACTACGAGGAGGAGTTCTGTACACTTCATGACTAGGTAGGAGCAAATAACTGCATCTGAACCTGCCAGGAAACGGGATTGATGGTTTTACAGGCTGCCTTTCCTGAAAACTACAACACAACTGGAAATTGATTCTTCCTCAGTTAAACAATGTCAGTTCCTTTTGAGCAACTAAGCTCTCTGGGACTGCAGATGACACGAAACTGCAGGAGCAGGTGGTGCACTGAGGAGGCAGCACACTCAACTCTAACATGCTACTAAGGTAATTGAAAATTCAGCAATACTGCACAGGGTAATTGAAAGACACAAACAGCTTTGATCTAATATTGCCATTATCTAATATTGCAAACATCCATCTCTCAATCACATACACGGTAGTTTTAAGATCATAAAAACAATTTCAATATAATTATAATGAACGTTCAAGTCTTCTAATTTAATAAGGCTATATCTGGTTTTACTACATCAAATTTTTTCTAATGTTTTATTATATAAAAGCAATTAGGAATCTACAAGCAATACTGTAGGGGGACTTTTTTTATCAGAAAAGATATATTTGGTTAGAAGCCTTCTTACAGTAACACCACTCCATCATTGAGCAACACCTGCCTTTGCCAGCTTTAAGAACAGGCATAATCACTTCTGCTTGATAATAACAGGAGAGAGACAACGATCATCTGAAAACTGAGTACCTAAGTTACAGGCCCTCAAACTGAGCACAAGAAGTTATCAGCAAAGTTGTAGGGTAAGACATCCTTCCCCATAAAAATACAAGGAGAACAGCTCTACTCATCAAATCTGACATACAGGTGAGGGATGACATGGACACTGAAGAGGAATGCATAGGGAGTGGCTGCAATGCTCTTCCCAGCTAAGCTGTATATAATTCCAGGCCTAAACTGTATCGAGCATTATAAAAGTCCCTTGGTCCATTAGGGTGTTATGTTGGGAAAAACCCCAAGGAAATCCAGCGCACATGAATGCAGAAGTGCCTGTGCTCACACACAGACCTTCTGGGATGACCATGGCCATTGCTGAAGCTTGGCCCTCTGACATTTCCTTTGGACTTGGAGCAGAGGTGCCAGTGGCCATTTAACAGGATCTCTCACTTCCAGGCACATCCTGTTTCATGTTCTGCCACTCCACTCCTGTGGCCGAGGTGCACGCACCCCCTCCTCAGGCAAACAAGCAGCTCTGGCTGAAAACATCCCAGGGCTACAGATTGGGACAGAATGACATTGAGCACTCTTTGCTTTAACCTTCCTCCTCAGCCCTGCCCCATCTAACCCAGCACAGGATAATAATCCACAGCCAGGACACGCTCACCATCCTACACCAGCTATCTTATCTTCCTGGGGCTGTTGTGACCCAGGCAATCGGGATTTTGGCTGGCTGTGCCCAGGAGTGACACACAAGCTGGTTCTATCCTGAAATGGGACTGCCAACACAGGAGGCAACGTGACCCCACTGGCGAGGCCAACTGGCTTCCTTGCTGATGACAAATATTTGAAATTCAAGCTGCATTGGATTTAACAGCCACTTTAAACCTAGGCTGCCAAGAACCTCAACACTTTGTGTTGCAAAGCAGACACTAAGTTACAGGAAGAAAGTTTCATTGTTCTATAAGCCACTAAACTGTCGGGTGCGGGAAGACTCCAGACGCTCAATATGAGATCAGCAAGCTTTGATTTATTGATAGAGCACCAGACACTTATACAGCAAGTAATAAGCTCATGAATATTCTGTAAGCCAAGCAACCCATTGGTTATGCTACATCACCAACTCTTCCCCATTCCTTCGGGCCTAGCTTCTCTTTTCCCACGTCTCTCCGTCTACTTTGTTAACATACCCTGCTAGGCCAAGGACACACTATCTTGCAGGTGCAGGACTTGGAATTAGCCACGGCCTTGTACTTTTCCAATTCTTAGCTACTCTCCCAACACTAAGCACTAACTGAGGAGTCAGGCCAGAGCAGATTTTGCAAAAAGTAATCCCAAGCTTCAAAGTTAAAGAAGCTCCTACTGCTTGAGCAGGCCGTGGGATATGAGAGGTGGCTCCTGCATGAGAGGGAGACAAAGGAGCACAACTCCTGATCTAAAAGGCATGGTCACTGTGCAGGAGAGACCCCAATGACAGACATTGCCACCATCTGTAGAGGCTTTGAGGGAAAGAGGAATGGAAAACGTAAGAAGTCATTGTATAAATTATTTCCCTGATCCCTGCCCTAACACTCTCTTCTCCCAATAAAACATGCACATTGCAATACCAAAAACAATTACCTCTACATGTGTTTCTTTCATCAGCCTGGCATACACTGTAAGATAATAAGGAGAATGAATACATTTCCCTCCTGCCAGATGTGATCTGGAGTCAGAAACACCCCAGCTATAAATGAATTCTGCCAGCTCCACAGGAATCCTGTATTTTATTTTTAAGTGACTTAAATAATCTAAAAATTATTTGCATCCACAAATTTTCAATCACTGAATGGTTGGAGGCTAATTGGAGAATTATCTTTCCAGCAGGGAAGTATTCACACTTACTTTGCATGGCAGGTTCTGCTCACTGTTAAAATAATATTTGCTTATTTGTTCTAACAAAGTATGTTAATAAATGCATGGGTTTTAGAAGAATACATAAAACCCCTTGGAAACAGAATCTTTCCGGTGGTGCACCTAACATACTCATGGCACCAAATCCTTACAGTGGAAATGTTGGGACACATTCAGTTTGCCATGCCTACAAATAACCCTGTCCTTCCCCACAACCTTCAGACATACAGACCTGGAGGTTTTTAAAATATGCTTTCTTAACTTCGTCCCAGACAAACATTTTTATTCTTTGTGAGCATTCTCTTATTAGTCATTCATATTGGCAAATTTTTTGCTTATTTGATTAAAACTCCATAAAGATAATATGCTGTGGTTCTAAGACACCTGATTTGTTAGGCAAAACAAAAATTGCAGCCCAAAAAGCTGCATTAAAGTCCATCTCTGTTTCAGGAGAACCCAGAAAGGGTGGCAAGATCTTGCCCAGGTCACTTTTGCAGATCTCCAGTTCCTAACACAGCAGCTGCAGGAGAACTGCAATAACATGGAATTTGCTACAGACATGAAGTTTCTTAGCCATGACCTGAGTGGGCATTGGCCCCAACAGAGAGCCTGAAACTGCTCAGCCAAGTTGTACTTGAAACCTGAGCCAGGTTATGTTTACACTCTCGCTTGTCAGCAGCACAGACAGAGCTCCGGATGTTCTCATTAGCCACTGCATTGTAACTACACAAAACAGATTCCCCCAGCAAACAAAACAAACAAATCCCCACAACATAACTTATTATTCTCCAAGTCAGACTTCAAAGACAGTAACTCAGAAAAGCATTCAATTTTATCTTTTGAGATCATTTCAGAGAGCTTGGCTTCACTCTGCCCAAGAAAGAGTTTTACGTGATCTAAGATGGCATAGTCTAATAAGAAAAAATTACAGAATTAATTTCATGTACCTTCTCTCATAAATGCAGATCAAAAATTACAAGGAACTTGATCACACTGGGGAATTGCAAGATTTTAAATAAGGTAACATTTGGTTGCATTTAGCAAAGAAAAAGAAATCTGCAAAAACACGTGGACAACATCATAGTAGAGTAATAGAAAAAAAATTGATACTGACCAAAATTATCTCCAAACATAATGATAAGAAACTGATGTGTTTGTGCTTGTCTGAAGTCACAGCTGTTAGTAGCACTGTTAATTGTATGGGAACACCACTTCCAGCTGAGACACCAGTGCACACTCAAAAACACAGCCCAAGGAAAAGTCCTGAACCCCCTCTAGTCAGGACAGGTGTGTTTAGAGCTGAATGGAGTGGATGTCTCACTGCTTTGGACGTCCTGGTAGATTTGCTGCCCCTCTGTACTGGACCAGAAGGAAATATTTGGAACACATCAAACATGAGACAGGCCCACAGTGCAGCTAGGCACAAAACTTGCAAAAGCTCCATACAACTTCCCTAGCAAAACACACCCTGCCTACTAGAAGAAGACTGACAAATAAGCAGTCAAATCTCACAAGCATTACCAGGTTTTAATTCAATTAATGCTTTCAATGACACAACTATTAAAAAATACGCATGGCAACATCACTATTAGTCATCACAAACTTTGCATCAGCACTTTTACAGCTCATGTATCAGTTCTCAGGTACCGTTGTGTCTACTACATTTCTTTATGACACTCTTTGAATGAAAGGTTATACCTTATTATGCAGAAAACATAATGGCCAAAAGGAGTGAAACTTCAGGCAAGTTTCACTGAATGGACTAGAGACAAGCTGATGAATGAGCTCAGTTAATAGTCTGTAATCCAGTGACTGACTACACTGCTTGCTGCCTCCTGCAACCACAGCACATGGCAGAAAAGCACAAGACTTGTTGCCAACAGCCAAGGGCAGGTGTCACTGCATCCACGGTACTTCTTAGGACAGCATTTCAGTAGTAATATCTAGCCTATGCCAACATGGTAAGTGACCTTGTTTTTCATGGATGCTTTGTACCAACAGGTCAACTATTCACCTACAGAGGGACAAACCAGAATTTTATGGATTTTTAAATATTGTTTGTACATAGAAACTCTGTAATGATTTTAAAACTAAAGTAAAAGAAAATACTGAAGGGCTTCCATTAGACTCAGCAATTCATAGCACATAGTGCATTCTCCATTCCAGAACAATTTAACTTTTTTTAACAGTTATTTTAATTATATTCACATTTTTATTGAGTTTAGAGAGAAATAGATGTGCCATGGCTCCTACTGTAAAATAAAAAATATCAGTTTATCTGTTTTATATATATGAAAACAAGTCAAAGTTAAAGATGCCTAAAGGCCATTGCCTATTTTCTGCTTTACTACAAAAAGCCTTAGAAATCAGTAGGGTCCATAAATCACTTGACTATTCTGCAAATCTTGTCATTACACTTACAATTTCTTGCCCCTCTCTGGGGTTTAAGAACCTGCTTATCACTGCAAATGCTTTGCATACATTACAGACACAAGATTGTGTGAGACAAAAAACCACAGGCAGTAAAAAGCAAACTCCCTTCAGCCTCATTGTCTAAAGTTAGTAACACTATTTAGTTGTTCCTTGCTTTTATGAAGAGTAAGTTTTGCTTCTCCACCACTTTCCAGGTTCTCATTTAAAAATCAATGAGACTTCAAAAGAAATGAATACATTTTCTTGGAGGTGTGCACAGTTCTTCCAGAGCATGGATCAAAGCTGGAGTAAATTTCTATAAACACTTCTCATTATCTTTGGAGGATTCACCAACTCTTTCAAGCATACTGGGGATTTCAAATTGGCCAGTAGGATATGTCATTAGATCCAATTTCTATGGTTTCACAGACAGATTTACCTTTATTCAAGTAAATGATTATGCAACAGGAGTCTGTCATCAGCCCCTACTCCCCACTTTTTAATTGTAAATGCATACATTGCAAATCAAAGACACTCAAGTTTTGAGCTAATCAGACTGCACTACAAATAAGCATTTGAAAAGTAGAAATTAAGGCCAGTGCTTCCCTCATACATATTCCCACAGACTAGTGCTTCACAGCTTCGTGCCCATTAAGTGAAGCCACAGAAGAGAAAGACATCAATGAGCAGAGGTAACTCTAACAGTCAAAGGGATCAAACTCCAGTTAAGAGTCATACTAATTGCACATTAATCAATCATTCTAGTATGGTGAAAAATATGACAGCATATCTCAAGTTTCTGGATTGACAGGAGTTGTAGGCCTTTCCCTTTTTCATTTATAAAGAAGGCTAGACAGGATATTCTTAATAAACACACTTGCACATGCATCCCTTATACACAATCCAAAACAGTCAGAGAGAATTCAGACTAGTCATTCAGGTAAAATTCCTCTGCACAAAAAGAATTCAGTGGCTCCAATCTTTTCTTCAAATAAGGTAGCTGATGGTAACTTCAAAAAGCAATGCCAAGTGGCTAACAGGAAGATCAAAGCAGTTTACTGTCTGCATTGAGAAGATTACACTGTTAGACTAAAAGCAATTCAGACAAAGACTGATGAAAGATGAATCAATTTTCTTTTGGAACTGAGCAGTTTGGACATTAAAGTGTTTGGACAATTTTACATTAGAACTCCACATCAGAACCAGCAGTCTCAGTTCTAACATTTGTGGTCTTTCCTTTCCTTTGCTCAGAAAAATACTTTGGAACAAATGGATGTAGTATTATTGCACAGCCAAAAATAAATTTGTAGCAGAACTAGTTAATTGTTTTTTTCACTGTTAGACCATTCTCTCAAGATATACAGGGTGGAACCAAATGCTCTCTACTTTTCCCACACAAAAAATGAAGCAGATTATCATGGGTTGGTCCAGATTTGCACCCCTTCACCTAATAAATGGAGTAATTTGCTAGAATGGAATCAGGTTTGTCACATCTGTGAAAAAAATCCTTACCCGACCTTAGAAAATCAGGCCAGTTCACTGGACAATGAAACTGCACTTGCTGGTACTTGCACACATTTACAATACAAGCACTGAAGATGAAAAACAAAAAGCTTTAAATAACAGGCTTTACAGAAGATGGTCAGCTGAGCAGGAGAGGTGAGAGGTTCCTGCAGTTTCACACCAAAAGCACTGGCAGAAAAGTGAAAGATACCTGAATGATATGAAATTGTCCAAACTTTCCAATATTAAAAGCTTGTTCTTGCATCTCCGACCAGGTTCAAAATGCACACACACTTCAGAAGCTCATTTATTTGTCTTAAAATAATTCTTAAGCTCCTTTTTTCCAAAACCCAACTGTAAATATTTCTGTGCTTCATTGTTACGTGATGGAATGAAACCTCACAGAGAAAGTAACAATATTCTTGCTCCATAAAGCATGGTTTGGAAACGGTGCTGAAAGAGATTCTGTAAATGCATGCAGGCTGCCTATTGTAACCAACTGAAGACAGTACAATTCACACATAATTGCCTAGCTCATTACATCAAATCTTGTAAATATTTTATTACATTGCTTTACAGAAAATGCTCTTTGAATGTGCCACTGCTGCACATTCTACACCTACTCAGCCATTATACTGCAAAGAGGTGAGTGCCATCATGCACAGCAGAGAACAAGGTACCAGAAGCTGTACAGCACAGACAAAGCAAGCCAGTACAGAGAATTTATACTGGCTAGTTCCTCTGCATGACAGCCCCAAAATTTAAGTATGTCTCATTAAAGTTTTTCTTGTCAGTAGTTCATTCCTTTAGCAGAACCCCTGCCCCACAAAAGGACGTGTAAAAATGGGCAATAGATACAGCACAGAAGCAGCTGTAGCAGAAGCCTGCCACATAAGCCATATGTTTTAGGTGGAAAAATAATACTTTATTGGGATTTTGCCTAAAAACACCAGCACTTCCATTCCACACAGTAAATACCATTCTCAGCTTCCTTGGCTCCTGAAGTCGCCCATGGAAAGCAAACTATAAATGAGGCATTGCCCAGAGAAACTTAATCCTTTTGTGTTTGATTGGAGTCCACTCAGTACAGGATGAGGCAGCCAGAATTTATGCCACACTATCTTTCCACACTTCATTCACAACCTTGCTTCATTAACTTCTCTCCCCCAGTTAGCTAAAAAGCTATTACAAATTTGTAGCTAAAAATGATTAAGGTGTTCCCTTCCTATGCACATTGAATGATACAATCTGTTGGAAAAAGACAACTGTCAGGTTTGTCAAGAACCATTGACTGTCATGCTGTGCTCTTCTTAACTAGTAATGGAAACTTGGGTGGGTTTAATTTGTAACCAGTCAAGTCAGAATAGGATAATGAGAATTTAAAACAAATCTTAAAAGCACCTTTTACCCCATCCCTCTTCTTTCCAGGCCTGACTTCATCCCTGATCCTCTACTTCCTCCCCTAAGCAATGCAGGGGAATGCCACCTCTGAAGTCCACCCATTACCAAACCTTGGCACGCAAACCCATTTCACAGCTCAAGAAGCCAATGATTCGGGTTTCATTTGCATTTACTGACAAATTTTTTGTACTGCTTACATGCAAAATACTGCTATAATTTTTATACAAGTTTTTTAAATATAGAACTGGTCTTTAAAAATGAGTATTTGTGGAAAAATAATAAATGTAATAAATAGCTGTGATATTCAAAATGAGGACAGAGCTATGAAACTAAATCAAGAATCCAGGCATCCATATTTCTTAGAAACATAATTTTTCAGTGGAGAAGTAAGATGTAGCTATAATGTATAGCTTTCTATAAAGAAAAGCTATACATTAAACCACTAAACCCTTTAGAGGAAAAACAAACAAAACCCACCATCTATGGTAAGTATACAATCATTACTGCTCACAGGATAAAGAATCTACAAGCAGAAATGTTACCTCCTCACTTACGACTGGAAAAGAGATAGGTCTTTGGTTTATTATATCAATAACAGTGGCTGCTACAAGAAGATCTAGCATATTTACTAAGCTAATTTCTGAATATACTGAATAAAAATTCTTATTTGTCTTAGTTGGCCTTTATCCCCTGAAAATTACTGGGATACTTCTATAAGCAACAGAAGCATTCTACTGCTCACCTCTTCTCTTGGGACAGATTTATTAATGGGAATAATACCTGGGGGAAAAAAAATTGTCAGTAGCAGAAATAACTGAAAGCACAGCTGGAATTGTTGGAGAGATTGCACAAGAACTTTCATTTCAGAAGCAGAAAGGCAGAACTCTCAGCACTAAAATCAAACCAGATCCCAGGGCACACATTTGGTGCCACTGCTTGATTATTTCCTTGATTCAAGGAAATGAATGCAAGAGATGCATCTTCTTGCATTTTGATTTTGATGTTTTTGTGACTGAAGTGTGACCATATTTTTAGCATCACTATTTGTGGCACAGAAACCCTGTTTATGGCATACATTTAAATTTACTATCACTGTGGTTGATGTTTAACCTATTACATGTGATTACTTAACATCACAAACTAGTGGTGAGCAAGACATGGAAAATTCTTCTACCTTCTTCATGTTTCCATAGGTTTTTCTAAGTATGCACCTTGGTAATTAATGAAACAGCCAGTCCACATGTTCATTAGCAAAACACAACAATCTATTAATTAAGAAAAAATTTTTGAACTGGGAATATTAACTTTCATAAATTCTGTTACTGTCATAATCTTAACTGTGTATTTACAAAATGTGAAAATGTAGAGACCACCCACTTAATTCACCCAGCACTGTATCTGCCTTCCTTCTCTAGTATCAGGAGTAAAAAGCTCCTCCATCTTCTACAGTCCCTTGTAACAGGCCATTTACATCCACATATATTAGATATTCTCATAAGAGCCTTTATGCCCACTGAAACAAATAGAGGAAGGATTATTTTTAAGAGGAAATCATAGGCACATCTATGAAGCTCAGAAAGACACAGGGCAAAACCAGCTCAGCTCTAGCTGAGGGTACAGAGAGTATGCATATAAGCTTCAGCAGCATGGGCCAACTTCCAAACTATTTTGATGAAAAATTAATTTTAAACAAAAAACCTGATTTGTTCTATTTATTTGGCGTTGACAGCTCCACAAAAGTGATGCTGCTTTTCAGTGACATGTACCAGTGCAGGTTTTTTTTTCTTTTAAATAATGCAAGAAAGTTGGATGACCTTTTTCACTGATGTCTAAGCGGTCACACAAACAGTTCACTCATTCTCTGCTCACCAGTTAAAGACACACTGACCTGAACCACCACCTCAGCACAGGCTGAGCGCTAGAGGACACAGTTCATTTCACACGATATTCTCATAAGAGCCTTTATGCCCACTGAAACAAATAGAGGAAGGATTATTTTAAGAGGAAATCATAGGCACATCTATGAAGCTCAGAAAGACACAGGGCAAAACCAGCTCAGCTCTAGCTGAGGGTACAGAGAGTATGCATATAAGCTTCAGCAGCATGGGCCAACTTCCAAACTATTTTGATGAAAAATTAATTTTAAACAAAAAACCTGATTTGTTCTATTTATTTGGCGTTGACAGCTCCACAAAAGTGATGCTGCTTTTCAGTGACATGTACCAGTGCAGGTTTTTTTTTTCTTTTAAATAATGCAAGAAAGTTGGATGACCTTTTTCACTGATGTCTAAGCGGTCACACAAACAGTTCACTCATTCTCTGCTCACCAGTTAAAGACACACTGACCTGAACCACCACCTCAGCACAGGCTGAGCGCTAGAGGACACAGTTCATTTCACACAGGCAGCACCTCGGATTTCAACCTGTGTCAGTGCTGACATGCACCAGCTTGGTCAGAAAACATCTCTGGGCTCCAGGTAAATCATACCCCTTTCCAGGAAAAGCACATGTGAATATCAAGTGAGTTTTCCCCGTCGTGTCCAAAGAGCTGCATAGCTCCTCACTACTTTAGATCATGATAAAATCTCTCCATCATAAACAAGAAGTAACACTAACAGGTACTTGCTAGCACTGAATCACCTCCCTTTATTGCAATGTTTCTCTTTATTGCAGTATCATTTTAATTAGCACTTACAAGACAGGCCTGTGAGATCTTGTGAAGCATGGGGCACACATCATGGGTTCTTAAAGCATCCATTTCTGTCTGTTTAATAATTATGGTGATATGCTGAACGCTACCCAGGATATTAGACATTCATTAGGATGTTATCTTTGCTCTCTAGGAGGGATTTTATATTTTCATATTACTTAAATATATGCTGTGGTGTTAACCAATTTTAAATACTCATAAACACAGGGAAGATGAAGTTTTATCTGTGTTTGAATTTCATAAGCTTATATGGTTTGAAAAACTCCAAACTTCAGATAAAACTTGTGCTTTTTATTGATGCTCTCTGTGCCTGCTTGATCCCCAAAAACCTCCCCAAACACAGCTAGTGTTCAAACCACCAGCTCAAATAAGGGAGAGTGGAGAAGGATAAATCATTATAAACTGATTTTCTTATATAAACTCTGAATCCTAGGAAAAGGAGACATAAACACCAATCGGTTTCTGTCACTGCAGATAATAAAAAAGCAGATCTTACAAAGGCTTTTGCTGGTAGGAGAGGCTCCATAATTTATTCCCAGCAGTATTTTAATTTAGCCAACCTCAAACGAAACGAGCACAGAATGAATGGCAATTCTGAAATGTTTTTCTCCAAGTGTTTCCCAGGATCACTGTGCTGTAACTACCCTTGCTGAAGGTTGTACCTTACATCAAAACCAGCTCTTAGTTTGCTAGTTTGATCCTCTAAAGCTTTTCCAATTACTCATTTCCCCTGACTTCTCAGCTATCACAGAGGAATAGAGGGCTGCATAGAGCAGGAAAGCAAAAAGAGAGGACAGAGAAATTCAGTTTGACAAACCTACTTTCACAAAATGAGAGCATTAGCACAGCACTGTATCAGACATTTCAGTAGCTTCTCATTAGAAGCTTTAATAGAAAGATGTTTTCAAAAAAACCTTAAAAAGAATATTTGTATAACTATTGATCAATTTTTCTACTTCATCCCTCAAAGCACACATATTTTCATGGCAGGGTATTCAAAGTAGAGAAAATCTTGAACCATGTAGAGTGAAACTTGTACTACAAACATTTTTCCAGATTTTAATTCTCAGCTAAGCAAAATAAATTTTAAATTCACACTCTGATGGTGAAGAAAAATGAACAAGACCAAACAACTTGCTGAGCCTCATATTTTTCTCTACAAGCATAGGCAATTTGTTCTACTCAGGATTAAATGCATACCTGAAAAATTTTCACATCTGAAAAAACTACCTTGAGAAGAAACATAGAAGGGCACAAACTTCTTACAGGAAAATGTAAAAACATTCTCTTTTCTCTCTGACATTGGAACCTTACTTTGTTTGAACAAAGGATAGCTTTTCTCGAGCTTTCAGTTCCACTGGAGATACGATTTTATCCCTTTGTGTAGAAATGGACATTCTTTAAATTCAGAAAAAGCTGCAGCCCAAAATAAAACAAATCTATAACCCAGCATTACCCCATTCCAAGTACTTTAGCTGAGGGGTGCCTATAGATTAAAAGATAGCCCTTGATCTGCAAGCTTGATCCATACATTTCCATTGGCTTTTCCCCAGCTTCCAGATGCCCATGCACAAAGTTGTATCCCTGATCCACATACAAGGGTTTCCTCTCACTGTGAATTACGTGAAGCTGCATTACAAACACGTTACGGAGTTGTGCTGAAGCAGGAAGGGCACGGCTTTATCCACAGCCACAAGGGGTGGCACAAATGCTGAGCACGTATGGCAGCAGTGGCGCGACACCTTTACACTCACTGATCACGCCTGAACTGAGCACACCCTGGGCAGAAGCCACAGGAAGAGTACCAGATCTGGGAGGCTCAGGTGCATGAAAGTTAAAGCAGCTGCACAGCTTTCCCCAACACCACACAGAGATCCAGGCTCTGTACACAAAACTTCTTCACTATTTTAGATACTTTGAAAAGGGGCACTACGGTAATATTTTAATATTTATGAAGAATTCAACACAATGAAGAGATTAAAATATTTTCCTAGCAGTTTATTAAGTTTTATAAATACCAACACCCACAAGTTTCTATATTTTACAAACATCAATATTTCACCACCATCGTAAGAATAATTCAGTCTTGGTGATCTCATGAGCCACATTTAGCTGATATTACACAAGTTACAACCAGCCCTCCATACCAGCTCCCAGCAGAACACAAGAGATCCCACATTTTCCTAGCCTGCTACCAAAAGCAAGCCTGCAGTAGCTGTGCAATATCCCCCAGCCATGTCTGACATTTTAACAGCTTCTTTGCTACTGCTCACAAAGCCAGAGCAAAGGGATGGGCACAGAGGCAGAACACAGCCACCAGTCTTTGTTCCACCTGGAACCTTGGGAGCAAAGCCAGAGGTGGCACCTTCTTCTGCTGAGGCACCACACACCCAAACCCACGCTGAGTCTTCTCCTTGCTGCTCCTGCCAGGGAACACGGTTTGCTTCTGGAACAATCTACAGCTCCATTTGGCACTGGACTACGTGGCTCGCACCAAATCCTTCTTTTTCCTGCTGTCATCTCTCATGCACTGTACCCCTCCCAGCTCAGGGCCACATTCACCAGGTTTCATACAAAGAAACAACCATTCCAACAATTTAATCAGATCTCATTTCAGAATAAAGGATTCACAAGGAAAGAAGACTGAAGGACAAATAAAGCATCATAAAATGTAGACTGTGGGTCACTGCATGAGCTCAGCCACAACAAGAGAATAAATCACAATACCACAACACAAAACAGCACTTACTTACAACAGGATCCACATGCTGCTCTTCTTTCCTCCTCACATTGCAATGGAGCCAGGGCTGCTACAGCAGCTCCAAGCCCATCAGAAACCTCACAGGTACTTTGAAATCACCAAATTCACCTCTCTGAGGCTGAAAGCACCCAGATCACATTGCCCATCCTCAGCCCCTTCCTAGAATCAGGACTTGGAGTCATCCATAGTCATAAAACTTTTAACTTTTCCTCAAGAGAAGCCAGAACCCCCGTGGCACTTTTCCTTCAGAGGAAAGGCAGCAGCTGCCCCACACCTACCTGGCCCTCAGGTGCTCTCAATCTCCTGGCCCCAGGGCCAGGGAGCAAAGTTAATTAGGTCATTAACAGCTCATTAACAGCTGTGTCAGATCCTCACTACAAATGATCAGATATTGAGCACACCTGGGTGGCAGGGTTGGCACTCACTGAGGTTACAGGAGAAATCACTTGAGCACAAAGAAAGGGATTTTAATTTGGAATAGGTGACTTACACTTCAAGGTTACACCCTACAGTTAGAGAGCAGACAGGAAGAGAATATATTATATCTGCATAATAATATTTTATTAATGATACTAGCTGAAACACATCAAAGCCTTCCTTCCTGGTGCCTTAGTGTGTTCTTCCACATCCAAGCAGGCAGGAAAAGCTGTGTCAGGGAGGAGAAGTACTCCAAGCACAGCCTTCTCGCACCAAAAAAAAAAAAAAATAAAACAGATATTATTATGATGATTGAAACTTTGTCTCACTAGACATCCCGGAGAAGAACCTATAGAGCAAAGCTTTGATAAGTCCCACTGATTGCTCATGTTTTCAGCACATTTTAAATGTAGAAACAACAACTTTTCCTCTGTTTAGAGGACAAGTATAGGAAAGAAGCAGCAGCAAGAGCCCATGAAGGGTTCCTGCAGGGATTAATTACCTGTGAGGAATGCTGGGACTCTGCTCCGGGGGGACTTCAGGACAGGTTATCCTTACCCAACAACAGCCTCACTGTGCTGGGAGAGCAAAGCAGCTCCTACCATGGGCTGCACTCCCAAGGAGAGATACACAACTGCATGGGGCTCACTCAGAGCAAATAAATGCCAAAAAATTAAAAAATTGTATAAATGAAGAATTAAAAGTAACACATTCAGACCAAATTGTGGATTATTTAGTAAATTTTACAAGTACCTATATGTTTTTATTTAAACAAACAATTTGAATATAAGCCTTCATTTTAAATTATATGAGTCCACCACATCCATGAAGTCGGAGACAAATTTCAAAGGGAATATATGTATCAGCAGGCAGAATTTGATTTTCTCTTTCTAATTAATGGGTTGCCTCTATAGCCAAAAATTCAATTGACATAGTTAAGATATTCTTGCTCATCAGAAACAAGCAGGATTAAAAGATTTTTACTGCAGACAAACTAACATGAAATGCAAAACATCATGTTGTTTTTCTAAATATTTGGGGGGGGAGGGGCTATTAAATTTATACACAAATATTTCTCTAAAGCAAATAGATTTAACCTTCTCTCAAGACTCAGGATATTCTGTAAAAAAATTTACTGATGGTTATAACAGCCAACCTGACTGTTTTCCAAGTTTCCAGAATACCAAAGATGCAAATGCCCAATAATGTTTTGTGAGCTTTTCACATGAAAGAGAAAACCCCTCCTGAGCCTTCATGTTACTGCTCTGACCTGCCTGGTCTCAGAAGCCATTCTATCCTCAAGTTTGTTTAGAATTACAATTTTTTCCTCACTGCATATCATGTCCTTTACAGAGTACAATATCTGGGGACTTGAATGCTCTTACACCCTTCAATCTCTCCAAAAATAGGATGAGCTCCTTTTTAAAGTTCCAGTAAGAGACATCCTTGGAACAGTCTGCATGACAATTTGCTTCCTTTCTGCTTCAAATCACCAGATCATATCACTCTTCATAGGACAGACAAAAAACAAAGCATCAAAAATAAAAATATGAGAACTTTAAGATACTGCCCTCATAAATAGTCTGGTAGGCTCTGTAAGCTTGCAAGTTTCTAACATGAAATTCTGCCAGTGAGTTTGCTGGAGTAAAGGATTTAAATTTTATTCTACTGTTCTTACCTCAATGATAAATAAGATCCAACAATTAAAGACTATTTGTGTGCTGCTCATCAAAAATGTAACATGGATCAAAGATGAGCAAATATTTCATACCCTATGAGCACCCTAAAAGTGCTTAACAGAGGTGGGATAAGGAAGTAAAGAAAACAACAAACAAAGATATTAACATAGAATCAAACTGTTATCATCTGTTGGGATTATTTATTTACTCATGTTAAACTGAATTCTACCAGAGTTCTAGAAAATTAAATTTTAGAAATGCACATAAAAATCTCGGCTGTAGCCATTATTCGAGCTTCAAAAATTAATGAAAGTTCCAAATTAATTTTCATGCTTCCAGATTTTTATATTCATATAAGTATTGGAGTGAATTTATCCATCAGAAATGTTCTAATATTTGGTCATTTAATAATAGTCGATTAATTCTGGCACAGCAGTTTTCAACTGGGCTGATTTCATTCAAAGTTATACGTCTGACTCACGTTTATGATGTACATAACAGTTAATGTTGCAAGTAGTACAGCTACACATTAATAACATGACTGGTTACAAAATCTGCAGAATAATTAGTCTTTATATATTTTAAACCCATTAAGCACTGCTACATTTAAACTAGATGTTACTATTTGTAAATGAAATTGCTCTTTGGTCTGTACTTCTCCTGTTAGCTCAGTAAATTAATGCTTTCAGGGCAATTAAAAATCTGAAATAATCGGGAAGCACAAAGTCCTGCTGAAAATGCAGCAATATACTAAATGGGTGGGGTTTTTCTCCAAGGAATCAAATAGTGAAATTGCTGTTTTGCAGTTCAGGCAGGATTTTTTGTCATCTCTGACAGAATCAGCAAACATTGCTTTGCCTTCAGCATTTGGTGTTTACACGGACCTCCTGATAAAAAGTAGGGAAATGTCAGGTGAGCACTGAAATGACTAATGTTACATTTCAGTGTTATTAATGCTATTATTTTCCACACTTTTTCAGAACACATGACAGAAAACCCATTCACATCAGAAGGTGAGAATATTAAACAAGTTATGTGTTTCTTTATAAAAATACGGACTATTTAACAAAACAATAGATGTAAAAGTACATTTGCTTCAAAGTACATTTACTTCATATGTCCAGATAAGTAGAATCTGGAAACACTGAGATGTAACAGACACAGAAATACAATCTGTGGAAACAGAAACATAATTTGGGAATAAAAGCTTATGCAGGTAAATATTTTTGCAGTGAAACAGCAGTTTAAAAGAAGGAGCTGAAGCAGAGAGATGCAGTGGAGTTTAGCATGTGTTAGGAAAACAAACTCAGCAGTTGTAGCAGGCAAGGTAAAGGTTTCAAACTGCGCTCTGCTCCCCAGTCAGAAGGGGAAATAAGCACGGCACTCCTGCAGTATCCATGTGGAATACACTGTAGGCAGCTGCGTACACAAAGGTGCACAGCTCATGAGCACACCACTCCACCTGCACAAGGAGGGAGAGCATCTGCACACCCACAGCAACACCTGAAATCACAGGTTTTTCTCCTGTCCAAGGGGTTCGGGTTCCTCTGTGCCTGTAATGGACATGAACATCTGAACTTACTTCATTCAACTTTCTGGCGCAGGAGAATATTTTAAAATAAACTTCAAGTTACCTTAATAGGACAAGTTGTAGAATGTTTTACCACATAGAGGACTTGCCAAGGAAATGTAAGCAAAGAAATATGAAACTGCCTTTGCTTTAAATACAATATTTGATAACAAGAGCTGCAATTACTAATCAAGGACATCAAAGACAAAACACATACACTCCAAGAGAGTTTAAATGTAAATTACTCCTTCAAAAAGACACAGCTTCATGCAATAAATTAGATTCCTACCAATTACAGCATTAGAAGATTAATAGTAAAATACAAAACGTAAGTAGAAATGAGAACACATAGGACAGAACAGGAACATTTTTTTTATTTCTCCAGAAATACCATTTTTTATTTATGTTAATCATTAAACAGGCAGACCAAAAAAGAAAGATAAGCTGGGGCTATACGACTAAGATTTTCTTCTTCATCACTTCTCTTTGCTATTGAAATGCCATCTTCCTGGTATCAAAACCTGCTTCTCAAGGTTATCTTCCAGCCCTTGCTCTTTCTTAGCCCCATCTTCCTCTTCTCTAACTTGATTTAATTTAATTTAATTCATATTAAGGAAATCTTTCCTTAAATTAAATAACGGTGTTTGGCTTTACAGGTCACATGCTCTTGCAGCAGGTTTTACAGTTTTAAACAAATCACAAAGGGAATCCTGTCAGAACTTTGCTGTAGTGGGTATGGGGGAGATTGAGCTAAAAAGAATACAAATAAATGAAGTCCCAGCCCTAGGAGTCTCTATTACAGCGTTTTTCCATTCATAGGCAAAATGTAAGACAACCTTAATTAATGACTTCTTTTCTTCATATATCACATTACACTTCAATTAAAGATAGATTTTGAAGTTTGTGGCTTGACAGTACAGTAAATCTGGCTTTAAATTTGACAGAGCTGGATCAAAATCAATACAGCCATAGAGGATAAAAATGCTGATCCAGCACAGGCCCCGCCTGCTCGCTCCAAATCATGCCAAGCATTCACAGAGTAATTTCATACCAACCTCTTTTCTGCTGAATAAGATGTCTCAGTAACACTTTTGTACAAGGAGACACCACAGAATGAATCTCATGACTAACCAAGGTGACAGGAACTCCACAGACCCCTTGTTCTGTAATCTGCCAGATTATTCGATTTTCCCCTCGATCACACTGAGATCAGCTTTGTACGGGAGGGATGATTGAATTCCATGGAGCAGCCTGTGCCCAGGTTGGACAGACACACAGGTGCTGCTGGGGTGAGAAAGCAGCAAGCAGGGCTTGAGGGGCCAGCAGTGCCAAGCAGCTGTGACTGGCGCCTAGGAGTGCGGCTGGCCCCAAGGGCTGGATCAGCTCCTCACTGTCCCATTCCTGACAGGCCCCTTTGTATCAGATGAGCTGAGTTCCCACACCTTTGTGGGGTAAATACCTGTCCCCAGTAGTAACTTCTGCCATCTCTGTCCTGGAGGAGCTGGGGCACACCTTAATTCCCCTCTCTGGACATGGGCTGAAGGGCTGCGTGCCTCCAAGATACAGGAGGACAAATGAGCCCAATGGCTCCTGCTCTTTGAACAGGTTCAAGAAGCACTGAACTAAAAACTGTGTCTGTAACGACCCAAGAGAACAGACACTATGTTTACACAGCCCCACAACCAACAGGACACAAAAAGGGCACAAAGAAATCTGCACAAAAATAAACAGGAAACCTAAAAAGTAAGTTTATTTGAGAGAGAATCTGAACAAAATTTTAAGTGTTGGAATATGAAGCTTCATTTGGACAGTGACAACACTATGGAAATGGAAAACTGTAAAAAGTATGAATTTTGCTTTTAAATTGCTTTCTACTGTCTCAGCTTATAAACACTTAGAATCTACAGCTTGGCAACATAATTCAATTTTATCTAATATGGTTTTCCCATCATCTGTCACCAAATAAATATCTCAAATAATGTGTAAGCAGTTTTACCTAGAATAAAAGTCTGTAACATTATAATAAAAGTCTGTAATACTGTTACAACATGGAAGTGGCATTTAGTAAATGCAACCAGAAAACAGAATGTGATTCAGTTTAATATTAATAACCTAAACTGATGCACAATGAAAACCCATTTTCCATCAAACCTGTTTAATGCAGCCTGTTTTCTCCAGCACACCAAGGCAGCAGAACTGGCTGGGATCCTGTGGGGAAAGATCCCACAAAGCCATTACGGATTTTTGCCTATCCATACTGCAGCATAAGGAATTAAAAATGCAGGTGGATTTTTTTTTTTTTTTTTTTAATAAAGACAATCAGATGCCTTCAAAATTTGCATCTTCTGCTTCCCTGACTTCCACCTTCTCCCCTGACTAGGCAGGAGACAGAAGATGCCTCTGAAGCAAGTCGGACCTGGGGAAAGGCTGGCAGGGATTTCAGTCGGTGAAATACAACATACTCAACTATTGGTGCTTGGCCAGTGGGAATTCCCAGCGTTCAAGTAGGGAGCTCTAGTCCCTTGTTCTATCTCAGCTATGCAAAAAAACCCATTTGGGGATCTGTTTTGCATTTAGTGTCAAAAAAGAGAGTTTTGTTTTAGGACTGAGAGCAGAATTGTTCATAAACAGCTGTTCATAAAGAAAGGTAAGTCAAAATGCAAAACTCAAGATTATCATACCTTTTGGGTATATTGGTGTTAAGATCCAGGCTTTGAAGAAAATTCACATATGGATTCCAGAAATTCCTTGTTTGGGTTTAAGTTTCTCTTTAATCCCCATAGTTTATAACCTGTGTTTTCAGATTAAACTAGATGCATGTCAAGAACAAAAACAAACAAAAATTACAGCTCTCACACGATTCTATTTCTTTCCTCACTATACATGGATAAAAAGTGCTCCATGTAATAAATATTACATAAGGTGCAATACATTTCAATAAAGCAAACTGATACATTTTTGAAGATCAGGTATAAGATTGACCATATTTCACTTAAATCTTCAAAGAAGCAAAGAAATTATTATTAACAAGCTAGTAATAAGCCTGACATGTGAAGAAAAAGGTGCTGAATTATTTAATGAAGTATGTTGAAAATTTCATGTAAGACATCAATTAATTCTTTGCTTTCTAAACATAAAAAAAATTGTAACTCAAAGCTCAAGGTGATTTTGAGCAGTACCTTTCCTGAATTCTTCCCTCTTCCCCACAAAAAAAGTGTGCTTTTTCCCAACCAAAAGGAAGCACCAATCACATTTTCAAAAAGTCCTTACTGGGAAAAACAAATTGGTGGGAAGTGTTTTAGTTCGTTATACTATTACAGGGTCAGGTTCTGAGTCTAGGATCTGGATGTCAACAAGCCCAATTCTTCCTCATCAACACTTTGGATTTCTACAGGCAGAGTAAAATACACTTTTCAAAATCCAGACCAAAACAAATAGGTAAGAGAATTAAGAATGATGTATTCAAACCTCACACATATGCAACATTTTTTAATCAATGTTAAACATTTTTTTGAGAATCTGATAGCTAATTTTGGAATATACAGTAATGTGAGGTGACCCAGAGCACTAAAGCATTTGGTAATTTCATTCCTCTTCAAGAAAGCATACAAACATGTGTTTAACTTTAATCACAGACCATCTTACTGCCTTCATCTGGACGAAATCATTAAAGATAAACACGTGCTTAAATGCCTCACTGAAAAGGGATGAGATTCCTCTCACTGCCGTGGTTAATTCTGTGTTTCTGTGCTGCAGGGGCCTCCTGGCAGGCTGAGCCGTGAGTGCAGACAGCAGACTGGAGCTGCAATGCCCTGCAGCAGAGGCTGCACAGGGCCTCCTGCCCACCCAGCAATTGGGGTGGCTCATGCCACACCAGGCTCTCCAGTGGGACTTGGCCAAAACTCTGACAGAAAACTACAGCCAGCGAGTCAAGCCAGTTCCAAGAAACTTTCTAACACTGACATTAATTCTTTTTTCAGTAAAACCACCGATAAAGTTAATAGTTATTGCCAAGTCCACTTGTTAGGTGCTAAGATTAAAGTCTAGCTATTAACAAGCCTAAATTAGAAGTGGTGAAGGCTGCAGAACAACACCTTTGGTATATAAGGAGTATCTTCTGTAAAATATCGAGCTTATTCTTGGACAGAGCCTCAAGCTATGGTGCTGGAGATGCATTCTGTGTGTCAAACCTCCCTCTCTTAACACACCATATTTATGGCCCTTATGACTGCAATGTCTAACTGCCTTCCTAGAAATTGGAGGATAAAAGTAAACCAGACAGAGCTCAGAGCAGCAAGCTGAAATCCATTTCCAGGGAATTAAATTCAGTTCAGAGCACGTATCAAATATCCAGCCCTTCTTCTTGGAATAAAAACTGTGCTACAAAAGGCCCAAACAAATTCCTTCCAAATCACCCACAATTTCAAATACAGTCATGTCAAATTGCTTAATCCAGTAACAAGCTGGTAGCCAGCACTGAGACAGACAAACAAGCATATGAGCACTTTCAGAAAATAGGATCTGTGAAACAAATAGAGATCAACACCGTAACCCAGCTGTTTGGTGTGTAGCCACTCACAGAGCAGTGCATTTAGCATATAAGCCACTTGTCACAGCTGGTCTTGCACAGAACTGAACCCCTCCTCCTAACTGGATTGCTGTACTGGATTGCCATGCCACACTGACTGTCAGGATGGGGCTTTTCACATCTGGGCAAGGAAAGTGCCTTTGATAAATGCTACCACTTGTTATGGAAATGAGCATCACCTGTCCCAAGGAACAATAGCTCTGGACTATGTCCATCACTTGGAAAAGACTTCACCTACTGCCTGCCATTCTTCTGCCACAGCTCCTGAAAAATCCTCTACCTGCCTCATAATATTTCTGCAATTAAAGCACCTGCCATTTTGCAGTCTCAAAGCACAAAACAAGAATTTAAGTATGCACCTTAAAAATAATGCATCTCAAGCTGATTTACTTACAGTAAACTGAAAATATTTTTTGGCATCTACATTGACATGACTGGTTTTGTTCCTGTAATTAACATCATTCCCAAAATCAATTCCATTTTTACAGAGCAAACTAACTTGAAAAGGGATATTCAAATTAAAACAAGGTAGCAATCCAGAATTACCATGTGTCATTTGGTTGTTTCTCAGCATTTAAGAAATATACAAAACCAAATAAGCCAGTTTTTGTCCACACAATTCTTTAGTCAGCTGAATTCTACCCAGACTGACAGAGAAAAAAATCAGGCATCTGCATGGTTACACATTTATGTTTTTCCAGATAAACCCTGTGACACAATAATGTATTTTGGTAACACTAAAACCAGTAAGAGATATTAGTTAAATATTTTTAGATTCTTTGGCCCATAATGTGTGAGGATGCAAACATTCAGTGAAAGTCAGGGGATAATGGGGGGGTGGAACAAATCAAAACACAGACCTCCTCCCACCCCCAAATTCTGAGGCAGTGATACAATAACTTTTGAAGTTACCTATATTGTATCTCTAAAGCTGAGAAAAAAGATTTCATCTCTACCATGGGCAGTATATTGTCTATATTTAAACTTGTTTTAAAAATAACTGAATAGGTTCACACATGTCACAAAATTACATTGTGTCCCTTTCCAGTTCCAGCAGTTGCTCTGGTGCCCCAGCCCCTTTGGCAATTCCAGCCGGGAGACTGAAAAATGGACAAACACACAGAACTGCAGCATCCTTTTGGATTTTTAACATCCCAGACTTTTAAGGAACATTAGTATGATGGTGAGGGAAAACCTGAATTGCCTTTAGCTTTATTGTATTTAGCACGGCAGTTGTTTGTAAATAGGATCTCAGGAGAGAGCAAGATGTGTTAGGTTCTAAAAATAAAGGAAGGATTTAATTGAGGGAATATTATCTCTTTGAATGGTTGTAGGTGACAAAAAGGAGGGAGTAGAATTTAAATGCAGACTCCCATTAGGGGCGTAACTGCTACCAAAAGAAGTCTTAGGTGTGCAGTGAACAATGCAAAATAATAATGAGGTTCATTCTGTCAGAAACACTCAAAAACTTTATGCTGTTAAAAAGAGATCAAAGACATCCGTGACCCTATTTCTTTCAAATCAGCCTGTGAGAGGACAGCTGTGGCACTGCTGCCCAAGAGTACTTTTCAAGAAAGGCAAAAAGTTCACTATCCAAAATTCCTTCTTCCAGATTTTTTTTTGTAGAAATAATTCTTGCTTCATGGACATGTGCAGATACCTTAACCTCCCCAAAAAATACTTTATATTGAAATAGTGTGATTATTTGCAATAAATGTAGGTATTTTAATAAATCAGTGAAGAAATTAATTATTTTTCTGAAATGATCTGAAATGGCCCACATCTGCTGACAAGGAGGTGAATTACTTATTGTGAATTTTAAGATCTAGAATGAGTCTAATGTATTTTGTCATTACCAAATGTGTCAAACTTGTCAGGAACAGAAGATATGTTTTTTCCGCTGAGTTCATGAAACAAAAATATTTGTTAATGTTTGGGACAAAAATAAGAAGAGCAGATAGATTCTCTGGCATAAAATAGCAGCTCTGTGACTCCAGGCTCTCTTAGGAGATTTTAAAGCCTTAAACTGAAGCACAGATTGATCATCATGAAAATTAAACAATTTACTTTGACTAGCATCTCAACTCCTATAAAATACTTTTACTGATTTCTAATTTTCTAAATAGATTTGCTGTATTTGCTGCCTTACAAACAGCCAATATTTCTTCTGACAATATACAGGTTCCTCTAGATCTGTCCAAACTTATTTCTAAAAGCTACTAAAAATTTAGGGAAGAGATTGTAAAGGTTGGCCTATAAGACTAGAAATCCAGAAAAGAGCCAAGCTCTATCTTGGAAGTGGAAATGTGAGTCCTGGTTGTTCCTGTCAAAGTCTGGATTTGATCTCGGAGGAGTTTTCCAACCTTAACAATTCTATGATTCTGGGATAAGCAATATTTCAGTTCTGAATCAGCTGTTGGGGGGCAAAGGGAATATATAGTGTTGTCCTGAACTTCCATTCCAGATAAAAAGATTAAGGATGAAAAACTAGTTGTGTTTCACATGTTTTAAAAAATGAGTGCTTCAGAGGAATAAAAAAATTATTTTGATAAAAAGCTGCAACAGAACAGCAAGAAAAAAATGCTTTGATGGGGGGCAGGGAACTAACAGTGAACTACTGGAAGGGAAACACCCAGCACAAAAACAAGCCCTCTGATAAAGGGTGCCTGTTGGAAAAAGGCAATACTCATACTTTTGTTCATTACCATCCAATCCTCACCTTCACAGAGCAGCCCACACCCCCATCCCCAGGAGCACCATCCCCAGTGCACGGTGCTGGCTGATTGCTGCTGTATTACAGCTTGAGGTTTAGCAGGCTGATTGCTTCATGTCATCTCCTGCATTTTTTAACAAAGTGCACAGATCCTCATGGAATAGTGATAGCATTTGCTGTACACATCTGTTTTTATGAGACAGAACAGCTATCTATTTGTCAGTCACACTGCATCTGCCTCGTACCACCATTCACAATATTGCTATTTCCAAATGCTTTCCTCGTGTTTTCTTTTTCCTGCTGTTTAAAAATGCAAGTGATGAAAGAGCGCTGCCACATTTCAGACATCTCTTCAAATGCAACGGGATAACAAAGTGTGTGTCTCTTCATGATGACAATCCCAGGTGGACTGCAGCTCCAGGTTCAGGTAAGATCCTTCTGTAGCACATCTACATAATAACTCTATTGCCACCATCCTTTGCTTCAGTCAAACAAACTCTTTGGGCATGTCCGAGAAAAGCTTTGCTCCAGTCTTTTGGCCTTTCTTATCAAGTAATCCAGAAAGACAGGCCATGAAATATTCACCAGAATTATTCAAGTCTGGCTGACTTTGATGAGCAGTGAAATTCAAATTTCCAGACAGAATGTATTATGTACTTTTAGTTTAACTCCAACTTTTAATTCTGTTTACTTGATAAATAGGGCCATTTGGAGGTCCACTGCAGGCTCTGTTATAGGTTTTACTCATTCTCCAGTGATACCCCATACCACGGAATGTGGAGGGAGGGAGGGAGGGCGCTGCCAGTGAAGGGAATGCTACAAACTTCATTTTCCTCTCAAGCATCAATACTTGTGAATAAAAATAAGGACACACTATGGCCATAATCTCCTTTATAGCCTCTGCCCTCATTTTCTAACATAATTTCTCCACAACAAATTAGGCAGCAAGATGCTGAAACCTTCATCCCTCTCATTTCATAAACAAACTCTTCCAATAAATGTGGTTTGTTTTTAAATTAGATACCACATTCTTACTAATTAGCTGCTTTACTCAACTCATGCTTTTGCATGAGATACTCACAGTGTACAAGATGAGGATTTTTGTACATGATAAGAATAAAACCAGGAGACTTTGATCTCCAGCTAGTAGTCACAAGCATCAGACCAGGCCTGCATGGAGAGCAATTACTCAGGAACAGGTGCTATCAAGTTCTTTTTTTTCTCTAAATAAAAGCCTTCATGGGTAGAATCAGCAAATTACGTCTGATAAACAGGACACAAACAATTTCCCCTGAAATACCTTGGGTTAATAGTCTAAACAACTCCTGGATAATTTGACAGCCAACATATACAAAAAAGCAAAGCCTACAGAAAAGCAATGATGACTTTTTTCCCTTTACTTTTGAATTCCAGCATCTTCAAGTACAAAGGAAGGATTTCAAATGTTATGTAAGTCTATGCTGGCTGAAACAGTTTATACAAAATGCAAACACCTAAAGAAAAAAATAACAACCCTGTCAAAATCTTAAAAGCAGATGAAGATACAAGATTGATTACCCGCACAGAAGAAATCTTGAATTTTTACATTTATCTGGGGATCAAAAAAATAAAAAATTGTATTTTTATACCTTTTCTAACATCAAAACTTTCCCAGACTTCCAAGGACTTTTGTCCCTGAGGGAAGGAGGCTGCAGGGCAGGGGGCGACACTGCGGGCACGGCTCTGGCTGAGCCCTGAGCTCCGCCTGGGACAGCAGCCGATGGGCAAACAATCACAAAAGTGAACTCACAGAGCGAAAGTGGTGTCACAGGGATTGAAAACCCACCTCCTCTCAATGCAGGGAACTATAAAGGGTCTTTATTGGATGGAGAAACACACAGCTCTGGTTTCTGTGCAATCCTTCCCTTTCCTTAGTGCTTCAGGTGTTCCCCACTCGAGAAAACAGGTTAGAAGGGTAAGTCCATCAGAGTGTTAATTCATGGGAATTCCTGTGAGGAAGAGCCTGATCTCTCACTGTTTACACAAAGTAATAGAAACATGTGAAACAATTTATGAGAGTCTACTTTTAATTCAGTCTGTAAAACGTATCAACCAACGTGAATAATGAAATCATTTTTAGAAACTAAGAAAGAGTTAAGGTAAGGCTGTGAAACTGGTAAAAGAGCTATTTCCTCCAGAGCTGAGAGAGCACCCTAAGTAATTTTCTTTGCTTAAATAATTACAAGAAAACAAAACCACAACAACAAAACAAGAGAACATATGTTTAACTTTCAGGTGCAGAAAAAAGGCAGATTAATTTGGCATGACAGAAACATAAATCTCAGGAAAAGCACAATTTACTTGATAATTCTATTATTCCAGTTGACAGAGCTTTTGAACATGGAAAATAGTTCTTAACAGGTTTGCAAATCTCTGAGAAATAATTCAAACAAAGGGAAAGAAAGCTAAGTCTCCCACGTCACCTCTTTTTGAGAAGTTTTTTCTCTTTTTCTTTTAATATGGTAAATTTTACTTGATTCAATGACCTGTTTTAGCAGTTGTTTGTTATAGCACAAATTGAATCTTATGTGCTACCTTGTGCAGTACATGACACTGGAAGTGCAGCCAAAATTCAGGTCTCTGAATGAATTTCACTTAAAAATGTCTTTCAGCTCAGATGATTGGGAACACAAATATGTGCTCTCTGTCACTTTGCTGTTCTAAGCACTCTCTTTAATGCTGGTGTCAGCACTATCGCAGTTTTACTGCTTGCTTATTTCTTTTGTATGCAAATCTTCAGAATAATGAACCAGGAGCTATCATGTTGCCTGAAAAAGTCTCTGGCAGATATTAATTGTGTTTATCCTGACTTGGCATGTTTTGTCAAGACTTGGAAGGTGGCAGGTACTGCCTTAACAGTTCAGACAAAAAACTCAGAGTGCTTTAAAATAGATGCAGCTTCACAACCACTGTCCTATGTTAGACATTGCAGAGGGTAGCAGACAAACCCAGGCATAAAATGCAGCATCTGGAGTGAACAGATATTTTTTATATTTTTCTTGAAGCCACCAGTCTGATTCTGTAGCTTGATTAGAAATGTCTGTGCTGGTCATCAGATCTGGCCTGGCAATACGAACCTTGGCTGGCACACAGGAATATCCCCCCTCCTGCAAGCAGACAGTCCCACTGCTGTCTCCATGAATTTTTGAAATTAGTCATCCACTTCTACAGCTGAAATGATTTTTGGCTCATCTCTTCAAGGCCTACCTCCACAGGAAACAGGTGAGACACTAACGTTCTGTGGAATTGAGCTGGAACTACCTCAAATGGGTTTGTCAAACTCTAGAGATCCTTCATGTTCTACTGATAAATCACAGTTTATTTGAACACCTACTTGTTTAAACACTGCCACTGCCCATGGACTCCTTCCCCTGTTCACACAGCCCTTTTCTTTCCCCCAGTTCATTACGGCAGCCCCTGCAATGCAAGGGCTCCTCCTGAGCTGCTCCAGAGTGCGTTCATGCCCAAGGTGTTACAGCGGATTTAGAAACCATTCATGGGAATTGCTAACCCCTGGCTGAAATGCAAAAATCTCTCAGGTGAAACAAAGCAATTACTTAGGAGTGCCCAGCTCACTCAATTTATCAAAGCTAATTATTTCAAGTATTAACTGATGTTTCACAAGGTAATGCATAGATCTTTCAGAGGTGTAATTAAAACTGGAGCTCTGAGCTGGGTGAGAACACCAAGGCCGTGCCCTGCCCTTGTCCCTGTGCTTTCCAGGCAAGCAAACAGCCCCACTGAAATGCAGTAACACTCCGCATCTGTGGAACGTTGTTTTCCAAAGGCTGGATCGATAGCCTCTTGAATCCATTCACGGTTTGCTTATCCCAAAGAAAATTAAGATGCTGTTAAAAAAACAAACAAGAATTTTCAGCTTATTTACTTAAACATTAAGGGAAGTCATTCTTAGGAAGGTTTCCACAGGAACCACCACTGTCAAAGACTGAGGACAAGTGTGTTGGCTGGGCTCCCTCCCTAACAAACTGGAATTAGCCACACTCCCATTCCCGTCAGGAGACTGCTCAGCCCTGCTGGCTTTCTCACTGATGCTCTGCTGAGAGCCTGCCTGGAACTGCACCTAAAGGAAGGGCTGCTGCCTCAGGAGCACGTACAAACACGAATTCACTACCATTGGGGTGGGTTTTTTGCTGTGGAGAAGGTTCATCCTGACAGTAAAGAATGATCAACAGCCAAGTACTAGATTGAGAATCCACAGCTGATGTGAGCAGAGAGCAAGAGATTAGAGTGGTGCTCAATATTTCCCAGCTGGACTGGGGTATTATACACATTAGCTCTTGTTGCTCAATACTACTAAAGCCCATGCAGCATTATATTATTTCTGATTTGTTGTATCTAAGCTTGAGCACAGTCTCTGATAATAAAAGGACAAGTCGCTAATCTCTGCATCACACAGTTGCTATCATCTGACAATTTTATATTCATACTTTATTGATTCCTATGAAAGAAATATTCTCTGCTGCTTTTGAAATTACATACATACAAGAAATGGCTCAGCCTTATCTCTGCCTTTGGCTGGATACAGCAAAAGTATCAAGATTGTTTTTTAAAGAATGATAGTACAAAGCAGTGTGCTGACAATGTGATTTAGCTGTGCTTACAACCAGAGAGTAAATCCAGTTTATGACAAAATTGAAGTAATAAATTCATCTTATCTACAAGCATAAAGAGAGAGAGAAGCCACACTTCTGGAAGGACCTGATTTTGGAGAATGATGCAGCATATTATTTAAGATTTTATTATTTTTTAAAGACATACTCTTACTTTGTTCTTTCATCAGCATTTCAAAAAAAAGTCAATCTTCGATATTAAACGTGTGCCCGTGTGCCTCAAGAACAAATGAAACGAAAAGCAGGAGAAGTTACCTGTGAATCACTAACCTCCTCTGTTACACCAACACTGTGGGAGATGTCAAGAAGAAGAGCACTGAAACCATTTGACCACAGTAACATAGAAGAGATTCCAGCCTCATGCAATCCAGTATTTTTCTATAGAAAAATGCCTGGTCCTGCAAAGTGTCCTGTAAATGGCCTGTATCTTTGTTAGTATCTCCATATCTCCTGGAAGACAAATTTCAAACCACCCTCAGTACCACAACAGTCAAGTTTCACAATAAGCTTACAAGTGAAATATCCAGAATTTAAAACCGCCAAGCGCCCCAGCTGCCTTCCATCAGTGTGCTGGAAAATACTGCACAAATCTACCCTGGCACAGCTTTAAACATCAGCTAATAGCTCCTCATGCATCTTCCTCTTGAATCCCTTTCCATTTGTTCTCCTGACAGAAACAGGCACAACATCCTCTGGGCACACAGGCACGTCCAGGACTGTAAAAGGATTCAGCCCTGTCAACCTACCTCTGCAATTATACTGTAAATCTCCTCTTGTACCATTATACAGAGATCAAGCACTCCAAGGAACAACCCTCTTACTATAGGTCATACTTTAATATCCAGATCCTGTTCTAATTACTGTGATGGTAACCCAATGTATAATTCATACAGTGAAGGAACAAGAGTCTGGCCAAGGCAGTGGTACTCATTCCCTCGCTGATTCAGAATGACCTCCAGAGTGGTTCTTTCATTTGTGCTCATCAAGACTTGGGGAAGTTCAGGGCCAAATCAATAAAAAAACATGTCCTGCCTCTACAGCCTGGGCAGAAATAGCCACATCGATACAGAAAATCAATTCATTTTCTGTAGTTGCATAGGATTAGTATCAAGGAAGACAAGACACATTTGACATTTAAAATAAGTTTAAAAAAGGCTCAAAGAAAAACCACCTATAAATCTATCATCTATGAAAAAAATTAGCATGTCTCCACTCAGAGCTAAGTTTTTCTAAGCACTAGACAAGAGTATTTTTTAGAGATACTTGACTTGAAAATCCCTTCACTTTTGTTAATTTGATGTATTTTTATTACTACAACCACATAAAATGCAAAACAATTTCCATACCATCCCTGTTCACTGAAAACAACAGCAATCAACACCTTTGTTCTTTACAGACATCCAAGTGAACCCCACTTGCTAGCCAAGCCAAAGGTAAAACAGCACTCACAGAACACAAATCACCTCCAGTGACCTGACGCAGACACAGGACACCGTGTGTAAGCAGAGCCACCTCCCTCCAGAGGCTGTGACAGAGCTGTGCCTGCTCACAGCTCACAGAGCCTGGCAGCTCATCAGCCCCTTCTGCAGCCAGCTCGGAGTCTGGGACTCTGAGGCAGGAACTTCCAGGTGGCTTAGGGAGTCCCTCCTGCCACAAAGTAAGTCTGATGGTTTTAATGCTCTGTATTCATCTCTAAACAAGCAATGCTCTGTCTGAATTAAGCAGCCCTGCTCATCTGGCTAGGAAACACTAAGGAGAATTTTTGGCATGGCAAGGAAAAACACTAACAGGAAGAGAAAAACACTCTTCAGCTTTTAAATGTTCCCATTTCAGTAAGAAGTTCTTTACTCCATTCTAGGCGCAGAGCAGACTATTACATCTACAGGAAAGCTTGAACAGTGGAGAACAATCAGCATAGGGCAACAAGGCTGGGGATGGCAGATGCCACACTCCAGGCTGGGCTGTGAATGGGACACACCAACACAAACTGCCTGGACTGGCTGAGCTCACACACAGCCCAGCCCCTCTGGGCATCACCAGGGCAGAAATGAGGCTCTGCCCATCCAGGCTCCTTCCTAACAACTGAACAACTGACTGCCATAGGGACACCACATTTCAATTAGCTGCAATGTCTTACTCTTTTGGGTTGGATTTTTTTCTTTCCCTTTACACAAAAGTTCCAAGGTCCTTCACTTTTCTCTCCCAACTCAGTTTGAAATTTTCTTTTCAGGGATTTCTCACACACACATCCAAAATCCTCCCCTCCATTAACCCATTCCACAAGCAGATTATTTTGATTAATATTTACTTTATACTATAACACGGTCACTCTGTGTACAGTATCTATTTTGTGAGCGTTAGTGGAAAAATGATCATATTTGTTAACTGGAGGATCTTAATTAGCACTGCTCTCTAGAAGGACTCTGTCCAGTACTATGTCCAAAGATGTGAACAGCAGTTGCCACTGAAACCCTCTATTTCTGGAAATTCTGCTTGATGATCTTTTAAAGTATCTAAATGATATATATATACATGTACCATGGGATCATAAAATATACAATGCATTAGAAAGTATGCTATTATGCTAATTTGAAATTATAGCAAAATATATGTATTTTGATCTAATGTGCTTTACTGCACCTTGGAGGTGTGACCTGCTACACAGTTTTAACTATCCACTCCAAAAGCAAAATGCAGCTTTCAATTTAGATTGAAAAATTAGATTAGTGTAATGTGCTGCCTTTTTTACAAACTAAAAAAACCCCACCAAAACACCAATATCGGTGTTAAGGATTTCTCAGTGTTAGCAGAATGTCACGAGTTTTGTCATCCTGCACTGCAATGGGAGATATTGTTATTTAGTCACATTGCAGCTCCCAGAATAACCTGGTCATGTGCTTGCTAAGCAAGAATAAGCAAAGCAGACCTTGTAACAAAGGATGTGTTCTTTCATTTCACCAAATTCAGTGATAACATGAACTACATTCAGGCATCAGAACACTACAATAAATGGAGAAAAATGTGACTTGAGTCAGCAGGCAGTGGTAGACACTGACTGGACAGGACAATTATTAATTCAATGCAGGGGCTTAAAAGGTTTATGGAATCAAAGGTCAGAGGAGGTTAAAAAAAGAGATGGTCCTAACCTGAAGACAAGAAGCAACACAAGGAACCAAGAAACAACATAACACAACTCTCAAAATCTGATAACCTCACCTAATTGTGGGTTGGTTTGTGATTTGTAGTAGACATTTGAATTAATGTAGGTGTTCTGCAATTGGTGATCAAGTCATACATTAAATACATTTGTGTTTTGAAGCATCACAGTAAACTGAAATAGTTCTTTGCCCTCTCTGGAGTTATTTCCTTGCCCACTTCCTTAAAACCAAGCAGTGGGTGGGTTGAAAGCGTTTTGACAGCTGGCTGGCCAGACTGACAAGTGCAGTGGCCCCTGGCTGATGTGCAGTGTGTAAATCCCCACACAAGGCAGGATTATAATGCACTGACTGCACAAATTCTCTGGTTCTCAGCAAGCAACACACCTCACAATACAGACAGTGCTGCTTTGCGTTCTAAAGATTTTCATGTAGGTTCACCCCTGGATTCAACCCTGGGCAAAGAATATAAAATGCAAACTTCAAATATGTCAGTGTAGCTTGGTGGAAATAAACCCAAAGACCTAATTTTGAACATTTAAATAAAATTATACCAGAAATACCAGCAAAAGATAAACTATCACCATTCTCCACTTAAAAGAAAAATAAAAGAAATTACAGATGTCTAACACTCCCAATAGGAAAGCAAGAACTGCATTTTTAGCAGTAGGAAATAAAATATATCTATTCACCACTGCTTTTGTATTTTTAAATAAACTATAGTTTCTTTAGCCATCTCTTCAGCTTTCTTCTTACTTGCTCACAGCATCTTTCACTTTGAATAAGAGCTAAGATCAACCACCCATAGGCAACTATTCCCAGCAATTTCAGAACAATTTTTAAAATTGTTGGAGGATGTTCATGAAGCACAGCATTCACAAAATATCTTTCCTACAATTTTCCTCTAATCTGTAAATGTAATGAACAGAATTCCAATTAATTAATATTTCGTGCAGGGCTCTGTTTGTTGAAGAAACTACTCTCCTAAGTTGCTCTTCTCATTATTCTCAGGAAGGGCTTGTAGCTTCAATATTTAATGTCAGGGAGAAAGAGATGGAGTTATAAAATAACAACCACTTCGTTAGTCATTCCATGAGTATTTGAAATGAAGACACAGCAATGTACATGGTAAATTATGAACAGAACAACTGCACTGCATCCCCTGCATTAGAATGGTTTTTGCTGTAAAAACGAGTTTGTTTTCACCTCTGGCAAGCACACTTCAAAACTGGCTGGGATCAAAGAAAAAAGTGTGTATAGCAGTGGTAGCTTGTCTCCCCAATCTCCCACAGGTAACAACAAAGCAGAACAAATGCTAAACCTTTCTAATATTTTTGTTTTATAGAAATAAAATAATAGGCCTCAAAAACCTTATCATATTGCTTTAAAATGTAATAAATAACAAAAAGAAGATGGACAAATATGAGTTCCAGGTTAAATTTCCAGAAATATAAAACCAACATATTGTAGCATTTCCTATTTTAACTATTTTACCTTTCTTACATGCTGATGTAATTTGAATGAGTGCTGAAGGTTTTTTGGAAAGGTTACAGATGCTCCACAGGCTATGAATAAAAGAGACAACTGCATTCTACAAAGCCACTGATGCATGAATGGTCAAAACAATTCTCAATGAACTGAAGCTACGGCAACTCTTCCAAGGAAATCCTGTTGTTATTATCAGCATGCCCCAAAACACTAGCACCAGGGGAACTCTAGGAAGGCCAAAATGCACCTACTCTTTATCTACAAGTCATCTGAGAGACAGAGAACCATTCCAAATGCTGTGATACTGGGGAGTGAGGCTGACTCAAAGGATGGTCTATGCATAGAACACAGGGCCTAGCTATTCCTGTCTCCTAAAACTCAGGTCATCCAAGCCTTGCACAGATGCCACTACTCAAAGTCAACTTAAACTTTTCAGAATATTTTAAAATGTGATGAAACAATTGACTGTAGATGGATCAGCTAAGCAAAATGGCTTTGAGAATAACAATATTTATTTAGATTGATAGCAGTAGGCTTGAAAGGTATATGGTCCAATTACTGCCTACTCAATTTATGCAGCTGTAACTCTTGCCCACATTTTAACTTGGCACATACAAAATCCAAAATTCAGTGTTTTCACTGGTAGCAAACATTTTGCCAGATGGTTACTTAATCAAATGTATTTCCTTGGTAATACAGAAACTTTGAACTACTAGCATATTTTTAAAACATCGATGTATTTATAAATCTAAAAGTAGTTTCAGCTCTTTTTATAAATTTATGAAGTCCTATACATGTATAATAAATGTTGAAAAGAATTCCCAATTTCAAAGAATAGATCTAATACATTTTGGTTTAGAACTTCTCCCTCTGTGCTGGAGGATTTGCAAGTCTGAGAACATTAGAAAAAAGTGGTTTTCACTCTGTTGCCATTGGAAGACAACTAAGGACGTAATAATTGTCTACAGATCTAATTTCAATATGTAGAGCTTGGGAGTACACAAAGATCTACACAATTTTTACACCAGAGAAGTTGATAAAAGTAAAAAAGAAACTCCACGCAGTAACCTGCCAGCCATGAGGCCTCCTGCTTCCTGCTCGCTTACACCACAGTCAGCTCCCATCCCAGAAGTCTCAAATGTAGGACTGGAAATTAATTTTCAGCTGAATACTCCAGGTGGACCCTCTCTGACAGAGTCTGATCTAGTCAAAACTGAACTCATCCATCTCATTAGGTTTGTCTGACACAGCTCATGCTGAGACACTGAAAAGCTGGAAAACATAAGGCTCATCATAAAAATTACCAGGCTGCCAAGACAAAGGATTTGCCATGACCAGACACGTCCATTCATTTGTAATAGCTTCTCAGAGCTTTTAAAGTGATTTTCTTTGCAGAGCTCAGAATCATCATATACTCAAAGGACAGGAATAGAGTGGATTATCAGTGAAGCCACTTTGATGCATATTATCCGTACATAATGTTTTGGGGTTTTTTTTTTCCAAATCTAGGATTCTCTGTGCAGTGTGATTAATTAAACAGAGCCAAGCTCTAGTCTCCAGTCTAGAATTAAAAAGGCATGAATTCATAGGATGGATATGTATCAATATATTTGTCCCACCACCTTAAAATCTTTTATTTTATTTCTATCATGCACTCCACCTTCAGTTATTGAGAAAAAGGTGTAGAAAAAAGGGGTTTAAAAACCCTGAAAAGATGATTTCCATACTGGACCAGTGCAGGCTAATTACACAGGCAGGGATAAACAGCATCACCTGGACTCTGTGTGTCAGTTTGACAAGACATAACTCAAAAAAAACCAGGAGCCACCCAACAACAACAGACTAAATGCATTAATGTTCCTTCTAACAGTGCCA
The DNA here is from genome assembly GCA_024865655.1 of Emberiza elegans. Taxonomy (NCBI): domain Eukaryota; kingdom Metazoa; phylum Chordata; class Aves; order Passeriformes; family Fringillidae; genus Emberiza; species Emberiza elegans. The sequence goes on along the minus strand of JALJVW010000241.1, from coordinate 25,922,864 downwards.
GCAGGTTTCAAGTCACAGTTTGAAAGCATGAAACCCCCATTAAACAGAATTTGTACACTTGCTTGCCACAACAGAGCTTTAAGTCAACCTCCAAGACACTCTCTATTGTGCTCTAGGAAGGAAATCTAATTTTCCATTTCAGTCTGCATATCAATACCATCTTCCTGTGGTAAGCCTAGGTCCCTTATTCCCATGCCATATGGCAAATCAAATTCACAACTGAAAGTCAAGCAATCACAATTGACTGACTGTAGGCAGACTTTAAAACAGGAAATTCCTGTTTTCCTATACAGGCCTCTGCATTCTCTCTCCTAAAATATTTATTAATTTCAGCTAATATTAATTATTAATTTAGCTCCAAATGTGTTCCTTTTCCACTAACGGTAGAGCTTCAGTTTAAACTGTATTCTGTAAATGTTTTATTGATCAGATACTTGTTCTCTTTAGGAACATCCTCACTCATATGACAGAAACAAAAGGTCAGAAAATCCTTTAGGATGGCAAAATTTGAAACAACTTCTTTTAACTACTTATTTTTCAGCATGATGTCTGAAATAAGAATACAGAAACAATTTACAGGTACATTAAGCCAATGAAATTGTTCTTCTCAGCATCTGAATCAAAAGGCATATCATAACATTCAAGACAGAATTTTTTATTGTCCTTTGTTTACCTTAAAATTGTATGTAAAAAAGGATTACCTATATTTAATTGTTCTGCTTTGTATCTTCATTCTCTACTTTTCCTGGAAGCACAGAAACAGGACAAATCTGCAGGAACAGGCAGCAAATGTTTCTTTTATCTTTACGTTTCTCTTTCTGCTCTCTCCTCATCTTCTGCATGCTAATAGACATTTAAGAGATCCATAAGAGAATACACAGGGAGATACCCAAATATTTTTTGGGTGGGTGTCAATATTTACTGCTATCACCAAATGATATAGCTTTACTTACAATGACTAACAAATAATTGCTGATGGAAAGTAGAGAATAACTTTTTTTCCTCTTTGCTTATGAACACACAAACTTTCACTTTTTCTTATGTTCAATTCCCTTATCTCAACCTTTGAGCTTTCTTCCATCTCATTTTCTCCCCCTGTCCAGCTGTGAAGGCTTGGTGGGCACCTGGCTTCCAGCCAAGTAAACCCATCACATTGTCTAACTCCCAGATATCACTGTTACTGATATTACTGTTCTTTATAGCAAGGCAGAATTTACGAGATGTCTGGTACAGGTCAAAAATATTTTGATAACAAATTTACAAAAACAAAACTGAAAATATTATTACCTATGACATGGACATGTGCAATGAATACCTTCGGTCATTCATTCTAAGTTAAAATGCTCTATTCCCTCTAAATATGCCTGAATTTCTTCCAATGTGGGATGACAGTCAGATATAAGAGAGCAGTTATCAAGGTCTTCAGGTTTCTAGAAGCAGTTGGAAGGATCCTATGCCTGCAAGGTACCATCTTCAGAGCAGGCACACACCAGAACAGAGCTTGGGCACTGGAAACTTGTGCTTGCCCACATGACTGAGTCCAGGCCATGGTGATAAATATAATTTTTCCACTGATCTATTAATTTTAGCTTTTGAATACAAGTCTCTCAGTTTCTTATGTTATGTTAATAGAACAAATCTCACTTTTTTCCAATTATAAATTACAGTCAAACATCTCTCAGTTTCAATTTCATTTAATGATATGTCTGCAGCCATACAAAGCAATTTTTATAGTTTCCTCATAGCTGTGTCCAGCCCCTTCTTATCTTTGCAGTATACTGAATGATAAATGCTGTATTTACCAAATGCTAACATGGAAATTAGAGAGAGAATCTTCTGGAGTTGAAAGGGAATACGAATATTAAAGTCTGATGATTCTGTGCAGGAAGCTAAATCATTAGGCCTTAAGAGCTAATGGCCTTAGGAACACAAAACAGCTTATTTATGCATTAAAGATGGAATGTATTTACATTTTTCCAGTTCATGAGTTTTATGATGATTTCCTTGCCTGCACTTTGTTTCCTTTATAGTCTATACAAAATTGACATGTTTTTCATATTTGGGTAAGTGTGAAAAAGAAAACACAGTAGCATGAAAAAATGTTTTCCTATACATCCACATATTTTGGTTGTATAGCAAATCTGAATTTGACAAATTTGTTTTACAGTATTTTTCCTACTTCTGTAAACTAAAGGGCTGAAGCGATATTATTCTGAGCTGTCCTTTCTTCATACCAACATTTCAAAGGTTTCAAAATGCAATGCAAAATGATGGCCCACTTTGTTGTCTTTTTCTGTGAAGGTTTTTAAAATAACAAATTACAACTTTTTTCAGTATTCTTTCTAAAACTGGCTTTTCTCTTTTTCCTCTTCAAAGCACTGAGTGTTTTGATGGCAGAGGCAGGACAGAAGGCTTACAAATATCACACTATTTATTTCAATGGTAAGTTACTAATGCATTTACAGTAAGTATAAATGCAAATCTGACAGCAACAATTGCACAACCACAGAATTGAATAGAGTGATGTTCAAAATGACATCTGTTACATAGGACAGATGAGGAATTCACCTGAATTCTAGTCAGATACATTGTTTGGGGTTGTTTTTTTAAAAACTCAGAGTTGTTTTTCTAGATGACAGGTAGTCATTTGAAAAAATAGCATTCTTAAACACAGAAGAAAAATCCATCACCTTCCAACAGTGGTGGTACTCCAGAAAATTTTATAGGTTAATGTCAGGACTTGTAGGAGATAAAGCTCTGGATTTTTCCCCCTGGGCTTAAAGCATTGTCACAGTTTACCATATATTATTTCATTAATGCATTATCATTGTAAAAGAGAGCTTTAAGTACAAAAATACATGGCTTATCCACAGATAAAATGAAATGAAAACCAATGGAAGAGCTAATGCCTTCCCCAAATGCATTTAAACCAGCTATGATTGCACTGGCAATTTCGGGAGGTTGCATTAAGAAAGATTTATGATTATGACCTGATCAAACCACCAGGAATTTTCTGTGGACTCTGTCTTTATGTACATTGAACAGGATGGTCTGCAGGAGAAATTAACAACTGCAATAACGGTTCTATAATGATTTCCTTTTAGCCCACTGTTCCAGCTGCTCAACACTTGCTAAAATTTCAGCTTTCTAGATGCAATTTCAACAAACTGGGTGCAAAAACCAAACAGATCTAGTGTTTGACTTGTAGCAGAGTTAAAAAAGAAAAGATGAACAAAGTAGAAAAAAGCAATTCCCTCCCACATTTGCTTTTAAGAAGAGAAAACACTTCGGTCTTTTAAGGAGTCTGGAGATTTTAAACTGAAAGGTGATAACACCACATAGGAATTAAGTTTTGGAGGAAATGGCTGTCTAGTCAATGCTGTGGCTGCTGATCTGAAAACTCTCAGCAAATTTTCAAGACATTATTCACTATGTTCCTGATACAATCAGCTCTAATTATACTACTGCAGTTTCTGAAGCTGGATACCTTCATAGGTAACTGGAGGCGATGAGATTCAGCAGCTCAGGGAAAGACAATCATTGTTTTTAAAGGACATTGTGCTGTATCTCACAAGGCAAATACAAGCTCCTGGCAGCTGGTCAAAGAAATACAAATTGATCATGGCAAGGGAAAAATCTTCTCATCCAAGAGTTGTAGAGCTGCAGCTGCTCCACTAGATAACCAGTAAAAAATCAAGTCATTCACCAAGACAAAAGGAAGAACACCTTGCTTATTAACTTCAACTAAAAACTCTAAAGTTTTATGCTTTTAGGAGAGAACTTTAAATTATTGAATACATCTTCAGTTCAGTTACTCTTCTGCCACAAAAGACAAAGTCACAGAAGCAGAAAATGTACTCAACTCCCTTTGCACCACCGTTGTGTCATGTTGGAGTTCCCAAACGTGATTCTTATTTGTGTAAGCAAACTGTAATTGTTTTCTTTTCCCTTTCAACGGGAATAGAATTAGACCCAAAGCCACTCAATTATATATGTTCCCCATGCTTCCCCTTTCCACTAAGCATTTGTGATGACCTGCCCCAGTGTGCAAGTGCCCCATCTGTGCCTGAAGCCATTTCAGATCATATGAATCCTGCACGGCAACAACTTCAGGCTTGCAAGAGAAAGCTTGCTGCTTTCATTATTTTAACTTTTCCACAGAGGAGGTCATGGGGCAGTTAAATCCTGCAATGATTCTGCAGGCAGCCAAAGATGTATCTCCCCACACAAAACAGACCTAGGCTTCCAGCAAATAAATATTTTTTTGTGCAAAATATAACTATAGAATCCTTTTTTTCCCACTACAGGTATGCCTCTGAAAAGCCCTATTAGCTGCTTCACTGTTGGCAATGGAGAAGAAAGTCCATTATTAGTGGTTTCCAAAATGCTGTTAACAAGACTGGAGTATTATTCATGCAAATAATTTTCATTTCTGAATTTTTTTTTTACTCCATTAAGAGTATTTTCCCATTTAGTTCCCCTGATGGCAAAAGTCACTAGTAAAAGATGGAACCAGTCAAGGAAGAAGCAATTGCTTCTCTCTTGCTGATCAGACAACAAATTGGAGCCAGTCAAGTTTCCACTGAAGCATCAGACTGCTGACATGAAGAACAGCACTGTTAACTACTGATTCTTGTCAATCAGGAGACAACTCTTGCTGAAAAACTGATTGAGGCTTCACTTCACTGAACCACAGAAATGCTACAGGAGTGTTTAGAAAGGTACACAACGTTAGGCCTGGAATGATATGCAGATTTATTTTTATCTGAAATATGCAAGTGAACAGTCCATGATGAGAGAATCAAATTTCACAGCTAATAGGTTCACTGATTACCATGAATTGTCAGTATTTAGTTAAAACACCTCCACTCAGCCAAGAATGTCATTATTTCTGACGGAAGTTGGAACATTTCATTGCACATTGTCTCAGTTGTCATCGCATCTTTGGCACAGCAATTTTTTCTCTTAAATCAACCGCATTTGCACTGGAATTCTGTTGTGCATGTAAAAATATTAGAAAATTTACAAAAGTGTTAACCTGCAAAACCTGCTTTGCAATTTTAAGAATCCATAAGGGACAGTTCCTTAAAAGACTTCGCTTTTCCAAACATCTGGTGGTGTCTGGCAAGTAAGCTTCATTTATTAGGCAGCTCCTGCTGCCAGATTCTTCCAATAGGTTTCAAACAAGTGCACAACTAACAGAAAACACTTGCATCTACACAAATCCTACCGAAAATTACTCAGAATGGCAATTTTTTTATTAAATATTTGCATCTCTCTGAAACATTTATGCTTACTTTGTTTATCTGATGGCAACACTAAAAACTGAAATTGAAGATGGCATAAAAATCTTTGGTTACACTACAAAAAAGAATTCACAGGGACAGCAAGTTAGTGTGATTGGTCTTAAAAAAATTTAAATCCCCTTTTTTAGCATGTTTTTGCCTAATAGCAGCAACTTTCAGAGAAATTTCAGATGCTATTAATTACTAAAATCATTGAGTAAAAATGACAGATACTAGGCCAGGTTGTACAGTATGAATCCTGCCACTGCTTCTCAGAGAGCACTCCCTATAGAACCCTGCAAAGTTTTAGATTTCCTGTCCAGCTAACACGGGGATTTCTATATCCAAAATCCTCACCTGCTCTCTTTCAAACTGAAATAAACCAGCTGAAACAAACATAAACATCCACGGTCACAACTCCTTCTCTAAAGGAAATTAAATCTGCACCTGGAATTGAGGATTTCATACTGTAAAATAACAGGTGATCAGTGCCTGAAGTCCACAGGAGAGAAAGGTGCAGCACTGCAAGTGTGCTGGGATGTGAAGAAAGATGTGCAGGATGAAAAAAGCACAAAACTCTCCTCTACTTGCCACATAAACCTCATAAACCTAACCCTGCATTCCCATGTTCTTGCTGGCATCTCTCCTGCATCCATTGGCAGATACTCTCTCTAGTGTGCAGTAGCCAGCCCACTGTAAGATACAAAATCTGTACATGCTTATCCTGACCATCAAATGGAACCAAATAGAGCATCAAGATGGCTCAACGGTAAAAGTTTATGGGAAATTATAATTCAATTTTTTATGAGTATGAATTTTATATTAAAATATATATGGAAGAAAGTAAAAAGAAAACAAATGAGGAGGCTACAACAACTCGTCATAGAATTTAAGAATTAAATTTTCTAATCTAAACTAGGCTATCTTTCATTTAAATTAGAAGATCAGAGATGAGAATTATTAGAAGGTTCTTTCTCAACATTTACAGGCCAGCTGCAGATGGGGACCGTGTTTTTCATTCACGCCGTCACACTGGGAAAAAAACCAAACACTTTAACATCGCCGTCGTAACTCCTGAACATTTGTCTGTTTGGTTTATTAAGTTAGAAGTTACTGTCTGCGATATAACCAAACAAATAGCTACTGAAGTTGGAACAGCTCTTTCAATTAGCATTGTCACACAAACAAGAACATTCGCGCTGTGAATGAGTAAGTGGCTGGTGCAGGCAAGAGGAGCGACTGCTGTCTGGGGGAGACTGAAGAACGACTGCGACATTAGGATGCCGCGGCTCATGCCAGCTCCCCCCACTCACACACCCTTCTCCGAGACTGCATTGCGTATGCTTTCACAAATCAGCCCGACGCCGCCAGTCGGGAGCAGGCAAGCACGCCAGGCGGGCTGCGAGGGCTGGCTCGCTTCCCTCGGCGCGGGGAGGAGCGCACAGCCGGCTGCGGGGCGGGGGGCGCCGCACACGCACGGGCAGCGCCGCACCCCCCGCACACACCGTGCATAGACCGTGCACTGACCCCGCACACAGCCTGCATAGACCGTGCACAGACCCCGCACACAGCCTGCATAGACCGCACACACCCCGCACACAGCCTGCATAGACCGCACACACCCCGCACACAGCCTGCATAGACCGTGCACTGACCCTGCACACAGCCCGCACAGACCGTGCATAGACCGTGCACTGACCCCGCACACAGCCTGCATAGACCGCACACACCCCGCACACAGCCCGCACAGACCGTGCACTGACCCCGCACACACTCCGCACAGACCGTGCATAGACCGTGCACTGACCCCGCTCACACACCCCGCACACACCCTGCATAGACCGTGCACTGACCCCGCTCACACACCCCGCACACACACCGCGCACAGACCGTGCATAGACCGTGCACTGACCCCGCTCACACACCCCGCACACACCCCCCCCGCACAGCCCTGCCAGCCAGCCGCAGCCCCGCAGCCTCCTCCCACACCGGGGCAGCCTGCGGGCTCTCTGCTGCCCGGGGAGACACGGGGTACGGATGACATCGGCCCACAGCATGAGCACTGAGCGCTCCCGGCGCTGGCGCCATCAGGAATCCCCAGACTGGGATGCCCAGCCCGTGTGTGGCACTCGGAGAGAGCTGACTGCTGGGCAGGGGCTACAGCCAACCTGTCAGAGGTTTAGTGTCAGTGGGAAAGGAGGGTGTTTATTCTTGAGGGGTGAGTGCAGTCTTCCCTTCAAGTCCCAAAGCGCTAAGGAGATTTGGCAGTCTGACCATCCCCAAGTCTCCCTGGCAGTCACACTCCCAGCTCCAGAGACTTTCACTGCCAGGACCCACCCGAGCCCCTCGCTGCACTCCCCCATGCAGTCAGAGCAGAATTCCTCACCAGCTCTACCCCAGGCTTCCCATAGCAGAGTCTAACAAGATATCCTTGTTCCACAAAGCCAATTATTTACAGTGCAGGAACAGAGAAACAGCTCGAGCTGGTGCCTCTGCGGAGGGACCCCAAGAAAGGAACCCCTGGGCTTTTATCACCGCACAGTCCGAGCAGGCCAAAGTCCTGCTCTTCCTCCCAAGTCCTGGGCTCCTGCAGCTGTGTCACTCACCTGGCTGTGCCACAGGTAGGTCCCTGTGCCTTCTGCCATGCAAAGGGCTGGCAGTTCTGGACTCTTGCCTTGGGTTCTCACCACCCAGAGCTCCACCTGCAGCCTGCAAACAGAGCCACCTGCACCAAAGGTGTCCTTCAACAGAAGGGGCAAGCACATGCACCAAAACCCCACACAAATCGTAGTGGGAAACCATAAAAGTCTTCACCAGGCGTGGATTTAGAACTGCCTGTAAACTGGAATGCTAAACTTACTTTTGGTGCATCCAGGGAAACAGCCTCAATAATTAGATTACTGATTTATGAGAGGACAAATTTGAAGTTGGCATAATTCAGAACCCCCAGCTAGGATATTTTAGGTGACTTAGTCAGCAAATGAAACCAGATCTGATATGAGGTAGTAACACTGGACAAGCTGTGCAAGAATGGTGGTGTTTTCTAGTGCTATGCCCCAGAGCACTGAACATTTACATGCAGCAATAATGGGACCACATTTTCCCTTCTTACTGTCTGTACTATCATCATGCTGGGATACCACTGGTATGGTCCCAGAACCTTGTGGACTTGTCCACAAACTGGTCCCACTCATTTTTAAGCTATTAAATACAATGAAATTTTTTGTAAGATCCTGTTATCGTTGAGTTTCTTACTGAAGACTAAGTTCACAGCATAAATTCATGTACCAAACTGACCTCAATAGCTTTCATGCTATTCAGATTCTTATCCAATATTTATTATTGGAGACCTTTTAACGGGCATGTAAAGTAGTTTTCTACCCAAACAATTTTGCTGTCTTTGTATTGCTTTTCTCCCTTGAATTACTGAAAAAACTCAAAATCCAATTCACCTACATAGCATGTGAGGAAACCAAGACCACTGTCTGTAAGCTTTAGAAGCTGGATGATTTAGTTTGGTTTGAAGTTGAACTTTTTTGCTTTGCTCTGTTTTCAATTCCTTTTCTTTTGTTTGTTTGCAGCAATGGGAAAATTAGCACAGATACAGCATTTGCAAATGTTATTTTCTTAGACTGGATTCTAGGATTGCCTCTTAAGACTGAGCACAGAACTATCCTAAATTTTTTCCAGGAGAAAAGGAATATATTTGCTAGAGCAAATGCAATTCAACATATTTTGTTAAGTCTTGGGGCTATTCTCCTGTAACATCTTGTTTGTCAGCAACACAGGCAAAACTCCAGTGGCACAGCTTTGAATCTCTTTCTAAATAATGACACTGAGGAAAAGCAACTTGAGTTTCATTGAAAGTAGACTTTGCTTATCAAAGAGGGGGGAAAAAAAAGGAAAAAAGTTTCTGTTCCACTACACATGAGAATTGATTAGAGAAGCAGAAGCCTGTGATAAGGCTGTGCAAATGCAAAGTTTTCATTAATATGATTATACCCTCACTATGAGAAGAAATATACTCATTTAAGAGAAGCCAATATGTGTTTTTCACTGGAGACTGCACAAAGCCCACGTGGTATCAGCCCACTGCTCTGTGCTCTGCGTGACTTCTGGAACATTTCAAATTGTCCTGAACAGCCTACTGAAGTGAGCCCACAGTCATTGGATTTAACACCAACTTCCACTTCTTTAGTAAACTGTGCAGTGTAAAACCACACACTACCAATTAGTGACAACAGATGTGACTAGAATTTCAAAAAAGCTTACAAGAAGTGGCCTTTAGATAATAAAAATGGTTTGAAATATCTGAGTCAGATGTAACAGATGAGATGACTTTTCTGTACCCCCTTTCTGCCCACTTGCTGTACATGCATTACTGAGCTGCCATCATTAATTCAATCTGTACATACAAGAACAAAAATTTAAAAATCCTAATTATTAGCAAATTCCCTGCTCAAAAGCTCAAGTCTTCTTTCCACATGCCAAAAAAATTACTTAGGAGTATATCCTTCAGTAACTGTTCTTCCTGCCTACAAAAACATTCTTGCGCTTTCAACAAAGACGTTCCAGCGCATTTTCCATCAGGTGTCTAATGAGAACATGGACAGAGAAATTAAATTCTGCAAGGCATGGAACAGACTCATCCTATCCACCACATCTTCCTCCACTAAACTTCACTGGCAGTGGGACAAGTCGACCTCTAAATGCAAAACACATGAGAAGAGCATGTTCCCATTTTCCTGAACAGGATGTGTACCTGGGTCTCCCTTACTAATACCAGGTTGATAGAACCCTGTCTGTACAAACACAGGCTGGTAGCTCTAGCTGTAAATATTCTCACTAGCTGGAAGAGTCTGGCCTACTGCAAGAAAAGCTGTTTATTGTTTCTTCACCTAGCCTGGCAGCTCTGCCAAATTACTTGCACTCAGAGTATCTGCAGATAGGTGTGAAAGCAATTACAGAGATACCTAGTCTATTTTTGGCTCTTTTCTCTCCTCAAAATTCGCCCATTTCAAAAACCTAAGTAAAGGCTTGGAACAAGTAATATTCTGGGCTTCAAAACACATCTCATTTTCCCTATCAGTAACACAGAAGTTGCAAGAAATCTGGTGCTCCTCAGGAATAGCAACAGATAAAACTGTAATTTTTGCCACATTTCATCCCATCATTATTCCTTTCTCAAGAATGACAAAAAGAAAGGGATTTCCTTCTGGTTTGTCAGAAGATTGCTTCTTGCAGTCTTTAGAAAACCAGCAGATATTTTGTTAAAAACACTCGGTGCAGAGCAGACCTGAGGACCATATGGTTTATTGCAAAAGATTCTCTCTGACACATCCTCCTCAAATGTCAGTCCTGTTATTCTGTGGCAGGGATCAATAATCCCTGTGTGGAGGGAGATATCTTCCCAGAGAGGCCCAAGTGCTTAAGAATCTGCGATTAGCTGCAATGAGAACAAGGACTGGACAAAGCTGTTTGGCAGATTTGGAATGCAGTAACGAAAGCTGCCCCAGGAGCAGCTGCCAGCCCTTTAATGAAACTCACAGCAGTGACTCCTGAGCTGAGACACTGCACAGGGCCTCCGTGCCCACTGAGATTACAGCTGCCACACCTGGGAAGCATCCCTAAGCTCTTCCTGCAGGTCATCACCCAGATTTCAGAGAGGTCCCACAAGAAGTTTCTGAATCTGAACCTGTCAGCGGGGTGTCTGAAGCTCTGCTGGATGCCTGACAGCCTTGAAGTGAACACAAGTGCTGTATTATGGGAGAGATGATTCTCCTCATCACACCTTTCTGTCTTGACATGAAGATTATCTTATTCTCCCTTCAGCTCTATTTTCTTACTTGCAAATGAGGACAGGGTAACACCAAACATCATAATTAAACAACACTGACTGCAAAATCCAAATATTTCCAACTGTTTCAGATGTCAGTTTTCCTTCTCAGCCTACAGAGTCTGGGTTTGCTAGAGGTGTAATTTTTTCACGTATTTCTTGACAAACATTTTTCACTTGGAAGAATTAATTTGATTAAATGAACTTCTTTATGGTATAAGGTTGATTTGGTAAATAGCTTGCTTCTACATTTTCAAAGTAAAGCCAGACCACATGAATTCTGAACTTAATTCAAACTTCAAAGCCTTTCACATTTTAAGGAAAAAGAAGAATAGTTTAAATTTAAATAAGAAATATGAAATTTATATTCATACAAGCAAACACAGCAATTGCATTTTTAAGACTATTATTTTTTTATAATATTCAGGAATATAAATTTTTCAGGATTGAGCCTTCATGAAAATACAATGTCCTGAAATACTGAGAATTCACTTAAAGTGAGAATACCATTCCTTACTCAAGTCATCTTAATACAAGTTAATGTCGAAATACAATCACGACTGTCAGTAACATGTGAATGTTAACTTTTATGTGGCTGGTGATAGCTATAAACATTTAAATACTTATCTCCTTCAGTGCCTCTGAAAAGCAGTACTTGTCCTGGTTTATAACTCTATTAATCTGAAATTATACCCCCTATATTTAACATTAGCTTGTATTTCTGCCTGCAGTTTTCTGTGTAACAGTTCAAGGAAAAATGAAAGCTTTGTGCAGGCATCACCTTGCTATGAAAAACAAACATACAACAAAAAACAAACCCACCACAAACCAAAAGAACACCACTTTCGATATTCAACCCAATAATGCAGCGTGTTTTCCTGTGAAAACACCATAGTGAGTTCTTTCAGGAATCAAAGGTCATCAAAAAATGAGAAACAAATCCTTTAAATGCCTTCCAAGTTGTCAGAGATTTTGATTTAAATCCATCAATTCTTTCTGTATCGTATACATTGAACTAGCTTTGGCTTTTGAGATTTACCTTGCATAAATGTGTCACCCTGCTACAATATGCAAATTCAATGTAAGAAGCCTGAAACACACTAACAGGAGCAGTATTGTTGTTATCCTGCCTTGTGCAGAACAAGTTTGCAGAATTCCATAAAGCATATTAACTGCAAATGTGTGACCCAAAGGTGGAGGTTGGTCCTTGTAGGCTATCACAACAGCAACCCAAGGAGCTCATGTACATATCTAGGCACTCATTTCCTTATCTGCCTTGAAGAAAGGAAACTTGGGACGGGAGGGACACGATCTCCTTTCTTGCTGAACATCTTGCCCAGAAAGGGCCCGAGCTCTGTGCAGCTGTGCTGCCATGTGTCCCACACGTGTGGAAGGGGCAGCTCTGTAGCAGCCCTGCAGAGACAGCCGGGCAGCTGCTCCCAGGGCAGCCCAAGGAGGCTGCCAACACCAGCAGGAAGCTCAGCTGTCCTTGGGGGAAGGCAGATCCCAGCACAAAGCCCAGAGTGCAGGGAAGGAAGACAAAAGGAACGCTCCCTTCAGATCTGTGGATTGAATTGCTTTGTTTTGTATCTCAGTAATAAAATAAGCCCTGAAAATTATCTCTCTCTTGATTAATATCCTCCTCCATTTCTCTTGTAAATGAAATGAGACAGTTCATCTTCTGAGGATGAATTAGATGAAGCAATTCCTGCTCTACCATCAAGCCATGCGCTTTAAAACCCCTTGTATGCAACAATTATTGTCTCCTAGATCACTGGGACTCATGGAAAAGATTTAGTAATGTCTTCAGCAATACTTCCTTTAACTGACAATCATGTTATAAAAATCCATTTTAGACCTGTTTACTAAATGAGTTAATATTTTTATTAAGCGAGTCTAAACAAAACCAGCCACAGTAAAATATTCAAGATTATTATTATGAAAAATTATTATTATTATTATTATGAAAATTACTATTATGAAAAAATGCATTTTAAAATAGCAGCTGACTGGTATTTCTCTCTGACTCCACACTGCATGAGAATTGGCAAAGCACTCACAAGAAACACAGGCTGATCTCACGAACCTTGGGGAATTAAGAGAAATTTGCCTGCCCAAGCAAGTGTCTGACATTCAAGAATAACCTCCTGAAACATAACCAGTGTGCAACAGTTCAGCCAACTAATGGGTTTTAACTAGGCAAAATCAGGCCATCCTTATGGTGAGATTGACAGCTTTGGCTCCACACTTCATCTTTTAAATGCCACCTACACCTCAGCTGGGGCACATCAATAGCACCATTGATTTTTTTCTCACTTCAGTGAAATTACTCATTTTCTGTAGTTGCAATGCTACTGCAAAATAAAGCAACTATCTGAACACTTGAGAGCTCAGCCCTCTTTACAGTGCATGCCAGACCACACCTCTGTGTGCAGCTAAAGCTTTAATGATATCTGTGGATGGCTCCATTCCTTGTCTCCCAATGAAATTATCCTTTAGAAAAACCCCAATATGGCAAATAACAATTATCTTCTTTATAAATTGAGGAGAACATATCTGATTGACAGATTTTTTTCTTTTTTTCCCTTTCTGAACATTTTCTTTAAACAGCAGAGAAAGCACTGGATAAAAGAAAATAGTATGTGGAGTTTTAGGTTACTTTAGTTTGGGTGTTTAAAAGTTGGGCTGGAATCTCCAGGGCATTTTGTAAAGCACAGCTCATAGCAGTACAGTTGTTTCTTGTGTGCCTTCCATAACACAAGCAAAATACGTTTTAAATAATTTCTTCTTTGGTCTTACTAGATGACAGGAATCTCTAAGTCATACTTACAACAGTAAGAAATAACGTAGGATTCCAATAACAGTATCAGCTTTTTAGGATTAATCCTTATCTTATCTGCAGTGCTTAATTGCTGAAGTATGACTGATCCGTAACAACTGCATCTGCATTAAATTCAACTCTCCTGTGATCCACAGGTCAACCTCACTTCTGCCTTTTCTTACAAGAAGAAATAAAATTGCCAGTCCTTATTATTACAACATTTGGACTCTACCCATACATCTTCCATAGACTTATCATGGTGTTTTTGATAAGACGCTGCAGACTAAGTTTACACAGGACCAAAATATTCATAATTGCCAAAATTATTGCTATTGAAAGCTTATACTGTACACAATAAAGGATATATGCCCTAGCAATGTCTTTGGAACCATTATCTTCATTTATATTTTGTTTGAAAAATAGCTTCTCATTTATTTTTTTTTTTATAGCCAGGAGTTTTTAGATCAATGTCAAATCAAAATGGATATTTACTAAATGCAGGCAGGCCACAGATAAAGCCAGATCATTTTGCAGAAAAAGAAGAATTGCATCAAGCGGCACAGAAGTAAGTGGATTTATCAGCACTCACAGCAATTGCAAAAAGATGAAGTTCAGCCAACTAATGGGTTTTAACTAGGCAAAATCAGGCCATCCTTATGGTGAGATTGACAGCTTTGGCTCCACACTTCATCTTTTAAATGCCACCTACACCTCAGCTGGGGCACATCAATAGCACCATTGATTTTTTTCTCACTTCAGTGAAATTACTCATTTTCTGTAGTTGCAATGCTACTGCAAAATAAAGCAACTATCTGAACACTTGAGAGCTCAGCCCTCTTTACAGCGCATGCCAGACCACACCTCTGTGTGCAGCTAAAGCTTTAATGATATCTGTGGATGGCTCCATTCCTTGTCTCCCAATGAAATTATCCTTTAGAAAAACCCCAATATGGCAAATAACAATTATCTTCTTTATAAATTGAGGAGAACATTTCTGATTGACAGATTTTTTTTCTTTTTTTCCCTTTCTGAACATTTTCTTTAAACAGTAGAGAAAACATTGGATAAAAGAAAATAGTATGTGGAGTTTTAGGTTACTTTAGTTTGGGTGTTTAGAAGTTGGGCTGGAATCTCCAGGGCATTTTGTAAAGCACAGCTCATAGCAGTACAGTTGTTTCTTGTGTGCCTTCCATAACACAAGCAAAATACGTTTTAAATAATTTCTTCTTTGGTCTTACTAGATGGCAGGAATCTCTAAGTCATACTTACAACAGTAAGAAATAACTTAGGATTCCAATAACAGTATCAGCGTTTTAGGATTAATCCTTATCTTATCTGCAGTGCTTAATTGCTGAAGTATGACTGATCCGTAACAACTGCATCTGCATTAAATTCAACTCTCCTGTGATCCACAGGTCAACCTCACTTCTGCCTTTTCTTACAAGAAGAAATAAAATTGCCAGTCCTTATTATTACAACATTTGGACTCTACCCATACATCTTCCATAGACTTTTTATGGTGTTTTTGATAAGACGCTGCAGACTAAGTTTACACAGGACCAAAATATTCATAATTGCCAAAATTATTGCTATTGAAAGCTTATACTGTACACAATAAAGGATATATGCCCTAGCAATGTCTTTGGAACCATTATCTTCATTTATATTTTGTTTGAAAAAATACCTTCTCATTTATTTTTTTTTTTATAGCCAGGAGTTTTTTAGATCAATGTCAAATCAAAAATGGATATTTACTAAATGCAGGCAGGCCACAGATAAAGCCAGATCATTTTGCAGAAAAAGAAGAATTGCATCAAGCGGCACAGAAGTAAGTGGATTTATCAGCACTCACAGCAATTGCAAAGATGAAATTGTCTACCATGTATGACCTGACAAAGAAAATTCATTTATAAAGGCTTTGCACATTTTTACATGGTAGAAAACTTTCTCCCTAAAGCCAACAGTAACAGTTTGAAGGGAATTACAGGATATAACAGAAGTCTTAAGACCACAGGAAATTTTTCAAATGCTGCCTTTGGAAATAATACCTTGTGCATATAATTACTTACATTTGGAATACCACAAGTTCACATCGCTTTTTTTTTTTTTTTTTTAATGCATCTATTAATTTTTCTCATGCCACCATTAACATGAAGGCATTCCTTCTTTCTTGGGTCTGCAGAACAGACCCCCCCTTGGTGTCACAGCACATGCTGCTCTCAGGGACAGCAATCCTTCATGGTGACTTGGCTGCTCCAGAGCAGATGCAGGAGGCAGCTCCATTCTCTCTCTGACCTGACCTCTGCCTCAAGGAAAACTTCCCAGCCTGTATGGCTGCTAACACCACAAGGTCTTGTCACTGCTTTGAAATTAGTCTTAAACCCTCTGTATTGAGAAATGGATTATTAACAATCTTGTATAAAAATTTTTACGTAATTTCAGCCATTCTTTTCAAAAGAAAACTGCATTCCAGACTGATTCCATTGTGAGGCTTTCTCAATACTTTGATCCAAACCCTTTCCCTTATTAGATTACTTGTCCTTGTGAACTGTTTACAATTCACCTGCACTGAAGGCATCCCCTGCTGTACATTCCCAATCCAGAACTGAGAAAAGCATCACCAGAGCCTTTCTAGCCCTTACTGACATTTCAGTTATTTACACGACGCAAAGGTAGTTATTTAGATGAGCCAGGAGACAAACAAATTGCTGGCTGTACACATACAGATTTCTGCAAGCCATATACATAGAGATTTCTATCTGTCTGTACAAATATGAGGGATTTGCTTGCTCCAAAAGCTTGCAAGTCTTGATTACCCTGACTCTGCCACAGAGGCTGGACATGTGTGAGGATTTGTAGTCTATCCTCAGTGAACACGAAGCTAACTAAAGCAGCTTAGACAAGATCTCTTATTTGATGGCAGAGCAGTAAGCTTGGATGCAATACAATGTATACAATCTGGAATCACTGCAGGGATCTCATCACCCTACTCCTTTCATCATCATCTACATGTTTTAACTGCAGCCAGCCCGCAAGCCCCTTCCTCCTCCACTGCAGTGTCCTGTCATCTCACAGCCCCCAGAGCCAGCATCACTGCTGGAAAAAGGCACGGTCAGATCTCTCACTCAGCTCTGCCTCCTCAAACAAAGCTGTGGAAATCATCCCTCTAAATCCTCCCTGATCTCCTTGAGCTGCTCTCGCTTCCAGAGCTGTTCAAACATATGGACATATGCTCGCTTGTAATTTCAATCTATACATGTCATTCCCTTGAGACATTATTACCCTGCTGAAGTGGAAATTCGTGTCTGTATACATTAGAAAAATAACACTGTGACAGAAAATGTGAAAATCCCTGCACGATAAATCCTCCATGTCGCTTACAAGAAGTACTGTAACTCATAGAAAAAAATGAAAATATATTATGTTGAAGCAAGAAAGTACCTATAAAATTAGAATGGAGATTCTCAGATTTCAGGTGCTTTCATTAAGGAACAGTGTTTCATGAACTAAACAGATATATAGCATTTTTAATGTGTTTCTGAGACATTTTCATTGTATGATCAAGATACTTGAAAACACATTTAAGAAAAAATACCTTATAGAAAAGTGATTTCTGATTTGGCCGCTTCTAGAAGCTGCAGCACTTGTTCTAATTGAATTCCACTAACTTTACTGCCAGTCAATGAGAACTGCAAGACAGAATTTGAAGAGAAAACCATAGTGCTGACAGAGCAGAGTAATTAGTGACTGAAACCCAGTTAGGCAGGATCCTTATTGCTGTCACTATTCAAGCTCAAGGAATATTTACACAGGAACTCAATCAGAGAATAAAAGCACACATAAACAATTATTGCTGTATTTCCCAGTGAACACATACAAGAGATACTCAAGCATGGATTACACACACAAGGAAAGCTTTTGAGAGAGCAGCAGCTTCAAAGGAATACAGCAGAAGTGAAGTTTATTTGTTATGATAAAAGTTCAACATTGCTTGCAAGATACCTTAGACCCACTACTAATTCCCTGATTTTATTGGGAAACACTACTAGAGGATTATAGTAAAAGTAGTGAATACAAAGCCTAATTCTGGACACAGGATTTAAAGAGCTGATTAGAAGAGAACTAAAGTATTTCTAAGAGGAAAAAAATTCTGTTTGTTTTGCTGAAATGACAGCTAGCTAGCTAGATGAACAGAAAGAATTCATTAAATATACATATATATAGTATAAATATATATACATACATATATCTATATATATGCAGAGTGCAAAATGGTCAGAAACATTCAGAAATTTACTTTGTATTAGGTATATGAATATATATGCTTATCTATAAACAATGAAAAGTTAGTACTGATAAGCAGTTCTATTTATTCTTTAGGCCTATTAGCCTATTTTCAATTACAGCTCAAGCATTAATATAACTATAAAATATATAGCAGCAAAAAGAATAAAGGTGTTTTAGGCTAAACCAATATAGGCACTCTGAGTTATCCTAGAAACACTTCACCCATTGTCCCACCAACATGGCAATTTGTGTTGTATTGTGGACCCCTCATTAGACATTTGTGAAGTTATGAAAATACAAAAACCTGCTTGTAACTCATGAACAATGGTGAAAATTATTATTTTCACACTGCCATTTCTATTTTTTCTTTTTGCTTTTAATTTCTATGAGTATCTAAATTTACTCTGTATTTCCTATACAGGTAGGAATCACCCAGCAAACCTTATCTGTTCTACAGCCTTTAATATTCATATTTCTAGCTTAATATGACAACTTCTATCTATTTTCAAGTTGCATGCTGGTTTTTGTATCTTATCTGCATGTGTGATACAGATTCATTTCACCTTTCAAATAGAAGCAATATAAACTTGTCTTCCTCATATATATGGATACTCAAACAGAGGCAAGATAGCTTCAAGTGCGGGTAGTGTCAATAAATCCTGCTATGTTACCCAGAGCAGTTGTTCAGAATACAAGGATCTCTAAGGTCTCTATTTACTTCTCCAACAAAATGCATTTTATCTTCCTTAACTTGCAAAAAGAAACTTCAAGCTATATACTGAAAAAGATTTCAAACCTTAAATGCTACAGACTTAAAGGTGCCCAAAATGAAGCGAAACTTCTCGACTGTCATCATTTATTGTGATATCTCTAATCACACTACGTGGGCATTAATTGGATTCAGCAAAATCACTCGAGCTTTTAGTGTTGTAAAAGCCTGAACAAATGGATTAGTATGAAAAAATCTGCACCAGGAAAAAAAAAAAAAAAAAGATAGAGGAAGTCTTTTTAATTCCTTTTGTTTAGCCCAATAAGGGGATTAAAATTATATTTGTTAACTGGAATTACAGTAGGATCCCAGACAGTTAACTCTGAGAAAACACAGTCTCAGAGGAATATTCCAGACAAACAAGAAGCTATAAAATAAATATATTCCCTTTAGCTATATAGGAAGAACATATGCAACACATTCTACATCAACTCCAGTTCTGTCAAATTACTGCTATGCCACAACTTCCAGCCTAAGTTCTAATTTAAATGTGTTAGAACCAAATGAAAAAAAAAATAACCACTGATTTGTGTCCTATTGCGATCTTTTCAATAAAAATTCACACCTAGACTTTTCATCACACAATTCATATACCTAATAATTCCTTTTAAAAAGGTGTAAGAGTAAAAGGTTCAGCGTAACCCTAGGCCTAGAAATGCTAATTTTCAATTTCACACTAAGTCAGGGAACGAGAAACAAAAAAAACGTAACTAAAAGAAAGAAGGAGAAGCAAGGCTCTCCCGAGGTGCTTGGGCACCACAGGAGACACGGAGCCCTCCATCAGCTCACCCGGTCAGAGGGGATTGCATCTCCCTGGGGCAGGTGAGCCCCTGGCGGCACAACCTGCGCCAGGAGCATCGTAGGATGTTGGGTACTGCAAGGCAGGCAGCCCTGCGGTCTGCGCTTCACCTGGCAGAGAGGATGCTGATTATCAAACACCAGCCCTTCAGCTGCTCCAGGGAGGTGCACTCTGGTTTGGAGTAGCGTAATTGACACAGATCCAAAAACATCGCTTCACCACGCACAGGAGAAGTGATGTTTGCTTATTTCCCTGCGCGGATGAAGGACAGTTTGAGTGATTCATCCTTGAGCAGGTAAACAAAAGTGGGGGCCTGAATGGATTGCAGCATAATTTCCTTTAAAAGCTTGTTGAGAACACACAGCCACACTGTATTGTGGCGAGGACTGTGAGCAGGACAAACACCGTGTCCCAGGGCTGGAAACACAAACACACAGGACTGAGCCAATGTTGACGACGGGGAAAAGCACAAGCAAGAAGAAATTTCTGGTTTTGTAGCATCAATTGAACCCTTTGAAAGTATAATTGCTTTAGCAGCAGCAACACTGCACTCCCTGAAGCCACCATCAAGATTTCTTCAGCCAGGACTTGGAACAAAATTTACTCTGAACAAAACTGTATAAACACATTAATTGACGGCAAGAGAGATTCAGAAAGATACAATACAAATTCTGCTGGCATTTTTTTTTTAAGCTAATACTTTTGAGAGAAGCCACGTCAATTTTTGAAATAATTTTCTCTAATTATGTTCACAAATTAGAAAAAAGTATGGTAGCAGCTTAGTATAATTTCTGTTTTAGGAATAACCCACATTCAGAGCACATCTGCACATTGTGTATCTCATTCGGTGTTTAGAAGCCATTTTGTACAGAAGAAAAATAGCTAATTTATTCAGTGCTTTTCAGATTAGATTTCATACTGAAAACTTCTGAAAAGCACTAAACTCCTCCAGCTCCCATGGGCTTCAATGATGCCTGAAATGCAGAAGAACTGAAATCATCTTTGTGACTTGACATATAGAGATTAAGATCTCCATATCTGAACTTTTTCATGCAGATAAATGAAGAGGCTGTTTACAAACCAAGGCTCACACAGGAAAAACCTTCAAAATTAGTGTTCATTCAGCAAGAGAAATAAATGTTATGTCTACCTTGCAGAGATGAATAAATCCACTTATGTCAATAAACACTAATGAAATGAATGGAACTAACAATTGATTTCAGGGCAGCCAGGCCTTTGGCCAGTGTATTTACTCTGAACAAAACTGTATAAACACATTAATTGACAGCAAGGAGAGGGATTCAGAAAGATACAATATAAATTCTGCTGGCCTTTTTTTAAAACTAATACTTTTGAGAGAAACCACATCAATTTTTGAAATAATTTTCTCTTTAAGTTCTATATTTTGAATCAAATCAATAAACTATTATTACCAAGTTCATTTTTATGAAAATCAAACTATACTTTACTCAGTAAAAATGTAGGCGCTTCTGTTCATTTATAGCACATGACCAGCCATGAATTCAACATATTTTGATTTTTATCAGTTATTAATCTTTATTTTATAAATTATTCATTTTAATAATAATTCTAAAGAGATATTTTGTATCCTGATTTTTCTAAACTATTTAATACTTACTAATAAATATCTAACTCAGAAAAAATTGTAAATTACATCAAATCTGTGTGTGGAAAGATGGCTGGGGGTAAAATTAGGGGAAACTGAGAAGTTGCATTCACATCCTACCAGAGGCTATAAGGACACGGAAATTACAGGGTGAATCACAGCTGCTGCTCCCTGGATGGAATGGAGCTGGCAGCTCCAAACCTATTCCACACAGTCTGCAACCACAGCACCTGCTGAGGGGGGTGGAATGGAGGCTGCAGTGGAGTGGGAACACCATGGTCAGCTCTGGAAATCCTCCCAGGGAGGGAGCTCGAGGGTGCTGTGCCGCCGAGAGCCCACCGAGCAGCTGTGCGGGGAGGCAGAGAGGAGCTGCTGTCCGGAGCCAGCAGCCCGGCTGCTGAGCCAGCAGCTGGGGCACAGCTGCTCTCCTCTGGTGAACCTGGCTCTTCCAGAGGGAAAAGGTAAAGGTATCATTTGTGCGCTTTTAGGAGCCTAAAGCTCCTTCAGATCCTTTCCTGCTGCGCACTGGGGGAAACCAAGGATTCCTTTGCTTCCGAAAGGATTTCTGAACTGGAGTACACGGCTGGGAAATCAGAAATCGAGGTGTTCAAGTCATCATTAGCCTTGATGCAGAAACAGGAGAAAGATTGGGAACTCAAGTTGATAAATTTAGGATTGAAAATGATTGTCTTGAAACTGAAGTTGATGAGCTTAAAACTCTGCTTGCTGCAATGAGCACAGAGAGAAACTGGTGCAGAAACTGGCTCCTGTTTCAGACACCCTGTGGCTCTGCAAGCCAGTACCTTGCACAAACCATGACCCTGGGACAGAAATATTTGGTACAATAATGACGATGATAAAACCACAGAGAACCCTGATTCCAAATGTGAGCTTAGGAAAACAGAAACACCCAGAACTACCACTGCAATAGCAGTAAAAATGTTAAGTTCAGCACAAATAGCAGTCTTCCTAACTGGAGACTTCACATAAAATAGGCACTTTAAGCTTTTCTAAAAGGCAAGTCAATCTTATATCTAAGAACAGTGACAAGAAATGAAAGAAATACATTAACCATTGAGAAATCTTAAAGAACCGTCACCACGCTACTTCTTAGGCTGAAATGTTAATATAAATGTTCAAATTAACATTACCACAATGTATAGGGAAAGTTTTCAACAGAATACTTTGGCTGAAGTATAAGTTCTAATCACAACCATTTGTACAATCATCTAAAATGTAAGAATTAATAATACTTAGTTTAAAATTTATTGATACAATGTATCTGGGAAGACCTCTGCTTAGTCGTTTTTAGCCATGGTGCCAATGTGATTCAAAGTTCATTTTGTAAATTCACCTGTGTATCAGAGAGACCCTGACAACTCTGACAACTTTGAAGTCTATTACTTAAGCAAGTTACATACACGATAATCGAAGACATTTCTACTAAGATAGCTCATGCTTTCAAGAATTAAGGAAAGGGAAGTCAACTCTTCCATGTTTTATTACATACTTTTACCCTTTCAAATTATTAAATGATTAATTACAATATGCAGATCACTAAATGCTATCCACATATAAGATATTTTTGTCTGACGTTTCAAAGCCATGTGTTTCAGCATTATCCTAACTGTGTGCAGCAGCACTGTGAATTAGACTGAAGTGTGAGAAAGGCAATATAATTGTTCCATCAGACAGGATTAACAGGGGAATTTGTTAGTGCAGTTCCCAGTGCTGTTGCAGCTGACCTGTTATCTCCGACAGACAGGTACAGCTATGAGTTCAGTGGCCATACAGTGGCTGCTGTGTCTGAATTACTGAAATTCTTTTAAGGAAAATTACAAGCATGAAGGAGAGGAGCAGCTACCAAGTATGAATCAGGATTTCTGAATTGCCTCCATCTGATATTTCCATTCCCCTCTCCCTATAAAATGTGGTGTAAGAATAAAGTGAACGTGAGAAAGAACACAGTTGAATGTTTCTGTGGGAGCCTGCAAAGAAAACATACAGATTAATACAATGATTTCATTTATTGAGTAGTTTCAGCATAATTACAGCTATATTAAGACTGTCATAGTGAGGCATCAACAGTGCCATCATAATGCCTACATAAAAGGTGACTCATCAGAGCCCTGAAATTCAAGTGAAACACTTACTGTCACTCAAAATGCTTTGGGAAATGAAAGCCAATTTTTGCAGCCTACCAGGCTAACTCACGATGCTATTTTAATTATTTTTCATTGAGATAGATTTTTTTTGTCACATAGAACCAAGGCATCAAGGAGAAACTTCTTTTGAAAAACCACATAGCAAGATGGTATCAATTGAGGATGCAAGAGTAAAAACAGAAAACAAAAAAAAAAAAAAAAAAAAAAAGAAGAGATGTCATCTAAGATACTAAATACTAGAAATTTACAGAAGAGGGAACAAGGGAAAGAAGAAGAAGAAGAAGAAGAACCTGTAAGCCTTTCAATTTATCCATAGTCAATAAGTGGGCATACTTTGCTGGTGCTGTGTCTGATAGAGAATTATGCAAAAATTACTTGTAAGCCTCTAAGTAAGTAAACTTACAAGCCATTCAAAAAAATCCATGCAACATTGCAACAGCTATTTAGTAGTCCAAAAGCATAAAATCTGGGGGAAAAAATCAACACAGTTCCTTATTTAGTGCAGAACATTGTGTGTATCATGTCTGTGAACATCCAGCAATCTGGGAGAAAAATCCAGTGACTTCCAGCTCAGTGGGACGTGACTTTTTCAGGGAGTGATCTCCAGCTCAACAGCAGCTGAGCCTCAGCAGCACCTCCCTCCTCCCTGCACCTCCCTGCACTCCAGGAAAGCACAGGTATCCACTCTGGGTGCTCCTTGTGGAGACTCCAGGTGATTTTCCTTGTCTGCTCTCACACTGGCTGACAGCATTTCCAGCCAGGGGGCTGCAGTCACCTCACAGAGCAGAAAAGCACAGGATATAGTCTTCCACCTGACAGGGGGAAAAGATCAGAAGTGCTTTTTTAACAAAAAACTATATATTTTAACAACCACGCTCAATCTATTTCCAACTTCCTTAGCTGTTGGATAATGTGTATCTTTAAAACTTTCAATGAAACACAGGAAATAACACATTCCTTCTCCTACACCAGGTGGAATTGGCTAATATAGGTAGAAAGAGATTCCATCACAGACACATACATTGAGATACTATTTCAGCTTTGAATCAGCCTAATAATAGAATAATTTAGAGAACGGTACTAAGGTTTTATGAATTTCATTTTGATAGCACAAAAAGTATTATGAGAAAACTGATGAAAACCCATGGGCTTTGGAGAAATACACACATTCTTTACAGGCTTTCCGGCATCATGCTTAACTGAAAATAATAATTCTGTTTCAATGAAAAATATAAGCTTTTCAGTTCTTTCTTGTGCTTTTTAAAAGTAGTGTAATCCATAAGATTTAATCTATGAAGTTGTACTGCTTAAGTATAGACATGATATAGCCAAAAGCTGCATTAAACAAAGGTGACTCACTTTCAATTATCAAAATCTGAAAAAATACTAAATTTCAAAGTAATGTATTCTTATTTCAGCAGAAATTCCCACTTTCCAATCAGTTCTTAAGAACATATTTCTATAGCATTATCATACAGTAACATTTACTTTCCTTCACATGACCTAAAACCTTTTGTCTGTGTAATTTTCAATACATACACTTAGCACGCATAACAGTTTGTCAAGGACAGTAACACACTATCACCTCAACTGGTTTTTGAAATGATTCCTCATGATCCCTGCATTATGACAAAATGCAAGGGAAAATACATTGCTGAAAATTGCGATACATAACGAATAAATGAGAAGCTGCTGGCCATCAGCTGCTTATTTGAGAAATACTGAGGTAAACTGTAATGAACTGAAGTAGCTGATGTAGTGGACAATTAATGGTGATTAATCTCCTACCTATAGCAAAGGTTTTTAATGGAAAGTTAGTTACTGAAGTCTTTCCCCAGAGCCCAGTCCTGGTGAGTGGTTCCCACCATGACCCTCCCTCGGGACATTCACTATCAGAGAGCACAGACTCCTCTGCTGGATGGGAGCTCAGCATGCAGCTCCAGCTGTGCGTGGAAACCAGCAACAGAGCAGGTATTGCTCCTTTGGGTGGCAAGGCACCTCCAGATAGAGGGGTTTATAAACATTGAACTTGTGAGATGTTCATTCCAGTTACACTATAAATAATGTAGGGATGTAACCTCCATAGTAACTGCTTCATGCCAAGCCTCCTTCTTCCAAGCAACATCCCAGGATTAGACTGCGCTAGCCTACTCTAAAAATAAAGTCACCCATCATGTGGCCTTGCACCAGCTATGAGTAATCTGTTTTCTTCCATCTCCAGCTTTCCACTAACATGGCAGTTTGGAACACAAGCCTTTTCCTGAGCAGAAAATAAAATAGATGTTAAGTGAGTGAGACTAAGCCTGGGAAAACTGCTTGCATTGCATTAAGGGTTGCCTTACAATGACACCAAAATGTATTTCCATGGGACTGCTTCTTCCCAATTCTTTGGCAAAATACAGTAAAGAGAGATTTTTTTTTAAATTATGTAACAAGAACCCAAAATGAAGCATTCAGATACTTATACTGTAAAAGTACAAAAAGCTTCAAGCAATAAAATAGCATAGAGCTCTTAATTAGTTTTCAAGGGTTACATTTTGTCACCATAAAGTGGGACAGAAACAGGAAAGCAGAAAGGGCAGAATGCTCCCCAGAGGACTATGTAAGGGTGTGAACAGAAATTCAGTCTCTAGAGCTCATGCTCTGCATCCTCTATTCAAACATTAATCTAAAAGGAAGCACATGGTGACAAAACACAATCATTCTGACTGATTAAAGTGAAGACATATATCAGAAAAACTGGCATTTTACAAATGATACTAAAAATAGGTCTAATAGATCAAGAATGACAAAAGGAATTAAGTATGTTTGAAAGTACACATATGTTTGGCTTCCAGGAAAAAACAAACAAACAAACCAGTTCGACAGCAAAGGCCAGGGAAGTTTTTTCTTTGCTTGTGGATCTTTCTTGTACTTTTATTAGTTATGGGACTCTGAGGACTTAATTAGTTAAAGTTAGAATTAATTCTGGTCTTTTTCTCTTTGTGCACAAGCAGAGGAGACATCTCAGAATATGTACTGACAGGTGGAGAGGCTGCTAAAGACTGTTCTCCAAAAGGCAAATGCTGCTTTATGCCCCTAGTACTCATCTCTGAAAAACACCTTCAGTCCGAAGAACACTGACAGAAACTACCCAAAGTATCTAGTGTTCACCTGGGAAGAGTTTGGCGATTTGCTGAATAGAATGTTTCCATTTTTAACTCAAGGATTTTCCTTTTTCCTTAATCCCTCGTTCAAACAGAAGCAAACACACACACAGACCTTAGAGCAGCCAAGTTCACCAGAACAATGGTCATTTTTGGTCGGCTAAGCTTAATTAGGGGTGGCTGAACAAATTCTTTTCTTGTGTAGATGATGAGGGAAAACCCCAGTGCTGTCCATTACAAATCGTCATGTGTAAATGTAACTCACCCATAAACAAATTTATTGATGCAAAAAGTCTTAAAGTGTCTGTGGGATTCATTCACATCTTAACCTTAACAGAAAAAAAGGAGCCAGACAACTTCCTACTGGAGCACATTTAAGAAGAAGAAAATGAACTCAAAAATAATTTCCAAAAGTGACATGAAGAAAAAGAGATCTGACCTAAGGCATGCTATCTCCAATTTGCTATCTCCAAGCTCCCCATGGGCTGCCATGAGCTGGCACAATCCACACATCTGTGGCTGGGAATTTCAGCTAACACTGACTGCAGCAGCACTGCAAGGGCTGGCTCGAGGAAGGGATGAGTTATGTGTTTACCATATGTCACCCATTATGGCCAAATGTGGCTTTTCAGAAAAAAAGTACCTTCCCGAAAATCAAAAGCTAAACTATCTGGAGCACAGATTTTGTATGACCTTCACAAAAATTACAATTGAAAGAATAAAAATTGAACACTGAAATGTCATGAATATCAGTTTCCTGCAAATCTATGAATGTACTCTAATTTACTTTTGCATATATTATAAACTAATTCACAGAAATATAAAAAAATAATGTGAGAGGAAACAAGGCAGGGTTGTACTTATTTCCTTCTCTGATTCCAGCTGACCACTTGTCTTTTGTAAAGAAACAGCAACCACTAACTTCATGTGAGTGCATTCCAAATGCATCAAGGACTTCTGTAAAGTTAAGTTCCCTTGGAAGGCATACAAACAAGCAAGAAAGCATACAAAAATAAAGAGGTTTATAATCTAAAATATTTTCCCTTCTGTTTAAATTAACAAGACAAAACACAAAAGGGTCAAACACCCTGTTTCAGAATCTGGAATTACAGCCAGGATCTGAGAAGAGGGGTGGACATATACACTCAAGGATTCTGTGATGACAAAGGGAGAATAAGCAAAAGGATCATTGTCTCTCCCCTCTGAAACTAACTCTGAAATGGGCTATTTGTATATGGAAAGATTCCAGTCAAGGATATGATGCACATTACTCCAGAAGACCTGAATATACCTTTGAAAATTGAAAAAACAAAAACCAAAAACAAAACAGAAAAAATTCCCCCCCCAAAAAAAAACCTGCCAGGACACAGGACACTGAGAACATCCTGAATGATTTAAAACATTCCTCTGTCTCATCCCTCTCATCCCTCACCTTCTAATTACCAGCCACTTTGTGTTTGCCTCACACACTGAGGACTTGCTTCCGTGTTGGAGTTAACATTTTTAGGAGAAAAGAGGCATGAGTTCCCTCTAACCAACACCTACTGTGTAAACATCAACATCTAAACCAGTCTACAAGGCTTCCTTTTTCATCAGTGAAGAGACCTAGGGGAGCATGTACAGTAACTCACCTAAATTTTTAGACAGAGCTGAGATACAAAGTTTGGACAGAGGTGACAGAAAATGAAGCACATGAAAACTACAGTTATCACACATTGATCATACTTCAGTTACCTCTCTTCGTCCATTTTCCTTTTTTGTCCCCCTTGCCCAGAGCTGGATGCAGTCTCACCCTGAACTTCTCAGAGTCACATTTACAGGAACTTTGTCACAGCAGATCTGCAGTAGATGTTTTTCCATACCTAAATCTGTTTTTCTGTACTATAAATCATTATGGTCCAAAGGAAAACGGTGGATTTTTTGAAATGTAGGGTTCTCTGGACTAACATCCAAATTCCCTCCTCTAGGAATTGTGAAAATAAGTAATAATTCTAAGTTTCATTAAAATATAAAGCTACAATTGCCTGTGGTGGCTTCTAAACGCTCCCTCCCAGAGCAGAAGGGGCTCTTGATGCACCTCAATGCCCACCAGTGGCCACAGCCCCTCACCACGAAGCCAAACCATTCCCAGGGGTCTCTGCTGCTATGCCCACTTTGCCTACATTGTCCTGTTTCTCCTGGAATCTCGGATCATGAAGGTCACTCGACACAACATATTTATCCTGACTAAATTGTAGAAATCTGACACGCAGAGAGAGTGAACAGCAAGCTTGACAGTGATTGAATGCAACTGCTTTGAAGTTATGCCAGATTTAGACTGACTGTATCGTACAATATTTGGGAATGCACTGTGCAAAACTGCTTTTTTTTTCTTCCTTTTTATCTACACAAAGACATTTTAAAAACAAATCTGCTTTTTTTTTTGACACAGTATAGTAATAACCTGAGTCCCTGAACACCTTTGCATTAAAAAAAGTCTTGCTTTTACAAAATTGCTGAAGATCACTGAAATGTAACCTTTGTGACAGGTCAATAAACTTCAGATCAGTAAACACAAACATGCCTTTGCCTCCAGTGAACATATTCCATTTTAAGAGCTGTGTTCATCCCATCTACAAACACAATTTAGTGTAAGCAGTCACATTTTATTTTCTCACTTTAAAAATGCCTAGAGATTATCTGTAATGTTTATGCTTTGATTTGCTTGAATAAAAGGCTATTTGAGGAAGCTGGATACAAACATTTCCTGCAATTCTCAATAAAAACCATATTAGAGTTGGGTATTTGATGCACCAAATTATCCTGTAAATCAGAAAAAAACCTCTTGCACTGCACTTTTCTTTAAATGGAATTAATTTCTGTTCTACACACCTAGTTAAAATTAATCACAAACAAATTTGTGGTGCCAATTAGTTTTCATTTCACTACCTCTATCACCGACTTTATGTGGAGAGGTGTTTTTTACTACTTCCTAGACATTCCCTACACAGGCAGGACTTATGCAGAGTGACCATTAATCCTTTAGTGTTTCTAAGTGGCTCTCCTGCCCTGTAAATACCCACTACGTGATTTTACTTTATGAGCTTCAGCATCATTGTCACAATCTACAACCGAATTCTGAGCATAATACCAGAATACAAGAAGTACACATTTTCAAACACTAAATTAAGCACACTGCACACAGGACAACCTGGGGGACGTGTGCAATAAAGTGACAAAGTTGACAGCTCCAAGTAGAGATTTTTCTGCAAAACAGAAATGCAACAGTCCAATTGTTTGTATGATATGCTGACAGAAAGCTACTAAAGCACTCCAGAAAACCATAAAAACACCTACTGTTGTTGTATTTCTTCCCCACTAAGACTTAGGAAATATTCCCAGGGATTTTAGGCTGATTAAGACAGGCAAGTTTATGAAACGGATGTGAAGTGCTTTGTTGCCACTTAAAATATAAAGCTGGAGTTGGAGAACTGCTCTGGTACATCAGAAACCTGGGATTGATGCCTTGAGGGCAACCTGGAACAGAGGCTAGACAGTGTTCAAGGAATAAAGCAGGAATTTATTAAAAGGCCTTCAAAGGATGCCCCTTGGGCAGCACAAGAGCCTGGCTGAGGCTACACCCAAGATGGATGAGAGGTCACGAGTTTTCACACTTTTGTAAGTTTTTTCCATTTACAAATTTGGGTTAATGGTCTCATTACAGCTTCAGGTCATGAAGTCCCATCCTCTAGATTGCTCTCCTCAATTCACTGCTGTTTCTATTTTTTGGGCCTGAAGCTGCAATGGTGTCCTTGGTTCTCAGGCTGGAGGAGGATTGCTTTGTCCAAGGAAACTGTGATAGAACTTGCTAACACTTTATATGAAGTTCAGAGTTACACACTAATGCAGTACAGAATCTGGAAAACAGGAAAGCTAAAACTTCAGGCATCAGGACCAAGCAAGTGCCAGGATCAAGAACAGACCAGTGAGAAATGCTTCAGTGTTAGGCACTGTATTGTGTTGAGGAGTTGCACAAATTTGCTGGTTCTGATTCACCTCTCACCAAGACCAGCTGATGCTGTGAAGTTGCATAATGCGTGTGAAGCATGGAACAGCTCAGTGACAGCACAGACAAGGGCAGGAACAGCCACTTCATCTGTTCTGGCACAAACTTGTGCCCTCAGGAGAAGCAGGGGAAGAAGCAGCTCTGTCGCTCAAGGCAGCACTTTTCCAAAAGAGCCTTTCTGATGTGCACAGGAACCAGGAGAGAGCCTGCACTCAGAACTGACATTCAGCACCAGCTAACACATGCCTGGGTAGGGCATCACTCTGAGTTAATCACCTGTGCTGGTGGCACACTCTGACTTGTAAATAAATCCATCTGACCTTATGACTTTGGATAAAGGAGTTCCAGTGTGTTTGTAACAAATAAGAGCACCCAGCAAAACCTATGCTTGTGTAATCTCAAAAAAAAGCAAAAAAACAGTCTGTTCTACATGGAAAACATTTCAGAGCTTTCAAAGTATTTTTTTTTTTAAAGAATAAATGCTTAAGAAAAAAATAATCTTGAAACCATGAGAAAGTCAATAAGAAAATGTGAAAACCTTCTACTTGTAATCCAAAAAAAATAGAATTTTCTTCCTGCACCTCCTCAGTGCGCTGCTCCTAGCACTTCAGTTAGGCAAGGCATTTAGGGTTGAAAACTTAAGACTGCAGGAGACAGAGGCAATAATTTTGGTATTATCCCTAATTTTCCCAACAATCATTGTCAGAAAGAGAAATGCAAGTAAAGGGGAATTTTTTATTCTCATTACAAACTCTATCTTTCTGAGGCCAATATCAGAATTTTAATGACTCATATATTCTGAGAATGAGCATAATGAACACTACCACTCTGACACTTTCAATGTTCTGTAATTTGATTTGTTGGCAATTCCTATTCTTTCCTGTTTACAACCTGCAGGAAACAGGTGAAATATCTAACCAGTCAAAATAGTGAATATTTATAAGACTGAACTTTATGGATTCATTTTACCTCTCCAGTATAGTGGAAAGCTTTACCTTATTGTGCATTTTGAGAAACCATTATGCACATGCCCAAGCAACAGCAATCATTCCAAGAGCAGCCCTATTATGAGGTGAAACAGCTCCAGGGGAGAACTTTGCCAGATGTTCAGTAAGTCTCCCAAAAGTTGAAACTCTTCCTACTTTATAGAGCAGACACACAATTGCTAATGCCCCTTGCTTGGTGCAGGGCTGAAATGAATTTTTAAATTTGCAGTTTCTGGCTCAAGGACACAGGGAGAAAGCCAGGGGATGCTCCTGGGCTGTGGATGAGCCAGCTGCAATGGGAAGGTGCCCAGCAGCGTTGGATGGCAGAGGGACCAGTCTGTCCCCTCACAGGCCACCAGCCAGTGTGGTGACACTGCCAGGATGACCCTGCTGTCCTCCAGACAAGGACTGACATCCTCTCCTTTCATGGTAAGAGATGCTCCCCACACAACCACACCAATGGCTGCACCTTGCCTCTCCCATCAGCCAGCTCAGCTCTGCCCTTTGCTCTGCCACAAAATGAGGGAGACTTTGATAAAGGTTCCCTGAACTGAAATCATTGATAAGAGTCTGGCAAAATTAATATTTCAGGGCTCTTGATTCCCTTTTTTAATGGATTAAACAGAAAAGCATCTAATTTTGTAACAGACTACAAGTCCATGTGTTTATGCTTTAAGCTTTCATCAAATAAACAGACACATATGACACCTCTAGTTCAGGACACCTCCAGTCACACAATAATTATGTTACTATTACTGCTCAGGCCACATTCTGCATGGCCAGCAGCAAACACAGAGCTCTCCAGTCCCTCCACACAGATAAGATCTCCTCATAATCTCTTTTCTTTCCAAGTTGGAAAAAAAAAGAAATGGAAATTGCTGGGCAAGGTGGTTTAGTCTCTGTCCTCCCGTGTCCTCTGTTACAAATACTGCCTTGTTGATAATTACTCCTTTTTTTCTAGTTTATAGTCATATCCATTCACCTTTTTGGCTTTCACCTACTGAAGGACAGAAACAAATCTTTATTGCAAAGCTTGCTTTCCTTCACCTGTATCCAGACCTCTAAACTGCAGTCACTTTTGATATTTCAGATTAGCACAGCTAACCTTCATATGAAAATATATTTTTATGGCTTGATATCTTAGACAAAACATAATTTTAAAAACTAAGTAGTTTTTTATATATATTTTAAATGTTTAGGAAACAATTAGAATCCTGCTTTCCAAACTCTCCTTTATAATCTTAAGAGCAGTTTCAAACTGTTTTATTCTCTCTGACTTACAAAATCACTTGAAATGCAACAACATTTTAAAATTATCTTTGTAATTTTTAAGTGCTGTTTGAAACAACAAAAAAGGCCTCAGCAAGGATCAAGATGCAAGCACACACATTAAGGATGAAATCACATTGATACATTTCATACACATGAATAATTAATGTAAGATGAATGGTGAACACAGAATAAGCGGCTTTTTGCACAAAGACTTCCAAGTCATATTTCTGGCTGATGACAGAAGTCTATTAAAAAAATTAAATAACAACCTTGCAAGTTTATGAAATATTAATATATTAGGGAATAAAAGAAAATAGGCTTCAGACAAAACAAAAATAACTCACCTGTGGTGAATGTGAGAGTGGTGAATTCATATGTATTTTATTGTAAAATACTAGAATGTGTCTCAGTGGTTTAAATAGAAATATATCTGGCAAAGGGGAGATTGTGCCAACTCAGATAGAGGACATGGGGCTGAAGAACATTTTCTCTTCTAAAAAGGGTCATGAAACAGCAAGGACAGTGAGTGAACTGGGTGAATCCAGTCTTCCTTTGACAGACGCACCCAAATTCATGCTGAAGAAATGACTGCAGGATAAAATATGAAGTGCATTGGATTTATAGGGATGCATTTGGCCAAACTCTGCTTTGTGTGGACTCCTGAGCCACTGGAAAGGAGGCCAGCTTAGATGGAAAGAACCCTCCCCTTTCAGCTTTACACTCTCAAGTTTAGAAAACAGTCCAGAATTTAGAACAGCTCTGCATGACAGCACAGGGAACTATCAAGAAACAAGTGCATTACCAAGGGCTTTGTTTTGATGATCAGGGGATAAGTACAGGCAAAAAATACCTATTAAAAGGATTATAATAATGTACTTTTTCACTAGTTAAAATATCACTTGAAAACAATTATTTTTCTTGTCTCATATCTATCTGTCTGTCTGTCTATCCATCCATCCATCCTTTCTTTATTTCAGTTCCAGGTCAAAATGAAACACACTGCACACTGAGTGGCAGGGAAAACTGTTTTCCCTCTGGTGTTCAAAGACTGGTATCCTAGATTCATTAAATCTCACCAGAAATGTAGGATGTGTTAAAGAAGCAATTGAAAATAAATATTATACTTATTTGAAATTACAAACCACTTCACACTGTTAATTACTTCAGCAAGCTGTGTACTTTTACACTTGCAATCACTCATAGAGAGGAGATTACTGCTTAGGCAGACTCAAAATAAATATACATGCTAATAGATGCCAAAAAATTTAAAAATTAAAAAGAATGTTTTCCTCAAACATCTTGAAGACATTGATTTGTGAAGAAAGAAAACATTCCCCCCTAAACTTCTGGGATTAGTAAGGAATAAGAGTAACTTCCCACACAGAGCAATATATTAAAATCTACAAATGAATATTGGAAAAAGTTTTGTTTTTTTTTTTTTAAATACAGGGAAATTTAAACATAACTGCAAGAATGAAATTATAATATTACTTAGATAATGGCAGGACAATGTGATTATCACATTATTAAAATGGATCACTATTAGATAAAATTTCCCTGTGACTTATTAATGAAAGCCACCTTTTCTTTACATTGCATAAAACAAAAATAAACTTGTCAAGGATGGAGTTTCACCAAACTTTGTACAAGTGTATTCTCTTCAGTAAGAGCAGAATAACAACTTCAGGTCTGTTTAAGATGACATGAAAACAGGTTTTTACAAGCTTAAGTGGCATCATTTTTATATGTTTACATGAACTCCAGCACATGAAATCTTTAACTCAAGATTACAGGTAATATGGTCAAAAGCACTTTCACAACCTTTGCAATCACGGCCCCATGACACCAGAAGTGTTCTTGCAATTAAAAATACAAGTTTCCCAAAAGTCACTATGATTTATGGGCTAAGTGATTTGGCTGTCTCTGGAAAACCTTTAGAGCATGGCTTTAAAATTATATATTTTGATCCAATAAGAAAGAATTAAAGGTGAATTTTTAATGTCTAGTGCAGGGCATGGAGATACAGAGAACATCCCTTCCTACATCTACTTCTCTGATTTCTTATGCCAGTCACGGAATGATTCTACAAGGTCTCCATTAGAAAGTACAGAGGAGATGCTGCTGCTGCCTGCATTTGAGATTGATTATTCTGCAGCTTTTCTACCTCTGTAATTTAGGGAGTATTTGAATGAGTACTCTAGTAAAGACATTTTCAGAATATGTAAGGTCTTTTCTGCTTTCAAATGTGTGAGACATCAGCACGGTGTAAGTGGTAATACTCACTCGATATTTCCATTAATGTCTGGGTCTTTAGCAAGGCAGGAAAATCTTCTGCTTCAGTAAAAAGGCTTCCAATGTTTGCTTGCTTTCCCCAGCTAAAGAAAGTAGCGTCCTATTGGGAGGGTCAAAAAGATTGTGACACCTCTTTTACTGTTTCAGAAGACAGCCATAACACTCACAAAATGTGTTGCATATGGTTGATGCCAAATTTATTACACTGGCCAGTGGCTCAACTTTCTCTTAATAACCTTCGTTATGGGCATTTTCTTCAACAGATAAAATCAGAATAACTTTGATAACAAAGGAAATGTCAATTGTATATTCTAACTTAAGTTACATTTGCTGCTAATTCTGTTGTAATATTCAGAGAATTAAATGTCATAAGGAAAACAATATTAATATTTACATAAATTCTGCAGAGAGAAGTTCTTCTTTATATAATAAATTGGTTTCTATGAAAAATTAGCTTTGTATTAGCTCTTTGACAAAAAAGTCCAAAACTTGGTTGTTTCAGAACACAGATTAAACAATAATTGTCTTGAACAATTATTATTACACATCTTGTCATTGAGTGAAAAAATAAGATGGGTATTGCATCAATAACTGTCACCTCTCCTCAGAGCTCCATCGCAGCATTTCCTATTCCTGTTTACATCTCTGTGACAGATACAGCCAGAACTCACATTGAGAGAGCATGGCTGCAGCAATGCCAAAGCCATTCTTTGAGCAGGAGACCTACAGGTTCATTTACATCTGCAGAAATTATGCTGTAAGCCAACTGTACATAGTGTTCTTTCAGTGCCAAATAACTTCAATAAATGGTGCTATAATCTTCCTAGATGTTGGCAATATAAAATGTTATAAACTACATTTGAAGTGCTGTTGTCCTTTTACTTTTTTTTCCTTTTTTTATATTAATGCTGGCTACCAGTGGTAAGAAAGCATAAGAACACAGAAAAACAAACTACAGGGAGCTCTTACAACAGCAAATATTCAAACATCAGAACTTTTTATTACTATGATTTAAGTTGTTCTGGGCTTCAAAGTTATTACTCATTTAGATATTCCCACTGAAATATAGTGGTTTTGGTTTCACTAAATTATCACCCAATTTCAGAAGCTGGACGTTAAATTTTTAGGGACAAAAATCTGAAAT
Source organism: Emberiza elegans (assembly GCA_024865655.1). Taxonomy (NCBI): domain Eukaryota; kingdom Metazoa; phylum Chordata; class Aves; order Passeriformes; family Fringillidae; genus Emberiza; species Emberiza elegans. The sequence continues at coordinate 25,886,390 of JALJVW010000241.1, read as the reverse complement.
ACTATTATAGAGTAACTCCCACAGATGTTTTGCCAATAATTTTCCCAGTTTCTATAGAAGAACTTCTCTTCCTAGCCTGAATCACTTTTTGAGTAACTGAAGTTTTTTTACACAGCATTCTCCTGACAAGACTCCTGTTAGAGCTAGCTGACCTTCCCTGCTCAGTTTAAAGGACTTCCCAGTACCAAACCTGTTACCTTTTCAGAGTTCCCAGCACTTCCTGACTTCCAGACCCAAGTAAGAAACACAACACTTGGCAGTGGCTTCATCGTGAATTTTATTTGAAAACTGCTCTTAGGCTGTGATTTCAGAGAAATTAATGATCTAATAGAGAAATGTTTTAATTCCCATGCAAAAGCACCCCACTATGTTGAGAACCCAGCTCCAAGAGTTTAAAATAACTGGGGAAAAACCAAACCAAAAGCATGGGGACAAATTCCTCAATGTGTTGGGCCGCATGGCCACAGCTCAGCGCTCTTGTCCAGCAGCACTCACTGCAGTCAGAGAGGCTGAAGGAGGGGAGAGGAACCTCCCACTGAAGAAGTGCTCTTGACACAGCAGGACAGGGGGCTGCACCCTGAGCACCAGCCCTGCTCTTTATAGCACACGCTCTAGTGAGTCAATCCAATCCAAAAGGACACTTAAAATCAAGTTTAAATCAGTAATCTGCTATTAACCCCAGTTACTCACAGCTGCAGCGTTCCACAGCAACACACCCCACTTTCTGTGGCAATCAGAAAGTGACCAGGTTTGTAGCATTTTCTGTTAATTACAGGAAAATGATTAATTATTCTTTAACATTTCCCCTAAGACTGGTAATTTCCAGGTGCTATCTAATAAATGAATCATTCTGGTTAGGTAAAACACCTAAATTGTTCATTCCAACTTGGCAAGCTCTGCAATAACACCAATGCACAAGCTCTAGAAGAACTTCTCTTCCTAGCCTGAATCACTTTTTGAGTAAGTGAAGTTTTTTTACACAGCATTCTCCTGACAAGACTCCTGGTTAGAGCTAGCTGACCTTCCCTGCTCAGTTTAAAGGACTTCCCGGTACCAAACCTGTTACCTTTTCAGAGTTCCCAGCACTTCCTGACTTCCAGACCCAGGTAAGAAACACAACACTTGGCAGTGGCTTCATCATGAATTTTATTTGAAAACTGCTCTTAGGCTGTGATTTCAGAGAAATTCATGATCTAACAGAGAAATGTTTTAATTCCCATGCAAAAGCACCCCACTATGTTGAGAACCCAGCTCCAAGAGTTGAAAATAACTGGGGAAAAACCAAACCAAAAGCATGGGGACAAATTCCTCAATGTGTTGGGCATGGCCACAGCTCAGCTCTTGTCCAGCAGCACTCACTGCAGTCAGAGAGGCTGAAGGAGGGAGAGGAACCTCCCACTGAAGAAGTGCTCTTGACACAGCAGGACAGGGGGCTGCACCCTGAGCACCAGCCCTGCTCTTTATAGCACACGCTCTAGTGAGTCAATCCAATCCAAAAGGACACTTAAAATCAAGTTTAAATCAGTAATCTGCTATTAACCCCAGTTACTCACAGCTGCAGCGTTCCACAGCAACACACCCCACTTTCTGTGGCAATCAGAAAGTGACCAGGTTTGTAGCATTTTCTGTTAATTACAGGAAAATGATTAATTATTCTTTAACATTTCCCCTAAGACTGGTAATTTCCAGGTGCTATCTAATAAATGAATCATTCTGGTTAGGTAAAACACCTAAATTGTTCATTCCAACTTGGCAAGCTCTGCAATAACACCAATGCACAAGCTCCATAAAATTCAACCACCGTGGCAAGCAGCAACTCCAGATGCACACTCAACACTATAATTAAGTCATACAATGAGAAGTTTAGCTATCTGTATTTCCTCTTAAATATTCTACACCAACTGCACTGCTGTTTAAATTGTTACTGATTTATGTCATCCTGTTTTGGGCACACACACTGCCATTTGGAATAACAACTCCTTATAATTCAACTGCCTGGTAACCGAAGCAGGAGCGTGCCGCACACTGCCACGAGGAGAGCCAAGCTCTTGGCTGCAGCAGGGTTTGCAGGGAGCTCTGCTCAGTACAGGAGAAGCCTGCTCCTGCCCTGCGCTCCTGCCTGAGCGCGGCTGAAGGGAACTGACATTTCACCTGCACACGGATGGCACTTCCAGCTGAGGCACCACGCTCCTGCTGCTGGCACCGATCCATCACTCTTAAAGGAAAAAGAATTCTGCTTAGAGCAAGGGATGACACATCTCTGACCACTCTGAGAGATAATAAAGAACCAAGGATGGATGGATGGATGGATGGATGGATGGATGGATGGATGGATGGATGGATACTGCACATATGTATTTCCTTTCACTTTTACATGGACATGATTTGGTTCATGCCATTCCTTGACAAAAATAATAATTTAATATAGTCAGCAACATCAATAGTGAGATGCATATTCCAATGATAAAAACCAACAAAAGTACATACAACAGAGGTAATTCCTTCCTAGTGGACATTATTTTATACACAAAAAAATGCATTTTAAAAGTATTGACACAATTCTAAATAACTCTACCAGATGTCAATACACCATTTATTCTATAAGTTATCCTGTAGATTCTTTTGATATAATTTGTCACATGCACTGCCTCAAGAAAAGGGAAAAATGGCATAACAATATTGAGTGGGGGTTCTCATTAAAAAATTCAACTCTATTTGAAGTACAGCTAACAATCTTTAGCTATTACGTTTACGTGCAAAATAGTGAATATTCTGCAACATGCAGAATAACAGATTTTTCATTATGTCTGAAAAAAAAGATTCCCCATTATTTGATACATCATACAGTGATAGTGAAGAGCACTAAGAGACACGTGCACCTTCAGTACACATTTAAAATATTAATTGCAAAGCACAGCATATTTGGCAACCCTTCACTGCTACTTCCACTCAAGTGTAAAACAAGATTACTGTGAATTCTGATGTGCTATAGTCTTTCCACCTCAGGCAATGATCTTAAACCTCATTAGCTGAGGAGGTCTGTGTGGGATCAGGACTGAAAATGTGCAAAGAGTCAAGATTCAGACCTGGAGGATATTTGTACGTGAGAAGAATCCAAGCAAGCAAACAGAACATTCATCTGCACATCTCTAATCCTCTCATTAGAAACAAGAACCCGCACTTCCTTTCAAGCACCACAGCCAACACCATGCTGAGGCTGCTCCCCCAAGACCTCTAGAAATCAATTGGTTTGGGTTTTATTTTTTGTTCTATCAAACTTGATTTTACATGATACATACATGCAGTGACTCTGTACACTCTCCCTTTTTCTGCAAGGCTGTGTGATGGAATCGAGTGAATCACGCAAAGGCAAAGCTGTAAATGAGCTGGACTGGAGAATTCTCTCAGAATATTCCAAATCAGACAACACCCCCTGTCCACTACTACAGTCAGATTAGCAGGAGTTAACTTTCCCACAGCATCCCAACCATGATTTTGTCCAGAACAGCTGTCACTTTACCTCACCTGTTCTTACCCTGACCACCACATTTATGGGGTTTTAATACTAGCAGTCATTCAGTCATTCATTTGAACCCACGTACAACACCTTGATTAAAAATCCATACCACTGATTCAGAAAGCTCCTTTTCCAGACACAGAATGTTCTTCTTTGGTGCAAGATACCTAGACCTACAATTCAAAATTTTCTAACTTTATACCAAGTTATTCAACACATTAGTTACTTATTTGCCAAGATAAAGAAATCTTCATTTTTTTCTGTAGAACACACAGGTTCTCTTTTCAATTATTAAGAAAATAGATATATTTTTAGCCTTCCTTCCAGCATTCTCTGCCAAATTTAGCTATGATTAGACCTATGCCTTTTTTAGAATTCCACTCCTGCCAAATGGTTTGTAACAAAAACTACAGCAATTCATATTTGTTCCTTTTAGTTACACTCCGATATCATTTAGCACTTGTCCACTGCCTAACATGCAGTGCTCTCAGCTTTTGCATTTTTATCTATTTCTGTTCATCCTCATTACTCCCTTGTTGATTAACTTCCCTTTTTAATCACATTTTTCTAATCCAAAGTAGTTTTCTTTCACGATTAATGAGTTGTATTCTTTGGCACCTAATGAATCAGACTTGCACAGTTCCAATTATCATTGGTATTCTTGTTTCAGCATTTCCTCCCACTCCATTCTCTCCTAACCGCTTTCAAATTCCCATACATATATTTATATATTAAACTGAGAAATATGCTATGTTTACTCTGTGATATTGACTACACTGTGTTTTTTCATATCAAACAAAACTATCATAATCACTTTTAGTTCCGTGATCACTGGCTTAAAGTAACAGCGGCGCGGCAAAATGAGGGTCTATGTAAGCTAAGGAAGCTGTTTTTCATAAAACACTAACTAAAGACTTCACACACTCAATACCTGTGATATCTTCAGTTCTTTCCTCATTCCCAAAAGGAGTAAGAAGAGAGGAATCAGTATGCCAGGAAGTGTGCTACATTTATTCTGCTCATCCTCCATGGCAGGATATGGGGGAGAAGAAAATCATGTGGTCCACAAGGAGTAACGCCCAACTTGAAAGGCAGGCTGAGAAAAAGGCTCCCCAGGAACAAACTGCTGAGCTGAACTAGAAACAGCTTTTCATCTTTTGAGAGCTGAGATAAAATAACATAAAGATGTTTCTTGGAACTCCCCCTATGCGTGCTTTCGGAGCTAAGTTTTAATTCTTAGCAAAGAATTCTCTCAGCCTTTTGTTTTCAATTTTGAAAAAAAAAATAGTGGAAAAGACAGGGAAGAACAAACAAAAGCAACTAGACAGAAAAGTTTTACTAAGGTAATTGTTCCTCATGTTTTCATAGAGGCACAGGTGTGCTAATATATTTCACAGGATTGTCTGAGGTGGAAGGGACCCAGACGCATCACCAAGGCCAGCTTTTAAGTGAATGGCCCACACAGGGATGGAACCCACAACCTGGTGTGACTGGCATCATGCTCTGACCAGCTGGGCTAGTCTTGGGGTCACTGCAAGGGACCTATTTTAATTTGCAGTCAGGAGAAGCACATAATTACTAAGGAACTAAGCTTCCTGAAAGTTTATTTTAAGTTCTGTGTTCCTCAGCTCCTAGATCTGGCTTTGCAGATATTTAAAATCTAGACTGCATGTTCTGTGGGCAGAGGCTGCACCTCAGTCATGAGGAAAGTAAAATGTGTGTGCAGGGATGTACACCAGCAGTCAATGACTCAATTTTACAAATGTTATGTTGAAAGGGATTATTAATGCCATAACTCCAAAATAATTTACACACACTTATTCCCCTTTCTATGAATGAGGCTTTTAAGTGTTCAAATCACTGCTGAAATTTGGGTAACCTTGAAAAATGTTATTGTGTATACAGTAATATTAGTTTTCCCAAAAGTTGATAAAATATGAATTTAATTATGCAGGTTCTTGTACATCAGTAACTTGCATGTGAGTAAGCTCTCTGCATAATAATATACACACATAATATACATTGATAATACACAATTATAATTGAATGCTTGTAATTATTTTCAGGATCAAAGCCCTTATTAAAAATCCAAATTAAAGTGTTATAATGGTAGCAGTCATGACGGACTTGCGTGTGCATATAATGAAATTAAGCCCTGTAATAAGTGGGATGTTTTGCATATACAATTAGATAATCTTAAAATGATCAGTGTAAGGCTGACAAGTGCTAAAAGAAGGGAGACTAAATTGTGATATTACTAGCAGTTAGTAGGGAAATAAGAAAAATAACTAAACCCAAAGCCTGGTATTTCTCAGAGACACGGTGAGCCTAGCAAACAACTAAAGTGATGGAAAACCTGAAGGCGTGGGATGGTTGTCTGTCTCTGGGCTAATGGCCTGAAACTAATCTCTGGGTAATGACCAGCACACCAACACAGAGGCTCTGCAGCACGGAAGGAGCTGCTCCAGCCTGTGAGCTGCAGCCCAGCTCCCACAGCCCTCCAGGCATGGAGCACCATGGGGACTCCACCTGGCTAAACTGAAATTGTTCCCATTCCCCCCACCCTGCAGGTTTCTAATTTTGTTGCTACACTCAAAAGATTTAACAGGTTTTCTTTCAATATTGCTGGGTCAGCATTAAGGTAATTGAATAACTACAGCTCAGTGGAAACAGGGGTGTGCTTATTAAAAAGTATTTCCAGTGCAGGAGATTGAGACTAACAAATATCCTCAACTGACGTGTTATAGAAAATCTGCAAGGGAAGTTCTACACAGCCTGAATGCAGTGTCAGTAATCCAGAAGGCAAAAATATGTGACAGCACTGAGCTGTGGTGTCACTGACACACCACCCTCTCTCTCCCTGCTGAGAGCCTGGACCTCCATGCCCTATTTAAATCACATGCTCCTCAGCAGCAGGGCTCCGAGATGCTCAGAGTGCGCTACATGTAAAGACCACTTCTGCAAAGAACCTCCAGACGTGCTTCTCTGCTCCTAGGGACAAAGCAACACTTCCCCAACTCTTATTTCATTTTAACTGAGACAGCAACGATGCCTACTTTGTGCTTAAGGCCAAATATACTTGTACTAGTACTAACAGCAGATTAATCATTGAATTGCTTTTTTTAAAATGCTATTTCTAGCATTAAGATGCTATAAAAGGTGTCTACCATCAGCAGAGCCACAGCTGAAGTGGCAATACAAAAAAAGAGGGACAGATGAAACAGAAGATTTCAGCCTGATGCTCTGAGCAGCCTCATGCTGCAAGAAGCCCAAGGCACGTCCATGGGCATGGGAAGCACCTGGAGCATCCCCCAGGCTGTGGGGGTCAGTCAAAAGGCAGGCATGGCTGACAGCCTTTGTGCATCAGAAACTGAGCAAGAGCTTTTGAAACCTGGGACTGTAAGAAGTCACAGAAGCACAGGGAAGAAACTACTGACATGAATACCACCAAAGACAGGCACAACCAATGTTTAGATTTGCTTTCTGCCTTAGCAATAAGGATTACTACTTGCTTTTGTGGAAAACAAAGGCTAAAGACACTTAGAGCTACCACTTGGGTATAACCAGTTTGCTTAAGAAGATTATACATTGCAATTTGTTTTAAAATTTCAAGCAAGCATAAGAACATAAACCTATAAACTAAACTAGGTCCACCACGGAGAACTGGAGAATTGTTTTTATACAAGATACACATTGAAACATTCACCCAGATCTTAGGAATTCCGGTTTACTATCTAGTTCATGCTTTATTTCAAACAGGACCCACCATCAGCATCAGGAAACAAATGAAAGTGCAAATGAAACAACATCATAAAACCTACAAAAATCATTGCAAATTCCACCTCTGTTTGTACAACAATTTGTCAGGTCCAGCCCTGCCAACACTGTGTCACTGCTGCATCCTCCTAAAGGCATGGCAGCACTGCAAACATTTCTTTTAACAAGAGCAGTCTAGAGCTTGTGTTTGGTTATAAAGTAAAGCTCTTAAGCATTATTACTTAGATAAAAACTTTAAAAGTGTTTAATGGATTATTTTTGTAGTACAAAATGGCTTACTTGGTAGTTTCCTGTAATAGTTCGCCCATGCATTAATTCCTTGAATCTATAAAAATGGTGTCTAGGTAATTTTTCCTGTAGCTTTCTTTTAAACATTACTCACTCAACACACACATTTAGTTTCTTGGTAAGTTTCTCAGTAAAACATTTTTTTTACCATATCCTGCCGAGTGCAGAGAAACAGCTTCCACAGCTGGTTCTTACTACGGGAGGATGGAAAACAGGAGACATCTTTGTTGTACTCTTCACATGGTTTGGGTATGGTTTTTACCTTTAAAAAGCATGGCTTAAAGTAAATAAATAAATGTTTATTCCTACACAGGTGGTGAAAATATTGGAACTGAGATATTGGATTACATTCATTTCATGCCATTAACTTTTGAAGGGAAGAACTGTCCCCCAGTCAATACTCAACAGATACGACAGCTACAGTTAAGAAGCAAAGTGCTTAAATTAGATTACAACTATGGGAGCACCACTAGATTCAAAATGAGAGCTGAGGCTCCCTCACAAACAATCCTGCACAACTGACAGCTGCACAGTCCTTTTAACTCTGTTTATCTGTAAAAATAAAGCCATTTTATACCATAACTGCTGCTTCTTTGGAAATCACAATGGAAATGTGCTTTGTAATTCTCAGCCAGCAGTAAAATTCAAGGCAACTACTTGCTTTAAGTTCAAATGATAGCAAAATGAAGAACAGAATAAGGAAAAAGAAATGAAAAAAATAATATATGCACAGTCTTATTGAGCACCTAGGGAGGGCAGGAAACATGAGGAAAAGTAGGCTCCTTTTCTTCAGGCTCTGTTTGTCTGGGTATTGATTAGCATGTGTTCTGTCTGCTCAGACAGGCTGGGAACATTTTCCTTCACACTGAGCAGTCCAGAAAGGAACTACTGAAGAAGAATTTGAGGATTAATCAGTGTGTTAATTGAGGTTATCTAGATAATGACAGATGGGAAGAACATACTAAGCAAGTCACTGTGGCAGTCATACTCATCTGTTAAAACCAAAATTAATGGATACACAAACTTAAGTTCACTTGCTCATTGATTTTTATCCAGCTGCAGTGGACTATAAAAGAGCTATCGGGGAAAGTTATCCATTAGCTGTCAACTCAGAATGCCTTAAGAAGCAATTGCTAATCCTCCAGTGATATCTCACTAAATCCTAATCTCTACAAATTGTTCTTGGAAGAAGCATTAAACTGGTCATCAAACCAGGTTTTTAATGCTTCTTAAGGCTTACTCAACCCGTAACCCTTTAGAGATCATGCAAAGTACTAAAATACTCAAAAGCAGATAAAAGAAATAAATCAGATGGGTGTTGTCAACTGCCCATCTACACCCTCCTGCAGTTTTGTGTGACGTGAAACAAAAACAAGGAAAATTCACCATTATAATAATAAAACACCCTAGCATTCATACAAATTAAGACACTGCTTTTGTTTCAAATCTTGTTCACAATACAATCTCATATTATAAAATGGTATAAAACACTTATTATGGTGGAGATATATTCATTAACATTTCAGTGCTCATATCATTCAAAATAAACACTAAATAAAAACACATTATTTTTCTCACCTTATTGAAATCTTGATTGTCTCATCGAGAATTACATGGTGCAACCACTAAAATGGGTACAGCTACACCAGTATGAAGGTGGTTTAAATTAACAGGTTCTAAGACCAACAGCATTTTAGGAAAGGAGAAAACGGTGATGGAGCTTGGAAAAAATACAGAATAAGTACATTGATTTTATTACATAACTGCAAAATCATTAAAATCTTTCTCATATGTAGGTTAAAGGAAGCAAATCATATTGCTTCCCAGAGCCACGGAAGTAGTTCACTTGAAGATTTTGGATTAGAGTTCTAGAGAGAGCAGAGAGATAAAAATTGCTTGCAGGTAGTAATCCAGAAAACTCCAAGTTCTTCTGTTGGGACAGGCACAAGTTGTGATGTGTAAGCAGAAATGATCACAGCAACAGAAAACAAATGGCTGGCGGACACAAAACAGCAAGAAAACCCAAAATAAAAATTAAAAGGGATCATCTATTCTATCTGTGCACTTTTCAAAGAACAACAGAAAGAGAGTCATATTAGACCTCAGGAAAACTTCCAAACTTTCAATAGGTGAGGATTGCAAAACACTAGAACAGAATGGTCTTTGTGGAAGCAAAGGGAAGTTGGAAGCCACACACTTCTGTGTGAAGCGCAGTCTTAAATCACACCAGCTCTGAAAATAACATTTCTTGTCTATAAAAGACAAGGGTGAAGGTTACAGAGTAAAAATACGTAAGTGGACATACAGATTGGTTGGCAAAAAATAATTTTTCAACACACAACATTATAGACCCAAGTTTATCAAATTAACATTTTACCAGCATTCTGCATTTTCAGAGACCATTTTGGGCAAATTAAGGAAGTTTTGAAATGTGATTCCTTTGTCAAGAAAGTTTTGAAAAGAGTATACTAAAGGTTGAAATGCCACAGAATTCTTCACAAATCTGAAAAGAACTTTTATTTAAGTTGTGTCTACTATTTGGTGATAAAGATAGGTAACTATTTCTAATAAAGAAAAGGAATGGAGACTAAATCCAGATAACATTTTTTGGCAGTGATGACTGAAATGAACAGGGCTCTGGGATAGATGCAACAGAAATCACTGAATCCTCTCATGGATGTACAGCAAGAGTTTTACTGCATGTGACCTCTGGAAAAACAAACTGCACTCATCCATAAAGGAATATGCTGTACAACTGCAAATTGAAAAGGATCCCAGTATCATCATGAACAGAGTATGGTGCTACCTAATATACAATAAGATGCTCTGTTTTTCAAACAGAAATAGCTGTATTCTCCTTTTAAATACAATATTGTTCTATCTTCTCCTAAATGTTGAGAAATAGTAAGAAAATGCAGAAGGCTTTTTCTTTCAAATGGCTTTATTCTTCATTTAATTACCTGCTCAAGGGAATAAAGCCACTACAAATTAACTGATCAAAATAAAGCTTAGTTATCTAGGGAACAAAGGCAACCTACTGTATTTCTTAAAGTTCTTTCACAGTGCATTTAAATATTTATTTGAATAATAACTTCTGGAAATTTGCAAGAACGTCAAATTCAGAGGCAGAAAGTCTCAAAAGGTGCAAAATCATAAAAAGAAATACTCTGGGAAGTTTAAATTATTCTTGAGGAAGCAGAAGAAACTCATGAAGCCCACACCACATATTTTCAACTGAAAAATGGACATCTTTTAAAATCATGGTACAATGAAGACATCTGTCATTCAGAATACGTGTTCCCCCAGCCAAATTTATTATTTTGTTAGACTTTCCAGTACCAGATAATGATCTAAAGTGAAGTGAGGCAATTAAAAAAACCAGCTGCATAACTTTTAAAAATATACAACCTTTTTCTTGGTTGAAAATAGAGACCTGTACCCACAAACACAAAGTTCCAAAGTGAGAGTGTAGGTAGGTAGGTACGTGCCAAAGGAGTTACATAAAACCAAGGAGCAGGTGAATCAGGGTGAATCAAGGACCCATATGTTGGGGAGAGGACAGCATGGTTTAAACTCTGGGATGTCTGGGGCCCACATCAGACAAATCCAGCCGCTGTAAACCCCATGTGTTGCAAAGGAAAGAAGCACAAAAGTGACAGAACACAGGAAACCACATCAGAGCATCACTGGCATTCACTCCAAATGAAGATCTTGAAGGAAAAAACCACCAGGAAACTGATTGTTGGTCAGACTGTTCTGACTGCTCCTCAGCCAACACGCTGCTGTTTGTCTGGTGCTACAGCTCTCCTGTGGTCATGGTCAGGCACAAGTGAACTGGCAAGAACCACAAAGGAGAAGAACTCGCTTATTGGAAGGGCCGACTACACAAATTCATCTCCTTCAGCACCCTGCAGTGCTCAGGAAAATGCCATGTTTAGGCAAAATAGCCATGCCAAGAATGCAAATTAAGGAATTGCAACATAGAATTAGGAACATAGATCTGTATCACTATAAGAAAATACCAATTTCTAGGAATGATCTTCACATATTTTATCCCCATGTGTAACAGAAAATACACTCCTATTGTGTGAGGTAATTTAAAAAAATTGGTCACTTAAATGCAGTGACCATGGGAAAATTCTATCAGACAGGAACTTGAACATTGCTAAAGGTGAAACAAGTTTTCAAACTCTTTCTCACAAAATCAAGGAAGACTCAGAAGAGAGTGGATAACTTGACAACTTTCTACCTGACTGATGCAAGCAAATACAGAAAATTCTACTCCACTGTGGCCACTTAAAAGATCACAGAACACAGTAAATGGGAAAATGTGATTGTATTCTTGAGGTCTATTATTTTGTTGTTTCTAGCAGCAACAGCTGCCTCTTGGAACAGCAGGAAAAGGATATCAGGCAATCAGTTTTGACTCAGTTCTCACAGAAAAACACAAGCTAATTCAAAAGATGAGAGCATGATGCAGCTCAGTTACGACAGAAAAGGGGGGATGACAAGAAAAAAGACAGCCATTTCAAGCAACAGGTAGAGCTTTTAAAAATATTTGGGAAGTTGGAAAAAAAAGAAAAAGGAAGGAAATTAAATGGAAGGGGGAAAGTCTAAGAATATAAAATATAAGCACTTCAAATAAGATTCTAATATAACAGGGAGGGAATGGAGTTCTTCCTCTCCCTGAAAGCAAGAGAACACTACAGGGGAAGACAGCAAGTGAAATGACAACACATCCTTTCTAAAATAAAATCTATCCTGAGCAAATGATTCAGAAAACCAAGAGAATTTTAAAAGCTATTAGGTAAAGGCAATAAATAAAGTGTTTAAGTGTATCAGTAACAGGAAGCCTAGGAAAGAATCAGATGTTCTACTAAAAGATCAGGCATCAATTATGGATACTGCAGATAAATTACTTCAATGCACTGATCTTTACTGCAGAATATGACGGAGAAACATCTCTTACAAACTTTATATTTTCAGTAGTAACCACTTACAGAGAAAATGAAGTTCTTATATAAAATAAGCATCATGGAAACATTCTAGAAGATTACTTTCTAAAACTCATTGCAATTCAAGGGCACTTGCCAAAAAATAGTATATAATCTAATTAAAACCCCAAAGCCATAACAAATGAATAATCAGAAACAGATGTGAAACTATGCCTCAGACTCTCACAAAGGTGGGCCAAAACATCCCAAATATTTATCTCTCTAAAGAGTTTACTAAGATTTTCTTACAGTAGAAAAGATCCATAAGAATCAAGCAAGTTATGAATACAATCGAGTTATTATCTGCTTAATCAAAAACAAATATCAAATTTATGTTTTGCAGTTGCCTATATCACTTTTTTTATCCTAATCAGTGAGTGGCAGAGAAAAGAAAACTGAGGAGAGACACCTGGAACTTGTCAAGAAACAAACAGAACACAATGCCATCACATCACTGGACTTCCACAGTAACTTCAAAAGGCATTCTGAATTCAGAATTGTTTTCTTATTACACAGAATTTTTAAAGACATGGCTGCCCTTCATAATAACTTCTTTTTATTTAAAAACAGCATTTTGGATTAAATAATATTAAAAGGGTGTAAGGATGATGTGAGCACCCTTAAGGTGCACCCAACCTTCTGGGGACAATTCCCTGTCCATTGAGACACATGAGAGCCTTTCAGCAAGGCTCCAGAGCGGAGGGACACAGCACACTCAGGCGATGAGGATGATGACAATAAAATGCTCATTCAACACAGACTGCAGAGGCAGCACAAAACAACAGGCTCAACTGGCTAGGAAATCCTTTTGTTTGGGAAATTGAAAAGATGTGCTGAAATATCCCACCACATTTGGAATTCTTTCTCATCGGCAGTACCACCCATTCCAGGAGAATCCCTGGGAGAATCCCACAGCATCCTGGGCCAAAGAGCACCACAGGAAGTGTTCCCAGACTGCATCACCTGATGATGGGCACAGCACATCATCATGGGGCAATTTCCTTCTTAGCTCTTCAATAATTCACTTGCTGGCAGGAGCCTTATCATAATAAATTGGGCCTAAGAGAAAGCACACTAAATATCCACAATACAAACAGTTCCACTGGCTTTTCCAATCTCCTGAGTTTCCAAATCTGTCTCTCTCATTTCCTCTCAGCACAAGACCTCTGCTCCTACCTCTACTGTCCTGCTCTCTGGGTATGTCTGGAAGAACCAGCCCAGAACACTGAAAAGGGCTTCCACCACTGCACTGCATCAGCAAAGCACAGTAGCATAGCATACATTAAAAAAATGAAACTACAAAAGACAGCTCCTGCTAGGTTTATTATGGACATACCCTCTGAATAACACATTACCTGGGAACAGCTGTTACATGTCCCTGTTTAAAAGGTTCGTCAGAACCCATCAATGAAAGTTCTAAATAGTTACAAAGGCCTATGCTTTGAGAAACTAAGATTTGAAAATCAAATACAGCAGAATATTTTAAATTTCACACCTATTGCAAGTTGAAGCCCAACCCTACAGCTAATTTTGAAGATGTGCAGTATGAAATCCTCCTTCGATCACATCCTGATTTCACGTAAAAGCTCCAGATATATCATGTGTTGTTTGTTTTACAGAACTACCTAAAGATGTACAAATGACCCTTTCTCTGATCCCCTCCCCAGTCACTATCCACACTAGTCCCACAATCGACTGCTCAGCTCTGTGGGAAGTCAGGCATTTGGTAAAGTTGCTCATGATTTACAGAAAGAGTACCTGGAACTCTGGAGAACTTTAAATTTTTTTTTTTGCAAAACAAGACTGACAGAACCACTGAGAGTCACGCAAAATATAAAATATAAAAACATTGACAAAACCCTTGTTCACAAATTCAGTAAAAGGGGCCAGGCACAACTGTTCCAGACTGGTAGAGTCCCAGGGTGTCCCACCTCAGGCCATCTGCAGGCTTCAGGAGGAGGAAACCTGTAGGAAACCCCAGGAGTGCCTGGGAACAGACATCCCACCTTGTGGGGCACACACTGAGTACTCTGGCCATGAACAGGATGCCAACCTCATTGTTAATATCACAGTTAATATTCCGCTGTTGCACCCCCTTGCTTCCAATTCATTTCATTATCCTATTTGCTACTGAAATATTCCCAGCTCTCCATTCCAAACAGCAGATTGTGCCACTTAATGGCAATTAAATGCCCTCAAGGCATTAAAAAGGCTATTATCAAAACATGTTTTTCAAGCACCAGTGTAAATCATTTCATCCAGGCTTTGAAATTCATAATGAGCAAGCCTTCAATGAGCAGGTGCGTGTTGGGGTTGTACATCTAGGTGTTAATACAATATTTATCCTCAGTAATAACTAGTGAAATGAAACCTTTCTCTAAAATACTGAGTACATGAACATTTTAAGATGTTAAACAGCTTCTTGCCCAGCACTAGTAAGTTTCTTGCTACAGACATTGGTTTTAAACCCCAAACCTCACAGCAAGAAAAATAAGCAAACAAAACACTTAGCAAGCTTACATATTTACACTTGAAACACAAGCATATCAGCTCAAGTTATGAAAAACATTTCAGCTAACTGAAGAAACAACAAACAATTAAAACTTTGTTGACACTGTTATCTCACTATTGGAAGGAGGTCGAAAGAGACACAGTAAAAAAATATCTGCCAATTTTACTCCAGTTGTGTTGGTTGATTTATTACAGTAACTCTCCCATAAAACTTGTCCATTCTCCATCTGAGAGGCCCTCTAATAAATGCATTTTCATTGTTAGATTGGTTTTTTAGAGATCAGCATTGTTACACTTCAGAAAAGTCAGCTATGAGCAAATGGAGAACAACAGACTAGGCTAAGCAAGTCACTCCTTTGTAACTGTTTATTTTAAATGTTAGCTAGAGCCCACTTTTTCTCACTTATCTCATTGGGTTTGGATTTGGATTAGGATCCCACCTACTCAGAGAGCATTTTGACTCTATCTATAGAAGACTACACCATACTGAAAGTGTTTCTTCCTTTCGATGTGAGATATGGCAACAATAACACTTTGGTCCTAAAATATAACAAGACAGTAATATAAAACATAGTAGTTACTAAAATTCCCAGTGACAAGTGATTATAAAGTTAAACTAAAAAGATTTAAATGGGGTTGTCACAATGGCAGGCTTTGGCCTAATGAGTGTCCCAAATTCAGACCTGATTCCACTCACTGCAGGACAAAAATAAAGAATTAGTAACTAGAGTAAGTGGCTTGCTAGGGTGTCTCACAGACAGCCCTGCCCTCCTGTCAGATACAGCCCTGTCATCTGGGGACAGATCTTGGCTATACTTGGAAATGTATTTTTACATTACCCCCCAAAAAACAGATGCTTCTGTCCCTTCCTCTTTAGTACTTAAGTCCAATAGATTTCACTGTCAGAGAATTATTGGAAATTATCAGACATTCAAGCAACAGAACAACCAAGGACATCAGGTACTTTCTGAAATTTGAAGCAAGTCTTGTATTTCCTTCTTGCTTTTTGAATATTCATTAATACACACCTTATGTGTCATCTGTACCTCTTCACCATGTCTTTATTTCACAAATGAGACAACCTGAGCTCGAGGAAAAGGAAAGGACCACCACTCCTGGTCTCCTGATTTCCACTAACCAACTTCTCAGACCTTTTACTGTCACTGAGGTTTTAACAACTTTCTGGGACGAACAGCAGACCAATAAGCAAGATAAACCAGTGAGAAGAAGTCATCACTGCTGAAGGCGCCTTTTTTCCTGGTGGAAGGGGGAAGCGGGGGTGATTTTTGCCGAGCTGCAGCAGCAGAGGGCAGAGCCCCAGGGCAGGCAGGGCACTGTGGTTCATGCACACCTGGGCACTGCCTGCAGGGCAGGATCTGCACCCACCTAAGGAGCTGCTGCTTCTGCACCCAGTGGGCACAGTTACTGTGCCGTGGAACGCGTGAAATAATTGCACACAGCAACCAACAAAAAGGTGCCATGCTGGGGGATCGCTGCTATTAGCTTTGGGATTTGGGGTTTTTTAATAACAGCCATAACAACTACTGAAATTGCATGTCACATATACTCAATTTAATATCCTCCTGATTTATTTGTGTTTTGATCATCCCAACCTCTATTTAGGCAGAGTTGAACTGAACTTCAGAAGGAATTCATTATGTTTGTACTCTGAACTCCCCTCAGTGAAGAGTTCTCACGTAAAACATTCAATCTAGTGCCTGTCTGTGGTCTACCCTGCTTCTTGCTGTGATTCTTACAGAGCTGCTGACCTACAGCTCCCGCTGAACACTCAGTTACACACGAGTTCCTCAAATTCTAATTCTGTTCCACAACACAAAAATATAGGAAATTTGTTGTTAAGTAGTATTTGTTAGGAAAAAAGTCCAAGAGTCTGTTTTCATATAGACTGCATTCATAAACAGGATTAAAAATGTGAAAAAAATATTAAGAGAGTGCTACAATTTTAAGGGGTGATTGAAAAATAATCTCTAATTAAATAATACAAATGTAATGTGTCTAATTAATTAGATATAATCTTACAGTATCTTCTTAAAAGCATTTTTAAAAAAATAAGCTCCCTAATAAACTCACACTGCTTTTAAGCAGCCAAAATTCTCAGAGTGTGCAAATAAAACATCTCAGAGGCATTGTTAATCTTTTGATCATCTAACATACCTCATCCTCACTGTAGGGGTCTACGCACCATCATCTCTTTAGTAAAGCATTTTATTTCTATGCCTGTCCAATATGCTTTATCTTCTATAGGTACATCACTGACCAGTCAAGTGTTTAGTTAAAATCAAGGCTAAATGTATTTTAATCATTGTAAAATTTAAATAAATATGTGTTCATGGTTCCAAATTACGCACTGTAAACAAACCAGGAATGAGGAGCTCAGTAGCTCCTCAATCTGTGTGTGTTCAGTTCATATTTACAGATCCACCTTACAGCAGCAAAGCTGTGGCTGGCTACAAATCCCCTACATCTGCCAAGGTGACAGAGGACAGCTCTCCAAATGTATGCAAACACAAGGTGCAATCAAGCCTTGCAGTGTACCAAAATACTGAAACCCAGTAAGTGCTAGTGATCTTTTCTGCCACCTATAAAATAACAATTATGGCATCAAACTCTCCTCCTCTTAAACATATCCCACACTAGCATTTCAGCTTCACACATTCACATTAAATCCAGCCATCCAAGAACTAAAACCTGAGAGAATTTCCTATTGCACACAGATACTTCTAAAGCCAATTTCAAATATGAAGTTACTATTCCTCCTTTCCATTTACGACCAAGTAGGGCTCTGTGAAGAACATGCTCCAGATATGGAAAGGTATCAGGAGCACTTCTTTCCCTTGGTGTGTTCATAGGGAATAATGCAAGGGTAGCTCACGCTGACAGGGACAAGGCAGAGGTTGTGTGTCCCAGACCAGGCCAGCCTGGACACAGCTCACCCTGTCACCTGTGTGCCCAGCCAGCCCCTTCCTCTGTAAGGCAAGGTGACAGCAAACGTTCACCCCCCCAGTGAAAATGGACTCAGATATCCTGGGGATGCTGCATTTTCTCTGCTGGTTTTATGATGATGGGCATCAAGGTCCTCACAGCTCAGAGGTATAATCTGTAAATTGACAGTAAGAAAACATACTTCATACTTATACTGTCTTTCATACTTAAAAGACAGTATAATTTATAAATTGTTCTCATTTCCAATCTGTATTTTTCTGACTAGCATTTTTTAAAGGATGAAAACTAATTGCAACCAACTTTATTACACTGAGATATAACTTATAAATAAGCAGCTGACCCTGTGAAATGTGTGGTATGCTCTATTATAAGAAATAATAAAATAAACACTGAAATCTAAAAGCAAAAGAAACACAATCTGCTTAAGGAAAAAGTCATTGCTGTATGTATTTATGCATTACTTTAAGCTTTCTAGTTATTACAAAAAAAACCCCAAAAACCAAAAAAAATCCCTGAGGGGATTGAACTTTTAGCACTATGACCATTAGGTATCTGGGCCAGAATTCAGGCTAAAGACTAATGTGGTTTAGCTACTTATGAAATAATTATAAAAGCACCTCTACCCTTCTAAATCAGGAAAACTGACACTCATCAGAATAATCTCCTCAGTAAAGTTCCTGAACCCACTGCCCACTGAACCCTGGCAGGAAAATCACCACACCAGTTCAGTGCAGCTTATCTCTGGGCTTCCAACAACACCCCTGCTTCTCTCTTGTGAATTCACTCACAGATTTAGCAAGAAAATTAATTTTCTCTCCACACAACATTACTCTTAAAAATAAATAAAAAAACCTAACAAAGCAACCCCTTTGGAAGACAATTACTGGATTGTTTTTAGCAAGTATTATACAATCAATTCCTGGTCAAAGCTTCGGAGATAACTTAGTACTGCTTTAATGATAACCCACTCAGCACTTGTACTATAATTCACCAGGGGAGGGGAAACAAAGATTCCCCACATTTTTTTTAATATTCCATGGTATTACTCAGCCACTTAGCTACAGCTCTGAGGCACCCCGAGCACAGTACTGGAAATGCCATTTTCCTATGCACTGAACTGGGAGACAGAAGTAACCATTAGCCTTGCACAATGCAGCACAGCTTACCAGGTTAGCAACACTTTTCAGAGCAACTTTCTTGGTTTTGTTAAAATCTTGATTACATTCAGAAGCAGCACAGCAAATTCAGGCTGAACATTTTCAACCTTCCTTGCCAACCACTTGTCACTGCAGTAAAAGTACACCACCAGCACACTTCCAGGAGAATAACACACCTTATCTCCATCCCTGCCTTACAAGTTCAGACATCAGTGAGAACTCTCAGCTCTGGAAAAGAGGCTATTTGCTATTAATACTAATTTATTGGTTTGCTATTGCACAGTGCTATAGCCCCTCTATCTGGTAACAGCCAGCAATCAAGGCTCAGTTCTTGCTGAACTAGAATCCTGAACTTTTACAGGAATGACACCGTGAAAATAACAATGTAAAGTTTATTTCATATTTTGGTTTCAGAAAATAATAAATCTTAAAATACATCTTGCCATCCCTAATATTTTAGAAAGCATTTTCTATCTATAAGCTTCTTGAAAAAGTCAATTTTGGCATGTATCTAGCTGAGAACATAATACAGAGAAAAACTACAAAACCAGAGATTTTTCTCAAGAATAATGAAAAACAAAAATCAGGGAAAGAAATAGTTTAAAAGTGATGTATAAAAAGATTCATGACCCACGTGTCTTGTCACAGTCCACAGCTAAGCAACTGCAGTCCTCCAGAACACAAAGATTTTACTACAGCACTCATTTCAGGCAAAGAGTAAACAGGATAATGATATATTTTTCAAGGCAGTGCTAAGAATACACACACACACAAAGAAAATGTTCTAATGGAAACTCAGTTCTAATAAGCCCATTTAAATAATGCTGGCAGCTTTTAAAAAGCTGATGTACATTTACTCACACAGGCATGTTTTGTAAGCACTCACACTGCAATCTAAGACAGACGAACACATTTAATCACACAGATGTTCACATAAATTGGCCCTGATTCTGCAGATTCACAGTTCCACAAAACACAAAATGCATCACTAGCACACCCTAAACTGGGCCTATAATGTTTGCAAAACTTGGCCATACAGCAATCTCCTCGTAAAAAATGAAAGACTATAAACCACTTTGTTCAGCACAACATCTACAAGGAATACTATCAGGATATTTTTTCCTCAGTGCTTTACTGTAAGAATCTCACAATGACTCTGTGAAAGGCCTGAATTTTCTCACAAGCTAAAATACTAGTTAATATTTCTATGAAGAGCACCTGCCATGTACTGCTAACGTGCATCTTTCCTATCAGAGGAAAATACAAGCAGCAGGTGGGGATGGGACAAAACTGTAGTGCCCTCAGAATTGTCACGAGATTAATTCAAATTTTAAAAGAAGAAGAAAAGCCATAAACCCAAAGACAAACAAACAAAAAGACGCTAAAGTAAAAAGAAGAGACTTTGTAGGTTTCTGGGTTGATTTTACAGGGGCCAAAGCAGAATTCCAATTACCAATTCAGGTATTCCAAACCAAAGTTTCAGTTTATCTTTTTATCCACTTATATTTTTATTGGACACTGAGCCTTTCTCACACTACCTGAGCTTTCTCCAAATGTTTAACTCCTGCAAAAATAAAAAAATAAAATCACCCTGAGGAAAAAACGTAAATCAATTTGGACTTAAAAACTGGTTGCTCAACATTTTGAGAATTACCTTTGAAGCTGAATAGTTTATCTCCTACAGTCAGCAGTCAACATATCCATACAAAAAAAAAAAAAAAAAAAAAAAAAAAAGGAAGGAATCAGGAGTAATGAGTTATAAAAAAGACCTGACAGTCACGGAATCCTCCTATTTAAATGCTACAGGAGATACATAGCTTTGTAAATCAAAAATACTAGTTTTAGAGGACAGAAAAGACAGAATACTTGAATAATTATTTTATATATATTTTTAAACATTACTAGGGTAATATTGAGTACATTGAAAAACAGAAACCACCATTCAAACAGTTAGCAATAAGCATTTAGTTAATAAATTTTTCTGCACTACCTCCAAATTTCACCAGGAACAGTTGATCCAATTAAGCACTTCTTCCATGAAAAGGACATGGAAATTTGTAAGTGCAGTTGCTATTTTAATTTTCTTCATGGCTGCTTTATTCTATTTCTGCCTCATGAAGGCATTCTACCAAGGGACCCCAGAAACCTGTGTGACAGAAAGTAGAAGCCCATTCAAAAGCACTTTCTCACTTGTGTGCATTCACTTTCTCTGTCCTACTTAGAGGGCACCTGAACGCTCATCCTCTGTCTTGTCCAGGTGCGAAATGCCCTCTCTCCAATGAAGATGCACTTTACTCAGTGGAGTGAGATCAGACATGAGGGGGAAGGTAAAAGAAAGAAAGCAGGTTTCTGAGCTGTCCACCTTGGAAATTCAGTTAGCCATGAGAAAACACAGTCCTAGTTTCGATCTGAAGTACAGCAGTGCCATTAAATGACACTTCCAACCAAACTGAGGGAACTCAGTCCCTAGGAGAAAGAAAACATGTCCATAACACAAAGTATTTAATTGTTTCCCCTGTGTTTTGTCTACTCTTATGATGAAAAATAATAATAAAAAAGTACTTGTGCTTAATAGTAACAGTGACTACAAACCCCTTCCACACAGCAGAACCTGAAAGAGACTTCCAAATAAAACAGATGCACTTCAGCTGGGCACTCAGTCTAACTAGCTCCAATGAAACCTCTGGGTTGCTTTTGTGAACTGCACTGACTGGACAAGCACCAGGACCAAGGCAGCCAAAGACTGCTCCTGGGGTCACTACAGGCTTTGAGATCCTGATCCTCCTCAAAAACTGTGCAAATGCACAAATCCATGCTTGTATTTTGTGTTTGCACACACACATGCACAGTATTGCAAAGTTGTTCAAACACAGAGAAGCTCAAAAAGAAACCACCAGGCTCAGAGACAAACAAGCTCCTGCTTTTAACAAATTTATTTATATATGCTTGTGACCAAGCCATCCCACATGATTTTACTAGGCACTTCTCCTTGCGCAGCTTGTTTACAAAACAATCACAGGAGAAATCAACAAAACCAAACCCTGGTAGATTCAGGTACTTCCTGAAAACCATATGGGCTACAAAACTGAAAGTCAAGGCCAAATCCACAGCAATCCATGTGTTTATTGGGCTTTGCCTTCAAAGCACTGAGTCATATGATAAATGCACTGTGCAACACTAGACACAATTCTGTAGAGACAGGTCTTTTGCTTTAATTTTTAATTTCCATTTTCTGTGGGTTTAGATAAACCATGAACATTACTTTAGCATAATCATTTGCAATGAATCAATACACTAATTTAATAATGGTATTCTGTTGTCAACATATATCACATAATGTCCTTGTATAGATGCAAAAAAAAATGCCAAATAAAATTGAAGGCTTTGCTTTCACCAGTGATCACAGGTTAAATCAATGTAATGACAAACTCTACAGTGCCCAGAAGAATTCTCTTCAGGGTTAAAAACCAGCTTGGAATAATTCCAGCCATATCCCTCCCACTCATCGTGCCACTGCTGTGCAAGCTCTTCTAGGTCATAGGATTCCTACAATCACTTTAATGAAGGGAAGAGAGAAGAAATATATCTGAATAGAATCAATGTACCTATCTGAGTGGGTCTTATTTAAATATTCCACTTCTTTATGAATTCAGTGATAGCTGCTCTAGCCCCTAACTATAAAGATCAAAAATGGAAAACGGAATTAAGTCCAGTGTCCTCTAACTTAATTGAAGCAGATGAAGCAAGTTATAGCTGTCAAATATGAGAAATAAAATAAATTACAGTAACTTTTACTTCAGTGATGTGGTTGCACATCTGTGTTTATTATTTTTACCTTGATAGTAGCCTTCCTGTCAACAAGTATCTAAGACAGAAAACACAAATCTAATCATGTCTGTAGTACTAACCAAAGGTATGTGAGTAGAAATAAGTGAAAATGAAGAAGAAGCAAATGCTCTTAAAACTCCCAGTTGTTTGTCTCAGTATTTTTTTTTCAATTCAACAGCTTTTGAAGCATTTAAAATTGTTGGATAACTGGCACATTAATCTCAGTTAATGCCAAAGGCACGTGCTCTGCAGTCACGTGTGCTTCCCTCGATTCAACGACAGCTCACACTCGTCAAGCCAAGTGTTCACAATCCATGTCATTTGCTGGCAGAAAGCTTCAGAGCTCTGGGAAGAGTAGGTCTGGTTTTACTACGGTTTGGCACCTCCCACAACACCCTCCAGTTGGTGAAAACCCCGCAGTTCCATCTAAGTGTCATCCTTAATGCGAAAAAGATATTTGAGTCAGTGCAAAATAAAACAAACAGCTTTTACCAAAATGTCAGTGCTGGTAGCAGTGCATCTGCCAGATGCTTGTTACTTGAACCCATGCTGTGCATAACAATCAGTCAGAGATATGACGAGGATAAACGACTGGACCAGAAAATCTTTAGCAGGAAATCAAAGTATACTCAGACTACCCAACAAAAAAAAAAAAAAGGTTGCAATTGGACTTCACAAGATATATTGATTAAGTGTTCTGTAACGTCTCTTTTCTTGGTTACTATGCATTAGTTGAGCCCCACCTGCCTGACCTCAGTTCTCTCCATTAGCCTTTGGTCATATGAACACAAGAGAAACCACAGTGCTATTTCATAGCTGAATTCACACAGGAATTCTTTTAAGTACAGTATCTCAATTCGAGGATAATAACATTACAGAAGAACGCAGAATACCATGAAAAATGCATATTGGAAAAATCAGGGCACGACTCTTTTGAAATTAAACCAATGGCTTGATAAAAATAAAACCTCACTAGCATGTTCCAGCCTG
Source organism: Emberiza elegans (assembly GCA_024865655.1). Classification (NCBI taxonomy): domain Eukaryota; kingdom Metazoa; phylum Chordata; class Aves; order Passeriformes; family Fringillidae; genus Emberiza; species Emberiza elegans. The sequence continues at coordinate 25,862,364 of JALJVW010000241.1, read as the reverse complement.
TTGGTTGATTTTTTGATCTACAGGCTGGACTATCCTTCTAAATTAGTGACTGACTTTTACACTGAGCACTGCATGAAGAGGCTTAGGCTGAAAAGGCATGGTTCATATGTGATCATGGAAAACACATGCAGGCACAAGATACAGAGAGAGAGATTTGATGAGTAAGTGGCTTTTGCTTAGTCAGAACCTGAAGGATCTTCATCAAGAACTTTCAAAACAGCTAACAGATAGCTTGACTTTGAGTGAAACACAACCAAGAATTATTGTCATTATGCACACCCACAAAAAAAGAGAGATTTCACAACATCTCCTCAGATGAATACACACAGAGAGAAAAGGCTTTACCAACACTTGTTCAGGTGGGCAATCATCTGGCTTTCTGGAGAAATAACTCCTGTTTTGCCTCCCATTTTCCTAAGTCCTGCTTTGAGCCCATTTTAACATGTTTAAACAATTAAATAAACTACAACACAAACCAGTATAAATAAAGATAGCTGCCTCATTTCTTAAAAGCTGTGAAATGTTAAATAACCCATGACTCCCGCCCACATATGTGCCTTGCCAAGCCAGAGGATGACACAAGGGCATGCACTATTTTGAAGGCTGGGCCATGAGATTTATCATGTCAGATTTGTATTCACAAGGTACAACAGGATCCATGACTTTCATTTCAATAGCAGCTGGAACAACGGGCACAGAAGGAACACACAGATCATCCTGGGAAATTAGGATGAATTTGTTTAAAAAAAAAAAATCCCTTTCTTACTGAGAGCTATTAGTGGCAGACACAGATACTTGCTTTGGGGTCACACCATGTCAGCAGTTCACAGCACAAAGACTGCATTTCTCCTTTCTCTCCCCTCAGTGCATACTGCAGCCTCAAAGAATTTTACATGTATCCTTAGAGATGCTCATATGTATCAGGAGAGTGCAGCTGTAGGCTTTAAAAAATGTTCATATGCCCTACAAATTCAAATCCTTTTTTATGTAATCTATTTAATCTTCCATTAATGATAATCCCTGCTATCAATGTGCCCAAACAGGGTCAATTTCTGCTGGATTTGCACTTCTTGCATTTCCATCCTGTAACTGAGCTACATTTAATGAAGGGAAACACCCTACTGTAAAAGGTATTAGCAGCCTCCCTAAAATAAAAAATAGTTAGGAAGCTCTGCAACTGCCAGGAAGGTCTCAAGATTGTGGTTTTTATTCTTCCTTTGTGTGTCTTGCATAGAGGAGAGTCCTGCCAGCCGAACATTATTTATTAATCAGGACATTCCTGCCTTCTGTACCTTGTAAGGAGACAGCCTAGAGGGGCGGAAATTGCTGTGGACTTCTCTTACATATCCAACGAGACAGAAAGGGAAGAAAGGAAGAGATTGCAAGGGAGCATTTAGACCCCAACAGATCCCACCTGGCAAGCCCAGGCAGACACACACACACACATCAGAGCAGTCTGAAGAACCGTGTGGCATATCTGGTTGAGAGGATTGAGAATAGACACATGGGTTGGAAATCTGGCTTCATTTGCTTCTTTGTTTTTTAAGAGGTGCCCTACACAGCTCCCCATACCTGAGTGAAACAGGCTGCATTGAGCTCCACAAAAGATTTTCCTTCTGGTAACTTCCAACTACCTTAGGTTCTACCTACAGAACGTGCAGGCTTGGACACACCTGTAAGGGCTGCTTCTCCCTCAATTACTGTGGCACACACAGGCAAAACGAGTCATTGCCTAGTTAGCTCTTCTGATTTACTGATAGTTTCATTCGTAATCATTCCAGCCATCCGCCACCTGCACACCCACCCACCCACACATACATATCCAATTTGCTGTTCTTCTCCCAATTTTGTCAATTCACAAGATCAGCTTGCACTGCCTATCCTCTCTGCTCCAGCGCTTATCAACAATAACAGACAAAATAAAGTTCATATTGCTTTCCAACAAAATCCTCCAGCAGAACACCCCCACATTAGCATACAAAAGGGGAACCCTGGGCTGTAAAAGGGATTCAACCGAACTGATGTTCCCAGCAGCAGCAACTAAGAGTTAATGGAGGACACCCGGCTTTTCACTTCCTCTACTGCATCCAAGAAAGCGCAGAATACGATAATACAGTATAATTGAGCATTTTACTAAACAGCATCGCACAGAAGTTCTTCTGGCAAGCATTGCATTTGTCCTAAGTAACCTTTATGAGAAGCTGAAAGTTGATGCACCCGGACCAAATGAATTTTCAGCTTTAGCCCGAATCCTTCCGTTTGTGCTCGGGAGGGTGGGAAGAACCAGCAACCAAGCATCAATCGGAGAACTAGCCCCCTCCTCTGCTTAAAAAAAAAATAGTCGGTTACGGCGCCACGATGCTGTGGCTACTACACACGGGAGCCGGCAAAGCGCTGGGATGGCTCTGCACATCCGCGGGGTGCCCCGGGCTCCTTCCCGGCGGAGCTGGCCGCAGCTCCTTCAGGAGCCGGGCGCTGGGACGGAGAGAGCATCCCGCCCTCGTTCCAAGGGAGACGAGCGTGCGGGAAGCCGAACTCCGTCACCAGCACAGAAGCACATGCACAGTCCAGCCCGCACCTGCTGAAGACCACTCTCTCCAGGCTGCCCCTTCGGGGGGGTGTCATCACTGGTCCCCCTCGCACAGACACCCCCCAGCATCTCCTAAGTAGCTTTCACGGCCAGCCTAGAAGGGGAAAGGGGGTCTGCATCCTTCCCAAAACCACAACGAAAAGCAGTCTCCTCAAATGGCTGCTCCTGCCTCGACATCCATCACACAAGCAGGGAACTTGCCGGGGGTAAAAAGGGGGCGCAAGCAGGGAAGGGAGAAAGAAGCGCAAACTTCGGAGCTCTCCGGCTCCCCGCACGGCAGGGACCGCACGGGAACGGCACGGCGGCCACCTCCGAGCGCCGCATCGCCCCGGCCCGACCCCGCCGGCGCTCGGCCAGCGCCGGGTGCGGACGGGGCGAGGCGCGCAGCGAGCGGCCCGAGGGCGCGGGGCGGCCGGCGACACTTACGGGTTTTGGGGGTCGTGCTGGCCTCCGGCGTGGTGGTGGTCGACTCCTGGAAGGGAGACAAGGTCCAGGACGGCGCCGAGTCGTGGACGTAGATCTTGTAGGAGGAGGTAGCGTGTGCCGCAGTGGGCCAGGCGGGCAGCGGCGGGGTGCTGGGGGCGGCGGGCGGCGGCCGGGCGGCGCGGCCGGCGGTGCCGGGGGCCGCTGGCGGGCGGTGCCGTGCGGGCGGCACGGGGTGCCGGGCGGCGGTGGGCCGCGGGCCGCCCCGCGCAGGGCCGCGGGTGCCGGGGGCCGCGGGGGAGCCCGGCTCATGGTGGTGAGGCGGGGGCTGACACGGCTGGGCGGCCGCGGCGTGGCGGCGGCGGTGGTCTCCGCGCCGCGCGGGGGGGCGGTGGGCTTGGAGAGGAAGAAGGGGTCCTGCCCCACGCCCTTGGCGTCCATCAGCTCGGTGGGGACGTACTCTTTGACGGAGCCCACCACGATCCACTTGAGCAGCATGAGGCTGAGCCCCAGACCGATGAAGCCGATGAAGAGGGGTACCACGCACAGCCACGTCTGCTGCCGGTTCCAGACGATGCAGTCGCTGCAGCGCAGCTCCCGCGGCGGCCCCCCGGCCCCATCCCCGCCCGGGCCCCCCGCCGCAGCCGCCGCCTCCGCCGCCCCGGGCGCCGCGGCTCCGGCAGCCCCCTCGCTCATCCTAGGGGCCGTCCGCAGCGCCGCCGCGGCCCCGGGCATCAGCGCGCCGCGGCTGCCGGCGGCATGCGGCGGCGGAGAGCGGAGGGCGCGGCGCGGTGCGGAGCGGGCGGCGGGAGCGCCCCGCTCAGTCACGCCGCCGGCACGGCATGCCCCGCGCCGCGCCGCCCCGCGCAGCCTCCCGCGGCCGCGGAGTCAGCGGGACGGCCGCGCCATCCGCCGGGCGCCCGACTCTGCTGGAGCTGCTCGCTGCAGCCTCGTCGCTCTTCTTCTTGTCCCTCCGCTAGAAGGTTTTTCTTTTCTTTTCCTTTTTTTTTTTTTTTTCCGGGTAATAAGTCGCAGGGATCAGCCTCCTCGGTTAATTTATTTTTTTATCCCAAGCGTTTGCGGCTCCGGCGACGTGCAGGTACATTCCTTCACATTCACGCACCTTCTCGCCTTTCCTCTCCCCCTCGGGGCTTGGGGGATCCTTTCTTTCCGTCTTTCTTTCCTTCCTTCCCTCCCCCGCCCGCTCGGCTCCTGCCTATGCCCGGCCGCGGCGCAGCAGCATCCCTCGGCGGCTCCGCGGGGAGGCGGCGGCGCAGCGCACCCGCCACTCCGCGGCCCCGCGGCCAACCCGCGGCCGGCGCCGGGCCAGGGAGGCCGATCCGCGGGCGGGGCCCGGGGCAGGAGGCACGGCTCGGCACGGCTCCGCGCAGCTCCTCCGCGCCCGCGCTAAGTCCGGCCCGGCATCAAAACTCCGGCGAGGATTCCCGAAAAAAAATAAAAATTAAAAAAAAAAAAAAAAGAAAGAAAAATTGAATAATCCACACACGCGCAAAAATAAAAATTAAGATGAAACCCTGGAGGGAAGCGGCAATGACCCAGTCGGCAAAAAAATATACGGATCCGGCAAGTAAATGGGCACGCAAAGGCAGCTCCTGCCAAGCTTGCAGCCTCGGCTCGATTGTGTATTCCTCTGGCAGCGCCGCGGAGGCAGGCGAGCGCGCACCGAGCAAGGCGCCTCCCACCAAAGCCTAATGGTGGTTTCTTAATGCGCACAAGATAAATAAATGATCCAGGCAAACCCCTCGGGAGGGTGTATGCTACGGCAAACGGAGCCTAGGAAAGAAAGGGAAGGAATGAAAAAGGGAAGAAAAGGAAAAGGAGAGCTAAAGGGGCGGGGGTGCGGGGTGGGGGCGAAGCTCCCGAGCCCATCCTGTGGTAGGATGCAGCAGGCTGGAGCTGCAGGGCGCGCAGACCGGCGGGGTGCGTGTGCCGCGGCGGTGGAGACCGCTCCGCCAGCGACCCAGGGCTCCGGACACGGGTTCGCCCACCTTGGTGCTCCCCGACAGGTATCACCCGGCAGCATTGTGCTACTCTTGTTTCTAATGGGATTCTCTAAAGAGAAACAAAGCAAAACAACCCGCCACATACCTGCAACAAAAGGACGCTTCATGCAGCAGCTGGGAGAAACTGATGGCAGCAGCACCATGCTGAGGTTGCCAGACAAGTTTTGGTATCTTAACTGCTCTGGCTTGTTTGATCTGCACCAAAGCTGAATTCCCAAGTTCAATGTGGTCGGCAATGGGTACTCTCACTTATTGGACAAACATTTCATCAGCTAGGGAGGTCACTGAAGGGTTAACAGCAGTTTGCCAATGGTGGCTTGATTCCCATTTTCAAAATTTTAGAGAATTTTATAGAATTATGCATTTACAGATGTTCTTAACCCTTTCTTCTGACCTGTTACCTTATTGGTGTCCATTTCTGGTATTGAAGCATAGGTATCATTTCCTTAGTCACGTATCTAAGGGTATTGATATTTCTACAGGATAAGTGAGCAGAAAAGTTGCAAACAATCTGTGAACTGCATTTGTTCTGTGTATAAAGAGACAAATAGAGAAAATAAAATACTGCAACTGAAACATATCTGCTTGATTTTTTTCTTCTCCAGAATGAATGTTAATACCATTTAAGTCATCAATATTACATTAACTAGATATCTAGATTATTGTCACTTCAAGAACTCCCTCTGGAGTTTGGCAGCTTCTCTAAAATAGTTCTCTGCTAACAGCCATTAGGAAGGTCTATGAAAGTGGTTTATCAGGTAAGAGTACTATTTAAACACTTCAAAAAATCCTCCCACTTTGGCGTTGGAAAACGTGAATTTAGGGGTTTCTACTCCTTTAGTGAAGAGAAAAAAGGATTAGGAGAAAGCACTTAGAAAGAACCACAGATGCATGCCAAACAAGGCAAACAAATGAGAAAGATGGGGAAGTCTTGCAAATCCAGGGAATATTTTTCACTGATTTTATGGAAATCTGGACCCAGATGCTTTCAGTTGTGAGTGCCTGTCCTACAAAGTTCTCACCTTCCTTGTAAGCTTGGCATACCTTTGTCCTGCTATGTGCTCCATGTTTCCTTTACAAATCTCCTTCAGCTCCTGCCTCTTCCATAACCATATTGCAGTTCACTAAGCCCAGCATGAATCACTCTGTTTTCATCCTCAAATAATTTGTACGTGCTTCTTGGAAGAACAAAAATGTTTTACAACACTTAAATGACAGAGAGCTTTTATTTTTCTCACGACTATGTCCTGAACTCTTTCAGAGTTTCCTGAGTCTCAACTGCACTTCTTCACCCACTAAGATTTTCAAGATATCAGCTCCTAAATTTTGCAGTGGTTCTAATGGAAGACACGAGGATGTGATACCATTAAGATCGCTCAAGTGTAGCCATTTGTTTAATATTGGAGGACTTCCTGTATTATTACTAAAGATTTTCAGGCTTCTTTTCTTACAATTTCCCATTCTTATTGAGGGTTGACGAACTATTCTTGAAATTGATTATGGAATGCTTTCAATGGACCTTACTTGAGTGAATTACTTAAAACCAGCCATTATCCTGACATGTTAATTAAGTTCCTACCAATGACTATTAGCCTCTTGAAAAAAATTCTTTGGTCTAAAAATATGAAATGGATCTTGATGCAAGAAGCTTCCCTTAACCTCATAGTAAATGCAAATGTATTTCAAATAGGTTATCCTACAGTTAGAAAGAAAAAAGTCATTCATCTAGACAGTCACCTTAATGAAGGCAATGTCTTCCTGTAATAACTTAGTCATGAGTTAAAATGTTATGATGTATACAAAAACACAGTCTATAAATGCTTTTAGGTTATTTCTGTGTCCTTAAAAATTAATATTCAAATCATAATCAGTTTCTCAAATCAGCCCACTCTTGTTAAACTGAATCTGTTTCATGCATTAATTCTAATTTACATAGGTATTTGGTAGCTCTCACTTGCATTTCTTCCTACTCATTTTGTATCATAGCCCAACTCCTTTACTTTTTCTGGAAATATGTTTATCACGATCAGAAAACAATATGTAATTTGTTTTTCTTGATTTTCTACATAACATGCAAAGAAATCTGTAGTATCTCCTTGAGGACATCTGTGACTGGAGTGGATTAAAATTACTTATCTATGATGGAGTCAGAAGTGGTATTTTCTTAAGGGCTGGTGACACATGTAACAGGTACACCATTTATGCAAGCATTCCTTTGTTTGTCACAGGAGGTATGGCCCAGCCAAAGGTCGTGCTTCACAGCCATTATTTCAAATAATGAGATGTAATGGGTGAGTTAAGGGAGCTAGATTATTGTTTAACTGTTATCTTGGAATCAGATCTAAAAACCTCAGGACAACTATCCTTGGAAGACCCAACAAAAGAAGCAGAAATTCAAATGTGGAAAATCTGAGCCATGAAACAGAGCTGCATCCATTTCAGCATGTAAACAATATGCATGTGGGATGCCCATATCCCAGCCCTGCATACACACAGAGTTAAAAGCCTTTCTGTCTTTCCTCCCCAGCTTTATAAAACACTGAAGACATTCCTTGTTATCCCATCTAAGTATCGTCTGAAGTTTTGAGCAACAAAACCTCCACAGTTACTTTGCTTTATGGTGTAATCAGCACCTGAGAGCATAACCAGTCTAGAATCTGAGTTGCTCCAGCAGCCACCTCACCTGCTCTGTTCTGGTACTTCAGCAGGTGGATGTGGTGAATAAAGCAGAATTTCCCAAAGGATGCCTGAATTGGGGCTGGTTATATAAATAGGTGTTACGCTGCTTTCCAAACTAGGCCATTTGAATATTCTCTACTTAATTCTTCCTCTTAGCTTTCCTCCAGCTCAGCTACATCATACAGATCTCTAGTGGTCAGCTTACAGGCAGGGAAAACCTTGCTTGCTTCTGTCTGAGGTCAGCATGTAAGTGTATTCCCCGTTCCAGGTGAAATGCACAGCCAGCATTCCATTCTCCAGTGCTCGGAGCGGGGATGCTCCTCCCTGTATCAATTGCTAAAACAGCCACTACAGACCAGGCTTTTCTCAGCCATCCTCAGGGGACTGGGGCCAGGAAACCTGTTTGTAATGTGGTGCCTAAAATAACTGAGTTCTTACATGGGTGTTAGGAGGTCTCCCAGCACCCAGGTGCAACAGGTGGGAAATGCATGCAGAGCTGCACAGCACAGCAGCCACGAGAGGTGTGAGCAGCCTGCTGGTCCGCAGTGTCAGCCTCAGACAGGTGAGATGAGTGACACTTCATGTTGGGTTACGGAGAGGCTGCTCTCCCTCACTGCAGTATAAACCCTGAATAACAACCCCACGGCTGAATTAATTGGATAAAAGAGACCTATCCTGTCACACGGTGCAAGTGTGTTGGGTCCTCCTCAAAAACCATCAGCCCTAGGTGACTCAAATCATGTGTAGCCAATTTAGAAATGCTGAGGCTGCCACTAAATATTTAGAATTACACTTGAATATTTAGAATTACACAATGAATATATACAATTCAAATATTTATCTTGGCATGGTTTGTAATAATGAAATTAATTTTGACGTGGTATTAACAAAAAATCCCACACCCCAAATCCTACAAAACATGTTTCACTCAGGAAGTATTAGTAAACCAAATGCTTTCCTTGGAGGAATTTATTGCTGTATAACTGAAATCCTAAATGCCTGACTCACTTTTTATCAAACCAAATTTTCAATATTCTCTACTTTTAACTGACCATAAATTCTAAGGATTTCAGTGGGATAAATTCTGTTTGGCAAGTACTTTTGAAATTCTGATTTTGGTCATATTGTATCAATCCCTTAAGAACACAATAATGATCTCAGGCTGAGAAATATAGTGACTAGTCTTAACAATGCCCTTGTGACATACTGAAGACACTGCAGCACAAGAGAAATTAATATATCACTCTTCAAGCCTTTGTGGCCTCTGAGATTTTTATCAGGAACATCAATTTGGGATGCCAGGGAAAGAAATAATTGAAAGCAAACATGAAAATGCCATCAAAAGGGCTTGCTCCAAAGTGTCATGGAGTCAGCAGAAATTTCTCAGTATACTGCAGTCTATCTTGGACTGAGCCCTGAATCAAAATTCACATCTTTCCAAGATCTGTGACAAAAGGGTGAAAACAGCAAGTGGGAAAGCCTATGAAGCAGTCATTAATAGAAAAGAAAGTTAAAATTATTTACTATTACAACTTATTTCCAAACATTTCCTGAAAATCTACACTTTTTCCATCCCAGTAAGGACACCTGATCCCACTTATGAAAAAAAGTGAATATATATAATATTTCAGACTTTGTGATCTTTCCTTTTTCAGCTGAACATTCTTTGCTCTCCCATGTAACTTCTATCCAGTGCAGAGAACACTGCTGCTACATGTTTTTTTGCTGGATATTTTGGATGAGATTCCAACAGCTTTAGGAGGTTCAGCAGTTTTGCAGGAGCCTCTTCAAAGCTGCCCTGAATGTCCAGAAAAGCAACAGGTAGAAAACAGGTAGAAAAAGCCAAGGGGAACAATCTCCTTATCCTTCACATAAAACAAAGGGAGTTCATTCTGTCAAACTTAATGGAAATAATTTTGTGGCATCCATCCTTACAGTTATATTTGAATGACCCTTTGAAGTAGAAAAAGCCCACAGGAACTCATAATTCTGATAGCCTAATCAGGAAGAAAAAGTGGATCTTTCATCTTTAAAGCTTTGAGACATCCATGAAATCAGTCAAATTTTCCAAGCACTTAACTCTTCGTAGATTTCAGCTGTGAAGGAAAACCATGGGGTTTTTTCCTTCCACAGAAGAGTCAGAATAAACTTTTTTCTTAGTTCCCCTGCTTAACTCTGAGGAACTTTTCTGTAACTAGGTACACCAGCATAAAGAGTTATGGAAAATAAATCAGATGGGTTTATCACTGCTGTGCATTTATGAATGTATTTTTGTATGACTTAGGTATGCATGTGTAAGTCCATGGGACCTGATAAGATGCCCCAAGAGCCTTGAAGAAATTGGCTGATGTGGTTGCCAAGCCACTCTCAAGGATATTTGAAAAATCGCAGCAGCCAGGTAAAGTTCCTGACTGGAAAAATGGAAACATTGCACCCATTTTAAAATGGATGAAAAGGAGGGCTCTGGGGACACTGCCCTGCCAGCCTCATCTCCATGCCTGAGAAAATTGTGGAACAAATCCCCCTAGAAGCTGTGCTAAGGCACATGGGCAGGGAAGTGATCCAGGACAGATTCACCAAGAGCCCTGAAGATGAGGGATGGACCATGTCTCCTGTGAGGAAGGGCTGAGAGACTGGTTCAGTCTGGAGAAGGCTCCAGGGAGACCTCACTGCAAACTTTCAGCACTTAAAATATAGAGAAGATGGAAAGAGACTTTTCAGCAGGGCCTGCTGTGGTAGGACAAGGGGAATGGTTTCAGACCAAAAGAGAGCAGCTTTAGACTGGACCTGAGGAGGAAATGTCTTACCCTGAGGATGGTGAGGCTCTGGAACAGGTTGCCCAGACAGGTATGGGATGCCCCATCCCTGGTGCAGGTGAGGCTGGATGGGACCCTGAGCAACCTGGTCTAGGTGAAGATGTCCCTGCTCACTGCAGGGGAACTGGGACAAACGACCTTTAAATGTCCTTTCCAACACAAACCATTCTATGATTCTGTGATTTTCATTTAACTGCACGTGGACAGACACCAGGGACGGGACAATAAGTAAAACAATGCTCAGAGCAAGACAGCTGCTGAATAAATATTTCAAAGAGAACAACCAATGGAAAATTAATTGATAAATATCTATATTTAAATTGAAACCTATAGAGTTATCAACAGGCAAACTTGCAACCCCACCAGGTTGAAAAGGAGATTTAAAAAAAAAAACTAGGATTCAACCTTAAATTAATTAATTGCCAGTGTGCAAGCCTATCCTTCCACTTATGGACACTGTAGGTGTTAACATTTATTTGTCCAATGGAAAACTAGAGATACATTAGGTAACCTAAAATCCCAGGTAGTAATTCTAAATCATAGTACTCTATTTCTTTGTGGGCACTATGACTAGACTGATGCACAGCCTTTGTCATGGTAGTTATTTTCTACAGCTCAATAATCAGGGATTTAATATTTAATAAGCAATATCATGCCAGTAACAATATACCTTGCATGCTCTGATGTTTTAATATTGGTAAGCATGATAAACAAAGAGATATAGGGTTTATTGAAAGAGTTTGTTTTCTTTTGTTGCTTTTTTGTTGCCTTTTTTTCACCAGACCAGCTGAGCTAGTTGGCTGAAGAAAACAAACTTTCAGTCACAAAAGGCTTTATTTTAAATGCTTTCTTTCCTGACAAAATGACATTTCTAATGTCACTAACAGATCTAAAGGGAGAGCAGCACAGCTTTTAGAAATGTGTTTATATGTATATCAATGCAGACATGTATTGGTGTGTAAACGTAGATCTATTTGAGAAGGAAATGTTAAAGCTGTGCAGTAACCAGAATATGTGAATTTGTCCCTTGGCAGTGGAACAGAGCTCTGTGACTTTGTCCCATTTGGTACCAAAGCAGGCACCAATCAGCTGCTAAGAGATTCAACAGCTCAGTTTTCATACAAATATACATATGCAGATATTCCTGGGTCTAGAAGAAACATAATGCAGAACTACTTCATTGAATCATATTTTAAGGTCAAATTAAGCATCCATGGCCCACCAGGAGATTCTGGTAGTAAGAAATTGAAGCACATCTCTCACAATCAACTGGGATGCATTGAGGAACCCTAAACAAGACAGATCTAAAATTGGGTTTTTTTGAGAACAAAATCATGAAAGCTCCCAATCTCAAACTGGGACCAGAATTTTTGTATCTCTTTTCTGTGCAAAATGAAGATTTTTATTTAAAAAAGCTATCATCAAAGCTGTGACACTGCTCAGCTACTCATTTGTTCTACACAGCCATTCACATTTTCCTTCATCTCTTTTGAGAAATTGAACCTTTTTAAGGAGAAACCTCTCTGGTCAGTCAATCTCTCTATAATCAGAGAATCAAGCTCAGCAGAATGGTAAATCTGGACTCAGAGATCAGAAATTAAGATTTCAAGCTTTATAGCTCCTTCATCATCCAAACCTGTGGTCAGGGAATTATGAGTGTCCCCAAGGTCTCTCATAAGCTGCTCTCTTCTGCAATTTCTTCACTTCCTGTATTTCTACCCTAGAATTTAGTACAGCATAACAACAGCATAACCACAAGGCAGCAAAATATTGTTCAAACAACAGTGCTTAAATCTTTATTTTCACTGTGTGTCAAAAGTGCTGCAGAGCATCTATTTCCATTAAAATTACTGGTGAATTGCATGAATTCTGTGTAAACCTAACTTGCACAAATTGATGTGCCCGAAAGAAAGGTTTAACTTAATTTCTATAATTGTTAAAATCCAGGTGTAGATTCTTCCCTCCCTCTGAAGGCAAGGAAAGATCAGCTTATAGATTTCATTGCTTCTGCACTCTCGAGGATGTGTCCTATAATCAGATGTTCTGCACAGAGCCCTCAAATTCAGCCTCCATTCCTCAGCCCTGCTGTGCAAGCCAAGCTGCACTGACATCACAAGACATTTTCCCAAGCAGCTGGTGACAAACAGCTTTCTAACAGAAAATTGCCCCCAAAAATAAATATGCTGCATCTATAGATTCGAAAGTAGTATTGTATATGAAGAACAGAAAATCTCTAACCTTTGGTCTCATAAAACCAACTGCATCTCACAAACACAGGGATATCCTAGTTTTTTGTAAATTTATTTTTCAGTCACTGTCTTCACTCACTGATTTTGCACAAACTGTCCTTAAATACTGAGCTGTCCTTCTATTCTATAATGAGGAGGCTTTTAATGATTAAGAATCCTTTTGATTTAGCAGTGATATAATTTTAATTATTTCCCCACCACAGCCTCACCATTAATTCTTAAGAGGTAACAAACCTCCTGGTATGGCAACATACCTCCTGGGTGTCTGGCCTCTGGCCCTTGCTTTATCTCCTGCTTGTTCATCCTAAAAGCTTTTTTTGATTGAGGGAGAAACAAATCAGGCAGGCAAATATACACATAGCTGTACACAGTCTGACTCCCTCTACAGCACTCTGCTTACACACTAGTGAGATAAAAATTACTTCTAAGATGAAAAGCACTTTTCATCTTGAGACCCCATTTCCTATCACATAGAACTTTCCAAAAATATGTTACTTTTGAGATATATGTGATTTCAACACTAGCAATGCCAGCTGAAGTGGGAACTTTGAAAGAAATGTTAAGCTCCATCAGTTTGATCATTAAAGTTATGCAAATGGAAAAACACATTCCTTCCTTTTAAATTTTGCTTCGTTTTAGTTGCAATCATAAGATCCAAGAAGTGAGGATGGTGTTTAAATGTCAGAAGCTTGACAGCATCTTAGCACAGTCCCAGCTGTGGTCAATAGTAGAGCTTCTCTGTATTTCAACAGGAACAGATTTTTTCACAGTCTCACAGAGCAGCTGAGAACTGGCTCAAGTGAAGCTGCACAGATTACTTGTCTGTAGGAGCAGGCAGCAGATTTCGCTGCACACTACCAGCTCAGGGAGTTGTGAAGCAAAATGTACCAACCCAAACCAGAGGTGGTAAAGACAGGCTTGTGCTGCACATCTCACGTTGTCCCTGTTAGTACATGCTGGTGGCTCGCACTGCCCTGCAACTCAAATGCCAGGTTCCTTGTCAGGAGAGCGTGGTGCTGCAGAGGTTCCTCCAAGAGGTTTGTCCCTGAGGCAGCTGCCATTGCCTACTCATTTCAGATAGATGAAGAATAAGTTGTATAAATAGAGTGGAAACTCTCCAGGAAGTGCTCAGGACCTGTGCTGGAAGGCATCTCCCCCAAAGCCTCCCCTTATGCAGAATTGTTCCTGCTTAAGCAGAGAACTTCCCTGAGTTACAGCATGGGATGTTCCTTCCCTGTGACATTCCAGGCCTCTACTTACTGAGGCAGAAAGCTTTTTAATTAGAAATCATTTTCTTCATTAAAAGCCAGTGGGATAAGGACAGTCACCACTTGATGAAATAAAATTGTCCTATCATCTTTCTTAGATCAAAGAGATTTTTAGTTTGGCAGTTAATGTGTCTACTTTATTTTAAAAAACCTACATAAGCAAACAAAAAACAACCAAAAAAAGAAGTTGAATTATAAACAGGAAAATTCTGAAGAACAAAGTTTTGAAATCATTGCTCCAACATATGACCAATGGCAGTGCAGTAATTTAACCTTATGTTTTATATTGAGGCTACCGAATTAAAGAGATCTTTCTTTTTAATAAAGAATATTTTATATTCTTATTTTCAAGCTGCCATTAAGTTTGCAAGTTGGTCAAGTAAACCAGATCTACTGTAAAAGCCAAATATTGTCATGCCTACACAATCTGAATTACCTATTAGCTCACAAGTGGCCATGCTCACTATTTTTATAAAATAACAAGAGACTTAGATTACTCAATTTTTAAATTTGAAGTCCCCATCTCTCTGAGAATCCTGAGACATTGAGAAGATAAATCTATGGCCAAGGTAGCTGAAAACCAACCAGAAAGATAGAGATTTTTTTTTTTTTTTTTAAGATCAGATTAAAACTGAGAGCAAGAGTAATTGCAATCTTTTTTTTTTTTTTTTTCCTGAAGCTATGCAGGCAAGTTTTTATATTAAAATACTGTACAATATACTCAGGTATGAAGAGCTTGCATTTTTATTCTAATTTGTTTTCCTTCAGGTTCAGAATTACCAGCAAAGAAAATTGCTCTAATTGCAATGCTTTGCATAGAAATAGTGATTATAGCTTAGTGGATTGTTAGGACACGACACTGCACAACTTATTAGATCAAACTGAGTGAAGCCTACACCTTACCAACTTTTCAAATGTAGGTAAAGCAAGTTAAGCTCTCTCAGCAAATCTAAATATTTATGACCCAAAATTATGGGTGTCAACCTGCCAAGCACATTACATGATCCCTGATTCAGAACTATGAAATAATCATAGGGAAGAGCTGCCACAATATAAGATGTCATTAAAACTCAACAGCAGCAAAATCAATTTTAATTAGATCCCAAGAAATGAATATGTAGAGACCAAAAGCCTTTCTTCAATATATTAATATAGCTTTTTTTTACTTGGTTAGTTTTATGGAATTCATCAAAGGGATGCTGAGTGCCTGAAAAGGTGCACATGAAAGCACTGAGATTGTGAATTGCATACAGAGGTATTTCTACATTTCCAGATATTTATTTTTATTCTAATGAATACTCTCATAGAGAATGCAAATATCTGGAGGACAGCACAGCTCTCTAAGGCTGTACATTCAGAATGAAGTATCTCAACCTACTACTTATGACCAAATTATGATTGTCCATAAGAAAACAAGGTTGGGCACTTCATGTACTAGAAGTTGTCATTTCCTAACTATTACCTAGATTCCAGTTACAGTGGATACATACTGGATTTTACAGATTAGTAGTATTATAGCAGAAATTACTTGAGTTCTGGCCCATTATTTAAATCCAAGGACCATTTTTCTAAAACTAAATTATAGTGTATGTTTCCTAAAGTGCAGATCACATATCTAGCTAGTGGCAGAGATTTTAATGGGCATGTTTATTTTTTCCCCCTGAAGTTTAAATTTCTGGTTTATAGTCAAAAAAAAGAATCTCTTCTGTTGTTGTATGCCAGTGATGATGGGATAATGGATTAGGTCAGGCCCTGTCAGTGTGTGGAGGAGTGGCTGAGATGATGAGACAAGTAATCTCTTCCACCACTTTAGCATTTCTTGTATCCTGCAAAGCAGTTTAGTGTGAAATATTTCCTAGTTTGTAGACTACAATTATCATATGCTTTGTTTATATACTGTTGTCTTCAATTGTTAATAATTCCTGACAGGAATAAAAGACTCCAGGAAGTTAACACGAAAAGCTTGAAGCAAGATGCAGCTGAAAATCACCTTAGATGCTTTCCAATAGTCCCACCTTTCCTGCCAAGCTCTGTTTCACCACACAGCTCAGCCTGGATGCTCTTATGAACCACTCACACTGCACACCTAGCTCAAGGCAAGGAAGCCTGCATATATTTAACATTTTGGGATCTGTACAACTCCTGGAAAACTCAGGTTTCCAATTGCATTGTAGAATGCATACTGTGTTTTAAGGAAAGGTGGAAATAAGTGTATGGAACCAGTGCATTTTGGCACAGGTAATGCTTTTTTAAAAAAATAAAAAATCCAACTGCAACATTCTCTCACCATCTGGCATAAAATGGTCGTTCTTTCCTGTAAAAATGATGGTATTGGAACTGTAATATCTAGTCAACAAAATCTCAGCCCTCAACTGAGTTAAATCAGTCTTTTTGCACTGGCTGTGTGACATACTAACCCTAAAAGCAGGGCTGTTGCCAAATACTTCACATGTGCTCTGAGGAATGCAACTGAAACAAAAGACAGATGAAACGGTGACATTTTGAGAACAAGAATAAATGTAATAATATTTCTTAAAATATTATTTGCTTATGAATGCAGGTCAGCTGATTTTTTTCTTGAAAGCAAAAGTAAATTTGTGGATTAATGAGGAATTCAGTGATGCACTGTACCAATGCCATGAGAAGCCTCCTCACCAAAGCTCACAGGTAGGGTAGTAATGTGTCCACACATCTCAAAGATAGACACAGCAGACCAAGACACCCCTGTTAGAGGGAGGTTTTAGCCATTTAAGAGGGTGAGAAAGCAGTAGGAAACAAAATTAAATGAAAGCAGCCTAATGATAGAAGAAAATACAGTAATACTGAAATACAGTAGCCAAAATTACACAATTGATGTCTTAGCTTGCACCGTAGACTGATATTCTAAAATAATAGGTAGGACAAGAAGCTGATGACAGATTTTGAGTTTCCTATTCTTTTATAGTTTACTTTTGACACTCTGTGGCTAAATTTCTGATTAATAACATTTCCCTTTTTTTTTTTTTTTAAATTTAACCTCTTGCTGAAAAGCCTCTGAGGATGGTGGTGAATAAGAGCTGCTTCTTTGGGAAACAGCACAATTGAAAAATAGGGCTGCAGAAACTCTTTTCTATGACCTAACATGAGTTTGGAGAAACCCAGATGAGGTGCCTTTCCTAGTAACATGCAAAATCAGACTGGCAAGTGGTACCATCAAGTGTCAGAACACAGAAAGGTCTGTCCCAGTGCATATGACTTGAGGGGCTGTAGTGGGGTTCACATCAGCAATTCTGTCCCAGACATACAGAGTATTACTGCTGGGCTGTTTGCAGAGTAATTCCAGGGCTGGGCACTGATGAGAATGTAACATGGAAACAGTTTCCTTGATTTCATTGCAATTGGTCCCAGGCTTAGAATAAAACTCAAGCTTATGTACTTAATTTACCTAATTGCCTTGCTGTATGAGGCCTCTGTACTTAAATTGTTAGCATATCATCCTGACAGGCTGTAAACTATGGCTTTATATCAGCAAATAAATGTAAAAGTATTGATGTACAGTCTGCCACTGCGGAACACTGTGTAATTTACACATCCATTATGCAGCCACAAACACATAGATCCATATCTTCCTGAGCAGCTCTATCCAAGCTGTCTAGATTTTAGCCAGTGCTACCCATTTATTCTTAAATCACTTGTGCTGGCATTGTTTTAACACCCTAAGAAGACATGTTTGACAGAGCAATCCGAAAAGTCATCTAACTGTGTCTCATATCCTGGTTGCATCTAACACTGAAGGAATTTGTTTGGCAGGAATTCATTATTAAGAAGGCATTTACTGTTTTCCTTCCTCTCCCTCTCTTTGCCCCTTTTCCTTCCCATATTTTTTGGTTGGTTGGCTGTTTTTTAAGTGTCTGCCCTGCAGTGTGTGCTGCAGAACAGAATAATGGGACACTTGGTGGATACAGTCCAGCCAAGAATCATTCATGGGGTTTGTTTAATGCAAATGCATGGTACAAATGTAAAAATCTGTTGCTATTTGATTGAGAAGCTTTGACCTGATCATTGTGTGTCTGCAATTGCACGTCCCTAAGATTTTCCACTCAGAATTAACCCTCCTCCCCCTCCAGTGTCACTCTTTCTCCTAAAACAGGCTTTTAACACAAAGTCTCAAATGAAGAAGCGAAAGACACTGAATAATGAGAGACAATGAATAAACAAACAGGACAACCTGGAATAATCATTATTTGTTCTGAAGAGAATGAAAGCTTCATCAACTTCAAATTAAAATTGGAAAGTAAATTTCGGTCTAGAGGAGGAGTTCGTTCTAATACGGAATAATTTCATTCTTTGAAAGCCACAAGCCAACCCAAAGCTTGGTATCCTCCACAGAGCTGGTAGAACTATTGCAGAATTCAGGTCTCTGACAGCTCCCACGTTTCCTGCATCCCCAAGGCCTCGCTGCTCCTGGCTGTGCTGGCACGGAGGGCTCAGCTGGGCAGGACAGGGGGGTGCCCTTGGACCCAGCGCTGGGGAGGGAGCAGCTCAGATCCTCTCCCAGCTTTGGGCCCCTCATACACAGGGGACAGTGAAGCTGAGGAGGGTCTGCAGCACAATTCCTGTGAGAAATGGCTGAGGGAGCCAGGGCTGTTCAGCCTGGAGAGAAGGGGGCTCGGGGGTCACCTTGTCACTCTCTGCAGCTCCCTGAAAGGAGGTGGTAGCCAGGTGGGATTGGTCTCTTCTTGCAGATAACAAACAATAGAAGAAGGGAAAATGGCCTTAAGTCATGCCAGGAGACATTTAGGTTGGATATTAGAAAAAAATGATTCACTGAAAGAGTGGTCAGGCAATGGAACAGGGTGCTGAGGGAATCAGGGGAGCCACCAGCCCTGGAGGTATTTAAAGGACATGGAGATGTGGTACTTTGGGATATGGTTTAGTGGTGGACTCGTAGTGTAAGGTTAATGACTGGATCAAGGATCTTCTATTTCTACAACTTTTCATTTTGTGTGCAAGGCCAAGAGGGCCTCAAGGTGAAACTGTATTGCACACAAATTTCTTCTGCACAATCAGTTGTCTATCTTCAGGCTTTTCTTGGACAAGAATAATTGTTTAGAGTTTATTTACTAGAACAATATTGGAACCTTTTGTAAGACACTGCTCTCCAGTTACCATATGAATCAGAATAACATTACTGCAGCTAATAAAATATATTACTGCATTTCTTAAGATTCATAGACCCCTATCCCCTCAGTTTTACAGGAAATTAGGACTTAGTGGGTTTTCTTTGTTTTTTTTTTTTTACACTTGCTATGCTTCTTTTCAGGATTATAATAGGTTTTGGAATTTAGGAACCTCTTAAATACGATTCTTGATTGGTCATAGAAAGGACAGCAATAGTGTAAATCCATGTGTAATTGTCTTTTTCAGAAAAATGAGCTATGAGAGTAAACATAATTTCAGTATCATTTCAGTGGGACAGGATTCAGCCTTAAATGTTCTAGTCACTAATTTCTGCTTTGATGACATGATTATTACCTAAATGTAGGAGAAAGCAACAGAATTTTTATACAACGTGGGTGTCTTCACCTGCTACATGTAAGAAAAAAAAGCCCACAGCTTGAAGCACATCAGAGTAGCAATGGTAATTAGGTATTGGCATATCATCCAAGAAAGAAAAAAAAAAGAGCTTGAAAAATGATATGGCTTAATAATGGTTTAGTATCCTAGAGCTATGCAAAAAGTTCTCAAAGGGAAATGTAAATTGTGAATGACGAACACTTGTGATTCCTACAAGGGATAGCCAGTAAGAAACACAGGGAATGAGCACAAATGATCCCATTTAAGTCTGTGTAAGGAATATGATCACACACCTGTATGCAGGCCTTCGAGCAGTCAGATGGTTTTCCACAAATGCCAATTGCCGTATCACACACGGCACCTTCCTGTAGAAGTTATGGTCGTTAATCTCATCCAAAGTACACCTGCAGTGACAGCATCTACCAGGAAATTTGCACAGAAATGAGAGAATGTTGCTTTCTGAATCCATTTAGGACCCCAAAACATTCTGGACCAAATTTTTCATTGCCAATGAAAAATTTATATATGAAAAATTTTTTATAGCCAATGCTTGCAAAACGTAATGCAACCATGTTACGAATTATGATCAGAACCAGTACAGCATTCCAGATAGATAAAATGCTTCTAAAATCTTGGAACACTGCAGCAACCACATGCATTTATATATTTGGTTTCTGAAATGAACTGGCAGCTCAGCTGACAGAAGATCAGGGTACACCAAATCAGAGTACACATATACTCACCTGGAAATCTGAAAAGATCAAAAAAACACGTTTAGAACAGTTTGTACAGCTGAGACTGTCTTGTGTTCATTAGAGTCAATGACAAGCACTGGCAGGGTCAGCTGGAGCTGAGCAGAGCTTAGACCAGGCACACCAGCAGGCTTTCTGCTTGTTCCTATTCTTAGACCCAGCTGCTCTGAGCTACCTCACTTGCGGCCATGAATGTATTTTTGGAGTCTGGATTTTCCAGCCTTTTATTTTCTCTGTTCAAGTACAACCTCCCAGACAAGCTCTCCCTACAATTCTAATTGGACCTGGAAGAAAATGTAAAGATTTGAGCATTTGTTTGAAATTGGAAGGCAACCAAATTTTTGAAAGCTTCCTTAAAATGGAATAGCTTTTTTTTCTACCCAGATTGAAATGCTGGATGACATGTTAAAGAGAAATATTGAATTGGCCCTCCTGAGCCCAAAATTTTATTCATTAGGGGGCTTTTTCCCTTGTTCAACAAAAATGATTTCCAGATTAGAACATTACATAAGTATATTTCATGTATGGATAAAATTGCTCTTTGCTTCACTCTCCTTGATATTTCCCGTACAACGATACAGGGAGTTCGCATTCTGCAGCTGAATTACGTTACAACAACACAGATGGAACTTTAGATGTAAAGCCATATTTTTAGCCAAAGCACAGTTGAAGCAATGTCATCTGATGCAGTTAGAGACATATAGAGAGGCACTTGCAGTAATACACATTTATCACTTTTAGTGAATGGCTGATACACAGCACCCCATGTACCCTCTCCTTCAGAAGGGCAATAATTTCAAATATACTTTTTTTCCTTGAACAGGAAAGAATGGAGCATTCTATTCCCATGTGTGGCCTGATACTTGTGCTTCACTGGCTACCACTCAAGCTGTTCCTGCATTTTCCATTCTGTGAGCCCCTGTGTGAAAACTCATCTTTGCATGGGCACTTGTGGAATTGCCCCAGGGTGAAACCTTTGGTCATTTCCCTCAGAGAAGGCAGATATTCATTGTAAAGATTGTGAAATTCCACCTCCAGAGCACAGGTGTGAATTTCCATACATTTGCAACTGTCAGAGGGAATGCTCAATGTCTTCATGGTAACATGATCATTTCCAACAGCAAAATCCCCTCATTTCATGAAGGATCTGAGCTGGAATCAGAACCATTTACCTTTATCACAAAGTATTGCTGTGATGTTTCTTGGGTATGAGAAGTTTTATTATTTCTGGCATATTGCATATCTGATATTAAAAATCAGAAAAAAAATCTTATTAAAATAGGAATTTGAAAGCACTGGAAGCATTCAGAATTTAAAAGAGCTAAGAAAGGCAGAGGGTTTAGTGCAGTTCTCTGATATTCATAATTCTCAGTTCCTGAACTTTGATATCCCATACAGACACATCAGTGAGGTGCTGGACAAAACTTTCTGGAAGGATAAACATACACCCCTCCAACAATTTGATCAAGTAATAGCATGCAAATACGTGTAAGGGCAGCAGCAGCAGCCCCTTGTCAATATAGTTTTCACTGGTTTTAGAAAATTAAGAAGCTGTTGGAAGCATCTCTTCAGCAAGTCCTTCCCCATTAAATATTACTGCTACAGCTCCTTGGAAAGCAAAGGAAAATCTAAAAAATCTTTTAAATGTTGGAGGCCTTGGAGCCTCTTCTTGAAAAATGCTGAATTTTGAAGTGCTTTATATTTCTGGTAAACAGGATTCAGATCCTGGCAACAGGTTAGGGAGCACTATTCCTAGTGAAAAAGACAAAGAGAGAATAAGCCAAGGAGGAAGGACAGGAAGGAACAGCTTCCCAGAAAGTCTGTTGCTGTTGGTAAGGAATGAAAAGATGCCATGGAATCTTTTCTGCTACTTTGAACCTTAAGGACAATAAGCAGCCACCACAAATTAGTCAGTGCTTTCTAAGGCATTTCACCTTTAGAGAGGAAAACAGGAATTTCTTTTCTCTGCAAAGTTTCCTGCTTCACAGTAAGAAACCTCCAATAGTATTTTATAAACTGTTAAAGCAAAGAAAGTCAAAACCAGCTTTTGGAAGGCTGTTTTTCTTGCCTTCCTCCCCAGTGGGAAAAAAAAAATGAGCAGAAAGCAGCCACATGAGACTGGGGAGTGTGGGTGGATGGTCAGGGTACAGAATGTTAGATTACTCAGCAGTTTAGCTGGCTCTGATACGTACCCATGACTACATCTCGAGTCCTCCCCAGAAAAAGCATTTAATTCATCTCAGAAAGTGCAAAAGTTAATTACTGAATAAATGATAGAGCCCCACCTACTGTTTTATTGCATACATTTCTAGATAGACACACACTTCATGCAAATGCAATTCATTAGTGCATGGGTGGGCATTTCTATTAGAGGAGCCCTAATTATGGATTATAGCCCCACTGTGGGTATGTTCTGCATACACACACAACTGCAGATTTTGCAGTTAAAATCTAGAAATGCAGGTGGATTTCTTTCCATCCCCCTTGTAACTCAGCCTTCTCTGCATCATATGTATACACACATTCTCCCCAGGGAAAGATTAAAATTTTTCAAAAACCTTTGAAAATCTTTTGGCCAAGAGTTGACAGAATGAATGCTCATTTCATTAACAACACTAGTATTCATTAACAACACTGAGGTTCTGTCACCCATTACCATCCTTACCAGATTATCTGGCATATTTTCCACCCAGACTCTCTCTGCTCATGAGTAAAAGAAAGAAAATATCCCAGCAATGTGAACATCCCTTGAAGTGGCACAAGTTTTGTTATTGAAACAGAAAAGTCTAAATGCAATGTGCATGAAAGATAAGGGTGGCAATATTCTCATTTTAAGGAAGTGGAACCACAGGACACTGGGAGTGAGGGAAGAACCACCCAGACATTAAATGTCTTGTCCAGACACCAGCTCTCCAACACATCCCCTGCTCATAAATATTGCAGCACAGAGGCTGACTCCCAGCACACACAAGGTTTTAAAAAGGGCTTGTTTAACCTGTCTCCTTGTCATTGCTTTCACTTTAGTTTCATGTGAACTGAAATTCCCATTGCAAAGGGAATTCTTAAAAGAACTTTTCTGAAATCCCATGTCCAGAGTGGGAGGCATGTTTTGAAAACACTGAAATCCATTCTTGTAAGCTGTAGCAGTCATGAATTGGCATCACATTTTGCAAGTAATGTCTTGTTTTTCAAATGTTACCAGTCACTACAAGTTCACAGACTGGTGTGATTTTAAAATAGCAGAATTGTGTCAAAACTACAAGGTAAAAAGACCTCATGCAAGCAAAGTGAATTGAAATAAGTAATGAAATGTGACAGCTGGAGAAAAGGACTGATTCATTTATCACATTGAGATTGGCAACAAGCTTCAAAACCCTGTTGTTAGCTGGCAGCAATTGTTCTGTTCTGTCAGTGTAATAGGTGATAAGCCAAAAAGGTGGAAGGAAATCCTCCGCATTACATGACACTTATCTCCACAATTTCATGGGAGTGTTTTCGATAATAATTTTAAACAAAGGTCTCCAAAATATGGTTGTCATTGTCTTCAAAAAACTAAATAGAAGTTAATCTTTTAAAATTTGAGTATGAAATTCTTCAAATGAAGTATACACATTTTTCTAACCTCAGATTTTGCCCCTGATTGTTTAAGGGGAAAATAATAATATTTGTAATATTTGCTGACAGCAGCTGATATGGTTTTACTCGCACCCCTCAAAAATACTAAAGCATTTGAAACTGGCCAAGTAAAGGATGTGGTCATGAGTATTGACTGTTTCTTGTTTACATTAGACAACGTTTTTTATTGCAAGACACTGAAATTATTAATATAATATTAATAGTCTTATACAATATATTTAAACACTTTAAATATGAATATTTATAAAATATAGTAAACATTGATAATTCACAAATGAGAGAGGACACTTTGTTCTTTGTACTACAAAGCCCTCTAACCTCAAAATATATAATTTTTTTTCAAACTAAAACCATATTGAAGAAGAGACAAGTTGTTTCTGGAATATTTGGAGCATATTCTTGAACAGCATGACATTATGCACAGACTAAAAGTCTAGCATTTCTAAGTTCTTCTGTAAAATAATTTTTTTTAAGGATGCATTTAAACGATCCACGCAAGGCATTTAAAGTTTGCTTGATACTAGGACAAGAGTGCATTAAACAATCTCTTTCCTCCCTCAGGGATAAAGATGCAGCAGCAAAAAATATTTGGCTAAGTACAAGTGCCAAAATTCAATGGCAAAAGACACAGGAACCTAAAATGTTTACAAACAATTTTGGCAAGTCAATATCAATACAGTTTATTGCTGTCCATACCAACAGAAAATATAGCCTATGGAGATTCTGTAGCACTGGCTGAAAGAACTTGTGGCACATTTTTCTTATTACTAAATTGCTAAAATAGCTTACTTGGGAAAAAAAAATTCCTATGCTAAATCTGATATTTAATGCAATAATTTGCTAAATAGTTAAACATTTAGGCCGCTGAAGTCTCAGTATTTAAACTCTGCTTTCTAGATCTGCTTTTAAAACCCAACCCCTCCTCTGAACATAGTGGCTGCAAATTTTGCCATCTCACCTGGGTTCCTACTCTGTCTTGTTTTCTGAAAGGACAGGGCTTCCTGAGAGGGATTAAGGTGGGAAATAAAGCATTGTTTGGAGGCAGGATGAGCAGGAGACAGGCACAGGCACTTTCTGACTAAGTAAACGTGAAACAAAGAAATGTGGGTGCACCTGCTACTAGTTTTGCACAGTGCTCACCATTCTGTCCTTGCAGATTAAATACACACCAAACAGCTATCCAAGTCGGGTGAAGCACAGCTATTTTTTAAACTTCTGAATTTCTAAGAGTACAATCCACATGACCCTCACTGCCAGTTAGGACCTTGTGTGAATATCAATTTTCATATCACATGGGAGTGTGAAGAATGAAATTTTCTCTAGACAGATCAAATGACTGGGATTAAATTTGAAGGGCCAGATATTTGGAATAACTGTCGACTTCTCAGAATCCAGCAGCTTTACACCACTTGAGAGTCTGGCCTAAGGTATATATTAATCTGTTTGAAGTATTTCAAGCATTCTAGTTGTATCTTCTAATAGCAGCTTTGAAAATGTGTTGCAGACCTAAAAGGATGTTAATATTATGTGTACTTTTTCTCTCATATAGCAGATAGAAGGAGAAAAGAATTTAGGAATATCTGAATTACTGAAACTCATATCCCAACCCTGACACTACCTTATGGATATCAAAAAGAAGGAAACTTTCCAATAATGCTCACGTGGACTTCAACTTCAGGCACAGGAAAGTAGTTTTGACTATCACACATTCAGAGCAGTCAAATAATTTATCACAGCAAAGTATGAAGTGAAATTGGAGACTACAGATAAAAGGCACACAGGCTGGAGAGACATATATATTTACAGTTATTTAGAATGATTTTTTTTAAGACAGTTAAAGCTAGCATATCTGTATCAGTCAGATCTGGTTGTTTCTCTCTTGTATAAGATTTTGCTGCCATCTTAAAGCAGAATTGAGTCCTAAGAGAAAGGCAACTTTAATG
Source organism: Emberiza elegans (assembly GCA_024865655.1). NCBI lineage: Eukaryota > Metazoa > Chordata > Aves > Passeriformes > Fringillidae > Emberiza > Emberiza elegans. The sequence goes on along the minus strand of JALJVW010000241.1, from coordinate 25,836,428 downwards.
GTGTATGCATTTTAAATAAAGCAAAGTAAGAGCATATCAGCACAGCTCAATGCTGCAGACTGTGGGAACACATTTGTGATTGTAGTTTTATCTGCATCTTTACTTCCCCAGTATATCAGCAGCATCAGTGCAAGACATTTCAGACTGACTTCACAAGCTTATACATTTTCCATGTCCAGCAAAGAAGGCTGCAAACTCCATGAGAGGAGTGAGACCAACTAAAACCTCCAGAAAAACTGGAAAAAAATTTGCCTCCTCTCACCTCTGTCAGCAGAGTTGTTGTGTGCCAAAAAGAAAAAAAATCGGGGAAGGCTTTATATTGACTGTTGTCACCACTTAATTAGAATTTCTTCCCCCTCTTCAAAAAAATATAATTATTATGGACATAATCGTGTCTCCTGTTTCTCTCCACTAGCACAGACTTGACCATCATATACCTGAAAAATAAAAGGCTGGCTAAAATGAATGGGTTATGGCTGAAATAAAACTGACTTCCATGAAACCTTCAGCTACTGCACACTTTCAGCCAGAACTGCGACACATTTGCAAATTTGCAAGTATCTGAGAACACGAATCTTAAAACTATCCTTTAATTAATCCAACCTTTTTTTATAGCAACAGACATATTAACCTTGATGTTCTTGTCTATAATTTAACAAATTATATGTGGTTTACCAGAGTTCAGTTTCACATTCTCTGTGGAACTATCATGTTTTAATTAGTTGAACTCCTACGAAAGAACTGGATAGACTCTGTGTCTTAACCTTATGTATATATAAAAGTGTTCAGATTGCTAAATTTGATATGAAAATGCTATTATAGGCTCAGGATGATTATTAAATCAAGGCAATCCTTCTCAAGTTAAGCAGTCAGTATTCTTTCAAAGCATTACAATTCTCATTTTACTGGTGTTATTTTTGAAAATTACGAACTTTTGTATTCTTTTTTGGTATATCTTTTGCAGCTTCCCAACTTTAACATTGCCTTTCCTCTCAGTGTGACTCGAAATTTATTATTTTATATTCTCCTTAGGGCTACTAATACAGTAGGCACTCATTCCTACCTGTAGCACAATCATGTTTTTAGAAAATCTAATATAAAAGGGAAAAACCAGAATTGTATCTGGATTTGGATTTTTTTATTTTATGTTGAAAAAGTAAAATTTAGTCTTCTACTTTTTCTTCTGAAAACACATACATTTTCTTTGATTATTTTCCTCAACACAACTTTTCACAACGATTTCTCAGCAGTCACTTAAAAACAAGTCTTTTCAGAAACACTACAGTATTAGGGAAAAAAACCCAAAAAACAAGAAATATAGAACACTTCAAACCACCAATAAAGCTGTAATCATGAAATTAAAATCTTCTGTATGTCTCAGAAGATAATTCTGTGCATAAATGCTTCTGCACAAGGAGACATCCATTTGGCTTCCATTCTTAAAATATGAATATAGCACAAATTTAACCTTCCAAGACAGAAATATGAATTTTTTGGACAAAAAATGTGTATAGTCATTGCAAGGTTCAACAAATATGCTGAAATGCTGTTTTAGAAATACTCTTATTTCATATAAGTTCTTCATTGATAAAGGAAATGGATTTTTGCATTTGAAAATGTTCAAAGCAATTTTGACAGAAAGGAATAAGAACATTTCTCTTTGTGATGTTTCAGCTCTGTAAGGAATAGAAGACATGTGGAAAAGCCCAAGGTGTCAACCAGGATGGCCAAAAGTAATACTTCTCTTACCTTCTTTTTTATTACAAAAATGCATAGCCCTGTCTAGTGAGCATAAAATCTCACTGAATTTAAAAAAAAGTATTGTCTTTTTTTCAACTTCAATATTGCCTTATTGGTTTTTGTTTAGTTTTAAGGAAAAAAAAAGTTTGAAATAAGATTAAATCAGTGCTGTAATTCTGCATAACATGATGTAACTTAATACTGCTGGGACAGACCTCATATTAGAAAAAAAAAAGTCCAATTCTATCCAAGTAAATGTGAATTTTAAGAATAAAGACTGAATCAACTGATTTCAATAGTTTAATAGCTCTCAGTGTTACTTAAGCAGCGTGATATCAGGGATAAATCAATTCAGATTTCACAGAAAGTGTTTCCATAGTAAGGGAAGGATTAGGAGGTGGAAAACCCCTCCCTTGTTTGCTTGTACAGCTATTTAAGAGACATGACATGGATGCTGCAAATATGAAAGACATAGTTATGGCTCATAGTGGTTCTCTCCACTTTAAGGAAAGACAGAAAAAAAAAAAAAAGGAAGGGAATATGAGACTTGATAAAAAACTGCCTAAGCTCTACAGAAAAGCTGGTCCCACTGACATGGACCCAAGTGCCTGTGGGTGACAGAATTTGCATTTACTGTAATCAGAACACCCCAACCAACAAGCAAACACAAAGCTGGGGGGTGCCCAGGTGCTTTCTGCCTGTCAGACGCAGCCTCTGCTGGCTGCTCAGTCACTGAGCACCAAAAGCAGAGTGTTCCTTCCCCGCTGCAAGCACAGGCACCAATGCTCTGAGCTTTGGGACACACAGCCTGCCATTAAGGCAAGGCTCCTGCTGTTTCCCCACACCTTGCAGGGGCTTCTGGCAGCAGCACCAGGATGGTTGCAATGGAGAAAACAGGGAGCATTCAGAGCTTACAAGGAGCTTAATTCCCTTTTCAGTCAAAATACTAAAAACTCATCCTTTCACAAAGGCACAAAGTGAATTTAGAGCAAGAAAATTTGTCTCTGCCTGTATTCTCTTGTCCTGCTAGGCAAATAACTGAGGTGTCTGTACTGACAAGCTCTGCATTCGAAATGCTACTTGAGGAAAACAATTCATTATCTTCCCAGAAATCCTGGTCAAGTATCTGTTCTAAGAGAGATCTTGATTAAGCCACAGCCAGTAGGAGATGGATATGCTCCAGAAAGGTGGCAACAAGTTTCAGCAACAAAAGGTAGCAAATAGATGAGAAAAATATGAAATGAGGAAGGAATACAGGGACAGGGGAGAAGAGCTCATTTGCTTGCAGGAGAGCAGAGTGGGAATTCAATCATCAGAAAAGAAAGGAATCTTAATAAAAGAATACCTCTATCAGGAAAACATCATGTCATTTCACCAGTGCCAACTAGAGTCTGCAGTGGTTACCCACTTTCTTTATAACAATACCATCAAGATTTGTGAATTTTCAGAGAACAAATATCCTTCTTTCCCTTCCCCAAAACAATGAATTTGCAAATGAATTTTAATGCAAATCAGCCTCTTTTTTTTCACCCCGTTTCAAGAACTATTTTTTTTTTCAAAATAAATTCTACTAAAGACAATAGAAAATAATACATTGAATACATCAGTTTTCTTGTAAGCACATTTTTTCTTGCAGATGGCTTTTAAAGCTGGAAAATCCAGAACATGGGATATGGGAGTATTTTAGTCCACAATCAATCCATCATGCTGGCCTACTTTTAGACAAACGTGTGTTAAGAAAAGAGAAAAGAACATGAAAGGGAGGTAAAAGCAGCAGAGTGTAATATCTTGTAGTGTGTGAATAGTCCAGCCACTGAACTTTGTATACCCACACAGAGAAGAAAAAGGTGAGCTTGCAGGAAAATGTTTCATTTGTATTCCTGATAACGAATCACACTGGTTTACCATACATAGCTGCAGATTGCCCTTCCACTTTGAGCAACAACATAAAATGGTTTTAGGAAAGGTGAATGGAAAAGTCCTCCTCTGTAAATAGATTTCACAGGTGAAATAATATAAAAAGGGATATATTTCCCATGAAGAGCAACATACTGCAGCTTTAACTAAGACTGTCTAGTCTCTGCAGGATCCCAGCAGTGGCACGCAGAGAAAATCCCTATCAGCAATTTTTATTTGCCTTTCACCCCCTACCAGCTCTAATAACACCTGCTAAATTTATTTACACGCTCTGCTATAGGAAATAAAAAAAATTCTGCCTTGAATACTGATTTTTAAATGTCATCTGGCATGCAATATCCTTTGTTTTATAACAAAGGAAAATACACTTTCAAGGAAGTCACCATGTTCAAGATTTGGACAGTAGTCCCATTCTTCGTGACAAATGATATAAGAGCCTCTCCTGACATCAGCCTGTATTTGTGTTGTTCACAGGGATATTAATTGTTTCGTGAATCCTCTCTAGGTCCCATGAGCCTCAGGGTCCCATCCCACCTTCCACTGGGTTCCACCAACTTGTGCTCCTGCTTCAACAGCAGCACCTCTTACTTGTTCATTCCCTCAGTTTGTGCAAGCTGTTCATTTTGTTCAAAGGTACAGGAATAAAAGAAGGAGAAAAACCAGCAATCCCTCCAAATCCAGAGATCCTGTAGCTGTGAAAGAGTGTGGGAAAAGCAAAGGGAGCTGAGAGGTTGGCCTTCATGAACATGAAGGAGATTCTCAATGCATTGACTTTCCTTGTCCCCACCGAATCGTCCTTTGCCCTTACTCCTTGTCACGCCACATCCTACCTGGCCTTCCTTGGATCAGAAGCTTCCCAGTGGCATTACTTAGACCAGTGACCAAAAACCCAAGTATCAATGGAATTAAATTAACTGCCAGAGACAGATTTTTGGCAAGAGGTGATGTTGGGTGACTGTTACTCATCACAATTAGAGAACCTAAAATTACCATATTAGTAATCAGCCAACTGCCTATTTGTCACTCTGTCCCTGAAATTACACATCTGACACACATGGTGCCATTTCAGGAAATGACATCAAAACCATGTAGGCCTTCTTATATAATTATGCTTCTTAGCAGAGGGGAGCATCTGCCCCAGTAATTACTTGTGTCCCCTTTATTCATAAATACCCACATTTCTATAAGCATATATTCAGCTTGGATTTATAAAAATTTATACCATCATTAAAAATGTTGTAGATACACAGTGATTTTCAATACCACAACATGGCAGTTAAAGGAGATTGCCTGAGAGTTTACATGGTTTACTTACTTTTACTTGCAAATTAATTCTGATTTTCTGCACTCCTGATATGTTAGATGAGACTGGAAAAGTAGGACAAATCCTTATGACAAGAAAAATGCTAAGCTTCAGGGGAGAAATACAAAATTAAAGAAAATATGACAGGCCTTTGAATCAGCATCCTTCCACTCTTGCTGCCATATATTAAAAGTTGGTGCAATTTCTTGAAAGGCAGCCTTGTTACACTGCAGCTTTTTCAAGAGTGAGCAACTAAGGTACTATAAACAGAAAATCTGTTTGGGGCTGATGGACTTGTGGTCCCTTCTGGTATGTGCTGAGATACATCCTAGAAAAGAAACTTCAGTTTCAGCAGATCTGAATATTCTGGATCCAAGCCCGCTGATAAATCTCTCTGTTTACAAGGCAGCTAAGGAGATTATGTCTGTCTTTTATACCTGCCAAGAAATGTTGGTCTCATACACCACGGAGCAATCCATGCACGTCTCCACAGACACCCTAAGAACTTGATTAGCATTAATACAGACATGAAAAAGCCCTGGTAATCACACACCAGCTGATACACCTCACACAGAGACACTCCATGAAATCAGCTCCTCCATTTATGTAACAATTCCCTCCACAAAAATCAGAGAGACTTTAATATCTCAAATAATACAAAGATGTCTTTTGTGGTGGAACAAAGGAAACAGGTTGATTGACTGCACAGAAGTGGCAACAAGGGCTCAAAATGATCAGTTGTGCCAACAATAGATAAACAAAGAATATGTAATCAACTGCAAAAGCTTCTTAGAAAACAAAGTTCATTGCAAAACAAACAAACAAAGAAACACACCATACCCTCCACAATGTGTGTTTAATTATGTGGATCTTTAAAATCCTGATGGGAAATTCCATTTAGCTCCTAAAATACATATAGCTTATCCTTAATAAATATTTATTCAGGGTTTAAGTATAGTGCTCTTACTTAGATGAAAAGAGATATTTTACCTCTCTTCAAAAGATACAATAGAAAGCAGGAAAAAACCCCAAATCCAGGAAATGTTTATTAAAATTGTTGTAGCTGGTGAATATCTTTAAGTGTTTTGGATGAGTACTTATTTTCTATAAGAATTCTGCTCTGGCAGAAAGGAGGACATGCAGTATCAGCATTGTGATATTCTTTTGCTGCTTGGAAAGCCAGACCCCACACATTTTGTACTATATTTAATTACAATATAGTAATATCTATACTTTTTTTTTTATCCTCTTTAGCTAATTTGGTAGCCAAACAGTCAATATTTTGTACCCTTCTTTCTGTCTCTTTGTCACAGGCTACTTTCACATCCATATATTCTGGGACTGTGCTGGTGGAAACCTCATTAAGGACTACATTTTGGATGAAGAGAACCCTGTCCTGATTCAATGAAATGAACAGATCAGTGAGGTTTCTGCCTTGAAAATCTCATAAAAACCTGGCTCACTGACTACAGAACATGGGCTGTGTAGCTCCTTATAGTGCAGATACTCTAGCTCCAGCAATCCTGATTAAAAAAAAGATACAGAAAAAGGCAAATATGGGAGCTGTTGTCATTTGCACTGCTTAACTGTTGCTTTAGTTCTCTTCAGCCTTTTTGGGACAGCTAAACCTCCTCAAGACAATATCCTGGGCAAGCTTTGGTGGATACCTGAGTATTTATATTGAGTGTTATTTCTGCTTCCTGTGTGAAATCATCCTGGTGCAAGGCCTGCATCTGTGGTTGCAGTCTGCTCTCGTGGTTTGGGAGTCAGTCAGTTTGCACAGTCTGCCTTGGAGCCAGGGCTCACTTTCCAACCATTTTTTATTTAACATTAACGATTAAAGCATGCTCCTGAAACACTTTAAAAAACCTCAAAACAAACAGCAAGAATCAAGGCCTCAAATCTATTCCCTGATGATAGCAGTCTAAAGTCATAGCACATTTTGAAGTCAGTATCTCTCAGAGATATTCACACCCTTTGCATGCCATTTGTATTCACATGTGGTTTTAATCTATTCTGAATTGGGCATTTTACTGAGCCAAAATCCCCCAAATGTTTAACGTTTCAAGACTGCTGACTCATTGTTTCCTTTGTCTGTTAAACTAAACCCCAGTCTCATAAATTGCTTAAAATATTAAAAACCCCACCATTAGAAATATAACCTTGGAGCATTTCTGAGCCTAATAAATGTCTATCAGTTACAGGGACCAAAAATTAAAGACATAAAGCTTTCAGGAGAATTCTGGGAAATGCATGGAGAGGCTGCAGCTTTTCTGAATGAATGAACCTGGGGCATATGCCCATATGGTTGATCAAAGTTCAGTGAGGCTTTTTGTGTCTTTACATTTTCCTGTCTAGCTCTTCCCTAATCCTTTTAAATCTTTCCTGACATTGATCCACAGGTGAAAATGCTGAAGCTAAACTAAAATTCAGTTTGATAAGAGGAAGCACAACAGACTGAACTGCTTTGTTGGCAGCAAGAGAGGATCCCAATGGATTTTGTTGTGCTGTTCTTTTCCCCCAAAACTGCAGGGCCCATGTTTCAGTATGAGCCCAATAGAGAAACAAGAGATTGGAGTACACAATTTGACTTCACTGTCAGAAAAACTGCTTTTTCTGACAGGGGATGGAATTGGGAAGTAGAGGACTTATGTAATGCTTCCTTCTGCCTTGCTCCCACCACTGCAGACATTAATTTTGCTTCTTTGCATCTTTTATATGAATAAAAACAAACAAACAAACTTCATTCCATTTTCTGAAAACAAGCGTCTCTCAGTTGGATTTTACTTGTCCATCTGTCCATAATTATATGGCTATCAGCAATATTTATATTTATGAAGCTCTAGTACACCAAAAGGCACAACACAGAACACATCAAAGGCACTCAATAGAGTGGAAATAAACAAACATGTTCAGACTAAAACACTGTATGTTTTTTACTGGGAGCATTTATTTCAAACTACAGTTGCATGCAATTCCTCAGAATCTTCCTGAAAATTTTTGTCTAAACTGAAAGGGCTACACAGCTTCCCCTAAATACCATTATACCTGGATTCCATAAACGAATATTAGTGATAGGTTTGAAATTGTCCTAAAAAGTCAAATAGATATAACCAATTTTATGGGTTTTCCATTGGTTCTCAGAAAGAGTAAGAAAAAAGAGCAGTGTTGGCTTTCAGCTACTCCTTAAAGCAGCAGAGAAGCAGCCTGCAATAGCCAGCAGCATGGAAAACCATCATGGTGTGTGTTGGATGCTCACACTATTGACATCATCTTCATTCTGTATCAGAACTGAAACTCCCTCTTACATATTTTTCTGATTATTATAGTGACTAAAGTTTATTCAAAAATGTACCACAAAAAGCTGCCTAGCCACAGATGCTACAAATTTTCAGCTAAAAGAGCAGACCCAAAACACCCTTTCTAAATTGGCCTGGGTTTTTTTTCCTCATCAGATGTCACCTTCCTACCTGGATATCATGTTTGTATCACATAAATTCAGGTTTTCATTTCAAGAGCTCTGAGATATCAGATATCCTGGACAGTCTGTGTTTCCACACTGCAACATACCAAATTAATCCTTATTTTTCTCTTTGAGTTTCTTCCTGTGTAAGCCAGCCAATTTCTTCATGGCACAACATTCAAAATTTTAATGTGTAAGTCTTTCTCATCAGACATTAATTTTGGATATCAAGGAACTGGTTCAGAAGTTGTTCCAAAATAGTTATCTCTCAATTATCATGAAAGCTCTTATCCAAGTGTAGTACTGTTTTATGCAATTATGTTTGCTCTCTTTTATTCCTGTAAATGGTTGACTCTCTCCAAACAATTTCCTCCAATTCTGTTTAAAGTATGTTTCATTCACAGAATTATTGTCTTTAAATGGTGCTATGTATCATTCGACATAAAGTCATTTTTGTTTCAGGTGGCAATAGCCCTTTCTTTATACGTCTTATAAGAAAGAAAAGAAAAATAATGAAATGTGGTTGAAGAGAGCTGTAGCATCAAGCAAAAAGGTTTAGTCAAAGTATCTGCAGTATTAACTCTAATCACTTCTCTGTCAAGTGCTGCAATAATGACTGCCTGAATACCACATCTAACCAGCTTGGGATTGCCTTTACAACAATTATATCTGAGGCCCTATAGCACCCTAATAAAGGAAAATACAACTATTTTGCCTACTGTACAAACTATGTCCCAGAGTGCTCTAAGTTAAATGATACAATAGTGGTGATAAAAACCTGAAAGTAAAAAGAAAAGATAAATCCTTAAGAACAGAGAAGTGATATATATTTTTAGGGAACTTCTAAAGGCAGAGAAGTGTCACAAAGTTATCCCAAATGTCAAGGATTCTCTTGCAGCTAGGTAGCAAGGTAGTAAATAGGAAAATAAATGAATGTCAGTAGGAAATAACCAGGCAAAATGGACGTAAGAGTGGTGACAGGTGTTCCCAAAAATAGCTGTGCTCTATTTTTACATGCAGAGTAAAGAAACTACACTAAACATAGGCACAGTGCCTTTCACTAACTTTTTTATTCATGCTGCATTTTTAGAAAGCTCAGATTTTAAAAGAACATTGACATTTCGATGTGTGAAGTGCATTGTGCCCTCTCTGTGTATCTGGATTTTCAGGGCACAATAAACTGATGAAGGAGGTTAATGGAGACTGCCAAAATAAGCTATTGTAAACTGCAGCAGGGAAGGTCTTGGTACAGGGACACCAACATGCACAGCCATAGACAGGCACACAAAAGCACAGGAAAGGGGGCAAAAATGAAACTAAACCCTAAAGACAGAAATCTCTGCATCTTAGAGAGTGGAATGATGCTAAAGGCTGCTCTGAAGTCCATGAAATGGGGCAGTAAATGCATTCATCAGTAGGAGGGAAGGTGGTAGCAGCACAGAGCAGAGTGAATTCTTTTCTTGGGCAGATTGAACCATTATTGAAAATGGTCAAGGTTATTGCTAAGTAAAAGATGTTAGAAGGGAGAGAGACAGCTATTGTGTTTCCTTCATGTAAGAAGTCATGACATGTGCCTCTGCCATCTGCTCTGCCCCTGTTTGCAGCTGAGGTCAGCTTCTTATTCATTATAATTGTTGTAATCAATCACCAATCTCTAATTTCAATCTCTTCTTGGACAGAATAAACAGAATACTGTCAGGTGCTATGTTAGTACTGCTTTTACTAGCAAGTTACCTCCAACTACTGCAGCTCTTAAAAATACTTATAATTGTGACAGTGTTCCCAGAGGAGATTCTGTGTCTCAGAGCTAAGCAAACAGAGGGCAAACCCCGTGCAGGCAGCTATTCCCCAAATGTCAGTGCTCAGGATATCCTCTGAAGTCACTGTGTGATGCACAGGGAGGCACACCCCTGCATCTACTACTCATGATATTATGCATAGCATTTCACCAAGAGTTTCCAGGAGTTAGCAAGCATTTTAGCAATTTGCAATCAGGAAACCCATTTGAATATGTGAAAGGAGTATACAGGAGAAGTAATGCACACCAGTGAAGTCCAAAAGTACTGTGTCAGCAACAAGAAGCTAGAACAATGAGGCCAGACTAGAATGCCCGGAAAAAAGAGCATGGATGCAGTATGCCTGTGATCCCTCTCTCTTCTGTGACAGCAAGAGAGGTGGCACAGAGGCAGGAACAGGAAGAGCCAGTAACATCCTACCCATGAGGCATGAAAGACACTGGATAAAAACCTAGAGAGAAAGAGAGATTTTGGCTTACTGTAAGAAATGAAGAAGGATCTACCTGTGCATTTCTATAGATAATATTAACTATGTTGTCATGTGTGTTGTTGTTCTCTATTTTTATAACTCTGTTATTGCAGAAGGACATTCCTTTATCTTTTAACCTAGTCTAGTGACCATGCTGCCTGTGAATGACATGGCACATACAAAGGCACACTCTGCCTGTGCTGGCCACGAGCAATGGCACGCTCCTGCAGGTTTGCATTAGAGATGGTATATATAAATACAATGATTAGGAATGTATGGTATTTAAGCTACTTAATATTACAATGTTAAATTTATTTATCGTGTCAACAACTTGTCAACACATTCGAGCTGAATCAATATTACATTTCTCGCATCATTAAATTCAATTAAATACTAAATATCTTTTGAACTTAAAAATGAAAATCATGTATATGTACATCTAAAACTACAAGATGAAAAGTATATTAGGCTTGGAACATTATAAGATTTATACACAAAACATTACAACACAATAAAAAAGTATCACAATGTTAGTTTTTGACTCAAGCATCAGATGTCTTATTTCAATGTATAATTTGTTTTTAATAAACTTTCTGAAAATGTTCATTAAACATGCAACCTATCTGCAACATAGTAAGTATGTAATTTGGACAAACTCCAGAATACCTGCAGGGTGTTAGTCTTGATTTATGCAACACATAGAAATGGACAGAAATTATTCAAATGCCTTTATAAATCACTTGTCAGTGCTCCTGCCAAAGAATGGAATATATGAGTATATGTAAATAATAGATAATATGTAAAGAACAAGATTATTTGCCTGATATATACTGAATTTCTTTGCATGTGAGATGAGAATTACTGTAAGGTTGGAAATCTGTGCATGCCAGTAATCATTTGCTGCTCTAACTCACATTTCATGTCAATGTTCCTATGGATGCTGTTTTCATTACTCATATACCCATGGAAATAAGGTAGTAGCTTCATTTCTCTTTAACTTCAGAATCAATTATAACTGAAACACTTTCAGCATACCACACTTTGGTATTCCATTTATCTATCATCATTGCTCTACTATAATTGAAACTGTGACTGTTGAGCTGCTTTCCTTAGTAAGGGAGATGGACACTAGAAGCTAAACCAGCCCCAAAACTCAGAATAACTCAAAAAACTAGGGGGATGGAAACAGAAAAATAAGAGAAACAACTATGAGATCCAAGGAATGCATGATGAGCAAGAAGCAAAGGTGAGAACAATTGACATGTAAATTAAAATAAAAAATAAACCCCAAAAACATATATCTGAGACTTAGGACATAGAGAATTCGGGGGTGTGAAAACAGTTTCTTGTCCCATTTTCTGTAATTATGGTTCATAATTTTTCATCAGATTAAATGGATGAAAATCTACATTTAGATACAAAGGATTTTTAGTTTCCATTTTATTAATCCTTAAAAAAGAGACTCATTATAAAAGACTGATTAACCACTTAAATTAAAAGCTATGCAAGCACCACAGAGCTGAAGTTCTAGGGCAACCACACAGCAGCACTTCCTCCTTATCGAGATTGTGAGTGAAGGTCACACCAAAGACAGCTGAAACATTCATTGTCACCTCATACCCTCCTGTATTTACAACTATCTCAGAACCCATAAAATTGCTCATGAATGTTTTTGTTCCTTTCCCTTATTCTCAGGAAAAAAAAAAATCTCTAAGATGGGACACTTTATGGATACAGTTGTTATGCAGATTAGAGAAATTAATTTTTGTCCAAGCTACCATAATTTCCTGAAGAATCCAAGGGCCAGGTATTCCTATGAAACTTGGCATGCTCATGACCAAAATGTATCAAGTCTGGACACAGGCAAGGTTTCAAGCCTAAGAGTACCTTTTAAAAGGGGTTTGCATTTTGGCACCAGGATCTAAGGATCTCCTGCTTTTCCCAGAAAATCACACATCTCTAGATTCCCACAGTACACATTACAGTTAATTTCTAGGGGCCTCCACTAGAGTCAGATCTCTACTGATTTAGAGCTCAAAAACTCACAAAGAAATAACCATTATCCTGCTGGAGGAAAATGAACAGAGGAGATGGAAAACAGTTGTGAAAGTGTGTTACAGAGGCTGGTTATTCTCCTGCTGAATACAGAGAAACTAGGTGCATTTTGCAGATTTCTGAGTGCCAGGTTGAAAAGTTAATTGATGAATGATTCTGTCACTGGCATCAACTAACAGACCATACTCTGGGGTGTGTAACCCTGCTGACACCAAACTGCAGCATTGAGGCAGTAGTGCAGGGAATGGGAAAAGGGGGTGTGTTAATGAATCCTCCTTTTTGTGTGCCTTGCAAGTTCCCAAACTGAAAATCAATAGCAAACAGCCTAAGAATCAGACTTGAATATAATTTTGTGTGTTAAGGCAGGTGGGCATGTTCCAAGGAAATATCATGTTCTGTAAATGGATAGCTGGGAAAGTTGAAAAATTACTCATTGGATATTGTGATTTAAATGTAAAAATGTACAGTTTTTGAAGTTTTCAAGCTATGATTAGAGGATAATGTAGAGAAAGGCAATATTTTATGTTTAGAGCTGAAAGAAATAATGTCTACATCATAAAGCTTTAATATTCAAAGTTACCAAGTTACTTTTAAATTAAAAGCCCCTGACTACTCCTCACAATTGTAACTTTCTATTTTCAAACTTCTAAGTTCTCCATAATGTTTTGTCTCATTCTATTATCTCCAAAGGACTTTGATGAGGTTATTAGAGCAGTGGGTGAACCAGAGTTGTGCAGACATGAACTGCTGTAAAGCAGCAGTACAGAACTGTCACTAAGTCACAGGAATTTATAGCTCAGGGAGCCATAACTGTGCAAAGAGAAACAATAAAATGCAGTTATGCTCAACCATCTGGGTATATTTTCCTACACAAGCAACTAAAATTTTAATAGAAAAGTGCATACAATTAAATTATGTCATTCAGTAGTGTACTAGCTTTGGTTTGACGACTCAGGGAACAGGAAGGTTTTACACAATAACATGAATTCCTTTTCAATTAAATGAAAATGCCATTTTTGCTTTCTCTGCATAGCTGTTGGTAATTTTTGTCTTACAAGGTGCTATTTTACTTTTACCAGACTAATTATTGAAAGCTTCATTTAAGACAAGAAAGAACATCCCTGTCCCCTGTGTGTCAAAATGATAACAATGGGTACATTGATTTCTACTGCTTTGATTCCTGTAATTTGCTGGTGCAAACAATTTAAATTTCTTGCTGTGTTTTCTCTTCCACACATTATTGCAACTGTCTTCTTATGCCCTTTTACTCCAAGCCAGGTCAGAAAGAAGAAGAAGAAATGAAGCTTTTTAAAGGAACTATTTGTGACCTCCAAGATTTACAGGGCAGCAGCTAGTAACAAAATAGACTTATTTTTGTCATGGTTAGAGACCAATGAGCAGAAAAACCTGATGGGATAGATTTCTATTACACTGGATCTGTGGTACAGCTTCAAATCTGAAAGAAACTCCTTTTGAAGATTTGGAATAGAAATACCGAGGTGGTGTGCAGAGGGGAAGAAAAACAAAACTAGTGATTTGAGAAGATTTTGCTTAAATTACGCACTTATTTGGACTGAATCACAGGCATTCAACACCTGGAGATCACTAAACTCTGTACATAGTTTTGAGACCAGGAGCTACGTGAGCTAAGCAGAGAATCATGCAGGAGGCTCAAAAGTTAGTGCCTTATCATTTGAATTGAGATGTGAAAAGATGTGAAAAGAATGAGAAATTCTGGGTGACCACAACTGACCTGACTGTTCCTATTGTCTGGTTACAAAAGCAGCACTTCCTTCTGACACTTAATATGGGCAAATTTATAATTTGGTTCTCCATCCCCTCTCAGGGTCCCTCTCCTCTTTAATGGTAGAACAACAAATTTATGCGTTATTTATTTCTACAATGAACTTATGAGTTTGGTAACTTGCTTTTCACTAACAGGGGAGTATAAAAAGCTGTGGATTTAACACTGTTGCTTAGGAAAACAGAGAATTTACATAAAGACTCTTGTATCAAATGCTGAAAGTTCTGGAGTATGTAATTCACTGCTGGTGGTTAAAGTCAAGTGTTCAGGGTTTTAACCTGATTAGTGAATTCAGAACTCAAGCTAGAAAAGTATTTTCTTCCAAAAGGTAATTTCTTACAACACCATATTCCCAACACTTCTCCCCCACCCCAAAGAATCAAATGTGTTGCTGTAGCTCAATACTTTTTGTACAGTAACTAGCTTAAGTTCTGCAGCTGTACCTGAACGCATGGACACCTTCAAATTTGTTTAGCAGCCCATTCAACCTTTAAGAATGCAAAAAGCTCTTTCTGTTTCTCTCATACCTTCTAACTAGCACACCATAAATATCTCATCTTACTAACAGCATCATCACAAGATAAAAATGGTAAAACATTTTATATTATTTACATGAGTTTCAAGAAAATTCTCAAGTTTCCATGGCAAAACACATTCATCTGGTATTTTTCACAGTATTTATTAATTTATTCAAAATCCCTATCAGAAATTCCTTGCACATGAACACAGAAAATTCGAACAGCTCTAAATGCACTAAATTGCCATAAATACAATCTTATATCACTTCCATCTTGACACACTCCTATGCAAAATTAATGGATAATTATCTTAACAGAAGAGCTTAAAAAGTGAATGACCCACTCCTTGTTCTAAGAAACCAAATTAACAGATTTGAATAATGTGGGTATAACAGACACCAAACAAGCTCATTATTCAACATTCTCCTAGGAAAAAAAGAATCTCTCATTTATATTCCCTGTGTGGCTTTGGATTTTGATCTACAAAGTTGTTTGGGGCAGGAAATTTCAGGTATTATGGAGCTCCCCATGGCATGGGGCTGTAGCCAGTGGGACTGCAAAGCTCCTGCTGGATCTGTGTCCACTATCAGCAGTGGAATTGAAGTGTACCATACGGAGGAGCACTTCAAATTACAGCTCACCAGCGATGACACCAGCCAGCTCTGTCACAAAAAACCACTAATTATTTGTTTGGAACAGATTATGCTGCTTTGTTGAAATCCTCTTCAAGGTGGGGGAATAAGGAGAAGGCCACCCTGTTCTTTGAGTGCAGCAGTGCTTAAGCAGATGGGACTATACATATGGATGAAATAATTAAGATTCAATGTGTAAATGCACTACGCATTCTGCCCTCCCTGCAATTAAGAGATTTTACTTTAGGCTACGGAAGCATACTCCTACAAAACCCAACCCAAAATAACTACAAAGAACTTTCTATATGTTAAGCTAAAAAAAAACATTCTGAAGAGGAAAGTAAGGCATGATATGCCATAACTGTTTTTCAGCACAGTAATAGCAGAAACATAAAGGTGTTACTCCAAAACTGGATTTATGAATTAGTTTCACTCATGTTTATATATTGAACTTCATGTTTTGTAAGACTCTACCTTCAATAAAAGAAAACATTTTAATTTTTCTTTTAAGAAAAACCATCTCGTAAGAATAGGAATATTCAATGAAACTGAAGTAATAGAAATTAGAGCACCAGCTGGGCTGCACCACATTTTGTGGAGGAAAAGCATAATATCAATCTTTAGTATTTTCAACTATGCTAATGACACTGAGGGGATTACTGACAAACGTTAGAGACTGAATTTAACCTTTAACCCAAGTATAGACATTAAAATCATATTCTGAAAACTCTCCTAGAACAATCTGCACCCTAATTATTCAGTAGCTATTCTAGCTGATCTTCAATTTGAATTTCTTTATAATAAAGTCTGATCATATTTTATCTGCTGCTTTACCTTAATTGAGGTTTCCAATAAATTGAATTAGTTTTCCAGTAAATTTAATATTTTCTCTAAACCACAGATATGGGATTAATATAAATAATTACAGTACTTTTGACCACATATTCCCTTAAAAACTTTCAAAACCAGGATGAAAACATATTTTTCATTTTTCATCACCTGTGATGTGTTAAATGACCAATAGACATTGTTAAATGATCTCAATTCATGATGGAACCTTCAGCAAAATTTGGGTTTACTGCAATCATAAAACCAAATGAAAATAGACAGAGGACACATTCTTGAAAAGTCAAGTGCACTTTTGTAGAGATTTTTCAATCCAGTATTGGATCTTTATGACCAGCTGTGGTTTTGGAGAAAAACATCCTTAAATATGCAGTTTTATAAGCTTAAAATGTATCCTCTTCTATGATAGTAGTTAATTACTTTAAATATAAGTATTTGTTTTAACAATTACAGGAAAACATCTGCTTTCACCTAGTACCAAATCAACAAGTAACACTTAAGAACTGGTGCACCACTAGCTCTGATGCTGGTCAGAAGGAGGGATTCAATGTACCCATTAAATGCAAATGAGGTGTAAGTTCCTCAAGTTCAGTCTTATTCTAAAAGTGTTCCTTCTGCTCCTAATCATTCTGAAATTACAACTCTACTTACAGGAAATTTCACCCATCATTTTGGGTTAATATACATTAAATGAATGATAGAGATTTAATCCAAATGGGATGTCTGAGATTCTGTTCCTGCTTCTCCTTCTGGATAACATATATTTGATTTGACTGTGCATTTAAAAGTTGAATCCTCGTCTGTCACTCATCCTGACAGCCCTTCACTGATACTCTCTGCTCTGAGATTAATAAAAGCTCTGAAGGCTCCTTAACCCCAGAGTGAGGAGAGAAAGATGGAAATGGACTGAGCCAGCTGCCACCAGAAAATTCTGGGATGTCCTTGCTAAAATGGGAACCAAAGATTCTCACATGAAGCACTCCAGGAAAGGTAACTGCCTTTGAATGGCTTTCATAAGATCAGCAATTTCCAATGTTGTAATCTGTTGCGAAGGTATCAGCAGCTATATTTTCTCTTGTGGTACATAGGATGAACTGTCATATTTATAAGAACACACCTTCATATAATCAGAGAGCTTAAACTCCAATCAAATGAGAATACAGAAAATATGTTTAGAAAGATGATGATTTCAAAATCTGATCTCTCTCTTTCACACCACCCAAAACACAGTAAACTCACAGCAGTAACATCTTTTCTCCCTCTGAGGTCCAACAATTGCATATGCTGAAAGAAGGTGACAATTAGGGCCAGAATATTTTACGGCCCTGTAATCTATGCAAAGCTCTGGGTTGCAGGTGGAGCCAGTTCATACATAGCCAACTACTTCACTGGGAAATCTTGGAGATATCTTGCCTGGATTACTGTATATTATGGAAATTTGGACACTATTTTAGAATGTGAGAGAACCAGAAAGCCTCATGAAGCAAATGAAAGAGTTTGACCTCATAGGAAATGAAAATATTCCAACCACTAACATATCTCAACTTCATCCTAAAATACATGGTTCTGTTTTTGGAAGGAGAGACTTTCCTCCCCTGAATATTCTGTTCTATAAGAGGGTTCAGGGCTTTGAGTCAAGTCATATGAGCTCATGGATTCCTTGGGGAAAAGAGCATAAGACTAAACTTTTGGGTTGTGCACTGGCTTGTGTAAATTCCATTCATAAGGGTTTAACATTTCTCTGTGTATTTTTAAAGACCTAGGACAGATAACTTTAGCAGGGACAGCCCTGGTCTTACAAGTCTCCATTTGGAATCTTGTCTACCATTATCATTAAGCTGGACTCTTCTTTTAGAAGACAACCCTTTATTTCACAGATGGTATAAATGCTAATAAAACTTACTTTTTAAAATAGATGCTAAAATGACTGCCTTTAAGAGTTGTCCAAAGTGGTTTAATCAAACATTTTTCAAACGAATAATGCTTTTAAGCCAGACAGAAGAGGACCATTAAGCAATATCCATTTAACAGGTCCAGGGTTCACTCTCTTTTCAGTTGATACCCAGAGGAGACCTAAGTTGAAAATTTTTTCAATCAATTATATTCAGGTACAGGAAACATTTAGAAAGTTTTGTTTTCACTTTGTCATGGAAGGAAAAAGACCCAGAAAGGTCAAGGCTGCCACAAAAAACTGGTTTTGGGCCATTGTCTAGTTACTAATCAACTCAGTGCTGCAATCTTCAAGACTACTTTTGAAGAGGATGCCAAACAGATGCTGACTGGATCAGCTTTTAATGACAATATCATTACATGTGAAGTTGTACCATATTTTCATCCATTTGTTGAGTGCTGACTGCCTTCAGGAAATGTGGAAGGAGCATATGATTTAAGAATTATTACAACAGTTAAATATAGAATGGATATTTTTCAAAGGCTCAGATGGGAGTTGGAGTTAAAATTCCTTTCAAACTCTCACCAGTAAGGCATCTGGGAATTTTATATACTTTTAAATTCTACTGACTTTGCTGTATTTGTTTTTGCTTGTAAACCTACTTACCATGTGAAGAGGGGGAAGAAGAAATTGATATCGAGAGCATGAAGAAACTTACTCAGCATGAAAATTTTAAACATGGTGTGGCCCACCTGAAAACACTGCACAGGACAGAGCCTATTTCACACCAGACACCTCCAACAGGATGCTGCAGTTTGAGGGATACTTTGTGTGCGCAAGGAGGAATAAAAAAACCAAAATCCCCCAAGCAAGTGCACAACCCAAAAGTTTTGTCTTATGCTCTTTTTCCCTAAGAATCCATGAGCTCATATGACTTGACTCAAAGCCCTGAACCTTCTTATAGAACAGAATATTCAGGGGAGGAAAGTCTTTCCTTCCAAAAAAAGATATTAAGAAAGTAGGGGAAGAAATATGTTACATAAATGGTTCCCAGTCTCCCATGAGATTCATTCATAAAAATGTTGCAACCATTTAACATAACTGAGCATAGAAGCCTTTATGCTTTGGTTGCATACAAAATTTGTTTGCAGAGATTCAGCAGGCTTGGAATAGCAGCAACAAGATTCAGATACTCGGAGAAATGAGGCATTAGAACTACTGTAAAGTTACCTGCTTCATGGGAACAGTTTATGTAAAAACATTACAAATATGTGGGAAAGCATGGATGTGAAAATAATAAATCAGATTTTGAAGGTTAATGAGTCCTTTAAATAAATAGCAGAATTTGGGTGATGTCTTCTGTTCTGGTTTGCACTGGTAGGGATATCTCAGAGGTATGGTGATAGATAAGCATGCTAAGGGAGCAATCATCCATGTAAATTCGTCTGACATCAAGAATCAAGAAGAGGGAGGCAAAGCAAGCTTCTACTTTCAATACAGAATATATATGGTGTTAGAGTAGTGCATTTGTCAATACTCAGGCACAATGAATACAATATTTAAAAACTCAAAGCACTAAATGCAGCAGTCCTTCAACACACAGAAATCCTGCTGAGGACAATGCAAGTCTTGCTTGATGAAAGGCTGACAAATCTGTCCCAGAGATAAAAAACCCAGTGGTTATTTCTGCTTATTTCATACTGTCACACTTAAACATAAATGGGTGAATTTCAAGCACAGCAGGAGAGCAATAGAAAAACCATGGCTTAAGCAAATTGCTAAGCAATTTGCCTACAAGTCTCACTTACAAACTTCTGCTAGACCAACAAATACAGCAATACTGGAGAAGAATCCTTAAAAGCCACCAGAACTTAGATAAGTTCATAAACCTTTAAGTCAGGATATAACACAACAAGTTTATTGGCACCACTAATTCTTGGACTTCTTTAAATAGCTCTCTCCAGCTTGAGTCACTAAGAGAGCTGGAAGTTCTGCTGCCCGTAATACAAGTAATACAGTATTAATGATGCAAGCAATACCATAAATATTATTTGCATTAATAATGCAGGTAACAGGCTAAGTATTGTCTCTCTGATTTACAGAGCCAGCACTACTTGAGAATCTTCAGTTCAGTGTTAAGATGACAACAGCTGCTTTTTACTGATTCTTTCATTCCAAACTAGAAGAATCAAGATCTATTTCCTATTCCTATTTCTATTTTAACAGATTTAGGGCTAGTTGTTTTCCTGACTTTCTTTTCTGGGGCCAAATCATGAATACTTTTAGGCTTAAGATGAGAAGGTGTTGTGGGTTGTTTGTTTTTGTTGGTTTTTTTAAGTTGTTAAAGTAATTATTAAGTAATCTACGTACGAAACTAGAATTTCAATAAGAATTCATGCACTACTTTATAATCACCTATCAACATTACATCTTAACACCTCAAACAAGATCAATACACATTTTGTTAAACTACCATTTGAAACAGAAAAGCAACATTTTCAATTTCAGATGGAAAACTGAAAGTGGTGGGAATCAAATGACTTGTCCAGGACTGAAGAGAAAATCTGTGGTGCACGCAGGAAAGCCCTGGCTCCTACTCTAGTGCCTCCACAGCAGCATCCTGATTCCTTCCAAATAAAAAGAAAAGAAGTTTCCATGTCCATGTATGTGAACACAAATGTGCAGTGGGTGCAAAGCTGGAAATTGTGCTGATATTTTATATCCAAAATCGTGATGTTACACATCACATCAGAGATGCTCTCTATTCAGATCTAGTGACAGTAACAAATGTCAATAATTTCAGTATGCTTTGAAACAATTACACATGGATATCAAAATAATTCCAAAAAAAGCCAAAGTTTCTCTATCAGAAAAGCACATTTAATATTATGCAAATCCTACCACTACTGTCTCTGTCTTTCTTTACAGCACATACCTTGCTCAAAAGCAAGGGAAAGCAGGGACGAAGGCCAAGTCAGGATGCATGTGCTCCAAATATGTTCCTCTAGCTAGAAAATAAAAGCTTCTTATGACTAAATTACATAATAGTTCATCACAAATCCTCATAAACACTTCAGTCACCTTTTCTTCAAATGGGTTTATGCCACTGGCTTGACAATTACTGCTTCTGCTCTTCTGCACAATATGAACAAACCACAAGGTCAAAGCTGTCTCCTGAATAACTATATAAATTACCTTCTACATGCCAAAGGTGGTTATCTGGGTGAGCTTGAAATTTATAAAGAACAACAAAAAAACTCTCTTAGGACACTGAGGGATACAAATCTCACCAGACTGTACAAATGTTTCCATCCCAGAACCTCTTCATTTTGCTGCTAACTTGGCTCCAAACACAAGTGAGGAGAATTCATGTCGGATGTGACCTCAGGAGGTCCTGGAGTGTTTGTTCCTGCTGAGAGGAGACTCAGCTGAGAGGAGCTCAGCAGCTCCAAGGTGCCAAAGCCTCCTCTGGCTTTCGCAGTTACCATGAACAGACAAAACAGCTGGAACCCTCTCAGGTGAACTTGATTCTTTTTCTACCATCAGCACCACCTCTTTTTGCAGACATTGCAAAATATACATAATGGACTTTTCAGTTTAAACTTTGAATAAACTTAGTACAGATGGAACAAAAAGATTTTAAAGTTAGTTTCTTCTGACTTTCAGTGTTATGCATTTGTTCACCTTTGATAGCAGAGTGTATGTTTTTCTTATTCTGCAGCAGAAATGCAAATAGACAGTGAAGTATAGACAACGTTCCAACTATTCATATGCTAGTTACATTACAAACAAATCCTGATATTTCCAAAAGGGTGGTTCTGAGTTTGGATACTGTAAGCATATTGAAAAAAAACCATAATTACTGCAAAGTAATTTTAAATATTATTATAAACCTATAAGTGCTATTTTGAGAAACACTGCTTCTTTTTAGATTAATCTTACATTTGTATAATATCTGGAATTAATGAATCATATATAATAATGGGAAAAGATTATTTGACTTCTCTGATATGTAGTTCTGTTTAGTCAGCAAGAAATGATTCAGATGTTAAATGATGAATGATTGCTCTATCTACAGTCCCATGTTCTTTTACAAACTCCTTCAGCAGCTAATATTTCTGGAATTCCTAAAACACTTCTAAAGCAGTTTTTTATTGCTCTTGGTAGGTATTGTAGCTGGATTTTCCATGTGGAATCATCTTTCTTTGGATAGCATTTTTTTCTTTTTCAATCCATTTTAAATGGAGGTAAGAAGCGTGCTTTCTATACAGCACTGTGGTCAAAAGACAACCATACTTATGTTTAAAATTCTCTGTAAAACTGTCGTGTAGCTTTATTACCTGTCCTGGTATAGTCACCCTAGGACAACACCTTAAAATAGCTTAAGCAGACTGGTAGAATTAGGTAAGTCTGACCTCCAAGGACCAGTTAAGTGTTGCAATAAGCAAACTTATATTTTAGCCTCCCCAGGAAAGACCAGCACCATCTACAGTGACTCATGTTTAAGATACTAAACATGGAACACATCCCCTGCTGGGCTTCCCTACATCAGACTGGTAATTTAAATATGAATTTGTTCAAGTTAACTACAGATTTTTTTTTAACATTTACTAACAGCAATACTTTGCCAAAGTGACCAAATCAAACTTGACACACTTCAAAAGATCATTCTGTATTGAAAGTTACTGATTGATAACTATTGTGAAGGACTGTTTTAACTTGATAGCATAACATGCTGAAAAATGGTGGCCCTCAGGAAAAAAAGTAGTTTGAGGGTTAAGAGCTCTCATCCTCTTCCTATATTGGAGGAAAATGATTACCATATTACTTTTACTCAAAGTGAAAAATATAACATTGTGAATTCCAAATCAAAAGAATGTTGCACCACTTTTTAAAAATAAAACCAGCTCCTCATTTCAATACAGAATTGTTTCTGCTGGCTAAGCAGTTGGTGTTGCAGAGCAGAGCTCTTACCTTTTAATTCCCCACTATTCATACCTAAAAGATGATGCATGACATCCATAGCACTGACAGGATTTGATCTATGGGAAACTTCAGCCAGTTATGTTGACATTAATCACCTAAATCTGGCTTTGAACATTCCTTAAAGGAGCACAGCAGGAGTGGAATGAGGGCTGGAATGGGTCTGACCTAAACAGAGGCCACTGGCATGGAGGGCGTTTGTCACTGTCACTGTCACTGTGTGTGATGTGTTGTGCTTCCTGTGATTTGCTCTGGAACAGTTGTTTTCCTCTCTGGAAAAAGATGCCCCATACACAAAGAATCTCACACCTTTGTAAAACACCAAATAGGGCTTCTCATTGCAACTCCTGTGCAAAGCAGCTCTGAATTTTATTTACATGCATTACTGCCTGCCGGCGCCACAGGACTCCAGGACAGTAATAAGATACACACAGAGGATATAGGAAAGTCCATATTCTGTTTATAATCCAACTTAAAAGGAATTAAAGTCAGATGAAGAACAAGAATCAGAATCAGTTGACACTTTTTTAATACATGGATGATATGGTTACCTCTAAAGAGTGGTGTGATAAGTCTGATATCCATTATATAAGAGTAAAGATTTGAATTTATAAGGAGATTTGAATATTAGCTTAAGGAAAAAAAAACAAAATGAACAAACAAATTCCCAGACTTTATGCAAATAAAAAAAATTTCATATATTATAACAACTTAGTATTCCATGTACCTATCACCTGGTCTATGGGACTAATGAACGGAGAATTATACAGGCAAGTGAAACACAGCACACAGCTAAATGATAACAGTAAACTAGAAAAAAAAATCAGTATTGCAATTGAAAAATAGTTATCTGTTGACTGCACAGAAAAACTGCTATTTGTCCACTGAGTATATTTTACATCCTAAGACAGGAGAGAATCACAGAACTTACTGCATTTGCTTCACAATCCTACTTCTAATTTGGCATACAAACAGCTGAAATGTAACTAAAATTTATTCAATCTGTTTAAACTGCAGGGAAAATCATTCCATCATGCTAAGAAATAACAAGCTACAAAGGAAAAAGATGCACAGTAATGATAGAAAGTGACCATATTACTCTTTGTAATAATGCTTTGTGCTGAGTGTTCATTTGGACTTTAGCCAAATTGGAAGGCACATTTATATATAAATTGTATACTTCCCAGAACATCTTCAGATAGCTTTATATTGATTTAAAGCAGAATAATTTTAATTTTAGTATGCTGAATTTAAAAATTCTGAAAATACTTTTGGTTTCAGAACTATGTTCCTATCTTGCCTTTAATTTATCTTCCAGGTACAAAACACACCTGAACTTGAATGGATTGGGCATTAGTTCCTGATTTATGAATGTTCAAAACTGACAATTTTGGTTATACTTGCACACTCATCCTGCTGTTGGACAGAAGGGATTCTGTGTTTCCATTTTGTTAGACCTAAGATCGCCCCTCAGAACCACAAAGTCATTTAAGTTGGAAAAGACTTCTAAAATCCTCAAGTCCAAAACTTCCAGTTTAGTAGTGGCCCTAAACTGTGCCCCTCAGTGACACACCTACAAGTCTTTTAAATACCTCCAGGGATGTCATGTGCCAAAATTACATCTGAACATAAATAACTTGACTCCAGTGAATAACACCAGCGTGTTGACTTAAAGGCTGTAAATTACATTATTGAGAACAGGAGAATATTTCCCACTGAGGGCCCACTGACAAGAGAGGTCAGCACAGCAGGCGGAGAAGGAAGCACTGCTTAGCCATTAGGGAGACTAATGGGGTAGATACAGTCTGATAAATGTACAAACAGCTCACATTCATTGCTGCATTCGTGTATGCATAAACTACAGCGTGAGATGCAAACTGAGGAAAACATGCTTAGAAATTAAACATTCCTTTTGTTGTGAAGAATCTGAAGGCATATTAGAGAGAGTATGATGATAGAAAAAGGGAAATTACTGAGAGCTAAATTACCTACTGATTACTGTACTTTTAACCATATTCAGCTTGATTTATTCAAGGACAGGTTTGGTTGCATGATGCTTAGATTCACGGCGTGAGAGCTGGAATAACCTGGTTTTACCTTACAAATATTTGGCTCAGTAAAATATTCCTTATGCTGGTTAGTTGGGTTTTTAACAATCTCGTCTGGCACAGCCAGGAGATGGATTTGAAGGGAATGACTGCTGCCAGCAAGCCCAGCTTCAGGCTCTCTGACACGGCTCTGTTCTGTGCATGCTGCTGGAGCCACACTGGTTTGCTTGGGTTTACTCTCAGCTCTGACAACAAGCCAGGCAGACTGAGCCTTTGTGCTTTCCAAGGTGTGAAAATTACTCCCAAACTTTTTGGGGCATATGTTATTTTCTTCAGGAAAACATAAAAGGAAGAAAACCACAAATGTTTGCTTACTCGATGCAAAGCTCCACCCTTGTCTGCAGAATTAGGCTCCCATATGCTTTCCTTTCTGAAGTATTTTTTATGGCAATAATACCAGAAACAAAATAAGAGTTAAAGTTAAAAATGTTGTCACTATCCAAACGAATATGAAATTTCATAAATATTATGGCTTGTGCTGTAGCACTTCAAAAATACTTTAAACAGATGGGCTAGTGAGACTGCCATTCATGCTTTAGCAGTCAAGAAGCGTGTTTAAACTGCTGGTTGAAACACAATATAAAGCACAGTCCACATGTAGTGTCAGAAAAAAAGGCTTGTTTGTTAGGAAATCACAAATAATAAAAAAAGCTAAGTGGATGACATAATATTTTATATAACTGTAATTTCTTGATAAGAGAGCAGTGGTCCAAGAAAAAAAAATACTGCTGTATTGTAGAAGTAAAAGAAGCAAAACAGAAAAGAATCTTGTTTCTCTGAATGAAGTATCACAGTAATTTTCAAATAACTATCTGGATGAAAAGCTGAAAGCTGCGAGTTTTGTGTTCTCCTCTACACCAGAAAAGCACAATAACACCCCTAGAAACCAACTAGGAGAAAAATATTTTCTTCAAGTGACAGCAGTCTAATGGAGATAAAGGATGAGGATAAGAATTTTAATCTATATTTTAATGAAGATAAAGGCGACAGATAAAGGAAGAGGAGAAGGAGGAATGTGTTCCGTATCTTTTCCTGTGATTTGAGATAGTCTCTTGCTGGAAGGACATTAGTTAACCTGAATGGTCACACTCCAGAACTTCACTATATAACAAATTCCCCAAAGTAATCTGCTTTACATCATCATCTTTTAAGTGCTAAAAATTGATCATTTAAGAACATCCTATAGGTCACTTTGATTTTCTAGTGAAGATTTCTGTTCATTTATAAGCTCAACAATGAGGAAACAAAAAGGTAACAAAACATGAGCAAAAACATTAACTGTAGCCCTTTATCATGATAGAGAATTCAGTTTTAACTCTCAAATCTAAAGGAATCATTTTTCATAGGGCACAGAAGAATCCTAGTACAGGTTATGGAAGGGAACAGAGAAGGCAGAGCTGCCTCTGAGAAGGAAAAACTACTGTTGGGAACTACCTTCTGCCTTTAGAAAAACCAAACATAATGTCAGTTCTTCCATTCCCAGCAGGTGAAACAGAGAAAGCAGAGCTCCCATGTTGTTCCTTGAAGCCCTGTAAGAGATAAGCCTTACACTCCACCTATCTGCACAAGGATGTAAACTGAGCTTAGATAACATCTCCCCCAAGACTTGGTAATAATTCCTGCTTGGGTCCATTATCTGAGCAGGAAAACACATCTCTTCAGTCTCAACAATAAACAATAGCTTAAAGTCAGATTCTAATCTTACAGGTTGGCATTCACAAGTGTTAACAGATGATTCCAGGACACAAGTATATTCATTGGCTATGCAACTCACTTTTTTTGTTGAGTCAAAAGAAGTTGAGGTGAATACATCTCTCCCAGCTGCATCTGGAAATACTATTGGGAGCATGGAGAACTTGGATTCCTTTGCCTTCTCCTTTCCATATCTGATCCGTACTCTGTAAGAGAGTGATAAAATAAATGAAAAGTAGAAAATTTGCATCACTATTAGAAAGCGATCTCTGCTCAACTTAGTTAATTAATTAAAGACAGTCAAGACCAACTATTTTAGAAACAAATCTAATGCATAGAAAATAAAAGTGACTTGTGGGTGTGTTAGGCATGAGGGGCCACTCAGTGTTACTCACCATCCCTTGTTGAAGTTACTTCCCTCATTTGTATGGAAGGGTCTACTGCTTGCTTTTATATGCTTTGAGTAAACTAATTTTTGGAATTTTTGCATGAGATATGTGAGAGCAGTATTTTACTTGAACTCTAATGCAGCAATGAGGTATTGGATAGCCTGTCATTTATTCTCAGACCTGCTGCTCGTACTTTGCTGTGCTACCCATATGAACAAGATCAAATGAGGGTGTGAGAGAAAAATCTGTAAAAATAGCTGTGAAATAGATGGATCACAAGTAGGTTTAGGCTTATTTTCCATTTTTAACTATACTTTTTTTGTCACAGACTCAGATACAGGGAATTCTTTCCCTTCTCCCTGAGCCCAATAAGCTGGGATCTCTACAGGAATCGTTAAAGTGCAGCTGTTATTTTCCCACTAATGGCTGTGCTGGACTAGATCAGAAAGAGAAAAACTCCATGAAACACCCATTCAGGAAGAAACTTAAAAATAGAAATTCTAACTCCCAACTATTATGAGTGACAGAGAGCAGAGCTGGGTGATGAGACAGAGAGGATAGCAGCAGCCATAACTCTAACTTTGCTGCCATTAATGTTTATGTTGTGTATGAAGTGGTTTACCAACATGCTGATGGACTCACATAATGTGCAAACACAAGATTTATTCCTTCACGCAGCAGCTGTGGGAGAACACAACCACAAATGGATGTTTCAGTAGAGACAGTTTCAAAATAGAGAGATTTATCTTGACAAGTAGAGAACTGCAATAAAAGATGTATTATTTGGTGGAATTATTGGTGAATGCATTATCCTGTCAACATTTAACTGCTATAATCAACGCCGCCCTAGAGTTTTTATTGTTTTACATTAATTTGGGAATAATTTATAATTTCACTTACATTTGCATCAATGTAAATGGAACTAATAAGTTAAACCTCAAAGTTATGTGAAACAAGAAGCACAACACATCTCAACACTGACATGCCTACTCTGCAGGCCATGCATTCTCATACAGGCTGCACTTCAAACCAGCAGATGACACCAAAATGCTTGGGCTACCTGTGCAGTTTAGGCTCTCCATGCTCACAATGACCCTCTGATCATGACTTTGCTAATTAGGGAGTGCTGGTAGTTATCTTTGGTCTCACCTGAAGTCACTCTGGAAGGAGGCTTGCTGTGACTGGCTCACTCACCTCTTTGCAGAGGTGTTATTAACATCTCTTTGTGACCTATCCAGCTCCGTGTGCTTCATTAGTCTGTTTGTTCCACTCAGGCACAAACCGCTGATTTTTGGATTAGCTGCTTTTGTCTGTTAATCTGCCCTTGACTCACAGACTGAAATGTTTTAGCAGTGGAATTCTGAAGCATTTCTGCAGTTGTTCCTGAACCACTTAGTGAGTGCCTTTAGAAAAACCTGCATGCTTTGCCAAAACCTGGGGGTATTTGTAGACTCTCTGTGTGTGCACCAAGTAGTACATAATATGTATAAATGCATTGCTTAGATAGAGGCAAATTCAGCCTAACTGTGGTGTTCTCAGGTAATTATGTAGATCTCACATTGAAAGCAATAGCATGAGATCTTTTGACTCTTTATAGAACTGGGAAAAGCTCTGGCTGGATATATCAGAATTCCCTGCATGAAAAAACTCCACCCCATATGTTGGTACAAGCTCTTACACTGTTTTCAGCAGCAAATTCTGGCTTGCAGGGGATTCTGCCTTGCTTATCCTTTGACTAGTGGGGCCATACAACAGCCTCAAAGAAATGAGGAAAATAAGGTTTAGCTACAACTTTATTGCAGAAGGATGGGGAAATTAGCATGTAGAATGGTGAAGACAAGAGGGTGCTACCTACACTATGATTTTGATCCCACTCAAGGCGATGACATCTGCATCGTTGTTGAGAAGAGAGGGAGAGAGAACAAGAATCCATGTAAACTCTGAGGCTCCCTGGGGGCAGGTACATCCAGCTGAATATTTAATGTGTGTTCTGCACAGCTACTGGGACAGAAGTGTGTGGCCCGACAAGTGCAGGCACACAGTGTGGCATGTCCTCAATGACAGATCAGGCAAATTAAGAAAAACACCAAGGGTTTGACTGGATACCATCAATAGTTGGATTCATTCTGTGTTTTGTGTCAGAATGGCCAAGTGGGAGAGAAAAATATGCACTTAAATATATTGCTAATGGTTTAATTGCTAAAACTTGCTACACCATCCCTACTCAGTTGTAATAATGATCAGGGCATGGAGTATTACTTGAAGAATTAATGGCCACCTGAGGTTAACAGCCCACAGACAAACCTTGAGCCTTCAGCTTTCTCAGCTAGTCATTAATCCCCAGGAATTGTCCTGTGACTCCATCATTACTTCTAATTTAAAAAGTGTATTTTCTCCTTTTAATTTTCTTTTCACAAAATGAAAGTACTCAATTAGACTTTGTCATTAAATCACATCTGCATTGATTATCTAGGAAAAAATAATGAGAGCAAAATTAAATTTGCCCATTTAATCATTGAATCCTGATTAAATATTTGTTATAAACATTTCATTGCAATTAAGGTCACATTAAAAAACGCATATTAGGCAAAGAATGATATACAATTCAAAGATGTAACATGTTCAGACTCTCTGCTTCCATTTACTTCCTCTGTTCCTTACTGAACAATGCACTGCATTTGTGAGAAACTTCACAAATTCTTTTCAGCATCAGAGGACTATTAATACATAAGAGCAGCTAGGAAACTACACAAATGTTTCACTGATCTGATATTGAAATCAATTTAAATCACAGTAATGAAGATATTCCTAAAAGAACAACGTGATCACATAATTACTTTCATTTTCATAGGTTAGATAAAGAATGAAAGAAAACACCTAGGTCAGATTTCGGACAGTGATCCAAATTCTCCAAATTCCTCTCTGGAAGTTGGTGGCCATCAGCAAAACCCCGTTTTTGTCCATGAGTCTGGTGGGATTCCACAGGATTCCAAATGCATTTAGAGATGCACAGTGCTGTGATTAAATGAGTCTCTGGCTCAGGCCCTTTGCAGGCACAGAGAGGACACGGTACCCTACAGCACTGTGTGCTGAAACACTGCATTCTGAATTAAAGGGAAATCAGTTCCCTGACATTGTCATTTTATACCGAACTTCAGCAGGAAGTCCAAAGCTCACAGGGATATTTATCAGCTTAGCACCTGCTGAAAGGCACCTGCCATGCTGACACACAGACACTTTAACAGGGGAAAAACCTTCTTCAAAGTTTCGAATAACCACAGTATATGAGCACTGACCGCCTTTCCTTGTGCTGGTGTGACCGCACCCAGGTGGAGAACCCGGCCAGCGGCTGCTCAGAGCTGGAGAACTGAGCCTGCAAACCACACGGGGACGCACAGACTTTGGGTCAGTGGCTGCTGTATGTCATATATAGCCTGGTTTTCTGTAAGAGAATTTAATTTCTCTCTCCACTGTATGCCAAATATCCTATGTGCCCTTCACTCCCAGTCACAACATTCCCAATTTCCTCCAAGCCCCATTTCCCCTGCTGGATTTAGTGAACAGGTCTGCGTATTGAATCTGTAGGGAAGAGGATCTTGATAAGATTCCTCCCCACCATAGAGGAAATTATCTCTGCTGGTTTGGTTCTTTTGTACACAAATGGTCAAAGAAAATAATATACAAATATATTTGAGAACACTAATTGAAAAGATTCAAAGATTTTTTTTTCTCCCTGTCTCATTTCAGTTTCTCTAATATGGAAGCAGATGGAGCAGCACAAAACCAACATCTAATCCTAAAATATACCTAAAAATTTTCAGGTTTTCTGAATGTTTCATTGCTCCTTCCAAGTCTTCCAAAATCTCCCTGCTTGCCTTTAGAATGTCTGTATTTGGACTGTAGAAATCATACCAAAGGCCTCATCTTTTTAGCAGCTTTTATTTAATCCCAGCAATAATAAGAATTATTTAAATAAGAAAGGCTGACATGTTTGGTCACTTCCATGATTGTGCTATTAAATGAAGTATCTCAGAATACTTTTAGCAGGAACATTCTTAATGAAATTGCATGCATTTTTTGTGCTGCCAACAAATGGACCACAAGAAGTATTTCAGCCATGAGACACTGGATGGTGTTAGTGAAGTAACAGGGAGGTTATCTGGAGATATAACCAGCTTGCAGCTGCCAGATGGTGTCCAACAGAACCAACTGCTATGCAGAGATGCTCAATTTTTACCAGGTAAGTGCCCCATTGCACACAGTGGTTTTGTGTATTCAGATGGCATAGGAGAATGAGAGATGCATATTTGAGCCCATAAAAAAAAAATTGAATAATCAGCATGTTCTTTATGTCATCTCTCAGAGACACAATTTAATTATAAATTATATATGTAGAAACATCTTTCTATCAAAAAATCCCCATCCAATAAAAGCAAAAAAAAACCTGCTGAAAAAAACCTAACAAAAAAACCTTTACATAGCCCAACATAAGAAAGGCTATTGTAATGTCTGAATTTAATAATAATAATAATAATAATAAAAGACATCAACATTTGCAGTTCTTAAATAAATATAACATTTTGTAGACTGAATTATGGATTCCAGTTTCATTTTACAGCACTGCAAACCTATTAAGGATACAATTGGATATCACATGAAAAATTGGACATCACATTAAAAATACTCACTGATCAAGACTTTAGGTTTGTTCATTTTTCAAAAAAAAAGGAATGGCTACCATAATTAAAATTACAGGATTCATTTTTAGCTGCAGTAGGTGGAGTGAAGTGAACCAAGGCAAAACAAAAATCCAAACCTCCAAATCTTACTCCTGAAGAGAGAACGGGGGAAACTTTCATGGGCACATATGGTCTCATCTGAAAGAGCACTTCCCACACTAACTTCCCACTAGTACTTTATGAAACACTGGTTCAAATCTGATTCAAAGGAAGGGATGACCTGGTGAGTCACCAGAATCATTTAAGGAAACCTAAGAAATACTTTCAAGACCTCTTGCCCTACTGTTTGATCTCATCCCATTTATAAAACCACAGTCAAGATTGCATATATTTATTCAAATACACGAGTAGATTTTTAAAAAAAATATTCTGTATGGAAATAACTCTTTCCACATTTATTATGGAAACAGCTGAGAACTCTTTATTCTCCCATCTTTGCAAAAACCATAGTAATTTCTAGGTTCATCACTGCCACCTTCTGAAACACTGAAATTCCATGGTTTCATTATGATTACCAAAGCCTAGTTACACATTACTAACCCAGCAAATGTTTACTCTAAATAGAATTCCTCCTTGTTAAAACCAAGTTTATCAGCCTGTGCATGTTTTTAGCTTTTACCACAGAGCAGGGTTAGAGGGAAGGTCTTGCAATTTAGCATGATCAGCCATTTGTGAAGGGTACATATTTCTCAAACTTCATCATTAATCATTATTCTGTAAATAGATGAGGACCTATGCGTGTTTAAAATGAAATTTACACATTAAACCACTCGAAATGATCTTTAATTTCTTTAATAAATTAATTCAGTGCTAATGAAGGGTGAAAGACTGACTGAATCAGTCATTAATTTAACCTTTTCCTCTTGAGAAGATCAGTGAGCCACCACTTCTCAAAAGGGTATGTCAGGGGAACAAGTCATTTTATAATAACTCAGTGAAACATATAAACATGGTAGCATTTAGAAAATGCATTAGCAGAAAATTTACTGAACCACCTTCAGGTTATTAGAATAACTAATTAATTGGCCTTCCTAATGCCTTATGGACATCAACCACAAACATTTTAGAGAGATTCAAATTTGAAACTATTTTAACAATTATAATTTTTAAAATGATTATAAGTAAATTTTGCTTTTCAAGATGAAATTCAAGAGCTCCAAGCAGGCTTAACCTATGTAAATAAAGCATTATGTATACCAGTTTCTTGTAGAAGGTTTTGGAAAAAAGAAGGAAAAAAAACCAAACAGAAACCTCAGGTTAGCATAGTAATAAATATAATACCAGCCTGACAAAAAACAAAGAAAACAAGCAGCAGTAGGACAGTAAGCCCAGCTGGAGAAACCTTCACTTACATTATAAATTCAGATTCAATTCCAGTCCATTCTTGCCTTTTTTTTTTTTTTAATTTTCTTATCTTATAGACTTTGATTTCTACTAGCAACCTGTAAAAAGCCATTCTAGAGAATACACAGAGTACTTCAAACATTTGGCTGTATTTTCTAGGACAGACTGGATTATTGAATGCTTGGGACTTGCAAGGCACTGAAGGCTATTTCTTTGTCTGCTATGACAGTTATCCAGACCACGCTGGAAGGCAACTTTATTGCCCACTCTACCAGGAACTGAGCTCCCAGTATCACAGCACTGGCAGCAAAAGTCACCTTGGTACAGATAATTCAGCATTTGCAACTACAAGAAGGTAAGAAGTCCTTAAAACTCAGTATCATCTGAGGCTAGAGCCAAAGCAATGTGACCTAAACAGAGGAATCAAGTGATAGTCATAATCCTCCTGCTGAACAGCATTTCTGTGGCAATGGCCTACACATTTGCTTAAATTCAATTTTGGCACAGGAAACATCTAAAACACAATCTTTTCAAAGAAGCTCTATACTTTTGCTTTTCTATATTGAAAGATATGTTTGGTTTGATTTGATTTCTGATTATATTTTTTTTTCCTCAACTCCTCTTTTGCCTTCAGGTGAGAAATATAAAGGCAAACATCTATTTAAAAAGCTGTACAGGAGACACCAGCATATGCAGTGCTATTCTCTATAACCACTGGAAACTATTCTCTATAACCACTGGAAATAAAGCTCAGTCATGTTCTTTACATAAAACATCTTGCTATTATCTAATAGTAAAGTTACATCAAACCAGGGACAGAAAGGCCCAGGTATCTACAGAGACATAAAGAAATGAATTTCAGTTGTTAAAATAAGCCCTGAAAAACTCATTTTCCTAATATTGGCCCCAAAAGAAGACAACTGGAAAAAATGGCACCCCAGCTCACTTTTATGATGGAGCCAAAAGTTTATTGGACATTTTAAACAGAAATCTAAATGCACTCAGATTTATGTAGAGCAGTCATGCAGCCAGCTGCAGTTTGTTTTAAATGGAGATACATCTGCACTATGCAGCTAAGATCAAACAGCCCCTCGGAAGTGCAAATATGAGATATTGCAGCCATTTAATCAGAATGACTTTCTCAATCCACAGGAGAGCCAGGAAAGAAAAATAAAGGAATCAATAATGAAAAAAGGCAGATTCTGTAAGAAGGTCAAGGTTAAGATTATGTTAACATCAGATTGAGCATTTTGTAGTTCTTCTTATTAAGAACTGAAATTTAATGTCAATTTTAATATGTTTCATTGGAAAACTAGAAAAAAACCCCACAACTTTGAAATAATAAATTAATTTCATCAATCTTCTAATGTATATAGAAAAAAACCAAATAGAAATTAATTTTAAGCTATCTGCTTAAACTGTTAATAAACTTATGATCACTTGTGTACATCATTTATGATATACACACATTATTTCAGAATCATATAAAACCTGCTATTGGTATAATATAAGATAAAGTAGTTCACTGTAAGTTACTGCCAAAGAGCTCATTATTTCAATCCTTAGATGGGTTCTGGATCTCTATTCCTTCCTTAGTGGCTTTGCGAATATCAGGGCGAAGGGGTGTTTGTCTTTTTATAAGAGGGAAAAATTAACCCTATTAATCTCAATACTTTAAGATCAGCAATTGTTCAAGAGCTTTGCTTCTAGGACTTAAGTGAAGAAAAAGCAATCTCAGTTTACTTCCTGCTGGAGTGCACATAAACAACATTTATCACAATAAGCAGTATCTTGCCCACATACTTGGCTGGCTATCTCAGCTCATCTCCTTTAGACTCTCATGAAAAATCCTTTCATATTCTGATTTCATTGAAATAAGATTTATTTTCCTCTCAGTCTTCCTTACTCATTTTTTTCTAACATATTTACATGTCTTGCTTGCTTTTTCTCTGGTGTTTTTGGGATATTTTTGTGTAAGACTCAGTTGCACCAGTCCAGCATGTTAAGGGAGGAAAAGGGAAATGAAATGTATGCAAGCAACTACAGATGAATAAAACTGAGGGTTATTGGAGTTACCTGATTCTGCCCTGACTGAAAAATTTCAGATCCACACGAAATTTGATTGCTGATGGGAGACCTGGGCTTTGCATTATGTGAGAGGCTGATGGGGCCCTGGTGACTTCGCACAGCTTTAGGGGAAGTTAATGGAAATTGCTGGGTATTCAGCACTACAGAAGGAAAAGCAACAATTTGCAGGCTGCCTAAATATAGATTTAGGAATCTGACATCCTGAAACCAAGACAGAGGCCAACTGTGGTCATGTTTTAATAGTGTGTCTTTCCATGGTGTTCAGTACTACATATACTGAAAAAAAAATCTGTTTTCCTCCTTTCATCTCCCTCTTTTACAACATGTTTTTTCCATAAGAGCTGCAAGCAGGACTATTAATATTCCAAACTGGTTCACTGAGCACTGTGTGAAAGCTTCCTCCAAGAGCATTGTAACTCGTTATTTGGTAACCTCAGCTCTCATGATAACTGAGATGTCTGTGGTTGCAGATGAGATGTCTGCAGTTCTGCCTTCCCACGTAACTTCCAAACTACATGCAAGTGCAAAGTAAATGTGGTGTTTTCAGTGCAATTCAGCTAAATCATTATTATGCAGCCACAAGTCCCAGTCCTCTCAGCCTTACCCTGAGGTGACTTAACTTTCCACCACAGCCAGGATTGATTTTCTGGAAAAACAATGCACAGCAACCAACAATCCTGTTGCTCCAATTGGTATCAAATTTATATATTACCTTTTTTTTTTAATTATGCCTTGGAAATAATTTTATCCAAAAGTAAACCAGGACTCAGGATTTTATTTTACTTCTGGGATGATATACCAAGAAAGTTTAGTGCAATGAGACATCCATCTCTGTTTTGTCTTCTAGGCAGCCTGAATTTCCAGTGGATTGCAGAATCCCTGTCTGAAACACTTGTGTGGTGCTGTGCATCATACCCACCACCTGCACATCCCAGCAGAGTGGGTCTGCAGGAAGGGATTCTCTTGCTCCACTCACACTGAGCCTGCAAGGGGTTTCCACAGTTCCTAAGGTATGTTTTCTAATAGGTCCTTTAACATTACATTCTGAGGAATAAACACATAAATTATCAGGAAATCATAGGTGCAATCCAAAAGCATTGGAAAAAGCTTAAAGAATATAGTCATATTGTAAAGATGAATGTCCCATTCAGTAATAGACACAGCAGAAGTAACACTGTGGCCATTAAGGAGTCTCTGAGAGCGGCCACCTAAATAATGCTTTTGTTGTAAATTGCATAAGGTGGGTGAGGCACAGGTACTTCCCTATT
Organism: Emberiza elegans; assembly: GCA_024865655.1. Classification (NCBI taxonomy): domain Eukaryota; kingdom Metazoa; phylum Chordata; class Aves; order Passeriformes; family Fringillidae; genus Emberiza; species Emberiza elegans. Next base: position 25,799,383 of record JALJVW010000241.1, on the reverse strand, counting down.
CAATAACAAATTCTGCTCCACAAACAAGTTCTCTGAGCAGAGCCAAGTCCTAATCATCTACACAAGGAGGAGCAGAGCAGTTCCCCATGCTGCCTCAAATAAAGCCACTTGTTGGAGTTGAAATGTTCCTGACAGGTAAGATGGGGCTACAGCTCATTTTCCTGCTAGTGATCCTTTGTTTGGACACAACATGATCCAGCCCTGTGCACAAACTTTCTGCAACTGGGTCAGCTCATTCCTGAGGATTGGTGGATACAGAATTCTGAATGGAGTGTTAGCAATTTCAAGGGGAAATAAATGACAAAAATACTTGAAAGTCTTCCAAAATACTGAAGTTTGTAGGCTTAGAAATAGTTTGGACACTATCTCTACCACCTACTTGAAGATCACAGCCATACTCCAGGTATGGAAAAGTGCCTCTATCCCAGTGCATTGAGCATCAGCTTCACAGAGTGCCCCGTACCTCACATGAAAAGGAATATTCTGCTTTTCCTCATGGCTGACATGTAGTCAGACCTTTGTCTTTCAAAAAGCTACCCAGGAAGTTATACCAAATTTTACATTTGTGCAGTTGAATATTGCTCTCTGTAACTTCAGAGTCATCAATCACCAAATTGGCTAAATTAAAAAACAATTAAATAAAAACAACAAGCCAACATTATTTTATCAACCTTGGGCATTATTTGTAGTTTGAGAAGTCCTTCCCTGGTGTATGAATTAACAGCATTTTGGATCCTAGTCAAATCTCTGCTGAAATTTCTCAGTATGCTCTTGAAGTCTGATAGAAAGGGAGTTATAGAAATTCTGATTATTCAGTCTTCCAAACATTCTCATCATAGCAATGTATCCTATATCCCTAACTGATATATTTATGGGTTTCAGTTGAAACCTGTGGCTTTTTGGCTTGGGAAGTTTTATTTCATTTTCCATCATACAGGTGCTGTTCCATAGATTTGACAGCCCTTGTCATCCTTATTGACTCCTCTCTCCAAGCTTTTATATATATTTATTTTGAGTTGAGAACAGTAACTCTAAAAAGCATACAAGATGTTCTCACATCATGAATTACCGAGTAAAACAACGAGACTTATTTTATTCCATATAGGAAATCTGAGAGATACTGGAAATTTCTAGGACTGCAACACTACTAAGACCTAAACTGTCTGTGAAGAACTGAGGCTTTCACATCTAATTTTGATTGTAATCTCAGAACCTATCCTTTTATATGTAAATTGTGTGTTAATTTCCCCCCATGTGCATTGTGTAAAGCGAATGCCAGCTGAATGATCTCAGAACTGGGAGATTTTCTGTTGACTTTTATGGTGCCAGCCACCCACAACTGCTCTTGGGCTGGTTATAGTGGCCCAACACAAAAAATGTAGAGCATAATAAGTGTCTAATACAGATGGCTGAAAAGCCTTTAGGAGCCCTGGTCCAAGTACAACAAGGGGCCATGCTCCTCCTCAATCTGATCCATTTCTAGACTTCTTGGAACATAAATCTTTCACTTCTAAAAGGGGCAAGGTGCAGAAGAAATACATCAAAGAAAAGATAAATGTAAGTTTTCAAATGTAATTAGGAACCTGAACATACAGATTCATGAAAATAGATTTTCCATAGCAGTTGAGGGTGATTTTGAAAATTCTGTCAAGAGATCTTCAAGCCTTTTAAAACCCGATCCTATCAGAGGATACAGTGAAAATATAACATTAACTAAACTTTCCTCCAGTCCTAGCATCATATTCTGAATAATACTTCTTCCTGAGTGTATGACTAGCAGAAACTATTCTGTCTTTAAAGACAACAGATTGTATTTCTGTACATTGTTTTGCATATTGAGATGAGAAGTAAAAAAAAATATGGCCAAATTAGGTTGGAAAATCCAGAACATCATGCAAAAAACTGTTCATCAGAACTTAGCATCTGTCAGCATGAAAAATCATATACAATTAATTTATTTTTATGATTCTATATCATCCTGTAAAACTGCACAGCTTGCCTGCTTCAGCATATTAAGGCCACAGGGAGGTAAAGAACAGTAGTCATCCTTCACAATCAAAATGTGTTTAACAAGATTGTTAAGGGAATTCTCTTAACATCCCCTTAGTAGCTGCACGGGCAACTGGTCAGCTAGTGAGCCATGGTCATGTTTTCACAGTGCCTGCCCCACTCATCACCATCCTGCCCAACATCTGCACTTAACACTTGACACGCTTCCCCTTTCGAACAGATTACACAATATCAGCCCAGCCCTGGAGACCTCTGTGCTATCTGCTTTCACTGAGGTGAAAGTGAGACCAAACCTGGTATGTTTTGCCTTACAGAAGCAGCAAAATGAATTGGGAGAAAAATATTATATGATCCTTTAAATAGTTCAATATTTCAGTTGATTAGCTAACATTGCAGAAATGTCTTAAAACATACATTTAAAAACCCCAAACACCATTCCACAGGACAAAGTTCTTGCAATAGACAGTATTGTCCTTGGAGCACAATCCACTCTGTAATTTTAAATCAAGGAAATTGCAAAATATGAAAAGGAAAGAATAGATTAGGTTGGGTTTTGAGCTGATATCCCTTCCTAGCTTATTCTCATGTTTATCTTGAAGATAATTTCTTTTCCCTTCCCCTGCATGGAATCTGATATTCCCAAGAAGGAAGTTCAAAAGGGACGATGAAGGCTTAAAAGATTAAGGCATTATGTGTGAGTACAACATGTGAGTCAAATTTAAAAGCATAAATACAACAGGGGCGTTGCACGAAACAGAAAACAGATGAGACAGCTACCTTACAGTGAAAAGCAAGAGCGCAGCTGCCGCATGGAGCACCGGCACACCTCGCAGAACACTTTTGGCCGGTGCTCTGCAGCCGTGGAGGGCCGTGCTGAGGCTGGGTCCGCTCCCTGTTCAGGGATGCTCGCAGCCTTTGCTGGGGCTGCTGGTGCCACCTACAGCGAGCCGGCGGCAGCTCCACCGCTCTCGCCCCCTTCCTGCGCAGAGCAGCCGTCTGAACGACCACCCAAAACGCATAAAAATGCGTTTAAAAGAGCAAAACAGGTCTGTCATGATACAGACAAATTGGCGTAGCAAATGAAAACAACACTATTTAGAAGAAGAAGCAGGCAGGCGAGCAAGCAGGTAAAAACAGAAGGAAAAAGATCAATGAGTACTCAAAGACTAGCCTAGTAAGCAAAATGCAAGCCAGATCATCTGGCTTTTGCTAACAGATATGCAGATAAAAAGAAAATGATTATTCAGCTTGTAGAGAAAGACAGAGCACAGATGGATAAGATGAACATGTATTTCTGATTATGAATTTATTTCACCATATCTTCCTTTTTTCCATTTCCAGTGCAATAACACCACGGCTTTTGTTATTCCGTTACCCCTTCCTGCATGTGTTTGATAGATGGCAAACAGTATTATCAGCAGAAAAATGCAAAATGGAAACTCAGCAGTGAGAGTATCAAACAGATGAGTTTGGCCCTGAAGAAGACATTGAGGCATCTGAGGACTCACAGCTTTGTCATGGACTTATTTATACATTTCTGAGCACATCTAAGCAGCTCATCACAGAGCAGTGCAGAGTCATAAACTAGAATGTCCACATCAAGTGTTCAGTAAATCCTGGTTCCTCTGTCCAACACAGCAAATCTGTTTTACAGCATCTCTCTGGGCAGAATTAATGAGTTAAGCCCTGCCAGTGCTACAGGACTCAGTGTCAGTTTACAGCCGTTCAAGCTGCTCTCAGAGCTAAGGTGAAGTCCTGTCTACATCAGTACCTCAGATCTGTTTGTGCTGCTCTTCCCACTCACAAAGCAAGATAACATTTTTTCTTTCACCTTGTTACTTATGTTTTGTATTCAATCTGCTTAATCTGGCACAAATGATCCCTTTTTGGAAGGCTGTCTTGTCCAGAACCTATGTGGCAGTGACATGATGGCATCTGGGCTCAGCAGAGGCTTTTAAATTGTAGCTTTAAAAAAAGGCAATAGAAAGAAAATTATGTAAATACTTTAAAGGTGGGTGGAGGTGGCTCCCTTTGCCTAGATTTGTTAGCAAGATGCCCTCATTTAAAGTTATCATTTACACATATATATAACATAGAAAAAAGGTAGTAAAAGTTGGAGTTTGTGGTATCATAAATGATTAGTTTGGAAAGTGAGGATGTAAAGGTAAATTCCATCATGGTAGTATGTTCCTAACACCAGCCATTGTATGGTGTTTGTGCCACATATAAGCAAGTTCCATTGCTTCTCTCTAGATATCCTGATTTAATTTTCAGTGAAACACTGTGGAATTGGTGAATAACAAGGATACATGAAGAAATGTGAGCAGCTGTACTTCAGAGAATCACAGACTCATAGAAAAGTTAACTTTGGAAAAGACCTCTATGGAAATGACCTCCAGACATTTTACTTAATGAAAAATCCCTGATGAAGGTAAGTTAATCAGGTGTTGCTGAAGGAGAAGGGAGAACTGAACGTACTCTTTATTTCACTACTCACACCCCAGAGGCTCCAGCCAAAACCTACCTCACATGGCTTTGAAACCAGAAAGAAGACAAGCTCCCAATTTCCTGTTTTATAAAGCTTTGTACATGAACCTTGTACATCACACAAATAATTTTGATTTCAGCCCACCTGAACTTGGTGCCCAACTCTTCTCCCATGCTAATTCTTATATTTCTTATATTTTCCTGAGAGTTTCTATTATCTTCAAATATTTTGCCTAAGTTTTGTCAGAATATCTGCCTACACTTGGAATGCCTTCATTGTCTTCATCTGCCAAGAATTCTTTCCCTGTACCAAGACAATAGAGCCAGGACCCCTCTTCCCTTCAGTGCCTCTTAAATTATCCTAACACACTTTAGCATTTTCCAAATACTTCTCCTGGGCCTCAGCCTTTGTCTTGCCTAATACAGATCCTAATTGTCTTGAGGCAGAGAACATGTTTTACCCACCTAAAAAGCCCTGTAAGTTTACAGCTCATGTAAATGCTTGCTAATAATAGCTGTGATATACACTATGTAATTTAAAGATGCACTGAAGATCAGCTGGCCAAACAAACCACAAGTCATGAGATAACAATCACTAATCATTAACTGCATATTTTGGCCTGTGCAAAACAGAAATATTTACATATGTGGGACTCGAAGAAACAGATAGATTTCAGTGGGAGAAAAAAAAAAGCCCAGCCAAGTTAGAATAAGGCTCAAATAAGGGGAGGCAAAATTTATACTAATATCTTAGGATTCAAAAAAATTCTGAGCCTAGGGCTAGCACCAATTAAACAGGACCAACAGCATTGCATTCAAGTACAGCTGTTGTCTTTCAAATTTTATATTACTTAATGTTGCCTACCAGAAAATTATATTTCCCAAGGTGATCTAGAATTATTTAAGGCTACAACAATTACATTTGTGAGTGTTTGACCCTTACTTGTGGTGTTCCACTTAAGCTTCTCTGTGATTTCAAAGATAAAAACAATTTCCAAAAACATGTACCTCGGATTTGAGTTACATCAGTGTGGAGGATGGGAAGGAGCAGACATACTAACACTTCAGAAGTATTTTAGGATTCTCACTAAAACCCACTGAACTATCATAAGAGAAAATCTAGGAAGTTTCTTGCAGAGACTTTTATCTGTGTGCTGCAGTATGGTCTCATCCCTTAGATAAAATTGCTACCATTATTCATATGATATTTGCTAAATTAGGTGTGCATTTCTGTAAGCATTGTTTTTTCCAGGGATGCTCCATATACATCCCTGACTGCCAGTTACAATCCCTCTTGAGAGAAATGAAGCTATGAGTAATAGAGACAAACAGAGTGGAAAGTGGCATAAAATGAAAATAAACATTAATAATCTTTAACCTCACACTGATTCATTGACTCACACAAATCAGCACCCTGGGATTTGGTCCCTGGTACAGAGAGGGAACTCAGGGTATTAAGTCTTTAATCATAAAGGCACTTAAGAACTATCTTTAGCACTGGCATTAGAGTAAGGCCATGGCAGTGAGCTGGCATCTCAAAGACCAAAGCACCATTGGCACCTGAGGCTGGGCACTTGCACCGTGCTGTCATGTTTCTGTAACTCATTTCCATCTCTTATACCTAAAGGCTTTGGAAAGGTTTGGAGAGGGAAGTCCCCAGCACACACAGAAACCTTCCACTTAGCCAAGAGGGGGAAGTGTGCTGAGCAGAATCTGGGAAAAGACAGAAGGGCACCACTTTGTTAGTGAATCCTGCTGAGAGGGCAGAGAGAGCTGGGTGCAGAGGCTGCAGCCTGTATCAGTCATCTGGGAAAATAAGATGAGATGATAATATACCGCTTCATGCTTTCCTAACAGTAAAGTTTGGAGTTGTTTAATGGTGAGTAAGGGATCTGGTCACTTTCATATCCTGCAGCTCTCCAACTATTGGAAAGAGCAGTCTCTTAGATTCCAGATCGATGAGACAATAATGGTTTACTACTGCTTTGATCTTTCTATTGCTGTATAATTTACATATTTATCAAAATTTTTTAAGCTCCCCATGTACCTGTGTTCACTTCTGTGTATTCATCCATGACAGATTTTTGATTGTTTTTAAAAACACAAACATTGCTGGTTTTTTTTTTTTTCTGTGTAGTTGTTATCAAAATTTTAATGGAAGTTAAAAAAAGAAGTAAACTTCATTTCCATAAAGACAATACCTTTATTCACATGTTTTAACACCATTTTTCTAGAAACAAAGACTAGTCTACTACTATAGGCTTACCCCTCTGGCTCAAACATTGTTCATGAGCATCAACACTGTAGGAAAATATTTTTCTCACCATTATCTTTGAGAGCCCTCCCACTCTTCACAGAAGATTCTGTACAGTGCTGTTGAGTCAAATCTATTTTGCCCTGAAAAATCTCAATTTTCAAGATCCAACACTTCAGTGATCACACACTTAGAGGTGCTCAGTCTTTAGATGGTACGAGGACAATGAAGGGAATGGCACCAGATGCTCAGAGTCCTCAGCAGTGCTGAGTAGTAGAGGTGGCCTTTGCAAATATATGTATTGTATAAGTGGCCCTTGAGTCCCAGTAAAATATCTGTATTGTATTTGAATACCTGTGTGCAGGCCTTGCCCCGGCAGGTCCCAGTTATTCTTGATGGGCTGCAGCTGTGATGCCCTTCATTGGGCCTCAGCTGTGGCCAGTCAAGGTAACTGGGATAAAAGGGGGTGGGCTGGCCAGTCAGGGAGAGCCTTGGAGGAGCCCTGACTGAGAAAACCTAGAGTCTGTGCTGTGAAGATCTGCTGCCCACAAGGAACCAGTGAGAAGGTACGGGACTCTTGAAATATGATAAATATAACAGAGTAGAACTCATAGGATGGCAGCACACAGCTACTAATACTTTACAAACATTGTTGAGCCAGAAGATGAAATGAGTCTAAATTTATAAGTGGGAGAATGAAGACAACAAGTTCAACAGGGGCTAATTTGGGTGTATTTATTTTCTACACTATGCTTAGACTGAGCTGTGAGGAGCATGAAACTGATATTTAATTGAGTATCTTCTTCAAAAAATAAGTAAGTGAACAATGTGTATGTCCAGAAAATAATTACTTCAGCTCCTTACTAAAAGGAACTTTATTTTTGAAAAAAATAAAATGTTTGTAAATTTTGAATTGATTCCTGGACTATTACAGTAATCCTGATTTTAAAAGTCTGCTAGTGTGCCAGGTCAGGGATATAGTTGTATTTCAGGCTGAATAAAGTGTAAAATCCTAACACTGGATACCAAAATGGATTTAGCTATGTGTTGGAAAACATCTGGAAAATAGTTTGAAATTCTGGATTTGAAGTCCAGCCTCTGAATGCAAAAAGAACCATGGCAACAATGCTGTTGTGGGGAATTTTCTTCTTCATAATGCTAACATGAAACTCCCACCAGAACCAACTGCCATAATTTTGAACCAGTGCTTTCCGTATTTTAATTTAAAATTAGTTCATTAGGAACAGAGTATAAACCATAAAAATATATAAAAATGTGAAATATGTTATAATACATATTTAATAAATAGCCACTGCTGAAACTTAACCTTTAAGGCTATTCTATTCATTTATAATTAGTTTAGGAGCTGGTTTTTGTGTACTTCCATTATACAATCTTCTGTAACCACAGAGATTAGTGTCATGGTCATTGCAGTAAAAGTGAAATTAATTTTTAACAGTGCTTTATTTTTACCATTGTTTTTCCTATCGCTGAAATGCATGTGATGCTAAGGAGGGTGACATAACAGCTGATATGTAGTTATGATGAATTATATTTAAATAACTAGAAATGTGACATGGAAGAACTAGGAAGGTCTGAATGGGGAAAGAATTGCAGCTGCTCTATGAAATAAATATCACTGAAGCCAGATGTTTAAATCTACAATTTCTTTGCTTTTGTAAGGGAGATACCACAGCCAAAGATTCATTAGAAATTTCACCAATGCCAAGTGGAAGTCACTCATGAATAGCAGCATTCTCCCTGACATAGCATGTGATCCTCTTGTTACTCAGGAAAGTAGGAAGCCAAGGACCCTCTTTTTGAGCACATTTATATAAATATAGAGGAACTTTACACAGATCCACATATGACACCAACTTAGCTAAGCAAAGGCCACAAAAGTCCCATAAAGTTTTGTTGCAGGATTGATTTTGTGTGTATAGCTATTAATATGCTAAACATATCATGGCATTTGGCTTCAATACAGACTGAAAAAAAATAGGAAAAGCCAACACGAGGACAGCTTAGCATCAGAATTGCTCTGGAAATAATAAGGGAAGAGGCAAACATGCCAAATTAGAGTATTTTGAACACCTTTTGAAAGGTTATTCCTTTCAATTAGAATTTTTCCAGACAAAATATACTAAACTGTGACCAAGAAATCCTAAAAGTCCGAGGGAACAAAGGTAAATTAAATTTAAAAAACTTGTCATCTGCATAAATTTTCTTATGCAAATATAGGAAGTAACCATACCTTTGAAGAAGAATTATGACAAAGAAATTTTTAAAAATGCAATTAACATACAATGTAGTCCCAAGGTCTGATCTGCCCTCAGTCAGACCCTGTGTGTATTTCTGGAGAACAATGACAAGGGCTCGGAAAGCCCTTAGGCCACAGCAGCAGCTTTTATGCAATCCCCGTTATCCCTCAGTGCAGCAGCGCAGCTTTGTACCGCTGTGTCTGTGCTGAAGGTCGCCAGATCTCCCCCAGCCCTCGGGGCACAGCTGATGACAGCTCTTCATGCAATGCTCTGATGGAAACAAAATTTAAAAGGGAAACCTTTTCCTTTGGAGTAACCACCATCTGCACTGCTGGGGATTTTCTCTTGGAGACCTGTGCTATTCATGTTTTATATTTGATGTGTGGAACTCAATAGACCATTGCAAGGTTCAGCTCAGGGTTTTTGGCAGTAGGTCCTTTATTTTTAACTGTTAGTGCTGATAGGCATCAGTGTCTCCTCTAGTTTGCCTCCCTGCCTGCTGCACTCATTTTAGTTAACATAACATTCATTAAAATAACCACTAATCAACAGCTGTACAGGACTTGCCTGGATACCCTAACTTATGTAAAACTGCTGCTCAGCATCATTAAGAAAAAGAAAAAGCAAAAAATTGGAAGTTCCTTTCAAGCTCTCTCTACCCTCAGAAATCCCAGGAGAGTAGACTGGGAAGCCCATTTCCTGAAAGCTGCTGCAGGTCCAGATTTCCTGAGTTTGGTTCTTGAATTCACTCCAGGTGATCCCACTAATCTTGATGGATTTACTCTAGGTCTGCTGATGGTGCCTTGAAGACATGATCTCATGGCTGCTTCACATTCATCAAAGCCCACAAACAAAAGGGACAGTCCTGCCTTCATTTTTACCTCCTTAGAGCTGTCTAAAAACCTCATCCTTCTGTTATTCCTACCTACCCAGCCACCCCAAGCCAAATCCTATTCATTTTCACAAGCCACACTGGAAATTAGTTCAAAGCACCCCCATCAGCTATGATACACTTCAGGAGCCACCAGCAGCATGAGGAGCCAGTGTTCTTTGAACCATTTTATGTGATAAAATTTGGTCTTTTTTTGCTCTTCATTTGCACTGGAGAATACTAGCTGCCAGTTCTAGATACTTAGATGAAAGAGAAATGACAAAATCAGACAAGTGTTTCCTTGTATCTTAAGCCTCATTCTTTGGAGTATTGTGATATTTAACTGGACTTCATTATTACCTCACTATTGCTCAGAATAATAACAATAAGTCATTAAATGAATTTCTGTTCACTTTAAACAATATCCAATTTCTTCTCCCACTGCACTTTAGTTTGATCCATGAAAACTACCTGGCAAATGTTTTGTCCATGTTAAAGGTGAGCAACATTAAAAATTGTCTGATATCATGCTGAAAGCCCACAAAACATTTTCAGCTGAAAACTACAAATCCCCAGAATAGCTGTATATTTTTAGTGCAAAGAGAAAGCAGTGGGGAGGACAAGTTTTGGGGAAAGAGGGGTGGGTGGGTGGTTATTATTTTATTTTTATTGCTGTTCTCAGCAATTTACTTCACTGGTCATGAAACAACATCCAAAGGTCACAATTACTTTGGGCTGGATATGATAAAAGTGGCCTCATGATGAAAGGCTTCCTACTCTATAGCTCCTTACATTATTTTATTGCTTAGCTAATAGTTTATTTAGAAAAACAAAATAACTCTACCAATGCTATTACTTAGAAATAGTCATTGCACAGAAAACTTCAAATTAAATTGAAATATATGATAAATCAGAGAAATCTGGACAAAGTTGAATGAATTTCTGGGTAAAATTAGGAATGCTAGTTAAGCCTGACTATTTTCTTATCAAAAGGGGAAAAACTGAAGGAGGAATGATGGAGCATTTTTTGAAATCTCCATTTAACTGACAGTCCAAAAGAAATTCCTGGGCAAAGCAAGTTTGACATCAAGGCCACCCTTTGCCTGAGGCATTTTGAGCCTTTCTCTCTCTGACACTCTTCAGTCAGAAACTGAGCAAGAAAAGAGCTTTATTCCCTAAGACATTCACTTGCAACACAGGGTACAAAACTTCCAGCTCTTCTGAGACTTCTGATTGTGGAAGTAATGGTTGTTACTTCCAAAAGCAGGCAGAGAATCCACAGAAGACTGACCAAGAGCAGCTGAAACATTAGCAGTGAACAAGATATTCTTTTGAGAAGTGAGGACTGAACCAGAGTACAGTGCTTTGTATGTGTAAACAATATTTTGAGTACATAAACTATGAACACTACTCCTAGTCTTTCTCTTCCAGCAGGTTTTTTTAAATAACATTTATTTTGCTATTCTTTTGAGTACAAAACAAAATATTCCCCTTTGTTTGTGGTTTTGTTTTACTTTTAAAGCAGAATGCTCAATTCAGCTCCCAAATTACTGTTCTGGCATCAAGTACATGAGCTTTTCTCTCTAATTGGAAGCGATATTTATATTATTATAGGTATTATTAGTCCGCCCAAGTGATTGTCAATTATTTGCATAGCCTTACTTGCAGGTTTGTCACCAGCCTGGAGTGAGTTTGTATTTGTTGTCCCAGAAATAAGCTGTGTAAATGCTAAGAATGCAGAGAAGGCCATCTGCTGAAGCACACATGGCTGCAGAATAGTTACACCAAAGTATGCAAAAACACCCCATAGCAGCAAAAAGGCAATTTCACTGCTGCTTCAGAGCCTTTCAAGCCTTTTGCTTCCCAGGGAGATCTCTCCTCAGCATTTCCTGGCTTTACACACAAGCCTTCTTCTACATTTCAGTTTATATGGTTTGCTGTGAGCATCAGTCTTGAGACAATAGCACCTTTTCAAGATACAACTTTAAACAGTCAAAGAAAATGAAAGGAAAAAAAATTGAGGAAAAAAATACTTATTGTTGTATTTTGTAGTTCAGTCGCTGGAATCAAACCAGTCTTAATGAACATATTTTGAGGGGAATAAAAGTCCAATAGCAATAATAATATTGAGTCCTTGGGAGGATTATAAACAACCAATGTTAATTTTGTACCCATTCTATGACACCTAGTATTTAAAATTATTTTGACTTCACAAATTCCTTTAACAGGATCAATAGGATTGATTTTTTTCATATCTTTAATCTGTTCAGCACTTCATTGGTCCACAGGCCAATAAATTCCTTTTCTCTGTCTTCCTTAAATCACTTTTGCCTTGTGATCACAAGTTTGATTTTTTTTTTTGTAAATAAATTCAATTTCTATACCAGAAACTTGAAAAAAGCCCAGGAAAAATGAGAAGAAATCTTTTATCCTTTTCTTAAAGGACTGATTTTAATACATTAGGAAAATCAGAATTACCATCTGAGTAATGACAATAAATGATCTTCATTTTCAACTGTTAGGTGGAAATTTATTATTCCAAGAGATATTATAAAGAAAGAGAAGAGGACATTAATAGCTTAGAGTGTGGTTGGCTTTACTCACTCCCCTGCTGCAGTGGTATCTCAGGATAAGCCATTTTACCCTTTTGGAATTACAAGAAGGCAGAGTTCATAAGATGGATGTACCAGCAGTGACTGATGTAACTAATGAGAAAAAGTCACTAAGCATCGCTAGTTTGTACAGATAAGCAAACAGTCTATTTGGGAGGGGTATGGTTTTAGGGCAATTAATATAATAAAAGGTATTGATACCTAGAGATAACAAACAAATAGGAAAAAAAAAGGTGCATCAGGAATGAGAAACTTGGGAATTTTCTTCTCACAGTTCAATTCTAAACTAAGGTCACATAGCTTATGCACATTTGCATGCGTGGTTTCATTCTGTAATGAGTTATTTATTTTTGCAAGCAAATAAACTGACTTATTTTGTCTCAAAGATGTCTGCAGAAGTGGATAAATTTGGTACAGCTCCCCATAACAGTAGATAAATTTATACTCTTGCTCACTCTGCTGTATTTACCAACTCAGAGTGACTTAGAGTTTGCAGACTGGTTTGCTCAGTCCATGTGAGACAGTGCTGGATTCCAGACTTTTCTTACCACTACAATCCCATTTACCTATGCAGGTTTCTAGGTATTTGCTTGCAGTACTCAGAAAAACACTGATGCTACTCCTAGAGTAGATATTTTGTGTAATTTTAGTTTTATACCTTCATAAATCTGAAAATAAGATATAGTGCAAGAGCAGTTATAGCAGAACCCATCTCTAATAGATCCAATTCCCAGGTGGTTTGATAACACTTTTGAAACACCTGCATGTCCAACATTTTAGCTACCTGCTTCAACTTCTGACTAAATTCAGTTTCATGTCATTTAGGTTTCTAATCAGCAGTTTATCTTTTTAACTGTCAATGGCTGCCTGCTGCAGGTTCTTTATCAGTGCACAAGCTGTTGAGCACTAAAGCATCACTGCAACACATATCTTCCTAAACCTAAAAATACTTAGTGAGGGAAGAATTAATTTGGTTTCTTTTAAGCAATGCAGAATTTGCTGAACTCAAATGCTATCCTGGCTCTTTAAAACAGCTTGATAGTTTTCCATCAGGTTTAATGTATATTTAACTGGAAAATAATTATTTCCTTACACAAATTTCAGCTCAAAAGAGAAGCTAAGTTATTTGCAGACAAATAAAGAGACAAGGCCACAGAAAAATCCTAGAGCATGCAGAGAAAACCAACTCAGGCAAGCATATGGGTCCTGACATGGGTGCAGAGGGGAAGCATATGGCTATGCTCGCAGAAGATATTCACTGCATCCTGACATGTTTCGAGTAGAAAAAGGAAAGCAGTTTGAAAACAAGCTGTGCATTTTGTTGCACAGTCACAGCGGCCTCCTTCTCTACAGTACCTAATAATAAATTATATCACTGCAAAGTAAGTGTCAATGACAAGGAAAATTCTAGAAATAGAGCACTGTGCACTTCTGTCATCTACGTACAAAACAGAGCGGGCCAGATGTCCACTGGCACCGAGTGACCAGCTCCAGGGAAAGCAGCAGATAATTTCTGGATGGAAAACAGAAGACAGTTCTCCCCTCAGTTTGACAGAAGGCACTGTGATGGGAGGGAACGTTGTTTGAACACTGCCAGAATCTCCAGCTTGCTCCCTGGACAGTTGCACTGATTGGAAGTACTGAGATATACATGGAATATACTCAGAGAATTTTTTAACTTTTAATGAGATTTCTAGCATGTGCTGCTGTTTCAATGACTACCTTCTTCTGGATAAACAAATAATTCTCTTCAAAACTGTATTTGTGCAAGTCTTACAACCTCTGGGGACTCTATTATCCAAGGTGTTATTGCAGTACCTAAAACACATGAAACACCATCAATAAATAAAACATAGTTTTACTAATGCTTCAAATTGCATCTCTTTGACATCTGTTTAAATCAATTTATATTCAAGTCAGAATTCACAGGTATTTCTATAACATCTTATTGCTTCAATTCTAAGCATTTCAGATAAATTAATTAATGGGAATTGCACAATAATCTCTCCCAGACACATTATTTTCATTTTGAAGATGTTAGATTGGGGCACCAATACTAAGAAATATGACTAAAGCCTAGTAAAACACATTGAAAAAGAAAGATAATAATTTATATTTCCCAAATTTCAGGCTAAATCTTCAACTGAATACAGTTTTTTATTGGGTTTTGCATCTTTCTGACGCAAAGGGAGAAGATTCTTAATTAAATGCTTAAAACTATAACTGCTTGAGTGTCTGATTCTCTTCCAGCATACATTACTTGCAATATCTTTATATTCCCTGGAAAAGACCAAAGTCTGTTTGTACAAACATTTACCAGGTTACACTATGCACAAATGCAGCAATTAGAAAAATTGCAAGCTGCTCTATTTAAATATTTTATCCTCCTAATAATTCACTGATATAATTAACATTAAAAAATAAGAGCAATACATTACACTAGTGTTACTATTACTGTTTCTACTACTTCCTTTCAGAGAATTAATTATATCCATTATCTTGCCACCATTATGAACCTGTCAGAAGTTTCAGGAGGCAAATCAAATTTTCCTTTTTAATATTAAAAAATTATCAAGTCTCTAAAGTCTCTACAGTTCCCAAGTAACTGCTGTTGTATAACAGAGGTAAATAGAGCTTTTTGAAGCTGCATATTTCCCCCCCAGATATAATTTCTGGAGTGTGCTGATGGGAAGAGCTGGTTGCTCACAGCAGAGGGGTCAGGGACAGCTGTGCCCCTGCAGATGCAAACCCAACTCACCCTTCTGGCCAGGGGAGCTGCCTCTGGGGTGCTGTGCCAGGGAAACACTGCCAACACTTTTCTTCCTGCAGCTGGGAGGATTGCGAAGAAATTCTAAGTTTGGGACTTTCATGTGAAGTCACTTCCAAATACAGAAATCCACATTAAAAGGAGACATGAGACCTTGGGATCATTCCCCAAGCTAACAGAGCTCAGTGGAAAAAATTGGGGGGTTCATAGGGTTGGCTCTAGTGACCCATTTGACAGCAGACAAATTCTGACACTCCTCCCTCAAAGTACCTGTTGAGAAGGCACTATTCTTTGAGCCTTTCTTCAGGAGAGAATGTAAATTCCCTCCTGAAGAAAGTAATTATGTGCTCCTATAGGCTTCTAGGGTTCAGTTAAAATAACAATTTTCTCACCAGCAGCTCTTTAATTTAGAGCACACAAACAATAGTGCAAACCATTTTATACCTAAACCATTAGTGTTTCTGAGACATATGAGTTTATTTGGAATTTAACCTGCTTGCAACCAGAGAATTTGGCCTTTTATATGGGTGAAATTTTGTTTGAGATCACAATCCATGTGATCCACTATATCCTTACCCCTCCAGGGAAGAATTTAACTGTGTGGATTAGAGAGCAATATGAAGTTAGTTAGTTTTACTTTTCAATTCAAATCAATGAAACTTCAGATACAAATGTAGTTTGCAAAGAAATTGGACACCATTTATGTTTTAAGACCCTGCCTTGATGTTTTTCATTAGACCCCGTGCTGGTGTTTTTCATTAGAGTAGTATAAATGTAGAGTTGTTGCACTTTACCCAGATTTATGGGAATGTCACAGAGCTCAACTTATTACAATTAACATTCCAATTACATTTCTAGAAGTATTTTAGAAAGGCCATTTAGAATGCTTTGACAGGAATTTGATGCACAGTTCACTACCACAGCAAATCACACTTGGAAAGAGAGCTGGAAATTGTACATGCTTTGAATCTTGCATACTGATTTTGGCTGAGCAGTCACAATGGTTACCTTCCAGAAAATTCAAGAACAAATTGTCAGTGTATGTTCCACCAGCCTTCCCTCTCTCTAAGTGGAAAATACAACTCAGCAGACAGAAAGTGGCATGTATGTAATTGTACTCACACGCACTTCAAGCACACAGCAATCTCCACCGATGTACTCTCCTTACACAGCTCATTTGCAGCCTTGATTGAAAATGATGAAGAACTAACATACACAAAATGCTTTAGAATGTTCTATACCTTATCCTTCATGTTGGGCACTTAAATTTGATCTGCTGGCTGTTATCCCTAATTATATCTCTGGAGCTCAAGAGAGGGTGACACGCCCTGGAGCGCACCACAGGACCATGCTGAGCTCTGCCTCCAGCGCTGGTGCCAGAGCTGGGCTGCAGCTGGAGAAGGAGCCCCGAGGATGGGGCAGGCTGTGGCTGTGGCCCAAGACCAAGGTGGGTGGGCAGGGACAGGGGCTCACCTGTGGGGAGGAGGCTGCACTTGAGTTACAGACACACAATCACCGCCTTCTCAGGCTGGAGAAGACATTTAAGACTGAGTCCAAGTGCTAACCCAGCACTGCTGGTGAACACCTGTTTCTTTTGAGCACTTGAGGCAGAGCAGTGAGGAATTTATAGCCCCAGGAAGGAGTGAAAAAGCAACATGAGTTTAGACCTTTCAAGAAACCAATGATGCAAGGAGAGAAAAGCAACTGGAAACTGCACTGTAACAAACACGGGGACAGCTCACAAGACATGGAAGCTGGAACTTGTGCCTTCTAGTAGCAGGAGAAATAAATTCTCCTGCTCATCCCTCACATCTGAATGTACAGGATCAGTTCAGTTCTTGGCAGTTAATAGCCATGGAGAGGGAAGAGAACAAATGTCATGAAAGGAGTCTTAAAAGACATCTCAGTTTGTAATGGCCACCAAGAACCCTCTTGTCTCAGCTATCACTTGACCTTCCAGCCCCAGCATTCTGCATTTTGCCAGCTGCCCCCTTTACTGAGCCATCAATACTGGATTTCCTTTCAGTTAGGAACCAAATCCTAAAAACCCTGCATAATTTTAGGTTGTCTAATAACATTATGCTAAGAACACTTGGAAAATGTTTCATGTGTCCAGCTACTTCCCAATCTGAATGTTTAAAGGATTTCCCAGCTCAGCCATGGTTTCCCTTTCAGGTACTGATGGTGGCTGCTGCCTCCAAAATTCAGTGTATTTGATATTTTCACACATGCCTTTGATTATTACCTTCCTTATCATTCTAGTTTTGTTTTTCTTGTTTTTCCACCAAGTGTGCTTTTAAGAAAATCTTCTAATTCATAATGTGAAATGATTTTAGCAAGTTTCCAAAATTTGCCTTAGAGCCAACACTTAACTGGAGTCATACCAAATTTCATCAGGCCTGATACATAGCATGTGCCTGAAATGCATGGACCATTTCCCCCTTTGGAGTTGACTCTTGGCTGGCATGAGTTAGTGCCACTGAAGATAACAGCACCACCTCAATTTCCAGTTTTTAATGGTGCATAAGTTAAAAATAATGCAGTCACCCACTTGGAGCAATACAAAACCACTGCATGATGGTTCAGGCTAAGAATATTTTATCTTATTCCATTCTAAGCTGGGATTCACAGACCCTTTATGAACCATGTTCATAGAACTTAAGAGGTTTGCCTCCCCTCACCTCACCACATAATGCATATGGAACCAAGAGAGGATCTATTCTTACACATTGGTGGAAAGTCTGAATGGATGTAAATATTACATGATATAACTCACTTTGAAATCAGGATGTATTTCAGGGGAAATGCCATTCACAGAGATTCTCTAATTGCCTTAGAGAGCTAAAAGATTGCCCTGTGGATTTCCCCACTCAAAACCTTTGACTATTTCCTATGATCTGCTGCTTCATTTATTCATGAAAAACTTAGGAATACTAAGAAAGATCAGTATCAAAATTAGTTTTTAAATTAGAAAACAACATAAGACAGAGTTATTGACTGTATTTAACCTCAGCCCATGACTTTTACTGCACGGTTCAGAAGGGCACCTCCATGGTGTGCCTGTTTCTGAAGCTCTCTGTCCTGTCCTCCAGGTTTTGTGCCATGCCAGGATGGAACCTGGACCATTCCCATTACTTTTTGCCCAACTTCCATCTTTGTAAAGACGTAAACAACAGCGAAGCATTATTCCCAGCCACTCCTGTGGTACTGGGCAGTGACACCTCAGGCATGCAGCTCCCCCCATCCACCCTCTTGTGGCCGTATTCCACCAGGCATTTCAGTGCCTGCTGCTGCAGGTCCCCTGCCCTGGCTCTGCTCTAGGAGCTGGCAAGAGGCCCCACTGAAATCAATGGTGGAATTATTCCTTCATCTGAAGCTCCATATGGCAATATCCAACTGATTGCCAAAAAGAGAAATTATTCACAGCTATTAGCAGCCTTTTCTCGCACCAATTTTTTTTTTCAGCTGAAATACCTTGTCTTTTTTATTCTTTTGGCTCTCTATAAAACCCAAAGTTATAGTGAAAATCCATAAAGGTGAAACATCACATAGGTAATTATACTTTCTTTGGAAACTAAGATTCACAAATAAACATAATTTGAATGAAGCACTGAGAAATCAAGGTCTCTTTGATTAATCTATTTATATTTAGAAGTCTGTGACTGATGTGTTATTTTTTGAATGTCAAAACTTTTTTTATATTAAGGTGAAAATACATGCATATACAAGCAGCATTCATTATCTCTGGATAATCAGCACAGGAAGAGACCCTGAATGTCAAATTCACCTGTGAAATTAAGAGAGAAAGTTCCAAAGAGAAAGCAAAACAAATCAGATATGACAGAGCATGACTGACATCTGATCACGCACTGACGGGTTTATATCTCAGTAGCAAACAAAAATATAATAAAAGTGCAGCACAGTGTGGAAAGAAATAGAAAGACTCTATGTGTTGTGCTAATGAGAACAAATAATCTTTCAAATATAGAGCCCAGAGAGAAATGGGTTGAGCCATCCATTATTCAAACAACTGCCAGCTTAGTCTTAGGAATGGCTTTATGAATACACCAAAAATGTCTGTATTGCTCCTGCTTTTCTTGAGATGCAACTCATCATAAGTTCCAGCCCTTACTAGCAATGTTATAACCCAGAATTTGAATACTATTTCTAATAACAATGACATAGGAGATTTAGTGCAAATGTCTGGTGAAAATCTCATAGAAACCGAAGTCCATTGGACTGGCAGTGTGAAAAAGATGCCAGGAAGTTACATTTAACATAAGATAAGGATGTTCTTTTCTATAGTTTAAGCCATATATTTGTATAGGTTTGTATAATAATAACCTTATGGCAATATTAAAATTTGTACACTGTTTCTAAAAGAATGCACTCTTTTAATAAATATAATTCTATTTTATTATAGATCTAATAATGAATTAATAAAGTTTTATCTTTATTCACTGAAATTACTGTGACTGTATATTTCACAGTGCTTAAATAAGTATTTAGGAATAAAATTACTATGTGATTGGCATTCATTCTGTGACATAAGGGTTTTGGGGTTCTGAACAAAGGAATTTGTTTTTCACTAAGTTCTACAAAGCCATAGTGCAACAGCAAGATTGTACTTTAGAAAAGAAAAGATAGGAGTAAATAAGTTTTTCCATATGAAGAAAAGCTTTATGAAGGATCTGAGAAATGCCTGTAAATACTGCACCAGTTTGCAGCTACAGTTTTTGTAACTGCAAATCTCCCAGAAGTTATAAGCTAAATCAATGTTTATTTGCACATGTTACGTGTATTGCTGGCAGTAAATAATCTTATAACAAATGGATTTACATGACCCTCTTTTTCATGTCTTCAGCACAGGGAAAAGAAAACTCAAGAAAGAAAAAGTACTAATCCTTTCATATTGTGACATGCACACAACAATAACCATAGGCAGAATAAAATCCAAATCCATAATGCATGCTCACATCACAGTTGGACATGGGCAAAATCTAACAGCATAAATTAACTTAATACCATGTCACTGCTTCATTATGCACTAACAAATAAAATTTTAAAAGCCATAAAACAGAACAATAGTTTACTCTGTTAAAAATATAAAACCAAACCACCAAACATAAAAAATTTGATACTTTTGTCTTAAGGCTCTTCTTTTTTAATGCTATACTAAAAACTGTGGGAACAGATATTTTAAAACAAGTCCTCCTTAGAGACAGTGGAAAAAAACCACTTGAATGAATGGGGGGGAGGAATGGGAAAAGAACCCCAGGAGATCACTCCATTCCAAAACCTCTGGATGAACATGAACCTCATGGATGACAAGATAAATAAAGCGTAACTCAACTCCTCTGTAAGCATTCAACATCCTCCTAAACTGAAAAGATATATTAGCTTTCAATACCCTTCATTTTGGAGAGAATTCAACAATACAAAGACAGAAACAAAATAATATTCTGCAATGAGAACCTTCATAATGTGCAGGTGTAACAAGTGATGCTATTTGACTTGCATAAATCTAAAGGTCATGTTGAAATCTAGTACTGAAGATTTTTATACCAGAAAGATATCAAAGAAAGTCACAGTATTTTTTTTTGCAGATTGCCAACTATAGATTATTTCAGCTTGAAATGCAAAAGTAACACAACTCTATATCCTTTTCATTTATGCTCTTACTCAGTAAAAAATTCTTGTAGTTCTCTATGCATTCTTTTCCTCTTATGCATAATTGCAGTAACTTAAAAAAAAAAAACAGAGCAAACAAACACCAAACCAAACAAATATAAAAACCCCAACAACAACTTTGAAAAAACCTCCTAGCGGATGGAGATTTGTCATGACATAAAAACACAGGATTTCCTCTTTTCTACTTTAAATTTGATGCCACAGGATCTTGTAATAGATTTGTCTTCTATGTTTATAAGTACTTTAAAATGAAATTTGTTTTCATCCATAAATGTGCATTTCTAGACCATGAGCAAAATACATGTCAGTCCTATAAATTCCTTGAGTCTCACCATAAAACATATTTATATGTCTTCATTAAGGAATATCTTCCTAAAATTTGCCATGTTATCAATGAAGAGAACTATAAAATTTATACCAGTAACAAACTCATCTTTGGTTTATACAGAATACTGTTTATGTTCAATAGTCCATTCTTTCCCCACCTAAGTCTCCTTTTTGCCTTTTCTCTCAGTCCTGAAGTATTTGGCATTCATTTACCCAAAGGAATTTTTTTCAGCTGCTTTTTCTGAAACCGTGTTTCTCATGAAAGCATGGCCTACATTTCTCTCTTAGATGTATGCTAAGGTACAGTTAATTCTTTAATTAAATAATTCTTTCCCAGATGGCTGAAGTCATATCCTGGGGATGGTTACAGCCCAAGATACACAGCAACAGCTCTTTTCCAGCACAGGAAAAATTCTCATGTGAAAAAATTCCCCCCTGAATATAACAGGAGCACAAAGAGCTGTTCCAAATTCCACTGATTTCAGCACGAAATGGATTCAGCTCAGGAGACCTAAAGAGAACAACACAATTTCAATTCTCTGGGTATCATATGAGGGGGGGGGAAGTACCACTAATGACAGTGTGGGAGTAAAGCAATTGTTTCCACAACTCTCAAATCAAAATGCACTAAATTATGTTTCAGACTGGGAAAAGCCTGAAAATGTAATGCAGAAAAGAGAGGCTTAATTTTATGTATCCAGGTCTTATCAAAACAACAGGAAGAAATTCTAAACATGAAAACTCTAACCACACTTTGGGCCCAAAAATCCCTATCAAAAAAAAAGTAATTGATGGTTTTCATGGTGGAAATGATCTTTTGAGTTTATCACTATTGTGCTATGAGGTTCTGGCTATGATGTACATTTCTTTGTGTGAGGCTTGAAAATTCCCTAGATTACCTGCATGCAAGTTAATATACTGGATAGTTTCAGAACCTGCTTATTCATTTTCCCTACAAGTCTTTGACAGAACCCCTTTGTTTTGTTTGATTTCTTATAAACAAACTACACTTACAGGAAGGCACACATGGGGGAATATCAGGTTTAATCAGACCTGCTGTTTCCAAACCTTCTTGATTGTGTGCTTTGGTCCAGTGCAACCTTCCTTTTCCTTTCCTTCCCTTCCTTTTCCACACTACAGTCTAAGAAACTGCAAATGCATCCAAGAAATGATTACACACAGCAACACTACCAACATTTCTCTTATACATGAAATAGCAATTTAAAACAATAACTGAAATTATACTGCAACAAAATGTAATTAGCTACAGCTACAGAAAGAACACAACCTCTAAAAAGGATACAGACACAGGAATATTGTGATTTGGGCATAACGGGGCATGGCTGAGGCAGATCTATACATCTCTAAAACTGATTTATAACACAGTAGAAGAGAATCCAGCTCTATTTTCCCCACAACTCTAAAAAACCCTCCACAAATCACTTCCTAGTGTTCACACTGTACAAATATGGGTGCCACATATATAACCCTATTTGATTATTTCAAAAACCAAACAAGAAAAATAATGCATATTTCCTTTTCCTCCCTCAATTAAAAACAAAACAAAAAAAATCCCCAGGGGTTTTGCTCAGATTATGTCCACCCCCTGACTAAATCAAACTCATCTTAAAGGGCAAACAACTTCACCCTGCCCACCCCACAAGTTTCCCTTTTTAATGATTGTTCATCCCATAATAGGTGAATAGTGTGCATGCTTGTAGATGATTTTCCTGTACAGGAAAATCTAAACTTTAGGGCTTTCATCCCGTTCATAGCTGAAGCAAAACCCACAGTAACCTCTCTGACCCAGCTAAGGACAGATCCTACTGGTGCTTGTTCTCCAGTCCCCTGCTAAACCCAATGCTGTTAAATATGGCAGATTCTAACAGGCTCTTGAAATTTCTGTGAAAGACAATGTTTTTTCCTCAGGGCTGGCATATCAGTAGGTATGAAAGAGCTAAATGCCAATTTGCCAGAAAGGAGAGAAGTATGTTTTCAGTAGAGGCAAAGAAGCCACGCATTCCTCCTCTCTAGCTCTGGTCAAATGCCATTTCCCCAGCCCTATCTGTGAAACACAAAAAAGCTACTAATTGTACAGAGGTATTCAAAGAAAGCCAGCTGCTGCACTTAATCCACTCCTCGTGGAACTTGACTGAGTTCTAGGATGAGATGTGGCCAATTGCTTGCTGATCACGACTGAAAATGAACAGGGCTGCCATGCTTAAGCCCCATTCCCCAAAGTGACAGCAATCCTCACTTATTCAGAACAACTCCTGGTAGACCCAGGTATCTTAGAAATAGCTAGGAGCACTATGTGGAAAATAAGGAAGTCCTTGTTAGGGCAATTCTTAGAGGTAAAGGTGAAGTAGTTAAAATATATAACCATCCATTCATAACAAAAAATATTTTCTCCCTCAGTGAGGATGAAAATTGGATTCAATAGCAAAGCAATTTAAAGTGAATTTCCCACTCTGCAAAGTTTATATAGCATGCAGCAGATTATCTTCCGTCTGCAGGTACAACAATTAAATCCACTGAATAAAATTAAACTTTCCAGGGTGTGCAGATGAGTTCTGTTGCTATTTCTCCACCAATATATTTAATGAGGAATTGTGTCCAGTGTTGTGAGAACAAAGGACATTTTTACATTAATTTTTGTCAGCCTTTTTATTTGATAGACTTTTCTTCATCACTCTGGGGATTTATAGGATTTAGTATAATGAATAAAAGAACTAAGTTATTAAGTCTGATATTCAAACCACAGCAGTGACCACTGAAGAAAATATTTACTCTGTAATATCAAGGAAATTATTTATTCTCTCAAGCATAAATATATTTTCTTTCTCTTTTTTTGTACATTTAAAATAATTTTTCAATGCAATCATCACTAAGGGAGCTAGACTCTAGGAATAAAAAAAAATTTTGAGAGACTATTTACATAGACATGAAAATAACAAGAGGCCTTTGCTCTCTGCACATTGAAAATAAAAATTGAAGGAAAACTCAAAAGACAGCTTAAAACTCCAGCTAAGAAATAATCTAAAAGAACTATCTTTCTTTTTCAGAACTTTCTTCTGTCTTAAGAGAAGTAGCTTATGGAACTAGGCATTAAGATATGTTAAGCCCCCAAAACCAAGATAAAAATAATCAGGTAAAATATACTGTCAAGGACTTCAGTCCTACAACTTGTTTTGATTGCATTTCTAATACTGATAGTGAGCCATCAAAATTAGATATGGGGTGAAAGAGTATTCTGGCATGCCACAGGACCTAAATATTGTGTTTCAAATTAAAATGAAGTGTGGAACCTCCTGTTCCAAACCCCTCCTTTCTCCTGCTGATAGTTGATCTACCTGTCTGATCTGATTTAGGTCCTGTTCTGCAATCCCCCTCTGATTTGAATCTAAAATGGGACGCTCAAGGAAAGAATAACAACAGCACAGTACCATGAACCTTCATTCAACATCTACGTTGAAAAAATTATTAATACACACATAGTAATTTGAATTTAAGATTTCATTTAAAAGGTGATTTCTTGACTTTTAATAAAATATAGCACAATTTTATTTTTACATATGCCTTACATATAAATTCAGAAATACTGACAGACTACTTTCAAAGTCTGGGGATCACAGTATAGGGGTTTTTTTTTAGTTCCAGCCTTTTCATCCCAAAATTCCTAGACTGGATGGTTGCAAGATGCAAACAACTGCCTGCTCTCTATTCTCTTGAAATAAACTAAAGCAAACGATTCTGTACCAAAAGAAAGGAGAAATGTGTCATTCTTGCTATTATGAAACATACAACTACTCATTCTTTGGAATAGACACACATAGCCCTGTTTGTGGTGATGCATTTTGGCTCCACTTGTGGCAAACTGCAGGGGATGTGCCTGGGTACAGCTGTGCAACACCTGGAGCTTCAGTGTGGGGAGGCCAAGGACAAAGCACTCCCAGGAAGCAGCGCAGAGCCAGTTTGGACAGGGATAACTCTGAAGGGATTATTCAGTCACAAGGTCAGAGGCACGCAAACCATGCTGAAGGCAGCAGGACACACACACACAAAGAACCTCATCTACAATTCCTTCTGTACAGAACCGTGCCATGAGGCCTCTGAATGCTCACCATCATAAAAAAACCATTGATATTTCTTGCTAAATACAGCAGGAAAACTCCCTCTTGGGAAGACAATAGAGATTACTTCAGAAACCTGAGTAGAAACACAGTAAGCATGTAAAATTATTTTGCTCTACAACTGCTTGGGCACAAAGCTGACAACTGAATTATAACTGATACCAAGTCTCATTTCAAGGAATGACATAAAGTTACTTCCTTAGCCCAAGAAACAGCAGCCTTTCAGCCAGGCAGCCCTGTTCTCACAGGAGGTTCTCAGGGGATTCCTTTGTAGCTCCCTATTTTGGAGGGACACCCTTTCCTACTCTGTAGCCCAGGTGACATGGGGGATGACATCAAACAAGCACAACAGAGAACTTTCAACTTAGAATATTTTTATACTCTGTAGAAACTCTTGGCAGGCAATCCCTGAATCAGGCAGTCATTTGCAAAAGAGAAAGGGGGGCAGTGTTTGCTAAGTCAGTGTTGGACAATGACTGAACAAGGCAGTATGGCTCAAATGAGTCCATGTGGTGGATTCTGACATCCAGGGACCAATGAAGTGTGTGGTGTTGTGTGAGTTGGTTCGTTCTGTTGCTCTCCCCAGTTTGTAATGGCTCTGCCCCAACTCCTCCTTCCCTCCTGGTAAATGTCTGTCACCCTGGTTCCCCCAACAAC
This sequence comes from Emberiza elegans, assembly GCA_024865655.1. Lineage (NCBI taxonomy): Eukaryota > Metazoa > Chordata > Aves > Passeriformes > Fringillidae > Emberiza > Emberiza elegans. The sequence goes on along the minus strand of JALJVW010000241.1, from coordinate 25,773,313 downwards.
CCGCTGTATCCATTTATACCCCTCCCCTGTTGCCCCAGTGACCACATGTATCCTTTTTCAACCCCTGTCCGGTGCCCTGCCATTCACTCTCCGCTCCCTCCTCTATTGCTAGAACCTTCTAACGGGAGAGTCCAATGATTGGTTCAGGGACCGGGGCCCCTCCCTTGGCTTGCTCCCATTGGTCCCCTTCCCGTGTCAGTCCTCCGGATCCCACTCCTCCCCTGTACTCTCATTGGTCTGGAGACTGACCCCGCCCTGGATTCCTCTTCCCTTAAAACCCCCTGCATTCCCCTCCTCGTTGTCTTCTTCTGTTGGTCGCCTTGGGGTACGATAAATCCTGGATTTGCCACAGTGGAAGTCCGCGCTCTTATTTCGCTGATTGCCGCCTTTCTCCGGCCTCGTCCCGCACAAGGCACCGCTCCTGGCCACGTCGCTGGGAGGTGTCCTCAGGCGCTGGCCCGCAGCCCGGCTATCGGGTCAGGTGCCCCAGTGCTGCTCGCGGTTGCTGGCCGGCTAGCCGGGACGCTCTTTTTCTCTGGCCATGGCCGCTGCTTAAGTGAGCTAACAATATTTAACATTTCTGTCAACACTTTTTTTCAAAAATTGTGGGTTTTTACAACTTACAGATACATTTGAGTCAACCACACAAAAGTCACACAAAAATGTTTAAAGGTCATTTGATTGAAATAAATTCCTTCAATTTAATGTCAATACCTACCATTCACCCAATGTCAACTAATATGGTGATCTGTAGGGGATCTTTGTTTCCCCAATGAACAGGCGCTAATTAAATTACTTCAACTACATTCACACTGTAAATGCTCACAGCCAATTCTCTCAGGACTAGCTGGGCAGATTCCCTCTGGAAAAACCTGAAATCTCATGGTAATTATGCTTGCATTAAAAAATGCTATCAGGCTTAAAAGGTCATGTGCCACTTCATCACATTTTTACCTGGTGCAAAGGTCCATTACTGAAGAATGACAGAAACTCCTAAGGTATTCTAATCTGTTTCCAGGGTTATACCTGTCCGTGGATTGCCTCATTTTGTAGTGTGATGCTATTCCTCTCTTACTTTGCCCTTGGCTGAGCTGAATACAAACTCAAAGTTATTTCCTTCTCCCCTTCTTCTTGTAGATGGACAGAAATATCAATGAATTTCAGCTGTCTTTTGAATTTATTGATGAGTAAAAGAGAATTTAAAAGTCAAATCAACAAAACAACAAAAAATCCCAACCCCAAAGTGAGCAAAAGTGAAATGTGAAGGCTGCTGGTCTTTATTTGGAACTCTGAAGCACTTCAGTATAAAAATTGGAAATTGCACCTTTTGTGCATCCGGTCCAGAGTTCTCTTTTTGTTTTCTCTCTTGTTGTAGATAAGGAAATAATGAACAAGCCTGGAAAGAGTGAAGGCTTAAAGGACGTTGCACAGGAACTGGTAAAACTCCCCTTCAACTTTTGGATACTCTTTTAAGCCTGCAAAATAGGTTCAGCAAATGGCAAAGCCACAGTTTGGAAAGCGCTTGGAGGAAACTCCTGGACTATTACACCATGACTTCAACTTTGATTCAGTGAGCAACGCACCTATGTAGTTATAGATATCTGTTTATAAGTATGGACTTGAGGAGAAGAGAGAAACTGCCCAGTGTCTAAAAAATCCCCACATGAATTCTGTCTGGCTAAGCAAAAATCACCTGTGAATTCTTTGAAATGTACATTCTATTCATGTTGCTCAAAAATGCTTTTTTAAAGTAAGCTTAATTTAAATAAAAAGTAATCCAAACTGCTACATAGAATGCAATGTTTCAAAGAAATTAATTCCCACCGTTCTCTTCCCAATCACGTTTTAAATTCTTTTCAAAACTCCTTTTCAGATTAAAGATTATTCTTTTTTAAAAAACCACATAGATTTTTAACACTCAGTATTTTACATGCTGAATAAATATTTTATAGGTTTGTCAGTGTCAATGATATTTGTATATAATTATATTGTATAAAAATGCATTTTTTTTGGCACACCACACAGCTTTCAGGATGTCAGAGGCTGCAGAGAAAATGTTGCAGACATTATTTAATTAGCTGCATTCAAATAAAGCTTTGCAGAGCAAACACTAAAATATGGAACTTCTTAGTCCTTCTTTACTTTCCAGAGGAACTGTGACAGATACAGAGTATCATTTTCTACTTATTATGAAAAGTAGAAAACTAAACACTACCAAGACCTTTTCAATACGGATGGTAAAACAAAACCTTTTACCATATATCCATAAAATTCAGCAGCAGACAGAAGAAAAAGTTTTTATTTTGCTCATGTACTCCCAGCATTAGCCAGAATCAACAATATTTCTACTTATTTTTAATATTCTCCTTGGTTAATCAATGGTCATTCTTACTTATAGCATTTGTTTAATCCTAATTCTATATTTTTTAATAAATGGATATTTAAATGGTATATTTTAAAATAAATGGATAAAATAATTATCCCTAGTTTATCAATACTGCTACCTACGGGAGCCAAACATAGCACTGAAGTTACTCAGGAATATATTGCCTGATCCTGCAGCTGTTGAAGTTAGTAGCAAGATTCCCACTGGATTTTCACAGACAGGATTTTACTCCAGAGTTCCTGGCAGGTCATCAGACTGCCTGAATTATCAGGCCTGTTCTCTTGGGGAAGATCACAGGGGCTTGGAGCTCATTTTGTGAGCTGCATGCATCCACTGCTCCTTGGCTCATATAAGCTGGCCATGCAAACTCCACCAGCAAACTCCCTTGAACAAAGTGCAATTCCACCTGCATCCAAATCCAGCTTCTCTCATCACATATGCACAAGTGCTCTGTAATAATACTATGATAATTATTTGTTACCAATGTGGAAAATTACTCCATCTAAATGCAGAAAATATTAAATACAAATTTATGTCTATCAAAAGTTCAGTTTGTTCACTCGTTTTCACTTAAATCAAAAAGTGAAAAATGCCAGTATATTCATGCTCTCTGATCAGTACGGTGTTTTCCAGTGCAATTCCTACCACTAAATAGCTGTGTTTTCAAGGAGATACTCATCTCAAAATAAATTCTGCAGATCACCAATCTATCACATCACTGCATATATATGCACAACACAGAGGTGCTAACAGAAAAGCCACAGCCTTTCGCCCCTTTCCCCACAACATCCACAGTGGAATTCATAGCCCAGTTTTTACCACACATATAAACTATTTCACTTTCAAAGGAGTATAACCTATTGGTGGCAACACATCTCTTCCAGAGATTTAACTTCCATGGATGTTTGCAGAAAAATAACTATTTTCTTCAATTCTTAAGGTAGAACACCAATAATAGAGAAGTGCACAAAAACAAATAAAAGACATGCAAAGCCACCAGGGCTTAGATAGGGTTTACAATTGTAATTTTATGGTCCCCCTCATCACTACTTGTTGGACAGGCTTGCAGAAGGGTTGCTGGGACAGCTGAAGAGAAGAAGGATTATTCTTATTAGTAAGGTCTGCACAGTTATTACAATGTTTCTTGGGTGAGAACAGGAGAAGGAGAAAAGGCAGGTTTCAATACAATTCTAACTCTGCCAAAACAAGGTACTAACATAAGGAATGTGACCTTTATTAAATTACAGCAGTTACATGTTATATGTTTGCACAATACACTAAAATGCCAAATACCATCATCAACCACTTAGTACCTGGAAAGACTAGCGTGCTACTGTGCCTCATTCCTCACATCACTGTGGAAGAAAATAGCTGAAAAAGTCAAAAGTATTACAGCATTTTGTAGTAAAGTTTTTATATGTTTTTTCTATTAAGAAATCGTAAGAGCATAATACCTTAAAAGGTGTGTCACCCAGTATTTCCCGGTGGATTAGAGCAAAATTATTATTCCTTGATCAGCACGGTCTCTGCTCTTTAGCCTCATTTATAAAAGGTCTTTTTCAGTAGATGTCAGAGGATTTTAAGGCAGTAAAATTTCTCTTTAAAATACGACAGAAAAAATCAACTTTATAGTTGCAGCCTCACCAAGTGTAACTGTTCCTCTTTCTTAGGAATACTGTGTTTAATACCAGTCATACTGCCTAGAGCTGTCTAACACACTTTCAGCTAAGGAATTTTACTTATCAACTTTACCAAACTCTTCCACAGCTGAGAGCTGATTTAGGTCAGGTCTTGAAATGAAGGTGGCTTACATCTGCTTACCCAGGATGCTGAGGTGAACAAACTGAAACTGATTCTATGGTCAGAATCAGTTCAAGCACTGACATGTTTTTAAGAGAAAAACTGAACTAACATTGTTTGGCCCCATTTCTTCCCAGCTTTGTCTGTCTCTGTTTTTTCCCCCTTGCAGAACTGACTTGCTGGTGCTCCTTTGCCTGCTACATGCCCACACACATGATAATTCCAGTATTTGTGCCATATGCAGCTTTAGCATTCTCTGTACAAAATCTAGCTGTGAGCCCTAAAAAAGTTCCTCCTTTGCCATTCACATCTGACACTGAAAAAAAAAAAAAGATCCAGACTTTGTTTTGGATGGAAGACAAGGATCTGAGTTTCTGAGTGGAGAAGACAACAGTTGCCAGTGCATATGGTTCAAAGTCAGAGCAGCTCCCGCTCCAGCGGGGTTCTGGGTGACAGCAAACATCGCTGCCAATGCAGGGCAGAGCGCGGGGACACGGGACAGACTGACACCACATTGTGTGTGCTACCTCTGCTAAAGCAACCTAAAGGAATTTAAAGTTCATTTGAAAGTGGCAACTACCAATACCAAGTGTACACACACTTTGATCATAACTCCAGGATTATTTCAGTGTTTCTCAGCCTGCCAATAAATCATCGTTAAGGTAGATGCAACACTGCAAATCAGGGACATGGCTAAGGATTGTGTAAACAGTGCTGAATGATCTCTGACTTGCTATAGTTCCTGAATTAAACAATGCAGGTGTTTGAAACCAAAGCTGTGAAACTCTTCACAGCCTGAAGGCAAAAAAAAAATAGTAAGCTCATTTCTGATGCCACAGTTATCTGTACAGAGCTTAGTTTAATCCTTGTTTAATTCTACCTACTTCAGTAGGGTTGAGTTCAGCTTCTTCCAGGTAGATGGCAACAACCACCACCCCCCACCCCATCACCCCCACCCCAAAGGAGATGGGTGCATAAATCCACCCGGATTCTCACCCACCAAGAAAGAGAAAGGATTTTATCTCATAAGGAACAAGGCACATTTATTAAATAACCTGTTGGAATAGCTGTGTTTAAGAACAGTCAGAAACAGATACAGGTACTATAGATAAAAACCATTATTCCCATGAACAATATGGGGAAAAATGCAACAAATGCTGTACAAGGTATAATAAATAGACATAATATTAGCTTAACATTCTCTCTTTGAAAAGGTAGCTGATTGGAAGGCAGAAATCACGAATCAGAATTTTAGTATTGATTTTTATATGATTACGCACAAATATTAGTTATGGTGGAGGAGGAGCAGTTTTAAAGAGCTATGGAGAGTGTTATTGAATGAAAATATTATAATGAGTAGGGATTAAAAAAAAAAATCCGACTGCAAGGAGGTTACCAGTTCTTCAACGACTGATATGAAGCTTGTTATGTTACATATTGATATGTTACATTAACTAACATGAGGTAGGAATGCATTAATGACAGCCATTATTGACATAAAATGTGGCATTTTAAAAACAAATGTGGATGATGATTTTACAAAGATAGTCTGATTGGCTTTGGAAGAGAAAAAACAGAAATGGGATTAATTTGAAGGGACTAATTTCTGTTGTTAAGTGGGAAGCTCATCATTTGGGGATGATGGGGGAGGAACAGCTCATGGGCTAATTGATAAAGTGTCAAATACAAGTTTGAAAAAAGAAGACATTAAGAAGCTGGGAAAGTTTACAGCATCAAAGTGCACCTGTGATATTGCATGAAATGTATGTTCAAGAGACAAGAATTCATCTCAGAGAACAGAAGAGCTTAACCTACTTGGTATAGTAAACATAACATGTCAGAGGAGATGGAATTTCTGCCTGCAAATAAATCAGGTGGATAAACTCTGGGGGAGGCAGAACTGGGGAGAGAACTATTTTATGGTTATTGCCAACCTAAAGCAGAAACAGATAATGTGGTAAAAACATCACCATGTTCAGTTTGGTGTTTAAGAAAAGGGTATCATTCAACAGCCACCAAAGACTCTCCGGTGTCTCCAGATGCATCAAGCTGGTGAAAAAGCAAATAACATTTAACTTAGTATTATTAATTAGCGAATCCTGCATGTACAACTTAGCTGTCACTCTTCAAAGATGTCTAGTAAATAGTAATCCTCCCATAAAGCTTCCCAGCCTAAAACTCTATCAAAAAAATATATGGAACATTTCTAATTTTGAGGGGGTAAGAGAAGAGGGTTTATACTAGTTAATTTTAGGTTATTGAAAGTAGAGCCCAGAAAAGTCACAACCATGCCATCTTAGTATAAATCATAGTTTCCTATTACATACACCATGAAGTTTTACTGCTCTTTATCACAAATAAAGTGCTCAGGCAATAGAGATTTCAGCAGGCAAGAAAACTGAATAAACATTTTCTTCTCTTATTTTCTTGTTGAAACAAGGAGACAATTAAAAAGCATGTTCATAATGTTTCAAATACTCTAGTTGCCTCTGAATTGATTCATCTGGTGTTTATGCAACAAGAACTAGATCAAAAAAGCTGATAAAACCCAAATCCAAATAATCACTCTTCTCAACTATACCCAAATGTTTTAGTTCTAGGGAAATATATTGATAACACTGATCCAATAACTTTCTGGCAGATGACAAAGTACAAAAATCATGTTGACACAATGAGCAGCTTTTTTAAAGGCATAAACACTTAGATCTGATGCAGTAAATTTTTCCTCAGGAGATTAAAGATTATTCTGCTATATGATACTGGTTTGATGGTAGCTGGGGCACTAGATAACCACTGGTTATAAAAAGATCAAAAGTGCCTTTATGTAAGCCATGCACTTAATCCCAAAATTTCAGAGATGGGTAAAGGTAGCTCTATATAGTTTATCCATAATAAATGAAAATAACTAAAAGATGAACAAAGGTAATTAATTCTATTAAGGTGTATTAAATTTAGATTATGAGGGAAGATGTAAACAAGCTGCTCCAAATTATTGTATATTTCAATTCCTATTTATGTTTATCCACCCTACAGCTATGTTTCTTCTTACATATATAAATCATTAATTCCTTGTATAAAAAATAGTCAAAACCCTCAACATCCAAACTAACCAATAGGGGAAACACAGAAAAATTCAGATCCTTTCAACAAAAATCTTTGACCTTTACACTCTCTCTCGAGAGGGCTGATTAAGGGACTGACGTAATTTGAAAAGACAAACCATATTTGAATGTTTGAATGTCCATTTTCCTTTCAAGAACTGGTGTTGGCCTACTACTACTTGCATTCAGCCATTGGTGGCACTTTGTTGCAGGGCAAAATATAAGCAAACTACAAGTTTGGTTCCATTTGCCAACCTATAATAACCAACACAAGAACTGCCTAACCTGAAAAAAATCTAAAACTCTGTTTAGGATCAGTCATGGAAGACAGAGGTAGTTATATGTTTTGGGGTTTTTCTTTCTTCCCACCCCTAACCAGAACTCCTTTGCTGTTTCCTGCCAACAGGTAAATCTGGAAATATTTCAGAACGCCAAAATCTTAAGGGATCACAACATTCTTCCTGCTACCTATTAGTGATAAACTTATATTGACCTATAAATGTTAACCAGCCTTCAGCCCCAAAAGAAATTGGATCAGACCATAATTATTAAGATACTCAGTTCTGGGACTAAAAAGTAATTATTCTGAAACCAATTCACTACCATTTCTTGCCTTGACTGGCATGCTAAGGCCTCTGAGGAAAACCAGCAACTGCCTCAAACCTCTCTGGGGCACCCCAAACCTGGGCAGGTGTTCTTGGAGCTGTGCTGCTGCTCTCAGGGCTGGAGCTTTGTTGCAGCAGTTTGTTGTTCCCTGTGCCATGGAAGGAGGGGAGAGGAGCCTGCAGGGCACAGAGAGAGCGATGTGGACAGAGAAAAGGGGTGGCTGTGCCTTTGCAGGCAAAGCTGTGTCTCAGTGCCTCTGCCCATCAGTTCCATTTCCCCAGCATTTCCTCCCATTTCCTGAGCAATGCTCAGGCTGGTGGTGGAATGTGACCTGGGCTCTGAGGTTTTACTCTCCAGCAGAACCAATCCCATACCCCTCTGCCCAAAAACCAGTGCAGCTACTGTGGAAACATTTGTGGCTCCAACCTTGCCAGATTGTCCTGGTAAAACATGTATTTTCAGAACCTGACTGCCAGGTTAGCTAACATAGTTAAATTTATATTCCTGCATTTCAAAAGTGTTTCTATTTTTAGTATATTGGCATTTTTTAATCTCTGCTAGTGGGTTTTGAAACATAATGTCTCATTTGAATATATTAGCATATCAGTACCACAAGGTCATTTCAGAATGCAGGAGAAGAAAACAGTTTTACATGCTGTTATTTTCCAAGAAAACTGGGAGAAGCAAGAGAGTAAGTAGCCTACTATTTTTTTAAAAAGACCTCAAAAACAAAACCACAAAAGAAATACCAAAGCAAAACAAACAAAAAAACCTGAGAAATAATTTAAACAATGCATTCCACAGTCACTTGATAGTCATGGATAGCTCTGGTCTAAGACATTCTGGATCCTTTTGCTTTTATAGATACTAAAACCACCAAATATTGTTTTCCACATGTAAACATCACACAAGTTCTATGATGACAAATACAACAAAATTAAAAGGACTCACAGTTTTTTACTCATTATTGCTAAGCAACTCTACGTTTGTAAACCATTACATTTCTGGTCAGTATGAGGAGCAGAGCAATCAAAAAAACCCAAAACAAAAGGAGCAGCCTGTTCAATTCTTCAGCTTAGCTGAGAGTGCTCCATGGTTACTGGACTGGCCTTGCTTTGACAATCGTTGCACCAGGAAAATCTTTTAACCAACAGCAGTACCATGGCAGAGTTAATTACAGTCCCCTGTTTGTCATTTCAAAAACAGTCTACCAGAGATGAGCAGTCCAAGAAATATGATTTTTTCATTAAAAGATCCAATTAAATATCTCTCTGCAGTAAATCAGCAGATTTGAAAATTTCAAAAATTATACACTGCTTATAATCATACAGTAATCCAAAACAGAAACTCATGATGGCATTTTATGTTACAGGTATCCAATAAATGCCAGTGGAAGGCTAACAATTAGAAGCATCTAATTCTGCCTAAATGTCCAATTCTCTAATTAGAGGCATTAATTCTGAATTTGTTTTGTCTATCAGGGAAACACTAACTTAAAATTTGCCAAGAAATTTTGTTTTGAACTTGCTTGCTCTCATTGTGCATCTAGATCCATGGGTATAGCTTGGACCCATCCATCCAAAGTATGTCTGAGAACACAAAAACCTGAACAGGAAATGGACCAGTAGAAAATAGAAAGGTCATCATCAAATTTTAATTCTTTTTGATGTTATCAAATTCCTTCATCTTTCATTTGCTTTCATTATTCTTCAAAGAGACTTAAAAAATTACTCCTCCCTTTTTGATCAGTACAGCAATCAGAAAGTCCACAAGTTAATATTTTCCACTAATATATTGAGAAATTAAGGTGAAAATTAATTTAGGAAGCATAAGGGTTTTTCTTAAATTATAGGATATTTCAGAGGGTACTTACACTGCCTCTTGAACTTGCAAATCTAGCTTTTCTAGAAAGCTCCTATTTGCACTTTGTAAGGCATTCATGTATCCAATTAAGATGTAGGAAAGGCTACAGAAGTTTGTGAAAGAATCCAAGGAAATGATTTGAGGACTCAAATGAGGTTTTCTTTCACTTTTTGGTTGTGGTGGGAAAATGACACACTCTGGGAATTCAGCACATCCCTCTGGGATGTTCAGAGCTACCGAGAACCCTTGGGGGGGCTCGGAGGTCCTGGAATGTTTCCAAAAGCACCTGGTGGCTTGACTTTGACCCTTTTATGGTCTGCCACCTGTTTGTGGGGACATGGGAATCACTTGGGTTTGAATGGTTTGTTCACAGGGTGAAAAATGTAGATTTTAGGATTTTGGTACAGGGGGGTTTGGGAGACAAGATGGAGGATTCAGGCCCCGACCTCATGGTCTTTCTTCTTCTTCTTGGCATCCATCTTCTCGGTGATGTTGGCACTCACAGATTGGTTTAGAGTAGAGGCTCACTGTCTAACATAGGTGATGGGCATTGGGAGATAATTGTAAATATGTTATACGTAGTTTGTAGTATAAGAAGACACGGCCGCCCCGTGGGTGGTCAGAATGCCTCAGACGATCCTGCTAAGCTGACCTCGTCAGGGCAGGAGAAAGAATTTTATGGATAAGAAATAATAAACAACCTTGAGACCGTGAAATGAAGAGCCCTGACTCCTTCTTTAAGCGCTGGGCTGGGAACAGAGACTTTCCAACCATTTTCGGGATCACTCAGGCCAACTAATGATCCCGCAACACTCTTATAAGTATGGCTCTTTAGGGAAACAGAAACACCTGTGTATGCTTTGGCCACTTAAAGCACAAAACCTAATATTTCAATTTTTTAAAACGGTTTGTTATTCCTCCATATCAGCAGATGTGCCCTACTCCTTTTGACAATGAGAAGAGCTGCTTTCCAGACTGCTGCCTATACAGATGTCCTCTGAAGTGTGCTAGGGGGAGGGGGTATTCCCTCTCCTTGCTCTACTGCTCCTGCTCACACAGCCCAGGTGGTCCCTGCCAGGGCACTTTCCTTGCCCACAGCCCTCCTGCTGCCCAGCAGGACCCCAGGGCCTTTTCCACAGTGCTGCTTCCCCAGCCCCTGCCCAGCCTGCCCTGGGCTTCTCCTTCCTGGGCCAGGGCTTGCCCAGGTCCCTGCTGAGCTCCATGTGGCTCCATGAGAGCAATCCTCCCTCCTGTCTGGGAGTGAGGAGCAGATGAGCTGCTGCCCCAGCTGTGTGCCAGCTGCTGAGCCAGCTCTCCACCCCCTCACCCACTCCGGTCAAGAGCTGCCCCAGCATGAGCCAGGACAGAACTCTGTGCTATGGCTTCTCTTTTTGGCACCCAGGCAGGCAGAGCGCAACCCTGGGTTTGAGCAAACAAACCCTTTCCTCACTCATCTGCTTGTCCACCCATCCAGACCTCAACACCCCAGCTAGGAGAGAAGGATGCTGTGCCATCCAGACCTCAACACCCCAGCTAGGAGAGAAGGATGCTGTGCCATCCAGACCTCAACACCCCAGCTAGGAGAGAAGGATGCTGTGCTGTCCAGACCTCAACACCCCAGCTAGGAGAGAAGGATGCTGTGCCATCCAGACCTCAACATCCCAGCTAGGAGAGAAGGATGCCGTGCCACCCAGACCTCAACATCCCAGCTAGGAGAGAAGGATGCTGTGTGTGACTGAATGAAAAAATCCCTGCAGCACTTTTTAAAGCTGGATGCTTGGCCATCTGAGCACTGAGAAACACTACAGGCTCACAATTGTTAATTATTTCTTCTCGTGTTCTTTTACTTCTACCTGCTCTAAAGAATTTTATGCTCATGTATACAGCAATTATTTTTCCCTCACAAGGAAGAAAAATTAACATCTAAATTACTTCAAAAAGCTAATAACCAGTACAGCTGTTTGAGCTACTATGACTGCAGCAAATTAGTAGAAACAAATGAAGAAGTAGTAAGATACGAATTGGACTTATTTTTAAAGAACAGTATTTAATTAAACCAGGTTGAATATAGGAAGACTACCTTTTATATGACAGTGTGCATGGCTCTAATCTATTGATATTTAGAAAAATCCTTCTCTTGTTACTATATTTTTAATGAAAGGAATTATCTCAGCAAAGTAGAACCAGTTATTACCTTATATTCCAGACCCAAAAATAGGTTACTTAAAAAACCTTTAATTAAGAAAAAGAAGGCAATTCATGAAGGTTTTAATAGCCATTTTCATATCAGCAACTTTCAGTTAGCAAAAAATCATTTTTTCTATCAAAAGCTAACAGAATCCACAAGTCCAGAAGCAAAGTGTTGGCAGCAATTATTTCAGCAGGGAATTACTGAAAACGTTACATAAAATTTTCTCAAGGGAAATGTAAACTTATGCTGCATCATTTTAAAGCAAGTTTTAATGTCTTTCTCACAACTAGAATTTGGGAGTTTCAGTATAGAACATTTACATGATTACCAAAACACACAGTTTTTGCTGTAACTAAATACAAAGAACAAAAACATGCAGGGTGTTGGAACTGATTTAACATATTTTAGCAAGTTTTTTCAGTGACACCAGGCTGTGTGGTGCAGCTGACACAATGGAGAGAAGGGATGCCATCCACAGGGACCTTGAAAGGCTTGAGAGGTGGGCCCACACAAACCTCACCAAGCTCAACAAGGCAAGACAAGGTCCTGGGTCAGGATGTCCCAGCACAAAGCACAGCTGGATTGCAAAAGAGGGAATGGATTGAGAGCAGCCCTTGGGAGAATGGCTTGGAAGGTGTTGGTTGACAAAATGTTCACCATGACCTGGCAGTGTGGGCTTGCAGCCCAGAAAGCCAATCATGTCCTGGGCTGCATCCAAAGCAGAGCAGCATTTAATTCTATTTTTTTTAAGTAAAAGGACACAGAAGGCAAAAGTACATTAATCAAAACTCTGGGAAATGTGAACAGAAATTTAAATATTTTAGCAAACAAAAATTTCTGTGACTAACCTTAATAGAAGAAAGTTTCAAGCCATCTGAGAATGTGTAGTTGAAGTTCAGTGGAAATTATAAAACAGATCTCTGCTCTCATATATCTATATATTTATGATGATCCCATGAACTCATTACCTGTCCTAGTGTGTAGGACTATTGTCACACACAATTACTATTTCAGCACAGCATTTACTCCCAAAGTTTATACACCTCCTACTTTCTCTGAATTGGGAATTATTAATTCCTGTGACATTATTCACCACGGCATCTCCAAGTGTTTTATAAGCATCACTGGACAGATGGGGAAGCTGAGACAGAATCATGAAGCAGCTTTCACAAGGTCATGCACCAAGACTCCAGTAAAACCAAGAACAAATGTCATGGTCTTACTGTCTATGTGTGAGACACGCAGATGTACAAATATTACACCCTTCATCATTCCTCCTACCTCGGATTTAAAAGCAAAGACTCTTGTAGAGATTCATGTTTACCTCCAGAATATATATATTTTAAAACCCTTCACACATTAAAGATTTTAAGCTTATCCTACCTTTTGTTTTTGTTCTGAGTTAAATATTATAGAAAATATTGCCCATTTTATTCCTATAGCTTGGAAAATTAGCTCTGGGAACAGAGACCAAAACCTAAAAATTGATGGAAAACACAAGTTCTTATGAGCAGAGGCAGTCACGGGAGATTATTCAGCAGCCTGACACAGCTGGAAGAACACTGGATCAAAGAGAGAGAACAATATCTAACCCTGAGACAGCAGTGCTGCTTTGCAGAATGTGTTTCCAGGTGTGTGACAGCCTCTAGCCCTGCTCGTGCAAGGACATGGGGGAGAGCTGGACGAAATGCAGTGTGAGTGTGGTATTTTCTGTGGTTTCCTCTGGTTTCCACGCACAGCCTCTCCCTGGCATTTGTTTGTGACCCCTGGTACCCACCTGCCTAAGGAAGCAAGGACAGGTGTCCCTGGGATTCCTGCACACAAGCACTTCATGGACCTCTGCAGTTCTACCACTGAACCCCCTTGGGCTGATGTAACCCTTGAACTCAAACCCCACCAGCAAACATCACTCGCGTGTGGATCTTGTTGGCTTTTCCTGGGGAATTTATCCCACCACTGATCTTTCAGCATTTAAAATTGCTTCTCTAAGCATTCGCAGCAGCTATTTCAAATAATTTTATCAGTATCTCTACTGCCTCAAGATGCAATCAGCTTTTTTACAAGGATGCTTTTCCTGTAGCTTCTAGACAGTAGGGCACACTACCTATTTTTCCAGTAACTCCATATAGGGATGAGAGACATGGCAATGAGTTGATTAATATTAATGTGGCTTACTCTTGAGGAAAATGAGGAAACTGGGAGTTTTAGAACTTCTTTCTAATTAAGTTTTACCTCTAATGGGTCATTAGTTACCAAATATTTCTGTACTTTCAGCTCTTTATACACATTTTTTTGAAAGCAAGTTATAAAAGTCAGTCATATATACCAGTTAGTAGCCAGTCCATGACAAACACTTTTGGTATCATTTAATGAAGGTCAGCTCAGCAAATGTGCATGTGTCTCTCTGCTTGATGCCCCAGCTATCCAATCTTCAATATATATGAGTGTATTCAATCAAGCCTGATTATTTTCTCCCCTTTGGTTTAAGTTTCTTAACTGCAGTGCCCATAAATTCTGTTAATATAGACAAGCTGACATTCTAGTAAGAGAAATTCAATGTCTCTTCATCTAGAAATACATTAAAACAAAATACAGTGAACAAAGAAGTGAGAGAAATAAAACTAAAAATACAGCTCTCCATGAATCTGAAATGAAATTAAATTTGCAGGGACAAATTGGGACTTGCCTTATGGTAAGCACAAAGCAGATCAAGGTTACAGAAGCCATTAGTCTCCCACAGAGACCTCCCTCTTTTCTTTATTCCAGGGAGACCTTTGCTACGTGAGATCTCAAAGGCACAGCATGAAAATTTGAACTACAGATTAGTTTTCTAACTCGGCCACAAGTGCATATTTATGTTTTCCCAAGTGGGCAAGCGCCTCAGTGCCTCTGGGCAGTCCCAAGAGCCACAGACATGCCCTGTTTAGAGCCAGCCGACTGCCCTCGGGCAGAGAAAAAGCTTTCAATATATTTAACAAAGAACAACATTAATGACTGGCAGCATATCTGGGAGTTCTAAAATATAACATTGCTTACATGCTTAATTCTTGGTCTGTAAATATTCTGTTACAGCACAATAAATAATTTCCAGTTGCATTGGACCCTAAAGTGATCGAAATATTTATATAGTGGCGGAGTTAGAGGAATTATTCTGTAGTGAAAGATTTCATTATTATGAGAAAGGTTCCCAAAACTGAATGGTTTGAGAAATTGCCTTTCTTAATCCATTTTAGAGATACAATTAAAATCTTGAAATAGAAAAGTCAAAGATTATTCTGACAAGGTAAAGCCCCCACCATGATGTGGATTTGTTTAGATACAAATATTGTGCAATGAGGAATTGCAAAGCTAAGACAAATTACACTTTCCTCCTCATAGAAGATTCTAGTGCATGAGCAGATTGAGCATATTTGCATGTTCAATATAATCTCCTCTTTTCCTCACTTCAATGCATTCTGATATGGCAATTATTATTTTTTGTCTCCACAAACTACATTTAACCTCCCCCAGCTCAGAAAAGTCATGAAAAGACTATCATCTTTTAGAGCTCTCTGAATTTCTACATATTCATTTTACTTTTCTGACATCTCCCACACATATGAATTATTTTAATTTTTCTAAACAATTTCTAGCAGAATGATAAAAAGATATGTGAGAGAAAAGAATTGTAATGTCCCAAAGATTGTTAAGCACTTCCAAAATTGCACTAAAGTACAATTACATATATTCTTCCCCAGCTTATTGGCAATCAAGGAGCAGATATACAACATGCACACCAAAGTATCCTTAAGTGAACAAAGCACAATTCAGAATAGTGTGTAGAAGACAAAATGTCTTTTTTAGTTAAGGCAGATTCAAATCAGATACAAGCTAGCTTGATAATATTTAATGACTTTTATAGAGATTATTATTACTGGTTAGCCACCACTTTTACTATAAGAAAACTCACTTAGTATTCTGAGGGGCAGTTCTGTCCCAGTTTTCAACTGGATTTGTCAGCAATGGCACAGATGGAAGGAAGACTATTTTCTGAGAGAGAATGATCAAGAGAGCTGTCACACTAGAAATAGAAAAAAAATTTGAATAGAAATAACAAGGTGCACAATGCTGTGAGTGGTGTTCACCTTAATGTGCATGATACTCTGCATTGCTTCATAGCCTCACTTCTGCTGTAAAGATAGCATCACTTGGAATTTGGTACCTTAATTATTAATGTATACCCGAATTCTTGCAAGATACCAAAAACCTACTGTGCATAGGTGGATAAAGAAAACATTTCTCAAATACAAATAAGTACACCTTCAGTGCTGAAAACCAAAAAGAGCAACACAATACAAATTAGATGGGGGACCATGCTCTCTCTGCTCCAGTTTTGCCCAGAGAGTTTGGATGTTAAGCAGGTTTCACACACATCCCCTTGTCAGAGTCACTGTGGACAGATGTTCCCTGTTGTACTGGTTTACACGAGGTATTAAGATCAAAGACTGCCAACAGGAATGGTCTTTCCCACCAGATCCTCTGCACAAACATGAAGAAAGCAGATAAGAGCCATCTGTTATTTTGCCAGTAGAGATGTTAGTTTGTTTTATAAGACCTTTGCTGCATATCCACTTCAGCTGGGATAAACTTCACTTTGTTTACTCTGGGAACGAGGAGCAGTGTGTACATGCTGAAAGGCAGCTAACAGCCCTTTAATGGAACCATAACTTTTCATAGTGGGACAGAATGGCAGGAAGTACAGTTCCAAAAGCAATACTAAAAATAAGAACCAGTCAAAAAATGAGAGTTGGCAAAAACTTGTGTCACTTTTGCCAAGAATTTGATTAAATGTTTGCTTGAAAAGTTGGTTTGTAAAATTTTGAATATAGCCTGATTAGTAAGAATATTCAAGGGATCTCTCAGCTGCATGGATATTCCTTTTATTTCTATTTTCCCTTGTTTCTCTTTCCATTATTGTTTCTTAAAATTATTTTCACAATAAAAGTCTTACAGCTCCTCAGTTCCTTGTTATATACTAACCCAATCATCCTTCCTATTTTAACCAAGGTTTCTGCTTTGAGTCTTGCCTTTCTATTAGGAAATCTATCCCATTTTAATGCCACATGTTTTTATCTCCCCAGCCAGAGCTGGGAGATAAAAACCCAGAAGGAAAGCCACTAACACAAAGTCCCACCTATAGAAGCAGAACAATCTGTTCATCCCTAATCTCTTAAATTTATGTTATTATTTGGTCTCAGTAGTAAAATTGGGATAAATGCTAATATTCTAATAAGAGCCTAAAATACAGGAAAAACACAAACAATTTTTTTGCCTGCAGCCTAAGGCAACTAACACAATATTAAGCATACTTCCTTAATAACAGTCTAATAATTTCCAAATGTTTTGTTTTCATACTCCTAGAATAGTGGAAGTTCTTCTAAATACAATATTATGAAGTGCAGCAAAAGCATTGAACTTCATATTGGTAGAAACTTACAGGAAGGCCAGAAGCACCACATCACACCATCAAGATGAACATGCCTCCAGGAGGACCATGTCAATTCTGAGCCTCAACTCTGCTCTCTCTTTACATGCCATGTGAATTCCCCTGAAATTCGGCTGCAGCTTTGCTCTGCTCTCAGGGACAGCAGACACACATTGCAGTGCAAAACAGAGTGCATGTGTGACAGCTACTTCGAGATTCAGAGAATAAAGTTTCATTTCTGCCTTGATTTTTCAAAGCAGGAAAAAAGTATATTTTCCCCTCACCTAAAATTTAAATTTTCCATGGACCTTTTATCTCCTTTCTTGCATAGTTTCACAGCCCACCAGTCAGAAATTCTCATGCTGATTGACTGTGAGACTAATCAAAATTCCAGCTCTGTTACCTGCCAGGTACATACAGAAGATCCCTAAGCTGAGCCAAAACTCATATTTCCTTCTTTGTGGTTTCCTTACTGCACCATAGATCAATCTCACAGATTCAGAAATCTTCAAGAGGCTTTGATTTCACATATTATGATGCCCTTTCTTTTAAATTGCTATTAGTGCCATTTCAAAATAACTGTCTTTTCTGACAACAAACGTAATACTTACAGAAATCTTGGCAGAAAACAGATTTTTGTTATATCAGCTAGAGACAATTATTGCACATACCTGAGACCATTACAGGCCACACCACCTTTCCTCAGGCCTAACCAATAGAAGAATCAATATATAAGCACAAAACACCAAAGCCAGCACAACAGTAATCTAAAAGACACTCTATGAAGCAGCATATTTTCCCTTTCTGGTTGGGCAGATTGAGACACAGCAAGTTTTTCACTCAGTAGATCTGCTCTGCATTAGCTGTGAGCCCTGCTCTGTATAGGACATTGTCTCATGATGCAAATCCTCTTCTATTCCTGATGTAGAAGCATAAGCTAAACTTTTGATGAAAAATTGAATAACAAAATTGGAATAATGCACATTCCAATCATTACATTTTTTAAAATTTTCCTGCAGTATTCATATTGAAAATAATGCAGTAACATTTTGAAAGTTGCGTGAAAGACCAATTGTCACATTAATATACACTTGCTCCTTGGCAGCTTCTGAAAATCTCTTGTGCCTGTTGTCAAAGTACTGAAAATAATTAGCTGATAATGACTAGATGTGGCAACTCCAGGACTTCAGACATATAACATTTCCATTTAACCATCTATAAATACAGTCATTAAAAGTAAGTAATTACTCCTGAGTGATTGGCACTTAGCACATGTGAGTCAGACTTCAGAAATACAGAAAGATCTTGTTTCTACTAATGCCTGGTCCAAAAACATTTTAAATTATGTTCTCCAACATAATTAAAGTACAAAGACATTTGTTATTCCAGTTGATATATCTCGGGGCTAGTAAAATAAACTTTATAAGCCAATAAAAGCACCAGTTGCAAAATATTCCTTTCTGAAAAGGAAATAAGAAAGGAAGCTGTGAAACCTTTCAGATGTTGTTTGTATTTCTCTGTGCAATCCCAGCTCTCCAACAACTCTGTCCATGCTCCCAGTCCTTTGGGGATTGCATTTATTGAGCTATTAGATCTGCCCTGCTGCCAGCCTGCGGAGAAATTCCCACACAGAAGTGCATTGATTAATTTTCTGTCTTGCAGAGATTATCTGGTACCTATCTTAGTCCAGAAAAAAGGTGAAAGAATGAAAGTTGAGCACCACCATCATCAACCTGATATTTAGGTCCGAGTGTCCTTGAACTAAAGAATTTAGTCCAACACTGTGAAGAAATATAGCAAAGTACAAGTACAAGCTATCAATGATACAAAGGTGTTTGTTATTAAGGATGCCTTGTCTTAACAGAAACATGTAAGAACTTCTCCCCTTTTCATTTTCTCTGTTTTTCTCAGCCCAGATACACCCCTGAGTACCCATTTACTAAAGAAACCATAGGCTCAGGGGAGAGTGGCTCAATGACACTTCTGCAGTAACTCCTGCCCACACTTACTGGAGTAAAAATTGATCAGGGAGGTTCAGCAGTCAAGAGAATAGATCTGAAAATTAAAAAAATGTATTAAGTTTTAAGTTCTACACTTCCCCAGTTCCTCCTTTTTGGGTAACACCTGCAGTTACAGTTTTAATTTCTAAGTAGTAGAGAACATAGCTCTGTGCCTTCAGAAAGCCCTGTGCATCTGCGAGGGAAGGATGTCCTGATCAGTTACACTTGCTAACTGAGGAGGCTCTCGTGGTGATGATGGTCCCTCCTTTTCTTCCTCTCACTAAAGAGAAACGATTATTTACTGAAGCTGAGAGTGGGCTTTAGTGATGAATTCAAGAAACAGAACTCTGAGTAATTTCAGAAACAAAGAATGATGACTTTTCATACCAGAAAAAGTTCAGTTTTAACATTTGATGGAAAATTAGGCAAACATTTCCATTTCTTGAAGAAAGATGACAATGGTAGATATGATGGGCAAGGACTTAAGAATTAATACTGTAAAATAAATCTAGACTATGATCCAAGTCCTTGCCATTCTCTAGCATTAAACATTTAAGATGTTGTATTTAGTCATTCATGCAACTTCTATTTTCTTTTCCAGACACAGGGAAATACAATTGCTGCTCTAATATTTTAGCAGATTCTAAGAATTTGTTTTTAATCCATCCTAGGTTTATGGATTAGAATTTATATAGTTATATAATACTATTTCATGTTATGAGCATCCTGAGATGTGGAATTTTTTGTGCTGAGGGGACTAGGTAAACTGAGATGACCTAAGACAATGTATCCTCACTTATACTTCAGTCTCTGCTGAAGTTCTTCTGTGTGTTTACTTTATGATTCCTGGGCCACCCCTTGGGGATGAAGCGCCTCATTTGCACAGCAGGATTGGCAGCTGTACAACTGGTGTTACAAACAACACTTAGACCAACAATACTCCAGAAGAGATCAGACTCAAGTACTGATGTGCCTTACAGTAATTCTGCATTTTTTTTTACATCCTCTAACACCAGAAGACAATCTGACAACCTTAAATCAGATGACAGTAACCTAAGGAGTCAGAAAACAGATGATCTATGTAACCCCTGATTAGTGTTTAATGGGCACATGAGAATCTTGTAAAAAGATTATGCTGGCATTACTGAAAAGATTTCTGAGAGGGGAAAAAAGAAATTGTAGCTAAGCTCTATTATACTTCTAGTGACATCTGAACATGCACAAAACAGAGCACGACCAATTTATGTTCATCACCAGAAACCACAGAAGGAACAAAGCACCCTTGAACACTTTTTTGTACAAGCGGACTGCTTGATGTAGTTTTGTTGAAATTGCATATGAAAAAGCTTTCTGAGTATTTATCTTTTTGTAGATGTTCCGACAGCTATATAATATATAAAATATATGCATTATAAAATATACATGAAATATGAGTCTATGAGTATACAACAAATTCGGAGCAGAAAAGTGCAAACAGCCCACAGAATATAAGTCTTGATTTCTCTATTTTTGTCTTCAGGGATATGCTGCAAAGCCTTCCCTTTTCATATTTACCAGGAAATCTCTAGCCATTCTTACAAATATTCAAAACCCACTCAAACATCAAGGGCTAAATGCTTCCACTATTTGAGTGCATTTCAAGGATGCATTCTGTGAAGCAATTTGTGACAATTTGTGACTTACTAGGGCACATAACTAGTGTTTGTCCATCTGTACTCTTTTCCTTTTTGGGTTTATTGGTTTTTATGGGTTTTTTTGTTTGTTTGTTGGTTTGGTTTTTTTTTTTTTTCAGTTAGCTGGTGTTGAACTTTCTGTCTGCTTTAGGAACTTCCACCAGCTGGAAGAATTGAGAATGTGCTAATTAGCAGAAACTGACCTCAGGAAGAGCAAGGATAAAATGTAGATGTACTTAATAAAACTAATGCCATTTGAAAATCTCATCCAATATCCGATTCCTTCAAGTAACCATGGCTTATTTGAATGCTTTTTGATGAGTGAAAGATTAAAGATTGCTTACTTTTTTCTTCACAGAACATACTAGATGCAATCTTACTCCTATATGTAAAAAAAAAAACCCCAAAAGATCCAAAGAAGTCTCCAGCAAGGTCATATCTCTCAATGCTGCCTAGCCTAATATAAAGCAAAGAGATGAAAAAATGAAGCTGCTCTTCCAGCTCTAATACTGATCTGTTGCATGTCAGCAAGAAGTGAATTCATTATATTGCTGCATCTTTTTAGCCTCTTTGACTTTATACAGGTTACAAATTCCTTTAAGTGGATGCTGTTTCTTCCTGTACCTAATAAACAGGTTTGGATAAAGATTTCATGCACTTCTGCTTCATAACAAATAAAGACAAACATAACAAATCATAAATTTGGTGAGCATGGTCACATTTAATTTTAAACTGAGGGCCTTTAGACTCTTTATCATATGAAGGCCATCAGAATAACTTTTAAACTCAGGTCAGGTCTACTTCATAAGCACCAATACTTTGCACCACAAGAGTATCTATTAAAGTTAATGGAATTTCTGACAGGAAAACACAATGGTCATATGAAAACTAGGACCTTGTCCTATGAGATTATCAGCAGAACCAGGATTCTAAACTCTTTATGCATTTAGGTGTTTTTTTTGTTATTTCTTCCCAGGATGAATTAATTATTAATGATGGATCTGTATGAATAAGCTGTTCTAGGTCAGCCTAATAAGATACATCAAAATGGCTTGTTAAATATTAAAAAGGCACTCAAAGCTCTGTTCATTCCAGGGCTATACGTACACAGACTACCTGGTTTTGTTGTTATTTCTATTTTTAAGAGCCATTAGTGCCCTTTTCCAGTTACTCCAGCAAGATATATATATACCATATTAAATATCTAGAAACTAGGACTAAAATCTCAAGTATCCTGAAACAGAAATAAAGACTGAAGGACAGACAAACGCTATTCAAGCCAAATGTACATTGCTTTCTGTTATAAGCAGAGAGGAAAATAAGCCTACCAGTTGGTTTCAAAGTGCTCAGCTCTGGAGAATGTTCAAGTTTGCTGAGGACTGAATTTTCAAAGATTATTTTACAAGTGACACTCAACAGCCATGGCATGTCACCTTCTCCACCCCCCCGACCTGCTGTTCACCAAACTCCAAAGAAATAGGTCCCTGCATCACACAGATCCTTACTCAGAATTTCAATAGATTAACACAGAGGTCTGTGTTACCTCTGCACTAGGAAAATAAATATTTCAGATCGAGATTATTCTCAGTTTCAGTGAAATGGTGCTGAATCACTGGCTTCCCTCAGTACCCTGAATAGAAGGAAACAGAGAATAACCATCTTCGCTAAGGAGAGAAGGATCACAGCACTGACACCTTTTTTGTACAGTTTAGCAGCCAGCAAAGACTTTTCTGGCATGGCATCAGAATTAAAGGAATAATCTTACATTGTTTTCAATAAGGCAATACAAAATGTTAATCATTGTCAGCTGCTAGAAGTTGTTATAACAACACAGACACAATATCTGCAAAACTAATAAAATGGGTGAATACCCTGTCAAATTCTGAAGTATCTAAAGCACAGAATGCCTGGAGTTGGAAGAAATCTTACAGATCAGCAAATTCCAGCACAGTAGTTGCATTCACATTGGAATGATTTTTCTGTGGCTTTTCCTACCACAAGAATTCTGGAAAAGTTACAAATTTTGGCCAATTATTATTCTATTGCTCTTTCAAATTAATGTACTTTAAACAATATAAAGATTGTTTAACACAAAAGCAAACTTACAGCAGATGACTGTTTTTCATGGTCCTAGCATATTGTGAATAAGGAAAAATAAAGAAAAATCTTTTAAGTGTTGGATTAAAGTTTTTCTGAAAGCCAGAGCTCAAGATACGAATATTTTTCACTATTTTGCCTAAGCCCTGATATCAGACTTGATCCTCAGACCTTCCCTATGCATAGATCTTCTCCTGCTCATCTCTTTTACTTAGGGCAAGTCTTCACAAGTATGTGCAAGGCAGGCATTAGAAAAGAAAAGGTCAAACAAGTCCTGTAGTTTATATAAATTTACACAATTTAACTCTGCTTCCCTTACATGACTTTTGCCCTCTTGCCCCCAAAAGATGGGAAGGAGAAGGAAAGTCTTTCCCAAAAGTCCTGAACACATGACATTTTTCCAAGTGTTCAATTAAAATTTTAAACCAGAACTTTTGAAAGATCCAGACAGTGAAAAAACTTGAAGTTTTTCATGAAGACCAAATTTCTGTTCAAAAGTCTGCAATAAACTCGAGTAAGGAGAGCTGTAGTGAGGTTGCCAGGCTGACAGATGAAAGTGTACCCTGACAATTTGTCCTGGCCACGAGAGACAGCTCTGTGCTTCTCAAGTTTGGTGTCTAAAAACTCAGTAAGCTCCTGCCAAAGCAAGAGAGGAGACGGAGTTTCAATTTATACCAAAGCTGTGAAAATAACCCTGGAAGTTTTACCATCAGTGGTAGGGAAAATCCATGGCACAGGTCAAAAAATCACCCACCCCCTCTCAGTTTCTGGCTGCCCCTGTACCTGCTTGGAGGGTCATTGCCTCCGTTTTCACATCATTTGCTCTCTTTTGTCCCACTCAGTCTCCAGCTGCATTTCAATATTCAAGGGGTATCATTTTTCAGTACTACTACACAGGACCTTATCTATAATGTCCTAAGCATTTTCCAAACAGAAACCAGATAAAAACATTTTCTTGGGGGGGGAAGTGCCTTCTCTTAATTCCTTTATATATAGTTCTGGTTTTGCAGAAATCATCTTCACTTCTAGACACCACAGAATCTAATGTTAGGAAAACCAACACGCAGGAACAGAAAAGAACCCAACAACCCTGAAACACTGCAGCATGTTGAGAACACATTTTGAAGACAGCACAGTGGTCAAGATCATCCCTATTTTCCATTTCACAGGCTTGGACCCCGTGTGCACCAAGATTCTACACTAATATTTCCAAACTCCTCTTTCCATTTTTAATTTTATCCAATGACTAAAAGAACAGTGTTTTAAATTCTTTTATTCTATTATGTATTTCTTCTGAAGGATACAAATTCCATACTGCAACATTACAGCATTTGATTTCACATCATCAACATGTTATTTGAGTATAAATAGAATAGAATGTCAAAACATCGTGAAGGTCTGGAAGTGTGCTTGGACAGTCACTTAGCTACATCCTTCCCCTAAGAAAGGAATATTTACTGACTTGCAATAACAACACTTGAAAGAAATTTTTAAAATTATTTTTTGCAGCATATTTTTTGTCTTTTTCTCCTTCTTATTTACAGTCCACTTTTCTTTTTTCTATTCCTTTTCAACAACTGTCATTTTTTCTCCAGTCCTACCTATGTTTTTCACTCTTTCTCTCACATTTACTTTATCTACTCTAACAAAACATGCACAATTCCTTCTCTTTACCAAAACTGTTAGATCTGAATTCATAAAATGTTTAAAAATATATAGGATTGCTTTTGGTGGTTAGGGACACATAACACCAGCCATAAAACATATCTAAATCAATACACTTCCACATATCAGAACAGCATGTGGCAGTACAGCATTATGAAATTTATAATTGCATCAGATCTGTGATTTCCCAATAGCTCTGCCTCTATAATAACTAATTTTAAGCTAGAAGTCCCACTGGTGACCTACAAAAGAAAGAGAAAATGGGACATTTCACTGAGGAATGCTAAGCTGATGATGCAAGGACCAAGCTCCACATTGCAGAGTGATTTATTGTATTTTCTTGTTACAAAAAAATGAAATTAATGACTTAATGAACACTTATAATCTGACCTTTGCAGATAATTTTAAGGGTTTTATTGTCTTTTTTTCCCCATCATTTACAAAAATAACCATAGCCTGATACACAGGACAGGACAAGGAACAGAAGATAGTAAAATATTATAAGAAAATAAAACATATTTTTAAATAATCACAAATAAAATATATAAATAAATAATATATATTCTCTAACGGGATAGGACCTCTAAATCTGAACCTAAGACATAAGCACAGCATGCGTTAGCTGTTAAGGTTACTTCCAAATTTAGTCAGAAATGCACATGGAGAACAAAAGGATCCTTACCAGATTCCTGCCACAAATAAGCACCACATTTCCTTTCCCCAAGAGGGAAAGGTACAGTCATTTAAAAGGTAAATGTGCAGCCATAAAGAGAAATTTGGGATAATTTCTGGCAGATATAAGACGAAAAAAAATACATAGTTAAACATTCCATTCTGTATTCTGAAGCACAACGTTAAATTAGTAAGAGGAAAAACCTTTGAACATTATTGGGTTACAGGACAAATCTTCACATTGGTATTGTATCCTGCCACACCTGCCTGCCTAGTGTGAAACACATGAAATATACTGCATTGCAATTGGATAGCTAGTCGTAATTTGTGACTATATACTAAAATAATAATATTTATGTGTGACCATCCTTCAGGGGAAAAAAATTTAAAAAGGAAAAAATAAATTAATAAATAACAAATGCACTACTGATGGCTGGTGTCCCCCTGCCGTTGTGCCACCTTGCCAAGGCCAGCAGAGCGCACTGGCAGCCAGGTGAGGTCTGTGACTGCCTGGGGAGCCTCTGTGCCACTGCGGAGATACCCCTGCAGAGGTGTCTGCTGTCCTCCTTTGGTCCTCTTTATAAATCTGTGGGCATTCAGCAGCACATCAGCCCAAGGTCCCCATCCAGGAGGAGGCATGGATCCACGAGCCAGCTTTGCTTGATTTCAGTAACTCATGCACTAGCAGGAAAGCTGGAGCACCAGCAACTCTCCTGATGGTGGCACCTCTTACTCAGGGTCACCTTCACTCTCAAACTCCAGGAAAACTGGCAGTCAGAAATTTGGGCACACAGCCAGCCAGTGCTCCTAGTCCATCCAGTCCAGGGTACAGACTGAAACATAAAAGCCCCTGAGCTGGTTTTGGCTGGGGCAGGGTTAATTTAATTGACAGTGGCAGATGGGGAGCTGAGTTTTAGGTTTGTGCTGAGCACAGGAGTTGGTAACACAGAATGGTTTTGTTGTTGCTGAGTGGGTCTCGCACAGAGCTGAAGCCTTTTCTGTTTTTCCCACAGTGGTGAGGAAGTTGGGAGTGCTTGGGAAGGTGGGAGGAGACACAGCCAGGACAGGTGACCCAAAGTGACCAAAGGGATATTCCAGTCCATGTGATGTCATGCTCTGTAGATAAAGCTGAGGGGGAAGAACACCTGTGCCAGGATTCAGCATGGGCTCAAAATGTCCTTGTCACAGGACCATTCATGGTGTTCCTACAAACAAACAGCTTTTTCCCCCCTGCCAAATGTTTGGCACGAATGTTTGTGACAATACTTTTAAAGTACAAGTCAACATAAAATCTTAAAAGCCCAAGGGTGCACTTATCACTTAGAGCACATCTATCACATTAAACAAGGGGAAAAAAAAAAACCCAATTCTATAAACTGGGGAAAAGAAAGAAATTAAACCAGCTTCATTACAGAGATAACCACAGGTTAAATTTTGTTACAGGAGTTTATGAAATTACTCATACACATATTACTAAGAGGAATCAGGTTTGCTTTCATGTCAAAACATCATATAAAAAACTCCTATTCTTGTAATATTTCCCTCCCATATATTTATGTATCTATTAGAATCATTACTAATTATTTGCTATTAAGAATGAGCTAATTAGATCCTACACTGTGTGAAAGAGATATAAAGTATGTAACTAACCATCCATTGAAAAAACTGCAAACAGATGAAAACAAAGAGTTACAAGAACAGTTAAAGAGCCAACAAACCAACTAGGCTTTGCTTACCTTGAATGACAACCTAAATTACAAACTTAAAAAGAATATAAATACCAACACCAAATTGAAACAACCCAAATTTATCATATTTGACTTATGTAAATGTAGCAGCTGAACAACCTGCAGGGAAACACTTCAATTACATAACATTTATTTAACAAATACCTTGTTCTACCTCCCTTGTGTGTGTATTTAAACCAAGGAGTTATAATTACAGAATTCATAAAAAATAATAATCTACCAATTACTGTTGGTTTACTTCGTTAAAATTTATAATTGAGATTCAAAAGGCTAAAATTATTTGAATAGAATAAGACTGCCTGGAGTAAAATATTTTAAATTGATAAATAAAATATTTTGAAACAAACCCCACTGTATTTGTAGAACCAAATTTCAGCAGGTACCTTGGGAAAGATGTTACGTAGACATAGAAACCACAAGTGGATTTTTGTTTGGTTTAGTTTTGATAAGCATTTTCTCTTCCCAGTGCCACTTTTAAGAATAACAACTTTTATATAAGGACTTGAAGTAGTCTTGTGTGAGTCACCTTGTGTCTTAGCCAGCATTCATGCTGTGTTAGAAATAATTTTTGCCCTGTTTTGAAGGACAAGAGAAATTTTTAAAGCTCACTGTGTTCTGCTTTGACTACACTACACTCTTCAGATTTGTTCAAGAGCCAAAAAAGCATCTTTGATATGGTCCCCACTTGCAGATAAGTTATTTATCCTTCACATGTGAAAGGTTGTAGCTCATAAGGAGCCTACAAGTGGAGACTGAGGGGTATGAACTTGTCTTCTGGCTTGGAGCCAAAACAGAAGCAAGTTTCAGGCTCCAGTCCTTCAGACATCTAACAAAATGCTGCTCCCTTAGAAACTCCACCTAACAATTCTTACCTGGTCAACATTTTTGTCACAGTTGAGACGGCCCCAACACACAGAGTACCACCACACAATTTCAGAAAGATTCAACCCATACACAGTAACACCACACCACTTCAGAGGGCTGCAAGCATCGCCCTTCTTGTTCCTCAGCCCACCCTTTTATCCCCTCCTGCTGATGCACTGCACCTGTGTGCCCTCTGCTCCCTTTGGTGGTTGGTCAGTGCCCTGGGCACTCCATGGCTCCTTAGCCCCAATGGGATTCACCTGTCCTGCACAGCTGTGCCCATTGGGGATGAGCCCCTAATCACAGCCGCACCCCAATCACCACAAGCTGTGCACCCACACATTTTCTTACAAGCAGATTTTAATTAATTATTGATTTTTAATGCACTCCTGATGTGTGAACACTCACGGACATAATTAGCACTTCTATAAGGAAAATGAAACTCAAAAAAAATGCAGTAATATAAAACCACTGCCTTCCCTATGTAAACCTGAATAATGCCACATCTGATCCCTGAGCGTGTATGACCTAGAACACACAGAAAAAGACTCAAAAATGCAGTAATATAAAACCACTGCCTTCCCTATGTACAGTACCTGAGCTGATAATGCTTTCACACTCTGATCCCTGAGCGTGTATGACTTAAATTTTTCTAGAACACACAGAAAAAGCCTAAACATGCCAAGATTTTAATAAGGCAGCTGTGTATTTAAAAAAGTCTTATCCAAAAAGATACATTTATTTCTCATATTTTATAAGTTATATTCAATTGGATGTTGAACATGTACCTTAATAGAGAATAACTTAGAAACAAAATTAACTTAGATGCCAAAACATCCAGCCCTGTAAACCAGCAACTTAGCTCAAACACCTAAAGGCAAAACAAATAGGTATTAGACACCAAACCAAACAGTAGTCATGCAGTAGTATGCAAAATTTCTCACAGGTTATAAAGGATTAACAGCCAAGTTTTGTAGTCAATTCTACACATGCTTGTACATATAGATGCATGCATTAAGTTTTCTTTCTGACAACAGTAAAAACACATGCCTCTGCTTCAAAATGCTTCTGGTTGGAACAGCATTGTTTCTATGCTAAAAGTATAGAAAAGGAATGCAATGATAAGTAAAATCCATTGCATGGAATGAACACAGTGTGTCTTTTCAAAACTAATGAAGAGTGGTCACAGTCAGGGAGAAATCTCCAAAATATTGTTGTTCCAACTCAGAAAATTATGAAGGTGATAAGCATTATCTCAACAAAAGTTTGGGGTTTTTTTTTAAATGAACATTAATTTGCTTTAGCAGAACAGCACTTTAAAGGACAATCATCTGTGAGATGCAAGCAAAAGAAGTCCAAATAAGGAGAAAAATGGTACCAAGCCTGAGGGACACATGGCCAAGATTTTCCGGATGAAATTTGTCTATTCATCCAGTGAATATCTACAAAGCTATCCTTACTAGCAGGTGAGGGAAGATGTTCAGAATTCTATTCTGATGTTTAGCTAACAAAGATTGATTAATCTGATATTATAGACTATCAGACTGACCAGAGGAAATCCTCAAGTTCCCATCCTATGAAGTTTCTCAGTAATAGCAAAGGTTTTGATTTTACCACAACAAAACACATGAGCTGAATTAAATAGTACCTTATTTTACTGCAATTGGTAAAATGCTTATTTTCGTTAGCAATTGTGCTGAGAAAAATCACACCAAGTCAAGCTAAGCTATAAATTAATTAAGGTTTTTGGTACAGAATATATGCCTCAAGGCTTGCAGTTCCAAATGTCACTGTATTCATTTTATTAGAAACACTTTTTCAGGGGAATAAATCTGTTTTTCAGCCTGCACAATTGATGTCAGTGCTATATAAAGGTAAATACTTCTGGTGTGAACATCTGATAAAGAAACACATTAGTAAAACAAGATACGTCACTGCCATTGTACCATCTGTCAGGTGGTGTGTAATTACGGCAACATTATTCTTATCAATCCCTCGGATAAAAACAGTGGATCTGGCAAAGACGGGGAAATAAAGGCAGCTTCAGTCTGTGATCATTAAGTCAGTGACAGTTTTGAAATTCATTCATGCCTGTTTCTACAACTACAGCATTGTGCCAGTTCCAGGCAATAGCTTTTTAAATTATTATGTAATTTATACCAGGTAACCTTAGAACTGTAAGTGATGGTCATAAGCAAAACTTTTTAAAGTGTCTTTCTGTCAAAAAGCTCTATATGGGGGAAAAGCAGGGTTGAAATATCACCACTAGCTCCCCCCCTCTATATGACAAACAAGTTATCATCAGCCACGATCCATAGAACATGTTGAGGAACAAATCTGCACTTTAATGTATATGCATATGTGTGTCTAGATATAGTCAAATACAAATAGATATGCATATGCTTAGCTGAAAAAACATAAACAAGTGACTCATTCAAAAATATACATGCAAAGACATCATCACATAATTCCAAAATCTGATGTGATATTCACTTGGTATGTTACTTCATTGCTAATTTTAAATTCATTATTAACTTTAAACAATAAACACAAAATAATATGTTCTCACATTAACTTTTTAATATTAGGGACTGAGCATAGGCTTGAAAATACAAATGTCACATTAATCAAAAAGTGGAAAAATGCTGGTCTTGAAAGTTTTTAATCACCAATTGTGGATAATTTATCAAGTTCCAAATAGTATCCGCAGTACATGAAAATAATGCCTAGGAATTTCAGAGACAGAGGACTTAGTTATAAAATAAGATCTCCTCCTTAATAATCACCTTCATTACATCTGTATGTGAACAGAGCTGATCCATGTGTTCCAATAGGCTGAACTGGAAGTGTCAAATCTCAACACATTTTAGACACCAGAAAGTTCAGTTGTTTTTTTTTTTTTTGCTTACAATTATTTTAGAGGATGGTTCAAGTTGCAAATAAGAGCATTTGAAACCAATTATTTGACCTGGACATATTTTTGAGGATTACTTTCCTACCTATGTACCTCCCTTGTAGTACAAGGACTGCTGTAGTTCCTGTGCCTGTACACATAAAAATTAAGAGCAAACTCTATCTATGGACAGCTAGTAAGTGCAAAAACTCATCTTTTGCTTGTGGAAACAAAATACAAACATATAAAGTCAGAAAAACAGACAAATATATAAAAGGCACTGAAATACTCACATTAGCTGTGAGTGGTCACCATCCCTCAGGGATTTACCTTTCCAAGAGGTTAAGTGTATTCCTGAGCCAAGTCCCCTCCAAACTGCAAACATCATTAAAGATTACCCTGCTCAAGCACAACTGCTCGTGCCTTGTATGAAAGTAAATTCCTGGGACAGCCTTAGTTCAAAATTCAGCTTTAAACTAGGGAATCAGTGCTACTGAAAGCAGCTGCTTTATTTATTATTTATCAGGATTCAGGTTTAAATGTCGTAAATTCAACATCTTGTTCTATCAGATATTTAACAAGGCAATAGATGTCCATGCATCCTACAAGAGTAAAGATGGTTTTGCTGAAGGGTTTTGGGATGAGTCTTGTTCTTTTTTTGCAGTGATGATTTTTTTTGGTATTTTTATCTAGGAAAAATCCATATTGCTTAATTAAGTAAGCAATAAGAAAAAAGTTGCTAAAACACTTGAAAGCTCCTATTAGAAGAGTGTCATACACTTGTAATCAAAAAAGCTACCCTCACATCTATTCATTTTTAACCTATTTTTAATATCAGAAGACCTTACGTAAATCAGGGAAATATAAACAAGTACTTCAGAATGGCCAGTGAATGCTGCATACATGCTGCAAGCTTCCTTGCAAGAGACAAGATTTATTCTCTGCATTCAGAGGGGGCCATCACTCCTAATTTTGAATCAAAATTTGATTCAGCCTCATATCACTAGACTGAAATAACTGGAGCCTGGACATCATTAAATCTTGGAGAAACAAGCAGTGCAATTCAACACATTTGCTGAAGATTCTCCACATGCAAGAAACCACTGCTGTTATTTTTGTTGGAACAGCTTCCCACTGCAA
This sequence comes from Emberiza elegans, assembly GCA_024865655.1. Taxonomy (NCBI): domain Eukaryota; kingdom Metazoa; phylum Chordata; class Aves; order Passeriformes; family Fringillidae; genus Emberiza; species Emberiza elegans. Next base: position 25,741,150 of record JALJVW010000241.1, on the reverse strand, counting down.
ACTCTGGTTTTGCAGGATTTTTTTTCCCTGTTAGACAGTATTTAGGCATAAAACTCCCTAATAATATGACCAAAAAGTCACAAGAGTAAGATGGTTTTTGCTGAAAGGGTTTTGGGATCAGTCTTGTTCTTTTTGCAGTGATGATTTTTTTTTTTTTTGGTATTTTTATCTAGGAAAAATCCATATTGTAATAAGTAAGCAATAAGAAAAAAGTTGCTAAAACATAAAGCTCCTATTAGAAGAGTGTCATGCACTTGTAATCAAAAAAGCTACCCTCACATCTATTCATTTTTTAACCTTTTTTTTAATTTCAGAAGACCTTACGTAAATCAGGGAAATATAAACCGGTACTTCAGAATGGCCAGTGAATGCTGCATACATGCTGCAAGCTTCCTTGCAAGAGACAAGATTTATTCTCTGCATTCAGAGGGGCCATCACTCTAATTTTGAATCAAAATTTGATTCAGCCCTCATATCACTAGACTGAAATAACTGGAGCCTGGACATCATTAAATCTTGGAGAAACAAACAGTGCAATTCAACACATTTGCTGAAAGATTCTCCACATACAGAAACCACTGCTGTTATTTTTGTTGGAATTAACTTCCCATACAAACTCTGGTTTTGCAGGATTTTTTTTCCTGTTAGACAGTATTTGAGGCATTATCCTAATAATATGACCAAAAAGTCTTGGAAATATTGTAGATTCAACTTTTACAGGAAAAAAAAATTAAAAGCTTCCTGTAAAGTATTATTGTGTATTTATGAATGGAAGTCTGGTCTCACACCTTCACTTTGGACTTGCACTACGCCGTTATACAATATACCAAAATGTTCTAAATATTCAACTTTATATCACATTGACTTTTATATGAGAGCTGACTATTAAGAAAAGCTGGCCAAGAAGAGAAAAAGTGACTCTGCACTAGAATCCATCTGCAGTAGATTGCTGAAAGGACAGCCTGGAGAGGCACCTATGACAAAATTTCATTTATTAAACTTGGACTTCAAAGGGGTTTCAGTTTAAATTTACTTCAATCATGTACAAAGAAGATCGTAATACACCAAGAGCATTCCAGCTTCTTTAAAATCTGTGCAGATGTCTCTGCAGATCTCCTCTGAATTTGATAGTAGCATGTGCAGCCTATATGCTGGATCTGTAACTTCAGTATCAGGCTCATTACCAATCTCCTGAGCCATCCATTCTTCCTCAGTTGTGAAATGAATAAATTGTTTTTTCCTAGTATTTAGCACTCATGGAAGCTGACGATTTGACAGCTGAGGCTGAAGTACTCTGTTTTAAACACAAGGAGAAAGGAAAGAAGCAGCAAAGACAGACTAAGGAACCAAAACTGAATTAACCCTTGGCTCAAGTGACCAGCTGAAGACAGAATGGCAAGAACTCAATGGACAATCACAGTGCTTTTGGAGAACAGAGATCTGCATTTTGGTGTTACAGATAAAAATTAAATAAACTTCTTACATTCCAGCAGCATACAACTATATATTTGCATATTCATGCACAGCAAAATGTCTGGCCAGTTTACGTGCAAAAATCATGAAGAAAACTCACCATCACATATTTGACACATCAGCTCATTCAGAAAGTGAAACTACTGCTGTATCTTAAATGCAGTGCACTTAGAACTCGGTGAGTTGAATACAGATAGCAAAATAAATACTACTGGGACATTTTCACATTTTACCCATTTTTATGAGCCTGCGAAGCAGTCTTCAGTCAATTTGGGACCAAATGTCTATAAATTAACATTCAAATTAATACACAGTCTATTAAAGAGTTGGATTTTGCAGAATAGTTACAGGTCTCTCTCTTCTGCTAATATCTATTTGTCAAAATTGATGAAAAAATCTTGCCTCAGCTTTCAGCACCAAGATGTAGTAATGAGTCTGACATGGTACAGTCTACCTGTTTATCTTCTAACGTGGAAAAAAATAAAATCTAAGCAGGGAAAGGTATTTCTTTAATAAATTGTCTGCAAAATTTAGAGGCCTTCCATAAATTCATTTGGACACAAATTAAAAAGAACTAGATGAATGAAACTTGTGCACATTAGCAAAAAAATTTCACTTTACTGATGTCCTGGTTTGAAAACACCCTCCTTTTTCTTTTGCAGTGATGATTTTTTTTGGTATTTTTATCTAGAAAAATCCATATTGCTTTAATTAAGTAAGTAAATAAGAAAAAGTTGCAAAACACTTTGAAAGTCTTATTAGAAGAGTGTCATACACTTGTAATCAAAAAGCTACCCTCACATCTATTCATTTTTAACCTATTTTTAATATCAGAAGACCTTACGTAAATCAGGGAAATATAAAACAAGTACTTCAGAATGGCCAGTGAATGCTGTATACATGCTGCAAGCTTCCTGGTAAGAGACAAGATTTATTCTCTGCATTCAGAGGGGGGCATCACCCTAATTTTGAATCAAAATTTTGATTCAGCCTCATATCACTAGACTGAAATAACTGGAGCCTGGACATCATTAAATCTGGAGAAACAAGCAGTGCAATTCAACACATTTGCTGAAGATTCTCCACATGCAAAAAAACCACTGTTATTTTTTGTTGAACAGCTTCACTGCAAACTCTGGTTTTGCAGGATTTTTTTTCCCTGTTAGACAGTATTTAGGCATAAAACTCCCTAATAATATGACCAAAAAAGTCTTGGAAATATTGTAGATTCAACTTTCACAGGAAAAAAAATTAAAAGCTTCCTGTAAAGTATTATTATTATTATTTATGAATGGAAGTCTGGTCTCACACCTTCACTTTGGACTTGCACTACGCCGTTATACAATATACCAAAATGTTCTAAATATTCAACTTTACATCACATTGACTTTATATGAGAGCTGACTATTAAGAAAAGCTGAAGCCAAGAAGAGAAAAAGTGACTCTGCACTAGATCCATCTGCAGTAGATTGCTGAAAGGACAGCCTGGAGAGGCACCTATGACAAGAATTTCATTTATTAAACTTGGACTTCAAGGGGTTTCAGTTTAAATTTACTTCAATCATGTACAAGAAGATCATGTCTCACCAAGAGCATTCCAGCTTCTTTGGTGCAATCTGTGCAGTGTCTCTGCAGATCTCTCTCTGAATTTGATAGTAGCATGTGCAGCCCTATGCTGGATCTGTAACTTCAGTATCCAGGCTCATTACCAATCTCCTGAGCCATCCATTCTTCCTCAGTTGTGAAAATGTAATAAATTGCTTTTTTCCCAGTGTATTTAGCACTCATGGAAGCTGACAGATTGACAGCTGGGAGGCTGAAGTACTCTGTTTAAATCACAGAGAAAAGGAAAGAAGCAGCAAAGACAGACTAAGGAACCAAAACTGAATTAACCCTTGGCTCAAGTGACCAGCTGAAGACAGAATGGCAAGAACTCAATGGAGCAATCAGTGGCTTTTGACAACAGAGATCTTACTTGGTGTTGGCAGATAAAAAATTAAATAAATCCCCCCACATTCCAGCATACAACTATATTTGCATATTCATGTGCACAGCAAAATGTCTGGCCAGTTTACAGCAAAATCATGAAGAAAACCTTAACCCATCACATATTTGACACATCAGCTCATTCAGAAAGTGAAACTTATCAGTTGCACTCTAAATGCAGTGCACTTAACCTGCAGAGTTGAATGGCTAGAACATAAAGTAAAAATAAATACTACTGGGACATTTTCACATTTTACCCATTTTTGTGGGTTTTTAAAGCAGTCTTCAGTCAATCTAAGACCAAATGTCTACAAATTCAATATTCAGCCATTACACAGCTCATTAAAAGAGTTGGATTTTGCAGAATAGTTACAGGTCTCTCTCTTCTGCTAATATCTATTTGTCAAAATTGATGAAAAAATCTTGCCTCAGCTTTCAGCACCAAGATGTAGTAATGAGTCTGACATGGTACAGTCTACCTGTTTATCTTCTAACGTGGAAAAAAAATAAAATCTAAGCAGGGAAAGGTATTTCTTTAATAAATTGTCTGCAAAATTTAGAGGCCTTCCATAAATTCATTTGGACACAAATTAAAAAGAACTAGATGAATGAAACTTGTGCACATTAGCAAAAAAATTTCACTTTACTGATGTCCTGGTTTGAAAACACCCTCCTTTTTCTTTGCATTTGTTATATTGCGGGGGAAAAATTATGTTCAGTACCTTTTAATGTATTTTTAGTAAGAATGTAAAATTAATAAGATTACTATTTATTTTAAATGGATTCTGTGGCATGACGTGGCTGAGGTTTTATCTATTTGGGTAATTTTCCACACAAAGGTAATCTCCCACATTATTATCCCATGTATTAAAATAAGCATCCCAGAAATCCAGCAGAAACCTCAGATCACTTACATGAATATAAAAGTGATATAGCAGAATGTTGTCAGAGGAGTGTAAAAATCAAAACCTATTTCTGGTTCCGATACAACCCAATATCTCCACCTCTCTTTCCAGTCTCTCCTTTTATGTCTCTTTTCTATCTAGTCTGTAAGCTTTATCCGTCATTGTGAGCATCATATTATTGATCTGAGTGTAAGTTTTGCTTTAACCACAACAGATGATATCAATAAAGATTATTTTGTTCAAACTAGAAGATGGCTTTACATGAATAGATACCATCTCTGTTTATTATTCTTTTGAACTTAATATTACTGAAACTGTGAAGAAAAATATCACATGGTCACAAAAATGGCTAAAATATTTCCTAGTATTCCTAGGTGAAAAGACCTGAAGCTTGAAGCAGTTCCCACATTCCCAGGATTATTTTATTCAGAAGTAGCACTTGGCTGGGCATTTTTCTTCCATGTGGGTTCCCTTTATTCCATTGTGAGTTTAGAGAGCAACAAGATTCAGGAAACATTAATTTACAAAACTATGTTAAGTTCACCTGATACATCTGACCTGCATGTAGCTGTTTGTTGCAGCAATTAAATATATTGTTTAGGATTGGGTTTAAAGGATTCCTGAAAAGTAGTCTAAAAACTAATGATAATTTTTTAAGCAAATAATAATAATAATAAAATTTGAGAGATCCCTTTGTCCAAGAGACTTCCCCAAGTTATTTAAACAATGCTTGGGGTCATGCTAGACTTCTACTAATTTTCTACTCTCAAAACACCTTCAAAATCAGACAGTCAGTAGATTCTTTAGGAAAAAGAAAAAGATAAGCTAATTAACTAAGACAACTGAAATTTTCATTATCTACCTCCATGAGAGGGAATAGGTGTGGGTGGTGTGGATGTTCATAATTTCCCTGAACATAATTTTTGGTGGGGAGGGAGGGAGACAGACGCACAGATGTGAACAGACATGACACAGCCCAGACCTGAAATTCTCGGATGCTAAACGCGGTTATGTGATTTTGTCAGCATTCCCACCGGGCCTGGCAGTGCTGCGCTGCCAGGGCTCCAAGTGCAAATGACTCAGGGCAAACATGCCCAGCATGGTCATGAGCCTGTGCTGGCCTCTCTCTGCCAACCTGGTGACTCTGCATTTCCATGCTATATTTGTAAGCGCAGGAAAAAGTACTGTTAAAACGCCTATGACTTAGGATCAATGTATTTTTGGTTTATGAATATCTTAGAAATACACTGAACTCTCATTAAAGGATTTTCAGCACTGGATTTTAATTTTTTCTATCTTGATGAAAGAATTAAATAAGTACAATCAATTTTATATGCAAGTTGTTTTCATATTTTTGGCTATCGCTTAAATTAAAAAGTAATTTATGCATTTGCCTAAAGAAATAATTAAGACAAAAGTTTTTTTCCAAGCAGCAAAAAATATTAAGACAAAATTTTTTTCCTAAGCCAATAAACAAAATAAGCCCATAAATCCATGCCTTGTTCTTCTGAATCTCACTGAAGTCTCTGGCTTGCACTATTTTATGATGCATTTTTGAAGTGCTTTGACTCATTCACTGTATTGTTAAACATTACATAGAAATACCAAGTGAGATATAGAGCATTTAACCCATAAATGTAAGTGAAAGTATCACATAATTTAATTGTGGCAGTTTTTAATCAAAAGGCCCTATCTTCCTGGAATTAGGCGGCTCTTTGAAAGGAACCTTTATTCATTTTCCTACATTAGTTGTAAGGAAATAACATTTTCCTTAGGTTTGCCCTGGGAGATGTACCATACAACAAGAAATGCCCCCTTTTGTTAGAGGCAGAGATAATTTAGACAAAGTAGCCTGAGAAATAAATTTGGTAAACTGAAACAAAGGATTTGATTTTGACTGTAGTAGTCATTGGCATAGAGTTTCAGTGTAATATCTATTAATTTCCCTGCCTGAAGACAATTCCTTGAATTTCAGAACCTCAGACTAAATTTTAAGAGAGTCAGATGCAACCCTCACTTTATGAGCTCTCCATGTCCTTGTGATAACCAAACAAAACTGAGTAAGTAGCTCTTCAAGCCACTGCAAACTGCTACTTCTGCAAACAAAATCATCTACCCCTCTTAAAACCTAATTACTGACAAAGATAAGTCAGTGCCTGGCAAGGCAGTCACACAGTTACTCAATATGGAAAAAAAAAAGGGAAAGTCACCCTTTGGTCACCTCTCCTGCATTTAAACCAGATCTGAAAGTTATGGCAATGACAGACAAAAACATCAGGAAGAGGCCAAGAGATGGAGTAACAGCAATTCCGTCGTCACAGCCAGCTCCATCACCAAACTTTCCAGAACACAGGCTGTCTATCAGAATTACCTCAAATTGTCAATTAAACTGTTCTGACCTCAAGTTCCAGATGCAGAATGAAAATTTACAGAAGCACAGGGAACAAAAATGTTTTTCACAATAGTACTTTGCAAAGATCTCTGCAAATTCACACCAAAATGAAGAGAGCCTACAAAAAATATCTGTATCATCCATAAATCAAGTTAATTCTTCTAGCAATACAATCATGGTTTTCTTCAACCTCTTTTCCCAATTGAAATCACCTAACTTGAATCCGGTTATAATTCCAGTGCAACTCTTAACAATGAACATTTTGTAGAGTAGTTCCTAATTGAAAGAGCTTGAGTCCAGGTCTAAAATTATTTGTGCCCACTGTACACATAATAATCCTCATGCTGTTCCTAAATAGCATAAATAAATTCAGGAAAACAAAGTTCTGCAATATTCTCCTGCATTTCCATAAAATTTATATTTTTTGGCTCATCGCTTTAATTAATCAGAATACATTAAGTAATGCATCAAAGAAATATTAAGACAAAAGTTTTTTTTCCTAAGCAGCAATAAACAAAATAAGCCCATAAATCCATGCCTTGTTCTTCTGAATCTCACTGAAGTCTCTGGCTTGCACTATTTTATGATGCATTTTTGAAGTGCTTTGACTCATTCACTGTATTGCTAAACATTACATAGAAATACCAAGCAAGATATAGGAGCATTTAACCCATAAATGTAAGTGAAAGTATCACATAATTTAATTGTGGCAGTTTTTTAATCAAAAGGCCCTATCTTCCCTGGAATTAGGCGGCTCTTTGAAAGGAACCTTTATTCATTTTCCTACATTAGTTGTAAGGAAATAACATTTTCCTTAGGTTTGCCCTGGGAGATGTACCATACAACAAGAAATGCCCCTTTTGTTAGAGGCAGAGATAATTTAGACAAAGTAGCCTGAGAAATAAATTTGGTAAACTGAAACAAAGGATTTGATTTTGACTGTAGTAGTCATTGGCATAGAGTTTCAGTGTAATATTCATTAATTTCCCTGCCTGAAGACAATTCCTTGAATTTCAGAACCTCAGACTAAATTTTAAGAGAGGTCAGATGCAACCCCTCACTTTTATGAGCTCTCCATGTCCTTTGTGATAACCAAACAAAACTGAGTAAGTAGCTCTTCAAGCCACTGCAAACTGCTACTTCTGCAAACAAAATCATCTACCCCCTCTTAAAAACCTAATTACTGACAAAGACAAGTCAGTGCCTGGCAAGGCAGTCACACAGTTACTCAATATGGAAAAAAAATTAAAAAGGGAAAGTCACTCCTTTGGTCACCTCTCCTGCATTTAAACCAGATCTGAAAGTTATGGCAATGACAGACAAAAACATCAGGGAAGAGGCCAAGAGATGGAGTAACAGCAATTCCCTGTCACAGCCAGCTCCATCACCAAACTTTCCAGAACACAGGCTGTCTATCAGGAATTACCTCAAATTGTCAATTAAACTGCTCTGACCTCAAGTTCCAGATGCAGAATGAAAATTTACAGAAGTACAGGGAACAAAAATGTTTTTTACAATAGTACTTTGCAAAGATCTCTGCAAATTCACACCAAATGAAGAGCCTACAAAAAATATCTGTATCATCCATAAATCAAGTTAATTCTTCTAGCAATACAATCATGGTTTTTCTTCTAACCTCTTTTCCCAATTGAAATCACCTAACTTGAATCCGGTTATAATTCCAGTGCAACTCTTAACAATGAACATTTTGTAGAGTAGTTCCTAATTGAAAGAGCTTGAGTCCAGGTCTATAAATTATTTGTGCTCCACTGTACACATAATAATCCTATGCTGTTCCTAAATAGCATAAATAAATTCAGGAAAACAAAGTTCTGCAATATTCTCCCTGCATTTCCACACGTTTCTATTTTTAATAAACCCATGCAGAATTGTTTTATATATCATAGATAGTCAAATCCATAAATGAAAAGGGAAGTTATAATTACAAATTGGTTTGACCTAATATACAACAAAAGCATTACAACACTAACTGGCTGCTTACCAGTGCCCTGAAATTGCTACTTGACTGGTAAGGCACTAATTTTTTATTCTAACTCAATAGGTAGGAAACTCTTGGCTAGGAAATAACCCCAAATAAATATTAGTATCTATTCAAAAAAGGTCAAATACGTTGGCTTTTTATCATTGCATTCTAACTGCTTATTTATAAGCCATTGAATTTCAAAGGCAGGTTATTCTTAATTCACTATCTGGCAAAAATATTTACTACAGTATCACAGTTCTCAAATATAAAAAAGAGAGACTATTCCATACTCTTTTAAGCAGGATCAGCATGACTTCACAGAATTTCTCAGACTAGCACAAAAATCACTGGATGTCTTTCACTCCAGATAAGAGGGAAGAGCCTTCACACTAAGTCTGTTCTTGCTTCCAAACCATAAACAGACAAACCTTCTGCTGCTTAATTCCACTGGCTTCAAATAACAGGCAGTGGTGGACTCTATCCCAAACAAAAAGGGATAATTACAAGTGTTTTCAAACCCCCTAATTAGCAAGTCAAAGGAAAAAAATCAGTAAAGTTCTGATTTTACAATTTTTAGACAGAGCACATTCAGTTAGTGTAGACATAGAGAGACAAGAGGCCAAACATCCTCACTCTATATCAGCTATGAAAAACACCAAATTTCCAATGAAACGTGGACTTTCCCTGATCAGCATCTTGCAGCACTGGGAATAGGTTACACAATCATCAACATCACAAGAGCAAATCTTGGTACTTCCTTCTCCTTTTCACATCTCTGAAGAAGTACATTTTCAAATTATTTCCTTCAGCAGGAGAAACTGCTGTAAAAATTACTCCAAGACTTCCTACCCCTTTTATCAAGATCATGGTATAATCTAGCAAATATTTTCAGTCAGTTATTTGCCTGCCTTAGAAAATAAATTGGTCTTATCATTTAGGTGTGCATCAAACTGTTGAGGAAAGAGTATGAGGGCTTTTTCAACAAAAGACACAAAAGAGAATGGAGGAATTAGAAGCAGTATGAAGCCTCACCATGGAGATCCTGGAGAAAAGTCCTACCTATGGCAATCAATTACTGGTGTTAGACTGTTTGCCATCTGTTTGCCATTAACACCATTCATACCAGCAGCAGTGAAAGGCTCTTTCTGCCAACCAAAAGACACTGCTTCTTTAAATCCAAGATTTTGCCTGGTGTTATACAGGAAATTCTCTCTCATTGGGGCACACTCCTTCAGACAGTATACAATGGTTTCAATCCCCACACAGGAAATCCAGACCTTTTTATCTGGCTATTTATAATCACGCAGAAAAAGCTTTTTTCCCAGGATATGCTTTGCTTAGACTTTTAAAACCTAATTTCTTGGCCTAAATACAAAAGTGAGATTTACCCACCTACTATCTGTAGAGCCACAGTTCGAGAAGGGCAATGTCTGCCAAAGCTGAGTAAAAATATAAATTTTTATATTTTTATATTAATATTTATATTAATCAAGTATGACAAAAGGAAAATAAAAAGCACTCATGCATCACAAATTACCTTTTTGTAGGCCCCCTTTGTTGGGATAGACACTCTCTCAAGACCACTGAGACACCACCTTTGCTGTTCCTCTCCCTTTAGCTGCAGGACACTTCAAGTCCCAGCACTTCAGTTGAGCTGCTGGAGGGTTTGCAGTTGTGTTGGCTGAGATCCTCCTTCAGAGATAACTCTGGAGGGGAAAAAGGACAAACAGGCATCACCATCCCTTCTGAGGATTTCAGGTGCTCCTTATAATTAATAGGTACTGCATAATCTCACTGTCCTAATGAAATTTTAAGTATTTTGACTTTGGGATTTTTCCCAGATCTGATTCAGCAAGCTGTATGCAGTTGGTTTAATATTTCCATCCCACAGCCCAAATCCCACACTACCCTACTCTACAGAGTTGATGTGAGTGCACTTCAGCATCCAACTACCAGGCTGTGCCTTTCTGTACCAAACTGCAAACATCCCACTCTCCAAAATCCTTCCCTTGGGAGACTTAAAGGCAAAACTGTGTTTCAAGCAGAAATTTGTGCGTGAAATTTGAATGTGAAGCCTCTGAAGCTAGCAGGCACTTCCCAGGGCTGGCACGTGGGGAAAGAAGGGTTTTTCCAAATGCAGTGTTACAGAGGGCAGGAGAGACAGAGCAGGGGACAGAGAGGGCTGTGCCCTCACCCCATCACCAGCGTTCCAGCAGGGGCACAAAAGCTGGCGCCAGGCACAGCTCGGTCTGACTCAGGTTGAGCTCTGTCCCTTGAGCATCTCGTGACGTTCAGTGCTGGGACTGCCTGGATTGCTCACTGTGAAAATCCAGCCTTGTCCAGGGCTGCCTGGCACATCCCCTAGCAGAGTGCTGTGCCAAGAAACACACCGCCACAGGGCTGTGCCTTTTTTCATGGTCAGAAATAATGATAGCTCTTAAAAACCTGAGAAAAGTTAATTATATATTTCTGCTTTATACCCTACAGTATTGGTAAGCAATAGGAATTCTGAGCGATACAAAATTAGAAGAGTTTTTTTTCTCATGCTCCTCAGTAATTTTACAAGCTATTTTTCCATGCTTTAGAGCGTGAGTATTATTCCATTATCTAATCCATGCCTACTAATTAATCAAATTGCTTTAAACAGTGAAATTTGATCTAAAATCTTTTGTTCATTTGCAATCAAGTAAAGTTTGATAAGAACAGACAGTTTGGCAGTGCCTGTAAATCCTTGTGGAGCAAGGAAATTAACATCTTGGCACTCAGCTCTGCAATGATGTGCCTGATTTCACGGAAAAAAGACAACAAGTTCATTTCCATACCCCAATAAAGATTCTCTTTTGCTTTAACTTAATCAATTCATTCAAGAATGAAAGCTGAACTTTTTTAGGCATACCTGGTTCCTAGAATGTGCAATAGGGTGGAAAAATGATAAATCTGAAGCTTTGTGATAAGAATACTTCAAGACAAAAAGAATTTGTATACTAAGAATAAATTCATCACAGTTTCACTCATAGCTGAAGAGTCAACAAAAGAGCTAGAAGTACTTTAAGGGTTATTTTATATTTGTGACTAATTCAGCATTGATAGTTTGCATGAGGTGTAGCCTGCTGCTCATTGCAGCTCATGGTGTTTCAGGAGAGTTCCATAAAAAGGGAGAGGGACCTCCCAGACAAAGCTGTGAAAGGCTTTCTAATGTTTTTCTCCTCACTGATTGGTCTAATGCAGGGATGCCCACCAATATTAACTAAAATAATAAAATAACGGGAAAATTATGTTGCTTGCAATACTAGTTTATGTATATTCTTCCATGTATTTATTTTCTTCCAAGAGTATAATACAGCAATATTTAACTCTTCCCCAGGCATCCTTGGATAATCTGAGCCCTACATCTGGTTTTGTGCACTTTCTTTCTTGATGCATCCCCCTCTTACTGGTGAGATGCCTCGGGATAAGGTTTTGCTATCAAGTAGGAGATAAATTACCATTCAATAGTTTTAGCTGCTGTAGTTTTCTAAAATTGTATTCTTGAAATGAAAAGCATGATATTTACTATTTTCACATTGGAAGCACTGAGTGCAAGATATAAACAGAGATATTCAACACTTGCCATCTAATCTGCTCAAAATTTCTAAAGTTGTACTATTAATATTTCAGGGAAACTCACAGGCTTCTGACACAATCCACCATAACTTTTTCTTAACTTCTTCCTTCTTAATTTCAAATATAAAAACATGAACATTTCTGTGTCTGGAGGATCCCAATATGTGCAGAGCCATGGTGGGGAAAAAAAACCCAACCCAACCAAAACCCTGAAGTCTAAATGGTTTATTTTAAAAATACCTAAATGGGGAAATCATGTTCCTAGCTGTTGTGTTTTAGTCAAACGAAGGTTTGTTTGGTGAAAAGCAAATTCCCATCTCTTGGGAAAATACCTAACAGATCACAAAAATATGAAAATAAAAAAATCTGTTTAAACACCCAGAAAACACCTGACAACACACCTTACTTACCATCTGGGACACCCTGAAATTTGTTTTGACCTGAATTAAGTAAAAACGACACTTCAAGGAGCTAAGTTTTTCAACTTATTTGTATGCATTTGAATAGTATTTTCCCAATTGCATTAAAAATGACATTTAAAAGGCTTCTAATTTCATTGGTAGATAGAGGTTCCTCTAATGGCCTGCATGTGAAACCAACACAAATAGTTCACAAAAAGCCATGCAAAGAACATCAGTCAGGAACAACACGACCTGAGAAAATCTTGTTCATATACTACAGAATGTTAAAGGAAGCAAGTTCCCTGAATTAAAAAAAGTATATGATAATAAGATTTGGAAAATTGGGACAGAATATTAAAATATCACACATGAGGATTGTGGAAATGTTACTTCTAATTATAACTTAATTTCTGAAATATTTCCTTGAACCTCATCCCCACTAGCTAGGTCTTGTTTTGATTAATTTCTAAATGTTTGCAGCAACATGTTCCCTTCCTGTAGTCCTTAGAGTTTCACACCATAAATATAATATGCCATTTTCAGAGGTAATGTTAAATGTTAATTTCTTTTCAAGAGCTACTTTCAAAATCAGATCACACATTTACGTATCTAAATTTTAAGTACCTAACCTCAGATACCCAATTTTGAATATTCAGGGATTAATCTTCACATGAATGAAATTAAACTCATATTCTGTGGCTAGAATCAATTACTCTTTAAAATCCTTAAAATGCTGGTATGCTAATACAGTAAAAACTGGAAAGAAAAATGATCCAAAGGAACCTATTTGAAAGGACGGCTGCCTTTGACCAAGCAAGAGAGGCTGCATTGTCGTCGTGGGCACTTTATTTCTGTAACACCAGAGGTAGCACCAACCTACAGGCAAGTTCATTAATCTCCCCAGCTCCAAGGAAATGGAATGTCATGCACTGCAATGGATTCTTTATTGCTATTCCTGCATAGCTTTTCCATTAGGTTCTTTGTTAAAGATAAAATTGAGAAAAGTTTAGGTGGCATTTTGAGAATTTCAGAGCTGTAGTATCACAAATATTCTTCTCTCAAATTACCCACAGTCTGTCCAGCTCTGCAATTTATAGGGCAAGGATGTAAAACATGGTCACTATAAAAGTTTTACACTATCTCCTTATATATCAGTGCAGAGATAAAACAATTATGTGTATCCATCTCATAATGACAAAAAAAACCCCCTAAAATAAGACACAAATAAACATCACATTCCCCTGATCACGTTCCCAAGGAAAAAAGCTCTCTCAAAAGATCTAGCTGAAACCAGTGTTTATAAAATTAATGAAATTGTGTCACTGCTTTCAAGAACTTCACTTCCATTATTTCTGTTTGGAAAAACAGTTTGTCTAACATCATCCTGCAGAGCATCCTGTAGCCATAATGAATTCATACAAAATAACTTTTTTTAGATATACGCAACAGTCTTATTACAATGAAAAATTGACAGTGTATTATTTTTTTTCCTACCACATTTTGGATAATAAATAGGATATCAAGTTACATCTGTTACTAATGTTATAATGAATGAAAAATCTTGGCCTAATTTAAGTTACTAGTGTAAAATTGAGTTTATTTACTACTAAGCAACTTAACAGAAACACTAGACTGTGAAAGCACACACCTGTGCCCCCACTGTAAAACAAAAACATCCAGGAGCTTTATGAAAGTGCTTTCCAAGGATTTGCAACAACAGAGTAAATGGTAACTCTCTTAGTAAATTTTTCAGTTCCTGGAGAGCTGTTATATTGGCATCCCATGGATCATATTGTTCATTTTAATGATGTAAAATGCTGCCATTGACTTTCACATAAATGGTCTCCCTGAATTTGAATTGTGGGATTGAGGCCTTGTGCTATAGATTGGTAGATTAATTTTCCCCTAATGCTACAAATGCTGTCCTATTTATCTTTACCAAATAAATCCAATATTTCAGTCATTAAGAATTCCACACTGGAAACAGCTGGACTTCTTAGATTTAAACCAGGGAATAAATTCACTAGCAAAAGTCTATAAAGCAAGGTCCTAAGTCTCTGAGGATGTTAGAACCAATCAATCAGGACGTTATTAAGGAAACAGTATTTATGGAAACTTCAAGACTTCAAATTAGCTGTAGCCTAAAGAAAAAGGATTTCTTTCTCCCTTCCCCTACCTTTTTTTTTTTAAATTTTAATTTCTCAAGGCTTAGATTTCTCCAAAATAAGAAGCAATTTCTGGTGTGTTTTCAGGGAATGGAATAATAGCAGAGCTCCAGTGCTTAAAAATAGATTGCCCTGCTAATCCCACATCATACCCAGGTTATTGTATTTGTTAATCTTATTCACTACCAAGGAAGGATTTCCTGTCTATGGATTTAACATGTGATATAATCTCAGATTATAGCTCTTTTACTCTGTACAGGGGGATATAAAACCAAGGGATATGTACAGGGATGGGTTAAAGAAGTGAACTTTAAGATAAAATAAATTTCTTTTAGAAATATGCAGAGTGAACAGGAGTCAAGTTCTTGGGTAATGGGAAGCATACTGAAGTGTGTTTTAATAAAACATGAAACAGATCTACTAGAATTTCTTCTTGGATGCATCTATGCTTTTCTATTTAAAATCAGTGCATATTAAGAGAATATTTTAACTGGGCATTTCAGATCTTCAAGATATTGACAGTGTAAGTGTGGAATATCCACCACAGGTAATGATATTTAAAGGAGAGTTTCAATATCAGACATTTTTTAAGTTAAGATTATTAACTGTTTAATATCAACTGTTTAATTAACTGTTCCTGAATGTTTTATTTGTTGACATTTGCTTGAAAAGCTATTTGTAATTTATGGTTTTTTACTATTTTTTTATCTACTTATATTTAAAAAGTTTATCCTATGAACAACTTAAGAAGTTTAGCCTATGAACAAATAATATTGTCCTATTGGGGAGTTTCAGGAGTGCTGAATCAGGCAGAGTTTTTGCATTGAGGTAATTTTGTGGATGTTCTGAGATGCCCTGTTTGAGGGCAGGCAAAGGGCAGCCCTCACCCCCCCAGTGTTTTACATTTCCCAGTAATTCAACAAGCTGTATTCACCAGTATCTGGCAGCTCCCCTCTTGTTCAGTGCAACACAAAACACTACTTTACTTTTTAAATTTTATATTTATTCATTATATTGCTAATGAAAAGTATAATTAAAATAATTTTAATGAGAAAAAAAGTTTCTCAATTCAGCATTCAAGCTTCCAGGCTGCTGGGGGCAGAGGTTTTTTGCCAATATTACTCAGGAAACAGCAAGTATGAAATATTGTACATTAATTCTTTTGGTGTGACTGAGGTACTAACCTTGGTTCACATTGCATGGCAATCAGAGATTCCTTCCTACAGACTTTGGAGATGCCCAACCAATAGCACAGATTAAACCATCAGAATACTTGTAGCTACAATATTAATATTGCTAAAATATGCGGACTGTGAACTACTTATTTTCATTCTAAAATATTCATAAAGAAAAATAAAAAATCATGAGAAATGCTTACAATAGAAGAATAGGAGACATCCTGAAAAGGAAAAGAAAACTTTTGTAGCTAATCATCACAATAAAAGTAAATTATTAGATAAAACTCTTGAATATTAAATGTTAATAATGGGAATATTGTTGAAACTTTAGGTATAATCTCAAGAAAACTCCTTTCATTCACTGTTTTTCCATTAATATGTTGTACTTTAAAGCATGTACTTTAGGTACAAATCTATTCCTTATGAACAATATTATATGTATGGAAATAATAGCACCTATTTAATTTTTAGTGTAGATGGGAGGTTTTTAGGGTTTTTAAAAGTGAAATCAAAAAAAAAAGGGGAAAATCAAAACAAAAAACTGTTGAAATTTTCAACCTGCCATAATTACAGAAAACTGAACTACCAAAATTTGGAGTTCTAAAAATCTGGCCCCAAATCACGGAGCCTGTTCTTTTGAACCACGAACAGAGCTGTGTTCCACACACGTCTGTGCTTCACCAGCGATGCCATGTGGCGGAAGCCTCCCACAGCTGATAGCGAACAGAATCCGAGCAGCACCTTGGCGTGGGCGCGAATTAAAGCCCGGCAATGGGGTTTAGGGGAGCCCTGCCAGGCGCTGGCTCAGGCTGAGAGCCCTGGCAGCAGCCCTGCTCACCCCTTCTGCCCCAGCAGCCACACACATCACGTGTGTGTCGGTACCCAGGGATGCCTCTCATTTCAGAGCGGGGAATCCCATATTCTGCTCCTTGCCGATTTTTTTCCCCGCCAATTTCTATGTCTAATTACTGCAAAAATGGCATAAAGTCCTTTGAACAAAGATTGGGAATGTCCTCCCCGCTTCCTCAGCCCTGCAGTGCCCATACTCCTCTCTAGAAGTGTACTTGCCTGCTCTCTAACAGGGAGGAATATCTGCCTTTCCCTGGAGACACAGTCAGTTCCATGTTTCACTGTAGACACACACAAACCCCTTCTCTAAAATTAGATCGAGAAGGTTCTCTTGAACTGGGCACATTCTGCAGGGGCTGTTTTGCAGATTAGAGCTGAGCAAATTGTCCATCCATAATGAACACCTTTAATTGCTAACTAACATTCTTAAGGAAGTCAGGCATGCTTTTAAAGTCAGCCCATACTCATGAATTCAATCAAAAAAACCTTTCACACCTTGACAGTACCGAGAGGTGATATTGCATAAGTAACTGTCAGCTTCTTCAGGTTAAAAGTGTCTGAACTCATTATCAGATACATTGAACCATCCTTAAAAAACCCCAAAAACTATACACCAGTTATAAAAACCATATTTGCTATGTGTATCATTTTACGTAGCAGCCTATTTTTAATTAATTTTAATCCATTTCTAGGTATTAGTGTCAAAAGTACCATCAGATGGCAAAGTACCATAGTATATGCTCATTCTTTTTAACAGCTAATATCACACATTGCAGAAGGACAAAAAAAGAGAGGAGTGTTCCTTTAAAGCATTGTTCTTTCTCACACAGTAGAAATTGTGGATATATATTTCAAGAAATCTCTTTAACCAATACAATGTAACTGCATCACCTGCTGAAAGAAACTACATTTTAACTCCTAGTGCAACTGGGCTTTGTTTTATGACCAAAATTGTTCCAGTGACACGTAAAAATAACCCAGATCCATAATTTCACCATGTGAGGCTCAATAGATTAATTTGTTTCAGTAATTGTTTTTTGTGGAAGCAGCTGGCCTAGTTATGCAAAACAAAACTCCACATCAGCTTCTGTACGGCATTTATAGCAGTTAAAGAGAAATGGAAGAAATCCTATTTTTCCCCAAATTCAGGCAATGTTCAAGTTTCTATGGAAACCTTGAACACCTTGACAGAGATAAGCAGCAAAGGGTAAAACTGTTCTCCCTGGTTTCCACCATTTCCTCTTTTCTCTCTTTGATCCATGTGCAAGTGTTTTATGTATAATTCACTTTCTGCTGTCCCTTTTTCACTCTCCATGCAGTAGAGGGAAATCTGGGGAAATTTCCCCCATTATTTGCTTTCCATTGGCCAGCCAGATGATTTTGAAGTGCGATGACTAAAATTTAAACATTTTCATATGTCTGATTTCATACAATCATTTATTCCAAGTCATCTAAGCAGAGAAACCTAATAGAAACTCTAATAAAGGTACTCAGAACTGGCCACCACGACTTTGATTATCCTGTGAGATTTTCCTCAATGGCTGCTTCCAAACTCTGGGTTAGGCTCCTGTAAAATCTCAGCCATCATACCAGACACAGCCCAAAATGGATATAAATGACACACATCAAAGAGGTCCCTAAAGAGCCTTTGAAGAGCTGCATTTACTTCTCCTGAAATGAGAGACTACAAACTATGTGAGCTAAGCATAAAAACCATTATGTGCTAAAATGCAGTTTTATCTGCAGACCTCAGATGACTGAGGAAACAGACTAGAGAACAGCACAAATGCAATTTGCATTTTGTCATCCAGATTTTCTTTCATGCTTCTCTCAACCCAGGTGCAGCTCAGCTCTGCCCACGTACATAAAGCACTGGAAATTTCAGTTTCATGAGAGCCAGTTGGAGAATGAGTTGGGAAAAAAATCTACTTATTGAAGGTAAAGAGTACAACTTGCCACATGAGCTGCACTAAGGGCCAACTAATTTGGGGTCTGTAGATCATTCTAGAGCACTCTGAGGAGGGTTTCTATAGGCCAAACTATTCTTCCATGATCTGCATTATTTTTTGTGAGACTGATGCCCACCCACACAATAAAAAAGTAATGCTGACTGGATACAAATTTTAAATGGTAGAAATTCTACAAACATAATTTTTAGGGTCATCTGAATAGAAATAAGAAATACAATGGGAAATAATCCAGTTCACTATAACTTGTAAATAATATTAAAGGGGCTTCATAATAGCCTAATTCTAAAAGGCCTAAAAATAAAGTGACATTAAAAAAAGCCTGTAAATTAAAAATGGGTCAAATTTTGTGGAGGAGCTCTTATTTTAAGAGCAAGGCCCTTCACCAGATAGAAAAAAAAGAGTTTTCTGCAAAAATATGTAACACTTTTCACAGATAGAGATGGATGCAGGCAGTGCTTTTTGTGAGGGCATGCAGAACCAAGTGGTTTTTCTGGTGCTGTACACAAATTCACTGGACAACTAGAGTGCTTGATCATCATCTCTGGAGTGACAGAAATGCTCGTTTGCTTGCAGGAACCCCAGATGAAAAATTCTGCTACACTTCCAGTACTTTTGTCCAATTAGAGCTGTGCAGCAATCAGAAATGTGTAATTCTGCCATTGCACATTGGCAAAGCTCTGCAGACCCACACTGCCCAGTACTGACCCAAGTGAACTCCAGGGAATTTCCTCCTGTGCTCACTGCTCAGTGAGTGTCTGCACCACCCTTTGTAACCTCAGATGCTCTTTGGTGCCTGCTGTCCTGCCAGAGGGCACAGCTGATGCCCACCTGTGGATATTCACTGCCAGAAACTGCTTGCTTACATTTGTTTGCTCCTGGTGCTTTTCTTACACCAGGTGATTTTATACATGATAGTTAATCCTTGTCTTCAAAAGCTAAAATTGCTCTCCTTATTATTACACTTCTGCAGTTTGATAAATTTCTCCCATGCCTTCAAAATGTTTTCTTGGCAGCAGTCACATAAATACAGACTGCACTAGCCCTGTTAGTCCTCCATGACACCAAATATTTTAGCAACAGTACCTGTAAGGAACAGGCACACCACCAGGCCATTTCTGTCACACTCCATTTTCACCCAAGAATGTATCTAAATATTTTTTTTAAATTGTCTGGCTTTTTGAAGGTGATATTCAAAGTATGGTTTCATTTAGGAATTAGAGTGGTATTGGAGCACATGGCATAGATAATATCACTAATTCTAATTTCTCACAATCAGCAAAACAGTTTTTCTCACTTGTTA
Source organism: Emberiza elegans (assembly GCA_024865655.1). Lineage (NCBI taxonomy): Eukaryota > Metazoa > Chordata > Aves > Passeriformes > Fringillidae > Emberiza > Emberiza elegans. The sequence continues at coordinate 25,720,944 of JALJVW010000241.1, read as the reverse complement.
CTGCTGGCACATTTCAAAAGGAAGTATACTTTTCCCCATACAATATTTTTTTATCTATTGTATTATAAATAATCTCTTGACTGTATAGTTCACAAGCTGTCAACAATATATCAATTAAAACAAAATTCATAGACAGCTTCAATGAAAATTTGACAAACTGTGAACTGAGCAGCATTTTCCTGTGATATTACACAAACTTTTTACAGAGGAAATAGCTGATAAAGATACATGTTACAAATGTTTGGAAAAAATTAGACACAGATCTTCAAAAGCTCTTGATTAAGCAAATAAGTGACATTGCATCTCCAGAGGTACAGATGCTCAATTGACAATAACTGTCTTGTTTGCACACCAAATCCGTGTTTTGATCCAGCAAATCCCAGAACCTTCCTTGGGGCATGTTAGTATTTTTCAGTGGCTCACCTCCTCCCTGAGGCTTTGGAAGGCAGATAACCACTGATAAGGTTACTTACACTGCAAAGCCTTTCTTTCTGACCAGGGTGACGCGCCTCCTGATGAATTATTCAGAGACTCGTGTGACTAAGCGTGCAGCTGATCTCAAGTGCCATTTATGTAAGAAGTGTGGCGCTAACAAAATGGCTGCATATTTTCTCCTAAGCTACTTAATTAGAAATGTTGAAAGCATTCTTTTTGCAGATGCAGCTTATTTCTTTGTGATCAAACACAGTTAAAGGATTTGGTACTTCCCTTTGACGCTGTAAATTAGACAAATTTCTCCACAGAAAGTCTTTTAAAAATTATCACAGTACTTCTAGTCCACATGTAAATCAGGAAATGTGTAAGGAAATAAAGCATTTAAGCCATCCATTTGAATCATAGAGCTACTATAAAATGCATAAAAATGCAAGTCATATTGATGTCATTGCTTCTTAGCATTTTGATATATTAAAAATAGTGCTTAATTGGATAAAACTTCAGGAAATAGAGACCAAAACTTTCTGGAGTCTTTGAGGTTAAAGTAATTCCTTAAAAGTGCCCTTGGTGGTAAGAAACCACCAATACAAAATGTTTAAAATAAAGAAATCTTAAATATTTACAGGGTAGCTTTTTCTGTTTTTCAATATTTCTAGATCTGATTTCCTTTCCTGGGACAAGCTTAGCAACCTGTCCCCAAAAAGGTCTGCAAGATGCTTATGTATAAACTTTTTGCCTGCCTAGGGGAATATTCAGTTTCAGCATGTGTGGTGCATCAAAATAGAACAGGTATGGGTGAGCAGAGTTCCTCTGTGACCTGAAGGCTAACTGCCAATGGGGCCGGAACTGTTCTTCCAGAGGAATTTCATAAATTATTTTCTAATCAAAGAACTACGCACTTAACTTGTATTTCATAATTTTCCACTTCCCTGTTTTTAAATCGATTTGGAATGATTTTCATACCAGTTAAGATCATACCTTGGAAGCTTCAATGGTACCATGGCTTACAGGCCATGCAGACATCAGCATTGAGAGTGTGGTGAATGTTTAGTAAATCCTGACAAGAACAAAGAGAAGTGTGTCAGTGCAGCACTTCTACCTCGTGAGTCCTCTGTTAAAGAGCAAAAACACTGAAGAGATTTTAAATATTGATATTATCTTGGGTTATGATTGTTACACAGCAGAAACATTTTGAGTCGCTGAACTCATGATTACTTGTAGGCATCATTGATGAAGTGAGGAAAGGCTTTTATTATGTTGAAGGCATTTATTATGTTTACTCAAATCCAGACAGACAAGGTAAAGGAAATATGCACTGACCCTTCCATTTTCCACTTACAGTAACTGGGATATTAAGACATTGTTGGGCAACATAGAAATTGAGGTAGAAAAGGAAACTTTTCAGCTAAAAGTCTGAGGAGGATTATCTCCGCTCTTCAAAGGAGAAGGTTTTACACACCTATCTATATATATCTATATCTTTTAGAAGCAATGTTTCCAACTAAGGAGATAACTTCATTAAATACTATGAAGCATCTTATTTGCTATATATAAAGCACATGTTAGGTCACAACCATTCATATGAAATTGGACATGAAAACAGCTAATTCCTTTCATTTTTTCAATACCCTATTGAACAGATCCTATTATCTTATTATTTTGGTCTTTTATTTTGAGTAAATATTAGTGATTTATCCTTTGATTTTTTCCTTCATTGAATTTGTTTAATACTGTGAACTAAAAAAAAAAACAAACAGTCACTTCTAAATTGTCTAAAGGTCTTTACCAGTCATAGACAAAATTGAATGCTGCAATTATGTTTTGGCAAATTAAAGAACATTAAACAAGCCCTGTTCCCTCCAGTCTCAACTCACTACATGCAATACAGTGACACACATTAATTTCTCCACCAGGGAGTTAATATGATGAGTTCCTGCAGGCCAGTACAACTTGTCACTTCTCACTGGCTTTCCCTTGGACAAAATTCCTTCCAGTTTTCAGGAGATGACACAATGCAGTGTAAAGCTGAAGGAAGTTAGCACTTATCATCACAAGGGGTTTTATGCCATTTAATTAAACAGGGCAGAAATGCACAAAACCCAAGCCAGACTCACACTTTTCTGCTTTCTGTCAAAACAGACACAACTCAGTATGGGAGAGGGCAGAACTTGGTCTAATGATGCACACAGCCTATTGACTATTGCCTTTAAATAAGAAATACACTCCTTTCTCATCCTGCTGCTACTGAGCAATAGTAAACTGTGGCCATTTTCACACAGGTTTATAATTAATTCATTAAGACTGCATGACCCTAATCTCTGAGGCTGCATAATCACTGAGATAATTCATATAACACACAAAATATTGATGAAGCATAACACTGAACAGCTACTTAACTTCCAAGCCTCTGGATCAGTGTATTAACATGAAAGGACGTAATAAGTAAAACAGATACTGAGACTAAGCACTGGCACATTTACAGTACCAGGCTTTGTGAGTTAAGCCACCTAAAAAGCAGTTTGAAAGATTACATATGTATGTGTACATATGACTTTTTAAGATTGCTATAAAATGGTTCATTATTTTAAACTGCATGAAGAGACAGACACAAAATAATTAATAGTGGAGGAATTGTGTGTGCAGAAAGACATGATACCACTATTATGTGAATATATATGTGGGCACTGGGAAAGGCAACTCATATGAAAACAAGACTCTTACACACTTCCAGGGTTTTCAATTACAAATATTCATTGCTTTAGTTCACCACTGAAATAACTTCACTTGTTTAGTTTCAATACATTACCACATCTGCAAAGTGCACCTGAAATATTTTCTGATAATCTCTATGTTCATTTATTTCCTTGGATCACTCATGACACCAACCACTCACTACTGGCCCTGAGCATGATGCTTTTTTCCTTAGCTGGCTGAGAGACAGTAAGCCAAAACCAAAACCTTCATCACCTTGCAGAATGTATCAATAAAAAAAGCACTTGCACCAAGGAGGTTACAAGTTATGAAAAATTATATAATTTTTGCTAATTTCCTGAGCAACATGTGAGATGAAAGATAGCATTTTTCTCTATTTTTTCAAGCTCTTGATTTACAGTCATTCATTCTTTCTTTCTGAGATTCTCTAGGTCTGTCTCAGGACACACCAAAGATTCATCAACACCCCAGGAAGAAGAATTCTTCTTCAGCAACAGACCCTGGATTGTGGAGTAGATTTCTCCAGAATCTCAGTACACTGCATCTTTTTTACTTTCCTACCTCATACACTGTCCCTATTTTTCTTTTTTCTCACCTGAACAAAGTTCCAAGTAATGAAGCCCAACATAATTGGAAAAACTGCTCTAATGCCTTAAAATTTGAGAGTCCCCATGCTTTCTGCTGAAGAGGAGGTGAAAGAAATGTAAAGCCCTGCAGCTTTCTGGACATCACACAAAGATGCTGACAGCATGCCATAGAAACCCATATGGAAAAGAACATTTTGAATGTTGAAAAGATACAAGTGGCATAAAGCATCTCAGGATGCACTAACTGTGTGAATTTTGTCACTTTGCCACATATCTAATTCATACCTTCCTCCTCAGCTTGAGAAAATACTCTGAAACAATTCCCATTTGTTACATCCAATTAACAACACCAGAGCATTTTGACACCATCAGCTTTGCAAATGGCATTTAGTGATATGACTGAATTAGAGAATAGCACGATCTTTTTTCTGCTAAGAGAAGAATATTTTCTCCATTCAATGATCAACTGAGTAAATACTACAAAATAGTCTCTGTGAATGAATTTGCAGCAGGAAGGAAACATCATTCATGATTCAGAAAAAGCCCAAGGAACTCAGAACTCGCTCAAGAACATACAACTGAAATGAATATTGCAGGAACAGGATACGTAATTAAGAAATCCCAGAGTAAGAATGTAACATCACTTTCTTTCATCACTTAGCCCACCACACACTTAACCTTGGACCTCTCCAGCCTGCTGCTTCCTTCTGCAGAATTGAGAATGAGGATGGCTGACAGCTCACTGAGCTCTCCATCCCTTGCTGTGGAACTTGCAGTGCTCCACACAAGTTCACTTGAGCTGTGAACAAAATTTTAAAAAATCTATTTGTTTATGTGAAGTTTCTCCATACTTAAAGTTAGAGGCACAAGTTAGATAGGAGTGTAGGTTACAATGAATAATGAATGGCTGTCCAAACAGCTCACATTAAAACGCTGGCTCTTACTACTCTTAGGGTTTAATACAGCAGTTTCTAGGATTTTGGCTTTCAGTTATGCAGTTTCTTGAAACAATAACATCTAGCCTGTCACTTGCAGCCTACATTTCATTTACTATTTTATTGTTCTACCAGGAAAACCTAACTTCAGCTAAAAGCAAAAGTTAGTGTGTGATCTATTGTGTCATCATAGAAACAATTCTGCCCAGTTGAACATAAAAAGGGCCCTTTATCATTATCTTGTCCAGTGGGTACCACAGTATAGCCAGGCTTTGTAAGCTCATTGTAAGAATTAATTCCAGTAAAGACTACAGAAAAAATTAATTATATGGTCAAAATGTCTCCAGCAGGACAGTACCACCATCAGGAGAACAAAAGTCAAAGACAACTTTAATAAAACAGAAATTACTCTCAGTCAACCAAAAATATCCTGGTATGGCTCAGTTTCTTATAAGGGGGTGTAACCATGATTTAATAGTTTACAATAAATACACACAATACAGATCTGTGAAACCGATTATGAATTGTATGTTTATTTGCAATACTACTCAAAACACTCAATACTCAAAGATATAATTAAATATCATTGACATGGCCAAACTGCACAGTAATGACTGGTAAAATAAAGGAACAATATCATTCCTGAAACAAAGTAAATTTGATGTTGCAGTTTGCTTTCAGTTGTAAATGAAAAGGAATTGAAACAAATATTTTCATAACTTAAAATACACATTTTAAAGAAATACTGTGCTCAGATACACATAGAAACAAATTATTTTATGGAAAGCAAATTTGTGTTGCATAAATGAATGCTGACTCTTTTCCTGGCAAACACAGTAAATATTTAAGAAGCTAGAAAGAAAAGTATTTCTCTCCTGTTCTTTTAAATAAGAAGCCTGATAATAATGACAGAGAAATACAAAACATGTCATCAGCTTTCAGTTCAAGCCTCAGGGTGATTAGGATCTATTTTTATAGTGTCTTAAAACTTCATTTTGTGTATGCCACTAATTTCAGATGAAGGCCAGTGAGAGACTAGAGGAAGGCTATAAAAATACAATCCTTATCTTGAGCATTTCAAGCCTAAAATTGTTATTTGTTTTTAATTTGATCTTTTGAGACACTGGGTGGTCTGAATAATTAAAGGGAATGAGATACCTTGACAGAGTTATTGAGTTATATCCTTCTCAAAGGATGGTTTTGCTGGTTATGATGCAATTTACAGTCCAATACATTAAGAATATCAAAACTGCTTTTATCACTGTTTCATCTTATAGTGGGAGCTCAATTTCTGCTGAGCTGCATTACTTGCCCTGATTGCCTAAACTAGCTCTGGCAAGCACAGGCACGGGAAGAAATTGATGCAGACACCCCAAAAAGATCCCAGGGAAAACCAATATGTAAAGCCTGAATTAAACAATTTTATTCCAAATGAAAGCTCACCTTTAATATAATCTAGTCCTGAAATATTAATATGATCTGTGACTAGTTTTGTTCTCTTGTCCCCTTTGAGTCTTTCTTAAGCTAACCACAAAGGGTTAGGTCCCCTAAAGACTTTTGTCTAAAAATTTCTTCAGCCACCCGGTCCGCTTGCCTTGTTGCTAGGAAAAAAGGCCCCTTCCAGAGCCTATAAATTATTTCCTACCTAACAAGACACCTCACTATACCTTAGAGCACTTCTCTCATAAATAATATGGGATTAAATTATTCTTATGCTGAATCTCAGGCTGTTCAAAACATAAGGGAACACTTAAAGCTGTCTGTGGACTTCCTCAGTACTGTCAAAGTTTTTAAGACTTGTGTCAGTGCAACAATTAGAGGACACAGGTGGAGCTAAAAAACCCCTGAGATCACTGCAGCTGAGGAGTTCTCAAAGCTCTGAAATCAAAATCAACTCACGCAAGTGAGACACCCCAGTGCCAATCTCAGTCCAAAATCCTCTGTAGCCATGATATTTTATGAAAAATCCTTTCCTTAGACTCCTGACCCTCAGTAAATGCCAATGATTATCTGCTGCTGTGGAATGGAACAGGTGCATCTGTGATTGGTCTCATGTGGATGTTTCTAATTAATGGCCAACCACAGTCCAGCTGGCTCAGACTGTCTTGGTCAGACACAAGATTTTATTATCATTCCATTCTCTGCTTTCTTTCAAGCCTTCTGACAAAATCCTTCCTTCTATTCTTTTAGTATAGTTTTAATATAATATATACACCATAAAATAATAAATTAGCCTTCTGAAACATGGAGTCAACATTCTCATCTGTCTCTTCCCTCTTCCTGGGAGCGCTGTGAACACCACCACGCTCCTCCAACTGGTTTGTCATTCCTTGCCCTCAGGTGAGGCCAGGGCAGCTCCAGTCCTGCTGCAGGGCTGCTGTGGAGCCCTGTCTGTTCTCAGGCAGCTCCCTGAGCAGTCCCCACACAGTCCTGCTCTGCCCTGGTGCCCTGGCTGGGCTCAGCACCTCATGCATGGCCAACGAGGGCTGCTGTGGCCACATTATGCACTCCCAGGGAGCAGGAAGAGGTGGTAAGCTCAGTTTTAGTACATTAATGACCTGAGAAGTTTAAAACCAAACAGTAGCCAGCTGCACTCTGGAGAGCTCACCTTGAATGGGAAACATCCCTCCAGCCAAGTGTATTCAGAAACTAACAGCCTGCTTTTGCTGGAAAGGAAGTCTCAGCACTGCCATCATCTATGGATTTGCCAGTAGAAGTAATTTATTTTTTTTTTAATCTGACACTAGGACTAGTCAAGGAAAAAAATTCTTTTAAGTTCAGTGTCATTTCTTTTTCTTTCAGCTTTATCTGCTAAATTTATTTCTTTCCAGCAATTTGAGCTCATAACATGGGGGTATGGTTTGTTTCTAAAAGCAAAGATGCTTTCCTTGGCAGGTAAGTTTTTCAAGTTCTTGCTGGTTTACTTTAAACCAATTTTAGTTTCCTAGATACATATTAATGTTTTGAGAATGCTCTTTCTGTTACAGAAAGGGAATTGCAAATATAGCTGCATATAAATTACAACAGTGGGTGACAGATTTCAAGGTTGGCCATAACCACAATGTTAAATTTTGTTGTTTTTCTAGCCCAAGAACCATATAAACATAATTTTCTTCTTTAGAAATGGTGGTTATTTCATGTGTCATGTCCAATAAACATTCAAGGGAAAAGCATGAGAGTTGTAGTTGCCTGTGTGTTAATTCCCAGACACCAAACCAGGGGGTCCATTCATATTAGACTGAGGCTGTAGAAGGGCAACTAAAATCATTCACAGTTTACAAACTGGTTAATAAACACTTCAGTTATATCCATAGCACTGATACATCAATTAATCAAAGTAAAAAAATGTGCAGAGGCCTTCTAAAACAATGATTAAAGCTGTTTTTCCTCCTTTTTTTACTGTTTGTGTTTGGTTTTCTAAGCAGATTTCATTTTGATGGAACCTTTAGAAATAAACTGTGGGATAGAAGGTTGTAATAAACCTCAGGAAAAACAAAGACATGAGACTATAACAGCATAGAACAGATAAGGTAATGACATGCTGGGCAAAAGTATTATATGAACGCTTCAGATTAGATTAACTCAATGCCTTATGTAACCTGGAATTGTGATGGATTAAAGTTCCAGTTTGAGAAAAGAATATACATCTGGAAGCATATTGCTCCTTTCCCAAGGAGGACAGCAATTATGACACAGAAGAAATGAAAAAGCCTACAAAGACTGAAAATATTTATAATGAAATATCAGTTATCCCATTATTTGGGTAATTGGGTTAAAGGAACTAGAAGAAGATGCTAGTATTGAAGTTTTAGACTTGCATTTATATGTGTTCAAGGAACAAATAGAGTCAGAGGAGGAGAAGTTTCTGGTCAAGGCTCTGGACTTAAATCAAATGGTGTGGAGAAAAGGTATAGTGCTGCAGTAATTTATATATAATATAGTGCTCCAATTTAGCATCTTCATGGGTGAAACAACCTCCCAAAACAAGCTTAAAAAATGCCTTCTTCTCCAAAAGAAAGCTACATGAAAACACTAAGATTTGTTGGAATTAAACCCAGGGATCCAATCTTTGCAAGGGGGTGGATACAGTTGAAAGGCACTGCTGTGGAAGTTCAGAATAAATGCATGCAGGTAAGACTTGAGAAAGGTCAAAAGAAACTCAGGAGGATCCATTTTTTCATGTAGCTGAAAACTCTTCCTTCTTACTTCACTATATGGAGGTTTATTCAGTAGAGCAGACTAAGTACAAATCTAATTGCTAAAGGATTAAAGAGGAAAATACAGAAATCTCAAGAAATAGATAATTAGTTTAAAGACATGTTTGTCTACCTTTTCTGAGGAAGCAGTAAGCCAGAACTAGGTGCAAAGCATAAAAATTTTACAAAATTGCATCACTTTTTTTTTGCTCTGCTGCCATTTGAACCGATTCACAGAACTTTAACTCTTCTATAAATCTCCATTCCTTGCTAAAGGGTTCAAAAATCTATTTGTGTATATCCACTACTAAGTTAAGCTGTTGTTCAAATTATGAAGGACCCTGCTTAAACTGAAAATGGGTAAGACCTTTAGATAAAGCAAGTGGCATAAACAATGAGGCGCTCTGGCTTATCATTCCACCTGCAAAACACATGTATTTGGAGTCAGATCACTTCAATTTGTTAATTGAAGTAATCTGACTCCAGCTAAAAGCTCAAAATTTTCTGTTCTAATCAAAGAACTTGAAACTTTGAATTAACTGCCTACAAAGCTTGGCAATTTCACCAATCCTGAACCAGAGGTCCATTAATTTAGTGAAGAATGTTATCTCTCTACCCTTACACACTTCAAAACCTAGCTCATTAGAGAAGCCTTTATTCAAGAAGAAAAAGACCTGGCAAGAAAAAGCAAATAGTGCATCCCTAGCAGAAATGTGAAAATTAACACTAATCCAAGCATAAAATATCCACACAATGGCAAATATAATTTTTCCCGTTTTTCAGGCTGCATCCCAATTTGCAGGTCAGGAATCAGAGAGAAAGAGCCAGTCCCAGCATTGCATCACAAACATAACCTGTCCCATAAATCAAAACTTTTCTCCTAAGCAGTGGCAAAAAGCTTCCTCCACGTTACCTGTCAATGGTGCCTATAGATTACTGATGGCTTCCAGTTGCTCACTTGCACCATGCCAATGTGTCACAATAATCATCAGGAAAAGAGCAATTTAGAGGAACCAGGCATCTCTGATGCCCCTGGGATCCCTGCATCTTCTCCCTCCTCTCTCTGGGAAGGGAGAGAAGGAAGGGGAACAGGAGGCTTTTTTCACTTTTACCTCTTAATTCCAATTTAGCCTAATATATTGTTAGGATTATTGCAAAAAAAATATTTCAGTTTATGACAAACCTGTCTTAAACTATAAATCATGTCTCTCTTAAGAATCCAAAGAATACAACACAGTATTATAGTGAAAACAGGACCTCAGAATCCACAGATTTCACAGCCCTGAGCCACTCACAGATCACACTTCAATGAAAACAACTGCTTTTGGAACTCCCAAATATTTCCTTTCCCTAGGAGATTAAAGCTCATTTTGAAAACTAAGTTAGTGCCAGACACATCACCTTTTACAATATGCATCGTGCCCCAAACCTCTGAGGGCTGAAAAGCAGCTTGGGACACACAGAGGACCCCCCTTGTACAAATCAGTCATTTCTTATTCCTATGGAGAAACAAAACAAAAACCATTATTCTGCTGAAGCTGTCTAGGGTGTCCAGTGCTGCATGATGAATCTCTGAGTAATTTCTTTGGAAGATGGAATGATTTATTTCAGCACTGATTGAAAGTGAACCAGTCCACTTTGGACTGATACAAATGGGGACCAGGGATTAATTCTGTTTGGCCAAGTTTTTCTCCTACTAATCACCAGGAAGGGTTTGGTACAAAAACCTAATGATATCTTAAAATCTGTGAATTACTAATAATTGGTTTAGGGATGTTTCATTTACTGGTGTCAAACAGAGGTTGCATGAGGAATGAAGGTATTACCACACTGCAAAATTTCCACAGAGTGGCAATTTTCACTTAGAACTTCAGTATTTACACTGAACATTAATTCACTTCATAAAAGCTGGGAAAGGAATACAAAACAATTTGGATCTTGCAAATAGTTTCCCAACATTGAAAGAAATGGATATTTCCATCCAGCTTGCACTGTGTTTGGAGGAGAAATTCAGTAGTATTTAAAAATGTCACAGAACATGGAAGCAAAGAGGAATGGGAAAAACTCTAAAGGCAAGAAATTTCTGAACTTCACTGCACCATACAAGATTAATTTCATACTATTGATCTTATAAGAGCACTTTTAATAATGCTACAAAATATATGTTAATGGAAAGTTCAAATGTCCATTATATGTCTGGAAGAATTGTGATAATAAAAATTACTATGAGAACTATAGTCTAAAAGCACTTAAATAGAACCCTGGTAATTTCTATTTTGAGAGGTGTGGTTTTTTTTCTCCTAAACATATTGCAATAAACCACTGAAAAATGAAAGAAAAATCCAATAACAGGAATGAAATAATTACAGAAATAATAATTATTTTAAAAAGGCTTGTTTTCTGAGATTTCTTACCGCAAATTTTGTGAAAAACCCTTGTCACATTCAAACCCTCATAGTAACTCTCACTAAAGATAAACAATATGAAAGGCATCTACTCCCCAGTTCCTTTTTTAGCTCTGGTACTGTACAGGCATATTATACCCAGGCAAAATATACAATTCACTATTTAAGGTGCTTATTCATGAGCACACTCAGCCAGATGAGAGAAAAATTCATATCTGAAAGTAGGTAGGGAAATTTAAGTACTTTCTTGAGGGACAGGGAAAGGTGAAGAAGGAGGAAGAGCAAGATAAATTGGAGGGCTTCATAATAAATTTTAAAGGCACTACATTTTAATCCTTGAAATCACAGTTTTTCAGATTTCCCTGAAATTTCTGACCAAACACTGTTCTCACTTCCAGACCTTGGTAGCACTTAGACTTGAGTGCTAAATGATTAAATACTTGAGATTGTGCAGGAGAAATTAGTTTAACCTGTATTTTCTACTAGTTTTTCTATGCAAATAATGGTATTTGATTTTTTTCAGAGCATCTTTATGCAGGTAGTCAGGAAGAATTTAACTTAGATACCTACAAAAGAATGAAAAATTATCTTCATCAATCTGCCAGAGAAGAGAAATTGGAATTGTTACAGCTTAAAATTTTATGCAGGTTTTATTAGACTCTGTAGAAGCTTCTCAATAAAATTGATTGCTTTCCACCTACAATGGCTGGAGACACAATCCAGAAGGTGAAGCTATCATTCAGCTCTTATTGGCATTTTACATATTCAGGCTGTCTTTTTCTCTTTGGTTATAGAGTCAGATAGGAGTGTGTGCATAAATGAGCAGCTCTGGAAAGCAAAGCTGTATTCTCCCCACAGTCCCTGAAGGGCATATTGTGTCAGAAGGATTCAGAAGAGAACTATGGTCAGCCTCCATGTGCTCCATAAGATTTGAGCCATGTGGAGTGAAAATCTGGCCCCCATCAGCCCACAACTGAAAGGCAATTTCTAATGCCATGTTATCATAACCTGATTCAAACACCTGATAAAACATTGGGTTTATTGCTAATCATATCCCCAGTGATGCCACATTTCCAATGTAAAGAAACATAAGCATGGTTAGGAGCACTGAGAATCATGCATTGCCCTTAAAATCTTTGCACTATCCTTTAATTTCTAGTCCCTTTCCAATACTCAGATTAAATCACACCTTTTTATGAGCTTTAGTTCAATTATTAAAATTTATGAATACAAAAGGAAGGATGTTTATTTCAAATTTGACTCTACAGTCTCAAGTATCATTTTAACAAAAAACAGCTAGTTCATTAAAGCTTTATTTCCTGGAATTTTCCATCAGTTGAGCCCATAATGTTTTAGTCCTCCCCTAAAACACTTAAGATCTGGATATCTTTTAGCAGTGAACATTTTACTGCTTTACAGATGGACAATGGCTAATGCAAGCATTGTGCAAATGCATTATTAGTCATGGATATGAGCTTGGCTTTTTAATTGGTGTACCTCTCTTCCATCTGCCTGCCTTTGCTTTTTCCACGCAGATAGAAAAATAGTTTTTATTTAATTACATCTTTTATTGTTTTACTGACATTTTCCCATATCATCCTTCAAAAATAGGAACAAACAATAACACTCTTTTCTGGCTTTTGGACACCTCATTTACTCAAAGCCTAATTCACTGCAGTTTGTTGAAGTCCATGAAAATAAGACATTTTGTTAAAGCTAATCAAGTGCCGATCTGCTTTGTGCTTCAAGAATAATTTATTCTTCTTAGCTAGATAAACAAGAAGTTTATTTCTTAAACCTCCAGATTAACATATTAATTGCATAATTGCTGCACTTCCACGGGGCTTAATCTGCCAGAGAAAGGAGAGCCTCTCTAGGAAGGAGTTTATCTATTTCAGAGACTTTCAGGCCTCATGCAGGGATCTGTATAAACTGACAAGTTTAATTTTAACAAATTACTTAATTAATTGGGATAGCATAGCAGATTGCTATTATGCTATTCTGTTCTAATTTAGCTGACACTTCCCAATGGCCAGTGTGTCCTGTATTTCAGATTTCAAAGAGGTGGGACAAGCTCCCTTCTATTACCAAAGACCTCTTCTATGGACCTGGTCTCACATTTACTGATTTCCATGAAAACAGAAAGAAAAAGACAAAAACTGGCTCCAAGCAAACACAGTAGAGGAGAAAATGTTCTGACATTTAAGAGTGTCTCCAGCCATTCCCATATAAATCAGTACCCTCAAGATATTATCTGTGCATAATTAAAGAACTTCCTTTAAAATCATTGGCTTTTTCAAATATTTCAATGAATAATTTTAGAGGCTGTTTACTTTGATGGGGAAATAAGTTCTTTCTCTCTGCCTGGTGAAGGTTGGGTTTTGCAAGGTATTGATAAAATTCAACTTTGTTCACACTGTTTAAAAAAAAAGTAATAGGCCTCATCAGTTTTCCATGTCTCTAGCCAGAGTTTTATATAATGAAAATAAATATATGCATTAAATATAAGTATTAATAAATATATCTATTTAATAATATCCAAAGGCTACTTCAAAGGAAAGCACATTTCTTAGTAGCCATGCCTAAAAACAGATTAGATTTTACTTAAATTGATTTTTTTTAAGTTGAAGAAATTTTTAATCTTAATGTTTATCGCATGAAAAGTGAGAACAGTACATTTTGATTTTGATATTTCACTTCTGCTCCTCCTTTAACCTGGAGATAAAAAATGGATGTTATTCTTAGAAACAGAAAAATCTAGAGGAACCACTGAGTTTTCCAGTATTTCAGGTAGTCATGGCAAAAAGAAGCAAGTGACAGGTAAGAGAGGAAGGGTTGGAAACCTCAGAAAAAGTTTCAACTTCCTGCTTTTCCTCTATTTTTTTTCTGCCCAGCCACAGCTCTTTGAGACTTCATGATCAGGCATTCAGGCTGCTGCACCATTCACTAGCTAGGTACAACATTTACATTTCATTTGCTCTTATCAGAACCAGACTAAATAAATACTTTTGTGTGTCTAGTTCTCGTTGCAAGGAGCTTGGTCTGGCTGTGAGCTGGCTGATGTGCCTGCCTGGGCACTGGGGACTGGGCAAAGGTTTCAGAAAGCCTTTCCTATGTGAATTAGAAGCCCCAGTTTGTGAACTAGAATTTTTAACTGGTATTCATGTAAATATTTTTCTTCCTGGAATTTAGACACTGGAAGGAAGAATAAAAAAGGTTTGGGGTTTTTCATTCAATCATCACTCAATTCATGAGAACTGAGATCATGGAATAAAATGTTCCATCTTCTCTTCAGGGAAGAATCCTAAACACCCGTAATAAACAGTCCTTGTAATCTCTTATTCAAGATACTATTCTACAAGGACTTAACTGCATGCTGTACTTTGTAAGATAAAGAGGCTCCAGTAAAAACACTGATTAATAGAGAAGCTGAAGTCTGAGGGAAAATCCTGGTATGGAAGAAAATGAACATTAGGCTGATATTAAGACTTTTGCCAGAATCCCCAAATTTAATGTATATGTTTATATAACATTTTAAAATCAAATATTCAATCTTTAACCTGAGACCTGCCTATGAATGCTGGAAATCCATCAAATATGACCTAAATGTCCTGAAAGCCCATGCCTTAAAAATAGTTGGAGAATGAACTTAGAGCAGAAGGAAGTTTTCTGTGGAGTATTTGACAACTCTGTAGCACCAGTGATATTGAGCAAAGGTACAAATATCTGCATCAGTAAAAAATGGTTTGTACTGCCAGTAGCTGGAGGAACGTAAAGAAAGGAACTATACACTCCATTCCTCTGTAGTACTCCACCAAGAACAGAACAAGTTACCAAAAAGAGTAGAAAAGTGTTTAGACAATTTCTGACATTAAGTTATCTTCAGAAATGAGTAGTGAACATTTCTGCAGACATTTGTGACAGATCCTACTTGCTTGCCAGGGAAAGAATTCATCAATACTAAATATAACTCAGCACAATGACACTCATTTTAGCTAATTTTGAAAGCAATCCTAGTCTGCATCTACATTCATAGATTTGGAAAAATTCCTAAAAAAAAAATCTTCCTTTATATGACAGATAGTGAAAAAATATATATGCTATTTACCCATCTGCAGCATAAAAGTAGACAACTGGAAGGACTTTTAAATAGGCATTTTTAAAATTTAACAGTGTCTGATTTGCAAAGCCATATTAAAAGGCCAGAAATAATGAGCATCTTGCAATAAAATCATGCAGATGATGTGACACAGACAGTCATGTTACAAGTTTTACTAGCAGCTGACCATTACTGTTCTAGAGAAACAGCCATGTATTCAAATGCACCTTATTGTCAGATAAAATGTGCTGCTAGGTTGTACAGCAGGGCTATGAATAAACAAAGCAAAAAGAATGAGAAGAGTCCTGGCTTCAAAAGAATGGCTCTGTAGGACACAAAGAAGTAAAACATGGAGATGAAATGAACTGGAACAGAATCTGTTTGCATTAGGGATTGAACACAGTGGGAAGGTGAGCAGCACTTCACTGTACAATAGCAAAATAAGTTAAATATCCCAGCAATGGTTTCACATCCCATAAATGAGCTTTCACTGTTGTTAAAACTTCAGTCACAAGTTTTTTTCACCAAAACTTTTTAAAAAAGAAACTCCTTATTTGCATCTCTATTTTCAAGTCATGACACAGTTTTAAGTATGCTCAAGTGCTATAGACAAGTTGAGAGATCTTATGGCTTTTCAATTATGGATTTCCTTTGAAAATTTTTTAAGAGACCCAGTATTGTACTTTCACTGTCTCTAATAAATTTCTTCTTTTCAAAGTCTGTGCACATGGAGAATCAATTCACACTTTGGAACAAAGAAACACTCAAGAAGTAGTCTAAAAAGGTAGAGTTTGCTTAAATGCTATGTCATTTGCACAGACTTAATGAAAAAATATTTTACCTTAAAAATGATTGATAATTTATAACTAACACAGCATGCTGAAAAAAAATAAAAATTCGTTTTTTTTAGGCAAATGTCATGCCATATTTTATTTAAGGCGTGTCTTCTGTTCTGTTCTCTCTCTCCTGTTTTACTCCCAACATAAAATGTGCTCATCTTATTGGTGATCAAAATTTTAAGCCCATCTGGGAGACTGAAATTGTTGGAAATTCAACATTGAATTCAACACGTGGAGGTGAAATGTGAACTTCACCTTTCCTCAGAAGATGCATGAAGGACATTTTTCATCTTCCACCCTGAGTGAGATCTATGTAGAACCCCTAAATGCTGTATGATTTTACTTCTCTAAGACAAAATTTCCCTGAAGAAAAGATCTGTGGAATAAGGATGCCATTTGTTTACAGGCTTATCAGGAAAAAAACTAAATATGGAGAGACCAACTGTCCCCTGATATTTTGAGTATTTCACATGTTTGACATCATTCCTGGTACAGCACCACCTACCTCATTTGGCATCCATAAATGTGAGAAAATGTACAAAAAGAATTGTATTAATTTGGAGTACAGGAAACAAACATGAAGGAATAAAATCCTGAGCTCTTTATCTGCTCTGATGGACTAACTATAAAACCAACATGTCAAAAATGGAGCACACATTCAGTACCACAGGGAAAAATTTGCTGGGAAATTCCATCAGTCTGCAAACCCAGGATTTTCATGGGGAATGGGCTGTGCCAAATCACCTCAGACATATGTGGTGTTACCTTAAAATCCATGGTAAATCCAAATTTCAGTGTCATCCTTTAAAAAAAAAAAAGGCAAAAAACCCCAAACAGTTTTCATAGCAATATATAGATCCAAAAGTCAAGCCAGAAAATAATGCATTTTGCATGAAACTGACATGGGAGAATGATGAAGTCTTCATGGACAAATAAAAGGAGTTTAATTAAATTCAAATGCTGTTACAATGTGCACTCAGCTAAAGAACTATTTGAAATTTTATGAGCTCTCAAATAGAACCAAGCTTTACTATAATGCCCCATAGAAGTTGTCCCTCACCTTCTACAAATTAAATACTTTGTGAGGAAGGATAAAGTTTCTCATGAGGCCAATCCAAGCATGGGAAATTGCCTGCATAGGAAATTAAGAATCACCATTTCCCATTTCCCTAGAAAATACATCAAAGTAAAGGTCTTGTGACCAAAATCAATTTCTAGAAGACATAACTTCAAAACAAAGGATTTGCTGCATCCTCTTAGAGGGAAGGACTGGAGTGTTATGGCCAGCATGAAATAACACAACTTACCATGAAAGCTGCTCAGGTGCCCTGCTGGGAGGTGACATACACCTATGTCCTACTCCATAGACCTGGTAGGAAATGCTAAACAACTCATGGGACTGATCAAAATGACATGATTGTGTATTACAATTTCACAGTTACAGTTAATTAGGAAAAACATTACATTTGCTACTGCTTCTCCATCAGATGGTCTATGTCCAACTCAGCAGGTCACACGCAGTTCACAATTCCTCTCACAATCCATTATTCCCTTCCTGCAAAAGGACCACACTTTCATAGGTGTTTACTTTAAAGCTCAGATATTCAGCTGGGAATGAAGTGGCCCATGAAGAGCCTGGAGAGCCTGTGCACTATGAAGCGACATCAGATTAGAGCAAAGAATCAGAACAGTGAGGAGGTACTTTCCTCTCCCACCTTTCTGTATCTAAGTAGCAGGCTGTGTGAAAAAGAGAAGAAAGGCTGACCCTCTCCTGCATGACACTGACACATGCAGGCAGAGTTGTCACAGGCAGGAGAGTTGCTGTTCTCCACCGTTCCTCAGAAATAGCAGAAAATGACCTCACTGGAGAAGTCCAAAGACAGATGTAACCTGCTCTGCTCCTGCACAGAGCTTACAGGAAACCCACTGTCTCCAACAACCATGGATTTTATCCAGTTGTATGCTCAAAGGACTGTTTTGAAGGATTTTCTCAAACTATTTACATAAAGTCAATTAAACTGTCTTTTAAAAAATAGTTCAAAAATGACATTTTCCAACTACCCTTCATGATTTTGCAATATTAACTTCTCATGGTGCAGTAGATCCCAGAAGATTGGTTTGCCATAATTAAACAGCGTATTTAATGTACTACAGAGTGTGAGGATAGGATGGGCACACTCTTCAGAGCTGCTGAAACACGACACGTCCAAGGTCAAATGTTGGCATTTAAGTTTTAACTGAGGAATAGAAAGGCTGGTGGAAAATGCATTCTTTTCAGCAGTGGCACGACAGCTGAAAATATCCATGTTGTTGTCTTTCTAGAAATTATTTTATTTATTTATAATGCGGAATTTCCAAGTCCATCATCATTAAGTTTCCATTTGCACAGCATTCTGCCCAATGTTTCTAGCTCTTTTTAATGCACCTCCATATTGGGCTGAAACAAAGTTCTACAGGAGTGTCCAATTTTTTTCAATTATGTGCAGTATGATGCCAGATTTGTTATGTGCCACCTCATTTCATTTACTGCTATTTACTGTCCTCCAGCTGTCAGCATCAATGTTTATTTTCTACCTGCTTGCTGCCAAGCTGCATTTCTAGAGCTGTTATGCATCTACATTTCACCCACACTGCTCTTTTCATCATTATTTGTAGCACCATCTATAAACACGAAATCCAACCTTCAAATGTCAGGCAGTTATCCACAAAAGGGTACCCAAATCACTGAATGCAGGGTTCTCCACTCATCTCTTCAGAGATTTGATTTACTTTGACGTGTCATGCAAATAATATCCAAGTACACACTGAAATTAACGTGCAAAAGAAAACATTTACTCTGTTCCCTCAGCCAGGCTTCAGCAGTAAACATGATTGTCACCAACATTATGTTGTTTTGTCCCTTGCTTTCCTCAAAGAGAGTTGAACTTGTAACATTCCCAAAATAAACAACCACTCATCAACCTACAGTCATAATATTTACTTGTTTAACACTTTAAAACATCAGCATACCATGCTTAGAATACTGAAAGCAATTCAGAACATTAAACAATAACAAATCACCGCTGCCTTCAGGCAAAAAAATGAAAAAACCCAAACAGTTAAACATAATTTCTGTGTATTCTGTTGCAAATTGCACACCGACAACAGAGGTGAGAAAGCCTCATAGAGCTCAGATTTTGACTCCTATATGTTTCATTGAGGCTTGAAATTTATAATGGATTAATTAAAATTAAAACAATCCAAGTACCCTTGCCCTGGTGCACTGCACAGTTGTAAGGCTGGAGAACACACAGGATAGAACTGCACAAAGCATTTATTGCAGGAACTGGCAGAATGGAAAAAAGCAGACATGATTCTGGACAAACAGGGCCCCTCTCATGTGTGAAATCAACTCAAATGATCTTTCACAATTGAAGGAAATCTTTTTCTTCCCTTAATACTTGTCAACCTTTATTAAGACATTATTTTCATCAGCAATGCTTGAATTGCCTGTGTCTGACACATTAATTTATCTGTAAAGGTCAAAGAAACACCAGGCCCAGAGGAGGCCTGGCTGGCAAGGGGGATTTCTTGTACACAGGAGCACAAAAACACAAACAGACTATTCTATTTCGGAGTGCATGGCAACAGGGAACAACACAGCAGCTTCTGCACAAGTTTCGGGAACAGAATGCCTTTTCAACATAATTATGCATTAACGTCAATTCATATTTAAAGGGATGGTGTCTATTTGACCCCAAGGTTGCATTGCTTCAGGAGTCTGCTATCCATGTAGCTTGGGAATAGCTAATAGAAATGATGTAATAAAGGAAAGGAAAAAAAAAAGGACTGAAAAATGCAAGATGAAAATACAGGTCAAGGACCAAAGAAAATTACCCAGTGCATTTTTTTTCTTGATCCTGTGTTAGAAGTATCACCTCACTATTTTGCTCTCTTACACCTTTTAATGCTAATACTACAGATTCTATAACTCTGGAGAAAGGTAATACATATTTCAGTTAAATTGAAATTAAACTATGCCTACTTTATTTTTTCCCTTACTTTAAGAGCGTTATTATTATTCCCATAGTAAACACTTCTTCCAAACATAAGATAGTTAGTTTGAGGTGTCCAGTATGGTAAGAAGCTTTTTTTGACACAATATATCAACAATAATCTGATATTGCAGCAGATTTGAACTATCTCTGTCACTTTAGCTTGAAGGTGATCCTGTTAGACTAATTTCATCTTGGAAAAGCAGTGACATTCTTGCAAAAAAGCCTGTGCTCAACAGCTTAATGTAGCCACATGAAGGTCAAATACAGGGAAAATTCAAAATATTCAGATTGTGCTGCTAGCACTCCTGAAATCACTGTGGACAGTTTACTGATTATACATCTGGAAGACTGCTCCTGTGAGGGAATACTAGTCCTAGGTTCTATGAAAATTAATTTTCTAAAGCCTTTATAGGCCAATTGATAAGGTAAATGACAAAACAGTGAGAGGTTTATTATATTCATCATAACAGATGCACTTATTCATACTGTTAAGGAATATAATAGGGGTTTTATAGCATTTCTGTAATTTTAGCATTTCTACCCCCCAGTGCTCCATTAAATGTTTTAATTGTCTAATTTGACAAGTTATATTGATTAATAATTGCTGTCCTGCCTCTGTAAAGAGACAATTTAGCTTGATTATAATCCAGCAGTGAATGCAAGTGATGCTTTTATACACAATGCACATGGCTTCAGTCCTGAAACACCTCTGCCAGTACAGTGGGATCACTCACTTTAAACCTCAAAAGTCCACACAAGCAAAGGTTTATTTTATGTCACATTAGAGTGCACAATTTCAGCATCTTTGAGACAACATTTAATCCTAGATTTTAATTATGACCTTAACCCAGACAATTTGGGAACAGTGGGGCCCACAGAGCTCTGCAAGGCACTGCCACGTCCCCACACTGGCTGACAGTGAATTTTCTCCATTTCAGTCTTTGGCAGGCTGTAAAATGGGGATAGATGGTGCTTACACAGCACTCAAATTTTCAGTCACAGATATCAAAGTGTTTATATACCTGCCACAAAATGTGAGTGCAAAGACAAGAAAAAGAAAGTAGGAAAAGTTGATAGACATTAATGCATAACATGAAGATTAACAGAGAATAGACTTTATTTGATGGATATGATAGTGTTTTAGATTTGGAAACTGAGCTCACTGTATTATCATAACGTATAAGCTGAAAGACATGTACCCAGATTTGTCTCCTGTTTCTTTGATTTACACAAAAGAACCATTTCTCATAAAGAATTACTATATTTATCAATTTTGTTATTTGAGTGTTTCTTAAGACTTATATTATTAATGTTTAATTTTATTATGTGCTTTTTATCTGGACTAAAATATGTTGTGACTGAATCAACAGATTCATCATATGCTTTTCTTGGGCATCATTCTCTTAGTATTCATAATTTCCCTTTAGGAGTGGACATAGATGATGATCATCATTAACTACTGGGGGGTTTTATACAGAGAAAAGACTTTGCTTAGGCAAAGGGAGTCTTAAAAATGCCCAAAGCAATGCATCACCTCTAGGGTCCCTGCATTTGTTATTGCAAGAGAAGCTGAGACAGGAGAGGGAAAAGAGAGCAAGGAAGGAACCATCCAGGGAAGTCTCAACCTTTACACATTTCTGACTCTTCTGTAACTTTACAAGATTTACAAACCAGCTGAAATTTCAGCTGAGTGCTGCAACTCCTCCCTAAGGCCCCATAAAGGTTGGCCAATATGTGCTCAAATTTAATAGCAGATATTGTCTCCTGTCACTGAGCAACCGAGATATTGCCCCACATACTCACTTAGGTCTGCTGCTTGGGAAAAAAAAAACAAACCAAAACTAAAAAACAACCAAATAAAAAAACCCCAAAAAACCAGCAATAGAAACAGTGTCTTTTATACTATAAGTGTCCTTATAAAGGGAAAGTAAGGAACCAAACCTGAACATGCCAAGATGATGATTTATCTTGTACAGAAGCAAGAATTTCATAGGGCAAATAGAGATTTCCTCTAGTACATTACATAAATTAAATATTACTGTAAACAACAACCACCAACAACCAAAGAAACAAAACAAATTTTTTAAGTTGATTGGTCCCTCAAGCATACTAAGCAGAACTGTTTCAGTCTAGAAGATAATTACACACATTATTTTCATTAATCCTTTTGACTTCTAGGTTTGCTACCAAAATTTTCCAAGCTTGAGGGTTTGCATGCAATCTTTCCATTTTGGAGCCAATGTCTCTATGAGGGTGAACATCCCTCAATTACATGTCCAAGTTTCAGGAAATGACAGATTTAAGACAATACTGATTTTTCACACATTTCTGTGGTGGCAAGACTGAAATGAAGCGTTTGAGGCCAGTCTCCCATATTTCATTTTCCCCTGGAAGTTACCCTTTTAGAGAAAAACTAGAATATTCAAGCACAAAGAGCAATAGTTTTAGTAGAGTGTACCTTATCCCAAGTTCACCTCCACTACTGTAGTACATCATGTTACATTTCACACCTTTCTGATATGCAAATCCAGTCCTTGTGCAGTTGTAGCCTCTATTTCAGTGTGTCAGAGGGCTGGCTCTGTACTGCACAGTGAGGGGACATGTGCCATGTGCACTTCCAGGGATGTGCCATTCTGCCTGCTGGGGACCACAGGGGGCCCTGCAAATAAATGCAGAACTGAAGGCTCCAGAGGACACCTCAGTGAATCACATTACACCAAAGGGCTTATTCAAAACCTGAATACTCAAAAAAAAATCAGCATCCATTTAGGGAAAAGACCAGAGTGAATTTGCAGATTCTGAAGCTGTAGAGAAACTCAAGGAAGACTGATATTCTGAGATGCCCTCACTGAGTTCCATTATCAGATATATAAATGTAAAGAGCTCATTATATCTAAAGAGACCAAAACAGATTCAATCCAGATCTTGTTGGAATAGAGAGAAAAAAGATCTACAGGTCACTCCGTCCAATATGACAAGAGATCATAAGAATGTTGTTTAACATGTAAAGTACAGACCGAGCTATTTGTGTGTTGGGGGGCTATCCCTGAAAGTTATGTGTGGACTTCTGTATAATAAAACCTGACTTTGAAGAGCTTTCAAACTCCTCAGTTTCCAGCCTCCAGTGCTGATATAAACTGTGGGAAACTCAATAGCCACAAATATTTGCATAAGCACAACTTTATACCTCTCTGCAAGTGAATTTCTCCTGTAGAGCTCAGCCCATACATTTTCTCCACACACAAATCAGATCTATAACTAAAGAAAGATTTTCCATTTCCTGTTCTCACAACAGATGACAGGAGAAATTAGTTCCATGGCAGATGACCACCCTGGCAGCACTTTGATTTGTCACAATAAATAAGACTCCTGTAGAGCCTAGTATATTAAGTAGATGTCAGTACTGACAAAAAGAGTTAAAGAGCTCCCTCCAGAACAGGAGAGAGTATTTGCATGTTTGGACACCTTCCTGTAAGAGTTTTTTCAAGCTTCTAAATGGGGATTTGAATAGGTTAATATTTTCTGACAGAAGAGTTTAAGTCATTACTTTGTTGCTTTTAAAAACTCTTTTAACAAGGGATGGTGAACAAGTGTTAGGTTGTACATGTTGAATTTAACACGCTTAGGATTGCGTTGGAATGATTGGGAAAAACACACCTTGCATCTACACAAAGTTGAACTTCTTCCTCTCATTCTGACCTATCCCTTTCCCACTGTGGCATGTGGGTTATTCTTTAATTTTTATTTATTCACACATTGCAAGTTGTTTTTTTTTGAAGCAAAAGATGGTTTGGGAATCCTTTGTCATCCTGACAAAGACTGCACTTGCAGGAGTTAACAGATCTCTACAGTCAGCCATAAAAAGCACTGTTCAAGACCTGTAATTGATCACCTGCTGAGTATTGCTCCGAAATTGACAATATTTGTTTTTCTGAATTAGAGAGCTCTTTGAATTTGTCATTAAACTGCTTCCAAGAAAGGCAACTAACTGATAATTCTTCTGCAGATGCTTTCATAACATAGTATTTGCATTTCTAGGGTTAGACCTCAACTGTCTATATTGAAATCAATCAATATAATGAAATGGAAAAAAAATGGTCATTTTAAATGAATTTTAGAAGTGTCACAGTATCAAGCAGCAGATCATCCAAAAGAACAAAGCTTCATCCTAAAATCCACTGAAATATTTGAAATGCTCAGAGATCTTTACATCACTCTGGATTTGCAGAACTTATTGTATACAATATGATTAGTAGCGGGTGATTAAGAAAAAGATATTTCAAGGCTCTTGTGTTCCTTTGGTTTCCATTAGAATTAATAGAAATAAGTACTGCTGCCTAATGCAGCTTCTTGTAGCAGCATCTGACTATTGTCACAGGCCACAAACCACAATTAAGTAAAATAAGGCAAGTCTTACCCAGAAACTGTTCTAATGAATCACTGAAATAATCAGAAGGGTAAAATTGATCAAGTATTTTTTAAAAAAGAATTTCATTTGGAGATAAATGTTCAACTTTGTTGATGGGTAAGAACCTCCATGAGTGATTAGCAGCATGACTGTGTATGACACTGGCTGAAAGCAAATTTATCATTAGTCACTGGAAAGTTCTTGAAAATGAAACAATCAAAACATTTTTTGTTTGAACGAAAATTTTTCTTGGAAAAAAATAACTGTTCTGATGAAATGCAGGACTTTTGTCTGATAAATTTGACTTTGAGGTCTTTGCAAATAAACTTCTTTTCTTTTCCAAGTCAACTCAGGTCTCCTTTTTTTGCTTTGCTTTCCTCATCACCCCAGATGTTAAGCAAAACACAGCTCTGAATTTAAATGCAGCTCTATTTCTACATAGATTTAACACACTAACTTTCACATTCATTTCACTTCCATGAGTTCAGAAAATGCTCTAGGCATGTAAGGAATATGACTGCGAATGCAGTGAAAAAAACAAAGTTAGGAAAACTGGTTTTCTAGCCATCATGTTAAAAGAGTTCTCAGACAAGTGAAACAAGACAGCTGACATAAACTGATGGTGCTTTGCTGACTCCCAAGCCAGCTGTGTTGATTTGTACACCCTGAGCTCCTGACCCATTCTTTCACCAGTCAATACAATTTTACAGCTATTTCTGCCATCCTGATGAGGCAAGACTCCAGGCCAGTTACACTCCATTAAATGCATGCCATCCATACACAGTTAAACCAAGCCTTCACAATAAAATGACAATAAAGTTCACCAAACAGATACCCACTACACACTGAGGACTAATTAGGTTTGCATAAGCTCCAGGGGGACACAAAAAGAACATCTCCTTAGTAACCACAGCCTTGCTGCTGGTTTTGCACTTAGCTGACACTACTTTTTGTCAGCTGATGCAAACCAGGTCCCCAATGCCAAGAGACTGGTGCTAGTGCCACCTACTCTTTGCAGTGGAGGTTTCCTAAAAGGTTGCACCTTGTTTAGCTTTATCTGTATTGCCAACGTTTTTACCTGTGGGAAAAACCCCAGAAAACCATGCATGTATGGTACAGAAAGGCTCATCTTGGTTATGGACTTCCTAAAGTTGGGGAGCAAGCTCCAGAGAACAGTGTGCACTTAGGCACATGCAGCCAGGACCAGATGCACATGCCCAAGCAGGTGGGAGCATAAATGTGGGTGTGTAGGCTCCCCTCAAAGCCCTGTATGGCAGAAAAGTAGTACCCTCACTCTGCAAAGGAAAAGTGAGGGGTGGGACAGCTAAAGGACAGATTTCTTGTCCTTTATTTTTGTTCACTTGAGATCTTCTCCCTGGCTGAGCTCAGTATTATAAAAATGAATACAGCTGATTTATCCTCAGCAAGCCAGGCTCCTTGGCAGTGATAACGAGGTCTCCCATTTGGGGTTTTCATGGAAAACCAGTCTTAGTCACTTCTGAGGCCAAAGAGAAGTTGTTACAGCTCCACAGAAAAGACAGTACATCAGGTTTCACCAGGAATGTCTGCAGTGTTCTGATCTATTTCAGCAGATCTCACAGATTTATCACAATTTTGCAAAATTTTCCTTCTAATTAGTATCTTTTCTCTCCCTGGGGAAATGAAAATTCACTCTGGAAACTGAACCAATAAAAAAAACCTTTTTATACCTTGTGATAAAAGGCGAGTTTTGTCCACTTTTCTAAAGAAACCCTCTAAACAAATTTAAACAAAATTATTTATTACCTAAAGTACTGGGAAACAAACTTTTTAAAAAAGGCTTCACAAATAATTCACAAGCAGCAAGAGCAACTCAAAAAACCTCACATATACAAGTTAAATATACCAAAGACCACCATAATGAAGAGGAATACAATGCAAACAGCAATAAGCATTTACAGTCAGCTTCATACCAATAAAAAGAGGCAGTGATTTGAGGGTATATAAGGGAGAATTTAATTCAACATTAAAGAGGGCAGATAACAAATAATTGTTGCACTTTTACTGTGATGTGTATATATTGCTGTGAATTTTTATGCATTGTTTAGTATTCCAAGAGTGGAATATTTCTATGATATAGTTGTTTTCTTAAATATATAGATGAGAGAGAACTTTAGCAGATGTTCTAACTATTCTTATAAATGAGTCACAGAAGTTGTTAGAGCATGAGCTGGGGCTAGGCAGATGATAGTTCATTCCAATATTATATACTGCAAAAAAGCAACCCTACCTCGTCCAATATTGGGGAACTCAGAGTTCCCAAAAATTACATAACAAACTTGATTAGTTGGTTTTTTTTTTTTGGATTTTGGTAATATTTATAATTTTGCTTCTCTTTTTTCCTATCTCTTTATCTGATAGAGAAGGGAAGAAATGGAGAATGATCCAAGAAATGTAAATAATTTAATTTAAAATTGTGTTTTGCTGCAAGTTTTCAAAATAAAGTGAAACATTTTTACAATTAAAAAATCCACAAATATTTATTATTTGAAAAACATAAGAAAGTTTGACCTGTTCAAGTTATAACTGGTTTTCTTAAATAACGGTGCACAACAAACATGTCAAGTAACAGAGAACACTGTATTATTTATTATTCAGATGCTTTCACATCTGGGGATAGCAAGGCAGTGAGTAGTAGCAAAAATGGAGCTGTCAGAAAAAGTTGTGTCAGACCAGCCTGATTTCCTTTAATACTCTGTATTGGCCTAGAGACTTTGTGAATGGGGAAGAAGTAGAAGACTCAGACCTGGTCACTTTTATCTGGTGTGTCCCAGAGGTCATTCTCAGGAAAGAGATGGGTAAACTTGGACTAGATTATAGCAGTGGGATGCACAAAGCGTGCAAGAGACTCTTTGAAAGGAAATACAGTGTGTTCTACATCCATGTGGATGGAACAACTGCAAAAGGAAAAGTTCATGTGAGATAACCAAAATCATTCTTAGTAAGAGCAAAGATCTGATTCTGCCTCTTGTAAAGTTTGTAGCCTCCACACACACAAAAAGATTTGATGCATTCCTGTCAAGGATGCCAGAGGTTCTTCTAATCCCATTCTGAGTAAAAGGGAGCTCTTAAGGTTCTCTCAGTCTCTTTTTTTTGTAATAGGCTTAGTGATGTTCTGAAAATTATACACGTTGTGATGACACTTGAAATGAGGTGCAGTTGAATGATGACTTTCAGAAGTGGGTTTAAACCTGCATGTTAAAACACACCAGAATCAGGAAAAATATGGATTTTTAAAAACACATTTAAAAATGTACAAAAAATTCCAAATATTTGTTCAACAGAAAAGTTTAAAAGCATGATCATGCTCTCCTCTGATTTTGAAACTCTGTCCTCTGTTCAGGGGATCCTACACAAATAGGATTCAAAGCTAGCAGAGCATTTGTCATGGTAGTTCCCCCTCACCAGGAAGCCAAAACTCCTGCTACCTGTAGAGCAGGATGAGAGGATGGATTCCAACCAACAGAAGCAACAGTGGAGAATTTTGTATCATTGTGTTTATACCATTCTTGCAAAAATTAATATGATCTTCTATCACAGGAACGTTTTGTCAGTGAATGAATCAGGGGCATGCTAATAGAAGGGGGAGCTTCTGTTTGTACACACATATCTCAGTAACCAGCAGTGATGGGAAAGCAAATACAGAAACCTTCAGGACACTTAAATGGGAGTTGAAATATGATCCTTTCTTAAATTGTCGCTGACTCTGGCAGGGCATTTTTAAGCAGGATTTCAGCCAATGTCTGAAAAAGTGCATATAAAGCAGCCTTGAGCTTTTAATTTAATTTATATCAACCAGCCTACATGGAGTTTTCAAATTGATTCACCACCACTGTTTGAACATCCTGTGACAGGAGCAATGCATATTGAAGTAGCTGAAGTTCTCCTTTCAGCATGCCTAATTAACTGTATTTCTGTCACAGGGAGTTGCAAAATATTGGAATATAAATGCATTCTGGACATCAGACATCAAATTTTAACAATTGTCACTGAGTAAAATTCATTATTTGGCTATGACGCCATTGAGCATCTTCCTTTTTCATGATAGTATATTCAAGTGTCCTTCTTTTTCAATAAGGTCAATGGAATGATAAAAAATTCTCAATTCTCTTAAGTGTGTGTGGTCATGCTTGTGCTTAAATAAAAAAAGATACCACTGTAGTTTTAGTAATACTGGGAGGATTCAAAAACATCAATTCAGTGATGCCATCAGGAAAATTCAGATCTCAGATAACAGATGAATGGTGAATACAGAAAATAATGTCAGCAAATATTATGTATTAGACTGTTGCTTGAGCATTTTGGAAAAATAAACAAATTTATAACAATCTGGAAATCACCTGCATGGGAGCTAAGCATTCAGAATAACACACTTGCTCTGAATAATTTATCCCATTCCAATATTTACTCTTACATACTCTAGAATTGAATTACTAATATGTAAGCAACCATAATTGGAAGAGTATTAAAATTCTATTTTCTACCACAGGTTTCTCTATGACCTTGAGCAAGCTGTACAGATTTTTTTGTACTTTTGTCCTGCTTTCCAAATTCAGCAATGAAGGAATTGACAGAATTTTGAGGATTAAAATTTTCTGATGCATACAAGTAATGTTCCAGAAACATGGGCACCTAAGAAACCTGTACAGAGCCCTTTGGAGAGAGGAACTTGCACCTTGGAGTTGCTATTTAGATCTAGACATGCAGGATAATGCTGAACCATGATCAGTGTTACAACCTGTTTCCTCTTGCAGCCTTTATTTTAACCTGTTGTAGCTATGAAGTTTCTTCAAGAAAAGAGAGACAAGATTGAAATCCTTGAGGCCTCCATATCTCAAGAGTCACTTGGTTTATCTGAGAGAAAATATGCGTCCAAAAATCATGAGAAAAGTATCAGAATACCCACAGGCTGCAAATAAGGTTAGTCCCACTTAAAACAGCACTAGCAGGAGGAGTTAAACAGGCACACTTCCTATTTTGTCTGTTTCTGCACACTTCACTTGGGCTGCAAGGAAATCAGAGCTGTGACAGATCATTTATATTAATACAATGCACCTGCCAAATTATTTATACACCATAAGCATCAGTCTGGAGAAAGTGCACTCTGGGAACTTCATTGGTAGAGAAGAAAGGCTTCACTGGGAGGAAGGCATGTTAAAATAGTGCAGGATTTTTATCTCAGATAGACTCTGGTAAATAGAGAGTGATGCCACTGAAGCCTGTAGACTTAGTTTGGCTTCACACCAGTGAATGTGATTGACAGGAGAAAAAGTGTAAAATTGCAGCATAAGGTGATAAGTCACTGACAAGAAAATTGGAAAGAGAAATACAAGTTATTGTTGGATTGATCTACTATTCTGTGTTTTTCTCCTGGAATAACTGAGCATCCCTACTAGCCTTCTTTGACTGTAATCAGTTCTTTTCTAATCTCTAATTTTCTAATCTCTAGGTATACATTAAAT
Organism: Emberiza elegans; assembly: GCA_024865655.1. Classification (NCBI taxonomy): domain Eukaryota; kingdom Metazoa; phylum Chordata; class Aves; order Passeriformes; family Fringillidae; genus Emberiza; species Emberiza elegans. Next base: position 25,690,790 of record JALJVW010000241.1, on the reverse strand, counting down.
TAGTGGGTGCTCCTGAAGTTAGAAAAGCTAAATAAAATCTACAGTTTAAAAGAGCATGTTTTCACAAGCACTAAAGAAACACACAAATATTTGGTAAACACTGATCAGTTCCTCTAAAAATGTGTTAGTTTTACTATTAAACTGCTTTTATATAATGTGCCTTGCTTTAGAGGGAGTTCAGATATCCAAATGTCAACCCTTACTAGTAAAGAGCTTCAGATCTGCTTCATGAAAGATCCTTCAAAATTTATATATTAATCTCAGCTATTTTGAAATTTAATGTGCTCATATTTGGTTCCTGAAAGAGAGAGGTTTTCAGTGCTGACACGAAGAGAGATTTAGGGGAAGCTGTATGCTTTATTCAGCATAGAACATTTACTTTACTGTGTTTGATCGGTAGGTCATTAAAGTTTATTGAACTTTTTTTTCAGCTGATTGCACTGACTTCAGCTCAGGCCACATTACCTATGATTTCACAGGATCACATGCTAATGCATGATCCAGTTTCTTTGCTCTTAAATCAACCTACACATATAATTGCCAGTCAGCATTATTCCTTTAGACTCCTTCCTTTGATATGTGCTATATGAAAGTATGTTTACCCTCAAACCAGGAGGAGAACTTAACATTAATCACTATGAAAAAACTATTAAGCAGAAATTAATTAACAAATCAAGGGCCAATTTTTTCCAACCCAGTGATCTGCCTTTTTTTCAAACTGACACTGCATAACAGAAAATAATCTTTCACATTAATAAATTCAGAGGGGCTGACAGTACAGCTTAGAGTTCTCCAGGATGCACATCTTGAATGACTACATGGATGTTAGCATCCTCTGTTTAAGCAGAAACCTGTAGACATACATAGTTTATAAGGAATAAATAATACAAACAAGATATTGACTCTTCTATTTTCAGAACAGGAGAAGCAAGCATGAAGAATGTTCCTGTAATAGCCATGTCTTCAAAGGTATTATTTATCAGTTATCTACCTACTTGAATCAAAGGAAAGATTGTCCTTCATGCTGGTAAGCTGTTTTACTTTACTCTCTTCAAAATGTGCCCTGTGTTCTCTGACTGAAATATTACAATCCACCAATCTACAACATCTCAAATGAAATTTTGTTAAAATACAAAATTGCTTAAGATATGAAGCAGAAAGGTTATTGTCATTCTTTTTCACTGGAGTTTTATGCTAAAAGGACATGCTAAAAAAAATTCAAGTTGTGTTGTGGAAAAAAACCCAAAACTAACAGAAAAGAGCACACACTTCAAAGGACCTGATAAACTGTGAACTCTTGGATGATAAGATCCAGAGGTCACCCATAAAAGACTAAATGGAGACATCATAATGTACATCATAACACAGAGGCAGGGGAAGAGTGCTAGGATTTGCACCTGACCAGGTCAGAAGAGGAAAACTAGAACTGAACCTGAGACAAAATACAATAACATGAACATGGGTTGAAGAAGAAAACCACAAGAAGAAGCTGTGGAAAGTGCATGCTCAGCTGAGGTAACTGATGAACCTTTAGGAGTGGGTGGGTGACACCGGAAAGCTCCTGCAAGGCACCAAACCACCAGGGCTGCAGACCTGCACATGGACAGGGCTCCCAGAGCTGCTGGGCCAGGACTACAAGAGCTCCACACTGCCCTCACCTCCAAAAGGAGATGCTGCAGGGCATTGGGAAGCTGAGCCTATTTCTCTCTTAGGGAGGATGAATGAAAATCAAAATACTTTTGAAAAGCTGCCTATGGAACAAGAAAGATTCTCTGTAGTAACAATGGGATGACATTACGTTTGTGTGTTGTGAAAAGAATTTAGTCTCTGTTATGCATATTATAATTTTACTCCTGCTTCCCTTAATTCATTCCTTGGCCTCATGATCAACTTCTAAGATGTTTCCTTAACAAAGCAAAGGCACTTGAAGTACTTTGAACTGTGGCTGCTTAAAAATTGGATGTCCTTGCACAGAATATGATTAACATATTTATAGACTTATTCCCATACAGTTATTTTCAACTAACATACAGCTAACACTTTCTAATATAGTCAGAGCTGAACAATTAAATCAGTTGGGGGAAGGAGATGAGGTATTTTTCTGACTTTTATATAATTTATTGAAAAATTCCCAGGTTAAACAGATCAGTAGGATCCTCAGTTCTTATTCAGCTGTATTCACCAACTATTTTAGATTTCAAGAAGGAACTAGAGCAAACAGAAGGTTGTCTCTGTTTTTCACATGTCTAATACCACAAGACATATTAGACATTAATTATGTATCAATACTACAACCTTGACTTGCCTCTGACTCTAAACTACTTCCTAAGCATTATTTCATTCAGAAACCACTCACTCAGTCATTCCCTCATTCTGTGATTTCCTTCAGGATTTTGGAAGTTTTATTAGGTAAAAAGTGACCCAGCACCTTATGTCCCTGCCCTGGGAAGGGACAGAGGGTAGAACAGACATCAGACAGAGAGGAATGTGTGTGATGTTTCACAGCTCAAACCCCGGTTTCCCATTTATTTGTGTTTGGAATGATGGCTGCAGGATGCAGGTGAGTTCCCAGTGCAGGTTTACACAGCTCTTTGTACATCTACCACTACATTAGGAGTTGCTAATATGTTTTATATTTAACAGCAACAATTATTGCTAAAAAAATGGATTAACTTTGAGTTTTAAAAGTTACTCCTTTAAGAGGGAATTATCTAAATAGGTATTTTTCAGTAAAATTAACAACAACTATGTTTATTTGATTCATATTATTATGCCTTCTGTACTAGTAGAAGAAATTCTGCTACTAGGATTTTTTGAAAATCACAATTTCTTTTGTAATGATCCCATGTATTTCCCTGTAACAAACAGATCATTCTGATATGAAAGCATGAAAAATGCTGGGAAATCAATTGCTTTGTCTGTATTTGGACAAATTTTGATAACCCTAATAGCTTCATTGGGTCATCACAGTTTTAAATATGAAAAAAATGCAGTCAGAGTAGCTTATCTGTGGGGGACATTAATTTTGGTTTAGAGTTAGAATTTGTGATGGGTTTTTTTAAAATCCAAAATAAGTTAGCACTTAAATTTCACTAACAGGATAGTAACCAAAGAGCTTTCCCTAATACAAAAATATTATTTGTGGGAGAGAGGGCTGAACTAAACTATTTGACGAATGGTTTAACATTTTCATTTTTGTATTCTGAATGCAACAGTACCCTCAATGAGTTCTAATTAAAATCTTACTGCAGCTTGATGAAATAGTACTTAGTGAAATGAAACCCACATCAGCATGTTGGTTAATTTCTAATCATTTACCCTATAACAGTAAAATATAGTTTGCAGTCTCTTCACTTGCTAATCATCAGGGTGTCATTATACAGCCTCTGCTGTCTACCTCCAGAAATAATCAGTGTAAAAATTGCTTGAAATTTAGCTACAAATAGTTGTCCAAAGAAGAGTTCCAATCTGCTACTCTAAATTTAATTAAGTGCATATTCAGTTTATGCTTCCCCCCGCCCTTGATAAAGTTCCTGTTGCACATTGGGAACAGTTGAAGCAGATTTGAGTACAAAACTGAGGAATTGAGCTTGGTGTAAATGTGTGGGTGTCTGTGTTTGTGCCTGCTGTGTGAGCAAAGGAAGGGGAATTGCAACATCGCCTCATTTCCCTGTACACCAGCAAAGACCATCAGGAAACAGCCAATTCAAGAAACATCAGTGACAATGTTCTACACGTTGAGAACAGCAAAACCAGAAAACTTATTGCAAATAGACTAAGCACCACACTAAAAAAATTATTTCTGCCTACCTACAGCAAATCAGAGGGATGAAAACACTGACCAGTGTAAGCAGATTCAGCAGCAAGGTCAAAAGAAATGTCTGAAGAGATACAGGTATGCTGATAACTGCAATTTTTATTTTAAACCCCCTTCAATTTCTTGCAATATTGAAATGGTTTGTTTCTCTTTTGAAAGATTTTCTTTGCAGCATGTCTGCGAGACCTTGTGCCTCAGCCAACAAAAGTACTTTCAAGCACCTAATGCCTCAATACCTCTTTCTTTCTTAATATTCATGGAAGTATAAAGGAACAATAGAAATAAGTTTAATATGGTATTTTTTCTAAAGGCCCTGTTTTGTGTGGTACAACCTTCTTATCCAAAAAGATAACAGGATACTTTCAACAAATAAGAGATCACATTCTGCTTTCCACAAATAAGAGACTCATCTTGAGTGGTTCTGGAAGTAAAGAGTGATATTGTGAGGACAGGGACCACACACATGATTTTATGCTTCTAACACTCTTTTTGTAAAGGGAAGTATTAAATCAAAGCTTTTTATGTAGTGTAAATAAATTGAAACTCTTTCTCCTTATATTTCTAGTCCCTCTGCTCAGTCCAAGCCTGCTTTGCTTGCCAAATTTTAAATACCTGTCACCATGAAGTATGTTCTGAGCCCTTGGCTGATGCTTTTACTTTAGTGAATAGAATTTTTTGCCTACTTACTAGATGCCAAACTAGAAAATTGTTAATAAATTTCTATTACTGTCAACTTCCTCTGGCTCCTTTTGTTTTAGCAAAATTGGATCTCAGAGGAGATACATATCTATTCCTCCTTCATGTCTCAATACTAATTAAGTAATATGGATTTAATTAAGTAAAAGGCAGGCTCTGCAAATATATAATGTGTAAGTAGGTAGCATCGACCTCCTTCCCATGACTTATGGATTGCTACCACAGAACATTTGCTAGATCAGTATCTTTTCATCTCCCATACTGTTCAGCACACCCTACTGCATGACTGGGGATGTTTTGGACTTGCAGCAATTGCTTCCTACAACAGCAGCAGCAAAGAGCTGCTACTGGAGCAAATACAGACCATTTAAAGTTCTCTTATTAAGGCTGCTATAATACAAAGAATAAACCTTCTCCAGCAGGAGTAATGCAAGCCTATCCTTCACCTGACTGAACTCAGTGTAACACTGAAGTAGTGCGTGGGTAACAGTATGAACAAGGCAGCTCACACAAGAGGTGAAGATTGGAAACCTTGCCCTTCATTTAACCTTTTAGATATCTAAAGAACAGAGACATTATTGAGATCTGCTGATGGCCTGTGTCATGTTAGCCTTGAAAATATATGAGTGGCAATAGGTTAGAAAGACTCATACATTGTTAATACACGTATTTTGTATTTTTCCTGAGAAAATTTAGTGCCTAAATCATGATGAACAAGTCTAACAAAACAAAACTCTCTATTCCCTGTGCTGACAGCAAGAGCATGTGCTGTGATGCAATTGATCCTGGTTAGAGGCTTTTAACAAGAAATTGTAATAAGTAGATGAATGACATTAAGGTGCTCCTGCTGTGTTGGCTTCAGGCTACTCTTAGATTTGCTTCAATGCTCTTGTGCCCCACAACACTTCTCACACTCTTCTCTTGTGAGCTGAGAGGAGAGAACAAAGCTGAAAGCAGGATTACATTAATGCAAGGACTTCCAAAGTGGAACAAATGAAGACATTTACCCTGTGTCTGAACAGCAGGAGCCCCAGTGGAAACTCCTTGAAGTTAGTCCCTTGTTTATCCTGGGCTTGTGGGCGGCAGGGAAGCCAGAGCTCGCTGCAGACAGGCTCCTGTGCTGCAGACCCACCAGGCATCTCCCCTGCCACCTGCACTGCTCCTCAGAGAAATCACAGCACTGGGAAAAATGGGGAGATTTTGTTTACTTGGCACAGAAGTACTCAGTTATCCTTTGTGATCAACAGGATGATACTCCCCAGGGACTGTGACTCTATATGTAGACTGCATGTTAAGTACAGCCCAGGTACTAACTAGGGGTCATCAGTAATGTTGTATTCATTATTAAACAAATCAAAGAGTGTCCAAATACTTTCTTTTTATATACATTTTCTAGTGTATACTTTTAACTGTTTTGATTAACACTCCAGAGTTAAACTCTTATTAGCTACTTTAATTACTTTCATTTCACTAACAACACAGCTCATTAAAATGTTATTATTTTACTAGATATATTTACTATGGTAGGTACTGCAGTAACATTCTTCACTGCTCATCCAAAACAGTCGTAGTCCCGGTTTAGGGCATATTTGGTAGAGAATTTCCAAAGGAGGGCCCCTCCCCAACCAATTTGGGAAGAATTCCTCGGAGAGAAGTGGAAAGAGCCTGTTTGTTTCACAGGCACAGCACCCCCCAGCACACAGAATGATGGCACCACTCTGGAAAAAGATGACAAGTTCAGAAAGTCTCTCTTTGGGGGTAGACCGGGGCAGCTGCTGCAGCCACAAGGTGCAACCTCTCGGTGTTCCCAGGTCCCAGTCCGGAGCAGGTTCCAGATGGTCGAAAAAAGGAGAGGGGAAACAGTCCAGGAAGAAATTTGGACTGTTTAGCTAAAGAGCAGAAGCAAAAAGCAAAAAGCAAGGAAGCAAAGCAAGCAAGAAGTGACAGCGAGCAAAGCCAAAAGCAAAAAGCAGCAAAAGCAGCCGTGTCCCTGTGTTCCGCCAGGCTGATAAGAAAAAACCAAAACAAAACTTTCCCTCTTCAGAGCCAGTCTTAAAGGTACAGAACATAATATCCAACATTAACAGAACACATAAATGGGGATACAAGCATCATAACATCACCCTAGGACAGCTGCACACTTAACCTCACCAAAAATACCATATTTGGGTTTTTTTCTAATTTTTAAGCAACACATATTACCAATGCCTTTACCATTTAGTGGTTTCTAATGAGCACACCCACAATGCAGTTGATTGAGCACTTGAATTTACTTTTCTCATCACACATTTCCAAAAGAGAACACATCTCTGTGGCATTAACACCTGTTATATTACTACTAATTAGTATGTCAATAACTGTACAATATTTAATACATCTTCATATAAAGTTTCTTTTCTATAGAAGTTTAGTTGAGAAAGAGACATTAATATATATGCATTGCATGTTGGACACTTATTTAAATAACTTATATACTTGTTTCTTTAATCTTCAAATGTAACACATAATGTCAGGCCTTCATTTGCTGTAAATATGTACAGGAACATTCAATTAATAAAGCTGTGATTCTAATCAGTATCACAGAATTTAAACAAAAGTCTTTTCAACTACGCTTGAGAAAAAAAATCTTATTATATTTTTCTCCAGAAAATCAACATGAGAGTGCTCATGAAGAGAAAAATCAAGTCATAAATCAAGTTATGCAGCAAATATGCAGATACACACGACAGAACACACATATGGATGAAAAACATATCATTAGCTCAGGGCACTTCTCTACAGTTCAAGAGAGGAGGTCTGTGCTACAAGAGGGTTAAATTCTGCAAGATACAGAGCTCTCTGGAGGTGATTTGACACAGTTTTAAACATATCAGTATCTTCATTGCATTCTCAATTTCAAACAATAAGACAAGGAGTGCAAAATGAGAGATTTATAGAGCTGTCATATTACTATAAAAACCCAGATAATACCAGAATTCTGAGGAAATAATTTTTCATCTCACGAATTCTGCTGCAATTATGAAAGAAGCTTCACTTGCATTTCTAAACTTTTCAAAAGTGCATGCAATCTCCTCAAGTTAAAGTTTGGAAGGCTGTAAATACATGCAGTGCATGTAACAACTAGGCAGCTATGGCAAGCTTGCACCTCTGGAGCCACTGAAAGCTGATCACTGATTAGCTTCATGCAGCTTTTTGAGTGCCTCACTGTCCCCTTTTCCTGATCTCTAATGCTTTGCACACCCAGACATTGCAAAAGGTAAAGGCTTTAAGGGGCTGAATGGAAGTTTAGAAAAGGGATTAGTATTAGCAGCACTGTGCTGTGCTTCACTAAATTAATCTGGCACCGATCAGGGGCCTGTCAAGTGCTCCTAAAAGATTCTCTTTTTTTTTTTTTATTGGACTGTGTGAAGAAAGACATGTTCCTACAACATAATGTAAAGGACTTAGTTGTGCATATGTTATTCCTTGCCTCATTAAAGCAAGGAGTCTCATCTGTTTTTGTAGTTATTACATCAACAACTCCTAATCTTTGAATAATCAGTCCTGGATTGATTGAAGCTAGCTGACCCTATAATGTCTGCTATGTAACCCCTCCCTAAAAAAACATATCAAAGCATTGTGACCCTTAGAAACATAAATAAATAATGCACCACAGACTTAAATGGTAATAAAGGCACAAGGCCTTAAAGGATTTCTGGTTTATCCTGCTCTAAGAATAGAACCACTATGTGATAGCACAAAATATAAAAACATAGCTTAATCCAAAGAAAGAGTAGAATGCAATTCAGTTACAGAGGCTTATTGTCTATTAACATGCTGGGGCCTCCCCTGGTCCCCATTGACTTGAATCAGGCTCCTATAGAACATGAAAGGGCCAGTCCAACCTTGCAGGTGTTAAAGGGAATTCCCTCAGGGAAACAGGCATCAAAAGAAATCACATGGCTGCTTATGGCCCGGTGGCAGATGAGATGATGGGACTTTCTCCTTAACAGGTGTCAAAACCAAACCCCACTCCATCAACAGGCACTTATTGATGACATTTCTGACAGCTGCTCTCCTTTAAAAGGCATCCCTGCAGCCTGGGATGGACACATAAAACTTATCCAAAAGTTCTCAGTGTGACAGTTTTCATGACAAATAATCCACTGAAATGAGGCAAATGCATGTGTAATGGTATCCAAATCCCTCTCTAAAATGAATAATTTAAAATCAGACATTCACTTGCCATTGAAACTATACCTTTTTTTAGGGTGTTCTTCTCCATATGACCAGACTTTGGTCATTTCCCTTTCTTGTGCACATCCCAGTGTGGAGGCAGTGAGGGAGGATGTGCAGCATATCTGCACAAACACTGAGGACACTCAGAAGCCAGACTTCAAATGACCTCAGGCTAGGATTTTCAATAAGGCTTAGGGAAGTCAGGGATTCACTTTCACTGGGAGCTACAGGTCAGAGTCCTTTGAGCTTGTCTAGAAAGCTCAGCTTAAATTAAACACAATGGTTGGGCATTAATCTTCTCAGGGTGGTGTTCCAGCAGTGCAGTTTGTTTTGACAGGCTGCCTGCTTAGAAAATGGTTCCCTAGATTAAGGCCCGGGTTTCCAACAGGCATCTCAGTCTGTATTCTCAGTGGCAGCAGGTCTCTATTAATAGCATTTGTGGTTTGTTTCAGCCCAGACTCTTTGCAGTACTGAGTTCCTGGTTTGGATATACTGGACTGTTATAACAAAAATCACTACAAATTTTCAAAGCCATCATTACAAAATCTACTTCAATTAAGGGAAAGACTAAGATCTGTTCCAACAGTTCAAACCTGTGCTAGTTTAATAAGCAGGCAATCACATTTTTGACTGAGTGAATCAGTAAAAAAAATACCTTTTATGCTCCATTTTCACACACTGGAGTTCTTTTTTTGCAGTAACAAATTACACATCTCATAGTTGGAAAAAAGGCATCCTGGATTTAACTTGCTAATCAAAATTAAATATAAGTCTCCACACCAGACAGAACCATGGCTCCTCCATAGCTCCTCCACCCTGTAGCAGCCTCTGTTGGCTGAAGCTAACAGCAAAACTAAAGAGGGCTGGTGGAGATTTTCCCTTTGGACAGGACAGACTTGTATCAGGCGACTGTCCCTGAAATGAAAGGGTCCCACGACAGACCAAGTGCTGCTGTACAACACAGTGAAACAGAGTGCTCTAAGGAGCTGTGAAGGGTGGCAGGAAATAAAGGGGGTAGAAGGCTGGACACACTGGGGAAGTTACAGGCAATAGCCAAGAAAGAATAAGCATAAGGGGGAAGCTGGAATCCAGGAGCAGGGGAAATGCAGGTGGAGGGTGCGGTGCCAGCAGGGTGGTGAAAGGAATGGGTGTGTTAACAGCACAGGGAGGTACTGGGATCTCAGGGCATGATGTGGCTCAATGCCACAAGGAAGGAAGGAAAACAAAGAAAGAAAAACAGTTCAAAATGGGTGGGTAAGTGAAGGACTTTTCATAAGAGATGAAGGGTTGCAGAGCATTGAACAGATTGGAAAAATAGAACGACTGGATGAATCATGGACTTGAAATTTTAAATTTTACTACTTCTGACAGCGTGGTTTTACTTTGATAAAGGCTATGTAAATGACATTTTCTGCCTCAAAAGATCTGCAAACAACTCTTGTTCTGTGTTACATGTGCTGACTTGAAGATGAACCTTCCCCAACACCCCCCCACCCAAGTTTTTCTTATCTTTTTTTAAAGAGGAGCATTTATTCTGTGTTTAAAAGCCTGGTGTTCCCCATGCCAGAAAGGAGGAAGCAAAAGGCAGACTTTCATTTGTTTACTAGATTGGTTTCATGACCTTACTAAGATTAAACTTTATTTTGCTTTTAAGGACTCCTGTCAGACACAGTTCATGGAGAGATGCAGACTGTGCTGCCCTTTTGGTGCCCCCTTGGAAACTCCATAGAAATACTGATGTGCACATTCAGTCTCTGTCCTTAGGACTTCTGTGGTGCATGGCACTGCTGCTGAGAGAGAGGGAAACAATTCCCAGACAGGCAGCAGAAGGCTCATTCTTGTTACTGCCATCTGTGCCAGCCTCTGCACACAGCACAAACCAGCCAAGAGCACCACCCATGTTCCACAGATGGCCTTCAGTCACAGCTCGCAGTTTGAGAACAGTGGTTGATACCTAAGGTCTAAAAACTTGCTTTACTCCGTGCCCTTTCAAGAATCTCAGATCAATAAGAAAGATAAAAGTGGCCATCAAAGTTAAAATCAAGTTTCTCAGCAGGCATACTCTGAGCAGAACACATGGATGTTGTATCAGCATGAACATCAGTCCAGAGATAAGAGCACATTCTGTAGAAAGGAGATAGTGTGCTTGGGGTTTTTTTTGTCTGTTTCCCCAAAAAGAAATGATTCACCATTGTTTCCCCCCAAAAAACTGCTCCATGTCACAATTTTTTTCAGGCAATCCAAGACTTTTGCACCCAGGGTGCTGTGAAGTCCATGTGAAAACACCAACAGCCAATTTATCCATCCTCTAACACCATCCAAAAGGAAAGATTTTTGCCCTTGGACATGGTGAATAGGATGGAATGATCTCGGTGGAAACCCTGAGCAATTGCTGACATTCCTTATTGAACATAAGTTCCTGTAATTCCTGCATATTCCATATTCTTTCAATTTTGTTGTTCATCACAAATTTTTCTTATTTCACTCAGCAGCTGTTTGTTCTTTACTTCTGTGCTATTATAAAGAGCTGGTTATTTGTTTACCATTATTACTTATATGTTTTAATGGAGAGAAGGAAGTGTTTTAAATACTCAGCAGAACTTCCTCCATTTATGAAAGAATACAAACATTTCTTAGAGTACTTTAGTCTGTTATCATCATTGTTGTGTTCTCATTTGATAATTCACATTTTTCTATTACTGTGCTATCATTGGCTTTGCAGTCAGCTTTAGTATAGAGCACTATTTTTTCCAAGTTATTACTTGAAAATAAGATATTAGAGGCCTGCTGTGCTGATCAGCTCTGATAGTCCCCAGCAGGTCCAGCAGCAGTGTCAGGGGATTATTTGGCAATACACTCAGTTTGTTTCTTGCTAGTCTGTCTGTAGTTATTCCCGGGAACATGTGACTGTGAGTATCCTGGCAAGGACAAATGGAGATCCTTCTGCTGTACTGTATTCACCCCACCTGATCTGATTGAGGGTTTTACCATGAAAAACAATCTTCACTGGTGTCAGTAAAACTGAAAAAGCAATTCAGAATAATTCCATCTGATGGCTTGCAAATAGATTTGTCTAGGATTTGTAGACATATTTTTTCCCAAATGTTTAATCTAATCTTGGGATTTTCCAGTATAGCACCAAGTCATAAAATGTAATCAAATGAGGATGATGTAAATTCTGACCCAATTAAATGTATTAATGGGCCATACAAAAAAAAAAAAAAAGAGCCACTAAAACACACACACACACAAAAAGGAGAACTAATGGTAGTTGAAGTAAAAATATATGAAAGTGATTGAAAAGTTGTTTATCTAAAAGTGAATGGCAGAGGGAGCAATGGAAGATTTTCCTTTCTTTCTCTTTTCTTCCAAAAAATGCCTACAGAAATACTTAGTAACTTGCAAAATTCATGAAGGACACACAGGACAGAAGGATCCCATAATTTTGCTCTTATCTCTTGTACCAATCCTTGCTGCATAAGCAAAATGTGTAGGAAGTGTCTCTGTTGTACCTTGATAACTTCAATACACTTTAGTTATAGAGTTGGCAGTTTCAGTTTAGCTGCAAAGCAGAGATTTTTAATATCAAATGCTCCAAAGAAGGGATGTAGCTACCAAAGACACGAATTGTCTAAAATGCTCATTATTTTATCAGCAATATAAAATCAAAGCAACTGAGCCTCCAGATGCCTCAATAATTTCATCCAAAACTTTACTGTGTAAAAACTGTCAAGTCAACAATCTCACTGTGGCTGGCAGGAAATTATTCCAAGGTCAACATGTTACATAAACAATCATGAGAAAGCTTATCTGAGACCAGGCAGCTCATGCTGACTCCCCATCATGCAACAAGCTCAATTTACCTTTCAGCCAGTCATGCTCCAGTTTCACTCAAGTAACGGGTCCTGTATTAGCTCCCCTAAAGACTTTTTACAGAAAATGCACAATCTGAATTGGTTAATAAAATGTTATCTCTTATTACTTGTTTTCATCCTACCTGAGGTAGGAAATAAGACGATTTTGAAAATAAATCCACCACTACCTGGTTTTTCTCAGCAGACATGGGTAGGAAAGATGATCTAATTAATATTTCCCCTTTTGTCTCTAAAGTAATTTCACATTCAGATTTATGCTTTTATAAATTTCTTCATTGTGACAAATGAAACACTAAGCTATAATTCAGCCTTACTTTTTCTTTCAAGACTTGGCTTTCATTATGTTTTGAGAAACCTGTTGGTGCAGCTTCTCATGTTCAAACATCTGAATTCCATTGCACTTCTGCTGCTTGGTTGGGTAAAGTGGTGCTCACTCAAAAGAAGGCAACACTCTTTAAGTGAATAATGAATCCTACTACCTACATGGGAATTGTTCTTGTCCACTTGAAAGATTACTGTTGCATTAATAAAACCCTGCATGAATGTTCAGGATGAAGCAAGTAAAAATATATTAAGGATGACAAGGTGAAAAGGAAAAAATTATTTCTTAAAAAACCTCAAAACAACCCTTGCAAACAGGCTTTCAACTTTTAATGTCAGTGTAGGACCCTGAATGCCTCATGAAAAAAAAGAGTTAAAGTATAAAAAAGGTAAGGTTATAAGCAAACATTTACCTTCTGTGTATTCTTGTCATTTGCCTTGGAATAGAAGTAAAAAATTATGAGTAAATAAATAAATACAAGTTCTACAAAGATTGTGTACAATCCAATGAATACGGAAACACTACATATATCTGAAATTATTTTCTCATCTCATCTGTTTAAGGAAAAAAAAATCAACATTACATTTTATAATTCAGGATAACAGAAGCCTTATCAGTTCTGTTGCCAGTACATTAGCATTTATGTATTTTTTAAATGTTAGCTAAAAATAAGAAAATAATCAATAGTTCAATTACGGTTGCAGTTTATTCATTCCAGTATTTTTCTTATGTTGACTTAAATGTTTATCCTTTTTTCTCCAGTGAAGAAGAAAATTCAGCTGAAATGTTCTCTCTCTGTACAATCCTTATTCTTGTCCTGCCTTGGTTAGCTCCCTTCTTGTTATTAATAGCACCCAAGTGAAAATATGGGAGCTCTGTGGCTTGCCTTCTTAATAATGAATAAAGGTGATGCATTGTATGAAACTGCCTCAATAATTTAAAAGGTAATATCAAGAAAAGACTAACTGTAGTGGTCTGCAGAAAACATATTGCATTGAAAACTGATTTATAAGTTGCAGAGATGTTAAAATGCTAAATTTAACTACAGATTTCATAGTCTATTAGAAATATTAAAGTTTTAACACCAAGCATGGCTATTTTCCTACTTGTTTTAAGTTGTAAATGATTTTCTATCCTGTTCTTTTTTATATTTATTTAGAGTCATTAAAGATAGAGACATTCATCTGACAGGATGCCCTTTGACCTTCAGTTGCACTTAGAGAAGAGTTCAATACAATCACTGTTTCTGATTTTAAAAGTACAAGCTGCCTGATATCCAGAAGATGGACAAGCAATCTCCTATAAAATGACTTCTCTTTGGCACTCAAAATCTAAATTATACAATAGATCACTTCTGATTATTTAGTGTATAAGTATACCTTTATGCGCAGTTGAATGATGAAATTAAACACATGCACACTAATAAGATCTGACTCATACCTATTGTATTTCATGAAAGCTTCTCCAGAACAAGCGGTGAATAACACTTCCAATGCTCTCCCATCCTCTGAGACTCAAATTATAGCCAGGTAAAGAGATAAAACAAAACAAAATGAAAAAAAACCCAGTACAGAACTGAACATAATTCTGGTAGAGGAAACAGTAATTTGCACAACTTAACTTTGTCATCCAGTCAGAGAAAATCAATAGATTTAGACCAATCACACAGTTCATTTTCAGTCTAGAGAAATGATACTCCTAAGAAACAATTTCAAAGTTAGAGCTAGGCCCAGACTTATGCAAACTTAGCCCTTCTATGAAGGGCAATCAAAAAAATCAGCATTCTAATATAAGCATGAGCCAAACAAAAAGAAGAAAAAAGAAAAAAAAGAAAAAAAAAAGAAAAAAAAAAGAAAAAGAAGAAAAAAAAATAAAAAGAAGAAAAAAAAAGAAAAAATAAAAAAAAGAAAAAAAGAAAAAAAAAAAGAAAAAAAAAGAAAAAAAAAAAAGAAGCTAAATACATTGTTCATTGTAAAACTTTTGACCAGATACACTAAAAGTGCTTTTATTGTGTGCAGTCCCCACTAATTGAAAAAGGATCTAAATACATAAACGTACAGCAAAAGACTTAAATGTGTTTCATTGTCCATCCTGTCCCTGCAGAAACAGGCAGTGCCTGTAAGGGACCCAGGTACTTCATTCCCTTGCTCAGTACTTGTCTCAAAAGAGTAAAGCACAAGGAGAGACATTTGTAACAGGGCCACAGCCACACACAGAAGAGAGAAGGATAACTCAGATGAGCAGTGTAAACAGTTCAGCTTTCACCCCAGAAGTACCCCGTTTCCCAGGACCAGAGACAGGACATTTGAGAACGACACTGTTGCTATAATTACAGATGGCACTAGTGGGCAACTTGTAAGGGGCAGGAATTGCCAAGGTGTTCTGGGGCAGCAGAATTGTAAGCTGTGCTTTACATGCACTTGTATTTACAAGCAAAGCTCCAATACAGGCCACAATGAATAAATAGTGGCACATATCTATCAAGCCTAATTTTGTATTAATACAAATTCAGATGACAGAGTCTAGAAGTAAAACCATGCAGTCCTGAACCTTGGAGAGTCTAAGATGCAATATGCACACAGATGTAGACTGACACTCACAGGACAAAGTCATCAAAACTGACTTTAGAATGATGCCAGTTCTGCAAAACTCAATGGACTGACAAGAAACATTTGAGTTATTTTGTCCTGGTACTGATGGCATATAATTCTTTGACTTTGAAAAGAGCAACCATGGCAACATTTTAGTGCTATACTGTGATCATTTTCAGTTAAAATAAACCAAACCAACTCAAACAAACAAAAGCAGTAATAACAGCAACACATGATATTTATATCTCTTAAGAAAATACTGCCACACTATGTTGTAAACAGAGATTTACATTATGTATTCAATAGTTAGATATGACTGTATCCTGTATTTTCTAGCTAATTTTGTCAAATGAATGGTTTTGAATATGCCAGCTTAACATATTTGTCTCAAAAGCTTTCTCTTTCTTTCCTTGAAGTTAATAGTCTTTGCACAGAGTTCATATATAGGAATTTCAATATAAATTCAGAATAACCATGCTGTTGCAACAGTGGTCACCATAAAAATGTCATCATTCACATAAGAAACAGGATGATAGCACCATCCTTCTAATACCTCAATGATCCAAAAGCATATAAAGCTTAGAATAGTTCAGAAATAAAATAAAGCTAGATTTACTTGGCTCTTTAGATGGAAGGAATAATTTGATAAAATTTCTTATTTTTGAGCCCTAATACTGAATTTAATTCTCCATTTCACACTTGGAAAGTATAATGTTTAACCATAAAGTACATTTTAAAATGTTAAATCTGCTTCACTTTCCCCTTCATTTGCCAAAACAATAATTGCAACCTTTGGTGCCAGGTTTGTTTTACTAGCTCATTTAGATAAGGGAACTTTTGGTCAGTGACTCAGAAGAGCATTATCTTAAAACTTTGTGAAAAATTGTGCTACTTCCAAAGCACAGTGAAATGCAAAGATGCTATTGAACCTTTTATCCTTGCTGGCATCCTGTACAAATCAATTCACCCAGCTCCCCAGCCCTGCCAGCTATTACTAAACTGATTTTTTTTTAATGTGAAGGTCTCAGAGTTCAATACTCTCTGACCAGAATGTTTTGGATACTCCATGCATGGAGGGGATTATATTTAATATAAAACTTACTTATTTAAAGATAACATGTATTACAAAGGATTTCTGACTTAGCAGCTCACTATATGCACTACAGTGTATATCACAATTTAGCATAAAATCTGGAATTAATAGTTCAATCCCAATACCCACACGATTTCCAATGCCAGTCCCCAGATTCTGTCGTCACTATGCCGAAAGTTAGCAGGGAGGTACCAGCCAGCTCAAGGCCTTGCTCTCTTTAAAAAGCTTTTGGCAGTTGTTTAGGGTTTATACCCTTGTTGGGCCGAGCCCCCTGCTCAGTCCTGCCCACACATCCACTCTTCTGCCAAGCTCCAGAGGAGCACTGACCGCAGGGATTGATGGTACCTGACTACCCTGAACAAAGGCAGCCCCGCCCCACTGGCCACACCCCAGTGCTGGTCACACCCCTGTGCTGGTCACACCCCAGTGTTGGCCACTCCCCAGTGCTGGTCACACCCCAGTGTTGGCCACACCCCAGTGTTGGCCACACCCCAGTGCTGGTCACACCCCAGTGTTGGTCACACCCCAGTGTTGGTCACACCCCAGTGCTGGTCACACCCCAGTGTTGGCCACACCCCAGTGTTGGTCACACCCCAGTGTTGGCCACACCCCAGTGTTGGTCACACCCCAGTGTTGGCCACACCCCAGTGCTGGTCACACCCCAGTGTTGGTCACACCCCAGTGGGTCACACCCCTTGGCCACACCCAGTGTTGGCCACACCCCTGTCACACCCAGTGTTGGCCACCCCAGTGTTGGCCACACCCCAGTGTTGGTCACACCCCAGTGCTGGTCACACCCCAGTGTTGGCCACACCCCAGTGTTGGCCACACCCCAGTGCTGGTCACACCCCAGTGCTGGTCACACCCCTGTGTTGGTCACACCCCAGTGTTGGTCACACCCCAGTGTTGGCCACACCCCAGTGCTGGTCACACCCCAGTGTTGGTCACACCCCAGTGTTGGTCACACCCCAGTGTTGGTCACACCCCAGTGTTGGTCACACCCCAGTGTTGGCCACACCCCAGTGTTGGTCACACCCCAGTGTTGGCCAAATCACAGTGTCGGTCACACCCCAGTGTTGGCCACACCCCTGTATTGGTCACACCTCTTTGCTGGTCACACCCCAGTGTTGGTCACACCCCAGTGTGGGTCACACCCCTGTATTGGTCACACCCCAGTGTTGGCCACACCCCAGTGTTGGCCACACCCCTGTATTGGTCACACCCCAGTGTTGGCCACACCCCTGTATTGGTCACACCCCAGTGTTGGTCACACCTCTGTGCTGGTCACACCCCTGTGCTGGTCACACCCCAGTGTTGGTCACACCCCTGTATTGGTCACACCCCTGTGCTGGTCACACCCCAGTGTTGGTCACACCCCAGTGTTGGTCACACCCCTGTATTGGTCACACCTCTTTGCTGGTCACACCCCAGTGTTGGTCACACCCCAGTGTTGGTCACACCCCTGTGCTGGTCACACCCCAGTGTTGGTCACACCCCAGTGTTGGTCACACCCCTGTATTGGTCACACCTCTTTGCTGGTCACACCCCTGTGCTGGTCACACCCCAGTGTTGGTCACACCCCAGTGTTGGCCAAATCCCAGTGTTGGTCACACCCCAGTGTTGGTCACACCCCAGTGTTGGCCAAATCCCAGTGTTGGTCACACCCAGTGTTGGCCACACCCCAGTGTTGGTCACACCCCTGTATTGGTCACACCCCTGTGCTGGTCACACCCCAGTGTTGGTCACACCCAGTGTTGGCCACGCCCCAGTGTTGGTCACACCCCTGTGCTGGTAACACCCCAGTGCTGGCCACACCCCAGTGTTGATCACACCTCTGTGCTGGTCACTCACCTGCAGTGGTCCCTGAGCATCAGACACAGCAGACCCCTCCCCACCTGCTCTGAGCTTTCTGTCGTTTTTGGGGTTTTTTTTGGTCATTCCCAGAAGATCAAGTTTATGAAGCATGTGGTTAAACCCCTACAAGAACTGCCATACAGATATCTCTCCTTCCCTTTAACTGCTCTAGAGACCCAAAAGATTCTCAGCTGGTTACTCCTTCTTTGTGATGTATTTGTATTTTCTCAGGTGCCAAACCTGCATGTGCTGTCAAATGCCACAGATCCATTTAGGCTGCAGAAGCTAGACATGAAAAACTGCAAATGAAGCTGCTTCATGAAAAATGCGTATACAGATAAGATACTGTAATTCCATGAAGTCCATGGCAGTCCAGGTCCACTGTTCAGTCAGTGTTGGGCTTTAAGCAATCTTTTAAGTGATTTCTTTGTACACATATAAAAGGCAATTGCCCTGCAATTGGGGGTATCAATTACTCTTTGTTAGTTGCATCTTTCTTTGGGATTTTTCTCCAGCTGTGAAGACATTCTGCAGTATTTCAGAGTCATTAACATTGGAAAAGCCATCTAAGATCATCAAGTCCAGCTGTTAACACACACTACTGTGGATACACCACATCCCCAGGAGCCACATTCACACAACCTTGAACACTTCCAGGGATGGTGATTTCACCACTTCTCTGAATAGCCAGTTCCAACACCTGACCCCACTTTCAGTGAAAAAAGTTTTCCTAACATCTAATCTAAACCTCCCCTGGTGCTTCTTCATTAGAAAAGTAAATAAATTCTTTATTCAGTATAAACATTTGCATAAACAGAAGCCAGGATTTGCAGGTTTTAGTCTCAGGAAATTGTTTTTCAGTGGGAATAAACTACAATGTGGGTACCCTACAATGTTCAGAGTTTGCTATTTTGCTTTGCTCTTTGCACGGCCTCTCATTTTAAAACCAAGAGCCACTAGAGCAGATCCACACCAGCCACAGTAACTTACAGCTACTAAAGACAAGCTTTGTTATCAGCTCCTGGCATCATTTCATGTTTGGATCCTTCTTGCAGATGCTTTCAGAGTTTACAGTAATTACTATTAGAAAATGTCAATATTTGTCAGAAGGCCTGATTGCCAATTCCCACCAATACTGCTTCCTTCCAAAGCAAAGATGGATGCACGATTTCCAGATATTTTATGGGTCAGATCATCTGTGATGTTAAATCTGTTCTCATCAGATGTCATTGAATCATACTGTTCAGAATTCAGCTTCTTGTTTTCCTTTTTTCTGTTAATTTTTCTGAACCGGATACCATCACACCACAGATTTAACAGCAGAACTGTAACAACAGTAATCACACAGTGCTAGAGGACAGTGATTTTGTTTTCCTGGCACATAATTTAAAGTTTCTTAGAAGAGGAACCTTTTCAGGCGAGTGTTTGACATCCAATTATTTAAATAGATTTGTAGTTATTAAATGATGCTTCTGTAATTTTCCAAGGCCAAACAACAGGGGAGAGAGAGAAAGAGATCCAGAGAGAGAGGGGGAGAGAAACCATGTTTGTTTTACAGGTTCCTTCCATATTTCAGATACTTTATTTTCATTGTTTATCCTTGTCTAACTCAAGAATAAAAAGGTGAGCTATCCAGACTGATAGGTCCTAGCTTTAGGACATTTTTTTCAGAGCACAAGTTGCAGGCTCTCCACATTGTAGATGAAATCTGAAATGAGTTAATGTGGCAGAAATGCATCCTGGAGGCTACAGTTGTCACAATATATGTACAGATACGCTAATATCGTTCCATTAGATCTTTTTTCTCTGAGATGTTATACAACCAAACTCAAATTCAGCCAGCTCTTATGCCATTATACTCTTGCATGGTTACAGGGACAGTAAAGGAAAATTCCTTGACAATTCCTCTCCAGATCAAGTTAATAAAATTTTAAATGTATTATAAGAAAATACTTATATTAAACATGTCTTTTTGATTCTGGGAAATAAACTGTCTTCCTAAGCACTTATAAACCCCTGCATCTTAGGCAGTAACACAGTCTGCAATAATTTCTCAATGTTTTCATCAATTTTAACTTCCATTAATGAAGACTTTTAACTGATATAGAAGTATCATCTCATGGGAAGAATTGTTTAGCTGCTAAAGACGTTAACTCATATTTGAAACTCTACTAAGTTTATTGCCTGGGTGCTTGAAAAGTTGAATTGTTGAAGCAGCATTGTTGAATTCAAATAACACAGAGGTCCTGTAGTTTCATTAGCTTTTCACAAAACTAAGGGAACACACCTGCTACAGGGAATAATTACATCTCTCACTGAAATTATTGCTTGCCTTCTCACTATTTTATAAACTGTCATTATGCTGAGGACCTTAAAAAGTTTTCTGAGTGTGCAGTGCAATTACGCATCATTAATATATTGACTATTGAGAAATGTTATCATCGTAGGTACATTTGACTCCTTTTATGTCCTGAACTCATGAATTTGTTCATAAAACTGATATTTTTCATAGTCTTTGATGGTTATTTTCAGTGAAGAAAGAAAATACAAGTTATGTAACTTGGTACATTTTTTTGAAATTAATTTTTAACATGAATAATTTGTTTATGTATTAAAGAAAAGAAGTAGTTTACCATAATGGGTGGGGTAGCACAAACCCCTAGCAAATATAACAGAGTTTACTCAAGCTTTATTTGCCTAATTTGCTTCTATAAAATGAAGTAAAAATAATTTTACATTCATTAGACAAGTATCATGCTTAGGATTGCACTGAGTTGTGAAATAATGATCTGTTATGCTGTGCATTTATCAGCTACAAAACACTGCCACTCTCTTTCAAACCTTATTACCATATTTCTAAACACCCTCATTTATCTGCTAAAGAAAAGTTCCTCACAGCTTTATTTGTTCCATTTTCTTGCTAATAGTCTACCTTTAATCTTCATGCCTTTGGAAATGCGAGGCTTCTGCCTTCTGCACACTTTTCTATAAGCATCTGCCTCCTATGTACATGCACATTAAGAATTGTCATGTGGGTCTTAGGTGCCTCTAATTTGCAAGTGCCAATATCTATAACATGATAACAATGTAGTTCTTTCTTTAAAATTAATTTCCAGCTCAAAAAGGTCACTTTACCTTATTTATGACTCTTTTTCTCCTTCAACAAACCAGACAACTTTCCAACTTTTCCAACATTAATGTTCTATTAATAGTAATATACCCAGCATATGATTTTTAATATGGACTCTCAATTATTATTTTCTGAGTTGATTTTATTTCTTTCTGGCAATTTCCTTGTTAAATAAAAAATGTTATATAGGCCTTAGACTGCCATGTATATTTACCACAGAAATGTTAAGGGACTCTCAGATCTGTCAATATGAAGCAGAATTGCATTCATGCTCTTAGAAGGTGAAGAGATCCTATTGAATACAGACTGACCTGTCCCTGCCCTTGTTCTCCTTTTCAAGGACCCTGTTCATAATTAATTATTAGTATGTCTTACTTTCCGGTTAAATATTTTTATTTTCACTCTGTCCAGCTCAGTATTACACACAGTTCTGTAGACACCCCATATGCTTTGTGTTCTCAGGGGTGAATGTCCACAAAGATCTGTTCCTCTCCTTTCCCCTCCACTTTCTTCCAGCTAGATATTCCTGTAAATCTTGTGGGAGTTGAATTTATCACAGACTTATATTTTTCTATCCAGTTGAGGTAAAATTGGATAGCAGCTTTAAAATGATAGAAAAAAAGAATGACAGGGAGATAAACACACGCATACACACACCCAGAGTACAAGCCATTATGGAAGAAGTCAGGTTAAAAGTTAAATTACATCAGCACAAACATTTGATTGTAAACCATGCAGAGTGAGATTAAAATGTAGGAAAACATTTGAATTGCCATGGAGGTTACATGTAGTGTTGGTATTTTAAAATCTGATTCCTAACAGAAGTCAGTGATTCATCCTTTATTTCTTGTGAGAAAATTAGAGGTCTGCATCATGTGACATTTCTGAACTGGCAGACCAACTTGTACTGAAGCTCCATTTGGTGCCATTAAGGAATCAACTGTGTTGAAGCTGTTAGCTTCTGAAATTCCCTTCTGTCAGTGAACTCTTACTATTTATACTGTTTGGAAAGGATGATAGGTTTTGTTGTAACAGAAGAAATGCCGAGCTGCAGCTTGTTCATTTTTTTCTTTTGATTGGCATGTGCTTCTTTCTTCTGTACAGACAGCTTTGACCATGATTTTTGTCATGTTTTTCACTTTGCATTTATTGCTACCCTTAGCAGGAGGGGTGACAAAAGCTGTGTCTCTTCCTTTAGGTGCCTTCTCCCAGCAGAGTTCTAACATGCAACAGGATAATAAGGAAACAGCACAAATGGTTCTTCATTTTTTTGAGCAATTATGAAATTTTCTTCTGCTTCCAGAGAGAAGAATTTAGTAATGAAAGTATGCTGCATAGTATTCCTCTAAATATAGGCTTGACAAAACTGCTACAAGAAAGGTGTCCTCCTTCTAAAAGTCGACAGTTTAAAATAGAATTTGGGCCATATTTTACAGAGAGTAGTTGACATCTTCCTCTTTCCAATCCTAAGTGAAGCCCACAGCACTCTTTGGTCAGGGCCTCCAGCTGTAGCCATCAGCATTTCAATGCTTCACCTGAGAGCTGGAGTTCCACTTCAATTAAAAGGAAAAGAGTGCCTCAACAGGTAATGCAGTCAAAAAAATCTTGAGAACCACGATGTAATAGGATGAGTTCTCTCTCCTTCCCTATCTCCATGGCTATAGACAAAACACAAATGTCTGATGCAGACTGGTTTCACAGTCTCCTTACATTTAGCTAGATTTAAGTGAGTTTGATCCAGGTCTATGGCATTTTTCCACACTGAGGTGGTAGCAGTGCTAGTATTTTCTGGGAATTGCAAGGCTACATTTTTCCATCCCAGATTCATATAGCAGGATGTGCTAAGCTTCTACAGATACAGCAACTGCACCATCAAAGCTATATCCAGAAATTATGAGTATAGACTATATCTAAATACAAAGGGTTTGCCTCTGTGATAGAATTAAACTTAATAACTCTGATAAATTATTTAATATATTTCATATTTTCTTGTTCTTTTAATGTTTAAGCGATAGAAAAAATTCTGTCATTTATTAGAGATAGTGAAGATTTTCCAAACCAGTAGATGGAGGTTGTATCCCAATCTCCTGTGCTTGATGGCACACTTCCTCCAAATAGTTGCACCTTTTCACATATGTAACCATAGCTCCACTTCAAAGTTCTTGGTTTTGGTGATTCTCGTAGGTTGACAGGGAAGTGAGTTACAAAAGTGGATGTGGTGAACTTAAAACAGCAGATGTGTGAGGCAGAGCAGCAGTGATGCAAGAGCAACTTTGGTACCAGTGGGATCAGTACCAGCCCAGCCATCTGGAAATATGATCCTTTGTTTTGTAAATATGTCTCAAAATCAGTCTTGCTGTTGACACTTCATCTGACTAAGATAATGCAGGGAGTTCATTTTTGGGAATATTTACCTGCAGCTGTTTGGAGGGTTCATGTGGTAAAATCTGCTCTTTAATTACTTTGCCACAAATACTTGTTCCAATGAAATGCCCACTGGTAGTTCATAAAAATATGTCGTTACTGCTCAATCTTGCATGCATTCAGATGAAAACTGTGCAAATGCCAGCAAGAGAGCCAAGCAAATTGAATCCAAACTCCATATCAAATGAATTCAGCTCTTGATTGCTTTTGAAGTAAATATTAAATGGTAAACTTCAAGCTGTCATTATAGAAACCTCTAATAGACCCATGTGTAAGGACTTTAAAAAAATTAAAATCACATATTTTAAAGTCTTAAAAAGTAATTTTTTGAGTAAATTTTGTTTTCTATTAGAGCAGCTCTCCATATTTTTTTTCTCATTTTTCACATCAGCCACAAGAGTTGGAGCAATGGTGCAAATTTTTCACCCCAATATGGTCATATTGCAATGGGATTTCTGCCCTCCCAGCTACAGACCCCACAAACACTGGCACAGCAGTGCCACAGTAGCTCGGTTCCAGTGAGTAATACAGGAATTTTCACTGTGCAGCAGCAGCTCCAGGCACGTGTTGTGGACCTGTACATAGCATGGTGGATCAATCTTTTTATAGGTAGAAAAGGGAACACTCTGATTTCAGCCACAGTGAGGCAGAGTTTGCTTGGCCTACTTATTTTATGTTTCTCTGATATTCTTGAACTTTGTTTTGGAAGTTTATTCTCTACTTATCTTTCCCCATCTGTAACTGCCTCTTAAACGAATCTTTTTCTGTTATCAACTCTGGATGACTGACTTTGTTTCCCTTGCTGAGGAAGCAAAGTCCCCATTACCTGTCCAAATAATTAACTCTGGGCATCTCTGTGTGCTGCCCCTGCTGGGCAGCACCCTGGCTATTCCTGCAAAACAAGAAGGCTCAACACCACATTAGGCTGAAAGCGATTTATGAGCAGATGTAAAGGCCACAGACATTGCCAAAAAAAAGGTAACAAATGTCAAATGAGCTCTGAAATGTTCCATGCTCTTTCAGCTGAGGTTCTGGT
This sequence comes from Emberiza elegans, assembly GCA_024865655.1. Classification (NCBI taxonomy): domain Eukaryota; kingdom Metazoa; phylum Chordata; class Aves; order Passeriformes; family Fringillidae; genus Emberiza; species Emberiza elegans. The sequence goes on along the minus strand of JALJVW010000241.1, from coordinate 25,665,734 downwards.
AAAGCAGCTAAATGTGCTACAGTGTGTATTGAATCCTTGCAAGCACTGATTGCTGATTCCAGCGCTCGTGGCACTGAAGCTTAACCAAAGCAACGCCAAGCGTGTTTATCAACACCGCTGAACGCTGCTGGGGTACTGAATAAACACCATCAGGGGGAGGGTTGGAAAGGAGAAGAGAATTTGGCTGCTGGTGATAATTTCCAGTTGTGAAGCAATTATTTAGATAGCAGATTTTAGTCTGAGAATAAAGAGTTTAGTAAGTGCTGGATTTGCATAATAGTAATACCTGCCACTTTAAATTTCCTCCAGGCATTTTCATGCATTTTTAAATGAATCCTAATTGTAAATGTTACACAAGTCTCACATAATGTGAATTTACTTGTATGTACATTTGCATGATCCTCATTTTTAAGTGTACTGATGATTAACATTAGTAGCCAAGCTATTATGATAACTGCAGGAGTATACTACACACCATCTTTTAGAAACCAAATGTTATGCACATTAAATGTGCAGAGTACTCTAAAAATTTAACCCTAATCAACTCTACAAAAAAAAAAAAAAAAACAAACAAAAAACCTTAAAGTGAAATCAGGATTAATTATGGTACTTGACCTACTTAATTTAAATATGAAAACAAAGTATTTTTATAAAAGCCAAAACCCATCACATTGATTTTTGATACTGTAAATGGAAAAAAGGCTTTTCAAAGAAGCCACTTAAAGAAAATTTACATAAACTCACTCTCATATGATTTTTTAGACTACAGCATTCCATATTTCAGGTGTTGTGTGACAAATATGAATGACATTAAATTTCTTTGAGCACTAGTATGACTATCCTGAGCTGGACCATTCTCCAAAGTGAGTCACTGCTGCCATCTGGAAGTCAATGAATTGAATTAAGATGTTTATATCTTACATGAAGACTAAAAAAAGCATGGCAAAAGCTGTAAATATAACCTGAGGTGAGAGAACATGAAAACATGGATCCCATCCATGTGAAAACAGTGGATTCTACATTGTAAATCTTGTTGTACAGAGTGCACAATTTAGTATAATCAGGATATGCATTTATTTAAATAGTTTGATTTTTTTTTTTTTCACCAGAATGATTTATCTTTATCCTGACTGATACTCCTGAAATCTCTCAATTAATATTAATAAATTTTCAATCCATCCATCCAGTAGAAACTTCACTATGTGAAGATTTCCTCATGGAGAAATCATTCTTTCCAATTTTCCATTTTCTGAGGACAGAAAAATAACAAAAACAACACCAAAAATCACATTTACTTGCATGCAGATAATGCAGAAAAAAGTTGCATGGAGTTTACTGGCACTTGTCAAACAAGAAGAAATGTCTGCCACCATCTGTAGCATTGGATTTTCCTTGATAAATCCAATGATATAGTGTTTTAGTCAGAAAACAGCCTCAGAAAAAATGCATTAACATATGGTTAGTATTGCACTCCCATATCCAGCTGCCTGATCCAATTATCCAAATTTAAAAGAAGAATAATTTATGTTTTCTAGTGAATGCCTTGTAGAAACTGTGCCTACACTGTGTCTTCTAATAATTTACACAAAAGCTTTGGACAATTCAGCGGAATAAATCTCACAGATTTAAAGGAGCTGCAGCAGCAGCAGCAGTATTCCAGGCAGATGTCATTTTTCTTTGGCTGTGTTTTTTTGGTTTTTTTTTTCCTAATTAACATTTTTGCATGGCTAATTAAATTTATTAACAAACCTATTTCATTGCTCAGTAAATAAGAGTTCATTAAAAACACATTATTGAATACTTAACAACAACACAATAAAAAGTATAGAAAGGGTAAGTTAATGATCATATTTGTACTAATATCAGCATGAGAATACTCATTAATATTATTTATTTTAGATTGCCTCAGTAAACATTATTATTTGCTACACATTACTAACATGTTTTAATGATCTTTTATTTCTTCAGTGAACAATGAAAACTGATGATGTGCAAGCATTTGTTCAAGGCTTTACAGCTTGTTATAAGGTTGTATTTGCACACAGGAACAATTAACACACCAGCACATGAGAGATTTTATTGATAGCGCAAAGGCAATCTTAGGAAATGACCCATGACCAGCTCTGGAGCAGATAAAATCACAATCTGAACCCTGTAAAAGGAGCACAGGGGCCTTGCTGGCGCTGAGGTTTGGCACTGAGCACTCAGGGGAAGTGTGCTCGCCCAGAGGCACAGGCTGGCACTGGTGTGTGAGACACAGAACCAGTGTGATCAATGACAACGTGCTTGCGTGGGCCAATGAACTCTAATTTGGACATGAACCTGTTTCCCCTGGAGTTAGAGGATGTTCTCCTTTCAGTTTTGAGAGAATCAGATTTTCCCCTCAAGCTGGTATACAGTTCACCAGTTCACACACAAAACACCCAGGCAGTTCCAAGTCACACTCTTTGTCTTACTCCTTCAGCTAACTTCATCAAGATTATTTATTCATTATGAGTTGTATGGAGACCAAAGCCCAGAGATTCATTAGTCTCACTAGAAGATACATGTAAATTATTTAGCCATCCAACATCCAATTGCTGCCTCGTATAGTTCACTCTCTCAGGGTGAGTGAAACAGTAGAAAACTCAGTGTATTTTGCATGCCACTTACTGTTTCTTACAAAGGTATTTGTTTGTGTGCTGAAGAGAGATACGTGAACAAACACACTTGTGAATATAAATTATATTTACTGAAGAGATTGTTCTGTCTTCTGATGTGCTACCAAAGCAACTACAGACTTCCACACAGAGAGATGACATAGCACAGTGTGTTCTGTAAGTCACTTCTAATTCCCATCAACTCCAGAAAGGCTTTAGAAATTGCTGGGGTGAGTTAAGTTTCCAGCTATCACAGTCTTATGTAATTTCCTGAGACACCTGCATAGCTGCTCATGAGAAATCTGTAGTAACAAGCAATAACCTGAGTAAAAATAATATAAATATTATAATGAACAGGCAAAAATATCATTTAAATTAAAACAGTAAGGTTAAGTCTCTCAACAAAAGGAGTGAGCAGCATTTGCTACCACTGAGCTCTGAAAGGTGCTACCTTAACAACAGTTTGGGACTAAACACGAGCACAAAATTCAGAAATATGTCTTCAAACTCTAGCAGACTTTTGTTTTCACAAAACAAAGAGAGGTTTGCTGCTTTTAATGAGAAGTAAGACCTTTTTTTCCCACAATGACCTGTATTTTCAGGTCTCTGCTTCACTGCCTGACAGAGCACTTGTGATGTGGCACAAGTTCTGCCTCTGAGGGCTCATTCTACAGGTACTGGTTTATTCATGGGGAGTGAATCTATCCCTGGAGTGCTCGACTTCTGCATTGAAAGAACACTTAAGGGTTCTGTTTGTTTGTAAATAAGCTCAATATAGTTTCAAAATGAATGTGAATTTGATGCTTGTGTTTGTCAAACATGTAGAAAAAAATTTTTTCGCCAAGAATCATAGTGGGCCTGGGACACAGGAGCACTGCGTAGCTCTCAATAAGCAGCCATTTGCATGAGAGCACACATCTGACAATACAAAGAAAGAGGCAAAGTTATGAACATCAATTATTTCCCTTCTTATGGCAGTGCAAAGCATCTCACTCCTCCTGCATGAGAGTTCTGGGGAACCCCATGTGCTTTGGGCTGCCTGTGCTGCAGCTGTGCCTTTGCCTCCCCTGACACAGAGTGTGCTCATGGGAAAAGCATTTCCTCCTGAGATCTTGAGTTCCTTCTGTACTTATGCCCATCTTTTCTCCAGGGAAAATATACTGATCACACAAATGCTCATGCACAGCAATGGCCCTTTGAAGACTTGCACGAATGAAAGCATTAAAAATAAGCCATGATCAAGAGGGATGATGTTATTCAGAGAGAATGAAACTTAAATGGGAACTTCAGGATGCCATTTGCACATCCAGCTTCAAAGTGGCTTACAGAAAATCCTACACTACCAAATGAACAAGTGATGCATAAGTAAGGAATTCTTAATGGAGAAAATAGCCATAATAAAAAGTTGAAAACAAACCCTAGGTTAAACAAATTCTCACCCACTTTGAAAGTACAATTAAGATGATTTCACTGAAATGAGAATATATTTGAAAACTACTTGGCTATAGAAAGCAAGATTACATCAATGACATTTATTGACTGTAAGGACTTAGCTCCTGACAAAAATAAAGGCATTTTATAATATCTTTAAAGGAGTTTATTTCTTTCTGAGACCAGAGTCAGGCATTGGGATTCTAGAAATTTCATTAGAAGTACAGTGTTATGGGAAGTTTTGGTGTTCTGGGATGTATATATGATATCAGAAGAACTGGCTTCCCAAAGAAGGCCATATAACTACATTTGGGTACGACAGAGGCAAGGCTGCAGCCAGGCTTCCTTTGCTATTGTGTCATGAGGCAGAGGAAGTGGACTGTAATACATTTATTTTGTCAGATCTCTTCAGACAGCACTTGCCATCAAACCTCTGGAGAAACCAGTACTGCCCTTTCCCAAATCCATAAAGAATAATTCGATTCTTTATCAAAATGTAATTATCCTATTAAAACTCTTTACAGAAAAGTGGTGGCCAGCAGGTGAAATTAGAGAATGTCACTGTATCTCCTTGAAATGTGGATTTATAAATAGGGACTGTGGAAGAATCAGACATGTAGAACTCCAGAGTGCAGAAGTGTAGGAGGGATAGCAGGGGTTTGCAGAGAGTTTCTTTTCAATTAGTAAGGAAACTGAGTGGTAAATTCACTTTGAAAGAAGCTGTCTCTCAGACAAAACAGAAGATGGGCATCATCATTGCCCAGTACTTTCTGACATCTCTAATTTCTTTGTGCCCAGGGCTTTCTAGAGAGATGTGAAGTCTGGGTTGCTGCAGGATTTACAGCAATCTAGGCCAGTCCTTTGGCAGCACCTAAGACAGTATAAAACCAGCATCTGACAACATTTTCCCAGCACACACATTGTGGATTCCCTTCATTTTCTGAGCCCAGGAACTGCCTCTGTGCACTGTGCTGCTGTTACCTGGTGATGCTATAACAAGACTATGCCCTTGACAGCTTTTACTTTAAACTTTATTAAGGCTTGCACTCCTGCATAAAGACAGGTTATATTTACCTCTCTAACTGAAACTGGCAGCTCTTGTTGATATAAAACAGAGACAGAACCACTCTGGGTCAACTCAATTCACTCAGTGTTTGAAAAAGATTGTTGAACTTCATTTCACTGCAGACAGCGCTCTTTTTTTAACCCTCCAAATTGTCTTTACTTTTCTATCTCACATTCTTCTATTTGGAAAACAACTTAAATCAGATTCCCACAGTTAATTTACTGTTAATTAACATTGATTTCATTTTCAGTTCTGTATATATTTCAAGTTAAGCAGTAGATAGGTAAATTTCAGACTCAGAGCCAACATTCGTGCCAGAATCACAAAATCACAACATTTGTGCCAAAATCACAAAAACCTCTACAAATCAATAAATAATCAACAAAGAAAGTGATATTAATGATTTAAATTAAAAAAGTTATTTTAAAAGTACCATTAAATAATACCATCAAAATAATATTATCCAGGTGAACTTTACTGGTGCCTTTGTTTAGGAAATTCTCATCAACTAAAAAGAGTGGTAATTTCAACATGGGCAAAGGAGAACAGTCATTAAGTGAGCGCTAATGAATTTCTCCTTTATTAAAATATTGTCATGCTAGAAACTGTGATCTCAGCTCATTATAGCAGTAATTGTGTTTACTCACTTATTTACTCAGCAATAAGGTACTTATTGCTAAGGTACTTACTGGAATTACTTCAATTCACAGCAGAATGGAGCTGAATGGCAGCAAAGAGGACAGTGAAGAGCTGGCAAATTTAATTTGCCAACTACATCTAAACTATTCAAAGATAAACAGCTGGTTTCTTAAATTTATTATGGTTTACAGATGCAAATACAACATGGCTCAGGACCTGTGCCCTCCCCATTTTAAGTTCTGTGACAGTGAGCACTTCTCACCCTGGTTTGGGGCTTTTCTCTACTGCCCAGGCAGCGGTGGCAATACCCAGGCATCCACACAGCTAGAGTACCAATTCCTAATTCTAATTCCTCCATCCTCTACTGTCATTCTTGAGGTCAGATAACAACCAATGGCAGCAGGAAAAGATTTCTGAATCAACAGTGAAAGTTTGGGGAGATTTCTCAGATTGTAAAAAAGATAAAAAGGGTAACTCTCAGCAACTCTTTTTTAAGTATTGTGGATATTTGGAGAATTGCTGCTGATAGTGTACTGAGCATCAGCAGTGCTCTCTATAAAACTGGCCCTGAAAGTAAGTGTAGGATTGTGCAACAGAGTGTAAATGGATATTGCTCTGTGTGTGTGCCTGCAGAGTCACCTGTACAAACACAGAGTGGAGTTTTCAGTGCTGCATTGGCACTGAGGTCTGTGCATTAAGCAACAGGGTGAATAAAAACCATAGCACTTGTCCCACAAGTCCTCTTCTAAAAATGAACAGCAAAATTGATGTCCATGAGATTCAAGTGGGACAGCATAACACAATTAAGCTCAATTTTCACATCTTATCCTGAAAAATACTGTTTTTAAATAAAGCAAAAACTGCCTTATTCAGCATCCAAAAATGCACTGTAACTGAAATCCTACAGTCATCTACAAGTCCTTAAAATCAGTATTGTATATACAAGGGAATCTTTGCATTAAAGAGCATTTTATAAGCTATTTGTACAAAGTTAGATAAAAAGTTACATAAAACAGGCCTAATACAGCCAATTCTGTTGTCAACTGCTTCCTGGGATCACTTCTGGGAGAAAATGTTGCCAATTTTATCTACAAATATACAACTACAATTCACTAGAAGTCTCTAGATTAAATTCCTTATGGAGTTAGGCCAATATTTTCCAAATAAGAAAATCTAACAAAGGTCTTGACCTAATTTAGGAAGGACCCACTAGAGCATCAGGAACAGAAAGCAACAATATCTTTGAAAGGCTGCTCTGTACTTCCAATTATTGTTTTATATTTGTCACACTTGTAGATGATGAAGACATGTATTATTGATGAAGTGTGGGCAATTTTTCCTGAGCTGTTTTTCAGCTATCTTTGAATTCCAGCCTCCTTAAGAGTGCCAGCATGGAATGCACTGTGCAATGGGAATGAAGGCTTGAACAATATCTCAAAAAAATACATGCTTGAGGATGTTTCCTCAGTACTGTGTATTACCAGGAAAGTTTTAAATAAAATTCCTTTTGACCTACATGTTATTATCAAGGATCACATTTTCTGCAAGCAGATTGTCATAAATGCAAAATGTGAGTTCTTCACACTAACCTTTTATGGAGTCTTTCTAAAAATATAATTAGCTAAAAGGACAAGTTAGAAATCGTGTTAATATTAATTGTGGCAGATGGAATTTTGAGGGGAAGCAGAAAGGCTAATTTTATTATCTTACTTAAAAATAGAGCTGTACCAGCTGCAAGTTATTCCCAGCCAACTTGTATTTCACTGAAAGTGAAAAAAAGACTGTCAAGCTCATGGGTAGCCAACATCCTTGCTCACAAATCTAGAGGCAGCAGTATAGGACTTCTGAACTTGTGATGCATTGCACACAAACCCTTCTCCCAGATCATGATGGCTGTGTTAAACTGTGTCAAATCCTAAAGAGATTTATTCTGAGGATAAGAATTTATAGCACTTGTCACCACAGGTGATATTGCCAAAGCTGTGCAGAATATCAGCAATTAGCCTACTCTGTAGTCCTATCTGTGAGCAGAAAATGTGCTTGTTACCCAATACAGGTCTGCTTGGTATAAATAATTCTAACACTTATGAGTGCTGATTTACTTTAGAAACATGGAGCCTGACCTGGCTTCAAATTCTTCAGACTTCTGAGGGATTTGAAGGTGCTTTTGTTCCTCAGTTAGCTGCTTTTGCCAGATTAATTGATGTATTATCATTTTTGGGGGGAAAATCCTCTTTTGCCTTTTAAATTGCTAGATACACACACAGCAGCAGTAGCTCCCTTATCAGAGACAAGCCTTTCCTGCTGAAGTTCATTTCACTTCTAGGAGTGATTCATGGCATCCATTCCAACTCGGTTACCTCTTCTCAAGTTTGTGTAACCTTATGCTATTCAGGAGTTAGTTTTGACATTTCTCACACTAAATTATAGGGTGTCTCACCTCTCTGGAGACACAAATGCCTTTTTAGCAGATCAGGTGCCACCCCCAGTAGCTGACTAGCCCACTAACTTGACTCAATGTCGTTAAATTTCCCCCACATGGTGACTCAGTTCATGCATTTCAGTGCAAAGGATCTCTAGTGAGAGAATCTCATGTTGTACATCTGCTCACAAATTGATTAAAAATGCTTCAAAGAGACTCATTCAATGGATTAATGCATGCAGGTCATTACTGGCTGTTAACGGAGATCTGAACTGATGGAAATTAATTGCTTCAGGATTAAATTAGCTTGTGCAAAGGGATTCTCACAACTTTTGAAGGAAAATGCAGGAGCACCACCACCTCATCTCCAAAGCCTGCTTTGAACTTCTCTACTCTTTTTAGAAGGCCTTGTAGACAAAATATATTCCTAGTTTAAGTCTTGTTGCATTAACTGGTGCTGGGCATTACCAGAGACTGCAACTTAGCCTGTATCAGTTTCAGGTTTTATTTGTAGGGTGGTTCTATTGAACCACATTCAATGCAGTCTGGCTATGCTGCCAAGAGAGATGTTCTTTCTTCAGGAAGATGACAGGTTAATGTCATTTTATCTGCATAACAAAATGTAAATTTCTCAGTTTATCTGGTTATATATATAATCCAACTAAGTAGGGAGTCTTTACAGTAATTTTATTGTTACTAAGAACTCTCATTTGAGTGCTGCTCATGGGATTTCAAGGGTTAAGCATTGTTTTCTCTGTACATTATAGAATTCCTTGCTATTTCATGTTGCAAGGAAATCTTAAAATCCAATTATTATCAACTATTTGACATTTCTTATCTAGGGTTATTTGCAGCCTGCTTTTTAAAATAAAAAGATGGTTAAAGAGGTGGGTAAGATCAAGACAGGTGTAATAGCCCTATATTCTCATGCCTCAGCCCCATAATATATACCAGTTTCATATAATAGTGCTTTTTATCTATACTTGCAGTTTTTACACTGGTTGAAACAGAGTTAACTAATTTAATAAGTTTCTGGTTATGTCCAAAATAACTGTTGGGTGGTGTGAGGGGAGAGAAGTTGAAAGAAAGATATATAATATCTGTGTATATATATGTGCACAAGTAAACATATTTTAAATATTCTGCTGTGCTTTTCCTTTAAAAGTTTAAGTTTATTGACTTCAAATTCTTTATTAATTTAAGGTGAGATCAAAATAACTTAGAGCCCCTTAAATTTTGAAGTGAAACAAAATCTGACTTCAAAATGGCACATGGCAAATTCAGGCTGACACTAATCACTATGGACAGGAAGCTTTCTTCTAGCTTTACATTCATATCCTTACTACAGCATCAGAAGATGAGCTGAGAAAGCAGCCTATTCTTACTGAAAAACCCAGAAGAGCATAAATTTTCTGGCAATAAAGCCCTTTTTAACACAGAAAATATAAACAGTGTTTCCCTGATCCTTGTCAAGGAAAAAATAATGGCAAGTGGTTAGAGTGAACCTAGTATTTGCATAACTTCATTAAATTGGCAGATACTTTTTCTAAAATTCCATTTAGCTATCATTCATTGGAGGTGAAATACATTAAGCACTTGTGGAAGAGGGTTTAGCCTGCACAGGACCCGCTTCTTGTAGGACATGGTAGGAGTATGCAGCAGCTTAAATGTGAGCTCTGAATCCTCAAATCACCATAAGGATATCTTCTTGGAACTATAACAAAAATAAGAATTGTTTATTCATTTTTCTCTCCCTCTCCCCTGGCATATATATAAATATATATTTCCCATATATATATATATATGTGGATATGTATATGCATATACTAAGAATTTACACCTTTCCCCCCCAATCAGATAGGGAAAAAAGTTGTAATCCTCAACTCCAATTTACTATTTGCATCTTTACTGACTGCAACAACCTAATCCTTCTTAGGATTAGTAGGGAGATCAGCTGCACTGCCATAAGGCTATCCGTGAGAGTGTGGAAGTGTGGGAGAGAGAATGGATTGAAGATAAAACCAGTTCTCCTTATGGTTTGGTTTTTTGTTTGTTTGGGGTTTTTTGGGTTTTATTTGTTTGTTTGTTTGTTTTGGGTTTTTTTTTGCCATCACCAAAAACATGTAATAACATCATCATTTTTCAGCCTGTTGGATCTTCCCTTTATTGCTGCACAGCACAGGCATTCTTGCAGGTTCTATGTGTGACCTTTCAAAAGCTTTATTTAGAGATTTTTGTTCTTCTTACCCTAAAAGAACAGCTCTTCAATGGCCAGAATGTACTGGCTAGTATAAATTTATTATCACAATTATGCTAGCCTAATGTTGCTTGGATGATTTTCCATTTCACTCCTGATGTGCCTATCTTGCTCCTAATCAGGGAAATTTATCTGGCTACAAGTATTTCTGGACAATAAAGTAACTTCTCACAAGACGAACAAATCACAACAGAATTTCATTATAACTTTTGCTCTTTTTTACCTGTTGGAAAAGTCTATCTTATTTAAAAAGTGAAACAGAGATGTACAATCATGTCTGTAACAAAACCCCTGTTATTGAAGAGTACAAATCACCTCTCATCACTGGCTTGTAAAATTTCGGCATCTGGAAAAACTAATCAATGCTTTTTTTCTTCTGTAGAAAGAAATTAAGTACTTACAGAGTGTGATTGCACACCTGCTATGGGAGACATTAAAAATAGTTGGGATTAATAGTCCACAAAAAGCACCATCTCATTCCACTCTTTAGGAAAAGTCCTGATTGCTGGACTAACCATGTATTTCTAAAAATCAAAGTAAATTATGAGATTCTCATCTACTTTGTCATTATGGCTAAATTAACATCACAGCATAACCTCAAAATTAATGAGATATAACTGTCATTGACATGTGTAAAAATATATGCTAATGGTGTATATGGACAATTTGACAAACAAAGGATTTGAAGGCAATTGTAAATCCATTTTAGTTTGCTTATGAGAAAGGCGTGCTATAATTTCTTTTGCCTAGTTTGACAACTATTTAAATTTCATTAATTTTAGACTAAGATTTTAATTAAATTAATTAAATCTTAAATTTAATTTAAGATTTTAATCTTAAATTTAGATTTTAATCTTCTCCCTTTAAAAATTTTATAGAGAATTTCAAAATCTCACATTTGACCAAGTGTCTCCAAAATAGGGCAAGGAAATTTTTCGTGGAATCCTGCAGCTACTGTGATGGCTTTAATGCCTTTGCCCTAAACTTTAATCTGCAATGGACAGAGCCAATCCACAGCATTATTTAAAAAATAGTTTTCTGCTCAGTTCAAGAAGAGACTACATCATAAATAAAAAAGAGTCAGTGATGACTGCACTGAACAGTATTGCCAAATTTGAGGAGAAGGTGTGAAAGGCAAAATTTGGTTATGACATGATAAATGTAATTATAAAAATACTCCAAACAAGTGTGGCAAATCAGGAAACAAACTTAAGGTGGGAAAAATAAAGCAGTGTTATGGAACTTTGCATGAAACTTGCTATCACAAGATATCCTTGAGACCATTGGTTTAGGAGGTGTCAAAGGAAAGATGAGACTGCAGTCAAGCATTTCCTGGAGAATATAGAACTATTACACACTTTTGGAGTTAGGTCATGACATGAATCTTGCCTCAGGTCAGGAAGTGTTATTTGTCTCATGTAATAACGCTGTGTAGTTCAAGACTTTTAAAAGGCTTCACTTTTTTTTCCTGAGGGATGTATTTCCCACTGCAGGACACTGGGATGCTTGACTGCATTGACAATTGCTCCAATCTAATCCAATTGTGTCTATAGCATCACTAGCAATAAGATCTGCTATTATGCCATTTCCTCTGTTACAGGGAGATCATGCATTGTAGGCGTCCATTTACAGCTCCTGACCATGCTTGGCACCTTGCTGGCTAATCTTATCATCTTGCAGTGTGTATATCATATTCTAATCAACAGCACCTTGTGGGTCATTTTATTCATTCTTTTAGTCTCAGCTCTATTTAATTTTCCGAAGTCTTGAATTCCTCAAAGTTGCCTTTTTATTCCTGGAAAATGTAAAAGTCCAACCCTGGGGCAGATGCATTTTTTTAGCATTGCCTTTAAGTGCCATAGCAGGTAACATCTGTCCTAACTTACTGGATTATAAAATGATGTGATCTAAGGAGACATCTGACAAGTTAACAATGGATGCCACAAGGTAATTGCCATAAGATTACAAAATGCACAATGCTTTTCAATAATGGCTTCCCCTACTTGTTTCCTAAATGAGTAACCAACTGTATCAACCAGTTCCTGTTCTTAAATAACCTTTGCTTTTATTGCTTTTCCCTGTCTTGTGCCCAAAGTAGTGAGACCATCAATGGAAAGTGTTTGCCAGTAGAACATTGTACTTTGGATGTTCCCTCTAAAATTACTCTAAGTGGTGCAAATCTAAAGAAAAGTAAAATTAGCCAAAGTTTCCAAATTGCTTTCCTATAATTAATTTTGTTACTCCAGTTACCTCTAGATCTGTTAAGGGTTTTGATTATATGGAAACATATCAATTTTATTCCAGCATATCTGCAAGGAGCTATGATGTCTAATGTATGCTGAAACAGAAATGCTGTCATAAATCCTGTTTAAAAAGACATTTGTACTGACACTGCTTCTGCATAGTCATACCTTTGCTATTTAAACAGCAGAGAAGCAACCAAATACCATGCAGAAATGGAATTCACATTGGCAAGCCAAGTACTACCCCAATGAATAAGAATGTCATCTTTGTTTAATTTGATGCAAAAGAATCAAACATATTTCAAAAAATTATAAAGCTGGGATTTAAAAGCAATTATTACTATTAGGGTTTCTTTTTCTCTTCAAGTGTGACATGAAATGGCTGAACATTAAGTAGGGAGAGTTCAGTTTGAAATAGTAAGAACTCCTAACATGCTAAGAGTAAGCATTTCCTAAAAATTCCTGAGTAATGTCAAAGGAATCCTTTAGAAAGTGGTACTATGTTATTTAAATACTGAATTTAGTAGTTTTATTTGTTGTTACTAGTGAAAATGACACATTAATAAAACCCGATATGACACTGTAAACCTACAGAAAAACACACATACCTCTCCTTTGACCTTCTGTGTCACCCTAGATTTTTTTTCCTTGAGAGTGTTATATTGAAAAAAAAAAGGCTTAAACATTGTACAGAATATTATAATATGGAGTATTGTGCATTTCTATGAGATTTTCTCAGCCTTCATCAAACATTCTACTTTACAGGAGAGGAAAGAAAGTTAATTTAGTTGTTAATTTTGAAGGTCACATAGCTAGATCATTTGTATACTTTATTGCAGCCTGCATTGTATGGCATTTCTTTTTCACAGCTGTATCCTTCTAAATTCTACAAATCACTGCTCAAAGAGAAATCCCTTCAACATGGGAAAACATCTGACTTACCACAGCAGTTCAAAATAGAAATATTGTGACATATTATGTCACCAGTCACCTGCTGAATATTATCAATAGCTACCACACACACTAAATAAGCTCTACAGCCAATACAAATAACTGCACCCACAACTATGTGAGATTTCATCGAGTCTTTGGGTTTGCCATTTGGGAGACCACTTTTCTGTGCAGTTGTTTGTTCCCTAGTGTTGTTCCTTGGCAATGTAAGGTCAGGAACTTCTTTTGTTTTGTTTGTGACAGCTCATTTTATACTTTCTATAAATTCCCAGGTCTTAAGCAGAACCAATTCCTTTTGATCACTCATGGATTTTACTACTTTTGCCTCTGGGACCCTTCAGGTCACCTCCATCCTGCTTGCTGTGGTCTTCAAAGTGCCTCCATGCAGTTTACACTGAACTGAAACTCAGCTTGAAAACATCACTTGCATTTCATCTTTGTTACAGGTGCCCCTTTTAAACCCAGTTTCTCAGTTGCTAAACTGTATTACTGGCCTGCTCCTTGGGCCTGTGGCACCATCTGAATAATGGTGCTTTCCATGAACTATGGAAACCTTATTTGTAATTTAACAATGATAACATTGTGAAAGTCAATGTCCTAGGAGAAAATTGAATCCTTGACAGATGGAACTTTGTATCAGACCTTCAAGGCAAGAATAGGACCAGCAAAACCAGCTCCCTTAGCCCCTTTCTATGGCCATTGGCAACACATACCTGAAGTCCACCATGTATTGCCTGAAGGTCTGTATCCATGCTTCAAGTCTAGTTGCAAAATTTGAATATATTCATCCTATCCCTTCAAAGGCAGCTCTAAAGCTCACAATTCCTGGTTTATGCTTCATTTCCTTGATGATGTCTAAGTTGTGAGTAAAAAGACAAAACTGCAGTTTTATTCAATTGGTATTTTGTTTATTGCTTTTTTAAACATTAATAGAGATTCATCTTCTTTTAAAGTTTATAAGAAAAGGGAAAACATAGCAATCATGAGACAAGAGATGTTATCTCCCCTTCTCATTGCCTACAGATAAACAGCAAAACATTAATACTGACAGATGTGTGATAAGGAATGAATCATCCTAGGCCATTTTCAATCATTTCCATTCTATCCTAAAACTGGGGTTCAACTCTCACAGCCTATTGTCAGCATTGCAAATTACCTCAGTTGCCCATGGGGGACAGGACAATGCACTTCAGTCCAGTTCCCAGTGGGGATTGTTCACTGTTAACTGGACAGCACTCTGAATTTCTTGTCCTAAGGCCTGGCAAGCCAGCCTGAAAGAAAGGATCCAAACGGTAGTAGGAATATTTTCCTTTTTTAACTTTTTTTACTCTCACTTCTACAGCATGTTAATTGATAGTGTGACCCAGAGCATGCAAGAATCAAGCAAAGAGACTAACTTAGCCCAGAAACATCAGTGATTTTTCATCTCTCTCTCTGCAGAAAGTAATGAATTAGATGGTTAAAACATTTTTTCTCCTTCTGATCTTTTAACCAGATTATCAATGTCCTCCTTTGATTTTCTCAATGGCTTATTTTAGGAGGAAGGGATACTGTGAATTCTGAGGCTGCTGTCTCCTTTGAAACAGAATTTTAAAAGCTGTGATATAAGAGGGGAAAGAAGGATTCCATTGAAAAAGTAGCCAGAGTTGGTCTCAAGACAAGCAGAATAGAGAAAATCAAACAGTTAAGGACATTCTTAGTTCAACTGATGAAACAAGAAGTCAGAAGAGGCTGATTTGGATAGAAAAAAGTTGGCAATTATTTAAATATCTCAAGAATAAAATCTAAAAAAACAGACAAGGAGGAAAGCAATGAGAAAGAGAAGAAGACACAAAAACCACATCGTGAAACTGGGCAAAAGTAAACTGAAACACTTTCCAGCATGTATTTCTATTGAGTACCTGTACTTAGCTCATACACAAGGCCGCATCCTATTCTTAAAAACTGGTTAGCTCAGGTATACTTGGCATGCATCGTGTCAGGCAGGAATTGTAAATTTATTTGTACAAGGTTTTTCTCTGTTCTAAGCTAGGTGAAGGCACTCTGACATTACAAAACCCTTTGTGAGTAGACATAAAACAGTAGAGTTTTTATGTTTGTCCCAGTTGTATTTGCATTAAAAAAACAGACATCACAGTTCTGTGATATTGTAAATATGACATCAAAATTGTGCCAATTAAATGCTTCAAATATAAGCTCAGAAAACCTCAAATATCTAACTATTAGAGAGTATTTATAATACATAAAGCCTTGCTAAAGAATATGAGGGAGGCTTAAAGATGTGCAGGTTTTCAGCTCAGTTGTTCATGCTGTCACACTGAAATGGCAAATAACAGTTGGATAACACCTGCAAAATAACCCTCTATTACACCTCTTTATGAAATGTGTTTTCTTATTGAGTATATTGAAATAAGTTACTGTGGAAACATGCACTTTTCATTTAATAATATAACTTCTTTATGGAAATAAGGTTTAGGTGAGAACGAAGAAAGAGAATAAGAAAACACAAGGTATTTCATTTTTAGTCACCTGATTAACCACAGGACAGATCTACAGATAGCCTACACTAGTGTCACACTGCAGAAAGGAATTAATTTTTAAAGTTGATTGAATATTTATCTGTAAAAAAGATACTGCTAGGCAAAATTTTGCTATAAATATTTCACATAGATCTTGAACTCAGTTCTGAAACATACATCATAACCCCCATTTTGACACATTAGGAAACCAGCAAGTTTTTTAATTGTTAAAGTTCGTGTTGGACTGGCTGCTTTTTGAACAATGGAAATTTTAAATGGAAGTAACTTGGGATGTAATGTCTTGCATGTGGACTGGAGCCTTCAGCATCTTTTAATTCTGTTTTATAAGTGTTCCAACACTGAGAAAATCAGGGCTGTAAAATTCAGGATTATTAGTAGCATAAGCCTGCATAAACTTAGGAGAAAATATTATCTACACATGGATAAGACCTAGCAAACAGCTTAACATCTCTTGCCTTCTGGCTCTCCAGGAGTTTAGATACTTTAGTTGGAGCATTTTCACTATGGGTCTTTCTTATATATCTCTGAAGAATATTGAGGTTTATTTTATTTTCAATAGACTTGTCTCAAGCTTACAGAGCACATAGTAAAGACCACATCGCAAGTATACACAGACCGCCTAATAAAATCAAGATTCAAAATAAACAAACAATGTCTTTAAAGGACATAGATGAGATTCTAAAAACATCTCAGAGATTGATTATAACATTTTCAAGTGAATTATCCATCTGCTGAAATGTTCAACTATGAGAGAATTCAACAATAGAGAGAATTTGACGCACACACAATTTGATAATTATTGTTCTACTTAATTGTTTTAGAAAGTGACTTGGGAGCTGTGGCCCCAGTGAAAGCAACAGAAATTGAGGTTCTAAGCATGTGAACAAGAAATTCATTGTGCTCTTTTGAACATGCTCATTCTCGTGCTTTCTTTCATATTATATGGAAAGAGAAAGTAAATCTGGATCCATCTGAAAGCATCTAATCAGCTCCCTTCACATTAATTAATCATTGCTCCTGAAGCCAAGCCTATGCTCAGTCTAGATTAGGGCCCTCACATCAATCCCCCCAAAATTTAAGGATTCTCTCTATAGTGACAGTATAGGCACTTTGCAATTAGTTTTAATTATTATTAAACATCTGCCTCCTCAAACACCTACAGACTGTTTTCAATATTATTCCTATATTTTTGTTGGTTTGTGCTTCTTCAGAGTAATCTAAACAGGTTCTGTACATATGGTGATGCTTCATTTACAGCAAGAAAAGTAAAACTATTTTTGGATTTAAACACTATTGTCACAAGTTTTTCACATTCTCACAACATCAAGAAATGTTAAAAGTGCTGGATTCTCTACCAGAAAATGGATAAAGCATTGCCTGGTAGGACTCTTGCATTAATCTGTAATCTCAAGGCAGAATTCAGTATAGGTGGACTCACATTTTGTTCAAATAAACAAAAAACCCTGGCTTCATTTACATTCAGAAGATGGTCAGTATCTTTTTGCCCAAAAATGCTGACAGCTGGAATGATGTAAGATTATTCTTTTCTCTTTCTTCATCATCATAAAAGATTGTTAGCTATTGTCACTAGCTATTTCTTTACAATCAAGTTCTGCTTTGATTTAGAGCCTTGGAAATATTGCAGTCATCCTAAAAAATGGTTCTGAAAGCTGCCAAATATCGCTTCTTTCTAAGTTTAGAATATTCCCTGGTACAATCAAAACAAAAACCATTTAAAACTCATGAAAACTGGTCTGTTAGGAGCACGTTTTTCTGCACATGCAGACTGTTGACTCTGAGGAAATGAAGAGATACCAATACCAATACCAATACCAAATGTGCTTCTGGAACCTGAATATGGAATACAAGGAGAAATCTCAGTCCAGGCACCATGTATCAATCACAGCTAGCAGGCCCCCAGAGAACCACATCACCTCCTATTAATTATGAAGTATTAGCCCTAATCTCCTGTGGTGTGAGAATTTTGTTGTACACTGCTAATAGGCCCTAAAGGAGTGGCTCATTCTTTGCTCCTCCACCGTTTGGAGTTTCCAAGCCAAAACACTGTAAAGCTACAGAATCTCACCTCATCCAATGCTGCTTCCTGGCAGAAAAGAATCCCAGTTAAACCACAGATGGTGTTTGTGTAAGGAGACCTCAAGAAGAAGCTTTGCAGAGAAAATAAACACACAGCAATAAACCATAGAGCCATGTTATTTATCCTCAGGATGCTATCAACTTCTACTCAAATGATTGATTTGTGCTGAATCTGTAATTTCATTCCCTTGGTGAATGGATTCATAATGCCATTTTAAATTTCAGCTAATAACTATTTTTTTTAAAACTAAGTCAGCTGCTGGTTTTGTTTTTGTTTAATGAAAAACTGTGACTAGGGGGCAGATTCTAAAAAATGAACTGACTTTAGAGTTTAAAGGAAAACCCACTAAAAATAGTAAATCTCAAAAGCCCCAAATATTTTTTAAAATTGGTAGAGTGAATCTTCTCTTTAGCAGATGAATCTCAAGAAATAAAAATCAAGTGAGCAGATATAATCACTTCTTTGCAAGTCTTTTTACCCACAGGTATCAAGAGAGACCCACTGAAAAAACACATTCCTCATTTGATTGATTTCTGCTCAAAAAACTGTTTTAATATAGAGTTGCAGAGAAATGGAGGGGAAAAATGCTCAGTCAATCTAGCAGAGGTCATGGATGAATGCATGCCAATAATTGAATACATAATGCAAATAGTAAATAAAGAAGCACAGCTCAGAGAACATGAAGGCTTCCTACTTGCAGTCAAATGTCACCTGCTTTCTTGCAGAACAGCTGAGCAACTGTGGAAGAAAGTATTTTGCAAAATGATTGCTGTTTATACTGATGAAAATTGGAAACCATTAGCTGCTGCTTTCTAGCTTCCACATGCAGTCACCAACAAATAAGAAGCAGACTGACAGCCAACATCAGGTAAAAATGCTAGTGAACGATATTGCTCTAATAAAAGAGATGACCACACAGACCACAACCAGCCAGACTGGCTGGATTCATCTGAGCTCCCCAAAGTGAGCACATTCTGTGTGACAGGGGATAAACTCACCAAGGGAAATAAGGGGATTCATGGTTGAGATGTGGTTAGATATCACCAGGCAACAAATACACCAAATGCCTTAGGAGTAAGAGAAGGAAAAAAACTACATGGAGATGGTTTCTTAGCACATGCAGTGTACAGTAAGCTACCATTAATAAAGTTGTGTTCTGTGAATAGTGGATAAATTATTTTGATTTTGCTCATATTATTTCAAGAGCATCTTAGCAACAGTGAAATCTACCTGAGACACTGGTTAAATTTAAACAGAACTTTAAGTACCTGAGTATTTCTATGGACTGTGATGATCCTATACAGTTATGAGGGCTGGTGCAGAATCTAGTCTGAGAATGCCACTTTTTCAGAATAGTTCAAAGAGAAGGAAGAAAAAGTGTTTTGGTAAGCAGTTGTTTTCTTTATTAGAATTTTCCAGAAAGAAGCTAGTACTTCAAGTGGGTTAATATTCAGATGAGAATTGCTATGCACATTCTTCTATTTATTGAGATAGTATTTTAATTTGATTTTAATGACTGTAAAGTGCTCCAAGACATTTGCAGGAATAGTGCTATATAGTGGCTGATTACATTATGAATTTTTAGTATGTCACTTTTAGTACAGAGCAGTCAGAGAAGTGCAGGTACCAGCAAACTGGATTTTTCACCAACAGAGTGGCCATAAGGCTGTGCAACCCTGTGCAACCCTGACTCCTTCTTCTCCCTTGTATTTGCACAATGGTTTTACATTCTTTAGTGCTATGTTCTGTGCCTTAGGTTTACATTCTGGAGCTGCATAAGTAGCTCCTTATTGTGTTTGAATGATTTTTAAAGTAAATATTTGACATAGAACTGCTCGTCTTGAAGGCAAGAGGCTGGAGTTCTGACATTAACTCCATAAAAGCACAAAAATCTGTCATGCAAGTTACTACATAGAGCCACTGCTCCTCATAGCTGGCTACCAACATTGCATAAACTGGACATCAATTTAGCAGTTCAAGCTGTAAGATTACTCTTCTGAGTGCCCACCATAATAAATCTATTCAATGTATGTGAGTTAGCAACTGCATTGGTGCTTTAACCTGAAGGGAAGGTGGTAGCAGTCTGCTAGGCTGTGTTATACTAGAAGCATTTAATAGTGCTTTATGTCACTGTTGGCATATGGCTAAAACAAACAGGCTTTAGAAATTTAATTATTCATACTCTAGCCTAAAATCAGTTTATTGACATCAAGTGAATAATGGTAGTGATGAAATGGCTTTGCCTGTACAGGACTGGTGGAGACTGTGGAAGTGTAATTTACTAAAATCTTCACCCCACACCTCTCACAAATCACTTTCCTACCACTATCCAGCCTTTCCTACTACAAGGTAAAAGCAAATGTGGAATGAATCTCCACATAAAAGGTCCCTGCAGCGGGAATGCAGGAATTCAGGTCACCAGCAGAGATGAACACAATGTCCCATCCACTTTGGTTGCACTGATTTATGACAGATGAGGCTCTGGTTCCTTACACAACCCATCATCTCGTGCTTGTGGCTCTCACAGGCACAGGAACCTAAACACCACAGCTGCATGGTCAGTATTGAGAGAGTGACAATCAAAGTAAAAAATCAAAAAGATTTCTTACATGCTCCTGTATGTTCTGTCAATCAAATATGGAAAAGCCCAGACTAGAGCCTTTCAGCAAAGCTGCTTTTTAAAGAATGATACAAATTTTCTAGCTATCCAAACCTACTACATGTGTATCATTTTCATTAAGTGCCCTGCAGACTGGGGAGTATCATGCTTCACACTGTTTTTCTTGCCTGGTATAGTGTTATAAACTGTTATCATATTTTAGCCCAGCCAGTCACAGACTAATGTATCTCTCCATCATTGACTCTGCTGATAATTGCCTGGAAGGATTCCAGGGGACAGAGTAATATCTGTTCTTAATATCACCACTCCAGATATAAAGAACTTTCTTCCTGAGAGAGTGTTGACAGGTATTTCTTTCCCTTATTTATGCCAAAATTCTTGTTACTGAGATATCCAGAGGACAATTCCCACAATGTAAAGTTCTGTAGCTCTTCAAAACACCAATGAAAATGATCACTTTGATTCAATTTGAAGTGCTACATTAATTACACACATAACCTCATCGTATTGTCTTGTGTTTCAGGCTGTTTTGACATTAGCTAGGATATCCTTACCTATAAATTTATTAGGATCCTAACTGTTTCTTACAATCAGAGGGAAGATGTGCACCTTGATACCTATTTGTAGCAGAGTATAAATATGTGTATAAACAAAGGTATGTGTGTACAGGTCCACACATGTGCAAGTTCAAGCCCAAGAATACATATCATTCATTTGATATCTTATAATTTCTAATAGAGAAAGCCATTGTCTACTGATAACCTTCATGTAGAATTCTGATTGGTTGATTTCATTTCATTTCACGTAAGAATTCACAAGCATCTCTCCACAGAGATTACTTGGTGTGCAGGAGGGTGATGTACAACCCACACTGTAACTGTGGCTGGCTCCAGGGCAAGAACATTCCCATCACAGTCTATCCAGAATAGCAGATATTTTCAATCTACTCTCAGTAAGTGATCTGATTAATAGCCTTATTTCCCCCCCTCAAAATGGAAAACTGTATTTTGCTTGTTTAGCGGAGGAAAAAACTGAGGCATAAGGGATGTGAGGGTTTGCCTAAGCTCAGCCCCCTGTGCAGTGCCTACGTGTGAAGCAGAATGGGTTGGAGTTCCTGCCAATTTAGCCCCTAATTACCGTAGTAATTAAATAAAACTGGTTTCTTGTGAAGCTGAAACTGGAGGGAGTGGTATATTATCCTCTTTTTCAAGCAGTACCTGTCGTTCATATTGGCATGCTTCAGTATGAACACTCCATCTCTCCCACCCAAAAAGGGCTTCCCCCTGAAGAGAGCCCACCTTATTTTGAGACATAAATATATGTCAGGAGATTACTCTTTGGTTTTGCTCTAATCATGGTTTGATTGACTGGCTCAACTACTGGGAAAATCTTATAATTTGTATCCCTACTGTTTCCTTCCCTTGTTGGGAAATCTTATTATATCTAAGCAATCATATGTTGGTGGTTGTTCTTTTCTCCTCCTTAAGCAAAACACCTGTGCTGTGTGTTCAATTTTTGTTTTCTTCTGTTGTCTGTATACCACAAAGAATCAAAATTCACCATGAAGTAGAGCATATCATTCATTCAACTGAGATAAGAATAGACACAGAATCAAGTCACAGAATCATTGGCATACAGCATAAAATGATGCACATTGACTCATACTTCAATATGTGATTTATTTAAATCAGAGTTTATAGTTTTTCACAGTGAAAGTCTGTCCAATTACTCCAATTCACCAAGTCACACTATCTTGACAAAGTAGTCTGTGAGATTTCAATTAAGTGACTTAGTTTTTAAAAGAATCCTAAGCAATACCTTTTTAACAATTCTGAAATTCACTTCAGCAAAAGAACTTCAAGCCTGATTTTTCTTTATTTTCTTTTTTTTTTTTTAATTATTTAAACTTGTGGTATGAAACCCAGATGGCTTAGCTAAACTTACATAAAGTTCTTAGGATGAAAAGACACAACTTTCTGATCTTACTTTCAGTCTTGTCAAAAGATGGTAGCAGCAGTATCCAGCCCCACTGTCCCATGAGTTAGATGGCACCCCTGATTTAAGTAATATTTTCCTACATCTCCACTCTATAAGATGGGTGCACACATATCAAGGGCATTTGGATTGCAGGCTACAACTGCTCCCTGACTTATCATTATTCCTATAAAAATGAGACCACTGCTGCCATTCTTCCACTGCTCTACAAGCCAGCAAGCCTTCTGAGGTGAGAAGGGATGATCAAACTTTTCCTTAAATTTTCAGTTAGAAGGTATTTAGTGAAAATTTGTTAATTTGTTTTATATTTCACTGAGCTTTGAGTCTTAAAATTTGCTGAGCATACATCTAAAGTCCAGGACCATTGGAGTTTCTTTGCACAGCATGATACACACCACTGTTGCATTTAGGTAATCATCCAAGTGGGTTTGCACTTGGAACCATACTTTTTATTTTCAGGAGACAAAGAGTTTACTGGTGTTTTTAGCTCTCAAGATGACAAAACTTAGTTTTCCCACAGGGAATTACAATAACTCTCCAAGAACAAAGCAAACTGAAGTAATTCTGAGAATTTCAGTTTCTACCCCTTCACCATCTCCAATAGAAGTTGGCAGATTGAAGAGGTGTGATATATCAAGGTAGGGGCACATTAACTCTCTGCATGAGGTTTACCTAGCAGGGTGTAACGTCCTCAGACTGAACAACCTGCTCTGCTAAGAATGATTGAACAGAGCTCTGTGTTCACAATGTGCCTGGAAAGAAGACAATCCTTTCTGAGGTGAAAAAACATCTCACATCACCAACTGCATTATTCTCACAAGTCCTCTAGAAGAAGGAACAAAATCAACCTATTCAGGTTTTCTTAACAGCAAAATACCTACAAGCTGAATAAAAAGACAAACCCCAAACCCTCAGAAAGACAGATAAACCATGCAGGAGAGTTACAAAGGGAAAGATGAAAATGCTGCACATTAAGGTAGAAATGCAGGTTTTATAAATTGAGTGTCTAACTCCACAGAAACATTTTCTGAGTCATTGTATTGGATTTGAATTTTTATCTAGAAAGCAAGCTTTGACTAATACAGCTAATTTCTTCTCATATATGGTCTCAGGTCAGGAGCTAACTCACTTTAAGACAACTTTGAGCCTGATAGACTGAGCAGCAATCAATCCTACCTAGCTCTGGATTTTCAGTTTCAATGCTGGATTCTGGATCATACAAGCCAACATTAATTTGCTTGATGTAATTTTTGCCAGTCGGTACAAAATCCCTTTTTTAGATCAAACTCAAAATTCAGAAGCAGAGTTTGTGTTAGCATTTGTTGGATTCTTTCTTCTGTATATTTTTTTCTTTTTGTATTCTGGTTTTGCACAGTACCTAATTTTGTATACTGTCAGTGTTCTGTGGCTGAAACTCTGAAGAACATTATACCCATGTCACTCAGCTGAGACCAGTGCTTGTTTCTGTGAGCTATTCCATCACTGACAGTCACCCATGTCCTCAGCTCCTTCAAAGAAATGGCCACAAAATCCTAATTACTTAGAGAATCAGTAATTTATATCATTCCATATAGGGAATGAGTTTATATCATTCCATCTTTCTGGGGGATGGGGGTGGTGTTTTTCAGTTTTGGTTTTGTCTGAAAACTTCAGAAGTTCATATATATATATTGAAAATAAACTAAAGCAGAAATAAAGTGATAGGGTTTACACTCAGTCTACATTCAGACAAGGTGTAAAGTGAGAAATGTGTTTACTATGGCATACTATGGATATTTTGATTTTTTTTGTTTTGGTAATAGATATTCACTCTAATCTAAAATACACACTATCTGAAAGTACACAGAATGTAAAACATACCCTTTGATTTTGGTAATGACAGCAGTGTTACACAAAAATTGAGGACTAGATGGACTCACAGTTTCTAGAAATGAGGAGTCTGTCTCAAGCCCATGCTGACTAGAGAACATTTTATACCAGTGTTAGGGATAATAAGTGTGGGGACTTTGTGAACCGGCCCCAAGAACTGAGCCTGAGACCGTTCACCTGTGATGTGCAGCTACCCCAGACAATCCAACCTACATCAAAAGCTGCTGTAGCTACTGGTGGGTTTCCTCTCATTCAGTATTTTTTTATTATTTTCATAATGCAATAATGCAGCTACCCACTAGCCCCTTCACAACAGGTTAATGTAAATTCTCCCAGAACACCTGTACCACAATGGGTCATGGATGGTCACTTCTTTGCTGATTTGATTCTCTGTCCCCTTTACCTGAGCTCACACACTATGGAGTGGAGCAGGAGTCAGGAGTTAGACCTTGGCCAGGACACACAATTTAAGAAGCACAGATCTGTGTCTATATCTGTAACATAATGAAGAAGGACTCCATGATGCCTGTGGCAGGGAGGAAATTTATTAACAAACGTGCTACCGTCTCAGTCTTCATCTTCCCTGGCCAAGCACTCTAAACCAATTACTTATCCTCCATTACATCTGGCAGCATTTGGGAAGGAGTCTCAAATACAGAAAGACTGGCTCAGGATCCATGGACAGTTTTTGTACTTTATTACACTTCACCCCTTCATTAATTCCATCCTAAGGCTGATTAAATGTATGTGCTAATGTGGATTTTCCCAGAGAAGATATTGCTTGTCATTTTACTTTCCCTGCTGCCACATGGCATGGCTGACTCATGTTCTGGGGAACCTCCCAGTTAATTTTCCTAATGCTGCAGTGTGTGTTATCCTTCATTTTTCTACTTTCTCTTTATCAGTGAACAGAATAAGCATAATAAAATCTTTATGGAGGACTGCACCAATAGTGAATGTAAATCACATGTAACTGCTCTGCAGGGAAAATGTAATATTATAGTATTATGTTTTGAAAAGAGTGAATGAATTGGTTGTTTTGAAATATGTTTACAAGTAATTAGTAAAGATGAAAATACAGTTCAGGTGTTTCCTTAGTCACCATTGTCTCTGGTTTATATCATTCATCTGAAAACAGAACCAATCCACTTGCCACTTATCTGTACTCCAATACATTATATTTATATATATTTAGATATGTATTTTTCATATTTATGTATCAAAAAATGGTGAGAAGTCACATGTATGTGAATTTTAATTTTCACGTATGGTGACCATTATGTTATCTCTTAATCAAAATGTTACTGTCCTGTTTCTCCAATAACACCTGCAGATTACTATGCAGAGAAATACAATTATGCCTACTGTATTTTTGGCATGAATGGCAGGCAGGATCTCATCAGAGCCTTCTTTCATTGCAGTGACCTGCTCTGTCCTTCACAGAAATGAGCAATATTTTTGCCCTCTACGCAAAAGCAAAGAGTAGCTTTGAAAGCTAAGTGCTCATCACAGTGACAGCCATTATAAAGTGAAATATTTTAAATGCACTAATTCTAGATATTCATAGCTCTCATGTAAATTAAATAGCATTGCAAATTTTGTGAATAGCAAATGACAATAAGGCATACATATTTATCTACCTTTCTACTGTTGTCTGCCATTCTTGCTCTGGTTTCACACTATACCATGAGCCCATCTATGTTCTACACTGCCTGTTTCAAGATATATTTCTTTTGCAGATAAAAAAGTGACAATTCTTTCAAAATAAAAGTATGCAGTAAAAAATAACAGGGGAAAAGACTGGGTTAGTATCAGAAGCCTAATGAACTTTTGTCCATATTGGAAATTCAAATGGTATTTTTTTGTTCTAAGTGGAGAATAAGCTTTGCTGAAAACATATTCAACAATAATAATAATCTCATATTCAACAAATATCTACCACTGCAAGGATTCCAAAGCCATTTTCAGAATCAAGGACAGAACTGGTCAGAGGCAGCCCTTCTTCCTGATACTATCCTCCTTGAATGGGAGATCAATGCAGATAATACAAAGAGCTTCTCCTACTGAAAGAACCATGAAGTGGATAAAGAAAAAGTAGGAAGTCCAGAGAGCATGTGAATGTGTGGAAAAAGTACCATGTGTGAGTTCCCATCCCTGTGTGTCATGGTAACCACCCTTGCGTGGCTTCTGGTTCCATGGTGCAGCACAGAAGAGCACAGGGAAAAGCAGTGAGGAAGAACAAGCCCACAGAAATATTGATTCACTGGAAAACAGAACCTGCTGAAGGGAAACTCAGGGGGACTCTCTCACACAAAATGACACCGTGATGCATAGAATTGTCAGCCTCAAAAGCAATGAGAAACAGCATTTGATGACATGCTACAAGAAGCTGATTATGAAGTAAAGTGGACAGCCTGGACATTTGTGTTGGGGTCTCTGTTAGCTCAGTCTCCTTTGCATAATATTGTGAAATGCTCAGATCTCCTGTTGTTTGGAAAAGATCATATTCCTATACAGACCATAATTCTTGCTTCCTGCAGTTTGCCTGTCAACAAGGGCTATTTCTTGCAGTAGTGCTCCAGTTTAGGAGCATTATATGGGAATGAAGGTTATTTTACTTGCTGATACATTCTTTTTAAATTCTGAGGGTTTTTTAGTGGCTGTGTAACACGCATCATATATTCTTTTCAGAACACAAAACAAGTAGCATGGATATATTCAGCCTCACCTTTTTGTGTATGAAGGTTTAAGGATTTTTTCCCACTTTAGCAGAGTAAACCTACCTATAAACACCAGAGACATGTAGGTAATAAGCTCAGAGTCTGCATGGCAACTCTCTCACCCCCGTGTACATCACAAGCCTTCTGCTTAAAGTCTGGAAATCCTTTGCTCCTTTTAGAGCATGACTCTTATGCACTCAAGCTCCTGATTCGTGCTCCTCAGCATATCTCCTACCATCCATGAATAGGTGCAAGTTAAATCCCTCCTGTTTACCCAGAAATTTACTGGTTTAGTTCCAGTGACCCTCCTGCAAGCACCTGCTGGTGCTCTCCATTCCTTTAAAGCAATGCAGCCACACATCAGCTGTGTGGCTGATGCAGCTCTGTGGCCACCCTGCAATCAGGACACAGCTCACCTCCCTCCTAGTTATGGGGGACAGGGGACAATTTTGGAATGAAAAGTGACAGGCTGTGACCAGCTTAAAAATATACCTCTTTTGTCTCTTGCAATTACATTCCTTCATGAAGCCACAGTGACCCAGTGGTATTTAGAGGATGAGTTATACGTCTTTGCCTTTACATATAAACATTCAGAAGAAGAAAAACTAAAAGCATTCAGGGGAAAAAAATTCTTCCCTAGTCTTTTCCTGTTTTATGGCTGGTGGGAAAGTAATTCCCTTAGAGTCATCCTTGAAAGCAGTCTGCTACAACTTCTGGAATGTTTTCCAATTCCTTTTTCTTAAATTTCATCAATTTCAGAACTTAACTTGTACTATCTGTGCATAAATCTCTTCCAGCTCCTGTGTTGTACATGTGCCTGTAAAACCAAGCACATTCCCAGAATCATTCCAATCATGGAGCATGTAAGGCAGGCAATACACTGAGTCTCCCAGTAATACCACCAATAAAAGCCCCAGCTACCCAGACCCACTGCAAAATGCTTGTTTTGCAGAACACCATTTCAGTCACCCTGCTTTGCTGAGCCCTTTGTGATTGATTGCCACCATAGTCACCAGTGCTCAAAGTGTCACTCACACACTTGCATTTATATTCTGTTCTCAATCCATCTAACAAAAAGAAATGCTTGCATATTTTTGACAATGATAAATTACAAGCTACCGAAGAGAGCAAAGACTTAGTTACTCTTTTAGAAAATCACATCCTGGACAAATATCTTTATGACACAGAGGATTTGACAGGGAACACAGACAGTGGCAAATGAACAACAGCAAAGCTGGCAAATAACCTCATTTCACTTTCCTTCCCAGCCACACTGAAGGTTATCACAGGTTTAATGTTCTCTCCCAGGACAGCAGGAACAGTAATGTCGCCTACAGAAAATGAGATGAGGGTAGGCAGTAAATGGACTTCAGGATTCATGCAAAACATTTAGTCTTCTTAATTTCTGGTTACTGTTTTACAGCTGGAATTAAATGTCTCAATTATGAATATGAGAAGCAGTTTGGCAATCCATGATAACAAACTAATAACCTTATGAAATAGTGCCAACTGGAAATTTTCCAGTCAAGATGTCCACACATTGATTTGCTTCTTCTTTATAACCAGAACATCTCTGCTTGATAAACCTTCCTAAGGCTCAAGGAAAAAATAATACACAAAACTAGACCCAGTCCCTCTGTCTATTCCATTTAGTTCATTGCTTCCAAAAAGCTGTAACTTCACCTGAAGACTAAAATAAAAACAAAAAACTTTTGTCAAAAGAAACCCAGAACACCCTGGGGTTCAGCACTGGCATCTATGCCATATAATTAAAAAAAAACAACATTAAAAAGGAATTCTGGAGGAATAGGCAGATTCATTAGAGGCTATATTTAAGAGTGGTTCAATTCCCCATAATTGGATTACATATTTTAGCTCATCAGTTCTGTATACTAGCCCCTAAGACATTTTTCTTGTTGCTTTATGTATTGCTTAGCCAGTATAAAGAACATACAGATGTTACAGAATACACCAACCACCGAGAAAGAAGTGACAAATGTCTTCAGTGCAGCCAATTCCCCTCTCAGGAGGACTCTGATTCTTGGGTACATCTCTTTGCGTCTGCACTGCTGAGGATAAAACATGGTGTGGTCTGGAGAAGCCAATGTTTACAGAAGCCTGTATGTCCCTGCGGTTACACAGAGTCGCTCGCACATGTGGGCTCCACAACAGGAACACCTTCAATCAGCTTTTTGGACAGCTGCATCTCTATGAAAAATTGTTCAGGCATTAAGACTTCTGGGAGCAGGTGATAAGCAGGGATTTTACTTCATTGTGAGAGGAACTAGGCAATTTGGGGTAGTCCCAGGATAAAACTCCTGTGAATATTTGTTAACAGGTGCATTCTCAAACCATTTCAGCAGATATTTCTTCCCTATCCCCGACTCCTCTCTTGCACCCAACCACATTAACGTGAGGTCAGTGGAGTTACTCACAAATTAACTTGGTTACAAATAAGATAATCAGTTTAAGATTTTTCTGTGTCTCATTATGCGACACAGATATTTAGTCACACAATTGGTTTCCTTGTTGAAAACAAAGCAAAATTCTCCATCTAGCTACTAAGATAGGGGCTTTTTGAAGCTCATGTTGTCTGTGATCTTCTCAAGTTCAAGAAACTCCTCTAAGAACAAAGTATTTAGATTAATGTGTGAAAAAGAGAAAATATCTTGTATTTAGTATAGAATGTTTATAAGGTATATCTCTATGATCTCTTGTGACTTTCAAAGACTGTCATCTTTACTAGAAAACTCAAAAAGTAAAGATGACATTCCCAATCTCTGCACATAATCTACTTTAAACCATGCCAGAAAATAGTCCTAACCTCTATTTTCTGTAAATGTTGACATGGAATTTCTGAAATTCTGATAAGGCCTATAAAGTGTCATGCTTTGGCAATTTTGGAAAAGTCAAAACTATGACTGATACTCAGTTTTGAAAATAAATAAAAAAACAAAACCCCTAACAAGGAGAAATTTTTATAAATAAAACTATATTCTAACTTTTACACATAAAAAAAAAAACCAAACCAAACCCCAAACAAAAGAAACCAACTCCTGTACTTAGAAAATATCTTTGATACAGACTTTATCACATCTAGCCAGGAAGAAGACATTTCACGAACCAGAGAAGAACAGCCAATTTTGGCTATGAACAGTGAAATCGACATGTGGACAGGCCTTGCCTGTATCAATAATAATACTTTCTGAACACAAAATCATGCAAAGTCATGGTGTTAGTCATGCAAAAGCAAGATGAGCACATAAATAAATTATGGATGGATCAGAGCCATAAATATTTGAGTGGGTGTTTCTGTGTTTAAACACTTACTGAAAACTACTGCAACAATCTGACCTGAATATGATACTACTTCCATTTTGGAAATAAAAACAATGTCGTCATGTTCTGAAGGAAGATAAAAACAAAGCTCTTTAAGTCTTTTTTTAATATCTAACTCCTCTAGTGCCCAAAATAATCAGAAAAAATAGTACCCAACTGATTAAGGTAGTTATCATCATCAAATCTTGTTTTATCTTTTTTATAAACTTTTCCAGAAGCTCTTCCATCAAATAAAAGGTAGTTAGGAAGCTTCTTTAAAAAAGGATAACTTTTTCAAAGCTCCCCACAGTATAGAATTTGCAGTCTATATACTGCAACAAGTATATATGAAGCCAACTTTCAGCTTCAACCACCTCAGATTTTGTAAGGTGCCACTTCCCATCATCAAAACAATGACTTGGTTATTTTTCAGAAACCTCACTTGCCCATTTTGTATGACATGAAATGTGAGGCACCATCTAACTTTTTTGGCTTTTTTCTGCAAATTGCCACATTTGGTATAATGGTCACTGTGACCAGTTCGTGCAGTAACAAGAGCAGTCACTGTTCTCCTGCTAAAGGCTCTTAAAAGTTTCCAAAACAATCTGGGATTTAGGGGGAGCCAAAATTTTGTTAAAGTTATGAAAGCTGCCTGAATACACATATGCATATTATGTAGTAAATTCATTTTCCTGATCAACTCTGGCAAACTAAGTGCATCCAGGGCTTTTAAACTCAAAAACTTAACTATGAGTGACAGCATTCAATCCATTGAAGGATGTATCCTACAGAAACACAAAACACTAGTTTTCCCATATGATTTAGAACAAAGCAGGATCTGATTTCCAGTTCTTAAAGTTATTACAATTTATGGTTTAGAGAAAGATGGAAAGGGCAGAGAGAACTCCAAAAAGAAGCAGCATAGTAAACACTGTATCATTTTTTCTCCTTCACTACACATTTTCTCTACCAGTTTGGAATTCAGCGCTGCAATCTTGCTTTAGGTATTGGATGTAATTGCAGCAGCAGCTGGCAGCAATTTCCCGTCTCCAGCGGGGCACAGGGAATGGCAGTGTATGGAATGAAAGAGCTCAGCTCCGGGGAGCAGGCACAGCAGCAGCTTCATCGCTGGCCCGGGCTCGGGGCTGGGTGAGCCCCAGAGCCCCCACAGGTGCTGGGAGCTGCACCCAAAGCCCCGACAGGGACGAGACCGAGGGCACAGCTCGGCACGATGGAGATGGGAAATGCCTGCGTGAAACCGCAGAGAGGGGACGGAACTGCACAGGGAAAAACACTGAATAATGCTCTTATCAAACTTGTCAATGGCTGCAAACAACATTTTTTAAAACACACTATTGCGCTAACATTGATATCTACATCTAAGCAGATACTGCTTTGCATATTGCAGAGAGATCTTGCGTTAAGGTGTGTGGTTAATTCCACTTTACAGCACACTGCTGAGGCCAAAACACAGCAGCACCCCTCAAATCAGATGCTACAGTACTGACTTATGAAAGGTTGCAACCTCTCCAGAATAAGAAAAACACTGAAATATCCCCCAAAAACAACTATTGAGTCAGTGAAAAATAACACCAGCTTTGACTGGCATTTTTAGAGAATTTTTCTATCTTAAAAATGCAAACATGTGAGCTCTGGACTGTTAAAATCACATTCCCCCAAATCTAGAATCCCTGGGACAGCCCCATTACATCCTGGACATTCTGCTTCAGTAAAGCTGGCTTTAAGTTTCAGTAAATTAAAAGATCTAAGACAGAAATGCTGGACAGAACAACTAAAATGCAACCTGTAAACAGGCTGGACTCTGCAGGCTTGAACCAAGAGACAGTCAAGCAAAGGGGTAGCACCGAGAACTTTAGGCAGGCCAGAGATAATGATGATAATGTCTAATTTCCTCTCCAATTCAGGATCCATTGTACCAATAGGTCACAGTTTTCCAAAGAAAATTACCTTGTGAGGTTAGATCACATTGTGTCAGATACCAGAAAGGCAACATAGACATTTCTGCTAGTGGCAAAAGGCTGTGAAAAAATTAAAAAAGGCAACAGCTTCTATTAGAGCAGGGAGAAGTAAGAGTAAAGATCCAGTTGAACTGTGGTCCAATGACAGACAAAGAGAACAGTCCCTGGCCCAGCTGGGGGTGCTGGGAACATTCTTCTTTCCCAAAAATCTTTTCTTCAAGTCATCCTGGGCAAGCTGATTGCAAAATTCACCTAAGATGACAGAATTTTTTATAAAAAGCTGCAATGCTGTTGATGGAGATGAGAACATGGCAACTTAGTATACTTCAGAGTTTTCACAAAGTAAAATGCAGCTAATTTTGGAACTGATCTCCAAAACCCAAGTGAGTGTAAGACAGATGTCAGCTTTTCCTAGGAGAAGACAGCTCTGTGAGAGAATTCAGTGGAGCCAATGCTTCTAAAAAGCAGGCAAAGCTGAGGGGTAGAAAGAAATATGTGTGCAGTGTGTAACAAGGACCTTCTGTGGGAAGAATAGTTTAGGGAACAGATTTTGGGACTGTGTATAAGGACACCTGGGCTTAATTTTGTTTATGGCACAGATTACCTCCTTGCCAGGAAGATATCCTGCCTTGCTTTGTTTCTTGAAATGCAGTCCAGAGGAAATGAATGTTATCATACATACCAATTACCCCACTTGAGGCAAGAGAAATATTTGTAGTGAAATGTTTTTCATTCATTCCTAATGGGACACTTAGACCATTATAAGTTTGCTTATTTGGGCCTCAGCCAAAGGACTGCTTCACAGACAAATGGCTCTAAGGTTCTGCTGCTGATTACATAGTTACACAGTTCTGTTTCCTGTCTGTTCTTTGGGATCTATGCACTGACAACCAGATCCCAATTCTATTTCAATCTTAAAAGCCAACCACTTTCCAGATTTTATTCTGGCAGTGTTTTGGTTTTTGTTTTTTTTACTTTTAAATTCAATATTAAATATAAGTGTATTGTGTAAGTTCAGGGTAGGTTTCTGAAAGAAAAGGAGAATTTTTTCAAAGGTAGGGAAAAATTCAATTGCAGGAAGTTTGAAATTTCAGCTTGAATAGAGTCTGTTGTGCTCCTTCTCTTACAACATAAACATTTCTACAAAATGCCTTTTGCTGCTGCATTTATCCCAGTTTTGTCAGGGACAAATTGCTCTGAGTGTACCATAGGGTATCAAGCCTAAAAAAGTCCCTACCAGATTGTAATAATAGGTTTAGTATCCCAAGGCTTACTAAGCTCTGAGCTCAGTATCTGTGGCTTCCTGGGACAGAACTTTTTGTGGTACCAAACTATGCTCTGATACAGAAACATCACTCAGCTCTTTATTTTAGGAGTACTGACTTTAAAACTCCTTTTGCACTAAAAATCAACTTTCATTTTTCTACTCACATTGAAGTCTGTTGCTTTCCTTGTGAATGTGGGCAAATGGTTTGTAGGAAAGAAACACCTCCCATATGTTCCGAATTTCAATGTGGAGAGAGGATAATTTGTTTAGCTTTGGTAAGGTCTCAGCTGGAATAACACATCCAGCTTGGGAATGATAATGATGAACGACCAAACATGTTAGTGCTGATTAGCCTAAAGAAAGGAGACTAAATGTCTAACAGTCCTAAAAACATCTAAATGAGATGCAGAGAGCAAGGGAAGTACCTGTTCTATATTTAGGATTAGACAAAAAGCTTTAGATTTAAAACACATGAAGGAAGATCCAAAATAGATGGTAAGCAAGAAAGTTTTTAAACAGTGAAGGCTTGTTTCATTTGCAGTTCCTGAAAACTTCAGTGGGAGAACAAGGTTGAAAAATTGTCTGGAACAACACAGGTTGGCCCAAAGAGGGCCCAGCCCCTTGTTACCCACACATCCCTCTCATGTTGCCCAGAGTGGCACCATCCACCCTTTTAAAAGCTCCTGCATGAAACTCTGATTCTAATGTTAGCTTTCTTTTGAATCATCTGATTAAATTATCTGTATATTTTGTTTCTGTAGTAGGAATGAGACTAAAATATGCATTAAGTACAAAAATGTACAAAACATGAAAATAAAATTTGCACCTTCAGTGCGAAATGCATACCTTTTACCATACAGCTGTGAACTTCATAGCTTTAAATTTAGCAGGTGCAAAAACTCATGCACATAAATGCTTCAAAAGCTTTTGCTGAAAGCCTGTTGATCAATTTACAGCAGGTACTGAGCATTAAATCCCCTTTGTGTTTGGTATTATTCTATCAATACTATAATATTGGTATTATAGCAGTGATACACTATTTTATACCTGCTACTATAGTATTATAAGTACTGTATGGTTTAAATGGGTTAAACAAAAACAAATATAATGGAAAAAACTATGACAGTAAAACACTGTACAGTTTTCTATGGGTTATAATGAGATATTTATACTTTTTCCTTTGAAAATTGAGCTTTTATATTCTGTGACTTCAAATTCTGGCACCTTATTCTAATATCAATGCTTACAAATCAGCACAAGATCTACAAAATATTAAAAAATAGCTCTATTTTTATAATGAGAACTTTTTTTATTTTTCTACCCTAACATAGCAGAGCTACATTTCTCAAAAGCTGGCATGAGATCAAACATACACTGCTCGGGGCATTTTTGCTAAATTAACTAAAGAACACCAGTGACTAATCAATAGGAGAGTAAATCTAAGCAAAAGGGTTGATAACTTATTTTAAATATAACATTTTATCTTCAGGAGGGAAACAATACATAAAGTTTAAGAGCAATTCAAACTGGCAGCCCCAGAATAGGGTTTAAATCAATAACTGTGAATTTCCTGGAGGTACATTACAAAACACAATAAAACACCATAAGTGTATGTAATATAGAAGTTTGTTTATCTAACTCCACAGTGCCCAAAAAGGATTCAGCTTTTTTTTTCCACTTTCATTTAAAACTCATGAATACAACAGACGTGCTGATGGCAATTTTTAGATGAGGAATTAAATTTTAATTTTCAATATTTTGTTGGCTTTTACTTGGCTTTTAGAACTGTTCTACAGTTTATCCACCTTTGTACCTATCCTACTGAAGAGGAAAGCTTTACAGACAGTGAGGGCAAACCTCAAACTTCACCCTTCTCACTCATGGGGATTCAAGAAACACCTCTAAGTTATTCACTTGGCAGGCATTAGAAGCTTCCTGCCTGTCTGAATAGTTTCTGTGGAGACTACACTTCCACCTGCAGAAGCACAAAATTACCTGAGCAAGTTAAAAGTGATCAGCAGTAGGTCTGAATTCCAAAGTCAGTTATGTGGTCATGGCTTCAAGGATATCTTCACATTTTTGCTGAAACAAGTAATGCTAAGGGAACCATGCCTTTTCCCCAGTACCACCAACTACCAACAGTGCTTCCTTATAAAATTCACTTCTCCACTAATGGCATCATGTGCATTTCTCATTGGTCCTTAACCTAATTCCTAATCCCAGATGGTTTTTAATATTTAATTAACTACTTAATTTAATTGAAGCTGTTTATCAATTCCTATAAATAAATAAATGAATAAATTTAGACACACATCCTTCCATTGTTCTAGATATTTGTGTAACATCCTCTGTAAGTCACAAAACTAATAATAACTCATAATTTTTGATCTAATACACCAAAATGTCTTGAACTCCTTTGAAAGCTTCAGATTTACTTAACTGATAAATTTTTCCTATTAGGAAATCTTTAAAATCGCCATGCCTTAAATATTTTCATATGCTGGAGTCCCTTCTTAAGTATAATAGATAAATAGAAACTATAGCTCTGGGTGTGTGTATATATGTATATATATATATATGTATATGCACTACATTTCTGATCCATCCCACTGGGAAGAGGGCTGGAGGAAACATTTTGCTGTGTACTGGGTTTGGTTCAGAAAGGAACACAACTCCTGTCAGGGAGAAGTCATGGGTGCTGACTCCTCCCTATAGAGTGAATGAGGAAACAATAATAAGAGCGTGGTTAAATTGCTCTTGCTCAAGAATCTCTTCCAGCACTGGTGGGAAGACCTGATCTCACAAGAGCACAGGGTCTCTTCTCTCTGCTCTCCACTTTAACTCTGCTTCCTGCACATCAAGCCTTGGTCAGAGCCTCCCTGCCCTTGATTATTCTTTGAGTAGAAAAAACACATGGGAAAGCACCACAGTGTGAGCTATGAGACTTCAATGAATATATTCAATCCGCTGCAGTATTGTCCAATCTTTAACCAGTGCTCAATTCCCAGAATGAAATTAAAAACAGTTTAAAAATCATTATTTACATGATTTCTGTATCTTTTACAAAAGAAAACAAGGTGTATTTAATGCACAGCAAAATGCCAATAAATGCTTGCAGGTATAAGGAGAGAGACTTTTTTTTCTAATTTAAAATATAATCAAGCTCCTTGAACTTTGAATTAATCAGTGTTCAACCTGTGCTATCAGAATTCAGCACTGCCATATGAGTTACATGTCTGCTTTGTAATAGGCATTTAATTTAGCACTAGATTTTGAGTGGGTTAATAGATAATAAGCAAAGGGCAATCTCAAAGCCTCAAATTAAATGAAATAAAGGCTGTCTTCAGAGATCAAGGCAATTTGATGAGAATGAAAGGTATCTTTCATATAACATGTCTGTGCCACAAAAGCTAAAATAACATAAAAAGAACCTATTTCCACTAAAGACACCTCTACTTCTTAAAGAATCACTGATTCCTTAGACAGCCCAGACAACTTTATTTCTCTCCCAGTTCATTTCTTCTTTTTATATCCTGTGGGGTGCAGTAGTTCAGTACAGCCAAGAAATTTTATATTTCCCTAATGGCTGGGTTCCCTGCATTAATATCCCAATGGGATAGAGTGCTACTGAACTGCTTCTGCTGCACTGGTGAAAAAGAAAAATTACTCTATTTTCTGCTGAGGGAGAAGAAAGAAATTCAGGTATTTCAGTTACTAAACATTTGAAAATTTATTCTCATTGTCGGAAAAGTTGAAAGGGTTATCCATTTCTATCAGTTTTAAGGTTTGATTTCATCCCCCGAATCCAGTAAATAAATTAGGCTTTTAAAGTGAGCCTTAGGCATCTAAATTTTTGCCTACGTGCTTTTGAAAAGACCCATCTAGTTTCAACTCTGAAAATGCTTCTCTTCTTTTTTCCTAAAATTTCCAAAAGATCTTTTTGATGCATCCTCACAGCTCAGCTCTGAGAGGCTCTCTCACAGTTCTCCATCAGGAGCCATTAGCCAAGCATTACTGTAGCCTGAGCTTCCATAGTAGGTTTGGTCAATATTTGCAGGCAATGCCCAAACCAAACCAGTGAGGACTGGGATTTCTATGATTTCTAGTTGCACTCCAGGGTAATTTTTAGCTTCAAGTGCTGATAGCCAGTATACACAGAACCCATGCTCAGAACACTGATCACAACAAAATGCAGAGCTGAGGAGGATCAGTAATACTGTATTTTCCACCATTTGGAGCGTGCTCATTTTGTCTGGGGTGGAGCTCATTTTCCTAACAGTAACTGCTGTAGGACTTGTGCAGAACACAGTGGTGATAATAGAGAGATGTTTCTGTTATTGCTGAGCAGGGTTTTGCACAGAGCCAAGGACTTTTCTCCTTCTCACCCCACCAGTGCGGACCTGAGGGGGCACAAGGAATTGGGAGAGGACACTGCTGGAACAGCTCACTCAAGAGATATTTATGGCGCTATGCTCAGCCTGAAAAACTTGGTAAAGAAGAGGAAGAAGGACGAGGTGTTATTCAGAGATGCTGTTCCCAAGAAATTGTGCAATTCCATACTTCAAACTCTGTAGCCCCTTTTTTTGCCTTGTGTCCTTCTTCCAAGCTGTCACATGTGAAAATTACTCTAGTGGAAAGGCACAGCACAATACAGCTGAAGGGGACTGCCTGCACAGAGGGTCTAAATCCCTACATATTCCACCCATACAGATGGGTTTTACTAATGCATGGTTTTTTTGTTCTATTTTTCAGCTGGATTACTTCATTATAAATTAAACCTCCAATGTTCCTTTATGTGGAAT
This sequence comes from Emberiza elegans, assembly GCA_024865655.1. Taxonomy (NCBI): domain Eukaryota; kingdom Metazoa; phylum Chordata; class Aves; order Passeriformes; family Fringillidae; genus Emberiza; species Emberiza elegans. The sequence goes on along the minus strand of JALJVW010000241.1, from coordinate 25,626,878 downwards.
TATTTCTCCTGTCGTGCTTCCAGTAGCTGTTGTACTTAAATAGGAATTTAATCAGAGGAAACACACAGCAATCCAGCCATAAACTCCTTCACTGTAACGAGGCCCAGGTTTCTGATGACTGCTTCTATCTCAGAGCATCCTTAAGATCAACTGTACTGAGCACCCATCACAGCAATCCTCTGAAACACATCTGAAAGTCCAGTTCTCCATTAGGCTGTACAGTAATAAGATGAAGTAGAAAAGGATGGATTGAACTCTTAACTGCAATCTGGGACTCACAGCAATGTAAACCTTTTATTATATCAGACACTAAGAGCTATATAGAATGGATAAACCAAAAAGGAAGTAACTAAATGGAATCTTTTTTAGCAAATATATTTTATATATTAATTTATATACATACATAAATTAAAGTAAATCCTATTGTATGGATTAAAACCCTGCATTTGTGAATGCACAAAGTTCTACTTACAAGAACTTTCAGTACTGCTGATTAGCTGTATCTCTCTTTGGTAGATCTGCTAGTAACCTCTCACACAGCAGGCTTGTACCTTTACTGCCTCTGCCATCTCTCATGAGCTTAAAAGCAATTTATACTAAAAACACAGCATTCAAATACACTGCTGACTAAAAGGCTCCTCCCTTACAAAGGACGCAAGGAAGAATTGGATCAGTAAGAAACATTGAAATGGAAACAGAAGACAGAAGGAAGTAAGTCTGACCCTGTGGTTGGAAGGGGAACATTTTTGTAGCAGAAAGGCTTCCTAAAGCCTGCAGCTCCTGACACCCCAGCAGCTCTTCCTGTGCATTTAGAGCACGGCTGAGTCACTCCACCTGGTCCTGGACAAGAAGAGCACAGCTCTGGAGGGGCTGTGGGGACACACGGTTGGTTGGGAGCAATTGTTTGACAGTGGGATCAGGTCCCAGCAATCATGAAACTTTTACACTCTCTGCTCCTGCAGAGTTCACAGCACATCTACACTCTGTGCACTCAGCCCCCACAGGACATAAACCAACATACTATGGCATACTGAGACCCCCAAGGAAGGCAAACTACACTGCACCATTGGAAGACAGCAGAAAGAAAACCTAAAGACAAGACTATCACCAACATTCTCAAACAATACAGGAAGGAGCAACTTGGCGTGTCTGCCAGGACACATTTCACAAACCATATTAGGTTTATTGTTTAGCAGTGGTTCATGCTAAGCAATCCATGCTAATTTCCAATAAAGTATTTCTGACTGTAACATTTTATCAAGAATTAATGTTAACTCAGGCAATTTTTTGGCCTTTAACATTTTCTTAGTTACAACAGAAACAGAATTAAGTTAATTCTTGACAGTAACTCACGATTCCTCATGATGGACTACTGTCTCTAAAAATGAGATAAGGACAAAACCAGAGGGGGATTTCATATAGTCCATGTAATTCAAATAAACTAAATAATTAATGTAATAAAAGATACCTCTGACTCCCATGGAAGGATTTACTATCTCCCTTGCAATTTACATCCTTAATAGAAGAAAAATTTGTAGACCATTTTAAAATTCCTGAGGATTTCACAGTAGCTGATGCAAACCCAGGGTAATATAAATTTAGAGATAATGGATGAACTGTACTGTAAGTCAAATAGGTGGACAGATGAACAATTTTTGAGAAGGAGGACCTTGCCATCATCCTTCCAAAAGACAGGATAAATACATTCCATGTCTTACCAGACTTAGCAGAATCTTATGAAATATTGAAATCCTCTGGGAAACATTTACCTTTTTTCTGGCCAGCTCTACTCTTAACCTAAAATTCTTCTAACAAGATGAAATTATATTGTAGGCTTACCTAAATTTCTTAGATTATTTCTTTTGATAAAAATTTTGTATTTGTTTTACAGATATTCAAGTAACTAGAGCTACTGATTTTGAGTGTTGACACACACTTTACCTCACCCCCTTCCCCACCTTCTTGAATGTTTTACAGAAACTTGTGGTATTCAAGAAGAACAAGAATACATTTTATAAATATTCTTATTAAGTGTCATTTCCACATTTCCTAAAAATTGTGTTAAAAATACATTATTTGCAACGCATTTTTACATTTTAAAATTACACTACTATGTAAAGTCTACATTATTTTACCCAACAGAGTAGTTTTGGCATTGCCAGGGATGAATGTAAGATCCCCACACCACCCACAGAAATGTGACTCAGTGCAATTACAGAGACACCACTGGGAGTGGAAGATGCACACTTGCTATGCCTCTATAATTACTGGGTTGCATTAATGTGATTGCCAGCATTGCTGCCACTTGGTGCCATTATGGCAAAATGAAAACATGATACTGTGGTCAACCGGCCTCAACTGGCTTTTGTTACATACACTGGGGAGTAGCCATCACTGATGGAAATTTCTGTTCATTTAGTCTAGATTTGAATATGTACATTAAAAGCAATAGCATTGGTGTACTCTGACCTCCCTAATGAATGAAGAGGCTGAAAATCAACACTGTACTCTATGATTAATACTACAAGAAGTCTGGATGTTTTCAGGTATTTTTCCCACATTTTCCTAGCTTACTGTGCATGCCCATGCAGCAAGTACTCTCTGTATGAAAGCACATATCTGGCTTTGTATGTATTTTTCCACCACTTCAGTTTCTCTACATGAAGCAAGAGTTCTGTGATTTACAGGTTAGGTCTGCAATACAGCCTCAGTAGCTTTTGGAGGAATATTCCTGTCTTTAAGTCCCTTGTTGCTATTCCCTCTGCCTGAGATAGTAATTTCAAAATTCCCTCCAACCATCAAGTGTGCACATTCCTTACTGGACTCCAGTATCTCTGTGTGTGTGAGACATCATCTGAAGGAATTCCCTAATCTGCAAGAGACCACACAAGCGTGCCTTTGAGCTGGATGTATGTTCAGTGAATTGCCTTAATGTATATTGACATGTATATTATATTGATAATGAATCTCTTAATAACCAAGAAATGAGTTAGGCAAGTCTGTGTGGCTGAGAATTGATAGGAAGGATTCACCAGCTGAAAACCAACTAAAATTCAATTCTCTGGCTACAAAAGCAAGAAAATTAATTTTAAAAATATTTAATAAATAAATGTTTTAGCTGTTAGTAATATTGAATGAGTGAGCTCACTGGCATTCTTAATTGAATAGCACAGAGTCACATATGAAGGAAAAGCACCTCTCACAAGCAGTACCCTTATGAACAGTCCTCAGTCCCAGACTAGAGAATGACAACTGTCTTCTCAAGCACACAGAACAAATGCAAATAAAGACTTCAAAAATCATTGCAAAAATTGTAACAGAATAAACTGCCTAAAATATCTTTTCTCCTCTCCTTCTCAACAAAGAAATATGCATTTTATTCTACTGACCACTGCTCAAAGTATAAACTACGGTGCCATTTAAAATTTACAAAAATGCTTTCTTCTTAGTCCTGCAGTTCAGTGTGCTTCCCCTTTTCTTGTTCAATCCAGCAGAATTTCTCATACATTTTTTCATGTTTTCAGAGGATGCACAGAATTTCATTTTTCTGGCTGCTTCTCTGATGCATGTGGAGAATAAGAGAGCTTTTGATTAAAGCCAGTTGCAGTGTGAAGCCTGACCTGCAGGGCCACCCCAGCAGATACATCACACATACATTGTGCCAAGGCAGTAATGCTTCCATATATGTACAACTTCTATAAAGCTCTGTTTTGTGATGGTATTGGACATAGTAAATATTTGGAGACAAAAATTAGAAGTAGCTGCAGCTGACTATAAATACATATTTCTGAATCATGCGACGCACACCCAAGAAGGAATGACACACAGGTTGTGCATGGCAGAGTTCCCAGGCATGGCTGAGTATTGGGTGGGATGTGTGTGAAATTCACACCTCCCACCATCCTGTCTTACACATTCACTCCAATGCCTACAGGAAAAGCAAGAGTCTAAGTATGGTAATAGTGAAACCATCAGGGCACCTACCAGTCCATAAACATTTTTCAGGAGAGAGGATTAACTAATAGAAAAGCCATAACACCAAATAAGGTCTCTCGAGTTCTGTAAAAACCTGACACTGGGAAGATCTGTATCTGCAACGATTTGCTTGCTCCAGCACAACCTTTGGAATCCTACAAGCAATGTAAATTTAATTAAAACAATTACAATGCTGGAGGATGGAAGGGGGAGAAAAAGGAAAAAGAATCCTGCTCTTGTTATGCACAGGTTAGCCTATATTTACTACCAAAACCAAGTTATCATTGCAAAAATCAAGATATTTGCTCATCTTTTAGTTCAGGTCTTTCTGAAAACAAGAGTGTGGAACCTTAGGGCACTTCTGAGAGACAGAGCTGCACTGGAGTTCCCCTCCCCTGGGATGCTGAGGAGGGTTGAGTCCTTTGCACTGGTCTGCTATGAGATACCATTAAACTCATTCCCTTCTCTTCCCCTTCTTGCTCTTTACTTGTTTGTCCATCCTGTCCCTTCCAGTATAACCCATGGAGGTTCTATTCAGTCCCATGGGGGATGAATTTGGTGAGGCTGCCCAGCTGTGAGGATACAAAAAATATTCCTCACTACTCACTCATATTTCCTATTGCAAAAATTTCAGAGAAGCAGAAGGAGTTTCTCTAATACTAACTAAGGCAAATATATGTGAGTAGTATTTGGCTTTGTGATACAAACTCAACTCTTTAAATGCCTCTTTGTAAGATGGCACAAATTCCCAACTTACATGCTAAAAGAGTGCACCGGTGTCCTAACAAAAAATTAGCATATGAATAGCAGTTAGATGATAAGAGATTAACATAAAAATGAATTGCAAAAATCTGGATTGCAAAAAAAAATCTGCATTGTGCTGTCAAATCTCCAGTTTCCATTAAAATGTAATCCTAAAATGAAAAAACAGCACAGAGCATCGTTGAATGTCGACTTTCATTTTACCCTCCAGTGTAGTAACAGTGTCCAGGCTCTGGGGATAGAGAGTTGGAAGTTCACACAGCATGCATTTAACTCAAACTGCTGTGAGAAACTGGTGTTTTTCTTCTTTTGCAAAAGCAAACAGAAATGAAGAATAAAAGAAAGGGATTACCCTGTCATAGCAAGATGATAACTTACTCCCTTCCTATCACACTTTAACGTGCAAATCAATCCTCATGCTGTTCTTTGCCAGTTTCCACCATGTTATTGACCCTGGAACAGCTGGGAGCTCTCCTGCTGCTCCACCTGGCATTGGCTTAGGATCAAATGGGGTCATCTGTCAAATAGTAGGTGAGAAATAAATGGATGGAGGTCTTCCAAGCGGTGGAACCGCTTGCTAGTTGTGTAGGTAAATTACAATGAGACAATGTAAGGCTCATTAGTTTGTTAATTAAAGATTATTAAATAAACAGTCTGTGCGCTAAAGTAATTTTTTTTCCTAGATGCCTGCTCAAAATCTCATAAAAGGTACAATTTTAGGAATAAAACAAATAATTTTCTGGTGGTCGAAAATCTCGGAGGTAATTGTGGTTTAAAAGTTATTTCTTTTTATACATTTAATCTAAACCAAAATAGTTTTGAATTTTAAATTATTTCTCAGGTAGGTTTTTTTCCTCCTTCACTGTTAAACACACCACTTGCATTTTCAAAATAATTGCAGAGATTTTTGGCGTCCTCAGAAATGTTATCTGTACTCTAAAAAGAGACATTTGCCCACACATGTAACAAACCCTTAATACAAAGCACAAGTTGCCCTATTCCAAGCATCTTTTAAACTTATGCTCCATCTTGAATCAATTGGATAAGTTTCCTGATAGTCTTTATCTTTACCAGGAGCTCTTTTTTAGTATTCTGGTGCTTCTCATTAAAGTGTTCTCTTTCTCAAAGCAAATAGCCACTCACCATCACTGAAATTCTGGGATATTCCTGTCCTACACACAGTGAACCAAGTGCAATTCAGTACATGTGCATTGATGCCAAACATTTTGCTCCAATATTCCAGTTCTATCAGCTAGGGTCCTTTCCAAAATTGTAAATATATGCACAGTAATATTTCAGTGATTTATCACAACAACCTGGACATCTTAGTGCATGTCTCAGCTAGAACACCAATTTTGTCATGCTGAACACTAATTAGTTTAGAAATTCTGTCATGCTTAATCAAATTAAGCATAATATCAAGTAACCTCACTGACTCACCCACTTCTCCTGTGGGAAACAATCAAAGCAACTTCCCATGTCACAAAATTCCTTAGCAGCTTTGAAGGCTACTCACATTTTCAAAAGGGAATAAATTTAGATTCTTCAAAAGATCTGCACAGATCCTTGTGTATGATCTACATGTGTAATCTATCTTTAGGGCTAATTTAATAGCCTTTTGATTGAAATAATGAACTATTTACTGTAATCATGCAGGTAGCATTGTTTTAAGTGTAATAAGACTGGCAAAACCATGAAAACCATGTTGTGTAAAGCAAAGCCACTAAAGGAATTAATGACCAGAGTACAGTATTTCACAGAACTGATATAACCATCTGTGGTTCAAGATGTGATAGCATTCTGTGCAGACAGTGAGTACCCCTAACTTGTTCCATTAATTTACTTTAGCTGGGTGCTGAAGAAGTTCCAAAGGTTCCCCAAGAAAAGTTTTGACTCCATGCAGAGCACTAGATGACATGAAGGTCATACAGTTAGAACAGGCACGTGTGTTTTAACTGCTCATTTTTGCAGCAAAAAATAAGCAATTGTTGATGGCCTTGTGGGTGAAGTTTCCTTATAAATTTCACTTTATTAATTTTTTTGGGACATAACTTTCCATAAGAAACAGCTTGATAACAGGAAAAAGGTTAATATTCAGCTTGCTATTTTTGCATATATTTTACGATAATACAGCAAGAAAAAGTGCTCCATATATTTGCTTTATCAAAGTCACATAAAAGCAAGATGGCTTTGTTTGCATAGGTTTGCCTTGACTTCTGTGAGCATTATGGCTGAGTAGAGACTAAAAAAGAATTGAGCTTAGGAGCTGTCATTTCTCAGTGCCCCCTACTCCCCATTGGTATACACAGGGCTAAGTAAGATTTCCCCCTGTAATTACCTTATCAAATACATCTCACATTCACTGCTGAATTCTTATCTCTATAAATCTAAAGTAATCCAAATGTATGAAATTTTATACAATTGTTTCAACTTATGATGCAATGGCTGCTCTTTTCTTTGTCCTTTACAGAAGCAGCAGTGGAAATTCAGTCACCTAACACAACTGGCCTTGGGGAAAAATCAGTGACAAATGGTACTTTCATCATTAGGTCTTCAATTAGGTTCTAGTTTGGCTTGATACTCTGGGTTACTCATTCACTGTAACATTATTGCAATTGGTTTTGTTTGACAAGTCAGCTGCAAAGCTCCTTGGGGTTACCTGCAGATCCTGACCTTCCATCCATTGCAGTAAATAAAATATCTTGTGCCAAAAAAAGCTGGGAACAAACAAGGAAAGTCCAAACAGCAAAACTGTAAGGCCATCGCTCTGTGTGCCTGTCTCTGATGATCCAGAAGAGGAGAGTGTAGAAAAAAAGTGCTTTTAATCACTCACTGATGTCTGTCAGTATATAATGGGTGTTATATTTCTGATTATACTCTTAAGGTCAGGGGAAGCAAGAAGATCTACTAATATCCCTAGAAGCACCTCTACTAATATCATGAGTGTCCTCATCAGGATTTAAACTAAAGGATCCTGAAGAAACATAAAACTACATTCATTGTGAGGAAAAAAAAATTCTAAAGAAGCTACAGCAGTAGTTTTGCTGACAAGGTAAAGTCACAATACTTTAGATCATTTTATCTCTTGATGCATTGTTGTCTGCTTCAAGCCCTACATATCCTGTCACAGATAACAGAAACCAGGAAAAATGAAATAAGGCTGAGGAAGTAAGTTAAATAACACAGTAAACTTGCTGATAATGGGATCTGCTATGACTGTGAGATAACTTCCTAAAGAAAGTCACAATGACCTAGTTATACAAAGAATGGAAAGCAGATGACCCCTGGAAATAGGACCAGCTTTCTTCAAGAAGAGTATGCTGGGCTGCCCGCTATTTCTTAATCCTGAACATGACATCTGCAAAGCCAATTGGACAATTTTTTGTCTTTATCTTTTCTAACTAACACCTTTTCTGTCATTGAAAAAGCAGTGAGATTGCAGATCTCTTCAAAAAATTGTTTGAGAAATTCTGAGAGAGCCATTGCTCTCCATTGTGATAAAGCAGTTTCAGAGATAAAATATCATTCAGGGAACATTTCTTATTAAGATCAGCTTTTAAATTTGAGAACTACAAAATATCTATCTTTTCTTCTGTGGCTTATTCAGCAGAATGTTTATTATTAATACTGTAGTACTTATGAGCAAGAAAATGTCTTTCTTCTGAACTCAATACACCTTCTGAAGAGAAACACACCTATAAATGTGTATCTACCTACTACTGATTGTTCTGTTCTTTAAAGAACAAGCAAGTTACTTGAGATTTTAATGATGTTTCCCAAATACATCAAATCTCTACCATAATTATTTCTCCACAGTGCTTTGTAGGCCGTAGAAAACTGAACTGGGCAAAGAGAATGGGGACTTGATTTTTCAAAATATAGTAAACTAAATTTTACTCAATTAAAATTTTTGGGCTGAAGCATGTAACATCTTTAAATATTTCGAGACTCTAGCTTAGCCAAAGCACAGGAAGTTTGCTTGGCATATTATTTCACATTCTTTCCATCTGTTACTAAACTGTTGTTGTATTGATATTTCTTCTCACATTTTTACTAAAGGCTGTTTACAATATTTAATTTTACTCTAACAAAATGCTGTCTAATACTCCTTCCAAATAAAATCTCTAAAACTAAAATATTCAGAAGAATATCTTAAAATATTTCTTAAATACACATTTTAATGAAGTTTATATTTAATGTTTGCACTGATCTATTTGTTACTGTAGGTATCCTTATCCAGCAGCTTTTTCAAGTAGGATTTACTTCTCCCCTTAACAAGAGTTAAAATAATGTCTGCCAAAATAACAGGAGGCATATTTGGACTCTGTTTCGTGAAAATTACCTAAGGATCTTTGATGAATATATCTTTTCTTTGTTCATTCCAGCAGATAAAAGAAAACCCTCTAAGTGAAAGCGGGAAGCTACAAGAAGCTGCCAGAACATTAAGATTTCAGCATTTGTTATTATTGTGGTATTTCAGTGCTCGATCTCTGTCCGGCTGAACACACCCTCATTTTACAGCTCCAGACTTCACATTTTTGAAAGGGCAGTGTTGAGAGCAAACCTGTACTCGGTATAGAGTTAAAATGTAGTTTTAGATAAGTAACTCTATTTTTCACAGACTTTGAACTACTTCAGTGCTAGCTCAGTGTCTCTAAGGCACTCTTCATTAAAAGGATTAGCTCCTTCCTCCTGGTGCAATAGGTCCTCAGTCACCATGGACTTAACTTTATCACTCTAAAGAAAATTAAACCTAATAATGAGTTATGTGGCTCTATAATGCCTATTGTATTTTAAATCACTGTGCCTTCATTGATGATTTAATCTATTACATCCCTGTTTAGTAACGACATTAAAACCTTGGTACTGGTTGTGACAGTCAAGTAAAATGGTGTTAGAGGGCTGTCAGCATTATCAGGAGGCCAGGTCTTAATCCTCTTTCTGGAAGCTGAAATCCCATCATTTCAGACTGCAGAGGGCTTCAAAGGGCAGATCAATTTTTATAAAGGCACTGGGGATACTTCTGCATAGTGGCTGAGAGAGAAAATTCTGTTTATGTATCTTGCTTGTAAAGCAAATATGCAGTGATGCATTCCTTTTATCACTTTCAACACCCCTCACAATTTGTCCAGTGAAGCCCTCTGATGGAGGGGAAATCTATCACAGTGGCACCTCCAGTACAGCAGCCTGCGCACAGCTGGTTCCTTGGGAAACAGGATCACCATCTCACTCCCATTTCTCCCATATGTCATTCTAAAATCAAAGCAGGTTGTCAGGAAAAAAGCTGCCTTCGACAGCTGCTTTTTTGGCACTAAAAGCCTTAGGCCAGTCTCTTGAAAGAAAGGATTCCATGAGCCTGAATTTCCAAGCATGTGATTGATTGTTACAGTGAAACACATATGAAACAGCTACCAGTATTTCGAGATGCATAGCTTCCTCCCACTGTCTGAAAAGCAGTGACCTTGGCATACCATTTAAAAAACCATTAATGGACCATTAATGGCACTTCTTCATGGTTTCAGTTTAACTGAGCTTTTGGGGACAGATTAGAGGTTTTAACACTCTCATTCCCAAAGTTATGAGGCATTCATGGGAAAACTCCAAGTCACAAAATTCTAAAAACTTATACAAAAATGTATCTAGATAAGGAAATTTCATACAAGCAATTATTTGGTATTTACAAAAACACCCAGAAGGTCTTTGTCCACTTCCCCCTCACTCTCAACCTCACATCAATTTCTCTTTCATGGCCAGACATGCTGAATCTTTGTTATGCATTGAAGGATTCCAAGGAGCTCCCTTAGACTGTTTTCTAAGAAAGGTCAAATTTCCCAAAACACAGAAATGAGTTTTCAAAAGTGACAGAAGTGAAAAGTTCCACCCCGGGCCTTCCCTTGGCACCCAGAGGAGGAAGGTGTCCCCCAGCAGGGTGTGCCTGCTGCTGCTTTTGGGCCCATTGTCGTGGGCACCAGTGACCCCACGCCGTGCCCTCTGGGGCAATGGATCATTTTGGCTGTGCCACCACACTGAGAGGCACAATCCCACCATTCCTCCCACAGGTGGTGCAGATATTCCCTGCTGGATGTGCACTTGATCAGTGACTGCGAGTAGAATGGAGACGCACAAATTAAGTAGGAGGGAAGCTTTCAAAACAGGAAACAGGTGTCGAAGTTGCACTACTTTTAACATTTAAAATCTACTCTTTTTCTTACAATATAATCACTTTTAACGAGCTCCAACTGTGAAACACTAAAACAGCATTTTAAAAGTGAAAATTCATTTTTTGCCTGTTTTTTCAGTTTTCTAATAACCTGATACATTAAATTCCTTGCAGAAATAATTAAGATACAGAATTTAAGCCTGATTAACAAATACCAATTTTATTCATTAAATCCTTGGTTTTAATTTTTAAATAGGAAACAAATTAAAACTAAAACATGTAGAGCAGGAAATACAATCTCCTTTAATGTTCCAAGCCATTCATTTATTGCATTAATTTTAAAGTAATTGTACTTAACTTTTGCTCAGCTAGGTATCCCGGAACTTGAAGAAATTAGCATATTCATACTACTAAGACATAGCACAGTGATCCTGTCTATTTATTTACTTATTCATAAATTAACTTCTTTGCTCATGCCTTGATTTTTTATTCCTTCATCCAACTGTAGATTTTTTCCTTCCATGAATAAAAGTTCTAAATTCTAGAGACACGTCAAAGCATAAATGGCACACAAAATCTTCCAAGAATAAACTTAAATACAGCTTAAAGAACACATGCAATTTCCCCTACTCCAAGAAAAAATTTACTCAATGCATATTACAAAATTACATTTGTATTCAATATATATAGGTAAAGAGTTGCATAAAGCTGGAAAGGAAATGAATTGCTAGTAAAAAAATGCATCCTTCATATTAAAAATAGCTTTTTTCATTGCTGAGGCTAAACACAGAATTCCCTGGCCAATTCTCACATGTGGTTTTGCTTTGTGTGAATGATACATTTATTCCTATCAGGCATTCACTTAGTTTGGATGCAGAGGGGTATGGGAGATAGCTTCACCTGCTGTGCCTGTGGAATTTCCTTCTTAGGCTGTCAGCCCTGCAGTCTTGGATGCTGTGATTTAGAAATGCAGGCAGGCACCTGGGCTAAGCACAACAGGGGGCTCTCTGCCCTGGGCTGCCACCCTGGTGCCAGGGAAATGCCATCTGACAACACCTGGCCAATGAGACACATCATGTGGGCACTCTGGGGCTGGTGTTTCACCTCACATCTGGCTCTGCAGTACCCGGAGCACGTGGGTGCTGGCTGGGCACAGCACAGGAGCCCCATCACCCCAGACCTGGCTGGGCAGGACTCAGGATTTTCCCTTCCAGCAGCCTCCAATTGCACCTGGAGCTGGCACACAAGGAAAGTTTGCCTTAAGCTACTGTGCAGCTGAAGCACAATGGGGAGCACATGGCCCCAAGACTTGAGAGAATGGCTGGGAGGGAAAACTAGACCCTGATGACTTGGCATCTCTGCTTTTGCATCTCCAGGTCCAGCAGAGTGACCAACCAATGAATTCTGTTTGCCCCCTTAGAGCCTCTAACATTTCCCCTTCCTAAAAATTTAAATGTGCCACAAAGCGCCAAAAAATCACAAAGAACAGAACTTTTCTAAGACTGCATGAAATTTATGCAGACTAATAAAATCTATGCAAAATAAAATCCTGATATGATTATTTAACCATCCTGTATTCTGAGGAAAATCAGCAATAAATAGTTGGGGTTCTTTGTCAGATTTTTGCCTGTGGAATTTCCTTCTTAGGCTGTCAGCCCTGCAGTCTTGGATGCTGTGATTTAGAAATGCAGGCAGGCACCTGGGCTAAGCACAACAGGGGGCTCTCTGCCCTGGGCTGCCACCCTGGTGCCAGGGAAATGCCATCTGACAACACCTGGCCAAGGAGACACATCATGTGGGCACTCTGGGGCTGGTGTTTCACCTCACATCTGGCTCTGCAGTACCTGGAGCACGTGGGTGCTGGCTGGGCACAGCACAGGAGCCCCATCACCCCAGACCTGGCTGGGCAGGACTCAGGATTTTCCCTTCCAGCAGCCTCCAACTGCACCTGGAGCTGGCACACAAGGAAAGTTTGCCTTAAGCTACTGTGCAGCTGAAGCACAGTGGGGAGCACATGGCCCCAAGACTTGAGAGAATGGCTGGGAGGGAAAACTAGACCCTGATGACTTGGCATCTCTGCTTTTGCATCTCCAGTCCAGCAGAGTGACCAACCAATGAACTCTGTTTGCCCCCTTAGAGCCTCTAACATTTCCCCTTCCTAAAAATTTAAATGTGCCACAAAGCGCCAAAAAATCACAAAGAACAGAACTTTTCTAAGACTGCATGAAATTTATGCAGACTAATAAAATCTATGCAAAATAAAATCCTGATATGATTATTTAACCATCCTGTATTCTGAGGAAAATCAGCAATAAATAGTTGGGGGTTCTTTGTCAGATTTTTCTGTCATCTGATTTGCTCTCATTTCTCTCAAGGACTTCACATGTGAGAATGTCTTGCTTCCCTTTCAGATAGATAGGGCATTGTTTCCCTTAAAGTTTTAGCACGAGTTTCCTCTTCCACCTCAGCTAAAATTAATGTTCTTGCTTGATTACAAAAGCAATGGAACACATCAGTTTTCACATTACTAGTTTTAACCTAAAAGCCAGTAAGTTCTCATCTTCACCGTACAATATCCAGGGGCTAAAACACACCAACCCCCCCCCCAAACTGCTAATGATACACCAAAACCACATTAACATTTTGATTTGCAATGGTTCAAATTTGTAAACCACGTAAAATTTTATAGGGGTCTTCACCGAGCAGAATTAAGCATATACTGTATTAAAACTGAATACTAGCAAACTCCTCTCAGAGGCATAATCGCTTTGCACTTAACAGGACCCCAGTTTGCTCAAAATCCATTTTGAGCAGGAGATATATTCAATTAACTAATAAGCTTTCTCTAGATTTGAATTCTCTGACCTAGTATTTATGAAATTCCTGCTTTTCTCTTTTTTTAACCCCCCTCTGTTATTTTTTAAACCAACACCTAGTAATTACTCCAAAAGCTATTCTGTATGCTTCATAAAACAGATAAGGAAGCACCAGGTTGCCATTTATATTTGTTAAAATGAAAAATATCTCCTGGTTTTCCTTTTGATGAATCCAGCTGTCAGAGAAATTAGCATGTAAGGCTAACTCATGCAAAGAAGAATGCATAAATGAACAATAAATTATACAACAAATAAAATACATCATTTATATTTATTAGGAGCCTAATTCTGGATTCTCTTATCATAACATCTATACTCAATTGAAATACTAAATACAGGCATTGTCATATTGTATCAGGATATGTTATTCCACCTCTGAAAATGGGAGAATCATATAGTAACTATAGGTGCAAATGACAAGGAAATAGGCCATAAAAAACCCACAATATATAAAAATAGAATTTATTCTGATCTCTAAAGACATCTGGCTTTACTTCAGCTCTAGATATACTGTAACTTCTATGGAAAATCTAAATGCTCCCTACCGTCACAGAAATACACAGATCTTTTTTGAACCTTTAGCCTGGCCCAAAAGTCAATGAAGTCTTCCAAAATCCTTTTGCAGTGAGCTGTCAGTCTCTGCCATAAGGCACATCAGGCTTCCCGTTTTCTGTTGGCCTACCACGCTTCTTTTTCAGATCTTTGCTCTAGGTTTTCTTCCTCTAAAATCAAAATCATGCATTTGCAGGGCAAAGAGCTGGCGTGCATTCAGGACTTGTCACATAAAAGGCTGGGAGAGAGCAAGAACACACACCTAGAGCAAAGCAAACCTGGCAGTGCTTTCAATATCATCACTTGAGATGTAATTATCATATTTTAACCATCGTTAATTCACAACATAGACGCTTGTTGGGTTAAGCTTCAGTTACATCCCCAGGCAGCTGTAACACAGCACTGTTTGTTCTGGTTCAGTATTCACCAAGGACATCAGCTACCTCTCATGTGAGCAAGTGCCATGTATTTATTCCCACACCATCCTCACCTTGTTGCCTCAAGCCCTGATTCTGTCCCCTGCCCTGTTGCAACAGAGATAATTTTGAAAATCCAGGGACTGCTATACCTCCAACTTCCTTGTGCAGAGGTGCCATCAGCTATCTTTTGGATCCCATCCTCATTTACATGCAGGATGCAGTTTAAAAACTGTGCCAACATTTTGTCTAGGTAAATGGGTTACTGAAATATGATGGTGTTCAATCAAAACCAGCATCTAAAATGTTCATGATGGAAGCAGGAGTAGAAACTTGATCATGTAAAGAGCATAAGCTAAATTGTGGAATTAAGCCATCTGAAAACACAGTACAATCAGTTTTTCATGGTGAGGAAAATGAGAAAAGGACCTTAGTGGCTACCATCATAAATTTTGGAAAAGAGCTGATGTCTGGATTCCAGGGTATTATATCAATGTCGAGAGCCAGATTAATATTAATGTCTCTTGCTTGTAGGATTGTGTACCAGGGAAGCAGGGAGTATCACTGCATGGACTCCCTTACACTGGGTATTATCTGCTAGGCTGTGCCAAGGATTCTTCATTCAGTCTACTCAGAGAACTGTTGCATACATGCTGAAACTCTGCAGATTTTGGCTTTATCAACACTTGCACTGAGTAATTAATCATATCTTGGTCTACTGCCAGTTGTTACGAGAATTCCCTTCAGAGAATTCCCAATCTATTTGTTAGCTAACATCTATCGCTGTGATATCAAATTAAGCAAAAATAATTTTTTCTTTAAATTATTTGATTATTCATACATATTGTTAAAAATTAAGAAGACACTTTTTAAATAAAACCAAAACATTAAGTATTCTACCTATGAGCTAATCTTTATTTTTGGATCATTCCATATGCATATATTTGAAGATGCTGTTTTTAATTCTTAAAGAAGCCTGTAGTGTTTCACTCAGGCTACAGTTGGCTTACTCAGAGGACTAAACTCAGAAATGTATTATTCTGACAGCAGGAGCAAACAAGCTGACGAGTCTTCTGTTGGCATGGCAACACAACACTGGAACTAATTCAGATCTTTGGTAATGACAACAAAATATTCTTTTCAAAAAGAGTAGTAGTGAAGCATTATTTCATTCCACAATTTCTTGGTTTCGGGTTGGAATTTTGTTGGCTTTTTTTGGTTTTATTTTGAAAAATCATATTAAACTATCCTGTTTCTAAGTAGTCTGGTTTATTTGGATCAATGTTGGTACAGCCTCTCTTCACTCTTTCTTTCCATAGCTTGACTGTATTCCCACCTTGATGTTTACAACTGCTCCTGAAAACTGCAATTACAGACAGCTCTCAGTGTGCAGACTAATTAATTAACACCCTCAGTTTCTATTCAGAAGCAGTCAGTGCCGTAATGGATGACTTCTGAAAACAGATACAGAAGCACTAGGGATTATGAGCTCTTTTTCTTCCAGTATAAATCTGTGCCAGAAAAAAAAATTAAAAACAGCAAAAAACCACAGGTAAGGATATTTTAGAAATCTTCTTGCAGCATTACAGATGCTGAACTGACTGACAGAGCTCCAGTCAGAACTCATGAGGTCTGTGATTTCAGTGAAACTGCATAGAAAAAAGGTAGTCTAAACTACCTTATATTTTTATAGTTGATACACCCTCATTAAAAATATTTAAGATTTAAAAAAATACTGAAAAGCCCTTATTGTGGACAAGCAACAAGAAAACCCTTTACAAAAGCATTATGGAATATAATACCACTTCCCAGTACATGTGCATTCTTCTTTAAATATCAAGGACCTTATTCCTCATTAGATCAGATCAGTTCTGCCAATAATTTTATGGAAAACAGACCTGTCCCCTAGCCTGCTTTCTGCTGTTTCAGCAGTGTCACCTTCCCGGCCCAGAAAGCCAAGCCAAGCTGCAGAGCCAGTCTCAGCTTTAAAGAACTCACTGGTGTACATGGCACACAAAGGAGAGGAAAAAACAAAATGCAGAAGGGCAGAGCAATTTATCCAAATTCAAAGAGGTAATGGATAAGTTGAAAGAGATGTTAGAACACCCAAGAAAAGAGATCAAGATTTCTGATCTCATTCTTTCCTCCGATTCAAGACACCTTGCAATTAAAATCAAACGAACAACCAACCCAAACAAGAAGAAAACACCATTATTCTGCCCATTTGATAGCTAGTCATGGAAGCATAACAAAATTTTCCAGTACTTGAAAATGTTTCCAAAAGACCCTCTTAAAAACCTACAAAAACCATTGATGGCCATACCATCATCAATTAGTTACAAGTCATGGAACTGGGAAATTACTTTCATGCCTAAGCAGGAAACTTTGGTGTTGGTTGGTTTAAAACCCATTATATGGGTAGACTATTCCACTTCAAACACTCACTACCAAAAATTACTGACACTTCACAGTTTGTTATGCTGATCTCTTTAATTTTCATCATTGCTTCCATCGGAAATAAAACTCCATTGTGTTCTTTTCATCAGGAATGTGCTGTTTTTCTGTGAATAATTTATATTCATTGTTTTGTGGTTTTGTCAATCACAGCACCACAGACAGCAATACTGACAATTGTTTTCCTCATGCACACACCATTTTAGAAATGACTTTAGTAGGAGTTTTGGCAATTTAAGCACTGCAATTTGGAGACCAAGTCATGCTGGGACTACTGACATCTAGTTTAAGAAATGAGTTCTTTAACTACTGGTCTAGCTTCAAGGTGATTTTTCTGATGCAATTTTTTTCTTTAATGCTTTTAGGAATGCACTTACATATAGCTGGCTTTCCATCATTTGTATTTGTCCTGTGTTCCAGTGTTACTAAATGAGATTCAGTTCAGAACTAAGGTTACAAACAACACACACAGTGGAAGGCAGGCTGCAATAAGAAAGGGTGAAAAAAGCCCATTCCCTGAAGCTCAAATCTCTCTCCTTCAAAGGCAGAACCACATCCTTTAAAAATGTTATGCTATATGGGAAGCTACTGCATTTTGAAAACTGGGTGCAATATGTTATTTATACTTAAATATGTCTGCGTTTCATCTTTTTCTTTTACAGGTCCTTTGTTGGTCTATGTAAGTGCAAGCAAAATTCTGCTTTTCTTAGGGGTTTGTGATCCCTTATATTATTTTTTAATAAATACCTGCGTGATCTATCCCATTGTGCTTTTTGGCTTGGACTGAATTACATGAATGGGTTCCACTCAGATCTCCCATCACACCACTGTCAAACAGAAACTCCCACAAAAAAGGACAAGAAGGAAAAATGCAGAATTATCCTTCTATTTCTTGAAGCCATTTACTTTCCTAGCCATCACCACTTAGACATATTGTGCAATTTCTAATTATTTACACCAATGCTAGTAGGAATCCAGAAGAAAACTGCAGTCACTGGAAAATTCCAAAAGCAAGGCTTTATGAAAGCTAAAGTACTAAAGAAAAGAAAGCCCTCAGCTTCCTCTGAAAGATAGTTGCAAAGTTTTTCAGTTTATGTTTTCTTATACTCTGTTTCATTTGTACTTAAATTTAAAAACCAAGCCTTTGGTAGAAAAAGCTAATAAGAAATTCTGTACTTGTCAAAGAGTGAACATATTCGTATATACATCAAAAATAACAAGAGTTATTAATAGTCAGAATTACCATGAGTATTTAGAGACATATATTTTCCATTTCTTCAAATATAAAATACAGAAAATACAGGAGTATTTTTATAATACTCTGAAAAATATAACCTGTTAGCAATAAGGTGATCTACCTGGTAGATATAAAAAATATTTTTCATTGGAGGACAGAGATGAGCACATAATTTCAACCTCTAAAGGAGCTGTTAGTATTCATCAGCAGAGATGCAATGCTAGAGCAAATGAACTACCATTTTAATCTTTCTGCCTGTAATTATTTTGTCCAATTTGGTTGGACAATTTGCAGCTATGGTTTTCATATACTGATAAAACCTGATGAGGTTTCTGTGCGAATATAACATCCTCTTTTTTATTATTATTATTTATTTTGTTTAACTTGAAATGGCTCCTGCACTTCTGGGAGTTTGGCCATTTCTAAATGACCAGCAGGGTCCACTCCAATAGCCTTCCTTCACTGGATGTTTGTAAGAGACAGGCAACATGCAACAATCTACAAAATTACACCATTAAGGATTCCCATAGGATTTGTGTTTTCCCATTAAAACAGGGACATTATCAACATCCTCAGCTTCATCTCAGTTCAGTCAGAGGCAGAGGATGACACTGATCACCACAAGGAGAGAAAAGCAGATGGGAAACCTTAAGGGATGCGCCATGCTGGAATCAGCTCAGGCAAAGAGAGGCACACTGGATTCATGATGAATGAGGCATTGAAAATAGCACAGGGACAATGAGGGACAAAAGGATCACTCCTAGCAGGTGTGGAAACTCCATCTGTGGCAATGAGAGGCACACAGAGGCAGAAAGCACCCTAACAATACCAGAGTACAAAAGAACACAGGAAGAGGTTTTAGAATGAACTAAGAATAATCTAATGTGAGAGGGGCAAAAAGTCTTTATTATACCTTCTTCACTTCCATTTCTTACCACTCACACATGAGCTCATTTTCTGAGCTTGTAGACTTCCTTTTAAGATCACATTCTAACAATGCAAAGTCACTCCAGGCTGCTGAGAAACATTTTTGTCTTAACCCTTGCTAAGTCATACATAAAGCAGGACACAATCCTAGACATTATTCTGGGGAGTCTGATGTGAGAATTGCAGATAAACTGTATCAGCTTCCAGTATCTCACATACACTAAGGTTTACTGCTTTTGTAAGTGATTGTTGCTAGCAGAGAACTAATGCCCACATGGAGTTTGAGCATGTCTTGGAGGTATAGTAAAAGAAAGTGATCTCTGTCAAGGCAATCTGTTGGGAACTGCAGTTTTTGAACTACATGAAAAGCAGCAATAATTTGAGAGCTAATGGGATACCATCAGGGAGTCCTCAAAATTTTAGGTAAGGCAATTCTTTCTTCTCAGCATGTTCTACAGCTAGAGGAGAAATATTATATTGGCTTGGACCTGAATCCTGAAAGGAACTCCCCATGGACATCGATTTCTTTTTCCTGGAACAGCCAACAGTAACTACTCAGACATCAAGAACACTAAATACATCTTTTAAAACATTCTGTGCAGGAATTTGCACATTCAAGTCATGGTAGAAACTACAGCAGCCCCAAACACAGTGCCAGTGCCTGTTTCCTTAGCTGGCATCCCCAAAGATTGGTTTTATCCTTAAAGATTGAATAAAAGCATTCTGCAACATCTTCAAAGGAATTTCATTTATGCTTATGCTTTCTAACAGTTCTCTCTCTGCTTTCCAGGATATTTTGTTGTTCCTTCCTAGGAAATTTTCAAAGGAATTTCTAGCAGTGCTCCTGATGCTTTCTGGTAATTTTTTACTAAAGGCTTTCAGAAAAATCTCCTCTACCTTCTAGGAACTTTTCAATTGCCCTCTTAGGCTCACTACTTTCTAAAATTATTTCCTTGGTACTTTCATCCAGGAATCTCCCCAAAGCTTTCTTTTCCTACTGCTCTCTAAGAATTTTCTATGTGCTTTCTTGAATCCCCCTATTGATTTCTGGGAATTTTGTCTAAAATGGTTAGTAGGATTTTGCAGGTTTCCTAGGAAATTCCCAACTGCTTCCTAAGATTCTTCACAGATACTTCCTGTTGTTTTCCACTAATACTCCTGTTATTCCCTAGGCATTTTCTCTAGGATTTTCTGAAAATATTACTGATTTCTTCTAGGAATATATTAATATTAATGCTGCTTCCCAGGAATTTCTCTTATACTTACAGACCTTTTCCACTGCTTTCTAGGAAACCACTAATGGATCCTAGGAATACCACCCTGGCACTCATAAATGACTTTAAAGAATGCTCCAGATGTTTTTGAGGAATTTCCCCATGACTTTTTGGGAATCCTGCTAATGCTGTTGTAAGTTTCCTTTCTACTACACAGACACATAAATAGGGATAATTGATACTCACATTCTGACAAAAAGAAGGGAAAATATCCCTGGGCTAGAAATATTGCCAAATCATTTCAGTGCTCATGCAGGTGGTGGTTCAGGTTGATTTTCCGTGAATCCTTTAGAGCTACACTCTGTTACCTGGGGTGCACTGACACAATGATAGTGGAGCAGAGTTACAGCTCCCTCATTCTTTCACTAGCCAGGACCTCAACAACCACAAAGTTTCATCTCAGTCAATGTCACTTCATCAGCTGACATTGTGAATCTTGCTGCAAATATCCTTTTCTTAGTAAATTGATTACAGCTGGTAGCAGGCCTCTACCAGATTGCTTTTTCCATCACACAGAACTATTAGTTACACGTCTTTGTGGCCAGAACTTCAATCCCATCCTATTTTAGTGCCAAGTCAGGAGATTCAGCTCTTATCACAGCAAACTGGTAAGGGCAGTACCTACCACCTGTTCATTCAATTTCAGATAAATGTACTGCTGTTTCTTCCAGGCTGCACCTCTGGCTAGGAAAAAGCTCTTTATAACCAATCACATGGTTAGCTCATGGCTTTCACTCAAACACTGCAGAATTCTCTTTCTACAATTACTCTACAAGTATTGTCAACAAATGGGCTGCTTGAGACCATAAGACCACAGACCTTCATGACAACATCAGTCCATGTGCTTTTCTGTGTTTCCTGAACATGTATAGGTCCGTCTGACCTCCTTTATTTTTTTCTTTTTTACTCCCTGGAGCAGAGATGGTTATTTAGTTTTGGACTGTAAATCACTAACTTGAGTCTGACATTCACAGATTACAGCTGGGAAGGAATTAGCTGCTTAATTTCAAATATCACCTGGTACAAGATTTTGAGCAAGTCATTGCTGCAATTTTAGAAAATTGGCAAAATTATAAACCATTACATTAGTATAATAGAAATTCACTTAATAGTCAGTATTGTTTTATTATACATCAATGCTCCTATTTTGGTTTTGGGGCTCAGGGGAAGGGTTGCTTTTCAAACCAACTGATCCTCTGCTGTCATTTATAACCTGAAAACTTTAGGCCTGTGTATCATGATCATAGATTCCTAAATAAATGCCAGAAGGATTCATATATATTGATGCAAATTTAAAAAAAAACCAAAAAACTATGCTGTTTTATTGATGGAAAACACCTTTAAGTCCTTTTCAAATGGATTCTGTCAAATTTCTTTAAAAAATCACAGATGGTTTGATTTGGATTTTCATTGACAGAAAAAAAAAATGCTGAGGATTATATAATCTACTGAAAACTATGATGGTCTCAAGATGTGACAAAAGTAAGACTTCCACAAGTTAATGAACAGCTGCTCACTGTTAAAAATGTGCTTCTGTAAAAGAGGAAAGAAATCAAGGTCTTTGGTCCACTGACTTTTACTGACAAGAGACAAAAGCACACAAAGGCAAATCTATTTTATGGTTTAAAACCAGAGTAAACCTTTATTGTTTGAGAATAAAGTAGCTTCAAGTCTTCAGGGTTCAGTGGGCTATTTTCTTCTTAAGCCAGTTTGTTAATGAGAAATCTGTTTTCAGCATCCTTCAAGGAATGTCATTAATGTGAGATACAGGGCTCTGTTTGAAGGGACAGAAATGCATGGGGAAATAGTGCATTTTGTAAATCTCATAATGGCTCTTGAATTTTCCATCTGGTAAGGTAAGTAACTGGAACAGAGGGCATTAAAAAACTAACACAAGCACACTACAGCTCTTCTAATGGATATTTTCTGTGGATCTCAACCAAGGAAACAAATTACAAGAAATGAGGGCTGTTATTCCCCACAGTCTGTGAGTACCTCACGAGTGCTCTACTGCGGCAGTGTTTCCTTCATGTTTTTCCTTCCATACAACCAGGTGCTTCATAGCAGCAATCGCTATTCTTGCTTAGTTGAAGAAAACTTTAATAGACAGTACTTCTCAAGTCAATTTGGGTCTGAAATGCATGCAGGATTATGGCCAAAATAGTTTTTTTAATCCCCCAATTAGACATTTCTAAGAAGTGCTTAAAAACCCCCATATTTATTGTTCAGAGAAACTTATAATTCGCCAAGTTTCATCAGCATTTTTCTGAAATGTTGAGAGCAATTTCTAGAAATATCTATTTTCTACATGGCATTTTACTGACTTATTCTACTTTTTTCCTGCACTGATCTCATTTGAAAGATCAGTATGAGTTCTCTTGCTCTTTCTCAATTGCTGAATAGTAACAAAACATTTCAGATAGCTATAAGATTTTTTAATACACTGCCTTCTCATCATTAATATGTTTGCTGTGTTTTAGTTGAAAATATTTTTGTAACTGGAGAGCTTTGCTGTTGTATGCAAGAGCCCAAATAACAACAAGGGGGTTGATTAATGCAATATGCACATACCTAGAATTTTCATGATGGGTCTCAATGGACTTGAACATTAATTGAAGGCTGGACTGTCAAAGTAATTTCTTCTTCTATTTCTTTGTTGGTCAAGAACAACTAAATTGCATATTCTGAGTTGCAGCACTTGAAACTGGCTGTTAAATCCAAAGGGATGGAAAAGAGTTTGGAGTTAGCATATTAAGCACATTTTGTTGTAGACATGATCTTAATTTACATGGTATTGAATTAATAGTTTCTTTAATGTTAGATTTCTTCATTGTCTTGAGTGGGAGATCTGAAAATATGTGAATTATGCTTACAACTGTTTTGCTATAAAAAGACAACTGTTCTCTACTGATCTGAACTAAAAATATAATTCTCATTTTAATGACATTTTAGACACACAGTCACTAAAAATAAGTAATTCAATAAAGAATTTAGTGGCATTTAGAAGACAATGTTAGGAACAGGTTGAAAGTTCCATGATCCACTGGTTATATGACTGACAGCAGAATCTGATTTTCAGTAGAATTAAGTGCTTTTCACTGTTTTTTACAACATTAAAGGGCATGTAAATACATTTTTAGACATATTCAGTCTCATTTTGTGTGGTTTGAATATCAAGAAAGGATCTCACTTCTAAGGAATCATGCTGATGGTTTTAGACAAACACAGATCATGCCATTGCACTGAGATGCTCCAAGCAGGAGTGAAGCACCTGTGCAGAAGAATTTAATGGAATTGATCCAGGGCTGACACAAGGCTTTCCTGTGACCCTCGATCATGGATGCCAACAAAGCCTGAACTATTTCCCTCATTTAAAAATTCACTAATTCCCGGCCAATTGCTTCAGGCACTAATCACCCAAACATCTCAGAATATCTCTTCAAGCCCAGAAGCAGCAGGATTTTCAAGGAACATTTTTCCTTTTCTTTCTCTTTTCAACAAAAGAGATCAAATAAATTCAATTAAAGCTCATTGTAAATGTGCAGCATTTCCAGACTAACAAAAATATAACACGTTCTAGGTGAAGAGATGCATTAAAATCTTGTATTTTATGACTGTTTGTAAATAATTAAACCTTTTCCACTATCTCAAAAAAATATTCTAGGAAAGTCACATTGGCAACAGGCTGGAAGTCTTACCAGTCTCTTCTAGTGAAGGCACATAGGAGAATATTGTAAAAACCAACCTACAACACTCATTAGGGATCATCACTGATTCTAGAAGTGTCAATATACTCTGTTTGGATAGGTATTTTACTTGGATGAAAAACATAGATGGTTATTGCCAATGTATCTGTATAGATGAAGGCATAGATTAATATTTAGTCTTAGCTGGACTTTTCAGTGCCAGTTTAATGACAGGACAAATGCCTTTCTTGCAGACCCTATAAACAGGATATTGTTTTCTGCATTGTCAAACATTGAAAGTGATCAGCTCTGGAAGCACTTTTTGACACTAAGTGTTGGAGAGACAGAAGTCTCATCTCATTATCCCAGTTCTGCTCTCTTACAAGCAATGCTCAAAGATTCCCAGGGGAACAGAAGCTGCCATTTAGTGATGATTTCAGTTCCTACCTAGCTATACTTACTTTTTCAGAAAAGTCTTTTTGGGGTTGAGGTAGTCATGATGTTTGTTTGATTGTTGTTTTTCCAAATGAAATTTTAAAATTGCAGGGAATAAAAGCAAAGTGGGCAGAATGTCAAAAAGGGGGAGAAGAATGACAACTATGACAGCTAACCTGTAAACACAGTGAAATCATTTGTTTGCCCATAATGTGTTCTAGCTTTAGCATTTCTTTGATGACTCATTTATGATGTATCACTACTTCTATTGGCTGGGGATTTATCTGAGCTATGGTTTGACAATAGAGCAAGAGTGAGTTGCAGAATGCTAGCACCAGACTGAAAAGGATACAGCCACAGAATAGTAAACGCCCATCTGCTGTAAAGTCCTGTTCTTCTGAGGGAGTGTTGAGAGCTTGCAGGGATTTTTGTGTCTGCTGTGACACTCGGTGGGTGAGTGAGGCCCAGGTCTGTCAGTCAGCACCTCTCTGATGCTTTGTGGGTTAGTTGGTCTTCCTTCAGCAGCAGCACAGGCAGCCTGAGCCCCTGCCAGCGTCCTGGAGTGCTCCCACATCCCGTGCCTGCAGTGATCTGGGTCGCACCTGCCCCATTTTAACACCTGAAAGCACACAGAGGCAGCACTGGCTGTCAGGGCCCAACGTGTGTGGTGCTGGGCCTGCTTCCTGCCCTCTCTGAATACAGAATTCTGAACAGCAAGCAAGGCTAAGTGTATTCCCAACACAAAGCTGAGCAGCTCTGGATGTGGAGTCCTGCAGAGATCACCTACTTCCCAGCCAGCTGCAATTCTCATGAATATGCAGCTATCCAAATACTCTGGAGGAACAATATGTAAAGATTCTAAAAGCAAACTGGTTACTTTTCTCTCCTTACAAACCATAGCTGCTTGGCTTCCATCTTTATTTAAGCTATTATATATATTTTTTTTTTTTATTTTTGAAACCTCCCTCTTTTCCCCAATATTTTGGAATGAATACAGTTGTTCTGAACAAGGTAAGACTAAGAAATTGTGGTAAGAGAAGGGTTTCTGAATAAAAATGAAAGAAATGAATAGGAGATTGAAGAGCAGGCTCAAGAAAGAAACAGGCAAGGATGAAAAAGGGTGACAAAAAGCAGAGATACAAACCAAAGGACAAAGTAGTGCAGAGAAGAGCCAGAGGGAAGGAAAGTAAGTTGCAAGTGGCAGAAAGGAAGAATGAAGGTGACAGAAGAAAAATAGTTGCAGGAATTAAAAACAACTCCCCTAAGACTCAGCATTTACAAAAAGATCCTTCCAGATAATGTTCTCAGATGAGTTTCAATTTCCTTCCTTCACTGTGTATGGTGGTTTCCATACAAACTGTTAACAGTTAGAGGAAATATTTTTTATTTTAAATTTAGACTCCAAGTCCTTTATCACGTTTGTTTCTGTTCAGGTGGCTGTAATTCCAGGCTGGCATGACAGAGCAAGAATTAATAGAATTAAATGATAATTTAAATTCTTCATGTTGAATAGTCAGCAGGACTGAGGAGAGTTATGGACATTAGTTCCACTGAATATTCTGTTAGGCTTATATTCATTACATAGGTCCTTTCTTATTTACGTGCTCTTTCTAAATTGAGAATTTACTCCAGTCTTTGGTCTATCACCCCTATTCAGACATAGATTTTCCTCAGTAGAGACAAAAGTGCCAGACTTATCACTTCTCAATTACTTTTAAAGAGATTTCTGTCCTATAAAATGCTGCACTTAAAGAGTTAGCAGATAGTCACATATGTATAAGGTTTGCCTTAAGGCCAGACAGGACGGATACTCAGATAAGAAATTCAAAAAAGGGATGCTGTGCTTTACAAATGCAATTCATTTCAATGCTTATTAAAACAGAGATGTGAAATAAATACATGTGTAAACAAAATATGCATTATATACACACACAACTTATCTATCATAGTATATAAAGTCTAAAAAACTTGTAGACACATTGGTGTTTGCAAAACCACTTAGTGAACAATGAAGCCCCAGATACTTTTAGCCTGGTTTTGTATCCTTCAGCATGGTTTTGTATGGATAAAAACATTCTTAATATCAAAAGAATTACAGTGATCTTTAGTCAATGCAAAAATAAGTGCAGAGAATGTTAGCCATATAGATCATTGCACATAGCTTGCTTTTGGTGATTTTTTTTTCAGTGAATAAACTTCTCTACTGCCACCCAGACTTCTTTCTGAACTGTTGCTTTCAGTTATGTTAGCTATCACTTTGGGTTTCAATATATACATTTGAATGAATATTTTTTAAAGGACATATCTCATTAGGTAAAATATTGTAATAAATCTTTCACTTTTGAAAGATAAACACAATTAATAACCTCTTATGCAGCGTCTACCCACTTATTTTCCCCTATGTCACAGCAGACAATTAGGAATCATGTTTTTGAGAATGGCTTTCCAGCGCCTAACACAGTAATTTTACTGATACTGTTTACTTAGGTGCAGAGCAACCTCTGTGATGAAATCTCAGCTGATCAAGCAGGAAAATGCATCATCCCAATCAAAAGAAAAACCCAAAAAAACCAACACAAACTGCACTTTCCACACTGAGCGGTATTTACACTGATTCACTCCGCCGTGATGTGTGCTCTGAGCCACCACTGCAGGAGTTTCTCCCTGCTCCTTTGCAAACCTGCTGAGAGCCACTGTGGGTCTGCATTCAGCACTTGGCTGCTCTGCGCTGCCTCCAGCACAGAGGGGAAACAGCAATCGGTCTGGGGCTAACACAGACGCTTTCACCCATTCTGATTCAGATTTTGTGCTCCTGCACCCAGCCACCACTCAAAAGAGAATCACAGAAATTATCTGCTGCAGCTGGTCATGGCATAGATACTTTGAAATTATTTTGAGCTTCAGTGCAAGCACTCTCCCAAGACAACTAGGTTTCAAGGCCCCAGATGTATATCCCACGAGAATCCTCTGCTGTGATATTCTCTAACAGAGTAAAACTGCTCTGTTCAAGTCTCTTGGGCATATGTCTTTTTACCAGAAAAAGGAAAACTATGACAGAAAATCCCAAGCCTGCATGATACTAGTTGAAATCAAAGTGGAATTACAATATTTTTGATCATGCAGTGACAATGGAGAGGGAGTGCCATTATACACAAGCATATTCTTCCCTATTTTCATATGCCAGGAATCTAAAAGAAAAATTTGGTTTACATTTTTTTATTTATATGAATTTATTTAAAAAATTCAAAAAAGGAACACAAACATGAAATAAATAATAGTTATATTAAAAAAATCCAAGGAAAACAGGAAATAAAAATATTGACATCTCCCTGTAGCTAATTTCCAGCTGTTACAAAATTTAACCAAGATAATTACAGATCATAAGGAACTGCTGCTGTTTTTCTGTAGCCCACAGCATGGCAGACACAATGGTAGAGCCTGACATGAGACAGAGGTGCCCAAACTGCATCAGCATAAGCCCCTGGTCTAGGTAAAACTGGGAGTCATAGACGAGTTTGGTCTCCTAAAGATACAGTTTCCCTTGAACACAAGAGGCATGTAACTTTCAAAAAAAAAAAAAAAAAGCTGTGGATTTAAAAAAAAACACAGCAAACTTGAAGGCACAACAGTAGGAACTAATAGGAACTGCCATCAGTTACAGATCTAAGGCAACTGCAATAAATTAAAATGCTTTATGGATTTAGGGAAAAGTTGGTTTGAGAAGGGCAAAGAAGAAGCAGTGGCTTATATTCACTGAAATAATTTGGAGAACAAAGTTTTCATGGCTAGCATCTTAAGAATTAACCTTTTTTTTTTCAGCCAGGCCTTATTATGGTCATAATTTGTACAGAGTTCAGCTCATAATTTGTTTGGGTTTGGGGGGTGTTTCTTTTGGGATTGCTTTTTCTTTGGTTAAGGTTCACATCCCACTCACATTGCAGCTCCATTGCCTAGCAAGGACCTCAATGAAAAATCACACATTTGCAACTGAGATGAAAAGATATGGAAAGGAGATTGTAGATAGATATAGCCAGTGAAATAGTTAACAAAAATAGTTTGCCATTCCTACTTAGAATAATCATCACAATTTTTCAGATGCCTCATGGCATCATAAATTAATGTTCTCCAGCTGATTTGCACTTCTTTTATTAAAACACAAAGTTAGTTAATGCTGTATATTGTAGTGTTCTATAGTATCATAAACACCTATGTACATCACAAATTGTAGAAGTTTACCTCCCTAGTGTTCAGTATCAATTCTTAAATAGAGCAATTTTTATTACACATACATTAATCAAAACTGTTCAGCAGCATTATTCATGCTTCTATTTCTCTTTCATGGCAGGTTAGCTGCTATTTGAAATTTGGGCTATGCCCATTAAGCTCTGGGGCTACATAGCATGTCTTGATTTTCTTTTGGGGCAAGTTCTTATATCAGGGATTTCTTTGCAGAAATATTTGGCATTTGGCATTTTCCTTTAAGATGTAAATGAGCTTTCCAGATTTTTCTAACAATTAAGTCATTAGGTTGATGTTTTTCAGGCAGAACCCCCAAAGAGATGTCAACTCATTAGGAATAAGTTCTTTTAATATTTCAGTTGGATACATGTAAAATACCCCCATTGAACATTCTGGTAAATATATAAACATAAACGATAGTCTGGATGTCTCCAGCTTTTTTTTTTTTTTCAGAAATAAAAGAAACAGAAAAGCTCCATAAAGGTCAAAACCCCCTGAATTTAAATGAACAGACACTGGTAATTTCTAACTATGCAATTTTAGTTATTTAAACACTAACTAGAGTGTTTATTCATTTATGTTATATGCTGAAGGGCTCTGCAGTCCACTGGTACTTCATTTCATTGAGGATAAAAGGGATTGGTTTGAATTTGTCATGGCAAATGAATGTGTGAAATCTAATCTCTTATTCAGACAATGAAATCCAAGAACCAATCTCAGATTTAATGCTGAAAATATATGAAAAATATTCTGCAGGTTGTTTAGATCTGCCTGATTTTACCTTACTGGCCAGGTTCCATTCCTTGTGAAAAATGTCTGACTTAGAATCATGGGCTTTTTAATAGCACTCTAAATTAGACTTAATTCCACCTTCATATCCTCTGTACTAAAATGAATGCTCTAAGGTTAGGAGCCATGGTGAAGTTTAAATCTGTTTGAATTACTGATCACGTTTCAGACCTATTTTAAATAACCTTTATATTATACACATTGAAGTTTCTGGTGAGGGTACTACATGTAAGATCTGTGAAACATTACTATGATATAGCAATAGCATTATTAATAAACTAATAATAAATGTGGAAGTTGAAACAGAATTCTTTCTCCTCTGAAACAAAATTCTTCTTCATATCCGGTGTATTTATGAAACATCCCAATGATTCAGTGGAGTTGAAGTAGAGTTGAAGTTCAACAGTAGAGTTGAAGTTACCTGTCCTTATAGGCAATAAAATGTCAGGCTGCATAACTTTCCTTAACCACCACAATCAGTGGTGGTTACATGTCCTCCTTTGAATTAATGATTGCAAATCTATGACAGGTCCCATTTTGTTGACAAAACAAAATATTTGAGAGGATTTATTCTGATCCTTACATGGTGTAATCAAATGACTGGCAGTGATTATAAAATCTCTGACAAACTATTTTTTTGGGGGAGAAGTGTTCTTTGCATCCTAAACATAGTCAGTTGTGTCCCTTCAGGTTCACTGCAGGCTTTGCCCTGACAGTGTGCATGTGCATAGCCTGTTATCCTATTAGCACCATAAAATCAAAGTTTTAAATGCCTGGACTCTGATGGGAAGTGCATCTCTCTTATAAAGACAGATTGGGGTCAGACACAGCCATGGTTCAGAGACAAGAGTTTGTGGAGATAAAAATCTATTCATGAGTGACAAACTGTCTTTGTCTCCCTCCTTCCCAAGTCAAAAGCATACTCACATTTTTCAGTATTGAACCCTATGCTACCTATTTGCAGGAAAGATGAATATTAGGAATTGTATTTTGGGCTGCTGTTTTACTTTACAGTATAGATGAAGTGAGATGCAAAATTAAACAAATGCTCTCTTGGTAAAATCATAACTTTTGTGCAAAAAATACCATTTGCTAGCAGAACATGTACATGAGCCATGGCCTCTTCTCAGAAAGCAGCAAAATGTGATGTACCCAAGGTCACAGTGACTATTCTTCTATGGTCATTTCCAAGAAGTCACAAACCACCTATTTCTCAAATACCTTAGAAATTTGAAAAAATTAAAAAAAAAACCTTCATAGGGGCACCAACTTTTTCTCAAGCAAACTACCAATCCCTAAAATACATGTTATATTCTGTCTGTACCTCAGAGGTACTGTCTGAAACAATTAATTTAAAAATGCATCTATATAAATGGATACACTAGCTCTGTATATATAGACCTAGTCAAACAGAGCAGATAATAGGATAATTCCCCACTCCTTGCTACACAGTGAAAATTAATTACCAAGCAAACACATGCTTATTTTATTGCATCAGTGCTATGCAAGTCAGTTCAGAAAAGCTAAATTTCATGCTTCTTTAGTTCCCCCTCAAAGTGTGGTTTGTCCAACTCATTAAAGAAACAAAGGAAGGAAAGGTGAGTGGTTTATGGACACAGGTTAACAGTATGAACTGATGCAAAGAAATAAAAAACCTGAAAAGTTCCTGTGTGCTTGATGGAGTAACAGCTGGTAAGGTATTACACAGCAACTTTCATTTACTGTAAACTATTAAACTACAGTAGGGCAGAAGGCTGAAAATGAAATTAAACTCAGCCATACATCACCAGTGATTCTCCTTTCAGCAGCTTTGAACTCTGCAATGGGTGATGCAGTGAATGTGTGTGCTGGAAACATTTGCAGAACAGGAAGCTACTTGCTCTGCAGATCTAAACTGGAACAATTTCAACCATACAGGAAAACTTTGAGAACATTAATTGCATTGTGTATTACAAGAAAAAAAAAGCAGGATATTGGAAACAAAAGAAAAAAAACTTTGACAGAATTCAATCTAGAAGAATGTCTTCTGTAAATGTCCTTCAAACAAATGGCATCTCCTCCTCACTAATTCTCTTAACAAAAGGCTGAGTTACAGTGTTATCCTTGTTCAGTGGAAAATATAGGAAATGAAGAAAACCTTTTTTTTTCCTTTTAAATTATCTCTCTTGTTATTTAAAGCTATTAGTTTTAAAACTGTTTTTCTAGTGGAACAGTTACAAAAATATCATATCATAAGGGAACCAACATTCCCCAGTAATGAAACATCACTCCAGAAGAAAACATGTTCATACTTGCAGGACTTGCAGTGAAATCTACAGCACTTCAATAATTTATGTTCACTTTCAAAGCCTGTGTTTTGATCACATGAAAAATCAGGCTTGAAGAATTCCAAGGAGCTGAAAGCACAACCAGCTGAATCCAAGACTCCAGTGACTTTCATTTTTACAGCTCACATAGAAATGTGACATATGTATAGCAAAGTGAAGATGCAAAGCCAACCATAAAATGAATTTAGAATGGGTTCATCCAACTGACATCACCTCATCAGCACTGTACAGATGTCCACAGCTCCACATGTGCCATTCACAGATAGAATGTGTTCCTATTATGGTTTCAAGAGTACAAAATCTCTAAGCTCGTACACAAAAACTAGCTCATGGTTTAAACAATGCATTAGCATTCAACATGATACAGAAAACAGAATTCTAGAAATGTTACATTCAACAACTTAAAAACAAGAGCAACATCTGCAGTTCCCATTTTTGCCTTT
This sequence comes from Emberiza elegans, assembly GCA_024865655.1. Lineage (NCBI taxonomy): Eukaryota > Metazoa > Chordata > Aves > Passeriformes > Fringillidae > Emberiza > Emberiza elegans. Next base: position 25,594,326 of record JALJVW010000241.1, on the reverse strand, counting down.
TTTTTGGCTACAACTTTTAATTCATTTTAATATCATACAGCATTTTAAGACACAAGAAGGGGTTGTTCAAGAATACTTATTGGCTTTTTAATCCAGACTGCATTCTTAAACAGAAAAAAATCAAATTATTTGTTTATAAATTACTAACTCAGTATTACTAAGTTATCTTAAAACTGGATATTTGTAAAGCACTGTAATAATTTTCACTTTAAGGATTGATTCACCTTCAATTTGGTTGCTGTAGAAACCTTGAGACTCAATAATTGGATATTGTGCTATTAAAAAAATCTAGAGAATCCACAGATGGACACTGAGACATCCAAATATCTTGTGTGGTTTTGAAAATCTTGGCCCAAAACATGTGGTATGAGGTTTTTAGAAAGTTAAAATTATTTTTATTAGTGTATTTCAAGACCAGAGTAATCTGGTCTGGTTTGACAGTAGGCCTTTCTCGGAGGGAGATTTTAGACAGGAGACATTCTGAGGACCCTTCCAACTGGAATTATTCTGTGCCTTTTGAGAAACAGTTCCTGAATGCATCTGCTGGAAGAGTTGTACACTGATAGTTTAAGTAAGGCTGAGTACCATGTTACCAGTGACAAACCAGATTACAAATCCACATTGGATCACAAAGAAAATCTCTCTCTGAAAAAAACCACACCCTGCTGCTGTTAAAAGGGAGGAATCCATGGAGCAGAGCTACAGGACCTGAGAGACCTACACCAACTTTATTTTAACAACAATCACTGCTTAATCTGAATTATTCTGACAGACAGGTATGCAGATACTTGCCTACACCGTCAAGCTTCTGATTTTAGAAAATGCATTAAGTTTTTCCCTGGCATGTATCTGTGTGTAACGGGTAAGATTTTATGAGGACTTTACTTTCCCAGAATTGCAAAAGAATGCACATCTACCCCTGCCAAGTCAGTGTAAATAAGAAAGTGAAGAATGATTAAAATGCCTGGTTTACCTTAATTGACAGTGGACTTGGTTCAGCCACAAGGTCGGTACATCCCAGTAAACATTACAGCTTTCTGATCTTTCATTAAACTATTACCATGAACTACAGCAGAGCCTATGCTTGCTTTTAAAGGTAGTTTAAGACAATCAGGACTGTCTCTTAAGCTAAAATTATTCTGAAAGACCAGTTGAGAGAAGGTAGGACACTACATGGTCATGAACTGTGGCTACAGCTGGAGAGAGCCAGAGCACAGCTGTGAACAGGCATATGATTTCAAATATCTCCTCTCTGAGAAAAAATTGAAAGGTGAATAGCAAGAGTACTATTAACAGAAAATAAGCACAAACAATAGCTTTCTTAAGCAATTGAGAAAATATTCCAAGCTGCTTTGACTATTGAATTTCTGTAAGTTATGCAGCAGTCCAAAAATTTTAATGTTAAGAAATTCAGTTCACCAAGTTCATTGAGTCTTTTGTATGGAAGCAGAGCTCCAGCCTGTACTGAACTGTTTTCAGTGCCTTGAGTGCTCACAATGATGTGTTGCAATGGCAAAGCCAAGAACCAAATTCCTCATTGTTGCTACTGTCACGGACTTGTCCTCACAAATAAAGGACATGGAGAGGTAATTCAAGCTCTAATTCAGTTTCTTAATGAACTTTAACCTCCAGAAGGCAAAGCCACACCAGTTCCCCTTTCACATTATGTTCTTTTTCCTTTTAAGTACTAATTATTTCTATATATAATGGAAGCTCTTTTTTCTAACATGTGCCAATACCTTAATACAAGCAATTGGGCAGATCTTCAGTATAACTTCATTGACTTTTAATGATTTACAACAGATGAGAATCTGTCTTCAAAAAGTATACTACTAATTAACTTATGAAGACTTGGCGGCTTAATATAATTCTTGAATGTTCCTAGGCATGCATCTGAATTTCAATGAAACCTGTACCAATAGATAGATATTGGCATTCTCATGAATACCAAATGAGTTCATTAGCACTTGTCCTGCAATGGTGAATACCTGCTGAATTTTTAATTGAGTGGCCTCCAAATGAAACTGCTGGCCACATATCAGGCTCCCACAGCTTTTCATCAAATCTCAAATTCTACCAACTTTTCCCTCTTTTATTTGTGAAATGGACTGAGAAAATAGGAGGGGAAAAAAGAATTAGCAGAGAGACACACCGCAGACCTGCTTACTGCACTGAGGTTTTGACATAATTCATTACAGTACATCCAGGGATGTGATTCCAGCCTGCAAAGGGTCTATCAAAAAAGATAAACCTTTTACACTTTTCCAAATAAAGCCATTTGCTTAATAATTAAGAGAGAATGGGGATGCCTTGTGGCAAAGGGCAAAGGTTAGAAATACACTTCAGTCTTTCAAAAGTGGCTTTCATGCAGCAGAGACTCTGTCAGCTCTGGCAACGCACCTTAAGCTCTTGGCTGCTTATTATCTGATAGCAGCCCCTCACAGCATCCTTCCATTATGGTTTGGCAGCTGGTTCACATCCATTTCCCACACGTACAGCTTCCCCCTAGTTTAAAATGGGTCAGAGCCAGGTCACCTCCAACACTGCTGTTAACATTGACACTGCTTGCAAAATGGCAGTGAGGAAAAATGAAAGGTAATATGGAGGCCGAAGGGGAAATAGAGAACAGCAGCAACAAAGAGTTGTTCTTCCCAACTAAACACTAATGCATCTGAAAGCATTTGCAATTTGCAGAGACCAAAGAGAGTTAGGAGTGAAGGACAAAGCCAGAAGCCTACAGTAGTTGAAGGTAATTGACCTTGAATGTGAATTTAGCAGTGAGAGAGAGAGTAGAGAAGATTGTAGGTATGGGAGAACAGCATGCTTTACTTTTTTTCAGATGAATGCCAACTTATTTAAAAGGGAAAAGTAGATACTGTGTAAGAGTAAGAAAGCAGCAAATAAAGCCTATGTACTTAGTGATGGCTGCATTTTCTGGTGAAAAATAAAGAAAAATCGTGGAATGAAAATTCTTAGCAATGCCATTAGCTAAGAGTCCTCATATGGAAAATGCTCAGAATCCAGTGAAGTGAAATTGTTTTTGTGAGAGACTGATTATGTCTTATCCCTCATCTGAAGTTTCAGTATGTATGAGTCCCATTGATATCAACTAGATTAGAACACCATTCTTTGAAGCTAGAAGCAAAATAAAAAATATCTGGGATGCAGGAGGCACCCATGCAAACAGATCATTGCAGCATACACACAATTAAAATTAATTTCAGATCTAACTATCCCTATTATTGGGATCCCATACATAAATGCGTATTTAATGTACATCTCTGTAAAAGTTGTAGCACTAACTCATTTGTGCTCATTGCTGCAAGACACTAACAAAATTCCTTATCTTGGAATGGAGAAATGCACATGACCTAAAAATCTATGCACTGGGGGAGAATCTGCTGCTTAAACAACAGGAGAAGAGATTAAAATCAACAGCTCTCCACTATGCCAGATGAATTCTGGTTTTGGAAATTTGGTGGCCTGAAACAGTAAAACATATGGAGAAAGTATGAGAGATTAACCCTAGTTCCATAACAGAAAAGAAAGAATTTACAATATCTCTTTGCACATGACACCATTTCCTGTTCTAAAATCAAAACAAAACTTATATGAGCAGGAAAATGAGCAGACCTCTTTCATCCCAATCTTTTTGCAATAGGACCTATGAATGTCATCCACAAGAATGTTATAATGAAAAATAATCCTAAAATACTCCAAATGATAAATTCCATTTTCTGAAGCAAATATAAACATTCAGATGGGCAAGATGGCCTAAGGGCAGAGTATGACATATGAATTCTGTCATGTGATCAGTTCAAAACAATAAAAACAGTCACCCACACATGCTACCTTCCTAATGCTAGTTTCTTAACTTCTTATCACCCTTTTTGATTTTACACAAGGTGATTTATATGGGCATTAATATAAGGTATAATAACCTCAGAAAAGCATATAAATCTACAGGGTTTTAAGTGTGAACATATTTTTTTTTTCTCCCTCCTCCCTTTCACCACAACTGAATTTGTGTACATGAGTAAGCAATTTCAACACAAAGTGATAGAACTTTTACTTTCTCTCAGTGGAGACTTTAAGATTTGCAGGCATTAAAAGGGATTGTTTTTCTCCAGCAAGGCCAAGAGATATCCTGGTATATTGTAGGAAGCAGAACAGATTGCCATTTTTTTCAAAAGGTAAAATCCTTTTGTACCATGCAAGTTGCTTAAACACTCCCTAAATGCACAGAGCCCTCCTGGGAAGAGAAGTTTCTGGCTGCAGCCTCCCACTGAGATATATGAATATGTTGTGAGTCCTCCTTCTTTCATCTTGGTTAAGGATCAACTAAATGTTAAATGCTAGTGTGAGAAATCAGGGTTGTTGAGGAAAGTGCTAATTTTTCCCAAGTTCAACACCTGGGAATGGAGAACCACAGGATTAGCTCATTCACTCAAATCTGGTGATTAGAAGCATTCTCATAGAGACCCAAATCTGTCTTGTGTATTGGGGTCTCATATACAGACACCCATCTGAATTCAGAAAGCTTAGAACAGCTGCTGGTTTAGGGTGGAAGTGTTTGGAAAAAGGATAATATTTCCATGCTGAAAGACAACCCACTTTCAAGAAGATGGTTCATACAGGAAAGCAGCCTGGATGCCTTAGCTGATTCGAGTATGATTCATGCACTTCAAACAGTCCTGCATAAACAGACACAATTATTAAAGAATAGCTGCATAATGTTTCCATTCATAAGGGGGTTTTTATTTGCTCTTGTTTTTTTTTCCTTTGAGGGAGAAAATTTCTCAGTTCAGAATGATTCTGTTCTTTCATGTGCAATACCACCAAACTGTTTTTGCTATTTGGAACCCTCAATATGGAGTTCAACTCAGCAGCAACATTGTAGTCCCATTTAAAAATGTTTCTTACTTGTACAGAGTTTTATAAGATTAAAGGGACTTCTTTCTGTTTAAAATGGTGCTCTTGGAGCGCTGGTTCATTTTAGTTTTGTTTGTAATATTCCTGAGGATGTCAAAACGTAGGCCTCATGCCAGAAGATGAATTCCCATAAAGGCTGCAGCTACACAACACAACAAACCCACACCACAGAAAATTTCTATTAAAACAAGGTACAGTATTTGAATTGGACCTCTTTTGTTTTTTTAAAAAAATGAGAGGAAACAATTCTGCCAGACTTCTCTATGTCAAGGCTTTTTGAATATTGATGTTTCTAGCAGTAGTTTTATTCCATTAAATATGGATTTTGTGCTTCTGATAAATGGGTAGACACAGATTATTATGTTAGGAGCAATGAACAAGTGGTTCATTATACCTGTACTACACTTGGCTCAGGTATGAGTAGCTGCCTGGAGTGCCTCTGTTCCTGTATTCAGAAAGATGCTGAGCTCTAGTGTAAAACTGCACAAATTTAGCAGCACTAGACTGACTGTAGCTTTACTGCTAGCACATTTAAATGGTGCATTTGTTTAATTTCCCCACTGACTTAGACCAGAATCCAGAGCACTTCACAGCACAAAGGCATAAGGCTCTTGCAGAAAAAGTTGGAATTGCACACCATGATTTGCTGCATATCACTTATCTTGGTGGTGAGGAGAAAATGCTGAGAGAGTAGAGGAAGGGAATAGTTGTTTTGTGTTATGTTATCTTGGACAGCTATCAAAATTCTCATAAAGAGCAGCCAAAGACAGGCTCTTAGCAGATCATGTGCATGGATTTTGGTTTGGGAGCCTGCTGTGTGGGTATCTGTATCTAAGCTGGTCAGCTCAGTCTCCCTTATATGGATTGTGATCTAAACAATAGAAAGATATCAAGGGTTCATTTCTAACTCATTTAATACAGACATTAACTTCTGATCATCTGAACTGCACCACTGATGACATGGGCTGCCTGGGTGGCTTTCTTAGATGTGCATATATCATCCTTGGGATATACATTCATATTTATTCAGATGAATCCCACTTTCATTTATGGCATTGGATTCCACTGGTCCAGGCTGAACTTTATCTTTCTCCTTCAACACACCTGCTTGACTTTGAGTCCACCAGTAAAAAAGATGCAACACAGGCATGAATGCTCCTTGACATCAGCTTCTGTGCTGCTCTTTATCCCATTGTGCAGGAGATTTTTCTATGATTTTTGGTCCACATCCACGTCATGGTAACAACAGTCTTAGGCTGAGTCAACCACTGTGTTTGACTCAGCTCATAGCTAAACTTCATACTTTTGCTATCTTCTGTGAGAGGTATTTAATTTTTTCATCAACCTTCATGATGAATAATGGGTATTTATTATCTTGAGAGGTTCTCATTTGCATTCAATCTTGTGGCTTAAGCTCATCAATAATACTAATTCACACTTACATAGCACATTTCATCTGAAGAACATAAAGCACTTCATAATTGTCAAATGATTAAATTTTACAACATCTCCCAAAGGTAAAAAGTATTTCATTCACAGAAGGCCTGGTCTCTATTGTTCCTATGTCTGCATGCTGGGTTTTTGGAGAATTGGCATGAAGCTCAACAGCAAGCTGTACACATATAGTTATATAAAGATTTCTTTTCTGTGTTCAGCACCACATTGGAGAAAAATTTCAGCATGTTAAGGGATCTTTGTGCTAACTTGGTCAGCAATATTGCATTAAACCCAGCAGTTCTCAGCCATGTTCAAACTCAGTACTATGGTCAGCACACTTCAGGACTAACTAAAGGGTAAAATGAAGCAAATTCTTCAGTCATAAAACCTGTTCAGTCTGAATTACGAAGCTACTAGTAGATTGTATAGATTAGATTCCTTTATCTGTAATAACTTCCTTGAGGTTTCCCAAGTTACCAAGAAAACTGGGGTGGAATCAATTCTTATGTGTATCCAACATCACCAATCTCTCCTGTCTGTTTTCATGGCTGCATCACGTGCATCCAATCTTTGGGACATACAAGACCTGCATATACAGTTTCTCAGAGCACATTCTCTTTTCTTTGGAAAAGGTGGAAAGCAGGAAAACTCCACAGAAATCCACACCAAGACATTTCTAGAGCTGGGCACTACTACCATTCACCTACAGAAAAAGGGAAACATTGAGTGATGTCCTAGAAAAGGGGAGATTGGTGTAATAATTCATGGGTCCAAAAAGGAATAAAAAGTAAAGGAAAGCATTCAGTTGAAATCTGATAAAAGCAGCCCCAGCAGATGCTCTATAGGCAGCCCTGTCCCATGCTGGGTACCAGGTCATGCCACAGCTGAAGCCCCAGGGTGGGGCTGCAGCTAAGCCCCTCTGAATAAAATATGGGGTATGTCCCAGCTCCACAGCTTTGCTCTGCCAAGGCTTCACCTTCCAGACAGATCTGATTTGGCACAGGACATGGAAAGATAGGGAGCATCAATAATGATGAAGTTCCCTTGTGGTGTTGTTCAGCAAGATTCTGGATCACATTTCCAAAATCTATACCTAATGAAAACTAAAAGCAAAGGGAATATTTAATTAGAAAACGATAGCCTGTCTTTCCAGAAGTGGCTGCCAGATCTGTTCCATTTTACTAATACCATTGTCCATAATCTTAATTGTGCCCTGTAGGTGATACGTTTGACACAATATTTTTAGTACAGCACAGATATCTCCTACAGAAAGGAGCCACAGGCGAACACCAGAACAGTCAGGAAGAGTAAACATTTGAGATTTGGCAAATTAAATAATTGAATTTTCTCCTTCCTTTCTGTAGTACTTCATTCAAGTAAGTGAATAAAATGTTTTTTGCATCTATTTTTCCTGGACAACTGTCTGTTTAAATAAGTAAACACTTACTCATGCTACACATAATTAAACTTCTTCCTAACCAGCTGTGAAATAGCTTGTGTTTTCTGTCACAATCTACGGCAACCTAAACCCAAAAATAGAATTACAAATCTAGAAATACAAAGGCCTGACACGCAGAACTGTTCCTAACAATGGCTAACACAAATAATTTCCAAGTTAGAATTCACAGACTAGGATTACCTTTAAATCACAAAATCCTGCTTTTTTAATGCCATCTGAATGTCAGAACTTTGGAGTTCCATATTTCACTTGAAACATGTCATTTCACACTAGGAGAGGGACATTTTTCAGAGTTATGCATAAAAAGATGCCTCTTCTCCATGGTAATTTATGAAAGAGATTAAGCCTGTGTTAACTTTGCTGTGTAATCACTTGATAGTGCTTTCCCACGCTACTGTGGTAATCAAACACTAAGCACACAACAATAGCAGAGAAGGTTTTACACCATTATCATACATGCAAGAATATTATTATTGTTGCCATAATGAGCAGCTCTTATAATACCAGATTTTGCAGACACGATACACAGATTTTACTACCTTATTTACATCACTGGTTCAGGTTCCTGGCAAACAGCAGCTATGTCTCTCAAGGGTTTTTTTCCAGCTCACCATCTCCTTGCAAAGGAACATCAGCAATCCTTTCTCCACTGGTGAACTCAAGTTCTGTAATTCTGTCAGTCACAGTGTCAAAGGAGTGGGATGTTGATGGGGTTGTACCTTGAGAATATTGTGAGCAAAGTATATCCCAATATTATATTTGAATGAATACCCAGAGAGCTAGAGAAGGCTCTCTGTTTGATACTTCATAAAAAATATTAAAAAACTATTAAGACCATGTAGGTACCTATTCCTAAAACTCTGATCCCTCTGTAATCTTGCCAATTTCAGTCTGAGTCTGAGCATAACTGAAGAAAAATCCTCCAAAATTCATTCAGTCTGAAGAAAACACCAAACCAAACACATACAAGGCATTAAAAGTAACTGCAGTGTTACAAAGATGAAGCATGCAGTTGGCAAGATCTGTGAAAAGAAGCAGTACTTGGCAGTTTGGGGACCATTCAGCGCAGCCCCTGCACTCCTGCAGCCGTGGCAGGACAGACAGAAAAGTGCCACAGCAGGAGCCCAAGGGGAGCTGGTGTAAGGCGGCAGCCAAATCCCCTCTGCTTTCTGCACTGGGCACTGGGTCCTGCCTGCTCCTGGCAATTGTTACATGAAGCAGCCAGAACTTTGGAGGACAGCAGAGAAGGCAGCTAAAGTGAGGGTATCAGTATAATGAAGCCTGAAGGGACACTTGCTTTGTTATGTCTTCAGAGTACGCCCTCAGAGGATATTGTGTTGTACTCTTGCAAGAGAAAACTTTGAACAGGAGAAAGGACAAAATTTTTCTTTTTATTTGCTGAATATCTTGTATTGCATGCGGTCTCTTGGTTAAAAATTCATAAATCCTTAGCACTCAAAATTCTCAGGCAGTCCTACTTTCAACACACTTTATATTCAGTTGGCCTTATTCTTAAAAACGACCAGTAAAATTCTGCTTTACAACCTCTCCTGTGCTAAGGGATTTTTGCAGGCAAAACAACTCCCTGAATCCTGGGTTTCCATCATTTACAATTCAAAATGAAAAATATCTAACAAAATTAGCTAGTTGTTAATTGCATTTCAAGAAATGGGGCTCCAGAGGGTGTGGAGAAAGAAAGGAAAAGTGTGAAGAAAATTATTTGCATTCTTAATTATTTATGCAATGTGACAAAAAAAAAAAACCAACAGCGAAGCAAAAGATTAGCCTCTACATAAAGTTCTCACAGAGTCCAAATTTAAGTGCACAAAATGCATCACTGCACAGCATCTTGTGATTGCAGCTAAAACTGAAGTTGAAAGTCAAAGAATAACCAAAAGAAAATAATTTTATAATTTGTAAGAAAATCTAAATTTGCATGAAAACAAATTTGGGGGAATAATATTTTTCATGGATTTGAAAATAAGTGCTGAGCCAGGATTGATTAAACTTTCTTTGGTACAACACTGACACATTTGATTTTGATACCTTTTAAATTAAACCTTTAGACTTTGCTATTTGAAACAATAAGCTTCATTTACAAACTCACCTGAACTAAAAAAAAAATATATATATATATATTCTAGCTCACTCAAGATTTGCCTTCATTTTCCAATTCACCCAATAAGCTGAGGAATCCATTATTCATCCAAATCTAATAATTATTCCATCAGAATTTAACAGCTAAAGTGCTCTTTATTGCTATGAAGATTACTGTGGCACTGTTTCTGTTTTACTTATAGCAAACTGAATTAGTGTTTCATTTCCCTTTTAAGTGGAATAGCATATTATTCATTGATTCAGTAATTCAGTGGCTTTGAGTTATCTAATCAAGTACTCCTTGAGAGCATAAAGATGATAAAGTTTTACAAATTGTAATAAATTGCCTTTGAATGTAGTTATAACTAAATTGAAGTTAGCATTGCTCATTCTACATTTTAAAAGGTAGTTTTACTTTTTATCTCAGCCTGAAGTTATATGGATGATGGTTCAACCCATTTCAAGTTTCATGGAATTTTAAAGGAAAAAAACTCCTTGGATATTTCAAAACAGTTTTTTTCTTTTAAAGTAATTCCTTACTATTGAATTTGCATAGCGTCTAGGCATCTCAATGTACACCATTCCCCTATTTTTTCTTCACACTTCTGATGTTCTAGTCTAAATTTTCTAGCAGTTTCTATCCTGGGAAATCACATGTTATTGTATAGTCTCTTTGTTGATCATTTCTCTCTCTTGTTCTTAGCCTACCTTTTTCCTCATTCTTATCGCTAAAGGAGCAGGACAAAGCAGATCTTCTTCCAGAGCTCCTAGCATGTAAGAGATCAAATGTCAGAATCACAGGAGAAGAGGACAGTACCTGTTTTCTGTGCCAAAGGGTTTCCAGGCCAAAGTCCATGCGTTGTCATTTTTAATTCCAGGGTATTTAGAAGGAACATCCAGCAGTTTGTACCTGCAGGCCCTCCCCTTGTATTTGGTCCTGCTAGAAATAGCAAATGAGAGAGAGAAATGTCTGTGGCCATCCTCTCTGAGCCTTGTTCTGCTTTCCAGTTCACCCAGCCCTGGGCACGCTGTTTGGCTGGTTCTGGGGTGGGTGTCATAACCTGGCACTGTGCAAGGCAGCACGACCTGTGCCACACTGTGAGGGCAAGGAGCTTTCTTTTCATGCCTCATTTATATACGGCATCACTGAGCCCATGAAGCAGAGGCTGATACTTAGAAAATGAATCAAAGTTAATGAGCAGAACATTTATCTGTTTATTTTGGATTCTCAGTACAAGGAAATACATATGGACGTATGTTCACTTTTGCATAGTTTTCGAGTCTTTTCATGAAGAGAAAAGAAACATAAAAGTTACAGGCTGTAGCCTGTGAGGAAGATGAATTAATTTTTCAAAATACAAAAAAATCAAATTTTTCAAATCAAAACATGATCAATATCCACTTCAGGACTTGTCCAATTAAGTGTTACTTGTGTCACTGGGTAAGAATTCTCATTGTATTCTTAGCTGAGCTGAAGATTGGCACTGCTTCCATCACTGGGAATTCTGCTGATGGCCTGGTTGGGAACAAGACTCTCCTTTCTCTCCTTGCATCCTGTGATATGTTGCAGACAGATCACATCCTGTGTGCAGACAGCAGCACATTTTCTCTGACTGCAGAGATTGCCTCTATTCTGCTCCAGGGCAACAACAATTTGCAGATTAAAATGCCCAAAAGTTGCACTTGTGTCTTATCAGTGATAGCAAGATCAGCACACCCAGGCTAAAGCCAGTAAAAATTTTTGTGAATTACTGTGATATGTGGCAAAACACAGACCAGTTTTGGACGGTCACTTTCAGAAAACAATTCCGTTGAAGAAATCAAAAGGCATGACTCAAGGTTTCCCTCCTAGAAAGAGCTCCCTCACCCCTACCCTGGCTGCATTAACTCTCCTGGCCTCCTAAATGCAGGCTCATCTTCTGTCTGTGTCTTATAGAAGTAGAGGGAGAAATTTGAGAACAGGATTCTACATTCTGATTCTGTGTTGGGAGAAGTGTCTTCTTTCAGCCCTCATTTAGGCTTTACCTATGGCTTCACTGGAGAATTTGCAGCAAAATAAGTAGGAAAAAGGTGAAATTGTTTCATGATCATCATGTGCATAGATCTTTACCTTTCTTAGGCAGAGACCCAATTCAGTTGTTCCTTTTTAAAACAAGAGGCTGTGCTATGCTTTCCATGGAAGTTCAGTGTGTTTCAGTGATAAGACAGGAAGAAATCCCTTCTGAAATATCATACCTCTCCCCCATAATAAAGTGCAAGTCTGCTTTACTACTTTTAGCTGAGTAAACAAGTAGAAAAATTTACATATAACAGGCAAGAGAAGGCAAGACAAAACTATTTAACTTTAAAAGTTTCCCCTTTAAATTAAGGTCTAGTTTCCTAAAAAATACTGCACTGGGGATTTGTTTTAAAAGTCTTCTATCTCGAATTACTGTAATCTATATTTTCCTTCAGTAGAGTGTTTATAAGGGAAAATACAACTGAGTGTCTTTCAGACACCCATTAGAAGCAGCAATCACTTATTTAACCTTTGACAGTTAAAGCTCTGGGATTTCATCTCAGATGTAGGCTTTAGAACAATAAAAGTTAATAAAACCTTATTGTCAAGGCTGTATTATTTTCTGTGGTGAAATCATTGGAACTTGAAAATTGAGTTCTACAACAGAAGGAAAGTAAGGGAGGGAGAAAAACATTACATCCAAATGAAACATAATTCAAAGGCAAGAGAAATTTATAAAGTCATACCCAGTTGAGCTGTCCTAGTCTATTTATTGATTTATTAAGCAGAATAGTTAACTGGGAAATGGTTATGGAAGATGCAATTTTTACAGATATTCTCAGTCATGAAAAAGCATTTGTTACGTTCAGCTCTCAAAAGCCAAATCTGTAATACAATGCAAAGATTTTGAGAAAGAGGAATGTCCTAGTATTTAATATATTTAGCACAACAGCTCAGAGCTTTTGCATTTTGTGTGTTTATATGTAAATATGCAAATCAATATTAACGCTTTGTAACTTATTTGCTGTGTAATACGAAATTTGTTTGGTCACAAAGTCACTAATTTGGGGAAAGCTGATGACCCTAAATGGTGAATGAGATGATATAAATGAGACACTTGTAGTAGCTCCGCCAATTGCCATGGGAAAGATTGCTCCACCCTTAAATTTGCAGTAAGGTAACACAGTGTTACAGCTCCCAAACAGGGTTACATTTTGACTGAATTAACGAATTAATGTCAGAGCTGTGTTGTGACAGTGATTCCTGTAAAACTGCACAGAGGCTAAGCAGACATGGATGTCTAAACCATCAGATTAGACAAGTGTATATTTCCATAGAAAAATGAAATATATTCTTAGAGCTCTGGGGATGGTTTGTTACAAAATCATCACTCATTGCATGTACTTATGGTGTGTTCCATGTATCCATACATGCTTTTTGATGACAGCCTGAGACTGGAATGCCAGGTGTTTGACTAATGAGATAACCTTTGCTGTTCATAGCAGCAGTGATATTTTTTACATAAATTCAGGATGGCTTTTAAAAAAAAAATACATTTGCAAACACAGAACAAATGTATGCAGTTATTGTTGAGACCTTTGTGCAGGGAGTTCTGCAATTTCACCTACCCCATTTTTTTAACCATTCCTTGGAGGATTTTCTGTTTCCTTCTTTTTCTCCCTCCATTCATTCAACGGCTGTTTAAATTTTTTCCCCCTTATTACATGCCTGCTAATCATGAAGAATATGTAAATAAGACACAATTAATATTCAGACCCACTCTATGAGCTAAATTAACCTATTTTGTTTGGAAGATGAAATTGATTATCTTTTAGCAATGGTTAAAATCAAAGTTAGGTAATTAAGAGTTTCCTGTAGGCTCAGGAAATGATTTTAGTAAAGCCCTCCTGAAAAAGTCCCCTGAGTGAAGAAAGCTGGAGTTAAAAATGCAGACAACCTGAAGATGATTATTGCATTACTAATACTGCAGCTTGTTTTTCAAGTCTTCATTAAAATATTTACTGTGATGGTTCAACCACACACCACAGTCAGCAATGCACTGCAGCTGATATTTATTTCCTCATTTTAGGCCCATTTTAAAAGGTAGAGAAAACTATACCTTGGTTAAAACAGACAATTGACAGTTGTAGTGAATCTGGTCTTGTCAATACTGAATAGCAACAAGGAATAAAATGAAGTTCCTGCTGATAGCTCTTAATTGGAAATTGTTTCCTACAAGACGAGAATAATTGTCCTTCTATTTTTTTTCCCTAAAAAACCACTCTTTTTTTAAAAAGACAACATTTATTTTTGTCCCCTACCCCCCTTCTCTCTTTAAAAATTTTCTTCGTATTTTTTATTTCCTGAAAAGGATCCTCAGATCCTTAATAGGTAAATTAAAAGAACAGATAAAACTGCGCTGGACTTTTCATATTAGAGGAGATGGGACCCATACAGGTCTTAAGTGTAAATAGGAGTAATCACTAGCATAACATGGTGTTACCTCAGTATAGGATTTATATTCCTTTTTATGGTGATAACCACAATTTTAGCAAATATTTTGGTACATATTTCTGAAATCAAGTGCTTTTGAAGCATGATAAAGGTCTCAATTCTCAAAAACCTTTTGAGGATCATAGTGCAGCTGGTGTTGCACTTGAAAAATGGAAATTTCTTTCTAATAACAAAAGGCAAAGCACCAGTTTTCCTGGAGTAAGATACTCAGTTTTGGTTCTGTTAAAATGCAAGGTAAAAGAAGCATTCAATGACAAATTTTTGTATGTGTGTTAGAGATTATACTGTATTTCTTTCTTAAAATAAATATGATGTTTTCTTAAGATGGCAAAAATATGGGCAGCTGCTATGGGTAATACAGGTGAAAATAATATTACATTTTTTAGATCCCAAGAGTGCTCCAGTGCCATGGGATCATTTAATATCACTTCCTATGAGTTAATTAGACCTCCAGTTAGAGAAATATTCTGCAGCTCTGTGTTCATTAGCCTGACAGTTGCAGATGAAGTGCTTACAGTTTATGCACCGTTTAATCCCAGAGCCATGGAAATGTGGAGGAAAGCCCTCCTGCCTTTGTGTGTTCAGAACTTCGGTAGAGAAACTGTGTTGAAGGAATATTGATGCAGCAATAACAGAAGTTGCCAAATCTTGTTTTTCTGCTGTGAATGTGGCTGCTTGCTTTGTGGACATTTAATGCAAGTTTTTATTTATTTTGTACAAGATAAATATAGTCCAGGAAGACTGTGAATGCTCTCACTTCCAAGCCATTTTCCTGATAAATGAGTGAACCTACATTTTGGATCCTAACAGAGCAAAAGTGTAAGTTTTGAAAAATTGGTCCTGCATCTGGGGAAGAGTATTGGGATTTGAAATGACCAAATGTCCCTTCTGAATTCAGTCACACCTGATCACACCTTGTGACCCTGAGAAAAGACATCTCAGTCTCCTTCAGCTGAAAATGCAGGAATATTTTAGTTTCAATACTTAGATGAGTGAAGCCATTATTTTTTCAGCTGAATTTCTCACTGACTAAATAAAGACTGCATTAGTTCCTATCTCATGTGCAGAGTGGTCAGTTCAGTAATGGTTATGAGATTCTATTAAGTCATGTTGCTGTCTAAGAAAAACTAATGTTAGTTTGTACTGCAGCAGTGAAAAAAAAATATTGTTCAAGGGCATTGACACAATGAAGGTCAGCACATTGCAGGCTGTCAGATGTGCCAAGTGTAATATTTTGACAGAGCAGTTGACAGCATCTCTGAATGGGTTTTTGCCTGGGAGTTCATAAAAGATAATGGTGGTGAGCAGATGTCAGAAGCATAGAGGCTTTTCTGAGAAAGGGAGAAGAAACACTAGGAGAAATGAGGAATACATGAGAACAGGTGATCGCAAAATTAGAATGTCTGCAGGCTGACAGCCACAGGAACAGATGGAAACCTTGTTCAGAATGAAGTTGAAAGGAAATACAAAAAAGAACAGATTGTCTTATAGTGCACATATGATCTGCTGTACTATACATATGTAGGTGTAAATGCAAAAATAAAAGGCAAAACCATGCTCCATACATATGAATAAACCTGTGGATTTAAATGTTGCAGAACTCAACAATGCTAAAGTATATTCTTACCTGTTTCTCACTTTTCAAAGTTGACCTAAAACATTACTATACTGCTTTGGTCTGATGCCTTAAGTTTTAGCTTTCCTATTTTCTGTATATTCTGTACTGCATTAGTGTGTAACTCTGAACTTCATATAAAGTGTTAGCAAGTTCTCCTCACAGTTTATTTACACAAAACAATCCTTTCCCAGCCCGAGAACCAAGGATGCCATTGCAGCTTCAGGCCCAAAAAATATAAACAGTGGCAAATTGAGGAGAGCAGTCTGGGAGGATGGGACTTCATAACCTGAGACTGTAACTGGACAATTAACCCCAATATGTAAATGGAAAAAATTTATAAAAGTGTGAAAACTTGTGACTTTGCATCCATCCTGGGTGTAGCCTCAGCCAGGCTCTTGTGCTGCCCAAGGTGCATCCTTTGAAAGCCTTTTTAGGAAATACCTGCTTTATTCCTTTAACACTGTCTAGCCTCTGTTCCAGGTAGCCTCTCAAGGCATCAGGTCCAGAAAAAAAAATTACTTCTGAAAGGGCAAACAATGGAGCAATAAAAAATTCAACAAAATGTCCACATGAATGAGATTTGCATAATTGGAATTTTGTTCAGTATCTAGTTTTATGAGGAAAGTTCTCCCAAGCTGAAAAATTACATTTCAGGGGTATTAAATGATGTGACTAATAAGAATAAGGAAGGGAGAGGTTTGCCATCCTCCTTATAGGAATGGTCCTATAGATATGAAACATTGATGGAGCTGCTCTGTTAGTGGGACTCAGCTGTGGGAAGAGAGCTGAAGGATGCAGGCTACCAGAAAGACTTCACGGGCACAACATTCTGATTCTTCACCAGAGTCTCCCAGCCCAGCTAAGTCTGTGGTGTCAGTAAGCCAGGCACTCAGCTGCCTCTGATCTGCAGGATGAGCCCAACAGGCTCTCCTGGTACAGCAAAGGCATGGGGCAGTTATGTTCATTACAGGCTGCGAGGTGTGGGGACAATACGGTAACAGGAGACATGTGAGTGCTTTTCTTGCACTGATTGTTACCTCCTGGAAATTAAGAGAGAAACTCACGATCCTCTCATTTCTCAGAGCCTGTTTGGATGAGTTTGCAGGCCCCAGTTACAACACAACTGCATACTACTAAAAAACCTTGTAATGATTAGTGAGTGGCCTCCATGAAGACTCAAGAGAAAGGTAAGGATTCTTGTGTCTCACTTTTAAAAAAATCTATTTTTTTTCTCTGCTAGAAGTGTGCTAATGTAGAATCCTTTCAGCAAATTTACTTTCATTAATCCAATATGAAAATGTCTCTGTGTTAGCTGATTTTCTGTGTGTCTCTAAAACTGTGCCTCCCCATTGTCCCTGTCTCCCCCTGAATCTTTGAGTCCCTGGTAGCACAATAGGACTAATCCTATGTAGGTCACCAGTGTTTCAACCAGTTGTTCTCAGCACAAGCACATGGATATTTTATATTGTTCCAGAAAATGGATTTTGCTATCCCCTTCAACACAGGCACGGGGAAATGGGGAGGACACATCTTTGGATATGTCTGCAATATTCAGGTTAATAACCTATTAATAAAACCCATTCAGGCTGGTGTGCTGCCTCTGAGACAGCAGTGGGATATTCAATAGCAGTTACTCTTACTGGCAGATATGATCAAATTGCAGGATGTTCCTTTGTTAGCGACTGCCTCTTCACAGAGCCCCTTTCCTGATCTACTGCATCTGCTTACTAAAAGTAGCTATTTATAACTTTGCATTTCAAGGTTAAAACACTTCACAAAGGTCCATGTTTTTTCTACATTAAGCAGGACTGAAGACAGGTACATCCTGAGTACTCTTTTTTCTCGTACTCAATATTACAGTGCAGCGTGACAAGTACACTATTGTTGCATGAATGTTTTGTGGACAGAGCTAACTACAAACATGAGAAAGGTTTTAAGGACTTTGGAAGGTGGAAATAATTTGTGAAGTAGTATTTAATTATATTATTGTTACAAGGATCACCTGAAAGTTCAGGGAAACTTCTATGGTAACAGATTTATCATGCTTATTTGAAATTACAGTTAAATTTATCTAGTATTATTCTCTTGTGAGATGAAAATGGAGGGGTTTTTTACAATTATTAAACATTTTCTTACCTAAAGAATGGCAGTACAAGCTGCTTCTGCAAATGAAATCAGGGTACACACAGATACATACAAGTTATAGCAAATGCTTACAAAGAAAGGGAGACAACTACTTTTTTTCTCTCTAATAAAACAAACTACATTGAATACTGTGTGAAAATTCATCAACTTCTGCAGCTCTGTGCTTTGGTGTGAGTGTGGTAAGTGATAGAAGTTGCAGAGCCAGGCTGTTCAGCATTGTAGTCCAAGATTACATTAAATACAGAGGGACATAATATATATCTAATGTCTTCCAGGATAAACTTGGAAAATGTAATTCTCACACTTAGGGGTTGGTGCATTCAGAAAACAGCTTTTAAGGTATCTAACAGAACATAAATATTTTTGCTACTTGACAGTAGCATTGTTTTGCTGTATGAGTTCTCTTACATCATGGGTTCCTTGCAGTATTTTTCATTATCTCAGAATTTTATCAGATAATAAACACCTTATTTTAGCACGTGCCTTCTGGGGAAAAGGATTGTGATGGAACTAACTTCCTGTTCAGGGAGTAGAATAGTCCTCCTCAGCCTTTCTCAGAATTTACAGTCCATTTTCTAAAGGTATCTTTAAAATAGCTAGAGAATAAAAAGAAGATTTTTCAGGGGCACTTTGAAGGGTATACATCCTTATATTCTGTATTGTGTAGGTCAGTGCTACCACTCCAATTTCTGGTGTCTGGCACTCTGATTGACTGCTACCCAAACTCCTTTTTAACAAAAAGAACGCCCACAGTCATACCCACCAATATAAAATGCTGCTTGCTAATGACCCAGTCCACTAAAAACCCATCTCCACCTGGCTGATGATAATCCAGATAGGGAAATCTCTGCCTTTAGCTTTTCACAAGCTTTGGTGTCAGTCTACTGTCCCTACCTCTGTGTTTTCTCCCTTTATTTTTCTGGTTGCTCTCCACCCCAGTTCTCTAAAATTGGTAGGTTAAAAAAGCTGTCAGATTCTTGATTTTTCCTTTTATTTGTTAAGTATATTCAGTATTAGACTATGGAATTGCATTAGGGAGAAATCAGGTGAGCAGAGGTGTGTGGGCAGCAGCCTGAAGGAGATGCAAAGGCTCCCACCATGAAGATATTGGTAACCAGATTAGCCACACATGAAATGAATTTTTTGACTGTGTCATTTCTGTTTGTAAGATTTAGCTACCCTCTGCAGTTTGCTATGATTCCAGGCCCCCTCTGGCTGCTCCTGTGTCACAGGTAGCTTTGCTGTCTGGGCAGAGACCTGAGTAGCAGGTGATGATTTGGATGAAAGGGAGAGGTAAAAAGAAGTGAGGGAATGAGTGGGAGGAGAGAGAGTTTGGGGGAAGGGAAGGAGTCTCAGTGGTTCAAATGAAGGTGCAGTGAGGGGTGATAAAAGAGGAGCAAACAGCAGGGAGAAAATCCTCCCTGCTGACTGAATCAGCCACTGGGCCCCATGGCAATCCCAGCAGTGTCACTGCATTGCTGTGCCTGGACTGGGTGGGTGGGACAGCCACGGCCCACAGTGATCTGAGGAGATTTCATGCCACTACTTCTGAAGGTGTTGGGGAAAACCACCAGAAAAAAATAATATCAGATTTTTTTTTAAAAAACCACTGGAACAGGGATACATTATGAAACTAACTTAACTGTACCTGAGGAATAAAAGTCTTGCTGCCTAGCATGCTGTCATACAGGCAGTTTAATTAGGCCTGTTTAATATGGTTTGGGATTCCTGGTTGAGTTATAGGTTCTGCATGAAAATCACTGTTTTTTACATCTTGTTTAGGTATCCCAAATTAAATTGCCATTGGTGTTCTTTATCAAAAAATAATACAAATTAAGCAGAAAGAAAAAGAAAGTGAAATCTCTGAAAGGATGTTTAACAATTGAAAGAAATAAACATTATAAGTTTTTTGCAATATTCACTTGCTTATTTAGATTATGCAGTTTCTTGAAAGTGTTTGTGAAGATAATTTTCATAAAAGAAGAGGGAAATGAGCACATTAAAAGAATCTCTATATCAGTGAAGAGATGTGTAATATATACTATGTAATGCACAAAATTATCATACATAGAATATCCTATGTACTGTATATAGTTATATATATTTATATGTATATGTAAATACCAATCAGTTACAAATATTGAACACTTGTTTGTGAGTCTGAGGAAGTTCAGGGAGGAAGTTCAGAGAGTTGCCTCAAGAAGGAAATGTGTCTCTTTTATGTGTTGAGATGGTTTAAAGGATGTGGTTTATTTCTAAAGACTGGTTGTCTACAATGGTGTAGTAGTCCTGAAAGTGCACAAGCCTCTCTGTACAGAAATTAATTTTACAGTTATAACAAAAAATGGAGTAGTGGCAAAGCTGCCAAATAATATTTTTATCTGATAAAATATGAATGTAGGTTTTCAGAGACTTAAAAGTGCCACTTTTAATAGAGTTGTGTGTGTGTTTTGATTTTTTTCTTTGTTTTGGTTCTGTTTTTACCTCCTAATTGGTACTTGTAAAAGATCTACAGTATTGTTTAGAGACAAGTCACGGATGATATGCTGAATTACCCTTGGTAACGATCACACAAAATATATCTAATTTTTAATCAGCTTTATTCAGGGAAAGAGCTTTGCTAGCCTACAGAAATTACATATAATGTTGTCTAGATATTGACATTCTGTTTTCCAGTATCTCTGCCCTCATTAAGAACTAACATGCAACAAAACCCCATACACAAACACCTTTCACTCTAAATTCATAAATAAAATCTTGAAGAAAACCTTTCCAGTGCTGACAGTGTCACCCTGCAGTTTTCCTGGGAAAAAAAAAACAAAAAAACAAACCTTTATTTTGATGTGGTCTCGTTCTTGCTGTCATATTTATGGAATTTGTGTGGAATATGGTCCAGAAGATGAGTGGATAAATGGTAGCAGTGTGGTCTTTTGCTGCTTGGTTCTCTACTGTTTTTTCTTCAGTAGAAAATTGGGAAAAATGGGTAAAGGATAATTTTGGTAACAAATTTTATAAAAATATTCAGTAACTTATCTTTTTTTGGCCTGAATTTTGGAAAAGACATTTTTGATGACTGGAAATAATGAAAGACTCACCCAAAACTTCATTGTTAGAAGATTATACATTATAAG
This sequence comes from Emberiza elegans, assembly GCA_024865655.1. Classification (NCBI taxonomy): domain Eukaryota; kingdom Metazoa; phylum Chordata; class Aves; order Passeriformes; family Fringillidae; genus Emberiza; species Emberiza elegans. Next base: position 25,572,994 of record JALJVW010000241.1, on the reverse strand, counting down.
ATCAAGTTCTCATCCCACATTTTCCCATGGATTTTCAAAGAAATGAAAATAATCTATATTCTGACAGCTACTTTAGAGAGAAGCTAATTCTCTGAGGTTAGGAGCATTTGAATTGTCTTTTCTTGGGTCTGTTGGGACTGCCATGCAACTCACCTACCATTGTAATCCTCACTGAGTGTATATTTTGTTTGTCACTTATGAAATGCATTCTGTTGTATCATGAGAAGTGAGTCAATACTGTTTCTACAGTCCCTAACCACTTTTCAATAATAAAATATCTTGACCAAGTGTAAACAAGGGTAATAGCCTGTTGGGGTGTTCTCAGCCACATGGTGAGTGAAATGCTGGAATTCAATTCCTCTCTGTTCTAGGGGGTGCTTTCACAGGGCAGTCTTGGCTTGTGTGGGAATGTGCAGAGCTAAACAATGGGGCATGATATTAAAAAGTGGATTTTTGGTTTTTGTGGCTTTTAGATTAGGATCTCTCTCTCTGTTCTAAAATTTAAGGGGACATTTTTGCAGCTGTTTAGTCCCGAAGGATGCAAATCCATCCCTTGTTGCATTCTCCAAAGTGTATTTGCATCTAGCTATGTTTGACTTCTCACTGAGCACTGAGGGTGTTTCTATTCTCCCTACCAGTTCTGTAAACTGTCAAGCATGCACAGTTTACATTACACAGCCCAAATATTTTTCAGGGACAGATATTAACTGAAATTTAGAGGAAAAGAATTAATGAAAAAATGAGCCCCTGCACTGGAAAATATGTGCAATATGAATTTCAGGGCTGTGAAGCATACACAGATTTGTTTGGTATCAGTGGTAGCTGAGGTTCTTCAGCATCTCTAAAAATGAAGCAAAAGAACAGTTACCATGGAAATGTTATTTTTGTGAGTGCAAACTTAGGTGGAAGACAGGTCACGATAAAATGTTTTGGAAAAAATAGCAAGGTAAGTTTTCCTTTATAGAAGATTTTTTTAGTCAATTTTGGCTCTAAATTAAACCTTTTGTGCAATTTGGGTTGAAAAAACCCATTTTTGCATTAATCACAATAATTATACATGCTTTTCAGGTAGTTTTCTCACTGATCTGGAGGCACACCTACTTTAAAAGCAAATGATACATAGTAGTTTCTTAATTAAAGAGAAGATATTACAAAATGAACTAGAAAGGAAAAATGGAACTAATTTTAATTGAAAATATATCTACCATAAAAGGTAACCTTGAGCTGTGTTTCTAATTATTTGTTTTTTATATCTACACAGATAAGATGTTCATATAAGTAATGTAAAGCATTCCATTTACATGAACTTTTGTGAATGCCTTTTACAGATGTGTAAATTGCCTAAAGTGTAAATGGAGAAAATCACTCAGTAACTGATTAACGAAGAATACTTATGTGACTCTTATGTTGTTAATTTGGATATATTTACACATTCTTTATTTGTTAAGGGAAAATAATAGTCAGATGAACAGTATAAAAATTATTTGGTGGGTGCCTCCTTCAGGAATTGTCTTTATCAGCCAATACAAACAGACTACAGAATTTAGGGGGAAGTGCACAGGAGGCCCCCAGAATCTCATTTGCTTCCTTTAGCTGGTCTGAGTGGGGAGCATCCCAGGAGCATTTCAGATTAATTTATTGCCAGCCAGTGTTAAAATTACAGCCTGTGCCAGGACTGGAACTGCTCTGTCAGGAGAGGGCCTGTAAATTACAAAGCTGCTGTCACTAACAGTGGGAACACCTCTGAGATGGCTATCTCAGTATAAAGTCCCATTTCTCTTTGTATGTTTACAAGTTCAGAAGTTCAATTTTTTGTTTTTTTGTGGGAAACTGGAAATCTTTATTTTCAGTAAGTTTATTAGAGCATCACAAAGGATGTGCCTGGAGTTTCTTTGGTGGCTGGCCTTGAGTTTAGAGGGTGAATACCTCAAGCTGGCTGGTTGATGCTCTTGCTGGTGTGGTTTATGGCAGAGCTTGTGAATGAGCCACACATTCACTGCTGAACTGGAGTGAGAGTCAAACTGTAGGCAGCAGCAACCATCAAGAGGTTTGTGGTTGAATTGAGAGCAACTCTCATGATGAAAATGAAATTATGAAGGCACCAATCTCACATCTGTCCGGTAGGAAAGGAGAACAAGCTGCAGTTTACTGTTCCCCCCAGTTTTGTGATCAAATTTTCCTCCCAAGGTTACTTGCTAGTTTGTGACAGCATGCAAAGGAACAAGCACATTGGCAGGAATCTGGAAGGTGATAGGAACTCCAAAAGTGTCAATAGAGATTAATATGCAAAACAACAGAGGGATTCAGGAGAATCGAACAGCACAGAAGAGTCACCATTTTCCTGAGTTCAGTTCTTTGCTCTTTGAGCAACCTGCTTCTGCTCCAGCCAAGTTTCTAGAGCTTGTTGGCAGCTCAGTGTGCATCAGGCAGGCATTGGCTTCTGCCAGTACCTACTTATGCCAGGGGATTAATCCCACATCTTGCAAGGAGAAGGAAGACAAAGAAGCATCTTGTTCTATAGACATTGTGGGGTGTTCCTCATCCACAATGAAGAGCTGAAACTTTAGCCTGTATTTGTTTACACTATCAGCTTGGCAATGCATGCACAGGTATAATCAGATGAGGAAAGAATCCATTTCTTGTACAAGAATACAAGATTGCAACAGGAGAGCCTATCTGGGCAGGTGCTCAGGAAACCACTGAGACTTGTAGTCCCATTAATAAAATTCCATTCCTCAAACATTCCTCCTTGCAAACTTACATTTGTAAAAGGAAGCCACATCTCCTCTCCAGCTGACCTACAAATCTGCTACTTCTTTTCTTTCTCTTCTCTTCTCATTAGGCCTTTTTTTGTTGTTTCAGTGTTGCTTTGTCACACATAGAAAAAGACATTTGAATAATATTTTACAGTGCATCTATCCATCAGCTTCCTTTTTGCTCATAAAGGGAAGTAAACATGACACAAAAGGGATTCTGGTTGCATTTTAAAGAGCTAAGGCTTTGTGGGATTCTGCTACTCAGATGCAGCCTGCATAATGTGTTGGGGAGGTTGCAGAAATAAATGTTCTCTCTCATTAAACATGCAATTTCTTGGGCAGATTCTTTTCTTTTCTGAAGCAAAAGCCTCATATCCAAGAGATATATATAGAGAGAACTTTTCTTAGATCTTTTAACTTGACAAATAAGGTGAATCAGCTGTCATAATATAGCAACAAAAGAGGTTTCCCTGTAATAAAGATCATTTGTATGACACAAAATATTTAACAGGTGCTTCAGTAAAGGAGGTGAGGATATCATTCCAGACCTGAGTATTTTACTTGCTTTGAAAGACAGAAGAAACAATCGGGTAGAAAGCCCAGCCCAGCACCAGTTAGCAGGGCAGGAGTGTGTGCTCCCAGCTAAGCCTGGCACCCTGCTCTGGGAGCAGCAGCTCCTGGGCAGAGAGGTGCACACTTGCTCAGGGCTGCTGAACTCAGGGTCTGCTGCTCTTGTCACTCCACCCTTCCCAGATTCCACTGTATAGGATTTAGAGAAGGGTTTGGTGGAGAGCACAGTTAGAACAAGGCACCGCCTGGGATACAGAGGGCCCCCTTATATGAGCAGTCCACCTCAGGGGAGGAGGAGGAGAAGTGATGAAGCCATTTAAAAAAACAGGATTCTTATTTTAAGCTGTAAATGTCTAAAGTGATAGATTTAGGAGGAAGGGGTTTGTTTAGAGGAATAAATAATAAGTTTTGGACAGCCTGAAGCAGAGGCAAAGGTGAGTTTAGAGAAATCAATCTGTTGAAAAATAACTACATGCAAACTCCCTGTCAAATTATTTTTTCTTTATCACTTTTATAATTCCCTATTTCAACTATACCTGTAAGATATGTGCTATTTAAGGCTCCAAAAGTGCATGTATTCTCCCAAATCTGTAGCAGGAAGCTACCTCTGGAATGGAAAACTGTGACTGTTCCCTGAAACAAAGCTTCCTTTTCCACTGTTAGTCATTCTGTCACATCTAAAATTAGTTCTGGCAGAGTCCCAGCCTGTAGTCTGTTATGGAGAGGGGGGCATGGCAAGCTCAGTTTCATGTGCTGTTGAATAAATAAGAATACATCAAATGATAAACAACACAAAGCAATAATTCTAATTAGTATTATTTTACAGAGTATTCTGTTTAATTACAGCTGGAGGGAAAGACTGTTTTGTAGCCATAAATTTTAGGGGTCCCTGGGTTGCCCTGGTATGCCAAGATATTAAAAATTTGTTCTTTTGGCTGTGAAAATATTGCCAGAGTATTTATGTGCTACTTCATACTGTTAATAGAAGTATTTAAAATCAAAACAGAGCAAAAAAAAAAATTCATTAAAAATGTCTCAAGTGGGGCTATAGTTAGTTTTTGCCATTTTTCTTCCTAGTTAATTACAATATATATAGACTTCTGCAAATCACTCTGTAAACGCTTTCTCTTGAAATGTTACACTTTTTCAGGAAACTCCTGAAAACTCTGACCTATAGTCTGTAAGTTTCCACCAATCTTGCATGTCATGGCCCAGTAAAAGCAAAGATTGCCAATTAATAGAGAATCCCTATTTAAATTATTTACTTTTTATAATGTAATTATACCTCCATGGAAATAATTTTAGAAGAATATTACCCACTTAATTCTTTAATCTGTTAAATTAATTATTCAGTGATCATCTAATTAAAAACTACCACAACAAACCAAACACAAACTTAAACACAAACTCAGTCATGTACAAAGAGTGGAAGGAATATCTGCAAAACCCTGGCATCACTCTGCAGGGTGTAATTTTTAGAAATGCCCTGAAATTATTTCAGGAGCACAAGTTTCCATGGAAGACTTAAGCATATGCAAGAGTAATAGCTTCAAAATGTATTAAATATTTCAATCTTACTGAAATATAACAGAAATAGCATTTTTGATGCAAGACCTGTTGCATTCATGAGACTTTACATAATCTTTTGGAAACTTTTCTCTGTGATTTTCATGTAGGACTGGAGTCAAGAAGTTGTGAGAGGAAAATTAGATTCAGGGCACTGCATCCTTCTTTCCTGTGCATCTCCTACAACCCCTTGCATAAGTGCAAAGTGTATAAAGTACAAGAAAATCAGGATAGGAATGAGATAACAAATTTCTGCAGAGTCATTTACAATATTTCTGAGAAAGACACCAACATCTAATATATAAAATAATATTTAATAATGACCCAAGCAATAGACTCAAAGAAATTTACTCCAAGTCCAGACTACAGGATTCAAATTACCTGAAAAATCAAATTTTGCAGGTCTGAAGGGAGGGAATCTCCAGTAACTCTAATAAATTGGGGTTTTTTTTCCCAATGTTTTCCAATGTATTAGTACAGTGTTTTAGTATTTTTTATTACTTTTCTAGTTTTCAGACTAGGTATCCAATAACATGCACTGGATTTTCCTTTGGGGTATTATGATATAGCACTTCTGAAATATATAGAGATAAGCTAAGCTTGGGATATTTAAGAAGGAAATTCTGTAACATTAGAAAAAATTACACAACTGCCTTTTCTCTGGCATTTTGTTTTCCCAGTCTGTGGCACTTACTTGGCCTAGGAAATAGTAGGAACAATAAAATTTACAATATTCTTTCCAGTATATCAGTCACGAAAATATCAGAATCTTGAATGAGGAGCACCAAAAGCAATTTTCAAATGACTGTAGGGTAAAATGCTGATACAGAGCAGCTACACCAGACATCCTGTTCCTTCAAGTGGAGATTTCTTTCTCATTGTTTTTTTGTTCCTGCAAGATCTGTAAAAACAGTGCTGGCAAATCTGCAAACAAAGAATTACTGTAATCCAATCTGAACACAACAAAAAACCCCAATCTGACTGTAAGAAAGCATTTCCTAAATCCTCTGGGGTTGAGCAAGACGTAATCCTTGTTATTTTTGTCAGATGACAACAAGCTGTTTTAAAATGCAATTGCAGTGAGATAGTGGCTGGCAAACTTGGAATGGGCGCGTTAGTTTTTGAATCCTTGCACAACAGAGTGAGGTACTGCTTTTAGGCAATGGTAACTACAGGCACTGAGAACCTTCATTTTTTTTCTGAATTAGTGTTTTCTTCCTTATATTTTCCAGCAAAAGGGCCTTGTATGCCTTGATTTGTGTGAGCTGCTTTATTTCCACAGAACCTCTCTCCTTTTACCAGCCCAATATGTAAAATAGAATTATCTGACAAAAAAGCAAGCCCACAATGTCTTGCTGTCATTGGCATCTGCAAAGTTGGAGAAATTTATATATGAGTTACTATGAATGGATTCAAGGGAAAGCATGTACATGTATAGAGAAGAGCATAAGCAAAGAGGTTGGAGCAAAAAATGCTTTTAGCAATAGTCATCAAAATTAAAATGATTCAATTCATACCCAGACTAAAGCAGTAAGTTCAGGTCCTTTGATATTCAGTGAGCCACCATTGCAAGGCAGACCATTGTTATTACTTGCAGAGCTGGGATGATTAAGACTTTATCTAAAGTGACCAGGAAGGCACTTTCTGCAGCACAGGCTCGATACCTGGTCTTGCATAGAGTACAAAGAGGAGACTGAACCTCATCTATTCCTTTATATGTGAAAAATTCAAAACCAGAACATGTGTGGAAGAAGTAGATATCCTTAGTTTTCACATTTTTTTATGAATAGGAGATTTTGTGTTTCATTTTGAGGTTGTTGGTTGGGGTTGGTTTGTTTGGCTTTGATATGGGTTGTCAGGGCCTGGTTTTTGTTTGGGATATTGTTTGGTGGGTTTTTTTGGCTTGTTTTAATTTTGTGGGTTTTTGTTTGTGCTTTTTTTTTTTTTTTTGTAGTGCAAGCTTTTAATTTAGAGAAGCAGTCTTGGAGGGCTTTTTGCAAGTCTGTCTTTCCACAATCAGATTGCTTATAAGGCCTTTTTGTTCTTCCACTCCAACCCCCTCATCTTCTGCCCTTCTCCTAAAATCTAAAAAGAAACCACTCTTATTTTAGGTTTATAGGTTTGTGATTCTCTGCCCTGACCCATCCTTTTTTAAGTTTTTTCCTTTTCTGTTAGGGATAACAGAATCAAGAGGTAATGTTTGGAATGGCTAATGAGTGTAATAGTTCTAAAGTTGTGTCTGAAATACAGACAAGAAGTTATGTAGCGTGTTGTCTGCAGCTTTGTCATCACTGCCTAATGGGTATTACAGCAAACTAAGAAAGACATTTATAGCTTCATGGAAGGAGACTGCAACATATTTGGTGTAAATGTGTACAGGTTAATGAAAGCTTAATTATAGTAAATGGAGAGAACATTTGCAGCCTTTGCTGGAGGAAATGAATTAGAAATGACCAGCTCAAGGAGGCCATAAAGAAAACAATCAATAGTATTAAAATGGAGAAAATGGCTTTCTCTGATTCTTATAAGAGCAAAAAAAGGAAAAAGAGTTATGTTAGTGTTGGAAATTGCATACTAGTTAGATGATAAATTCTATTTTCAAATTTTATAATGGACAGCAAGATCGAAAAGTCCTCATTTAGTTTCAAGTCTTTGACCCAAATATTTCACTTTAGCAAGTTTTCCAGTGACCCATAGTGATCTAATTTAAGTGTTATTAGAATTACTGTGCTGTAACATGGGGGTATAAATAATACGAAAAAAAGAACAATTATAGCAATTACCAATGGCATGTACCACCAAAAAAAAAAAAAAAAAGAAAAAAATCACCCCACAGCAACTTAGAATTTATTAAAGTAGCAGAGAAATCACTGAGTTCTCAAAACCTGGTTGCAGAGGAGAAGAAACTCTGATAGATTTAAACGAAAGAGATCAAAAAGAATCTTTTGTGACCAAAGAGAAAGAGGCATGAAAGAATTAAAGGAAGGCATTGGGCAAGAAGAAAGTTAAAATGTAATATTTTACATTTTAAATATTAATATTTAAAATAATAAATATAATTTTAAATAATATTTAAAATAATAAATATCTGTGGAAAATGTAATAATATTGTTTGAGACTCAAGTAATAACATGCAGATTCTGAATTGGAGACCTCTTAATGCAAAGGTAAGACTACATAAGCCAAATGTAATACAAGACTGTGAATGAGTCTGACATTTCTGGTGATTATGGTGCAGTGAAAGTAAATACTGTCTGAAAAGAACTGAACTATATGAGAATAATAATTATACATAAATGGAGAGAGGCTCCAGCCAAAGTTAGAAATCTCACAGACAACCTGTAGATCGGGTTTGGTTTTGTTTCTTGCAAACTCTGTCACAAGAGCTGGTGTCCTGTAAACTCTAGAAAGTTTGCTGCTTTCTAGTAAAGCAGATCTTAAGAACAGTCAGACTGGTACCTGCTAATGATGACCAAAAGGTAAACAGAAAATAAAATTGCCAACATTAGTTTGTCTGGAGACAAATCAGAATTAATTCAAGGAGCACAACCTCCTTCTTTTCCACGGAATCAGGAAACTCCATGTGGATGCCAGATATGATGACCATAATAGAGTTTCAAAAGGTCCCTCAGTGGATGGTTCTTGGGCCTACTTTAATTAGGTCTCAATAAGAGAAGGATTAAAACATTTCTTGTGTGCTAGTTGAGGCTGTGTTGCACTTATCCTCCTGCCCTCTTGATGTGTGTTAGAATTTCACTGAGCCAGCATGGCAGAAGTAAGGTTTAGGGAACAGATCTGTGATAGGAGACTGTGTGGAAATGAAAAGTGTGCTCCAAAGTCATGTTAGGCATTCCAAACAAAACTACTGGTTTGGGACTAGGGCAAGGACAAAATAAAAATTAATATGGTAATAAGGTGTTCCAGTGAATTCACTATGTGTGCTGAATGCAGCTGGTTAATACCCTGTGGAAACACATTAAGTGGTGCTTTAGACAGCAAGAAAACCATGATGCAGAATCTGTATTAAATAATGAGGGAAGAGATGTATGGACAAACACTCTCTCGTATTGGGGGTAGTGGTGGTAAAGACAGGGAACCAGACTTTTTTGTGTGGCAGTGTAGGGGAATAGAATATAAGAAAATAAAGATAGTATAGAAAGTAATCTTACCCCGAAGGAGCTGCAGCTGGGCCAATTAGCAAAGATGAGGAGCAGGCCTGACTTTACCAGGCCACAGCTGTAAGCAATGAGAAGAAGATGCTATAAAAGAGTGGGGTGGCTGGGTGAGAGGGGAGCTGGAGCCAGCTGGCTGCTTTGGGAAGGAGAAAGAGTCAGTGCTCTGAGGGGCTGCCCACGAGGAACACCAAGGAGGTATGGAACTTTTGTGATAAGGAGACAACAGTATGGAACCCCTGCAATAAGATGACAACATGGCAGGAAGGGCAAGACAGGGAATACTCATTTTTAGGGGCTGGTGTGTTTTCATTGCTCTTATTCTATTCTTGTAATGCCAGTGCCCAAGGCTAACATGCAATTTTTCTGCTCCCTGCGTGGACTCTAATCCTTCCACACAGGTGTCTGTTTGGCCAGGCCCTTAATTTCCTTACCATCCAAAAAATAAGAGACACACTTGGAGAAGTTTGTAAGTTTTAATGAAAGCAAGTGAGCTAGGCTTTAGTACATAATAATATCTGAAAAATACAGAGCTGCTACCCAGAAACATTATTTCAGTGGAGCTACTCGAGTGTGTTAGAGGACCTGGTTTTATTTAAGTGCTGTTATAGGTTGAGGTGTAAAACCAATAAGCTTTAATGTCTCTTCAAACAATGCTATTAAGGTCAGACTGCTCCAAGTTACGTATGATTCCTCCCTTGATGATGTTTTTGCCCTTGTTTCCTCTATTACATTTTTCGCATCTAATCTCCCTGTGGGCCTTTTCTTAATTTTTCCCTTACCAAGATTATTAGGATTGGCAATTCTTTTATTATAAAATTCACAATTATGGACTGTTTTTATTAACTCTTCAGGTCTCAGAGAAATGGGATGACTTGAAAACCTTGCTTTCTCTTAAAAAAACCAAATAATTGAAATTTTAGCCTTGATGATTTCAAAGTGAGGTTTTAAATTGTAAGGTAGAAGCTCAATAACTGTAGAAATCAATACACCCTTTTTTAAAGGGAACTAAAATTTTTATGCTAGTAGCATGATAATTTGGGGTTTATGTATTTCAAGGTAAGTAATGTTATTTTCTCTAAATGTTTTACATATGGAAGGCCTTCATGGAATAAAATTGTGTATTTCCTTTGCAATAGGTGTTTGAGCAGGTGTGGTCTGCATGGATCCTGTCTGTGTAACATTTTATGGATGCATCATATACTTGAATCTCTAAGAAATTTTAGATGCAGATTTGACTTTCAGAGCAGAATATCCAAAGAGAAAGGGTGCAGTTATTCATATTTGCCTTTACAAGAAGTTGTGTTCCAAATTTTGAATTTCTTTCAGGGTTGAAGTAGTAAAGAACATCTCTTGGCATCAGTTCCTTGTCAAGGAGCACTATTTCATATTTGCAGTACTAATTTTTGTTACAACCTCGTGTAGTAATATGTTCTTTCAACACTGGCCTCTAGGTTTTGGAAGGAAAGACTCCTTATGTCTTTGTTGACCAGAAAAAATGTCTGTAACATGATTTTTGAGGGAGTGTATGCTCACACTGGACTTCTCTGGATTTATTGATCTTGTAGAGAGGCAAATCCCAGTTTGTTAGTGTCACACAAACTCTTCTTGTTGAATAATCAGACAGAGTAACTCAGAAATAAAACTTTGCAGGGCAAAGGCTCATCTTGGCATAAATTCCACAAGTGGCTCCCTACTTGTGTAGCTTTTCTTGCTTGAAATGTGTGAGTCAGTAAAAGGGCAAAACCTGGAAAGTTTCAGATGATGTAGCAAACACATTTCCCACTGTCTGAATAGCTGGTGTATCAAACTACAAGAACATGTAATTTTTAGGTTAACTTTCATAATGCAAATACAATTGTTTATGATAACTAAGCACAAACCAGGACAGGGAAATTAAATTTAACTGCAAAAGAACTTTATAGACAGTTAATAGCAAGTGAGTGCTGCTATAGCTCTGTTTGCTCACACTGGTCTTGAAAACTTAAGGATCATTTCTCCTTTGACTTTAGCCAAGTTTCCAATCAGCATCTTCTACAGTGTTTATACAACACTGTGAAAATTTTATATGAACTTTTATTCAGTGCATCAGCCAATCTCTCTGAAACACACCTTTTAATGTTTGTTGCAGCTTTCTTAAGAGCTGAAGTGTTTCCTGAAGGACCTGGGCCCAAGTACTTGCCTGCTTTTAATTGTACTGATACTTCAATTGTCTGATACCTATGTGAACTATTGTTGTTCATAAATCTTATGCTATTAATATAGACAAGGAAACAAATCTCCTCTATGTTGCTGGGCTGCCTGACAACACTGAAATAATAATAGGTACAGGATTTCCAGCACAAAGTTCGGTGTAAGTCAGTATAAATTCCTCTGTAGGTGAAAAAGTCTTGATAAGTGCAGTGTCAGCTCAAAAATTATACCTTTTTTTAATTCCTGAAAAATAAATACTGGCAGCTTATATGCAGTGAATGCAATGGGAAAATATACAGTTCTAAAGAAAAGTTTTGGAATTGGAACAAATTCTAAAAATCCTTACATCTTCCTCTTTTAAATGGATGTTGAGTGATAATTTGTATTATGATTTGTTGAGGAGGGTTCATAGCCACATATTTGATTGCAAATTATATTCTCAAATATTCTTTAAAAATTTTAAATTGCTGGATGATTTACTGTTCTATGAAGTTTGTTGCAGCAGTTACAATATATATTTTTATCACTCAGGAGATTTCCTTTAGAGAGAGGATCATATTTCTTTGCTTTCCATCGGCACATATAAAAAATACAACAGAAGAAACTGCCTAGTCATAAAACCCCAACTGTTCAAGACTGGCTCAGGGAAGAACCACAATAAATGTTAATTGATAGGGAAAAACCAGAGGAATTAACAATCTGCAATATTGTCCTGGAATACAATAAAAACCCCCCCATGTAGAACTCAAATTTGGTATATCAGATACCTTAATCCATTAGGAAATTATAGACCAGGAATTTATAATCTCTATTATTACAGAAATTGTTCTGCAAATAATAATTAGTCTCAGAAAGAGAAAATTCTGAACATATAGGAAGAAATGATTCAAGGGTGGAGTGGAAGTAAGCCGGTCCATTTAGGCAGCCAGCACTCTGATTTACCTTGAAATCACATCCTCCCCTTTAGCCTGGCTCTGAGCTTACTTTTATCTCTTCTAATCCTGGTTTTGTGGCTTACATTTGGCTCCAAGCAGAGCAACCTGTCCTGCACCTGTGTATGGAAATTCACTTCAACTCTGCCTGATCTGGGCCTTCTCTTAAGAAGAGAACAAAGTGGTGTTAGAAAATGCAATGTGAGCATGTGTGTAAATATTTTAAAATGAGCAAAAGGATGTGTGTAAATATTTTATACATGGATGAATAGAAAATGCAGAATTTGATTCTGCAATGGGAAAATGAATTTAGGTAATTTAGGGACTAATGAGAGCCTTGAAAATGGTTGAGATTAAATTATGGTAGAACAACAATCTAATAGTTTTAATTTTGTGCCAGGTGTGAAATTTAATTTTGTGCTAGAATGAAAACTGGAAGATATTTTATCTTTTGTGCTTTAGTACTGAAATGAATCACTAACACAAACTGGCATTTCTTAAAGGAGATGGTACATGTGCTGCCAAGTGCTGCAAGAGGCTAAAGAACTAAATAGCCTTGGTTTTGGCAGCAGGGCAAGGTGCTGTTTATTGGCTCTTCAAGAATGATGAAGATAGGAGGGAGCACTCGTGAGATGCAGATTCTAACTATGAGTTCTCTCTACCCCTAATGTCAGACTGGAGGACTGAATTAGTTTTTCTGATACACTGTGGATTTCCAGTACCATATTCATCCTTGTTTTAGTGTGTTTAATGTTTCAGATACATTTCCTCATTGTTTCATGGTCATGGCATTGTTGTTTGTGGAGGTGACAACTGACCACAGAAAGAGTGGAGCCTGCTGAATGTTTTTGTGGCTGGTGGTGTACTAGGGACAGTAGACAGCACTGGCACTAAATGCAAAAGTAGGAATTAAATTCCAAGCAATTAGCTGACAACACACAGATAGAAAGCCCCTGTGAGAATTGGGAAATTGTTAAAGGAAGGTGGTTTTTTTCCCCTTCACCAGGAAATGTATGAAAAATATGTTGTAGGGGGTTTTTCCCCAATCAGGAAAACTGCTAGTGTATTACTGGCATTATTAGCACCATGCTCTGACCAGCTGAGTTAATGTTTCTCATTTGTGTCTGTGTGTATGCATTTATTTGTATGTGCCTGTAAATTAAAGACAACTTTCTGTTATAAACAGAAAGAAACTCATTCACAAATGTTTCTGGTATCTCTGGACAGCTCTTTTTAAATCAGGTAAAAGTTTTTTGGGTTAAATAATGTTCATGATTCGGACAAACATGAGCTCAGGTGCCTGTCACAAGAGGGAATAAGGAGATGGGCAGTGCTGATGTACTCAAGTGGAGAGGTGCCTGTACACCCTGCTGTGCTCAGTGAGTGAGAGCACTGCCAGTCCCAGGAAGGGGCAATTTACAGTCAGTCAGGTCTGCAATGGTTCCCTCTACTTACAAGGTCTCAAACTAGAAGTTGCATGAGTAGCTAGACTGGGCAATGATCTCCCCAGCATTACAAACTATAAATAGACCAAACACTCAGCATTCTGCTCAAGTTGCCTACTTTTTTTCTCTTAATTCCTTTTGATCTTTTTCCTTAATCTGCTACAACCAGTTGTTCAAGGCTCAAACACAAACATATCTCTATGCCATTATATTTATAGCTTGTGTTTTTCTTTCCATCCAATGCTAATCTGATGCTATTTTTTTTCTTTGATTTGTCAGCTCACATTCCTTTTAAGGTGTATTTTTTAGGTAAGAACAGGAACAAAGATGTCTCTATCTACCTTTCATCATCTAAGCCATGCCTAGACTATAAGCTTTCCATAAAACAAAAGTTGAAGTTCAGTAACTTTGAATCAAATGTTCCATTACTACAGGGCCTAAGAGGTTGAAGTCCTTGTAAATGTGGTACAAAGCTGTCTTGAGTAATTTGCACTTCTGCAAGAGTTATTTCATTGTTTCTACCATTAGGGTTTCAAATCCCTATTGTTGTTCCCCTGTGTGATTAAAATAAAGCAATGTTTCAATGATGCCAGACTTGGAGTGCTTTCACAACTAAAAAAAAATTCTGGAAGGTACAGCAAATATTTTCTGAATTTCTAAATTCAACAATAGACATAGATTAAAAAAAAGAAAAACCCAACAGCAAAAACCAACCAATCAAAAACACCTCTCCAAAAAACTTCAGAAAAAACCCTCAAATCATCCAGTGGTGGGAAAACTGCCTGTATATCTAATAGAGCAGATGTAGACAAAATCTACCATCTAAAAAATGATCAGAGGAGGTAAATACCCATTAAGCAGCATTGCAACAATGTCTGGCTTTTTCTGTGTCTAGTTCTAAGAGAAATAAGCAGTTGCCTAAGGCTGACAAAATATTCTGGTATCATCAGTTCTTCCAACACTAGGGCAGGTATTAGTGATGAGAGGCAACTGCTGCTGCTATCACTGTGTGCAATTTGTGTGTGGCATGCATGTGTGCACCTGTGAGAGAAGAAATAATAAAGCATTCTAATGCCTTTATGAAAATTACAACTTTTATGCTTTTCTGAATCAAAACAGCCTTTAAAAAGAATAAAATATTTTGAGAGCCATACACTGGTTTTGTCATCCTCTACCTCTCACTAATGTCCACTTGCCTCGTAAAATTAATAATACAATGTATACACAAGCAGGGGTCAGACTGTAAGAGCATTCATGCACTGCAAAGTAGAAAGAACTGCCGAGAGAAGCAATTAAAAATAGCCTTTCTACAGAGATACCAGTTGTGGGACAGTCGACCTCATTTTGAGCCAGTTACACAGAGTTGTATTGAAATGCAAATATGTTGATTCCACGAGTGTTTCTGTGGGTATCTGTTAAAGAAGTTTCCTTCAAAAGCTATTAAAGAGTACATTGGTTTTGCATCAAACCATACGTGAGAACACAATAGGCTCTGTTAAATAAAGATAAAGGAGAGGAATAGCCTTGTTAAAGGCATGACTGTATGAAACAAGGTTGTGCATTTACTACTATTTGGCTGTAATTACAACTTGTAGAAAAATAGTATTTTACTTGGGAACCAATACAGTGGCTGCTAAATTCTTTTATACTTAAACCACTATTCATTTTGGTTTTAACCATTTTTATTTCCATTTCAGTGTTTTGGAGGTCTGTATTTAATACATGGCAACATAAGTTCAGTAAGCACATGCCAGCAAGAAGGAAATAACCAGACTAGGAGTGTTATTTGAACTCTGGTTGTAAGGGCTCACTGGGCCTTTGTGGTCAATGGACAGCAGTGAACAATGGAGATTTCCAGGTACTTGGAAGCACATCCAAGACATTTTTGAAGCTTCATTTAAATCCAGTTTGCATAATAATTTCAACAGAGACAAATAACAAAACAGGAAGAAGCTCAATGAATTTCCACTGAGGCACAGTCTTTTTTATTCATAGTGGTGTAATGAAAAAATAACCAGAGCTACAATTAAGATCAGGTGAGAAAACAATCAGCTGATCAATATAGCTGTAGGAGAGAACACTGGGCAACAAAATGACAGAACTCTGCCAAAATGGGGCAGTTGCAGAATTTCTTTAGATTTTTTTTAACTCCTTCACCAAAATTCAGCCAATAAGCTGAATATGATAATTAACATGAGCAATTGAAAACCCCCAGACAGCACATCCATTCACAAAGAATCCTCTCCCTTCACATAATCCACTCTGTTGTTAATTAAATTGTGCTGACTGGCAATTAGCTGCAAGTTTCTTACCTAGCTAGGTCTGCTATGGGATGTGAACTGCTCTGCTTCCACGGCAGACTAAGGCTGACATTGGAGTATCCTAACTGGGCTCTCTATGTGTCTATAGGACATGCATTTTGAGGGAGAGGCTCCTTCTTATATCCGCATTTTTCTTAGGTTCTGAAATCTTGTTGGTAGGTGAGGCCTACAGATAGTTCTGGAAAATAATCATTGCCCTGGTATAAATTCCCAGTGCCATTTAGTCCCAGGAAATTAGTTTTTCACTGTGGTTCAAATGCATCCTTGTTCCTTTTGACAACAAGTTATTAAATAAATAAATAAATACTAAGGATTGAAAAATTTCCCAGTGAGAGTTTACAAAGATTTATGGTATAAATTAAGGTTTTTGAGTCCCTGACCTCCAGTTTAGTTGCTATGTTATTTATATTGCTGAAAACCAATGTTTATCACTATCTATATTGAAATGACATCACATTCCTTTTGCTGATACAAATTAGATTTAAGCCAGAGCTTTTAGCTTCAAACCATTCTGAAAAACCTGAGGATGTATCGATTGTCATAAGACAGAAGGCATCAGTTTTTCACCTCTTCCAGACTGTTACTCAGAGAAATACCACCAGAAGGAATTGTCTAAATGACTTCAAAATGTAGATTGTGATCAAAATAAGCAATGTGAGATACTAAATCCTTTTGTTTGGGGAAAAAGATGTAAATCTCCTTGGCTCTTGACATTTCTGTTTTCAAAACAGAAGACACAAACTCAGCTAACCTCTCTCAGCAGCTATTTTACTCCAGTGGCTTCACAGCCATCTGTTTCTAGTGTCAGCAGTGCATCAGAATTGAAATTCAGACTCCATCCTGAACAGGGAGATGAGGCTTTTGAATAAACACCATCATCCAAAATATGTCCCACATCTCCAGAGCAATAATAGCAGGGAAGAAAAGAGTGGTGAGCTCTGAAAATGGGCCATTCCTCCAGCTGCAATGATTCACGGTTTTGTCTTGAATACATTGCTCACATCTGACATTGTCTTTGGACTGGCCTTGAATTCAAGTGCCTACAAAACAGAAATTGCTTGTACATGTTCTGTTTACTCTGGAGCAAATTGCCATGGTTATAGTACAATCTAGAAGTACAGAGAAAGCTACCACACAGTCATGGAAAAGGCAATGATCAAAAAAAGGAGGAACACTAACAAGAAGAAAGGAGGTGTTTCATTTCAGTAGTTACTGGGGCTGAAACTACATTTACAGATCTCTGTATACAAATTAAGCACTGTTTCCAACAGTATAATCAAGAACCACTCTGCACTTTATAGCCTTGAGAGGAGCATAACCAGAAATGTACTGAGGGCAACATGGCAGTTTCACTAAAAATGTGAGATTTAAAAACATATATTCATTCAAAACTGTAAGTGAAGACTGAAGTCTTCAGAATTCTTGAAGCAATAAAAAAGCCTGTGTTTATATGGGATTGTTAATATCTAATACCAAACATGAAGTACATAAAAATACATTTCAAAATGTTAAAATAAAGTAGAGAATTTTGATGTTTTTTGAACGTTCAAGTATTCATCCTAAGCAGAAGTTAAACAAAATCAGCTTTGGGGTGTTTTTTGTTGTTGTTGTTTGGGGTTTTTGTTTGTTTTGGGGGTTTGGTTTTTTGTTTCGTTGTTTTTTTGTATTGGTGATTAAATACTGCCCTCACCAAGACTCACCATATAGCTCAGCTGCAGGGCTAGAAGCGTTAATCCAAAACTAAATGAAATTATTTTCCCACATGCTTTTCCCTTTGCATGGCTTTTAGCAAAAGGAAAACCTGTAAGTCAGTCAATTGCCATATGTGGGGTAGAAGATAATCACCTCAAAAGGTCCCTTCCAACCCAAACTATTATATGAATCCACCATTGTGGAGATTCTGAATAAGAATTATAGATATACAGAATGCAGTACTGGATTTCAGGTGTACCTACAATAGTGAAAACTATGTAACATCTCCTTGGCTCACACAATGCTTAAAATATGCTTTTCTCAGTTATCTATGTCCTGCTCAGATTACTATTTACTATATTTACTCTTCTCCATATGTCTGAGGAGATGTTGCAGCTCATGGAAATTTCTGAAGCTGCGATAGTTAGCTGCCATTGATTACATTGTTATAAAAGAAGAAAATTTGGGCAATTGTATCTTTGTCAATATTTGTTGCTGTGACAAAGGGTAAGTTCTTCCTGTATCAATTGCATTTGCAGTATGAGAGTTGCAATAGAGTTTTGACCTATGTCTATTGCATTACCCTTTTTAGACGAATTACCTACCTCAGCTTTTAACACCTACTGTAACTCTTGCTGCAATCATGTATATACTCTGTGAACTCTAGTAGATTGACTTGTTAAAGATAAGCTACTTTGTATAGAAAAGACTTTATAATGAGCCCAGTGTTGGGCAGTGATGCATAGACACCCACTACACTAAATTTTCTGGAAGTTGATTAAGATGGCCTTTGGTAACACAGATTTGCTGTATTAAAAAAAATGTAAATCAAAGTAATAAAGATTATTTTAGTTCCTCCTGGATTTTTAACATAATTTATAAAGAAATAAAGATCAGAAGCTGAACCCAACAGCCCACCCATACTTGTATACGAGTTTGTAATAGAAAAAGACAAAGGACATACTGTAAAATCCATTTTACAGAGTAGGAAAGAGGAAGAAAGATATCAGAGGCTTTACCTAAAGTAAAACAAGAAATACACAGCAATAATAGTGACTGGCCTCCAGAAGGCAGAAGTTATCATCCCTGCTAGAATGTGTGAATCTTCTTTGGTACCGTAATCAAGTCTCTGCCAATGATATACACGCTGCTGCAAAATGCCAGCCATGAAGGAAAAGGAAAAAGTACTTACCTGGTTGTAGCAAGGTTCATTATTCCCTCTTCTGACAGGACTGGAAAGAGCAGATTTCTTTAACACCAAGGTACTTCAATTACTTTTGCAGCACAAATACATTCCTCTTATTTTCTGCTTCTTTGGCTATAGAGAAAAGAAAGGATCTCTGTCCTGGATTGTAGAAACCATGACTATGCTTTGCTCTCCACAATTTTGGAGCCTATGTTGTTGCAGGTGCAATTTTTCAGTCTTCAACCAAAACACTGCAAATTACTTGCTTCGAGTCCTGTAATAATTTTAGCTGTAACATTGTCATGAGTGTTGAATGTACTTAGCCCTGTGCTAAACATGAGAAGTTTATTCACTCCTACAGACTACTGACACTGCAAATAACACCTAAATTCTACTCTAGGTAGTGCAGGAAAGGCTTGGAGATAAAAACCCACAGAAACGGATCTCTGTTCATCTGTGTATATCCTTTAAAATGTTCTCTTCAGGTAAGCTAGGAAGAAAGCCATGTTCTCATGATTTCTACTTGCTCTTTCCTATTTACCATTTAACTTTTACATATAAACAAACAAAAGTGCAAAGTTTGACCAAGCATTTAAGTACCCTTGTGTGCTTTTGCTAAGCCTAAGGTGATTTAAGAGGAATCCTGCTCAGAGGCAGAAAAAAACCCCTTTGATATCACCATAATACATATGTTTGAAAACATAGGTAAGATTCAGTTTTGAAGCTTTTACAAAATATCACTACAAAGCAGACACAGTAAAGCTAGAACTGAGAGCAAATGTCCTTTCCAGCAGAAAACACAATGTTCATTAATCCATATAACTAAAAGAACACAGCATAATTCATCTTATCAGCAGTTATTGTATGAGCATAATGCAAGACTTGAAGCGCCTTAACAAGCTGGAAAATATAAATGAATATAAAGACCAAACTGGGAGCTATGTTATGTAACAGTTAGTGTAATAGGCATGAAGGGAGTCATATATATATATTTATTATCGAGGACACACAAAACTACTTAGATCTATCCTTGACTTTTCAATATGGTTCTGTTCTATTAAGGGCAGAAAGATGAACTGTGCTAACAGACAGAAAAGCATGGGCAAGTGCATGACAAATCCATGACAGGGTGAAAATTTCCAAAGCATTCATATTTGTCTTTAAACATCTGAATTGCTATTTTCAACACCAATGTTTCCTTCCACCCACAGCTGAGAACTAACCAAAAGCTTTCAAAACACTTACTGTAAATAATTCTTTTCAACTGCATAATATGTGAGTACTCCCATGGTCCACCTTTGACAAATGTCCTGAATAACATTTGCAATAGCAGAAATGCAAGAGTAAACCGCGTGAGTGACTCATATTATATAAAAGTGTCTGGGAGAACATTTGCCCCACATAGTTCATATTAAAGTGAAAGAGAACCATCAGCTGGATTAAATAGCTGAGGAATTACAGAGACTTCTGAAACAAAGAAGCAAGCCAGAATAGAATTATTGAAGCACGAACACCTTCGTAAGAGAGGGGACACCTGGAGGCTGACACAGAGGTGGCCAAAATGTGTTTTGATGGTACCACAGGTTATCCCACAACTGGCACAGCCTCAGCCAAGGCCTCACAGAGCATCTTCATCATCAGACATGCTGGGCAGTCACAATCCAGCCTGGAGAGTGAGACCCTGGGGGGCACCAAGTAGGTGCCCAACCCTGCAGGGACTACACAGGACTCAGGGAGGGTGGGGAGCTCATGGGGGAAGGGGGTCTGAGCCCACCACTGAGGGTAGGATTAGTTACAAAGGGTGTTTCAAAATTTGTGGGCATTTGTTAACATTTTGTAAGTGTCTTGTTTTGTGGATTATCTGATATTGATTCTTAATATATAGTTCACTGATTGTTAATTACATGCTGTTAAGTCTTCAATAAAGTGGTTTGATCCTGATTTTGGTTTAGAATTTGTGATCTGAGCTCTGTGAAGTACAGTTTCACATATCTTAGTATTTCATTTTTCTCCATGACATATCAGCTGGACAAAGTTTATGTGAGATATGAACTCCTACCAGTAAAAAAAAAAAAAAAAAAAAAAATTCAGGTCGAAAGTCTTCAGCTGGTGGTAGTGACACTTTTTGTGTAGCATGTACACACTGCACAAGATTACTTTGAAATCTGAGAACAAGCAATCCCTAAATTCCATCTGTTACAGACAATCATATAACTAACTTTACACTTTTTCACAAAATTATTTAGCTATTGCTCAAAACACTTCCAGAGAAAGATAATATAAGTAGTGTTAAGGAAACCTCCCTCTCTGACCATCCAGGAGCCACTTTTGCAGTCCCACTCCCACAGCCTGAGCTGGGACTGAAGCCCCTTTGCAGCTGCACCCCCCTGCTCACACAGGCACACCAGGTTTCCTTACTCTAGGTTTCCCACAGCAGGGTGTCAGACATCCAGATCCTTCAAATGGTTTCATCTTGGTGCAGTAACCAAATAACAAAACAACAGCTTGAGCTGGTGCCTCCAAGGAGGGACCCCAAAAAAGGAGGCCCTGAGGTTTTATCCCCTCACAGTCTAAGTGTGTGAAAGTCTGGGGTCCTGCCATGTCCCTGAGTGTCCCTCACCAGTCCCCAAGCCCTTTGTCACACAAAGGATCAGCAGTTCACAGGTTCCTCTGAGGCTCCCACCACCCAGAGCTCAGCCTGCAGCTCCCATTGCAGCTGCACCCTGAGCTGCCCACACCACATGTATTCCTGAAGTTAGTAACTCTATTTGCAGTGGACAGCTCAGAGCATTTAAGGGAAGAATATTCCAGGTTCTTGAATGGGAACTAGTTCTGGAGTAATACTAGTTATATGTAACATATTAGTTCTTATTTTATCTTTCTTAGAAAATTCTATCCCAGTTCAATTTTAGGGATTTTTGCCAACTAATTTAACTGCCATGATTTCATTTTCCCCACCACTGAGGAGGATGCAGGAACACTTGCTTACCTTCATCTCCAAAGGTGGCACCCTTCAGCTGTCTTCAATCCAGAACAGCCCATGAGTCTGCTGCCTCACTCATTTAATGACTGAGTAGATGAATCAGTTCACAGAACTTGTTAAAACTAGTCAAGAGAGAAAAGTAATGGGGATCATTGGCTAAATCTTAGCTTTTGAAAATATCCAGGGCTCTGATTCACGACTAAGGACAGCTTGCATTGAGGTGGCAATCCTGCAGTCCTGCTCCAACTGACTACAGGGAAGTGCAACTATTTTTGTGGCAGCAGCTGAATAACCACAAATTACAGCCTGATGTATTACAGAAACCCAGAGGGTAGTCTCGGTTTACCTCAATGCCCTGGGCTCTAAGACTGTGAAATTTCAACTTTTGCTTGGTGTACAAATACCCAAACAGCTCAGAGCATTGTGCTTCTGGCACAGAGGGGTAGGGCTGCTACATCAATCTTCTATTATGTGACTCGCACATTTTGCAACTGTTATTGCAATAACAATTTAAGTGCATGAAAATGTCAAATATTTATAGAGCTACTTATTTTTAATTAGTTAATTAATTTCAAATTAATAGAATTTATTTCTAGTTTCCTTCAAGTTATTTATTCATCACTCCTAGATGTGTCACATGCTGGCCCTTTGTTTTTTTATACTGCATATCTAGAATTTCCTGAGTCAGATGATTATTTAATTTGTAGTAATATACTAATAGATACTACTACTAAAACATTGTATTTTCAAAGCTGGAAATTAGTCCATCTATGGTGAGTTGTCACTCACACTTGCTTCTCACACTGCATCTTTTAATACAATTCTCATGAAATCAAATTTACTACTAGGATTTTTCCCACACATTGAAAAGCATACTTCTTATTACTACAATTGCAATACATTTGATTATCACTGAAGACAGGACAGGCTTAATTATAACAGGTTTGGTAAACTCAGTGTGCTCTTCATGAATTATCTCTCACACTGACAAAATTTTCACAAAATTATCCGGGGTGAAGTCTGAGAGATCACACAGCTGTCTCCTATGTCTGCCTTCCATAAACAAAGCAGAGGGAGGGCTCTGGAAACCTCAATAGCTGTGTCCAATTGCTCAGTCTCAGCTATTAGTACAGTCCTGTTTATGCTGATGCCATTCTTACAGGAGAGCTTTCAGAAGACAGTGTTTCCAAGATGAATATAAAGTTAATAGAACAGGTATTGTGAATCTAAGGTAGTTTAGAAGTGCACGGCAACTGTAGTGCAGAATAGATCTATTTAACAGCACCTGCAAGTCACTGTCCACAAGTATTTATTCTCACAGCTCTGCAATGCAGGGCTGAGAAGGAGGCCTGGTGATTGCCTCAGTCTGGGAGCTCCATTAGCAGAATATCCACAGGCTCAAACAGCATGCAGTATTTGTAGTCAAACCCAAGCAAGTTTTGAAAACAAAGTCAAAATTTTTCTGACTAGCACATCCTGGTGTGATCTTCAACACAATTTTCAGTCTAAATTCTGTGAGTTAAAACTGAGTTTGACCAAGACTTCAGTAGAGAGAGCAAGCACAATATTGGTTAGGAACTGAAGTTTACAGTATTACTGTACTCACTTCTGGAAACAAAATGGGGAGTTCTGAGTAATGGGTGGGGTAGGGGGATGTCTGGGTTGGGGCTTTTTTGGTTTTTTGTGGGTTTTTTTGAGGGGTTTTTTGGGAGGATGGGTGGTTTTTTTGTGGGTTTATTTTCTTTCAGCAGAGGAAGCAACAGAAACTTTTTCAAGGTTTTTTAGCCACACTTTGTAGATCCCACTGCTCTGAGTATTTAGTATTCAGGCAGAACATAAGATAGATCTAAGAAAGTTTGAATGAAAAAAACTCTTGCATTGGACTGATTATGATTAGCTTTGCAAAGCAAAATAATGCACAGTGAAAAATTGGAAGTAAGGAAATTAATATCTCATCACATTCCTTTCCCAAAGATAATATCAAAGCTGCTCAATACAGATTTTGAAAAAGTACAAAAACAACAGAGATAGAGGCAAGTCTATCTGTAATACAGCTCTTCAGCAATGTCTCAGAGAAGAAACAATAGTTGCTACTTGATCACTTCAAATTATCAACTACTGGCTCACTTCGTGTCTTCACCAGAAAATGGACAATAACTGATTTAAACCTAGTCTGTTAAGGCCTGTACTTGTCCTTATGGCAGAGAAAGCAAATAAAATACAACTTTTCTTCCTTCCTGTTTTGTATGCAATAATTATGGCAGTGGAAGACATTATGATCTCAAGGAGCATCCTAAACCGTGTAAGGATTGCCACCTGATAATAGCATCGTAGTTACTATAACATATGGATTTTTAGACATATATGAACTTAGTGTCCTACTGGTCCCTTCTGCAATTTCTATTTAAATGGGATTTTTGCAAGGTTACTGAAGGTAGTGGAATGTTCCCACAGCTCACAAAGGACAGACATAAGCACATAAGTGATACTGCTGAGGACTCAGGGTGGCATTCATCCCCTGACATTGCATTTGGCTGATGATCTATGACTACAGGGATCCTTTGCCCCCACTTATAGCTCATTCCAGCATTCCTCCTTTCTTCGTGCTCTGCAAATGAAGCACGGTGAATTGCTGCTTCATCATCCTGACACCTTGCACCAGCTCACTGCATTGTCTGCCACAGCTACCCAAATTTGAAATATACTTCTGCTGCTTTGGGGCTCCATCAATACACATCAAGGCAAAAGGAAAGGAAGGAATAAGATTTTTTCACACATAGGTAATACATTGATTCTATGAACATAAATTCCATTTGTAAAACCCCTGCATTCGCTTCCATATTTTTTTCCAAAGGATTACCACCAAAATGATTGCCAAGCACCACAGACCTTTTAAAACCCCACCTGAAGTTCATTATGGTCTGTAAATGAAAATCACACCTCCCTGAGAATTTCCACTGTACATCAGTCTCATTGCAGCTACAAATATTCTGCCAGAAATTATTTTAATGGCTTTCCTCCTCTACATAAACATTTCCTTCTCATAAATTGTATTTCTTCTATAAATATCTGATTTGAGAAATAATCTGGTTTAGTCTAGGAAAATGAACAATAAACTTAAATCTTAGTGCAGTATTAAGAAGTGTGATGCTTTTGGCTTTTTCTATGTATCATTCATAGTTAATTTGAAACAAAAGGCTTTTCATACCAATACCTTTACCACTGAAAATCATACATGGCATTGTAGATGTGGTAAGCAAAGATTAAGCTGATACAAGAAAGTCATTACTTCATTATTAGACCACACATAGATAGACCTAAATTCTTATCCAACCTCAAATTCTGCTCACAAAACACCGTTTAGGATGCATCATAGACACTGAGACCTGACTGCTGTCATTTCAGGGGTCTCAACCCAAGGATCAAAGCTCTTTATTGATCCCCAAATTGGACAAAAACATGTTAGAGGGGAGTACCCAGTAACCTGTGACAATGTGCAGCCACACTGACCTGAGGGCTCCAGAGGGAACAAAGATTTATAAATTCTGTAAAATGAAAACTTATGTCATCAGGTTAAGCCCCTTGTCACCCTGGTGAACTCTGCCTTTTTGACCTGGATGGGAAATTACTTCCAACATGGGAAGCTCTTTTATGGTCTCAGTGGACCTCAAAAATACATTTGAAATCAAACAGGTACCATGGGTTTGACTGACATGGAGATTTGTTCGTTGTTCAAAGCTTGAAACACATGAATTTACAAACAGATATCACTCTAGAACCTGATGACAATCTCTTCATTATACATGCTCCTTTGGTGATTCGGCTGCTGTACATTTTCACTAATGTATTCAGAGACATAGTTCATCTGCAAATGAGATGTCCTTTTCAATTACATTTCTGGGGGAAAAGAGTTGTCTAGAAAACTTTTTGACAGTATTTGGGAAAGAGTGAAAAGAATAATTTTTTGAAAAAGTGAAAAGAGTTTTTTTTCAGGAGAGTTTTTGGGTTATTTTTCTTCCTGCTGGCTAATTTAATTTTGGGTTACCATGTTAATACTCTTCTCCCATACTATGTTCCTTCAGTAACAACTACTTGAACGATTTTGTAATTGACTGCCACAATGCTTATAGCTGTATAGGCAAAATTTACTGTGATTACATCCAAATTAATTATTTCCACCCAAATACTAGTAGAGTAGAATTTGCTTGGGGGGAAAAAAATGCTTTACATTCCCTCAGCTCTCTCAAATAGAAAACTCATAACCCCTCCCAGAGAAAGGGCTTTTAAAAAGCAAACTGCAAAACAAAGAACTGAACCAACAGATTTCTTCATGGCTTAATCAGAATTTTGAATTATGTATGATGGGTTGAATCTGATCAATTTGGCAACTTCTGACCTTGAGCCAAGAGGGGTTTCAAGTAATGTGATTTCATATAATCCATGAATGCCCAGTGGTCACGCTGGGCTCCTCTCTCAAACTACATAAAGGTCGGATGGCAGGGAAAAGCATAAGGGCACAGCTTCAGCCAGAGAGAAGCATTAGGGACTCCAATTCCTTTCCTCCTGGGGCAGGGATCACAGCACTCGCTCCCAGGATTGTGCCATGACACCCTTCTGCTTTGGGAGTGTGGCAGAGGAGCTGGAGAGCAGCTGTGGATCGCTCTTGCTTCTGCACATATATCATGTCTTGCAAAGATATTTCTGGCTTCTAAGGAAAGAATTGGTCTGGATTAGTGGCTACCACAATTTCACAGTGGGCATTTTAACTGTCAGAAACTTCCATCAGCAAAACCAAGTCCTTTCCTGAAACCATGACCAGGGAGCAGATTAAGGTGCACAGCCCAGGCTCCAGCTGGAAGACAACCACCATGATGTACTTTAAAGTTTTCCAAACCAGAATGTCGTGGTTGGGAAAGGTTGGTTCTAGAAAAGGACTCAAAATTCTTCCCTTGTTATTTGTGCTTGGTAAGAGATATTTTTGCCACCATCTTTACAAGTGTCTTCATAGGTAAGCATAAAGAATTAATTTTGCAATAAGAGTTCTTAAAACGGAATCTGAGTCTGACATTCCTAAGGCATGTTAGAGGATTTAGAAGTAGAAGCAGGCCAGCTGCACTTTCTAAATAAATGAATAATGTAAAAACAATTCTTGCTTTTTTCACAGATACTGCACAGTATAACACACAATATTTATTTTTTCATTTTGCAATGTGGTTGTTTATGTTTACAATGGCACTTTTCTCTAGGGAAGTGACAGTTATGACAGCTGAGGACAATATCTAGAATGTGCTTCACAATTATTGTGCTACAATGGCAAAAAAGAGGGAAAATCAATGAAGCCAATTAAACTACATTAACTGCAGTGCCCCAGTCCAAACATAGATTTCCCTCTGTATCCCAGCTTTCCTCTTAGAATCTACAGTCAAGGCTCAAGTATTTGAGTACCAAACCCAAACAAGTGACAGTGGTGCTGTTGATACCACTGACAGGAATAATCCTGTTTGCTAAAATCTGCTCTCTTTAATTTGTTATTGATGCAGTTGGTAAAAGAGCTTGTTTGAAATTTAATTTGGCTGATTTGAAAATAGGATTCTGAGAGGAAGCGTTTTCAGTGGCCTGCCAGAGTAACTGGTAAAATGTAAATACACAAACCAATTACAAACTTCTTTCCTTCCTGTGAAGCCTTCTTAGTGTAAATGTAATGGAGGGAGTAGAGGAAGGTATTTCCCTGAAAGTGTTAGGTGGGTCCATACTTGCCACTCATTCCTTATTTAAGAAGAAAGTTGATTTTTATTCAAGAAGTGCTCTTTCTACTGGGTAGAAGCATTTTTATGCTAAGTTCAAACACAGGGAAGCAAAATAAAACACGAAAGCAAAACAGAAAAATATTGCCCTATGCAGATTAGGAAGCCATGCTCTGTAAATACAAATAATGCAGCTCAAACAAATCAGGTCTTAAGGTCATAACAAGTGAGGTTTGTTCTGTATTACATCTTTACTGAAAGGTTTGATCTATGACATTTTCAGAACATCTGAAAAAGACATCAGGAATGTAAGGCACAGAGAAGCAGTGAAAAGGTTACATACTAACAGCACATAAAAATGCAATTTCCCAGCATTTAGCAGATTGATAAACAGACATTTTCTAGTCAATGTTTCAGCAAGAGGCACAATAAATAATCAGGAAACCTTTTGCCCTCTTGAGCCTTGAGTTAAATTCAGTGATTTCACCACATAAAAGAAGCTCAATGTATTTGTTGTTGATCCAAGGGAAAGTCATTCACATCACATGAAATGAAAGTGTGTGGCAACTGTCAGAGTGAAATAGATTACAGCACAGGCTAGGACACTCAGACTAGGAAATATGCTTGGATATAAACAGACGTTGAGTGAGACAAAAAAGAGTAAAATATGAAGACATGCAAACACAATGCAGTATTTCTGAAGCCCATTTCAGACAGCATTTTGGTCTTCTAATGCTCTGGGTTCTCTGATGTTTCTAAAACCTCAAAACTGAGTCATAAGAAAGGAGAAAAAGCTCCTGACATGAAGAAGTGGTGGGAGCAAAATAAGGAATCTAATGTTAAAATGGGATTTAAAAAAAAAAAGTAGCTTTCCCGATGGATATATAAAAAGTGTGTTATTAGCTGCTCTTACTACAACTGTTTTTCATTCCCTGAAATCCAATTTCTATATCAAAGAATTAAGTCAAAACCAGGACTTTTTATTTTAAAACAAATACATCATTTTACTGAATGCCTACCCTATAAATTCTTCACAGCTGTTATGTTAAAACTTTATACAAGAAGAAAAGAAAAAGTGATGAGATTATAGAATGCAGCAAAATTTCAAGTTTTGTGATATCTTTTATGGCCCAAACACATGGCAAATTTTGTATGGGATTCCTTTGTGTCCAAGTATCTGAAAGTAGGTGAGAAGTAACACGTGAATTTAGTTGTAGGATAAGAACAGACAGTGACAAAAAACAATGACTGATAATGCAATAGTATTACCATGAAACAGAAATAATGTTAATTCTGTGCTACTTCTGAAAGACGATAATCCTTTGCTACAGTACATCCTGTTCACGGTCACTTTGC
Source organism: Emberiza elegans (assembly GCA_024865655.1). NCBI lineage: Eukaryota > Metazoa > Chordata > Aves > Passeriformes > Fringillidae > Emberiza > Emberiza elegans. The sequence goes on along the minus strand of JALJVW010000241.1, from coordinate 25,544,078 downwards.
CCATGACAGTTTTCTTGCTGGTGATACTCTCTGAAAGCAGGAAGCCATCTGAGACTTGATGGACCTCTCATGTCCTCTCCCTTGTCTATGGAGAGATCTTTCTGTCTACTCTGAGCTGTGGATGAATTTTCTGTTGATAATAGGAATGGCCCATGGCTGTAGAAGGCATAATTAAGTGCACTGTTTCCTTCATGGAATTTTCTGAAAAATTCTAAAATTCATTCTACCTTGTTTGGTTTCTAAGTATTGAGTGAGGACTTTGTAAATCTACTAAACTCATTGTAGTAATGCTAGTATTGAGTTGAAGGCCAATAAAGTCTTAGCTAATCCACTAATGCCAGCTCTCATGAGACAGATCCAGACAGCAAACATTTCCCTGAATGCAGTAAGATTTTATCTAAAGTAGTGTAAATACATCATCATTACAAATGAAATCTCAGCCTTCTTGATCAGCCATAAGTTAAGAAAGACATGATTCTGGCTAAGAATTTGAACCACTTCTTCCTCCTCCCAAGCCTTCATGTTTAAACTTTAAAAATTAATACAAAAATGAATACTAATACTTTTGTATTGCCCTGCATTTTTCCACAAATGAGGGATGAGATAACACACCACAAGGTACTATCTGATTTCTCTAATGGTGACAATATTGGTTTTGAGATAGCAAATATATTTCTAAGTTAACTGTGGTACAGAAGAGTGCAGAGACCACCCACTAGTCTCCTAGAAAGTGATACAATTATTGATTTCACCTTTCCAAGTAAAAATATCTTAAATAATCTTAGTCCAAGCTTTTATCTGGTTAAATAGAATTAGTTTTTAGTAATTATAATTAATTCTTAATTATAATTTATAAATGAAAGATTGAAGAGTGAGATGAAAATGCTGAGACTGAGGGCAGAATGGGAATTCCTTTGTCTCTCCATGTTTATGTATGTCAAGTCCACCCTTTGAACATTACACAGACAATTCATTTCCAAAGTGCTCAGTACTTTAAATCATAGGAAAGCTGTGCCTGTTACCTTCTTTAGTTCTCTATATGGTTCTTATGTCCTGCTCCTCTATATGCTGCTATTGCTAGTAGACAAAGTGCCTGAATGTATGTTAGATACCCATTGCACAGCGTTTGTGTAGGTTAAAGTTACAGCCACACACAGAGATTTATTTAACATGGGCTTAACAGCAGGTGTGTCAGCAATGCTAAAGCTCAAATCAGACTTGGGATATTTATTCATCTCATGTTTTAAAAGATTCATTTTTATCTCATGGTCAATTATTCTATATTGCATTAGCCTTTCATCCTAATGTTAAGGTACTTGCCTTTCAACATGGGAAAAAATGTGCCAACTGAAAGGGAGTTTAGAAAATTTAATTTAGAATGCTTTGGGAGATTAAATTTAGAATATTGTCAATAGCTTCATCTTCAGAAGCAGGGAGTCCTTTAGTGTGACTCCATATTTCATCATATTCTTAGAAGGATTTAATTTATTATGGGCAATCATTGAAGTTCTAGACATATAATTATAGAAGTTCATATATGTGTGTGTTTAAATTTACCCTATAAACATAAATTAGCAGCACAAGGTCTCCAAACCCATTGAGGACAACATAAACCTCTCTCCCTCACGAGACTGAAATGGTTTCTATTGACTCATAAGCCTGATGGAAGGCAGGAGCCCACTTACCAGCCTCATAAATGGAGCGGGTTGTGAGGCAAGCAGCTCAAAGCAACTCAAAGGCTCTAATTGCATTCTCCCCAGCCTACATCCAGCTCTCACTGAGGCACTCCACGATGCCAGGCGCTCCCAGGCCCCTCTCACCTCCCACCCACTTCACATCCCCTCCACAGCCAGCCCAGTAAGAACGTGCCCCGCTGCCCAGTGACCCTGGGTACCACAGCCAGCCTTGCCCTGCTCCCACAGGCAGCAGCTCCACAAGGGGCTCTGCAGGAGCACAGCCCCTAAACCCCCAGGGAAAAACCTAATCCTGAGTGAGACGCTTCATACGCAGTAGGAACCAACAGCAAAAACCAACTACTCACAGAACCAACTTTTGGGAGACTGTACACAGAGGATACAATATTGGAAGATTAAATCAACTTCCAAGTAAGAATATCTTGGCAAGTAACCTGAAATTAAGCCCTCATAGCTTGCTGGGAGCCACTCCATGGCAGGAAAAATGATTTGGTTTGGGGTTTTTTTCAGCTGAATTAATTCAGAAGCAGTTATTCTCAGGAGGCTGAGGTGGGATAGAAAGTGAGCTTAAAATCTGAATAGTCTGGAAAAAAATCGCTGAAAAAATAACAGATCAATAATATTTTTTAAAATCTATAATATAAAGAAAATTAAGTCCTGAATAATTTGTAAAATCTGAATCTAGGGTTTCCTGTGGATGTATCCTGGCATAGAAAAATTAGCATATCTTCAAAGAAACAGGGACAGAAGAAACCAGTAGGATCTGGACCCTAAAAATCTTTATGTCAGTCCTGGGGAAAAAAAAAAATTGCTAAGGATGTCTGTCTCAAAACAAGTACTGACAGGTTAAACAAAACATTCAGTTCCCACAGTTCCTTCCCAACAAAAGAAGTGCTCACATAAACACCCATACCTTAAAAAGGCAAATAATCAAATCTGTGCCAGTTCTGTAAGTTTCTGACATTTCTTGTCTGACAAACATGTACAACAATGCCACAGAGCACTGGAAATTTTTCTAACTTCAATGGGAAATATAAGAGATTCCTCCTAAAACTATTTTTTCTCACTTTCTCACACATGCAAGTGTGACACCTCTTTCTCACCTTCCTCAACAAAATGGTGACTTTTCAAGGAAGATTATTTTCATAGCTCTCTGAAGTTATGACGGAGCACACTGAGCTGCTGCTTCATTTTCTGCACATTCTCTGTGTGGACTCAGCATTTTGAGAGAAGGAACTGAGAAATGAACAGTGACAGTCAGGGCCTGCCTCCTTGCCTTTGAAGGGTGGTACTGTACAGACCTAATGCAAGATGACTTTCCCTAGTGCCTGCTCAGAGAGGAGTGCCTGGCTTTGTCCTGTCCCTCCTCCTTATCCAGATCCTGCAATGGTTTGCCTTGAAAGTGCTTCATCTTAGAAGCACGTGATAATGTCAATTAAAGAAAAAATAAAGCTAGGCTTCAGGGTGATGGAAAACTCTCTAAAATACTAAAGGATTTTAAAATATGAACAAAATAAATAGAAATGAGGATTTATTTTTTTGTTTAAAATATTTCAAATGTTTGGGCCTACTATGATTTATTTAGGGGAACAGCAGCAGCTCTGCAGATATACCATAAATATTGCTAGCTGTCACACAGAAATAAGGAAGTGAGTTATTGCTCCTCAATCCCTTAACAAAGACATATAACATAGACTTGGCACTCTGGCTTCAAGGAAGTTAATACAGTACTTTTTGTTCTTGAAATGAAAAAATACAAAGCTGTGTGAGGTTCTTTCAGGGTTGTTTTTCTTTTCTTGTTGGGAAATGTTTGCTCTCACTAATGCTACAGGGTAGCAATAACTGTTCATTATTTAGCAGCAAACAAATGATTTCACAGTTATGCAGTGAAAATAAATATATTCTTCAAATTATCCCACACAAGTTAAATACAGGTGTCAATGGTCTTCTAGAACTACTGTCCTCAAGAGTCTTGGTTGTAGCTGAAGATAAGAAAATCCCTTCATAACACTTTTTAAGGATGTAAGTGGACATTTATGATTTTTGACAGGTTACACATAATTGCAGTGGAACTCTGCATTGTATTTAACTGAATACCTGAAGAGTTTGATAGTGTTGAAATTACTACAGTGATTCCATAGAAAACAGTTGGTCTGGTCTTCTATTACTTATGTATCTCAAGCTTATACTTATGTATCTCAATGATTTACACCAGTAAAGAGGAGGAGAAGCAGACAGCACCTGGACAACAGGTGAAAACACACCACTAAATCCTGAAATTTTACCAACTCTCATTCATATTCTTACATTCCTTGAGCTTTTTTCAGTCTAGCTATCACTCCTTTAGTTTTCTGTATCCTTGACTAAAAGTAAAAAGTACCAATTATGGAGACCTTTTACATGGTTTAGTCCAAGGGCTCTACTTTTCAGATGTCACAGCCGCTTAGTCTGAGTAGGATGGGAGGTTATGAAATACAGCTTTTTCCCAGTGATCTCATCTCCTTTTCCACACAATTGATCTATAAATAATTAACATGAGTCATCACCCCATTTAGAGGCTGGCATTGCTGAACTTCCATTGCTACACAATATGCTTAGAGAAGGATGAGCCTTCAAAGCATGTCCCTTCTTGCTACAGCAAAAATGGCAAAGACATTTGGAGAAAGGCATTAAAACCTGACCATATTACACATTATGTACTCCACTACAAAGCAAAGAGAAGCTGGCAGGTGGTCAGTTTGTCACCCATTAGAGGTTTGGTTGCTTAGATGGCATAGGGCAGGATATTACAGTGAGAAACTTTGATATTCTGTGACCAGGTAAAGGAGTTGACCCTAAAGCCACTGGAGTATGGGAAGAGAAACAGTCTGTAGGGATCTGACACAGTGACAGGAAACCTAAACCATTCCTAACAGGTGGAAGCCAGCCTTTAACATCACCCATGAAAAAACTGCATGGTTTCTTTGCTTCTCCTCTATCAGATATCCCATAAACAAAGCAACCAGGAACTTCTGAGGAGACCTCCCACACATACTCAAGGCAGATTTTTACTAATGTAATTGATGTTATTATTAGAGGAATAAAACCCACAACAATAACAATGACAACAAATGAAAGTTAATGTCTGGATCCTGTCACAATATTCTAATGAAGGAGCTCAATAGTTGTGTATTTCTTATAAGGTACTTCAGCTGTCACTCAGAATTATCTGTTATGAAAACAAATTCTGCCTTTCACACCTGTACTGGTAGATTACTAGCACTAAAACCTCTTTGTGTAATCATTTAAACCACTGCACTGCTGTTTGTGCTGAAATAAAGCAACTTTTTTTCATCACATGAGTAAGTCAAGAAATCACAAATTAGAGACAAATTCATGACTCTTGTGAAATATCTTTCTTTTTAGTCTAAGGAGAATCTGTGGTTGATTAGCAGAGAACAGCAGATGCTAGGAAGGTGTCCCTTTTCCCAAATACAGTTCTTACAATGCAATAGTATTCATACAATAAACTTTATACCATCTTGCAAAAAATATGTAAAAACATTAAAAAAACATGTCATAATAGCCATTAATAGCCACAATAGTAATTTTGTAGCTTTAGCCATCAAAAAAATTCACTTGAAAAAATGTATCTATATGAACTTTGTTCTCAAAGGATGAACAGCAGAGTTAGTTTTGTCAACACAAACTCTCCAAGAATCTTGAATAAAACTTGTTTAAAGCATTATAACAGTAAACTAGACAAATATCTATTTGTCCTATTCTTCTTGAAATTTTGGGGATTTAAGCATTAATGGCACAAAGGACAATGATTTCAAATTGCATGTAGTTTTTCAAAATTAGGAGGAATTTGGAGAAAAAAAGTATGAAGTGATTTATAATGCTAGATGTTATTCTTCAAATTACAAATGCATAGATTGCTTGGCTTTTTTTTTTTGCTTAAATTAGATCTTTCATGTCATTTCTCTACTGGATGAGTTATTTCTGTGAACTATCACCCAACCAATTATGAAGAGTATAAAAACATATCTTTGGTTTTAACCACTAGACCCCTCTTCCTAGATGATGAGTTTATTTTTCTATCAAATAAATCAAAACCTTGTTGCTGTACTTAATCACATAGATACAAATGGTTATAGCCTGGTATTAAAATATTTTTCCTTCTCCAGTTTCCTTTAGGGTTACAAACTGAGGTAATAGCTTTTGAGTAAAAGGTCCAGACTAATACGATTTGGGTAGATTAAAAAACAAGCCTCATAAATCAGTTTTCCAGCAGTGTTTATTTTTGTCATTGTTCCTGATACTTGTCATGCAAACATTAGTCTTGATGTGTAAGCTTTTGTTAAAGCCTTGATTTATTTCACATAAGAGAAAGAAACCTGTCACTGTATTAAAAGTTAATGGACTCTTAAAAAATAGCTTTAGTTGTGTACGCAATTTTCTAAAATTCAGGCCAGTAAGGGCCCAAATAACCCTATGTCTGTATTGCATTGCACCTTAAATATATATGTAATTATATTCTCTAACAATTCATAGGGGTTTTTTTTCTGTGTTGTTTCAAAGAGCTTGGATTTTACTAAAAAAAATGGTTGTAAGGAAACTTGAAGGTGACACTGAATGTGTCTACCCCATGGATGAGGGACTAAGAAATGGAGAAAAAAGACTGGGTTTCACTGAGCTCTGGGTGGCAGCAGAGAAATCTCAGTCTAAAACTCCCCTTAGCTCAGCTTAACAGGAGCAGGAGCAAGGCCCACTTCTCAAGGCAAACCTGATGGTGGGAGCACTGGTGTTTGGTTTCCAGGAGTCTGTTCCTGGGTGAGAACTGCCTGATGAACTGCTCTAGAACACAAATTCTTCAGACGTCTCAGGGCAGGCGTAGCATAAACAGTGGAACTATAATCTGCCTAAATGCGTTGGGCTTGAAATGGAACCACAAAAAAGCCTGGTCCTGTAAGTCTAATTGTTCTGGGACCAATTGCGTCTTGTTCTTGTGCAGTGTTGGATACCTTGACTTGTTTTTGTAGCGGTTCAGACAGCCACTTCTGCACGGCATTCTGCTAGGGAAACCTGTGCCCTCGAGAAGGGAGACCACTGATCTCTAAAATGTGCATTTTTGGAATGTATCTAAAAAAACCCCATCATGAAAAATGCACAAGACATGTGAAAAAATTTATTTCTAGTCCATTACTTCCTGATGACATTATATTTCTAGTACAAAAATACCATACAAGATTAAATTATTTAAATGAAGTTACTAGGCAAGGCTGTCAGAAATAGGTAAACAATGTCAAATTCTTAATTCCAGTTAACTGAATAGACTTCTAGATTACTATAATTTCAGGTGTCTAGTATTAGGTCACTTTACTCAACATGTAGATAAGCACATCTTACTCTGAGATACCAATATCAGATCACATGTATGAGGGAGGCCTAGATAAGTTCAAGGCTACATTTTTCAGCAAAATTAGGTCTTACCTATTGTGTTCACTGTTCCCTCTAAATATTTGCATGAATCATTAGAAGTGTACTTTATAAGTTACTTCAGTATCATTAAATTTGAGACCAAGCATGCAAAAGGAACAATATGCATAATGGTATGTTGTCTCCAATACTAAACATACCCCTTCTGCATCTGGCTGTACATGAATTGTTTGTAAACCTGACTTAAGTCTCTATTACAGTCCTTGCAAGGTTGTCATGTCAAAATATTGATGTTATTCTAAAATGCCATTAACCTGAGGGTGTCCCTGAGGGTGCATAATGCGCAAGATTAAAAGGTCAATAATGACTTCCCAGCAACACCATCAGCCGTTCTCCAGGGCTGTTAAGTTTCTGTGCCAGCCTTAATTTGAGCCAAGAGGATACAAAATGCTACAGTGAGCATCAGTGAGTAGGGAATACTCACGAGGTCATGGACCATGAACTCTTTTCCTGGGTGAATTACAGATCCTTTGCGTGCAAGTGCCCAAAGTGAAAACCCTATTGCCTCTGATGAAGCAATTACAGGGTGTTCACAATATTTCATTTTGCTTTTCATCAATGTCCAATTGCACTATTTAGCCTTAGAAAGCAGTAATTGACCAGCTATCTGATAACCATGTTTGACTTGGACTCACACACCTGGGAAGGCCCAAAGAATATAAGGCCACCAATTTTGAAAGCTCAAAGGCTTTCTCCATAATGCAAAAGCAAACACAAGAGTAATTCCACTGGCTGTCATTCTTGTTGGATTACCTTATGCCTCGAAGTCTTGCATTACTCTGTTTAGACTGACAATGCAACTTGTGATTAGATAGTAAATTTACTCTTTGAATAGGATGAGCAGCAGAACAGCAGAAAATGCCATTGACTGCAGTTTCAAATTCCAATAAAGTCTGGCACGCTCCACTGCCTATGAGCATCTCTAAAGTAAAGCACTGTAGTTAAGCTTTCACCTTGCATGCTGGTCTAGAATTCAAAGAAAGAAAGGAAAGAAATCATCATAAGAAGCCCCAGCTGTTGTTCAGATTATAACTGCTTTACTCTTGGTGTGACAAAGTATTTAGATGCTTCTCAGTATTGACTTTTTCACTCAGTTTCCCTCTTTTGACCCCACTTTTTTAAAGGTATTCTCTCCTGTGCAGCCTATGAAACACAGTCCAGGATGGAAATCTGTTTGTGGAAGAGGTTCAGTGTCTTCCAAGTGAAAGGAGCATAGAGGAAAGCAATCAGAGCATACAAAAGACCTTCATTGCAGCAGTTATAGAACAGTGAGACTCCCCAGGTACAATTTAGGTGTTTTATTATGCAGTGTTGGTAGTCACTGGAGAAGCAGTCATGTAAAAAGAAATATTTCATCGTGTTAAAATGCTAAATAAGTGTGCCTTCTTTTTCTTCATATTTTCATATCTGCTGGCATGGCAGAGTCTGATGACCCTGTATTGTCTTCAGACTGATAAACAGTGTCTCTCATTGTCCTCTGACTGACACACAGGCATAAACAAACCAGGAAGGCAGCACTTATTCCCTCCAAACCTCAAACCATTGATATTTTAACTTTACTGAATTACAGTGTAGGCTGAAATGAGTGTAGGCTATATAAAGTCACTGATCATGAAGGTCAGATGGAAATGTATAATTTTCTCAAATATACAAAAAAAAAGAGTTAACACATGGAAACATCTTTCCTGGTGGTCAACTAATCAGGCTGACCTCTTTTGTCTCTCTATAAATACTAGACTTCAATTCATCCACACAGTGATTTTTTTTTTTTTTTGCACTGTCAGATTTTTCAACCATCTTTTGAAGAGCATCAGTACTGCAACTTCACACAGAATTTCAGTATCACTCTTACCTGCGGCAGAGATGAAAGCCCTTCCCTTCTCACCAATCTCAACTGTAAACAGCCAAGGACTCCCTTAAAGCTCTTTCAACAGCCCTTTCTTGAAAGCTCATTTTTGTTTACCCACCCTGACATCTGTGTTTCTTGTACAAACACCACTTTAGAGAAAATAGAGACTCATATGGAGTTCTAATACTCACCATCCACACCTTTTAAACTGATCAAATAATTTTTCTGATCAGGGGCACAAATTTAAGTAATTACCGATAAAAGGGCAGAATAATCTCCAATACTTTCACCTCAGAATCATAAAATACTCTTGGCAGTCATGTTTTACAAAAGTCAACATGTTAATATGTCAGGGACAGAGAGAAACGAAGGAAAAGCTTTGTCATGAGGCTGGCAAAGAATCTTTGCTACTTAAACCTCTGCTTATGTGATTTCCTTTTTCATAGTTTCTGGCCAAAATAGAATTTAGTACATTTCTACAAAAAGAAGTGAGAACTGGGTTGTGTTGAGCAGAAATGCTGGGCTACTAGAGAGAACTCATATGGGTGAAGAAAACCACTTAGATGTCTATTTATTTCCTGTAGAACAAGGAGAACAATTGTTACCATATATTAACACCATAATTTCTTGGTCTGTTGAAATAATCCAGAAAATTATGAGAGATTAAAAAACATATTTATTTTGTTCTGCATTCTAAAAACTAAAAAAGCAAGAAATTTTCAGTGTTTCAGGTCCCATGGGTACCCCAAATCTATCCCTCTCTTACTTAATGTCTTTTAAATAAAGTAGCTGGTCTTAACTTCATAACCTGGTCTTAACTTCATTACCTGTCACATGTTGGTGTCAGAGTTTCAAGAATTTAAACCTTAATTTGAGTGCAGGGTGAAATCACTTAATGTTTAAGCAGACCTCACAAGTCAGGTACTCTGAACCAGGGGAACCAGCAGGGAAATAGTTTTCATGCACAGTGCATGAAGTATAGAGATTAAAATGAATGAAGCATGACAGCACCCTGAGAAATATTCTTCCTCATCCTCCCCTTCTCTAAGAGCACTTATTCCAAGAATAGCTTTAAGAAAACACAATTTCTTTTCTGAGGCTGGCAAACACCTCAGCATGCACACACAACCTGCCAAATTCCTGAAGCGTCGTACATACAAACATGTCCTAGCCCATTATTTCATTAAAGACAATTCTCAAAAGAAAATTAAATAAGTCACCCTTCTCCAAAAAATAAACCAACTGACAAAACAGATGGACAATAGCATTTGTTTTGAATTATACTTTATTTATATACTTTTTACAGTCTGTTTGCTACTTCACATGCAGCCACAATAGGGATGACAAAAAAAGAGGGTGCTATCTGCTCAGGACTCCTCAAAACCAGAGAGCAAATACAGCCCTAAGCTCTGAAGAAGCATAAGCAGGGCACCTACTCTGCTGGAAGCCTGACTGAAGGGGAATTGTGATTAATCAAGCACTAGGCTTACAAGGAGGATGTCTTGCAATTGCAAGGTCAGCAGGAGGCAAGGAAGAGCACAGGATGATCAAAACATACAGTCTGAGATATTTTCATCCCACATCCAGCAAGCTGGGCTTGCCGCAGATCAGATGTAGTTTGCAACAAGGGAAAGACAACTAGAAGAGGCTTGCTGCAATGACAGTCTCCACTAGTAGAATAAAGTAAGCAAACCAATATATTCTTTGCATGTCTATAGCATCACAAAATTCTACATCTTTGCAACTATACACAGTCAGCTTGTCTGGGCAGGGAAGATGTGTTTATGTACATGTAGATAAAGAACCCTGAATGACCTCCCCTCAGCAGCAAGGCTAATGTTTTTATAAAACTAAGAACAAAATAATTTGCATGCATCCAGATGGCAATGTCATGTAAGCAATTCTCCAGAGCAGAGACTAAGCTCCACAGGGTACAAGATACACAGCTGTGCATTATGAGAGTGCTGAAGTTGTTCTATGCTGTGTTGGGAAACAATTCTGTCTAGAGGCATCATATGTCCTCTGAGCAACAAAGGTTTGGAGACGCATCCCTGAAACATGTCATGTTTCATACCTCTGGGCACCATCTCTGCAGTTTGATGATTTCTTATTGGTCTTAAGAGAGGATAAATTCTGGTATTCTAGTAGCATCTCACCCATGATGAGTCATATCAGATGTTGCAGAAACATCTGCTCCAAAATGCCTTTTGAATCTCCAGTTAGATGGAATACCTGCCTGGAAAGCTGCCAGTGTCACAGAATTGATGAGTAAGGAAACACAACCTTTTTCATGAAGTGTAAAACCTAGACAGAAACTGATTTCTGGATGGTTTCTGAAGAAAATATCAAGATCCTTGCTGAAAGCAGCCAGTTATTCTAGCTGTTCATAATACATTTTAATGTATCATGGCCTCACCCAAGTTTTTCAAGCAGCTAAGGACAGACCACAGTCAGAATGGCATGGACCATGCCTCAGTCACGTTTCATTTCTTTCTTGCCTGTATAAAGTTGAGAAAACTGAACGCATAGTATACAATGTTTTCTTGTTCCATATAATTGTGTATAGGAATACAGCTGATTTTTTTAAAGGCTTAATTATTTATTAAAAATAATGACTAAGACATCCCAATATAGAGAACCACAGAACCGTTTAAATTGAAAAAGACTTCGAAGATCCTTGAGTCCAACCAAGGACTGCCACAACCACCACTAAACCATGTCCTTAAGTACCACATCTACATGTCTTTTAAATACTTTAAGGGTTGGTGACACAATCACTTCCCTGGGCAGCCTGTTCTAGTAGTTGGTCACTCTTTCAGCGAAGAAATTTTTTCTATTATCCAATCTAAACTTTCCCTCATGCAACTTGAGGCCATTTCCTCTGATTGTTTCCCTTGATACCTGGTAGGAGACTGAGCCTCACCTTGCCAACACAAGGGCCAGTGGCACCCGGCCTGTATCAGGAATAGTGTGGCCAGCAGGATCAGCACAGTGATCATCCCCCTGTTCTTTGCTCTGATGAGGCCACACCTTGAGTACGGAGTTCAGATTTGGGTCCCTCACTACAAGAACACTGAGGTGCTGGAGCAGGAGCAGAGAGGAGCAATGAAGTTGGTCAAAGGTCTGGAGCACATGAGCAGTGAGGAGCAGCTGAGGGAGCTGGGTGTGTTTAGCCTGGAGATAAAGTGATTCAGGGGGCACCTTATTGCTCTCTACAACTTCTTGAAAGGGATTTGTGGTAAGGTGGGAATCAGTCTCTTCTCCAAAGCATCAAGTGACAGGATGAGAGGAAATGACCTCAAGTTGAACAACAGAGGGTTTAGATTGGGTATTAGAACATATCCAAGCCACAAGTAGCCAGTTTGTCCAGGAAAATCCTCTGGGAAACAGTGCCAAACAGTGCTGTACTGAATCCAGGCAGACAACATCTACAGCTGTTCTCTCACCCACTAAACATGCCACCCTGTCATAGACCAGGTTGATCAAGCAGGACCTGCCTTTCTTAAAACCAAGTTAGCGGGATGTGGTCCCCTGGGTGTCCTGCACATACCTCATGGTGACACCCAAGAGAATCTACTAGTCCATGATATTCCTTAACACTGAGGGCAGGCTGAGGTCAGGTCTGTAGTTCCTCCAATTCTCCTTCCAACCCTTTTTGCAGATGGGCATCACATTTCCTGACCTCCAGCCAATTGGGGTTTCCCTGGTTAGCCAGGACTGCTGGTAAATGGCAGAAAATGTCTCAGTGAGCACTTCCACCAGCTCCGTCAGTACCCTTGGATAGACCTCACCTGCCCCCATAGGGGTGTCTGCGTGTCCAAGTGGTTCAGCAGGACCCTGACCATTTCCCCTGGATCATGGGGCTTCATTCTGCTCTCCATCCCTGTCTTCCAGCTCAGGGAGCTGGGAATACAAAGAACAAATGCTCGTATTATTAAAGACTGAGGCAAAGAACACATCACATGGAACAGGAATAACCTGAACACATCTGTGTTGTGTTATGGGAGAGTTTAGCCCAGACTGGGTGTGAGCAACATAAAAGAGTGGAAATAACCCCTTGGTGTGTTACACAGACACATTTAATTGTGTTGTTGAATCTATTTTTACTTGTCACCTGTTAACACATAAATGAGGAAGTATGAAGGATGCTATTATTTACCTGCAAAGAATACTAACATTCCAGTTGTAAGCATTTTTTAGTCACAGTCTGTTACCTTTCTCTTTCCTCTCAAGTCAATGTAGAATGTCTCCTACAAACTAGACTGAGGAAGGTTTTGCAGGGGTATTTATTCTAAGTTGTTATTCTTGATTCCTCTTATTCATTTTCTGTCATTGGTGCTGCTCTTTTGAAGTAAAAAAAAAAAGCACACAGCTCTGAATTAGCATACATTTAAATGGAAGAATGCAATTCAGATAGCAGCTATACAAGAATGAATCAGGAATTGTTATCTCCTTTAAACCCAAACCTTGCTGTAATACAAATCAACTTTAGCAGATTAGACCTTCATTATGTTCCATTTTACATCAATGACAGTCCTAAGATCTCATAGCTTGGGAAGCAGCAGGGGTGAAATGTGAGCATTCAACCATTAGAAACTGGTTTCACAGGTGCAGGGAAATTTAAAAATGCAGCTAGAGCAACCACAATATTCCTATTCTTTATAGTATTTCACACATTAATACTTGTGCAGGATGACGCTGGCAGTATTAGCAATAGGATACTTGGTAGGCAATTCCATACAAGGCTGGGGCCAGCTTCCATACAGATCCCCCCTCAGGATTCATTTTGCATCTGGTGCACAGGCTGGGATGCTGGGAGGACTGAAACATCCTAAATTCTGTCCATTGCTGTCCAAGGAATAAAATTAGTCTTTAAAAGCATGATACAAGTAGGCACTACTCAGAATCAAAACAGGTTTTATCATGGTTGCAGAAAGAAATGGACTTTCAGCAGGAACAAAGTGCAAAACCTTGTTCCTGCACGGAGTTTTTGCTGCCCTCTGCATTTAAAGCGGTACAACACCACCCTGCCATGACTTGCAGTTTGAGACACATGCGGAAGACATCACCATGATATTAAAAGAAAATAATTCATTAAAAAGCGAGGGGGAGGGAGAAACCCGGCGCGGCAGGAGCGGTGCCAGGCTGGTCAGCGCAAGAGTGCCACCTGCTGCGAGCCAGCTCCGGGGCCGGGCTGGCACGGAGCCGCTCCTCTGCCCGGCTCGGGTGGCACCTTCACCGTCCTGCCTGGTGCCACAGCGCCCAGCAAGGCTGCCTCCCTCCCTTCCTTCCCCTGGCCGCCTTTATTCTCCTTCAGAGATGGACAAACGCTGTCAGGGACAGCGCCTGTCTGGCAGCCGTCTAGAGATCAGACTCAGCCTAAGTGCAACTGAGCTGTGGATTTAGAAGGTGAACATCACCCATCTGTCCCTTCCCCAATTTACAACAATGGATTTAAAGGATCCATCTTCAAATCTTTCCATATTTATTCTTAATACAGTCTCTTTCCTTAGCTTAATCAGACTTTTGTCATCCTGTATTAATAAAGGCTATTAGTTTATGCAATAGGAGCTCTTTTCCTTTTTTACAGCTGAGACAAGCTATTTCAGAGAGAGATAAAACCACAGTGGATATGAAGGAAGGAAAGGAAGCAGGCAAAACATAGTTTCTACTGTCAAGCACACAAAACTGAAGAAACTACAGGTCTTCTGTATTTTCACATCAAAGAATCTCATTCTGTGTCAACATTGCTCAGCTTCTGCATCAGGTAACACAACCTTCCTATTCAACCTCAAAACAAAATTCTTACAAACAGGGTCAAGTACTGACAAAGGGCAAATATGGAGATGAGAAGTCCTCTTTGGGACTGGATTTATTTCACCATAGTGACACAGCCACTCAGAAATGGGGGTGTGGAGATGTCCTCAAGCACCTGAAAGGAGCCCAAGCAACAGAAATCTTGCATCTCCAGGAGACTAGGACTACTGTCAGTAAGGCATAGCCTGCTATCCCTCTATTCATGTACTCAGCATCACCATTCACATCCAAGTCCTGAAACAGGGAAAATTCAGGAAACTGAAGCACATGAGCTTGCTTTTTCTTCCCTGCAACATCTCATGGCCAAGTAAAATGAGGGGGAAAACCACAAACCACACATCATCTTCCAAAGTAATGGAAGCATGGAGAAGAAAAACAGAGTGATCTGTTTCATGGTTAGTGAACTGTGTTTCCTAGCTTGGAAGCGAAGCCTACATGAAACACCTGTTAGCAAGTATAATTCAGGGAGTGGTCTGAAGAAAAAAATCAAGTGCAGCTCTCAGAGGTACAGCAAAGAAGGATATCTTGACCCACATGTTTTAAAGTGAAACTGCCAAACTCAGTCAACTGCCAAGACCTATCATGCAAAGCATGCCCATAGAAGGCACCCAGTTTCCACTGCACTGAAGCCAGTACATCAGATCTAAGGAGTCTCCTTGAAGTCTTTGTAGGTACTTGAGGAAAACAAAATGAAGTGCAGGAAGAGAGAGAGAAAAATCTGATTATTTTCCTGGGGAGGAAGGGGAGGGGGAAGGTAGAGGAGTTCTCTTTTTTGCTATGATGAAAAATGAATTGCAGTCTGAATAGCAAATAACAACAGTGTGTGAACTATTTATATCAACTCACTACCATTGAGCAGCACAGTATTATCCCAGTCTTTCTTTCATTTTTATACCTTTGTGTAACTGTGACATGAACTTTCAGGGTACACACAGAACACATGTATGGGAAAGCTTGCACGTGTGACATGCAGAACTATTTTCATAAGTATTTTGAATTTTATTGTCTATAGTAGGCCATACAAGATATCCTGTTTTACAAGCAGATTCTTCCAAAGGAGAAAAAGGTCCTCTTTTACCCACAGTTTTTTTGATTTCTTTCACTATATACTAGCAGATGCAATGCTATTTTGGAGAAAGATGAATACATTTGTCAGGTGAATTTATTAATTTTCCTAGACTTATTTCAATCTGCACTAATTCTACTCTGATGATTTTTCTGTCAAAATATAATTTTCCCTTTAGTTTCAAATGATGAGGAAATTTTCCTACAGTTATAATCAGGATAACAGTGTCAGTTGAATTTAATTTTGCTTGTGTAAAAGTGAATGTACAAGTACACATAGAATATATGCATTGAAGCGACCAGCTAGGCAGATAACCACTAATGTCAGTGGAGTAACTTCTGTAAGATGTTATCTTAAATAAATAAACCAATATAGCCATTCAGTTTCACATAGAAGCAACTAGAACAAACTAGTGAATTCTATTCTGCATAAATTGTGTGGTGAGAAGGTAAAGGAAGAAGCCATTTCCTTGATATTTAATACATATAAACAGGCTGGAATGTGTTCAAGTTTCCTGACATACATCCTACCTCAAAAAAACCCAAATACCCCTTAAATCCTACAATTCAAGTCAGTGTTATTTTTTTCATGGTATAATTCAGCCAGGAATGAAGGAAAGGAAAAAGGGAGTCATATCCAAAACAATGATAGATAGAATAACCTCAAACAGATAATCATATAAATAACTCCTTAATAATCTTTTTTATTTATGACCTTGTGTTCCTTTATACTTCTAAGGGGAAAACATCAATTTGTTTGAGCTCAAATTCATTATAATTTCGGATCTCATTAACTGCCAAAACAATATCAGAGCAAATGTTTTAAATCTCTTGGTTTTGGAAAGATGTTTCTGCTGAGGGCAATTTATGCAAAATTTTGCAAAGAAAAACCTCACTCATTCTTCAAGATAACTTTTTTCTGCCTCTGGATGGTGCTGGCAGAAGGAATGAAAAGCTTCTCTCTCTATGGAATTTCAGTGCTGTGTCTTGGTGAGGCATGTGAGCAGCCTGATGCACAGCCAAGGGATGCCAGGGCTATTCACAGAACAGCATTACAGTGGAAAGCAGATAACGCTCTAATGCAGAACAGCATTCCCAACCACGGCAGCAGCCAGAGCTGTGCAGGGGTGGGCACCCAGAGCACACTCAGTATCACCTTCCTCAGCCTTTCACAGCATGGACTGCCACCTGGTAGCATTATTGCCACTCTACAAACAGAGCCACAGAACCCAGGTAATCTGACAGAGGTACCAAACCTTTGATAAGGCTGACCTTACTAAATTAGATTCCAGGTAGATTTCATCACCTCAGTTCTTACACAATGCCTGTGCAAAAAAAACCCAAACAGACCTGTAATATATGACTAGATTGTAAGAATTCCCATTTTCCTTGGTAATAAGAGCTTTCAAATGTGAGCTTTCCCTGTAGAACTTTAATAGAAACCTGTTTTTCTATTAAAATGTAGTTTGCCTTATCCTTGGGATTTTATCTGAAACATTCATTCTTGTAAAATTCTATATGAACCTTAATAAATTTTCTCTAAGACCTCAGGCACTAGCCTTACTGCGTTTATTACATCACAATCAATGTTGCAAGACTGTGTCACAGGAAAATTTCCTGAATAATCTTAGACTAGAAAATAACTTTTAAAACCAGAATGCTCTCAGAAGAGCACGTTAAGGGTGGGAGGAAATTGGCATGAATAGTAGCAAAGATGTGGAGAATGAGTGAGCCAGCATAAGAGCACCATGATCTGTAGCCAAGATGACTCGGTGAGTTTATTTATGCATTTACACCAACAGGAGGAACAGTAATAAAGTTCTTGTCTTTCTAGATCAAGATCTTCAAAAGAACCTGACCAGGAATTTGCACACACTAGGAATTTCACATGCATTCAACACACAACATTCCCCACAGCACTTCCCAGTCAAGCACTTCTGCTATAATGTGATTCCCCATCAACCCTGCTTCTATGAATTCCACCCGTGTAATCTGTTCTTTTGACATCCCTGCAATTTGCCCAAACTTGTGACTTGCCCAACAGGACTCATTGCTCAACAACTTTGTCTTACAACTGTTTTGGCGTCATGTAAAGGAGACTGTGACCCTACCACTGTTCTGCCACGTTGCACCAAAGCAGAAAATTATGGAAATCCTGCAGAGACTAGAAAGGAACTGGAAACAGTTTGAAATCACAACTACAGACTGTGATGCCTGTGCAGGCAGGGACACAAGGACCAAAGGTCACCATTGCCAAGTGGATTGTCCTTCATATAACCAGACGTGAGAAAAGGTTCAGTGTATCAGAGACACCTGATGCAGTACAAGGTCTCATCTTGCAAGCTATTGATGAGTCTGCATTTGGGATCTCTCCTTTAATTTTTTTTTTTTTTTTTGAGTTTTCCCATATTCAGTCTTATCATAGACCATCAGTCTTCTAAACATCTTTGGAAAGATGTTTTTTCTAAATTTGGAGTCAAACTATCATGAAGGTTTAGCCTTTTCCCCCATGTATGGGTAATAGGTGTATTTTAATTTTCTGCCATATCTTTTTTAAAGATTGCCATTTTGCTCTTGTTGAATTGCTAAAATAAACAGCATTGTCTTAGTCCTTTTCAGACTGGATTTTTCTGTGTGCCTACAAAATGTCTACTGAAGTACAGCACTGATTACCTAAAATGCACCAAAATTTACCTGATTTGCTTTCAGTTCTCCTGACCTCATTTTGGGGGTGCCAACAGACATTCTTGATGGTAATAGAAGTAGGCAAGAGATTGCAAGAATTCTCTACGTAAGGGCTCAGGGCAGTGTGAAATCAGAAACACAGGACTCCCAGAGAATTGATTAAGGGTCTTGACCCTTAACTGTGGGGTGTCAGAACCAGATGAAACAGCAAAAGCCAGCTTTATTACTCCACTCAAGCTCTAGTCACAGCAGAAGCAGCATGAAGCTCTCTCTCTACATGGCAACTCTGACACTGTGCTGTGAACTTTGTAATAGTTACTTGTAAGCATGTGCTCCAAAAGCAGGGGAACATAAATACCCAGGTTCCACTGCACCTATTTCAGGTATCAGCAGCTGAAAGGAGCTTCCTGGGAAGTTACAACTCAGAATGACTTTAGTATATAACAAAAAATAGGGTGATTCCTTAAGGTATCTAAGTCATGTACAGTTTCATTCGAAGTTTTAATGTCAACTGAGACAGCATGATTTATTTCTTTTCAGTAGTTTCATGGTACATCTCTGCAACTTCCCAATTTGTCAACCAAAAAATTAACCAAAGAGTTCTTGAATGTTATGAATCTATAGGTATCATTCTGAATGATTGTTTGTTTGGCTCATTCTGAATAAATGTTTAGCAAGGGATAAGGAAATGATCTAGTCTTGTTGGACTAATTTAAAGCAGGGAACTTTTATTTCATTGCTGTGGGGACTGTTGCATATACACCATTTCCTTTCTGCATCAGCTACTAACACCTTTTTTTGACGTTCTCCTCATTTGATTTTGGGATTAAGAGACACCAGTTTCACTTTGAGGCTTACATAATGTAAGCCTTCCTCTTTTAGAATATTAGATACCTCAGACTGAGAACAAGCAAGAGTAATAATTCCACCTGTGTGTCTCAAACACATGCCACAGTTGTCATTGCTGATTATATATATATATATATATTGAAAAACATGTTATGTGAGTTGTGCAAACACACTTGAGCACAAACAAGTCTGTGTATAAGTCTAGAAATAAAAAAAAAGAAAAAGTGGTAACAAAATCTTGGTGCTACATTAAATCACTAGGGATACAGAGTTTATTTATTTAGCTAAATGTACTCAATATTGTCCTCTCTGCCATAATGTTATTCCTTTTTACGCTACTACTTCTTGTTTAAAGCAATTCAAAACTACAGCAAGAGGAAAAAGTTACTTTGCTTTAATGGAAAATTTGCAGACAATTTGCTACAAGATGGAAAATTATATATCACTTTTTTTAAAAATTTCTCCTTTATTTTTACCTTCTTCATCTCAGCTACTTATAAAAATCAAAAGCAATTTTTAATTTAAAAGCCATCACCCTACAAGGCTTTTGTTGAACGTATCAAATACTTTTGAGGACTCATGGCACCAATATTCATTTAGGGAGAGATAGATTCATAATAATGAAAAATGAATGAATACCTCAAATGTTCATAAAAGTAACAGCACCTACAATGATATCATTAACAATTTTTGAAGTCCTTTTATAGTCCCAGGTCATCAAATCAGGCCTTAAAACACTCTGACAGTGTATCACTGAAATTAATGAAAGGACTCTTGAGAATTTGGCTGATTCAGACATAGATATTGTGAAAAATCAGCACCAGAACTTTTCAGTTCTCACTCTCCATATTCTTATGAGGAAGAAACAAGCCATGCTGTAAAGTTGAAGTCACAAAGTTCCAGTAGGAACTTAGAAACCAGTAGAAGCCACAGAGGATGCATATACAAGGCTTTCTGTCCCACATCTCCAACATGAAGGAGGTCCTTTAGAGAACGTGGGGAAATTAATTATCATGTTGATCTACTATCACTAAAGCTGTGTCAATGTTTTATTAAACAGCAGCTTTTGACTTAGCTGAAAAAATGAACATATGTGACTTGTAACTCTCAATGTTACTAAAACAAAGCAAACAGTCATTTTGTCTTCACTGCAACTCTTGCTTTTATCGAGGCAAATCTTAGTAGAAGCACATTCAGTTAACAAGAAGCTTTAATTTCAAGGCCTAATGCACATGATGAAGTCTCAGGAAATAAAATGTATCACAGCTTGAATGTGTCATTCTTCCCTTTCAACACAGAAAAAGATGTTTGCTTCTCAGCCATCAGACACACAAACCCCCATGGGTCAGAAGAAACAGTTATTGCAACTGTAGGCATTTATTCTATTAAAGAATTTCTGAAATGTTGGAAAGACTTTTCTCAGAGTTAACAGTGGGATGAAAGACCACATATTGGGTGAGTGGAATCAGTTTTGCTGCTGGAGTTGAAAAAATACGGCTTAGGAAAAAGATGTTAAATCCTCAAAATATTCTCTACTCACTACTAAAAGCAGAAATTGAGTCTTTGATGTAAAAATCTGTATTTACAATTAAAATAATTATCTTACTTTCCTTAATTCAATCCTTTTGACTTTTTTCTGAAAGAAAAATAACAACACTGTATCTGAACTACCACTGAAAGGCATGATTATCCACTTCCAAGTTTGCTTTAGTTGCTGCTTAATGTTCATTAATTATTTTCATGTTTAAAAGACTTTTTCTCCCCTGTAATGATAGAACTTAGTTCCCAGATAAACTGTAGCTCCCAAAAAGGAAACCTGACATGCCAATTGTATCTTAGTGTTGATGTTTCTGTTGCTACAACTCCTCCGGAGAAAATCTCAGCTGGTGTACGCAGCTACAGTTTAACTGATCCTATGGAACTGTGCAACCTGCAATGAAGGTTTATATTTGATTATGAGAAGTTGCAAAACTCTGTTCTGCTGCGAGATACAGAGTCCAGTTCAGAAGAGAGTATTGACTACTCCTAGCTGCCTTCCTCTAAGCTGTTAATCAATGACTAATTAGTCATTTAGATTTACATCAAAATAAATCCTGCTTGAAGAGTCTTTTCCCTAACCCCATAGCAGTCTCAGCCTCCAACAAAGATTCTCGCTCAAAGTGAGGCAGTCCCCAGGAACACCTCAGAAAAAACCCTCATGGACTGCTCCATCCCCTTATAAACCAACATGCTTCACCTGCAAAATTCAAGCCACAAGTTTATCACCACAGCTCATCAAGGGCATACATCATCACCATTCTAACATAATAGTGCTCTTTGTAATCTGAGCAGGTTAAACAAAAAGCTCCTAAATTCAACTGGTTACTAAGTGGAACTGCATCAGCACACAGAAAAACCTCAGGAGCAGCACTTTGGCACCATTCAGCCAGGGATGCCATCTCCACCCAGTGTAGTACTTCCCTGAGTTCCCACACAGGACCTCTGTTTTGAAGTGTCCTTGCATGGAATTCAGAGATGTGCTTCATGTACCACTGCCATACATTTAACAGCTTAGCCCTGACAAACCCTGAGGATTTTCATATGCTTTAATCAATTTCTCAAATAATTGCAGAGGCTAAAATATACTGAATTGTTTTTTATACCTTTGCTCTCACTTTATTTGCTTGCACATGTCCAGTGACAATATCCAGGCTCTAACAGTGCAGGCACTATTGTTTCAATTCATAAATAAATACTAGCAAATCACCACCCACGTAACAGTGTTGGTCCATTGTTAAACTGAAAATTATGGAGCAAAGACAGCTTTTGCAACTCACATAATTCATACTTTATTATTTTGCTACCATTTTCCACATCTCATTCAATTGGGGATTTCCTGCAACATGTATTTCACTAAAAACATCATAATTTACCCACTGCCTTGTAACTCAAAATCAAAGTACATGTATTTACAATGTGTGATATAACTACTAAAAATACAGGCACACCTGTGCCCTTGCCCTCTCCCTACCCCTCCATTATGGAACAGGCAAATTTTTTTGATTCTGTGGGGATTGTGGGGTATGTTTGCCATCACAAATTCATTTATACAAACTGGCTTAGTTTTGCTTAATAGTAAACAAACCCTTCTAGAATTCATGCTGGGACTATGGTTTTCTTGTAGTAACACCTTTCAATATTGTCTCCATGCCCTAATTCAGAGAAGGAGCACTGCCTATCTGGTAGTCAGAGCCATAACTCACAATTTTCTGAGACACTTCTGTTAATTTCCTTCATAAGTTTAGGATGTGGAAATAAAGAAAATAATTATCCAATGTTCAGTATTTTTCACGTACCTCTATGTATAATGTGGAACCCTGGCAAGTACCACACCCATTTTATAGCATACAAGGTAATTTCCATCTTTGAAAACATTCCTTTATGTATATTTTAATCCTAACAGTGATACTGTGAGATAGGTTTTGAAAAAACTCTATTGCTCTGTGGGCTCTAGCCTACTTTTTCTGAACTCATTTCTTTCACACAAAGACTTCTGGGAGTGCCTGAATACATGCATGCAGGCAGAGAGTGACAGCAATGAAATGCAGTGAGGCAGCAAGATGAATAAAATCACAGCTGGAAGGAGCTCCCCAGAAACACAGTACCTATACTTGTGCTTTGAGATCAGAAACTGGTCCTGATATGGAGGGAAAAGTATGACTGAGATTGCAAAAGCAGAGGGAGAAAAGCAAACTTGTTTTTAAAAGTGTAAGAAGTACCTGAGAATTACAGATCACCCAGCTGAATGAGACATTTGGGAAGATCCTGGAAGACTTGCAGCATTCTTGCAGTGATAAGTAAATAAAATAATCTCCTCCATGATGTAAACAAAACATCTCACTAGAGCAAATGAATTTCCTCCCCAGCTGGCTTAATGAACAAGGTCAAGCAATAGATGGGCCACCTCTCTGATTTAGTGAGGCATTTGACACTGGCATTACAATAAACTGCAAACATTTGGAGATGGCCAGTGAAATAATCTCAAAAATTAGCAGTTTATGATTTATCAGACAAGGAGACTTCGAGATCTTTAAGAAGTCTGCCCTGTGATTATGTTTTTTTCAACTATTCAAACCATAATACCTGTAAATTATTTGAGTAATTAAATGACACAGAAAATTCACACATCACCATGTACTGGGATAGTTTAAAAACATATTGAAGGAAAATACTAAGATGTAGAATAATCCTGGTAAGCCAGAAAAAAATTGGTTCAGAAACAGTAAGATAAATTCAATTAGGACCAGAGCAAAGCACTGCCCATAGTAAAGAGAAATAAAGAGTGTAAATACATAGATGGGAAACAAACCATCAGATTTTACCAGGGAAAATTCTGGTTGTTAAAATTAAGCCTGAATAAGAGTTAACTTATTCTGAACTGTATTAACAGGAATATTGTAAATCCGAAATTGAGAAAATGCTCTGCTTTTCATCATCCTGGTGAGAGCCCAGCTAGAACCCTGACTGTAGCTTGGCCTGTCTGCTTAAGGCAGACAAAAGCAAATTGCCAAATCCTGAAGAGAACATTAAGAGTCAAAGGTTTAAAAATGTGAACTAAAAGGAAAGGCTGCCATAAATTCAGCAGGGTTAGTCTAGAGAAGAGGGATTTTACAGGTAACATGACAACAGTTCTATAATATGAAAGCTGGTAAAAGTGCTATAGCAATAAATTGTTCCACAGTCTCACGGGGAGGAGGAAAAACAAAAAAAGTTTACCTGCTGAAGAAATTTCATATGGAATCTGGAAAAGAAATTTCTAATTCACAGTGTTTCTATGTCTATCATTAGTGTCCAGGGAAGTTGTGTCACTGCTTAGACAGTAAGGGACAAAGCATCTGTCATTAATGCTATCTCACTGAAAGGAGACAAGCTGGATAAAAAGGTCCCTTTCTAGTGCTACACTTCCAAGATTTGTAAGCATTCTTCTGCTAAAAGACACAAAACAAAATACTGAAAAATATTGTACAGTGCTGGTATTTGCAGTTTCACAGTAAACATGTCAAGCTGTTCTTTCTGCATCTTAAAAATAACTGAAAGCCCAGATGGTCCCTGAAGTGCTTAAATTGCATTGATCATCACCTGTTCTGCATAGTACATTCTTTTGCACATTCAAGCTGTGAGCACAGTACACATTCATGCAGCTTTACAGAAGAATGATAGGTAATAGCAAGTTTTCCCAGGCTTATGTGTATACCACCCCTGAACAGAAAATTTTACCATTAGTAGCTTGTTCATTTTTTAAGCTTATTTTTAAGCCATTGAAAGAGTTCGTGTAACAGCTAAGTTATTTTCTTCTGCTCAAAACAAATATTTTAAATCTGCCTAGTGTATTGTAGACAAATTGGGTAAAAGAGATATGAAGTATTCACAGTAGACATGTTTGTTTTTTTTAATCCCAGTTCACAACATCCCTTGTTATCATGTCTGAAGCCCATGGAATGTGTGCTGGTGCTGTTTTATCCCTTATTTAATTACTTGCTTTATGAGGACAACAACACTGGTTTTAATGCTGATTTCTCAGGGAAATGTCAATACTGTATAATTTCTCTCTAATGATATTTGGGGAGAATAGTGCAATTTTTTAAATTAGTAAATGTGACTAATAATGCTGTGTTCCTGAAGCCATTATGTCTGTAATTTAGCCTTGGCAGTGCTGTGGTGTATTACAAGCACATCCCCAAAATTCAGGGCTCCTTAACAATCTTACTGTCCCTGCGAGTATTTGCTTAAGCTGTACAAAGAACAGGCAGACATTTACCTGCCTTCTCCTGCCTGCTTGCTGGGTCACTTCCATTACCCTCCATCCTCCACTTACTACCATGACCAACTTCATGACCTAAGTTTTTCTCAGCTTGCCCAAGTTGTGGGAGAAAAAACTCAGGAGAATACATCAAAACCTGAGAATCTCCCTACAGACAAACTCCTCCCCCTCAAACAACAAATCTATTCCTGGTGTCTTCATCCGGTCCTGGTGGCACAGCCAGAAGGCTGCAAGGTACAGTAAGAAGATAAGTTGGTTAAACAAATTCAGTTTGTCTGAATACTGAAGTAAAGAAAAGGAAGGGACAGAGACAAGACAGTCAAAAGCCTGCAAATCATTTAAGCAGCAACCTGATGTAAGAGACTGATATTCAAGCTCTTGTTTTAAGCTGCCTCTCAGTGGTATCCATGGATATAAATATTTTTCATAGTCATCACAGCTGTGAAACTCTGGGTAAACTTTCACACTTTTAGTAAAATTTTAAAATACCAAATTTAATTTGAGATATCAAAAGAAAAATCATAGTTTTAGTCCATCATGTAATTAATGAAAAAAGCAACATAAGTATCCTAATAGCACTTACCTGGAGACCTTGAGATCTCACACAGTCAGAAGGACAACTCTTTGCAGTGATAACGTAGAAGAGAAGAAGCACCAGCCACAAATCCTGAGGAAAGGACAGCCTGCCTCCTAGATTAACTGCTGTCTAGGCATTGCTAGCAGGGATTTATTTTCTTTTCACTTCATTTCAGTCTGTGAGGTTTTTTTACCTTGCACTGAAGTTTCCCACGCATTCCCATCAAAGTGAAAAGGGAACGAGGGGATGTCCCAAGTTTATATGAACCCACGGAGATCCCAATGGCCTGGTGGGGCAAGAGAGCTCTCATCACTTCCCATCACTCTTACCTGAGGACCAGGGGCAGGTGCTGTCCTCTAGCTGCTCCACATCCACCTGAGGCTGAGTCAGCCAAAAGGGCTAAAGTATTTCTTAGCATGCCTCTCCTTTGAGGGCAAAGTCATTTTTGTTCCTGCAGAAACAAACTCCTCTACATCTCACCCGATCAGGAGCAGCATTTTGTGTTTTGGCAACAGATCCCCACATCTTCTCAAAAGGATGGTGGTGGGACAGATAGGACATAAACACTCTCTTAATTAGGTTGCGTTGCAGCATTGCATTTGTGTACTGTATTTAACACACATAAAAAGTATTCAGCAATTGATCATTCTTATGGATAACCATATTCAGAGGCTTATTTTTCTTAGAAGCTCTAATCAAGAACTGTTGAGAAGGATTTTATCAAATAATATTGAAAGAAAAATTGTTCAAAAATTACTGATTTTGGATGCCTCAATTTTTTGCCCAAGTTCATTTTGAAAGAATTGCTCTGCAGAGCACTAGCAAATTTAAAACCTTATAAAAATATATCTAACACAACAAGACAATGCAAAATTATTCATCATGTTTGAAAAGTTGGGCTGTGATATGTTCCCAATCAAGATTGTGCTAGAAACTGAGATACAAATATATGAACTGCAGAGTGCTGCCAAAATGATCAACCCTGTCTGCTATATTTCTTGGAAGGGCATAGAATCATCCTGGTCCATAAATGGCTACTGTTTCTATAAAACAAGTCAATTTCTGTCTTGCTTTCTAGCTTTAATTTTAAAGGCATAATTCCACATGCAAGCCAAATAACCAAATGCTATTGAAATATTTGTTTTTACAGGAGGTGCTGTCTGCTTGTCTCCTAAGCAGAAGGGTGATGAGAAAGTGAATTCAGTGACATTTCAGAATTCAGGCCTTTTGCAGTGACAGGGACACACTAGTCAAGGAGGATTTTATGCCTGTTCCAATTTTACTGTGATCTGAAATATTTTAAATTGGCTATGTCTGCCAAATCCTGAGAAAGGTTTAATTGTGAATGTCCAGAAGAAAACTGAATGCAACCTACTTGACTCCATACCTGTCAAAACTACCCTCATTACAGATACATATGATGAGCTCCAAACCCTTGTCAAATCCTGGCAGAATATTGCAGCTGGAGGTTTCCTATCTTATATGAAGAAAGGTTTTATTCCAGTTTAAATATACATATATTTTAAAAGCAAATACAAGGGGATGATACCAGTTACTCAAAGATCTCCTATTATACCTAGAACAAATGGGAAAGAAATTGATCTGGCTTTCCTCCTTCAACTTTGGCCCATCAGGAGTTTCCTGACTCCAGCACTATGAGTTACAGATGATCATCCAGTGGAGCCCCCAAACTTATGAGCTGGGCTTAACAACTGTCAGAGCTGAGTTAGTATACACTCGTTTGCTTCAGGGTTTGCAGCTTGCCTCAACACTGTGCTCACTGACTGCAGATCTCTGAGCACAACAAGAACACTTCCACGTCTGCTTGCAGCAGGAATATGCAAAGTGAAAGATTTCACTCACATCTGTGTGAATAACAGTATTTAGACTATAGTCTCATTCTCAGATCCTGTACTCTAGGTTCAAAAGGAAAGAAATTAGTTATTCTGAACCTCTGAGAGAGTCAGTTTTTCAAAGCACTTCCCTTTAGAACAGTTTTAATGAGGTTTTAATTGCACTTTTCCTCCTTAGGCAGCACATACCTTTTCACAAACTGTTTGTGTAGCATTAAATATATCCTCCCAGTGAGCAAATATTTGGTACCTAACATTTTGCATGAAAGTATTTAGTGTTTGACTTGAACTTCTTCCATCATTACCTCATTGCTATGGTGGTCTTGCACTGGAATTCAGCCCATCATGTAGCAAACAATCTTTCAATTATATCTCCAGCCCACATCCCACTGCCTTGTCCTACAGGTTGTGGAAACACTGCCTTCATGGCAAGGCAACATTAAAGTTTTCCCAGGATACCAAGTCACATACACTGATTGGAAGCTTCAAAACAGTACCTGAGATGGGCATTGGTTGTGTGCTGGTGTTCTGAGTGGGGCTGAATTTTCCCTGGTAGGACAAGAGGACTGGGTAATGTGAAGGAGAGAAATCATCTAAAACATCATTCCCATGTGGGGTATTAATTGAAGCTGGGGGTTATATTCTCTAAAATCAATGCACCCAAGGTATAGACTAGACTGTGGAAAAGGCTTGCATTTACTTTTACCTCAGAGGATCTATTGTGATGATTACCAAACCTAAAAACCACATTTTTACCTCTAAAAGCTCTACTTTCTACACCTTGAAGAGTGCCCAGATTATCCTCTGGAGCTTGCATGTTCTGTCCTTTTGGATGGGGATAATCAAGTTCAGCCTTAGTTGTTTCCAGCTTGTGTTAGATGAGGGATACCACTGCAATAATCTAGTCTGGACTCCTGCAGAAAGCAGTCTGAGATTCAGGTACACAGTCCATTGTCAGCATTGCTGACTGCTCAATTATGAACCATCATTGAGAGATGAGAAGAAAAAAGAAGGTGGAGAAAGACTCATAAAATACTTTCAGGAACAACAAGAAAAGCTGTGCAGGCAGTTCAGGCTTTAGTGAAGTCAATCAGAGGTCTACAAATTTTTCTAATAAGCAAGTGAGTACCATGTTTTAAAAACAAATGTATGTGTTTGAAACTTAGCTACCATTCATGAATTTGATTAGAAATTGGTTTGGTATTCAGAGAAAAACTTCTTCTCGCACACATTTGTGGAACTATTTTACTCAGACTGGAATATTTCTGGAAGTCAAATCTAGCCAGTTTTTATTCAAAGAGTTCAGAATTTTTTCCTTTCAAAAACATCTATATTTGGAGACCTTGTACTGCATGTCACTGAAAGCATATTTGCTGGCAAGCAACCATATGTAACAGATGCATTTTACAAGATTATTTTCCTTATTCTTTTAGCAAAAATGTTAGAGATCCATTTATCTCCTGGAAAACATTTTTTTCCTTAATGAGCTATATTTTACAAGCTTCCTAATACTTCACACATTGTTTGACTGGCCAGCAGCTTGCAACCATATACCTGGACTTGCCCTTGGGAGTCATTTATTCAAGGACAGCTCAGTTCAGGCTGCTCACTTACAGATGTTAATGTAAGATGAGCTGTGTTACATTAATGGGTAAACAGCTACCTAAATAGCAGAAAACCTCTGCAGGTAAGTCAAAAGTACAGAGTAAAATTCCAGCCATAAAACCTACAGAAACAAGATGAATTTGCAGTAACATAGTGCTGAATGCCCAGCACTGTGGTTAAGTGAGCTTGCACTCTGCAATCCAACACCAATGCCTAGCACTGTGCTCACACTTTCTGCCTTCAACATCACCACATTTTCTCTGACAGTATAAAATTTTCATACTATTTTTCCACTGACTTGTTTTTTTTTCTCTGCTTCTTATACAGGTCTAACTCTTCTGCCAATTAAGTCAATGGGATTTTTACAGTTGACCTACATTGAAGACATACTGGCTTTAGGCCTATTGAGTTACAATTTCCACACAAGTAACACTAGAGAGGTGTTTTTTTCACTTCACACATGATAAAGACCTTTTAAGGAATATGAGTGAATGGATAAAGTAACTAAACACAAGTCAGAAATCAAAAACCTCAAAAATATTAATTAACATCCAAGCTTGTATTGTGAGCAGTGCAGTTTCATAGACAATAATGACTCTTATCCAGAAAATGAATGGTATCTGAACACATAGTAAAGGCTTTTATATTTATTACAGTGATGAAAATGATGACTTAAAAACAACTTTGAGTGGTTTCATTTAAAACTATCAAAATCACTATTAAAATCACTTTGTCCAGAAGGTGTTTCTAAACTTTAGTTCATTAGGCATGCAAAACCCCCAAAGATTCCTCTAGCATGAAATGGTATTTTCTTGGTGCTGCTAGGACTGCTACAAGATAAATGGCTTGTGAGGATACGGATTTGAAGTATTACAAATTACTTTTCAACTGCATATCAGTGCCATTTTATTGATAATGAGGGATTTGCTGACTATTTACAACTGACATTTTGAGAAGTTGTTCTGTAATCCAAAATGATCTCCTATTCTACAGCATTCATTTTTAAGCTAGGATCCAGAGGGAAAAAAAGTAGGCGTTCGACACAATATGACATTTTGATGTATTCTGAAGAGTTTTTAAAGGACTTAGCATCCAAAATAGCAGAATAGATTAAAAAATACATAAGGACATTTTCATTAGAGATTATGTCTTCTAAAATGTTCAGATGTTTTTATATGAAGCACAGGAGTTCAGACCCTCATCTGAAAGTGTTTCATGGAATTGAGGTCTTTGGGATGCATCAAGGTGGTCTTTTGAGACTTCCCATTCTTTATATAGCTTCTTTTAAGAGACATTTAACAAGTTGTAAAAGGAAGATAAAGGCAAACTTGCATGGAGTTTCAGGACTTTTGGATCAGGCAGGCACTCACAGAGCATCCTTTTAGCACTCAGATCAAAACTAGCAAGAACCAGGAACTTTATGAGGCCCTAAAGGGAGACTAGAAGTAGAGGCACTGAACAATTCTTAAACTTCAAGAGAGTTCTGTTATGGTCACCTATAAAACCAGAATGAATTCACTTTGCCTGAAATAGTTCTGTTTTCTTTAACTAAATGGTTTATCCAAGGTTTTCTTCTCTTTTATTTCTGCAACAACTTTTCTATAATAACTGTTCCGGCACCTTTGCCAAAGGAATGTGTTATGCACAGTTTAATGGTGCACTGAAATGATAACTCACTGACAAACACCAGATTGTAACAAACAAACACAAAAAGGAGAAAAGAAAAGACAGGAGGTGGGAATCTATGTCTCTGGAAGAAGCAAAGTAGCAGAAGATCCTGGACCTCTAAAACTGAGCAACAAGAAAAATGAAGTAAAAATAATGAAGAAATAGTGAGGCAGTTCACAGGCTTTGTGCTACAATTATCAGCTGTTCATTGTCCTGGAAGACATGGTCCATTCCTTATAGCCTTATGACTAATATTGATAAAGAACTCCTAATCTGTGTTTAAATATATTGACAGGAGCTGCCAGAAATTTCTGTGCCTCAACATAGCTCAAAATTATTTTTTAATGACTATATTGAATCACATTTTTTCCAGTATGTTAAACATACATTGTACATACAGAGCTATGTAGAATATTTGAGACTTCTCAGTTTGTCCATTTCTATTGTGATGCCAAAATGTGAATTTTGGAGCCTAGCTCTGGATAGGCAACTAAGGCCTTTGGTTTTGGGTTGGTTTTTAACATAGTGTTGTGTAATAATGTGCATAGTACTTTAGAAAGAGAAAGAATACAGGAAAACCAAGTTGTTGATTTCCACCGCAAATTCCCTGCCTGAAAGGAAAGCTCTCCATAAAGGAAGTTAATAACCCTGGTCTGCCTGCCTTCCTGAGACAGGACATCACTCAGATGCTGGTACAAACTCATTGTCTATACATGTATCTACTGCAATATTTATTCATTTTCCTGCTGTCAGCAGTGACAAATTGTTTCCTTGCATTCTTTAGTTAGAAATGGGCTGCTTTTTCTTTCTCTTATATACCTCCCAACACCTCAGTCATGTCCATAGCTGTTACAGAACTCAAAGCAAAGGCATTTTATGAGACATACAGCAACAACAATCACTGTAAAATATCAAGCTTAAACAAGAAATTTCATGAAGCCTTCAACAAATCCTCTCATATCCCATCACAGGTTTTCTTTTTTTACATAAAACAAAAGCAAAACCAATGGTAACAACTTCAACAAAACAATAAAATCAACAACTCTCCTATTGCTCTATGACAATACATTAAAAAGTTTAATAGTGCAAAAATAAAAGATGGGCAAGAATTTCAATTTGGGATATGTAAAATATTTTTCAGCCTTTTCAATGGAACTTTTTGCCCATATTCACACAAAACAAAGTCCAGCACCTAAACTGTAGTTTAAAACTAAAAGTTAAAAAAAAGTGTTCAGCAAAAGCTTCACTGAACAATGAGCTCCAGAAATGACAGCCTGAAAGACATTCATAAAAATAAAAGGGCAGATCTGTTAGTTGGACCAATAAATTAGACGGCTATGGTTCTCCAGAGGGTGCAGTGACAAGGAAAAAAATGAAAGCCCAGATGCTGAAAGATTAAAATTAAGTGAATTAAGTGAATTCTATGAAAATCCAGGAGACACCATCCTAAAATTTTAGTACAAACATGACTTCCAAAGGCCCCTAAAGACCCAAATTATTGTAAAATGCCACAATTCATCCATGCTGAGTCAAAAGCATCTTCCTTTCTTTTGTATCACAAAGGAGTTCTTTACCTGAGTTTTGTGCTGGGTAGAATGAGGGCAGGAGAGTCTTCACCTTTTATTTGCTGCTTCTCATCAAATACAATTACAGTGCCATAACTCTACATTTTATTTTCTTTATTGGACTCCTTGGTTTGTTAAAAAATAAACTACCATGAAAAATACTCACAAAATATTAAATAAGCATAAACATATCAGTTGAACTACTTAAGAAAGCATTAAATTTGTTTAGATGTTCTCCAGCTTGTTCTGTGGTAAAAGGATGCACAGAGATTACTTCGGACAAAGAATCAAAACATTGTGAAAACCAGGCAACATTGCATTCTTGACAGTGATTTCCACTCCTTTTTATACAAAAGCTTTATTGCATTACATTTCTGAACATTATTTCAGTATGTATTAAATAGTTTTTGAAGGTTTATAGACTGTATCAAAGCACATCAAATCAACCAGAACACACCTGTTTGCCACTCTACTCTCTAGCACAATCCTATTTTGGACATTTCTTATTTTGACATTTCTAAGTCTTCAGACAGTTTTCTCTATCTGAAATTCTGTTTAGTGCTGTCTGGAGCAAGGTGGTAGTAATAATATTTAAATTTAAAGTTTCAGAGAATTATATCATTTACTTCATCAAATAGAAAGAGTTCCATTAAGGGAAACACACTGCCCTGATAATGTGTGCCCCAGCTGTGACTGTGACGATGAGAAGACAGGTTTATTTTCTTTTGCATTCAAGGCTTGACCCAAGACCCACTGGAATAATGGAAACCGTTCACATTTTTGTAAACATACTTGATACTTAACTGATATGTGATTTGTGTTCAGTGGTCCATGGAGATTCAAACATATTGGAAAATTTTTCCTTTAGATTTGTTCTACATCAGACTCAAACTTTGTACTTGGTTAACAAATCGGGGCAGTGAACAGTGACCTCCTCAGCAATCCCTGTGGGTGGTTTTCCTGTTTCAGCAATCAGCTGGTTCCTTTCCTGCATTCCACCACTGTGACACTGGCAATTCAGGGAAACTAAGCCAAACTAGAGCAAAAAAATGCACCTTACCTATTGGTCTGCCTTCATCATTTAAGTATTACTGGAGAAGAGGGTTCCTTCCCTTGTCTTGGGGACAAAAGGGCAGCTTCCTTCCCTGGAGCTTCCCAACCTTCAGCAGGTGAAGAGTCCTTAAACCAGGACAAAAGCCAGGACAGTTTGGCATTTCCAGTCAGTTTCATCCCGTCCTTCTGCAAATTACCTGCTCTGTTCAACCTGAGAGGAATCAGCCCACGGGGTACGGTTTTATCACGCCTGTATTTCGGGAGCTGTTTGGGTAGGGCTCGGGGAACAGGAGGCTTTGGGCTGATTCGGAAAGTTTCCTGGAGCAAAGCTGCGAGATCGGGCCCTCAGCCCCGAGCCCTCCCTGCGGACGCTGCCGTGTGGGACCGCTCCATCCCACACGCTCCTTCTCCAGGCTGCGGCCGCCGCTCCTCCGCCATCTGCGGCAGAGCCTCAGTACGCGAGCCGAGCCCTCGCAGGCCACGGACGGCTCAGGCTGGCAGGGCCCGCAGGGTACAGGAGTGCCAGGGCCCGGGAGGCTGCAGGCTGTGCCGGCTGAGGGAGGCCCCGCAGCCCCTCGCACGCTCCCTGCCACAGCGCCCGGGGAACGGCCGCAGCGGGACACGGCCGGAGCGACATGAACCGGCGACATACAGCAAAGCCAGGCAACGAATCCTGACCGGTTCAAACGGGCTCAAATCCATTCAGTGAATTTTACCCCAGGAAAAGCGAGATGTGCTGTTTGACTGACACTTGTCTCGAATATTCTCCGCGGGGCGGCCTCAGCGCTGCCCGCCCCTGCTCCCAGACCCGGCTCCGGGGCAGCTCTGCGCTCGGAGCGATGGGTGGGACTGCTCTGAGAGCCATACAGCTCCCACTGCAGTTTTCAAGAAGGGAACTCATTCATGACCTGGTACTTCCCCGTGCCTGGGTAATTTCTGCAGTACCCTGGAGATTTTTTAACTATTTCAGATTCTCCCTGAATCACCAGATCCAGGAGTTAATGCGTTCCCTACTACACTGCTGCAGCATTTATAAGGATCTGGCTATCAGCTTCAAGCCCCACATTTTCCTATTGTCTCTGTCACTACAGTTGATTAATGCCTTCAATCTTGATTACAGCTGATTACAAAGATGCCACCATTCTGCAGAAACAAAGTTATCAAAGAAAAAAATCTGAAAAACTATTATCTGTTGAGCCTTTGAGAACTTCACTTGATATTAAAACAGGTAAAGCAACATAATTCAGTCTCAAGAAGGCTCTCTATTCCATTAAAATTTCATTGATTTGCTGCTGATAGAAAATGAACCACAAGAGACATTGATGAAAAAGCTTTATAAAGGGATATGACAAGTGATCATCAATTACTGAAGTGTAACTTGAATTGAACTTTAACACTGTGGGCATCTGCAGACCCAGGATTACAGAGTATTAGCCAGCAGCCAGTTTTCTCCTTCATTGTTTTGAATTTGCTTCATTATTAATAGGTCTGGGGGAGGAAAAGAGATTTTAAAAAAGAACCCCGATGCCTCTTAATTTATCACCTTTATCTGTGGCCCGAAGTAAAAGCATCCAAGACTTCTCAAAGTACCTCGACTGTCTCCTTGGCAGACCAAGTATTTTTAGCCCACTGGATGTGAGCTGCTCCCGAGAACAGATGGGTTAGCACTCCAAGCACTTCATGGCTGTATGTGCACTGCTGTAGAACAGAATGAATAAAAAATGACCTGGTTGTGAAATCCTTATTCCCCACTTCCATCTCATTGACTTCAACAAATTGTGTACATGTCTTCTCCCCAACAGGAAACAAAGTCTGCCAGTTTCACAGTGCCTCCTTGTTTCCCCATTACAAACTGATTCTTATCTAGGGTGGGGAAGGGGAAGTTTTTTTTTTCCTTTCATAGTAATATTTCAAGGTTTCACAAGTTTTCTCACTTTTCTGATCCTGCCTTCTCAAATAATCTGTGGTCTTTGGCAGAGGAGCTGATACAACACTGATCTGGAACTCTGAAGTGCCTGTTTCTAGGCTAGCCCAAGGAGAACAACTGGAATCCAAGCTACTCATTTTTGCTACACCACCACAGCTGTTCTGTGGGATGTTTCACCTTTGCAAGGAGCTGGTACATTGCAAATGTTTCCATTTGGTATTTGAATGTGTACTCTGAACTTTGTATTTCTTAATCATAAACTTTCATCCAGAAGGAGATTTCTATTGTGATTGATCACAATGACAACTTGGAAAATTAGATACCTTTTTCCTACAAATGTTCATGAATAGGCTTAGTCTTTCACAAAACCATTGATAGATTTAGCCTTTTGCAGAGAAACTGGAACAGTAGGTCTAATTTCCTTTATGTTATTTATTATTCAATTTAAATTAATTACTTTTTGATGCTCAGACTTTTTAGTAGTGTATAAATGTAAACCATACCCTAAGGATCCAAGCATGTAACACAATATATTCAAAATTGTGGACAAAGATGCATCTGTTCTTTTTTCTAAACTTACTTTCCTAGCTTGACTTTTTTCTTGAAAAAATTATGTGGGGTCTTATTTAAACCTTCACGAATTTATTTCAGTCATCAGATCAGATATTTAATGGACTTGACATTTTGAGTAACTGTTCCCTGGGTATTTTAATTCTCCCTTAAAAGGAAACTAGCATTAAGGGATACCTAATGAAATGTCAAAAACATTGAATATCTGCATTGAATTTGGAGCATAATGTAGCACATTTTATTTTAGAGATTAATAAAAATATAATTTTTTTCTGTGTTAAATTTGAGCACATTTTTCACATTTTCTGCAATTAAAAATGCCCTTAGATAATTTTATTCTTTTTTTATTTTTTACTCTAAGGAATTGAAACAGTTTTATGAAGCTTGGCATTTTGAAAACAGAACATTTCTTCATTAAATAGTGTCAATGGAAGATTTTAGAGTAGCTCTGGGGAAAGTGAAAAGTGATTTTAACAGGCAGCCCTGATAAAAAATTTTCATATTTATCAACTAAGGATTGCCACAGGAACTCCAGCAAATTATGTGGGAGCTCAGCATTGGAATTCAGTGAATATTTTTTGTCCCACAGAATGGTTTGCTTGCCTACATCTGTCTTTACTGCTTTCTTACTTAAAAAATCAGATAGATTCCAATATATCATATAGACTACTGAAATCCAAAATAAAGTAGCATTATGTGAGTACAGCACATAATAGGTAGCAAAATATTGTCTAGAAGGCAGACCAGAACTTATGCATTGCTGTTAGAATTTTATTTTTTTCTTGGATTCCTTGAGAGAAAATGCCAACAGTAAAAATGATAATGAAACATATACTTTAACACTTCTTCATTACATTGGATTTGAATGACTTCCTAAAAACATATTTTGCATTAGCATCTGGCTATCATGAGCAAAACGACTTTGAGAATCAAGAACAGACATAAGTGCAACAGGCTGGCTATCTTACTAATTACAGTGCAGTGTTCACTGTACAGCTCTCAGAAATTACTTGCTGTAGTCCATTATTAAGATTAAATTCCTAGATGGGAAGATATTTTCTCATTTACAATGCTGACATTTTCTACAGGAGAGCAGAATAACCAGGGATACCTTTATTCTTCACTGAGTTTTTAAGTGCTGTGAAAATTACACTGGCAAACTCATCATATTTCACGTAGTAAGCAGTGTGTAGTTTCTGCATTTGTAAATCCTGATATACACTATACATTTTACAATTTTCTGCCCCAAATAAACTACAAGAATACTTAGTAACTTTTGTCTAAGACAACTGTGTCTGATTTTGCTTTCAGGCAGTCCATGCTCTACCAGCTTGTTGAATGGAAGGTGCATTACACTTGGCCACATCTTCACATGCATTGACCACTAATAACAATCATGCCATTAAAAGAATTAACTCCTACCAAACAAGAATTTGCAATCACTCCCACACCCATACAGAAAATATGTCTTCACTGTGTTCTTGATCCACACTCCTGTATCATTCCTGGGGCACTGTAATGTTACTTACTGAACGACTTGGGGCCTTTTTCTTACCCACTAGGAATTTCTTCCTGTTGCTGTTGTGTCAGGGAAAAGTAGTTACTTCACTAGTTTGAATGGCAAGCAGGAAAACCTGTGCATCTCAGGAAGTACTTAATCCAAGCTTTGCCTGCTGTTATATGGAAATCTGTATGGAATAAACCAGTCCTGCCTCCTCTCTTTTCTCTCCATGTCTTGTGAGCTTGGGACCTTCTCCTACCCACAGTTCTCATTAAAACTGAGAATGGGGGAGAAATGGCAGCTAAACTTTAAAGGAGACATTAACATGCCAAGTGTTTTCTTTATACATACATCACAAGAACACAAATAGGACCAAACTAAATGTCCAGTCTCTTGTGAAGTTATTTCTCTTCCATAAGAAAAGTCTGTTTTTGTTGTATAAAGATACCATAAAATGTTACCTTCATTTAAAACTACTGGAAGAAATTCCAAGAGAAAAGAACCAAAACCCATTGAAGGCTCCAGCCTAGTAGAAAATTTGCATTAGCTATGGGCCATCATGTAAATATACAAGCTACAGGATTAATCACTAGCAGTAAACAAATATTTGAAGAGATGCTTTCACACAGCACTTGCATGGCAAGAAATTAGCTATAAAAATCAATTATGCATCATTATCATCTGACAGTATGTATCCAGGAGATTCATCTCAGGAAACACAAAGCAAGCATCTGGTCAAGTGCAAACACCTCATTCTGCAATTGATAGCCTGGCCAGGGACACATTTCAGAGAGGTCACTTACCCCATCCTCTTGGGAAGGGAAAAATGAATCTTAAAGCAAAGCTGCAATAAGACATAAAAGAAAGCCAGTCCTTGAAAATCATTGAAAAATAAGCTCTGACCTGTAAATTATGGAAACAGAATTATTAATAGAAAGAGAAAAGCTTCTCCCACTGTAAGCTACCACAGTCTAGCAGGTTTGTGTTGTGGTAAATGGAAGAATTTAGACTGCAGTGAAATGTGGTGTAACTTCATTAATGCTCAATATTCAGGTGTCTGGAGTTTCAAGGGAAGTCTGAGCAGAAGTGGATTAGTAGTTCATACAAAACTGAAGTCTTTTCTTGTAGGCAGTGTATCAATACTGCCCCGCCTCAGCCAAGAAATAGGTTTAATTTGATTCAAGGTAACTGAAATCTAGTGGAAATTCTCCTTCTGAATCTGGTTTTTTGAAATAGTTTCTACTCAGCCTGAAAATGAATCTCTGTTATAAAAACAATTTTTAGGTATCTCCTTCAGGAAGGAGGTGTTATTTTATTTAGTTTAGGATTTGTTCAGGGACAATAGGGATTTAGTACCTGAAAGAATAATCCAGGATATCTATTATAAAACTAGTATGCAAAAACTCACATTACATCATTATTCCATTTATTACAAGAGTTAGACTGGCATCTACTTCCTTTGAGTAGCCTTGAAAATCTCATCCATGACTGCTTTCAATTTCTTTACTTGGTTTTTGTTCTTTTTTGGAGAAGAGGGCAGTATTAAATTGGAGATGTCTGTGTACAATAACAGATTAAAACAAAATTCAAAAGAACAGATGGATCTGTGGATCAATGAAGAAGCAAGAATAAATCCTCAAGAAATGCTTTTTTCAAAGATACCTGCAAACAAGCTTTGGACTCGTGGGCCATATTTTATTGGTTTGAAACAGATATGAGAAAAGTTAATTCATTTTAAAGCTTAAAAGTTTACCTTACTGCTGTGGCATTTTTCTTTATGAAACACAATTACCATAGCAGACCTCTCAGTGAACTCCTGGTGGTCACATCAGCAAGAAGCATTGACAGGGAATCTTATAAGGAAATTCCAAAACATGCCCCTCTTACGACTCACCAGTAGTTACCACTAGAAAAACAGGTCAGGCAGCAAGACTGGAAGGTCCCAGGGGGATGAGCTAAATCTCCCCCTAGCAGCCAAGGAAATAGCAGCACCAGGACCATTTTTCAGCCAGTGAGGAACAGCCAGCACTACATGGAGAGGCAGACAGGGAAGCATCCGAGGCTGCAGCACAGACCAGCCCAGCTCTTACAGATCAAGGGTACCAAATCTATCTCCAAGGTAGATTTAGCTCAAAGCTGAAAGTTTCCAGAGAGAAAAAGAGGTAGCAGTGCCTGGTCTTCCTCCCAGGGCAGCAAAAATCCAAAATGCTTTCAAAAGAACAGGATAAGCCCATTTTGCCCTTTCTTATTTTCCAAATTTTCCATATTTACTCCTTCACTGCTTTATCTCCTATTCTTCCCACTAACTGGGCTACCTTTTCATAGTCCCCTTATTGTCTTGTTGCC
Source organism: Emberiza elegans (assembly GCA_024865655.1). Taxonomy (NCBI): domain Eukaryota; kingdom Metazoa; phylum Chordata; class Aves; order Passeriformes; family Fringillidae; genus Emberiza; species Emberiza elegans. Next base: position 25,504,173 of record JALJVW010000241.1, on the reverse strand, counting down.
CCCTTAGGCAACAAGAAGCACCTGTTAACTTAGAAAACATCTCCACACTTGTACTTCACTCAAGTATATTGACAACAGCTGCACATCTCTACAAAGGAAAGCTTCTGTTCTTAGTTTCTGTTAGCTGTGATCTCCTTTTGTTTCCTTCAAAACTTATCTTCAGCCAAGTGCACGGTATTTCATTGCAGCTGCTTCTGGTTTTATATTGTTTAGATTTCTTTCTTGGTAACTCTATGAATTGCCTCAATACTTTTTATTATTTCTGTGGGGCTTAAGGGAGAAAAAACAAGCAATGCCTTTACTTGTGAATTCTGCCATTTATTAGGAGACTAAAACTCTCAGGAGAAATTGCAGTATTCCAAGTAATATCATTTGCAGGGGACCTTAAAAGGGCTTTATTTTAAAGCTAGGTAAAACTTAGAGTGAGAAATTGATGACAGACAAAAAATTAGAAAATTAGAATTAGCACAGGAAATGTGCTCTGAAGTGAAAATAATGTTAATTACATCGCAAGAGGCCACATAAGCTAAAGAGCTATTATTTCCAGGCCTTCCTAATGCTAAACAAAACACAAGCAGTTGCTGGGAACTGTGTCACTAGAAATAAATAGCAGCATTAATATCAGCTTCTGAATGTGAATTGCATGTGAAACAAGTTCTTCAATATTCTTCTATAAAGATTCACAGCCTTGTGTTGAGTAATCTTCTGAAAACTTTGGAATTTGCATGTCTTCTAGCATACCTAGTGTCTTTTCCAGAGAAAAGGTAGCATTTCATGGGGGTTTTTTGTTGTTGTTCTTGGATTTTTGGGGGTTAACCTGAGGCCGAGGTGGTTCTTGAGATGCCTCTGAAGGAGGGAGAAAGTGCAGAGCTGGTTTGCTCAGAGAAAGCAGATCCTTTTTGCTTATTTGCTGGGTCCTGAATTGCTTTGTTCTGAGGTGCTAACAGTAACTATTTAAAACTCCTGAGCCAGTGTGGCAAGAGATTAGTACAGAAACTGCCCAGCTGTCTCTGTGGGAAGTTCAACAGAATTTTCTTTTCATGGGCCACAAACATTGATGGATTAAATCACACAAAACCCAATGTCAACAGAAGAAAAGGTTCCTGACCAAGAATGAAGCTTGTGTACAAAAATCTGTACTTTAATATGAGCCAGCCATAAAATTAATTATAAAGTACTGCTATTACTACCACAAATATTTACTGTTGTAGTACCTGAAATGTTTAGTGTGCATTATTGGCTTGGGTAAGACAAGTTTCTTTTCCTGGTTGACTTTACCATCTAGATCAGACAGGGTACAGAAGGTAATAGTGAGTCAAGAGTCAAATGATTGTTTGAGGAGAAAGGGTTCAGGAGACAGGAGGTTCAGGAGAGCTCTCACCTGGATTTTGAATTGAGCCCCACAGGGCTCAGAGATTGCCCAAAGCAGTAGCTTATAGAAATATGCTCAGTGTGCCTTTCCTATGTGTACTGTGATGAGATTTTATTTATTTATTTATTATTTTCCTAGTCCAAGCACTAAGCAACTGCCCCACAGATCTAGGCTTCTGTTCAATTTTCATGGGGTTAATATTTATAGTAAATGGATCAGGAACACATTGTGGGCATCTTGGTTTCACACATAACATAGCACGATGATACTGTAATTAGCTGTACCTTTTCTGTGTATAAATATACCAGCCCCACACTTTCTCATAACTCAGAAAAGGAAGATATCCAGTCCAATAGTAAAGTAAAGCTAGCAATATCCACTGTGTCTCCTGCACATCTAAAAGTAGAAAGCGTGACAAGGCCAGTGAGAGAATTGCAGCAAATCAGTTTCCTTTAGAATAAACTGACCACTTACTGTACAGGAGTAAAGTTCCTTCCAAGGCTGTTGGGCTTCATGAAAATGATGAAAATGTAAATAAAATTGTTTGACCTTTGTAGGCCTGAATTCAAAAGCATAATGGCAATTTTCAAGCTACACCTAATTGCATACACAATCTCAAACTTCACAGGGATGTTTGAAAGCTGCTTCTCTTGTCATCAAAGTGCACCACTGGGTAATTGTCAACAGAAACTGTCAAACCTTGCTTTGTAACACAGAATCTGTTCACCAACACTGATACTTCATACAGTACTCTGTGAATGGCTCCTACCCATGCTTCTTGCAGTATAAAACATGAGAAAATTAGGACAAGAACTTAGCATTCCATGCAATTGGCTACAAACCCTTGAAATTTTTTTGAAGGAGTCCCCTTTTGCAATTTGCTGGTAATTTCTCACCTTTCAAGTGCTAGCAGTATGAATAATGATGATGATAATTCAGATGCAAACCAGAAATATTTTAGGCCTCCTAATGAGGATACTTTTTGGCCACAAGACCAGTGGCTTTGAAAGTGGGTTAACTACTTCCATTGTTTACTTTTGTAACTATGTATTACTACAGCTATCCAGAATGCATTCCTGTTGGTCCTGGATCAGTTATTCAAATAAAGGGCTGTAGTCTGGTGGATTCTTCTGCTGTCCACATGGCTCCAGGAGTAGCTCCCCACCTGAAGATGTGATGATTTCTTCCTGGAATGATAAAACCAATTAAAATATCAAAGATCTAAACTGCACCTACCTTCTAAGAATAGCAATGAAGGCCATCACTCCTCTGTAACTGGCTAGCAACTATGAATAAACACTTGATAAAATAATTACAGACCAGCAAAAGGATCTTACAGGTTAATCATTTTCTTCATGCTTTGTTTGTCTTATTTATGCTGGTAGCAACTTGTGCTATTATCAAGCAGTGAAATCAGTGCACACAAGAGACTGATTTGTACTACTTGTAAGTTGCTGCACTATTTAGGAAGTTACCTACAAATGCTTATAGAAGGTGTTCTCATGGGTTAATTGAACAAACAGATGCTACCCCCAGGCAGACTGAGTCAAAGCTCAATGTTGAGTGCTCACACACAACAGTAACAGCATTCTGACTGATGACAGCAAGGTGAAAGAGATTGCCCTTGCTAGGAAAAAGCAGTCTGTACTCACAGCCCCTATGCACAGAAGATGCACACTCACATCATATTCTGTACAGTTTGTTCTTCCAACTAATGGTTACCACCCCCTTGTGTCTGCCAGCTGTGGTATTCAAGCGACCTCTCAGGTTTTTCATCAAAATGAAACAAAATGAAGTCACTCAGTATAAGCAAGTAAAAAATTAGTTATGCCAGCCCTCCTCCGGCCCTTAAAAAAATTCCATGCAACCTCTGGGGTGGCGAAGTATACTCTTGTTAAAAATAGTCATGAGGAAAGCAGCACTTTTTCCAAAATATATAGCAATAGCTGCAAGGGAAAATGTGCCCACAGCACAACTAGTCACATACAGATTGCTTGGGGTTACCAGGAGGCTTCGGGACAATTGACAGTGTGCTTCACCAGAGAGGGCAGGCAGAAAAGCCTCTAAAAAAACCAAGTGACAGACAGGATAAAATGCCTCCTGAGGTGATCGCCAAAGGTACCAGTTTTAATACAGCCATAAGCTAGACAGGGAAAATAGAACTGTGTGTTGGCATTAAAACTGAACTGGTTTCCCTGATAGGCTTACTGCTGGGGCAGCTATTAACTCTTATCATGGGACACCTAAGCAAGTTTTTCCTTTTTTTAAATGGCAGGAACTAAAAGCCATTCTGCTTCTGACAAGTGCTCTACTGCTGTCTGTAAATAGATGTGTTCCTAATACAGTGATTTCCTAACGTGTGCTCTGATGAAAATATAGGAACATGGCTGGAGCACAGATGGCTGGGATTGGTTGTTGCCATCACCAGGAGCAGAGGGGAAACCACAATAGCCAGAGGTTCCACATCCAACACCTGATAATCTGCATTTGAGGTGTTACATGTTTGCTTTTCTTTCCCTGCCAAAACCCTGGTTAGACTCTTTCCAGGTGCACTGGGGCTGGCTGGCTGGGATGGAACTTCACAGCTGCCTGTGCTCCAATGTGACATCGTGTTTTGAATTTGTGGCTAAAACAGTGTTGATAACACACTACAGTTCTGGCTATTGCTGATCACTGCTTGCACAGCACAAAGGCTTTCTCTTTTTCTGACTCAGACACTTCTAGCACGGTAGGCTGGGAATAAGGGAGAACTAGGAGGGGACACAGCCCAGTTGGTTAACCCAAATTGGCCAAAAGGACGTTCTGTACAAGAAGAGTGTCAGGGATTGGAGCTTCCAAGGTGGCCACTGAGAAAGGTTTATTTAAATTAGGGAAGGACATATATTTTAGTCAAAGTGACACCTACCATCTCCACATGTGGAAATAGAATTTGTGGACATTTAATGTCATAGTGATCTCTGAGGGGACACTAAGGCATAACTAAACAGATACAGCAAAATAAGTGAGATAAAAGCAAGATTTAAAAGACAGAGAATTTAGAAGAAAAATAACTTGAGACTGAATACTTAAAAAATTATAAGCTGCTCCTAAGAAAAGGAGGAGCAAAAAAAATATGGAATTACTCTGAGACAAGAGCGATAAAAAGATAAAATAGGACAGGGAACTAAAAAAGAAAGGATGAAGAGGAACTATAAGGGTGGCTGAGAAAAAAACAGAATTAAAACGGATGAAGATAGGGAGATGCAAGATGAAAACAATTTATGCTTTCAGAAACAGTGCTACTATTTAGTTATAGTCTGGCAACAAGAAACAGAACCTAGAGGTAAAGTAATTCAAACCCATCTAAAGTCGAATAGTAAATTCTTCTTGCAAGATTGTTTTGGGTACTAAGAAGTGACCCTTAATACACCCCTAAAAGAGGGCCCTTCCATGTTCCCTTTCTTTAGTGCAGGGTCACACTCTCTTGCTTTTGCACATTACAGCCCTCACATCAAAAGTAGAAAAATGCTGAAATTTCATTGAAAGACCTTTCTGTGGTATTTCCAATCCAATTTTCCACAGCAAAAAGGCTCAGAAAGCGTTACATCTGTCAGCCCTTATTAGACCATTTGTAGCCAAGGAGAGTACACACTGTATAAAGGGACACAAGTACATACTGGAGCATTTGAAAGAAGGGGAAAAGCCTTCTGATTCACTGCAACAGAAGTAAGAATGTTACAGATGGGCTTAGTGTACAATATTCTTTCCCACTATGGTCATTCCTATTTTCCAGTGTGGTTTCAAACTACATGGCTCCTCATTAAATTATTAATCCATTCCACTCAGCTATTGATCTCCACCTAGCAAGTGTTACCTTGTGAAAATCAATCAGGTCTGTGAGTGTTGGGTGTCTGTTTGGGTCCACCCCCAGGAAGCTGTAGAAATCCCCTGAAGCATCCACCAGGAAGTGCTTGAAGCCATTCTGCTGACGGTAGGACAACGCATAGCCCCAGATTTTCTCACTGACTCGCACCAGGAATGCACCTTCAGATTTATTCATCAACAGCTCCTCTGCTTCCTGACGGCTGATAATGCCTGGCAAGAAAAAACCCCATGGTTATGCAGGTAACAGGTCTGCCAGAGGCAATCAAATGCAGCAAACACTGAACAGAGGTGAAATCACAATGGTGTAACTTCTGAAGGCTGGAATGTTTCTAGGAGGAGTCTAGGAGGAGATGGAGATAACGTTTATGCTGTTTGCTTCTGAAGGATAGCTGTAAGGGTTTTGATGGAGTCTGGTGAGATACGTTTTTTAATTTGATGATTAAGACTTGCTTTTTCCCATCCTTAGTTCTTTTTCAAAGGATAAATAAATGCAACCGGCCTATGAAACCAGCAAATTCTGGACAAGCTGTCATTTAAGCAGACTAGCATAGCTAGGCATTGCAGCTTGAATTTGCAATGCATTGCTGATATTTGCAATTTTATTGCAGTTCTGCAGACTCGGTTGTCTTATAACTGCTTTATATGTCCTACAAAAGGAATGTAACGCAAGCGCCAGGAGAAAAAGCTTTTCTCTGCTTTTGTACATCCACACACATACAGATGCATATAGGTAAATTGGAGGAAAAGGTTTAATGGGAGTAGAGTTTCAAAAACTTTCCCATTTTATTCTTTTGTGTTGGAAAAATCTTCATCTCTCTTGTTCCTTCCTATTCTGGGGCACAACACTGAAGTTGCTGGTACTTTTGCTTGCATAGAAGTTATAACAGATAAAACCTATTCTAATCCCAACCCATAACAAAGGTGTGATCAGAATTACACCTGGCACTGAACCAGGTCTTACCATCCACCCAGAGAGCCTGGTTCCAGTCTGTCTGGTCGGCCTAGAGGACAGTCAGCTCATGTCTCAATTATCTGTGAAACACCAGATGCTCACTCTCATCAGGAGCAGATGTTGAATTAGGCCATTCTGAGTGTCAACATGGCACATACGTCAGTAAATAATGTATGTACATGTTCCAAAGTTACTCTCTGTGGGGATAACTTTCTCCAAACAATGCATGTAATATTTAATGGAACTGTTTGTCCTCGTAGAAACCTACACATGTCCTAGAGAGATTTCCATGAAGCCACATTGTTTTAGTGTAATAACAAACATAGTTCAGGGATTATCAGTTTGCACAGAGATGGGTTTACCTGAAAGTTTGGAATGCTCTAATTAAGTCCTTAAGGAAAATTATGCATCTGGGAGACATAGGAAGGGACTGAGGAGGTCTGGGTATTAAAAGCAAGCACTGTGTGATATTTGGAAAGGTAAAAAAACATCTCCTCCTTTCATTTTTTTGTCTGCTTTGAGAATATGAATTTCTTTTACAATTTTACTTGGTGCAGTGACAAGGGGCTCAATCTCAATGAGTCTTGAGGTCCCTTTGATAATACCCTAGAACTAAGAAGAAATGTACACATATTTAGTCTGCTGAATGACACCCATTTCTTCTTTATGAAGGATATTGCATCATCTTTGAACCAGACATGAAAAACAGGCAGTGCAAACATAAGCATTTGTTTAGAAACAGCAAGTAACTGCTCAGCAACAGTGTCAATTTATGCACTTTCCAAAATTAAAAATACTTTTATTGGAGGTGTTCCAAGATGAATTATTAAAAATTTTTGAACTCTGTTCAAATGAAAAGACAGTACCAATATGAATCCATATGACATTATGGGAAACGTATTATGGAAAGTTGCACCACCATATCCCAATACCAGGTACCCAAGAATTACACAAAAACTGATTCTGAAATCACAGTATCTGTTAACCCAGTCTTCTCTCAAACTGGCCTAATTTAAGTATGCATGAAATGTGTTGTTAGTGATTATAATGGCTACTTCCTTGACAAATCTCTGCTGGAAATAAATGTAGATGAGCCACACTACCAATCTCAGAGCATTTAATGATAGGAAAAGATAAACAGTGCCATCTCCAGCAAATACTACATTAATTACCATAAATCAGTATTTACACTGTAGTTCTAGATTGAAGGCATGCTGATAACTTTTGAGATAGGAAGTGGGTGTTGTTATAACTACCTCTTCTCCAAACAGTGCCAGAACTATTATGCAGCCCTGAAGGGGAATGAGGTAGACTGAACAATTCAGCCTTGGTGAATATAGAGAATTTGTAAAACAAAAAGAGTTGTAAAAAAAGAATCATTGTATTATACAGTGAACACTATTAGGATATTTCTAGGGTTTGAATCACTATCAGGCATATAATACGAAATTCATTTAGCATCGATTAGTTTAATGGCAAACAATCCGTTCACCCGCTCTCAACTCCCAGCAGTGGAGCTAAAACACTGGAGGCTTCACACAATGCCGTCTTCTTTGCCAGACCTTAGCTGTGTTCTGGGCACTTCATATCATTGAGCAGGTAAGAAATGCTGCATTGCTCAAAGCCAAGTTCTTTTTTTGTTTTAATTCTCTTTTCTGCTAAAGATGGTATAATAAATTATCAGCCAGCCACTCTCTTCCCTTTTGCTGTCCTGATTCTGTTAATAGCTCACAAGAAACCATCTCTTCCCCACCATCTCCTCCCTCTCCTTGCCTCCCAGTTATTTTATTTTTCTCTGGTTCAATTCTTCAGAGGGTGGTTATTACAGTAATGAAAGTTTCCCTCTACCCTTTAAAAAACATTATCCTATTCTCAAGACAGTTGGAAAAAGAGTGGCACTGTTCACTCCTGAGATGATTGTAGAAAGACAGACAACATCTGTGAAATGCCTACATTTAAAATTGTTTTAACTAAAATCAAGAATCTTTGGTTACCCAAGGCTCCAATATGAGGTTTGGAATCACAAATTCTCTTATCTCTGCTAGTTAGGACATTAATGACATATATTGAATAGAAACCACTGATGCTTTGCAAAACTAGTTTCCCCCCACTCTCATTCTTGCTAATCTCTTAAAAAGATAAAAAAAGGGAAAAGCCCAGTCCAGTTTTTGATGCATATAGATATTAACAGCTTGGATTCTTAGCAGAGAGAATAACATTTTCTGAGACAGTTATTTCAAATCATAGAACATTCATCATCAACGACATGTTCCTAACTAACAGCTTCATTTTTAAAATACAGGACAAGTTTTAGATGATGATAGGCACATCTTAACATTTTTGTTGTAATTATGTTCTGTTTACTGCCACCAATCTTTCAAACAGGAAAAAGAACATCCTAACATTTAGGATGTATTAAGCTCATGTGAAAAGTGGTGAGTTCATTATTAGTTTAATGAGCCCAGCTAAGAAATCCTAATGCTGCCTTCCAAGGAGCCGCAGCAGCAGAAAGTGCTATTCTGCAAAATTCTACAATGACACCTCAGCTTCCCACTCTACTTTCAGGGTTATCCTACATACATCCTTGAGTGAAACTCAAGATGTATGCATGTATTTGTTGCAAAAAATGCTACACCAAGCATGAACCCAAGACTGATAAATTTTGCCAACAAGATAGACAATGCAATAGAAGTCTAGAATTATTTTTCCATGATTATAGAGATAAAGTAGCATCACATCCTTTGTTGTAACCTACCAAGGCTCTAAAGTACCACATGTAATAGTCATGTCTATATAAAAAGATAATTCAGTCTTTAATGGTCAATGTATTTTTAGTACACACACACACACACATACACGTATAAAATAAATATTATATATAATACATGTATATTATAATATATAAGAGGCCAGCTAAGGTTAGAGGGACAGCAGGTACAAATACAGCCCAGAAGCTTTCATTTACCATTTTGCAATAGAAGCTATTTGTTGAGCTGATATTTTCTCTTTTTGTATTTTTTCCGTTAGCTTGATCTCAAACACTCCAGTGCATGAGGTCTTACTCAGAAAAAGTGTTACAAATACTGGCAGGAATAAATGAGAACAATGTAATGAAAGAATTCATTACTAAAGTGCTTTCACGACCATTATGAAAAGCCTTCTATTTTGTGCAAAATTGATTTGATGAACAATTATGAATATTCACATGTAATAAATGCAGAAGAAAGAGACTATTCTGTTAATACAACTAAAGACATCTAACCAGGGTGATGTAGGTCACTAATCAGGATCCAAAACAGAGAGAAGCCAATACCAGCATCTCCTTTGTTTTCAATAGGATTAGATCAAAGCCCAAATGAGTACAAATATGCCTGGCAATCATTACATGAATGATTCACATGCTAAAGGTCATAAAAACACATTACACTGAGCGCAAGTGGAAGCAGTAAATAAATAAGTAAACACAAGGAATTATGAGGAATTAGCAGATAACTCCTGAATGGGAGGACTATATTTGGGACTATATTTGTTCAATTATACAGGCAGATCTAATCAGAAAAGGTATGAATATATAAGAATATATTTCATTTGAAAGACAGTGATAAAATGGCCATAAGAGGGAAGAAGCAGTTTGACAAGCATCAGCCAAACCCTTCAATTTTTTTGAACTGAAAAATTGAACTAGGCAGACATATTACTCTAAATATAGCATTTAGAATAAAAAAGTTCCCAATGGAAATTTTTTTCCAAAAATTTCCAAATCAATTTCCTCTCTTCAAAACTTAAGCTGAAATTCAAAAGTTGTATTACACCTCACAATGAAAGAAAGAAAAAAGCTGAAGTAAATTTCAGGGGGGAAAAAAAAGCACTATAGAGGCTTGAAAATAACTTTGTTTACAACAGATTTTAGGGTCTTGGGCATTTTGAATCAAAAGTTGTGGTTTGGTGAGAGGAAAATACATCATAGGTTTTTCTCCTTATTTCATTATGATTTTAAAAAATCATGCAGTTGGAAGTAAAGATCAAACCTGCCTGGGGCCAAAATCTGAATGAAGGCAATCAGTTTTGAAAGAAATAATCAGAGAAGTAAACAGAAATTCAGAAGGGATTGATCCAAGTGCAGCCAGTGTGGTTTCAGAGGAGCTGACAGGCTGTGTCCCATGGCAGTGTCAGCATAAGCCACTGCCAGGAGGAGCAAGAGCAGCTTCTGAGAACACCCTGAGAACCTCCTGGAGCAGGGCAGAGCTTCCAGAGCCCACAGAAGATGAAGATGCTCATGAGGAGCCAATACAAGGTAAGATGAAAACTGAAACTGGGGAACTAAAACTTAGAATAGATCTGATCTTTTAGAGGTCCCACAATAAGGTGGGATAGTAATGGCTTGGAGCAAACACTCAAATGACACTAGCCATCACCTCTGGTCTGGGGAAAGATGAAAAACCCAGCTCCTTCAGCCACTCAGAAAGAGCAAAAGTATAAAAGCAGGGAAGATGAAGTAGTGGCTTCCCTTCAGTGGAAGAACTAGAGCAGCTATGGTTTATACTCTCAAGGAAAAGCATCACTCAAAGCAAGTTTCCTCAGGTTGACTTTTCCAATTCTCTCCCACAGGTGCAAGTCTAGACTTGGGCTCTGAAACTGACTGAATATAGTTCTGGTTGTTCATTGGGAAGGACACAATTAATCTACAGTAGGGTGATGTCTAGACTGAATACTTTATGCCATCCTTGAGACTGCCAATGTCACACAGAATTTAAAGAACGCTGTTATCAGTACAGTGGTTTATGGACTGTGCTGCAACTGAAAGAGTCAAAAAATAACAAAGGGTCTAAAGTAGCACATATAATAGTCATGTCTATATAAAGAATTCTGCCTTTAATGATAAATATATACAAATAGAAGTCATTTTGTCATTTCTCTGGTGTTTCCATAGGTAAATACAACAAATATTTGCAGCAATAGGATCATCCAGTGTACTGCTATTGAAGAGGTTTCACCCTCTCCTTCCTTTTTAGTCACAATGCTTTCTTGAATAATGCCACAATAAGAGATCAATAGTATTGTGTGGGAAAAGCTAGAGCTGAGAGGTAACAATAGCTCTGCTTCTGCTATTTCAGAATAGAAGCAATAAAGGCCAGAAAGCAAAGCAAGGGAGTAAATCAAAGACATCTGGTAATAGAAACAAAGCTGTTGAAGCTATTCACCATCTGCTGTTAAGGCAGAACAAATTCACATGGGACTAGATCTTCAAAAAGAGTTCTGTTTCCATTTAGACATTATAAAGAGGCCAGCTAAGGTTAGAGGCACAGCAGGTACAAATACAGCCCAGAAGCTTTCATTTACCATTTTGCAATAGAAGCTATTTGTTGAGCTGATATTTTCTCTTTTTGTATTTTTTCCATTAGCTTGATCTCAAACACTCCAGTGCATGAGGTCTTACTCGGAAAAAGTGTTACAAATACTGGCAGGAATAAATGAGAACAATGTAATGAAAGAATTCATTACTAAAGTGCTTTCACGACCATTATGAAAAGCCTTCTATTTTGTGCAAAATTGATTTGATGAACAATTATGAATATTCACATGTAATAAATGCAGAAGAGACTATTCTGTTAATACAACTTAAGACATCTAACCAGGGTGATGTAGGTCACTAATCAGGATCCAAAGCAGAGAGAAGCCAATACCAGCATCTCCTTTGTTTTCAATAGGATTAGATCAAAGCCCAAATGAGTACAAATATGCCTGGCAATCATTACATGAATGATTCACATGCTAAAGGTCATAAAAACACATTACACTGAGCGCAAGTGGAAGCAGTAAATAAATAAGTAAACACAAGGAATTATGAGGAATTAGCAGATAACTCCTGAATGGGAGGACTATATTTGGGACTATATTTGTTCAATTATACAGGCAGATCTAATCAGAAAAGGTATGAATATATAAGAATATATTTCATTTGAAAGACAGTGATAAAATGGCCATAAGAGGGAAGAAGCAGTTTGACAAGCATCAGCCAAACCCTTCAATTTTTTTGAACTGAAAAACTGAACTAGGCAGACATATTACTCTAAATATAGCATTTAGAATAAAAAAGTTCCCAATGGAAAATTTTTTCCAAAAATTTCCAAATCAATTTCCTCTCTTCAAGACTTAAGCTGAAATTCAAAAGTTGTATTACACCTCACAATGAAAGAAAGAAAAAAGCTGAAGTAAATTTCAGGGGGGAAAAAAAAAGCACTATAGAAGCTTGAAAATAACTTTGTTTACAACAGATTTTAGGGTCTTGGGCATTTTGAATCAAAAGTTGTGGTTTGGCGAGAGGAAAATACATCATAGGTTTTTCTCCTTATTTCATTATGATTTTAAAAAATCATGCAGTTGGAAGTAAAGATCAAACCTGCCTGGGGCCAAATCTGAATGAAGGCAATCAGTTTTGAAAGAAATAATCAGAGAAGTAAACAGAAATTCAGAAGGGATTGATCCAAGTGCAGCCAGTGTGGTTTCAGAGGAGCTGACAGGCTGTGTCCCATGGCAGTGTCAGCATAAGCCACTGCCAGGAGGAGCAAGAGCAGCTTCTGAGAACACCCTGAGAACCTCCTGGAGCAGGGCAGAGCTTCCAGAGCCCACAGAAGATGAAGATGCTCATGAGGAGCCAATACAAGGTAAGATGAAAACTGAAACTGGGGAACTAAAACTTAGAATAGATCTGATCTTTTAGAGGTCCCACAATAAGGTGGGATAGTAATGGCTTGGAGCAAACACTCAAATGACACTAGCCATCACCTCTGGTCTGGGGAAAGATGAAAAACCCAGCTCCTTCAGCCACTCAGAAAGAGCAAAAGTATAAAAGCAGGGAAGATGAAGTAGTGGCTTCCCTTCAGTGGAAGAACTAGAGCAGCTATGGTTTATACTCTCAAGGAAAAGCATCACTCAAAGCAAGTTTCCTCAGGTTGACTTTTCCAATTCTCTCCCACAGGTGCAAGTCTAGACTTGGGCTCTGAAACTGACTGAATATAGTTCTGGTTGTTCATTGGGAAGGACACAATTAATCTACAGTAGGGTGATGTCTAGACTGAATACTTTATGTCATCCTTGAGACTGCCAATGTCACACAGAATTTAAAGAACGCTGTTATCAGTACAGTGGTTTATGGACTGTGCTGCAACTGAAAGAGTCAAAAAATAACAAAGGGTCTAAAGTAGCACATATAATAGTCATGTCTATATAAAGAGATCATTCTGCCTTTAATGATAAATATATACAAATAGAAGTCATACATTGTCATTTCTCTGGTGTTTCCAGCAGGAGTAGCATGCACAACTAAATACGTGCACAAATATTTGCAGCAATAGGATCATCCAGTGTACTGCTATTGAAGAGGTTTCACCCTCTCCTTCCTTTTAGTCACAATGCTTTCTTGAATAATGCCACAAGAAGAGATCAATAGTATTGTGTGGGAAAAGCTAGAGCTGAGAGGTAACAATAGCTCTGCTTCTGCTATTTCAGAATAGAAGCAATAAAGGCCAGAAAGCAAAGCAAGGGAGTAAATCAAAGACATCTGGTAATAGAAACAAAGCTGTTGAAGCTATTCACCATCTGCTGTTAAGGCAGAACAAATTCACATGGGACTAGATCTTCAAAAGAGTTCTGTTTCCATTTAGACATTGAAATAAATGGCCAAGCTTAGTAAGAAAACCAACAAATAACAAAACAAAAATTCAATAAAATACCCAAACACAAAACCAGCATAATGACTGGTAGGTTTGTTGAGGTTTGGGGGGCAATTGTGGTTTTTTGTTGTTTTGTTTGCTTTCAAAACTCTGGCTTGAAGTGTCATGGCAAGAACCCAAGAGCCCAGGGGTTCTGAATTCCTATGTAATGCTTTTGCTATTTACAGCTAGTAAGAATGCAGCTATTTCATGCTGTGCTGCAGGTTGGTAATCTGAGTCCTAGTAACTAGTAATATTTATGGTCACAAAACACAAAACATAAATATTTGTAAATAAAACCTTCCTGTCTCCATAGAACTGCAGTGGTAGACAAAGCTGGGTTGTATTTAGAAATCAACAGGTAAAACACACATTTGAAATATACTCACAGGTGAGTTCTGTCAGGACTCAGGGGCCAGTATGGGGCCAGTCTTCTCTGAGCCACATAGGCAAAGCAAAGTGAGACTCTCCAGGGAGCCTCTGGAGAAAGTTTTCTCTGCTCCACACTCACCACCTCTTCTGCACAATTTCAGGAGTTGAGCATGCAGTAACATACCTCAGATAGAGATAAATCTGTGCTGGGGAAAGGTGAGCAGGAGCCCATTAGCCATTCCTCACCATTCCTCTCCTTTGTAGCCATGCTGGCACATTTCAGGCATATGCAGAATTGGGAAGCAACACCTCAGTGAGATTCAGCCAACTCTCCAGTGTGCCTTGATCACTGTAGGAACTATGCCCTGGGCTATGCATAGACATGTATAGCAAACCAAGGCCCAGAGGAATAATGTATTTCTGATGGCAAGAGATCCCTTTAGGCAAGGATGAGGCACCTTGATAATCCATCATGCCCTAAATGAGCTCTCCTTGAAGACTTGATGCATATCTTGAATCTCTCTCCAGGAGAAATTCAAGGAAAAGTATTATAGGTAAAAATATATATAGGACTGGTTTTGTTTGGGTGGAGTTTTTAAAGGGTTTTGTGTAGTGTTTTTCTGATTGGTTGGTATGGGGTTTTTTTTTCCTAATGTGGATTCAGCTCCCTGTTCTGTCAGGATACAACAGTTCTTAGAATAAAGCAAACTCAGTCCTCAGAAGATTTCTTAATTCCCTAAGAATAAGATTCTCTAAAGCAGTTAAAAACCTACTGAAATTCTGAAAGGAATGGATGCCTTACTCCCCTGGGAATCTTAAACAATCCCATCTAAATGAATAATGCAGTAATAAAGAGTATTTTTCTTCAGGTTTACAGAAAATTGGGTGTGTTACATCCATTGTTGCCAGTGCAGCTCACAGTTAATTCCCTATGCACTCTGCAGAAAATATACCTCTTAATTGTCTCCTTCAGAGTTCATTCTACATCCAACTATCAAATACTGTAAAAACCCTTTATACCCACTGTCAAAACATTTACACCTTATTCACTAGCAAGCAGTGCACCACATAAAAGACAGGTGTTGGCATTACTTGTCTGAATATACCAGCGTATAATAGAGCTGTAAATTTTTCTGTTAATGTCTCCTCAAAGCCTCATGTTGGTTTCTCTTCTTCCTTCTTTTCAGAACAGCCTATAGAATGCATTAGCTGGGAGGAAAACAATTTAACCTCTCTTTTCTCTTTTTACATTATTGTCACGTATCAGAAGAAAAACTATAGCACAAAATACTTGTAAGCTTTTAACACACACATATATATATTACTTTTTTTGCTTTAGATATCGGCTCTTCTGACCTGAAATCCCTGCATTAAATCTCTGCTATTACCCTTTAATTTTTGTGAATTTTCTCTTCTTGTCTAAATAGCTTCTAAAAAGAAGCTTATGCTAAAAGATGGAACAGTTAACCATTCAATTTGCAGTGGCTTCTTAAACTAAAATCCTCTGTGTAATTTAGTATGTATGACCAGTAAATTGTCAGAAATTGTGGGTCAAGAATATTTCATTTTGTACTGTTTTCCTTGTTGGAACACTGTCATGTTTCAAAGCCAGAAGCCTCAATGTTCTAGTGAACTCAATGGAAGATAAACAACAGGAAGGTTAAGGTTTTGGTTTTGCTTTTGTTGGTTGGGTTTTTAAGTCAGCAAATACTTCCAATCCTATATAAACCTTCTACACTCTGTTATAGATACCTGTCATTTCCTGCAAGTAGAATGGAAAATAAATATATGCATGAGGATGTCTTCAAACTTGAGAAAATATCAGTACACTAATCCAAGTAGGGAATTTTGTTAGAAATATTATTCCTGTAGGATGCTTTCACCTCCTTACAATAGAGATGAGATTGAATTTTTATTTCTATTATGTACAAAAAAGCTATAGCAAGCTATACAGACCATCAACAAACTTCTGTGATGGGTGCAGGATGTGACACATGCAGTAGATATTAAGACCTTGCTGTATCTACTGAAACATTGAAATTTGCTTAATCAGTAAAGTCCACAAATATCTAACTAAAACCTGACAGGCCTAGAAATTGTACAGTGGAGTAATAAACACAGAGCAAAGAAACTGATTTATGCTCTGATCCTTGCTCAGTAAACTGAAACACTTCTGTCCTGGTACAATAGTCACTGATACTGTGTTTTGTGTGCAAATTGAAGAGTGGGACAGTTTTTTAAAAGGTTAGTGGGCAGTATTCATCATCCTTTCTCCAGGCAGACAGAATGTTTGCATTCATTCAGTCTTGGTCTTGCAAGCAAGAAACAGGAAATTCTAGTTTGTGGTCAAGCATTTCACTTGTTTAATTACTCACCTTGTTACTGCTCATCTAAATTCTCAAAGTCTACTGAATTTGAAAATGAAAGGAAAAAACCTTCTAGTATGCAAATTAAATCAAGGAAAAATATGAGAAAACTGATATGTGCAAGAAGAGGGAAGAAGAAAAGCCCTCCTGGGACCTATTTATGTTTTCATAACTCTAGCCATCATTAGGCTCTTGTTTCTCCTAAATACTTCTGAGGGAAACACAGACATGAACATGAAAGACTGAGCTTTTACCAAACCAATTGCACAAAACAAAACAAAGCCCACAGCAAGATTCTTGTTTACTTTGGATTTCTGCAAAAAAGAAATAAAGAAGAAAAGTAGAAAGTAGAAAAATTAAAGTAAAAGAATTAAAGTAGTCTTTTAGTAGAACCTTCCTGGCTTTGTACAACTCATTCCAAGGCAACATTGCCAGGTGACTCTCCAGTGGGAGCACATGGACCAAAGGCAAGAACAGTGCATGGAACAGCACTGCTGCTAAAGTAGCCTTGGCTGGGATGACCTTTCTGCAGAGATCTCAGAGCCCAGCACTGGCTGATGGGCAGTTGCAGTAGGGGGCATGGGGGCATGGTTCTGAACACACAGAGAATGAGGAAAGTTTCTGAAGCTGGGGGTAATTCTTTCTGGACTCAAAGGCTCCTTTAAAAAATAATTTAAAGAAATATGTAAAAGCAGAAATTATTTGCAATTCAAACTCAGCAGTCACTGAACACTTCACCCGCTGAAGGCACCACGATGAGAACTTAGTGCCAGTTCCCTGACTTGCTGTGCAAGCTGCATTTGGAACTCAACCCACTGCTCACTCAGTGCGTGGAGATATTACCATTTCCCACTGCCTGCAAGTGGAAGACAAGGGTGAAAAACTGCAAGTGTTAAAACTACTGTCAGTCTCAGGGATTGTTTTGGAAAATCTCCTTAGATTTTTAGATTTTTATTTACTTGCAGCATCTTCCTTCTCTCAAGGCTATACGCACATTTAACCACCAGGATTTTCTTTTAAAAACAGTGTCAGAAGAAATACTTGTACTTGCAAATCTATAGGTGTTTAATCTCAACAAGAAAGACAAGTCAAGCACAAAACTTCAACTGTGCAGTCTTTTAAAACAGCTACATATTTCACTATCTCTGAAATAAGCATTGCTGACTGAAGTGTGGAAATACTTTACAGGACATGTAAATCCATAATCATTATTTTTAAAATTAAAAAGTATACATATATAGTATAGTATATATATGTATATCCATATGTGTATATATGGATATACATATATATTTACTTATTTTAGCACCAGGTTCTGCTTCTGCACTACACATTTAACATATTGATGTTTCTTAATAATAAGATGCTTCTTTTTGTCTCCAAATAATTTTGAGATAAGAAAAATACCATATACTAACACCAAATATATATATTTTTAATTAACAGTATTGATACATAAATTATTTTTGATGCTTCTGAATTGTGAATACTTGGTTGCTTGGCACACAAACATTTATGTTTGCAATGCAGACTGGCTCTTTTGTATAACCTATTGTAAAAACACAGCCACATTTACAGATATATAGAATAGACAGTAAATAAAGAGCATCCATTTAGAAAGGCTGCTGTGGGCTAAGAACAAAAGAACTCCATTCCAGCCAAAAGCAGGACATTACCCCACCATTTGCATGCTCTGTCATGAGGATACCACTTGTAAAGAAAAACGGGATTTAATTTAGCACCCGTGGATTTCATAATGTCTACACTGTGGTTGAAATTATCCTGAATAAATTATATAATAAATCAGTATAAACTCTGGCAAAACAGCTTGGGCCTGATTAGACTTCTTTGCCTTGTATACTGTGGAGCCATTTATTCTGAGGCAAGTTTTGACCCATTATACCCATTTTTCCATCATGTCATTAAGTGCAGAAAATAAAGAAGAATTAAAAAATCAGGCCCATGTCCATACAGACTGGACTGAGACAATCAGCTGCCAAAAAGCTTTCTAATAATAATAGCAATAAATTACTTAGAATTGTTACATGCTCTGATTTTCTATTAAAATTAACAAGACAGCAACATTAAGTCCTAGTGCAGTTCTCTGTGCCATTATTGCCATAGCTGTAAATGGCTAGGAAAGAGTAACTACATTTACTAAATGCAGAAAAGAAATTAATAGGAAGCTACTGGCAAATTTCATCAAGTCAAGTGAAGAGCAGAAAAATGGACAAGAATACTGTGAAATCATGGCAGCCACATGACACGAACTATAAAAAGGCAAACAAAAGCAAAGCAGATGTGTCTATAACACTACATTTTATGGGTATCCCTGCCTTTAGCAGATCATCTCCACTGAGCATTAAATAGGCCCACCAAAACAAAACAAAACCCACCCACACAAACACACACAAAAGGTAAAAACAAAACCAACAACCAAAAACTGGAGGGAAAAGCTGTGCATTCAGTCATGAGGCAAATTATAAAAAGCCTGCAATTCTTAGGGGCTAAAACTCAGAGAAAAACAAGAGTGCCACTTTCTCAAGCTCATCTCTTGAAAAATAGGAAAATAATTTTAGAAAAAGGTCATTCTCAGGCATTCTTTCCTTCTTTGCATTGTTATAAAGCTTTTCAATATGTCTGGTATAAAAGTAATAGAATGTTTCATTATGAAAACAAAATTTTTAAAAATCTTTTCAATACATATTCCATTTTTTCATTATGTTGTTGAATTAAGATAAATCCAAACACTTCAAATTCGGACTTCGAAACTGAACTCACTGTCTTTATCAGAGGTTTCACATGTTTAACGTGGATGTAACCACACAACCAAAAAATAGACTATAGCTCCAGGCAAACAGGAAATATATCCTAGTCCTATTTAGGAAAAATCTTGAAATAAATGAAATGTACTGAATGAAAGCACATTTTAAAACACTGAAGAAAAGTTACCATGTTAGTGTTTATATTGTCTTCGTCTAACTGCATTGGCTTTTGACAGGCAGATGGATTCAAATAATTTTCTGTATGATGCATCTCTAAATGAATTCTTCAATTACTTTCCATAAAGGCAATTAATCTGCTGTTCTACCTAAAACAAACATGCTTCACAAAGACTTCAATGAAAGAGTGAAGTAAAATGTTGACATGAGTAATGATTCTTAGATATTCAAAATCTGCTTGTGTGTAAACTGAAACCCAAAGCTCTCCACAGACACCCATGCTTAGTAAGGTTTATTCACATGTCAAATTGCTGTGAACAAATGTCTTGAATAGTGTAACACAAAATACATGTGGGTAGGAAAGGCTTTGTAACTCTACTGATTACTAACAGAGAGGTGATACCTAGGCTGGTCATGTTTTTTGAGCATTATGAATGTTCAGCCTTCTTTGAGAGCCTTCCTGGTACATTGCTAGTTTAAATGCTTTATTTATGCTAATATTGATTTGCTATTCAGTACACATGGAATGCATTATGAATAAAACTTCATTAATTCAGTGGTCTCACTGTAAAAGCATTTGCCCAATGAACAAACACTGAAATGTCTGGAAGATAATTGAGTTGCATGGTAGAAAACAAAATATTACACTACAGCCACTGAAAAGCTGCTAACTTGCTAGAGTTGCTAATGTTTTTCACTAGCCTTTGCATATTGATACTGATTTGTATTGATGTATCTATGCTTTTTATGTGACTACATGGAAGTTAGGTTTGGATTCTTCTTGCATCCAACAGAATTTTTCAGACCTCTAGTTTGACTTCAAGCAGCAAGTGTTGGCTTTTAGATCCTGGGGCCATTTCTCCATGTATTGTCTTTCCATGTGCTGCATGACACAGCTTAGGGTTGCTGCATGCTCCCAGGTGAAACTCGGAATTTCAGAAAGAACCTAGAGCAAGGCCACAGATTTGGCCCACAGTTTATAGCCTCTCATGAATACCCTGAGCAGATACCAGCTGATAAAGGCAGTCACATGGTGCAACTGGCTCTGCAGTCACCACAGCAATGTGGGAGTACAAGTCAAGGAAGCTTTCCAGGAGGCTTTACTGATACCCTTCTTGGTCATTTATTGGACAGAAGAAAAGTAGTGGAATGCATTCTCACTTTGCTTTTATCTAATAAGGAAGCCCTCAGTTTTAAATAAAAAATATAGCCCACAATCAAAAATTACTGATGAGCCTTTCTCCTTTCTATAATTAAATTAATAGATCCAAAAAGTACAAAATCCTGATTACATAACCAGAGACACATGCTCACAATGGTCTTTAAAAGCACATATATCTTACAGCTCACCTAGAATGCTATAATCTCAAGGGTGTTGAAGAAGCTGTCAAGACACATTTTCCATAAACTTAAATGACAAGTGTACTAGTAAATCACAGTGTCGGCAGAGCTCACTCAAAAGGAGGAGAAAAACAAAAGCCACAGTTGACATGGAGCCCTGGAAAATTCAAATTTTACAGCTGAATGTTTCAACAGATAACTAGGCAGAAAATATACTGGGTCTTTGCTTTACATGCTTTTCTCTCAGGTGAAGGAAAATGGTTTTTTCCTTAAATATATTCCCTTTGTGTAAAGTTTAAGAATGCACTTATTTTCTAGGTACATTAGCAATCTGAAATCTGAAATCTATTTTTATCTGTGAGAAGCTTCCAGATGGCATCACTGATCTCATAAGAAATCATTCTACATGTTTTTTTAATCAAGTAATTATTAGAACCTCTATTGGTAAAAGGGGTACAAATTTAAATCATGGTATATCTGGAGTAATTCCCCATATTCAAATTAAAACAGCAGGTCCAGATAGATTTCTACAAAGCATTTTCTGTAACTGCTTAAGAAACCGTACTTTATCTAGCTCAAAGAAAAGTAAATGTAGGCATAATATTGATAACTAATTTTTCTTCTCACACACTTGGCTAGATTTGGGAACCTTAGGCTAGCTCTGTTAATTACAGTGCTTTCTAGCTGCTTGCAGCATTCTTGAGCATTGATTTCTTGTACTGTTCCTCAGGGGGAAAAGTTACCTTTAATCACTCAATAAAGTGAGCCAGGCACTGAAGCACTGTTGAAAGTCAAATGAGAACAACATTGGGATAGTAAAAACTTCACACCTAACGAGTGGCAGTGTAGTACCCATGTGCAGCTCTGCCAGTGACCCAGTTCTGGACATCCCCCGGAGTCTGACACAGTTCTCAGTTAAGCCACCCAAAACCAGGCACTCAATTGCCTCATTTCCTACCAGCAGTAGAGCTAAGGTGAGTGAGTTAGCAGCTAGGCTCAAACTCACAGCAGGAGAATCTGAATGAGGGGTTTGAAGCTGCTACTCAGAAACAGAAATTACTTCAATGGAAGAACCAACTTCATCTCAAGTTCCAAAAAGTTATAAACAGAAGCAGGCACAATTTTTTTACTTAATTTTTGAATACAAAATCTGGAATTAAGTGTCTTTCATTTACACTAAATTTCATTAATGAAACATGATAAAAGGAACTGAACTCATACAGCAACTGCACAGAATAGTTTGTTCCTCCCACCACTAGTTTTTCAAAATCTGTCACCACCCTGTAAACAGTAGCATGGTTAAGAGAGAAAACAGGAGAGGGAGTTCTGTCCCATGACTAATGAGCTACTACTTTCTTGTACTTTGGATTGAGTATCTATAAATGTTTATAGCACACTTCAAGTCAAACAGATTCCTTTTATCAAGCATATTGGAATAAATTTATAATAGCCACATGCACTCATGAAAGATCCATGCTGTGTTTAATTGTGAGAAGCAGTGGTGGCAGCACTGGCAGAATGGTCATGGAATTACATGTAATTTAGATCTCAGTCCTCTCCACTTTGGATTAAGAAGTCTTGTGTATTTTATTCTGGATGTTAATCTTGGATAGAGAGCTAGGGTTTGAAGCAGTCAGAGCCAATGCCAATCAGTGTGCCAACCTGCATGGCTCTTTTGGAGATTTTCCTCTTCAAAAGAGTCGTGAGTTTGTGATTTGACAATCCCATTCACTGAAAGGCCAGGAAAAGAGGGAAAAAACTGACCTTTCTGAAATTGAAAAGGGAAGGAAGCTGTCATTCCCTTAATATTTGCAAGGGAAAGGCAAATTTCTGTCTCCCTTATTCCACCCCATTCTGCCTCCATGCCAGCAGCACACAGTGCAGTGACACACGGAGGTTGGTTGCCTCAGTCACAGAAATCCCTGTCTTTCTCTACCATCTCCTACTGTTTACCTCCAGCAGGGAAAGCAGTTCAAGTGTCCTGATCTGCTTCTAACTGGGTGAACTGGAATTAAGCTAAACCAGCAACATATTCTCTCTCAGCCCCATGCTTTCCCCCCTGCATGGCTACACACAATACCTGCTGGTACACTGTTTGAGAGAGTTGTCTTTGCTTAGCAGGAAAACAGTATTACTTCAGAGGAGCTGTCAAACTAATAACTTGTAATCTTTTCCCTTGAGGCTGGATCAATAGGACTGCAGGTTCAATGCTTAGCAGAGCAAGAAGAAGGACCAATAAGGCATCCAGCTTCTGGGAAATCAGGGAAATTTACTGACCTCAGGTCTGCAAGTCTTTTCTGGGCTTTAAATAGATAAAATAATAAATATAACTCAGTCTGTTGTAGGCTGATGAAAAAATATACAGAGGCCTGTGAAGAAGAAAGCACATTCTTGTAAGCATGCAGGCAAAGGAACAAGAGCTGCAGGCATGGCTGATGGACACTTAGATATAGACTAACAATAAGCAGGATATGAGCAATTCATCCAGGACTAACAAGGTTCTGCACAGGATACCTGTGGTATGCTAGAGGGGATGATCAGGAAACAAACAGACACAGCACTTAAAGGAGCACAGTATGAGCTGAATGTCCTGTGCTGGTAGTGACTGATATCTAAAAGTGCCTTGTGCATGGATAATCTCCAACAGACACATCCACAATGCCGCTGGAAGGAGAAAACATCATCCAGCAGGTAAGGACCAGACTACAGTACCTGGAAAAGGGCACACTGCTCAGATTCAGGCTGCTGGACAGATGAATAAGGCCTTCTGCTTTTGCTTTGGTCACCATCAAACAATCAGAATTCCTTCCAGTCTTACTATAAGCAACCTTTATAGATGTCTGGGCTTTTTACTTGTGTGTAACACTCCTTATTTTGTGTAAAATGTGACTTGATGCCTTTACATATGATTTCTTCCAAATAATTCTTGCTCTTATATCACATGTTTTTTATATATGATTCTTCATATCTAAGCACTAACAGCAGAGCTTTCTGTCCAGACACACCTCTCTTTGTTTTATGTAATGTGATAAAGCCTGAAGGGGCTGCAGTAACAGAGAAATGTACTCACACACATACCAGCTCAAAATGGAGACAGAAATGTAGTGAAAAAATACAGGTAAATACTGTAAGCTACCATGATGACTTACTGAGCAAAATCTAATTGCTGACAATGGCATGCTCTAACAGTAGCAGATGGAGAAGAACATCTTAAAAGTGTTTTAAGTGAAAGGGGAAGATGTCTTCAAAATGTAGAGGAATTTGATTTTCAATATTTTTTCAATAAATTCATCTGGGAGTAAACTCTCTGAAAAAGTTGCTCAATATTCTTCACTTATGCCAAGAACTACCTGATAAACTTAAAAACCTTCTTTTTAAAAATTATTATTTTTAACTAACCCTGCACTGTCTGGGCTCTGTACCTGACCTGTTTGTGTCAGTGAAACTGTTAGCACACCACACCTGTTTCCTCTTTGTGCTCACATGTTCTTTATTATCTCATAATCTAAATGTCTGCCATACCTGCTAAGAAAAACCGCTGCCTTCTATCTTCAGAGCCTGCCAAATCTTTAGAATATAGCTTCCAGTTAAAATGCAGTCAAGAAGGACTATGTATTGTAAAAGAATAAGAAAGCTCATTTCACATTAGCAATTAGCCTATTTACATTAATTATTCAACTGCCTCATTCTACAATTTCCCTGTTCTTTTGTGCTTCCTTTCTCCTTGCAGCCTGTTACAGCTCACATTACCTCACTTTGATACCTCACTCCCTTCCAAGAGGAGCCATGAGTCTAAAACATTTATTTTGTTTGCTAATAACCTGTCTGCGTAGACACTTTGGAACTCTAATGGTGTAAGAAAAACAATTCCAAAGCCTTCAAAAGAACTGACAGACTGAAACAATCATTATGACCTAAGTGGAATGAATTAGTGAGTGAAGGATCATCTTATTTCTCAGAAAACAGAAAACCACCTCTAATTTCTTAAAAAAGAAGCCAAGAGCTGTATTGAAGCTGAGGAAACATTTGGGTTTTTTCATGTTACGGGTCTGACTTAGGACAAAAACAATCCAGTACCAGAATCCACCACAGGACCTCAGCACTTAACTCCAAATACTGTGTGATCTTTGAAAAATACTATCAGAATATCCAGTAAATGTTTGATAAGAATATGTTCAGGAAATACTGAAAAAGAATGTTCCATCTCACAGGAAGTAAAAGAAGAAAAAAATCATCATGATTCTAATAACAGCTCTCATGCTCATATCCACCCATGTAAAGAATATATATCAAACTGCAAGGACAAACTGCAAGGCTCATGTCTGGTGCTCCATTAAAACCTGTATGTGTAGGTTATAAAAATTAACACTTTTTAATAATTCTGAAGTAAAATTACAATAGTGTTACTACTTAAAGGTAATGGTACAAACCCAACTTGAGCCAATACTCAGTCCTTGAAATGCAAGACAGATTTTCCAGCCTCACAGAGGGCTTAGCAACCCCTCTGTAGAATACACCAGAGGGCTCTCATTCGTCCTGCAGCACCACTGTGACAGGAATATCATCCTTCTGTGCCTCAATTCAGCAACGGGGGAAAGCACAGGACTAAGCAGCCTTGGAATCTCCTGTGCTCTGTGTAACCACAGGATGGGGACAGCAGAGGTGACAGCTGAGCCTGCCTTCCCACTCAGGCCTAACTACTTCTCAACCCTTTTTCTAATGTAGGCTTGTGCAATGAGAGTGTAATTTGGTGTCCAAACTTATTCCATATCTGTTCTTACTGCCAAGATTCCCAACAAAAGTGACTTCGATTCCTACCTAATTTTTCTGAGAAAATCACACAGATTGGGGATGCTGATTGATACTAATTGAGTGTGGCATTACTTGTTTTGCACAAAATCAACCAGGTGGCAATATCTGGCAGCCTGTGTTGACCTGGCTGTGTCCCTGCAGCAGCCACAAGCCACAAAGCCTACAGATGTTTAAACTGCTGATCACAACTGTGTCCATCCTCTCTCAGAACTGACTGGCAGAGAACAGAGAACTCTCTTTTTAATAAAGGAAGTAAGACATAATCTCTTCTAAATCTATCATCTTGAAAGAATCCTTTTTTTTCATCTTTACCAGACAATGGTTCAAAATAATTTTTATTTCTGTAACCCCTTTTTTAAATCTCACTTCCCCTTCTTCATTACTTGCATAAATTAGAGAACTGGATCTGTCCTGCAAATGTGTGCAACAGGTACATTGATATTCATAATTTTCATTTGAGTCAGGAATTCTCTGATTCTATTCCAGATGTTTCCCAGCCACAGAATGTTCTAGATACTGAGCCTTGCATATAGCTTTTTTTTTTTTTTTGCATCCTTTAAGTCCTGTGGAAGACAGTGAAAAGCTCTCAGTGAATTCAGGAGATTTTTAACAAACTTTGTATCTTTTTATCATCTGCTACAATTCTAGAAGAGAAAAAAATCCCAGACCCCAAGGGCTCAGTTTATTCAAGCAAATAGTCTGTGTGCACACTTTTTCAAATAGATGTAAAACCTAGATAATGACAAAACAGTGAATTAGAAAATAGATTGCTAATATCAAGAAGACTGTACTGCTAGATTTACAACACTTACTTTACATCTTCCTAAAATGCATTTACTGAAAAACTGAAAAGCTCCTCTTCAAAAGCAGAAGAAAAAGCATGCTTCTGTGCTCAAAACAGCAAATTTTATTCACTGTTAGATGTTTTTCAAACAAACCACTGCCATTTCTGTGTCTTTTAAAAATATTACAACACAAGCTACATGTTATATTTCCCACAGTTCAGTTATATGAATATTCCAAGTGCCCTCACTGTTGTTCAAGGACTCAGAATAATAGACTTTCAGAAATACCTCCTTTACTGAGAACACGTGATTTGCAGAACCATTATCACTCTTTTGGTGCGCTAGATCTTCCTCTTGAAACAAGTTTCTTCCTGAAAACAGCATTAGCCATCTGGGTTAAACCTTGCTGTTAAACCTTGATCTGTAAACGTTTGCAACACATTCCTGATAAACTGAAAATTTTCTTCCCTGGCTCCCCTGACCTCAGAGATTATTCAGCTCTTGCATCTCTCAGAATTCTTTCAATCCATCCTTTGATCTTCTCTGATCAACTCCTCCAAAACTCTCCACTCCCTTAACTGCACCACCACTCTGACTTCCCCTGGTGAAATGGTTCTCCACAATAGCACCCATGCTCCTGCAATTGCATTTTAAAGGTACAGCCTTTAGGGCAACTACCTCATGTTTCCAGATCTGTGATATCAGCCTCTGAACTTTCCTTTCAACCTGAAGGCAAGTGGAGATCTGATAGTGCTGCAGCAGATACTTGGCAAGCAAGCCCACAGCCACCCACAGACAGGCAATGAATAAATTCTGTACTGCGCTCACTACACACCTGAGAGATCCGTGTTACATTGTGTATAAACAGCAACAATCCTAAAACATTGCTCTCAACTAAACATTTTGAGAAATATTTTGAGATCAACACCCTCTGCAATGACTAGCACTGAATATATGTGTTCAGCACATATTCTGAATAGAAAATAACCAAATGCAGAACAAAGTATGTGAGGGTGAACAGTCTAACATCTGAAGTTAAAAGTATCAAAACTGTCAAAAGTAACAGCTGACAAACTAATTGGAATGGGAAAAAGAAAAACTGCTGAAGCAAATTGCAAGCACAAGAGAAAGGTTAAAAAAGACAAATGAAAGAGCAAATATGGAAATAATATACATTTCAGCCACCAGCAGCATTTTGTTAAATACTTAGGGGAGGAAGGGTCTTTAGTTTTGCTGCCATATGGAATTCTATCCCAAGTGTCTTATGCCTGCAATAAACTGAAACCACAATTTGCTGTGGTTTGTCTGTGATTGTTTGGCAAAACTCTTCAACATGTGGAAGGGGGAGACTGTATAGGGAAGACTGATAACTTTCCCTTTACTTGGCAGGGGTCCCACAGGGATTTGAAAAGAAAAATCCTGTTCAAAGCTAAACTTAAAAAAACAAGGAATGTGTCCCCCTTTTCAGGCTGTTTGAGAGAGCTCTCCCATCCTAAACACCAATTTACTTCCCTGCTTTCAAAGTATATCAGCAACTGGGATCTTGGCAAAGAATGCTCTTAATTCAAATTAACCAAAACCTTTTATACAACTTGATACAACATTAGGATGCCCATGTAAGTTGGATTCATTTGCTTATAGTCATCAATTAGCAAGTAGGAAATCAGAATACAATTATTAACTTTCTGGTTATCACACTGTATAGAATTTACCTTTAATTAAATTTAGACCAATTTCTTAATTTTCGTAGTCAAACAAATAATATTTCTTTTCGCTCAAACCTAAGGCAACTATTAGACAATGCAAAATAAATAGTCACTGATTACATTAAATCCCAAGATAGTCCTGGGGACACCTTAATCTCTGACTCTGATTCTGCTCCATTTTAACCAGTTGAGAATTGAGCATTGAGCACTGGGGCCACAAAGTGGGCATAAGCTACTTTAAAAAATGGTTCATTGCTCCACAACCCAAATGAAGTAAAGATCATATCATAATTTTATGATTTAGGACAGAATTAAAGTTGAGTTTAATTTATATAAAACCTTTGAAAATAGATATGTTTTTTTTTTTTCTTTGCAAACTTAAGAAAATCATTCTAGATTGGAAGGGCAAATGAACTGGGTTTTGGCAGGGATCTATTATTCAAACAGAGCAAAAAATAATTAAATTTACATCCAGAATTCAGCTGTATGTTACAATCTGTATCCTTAATATCAATCTTTTTAATGAAGAAAACAGTAAAGCCTGTTTCAAATGAGCTAAAAAACATCTGCTGAAATTTAGATAACTGATGATAATTTCAAGAGACAAATAGAGATGGATGAAGTTGAAGCTAGTATTTATTTAAGAACTTCTTGTGAATAAAGAAAGAAATGTTCTGATTTGAAAGAGCTTTTGTTACTACAGATTTTACTACTCTGCTTCAAATGAAACATTCTGTAGTGATTCTTCAAATGAAGACAAAAGGAAAACTTCAGGTACATTAAACAAGCCATATGTTACCGTGTTTCATGTACCATGAAAATGCCTCAGACAACACATATTTTTAAATAGAATCCAGATTGGTTTGATGACTTAAAGTGGAAAATAAGCCAAATATATGAGGATAAAGACGTTTGCATTATGATTTGTACTTTGCTACTTTAGCTACACACATCTGTCTCAAAGCTTCATCTCTGCGTAAGTAGAACAAGTTATGTGTCCACAGTACAGTTTGAAGACAGTGAATCAGCTAATGCTTAACTTCAGCTAAAAAGCTGAACAACCTGACAGTCAAAGCAGGCAAGCCAAGCTCTACTGACCCTGGCAAAAACACGTAATTCTGTAGTAAACTGGTATTTACTTTTTCAGTACTGCTGCAATAGCTCTCTCAGTGCATTGCATTCAAAAAACCCTTAACGTGAGGCAGAATATTAAACTCCCATTTTGTGGTCCAAAACTGAGATATAGGAAAATACAGAAGTTGCTCAAGGATGTGAAGGACCTGATTATACCTGTTGTGAGAGATGCTTGAGGTGACCCAGTGGCTCGAGTTGTCAGCTGTAATTCTGGGCTTTGCAGAATGGCTTTCATTTGTACTGCCAATTTCTTATACAAGTCAAATATATTCTGTTGCATATTTGTTCATAGACAAAAATAATTCAAAATGTATCCTGATTCCCTGAATACAATACAAAATAACAAGAGGCCCAGGATTCAGACTCGATGATCCTTGTGGGTCCCTTCCAACTCAGCATGATCTGTGATTGTGTTTGTTTGGCTTTCCTCAGATTTTTTGTCCATTACAAACAGTAACATAGACAGCAGCTAACACTACCAAACACTGACTATTGCCCCTGTAAGAGCCTCTTTAGATTCCACCACTGCAGAAGAGTTACAAGGCAGCTGAGTTGTTCACAATTTACAGTTGTTACAATTAATCTGACCAGAGCTGCAAAAACCGAAACAACTCATGCAGCAAATAGGTACCAAAACAGCACGCACAGGAGTCCCTGCAAAGAAAACAACTGAGTTTTAGGCTGGGAGTGTAACTTGATTGTCTTTATCTGGCTCTTTGAGTGAGAGAAGGAAAAATTAGCTACTTTGCACACTTTTATAAGTCATTGCATTCAGTTTCTCAATATATGAAGAGCATGATCTGGGAAATTAATGAATGATCAAGAATGTCTCAATTCTTTCAGTGATTAACAAACTAATCCAAAAGCCACCAAAATAGGTAGAAAGACTGCGCATGCATTGGCTCAAGCCTAGATACCTCCTTAACTTTAAGCATAAATTATGCTTGTAACTCCTCACATGAATTTATATGGATGTGACCTTCCCACACACAGGGAAAACATTTATCATTGAATCATACAGATAGATCCTGGTTGGGAGCACGTCTGGCAAATGTCCACAAATGAAATTTTAATCAGTTTGTCTCTCAGAAAGCAACCACACCTAATGTCTTCCCTAAGGAAACACACTACACTGTCTGCATCACTTTCATAAGAAATGAAAGTATTTAGAATTTACAAGCTGTACATGACTGACTTCAGTGTCTTTAACCAATTAAGCCAATGAAAATAGCAGCTTGCTGATGTCTTTTAACACATAAGGATTTGTGTATCATAAACAGAAATCTGAAATACATGAAACACTAAACTTATTCAGAAATCTTCCTTGCCTGACTCACTTCAGGACGCCCACACATCATCATCTTAGCCTTAGAGAATCATGAATCAGATGAGGGTCAGCTTAGTGCTTTGAACAAGGCAATAGACTCATCAAAAGCAGCAACGAAAAAAAAACAGATTTAACTGTAAAGTCTTGCTGGTCCCTCAATTATGTCAGCTATTAAACCAGAACTTTTTTTTTTAGTGTCTAAGAATACTGAATATAAAGATCATTGCTAATACCTATGAAAATAAGACATCTTACCTGTGAATTTGATATCAAAGATTCAGCTGTATTGCAAATACTATGCAAAGCAAAAGTCTCAGAGATGCTAGCAACTCCAGCAGATAAAACAGCAAATTTTGGATCTGCATATGTCCCATTTCAGGAAAACTGCCTAATATTATACACTCTCAATTATTTTTGAGGAAAAAACTTAATAATTTTTGTTTGCAAAAGAAAGCAAGAAACAAAAAATGCTCCCCCAGTTTATAAAGTGAAACAATGATTAAAAAGATGTGAGTTCAAGTCATTCTTGCAAATCAGGTAAATAAAAAATTTGAACATCAGTCATCTACCTACCACATCATTGTAGTATTTTCCAGTTAATTTTGGAGTTCTTCTCACCCTATCTTGGTTTCAGAACTGTCACTTGACCTGCTGTTTTGCAGCAAGTATATTTTGGCCAAAATACTCCTGAAAAAAACCTCTGTGATATGAGTCCCACATTAGTCTACTTAATTAGTAAAAAGAAAATAGGAAAATTGTATGCTAATAGTTGGAAGATGCAAAAGTCTTGTTTTAACAGGCACTTGGTTTCACCATGGCAGCAGGCTTTGCTTTTTTGGGATGGAAGCTGGCAAGATTAATTTCCCCAGCAGATGCTCACAGCCCTGTAATACACCAAATGAGAGATCAGGGAATTACCATGGAACCACTGAGCAATCCTGTTGGTGCTCCTCTCAAAGCCAGCCCGCCGAGGGATCTGCTCCTCCCTGAACCAGCGGATGATGACATCGCGGGAGAAGGGCCGAGCAGGGCGCTCCCAGATGTTACTGCACGCAAAGACAGAGCACAGCAGGGTGGGAAAAGAAGGGACAGCATAAATAATAGTCTCTTTCTACATATTGGCAAAACATACAGCTGCAAAATGGTCAGTGTAACTTCTGCTCAGCACAACTCACTGAACAACTTTTTAAAATTTGTTAAATTTACTTTGTGTTTTTACGGAAACCACAGTAGTGTGATTTTTATATTTGCAATGGTACCTTAAACATTTTCTTACAGAACTTAAATTGAAAAAACAATTTACCACAATGGCCATTTCAGTCAGCTTTCCTTTTTCACCTCATTTTTATTCCAATGTAAATATTGACAAGCAACTCTTTTTTCTTGAGTATATTCCTTTTCACTGGCAAAAAAATCTAAATCATTATCAGCTATAATACACTGTGTCTCCAAACAGGAACCACTAAGCACAACAGAGGGACTGCTTAGTTTTATGTTTCCTTTGCATTCTCCACTTGACAGCCTGTCTTACTCTTTCTACTGCTTTCAATGTGTTTTTGTTAGTCGGAATCATCCTCCAGTTTGAATTCTTCTCCTATCCTGTGATTAATTGTGCTCCCTAAACAGTCAAATGAAAGATTAATAAATACCAAAGATACTTGGTTTTGCCTGAAAAAATGCCACAAAAAACTGAAAGCCTCTGAAACTTAGGACTGCTGTCTGTAAAAAAAAAAATAAGAAAAAAAAAAGAAAAAAGCTGTTAAGCAGCAGGCAGTTTTAGACTTGAGGCTTAAGGCATTTGTCCATTTGACTTCAGCCTCACATACTGATCTCATACTGTCTTCTCAAGGAGTCATCTCTGTGAATTCTAAGAAATCAGCCTGAAGATAAATGACATTTAGTTTGCATCAAATCTGTTTTTCTTTTCCTTTAAGCCTTCTTTTTTCTGATCGTAAGGAAAAAGAACTGAGGACTCCCAAAACCTGAAGAAAAGCTTGTTGAAATGGTAGGGATTGGAGAGGAACAATCCAAGAGAAAACTATTTCAAAACCACTCCAGGACAACCAACCTGGATGCTGCAGGAGACAAAGGGCTCGCACTGTCATTGTTCAGTTTGATGTCCTGATCATTGCTCAGGTTTGTCCCCTGGAACAAATGACTCAGGCCAGCCACCCTTCCCTTCTGGATGGCGCGCAGGGACTGCCGTCGGTACTCGTCCCGCGCCCTGCGCGCTTTGTGGCTCCTCTCCTCGTCGGCAGCCTTGGAGCGGCGCACTGGGCAGGGTGAACGGGAGGAGAGATTGAGAATTACAAACAGCCATGGAGCCCTCTGCTTACAGCAGCTTAGTGCCCTTATTCCTACATAAGCTGGTTTTAAGAATGTATAAATTGCGACACATTACCGAAGGCAGATAACTGGGTGGCTTCCCTGATGCTTCCAACACAGGCCCACCTCTAGCAGGAGCCTCAAATTATCAATGATCTGACCACTACTGGCAATTACAGAGCTTCTACATATTGTGATTAAATCTGACACTTCTTTTGGCTGTAATAAGGGAAATTGTGCTTGGGGATATCTTTTCCCCTGGAAGTGCACCAAGTTCTATGTTTCAAGAAAGGATGTTAATTACTGCTTTAAATTAAGTCTGTGTTTAACAGTGTTCTTGGCCACTATGAACATAACTAGAATTGAAGAGTCAACTCCCAAAATTTACCATTATAAAAACTGACATATAGGTTGCACTTTGTCAGTGCTGTTTGCTTACTGAAAGGCCTATGCTATCTTTGTCATGGTACTTATAGTCACAGACATTTCCAACTTGAAATTTGCAGTCTAAAAAGGGTTTCAGTAACAATGGATAAATTAACAGCCATTGGAAAGGGCATGCTGATGCTATGGATGGGGCTGCCTCACACTTCAGTCTCTGAAATTGCATATGGAGAACCAGAACTTGTACTGGAAGATTTAATACACACCTAACCATGGCACTGACCAGGGAGTTACCCATTTCTGTAACCTACAATGAGACTGCTGTTCTGGCCACTGTGGCTCAGGCATTTTTCACTAAAGCTTCTTCATTTTAATGTTCCAACAATCCTTTGACATGGTATAACTTAAATGCACCAAGAATTCTACTGCAAATATTTGTCATCTATTGGCTCTTTTCTGGTGCCTTAAGCCCTATTTGGATGATGGTTTTGAGTCACAAATAACTGCAGGCAGGCAAATTATTCCAGTGCAAAACAAACCTTTAACATGCAGTGAAGCAAATATTAAAGAAGCTAGCTATGGCCTTCAGAAGCAATTATCAATCCTACCATGACTATCCTAGCTTAGATCATAACCAGTTCATAAAGTGAACACTCCATTTTCTACTCCCCTGTGACTGTACCTGCGACTAGGAATGCATTATATAACACCAGACAGCTGCATTTCATTGGTCTGCTTGCATCCCTCTGGTTTACACTCCCAATTTAAGGCAAGCAGAAGTATAACTGGATTTAACTCCCAAATTCTAAGAAGGTTTAATGAAATCAAGAATAAAAGCACCCAAAGCCAAATGAAATGAAGTAAAACCTTGTGGGCAAATGAGGGAAAGGGAAAAGACCTTTAAGCTGAGAATTATATAATATTATCATAAGCATAAGGAAGATATGCAGGACTAAAAGCTCATCAAGATAGCATAATAAACGAGTCATAGATGCTTCATGTGTATACAACTGGCAGGATTTCAGTTTTACTTAACTACATACCCTGCAGCTTTGGCTAAACACAGTAACAAACAAATGCACAACACAGGAAACACAAGTAGCAGACTTCACTATTTATCTTAGAGATCATTATTTTTAAGGGTAGATAATGTCATTTACATATAGTGCTTCTATGGCTCCAGTATTTCTGTGATTTATCCCTTATAAAGCCACTCATAATGGTCACTTTAAAGATGGATTTTGTGCTTGCAGCACAAGGAGAGACTGCAAGGAAGATGAGTGTGATGCAACTTTGCAAGACATCTAGAAACTCTCCACTGTTTGCCACCATCACAATATTCAGACTGAGGGCAGAATGCCTGGAGCTTTCTGGGACTCTTTTCCACTGATGTACAGGCTGCCTGGCAATGAGAAAGGCAAGGTATCATGTCCCTCCTTCCTCAATAATAGGCACTCTTTTCAATTGTCATTACTATTGTATTTTTGCTAGCCAACAAATCTGTACCGTCAGAAGTCAGTGACCCAGACTATATTTTCCCAAACTATCAAACTTTAGTACTTCTTATTACAAATGTATGATATGAGGTAGCATAGTTAAATATCAATATAAATAGATATTGTTAAATATAAATATTCAGAAAACCTTTTGAAACTATGACATGCAGCCCTCTCTATGCAGACATATACATGTATGTATGTGTGTTTAAATTTATGTACATACATGGGGAAGGCTGCATATAGATATTGAGATTTTATATACAAAATCATCTCTTTCATGTTATGAAGAATTTTTATTGAAATTTCCCAGTGGAGGTATCTGAATTGTACCACTAACATAGGGATGCATAGGATCTTTTAATCCATTTTCTCATTACTGGACTCCTGATTTTCTCCCCTTGTAGTTACTCCCAAAAACATCCTTCTCTTTCCTCTACCTTTAGAAGTCGTCTAGTACAGCTTCAATTGTGGACCTGTGTTCCTAGGTTGTACTAAGCTTCTTTTAATCTCTGATTGGTCAAGGGGCTTTTTGAGCAAATAATCAGTCACTGGTATCAATGACCATGTCTGGTGACTAGAAATAGTATTGGGAATAAAGCCATCACAGTCAGGAATCTACAGAAAAGTTTATCACTACACTCCAGACAAAATGATGTATACCACATGAACCATCCTCCCATACTGACACTTCCCACAAATTTATCTGTCTTGAGAAAGTCATTTAGAGTCTGAAGATAAATCTGGGTGTATTTTTGTAGAAAGTTTTTCTTACAATAGAATTTCATTACTATTCATATTTTTCTTTATGGCTTAGAACCATCTCACTAGGAGGGAGAACTTCATGTCTGGATCAAGTCCAGCACAAATATTTTAAGATAGAAGAAGCCAAAATTCTACATTACTTGTATTCTTAGACATATCATAGCCTTTCCAGTAACAAGAAAGCAAAAGTAGTCAGGAGTTCTAGTACTGATTTAAGTAGAAACAGATTCATTTTCTTAGCTGGCTGTCCTTTTACAGTAAATTTACTTCTGGCATGACCTCTGTGAAAAGCACTAGTAGTGTAGTCAGTCCGTATTGTCAGTGGGGAGATATCTGGAAAAAACCCTAAAAGCTCTGAATCACCATAACAGATCCATATATCTAGCATAAAGAATTACTACAAATAATAATCTACATACTCTTACATCTTTCTTTTATTTCATGGAATAACGTAAGGACTAACAAGGTGGGGAAATTAGGAATTTGTCAAGCCCATGGGAGTTCTACAGTTCAGCCAGGTCCTGTAAGACCAGCTCCAAGACCAGTTTTCTCTTCTGGTGTTGGTGGTACCAACTACAGGTACATCCTCCATTACTCATAATGTGAAGCACTTTCTGCCCTTCTGGAACTGGAGCTTGTGCAGAAATGCCTGAGCTGCTCAGAGAGGTGTGTACCACTGTGACTGCAGCCTCAGCACAGCAGGCCAAAATGGGTG
This sequence comes from Emberiza elegans, assembly GCA_024865655.1. NCBI lineage: Eukaryota > Metazoa > Chordata > Aves > Passeriformes > Fringillidae > Emberiza > Emberiza elegans. The sequence continues at coordinate 25,467,803 of JALJVW010000241.1, read as the reverse complement.
ACCAAGCCCTCCTGGAAAACTGGTAAATACATCCAAGACTGGTCCATGCTGGCATCATTGTCTGGTTGTCATTACTAGAAATGAACAGTTCAAAGCCAGTTCAGGGATGTCCCTGTGACATGCAGTGGGAACATCCTCTTACCAACAAAGAGCAAACCACAAGCTGGGTAGGCAGGGGCTCTTTGGGTCCTAGAGGGGTTGGCTTGGGATCACCTTGTTTTCCATGAACAGTTTATGAGAATCTATTCTTTCTCTATGCTAACCTAAGGTGCCTTTTATCTTCTATATTTTCTTAGGATTGGGAAATCCCTATTAGCAGTCCTGGCAAAATTCCAATACCAAATATTTTGATATAAATGAGGATTAATTCATACTGCACTGCAGCTGAACTTGATCAAATAATTTGTGAAAGACTGACATCTCCATTTTCTATAATCTACTTTCTAAATCAATCTATTTTTGATTTACAGTCAGATATGTGAAAGCTGAAAAAACCCCAAACATATGCTATGAATATCCATCATAATTTTAAATTTGTTTTCTCTTAGCTTTCCCCTTGTTAAAAATTCTTGGAAGCTTGTTTATGAGCTATTCAAAATAACTAGCTAATAGATAAAATTCCATCTTCAGATTTTTCTGAGTGCACATACAAATCACTCAGTGTTTTTTCCCTTTTCTAAGTGGAAAATATAACTTCCCACAAATACTCTGCAATATGACTTCAGTTCAGCCATCTTATCTGAAAGCACATGAATAATCTCATTCCTGTGCACTGTGAGACCTATTGGAGTTCAGAGGGCACATATATGTAAGGTTGAGCACTTTCTTAGTTAATGCATAGCAGAACTGGGGACCACTCACTTCAAAATTCAGCATTTTATCAATGCTCCTGCCAGTAAACTCACTTGAATTTTTGGGGAACATAAATACCCAATGAATTCCTTTAAAAGTCAGGCAAAAATAAATTCATAGACACATTCATAGAAGAACATAAAAATACAAAAATATAAAAGAAGCTATAATGAGTCAGCCTCGTATCCTTCTTCCAAGAGAGACCAAAAGTAGGTGCTCAGAAAAAGGCAAAAGAATAGATCAACTTGCTCATCTTTGTCCTCATTTTTACTGGAGATGAATAAAGCTGGTCAGATGGTATCTCAGCATTTCCCTACCTGATGCAGTTTGCAGGACTTTGTAAGTGTATTAACAGAATGCCTTTTACAATATTCAGTCAGATGAATATTTGTGCTACAGATTTTCCTATCAAGTTTCACAGACACTTTTTTGCTTTCTCAAAGAGAGGTCACACTTAAATAAACTAGAAACCTAAAAATGGGACAGCATACAGAAATGTCCAAAACTAATAGAATATGTAGAATATGTACCCTCTGCTATCCAAGTTTAGTTTTGTTTTTCAGCTTCAAAAATAAGAGTTTTGAACAGTAGACTCTCTGAATAAGTCTTCCACAATTCATCTTTTCACTTCCCAACCAATATCCCTGCTCAACTTACTAACTTACAACTGCCCTCTAAAATACCCCAATATATATCTTATATGAAATCAAAGTGTGTAATTTCTCTTATAACATAATTTTTCCCTTTTAGCACTGATTTCCCAAATTATTCTACACTTGTTATTTAGTATACTAAAAGCCCTAAAATCATGTATTTCAGTTTACACAGTAATTCTATGGGACATTATTGTTCTCTGGCAAACAGCAGAAGCAAGCTGAACTGAACAACAGAAACTAATATTAGCATCACTTTGCTTATTGCCTTGGCAATAAACAGCTGAGAGATAATGTGATGAGGAGAGATGAATCCCCATCACATTCTGAATTCCATCTACTAAACAAATTAGTAGTGTCATCAATATCATTGCTACATTCCTCTCCCCAATACCTGCTCTAGCACTACTGTTCCACTGAGCCAGGCTCACTTCAAGGAGGTAAGAGCCAAAGGAGTCTGGCTTTGTTCCTAATAGACAATTTGGTCTCCACTGCAGGTTTGTAGTAGCAAAAAAATGTTAATACTACATCTACTTGTAATTCTCTTATGCATTCATGCATTTATTTATTGCTTTGAAAAGCTGACTTGTGGACAGCTTTGCCTAACTTCACTAAATTTCCTCTCAGTGCCCCACAGGAATATTGCAGACAAAATGGAAGGATTATCATAAAAAGAAAAATATATCTGGAACTGAAATAAAAAATGAAAAATCTGGTGAGCCTGAGGTACTAACTAATTTCATAGCAATTTCAGATGTTCCCAGTTCCAAATATTTGTTGCTATCTGCTACACATTTTGGCTCCTGCAGTAAAGTTAAGGAAATGGAAGATGTTAATACACATGAGGAAACTCAGCACAAAGTTTGATAGCACAGTCTAAACAAGCCAGTAACTGTCTCAGATAAGGCACTGTACACTGCATCTTCCTATCTTTCGTTGTTGCACCCATTTGCTAATGGAGCACAGTTCCGAGCCCTCAAACCAACGGGGATAAATTGAGACACTGAGATGAGCATAAGAGGATAAACAAGGATATGGAACACTCCAGTCATTAGTCTGCAGTTAGTTTAATGCTAAATCAATTACTGTTAACAGCATAACTCTGGCAGCACAGAATTTCTAGCAGGCTGCAAACCCAGCAGCAGGAGAGAAGGTGCTGAAGCAGAGCAGCTGCCGGTGACCGAGCTCAGCAGCTCTGAGCCACCTGAGCTGCTCTCAGTCGCCTCAGGCTGAGGGGACAGGCCTGCAGGTGCTGAGGCACACAGACTGGAGGGGATAGAATTCCTCCAGAGCTTTCACAAGAAAAAGTACTGGTGGCAGACTATTCCCACCAGCATGTGATGCAGTCACAAGTGTTTCAACAGACCAAAAATGCCATTACACAACTCCTGGTCAAAACTTTCCACAGCTTATTCATTTTCCTCCCTCCCTTCTCCCATAATTATTCTACTATTTTTGAGGTCTATCCCTGCAGAAACAGCATTCCTCAAGAAAACAGAGGCAACAATTGAAAACATCAGTTACCTCATTAATGCAATAGTAAGAAAATGATACCTGGTTTTGGTGGTGTTCATAGTATTTTGTTTTATTTCAATGCAAAGGTAACCTAGATTGTTTTTTTTTTCTTTTAACATTATGATTGAAATGCTTTTTCTTTCCTTATATAGTATCAAAGAAATCCTAAAGAACATAATACCATCCTCTATGCTGGGTTGCCAGCTGATGCTGATTTTCTGCAGACCTAAAGGGTTACTTTTTCCTCAACTCACTTTACTCTCACATACCTAATATACAGAAAGTTAGTTTTCCTTTCCATATAAACATGTACACCTGGATTTAGATAATTCTCCAGAAAACAATTACTTTATCTTTATTGACTGTAATATGCAGAGGTTTTGTTGATCAAAATTAACATACTCTGTTATAAGCTTGGAAAATGGCACCAGTGTATCATATAGATTTAATTCATCTTGTACAGAATGATTCATTATCAGATCAATTCCAGGTAATAGCGCTACAGTAATTAGTCCTCAGGAATTAATGAAGTGATGACTAAAGCCATAAAATAAACTAATTGTATATTTAGAAATTAATTAATAATGTGGGCCATTACTTATCTACAGTATTAATGCATACATCTATATAATAATATAGTTGTTTGGTTCCTTATACACTTTTTAAAATCACCAAAAAAATTGAAATTAATCACAATTATGATATTCATAAAGAATTTCAGGCTATCTAAAAAGGCACAGTACTTCCATAGTATGAGATCATCGTCATCATCAGGTGGTTTTTTTAGAGCAACAATCTAAGTATGATTTACTGTAATCTTTTGGAATGAAGTGAGTTTCAGCATTGAGATCATAGCTTCACCCCACTACCATATGGAAGCAATTAAAATACTGATGAAGACAGATTCTATGTCTTCAAAGATAGCTGACAACAAGCTGTCAAAATAACTATGCCCTGAGTTATTATTACTAAGCCAAAACTGTTAATTAAGTACATTAGACAGAATTTAATGATCTCAGTCATTGTACACAAAAACTTTTCTATAAGGCATTGACACACATTCAGGAAGAAATCCAAAACTCCTGTTTGTAATTTTAAGCTGGCAATTCCCACCAAAATAATACAGCACTTTGTATTGCTCTAGGTAGATTTTTTTGGCCACACCTTCTCCATTCTGCAAGCGTCCTTTTATCTGCTTTCAGAAATGCATGAGTGCTGTGAAGGTAGTTTTACTCACATTGTTCTTCCCACTCCTGGTCGTCGTCACTGTGCTGACTGTGCTGCTGAGCTTGCTTGAGGCTCAGGTACAGCTCCTTTGCCCGGATTTCTTCCTGCTGCCTGATTAGTTCCTCACCTTTCTGTCTTTCCTCTTCTTCTCTTTTCTAGAGAAAATGAAGTAAGCCACAAGTGACTAAAGAGGAAGAATGTGCCAAAAGTTGAGACACCGCTTCAGTTGCTTCTTATCACAGAGAAGTTGCATTACCCTGGACAAATCACTATCTCTTCTAACTTTGGGCTTCTCACCTCTCACAAGTGGCATCACTGAATTTTCCCACCTCCTAGGAATTCCTGAGGAGGGTACATTTTGAGACCACAGGTAGCAACGGAATGAGGAACAGGTAAGCATCTAAGATCTGAAAACTATAGAGAAAACATTTTTGTCATGTGGCACCAAAGCCTGTGCTATTCTCCAGGCTGTAAGCAAAGCTTGGTTGAAGTCCATGTGTTACCCCCATTGTAGATACTGCTTCAAGCACTGCAAACATCATACACAGAACCTTAGAATTCAGGAACTGATTTATTGCTGTTCTTGGTTTAGCAACTGTCCCAGTGTGTCATGAGCACAGGGAATAATATTTTCCAAAAATTAAGATCACTACATACTGGAGGAAAAGGCAGATCCTTCAGCACAAAACAGTCACTTTGTAAAATGCAGCTAAGAGTAACATGCCAAAAAATCTCCCTTCCAAGAAAGCCTTAAAAGAGATAAAAATCTGAGCAAGATTGCTTCTTCAGTTGGCTTCCCTCACACTGTCAATGACATAGGAGCTCAATTGATGCAGAACTAGGAATCTGTATGTTTTCCAATGAGTTTTCCCAAATCCCATAGATAGTGAAGAAGTAAATTTAAATAATACTGTTTAATTGAAGCCCACAAAAACTCAAAACTGAACTTCATTAAGTGCTATTCATATTATTGAAATAACTTGAATTACAAATAAAAATGGGTTTTATTTAATTTTATAATGGAACCAGCACTATACCCTTATGGGTAACAAATACACAGCTCAGAATTTTTTATAAATCCCTGAGTAAAATCACCCTGAATTACTATCCTAGTTACCTGAACCTAAACTGTAAGTACAGGAAATCCAAGTAGATTGCTGCAAAATGTTAATCCTATGAAATTTCTAGGCTGAAGGTTAAGGATCCAGCCCTTAATGTTATATGGTTCTGTGAACAATACATTAGACTGCTCTTAATATCTCTAAGAAATAAAAGCCTAGTATTGTTCTTCAGTCAATTCTAGTGCTACTCTCTTGGATTATTTCTAGCATCATCCTTCCATTTTTATTTCCTGGCTCCTAAAAACATGAGCTGAGTGGACAGTTCAGTAGTTTTGAGAAGTCAATGCTTTTAGACAATGCTAATTTTAAAGCCAAGCAGCTTCCTCAGAAAAAAAAAATCTTTTTTCATATCTCTGTAGAATTAGGGATTGCACATTTTAGCTGTGAGTAAATAGTTCTATTCTCTTCTTGAAAAAAAATATGAAATCAAATGTTCTTTATTGTTTGAGGAGAATATTTATTCACTTAGCTTCACTACCTAAAAAAATTCATTACATTCAGTCTATCCTTCAGGAAGATGGACAGACACAGAAGCAAACCTGGGTTATCAGAATATTTTCTATTCAACATCTTAAACCACAAGATAAAATAGAGGGGGGGGGGGGAATCAATCTTACTGCAGTTTCCCTGACACACACAAGAGTTTTGTTGTAAGTTTGGGCTTGTTTTTTAATGTAGCTGTTGTCGAAACATTTCAAGTAAAAAAATGAAAGGGTCTAAGAAAAAAAAAACAAAAAGCACCCCCACACAACACCAAAAACTAGAATTCAAGTACAGTTTGTGTTCTTAATGGAAGGCAACAATGCCAACTAAGAAAATCCTACCTTTTTAACTGAAAAGGAGATTTAAGTCAGAGACAACAAAAGCTTAACATGGGCACTTGATTCTGAATTCACCAAAACTTTTTCACATAATTTTCTTTTTTACAGAAAGAGGAGATTTAACTTATATTTATTAAATTAGTTCAGAGATATGAAGGTATATTACCCAACCCCCTCAAGGTGTGCATGAGAAGAAACAATCCTTGCTAGCATGACACAGGAAAAGAACACTCATCCTTTGTCAAGTATGACTAAACAGTGTGTGTTTATATTTAAAATGAACAACAATTGAATTAATTTACTCCACTGGAAGAATACAGCAAGCAGTTTGTCTGCTTCTCCCCAGGAATCTAATCCTGCACATCAGAGCTGGGAATGGAGAGCTGTAATATCTACAAACACCATCTTCTGCCTGACAGTTAAGAGAGATTGAACTCTGTGCCTGACCCTTTTAGCTATGCCAAAATAATTAGGAAGTGACAATTCAGTTCAGAGTTGCAAATTGTTGAGAAATACCAAGCTGCTGAAACAAATCACGCTGGCAATTCAACAGGCAGCAGTAATCCTCTCCAGCTTTTACTCCACTGGAGAATTTGAACATGCTAAATGATCTTACATATCCTCTGGAAGTTGAGAATTTACCACAAACTTGTTTCTGTCTATGTGTATCTCACTATGTTTGACAGCTTTACTATGAGCAGCTCTAAATAATATTTAATATTAGCCATGGTTAAGTATTAATGCTTTAGTCCAAGGCAGATGAAAGGAGATTAGGTCATCATTTAGTTTTTGCTACAGAAAGATTTAAAAAATAGACTGAGAAAAAGGTAAAATAGAGCAGTGGGGTTTTTTACAGAGGAAAACTGGGCTTCTGGCTGCCACAGCTCTTGGGGTCTTTCTGGGGAGTCTTACAGGTTGCAGGGCAGCTGAATGACCACTCTCCTCCTGCTCAGGGCAAAACCCACACGGTGTGCTTGTTATAACAGCCCTCTCTGAAGCAAACAGTACCTGGGATTCGCTCAGGGCTTCAGGGTGGCAGGAAGTGTCTTTGGCAGCCCTGAAAACTACAGCCAGCCGGATGCACTACAGCTGCATTGAACCTCCTGAGCCCACTCAGCAACCACCTGGGCCAGGCAAGAGAGTCAGGGCTCCTAAAACACAGCTGAGAGCCCTCAGGGACTCCCTGCTCTGAGGAAGGAAATCTGGAAACCCCAGGGTCACCAGCTGCAGCACAGGCTGCTCTCAGCAAGGCTGACACAGTCAGCTGAGTTCAGAGATGAGACGTCTCTCCACACCCACCTGACAGGTGCCAACAGAACTCTGAGGAAAGACAGAAATATGTCCAACTCCTTCCCAGACATTTTCTGAGAAAATTCTCTCACTTGCATCAGAAAAGAAAGTGTTTGCAGAGGCATTATTTTTTTTCTCCACAACCAGTGTCTCAAAAGGAACACAGGTTTGCATCACTTCACTGTGCATGTATTTGCACAGAGACAAACATATGAACTGCACTCATGCTTTATGCAGAAGCTACAAGATTTCTGCCATGGGTGAGTCCCAGGACATGCTATTCACACATCTCATACAAGGAGGTACCAACTTACTCTGATCACAAAGACCCTATGTTGCAGAAGCTGGAAAGCAAAGCTAAGGACTGTTTCTGGCTGGGAGAGACATTTGCTGCACATGCTGGAACAGGCTCTGCTCGAGTAATTTGCCATAGATCCAGTGACCACCTACTTCAAATTTGTCTCTGGAGCTTCGAGACTCTTCACAGCCTGAATTCCTAAAATGTAAGCTACCCTCATTAGTGGTTCAGATTTTCCCATTTATCCATGCAAAATATCTGAGCTTTGCTAGTTTTTACCAGCAATCCAGACTGAAGATGGTGTCTTCAGAAGTGCAATCATTACTGACGTCACTGAGGAAGATATTTTCCTTTAAAATTAATATCAATTGCAAGTAGGATAGATAAAACCTGAACACCCAGTTCCCAACCAAAACTAACAGCTTCCTCATTTACAACATTGTTCAAAAGACAACAGCATAGGGGGAAAAAAAAAATTACTGAATTGTGGTGACCCAAAAGGAAGCAAAATGAATTATTGTAATTGCCATTGAATAACCCAACTAAGGCACTTTCAGAATGAATTGGGTGCTGAACCTCAGCAAGAAGCTGTTGTCGTATTCCTAGATTATAAATATGCTGTCTTTGGGAAAGAGTTCAATGTTTTCTTGGCATAGCAAAGCACAGAGCTGAACTTACAGCTTATTTGCACTTGGAGATAACAGTGCTTGACGTTTACTTGGAGACAAGAGTTTTTTTCAGATCAAGACAGAATGCTCACTGCTCTATCATAAGAAGCCCACAGTACTCCAAATGGCGATAGTGACAGTGCACTGTATTCGTAAACTCTACATCTGGCAGCAATTTGCTGAAGAATCAGGTCCGCAGCTCTTGGGGGCACAGTAAAGCATTCAGGCATGTGTTGAAAGCTTATCCAAGCTCCATAGAAAGTGTATTCTTTCTACTGAGCATAAGGTTAATTAGATATTTCCTGAACAGAAGCACTAATTGTTCTGTTCTCTGAACCTATCTTCTTTGATGAGACACATTTCATCTCCCAGGGAATTTTTAAGAAGCAATCCAGCTCTGCTGTCAACTGTGCTTATATTATTAAATTTGGCAGGTATCTGATGTTTTCATAAGGAGAGTACTTTACTATTAATATTCTCCTGATTTATGTAGACCACATGAAGACTGAACTAAGAGATCTCTTTTTTTCTAAATGTAGCTGAAGGCTACCCACCCCTGGCTGGATGACACTCACATCTTCAATTTGCCTTAGCTCTGCACATTTTTCAGACTCTTACTGACAGCTACTGATAACCACAGAAAATTATGCCTATGAGCTTCTAGCCTTTGTGAATTAGCAAAAAGATTAATGATAGTAATTGGCTCTCTTATTTGTCCTTTGCAATAGGTGCATAAAAGAATAGCTGTCCTTAAACTGCAAAAATAAAGTAGTCAACGTTATATTCTAGCATCGTAAATTAAAGGCAATTCTACTTAGAAACACCAAAGAAAGCAATACTTTTGGAATAGGAAATAGGGATCATCACTCACTTTGATATGTAAGATATCATTTATCTAGTGCAGACAGCCCTAACATCCCATGATTGGTCAAGAGGAATAAAAACATCTTAGAAAGGAGTTTTTGTGACACAATATGGTTAGAAATTAAACATGCCAGCAGAAAGGAGACAGTTTCAATTTCCCAAGTCAAACTGCTCCAAGAGGATGAAGCATTAGCAGAGACTGGACTTTCCATACCTCAGTCTGGAGACCTCTTTGAACATGGTTTGGTCATCATCACAGAAGGATGATTACCAGTGTGTTAAATATTTTAAATCTGTTGAAGCAATCTTGCCTACAGATCTACATCAAATTCAACACCCTTTTCTTCATTCTATCAATTACTTCTGCATACATCAGTAGATTCATTAATTCATCTTTTTCCCTGAACCTTAGTTGTATTCCTTCCTTCTAGTTGGACATGGATGCCAGAAACACAACTTTCTTTCCCTGTCTATGCATCATGCACAATGTACAAGATCTGATCTTTCAAGAGTGTGTAACAGATAAGCTGCTTTTCTGAGTAGCAAAGGAATGGTGTCAAAGTACCAGGAATCAATCCTGCATTTGGATTTCTGCTGGTGGAACCCTATGCCAGAACAAGTCTCTCCCAGCAGATCTCAGATTATAGACCTAATTAAAGAGCCTATCCTGAAAGTGGAATTAGACTCACTCTGTTGTTGGATTAATACAGGAAATTATGGGGAACACTTGAAAAAGGGCATTTAATGAAACAATCACTGCATCATATCTGGTTTCCAAATTAATTCTTCAAGTCAGAAGTTAATTTCAGCTGGGTCTTGTTTTGAAAACTTTGGTCCGTTTATTTAAATTTTTGCAAATTCTATTTTCAAATGCTTGATTTAAGAGAAACCATTGGGAAACAAATGGTTTCTGCTTCCTTAGCAGAACAAATATGTTGGCAACTTTAGGAAGAGAGATAGAGAAGTCCTGGCCAAAGTATTTGAAATTCAAAGTAGAAACTGAACCGTAATCTCATCTCACTTCCAGTAGGGCTCCTACCAGGCACACAGCTGGATGGAGGACACGTGCTCATGTCCTGGGAAACTGTGGAAACACAGATCACTGTGACATTACCTTTCCATCAATATGAACATGAACAGAATTTAGTACCATTCCTTTTAATTTTATCAACAACTGAACAACTAGTTTCCCTTAATAGAAAGCTATGAATACTGGCCACTGAAAGTCTCAGAAGTTGCTCACTCTACTCTTTGAAAAAGTCTCTTTGAAACAGAACAGTAACAGCAAGCTTGTGGACATTTTCCCCATCAAGTGCCTTATGAGTCAGCCACATAGACATGAGTGAACACTGTCAACCTTTGTTCAAGAGGGCTTTACTTTCCAGAGAGCAGAGGAAAGAGTGTTTAATTAGTTGCTCTGCTCATTATTCATACATTAATAAAGCAGAAAGGTATACTTTCATTACTCATTGACATCACATTTCAAAGGCCCCATTCTCTCCTGCGAATTCAAATTAATTGTGCAAAGGTAAATCAGCCTCCTCTGCAGGAACTGCCCTGGCTTTGTGTTCCACAACCACCTCAAATCCCAGGCCCACAGTCTGCAGAGTGACAAGAAATTTGCTATTTACAATCAAACCACATAAACTTAACACTAAGTTTTCAGCATTCCTCCCATCACCAAGGGGCAAAGGGAAAAGTCCATCCCTTCTTTCCATACCTTAAATCACTGCACCAGGAAAGGAAGAAGAGACACAGCGAGCTGTCAGCAGGGGAGAGGAGGGTGGATGGAAGTTACTGGATCCTCAGAGTCAGATCTTCTACAGGCTTTTTCTGTGGAAATTCAGGCTCACCTACTGTGTGCAGTCCCAGCATGCACATCCCCATCTCAGAGGACTGTCATGACTTCTCTACATGAACCCATTATATTTAAATTTCTAATTTTTATACAAGTTTTAATCTTTATCAAGGAATATTAAAAGGATGGGTATAAAAAAGATGCGTTTCCTACTTAGTTTTGAAATTGCTATTTTCAACTAGAAAATGTGAAAAAAATATTATTTCCAACAAACATTAAAATATCGTAACTGAGCTCACAAAAAGTTCATTGTAAAGTCAATAAAAATCAAACAAATTAACTTCTCCTAGAAAAGCCAACTGGACTTTTCCCATATGTTGAGTAGGGGAAGGATCCACCCCTTATTGTTTTGAAGGAAGTAGTGACACAGTTTTGAAGTTCATTATGTGAACAAACTCATCCAAAATACACAGAATACATTCAAGCAAACTAACTTAAAATGAGATCTTTCCCAATTGTACATTTTTTCCCCCGGATGATTCATCCAGCACAGCTGACTGAACAATTCTGTTAATGTGTGAGCTGAATAACCAGTTTGATTGTTCTGGCACTTCTGAATGAGACCTGTAATTTTTTCTCATCGCTCACCCAGCTGTTCTGCTGAACACCATGTAGCTATCTGTATATTCCAGAATGAAAATTTACAATTCTGGATTTTAAAGCTTATTAATAAGCATGCACTGAAGGTGACAAGAACTGTGAATTTATATTAAAACACTATAAAATACCCTAAATTTCTCTATGCAAACCTTCAGTTCCTCCTGAATTTTTTCTTCCTCCAGTTTGGCTGCTTTCCGATCCTCCATTTCTATTTTCCATTTTTCTGCCACTATTCTGGCTTTTTCTTGAGCCATAGCATCACGGAATTTCTTTGTTATTTCAGCTTCTTTTTGTCTCCTTCAGAAAAGGATGTGAGAACAAAAATTTAATGCACTATTTTCTTAAATTAAGGATCAATGCTTACTCACTGGTTGCAATAAATAATCAGGATAAGACTTCATGGAAAGATGCAAGCAAAGAATTAAAATGTATTTAACAAGAGACCCATCACAAATCATATTTGAATAAACCATCCAGAAAGCAGACAATTTACAATTTTTGATAAATTTTTAATTAAAATGGCACTTCTAAGTTAGACAAGTACTTCTTGGATGTCTTTAAGTCATACCTTATATTTTTCTATTAGTCTAGCAAAACATGGTTGGGAACTTACTGTCTTTCAAATACCAGTAGAAATGTCTCCTAGATTCTTATGCTAGATTGTTTATTCATACTGACAATGTAAAAGGAATGCAGAGCACAGGTGGAAGGTTTCTATCCCTGCTTAAATATGCAAGCACTCAAAGCAAGAATACTCATATGAAAAAGGATAACATAGAATAACCTGATATTAAAGAGTCACTTTTCAGTTCTGCACTACAAAGGGGAGTGTGTGAGGCAGGTGGCCTAATTTCTAACAATATCAATCATCAAAACACTTTTGAATCTCCCCCAAACCTGGAAGAAGCCCTGCTAGAAACAGCCGCATGGCACTTTGTATAATGAGTTTTGAACTGCTGGAATAAAAATTAATGCAAGCAAATTGCAAATAAAACCAATTTCAAAAAGGATTTTATGTACTAAACCCCCATTGCGGGCTCAGAACTGTGATATAACAAACATATCTAATTTAATCATCTCAAAACCAGACTGCTTCATTTTTCTTTATTTGCAGGCTGGTCAATGGTTTAGCTAAATTCCCAAGTGAGAAAAAAGTTGGCACCACTATTTTTGCAGATAGGGTTTTTGGCTTTCAATATTCAATAAAGCAAAATGACATTTTTAACATGCTGAAAACCTGACAAAGCAAGTGAAAGCAAATGTTCACAAAACATACTTACCAGTTTTACCCACCATTACCTCCCACCTTTCTACAAGGTCATGCCTCCCATTATGCCAAGTGGACCCTGAACTCAGACTCTTAAATCCTCACCATAGCTCTTCTGCCTCCTTCTGTGCCTGCAGCCTGGCCCGCTCTGCTATGAGCTCCTCCGAGATCTGCTCGTAGGGTTTGTCCCCCGGGGCTTCTCCCATCACCCAGACCCAGACCTCACCGTCCTGGCCCCGCAGCCACTGCACGCGCTTGCCGTTACCTGCAACAGCCACCGAGAACACACCACAACGTAAACACTGCCTCAAATCCTGCACAAACAGACATGAAAGGGTGGGAAATCTGCAACTTTGAAAACATTAAGCTTGCCATTTACAATTCAGAAGAAAACATTGCTCGGAGGTCCAAAGAAATCTTCAGATTTGACCAAATTGTCTCAAATTCTGGGGAAAAAAAATAAAATGTTTTCATGCTGTGGATTACCCAATATTTAAAGACTCACTGTCCCACAGAAATAAAAATTATTAATTCAGGCATGCATTTCCCAGAATTCTAGTATTATAATCCCTTTTTAATTGCTATATTTGCTCACTTTACTCAACAAGGGATGAATGAAGAACATGGAAAAAGAGATGGGGCAAAATCAATGACCAGTCATATTATGTGACTAAAAATGCTTTGTGCACAAGGAATGTCCAGTGTTGAACAGGTAGAGAAACTTCAAAGAATGCAGGAATTTCCTGCTCCCACTGTGTGAAGCAGGAGTTTCAGGGAGTCTGCATACTCAGAGCACACCACTCAATGCTGCCGATCCTATTCTGCTCACAGAGGCAATTGAAAGGGATTAAATTTCTGGTTCAGTTTTCATGACACAAACTACACAAAAATCTATGGTTACTGTGTTGACAGAGTGATTTTAAGAACACCACAAAAGGCCTGAGAGCTCTTTACAAAACAGACTGTATTTGGTGAGCCATCAAGTACAAGAACCAACTGTAGGACTACAAAGGACACTAGATTAGATCCTACCTGAATCCATTTTAATAGTTATTTACATTACCTGACTTACTGTGGTTTGTCCTTTTCCTTCTGCTTTTATAAATAAAATTATCAAATTCTATAAGCATTTTAAAGGTTCATAATAAGGAATTTGTAGAAACACCTCTTATGCATCAATTTTTATTTCATTTCTTGAAAATTTCTTGAAACCCTCCTCCACAAAAGGAGATTCTGTCACAAAGACTATTGTCAAATTAATACTGGATTTATTTCAAAGAATTTGTACTACAAGGCCATAAAAGGTCAGCAGTTATCATCATTCCCTGTATATTACAGTCCCCTAGATTTCATCCTCTCACCCAAACACTGATATGAGAAAATTGTGCATCACAAAAGGAAACTTCTAAATCTTCATCTTCTAAAAGGAATCTTGTCTCATTTGAAAACATAAAGAAATAGACAGAGCACCATTTTCCTAAGGAGTTTTCTCCAGTGTTCCTATAAGAGTTAAAAGAAACCTGTCCTATTTGAACAGGCAGGTTTTGCTTCCACTTTTCCTCCATCTCTCTCCAGCAGCATCAGCTTAGCTACTCTCACCTTAAGCTACCACTTGTTCTATGTGAGGACATATCCATTTAACCGGATTAAGTTTCCCAATGCACAATCAATGAAGTGTTTCTGACATCCCAGGCTGAAGGCAGAAAACTGCAGGAGGCAGTGGAGTGGGGCTGTTGACAGCAGCAGTGTCAGCACCAGCCCACACTCACAAGTGTTGACAATCCAGACTGAAGGCAATGAATGGATCAGATCTCACCATGAAAGCTGATATTCTATATCAAATTTGAAAATGTAATTTATACGAATCCCCAGCGTTGGCCTAACGGTACTAACTTCAAAGAGGGGTGGAAATTTAAGCTAATAGTGTTTTCCTTCAATAACCCTCAAAAGCATTTGCTCTTTCACAGTCTATCAGATTATGTCTCAGGTTATAAATGTGAATGTATTTCATTGTGGTTCTTATTCTGTACGTTGTGTTCCTGTCAACACAACATTTATTTTGAACTTGTATTTTTTGGATACATCATTAGAATACCATCTGCTGAGACCTGACCAGCCATATCACTACTTGCCTGCAAGGTTTTCTCCTACTGCAGTTCCTGGTAAAGTATCTTGAGAAGTATGGAATGAGTACTCCCAGGAACACTAATTCCATAAAACCAAAGGCAGTGTTTGTTTTAAAAGCACAACATGTCTTCTTTCTTGTGAGAAATCTGAATATCCTAGTTTTTCTCCTTTATTTAGTACATTAAAGAAAAGATTACAAACAACACACCTTGTGTTAATTGATAACTGGTGGATACAAAATACTAGTCCAGTTCTGAGACAATGTCACTATTTCTATTCATTTATGAGCTTACCAGAGGGAACCAGGAATGAAAAAAAATATATAACTTTTCAGGTAAGCAGACAAATTTTATCTTTGCTTCTCTCAAGGTTTTCTGTGCCAAAGGTTTATTAATGTGTTTCTCAGAGGAACAACTAATCCATTGCAACCCAACCCAATAAAACAAATAGCTGATTTGTCGATGTGTCTTGAGAAATTGTTCTTTCTCCTTTTGAAACAATGGATCTTTTTTATAAAGTTCTAGCCAGTAGATGTATAAACTCCTTTAAAACCATCAGTATTGTTGGTTCAGCACCACACACAGTACTACTGTATATGCATAAAGTACATGTTCAAATATAGTCAAGGCTGAAAGATTTGTGTATTAAACAACCTGGCAATTTTAACCTTCAGCATAAAACAGACAGACCCCCATACATACATATATATATATATATATATATATATATATATATATATATAAAATTTTAAAATAATTCAGCTTGAGCACAGATGCTGTAATTCAGATTTTTCTCTAAAAGAAAAGAAGGCCTTTTCACATCCAACTTACTTCAAGAAATGACTCCCATGCAAACCTTCCTTAAACCTCTGCTGCCATAAAGCTGCAGCTGGGCTTTACTGTACAATCTGATCATAAAACTCAGTCAATTCTTAGCACAAAATAACATCAAAAATGAGTGTGCAGAAAAAAAAAGAGCACCTCAGGGAGAAAATCTGGCACTGTGAAAGCAGAATTTCTGCCATACAAAAAGCCTCTGCAGCCTGCAGAATCACATTCACAGTGAGAGGGTCACCTCTTCTAGGCTAATGATATTTTAATCTGCAGAACCTGTGGCAAGATCAAGAAAGTCCAGAAAATTATTTCCCCTAGTAGGAAACTTGTAGGAAACTAATGTTGTCTGCTTTGCAAGCAGAGAATTACTATTATTTAGGGTTGATTATTACAAAATAATTCCTGCTTTAAAATGCATCTCAAGTATTAAATTTTTTTCTGCAAAATTAGATGTTTTGTTGATACACTTTACTTCCAAATGAAAGAGAAAAACACAAAAAAAGTAAAATTTGGCTAAAAATAAAAGGAAGAGACAAGTCCTGACTAATCAAATTTGAAACATAGATGAGAAGGAGGTAAGAGAGCCTCATGTTTCCTAGTCAGCAGTAGGCTGCTGAGCCCAGTCACAGAGCTTAATGCAGAGTCAATAAACAAAAATTAAACCTCTTGAGCCCCAGTCTTGTGCCTTGATCACAAAAGTACTTTTTTCTTCTTGGGGAGGCTGTGACAGGCTGCAAATAATAACTTTAAGGAAGCAGTGGACATCAAAGTTAGTCTGGATTGGAGGGTAGAAATGGAAGTACTTTAGAAACAAGCAATGCTTTATTAGAAAAACTTAACTGAATAATTTAGTAGGTCTTTGCCATCCCTACTCTTCCACCATTTTTCACCTAAAACAACTTTGTAGCACCAAAAGAAGACAACATAAACTTTTGAAGTTCTTTTCAACTGAAGCTCATCCATTAATTAGTATCTCACATGGAGCTCCTCTAAATCTACTGCTCTGAGACCAGTAAACTGGCTTCTGGCTCCTTATTCCAGGCAAATGCCAAGTCAGAAAATGTAAAATCAGGTCTCTCAAATTTGCAGCTCAAAGGGATCATAGCAAAAACTTTCTTGGAGACCTAAAGCCAGGACCAACAGCAACTCAAGTTTGTACATATAAATGCACGCAATCAAAAATAAGACCAAATCATGTTTTCTATTTGTCTGTTATTTGCACAGCCAATTCTATAACAGCAATGAAAGTGTAAAACAGTGCCCTGGAGGGCAATTGGAAACTCGAGCTCTCACCTGTAAGAATTACGAGGCTCTGCCAGCAGCACTCCTGATCCCACCAACAGAGTGCTGGAGTGCTACCAGAGCTGAGCCATGA
Organism: Emberiza elegans; assembly: GCA_024865655.1. Taxonomy (NCBI): domain Eukaryota; kingdom Metazoa; phylum Chordata; class Aves; order Passeriformes; family Fringillidae; genus Emberiza; species Emberiza elegans. The sequence goes on along the minus strand of JALJVW010000241.1, from coordinate 25,450,434 downwards.
GGCACCACAGGCTGCTCTGGCCTCTGAGCTGCCCCAGGGCCAGCAGGGCATTGTCACCTTGCCATGACATTGCCAGGGAGCACCAACACTGCCTGGGTACCTGGGGACTGAGAGAAGCACCAGTACGGGGACTCCCAGCTCAGGCTCACTGGGTTCCAACCCTATCAGCTCAGACCTCCATGTTCTATCTGTGGCTTGGAACAAACACAGACACACCAAGGAGACCAGAGCCCCATTCTGCCTCTGCCAGCTGGAGCAGAGGAGCTGAGCCACTTACTGGGTTTAGGAGTTTTATGGGTTCTTGGTCTCCTTTTTAACATCTCCAAATAAAAGTGCTTTGGAAATAATGGTAATTAGAGCAAATAGAATACTGCTGGAGTCAGCTTCCTTTCTCCAAGCTTGGTCACCATTGCTACAACAGTTAGAGAATCCCCAGCAGCCCCCATTTGTGTCCATCCCAGTGTTTACACGGGAGCTATTCCAAGGGGCTAGAGGCCTGATTTGGTGTCAGGATTCCCAGCTGTGCCATCACCCATTCTGCCTGCTTAGTCCAGCAAAATGACAGAGCGCACCAAGCACCCTCCTGCCTTTCTGTGGTAGGAAACACCACAGGGTGTAAATTCAGAAAATTATGTGATCACTGATTTATAATCTCAGAACCACAGGACAGCATTCAAATGCTGCTGAATGTTGTACTAAAGAATCTGCTATTTCCATGAACAGCCTTGTTTCTCTGAGCTTCCCACCATAATTCTCCTGCTTGGAAGCTATAAATCTCTGCAATAGCAATTGACTGTCCTTCCTCACCCGCTGGCAAACATTGCAGTCACACAAGTATCTTTTGACTCTCTACAGAAAACATCTCTATTCTTTTCTCTCTGGACTAGAAAAAACTCCTGAAATTCATTAGGCATTTGAAATGGGCTGCATGTGCATTAAAAGTTGATCAGCCTGATCTACTTTTGCCATGGAGAGCTAAATCGTAGCTCATGGAGTTTGCTGTGTTTGTAGGGTTGTGGGGTTTTGTTCTTCTGCAATTCAAATATCTGGTATACTCTGGTCTAAGCACAATGTCCTTTACTTGAGATTTCTTGGCTTTCCTAGCAAATTATTTTTTATGGTTTCTTTAAAGTAGAGGCTTGAATTTTGCTGGTCTTCAGGGTAGATGAGGTTTCCATTCAGAGTTTCATTTAGCTAGAGGACATGTGTTAGAAGCTCATTGATTAGGATGAAAATGAGGATGTGAGCTTTAGGCTCTTCTCAATTCCTTGAGCTTAGACAACATAAGTATTGAATTATCTTTTTTTTTTTTTAAAACACACAAACAGAATTTCACTTCTTTCTAAGGAGAAAACCTAGGAAATTACTGTGAATGTTTTTGAGAGACTATTCAAAGGACAGAATGCACTTCTCAAAACAATAACTGCTGTAAATCCATTAAAATATACAGAGAAGAACTAGATGGTAATGAGGAAAGTAATGAAAATAACATCATCCCACAATAAACTGAAGATCTACAATTAATTTGTGCTCTGCCTCTGCTAATTCTATGCTAGGGAGCATAGAATCCCTCTCTTCCCAAAACACGTTCAAAAAACCCCTTCATTTCAATTCTTAGAAGAATGGGGGGAAATTCTGCCCCTGACATTTCAATTTACACACCTTTGAATTTCAATACTGTGTTATGTGCCTTTCCATTGAGGGGAGGATTTGCAAAGGCAGAAAGAAATTCAGCTGATTACATTAATATGTCAATGAGGGTTGCAGGATTTCAGCATTGCTGAAAAATCAGCCTTTTATGGCTCTCCAGCTGCTTCCTGATCATATAACAAACTCAATCTTCTGTTTATGGAATTACAGCCTGTTACCATGGAAATAATTATGCTTCAATAAAACCCTGCAGCATCAAATAAAGGAAGAGTGACTGAAGAGAGCAAATATTAAGGGAGGAAGCAGTTACTCACACAGGACTCTGGTAATTAACAAATGTAGCAGGGATAACTGTACACAACTCTCAAAGGTAAGTGGGTTTGCATGAGGACATGGTATGTATATATGCAACATACACACAGGGGTTTGCATGTTAGAAACTAAAAAGAAGAAGAAAAAAGAAACACAGAAATAAAATACCATTTAAGCTGCATCTGCCCAGTGTGTTCCAAACAATTTTGTGGCTCCCTGGCCAAGGCACACTGTTACATGTAACAATTTTGTAATTGTCCCAATTTCAACCAGGAGTTAACATTCAATACTCTTTCTTAAAGACATTTTTCTAACTCCTTGTACAATCTAGAGGCAGCCTCTTGTCTGTCCATTTTAATGGCTGACCCTCTCACTGTAAACAGCATAAAAACATAGGTAAGCATCAGAGGAAAATCAAAGGTTTTAAAATCATTCCCATCAGTATTGCTCATTTGAGATTTTTTTTCTTCATTAAAGAATTTCAAGAACATAGCAACATATTTTTTTTTCTGATTCTTCATCCAAACTGAATCTTGTCAAGTGTAAAAACTGTATAGAAGGCTTGGTTTCTCTCACAGACCTATCACAAATCTTCCAGGTTTTCCCTTTGAGAATAATATAAAAACAAGTCTGCATGGCAGCTTCAGGGTCTGCTTGAAACTCAAAGCAGGAGGATAAGGGTTCTGTGTCACAGAATGAACAGGGAGCTATGGATCATTTTCTGTACCAGGCTCTCCTGATTGATGCAGCATGCCAGGTTTGCACTCACTCCTTTTGTCAGGCACACAGGACCAGGGAAGCAGGGAGAACTGTAACCTACAGTGATGCTTTTTAGCACCACAGAAAACAAGTGGACTCAAAGGTTATTGAACTGCCATCAGTGGCAGTTCAATAAATCCATAAATCCACTGCAGACTTGAATACATTGAGTTTTCCTGTACCTTCCAAATCCTGCTGTCAAAATCTGGTTCCTTTGTCCTTGAATGTTTTAGTCATTTATGTAAAAAAATGGCAAAATCAGCAAGAAAATATTGAATTAGCTTGGGCAAATCCTATTCTCCCCTTGGCCACAGTTCTGCCCTCTTTCCATATCAAGTATTCATGAGTTTGCAGACAGTCACAACCTCGTATCATTACTGAGGCACAGTATGTGGGAGAAAGTCCAACACTGCTGTGTCCAGACAGGCAGAGGAACACGACACTGCAGAGAAACACAGCGCTGCCCTCCGTGCCAGAGGCTCACTAACCCAGCAGCCTCTCTCAGAGAATGCCTGATGCCAGATGTCTCAGGGAACAGGAGCACTGAGGATTGCATGTCTGCAGAAGGCCCCAGGTAGGCAGCAATTTTCTGCTGTCACTTTTCTGCAAAACAGAGAAATCAGCTGCAGGACAAGATAGAAAACTGAAAAGCACAGACTTATTGCAGATCATAGGAGGTGAGAGAAGTCCCTCTGGATTTGTTCCATCTGGTGCATACCTAGGTCATCAGCAGCTGGAGTCTCTTGATAGCCCCAGGTTCAGAGAACTGAGTTCAAAAGCTGCTGTCTAACCTTACCTCAGCACTCAGCCACACCAGGCACAGGCCCTGAGCAGCTCAGTTCTGGCCCAAGGTACAGAGCATAACAAAGCTGCAGCATATCTCAAGCTGCTCTACATTGTGAGTGTTACATTAAAACTTATCCAATGACTTCAAATTAGGTGGCTCAGTACCCTAACAAAAATTGTTTTAATGTTCTTGCTCCTGTTCTCTTGTTACTTTTCCATCTATATCTGAATTGGAAACAAAGGACAGAACTCTTCAGAATTTAAGATTACATAATGCCAGAAATTTCAGAAATACTGAGGTCTGATGTCTCTGGTTAGATCCATATCCAGTGATACAGAGAAAGAGACACTGAACACTGACAGGAGCTTGTCTCCACAGGAGATAAAATCTTAGCTAAGTATTTCCAGGGTCTGTAGAGGCCTGAGCATAAATAAGGAATACATTTCCAAGTTCAAAGTCAGAAAAATGTCACTGCATGTCCACCCACTGAAACACATGCTCACTCACTGGCCTTCCTCTGACACTGATGTATTCTCCAGCCATCCACTTCATATATTTGAGAAACTTGCTTCCAAACAGCATCATCTATTCTCTAATGACCTTTCTAACACAAATGTCATTTAGATAGATAAATTATTTTCTAGCCATGCTGTGATAAGCCTACCCTATTTTCTCCCAGCTTCTCTTGTTAAGGACAGGTAAATAAGAGCATTTACAAATAGCTCCCATCTGAGCACCACGAGCTGCAGTTCACAATGAATAAATGGCAGAAATAACAGCAGCAGACCAGCATTGTCTTCCCTCCCACATGACTGTCCTTCAGCTACCTAATGCTCAGTAGTTTTTGAGATCTCATTTTGGGAATGCTGGCAGTTCTGGATACTGCATCAGTGTCAAAACCAAAATTGGCAGAGCCCTCTGCTTTCTCCCAGCTCAGCTGTAGTGGCTAAAGAGCTCCTGCCTAATCACACAAATATGTTTCTGTGCAAATTGCAAAGCTGCCTGTCAGTCAAGTCTCAGAGAATCCCAAAGGATCTTGAAATTTTGAGGAGACTTCTCTCAGTGATTTTAGCACAGTAGGAACAAGCAAATTGTTTAATTACAATGAAGATATGCTCCTGAAACTTCTGCCCAGGAACAATTTGTAAGCGAATTGAAGGCGGACCTCCAAGAATTCAGCTCACCTGTGATGCTATTCCAGCACCAGCCAGCAGTCATTATTCAATTAAAGCTACAAAAGATTTCCTTTACATTGAATAAGCTCACTAAATGCTGTCATTTTGGTAGGACCCATATAATGCCCAAATTCTACTAATAATTTTAGGCGTTGTACAAATAGCAAAAAAATTGGAACAATTTATTCAGTATAGGAATAAATATAAAGGAAATACTTCGTTCTGAAGTGATGGTTATGCATTGCTTCCCTTTAGACATCAATCTGTGTTTTTTAATTGGCAAAGAAATTAAAACCATTGAATAATCTAAACACATTTCATTCATCCTCAAAGTGAAATAATTCCTTCAACACTGACTCATTCTGATACTAATTTCAATTTTAACCTTTCCTCAAGACACATGGAACCAAACAATCCAAATACAGAAGCAGGCACCATTTAGCATTACATTTTGCAGGTGACTAATATTATTTTTTTTAGAAATTAGGAATAAGACTACATAGATGGGTGCACTATTTGGCTCGCTGAACACTCTCAACAACTTACATATTTTTTCATGGTTTGGACTTGTTTGTTTTCTAGACAGCATATTTCATAGTGCTGAATAGGACGCTTATGGGCAGCCTGCACTCAGTGGCACTGCTTTAAAAAATGCAGATTTGGGGCCTTTGGTAGTTAGTTTGCAAACAATTAAAAAATGATCATGTTAATGAGCATTCCCTAAGTCTTAGGATGATTTTAACTCCAGCACAAGGCCTTTCTGACCGGCAAATGCCAATCCTTTTGCCCCCAGCTCTGCACTTGTGGTTTCTGTAAGACAGGACACTTAAAACGCAAGAACACTTCATCCTTTAAGTCACCATAGGAAATCAAAATTGAACACAATCACTGCTTTGTTTTGAAAAATCCAATCCTTTTGCTGTGCTGCTGAGTGCACACATCCCACTATAGCTAAGCTCCTGAATCCATGGGGAATTGCAGCACCTGGGGTACAGAACTCTAGATCAAGCAGAAGGCACTATTCAGAGCATTTTAATTGGAGAAGTGTCCATTAACAGCTTTCATTCAATCTCATCACATCCATCCCAAAGAGATGGCAAGAAGTTTTCATATGTGGCTATGCTGTTCCAACTTTGAGGAAAGCAGAAGGATTTGAAAGGCAGTGCTATGAAGATAATTTCAGTTAAATTAGTATAAAATTATTTTATACAAATGCTATGTTGCATTCACAAACAACATCCACATTTTCAGAAACTCAGCACAACATTAGCAATACTGAAGTCTCACATCTATTCTACTCTTTCAGGCTACAAAAATATCTATAAACTCAGAGTAACTCCCGGCCAAAGAAAAGTAGCATGAACATAAAACTTGTCATGCAGCAGAGTCAAAACCAAACCCACAGGTGAAAAACCTCAGATCCCTCATTTCAAGGGAATAAAGAACATGTAATGTTCTTTATTCATGGGGTAGCTTTGAATTTCTTGGTAGCCACTAATTTAAAACAGGACTAAAACCACTCTCCATTTTACACTGTGTAGCAGGGGAAGAAGGTCTGGAAATTCATTTATATATTAAGTGCAACTTAAAATCAAGCAGCTTCAAGGTCCAAAAAATTATTATGTCAATTGTCTTCTAGGAAAAAAATATATTAAGATAAAAAAATATTATTGGCATCTACTCTGACCCCTTGAGTCTATAGGCAAGACTATTGCACAGTAATTACTATTTTATATCCATAATTTGCAGTTGACTTTTTTATCTTTTCTGTTTTAAACAAGAAACCATCTTCACTGACAGACCATTTAACATCACATTGTGGAAATGTGCAGTAGAAATCAATTACAAGTATCTGTACAGTTAATGATCAGCACACCTGAAAGAAGTTATATTTTCCAACTCTGGTGCACATCAGTTCATGCAAGTAAAAAAATATTTCCAGCAGAACCAGATGCCTGACTTGCAAATCTGATTCCAATAGTTCTTCACTACAGTCCTGAAGAAAGTAGAAATTTCCTAACAGTGGGCAAAAGTCAAACCTAAGCAATACCTTTAATTGGCAATTTAAGAAGGCAAAATGGAAATGGGTTTTTGTGAAATTTAACTCAATGTGTATTTGTGACTACCTTTGTCAGAGAAAATATAATCTATAGGGTACTCTGCAGCTCTCCTTTCTCCTATTACTTACTAATCAAAAAATTACTTACCCAGAAAATGGTCTCCTGTAGTAGGAAGCTGAACAGGTTTAATGTATAATTTATATATGGAAATGTAGGTGTCAACACTGACAATCCATCAGATAACTATTTTTGCAGTTAGAGTTTTCTGTATCTGTCTCCCTCAAAGAATGAGAAGGATACAGATTATCTCAACAATATGATGCTGTTTTGGTATGTGGAGCTGAACTGCATTTTTAATTTTTTCTCAGCTACAAATCAATCAAAATGAACAAGGCTTTTGTGCTGTATGAGAGAAGCTGTTCTGATGCCATCCCTCTCAAGAGGGCCATTCACAGTGAGAGCACTAATGTGAAAAAAACTAAAAATTTAACAGAATGATGTTTTCCAACATCCACCTTGCCGTCTCTGAGGGGTCATTTTCAACTCCTACTATGGCTGACTAGGGTGCTCTGGTCATTCCCCCCTTGTTTTTAAGGCTACTGTTGTAACTTAGTCCAGTCATTCCATGCAGGTCCGTGCTTCAAGCGAGTCTTGGAAAATAGTTTTGCTTTGAAGCACGTTTCTAATAATAGTCTTTGAATTGATAACTATCTAAGGGGCACTTTGTAAGGTTCAGAAGCTATAGATATTTCGTGTCTGACAACTGAATCCAGCAATGTCTCTGTACTGGGGTGCTTCTACCATAAGTGTGTTCAAATAAGCAGCATTTGAAATGCTGATTGCAGTCCCATAACCATTACAGAGTTTTCTTTAAATCAGCTACCAAAAGTTAATAGAAACTTTGAATATTCAAGCTTTAATAGATTTAAAGATATGATAAGATCTTTGGCAAGGAAATGAGTGATTTACGTATCTCTGCGACACCTCCTTGTCGAGTGAGGAATCACTGTAGTTACAATTCCAAGATGAAAAGGTTTTCTATTTTACACCAGCCTATCATCTTCATCCTACGGATGCGGGAAAGAGTTGGAAAGGCACTAACTCAGACAAAAGAGCAAGGAATTAAATATTTCTGTATACTTGAAACCACTTGGACCCAAGGCCAGTCAGTAGGAAAAGACAATTGGAGAAGTTATTTTCTATGTTTCTTCCACCACTGTCCTATTCTCTTTTCAAGTCAACACACACATACAGCATTCATAGCAGCCTCTGGGAGGAGCTCCATATTTTAACTACATATTGTATGCAAACACCCTTCTGGTTTCTTCTCTTTGGTTTTGGTTGTTAGTTTGACACACTATTATCCTATTCCCTAAACAATCTCTTGAAGACTATTTACTAATACAGTTGGAAATTTAGTCTCATATAGTATGGCTCTTTTGGTATTACATTTACTCACAAAGAGCCCTTCATAACAAGCTCAAATTCATAAAATTATTTCCTACTACAACCAGACGGAAATATTTAATGCCAAGTCAAGAAACTGCAACAGCACAAGCTTTTGCCTGACCTAGAATAAGGATGTCAGGTGATTAAAAAAAAAAAGCCTTAGGAGTAGAGGAGAAACTTGGTCCTGATACATCAGTTACCACCGGCAGAACATCAGCAGTGACTCCTGGCTGAAACAAGCACTTCAAAACAATTCCCCTTACTCCATCACTGAGATACTCCCAAAACAAAGGACCAGCCTGGAGACACAAGGAGCAGGAACACGTTGCTTTTGCAGTCCCAGACTGTCATTTTGCCCATGGGGACAGCTGGCACTCAGCCTTGCAATCTCTTCCAGATGCCTGGCTGCACCACAGCCAGTTGCAAGCCCACCATCCCCAGCTGTGAAGCATAGAAGGAGGTCAGAAATCTTACTCTGGTTGCGCCTTGCTGTCTTTCTCAGCACAGCCTCCTCCATTCGGGCTTTTTCTTCCCTTTCCCTCCAGCGCCTCAGCTGCTCTTCTCTCATCTTGTAGAATAAGATCTGCTTTTGCTCTTCATTCAGCTCTGCCAGGAGCTCAGGGTCAATATACATATCACGCAAAATTTGCTGCAGCATGATGACTCCAAAAAAAAAAAAAAAAAAAAGATAAGGAGAAACAAAAGTGAGAGAAACCTGCTTCCAATTATACCCACTACAGTGACAAAAGCCCACTGATGGCACCCCAGAAAGCAAACTGCAGCAAAGGAGCTCTCCCACACCTGGCTGCCCAGGAGAGGTTTGATTCCTGCTCTGGCTCTTTTTGTGCAGGCATATTCTGCTCCTTGTCTTGACAGGGACAAAGTTCTTTTCTTATCTCATCCTCCAAATGTAGGGACAGGTGTCAAGTGAATGTAAGAAAAATGAACAGAAAAGGCTAGGGAAAAAACATAAAATGAAAAGGCTGGGGAAAAAGTAAAAGGCACTTGAGTGCTCCTGACTGAAAGCCAGTAAAAATAAGGGATTCTTGATTGAACCCAGCAGCTTTGCTCCCTTGAGCAGAAGGAAATTCAACATAGAGAGTCTCAGAGTTTCAGGTCAAGCAGTTCCCCTCAGCAGCAATACACTCCCAAGGGCGTGAGCGTTGCCCAGGGGTTTAAAGTGATGTCATGGTTAAAGGTATCACCTACACCAACAATATCCATGTCACTTTGGGAACTGATCTCCCCTGATAAGAGAGGAGTTTGCATATTATTTCTCAGTCTAGCCTGTTAACTAGTCTCAACAGAGTAAGACATGTTAGAGGTCACAGTTACCTGGTGTTGACAAAACTGTCATGCAGTAAATTGACTAAAATGCTTCTAAAATTAAAAGATGTTACAAAAGCCACAAGAATCTTTTTATTACTTTATAAATAAATCAATATGAATTAAACAAGACTAAGTTCTCAGCAATTCACACAGGCTATGCAAGCCCTGATGTTAATTCATTTTCCACTTGGTGACTGGAGAAAGTTACAATGCTGCTCTTCCAGGAGATTATAGCTCTTTACTATGTAGCAGTTTTATCAAAAACAGCGAAAATAATATTTCAGCACTAGGGCCAACAGCCACTTAATTATGTAAAAACCCCAAACCCAACCAAAGCAAACACACTAGAAAGCAAACCCTCTGAATTCAGGAGCCTGTTTTCACTGGGCAGGGGCTCAGCTCCTCTGGGGAGGGAGGGCACACTGTGGGAGGGGGCTGCTTTGTGAGACAAATCAAAGTGTGGCCACTCAGAGGCACAACAAAACACAGATCACATCAGCAGGCTGAGCCACATCCCACTGCTTGATTTTTACACAAGAAAGAAGAGAAAGAGCAGGCCTATGTTTCCTCACGAGAAACCTGCTTTATAGATAAGGAGCTATCAAATCCCTGTATGACTTCCATGACCTCATAGTCAAAAACATCCTGCTAATGCACCTATATGTCCTTCTTTTGAGGAATGTAAAATACTATTGCCCTAATTTAGATGGAAAATCAAACTGATATAAACCAAAATTCTGATGAAGATATTTTATCACCTGGAAACACAATGCCAAAGATGTTGGAATGATGCCTTCAGCTGAAACAGGATTTCAGAACCCATCATGTATGGGCTGTAACAGGTGTAGTCCACGTGCTACTCTGCAATTCAGGATTGGTCTTATGCACAGATTTTGTCTCCTAAAACAAAATGCTTTTATTATTACTATTATTTTTTAAGAAATACAGCTTGGCAAGAAAAAACCTAGAGTAAGAAAGATTTTGTTATGCTTCTCTATTTTACTTAGTCAGGTATAGAAAGGGGAGACCCTGAGGGGGTTGGCTTTTGTTTCTTTGCTTCTATTCAATTATATTAGAGCTGTGCCTCCACATTTTGGCACTAATTGAAAAAGACTCGCCTTTGCAAAGGCTTCAGGGCAAGCAGTTTCACTGTTTTACTCATTTGTCATCATTCTTTATTTTATTTTGCTTGACTTCACAGACCAGAAATTAAATCCTGATCAGAAGCTATCACAGTGCAAAGAACAAACTCTTCATCATGGATTATGTGTATCTGAGCATGACAAGTAGCACCATCTCTGAACAGCATTCAGCTGCAGAAGCAGCTCAGGATGGAGATGCAAGACAGAATGCAAACAAATATTCAGGCAATGTTCAATGTTGAACATTGTAATGTTCAATGAGCAACCACACAAGAAAAACAGCAAGAACAAATAGATGAAATGACACTTCACGAACAACCCATTGCCTGAAGATTATTCAACAAAAATATTTGAAGATGGCAACCAAATGATCAAGTGGAAATCATCTGTGTGAGAATTATTTTTTCTTCAACAAAGTAAAAAGTCACAGTGGAAGTGTGGAAAAAGAGTGGAAGAGTTATCATCTAATCACAGCAGCAAATCCAATCAATTTCCTTGCCATAGATTCTCTTCAGGATCCAGCAATCCCAAAATAAAAAACTGGAAATACAAAGGAGAAGAAAGATAAAGAAACATCCCACCTGATGTAAGCCAACATCCAACAGAAATAGAAACAAACATCATAAATTTTGCCATTAATTTTTAACCTATTAGACACTGATTCTCATTGCAGATCATGTTTCCACAAATATTCCAAATACATAGATGGAATTATCACAAAGAAATTATCATGATCTCTCCCAATTGCTCAGAAAATTAAGCAAATCTATGAAATCCAAAATAACCTTGAAGAAACACCAAACCTTCGATAACTCTTGCTATTTCTAGGATTAGCTCATATTTTTTTCAAGTGATGAGCTTTGCATCTCCAACCAACGTAGAGTCAGAAAACTCAGGGATAGGAAATAACTCAGGCAAAACAAAAACCAAGATTTTATTGCAAAATAATTACTCACTCTTCCCTTCCTTTCCCAGGCCAAATTAATATATAGATAAATTAATGACTGAGAAGAGCAGGGAAATTTGTCTTAAGGATGCCCACTTCCTGATTTTGGCCATCCATCATCTTTCCACCCTTCCTGAGAAGTATTTTGAATAGTTTAGGAGGACAATGAACTCTCCACTGCTTTTCAACCTTGGTTACCCCTAGTTCCATAGTCCAAGCTAAGCTAAAATCATAACAGAAACATTACAAATCAACAGCCTACGCACAAAATAAAAGTGGCTATTAATGGAGTGCTTTGTTGGCAGTTATTACCTTACAGTAACTGCCACAAAACTTGATGCTCTAATTAGTAGCAGTCTCTGCAAGGAGCCCAAAGATGTTTAAAATTTAAGCTTGGAGTTTCCTTTAATCTTAAATGGCATCTTCTGGGACTAGACATATTCTGCCCCACCTCCGGTGTAGCATCTTTCCAGCTGAGCACTCCTCAACACTGCCACTAGAATCATCTGTTGGGGGAAGAGGAGGAAGGGAGAGGAAAAGGTGCAGAGAAACATTTTCATTTCATTTTTTAAGGGGAAGTCCTTTATTGACTAAGGGCTGCAAATCTCTTCATCCATTTTCCTCTGAGCATGTGCACCTTCCATTCCCTGAACTGAACAGCTGACTGGCAATGCTGATTGTTGCTGAGCCAGGAGAACAGCATTTGTGTTTTATGACACAGCCATATAATCTGCTCTAGCCACGTAATTTACATAAAAATATTGTGCTATAACCTACACATTGCAGGGGAAGAGAGGGATGTAATGCAGCTCTCTCCTTAAAGATTTATATGATTAAGAAAATATTAATTTTAAAAAATTCTTAATATGATTAAGAAAAAAACCCAGTAAAGAAAAAAAATGTGGCAATCATGTTTTCCATACTCTGAACTCCATGGTCTTAATTAATTTCTTATGGTTTGTCTTAATATTTTTCATTTTTTAAGAGGAAGGAGCATGCAGTATCTTAATTTTTTAAGTCCTGCTGTGTCAGCATCAAAAGAAGAACAGTAGAACCTGGAACCGAATGGTGCAGAAGGGAGCTTACCATGTAAAGGGGAAAGGTAAAATTGACATTTGGCTGAGGTCTCCAAAACCCTACAAATCTGTCACTACAAAAGCAAATGTGCTTTGGCATTCCCCACGAACTAGCCTTATGTCTGATTTGAAGTTGCTGTTAATTAAAAGCTAGAAAAAACCAAAAACCAATTGAGAACCATCCCTTCCCCACCTCCTCTATCACAGATGGGCACAACAAAACCTGCCTGGTTTTCCTCCGTTTCCATAGTCAAGTCTGTGGCTCCCTCTAAGGGCTGAAATGAGTTTCTCAGCAGCTGGGAAATCTGCAGCTGGGTCAGAATGATTGTTTCCCTGAAGCTGCTATTCCATTACAAAGCACCTCATAAAGCAAAAATGAGGGTATGTTTTTCCAGACCTTCCTTTTCAATAGAGCTCTAGCATCAGACTGCAGCATGTTTTGGAACATGGACAGGCTTTGCATGCTCATCATCTTCTCTGTACTCGTTCAAGATTGCTATTTCTGCAAGGCACTGTGTTAATGACAAAGAGAAGGAAAATTTAAAAAAAATAAGAAAAAAAATTGCATTAAGAGATGCATAGCAAAATAAGAGTTAAACGGATAGATTAAAACCTCATCTTAATGAAATGAGATGCAGCAAGAGAGCTACAAACTAATACACGAGAAAATACATCTTATACTGTCAGTCTTACAGCTGCAAGTGAAACGATGCTAACTGGAGATTTTAATAGTGCAATGAAGATTTACAGTGGCAGGAGCCTCATCAGATAGATGGGTTTTGCTTGGTTTTATTTTAATTCAAATCTTTTATTCCTCAGAACCACATAGAAATCAGACAATCACAATTATAGAGAGCACTGACAGTAGAGAAAGCAAAGGGATGGGCACTAACCCAGGGAAAGCAGTATTTGCAGTCCAGGGCTGCAGAGAGCAGAGCCATCTGTCATTACTCCAGTCTCCCAAGGTTAGTTTTGTACTCTGCAACACTACCTGCCCTTCAGAAGAAGTCCCATCAGTGATTATTTTTGCCTGGCACTGTGGCAATCCTACTCCCAGCATGATTACTTTAGGGCTATCCCTTTGTGTTCTGTGCCACAGCTGTCACACACAAATTACAATGGAGCCTGTGATGCCTTCAAGGTTCAGCACAATTTATTGGAGATTTGGGGACCTGAGTGAAAAGGACAGGCCTTTAATTTTTCTTCAATTTTATGACAGATATTCCAAATTCTGAACTGCATTACAAAGGTCAGAGAAGTATGTAGAACAATATATACTTGATGTTTATTGCTACTAATACACTAACAATAGCAAGACACAAGACCCATCATAATTTTTCAAATGGAGAATAAAGCATCCACTATTAAAATAATTCAGAACGATAGGGAGTAAAGTAAACCAAACAGAAAAAAAAGCCAAGGTTCCTTGACAGAGTTGATCTGAGAAAACATGGTAAAAAGGCTACAACCAGTGTTCCCTAAGCCAGCCACTGAAGAGAGACACTTTGCAGAGGAAGGGCAGAAGATGATGACAGAACACTCCCACACACTGCAGTTAACTAGAACAGAGTTCTTGGTACTTCACCAACCTCTCCCTGGGATTGTGCTGTCTGATTCAATTGGAGTATATTTCATTGACAAAACAGTAATCAAGCTCCTCAGGTTGGGCTCTCAGCTACAAACAGGGTGTACTTGGTTGGCAGGCAGCAGGCTCTACTTGGGAAGCAATTACAGCTCACTGAGTGTCTGCAGGGATCTAACCTTATCAGATTAAAAGGCACACTGGTAACAGCCTCCAAGAACTTCCTCTGTTCAAAAAGATATGCAGAATGCACTGCCTCCTGCTCTGCTATTTACACTTCTTTGCTCACATCAGGACATTATATTGCACTGTATGGAACACAGCCTGTGCTTACACTGCACACTGCAGGCCGGCTTTGTGCTGGCTAAGTACAAAACACATCAGCCCATCTGTTTCTCAGCAGAAGTCTCCAATGGAGACTGAAGGAGGCCATCCGTGACCCTTCAAAGCAGAAATGGTTGCCTTTCAACTCTGGAGTGATAGGCTTTTCTTAAGAGTCTATACACCTTTTCTTTTTATTGATTTACTTCTATCTGATCTTTATAATGATCTGTTAACCAAGCAGGAAACTCTAAGTGCAGACAGCTGCCTGAAGAGTATTGCTGTGGTCTGCTCTTCTTTCCCTGCCCCTCAGCACACACCTTCCCAGACCCAGCTGTCTGCATAGCAACAGCACACTTATCTTCAAGCAGGAACTCAGTGTTCTCCTCCATATGAATTACTTGCTTTGTGTATCCCCAAAGCCCAAAGAGACCTTTGAATTCCATGACCTAATTGCTACATGAAATTATTCCAGCATTTGGTATGTTTTCAGAGAAGTTCATTACAATAAGCTACCCAAGAGATATCATGCTCTACATTATGCGAGTTTCTTCTCTCAGATATATATTATCTTATGAAAATGCTCAGTAAGTTCACTTTTTTCCATCTCACCATAAGTGCATCAGAACATATCATGTAAGAGCTAATTTTCTTTAATATACTCTCTGGTACCATTCAGCTGCATTATACATAATGCAGCAGTTGTAGCATATCAACTTCACATCATATCAGACACTGCATTACGGCAGCTGAATTGATTACTTGGGTAATTGAAGGGCACCAATAGGAAAAGTTTTAATCATTTAGGTGACTCATCAGCTTTTTATACAAAATGTCTTGCTTTAGTGGCACCATGCAAATGACCTACTCTCTGGCCGTAGCATTTTAAGCCACTTCTTGTGATCTTTGTTGGCAGTACAATCCTACAGATTTACAAAAGGCAGAACATAAATTGAATGTTGACTGTAAAGGTTTTCTTTTGACTATCAGACTCTTGTTTGCAAGACCTAATAAAAATCCAACTAGACAAAAGTAGTTTTGTTTCTGGTGGGAGTTTTTGTGGGTCTGTTTTTGTTCTGTTGTTCTTTTTTTTAATTGTAATATTTCACTCACCCTAAGAAGCCAGCCTTTTCTTTGTTTTCAAGGGTCAGATGGAAAAATCTGCAAACACTTTATATTGTTCTATTATATTGCTCTTTTCTTTTCAGCTTCACTTGCTGCCCACCTCCTAAGGTAGCAAAACCTCTGCTGCAAAAAACTTTACGTGTCCTGACACAGGTGCTGTTCAAAAGTTTAAAAAGCACCACCTAAAGGATTTTGAAAATCCTTCCCTTTCACTTGAAGTCTTATTAAGACCTTCTCCACTGCTGTCACATACCATAGAACAAAGAGTAGCTCAGGACATTCCCGAAACTTACTTGATTTTTATTTTTTTTAAACTTTAATCATCTTCACAGTTTCAAACCACAAAACCTGGATTAAGCCTACTGGCTCATTTTCACTATACAAGCCTGCATAGCTTTGGCATTCATGTCTGTGCAGACAGAAAATACCATTTTCAAAGCTATTTGCAAAATTATGACAGATCCAAGTTTCACAATAGGGATGTGTCCCTATCAATCCCTTACGGCAGACTTATGAAGTAAGAGCAGCTCTATTTCATTCTCCCTGCCCTTGTCATGTCCTCAGTCATGAGAGTCAACTCCTCATTCTTTTCCAACAGTACCATGCACTGCACTTTTTATTTTCTAAGTTTCTTCTTTTTATATTTTTATGTTGCTTCCTACGCTAAGCCTCTGCCCACTGTCAGCAGCTCCTGCCTGAGAAGGATGACCAGCTCAAGAAATTTCATCCCTGCTCCTCTCATTGCCACAGAGGACTGCGGTGTTTTCATGGCATCCCAACTTTTCCCTCTCCTAACAGGAGGATGAGCCCCTCTACAATCCCTGTGACCCAAATATGCAGAGGCAATAAACGCCATTATATTAAATATATTATACAGTATAACCACAAAATGACTAAATATAAATATTTATGACTAAATTCTCAGAGTTGATTGAGGAATTTCTTCCTACAGAAACTCTTGCTTTAACTGACACTGTACCATGCAGCTAGTTCATGCAAAGTAAAAGACATTACATGAGTTGGGTAAATATTCTAGCCACTCCTGAGTAACAACAGATTCAAGCAGGTTATGGCTACTGCTTCAGGTCTTTCTATCCTTTTAGTAAGTCATCTTAAGCCACTTCCATGCCCTCAGTTTAAAAAAAATGTATGATTTCTAATTGACAAACAAGCATCACGTTCATGTGCTCATCTTAGAATTCTGTAAACACCTCTTTATTTTACCACAGTGCAATGAGTGAGCTACCCAGGGGGCAGGTGATGTACCACTACCACTCTTTTGTGATTTTCTACTGTCTCACTGCTACCCATATGGATCGTCAGCAGTGGGGATCTCCCATTCCCTGCAAATCATTGGAAGACAACCTGTTGTCAGCTGCCCTCAGAAATCTGCAGGAGGGTTCAGATCCAGCCACCAAAGTATGCTCTGATGACAGGCCTGTAATGGTTAGAGTTTCCAGCTGAAAGCCACTCACAAGAGGCTGCAGCTGCCCATAGATCCATTTCTATCACAGCTGGAATGACCTTGAAGTTTGTCAGCACAGCACTGATCCAGTTCCTGTCATATTTTAGCATTCTGCTGTCTCATATCAAGCTTTAATCACCACACTCCACACCAGCAGCTGCCTTCCAGACAGGCCCTGTCTCCTCTTTCACAGAGCCCTTGGCCCAACTGCACCGAAAAAGCTCTGAGCCCTGTTCCTCTCCCACCACCACACCCTGCAGAAGCCTCGAGCACTGCACTGCTTCAAACTCCAGAGCAGCTCGCTGCTCTTCATCCTCAGCCTCCTCTCAGTGCTCTCCTCACGTGCCCAAAGACAGGCTGGCACACCGTGCCATGGCCGCTGCCTGTGTGGCCTGAGGCAACTCTCTGTGCCATGGTCGCTGTCTGTGCAGCCCGAGGCAACTCTCTGTGCCATGGCCACTGTCTGTGAGGCCTGAGGCAACTCTCTGTGCCATGGCCACTGTCTGTGAGGCCTGAGGCAGCTCTCCGTGCCATGGCCACTCTCTGTGCGGCCTGAGGCCCAGCTCTCCACGCCATGGGCACTGTCCAAAAACCACAAATCCCAGAGCTCCAGGCACACTGCAGCTACAACAGGCATGCCAAGGGGAAACAAAAACTGCCAAAACATAGCTTCCTCCACGGCTTTCTGCTTTGAACCAGCCTTAGCCCCAGGCTGGTTTTAGTGCTCTGCCTAGGGTTAGGGTTGTAAAACCCTAAAGGCCCCGAGCTCCCGGCATGCTGCAGCTGCAAAAGTCATGCCAAGGGGAACACTCAACTGGGCCTGAGCTCCAGCTCTCCGTGCTCGTCACAAACCTCCCAGAGAAGCTGGGCTGATGGTGCCCTGGAGGGTGCTGCTACCTCCCTGCTACCCCTGCAGGTAGAAAAGATCATTTATTCCTCATGAGAGCCAGCAAGCAGGTCAGCTTCTGAAAGTAAAGGTGAGCTCAGGGAACTGATCTCACAGTCACCATAAACTGCACTGAGGCTCCAAGGGTGAACAATGGAGGAAGACCTGGTCCCTCTGATTTGACTGGTAAAATGTGATTAATTTAGCAGAGGTGGGAGTTTTTACATTAATACTCTCAGGAGTTTCAACTCATTCATCCAGTAGGTTACATCTTATGGATACAAGCACTTCCTTTGATTAAATTACACTGATAATCATCAGTCTCTCAGTGAGATGAGTTGTACACTGACATGAAGCAGGTTAGTGAGAAGTTTTAATTTTTCACCATTGGCACCACAAACAGTTCTTTGGAAACTAAATTAACCATCAATTCTGAGCCCCACAGTGCTCCAGGGAGCCACACAAAGCCACCCCATTTTCTCCTATGAAATCCAGAAGGGTCACAGATCTGCTACATTCAGCCTTAAGAACAAATGCTACAGGGATAACCGGGTGAAGGTATAATGGCTTGTGATGATAAGAATGATCCAATAGTCCCTGCAGGCTTATTTACTATGAATCTATAAACTCACCCAAAAGTGGCACAGACTGCTCCTAAGTGGAGCTGTCATCAACAGATCAAAGAAGTCAGCACTTAAAAAGTATAAATGCCAGAATGCACTGGAGTGATGCTGGACTTGTACTGAAAACTTCATTTTTAGTCTTTAATTTATTAATTTAAACTAATAATCCTTATAAGCATAATTATTATAGAAAAGAAAACAGACTTTTATATCCCTCTCTAAATTTTATTGGAATTGCCTGCAGATTTGTCACCAGCAGAGACCCTACTTTGTTGGCCCAGCTGTGAAAGAAAATATAGACTGAAGCAAGCATTTAAGTTTATGCTGTATAGTCAACTTTAGTAAAATCCATGGGATTACCTGGACTGTGCAATATTAAAGAGCTTTGTAGGTCACTGAAGAAATGGGAACGGATGTTGCATTTTCCCTGAAAAAGCACAGTAACTACCAGGGACTACTATGCGATATGTGTGGGAGTAGGATAACATAGGCCAAATTCTTATCCCAGGAATAACATTTGGAAGCCACAGGGAGGCTTACCAAATGAAGCAAACATTCAGCTGAAAGGCCAAAAAGCTACAAAGACCCTCTAGAACAGGGGGATTGTTTGGAGAAAAGAAGCACACATGTAGGCCCCTTTGGGCCAAGGAAAAGTAGGTAGAGCACTGTAGCAACCTTGAGGCTTCTCTAGGCTGCACAGGAGTTTGAACTGCCTTAAATCCACTCCTGGCCCTTTCCACAGACTCCAAAGCTATGCAAAGAGTTTGGGTCAGCTAAACACAAAACTGGTCCTGGTGATTGTATTTTATTGAATTTTCTCCCTTTCTAATCAGCCTCTCCTCCTACAATCCTTCAGAAATACTCAGAGACTGCATTTCTCTAGTTGTTGTTGTTCCATTACAAAAATGTTACATTAAAACTTATTTTCTGGAAATAAAATCCATTGTAGAGCAAGATGGTCAATACTTGCATTCTTTAGGAGGGATACTGCAGACATTCAGTATGTAGAACAGGGACTAAATGCCTAGAAAAAAAGAACAAGCTGCAGGAGGATGCAGATGGTTGATACAGGAAGTCAGTTTAAGGTCACAGCTCAATTTAAGGTCAGAGCTGAATTTAAAAAAAGAAGGAGAAAGGAAAACTGTTACAAACTAAAAATAAAATAAACAGACTACACTGTTTCAATAAAGCAAGGGTCCATATTTTAACCACTAATATTTCATTGTAATCTAGATCTTCAATCAGAAACTATGCTGGACAGG
Source organism: Emberiza elegans (assembly GCA_024865655.1). Lineage (NCBI taxonomy): Eukaryota > Metazoa > Chordata > Aves > Passeriformes > Fringillidae > Emberiza > Emberiza elegans. The sequence continues at coordinate 25,430,485 of JALJVW010000241.1, read as the reverse complement.
TGGAAATTGTGAAATTGCAACCGAGTCAGGATTTCCATGATGTTTGCCTCCCAAAAATTTATTAGCTTCTGGACTTACTATGATACATTTTCTATTGGGAACAAATACCCTTTTCTTGAATTCAGTAGCAGGTTGAACACAAAGATGCCTATCTGCTACTGGTTTATCACTGTATCTTGCAGCTCTTATATATAACAAAATAGATTGCACCATTAATGTACCACATGTGATCTCCTAGTGAACAAAGATATTTTATGATTTTTTTCCTAAATATTCAATAAACAAAATCATATATAAGGATATTTACACACTCTGTCACACAAGGATTGAAAAAAATGATATATGCAACTCCACTCAAAAGACCAATCCTAATTTCAGAACTTTTTATATCTAATTATATATTGTCATCACCAAAGTGGATGAGATGAAGAAAATTCAAAACAATTTCAGAGGAGCACACTCAGTTCTGAGCATCATAAATACTTGCACATATCCTACCTTTGTCATTTCTCTTTTTAAGTTCATGTGTGTAAGCAACAAGTCTTTTTTGTGGATTTTACAGGCTCTTCTATGCCCTACAAAGTCATAATTTCAGGTAGTTTCAATCATTTCTGGTTTCCTTAGGGAAAAAAAAGGAAGCAATTTTTTTTACCTTGCAAGCAATTTTATAATACCATGAGCAAAATGCACAAACCCTTTTCTCTGAACAAAACGAGGGTGCTGGATTGCTTTGCTGCTCTTCAGAACAGGAATTTTCCACTCAAATGATGGAGAAGAGTATTCCATTTCAGTAATCTCTCACAAGGAACAAGCATGGTTGGGTTCTCTGTATGTTCTAGAGTCCCTCCAACGGGCAGCTGGAATGATCTTCCAATATCCCTAAGTGAGGACTCTGGTAATTTTTTATACAGCTGAGCTGTAGGACCCACCTGCTTCTTTCTCTTGATATTACAGTTTTCACTGCCTCAGGAGACAGAGAGCTGGAAATAGAGCAGCTCAAGTCAGAATTCATTCACTGGGCTTTGAATCTGTCTCTTGAGCCTCAGCATGTGCAACTAAAAGAGAACCAGCCTAAAAAAACCTCTAGCTATTAATGAGAACTATTGGAAGCAAACCCTCAAATACTCAGAGGGCCTTAGAAAGAACTGACACCAAAAATTAATCTCAGCAGTGAAATTCCTCTGATCTCCATTATAAACTGAAAAAGAACAGCAGGATTTATACAACAATAGGTAATTAAAAAGTGGCATAGAAGATAGTGAATATTTCACTAATGTTAGTTCTTGCAGTGTTGTTTGAATTTTGCAGTCAAATACATGAGTTCTCTGAGCCTGACAGAGATAAAGCACAAATAACTGAATCTAATACTTGCTTCTAAGCCTTATCCCTGAGCAATAAATGTACTAATTGCAGAAAGCAGGATCTAGCTTTCCTTTTGTGCTCAACATGTTGTCACACATGGATGGAAATAATTAGCATTTATCAGAAGGGTTTTGGCTCAAAAAAGTTCAGTGAAAGCCTAAGTATTTTGGAGACATATCAATAAACATTTCATTAAGAAAGGCTGATTGGTGCTAGGTCTGTCTATGCCAGTGAGACATTCTTATTGCTCTGGCCTTAATACTAAAATCCTGGATGTACCTGAATGAATTCTCATCTAAACCTACACTCAGCAGACAGTAGGCAGAACAGAGGTGTGTGCATTGTAGCCCACTCCCAAACCAGCTTTATGAGCCTAGCTGGGTATCTCTGCAGCCTTCTAATTGAAATACCAAGGTTTCAATTCCAGAGATGATACCCCAGCACAGCTCTGGTTGTGGAAGCATAAAAAAATGAAGCTGAAATCTTCCAATGTAGAAGAAAATGAAATGTCAAAACATCAACAAACTTTTCTGAAACCAAGTTTCTGTTGTGTAGCCAGCCTCTATTGTGACACATGTTATGAAGCAAATTATCTTTTTACTGAACCAGACAGGAAGAATGAAAAATCTATAGCTAATTTAAAATCTGCCTGCTCCACACAGTATCTAAAATATTTTCCAAATGCATAGTGGCAGAACAGTTCTCCTAAACAAGAGATTTGCTCATTTGCCCTCCAGATCATCGTTGATACTCCCTTAACCATGGCTTAGCGTCTAAAAAAAGTTCATTAACTTTCTTTCACAAAGTTTCTTACCAATGTCCTGAGGAAAAAAAAAAAAGGATTTGAAAGTAAGTTACATGAAAGGACATGATATCTCTGACCCTCAACAAAACTAGGGAACCTATAGAAAAGTTCTCTCTCTATTTTCCCCCTTTCTTTTTTCACAAGAGAGTTAACCTCTGACAGGCTAGGATTTCTGCTATGCTAAACATTACAGTGAGAGAAGCAAGGAATGGAAAATTGGCCTGTACTCATGATAATAAAGGCTTCCCAGGTAAAAGAGAATGGCATTGGTTTGTAATTATACTGTCCTTTGGTCACACAAATCCCCAGCTCCTGCCCCACAGAGCAGAGCTCAGGAACGTGAAATTCTGTGATTGCTTAGGCTTTACTGCCTTCATGCAATTCACAGATTTCTAATTCACCACAAGGACTCACTACCTAATTACTAAGGCCTCAGTGCTGCAGGGAGAAAGGAAAGTATGAGCCCTGCTTTAATCCTTTTAACAGAAACCTGCAAAGACAAAAATCTTCACACACAGCCATTCAGACACAGTTGCATCTGTGCAAGTCTGTGCCATGGCCTCTTAAGCAATCTGAGGAATTCTGTGGGCAGCAGCATCTGCACAAAGCCACCAGACTGCCACAAGCACCCAGCAGCAGCAGCAGCCTGCATCACAACAGAGGTGGGTGCTGGTCCACTAGGACTGAAGTGCAAGACTGCCAAAGTAGAAGTGAAACTCAAGAGGGTGAATGACCCGGACTGGGCTCACAGAAACCATTCATCCCAACAGCACTCCTTAAAATGTTGCAGAAGTGAAAGATAGTCAACCCAAATCCATTGCACACGGAGCTCTTACTCCTCAGCACAGAGTGATTTGGCCATTCTCCTGAGACAAATGGTGCTCATGCCTTGGAGCTAACCTGACCTTCTTCCATGACACTGTTCCAGCACCAAACAAGATTAAGAAGAGTGTTTTGAAAACTCTGAGAAACATTAGCATGTGGGACTCATAAAAGTGATTCACACAGAGTAGAAACCAGAGCATTGCAGCCTTACCAACAACTTGAATCCTCACATGCAAGCTTCCAGACTAAAGCTGAATTCTGCCAGGATCACAAATTATCACATCTATTCCTGTTAGTCATTTCTTTGCTTTCCAGAAGCATCTTTTCATAATGAGGACTGAAATGACACATTTTCTACCTTCCCCTTTTTCTTAGAAAGGGTAGCTTCTTTCTGGTTCCTAAAATCACAGACTTCAATTTCACCAAGTCTCTGACCATTACAAGGATCTCCAGATAAGCTCCTTTGAAATGTGAGTCAAGGGGAAGGCAGGATATGGTGGCAATTTTTTCCTCAGCTGAAGATAGTCAGGCTGACAGGCATCTGATGCTTTCCATTTAGTATTTTTATTCTGTACTAAAAAGCATAAAAATCTGTGGGTGTATGTATATTTTTAGTGCACCAGCACCAAACAAAACAGAAAGCAAGAAGTGGTGCATAAAAATTGCAGTAGGGGAGAGCAGAGACAGACAGAACCATTGAAAAATAAATAGATTTGCAGGATCTAGATACTTGATGGATGTACAGAAAAGGACACTTGAAGTGAGAGTCACTATAAATGTTGTTTTTAATTAATTAAGAATACCAAGCTAAGCCAGTCTGAAAGTGAAGAAAGAGTGACAGTAGCATTTCATACACTTATTGAACAAGTCCTTTTTCACCATCAGGAAATGTTCCATTTGGGAATACGACCATTAGGTATATCCCATTTAAAAAACCCTGACCAAACTGCCAGAACTCCAAACATCGTCCCTGGATACACAAATTCTTTCTCTAGTGAGTATATAGGGACCAGAGTACTACATGTTCATAGTGGCAATTTCCACTGGATTTGGTGGTATCTGTAGCCTACGCAGGCCTGGAGTTACAAGAGGATTATAAAACATCAAGAAATACAGGAGAAACAGCCTGCTCAGATCAAATCCAACATGCACAAGATCATGCAGAGTAAATCCAGTGCAAAATAGAGGTGTGTGCTTCTTCTCAGGAAATCTTGGACAGAACTCTGGTAGCTCTAATTACATGTTTTTACCTATAAGAATACATAAAATTTTCATAATAAATCAGACATGTACCTCTAAACTCAATAATGGCATTTGCTAACACACATTCCCTGTCAAAGTACTGCAGAGTAATCTGAATTGCAGAGAGCAATAACTCTCTGATGTCCTGCACACAGCTGGAGCAGCATGCAGGGAGGTGCAGCCACATCTTTTGGAGTGCTGTGATGCTGGGCACTGCTCCCTGCGTGGTGATGTGTCCCCATGAAAGGGAATGCGATTGCTGTGCATCTTAATGTGCTGCTGTAGATCATCCTCTCCCAAATTCATTCCCCGAAGCAGTTCACTGAAGCACGACCACAGGCTACAGCTTGCTTCTCCTCTCAGACATGCTCACCCTCTGCTCTAACTCCTCCACTCTCCCTTCTGTTCTGTTAGGTTTATTTTCATCACAGTTACAGAAGTTTCGTGCTGAGCAAGTAAAATGATAGTTCCTTTTCTAAAATTCTTTTGATGTTTTCCAAAATAACTGCATCTACCAGACCTGTGAACCAGACCAAAATACCCTTTCACTGGTATTCAAAGGCAGAGAAGATAAACAGTGCTATATAAATCAGATTATATTCCCCAGTGCAGAAATTCCTTTCCAATAAGTCTTTTTCTAGGTTTTTACTGCTCAGATCAACACATATACACACGGTCCACTTTTTTTTTTTCTCCTGGAAAGAGGACAGTTTACTTGAAGCCACAATCAAATGAATCACATTTCCACCTTGTAAAAAATTAAAGCACCAAATTAAGCTGCAGATGAGAGATATATCACACTGCAGAATATTAGATTAACTTAAAGCAATCCATCAACTAAGAAAGGAAGAAAGATTCATCCATTTATTCTAGATAATTTCTTTTGCTGAAAGGAAGGTTTTTCATTGGTATCTGCAGAGAAAATAGTTTCTGCCTGCCTATCAGTCCTGGGGTGTGCCTCCAAGAGGAGGCATGAATACAGCTCAGGTCCTCCAAGTGGAGGCTTTCCATCAGAAGCTGTAGAGGCACAGGGTCTGCCTGAGACCCGAGCACATTGTCCCTCTCAGCAGTGCTGACCAGTTAATGCTGTATCAGAACTGAGTTTATTCCTCACCTGAGGAGCAGGGACACTGCTGGTTCCTCTCACTGCCTCTGCCACTGACCCTCTACCAGGTTACTGATGAGATATCTTTTGATTTTCAGTTTGGTGTAAACTTTTCCAGTGCAAAAATCCTCCCTGTGCATTTGTACAGCATCCAGCTCAATCAGTACCTGATGCTGGTAATAACCTTGTGCAGTGTCTCTTACAACAGATTTCCAGGATTATGTGCAAACAGAAAGAGCATTTTAGCTTGACAGTGCTGTTCTATAAATCTGGATTCCCAAACCATCTTATTTTGTCAATCTTTGAAACAGATTAGTTTGCATATAAAATCACAGTTCATTTGGCACAGGATTTCCATACCTGGCTGCTTGTCAGTGCTTTGTGCAGTGTTATGAACCTCTGTTCCCCCATTAGTATTCAGTGCAGCAAGATGATGAACAACACTGAAGATGTGTTTATCTGATGTGATTTCTTACTTGTCTTCACCCATTTACTATATACCTCATTTTGTTTCCTTTGTTGTCTTCAGTATTTTACCAAGGAAAACTGTTAAGGTTTTGTTTTTTTCATTATTACCATTTTCTGCATATCCATGAGCCTGATGCAGCTTATTTGAAAAAATTTCTCTTGACTTCAGAACACACTGGAACTGGCATTTATGGAGGATTAATGTATCTGGCATGCCTAATGCTGCAGTACCACCACCTACTCATCCTCTCTGGTTCTTGTCTCTTTTGGGGCTTCACACTTTAACAGCTCTGCCAATAAAATGCTAACATTTACCCCCCTTGCTTGCATTTCAGAAATATCCCAACCTCTTGCCATGCTGGCAGCATGTGGCAATCCTGCCTAAGCCTCAGCCTGCACTCTGACCTCAATAAACAGCAGTAACTTTGATACCCAAAAGCCAACAAGAACCAGCTCATCTTGTCAATCTCTGAACCAGCAGGAGGGTCTCATCATTTTGCGACATGCAGCTTAATCCATGACTGATCTTGGTCCCTTTTAAGCAATGAAGCATACATGCTCTACTTCTCCATTATCTGTAAAAAAGCATTTTTTTCTGGATGTGACAATGCAAACATAATGCAATACACAAGAATTTTCCCATTACAGCCTGTAAGGTAGCAATCTTTACCTTAGGACTTTTATTTTCCAATTCACATGCAACTTTGCGGGACATGTCATTTCAATTGGAAAAAACAAATTATGCCAGAAAGAATTCAGCTCATCCTCCCTCTCCGTAAGCCCAGCCAAAGGGACCAGCTTTTTAATTATCGAGCGAGAGCGTCAGTAAAACATCTCCACCTCCTTTACAGGATCCTCAGGCTCCAAACTCATTATCAGATTGCTTTTTAAGAGTCAGCAAATTAAACTCCCTCCAGCGTTATAATCACCACAGTGATTATAATTCCATGGTGCAGTGAAGTTTTAGGACGCTACAGACTTGGAGCCAGTGTTACAACCACAGACTGCACCACACGGCCCCCACCAAGCAGCACCACACTGGGAAGCTCAATCTGCTTACTGGAACAATCTTTAAATAGTATTAACTGGCAGACAGCATTTCCTCTAGCTCAGGCTGCAGCAACACTAGGGGGTTGTAATGCATCCCAAATAGAACACAGCACATGCTTCGTAAGCTGTCCTATAACTGCCTCTTATTTATTAGAGATTCAGCTCCCATAAAGTGGGCTTGGAAAGGCAACAGGAAGAAAAAAAAAAAACTATATTATTTTTCAAACCATTATGTTCAAACTATTGTTTCAAAACCAGCAATTTTTGATATTTTTTTTTAAACCATGCTTTTTTAAAATAACCATTGCAAAAAAAAAAAATTAAGAGTATTTCAGTAAGCATTCTACTTGATCAAAAGCAGTAAGTCAGAGATGGTACTTCAGGCTCCAAAGTTTCCTTTACAGAAAGAAAAAACAAAAAACAAAAAACCTCTTTTATATTTTAGCCATAGGCTTGAAAGATGAGTGTAAAGGGATTGGACCATTTCTCAAGCACTTAGCACCTCCCAGGTGAGGCCCAGGTATGGATAAAATTTGGCTAGAGAACACTCTTAAATCTGGCTGTAAGTAGATGCCAAGAGTAATCTAGTCTCTTTTGGAACTCTGTCCCTTATTAGATTCAATAATCACTCCTCTGAATGACATGAAAAGGAAATTCACTAAAAACTGTTTTGGAAATCTGAAAGGATTTCTCCCAGTGTGATAATTACTATGTTTCCATTTCTGTTAATGACATCTAAGAACTGGAAACAAAAGTAGTGGCAGAGGATTAAGTAATTATGGAGTATTAGATGCATTTGAAGAGCAGGGTCACAGAAAAAGGCAGGAGGAGGAAAGAGTGAGCATGCTGTGGGCTGCTCATCAGCTTGAAAGCTATAAAATATTCCCCCTTACTCACAGTGTGGTAGCTGTAAAGGACACAGACTCACAGTACAGATCAGCTGCTCTTTATTGTCCCCATTCTGGAGAGCTACAGCTTTTATGGGTAAGTAAAGCTCTTGTTAACTATAGATAGATACAATCTCCAGTCTGTGCTTAATTTTCTCTCATCTACAAATTGCAGATGTATGTGACAGAAATGGAAAACTAATTCAGGCTTGTTTAAATATACAAGTGTAGTTCTATGATAAATGCAATACTATAGGTGACCTAAAATCTTGTGTCTTCTTTTCAAACAATGCTTAACACTTAAAGTCACCTGAAAATTAAGGCTGGTTTAAAGAAAACTAGTAAATTATAAGAATGGCAATGAAAAGGGAACTTAAAGCACTGGAAAATGATGAGTTCTTATGAAATTTACACATTTGAAAGCAAACTGAAATTCATGCCTCTCTATTGACTGTACAACATCCATCAAAGCAAATATGCTCACACGTGCCTCTGCATACATGCTGCACTTTGCCCAGCACTACTGTCAGGACTGGAGCTGCATTCAGGTGGTCCAGCCTTTGAATGCACTTCTTTATGACAACTTCAGCACAGGGAAAGCTGAAGTACAAGCCCTTAGCTCTGACCTTTCCATGTGAAAGGAATATCTTGCATACTGGATTTAAAATATACCTTTGAGACTTTAATTTCCATTAGTTTCCAGATCATTCCAAGGTATTGCCTAACTGGATCAAAGGGCTCAGCCTTCCACGTTCATTCATGTGATGAACTCACGTCGCAGTTGGATCTCGTGACATCAGCAGAACTAATCTTAGTAATACTCAATATGTTTTAAGGGTGAAATAATCTCTCTCTAAGAGCAGTGTGACAACTGAGCTGCCATTTAGAGTAATTACCTCCCTAGTCAATTAAAAGATTATTCAAAGAAAGTTAAACATTTCAGTAGTTTTGGGACACGGATAAAAAAAGCAGGTCAAAATTTAACTTAAAAGCACTTTAAATGTCAGAGAGATGGGCATAAAACATAAGTGGACTAAACTAGTACTAGACAAGTATTGCTTCTGGCTAAGCTACCTCTACTATACATGTCATTTCTATAGGACTGACTTCCTATTGCAATTCAGGTGGAGACAGCTGAACTTGGTGGATTGTTTCTTCTGCTACTACATCATTTATGTGTATTTGTCCTACTTTCTGAATGTTCTGCTCAGAAGGCTTATCCTTTTGATATATTTGCTGGTCTTGGCTCAAAGTTTTTATGCCCACTTTTGTTCCTGCTCTTTCCAGCCTGATTTTACTCACACAGCACTGTTTCTGCTGCCCAAAACTCTGGGTAGGAAAATAAGAAATGGCAAACAGAAACCCACACACTTCTAGGTACAGGTTTGTCAAGCTTATCTTTTAAAAAATCCCAAAACCATTCATTTCTGTAAAATCATATAACAATTCAGATAATTTTTAGATGTAGGCTGTGTTACATTCCTTACAACTAAAAATACTAAAGCTGGCCTGGAAAATATTACAAATTCCTTGTGTGTGCAGTTTTCGGCATTCCCCAGCACCTTGCCATTTGCTTCAACAGCATTATAAACCCATAATACATCAATACCATAGGGAAAACCCACAGCTGCTGCTTTTAATACAATTTGCTTTTCCTTCTCTATTTTAAAGCATTGTATCAGATGCACTTGAATAAATCAGAGTCAGCAAACTTATTGCTGTCTAGAACCTAATGAAAATGCAGCCACTTTTCTTCTTTAGAACTAGAAATAGACTGCACCAAAGGCAATAAAGCCATGCTGACCTGCACAGGCTGCAGGAGGGAAGACAGGGTCCCAAAAGCAGTTTTGAACCAACTCCTCAAAGGCTCTCAGCCTCACCTCTGAGCTGCTTTGTGAAACAAAGCTCTTGCACTTGAGTAAGAATGAGATTGTGTCTGAAGGCTCATACCTGGTACATGTCCATCTTTTCTGTTTCTAAGGACTTGTTTTGTATCACAGAGTCTGCAACAATCTGGAAAAAAAAAAAAAAAGAAAAAACAATCCCCGTCTTCTTGCTCTGTTGCAATCCAAGTAGCTTAATATCCATTTGCCTAAACTTATCGTTCTTGTGCTTTGGGATCTCTCCACATGCATTAAAAAAACCTAAATTGAGTAAATAAAATATGATGCTGCTTGGAAAGAGCTAAATTACCTTTTCACTATTCTAATATCAAAATTAAATTTTCAGGGGGACCTGTTTTCTGATGGAGTTACAATTTAAATTAAATCTATACAGAAAAAGTACTTCACTCAGGGCCCAGTCCAGGGAAGAACAGTGACAGTATACTGCTGTTTATAAACTGAAATGGGGACTCTGCTATGGTCCTTTGTAGTTAAGAGTCCAAAACTACATCCTGTGAAATCTAAAAACATTTGAGAATAAAAGCAGCTCAGCTTTACTGAAAGATCTGTAGAAACTCCTTCAAAAACACCAACACCAGACAAGAAAAACAAATATCCATTTAAAAGAAATTACCCCATGTTACAAATTAGAGAATATTTTAAGATTATTAGAAATATCAGAAGTATTTGGAATCAGTGCTGTTCAATGCAGATGTTGAATCTAACATCCCAAAAGTATTTTATCCAAATAATTTTATAATTCTTTAACTTATTTGTGAAAAAAAAAAAAAAAGGAAGAAATCTAGGCAAAAAGAAATCCAAGACAAGCTCAGCACAGCAAAAGAATCTTAGGCCTTGCTCAGAGATAGTCCCTCCCTCCCTTTATTAAATCTTTTTTCTCAAAAGCCCCTCCCTCCCACGTAGATAATTTTGATATTAATAAAATTATATAGATAATTTCTAATAATTTGCAAGCATTTCTTCCAGACAAATAAAATTGAGAGAAACCTGCCAAGAATTTTGAACTAGATAGTTCTAGGTAACATCAAAGAAGCTTGCACAGCATTACGTAAACATGAATTTGTCCAGGAAAATCTTATTGCAGCCTCCAATGCCCAGGTAACACCAACCCACTCATGCAGCAGAGCTCAAACCTTCTCACACAGCAAAAGTAACCTGGTCAACATCATAAAGTTGAAGCAAACAAGAAATTAATCAGGGGAAAAAAAAAATCAAATTTTCAAAATTGCTAAGACACCTGTGTCCACCTGCATACACTTAAAATCTGATCCTTCTTGCTCTTCTGGGAACAAGCATAAAAGTAACACTTGATAGGTATTGAAAAAGTGATGCACAAGTAAGCAGATTCTGCTGAGCAACTTGGGTTTGAAGCAGAGCTCTAAATTGTAGGTCGCATCTTACAGCATTGTGTTTCTTGCATTAAGCACCAACAGAGTCTATAAGGCTATAGCTTTTAAAATGTGTGTCAGAACTGACAATGTCTTTTTATAGTACAAAGTCTCTTATACTGCATAAAAATATCAAAACACACACACCCGCTAGGCAAGAAAAAATATTCCTGACACATCCATTATGCAACCAACTTCAATACTGTCTTCCAAGGATCCTCTTCACATCTCTCTCATTATAGAATGGGTAAAATGCACATGTCAGGATCAAAAACGTAACACTCAGCACTACAAAATTTCAGACAGTGCCACAAAAAATTTTACATTTAACAGAATTTAGGCAAATTCCCACTACTATCCACTTTATTCTGGAGATCTCTGAGATTAATAAGGTACCTCATTCCAGAGGTCATGCAATACCCTTAACTTCACCAGTGCAGGAACAAAAGTCTCCTCTCTCAATGGCTTTCTCCAGGTCTTGACTGGAGTCATACAAGCAATTAGCAAGAACAACACAGGTGCAGTTAGAGGACAAGTTGCAGACAAAATACACTTTTTTGGCATTGTACCAGAGAAGCAAAAGTGAAATGAATGCCCTTTCCAAGCCTACAATATATCTTTGTACTGTAGCTCTTCAAACAACAATTGTCACACATAAGCAGAACAGGCAAATGCTCAGGCCTATGAGTTAACTTGCAGAGAAGCCATCATTAATTAAACCCTAGAAGTTCAGGAATTTTAAGCTGGACAGTGGAACCTTTGTGCTGTGCCTGTTTAGGTGGAGTCAAGGCACAAAAGGCCAATAATTGCATTTGCTTTGTTATTTGCCATCCTTCCACATGGGTGTCCTGCCACTGGGCTCCCTGGTGGGGTCTCCTTGCTCTGCCAGCAATGTCCAACATCCACCTCCACTCCCAGCAGATTGTTTAGCAGGCAGAAATGAGGGCTGGGCTGATGCTTTCATAGCAGCAAAAAGGCTTCTGCTTTTTCACAGCTGTTCTTTTGCTTGGCCAAAAAGCCCCTTGTAGGAGTTGTCAGCCAAAGGAAATTAGTGTTTTCTCTGCCATGGAGTCTAATTGGTTTTTTCTCCACTGACAGCTCTTCAAGCTAAATTTAGGGAGCCAGGAAAATTAGGCTGAATGTTATTTGGCTGAGACTATGGCCCACTTCCCATACACACATGATAACCATAGGGAAGGGTTCCTTTAACTCATTGTATGCTGCAAAACTTAAGATGTATATTAACTGCATGATCAAAGGTAGCTTTGGAGACCAACATCACTCAACAAATGCAGAAAACTAGATCTCCAGAGAGCAAGACAGAAATTTCATTCATTTCCATAAATGAAGCCAATTTATCCCCAGCTGTCACAATTTGTCTGATTGCTTATCTGTTCACATGTAGCTTTGCTGCACTGACAATTTACTCCTCTTTCACAATACATGATGAAATCAACACCTCCTGGAACCAAACAACTGTGAAAGAAGTTGAACTTTGATTTAAACCATCAAGTTTCCTGACCCCTTGTTTAAAAAAAAAAAAACCCTACCTGAAAATATTACCCAAACACAAATTGTGCTGATGGTGTTTTATCATTGTTTTTGAGCACAGCATATTTGTGTCTATTCCTGCAAGCATGACTTCCAGCCTTTGGATCTAGAATTTCCTTACCTTGCATAATAAATTGGAGTATCTGGGAGCTCAGGCTCAGCATTAGCCTATGAAGCTGGGGTGTGTCCAACAGACCTATTCCCTAAGCACTAAGTCAGTTAAACTATCAGGCATGAAAAAGGCATAAACTGGTACACAAGTTTACAATATTGTGATACCTTTACACTAAAGTGAATTTTACCCGTATTCTCCATCCCTCAGAAAAAGAACAAGTTTAATGGAATACAATTAAGCAGCTTTTCGTGCTCTTTGGCACATATGTTCTCTCTGACTGCACTTGGCTAGCTTTATTTTGACTTATCTCACTGACCTGTTTTAGGTTATCATATTTTTCCTTTTATCTGCTTTCAGTCAGGGTTCTGCAGCCATTTTTCTTGTTGACTCCACAGGGAATAACATCAGCCACAAGCCAAGAGGATCTGCTTTCTACCCACAGCTTTCCCCCCCACACACTTTTTCCTGTACTAGCTCCTTGGTGGAATTTATTACCCAAGAATAAAGCCAAAAATGATAAAAATATAGATTTGCTTTCCCCCCTCCCAAACAATCTCCATTTCACAATCAATTACCTTTTTTTTTCTCACCATAACAATAATTTAATTTGGGTTACCACAAGAATGTCAGTATCTCCTTTTACCAGGGCCTCCTCTGAGCCTACATTTCTCTACTAGTTTTCTGAAAACTTCTTCTCCATCTCAGTTTCTTTTTCTGCTTTACTGCTATGTGATTTCTTTACCTCATTTTCAAAAAAAAAAAAAAAAAGCCACTCATGACACCACATCAAAGAGAGCTTTTGTGGCCATCCTACCTGACTTGTGACAATTAAGAGAATTTTAGACATGGATTATACAAAGTTTTTTTAATCCTTGTGATTAATGGAGAACATTACAGTAAGTACTAGCCAGTCAGGCTTAAATTCCTGTCTTCATCAGCCATTCCACCTATGGCTCAGGCTAAACAGTGAAAATCTCCTTTAAAATCTGCTGCTTTCTCATGTTCTTTGAATAGTAAAACGTTCAAAGGTCCAGCCCATGGGATCATAGGCTTTGAATACTTTAAAGAGCTCAGGATGGGCCAATGCAGACCAGAAAGGCTGCAAAAGCAATGAGCAAAGGTCAGATTTTGGGGACAACACAGTGGGCTGTCCCCTGTTTTCCAGTTCTGTGCAAGAGGTATTTTTGGTGCACACTTAAGTGTTTTGCCATTAACATCAAGAATAATTACCCATAGCCTAGACCAGAAGAAAAGAATATTGGGTAAAATACAGGCCTTTCCAGATTCTGAAAGTGGGTGGAAGGAAATATCTCAATTACCAGGTAATGACAGGGCTCCAGCCTCCAAGGAAAAACTACTCATACATTCCTACTCCTTTCCTCCTTGGAGAGAGTTGCTGAAGAATACAGAGGAACAAGAGTTAAAAACCAGCCAGGTCAGGAGTTGTTCATAATTATATCCCTTTCATCCTCATGATATTAGTTTTAAATTCTCTCCCCAGGTCCTTTTTAAACTTGTGATTTTTCTCCTACATCTCATCACCCTTGAGTGCAGTGACAAAGACACAAATGTATCTTTTAACATGGCCATAAGTGGCTTTCTATGGAGACATAGATAATAGCTTATCTGATTTATAGGACAATTTCCTTGCCATGGGTTTGAAAGTCTGAAGAGATGGAGGATCTGTTCCTCCAGTACTCTACTTCATGTGCCAAGATAAGATAGCTCTATTGGAAAGAATATAAGTCAGCCCAGCCCCAAAACAGTTGCATGACTTTCTAGAGATGAAATACAATAATTCACCACTGGTGAAATTAAAAAAAAATCTTGCCTTGGATTGAATTGTATCTTTCTCCTCCCTTCCCTGGTAACAAAATCAAAAGCAGCAGCTTTTGCTACCCTTGGTTACAGCAAAATGCTGTAATCATGGAGCTGCAGCACTCAGCCAGCAGGAATGTGTTTGACCTTACAGGCTTTATTTGCTCTTACCACACATACACTCACTCACGTGCCCTCCTGGACTTCTCCATCCCCAATTTACACCTTTATGTTTCATATGGAAACAAATTTAATACCACATTTCCAGACTAGGAGACCTGGAGCTTTATTTTGACTACTATACAGTAATGCTTTCACTCAGCATACAGGTACATTTATTACCATAGCTTCATTTAGGACATGCCATAACAAACCAGGAATTATTTTATCTATTTCAGGGAAGAGCATTAAAAAATACTGTGAGAAAATGGAGACTTACAGCTACATAATTTTGCAAGCTGCCACCCTAACATGAATGCAGGTCAACTTCTCTTTTTGCTTTGTTTTTAATTACAGTGCTAGACAGACCCAACAGTTATTTTGCAGTATTATGAGCTGAAATTTCAGTTTCTTCAGGCTACATCATAGGCTTTTCAGCTATTCTCGAGCTGCAGAACTCCAGGAGTTTCTCAGCCTAGAGAAACTCATCCCTCAGCTGTTACAGAGGATATGTCAAAATAGAGACTTATGTTTCCTGCCCTGGTGATACAATACATTTCCCAAAAACTACATTCAAGAGAAGATGACAATTTCAACAAGAAAAAAAAAAGAATTAGTTATTTTCTCTCTCAATCCAAAGTCATTTTGTGGCACTTATCTCTAGTCCATGTTCTGCAAGTTAAATTGCAAACAAATTTAACAGAAATACTTTAATGAATTTAAGTGCAATTAAACAACACGAAACTTCCACCAAAGAAGATCCCCGTGGAGTTGATGACTCTAAGTTAAGAAAGCATACCTGGGAAAGGATATATAGTGTCTGCTTTTGCTGTTCTTTAATCATCTATTACCAGAGACATTAGACAAGCTAAATAGACATCTATTGTGAATAAACTACCTCATCTTTATATTCTGGAAAAACACATTATCTTGTTTTTCTGTTTTGAATAATGCTGATTATAATAATCCATGGAAGAACCCTCTAAAGTACACTAAAACGAAGTGACAGAACAATAAGTTCAGTATGTGAAATAACTGAAGGATGAGGCAGCAAAACACAAGGCATTTGACTGGATTAAGTTGTTTCAAGCCCCCAAATTGGCTCACACTGCTCAGGACCCAAACAACAATAAGTAATACCATGAGAAGCATTTCTATTGAAGTATAGAATCTATACTTTCTCTAGAAAAAAAGAGAAAATCATTTCTACACATGTGAGCAGCTATAAAAAGGAAAAAAAGCAGAAGCCATTGCTGTTTTAGAAGGGGTAAGGTCAGATGCTGAAAGAGGGAGAGATATGGGGTTCTCTCACTCCCTGAGGATTTTATAGGTCAAAAACTAGCACTGAGAATTGACACAGTGGTGGTTCAAGGGATCCAAAGAGCTCACTCCAGAAGCCTCATGAAGTTGCTGTGCTACAGCACATTTTCTGCACTATTGTCTCTGCTCTCATTAGGATGATCAAAAGCCAACTCCCACAGCAAAAGCCTGGTCCTATGTCTCTAACTCAGTATCTTATGTACAGATTTAT
Organism: Emberiza elegans; assembly: GCA_024865655.1. NCBI lineage: Eukaryota > Metazoa > Chordata > Aves > Passeriformes > Fringillidae > Emberiza > Emberiza elegans. Next base: position 25,414,275 of record JALJVW010000241.1, on the reverse strand, counting down.
GTGTGAATTAATAATCTATGCCTTCAGCTGAGGAAAAAAGCCTTTTGTACCTCAGTCTCAAGAGATTTCTAAACTCAGACCCTGCAGGCAATGAGTGCCCATTTCCCTCTCTTCTACGGTGAATTACTGAAGCTGATGAGTGATATTCTAGCAAAAATGCTGATTCAAGAGAACGAGCAGTATTCCTTCAGAACATGTTTATTCTGCTAAAAGCCTCCTCAGAGGCCAGGGGGCGGGCAGTCCCTGCTGTGTGACCAGCTGGCTGGCCTGGCTGGCACCCCTCCAGCCTGGCTCCCCGCCACGCAGCCCCGGCTGGCCAAGAACCACTGCTGCAAAAAGCCTGAAACAAATCCTTCTGGTTTGCCTCTAGCTCCACTGTGCCAACAATCTATTCCAGCACGGGATGAAACAAGATGTCAGCACCCCAGAATTTTTCACAAAGGAAAAATAAATACCCTATTCTGGTCAGTTATAGTCACAATCTGTATATGCTGTACTGCTTTTTCACATAAATAACCGTCTTAAGTGTCTGCTTCACTGCCCCTGCAGAAGCATGGACTTAAACACAAGAAGCATTGAGGAATCAGTCCCAACCTGGTTATGTTAATCAAGTTTTTATGAATAGCAAGCACGATAAAATTCTGAATCCCTGAGAAAAGGGTTCAGTATATTAATACTGTTATAGTTAAATGCTGCTTTCTGTGAGGCTTTCAGAAGTAACTCTTCAGTCAGCTACCACTACTCATTTCAAAATACTACAGACTGAAACCAGAGGGGTGTTGGACAAGGACTTTGTCATCATGCATATGGTGCTATTCAACTATCTATTCTCTGGAGAAATGACAAAGCATCCACATTTCTAGTTACCACTACACTGACCCAATGAGACACCAGTATAGACTGTCCCCTGTTATTTGTAAAACAACATCCTCCATCTTAAGAAATCCTGCCTTTCCACAGCTTTATAGATCCTAATTAGAAATATTTTAGAAATGTATTTGCAAACATCACTATTACTCTAATTAGAGAACACAGTACTAGGAGTCAAATGCCAACACATTGTGGGTCTTGATAAGATGACAGCAGAATTCAGTAGATAATTCAGTCTCACAGGCTTCTAATTTATTTCATGTTGCTCAATCAGCAGCATGTAGCCTTCTGCCCACTCCCACTAGATCTTTGTTTAAGATCAAACCTGATTCAATTGTCAGGTTGCTCAGGTGGTTTGGGTGTTTTTTCTGGTTTTTTTTTTTTTGTGTAAAAAAGCTGCATTCTACTGTACTTCATTTACACAAAATTATTTATTCAGGAAATTTTGGCAGGAGAACTGGACCTGATAAATTCAGCTATTTTTCTGGAGATGGCAGCCTCTTTAAAGCACAAAAGCAAATCTGGTTTTAAGTAATGGCTTTTAATTTTTTCAGCCAAATAATTTTTCTTCCTAATAGGCAGCAACAGCTTTTAATTATGTTCTACTTCAACTCCTTTACCTCATCCTCTTTTCAAAACAGCTCAGGACACTTCTGCTCCTCAGAGGTAAATTCCTGTATGCACTGAATTCATGTGTTTTCATTTTAAAAAAATCTCACATTAATTAATTGATATATTAGGGAAAGAGAATACAGCGAGTTCACCAGACAAAAATAAGTGATCAATTATTAATCCTCATAAAATAATTTGAGGCATGATTCATGAGTCAGCATTTTCAATGAAACCATTTGTAAAGCAGAAATGCCATTTTACTACAGTTTTGGTAACATTCTACATTACATCCTAAACATTAACTGCTAAAAACAGTTAACGTTTTATGATTAATGATGTATAATGATTATATATATATATATAAAATCAGATCTCCAGCAATATTTCTTACATTATTTGCAGCCACTTTAGGTATTTTTGTTTTAGAAAGCAGATGGAGGAATCTTCATATTAAAAGGACAGAAAATTCCTAACAAAACAATAAAATAAATGGTAACCAACTGTCAGAATTAGATGCTATATTACGGAGTTTATAAGAGATTAAAAGATGATTCATTACATCATTAACTGTGACATGCAGAACAGCACTGAGATCAACAACAGCATTAATAAAGATGGAAGCAGTAAGAGTGGGATGAGTTTACAAAAACAGTTGCCAGGAATGTGGGAAATTAAAATGCAGAAGTCTGATTTCTGCACAGGTAAATTGTAGGATTATAGTAAAGCACAGAGATGCTAAACACAGACATGATGAAAAAGGATAGTCTTTCTGACTTTTGTGGAGGTGAACTTCCACAAACTGTTTCAACCTGTCTTTAAACATATTTTTACGGAGCCAGTAAGAAGGTCAATAAAGGAGATACTGTTAATGCATTTCAATTTCTACAAACCTTTCAATAACCTTTATCTAAGTTATCTCAGGATACAAGAGATGATTATCTGATGAAGTCTGAAGACCTGAATAAAGGCTGCTTTTACAAGAGAAAAGCAAAATTATTAGAGGTTACCTTTGGTGGAACCTGTGCAATTCAATATTCTCATAAATGACCTAGAAATAGCAGATTTTCTGTAAATACTAAGCATATTGACAGAGGAATTACAAAGGAGGACTACAATCAAAATCCACCTGATCATGACAGACATGGAAGAGCTAATAGTGAAAAATAATTCCTTTCTCTTATGACAGCAACTCAAAGGCCATCAACTTTGACCTTTTTGGCAAGTATTTTAAAACAAAGGGAAGTGTCTTCCTCTTAAAACAGTGAAACTGTGTGATGTGGAGATAAAAATTTTGAATTAATTTATACAGGTAAAAAATCCAAATAAAAATTGATCAACATGTACTAGATATATATTGGTGTAAATACTAGGAACGTTTCTAAAGGCCAAAGTTCCAGAAACAAAGGAGAAGTATCTTACCCCATCTGTTTCTTGCATCCTTTCAGGGCTTGCTACTGGCCACTGCACAGTAGATAGTTCAGCTGCAAGTACTGTCTTTATGATAAACAGATATTTAGAAATGACAGGCTTGATGTGGGTCCTGTAATTATTCCTCTCTCTTCCCCACCTCAAACTCTGCCACAGTTATTATATGTTAATTTCTGTTTCCAGATAGAATTTATCCCTGCATGTTTATGCCCGCACAAGAGCTCTGTGCTGTCTGAGAAGTGACCCCACCTTTGACCTCATGCTCTGGGAATAAATGAGCATATTTAGATCTTGAGCCCTTGGGAATTTTTTTTATATTAAGACATAAGTACTAAAAAGAACTGCCACAAGGAACTCAATATTTTCCATGCTGGCTCACCAAAGTTTTCTATCCCATTCTGTTTAGAAACCCTGAATAAGCACCTGGAATACCTTGGGCTTTGTGGAGATGACACAGAAGCTGAAGATCTGATCCTTGAAAGTTTGAATGGCATTCTCCTGGCTATTACTGAAGATAGTTAAGTATCACCCTGGATCACCAATTAACCATTTGCTCAATTCAAAAGAATTCATGGGAGGTTTTGTTTATTGTGATAATTCCTATTTCAAGAAGTGATTGCTGCTGGAACTATAGCTGTCCTCAGGCTGTTACTTTCTTTTCTCTCTGCATAAAACTCACAAAATTACCTGTGACCAGATAAAGTTACTGGTCACTAAAATACCAAAAGCTCCAGAGAAATTCCAGTTTTAATTTTCTATTTATTACAAACTCCTAGGATTAATTTAGTGTGACCCTATCAGGTCAGGCATTTTAAAAGTAGCTTCCAGTCTACTTATACAAGAGTCCCTAAAGCCTTTGCACATTCTCCTAAAATTACATAGACCTGCATTTATTTGAGTCTCCTGGCAGATGGTGATTTACTATCTTCAGGCCAGCTGGCCATACTTTTGATGAAAAAAGGCTAAGGGAATTGTCTGTTCTAATTGCTTGTCTAATAAAAGATATTGTGCCTACCTACAAAATTAATTGCTAGGCCATGCCTCAGGAATAGCATCTTAATCCCTGTCTTCCCATGCCTTATGCAGGCATCCTTTTATAGTCAGAGAAGATGAAACTGTTTTCTTCTTTGCCTGGCCACCCCCTGCTTCAATTCAGCATGAAACAGAGTAATCAGCTGGAACCACACTTGCTGCAATTCAAGCAGATGACTGTGCCCATACATTCAGACTCAGACAGGCTTTAAGAACCTTGTTAAATTGGAAGCTTGGATCCCATAGATACCCACTCAGAACTCTAGGATAAACAAAGAAACACGTGAATAAAACAGCTGCAAACCTACTGCAGGTATTGCTAACACTCTTATCACTGCAGAGCAGAGGTCCTTCCACCTACTCAGAGGGAGTGGGATCTTCCCAACTTTGGCAAAAATCCTGAAGGGCAATCCACGATGTGCAGTGAAAGCAGCCCACGTGCTCTCAGAGATAGCCAAAAATGGTAAGTCATGCTCGAATATTACTGCAAGGCATCTTACAGCACATTAGCGTCAAGCGTCATCTTTTCACTCTTGAATTTTGTTTCACAGGCTACCAGCTGTTGCTATTGCAATTGTTTCATTCCCTCTCCTTTTATCTGCACAGAGGAAATGAAGATACCATGTATTGAAGCAGATTTGGTTCTAACACTGATACCTTTGCTGGAGAGCACTGACCAAGAAATGCTGCTGCACGCCGGGAGGGCCATTGGCCGTATCTGTTATGATAACCGTAAGTGTCCTCGGAAGGGAATCTGCTCTTCCCTGGCTCTAAGGCATTATTTTAAAAGGCATTGCAACCTGGAACTCATAATGACTTTATGAGACCTGAGCACATCATGCACCTCAGCCTCCAGTTAGGTATGCAACTCACAGAGCTCACAGACACAGGGCTAAATGCACCCCAAGCACTGCCTGAACTCTGGGATTCCCCCCTACATTTTTGACTTCAAGTAGCACATCTCTGTCAGAACTGCTTTGAAATCACAAGAGGAGCAGCAGAGCCTCACACATATATTAACCAATTTTGCAGAGTTGCCTTGGGTCCCAATCCTGAATAGCTAGGTCTTCTTCCAAAGTAATAAGAACATCTATAAAGCAAAGCATTTGTTTTAAAAGTATTTCTTTTATCTCTTTTTTCCTAACACACTGACATATTTATCTATGCAATGAATAGTCTTCTCTGAGAACCAGTGCTTGTATGCAGGAGATCTTTGTGCTCCAAATTCCCTGGATACCAGCTTGCTAGCTGGGCTCAAAAGTTAAACAATTTTCATTTACTTACCCAAAACAGTTTAAGATTTTTTTTATCTTTATCTCCCAGACTGCCCAAAATATTTACTGTGTACTGAAAGTAATACAGAAATTTTCACCCAATATCTCATATCTCTGCCTTCAACCTATGTTCTCTAATCCTTCTAGTGTGGATCTGCACAACTTTACTTAGAAATTTGTGGGTTTGCCTCCTTCACTGTTCTTATGAAATCCAAGCATGACAGGTACTTGGTATAGATTCCACTAAGCTCCCCATAAGTTACATGTATTCATCAGGGAATGGCACATTAGTTTTTAAAAAAGCTGTTCCCTAAAATTGCATTCCCAGCTCATGTAACTCCTGTACACAGCACTGCTGCTGCAGCATATGGCCATCCTGCACATCTGCTTCCCTTCTGGCAGAGCACAGGCCCAGCACAAATTTGCCAAGATGACTGTGACATGCTTTAATAAATCCTATTACTAACACAGCAATAAATGCATCAAAGAGAAGAAAAATTAACTTCACTAATTCCCTGAGCTACAGTAGCACCAGAGCCTTCCTGGTGTCTGCCATGCACTGTGTCACCCAAGCAGCAGCCCAGCTCTCTGCAAGACACTGCTGCAAAAGCAGTGCCATTGTGCTGTTAAGCAACCATCACTGTCCAACTTTGCATCTTACAGTTCTTGGCACCCTCAAAATCATTTCAGATATTAAGCTTTTGTTCATTACAAAACAAACTACAAACAGAAAGAAAACAGTTATCAGGGTTTTCCTCAACAAGCACATGTGGATGAAGACAGTGGCTTGATACCTTAAGTCAAAGTCAAACCAGGAGGTTTAGCAAAAAATCCGTCCCAAACTTGCATTTCCTCTACACTCAGCCTGGAGCCACCACCAAAAGCTTTAGTGTGAGAAAGAACCAGAGTACCTTGGTGCTAAGCATCTCAGTTGGACCCTTTCCACTGATTTAATCAGTTCCTGATTTAACCACCTTTAACACCTCTGCTTCACTGACCAGGCAGCCTTCAGGAAGAGCTGGTGAAAGTTGGAGTGATCCCATCACTTGTCCGAATATTAACTGACTATGCAGAGAGTGAACCACTTGTCCACGTTGCTCTATTGGCCTTGTACAATCTGGCAGACCTTGGTAAGTAAGGCCTTTTTAAAAGTTTTTTTAAGTTTTTCTGCATCTTAGAGCAAAATATCTCCACACAGTCACTGTCTCTCTATGCCCACAGCTTTGTGGGCTTTGTTCGTTTTCTCCTTTGTTTTTGGGGTGGGGTAGGGCTGGTGTTTGGGCTTTGTTTTTAAAACATGACTGATATCTAATCAGGAACTGGCCACAGTATCTGGATTGGAGAAATAACTGATCTTTTATGGAGTACTAGCAATCACTTATACTACATTAAAACAATTAAGTTTTAACGGCCAGCTTTTGTCCCCAAATGAAGAGATGGCATAACTTCACATGATAAATTGACAGTTTCAACTACAGCAGATTTAAAGCTTGTTTATTAAAATTTAATTTCTATTGAATAATTTAATTTTTATACCATATTAAAACAGCTTCCATTTTCATTTACACAATTTTCAAAGCAAGAGCATCTCCCCTAATTTAAAATATATTTGCCCTACCTTACACAAGTTGTGAGTAGTAATGGAAGAAAAAGACCAAGTACAAAGTTATTACTACTCTCTATATATGGTCTGGCTAAAATTTCATGTACTGCTTCCTGCATTTAGGGGGATATGCAGGGAAGGGGACATGATATCACACTGTCACATTATTCTCTAAGGAGGTCTGTCCTTGTTATACGTTTTTTTATTTAATACCATATTCAATTGAAATATATTGTATGTCAAACAGGCAAGCTTTGCCAACATACATCTTGCAGATATTTAGGATGCCAGCAAGGCTAGAAGCACCTAATAAAGGCAAAAAATATACTGCTACAGCAAACTGACGTGTGCCAATTGTTATATTAAATAATCATACTACAGATGGACTTGTACAAGTCAGTGAAATTAAGCCAGGATTAATTTGATGCCTAAAGTTAGAGAAACAGTTAAAGAACCTGCGGGGAGGAGGGATAGAGTTCTGCTGTCTCAGTGCTGTCCAAAGAAACAGAAGAGTCTACAAGAACAGAAAAAGCCTTCAAAGACAGTATCTAATCACTTCAGATCATAGGGAGATATCTTTAAACATTTAATCAAATAAAAATTCAAAATCCTGACTTTATCACATACAGATTTGGCCAAGGAAGCTCTAAGCATGACAAAAGTTGCTGAACAACTGGTGAAACAGCTGAGGAGAGCAGAGAGCCATGAGAGGTTAGAAATTGTCTTTGAAGTCCTGCAAGCACTTGCAGAAAATGGTAAGGCTCCTTTTGGTCTGGGTGGAACAAGGGGAGACTGGGTATTGTACTGGTTTAAGCTCTGGGTTCCAAGTTTGCCATGGGATCCTGCTAACAGAACCAGCAAGCCTGTCAGGAGAAATAAGCTCCAGGAGCATGTGAGATCCTGGCCCAAACAGCACATGAGAAAACAAAGAACAGAAGGAGAGAGCACCATTCCACTGCATTTCAGTAGGTGCAAATGACAGCAGATTCACACTTACTCTCCATGGTGAATAAGAGGAAAGCAGCAACACAGATTATTTTTTAATTTTAAAAATCAGAACAACCAGTACAAGTACCAGTTCAATCCCTGTTTGGGCCACTTAATTGTTGGACTTGCTGCTCCTTGTGGATCCCTTCCAGCTCAGAATATTCTGTGACTCTGAAAATGCATAATCTAAGCAGCAGCACAACAAGCACTGACACTGCTCCACTAAAAATATCTAGATATCAGGCACAGATTTTAAAGACATGAAAGCTCATGACTGGCAACACAAGACATGTCAAAGACCAATGCAGAAAGCTTTGCTCATTCTGCCTCAGAGTCATCCTAGCTCCAGAAAGCTGTTACAAACAAAACCAAAAGAGTGACCCCACCTGAAAAACAACTGGGTAAAGTTCAAGGATTGAACTTTCTAGTTTGAAATGCCCTCAAAAAAGAGCCAAGAAGCTTTCAATGTGCTTTCACTGTGATCTCCACAGATGCTCTGAAAGTGCAGTTGGTGGACGCAGGTGTGCCAGAGGTGCTGTCTGAGATCCTGCTGAGGCTCCAAGGCAGTTCCCAGGCTGAAGATACATGCATTGTGAAGGCTGCATCAGATCTCATTGTCTCTCTGCTCCTTGGAGGTAAAAAGGGGAATATTACAGGCCAGGTATATCAAGAATCAACATCCAAAAGTCTTTAGCAGAAGAGTTTCCATTTCTGTTGGTTTCTTTTACATTAACAGGGACCTATTCACAATCTCTTTTATCATCATTGCAGGAATTCTTCTCAGACATGACACTTTTCATTTCTACAGCCTATAGCCCAGTGCTTGTGCCTAACAGCAATTTAGTTTATATTACTGTTATGCTGCATTTTGGGCAATATGGATTAAAAACTAAAATATCAAGAACTGGCCACTTAGACCGCATGCCACCACTCTCAACCCCAAAGCAAACAACAACATAAAGGTCTTCAATTATTAACCTTAACAACAAACTAAGTCATCACTCACTGACAGAACAGCTCAGTTTGGGGGCTGATTATAATCAGATATGAGATATTCTCTATTTCTCATAACACAAATAAGTACAAACAGCAGGTTTTTGCTAAGGGCTGTGGCATCATCTCTTGGAACGCAGATATTTGCAGGTACCAAGACAAGGGCAAGGCATATTGCTAATTTTACAAAAGAAATTGTAAGGTTGGTTATTCTCCACCCTTCAAAGATAGAAAGCCACTCTTTGTGAGTACAGAGAAAACTAGCACTATCAGATTTCACTGCTCCCTGGTTCTGAAATAGTTACTGTCTGTTCTGCAGACTAGACACTCGCATGCTTTTAAGTTACAGATGCTACTGATACTAAAATATTTTGGGGGGCATAATTGCAAAGAAAGGGGTGATCAAGTATGCAAGCCTTTGGATTTTTTTTTTTGCTGAACCACACTTTATTAGAGATAACACTCTGGAAGTACTTAATGGCAAAAATATCTGTTAGAAATAAAAAAAAAAACCAGACACCAAAAAAAAAACCCACACCAAAAAATCATAAAAAACACACACAAAAACCCTCAAACAAACAAAAAGCCAAAATAAAACCCACAGAGTTACTGCTACTCTATGTTTTAAATCACTTTTAGGAAGGGAGGGTTACTTAGACATTGAGATGGGAAGAAATCTCAAGATAAGCCATTTTATCTTTCAATTCCTATTATAGAAAGCAATGAGCCTTTATACTCTGCAGAGAGAAAGAGATATTCTTATGAGCAGACTCCTGGAAAGCATGCTGTGCTCAATCAGTCAGCAAAAGTTCCCCCCCTCCCCACTTCCTGTCCTATCTCACTGATAGCTACTGTACTGGCTTCAAACTCAATTAACAAAATTGCTCAACTTTCTGCATTAATAGGTGCTTAATTATTAGAAAAAAAAACTCCCTCACATCTGAATGTTGGGTTTTGGGTTTTTTTTTAAAGCAAGCTATGATCCACACATCTCTTTACCTCCACCTCACAACCTTTCTAGAGTCCCTTTCTTCCTTGCCTCATACCTTGCTCTGAATCAGCCATTGTGCATCATGGCTCTCCAAAGGGCACAGAAGTGCCCCCAGTGCCTTTAACTGGCTATTTCAATTTACTCAGCTCAATGGCTTGCTTTGTCACTCACTCTTCTCCCCCATCTTCCCCACAACAGCATGAGATGCTTCATGTGGAAGAAGTGAATAATCCCTCTCATGCCTCAGTGTGTGCCACTGATGTATGCACAGCTTTTAATCTGAGAGAAAAAAAATCCTATGGAAATCTGTTCTCAGCATCAAATGACTTCCAGGCAGTGAAAAGATGACAGACAGTTTTTGCAGCTATGAAAAGTGGCTGTTCCTATCAGACTTTAACTATGAGCCATTAAATTGAATGTTCTGCTGCTATCCAAGCAAAAACTCCATAGGAGAGAATAGCAGTTTGGAGCTCTGTGACAATCAAAGCAAAGCAACCACTAATGGGCTCTGCCTATTTGCACTTTACATGACGGGAAAAAAAAAATGTTCTGACATTCTTCAGTTTGAGAAGTGGGGGAGGAGAGAAATTAAGTTCAATTAAGGTTAGTCTATATGAAGATCAAAATATTTTCCCTGTAGAATTTTATCTGATGAAAGAGGTGACCTATTTCTATGGAACTGTTTTTAAAGAGGACTGGGCAATTTTCCTCATATACTCTGATCTCCAAAGATTAGGACTAGGCAAGGGAACACTTGAAGAATGACAAGCAAAACCATCAGAATGTATGCATAAAATGGTATCAAGAGATTTCTGTGCAGTAGAATCCTAACTATTTCACAGACTGACAGTTCTCTCATGAAAATATCCAAATACATTTCACAAGCATTTGACAAATTCTGATCAATCTCAAGATAAGCCATTTTATCTTTCAATTCCTATTATAGAAAGCAATGAGCCTTTATACTCTGCAGAGAGAAAGAGATATTCTTATGAGCAGACTCCTGGAAAGCATGCTGTGCTCAATCAGTCAGCAAAAAGTTCCCCCCCCCCACTTCCTGTCCTATCTCACTGATAGCTACTGTACTGGCTTCAAACTCAATTAACAAAATTGCTCAACTTTCTGCATTAATAGGTGCTTAATTATTAGAAAAAAAAACTCCCTCACATCTGAATGTTGGGTTTTGGGTTTTTTTTTAAAGCAAGCTATGATCCACACATCTCTTTACCTCCACCTCACAACCTTTCTAGAGTCCCTTTCTTCCTTGCCTCATACCTTGCTCTGAATCAGCCATTGTGCATCATGGCTCTCCAAAGGGCACAGAAGTGCCCCCAGTGCCTTTAACTGGCTATTTCAATTTACTCAGCTCAATGGCTTGCTTTGTCACTCACTCTTCTCCCCCATCTTCCCCACAACAGCATGAGATGCTTCATGTGGAAGAAGTGAATAATCCCTCTCATGCCTCAGTGTGTGCCACTGATGTATGCACAGCTTTTAATCTGAGAGAAAAAAAATCCTATGGAAATCTGTTCTCAGCATCAAATGACTTCCAGGCAGTGAAAAGATGACAGACAGTTTTTGCAGCTATGAAAAGTGGCTGTTCCTATCAGACTTTAACTATGAGCCATTAAATTGAATGTTCTGCTGCTATCCAAGCAAAAACTCCATAGGAGAGAATAGCAGTTTGGAGCTCTGTGACAATCAAAGCAAAGCAACCACTAATGGGCTCTGCCTATTTGCACTTTACATGACGGGAAAAAAAATGTTCTGACATTCTTCAGTTTGAGAAGTGGGGGGAGGAGAGAAATTAAGTTCAATTAAGGTTAGTCTATATGAAGATCAAAATATTTTCCCTGTAGAATTTTATCTGATGAAAGAGGTGACCTATTTCTATGGAACCTGTTTTTAAAGAGGACTGGGCAATTTTCCTCATATACTCTGATCTCCAAAGATTAGGACTAGGCAAGGGAACACTTGAAGAATGACAAGCAAAACCATCAGAATGTATGCATAAAATGGTATCAAGAGATTTCTGTGCGAGTAGAATCCTAACTATTTCACAGACTGACAGTTCTCTCATGAAAATATCCAAATACATTTCACAAGCATTTGACAAATTCTGATCTAACATATGTAAGAATACAGAGGAAAAACAGGCTACTAAGTGAAATGTTAAGAGATGAAAAGACTAATAGGCATTAATTCAAAAGATAACAGGAGTGTCTATGACTTTGAGGTGGAAATAACACCCAAACCAGCAAAAGTGTTAAAATTACTAAGGCCCCTCTTACTATCTATACATAAAAAAATTAGAAGTCTGTACACCTCAGTCTGTAAATTCAGTTAGAACCATGGGAAGTACTGTTGCATACAGAGATATAATAAAAGGAAGGCTTTATAAAATCAGGCCTTGCTCTGCTGAATGACCAGCTAAGCCCCCATAAGAAAGAATCAGAGGAATGAGAAACAGCACAACAAACTATTCTGGTAAAAGAACCGTTTGCACTTGCAAAAAACAAAGAGTCTGTTCCATGAGAATCTGCAAAGAAAATATGTAAACATCTGGGTAAAGAGAGAGTCTTACACATACACACAAAAGCATTTTCTAACTAATTAATTGAGTGGAAAGAAAGTCATGAATTATAGTTACAATTAGAGTTATACATGAGCTCTTGACAACTGTACAAAAATGAGCTGTAACATTTGCCTTTTCTGCATGAAGAAACTGAGTCCCATCTGCTTATTACTGCAGCAAAATACTAGAGCTACTTTTGGCCAGACTGTGTATTTGCATGAGGTGTGTACAGTTCCACAGATAACTCTTTATTCCAGGTGAATATGTCCTTCTATTTAGTGTTCAGACTGTTTTGCCATTTTTAACAAACAGCTTTCACAAGGTAAAAAGCACACAATAAGGAGATGTTCGTGTCTGTCAGGCATATACTTCTGTTGAGGCATAACAAACTGCATAAAGCACAATAAAGTTATTTTCCAAATGGCATTATCAAAAAACTTCCTTCAGAAAGGATGCCAGCTGTATCATAGAGGGCTCCCTTTTGCTCTTTGACAGAACTTTCTCATTTCCTAACAAGGTAAGCTGAACAGCTTCTGAAAAAGCTGCCACAGAGCAAGTTCTCAAAGACAGGAGGGATCCAGACATGCACTGACAAAATACTGCAGAGCATTGCTGGGCAAAGTGGTAGGTTTTTGCAATGTACAAATCTGCTCTTTCACTGGGATTCAATAAACCAGATCTCTCCAGGTCAACTCATTTTCTGAGCTTCATGTGAGTGCAACACAAATAGACTTCTCATTTCAGAAAATGGGTTTCTCAAAACAGGCAAGAAAAATCTAGCTCTAATTCTCTCAAGGAGTCATTAATGACAATTTATTTCACAGAAAACAAACAATGATGACAGTACAGAACTAGTAATCAGATTTACCATTGGTGGGTAAGATCCCTGGTTTCACAATAGTGTCTTAAATCACTAGAATAGCAAAATTAAAGGAGCATTAAAACTGTCCTGGTGAGATATGGAAAATGCCACTGGTATTCTACTACATGTATAGTGGAAAATTCAGCAGCACTGAGGCAAAAAAAAGGGACTGGGGACCCTGTGGTTTTGAATTTGACAGTGATTGTCCCTTGAAAGCTCTCTCGAGCTAAGCTCCACTGGAGTGTGTCTCAGCATCAGTTTACAGGTAGCTGATGCTCACTTCTCTCTAAAGAGCTGAAGGTTGCAAAAAACAATGCAATAGCCATAGTCCTGATCTTAGCAAGACATGAAAACAGTCAAGGCAAAGACTCCCTGAATTCTGAATTTTCATCACTGTGTTTCTTACCTCTGTCACCTGCTTGGTTCTGCCTCTCTCCAGATGGGAACTGCCTGCGTCTGTTCCAGCTGGGGGTGATCCACCAGCTCCTGGACCTGCTGGAGAAGCACGTGCGGAGCGGGGACACCTCTGTCCAACAGGCTGCGCTCAGCGCCCTGCAGAGCCTCGCTGTTCCAGGTGCACAGCTGGACACCCCTGCCATCCTCTGCACCCACGGGGCATCCCTGCAGCCCTGCCCCATCACCAGGGCCAGTCCCTTGTGCTTTGAGGGGCAACTGACCTTTCCCCCTCCCCTGCAGAAACATATATTTGAATAATTTACCAGGAATTCCTTGTCACAGACTCATTTTATGGAAAATCATTTCCTTAGTATTTTTTTCTCCTGAGAAGCTGAGAGGGCTCAGGAACAAAATGTAAACAATTATTATCTGCTGCTGTGGAATGCAACTGGTGCATCTTTGATTGGTCTCATGTGGTTGTTTCTAACTAATGGCCAATCACAGTCAGCTGGCTCAGACTCAGTCACAAGCTTTTGTTATCATTCCATTCCACTTCTATTCTTTGCAAGCCTTCTGATTAAATACTTTCTTCTATTCTTTTAGTATAGTTTTAATATAATATATATATATCATAAAATAATAAACCAGCCTTCTGAAACATGGAGTCAGATCCTCGTCTCTTCCCTCTTCCTGGGACCCCTGCGAACACCACCACAATTCCTCCTCTACATAAAAAGTTTAAATATTATAAAGTGTAATCTCATTACCAGCTGCTGAAGTAGTTTCATACTAATAGCACACAGCAGCTCAAGACAAAAAAAAATCAGAATAGGGTTCATAGTTTAAAACACAGAGAATGGGGTGGAGACACCTGGTAGGGATGTCTAACTTTCTCTTCTATAAAGCTAATATTCATTTATACAGAACAAGTAAATCTTAACGTTCTTTGAAGTTGTACTTTAAAAAGCTCAACTCAATTGTAAAATACCAATATATACTGGATATTTTTGCCCCCGACAAAGGGGAGAGAATGATGCAACTGACTCCATCTTATCAGACGGTCAATTAATTACTTTATTATGCTATATTATTCTATAGTACATTGCATTACATCTAAACTCAATCTACCAAGCACTCAACTGCACACCACCACACAGCATCTTGTGTCTGCTGACCGGCAGTCCTGACACACACACACGCTTGGCACTGACAGGCCAAGGAAACAAAACACCATCACTCTGGGTAAACAATCTCCATATTGCATTCCACTTTTGCACAAACACAGGCATAGCAAATGAGATAAGAATTCTTTTTCCTTTCCCTGAGGTTCAGAGAATGTGAATCTCAGAAATATTCTTGGGAAGATTGCTTTGCTTTTCTCTGTGAGGAGAAATGTGGCTACACCAATATACAGCATTTTGATTACCTCTTCTGTTCAAGCATTACAAACCATTTTAGATGTTTGCAAGTGTGTGGACACTTAAATGCTATTCCTACAATATACTTTTCATCATCAATTCATAAAAATATCTGTAATTTATTTGCAATATCTGTTAGGTGTTCTCTAACAAAAACACTTCTAGAAACACAAACTCTGTCACTTTCAACAATATAATCTGCTACCTGAAAAAGAAAAATGAAAGACACTGAGTGCAAATCCATAAACATGAATTAAATATGGGTAAACACTTGGAAATAGACATAGAAAACTCTTCAATTCAAGCACTGATCTTAAAAGATAACAGATGCTTATAAAAAATTAAGAAGTCATTATGATCTAGTAAAAGGAGTCAGTCTGTGCCACTGAAGAACAAGAACATTAAGAGCAAGTTACCTAATAGGCTGTGCTTCTCAATTTGCACAATAAAAGGATGAGGGAGACAACAGTTAATTCCCTCATTTCGCTGTCCAATCTTCCTCACGACTCCCCCAAAAATATATGCAGAAGATAGGAAAAAAAATTGCTCTTGAAGAAGGAGCTTTTGGTAGCACAGTTAAGCAGTATTAAGACTCCTTGCAGACAAGCTTCTGATTATTACAAGGGATTTACTGCACCAACCACTGGAGCAAAGACACAAAAATGAGAGGAAAGCACAGAAACAAAGACATGAACAACGGGGCATCAGTGAGATCAAATACAAAAAGAAAATCCATTTCCAAGAAATATGGATGAGTAAATCACTTCTGCCCTCCAGTTCAGTTAAAGTGAGCTAGAACAGAACAGGCTTCCTCAAACGACTGGGCAAGTGGATGGATAATCTATTACAACTAGAAAAGAAACAATGCTGTGTTTTATGTACTTTGCTCTGGGCAGGGCTAAGACCAAAAGTAACCAAAACTACTCAAGAGCAGTTCCTAAGAAAGTTTTAGCCCAAAAGAGAAGTCTAAGCAATCAGGTAGCCCTGACTAAATTTCTGAGCTCACTAACAAGTTGGACTTTTCATCAGAAGCTTAACACAGCACACAATTCACAACATTTGTGTCATCTCTACATTTTCAGATGTTTGCACCATTACTGAGCCTCACACCAACCCCTCTTTCCCATTTTGTAGTTGTCAGCAAGGTTCAGATGCTGGAGGAAGGCGTTGCCGAGCGGATTGAGGCGCTGCTGAGGTCAGAGAGCCCTCCTGTGCAGTTCAAACTCCTGGGGACACTACGGACACTAGCAGATGGTCAAGGTAGGCACCTGCCAGCGCTCACAGACATCAGCCCTGAGCTCCCCTCCTCCCTTCCTCTGCAAAACAGGCTGTGCAGGACTACAGGCTGTGTCCTGCTAACCCAATTCCACTGCATCTGGAGAGCTTCCAGCAGAGATTATTGCCAGAGGCTGCACGCTTTCCAGACTGCCCCAGTCAGCCTCAGAGGTGGTTGATAAACAAACCACATGGAACAAATCTGCAGCAGTCAGTGAGAACAGGCAAAGGCCTAAAAAGATGCTTTTCACCAGATACAGCAGCAAGGCAGGAGTCTGATGAAAAAGCCAGGTTTTAATGTCAACTCACAGGATAGCAAATCAATAAAGAACTAGAGAACACAAAAGGAATAAAGGGAGCTGGGGTGGAGCAAGGCAAGAGAAATTAATTTCTACCAGTCTTTCTATACATGCTGCCAGTTTTATCTTGCTCATGTGGCTCAAATGTTGAATATACTTTCCATGTTGATGCATTGGATTATCTACTTGTACTTCATTCAGTTTCACACAGAGGGGAGTATGCAAAAGCAACAATAATCTTTCTGTGCACATCATTGTGCATGTTTCTCAAAATGCAATGTTGGAATTACATTAAGATATACTTCAGTATCTTAATTAATCCTTACACTTACTTAGCTCTTACCAGACAGTGACAGAAAACTATTGTGCAGTTTGGTATGGTCTTTCCCACTGCCAGAGCAGCTGCTCTGGAGCATAATCAGTACTGATTCCTTCATATGCAGGAATAACGTAAGTTAAAACTAAAATAGTTATGACTATTTTGCGATGGGAAGTGATAACTGACATAGGGCAATTACAGACATAGCTCATTAGTTATATAGAAGAGGACAAAACCTCACACTGCTACATTCCATGCTGCACTCCATTGCACTACTGCAGACACCACTTTATATAAGAACTATTTGCATCTTTTATCAAATTAATATGCATGATAGAAAATTTAGATCTAGTTCTTCTATTAATTTGCACTACTTCCAGTCCAGTGAAAAGCTGCTCTCACATTTCACTGTGGTAGGAAATGAACATTGCAAGACACATAGAAACCTAGCATCTTTTTGTTCTGAGGCTTTGAAGAAGTCATTGTAAGGTCATTTCTCCAAAGTTATATCTCAATTGTGACAAGGTATTTAACATTTAAAACTGAGACATCACAGTAACATCGATCTAAATTATCAAACACTAAATTATCTTTTATAATTTTATTTACCAGCCCTAATACAAAGTCAGAATTTGGCACAAGGTACAACTTCTGAATCTAAAACAAATTAATCATCAAAATGCAAAGTAGAATAAAATATGTAGGAGAGTCAATGTTTATCCATTCCCACCCATGAACACACAATTCTCCCACTTTTAATTACCTTCTATTCTGTTTACCCATGAGCTAACATTACCTTTAATTAACTCAGCCTGAAACTCTTATGAACACATATCTACTAAGAAGTCCACACTAAATTAGTTAATTGTCTTATCTGGTATAAATTCATTACTCTGACTATCAGCAGGCATGCTGAGGCTAACAGACTAGAGGAGGCAGGTTTCCTTCTAACCACAGAAAACTGCAGGCAGATCTGTCAGCTCCATTACTCTAAAGAGATGGGAACCCCTGGTTCTTCCACCATTCAGCTTCAGAGGAGCAGAATAATTTGTGCACTTCAGTAGCCAAAGGACCTTCAGCCCAACTGAAAGTTCAACCTTATAAAATGACAATTTTGAATGAATTTTAAGTTAAAAGGTCTTCCTGTTAAGAGTAACTAACTGGAGTTTATCTCAAAGAGCTCTACTGCCTGTCAAACTGAGTAAAGGACCTGCCTTTGCCACAAATGTCTTAAACTGGTTCCATCCTCCAGCCTCTTTCTTCAACTTCCTGTACTAAGCTGGATTACTGTGATCTCTGCAGAGTAACAAGGAACATCTGACTAGAAACAAGAGTCTTGTGTTACAGGAGGTAGCAGGCAGGTAGCTCTGCAATGCCCAGTAACTCTTGTCTCAAAACAAAGTGTGCCAGCTAGGCTATAAACTCCCAGATTCCTTGTGGGGTTTTGAAATGTGGATTACTCCTTAGCATAGTGGACAAATCAAAAAGCAAGTGTGTGTACTTCCCCATCTCCCTCCCCCAAACAGACAGAGCGTGGGCTGACTTAAAGCATCTGGAAAGTATCCAGAGCAATCATGGGTTTATTGACACTGACCTTCTGGTGCATGCTCCACCTGATTCTTCCAGCACATCTCAAAAGAAATGCAGTGCACAGAGAAAGGAATAGGTAAGGGAACAGGAGCAGGGTGATGCCTCTATCAAACCTATCCCTTCTGTTGCAGATGTTCAGATAGAGTTCCACTTCCTAGGACAACTTATCTAGTGAGGTTTTTTTCAAATGTGAACCACAGACACTAACATTTCTAGCAAGTCTTGAGACAGGGTTCCTGAAATGCAGGGGAATGCGAATTAAAAGGCTCTTAAACAGTAAGGGGAATTTCTGATAATGCCTTATACATGGTTCAACACACATTCTTAAGACTCAGGTCATCCAATTACTGACATGCTGCCATTCTGTACTAAGCCTTGGCTTCCCACACTACCAACAGTAATGAATTATCACCAAAACAGCACGAACAGGCTCCCCAGAGCCCACACTTACATTTGTGCAGGGCTCAAAGTGCAAGTGCCAAAAGCCAAGTGGGAAAGGGACAGGCCTCCTGAAGTATCACAACAGAATATTTGTTTTCAGACACAGAGAGCTGCTTATTTTAAACCCTACTTCAGCAGCCCTTTAAAATGATCAATCTATTGACACAGCTTATTTTGTCCTTCCCCTGCATGATTCCTTTGGAAAATATTTCCAAGATCTTTTAAAAGAAGCTCAGTGCTCCAATTACAGTTCTGGAAGGTTGCTGAGCACAGGTCTACCACCCCAGTTACTTCTACATTGGCATTCCTGTGGCAGACAGACTGAGGGGTCTGATTTTGAATGCCTCTTGGTGATGCTCTTCTCTTCAGCGGATGCAGCTGAACTCCTGGGCCAGGACCCGCTGCTGCTCGACAGGCTGGTGCAGTGGTGCAGCGGGAGCGACCACAGCGGCATCTGTGGGGAGGCCAACCGGCTGCTGGCATCCATCCTGCACCACAACAGATCCCAGGTACCAGAACCCTGCTCTGACATGTTTCTGCTTCGCCCTTCTCAAATACTCTTAAAGTTTGTAGACAG
Organism: Emberiza elegans; assembly: GCA_024865655.1. Taxonomy (NCBI): domain Eukaryota; kingdom Metazoa; phylum Chordata; class Aves; order Passeriformes; family Fringillidae; genus Emberiza; species Emberiza elegans. Next base: position 25,394,733 of record JALJVW010000241.1, on the reverse strand, counting down.
AGCTAGGGATTAAACAGCACATGCAGCTCTATAATGAAAACCATGAAGGTTCACAGTGAGAGCCTCTCTGGTCTGCCTCAATACCAGTAAGGGGGACACCTGTGCACTCCATAAGCACAGACACCTCACAGAATGAGCACCATGGTCACTTACTGTCACTTGTCAACACTGACCCTGCTCCAGTAAGGCTTGACAAATGGTAATAAGCAGAGAAAGCTTTTCTATGGCCATAAATAGATTTCAAATTAAAATGGTAACAATAACCCAGAGCTGTGCTAAATGTCAGTCCTCTGGAAACTCCAAAGAGCCCATTTATCCATGATGGATGAATCTGGCATGATCTTTACATGCTGGCATTTTCAAACAGGCTTCTCTTTTTTGTAAATTGTGCTATTACACACAAGCATTCCAACGATGCTTTACTATGAGGTAGTATCTAGAAAAGTAGATAATCTGCAGAGGCTTTCATTAAGCAAAACTAATCCTTGCTAGTTTGACAGCTTGAAATGAAAGAGTGGAATAAGGACTAATTGAAATGAGACAAAATATATAGTTATCCTACAGATATGCGTCTATAGTTAATTCTAAGTACTGATATTAGACCAGCCCCAAACAGACATGTATGATCAGTGCCAAAAGCAACATTATCTCTAGTCTTTGAATACTGTCAGTTTACACTGCAGCAAACAAATAATTTCCCTCTATTCAGAAGCTGAAGGGTGCAATCTCACTTCCCTCTTCATTCTACTGCATTCCTATATTAGATTTCCATGTGTTTTACCTTTGCTTTCACAGGAAGTGGTCAAAGCCATCCAGGCAGCACAAGGAGTGAAGCATCTGGTTTCCATGACAACAAGTGAACACGCTGCCATGCAGAATGAGGCTCTGAATGCCTTGGCAATAGCATCTGCCATCGATTTAGGTATTTTCCTCCTAAAAGAATTATCTGTGCAAAATGCTCAATTATTAACACACACTGTCATGCTGTTAATTCTAGGTAACATGTACGAAAAAACATGTTTCTTGTCTAGATTTAGCTCTTCAGCATGAAATAAAGGTTGTCACCATTCAGATCATAAAATCAATAGGCTTCAGGAATGGCCGGAAGGGGTTTTTTTATTTAGGATAGAGTCAAATTATCATGCTGTGTGGATAGGCACTATTTGAGTAGCATAATATGATGCTAGAAACCTACAAAAACACAAGGGGGAAGTGAAGGTGATGGAGATAAAAAAAGATGATAAAGGCTAAATGAAGTACAAATAATATACTCAAATGGACAATGAAGACTAAGTAGCAGAAATTATCTTCAAACAGACATGAGGAAAGAATAAAGCAGAAGCATAAATAAAAAGGCATTGTAGAAGCTGCAAATGAAACAAGTGAAAAAATGGTAAAGATTCCAACTACTTTTCCTGAGCTAATTTTCAGAGTTAGGCACAAATGTTTTCAGACTTTTCCTGTATAACTTGAAAATAGGTCTGAATTTATTACAATAAAGAGAAACCACAGAAACCTACATACCTCAAAAGGTAAACTGAAAAGAAAAATAAACTTGAAATTTGTAATTTTCTTTACCAACACATAAGACTGAAAAGCCCATTTTACTGCTTTTCTACCATTAAAACTCTCAAACTCATTTAGGCAAGTAACAGGAATCAACCTTTCTAGCACTGAACATTGCAGGTTTTAATTTGCTACAAGGTTAATTACATATAATCAATAGTAGACTGGTCCTGTCTTCAAGAATAAGGCCAGTAAAGAAATTCTATACAGAAAAGAGCACAGAAATTCTTCAGTGCAGAAGAGAAATGCTCACGACTTCCCTGTATAGCCAGTTTGAAATGAAGCCATTCCAGAACTTTCTCTAAAAAGGAAACATATTCACTTTATAGTTTCTTTTCAGATAACAGCTCAGGGTTACCATTTCTTTGCTTATTTTTCAGAAACTCTTGAAGAATCTTTTAAAGAATCACAGCTAGTTCAGAGCTTACACAAACTTCTACGAGATGATAACACAAGTCCTGAGGTGAAATACAATTCAATGGGCCTTTTGTGCAGACTTCTTAATTCAGGTAACCTCATTTTAAGTTGTTTGTGATGGAAGGAGGAATATTTGTGAAGAAGACAAGTGGGTTTTGTTACCAAAATATGCTGCCTGCAATGCCCCAGTGAATGAGAAAAGGATATTACAGGTTCATTCTGTATTGATCACCAAAAATCAAAGTCAAGTAGTTTCCTTCTCTGTGAAAAGTTGATTAAACCATTAGTTGAATAAAATAAAAAAGAGAGGAAGGCTTCATTCCAGTGAGTCCGTGGCACTACCAAGTCTCAAAATGGCAAAACTAGAGTCTTGGAGTAAAAGCATCTTTGTCCAACTTCACCATGCCTGGCAGTCCCAGAGCATTTTCGTGTCCAAACAAAAAGTCTGTACCATGCTCATAGGCAGGCAGACATTTGTTCTGCCTGTGCTGTGAGCAAACCAGAAGCTGAGATAAAGCAGCCATTTTAGCAATGCTGCCTCCACACAGTGACTGAGTAAAGCATGTGATGGGCATCATTTCAGTTTCACTCCATGGTCAGGGAAAACTTCAAATGCTTCCAGCAGGATGGGATGATCCCAGATGTGTAGCAATAAATGAAAACAATCACCTTAAAACCAGGAGTCCAAAAATCTTTTGGCAGTTTCTCACTCCACAAAAATTACATAAATTGAAAATAACAATTGTTCTTGGGCAAGGATGGATCACAAGATGAGCTGCCTTTTAAATCCTGTATTGACAGACAAGCTGGATTTTTCAGTATTCTCTATATTATCCCGGTAGCCACACAGATATTGGAATAGGGATAAAGAACTTGCAGCTTTCAGTGCTACTATAAAGTATTGACATAACAGATACAATCTATAAGACTTTTTTCCAGAGATGTATATACTTAGCATTTTATAGATAACTGTAAGGCTAAGAGCTGAGTCTCACTAACAGCAAAAAGCAGACGGGCAAATGCAATGCTCCAGCAAATGAGTAAAGGATAGCAAAAAGCAGACAGGCAAAAAAGTGCCAGAAATTGTGCTGTATTAGAATTTCAAAATCTCCTTTTATTTTCTGTCAATTAGTTCTTAGAAGTCAAGTAAACCTTAATCTGGCCAATACTTCCAATGGCTAAAAGGGTACTGATTGAAACAAATGTTTTAATTGAAGGAGCTTATTACAAACAGCAAGTACTCCGAACTTTTATCTTACAACAATTGTTGGGAGCTGCTACGCCATGGCAGGTAACTAAAAGTCATCATTCCATCTCCCATTCAGGTGATCTGAGACAAGAAATAGAAGAGGACAAGATCAAAGACACCCTCGAGCAGCTCTGCAGTCACAGCAATGCAGATGTGGTGAAGGAAGCCATCACAACATTACAGGTTTTGAGAGGAGAGACGCCCCACTAACCTCTTTCTCCCACATGGCAAAGCAGCTCTGCTGCTGAGGCACATACCACCAGCTTTGCCACCCTTCCATTTGTCATGCTGCTGCACAAGCAGCACTGCTGAAGCTCAGGTGCAGCTCCTTTAAAAGCTGTGTATAAAAACCTCCTCATTAGCACATCTCTTTGCTCTGATACTTGCACCACTGCTGCTCCTCACTGAGCCACTGACACACAGCAGCAGGAAAAATCCTGTCAAGCAAATGGGGTTAAGAAACATCACAGGAGAAACACCAGGCAATTACCACTCGTTATACATTTTTCAGCAGCTTGGTTTTGTGATATTAGTATACACACACTTACCATTTTTCTTGTATCAATGGGACTATAAAATAATTATATAGAAGCCTTAAGCTTTTATCATGCAACCTGAAACATGTTAGATTAAAGCTGTAGCTTAAACAATGCAAAGGGATAACTGGCACCAATGCAACATCTGCACATTGTGAATGACACTGTGAGCCCAAATGTTAGGTGAACATGTCAAAACCAAAACTATCTTGAAGTTAACTCCCCCTTCAATCTCCAATTTTAAAGCCCATCGCTGAAACTGTACCTGTTCCTGTCACAAGTTATATTCCTAAATACTTGAGGCTACAGTCTTGTCCTGACTTCAGAGTTGCACCTACTGGGAATGAGACTCTGCAGAAACAAAGTTTACAAGAAACCAGTCAGTGAACACACAATGCTTGGACAAGCCAGTCAGAAATGACAAGTGGGCAGGGGTGAGGACATAGAGGCAGCCAGCATTCCATTACCACCCATAAGAGAACTTGGGTTTAACTTTAGATAATGGAAAAAAGAAATGTAGTAAAACAAATGTCTCTGAACATTTCTGTGGAATCCTTTTGTATTTAAAAAGGTCACTAGATGAGAAGGTAACAGATTTATTCTACAACTTGTTCTTATGGGAAATTTTTGAAGCAGTTGAAGGTACATTGCAGAGTCATGCTGTCCAGACCTAGAAGATCAAATTCAAAACAATGAAGTGGTAGAGACTGAAAAGCTTGGGAGCAATTACATTTTTTTTTAGCCAGCAGAAAAGCTATTGGGAAAAAAACAAGCACTGATCTTCAGAAACCTATTATAAAGCAGACTGTATTTAGAAGTCAACAAGGCTTCATGTTCTCAATTTGAGAACAACTGGCTTATGTCTGCAAACAAACATGACAACTTTGTTCCCACAAAAGCTTGCCCACTTGCAAAACCCAGTAGCACTACTTAGCCCATAACACTCATCACCAAATATCACTCTCAGGAGTGGCCCTGAGAAAGGGAATTTCATAAAACCACCCAAGAGAAGTGACACTTGTTGAGTAACACACAGGCAGGTTTTGACCACATAAATAGGAGAAAAGAAAAACAGCACTTTTAACTTCTTTTAATGTCCAGAGATTGAATACTCTACACCATTTTGCACCTCTTAACTTGTTCATGGCTTTCCATTAAAAATGCAGAGAAAAGCATCAGTCTCACCTATTATTTAACAACCCAAACTGAAAATAAAAAATTTAAAGAATTAGTTTCAGCAAAATACAAAACCAAGCATCCCTGACCCTTCACCATTTCTGGGTTATCCACAAACTGCAGTCTCAGCAGCCAGTCTAAACCTGCGAGAGTGAAATATTAGTGACTGAAAGCAACAAATCGCAGGAATCAAACTCCAGGAGTAGAAAATATTGAATTTTATTTAATCAAATTTAAGGCTTGAGAAAAAAATATATTGAAAGTCACTCAGAAAAGCCATCTCAGAAGAGGAGACAGGAGCTCCCCTCCTAGTGGCTGAACAATGTTCAAGCTGCATGACAATGCACAGGCAGTAAGGGAAGAAAGAGGGAAGGGTGGGATGGGGATACAAAGGCAATTCTACACATAAATCAATGGCCACATCGAGCTCCATGGACTGGGAGCACAAGTCTGTCCACATGGCACTGCATGAGCTCACCAAAGCTAAAGATCTCTTGGGAAGAAACATTCAGGTTTTCACAAGGCAACCCCAGGTCCTTTGGTCACTGCACTTTTTCAGTGCTTGTATTCATTCTCCTCTTCATGTACAGGGAAACTGTGTCCAAATGCAGCTACACCAATAACACCAGAGGCAGCTGCACTGTCAAACACACTGACACATACATACATTGCTTAACGGAAAAAGTTGTGCTCATTTCTGAGAAATAAAAGTGACACATTGAAGTTTGCTTCTCTCAGTCCAGTTCTTCAAGTCTGACCTCTTTTGACATCTTCATGAAAAACCTTGGTTCCACTGTAGTGTTGGTGAACTTGTTCCAAATGCAACCGCTGAAATCTCAACATCAACAATGTATCAGACCTCTGGGTGAGATCACTGAATTCATTTTCCTTTGAGGCTTCAGAGGCAGGCTCACACCCAGTTGCTTTTGCTGACAAGGCTTTTTTTAGACCATAACCTAAATCTTTAGCCATGAAGTCACTGCAGGTCCACAGAGAAGGTGCTAAATAAAACTAAGAAGAAAGTGTTCCCATTACCAGTCTGAAATTACACCAGCCACCTATGGGTGTACTTCAGAACATACAGGGGCAAAACAACCTAGAGCCCCAGGATTTAAAAAATTATACTGCACAGAGAAGTTTATCCACAGTGGCAAAAAAGACAAATCACTCCATGAATTTAAAGGTCCCCAAGTTGAACTTCTCTCAAATTCAGTTTCAAATAACTGAAACACTGATAACAAAGGCTGGTGTTAATCTGGCCAAAGTCATTAAGAATGAACTGTGGAAATACAATACTTCAGTTAAATTCTGGTTTGCATACAAACAGTACTTCAAAAAAAACCAAGTATTAATTAGTCTTCAGGTAACTTGGCAAGATTTGCAGACCCTGGAATTGTAATCTGTAATGCTGGCTCTTGTCAGCAGATAATTTCAGTGCATGAGCTCCACAGCCATCTTTGACACCAGAATGATTTTCACCAAATCACTGGAATTCCTTCCTAGCATGAGGAGCTGGCTGCGTAAAAAACTGACAAAGGGAGATGTCCTCCCTAGCTGGTGTTTTCAATGCAATGTTTTATGACTAAACTTCCAAATAGGAATCTGCCTTCTCCAATTTTACATACATAGATTAGCACACATAACCTTAACCAAGTAAATTGGCTGATGAGGTGTTACAAAGTTTCAAGCACCAGAATTTAAAACACAGTTTGCTGGCCACTGCCCTGCTGCTTACCAAGTTGTAAATTGTACTACAATCACACAATTTCGGCTGCTCCTCGTGGATCAGATTCAACAAGTAGGTAACACAGACTTCAAATTCACGCCTGTACAGAAGAAATGCCTCTTGCTCTCCCCTCAGTGATCTACTGCTATTGTTTTTTTGTATACCAAATTTCAAAAGTCACAGTGTACCTCCAGCCATTTTACTTTCAGGTTTTCAGATGAGTTAATAGCAGACTATTCTCTGCTACTGTAAGGAAATCAGCCATCCTTAGACAAGCTTCCTTTTCCTGTTGTGTCTCAATCACTGGCCAGAAAAAGAACTATGAAAGCTGAAGTACACATGAGCACTGTCTGAAGTGCTTCAAGATTACAAGCTAGAAGGATGTCTGGACAATCCACCAGACAAAGATTTTTACTGTTGATCAACTTTTGCCAGTGAAACGCTTGTTAATACATGCCTAATAGAAAAAAGAACATAATATATTTAAAAGCTTGGCTTCCAAAGAAAGCCATATACTTTAGAAAGACAAGTATTAAATCCTTCAGGCACACTACATATAGTAAAATATCATTATAAAAATAGATACATTTTTAAAATTTACACTGTGTTAGGCACTGTAAGTGAACCTGCTCTCCTGAAAACCCTGGTGTCACTGGAAGCAGTAAATGATGGTAGTTATATGGCCCACAGTAAGACTGACAGCTACTTCCAAAACCACTTCAGCCACAGACTTTCACCTTACAGCTAAGGATACAACACCAAAGTCTTAGAGAAGAGACTGGAACTCCTACTGACCTACAGATCTATCTACTAACCCCCACAAAGGGAGGACTGGAAGAAGAGTTTACTTTTCTCTTGATTAAAATGAAAACCCTGACATAAGGACTAGTTCAGCTTCATGTAGAAAATGACTGAAGAAATCATTCTGCTTCACTGCACTTTCATTCACATTTGAACCATGAACCAGGCAGAACTGATGGCTCAATAGCTTTATACAAGACTTTAAAATTCAACAACTTTGTAATATTTTGCTAAATCTGTACTTCCCTATTTAAAAACATATTCCAGTAAGGATTAACACTGAATTTTTAAGTCTTTCATCAGTCCTGGTAGTGACAGTTAAGACTTGTGAAGATCAACATAGCAGTTGTGACAGAAACGAGAGGAATAACAAAAGCCATCAACAGCTAGCACGGGCTTGCTACCTACTGAAACAAGCTGCATTCTGAAATGTATGCAGACAGCACTTTTTAAAGCTATTACTGATCATTGAAAGGATAAGCCTTTTTAAAGAGGTTTTTCTTCTATAAATAAAGAATATTTACATTTTTCTCAGACAGGAAACAGCATCAGGGCTTTACACCCTCTTGCCTGAAATGGAGATTAATAAGACTTAATGCTACAGATAGTCAGATTTCTCCCATCCTGGGAGCTGGCTTGCATTTTTCAAAATAGTGTGGGATTTGCACAACCTAAAATCAACTGAAAATCTAGACATTTTGTGATTTTTCTTCCCAATTTCCAATTATGGTTGCTGGATATGTTGCCAAAAACGGCTGGATAAGTCTACTGGAGAGGTTAACATGATTGCAAGGTTCTGAAGAAACCAGCATGTGACATTTGACAAGATTACACTTTAAGACAGAGGACAGGAGTGAAGACAGAACAATCTTCTTAGCAATCCTTCAAGGAAAGGGGGGTTTACAGCAGTTTCATGGCTCCCTGCTACAGCCTTTACAATCTGCTCTGCCAATGTCTTGGGAAATTGCATTTCTTCCTCAGAGATCAACGCTGGTGTGCTGAGTTGTCTTGCCAGAAAAAAGGTAGACAGCATGGGTTTGGTGATTGTTTTTTGTAACAGCTTCTAACAAAAACCATGAGCAGGGGAAAAAAATCCACATAAGGCTTTTAACAACAGGAGTATTTCATGGTCTGTGCATTTCTTCTGCCTTGGTGTCCAATCAATCATCTTAACACACACTGTCTTGCAACGTGGGTCTGCTTTCATATTCAGAAGGCATTACTTGCCTTTACAGCTTCAATATCAGAAATCAATGTCCTGGCTAGGAAAATCCCAAAAATCTAAAAAGATAAAAAAAATACACCATTTTGTGAGATAAAACACTTGTAATGCACCAGTCTGCAAGATGTTTGTTGGCAGGTTCAGATACCATTTCATAGCCAAGATCATCCATCAAAGCATAGCTGTTGCTAAAAGCTAATAAAGGCAAAAGAATCCTGCAGGTAATAAAACTCATGAGAAAGATGCTTTCATGTAAAACTTCAGCAGCCTTCAAAATAATAAGCTTTCAGATGCCTTCGAGCTAGAACAAATCCACTTAACCAAGTCTGAGTGTCATAAACACCCATGCTTACCTACTGCTAAAGCTACAAAGCAGACATTTGCATTTGTTCCACAACTTTGAATAACAACCCAGTCAGTTTTCAGATCAATGTTTTTAAATACAGACAGAATGTACAATTACCTGTACTAAAATGAAACTCTTGTCACAGACAGAGTAGTCCCAGATTATTCAGAAACATTTTAAATTTGAAATTTTAACATTCATGTCAGTTCTCAGGGAAATCTTCCTTCACAAACTGAGGATAAACTTCTAACTCAGCAGATTTCCTAAAACATTCTTAGCAATAATATAAAATTGGGGTGAAGTTTTGGAAAGCTAAAAGATTTAATTTAAATGTAGTCAGGTTATGTCTAATTCTCAGTCCCACAATGAAATAGCTTAAGGCACAAGAAAGACCGAATTGGAAAATACAAATAACTGAAAGTGGTTTCACAGAGTCTTGGGACATGAATAGAGAACAGCATTGTCAAGTTATTGTCAATCAACACATTGCCAAAAGAATAAACTTTGTGTCTTGACCATCTTCCTAGCAAGAGGTGCTGTTCTTAGCACAGCATTTCTCAAACCCATGGAAGCATTATCCAGCAGATGGTGATAAAATATATCAAACCCTAAGCTACAGAGGGCAGTATTACCAGGGCTGGAGCAAGGACTTTTGCTAGCACTCTACACTCAACTATTGTCAATTACCTGGAAAATCCTTTCTGTAGCAGAATTTAAAGTTTATTGCTTCCCATTGAAGTGAAAGAATTTCACAGCATAGAAACTAATGCAGTGCAAACAACTGCGACAATGAAAGCAGCATGCACCTCGAAAGCAGCAATGTGACATGCTTTACTGAGAGTTTCAGCTCCCTCTCTGATGTACCAAGCACTGATGAGGTAATGTAAGTCTCCATCTTCCATCTGGTTCTGCTGACATCACATTTGCTACCTATTCACCTATTTCCCTGTTCTTACATTCCCAACCTTTTTGAGCAGCATGCTACAACCACTTCAGGTCAGCCACTGCAGGTTACCTACAGCTGGCTGAGGTAACCTCAGCATGAAGGACAAGGCTGTATCTTAGTTCAGGCTGGTGATAGAAGGCTGGAGCTCAGATCTACTGGAGCAGACAGCAGATTCCCCCTCCTTAATGACATTGAAACACGGAATATTTTATATAATAATCATATATTACATAAAATCATATTAATATTACAATCTATATCCCAATTATCACACACTATTATTACTGCACTGTATTTTTATTATAACCTTCTCTGCTTTGTGCAACAGGTGTTTTCTCATTTGAAACACTAACTCCCCTTGACTATAATTGGTGTTTCTGCCATTCTCTTATCAAACCTAAAAAATCCACATTCAAAATATATTTTACCTCTATACATAATTACTTTTACCTTCAGTAGGTCTTCATCTGCAAACATGACGATTTTTCAAAGAATCATAACAATAACAACTAACCTGGAGCAGTGAGATAGCTATGAAGACCCCTGCAACAATGTAGATATTTCGGGGTAACCAAGCTTCAAGTGCATGAATACATCCTTTGACAAAAATCTGATCATCCCATTGACTTTTGCTCTGAATGTAAAAAGGAAGAATAAGAATATTACTTTTCTGCTTAAGTTTGCTATAAGATTAATCACATGATCTAGCTAGGCTCATGTTTTGTCACTTTTGCAGTAAAGTCTAACCACACTTGAAAAAGATACACATCTGAGTCAGGGAATGTCAGACATTGCTATTTGCATCTTCCTGAAAATCCTGTTTATTAGAAACACAGTAGAATCAGCAGATAATAGATGGTCAAATTATCAAACAACAGATCAGCAGAGTTAGACTATTACAACAGGTAATTGAAATGCACACTTGAAACCCAGTCCTATCCCTTTTTGAAAGCCACCTTTCTCCTCACCTGTTCCCACTTATTTTCTCTCCCCTCCCACACAGGAGGTTACTTTAAATAAAGGACAATGTCTACCTTGGTCTACACCTGTACTATGATATAGCACAGTCATCAGTTCCTAGAATTTTGAGCTGACACATCTATTAGCAATCCCACCAGTTTTAGTCTTGTCTATGCAGGCACAGAACATGACAGACATCCCTTACCTTCTTTCTGATATCATAGCCACACTGTGTATTCACAACTTTTTGCTGCAAAGCAAAAGAGATTTCAAATAAACAAATCAATTTACTTGTACTCACTTCTGTTCACAGTAAGTTTTTCTATCTTTTATATCCATAAACAAATCAGTTGTCAGAGCCAACCATTTTTAAAAGCATTTTTAGCAAACACAAGCAAAGCCCTAGCAGAACAGAAGAATATTAATGACAAACCAAAGGTGTGTACTATAGATGAAGATACAAGATGATATGCTACAACAGAAGCTGCTTCTATCACTTGGCATTCAACTAGCAACTTTTTAACATGAAAACTGCACTGCCAGCACACAGGTGAGACATCTGCATTTACAAAACTGATAGTAAGTTTTATTGAAATATTAATAATAGAATCTCACATTAAACAGACTTAAGCATCATTCTGCCTCCTTAAATATAGCAACAGCAAAATACGCAGTTGAACAGTACTGCTCCAAACTAAGCTGAAAATTATTACTGGGGAATCTGAACGTGGAATATGGCTTTCCTTGGCTGATGTCCAATACCATCAGAAGCCTACCAGATATTAAATATAACTTACCAATGGCTCTCCCAGCACAAGGCTTGCTGGATGGATTTTAAGCTCTAAAGTATTCCCAGTAATACCATAAAGCACTACAAGTTAGCCCCTACCTCCACATTTTGGCATCCTCTTCAAGGCTCAAAAGTTTCACAAAGTTTAGTAAAACAAGTTAACAAATAAGCACCTAAACCTTGCCAAAACCAAGGACTGACTCAGAAGCTTTAAACTTCATACATGAGTACTTCACTAATTACTGCCAAAGCAGCAAATGGAGTTACTCCTGCCTGTCTGGCAAAGGGGGGGTGAAACATTAATTCCATCTGGGGCAAACACACTTTTAGAGGTCTCAGCTCTTTACAAGCCAGAAAAAGGCCAGGGATCCAAGGAAATAACACACTGGGAATAAAAAAAAAAGCCAGCCACCAGTGCTTCAGATCCAAACCATACCAAAATGGCTTGAATTCCTGGTGACAACACATTTTCAGTTAACAGGTTGCCACATTTGGACTCTAAAAAGAATGCAACAGAAACACAAAAAAAGGTTTGTCTGCACAAGAATGATTTTTGGTCATTTAGGACACCTCAAAGCCTTTCAACACCTTATTCAGGAAGTACTTCCTGTGATAACTTGACAATCTCAGGCCAAAAACAAAGCCAGGAAACAACTTACAGCAGGATCGGGTATACAACAGGAAAAAGGAACTCCGCACTTCTCACGACTTTTGCTTTCACTCTTGCAGTCAAAGTAGATGTTGAAGTCCCAGTCTTCTGGACCTTGGGCACCACAGCAATGGTTCTGCAGCAGATAAACACATCACAGAAGTTTGTTCAGTGGATAAATTATCTCTAAAATACCTCCAAACAGTAAATGTTTGCTTACAAATCTTCACTATACACAAGTCTGTGCAGAATCAATGACAACAGCAGAGTAAACAAAATGAATAGACATGAAATCAAAGCTTTGAAATCAAAGCAATACATCTGGAATACTGCTCCTGGAAACAGGTGTCAGCATGTCATGGAAAATCAAAAATTATGATTTTAGATGTAATTGTCATACAATAAGTTTCCACTGCAAAATTTAAGAGAAATCTTTTTCTTAGGGAGCAAGGGAAAGGGGAGCAAATGAGAAAGGTCAAAGGCAGATGCATGCCTGAGAAAGCTTCCACAGCAGACATCAGAACAAACCTGGACCTCAGGGTATCTTCCCTCCCTGCTGCTTTCAACACAGAAGGAAGGAAACCAGCACATCTGTAACACAGTACTATTAGCTACAAATTATTATAATTCTATTTAAAAAAATGAAAACTGTAAAATCTATATTCTCCTAGAAGGCATCAAAGAAGTGACAGGATATGAACTTACAATTCTCTGTAGTGAATCAATGATGTTCTGGAGGTCAATGTCATCTCGATAGGATTTAATGTTATTCTCAAAGAATTCTTTTACCCTGTCCCTCACCCAGTCCTGGAACAGGAAAGCCATAACTGCTACTGCCAGCTCCAACAGGAATATAAACACAATTGTTCCACAGAACTGTAAAAAACAAAAGTCCTAAATTAGAAAATATGAATTCATTTTGAATGCATTCCTATACCACAGAAACAGATACAGAATTGGGTTCAAACTTTGATTCAGTACAGACACTGAGCACAGTGAGAATTCAAGGTTAACAAACCCCAAGAGGCAGAGTTATCCTTTTGTTTTTTGTCACCTGAACTTGAGAGTCAAAAGACCATCAGACAGTCATTATTCACAGCAGTGAAAACATTAATAAATAAATAAATGAGAATCAGTAAAACACAGGGCTAAAGAAGTCTTTATTACCCTCCTGGATTGTTTCTAATTTTACAATTTTTCTTTTTTAGACTTTTTTGTCCAGCTTAGCTGTTTTCAGATCCAAAGCAAAGAAGCCTCAGTGTAAAAAGAACCATTTAAGAAATTTTACATCAGTCTCTGAAGTCCCAAAGTTTTGCCAACATTACAAGAAACCTTAAAGATTTTAAGGGATTTAGTTCCACTATATTATACTCTCTCAGTGATTCCTAACTGACTAAGCATGTTCCATAACACCACAATGTTAGATTCTATATACCTACTATAACATCACTACAGAGCAGAACAAATTAAAAAAGGCAGGAAAAACATGTTCCACAAAGAGGAGAATAGATAAGCTGCAACCACCCTGCTTTCAATGCCATTACTCAGAGGTTTATCAAGGCAGCAAGTTCACCATACACTTTGCCACAAACCAAATTCTATCATGAATTATCTGAGTTTGCTCCCAGTTCTTCATCATTTACAGCTGTCACACAAATAATAATTCCCTCAGGTAATGATGTTACTTACAAACTTCAGCAGGCAGATGTTTTCTCTCAGTGCTCCCACACAACCAGCAAATCCCAAAGTAAACATCACTATTCCCACCACTAAGACAAGCACCACTGGGTCCAGACCATGCAGACCAGTCACCTTTGTGAGATCAGACAATACACCCTGCAAGAAAAAACCAGAACAGAATGTGACCACTGTAAGCATCTCATTCACTCAGCATTCCTTCTGGATGATTTCTACATGATTCCCAATGAACTGGTTGTAAACCCTTGAACTTGCCAACTGTGACACCAACAAAATATTGTTGTGACATGGTCATTGACAATACCAGTTCTCTTCACCCCAGCAGATGAAGTATTAGTTATAGCTAGCAATTCTTTTAGTAAGTCAGTTTCTCAGGTTACATCCTCCTATTTGCCAAACAGAATTCCACAAGATGGTGCCAAAAGCTCAACTCTATCACGGAATGTTCATTTGGTTTCAAGGTAAAAGAATTAATGTTTTATATCGACTTGAAATGCATCAATCACAAGGGCTCTCCAATATCATGGCCTAAAAAATAGATTAAGAAAACTTTTCCAATCCTAATATTTAAGTGGGAGAAAGGGAAAGATGTTCTAAGGACAAAGCAACTTATGGATGACATTTGAAAGAGGGAAATAATCTTTTTTTTTTTTTTCAAGGGAAGCATATTTTTCCTCTCTTTTTAGTTACAACTCTTCTAGTGCCAGAGAGTCTTAGTAGGGTTCCTCCAAACTCTTTCAGAAATGTAACAGTATAGTCTCAACACTCCCCTTTCACCTCTGATATTCTTACACCAAAAGCAGTTATCTATTCTCTGTATTTGCAATTTGCCTAATATAGAAGCAATATTTTTTTTTTGTTAACTGTCCAGAAACCACCTATCTTGATAATAATCTTTGCTATAAAGCCTGTGTGCTTAGATTGCTAAATCTATGTGAATGCATTGGTAACACAGTGGAAACCTTCCTTTTACTTTCTAGATTAGATTTTTAAAAGTTATTACACCAGCTACCGTTAAAACTCCATCAAATACATATAGCAGGATTCTCATGGGATGTGCAAGAACAAGATGGAACATGCAGAACACAGAAGGGAAAAACAACAAACTCTTCATGAGAATGATTTGCAGGGACACCCAGGCAGCCCTGCAGTAGTCTGAGTGCTTATCATACAACCATCAACAATACACAGAACATCTTAGTAAGGAAATATTTTCACTTTTGAAACAAAGAAATAACAACAAATCATCACATGTTCACTATTTTTTTTTCTTTATAGAGTATATTCTCAAGCTAACCATGTTTAGTGTAAGAGAAAAATATCAGAGACACTTGGAATAAACTGCCCAATTCTTTCAATAAAATGCAAATTACCATCTTTCTACCAGGTATACATTCTAGAATAAAGTGCAAATTATATACATCCCAAGATAAGACCTTGCAAAAATCTCTATCACTTCTTATTCAACTGCTTACTTAACAAAATAAAATCTACAGCATTAGAAGAAAATGTGCCCTTGGAGGAACTCCATCAGCTGAGGACATTGATTAACAGCCCTGCAGTGTTCCACAAGACTCCATCTTCTTTCATAGCATGTTCCACAACAGATTCTGTCAGAACTGTTAATTTGGCAACAGCAAGACAGAGTTGTTTATATCAAAACTAGCTGATGGGATGAAAAGGAAAAAAAATAATTAAACTGAAGGACTCAGAATTGCTTTGCAACAGCTGGTGACTAACAGCTGAAACAGGCTATTACAAAACGGTCCTAGTTTGTTGATAATGTTTTACCAGCCACACACTTTCATTTTTAAAAACTGTTACACCTCAGCTGTACAGCTACACCACTGTTACAGCTAACAGACTTGGTCTACCTGGTTAATTATGAGAGCCCCACCTAATCAAACCTTGGCTCAGACCCCACAATCAAGAAACACCTGTCAGGATCAGATGGGCTAATGCAGCATCCCTGCAGAATCAACATGCTGTGAAACCAAACACCGTGTCCCAGGGTGCTGAAACATTCATAACCATTGCCAGCCATCTCCTTCCCACTCCCAAACTCAAGCTTTTTGTTTTCACACAATCTCACTTGCTCAAGCAGCATTTTTTGGAAGACAATTTCCTCTGATCAAAGTATGTTACAAATAGAAGTTGGCAGGAACTGGGCTTTATTCCTTAACCTAGGATGTCACTGGTCCACAACACTTTCTTCACATTCACACTTAATGTTTACAACATGCTCTTTTAAAAAGAGGGTTATGGGGATTTTGTTTAAGAAATGTGTTAAGTCAAAAATCCTGAAGGAAGCAAACAAGGGAATTAATTCAGAAAACTCTAATCCCACCATACCCATTTTGCTAAAGACACTCTTGCCTGTGCCATCTGCACTGGTACAAACAGGCTGCTCTTTACAACACAGATTTCCTCAGGTGCACAGTGTCAGACATTCTGTAACAAAACTCACTCTTTTCTTTCAGTCACACACAACAGTGACTTATTTGTCCACGCCCTTGAAGTCCCTCTAAGCAACAGCCTTGATTTGAAAACTGACTGTACCCTCTCCATTTGTTATTAGCCACGAACTTGCTGGAATGAAGTGAGACTGACCAGCCTCTAGTTTCCCAGATCTTCCTTTGCGTCTTCCTTGAAACCATTCTAAGCAAAACTGTTTTCCTGATAAGAGGGCTCAGTGTTATTCACCTTGTTTCTACCAACACTTTACAATAATTCACTCTTTGTGACTTTTGCAGTGTCTGTTGTTTGACAGATATTGACTCTTAAAATTTTATGCAAGTTAACTTTAATGTGACTGTTCAGAATAACCAAAGCCAGTTACAAAATCATAAGGATAGGCCAATTAGATAAACCACTTAGAGAGACTGGATCTTAATCAAATAACAGGAGTCACAATGGTAACATTTTTCCATGTAGTATTTTCAACACTTCTCACAAACCAGCAGTCTTGTTTCAATATATTACCAGCCAAAAGAGAAGCACAGGATTTAAAGCCAGAGAAAAAGACCGCTGAGGAATTAATCTGTACTCCTAATGCACAAAGAAGAGAGACAAAATCAGAGAAATGAAATGGACCTAATGTACTTCATGTTGTGGTAAGATACAGGATGTTCAGAACTCTTCCACCACCTGTAGTTTATCTTTGGGTTTACCACTGCAGCTCAGTTTCTGCAAAGTTTTTCTCTTACTTCCCATCTATTGTTCACCGAGATGCTTATCTGTGAAATACAGGCACGATTGGCTGAAGAATGGCACTGCTCTGAAAGACTGAAAACAGCACAGAACAACTGACAAAAATAACTAACAGATTTCATGAACCATTCAGAAGTTCAAAAGCACAGGAAAGGCTTTGAAGCATTTATTTGCAAGATAGCACAGAGAACAGAAAGAGCTCAGACAAAGTTCAAAAAATAAAGACAGAAAGAGTCTGCCTTTGCCTTTTAGTAACTTTAATGTACCATAAAGCCAATTTGGAAAATGGAGATATTAGTCTCCATCCACACAGATCCCATGTGCTTGTATACAAAACAGAAGAATGAACATTAGAGAACAAACTCAAGGCAAGTTTAACATCCTCCTTAAAGGGTTAGAAACAAAATTCTTTTGTAACAACAAAATAGGAGGCAAATGCATTTGTGTGTCAAGATAGATTTTCATATAGCAATGACATCACTAATCTAGTTATGAGAATGTGTGCAAGCACATGGGGAGCAGGGAGAAGGAGAATAAACACCTCAGAATTAAAAGCAGCCTAAAACTCATTTCCAAAAAGCAGAGGACTCAGAACCTCTCTGCATGTGGACAGCTGCTGTATGTCACCAATTAAGGAAAAGTGAACATATGATGGTAATTGAAGTCTTACTAGTTCGTGGCACAACTGAACAGAGAGGGCACCTGCTCACCAATCCTGATTAAGATGCAGATCAGTGAATCTAGTAATGGTCACTTTCTCCTAGTGCTTGAATTCATTAAATTCATACTTTTACAGCCACTCAGTGGAGGAACCATTCATTTCCATACCTGTATCATTCTGTTCTCTTGTAACAGGAGAACTCTGAGCACATGTGCATGTAACTTCCTTCAGCTGAGGAAGTTTCTTAGCTACAAGAAACCTTTGCTAAAAATAAGAGTTATTCAGCTACATCATGTTCCCCAGTGTTGTTCCTCTGCATGGAAACAATCACTTAAGCACTCCTTAGGGAATAGAGTGGACAACAGATGGCCAACAGACAGGGAGCATCCTCCTCAAGTATTTCAAAGATGCACATTTAGATTTAGTGGTGCTTTTTAACATAAAGACAGCTCATACCCCTCACAAATATTTGTTTGTGATAAAAGGAGGTGAGTAGAGAAATACAGATTTTAGAAAATATGCTTCTGAAAGAGAACCTGTTAATAAAGACTAAACTGTACCCAGCATCCTGCTCTTACAAGTCCATAAAAAAGCTCTGAATATCAAGGGTCACAGCTTAAATCCTGATCAGGGACAAGAAGCAAATTCCAACTAATCTCAGTTTAGATTATTTGAACATACTCCTGAGTTCAGATGCTACATTTAACTTCTGCTGCTTCCTGAGGAAGTAGTTTTACTGGAGCAGGAGGACACAGCCACTGAAGTAAGACCAATCATTTCTTATCCTTACCTTTTCACTCCATGCCCACAGACCAGCTGCAAGGAAGGCCACTCCAGCTAGCTAAAATTTAGAAAAAAAAATTAGATGTAACCAACCACATTATCAAAAAACTTAGCCAGTAGCACTATTGCTCAAATAAAACAAATACTGCCTGCAATTTGAGACAACAGTAATGGGACCTTATTCCCCATGAGTCCATCTCTTACAAAAATTACTTGAAGGACATTTATTCCACAACATTTATGCATTTTATAAATTACTTTTTAAAGTATTTTAATTTGATTCTTTATGATAACTCAAGAAGCACATTACTCAAAAAGAAGAGATGCTTAACAGACAGCTGCACAGAGCAGTATGCAAATGGGAGTAATCCTTGTCCCAATGACCTGCTATAAAGTGTCTGCCTGCCCACTAACGAAGATGTCAGAATATTTAACGTATTTTGAAGTTATTTCCTATTTAATCATCTATTTAGTACCAATATTATGGCTATGACATATATCACCATGCTTGCTCCTTGTGACTTCTCAGTGCCAAGGCTCTCTATATTAGCCTCTTCACTGATTAGATACAGTTTGTCTTCTGAACCCTTACTTTGTTTAAGCCCATCTGAATCAAGCTGGATTAATGGTCCATTTGCTTACTTTCCACAAGCACCAAATCCAACTTACAACAAACCCTCCACTAATTCATGTTTTGTATAATAAATACTGCTGTATTTTAGTCACTCAAAAGAAGCAAGAGTTTCTTGTTCTAATATTTTAATCCCTTTCTTCAATACTCAGGCAACTTTTTAACATTCAATTTCAATAATGAAACTAAAACGACCTCTCAAATTTTCCTGTGTATGCAGGAATTATTATATGCCACAGTCTGGATTAAGTAACCAAAACCACCACGGACACATGGAGCTAGAACTGAACAAAGCAGTACTAAATAAATTGCCAGAAGCAATAGCACAATGAGTACTCACCTTGGACTCTGAATCAGCTAAGAACATCTAAAGTGATCATTTGGATCAAAACATAACTTGAAAAATACTATTAAAAATCACAAATATAAACAGAATATTGACCCAGATTAACCCTAGATCTTAACCCAGTGATCTTCAGATCAGAGAAAGCAGGGAAAATAGTCACTAATCACACTTGTATGTCATTAAGTTGCACAGTGCATGTAATTGATGCATCCTTCATCCTTTTCACTTCAAATGCTCCAGGAATGCTGGGAGACAGATGAAGACAGCTGGTATAATTTGCAGTAATCAAGGTAAATTACACAGACAGCTGGATCTTTGGAAATTTTTTCTACAGAAAACAAGGTGGAAAAAAATAATTGGGAAGACATATCTGTATACAAATTAAGGGTACTAGAATACTAATATTGTGCTATTGAATTTGTAAACAGGGTGACCTCTTCAGACTGTCTGCCTTCCAGTATAATTACCTTCTTAATTAAATTTTAACGAATTTTTGATTAAGTAGATTTTTCATTAGCATGCATTATTTTCACCTTTGAACATGAACTTTGCTCTCATGTTTTAAAAAAACATTCAGTTTCAAGAAAATGTACTACTTTGGCAAATTTATTTTCATAAGCATCTGCACAAGGTCACTACAAGTAAAATAGAGTTTATCAGAAGAAAAATAAACTTAGTCTCATTACAACAATGTGGATAAATCTAAAAAATTCAGCTAAGAGAAGCAATTCAAGAATTTCACTAGAAGCAACCAAACCAGATACACTGAAAATTCTTTTACAAAAATCCAGTAAAGTATGAGGTACCTGCAGAAGAAACAAAGCCATCAGCCACTACACTGACAGGTGCAATGACCAAAACAACCAATCCGCAACAACTTAAAATAGTAGTGAAATGAAAAACGAAATTAAATCCTTTTGCTTCAAAGACTATGTCCAAGATACTTGAAAGTATCTCACTGAAAACCATTGTAAAAACACACCATGCTGATCAAACTAGCTCAGGAGTTGGCGTGAATGAGCATGCCCAGAGTTCTACAGAGAATCAGCCCCAGGAAAATCCCCTCTGTAACACACCTGCACAGAGGCACCCAAGGGATGGCTGCAAGGCAGACCAGGGAACTGATCCTGCCTAAACTGAAAGCCAAGTTTTAACCTCCTTCAGCTCACTGAGCTAAATGGCTGAGTGAGAAGAAGCAAGGACAACCAAAAGTGGTCCCAGGGTGAGAGTAGGCTAGTCAGCTATTTCAAAAAGGACATCATTTTGCAATTTGCCTTTCACCAGAATCTGAACAACATGTAAACATGAACAAACTGGATTTCCCAATTCACTGCTGTGCTGCAGAGCCCTTCATGCCATTTACTGCATGAAAGGTTGGATGGAAACAGACACAAAGCAGCTCAATTGTGTCCAGAAACTGAAACACTATTTACCAGCATTTGCTTATTTCCTGCTTTAGAACTGATAAATCCACATTTTAAATATATTGCATCAAACTGTAGGCACTGCCCAGATGTACAATACTGATGCCAACTCAGTGACACTGTGCCCAAATTACCACTTTTAAGCATCACCCATGTATCCATTCCCAATCATACTTTGAATTCCTATGACTCCTATGACTGTGCTGCCAGAATCACAATACCAACTAAGAAAACAGGGTTAATCTGTTTCTCAGATGTAGGCAGCTCTTGCAAGACAAAACTCTAGCAACACAAACTGATTGTGGGTCAGTCTGTCCC
Source organism: Emberiza elegans (assembly GCA_024865655.1). Classification (NCBI taxonomy): domain Eukaryota; kingdom Metazoa; phylum Chordata; class Aves; order Passeriformes; family Fringillidae; genus Emberiza; species Emberiza elegans. The sequence continues at coordinate 25,373,278 of JALJVW010000241.1, read as the reverse complement.
TAGGTCTGATCAGCAGCAATAGGAATTGCATGCAGTTTTTGTGTATTCTCCCAGAGAATACATTTCCCACTCCCTGGATAATCCTATTTTACACTGCAGCTCCACCCATGCTAGAGCAATCAGCAGCCTGCAGCCCTTCCTTCCTATCCTTTACTCTTCAGAGACTCTTCCTCTCAGGGTCAGGAAACCACCTGGTGGTGCATTCTCTCCTCTTCCTGGCACAGCATTGCTGTTTCAGAAGTTCCTGGAAAACAACATATTTTGGAAAAGCCAAGAAAACCTTATGCTAACCTGTGTGTTCTCTTATTTTTCAAAGAGACAAACTCAGAATTCTTCTCCAGAACTGAAGAGAATTTTTGACCTTCATCACCATGCTCAGGGCAAAATGCCAAATCTCCTATAGGAGGAGTGACAAGTTCTGGTTTTGCCTCCAATAACACTTAAGAGTCACACAACTTCTGACCTTTAGAAGATAAACCCAGGTGATGGTAGCTGAAAGCTATTTTACCCTCCCCTCTAAATTCATGTGAGAGACAGTGAGCTCATTTGCAACATAAAAGGCTTTGGCAGAGCACACTTGCAATCCTTCACTTCACTGAACCAGACACGGCCCAATGAGGTGCAAATCTACCCCAAAAAACACCCTTTTCACTGGAGGCAAAGCAGCAAGCACCAGAGCTCTCACAGAAGAGCTCACTCAATTGCAGAACGACTCAGAACAGAAAGGTGCCAAAGCCAAGCTCTTCACTTGGCATTGTTGCAGTCTTTAAATTGCACCATGACAAATGAAGTGATTTGACCAAAAAAAATAAAAAAGCTTTTAAGCACAAAAAGGAAAAAGGTCCAGCCTTCTTATCTTGCTCTCTGCAGGGCTATCTTAATGGCTGCAGCACTACCTTATCACCACTCATTAACAAGAGTGTACTTGGACAAGCTAAGTCTTGTGAGCATGCCTAAAAAGCAAGATGGAAACAAAGTAATCACACATGAAAATCAGGCCTAGGCAGAGCCTTCCTATGGCCTCCGTTCCCTTTCTTAAAAGGACAGAGAAGTGGTATTACAAGCCAGCAGTGCACAACTAAAAGCCAGAACTTTCTATTCCCAAGTCACTCCCCTAAAAAAAAAAGACTGCCAAAGAATGAAGATTTCTAAAGGGTGATTACACTGAGCTTGCCATTTAGTCATATTTGCCCTCTTTGAGTTCAATATTTTGTTTAACCCTAATCTACGTGAACTGCATTTGAAGCATGACACAAATTGCAGTAACCACCCAGTGAAAAGTCTAAAACTTCTGGGACTTACTACATCACCATATGCTTTAAAGTTTATACAGTCAATGATCTCTTTAGAGCTACAATGGGAAAGTCAACATTTACCTTTAATAAGGATGACAGAAGAACAAATGCAAATATTCTCCTGCAACTATTTACTATTACCTGGTTTGTGCATCAACACAGGAGAGCTCTAACAGCTTATATGGGCAAAAGGCCCTCTGTCATCCAGCTAAATCCACCCCTCATCCACCTCTAGAGCAGCCAGGCTCACTAACAAATGCTCACAAACACATTCCCAGAAGCACCTGTCCTGCAACCCAAAGAAAGTGAATCAAAACTAACATTCCCTCCTTAAATGCTACTTGTGGATTATGGTTACATTTCCCCTTCTGGTTCTGTAGTCCTTCAGTTTTTTTTACGGCACGCAGAAATTTCATTGTTTCACAAATGGTGAATTTGTAGTCATTCCAGACAGCAAGATTTCACAGGCTCCTGAATCTTTGTGTGAGCTAAATGATTCATGGATTGCCTATAGGGGTGTCTACCTTCAACATTTACATAGCTCGTTCTACAACTAAAGGTGCCAAAAATCTTATCAAAAGAGCTGTAGCTGCTCATCATTTACTAGGTCAGCCTGATAACTTCAACAGAGGCATCAGACCCTTTTGTGCAGGAAACTACCAGGACTACAAGTACCTGTTCAGAAAGCCAATTCCTCCAGCCAAAAGATAGCTGAAACACACCGGTTGTATTATCAATTCTCCTCCATGTTTTGGCATCTCTTTAAAAAGTTTCTCTTTAAAGAACAGAAAAATCTTTAGATCTTCATCATTCAAGAGAATAGTTTTTAAAAAAAAAAAAAATGTAGTGACTGCAGAGAAGAAAAAAGACATAAAATTTTATTCCTGTGAAAAAACAGGCAAATTTCTTGACAGCCTTCCGCCCCTTACAGCAAAGGCAAAAAAATTCAGTTTAAAAGATTGTCAGAAACAGACACTCATAGACCCCACTTCATGAGACACTCACTAGAAAAAAGTAGAGGTCTAGAAGAATCCTAATATGTTCATGAACAAGAGTGTTGATTTCTCACATATCCCACCATGAACTTCTGAAGAGCATCCACATAGTTACGAAGTGATTTCTCTGAAAACCAGAACAGTTTGATAAGCATCACTTCTCACTGTGCCACACTCCACCACGGGTACATGGGAATTGTACAACACAGAAGAAAAGGAACTGCCGAGCTGGTGATTTGTAAGCACAGTTTCTGACCTGTTGAAAGCATCCTCAATTGAGGCACAGAAAGTATCATGCCTAATGAACACTTGCACTATGCAATACTGTAGCAAATCAACCCTTAATGGAACAAAAGTTTCTGCAAACCTTTTCTGCCCAGGTATCCACAGGAGGATAACTCCCCTGCGGTTTAATGCTACAGTATCATACATTGCAATAGTAAACAAAAGGTGGTGACAGTAGCAAGAAGTTCTGTGGTTTTCAGCAACTTTACTGCTAGCACTGGACAAGTCACTGTATCTGTGCGCACTCTTCCAGGACTACTCATGCCTTTCCATGACTGCGGTTCTAGGACTTCAGGTACAAAACTTGTTAACATTTGACCTGAAAGTTCTCTAAAAGGAACTACTGAGTTTATCTGAAATGCTTCTTCACCTTTCCCCCAAAGACATCTTAACTCTTTCTGGTGCAACACTATGCTCTAACCTTTAAAGGGCATTCTTTTCAAAGGCAAATGCTTCATTAAATCTAAATCTAAATAATCTAAATTAAATCTAAATCTAAAGGTATTGTTGTACCTTTTCACACTCACGATTCTAAACATTATAGGCAGGTTAGTCCATAGCTAAGTATTTCGAGACTATTTCAGACAATTCAGCTGCCCACAGAGCATGACATGTGCTGCCAGCTGTTGACACATCCCTGAGGAAGCTCCCTTCTTCTCTTCTGCATAGTGTATTTACAGCTACACCACCCAACAATGACAAAGATGGTTTGAAAGGAAACATAAGAGGATTCTTTTAACAGGGAAGCAATTTAACATGGATAATATGGATATTGAGTCCTCACACTTTCAGTAATTTCTCATAAGGGATAAGCTTCTTCAATTACAAATCACCTGGGCCATACTGTACATCAGTTTCCTGCTTTCACACAAATATTTCAGCTTGTTCTCTTGACCAGAGTAATGAAGTTAATAAAACTTAGTTATGTCTAAGCTATTTCAGCCTCTACATTTTGTACTCACCCAAAAGACAATGTTGTAGCTGAAGAGCAAGTATTTGTACCAACAGCTGACTTCTGCATTAGAATATCGGTAATAGTGCATCTTCTACGGCACAGCCTCTGCACAGAAGAGAAAGAATGACAGGATTAGGTAAAGATTTCATGATAAAGGCTTCTTCCCAGGTATCTCTTGCTCTGTTGAGAAAGAGAGTACAGAAATCTGTACCATATGCCGTCAAAAGGTATTTTCAAAGTCAGCTCACACTTCCACTGACCCTACATTTCCTTTCAGTATCTGTTGCTTAATAATCTTATCTTTAAGCACCCTAATGTTATAACAGGGCAGGCACACCCACAAAGGAAACTCACTACACAGCCTAGGAAGATCAACATAAGCAAGTCGACACTCATCTGCCTTCTCACTCCTTCAAAACCATTTTACCTCTGCAAATGGCTGCTTGGACTTCTCCACAAACCCTGTGCATTGTACATCCAGCAATCCAGCTAGCAGGATATCAAAAGTGGTTACCTGGAATCTCTCAGTGTCTCTGGATTGCTAAATACAAAAGGTAATTGTACCCAGCTCTTCCATATTTCCATATTCCTTTACCAGATCAACTCCTGTAAGAGGTTTTGCTCTCAATAACCTAAGTCCTACCATTTAAAACCCTCTGCTCTGTGGAGTTTGGTTTGCTTCCTTACACATGCTAGAGAAATAAAGTTCAACCACAACTCTTGCTCAAGTATTTGAGACAGCTACAGCTGTTCAGAGAATCATAACTAAACCACCTCTGCAGAAATGCCATGCATAAGAAAAACAGAACAGGCTGTGAATTCAGAACAGGAATAGGCACTTGCACAGCCCTCACATTCTGGACGGCTGAGTGCTGCCTAAGACAGATGAGCAGCATTTCAATCCTCCACTTCCTTGAGGTAAATGTCAGTGGAAGGTTTGCAAAGACAAGGAAAGAAGAACGCAGACTTTTCAACTAAAAAAACATTCTGTGCCATGCTGGTCATCCACAGACAGCATGCAAAAACCAAGCCTACCCAGTAAAGTCTGAAATCCAGACCATGGAATGGACAAGTGAACTGCACCACATCCACAGCTATGAGAAAGTAAACTAGTTTTTTTGGGGTTGTTTTGTTTTGGAGTGTCTTTTCCTAGAAAGGAATCTGCACCTCAGTATAAAAAACATTCCCACGTACAGAAGAAACAGAAGTTGGCTTTGAGAGTCCCATCCAGTACAGACTAGAGTGTGAATTCATACTTCAACTTGCTATTTCTAGAGTTCAGATGTTGATTTCCATATAACTTTAACCAAACACTGAAAACAAGTTTTCTTTCAGCACCTTCTAATGTGCATGGTCCATTTACAGCAAAAAACATTTAACTTTCATTAAAGCAAAGGAAATTGTCCTTTATTGGAGTATGGGCAGTGACTGGAAAGGACCTTCCTCCTTTTGGCCAGCTGTACATAAAATGAGTTTTGCAATTTAGTTACTGACCTTTGCAACCCATCCAATGTTACAGACAAAATTTAGGAACCTTTACAACTGTTATGAATCATAGCAAAGAACTCTTGCTTAAGCACCATTCCCTTGCTTATCTAAGTCCACAACTGAGTGAATATAAGAAAAGGAACAAAGATTGGTTTTCCCAACTTAATTTCAGTTTCTAGCTCCAAATGGCAATTTATATGTCATCAATCAATATGCACACACTTGTCCAAGTCAGTCAGTCTGATGTGCCTGGGCAAGAGATGAATGAGAGGGTACAAGAACAAAATGCCACTAAACTGAGCAGGGTGCAAGGCTCATTTGCATGAGTGCAATCCCATTTTACAGCAATAAACTGCCTGCTAGTGCAAATACATTCTCCACATGCAGACACACTGGGGCCTCCATCACTGTTGTGCCTCCTCCCTCTGAAAATCAGGAACCCAGTAAGAAACAGGAGCAGCAACTGCAAAATGGACATAAGGAGCACTGCTTTTGGTGCTGCTACATCTACAAAAGAGAAGGCAGCAGGTTGCATTTGGCTAGCACATCATTAAATTTCACAAAAATGAGGTTCTGCTAGACAAAGAGGCTTAAAATATAACCTGAGGCAAAAAGGCAAGCACATCACTTCACAACTCAAAGTACAAACATCTGAAGACTGACTTTTTGTTAGGTTACCCTCCCTGGCACTGGATTTATATGCAACTGTTCAGCCCCAGCATCACTGAAACTATTCACAGGAATAAGAGGATTAAAAGTATCCTTACTGACAAGCACTACTCCCCACCCGCCTCAATGTTTCAACCACCGGCTTGCAAGACATTTCTCCATGCTTCAAACAATTGCTAAAATGCCCCAGTCAATACCAATCACAGTATTTTAGCAGAATGAAAAAGTAAAATACTTTTTCAACATGCACATTTCTAAATGCTCAGAAATGATGGGGGGTGTATAACTAGTACCAGCAAGAAGCTGTCCTGTAACAGCACACAGCTCCTCAGACAGGTATTAGCTTCCAAACCACCTGCCTATCTTAAGAGCTGATTTGGCTTGCTCTGTGCTTACCTTCAGCAGAATTCTTTTGGTGGTTCTTGACAGACCACTGAACACAGTATGGCTGGTATGGGAGTAGCATAATAAATCTGAATTGCAGGTATGTGATTTTTTTTCCACTAACACTACAAACAAATGAAGCAGTCCACTCAAGACTACACAGCCACCCTCCCCATGTTTATACTAAAAGCAATCATGTTTCCTAACACAGAAGGCATCTGTAACCAGTCCAGAAATCTGCTTGTCAGTAATTCACTTTGTTCACAGCACAGGCTGCATAGCTATGGTTAGGCAATACTAAAAACACTTGGAAGATTAAAGCAGTATGTGGGCAGCACAGACTAATAACGTTCTCTACTGTGTTTCAGACAAAGCAAGTCACATTGTGTCAGCTGACAGTTATCACCCACTCACAGCAACAGGAATTTCTAAAAATCAAATACAGAGCCCTGCTGCTTTGGTAGAATAAAATTTTGTCTTGGTGTTTACAGCTTTAGTGAGAGGGGGAAAAATGTAGTCATTCATCAAGAGGACACTGCCGTTCCCAAAGCTTTTCAACACCCACAACTCCACTCTTACCTTCTAAATGCTACAGCAGTGATACTCCTAATGTACATTCCTAACTCTCATAAAACAGAATGTGATCTGTTAACTAATCTAATGTAGATATGCAAAGAAATCCTCATGGATAAGATGTTAAGTCTAGAACAACTGCAACAAAGTAATTTTCTACATTTAGGTCCAAAAATTATTTTAATCCTCCAGAGACGCTTACTTCACAAGGCAAACCTAAGTCACACTAAAATTCCAAGTTCAGCCAATACTGCCACCATAGAGTCCTGATCCCCTTCCCTGCCCCTCCTAAAACCCACAACCATTAATCAACCTATTCAGTGGAGCAAACAGCCACACAGCAAACCACTAGCAAATCTTCAGCTCAATCCTGTAATCTTGTACCACACACCAAGAAGTAAACAGGTTTAAGCCTTCAATCCACCTTGCCAGAGCATGTACAAATGCCAGCGTGGGGGCAGTCAGGAGGTGGCAGAACAAGGATGGGAAAGCAAAACCTTTCCCAAGAGTGTGCCATGGAAACACAGCACCCTTGCAGTGCCAGCCTATACCTGCAGCACACCTGAAGCCAACACACTGAAAGATGAGGGGAACAGGGGCACAACTGAGGCAAGAGGAAAAAAAAGGCATTTGCCAAGCTATTGGCTTCTCCACCACTGTTCATCAATACAAAGCATCTGTATGAAGCTGGTAAAGCAAATGGATGTAGAATAATTTGCTGAGGGGCAAGAATTTTTAAAAACAGCAAGAGATGTACTTTGGTCTATGATTTGTTTTGACATGACTCAATTCCATTCCATCAAGACCAAATATATATCAAAAAGCATCAGTTCATTCAAGATATGGTGCCATTACAAACAACTGTCATTCTTTGAAGGTGGCTCAATCATTAGGGGTTTTTGTGAAGGTAAAAGGCAGCCTAATTCCTGACCAGGAAAAATTCAGAGCTCTTCTTAGGACCTTCTAAAAATGGAACAACTATGAGGCACCTATAGATTGCTCTTTCCACATCCTAGAGAGAAGCTGACCACCAAAGGGATCCTAATGTTCAGAACAGTATCTGGGTGCCAGCCATCAAATCTTCACCTGAAGGGGCTGAGCTGATACAGCCAAATAGCAAGCTAAACTGACAGGATGTGATGCTCTCACAGGTTAATCTGCTCCTGGAAACAGACACAGGACTGTCTGCTGATGACTCAGGAGATCCAAGCAAGCATGTGTCATTTTGAAATTTTGTCTCCAAGAAACTCAGACTAGGGCCTCAAAAAGAAAAGACAAGCTTCTCTTAAGGAACACAAGTATAGTTTATTTAGTTCTGCTGCAGTTCAGATGAGCAGAGAAACAGCTGCTCATTCTCAGAAGAAACCTGAGGATTAATCAACAAAAGGGTATTTTTTTAACCTGAAAGACTCATGATGAAAGACAAATATCATTAATAGGCTATTCACCAGAAAAATAATGGAAGTAACAAATCTCAGAACTCAATGGAAAACGTGGCCAAAGCCAGGCAGAATTCTTAAGATATCATCTTTTGGGACCCTTATTTTGTACTCTGAAGACTCAAAGAACTCAAAGAATATTTCCAAGCAGAAGTTGCTCCACTGTAAGCACTAAAAAACAATCCCTCAGAGAAGAACAAATCCCCAACCTATTGGGAAGGGTTTCAGGTTTCAATGACCAGGGTTTATTCTATTACTGCATCACAAACTACAACTTAGGAGAACTTGTCAGAAACACACACCAGTGTTTCCAAACCCCAAACAAGGAAGCAGTAATTCAAAAGAGCTCCACTCCAGGTCTCTATACCTCACACTCCTTATGCTGCACTTTTGGTCAAGACACTATTTCTGTGTGGTTGAGTTGCATCCAAAACACCATGTAAGTGCTCAGAACTCAGAAAAAGTGGACACTGCACATTTTTGGGAATAAGCTGCATGGTCATCAAGAGCCTCTTCTGAACACCCCACTTGACTAACATCACCAATCCTTTGGCACAAAGGCTCTACACTGCACAATGTAATTCGAGGAGCTATTCAAGTTATGATTCATGGAATATTTTCAGCTCCATTTGATTTCTTAAACCAACAGACCCACACTAAAGACTTGCAAAAGGCAAGCAGAATTCAGTACTGCTCCCACAGCAATTCAAAAGCTGTAACAGAGGACAACAACAACTCTACCTAGTTCACTTTTCACTGTTCTTCTTACAGAAGCTACAAAAGATACAGTTGGCTGGCCTTGCTTCCATGTGAAGAAGTATTTATTCCTACTCAGCAAAAAAAGCTACTAATAATATTTAAAAAGAAATCAGTAAAACAGAAGTTCCAAAGAGTCTATATTTTCATTTACACAAACCAGTCAGAATGCCAGTCAATGACAATGTTCAATGGAAGTCTTGACAATGTAAATTCAAACTACAAATATTTTTAGTTATTGACACTGAGGAGAGGACACAACTCAATTATCTAGAGAATTTCAGTACATTTATGATAGTTCTACCCTACTGACTTCAGATTCACTGAAGAAGTAACTGAACAGCTGAGGTGGTTTCTGCTTCAAGATACAGAGGTGCTTGACAGAGCTATCAGCTGAAAGGCAAGGATCTCTTACCTAGTTCAAGGAAAATTTGCTCAAAGTAGCTGAGTGCAAACAAAGCATCTACTCCACATTCTGACTTAAAGCAAGAGAGAGCACAGGAAACAGAGAGAAGAAGAAATGTTACATGTAAAACTTCATCTAAAAGCCAGCAAGTTTCCAAACATAAGGAGAAGGCAGTAGAAGAGAGATGGATCCTTTTGTAAGATACCCATTGCTTCACTAATATTTAAGAAATGCAGAGAAGAGCAGGAGCACAGAATGTAGGGCCTTCACTGACCTTATCCTCAAAAGCACTATTGGTTAAAGCTCTGGAGTTAAAACTCAGTTGGAATACACCAAAGTAAGTGAAAACAACATTAGAAACTATCACTACAGTTCAATAGATGCCTCATTAACATCTTAGAAAAGTTTAGAACACTATTTCATGCCTATGAAAACTTGAATAAAGCTATTGGCCAGTTTCATCTGAATAAGACCTGGCCTGTGGTGCAATTTACTCACTACACACAACAAGCCACAAGTCACATTTTCCTTTTACTTCACAGCAGGTTGAAGTATTGGGAAAACATAGAAGCCAGTCAGTCATTCGGAGCAGGAATTTATCCACCCCAGGCTGCAAAACCTGTCAGGACAAGTAACCAGAATAATCTTGGCTGACCCAAACTTCTCAGCTGCTTTCCACTGCCTCTCATGAGAGCAGATACACACCAACTCTCTATAACATCAGCAGCTGCAAGGCAAAACTCAAAGTCTTAATTTAAAAGAAGCATGTAATTTGATTTTTTTTCCTCCTTCTAACAGAAGGTTTTGGAAGACTTACAAAGCAAATATCTTATCTGAGGAGCCAGAACTTCCAGTTTGAGGAATATTTTTACTTCTATTTAGTAATCCAAGAATAACAGAACCTATTTCATACATTTTGTCTGCTCCCTCTCATACCTCCACACAGACCAAAAGGTTGCAAGAACAGAATGGGTCCATCCATTTGCTATACCTTTTCATATCATAAAAAAAGACAGGAAGCCACCACCTTTCTTTGCTGACAAATACACTCTTTCTTCAGAGAATATCCTAATCTTTTATGCATACTGTGACTTTTCACTACTTCCAGGAATGCCACTTGTTCAGTCTCCAGTTATATTTCAGTCTGAAAGAATATATCTTTATTTTCTCTTCTCATAAGAAAAAAACCCCAAGAGACTGATTATAGCAATATACAACAAAGAAGTAATGAACATATAATTTGCTTTGGGCTTTGTGGTTTGTTTCCTTTAAAATGTTCCTTGCTTTGGATATAATGTGCAGACTGTCTACATCCACACCATATTTCTTAGCCTTCACACTGAATATTCTATATATGAACTTATATGTACAAACATATCTATTACATATAATAAAACAGATATTTATTTTGACAGTTTAAACCACATCAAGGTATTTTTTAGTTTAAAAAAATTTAAAATTCCAGGATTAAAATCTAATCTCCAGAAACAAGCACGTTAAGTAATGACTGCAATATCTGGATAACGCTAGCAACATTCACCACTCATTCTGTTTAAACAATGCTGACTCCATGTCATGGAAACAAGAAGTGGAGTTCAATCCACAAAACCTCCTTTTTTTCCTCCCCTCCCACCTCAATTACCGGGGCCTATGCTTTCAACACCAGAGCAACACTCATTTCAAATGAGGCACCAGGGAACACTACTTTTTGGGGAAAGGCATGGGGAGTTTGGGGGCAATGTCCCCAAAGCTCTCTTTTGCTGCCCTCCACCTCCAGCAGCTGCATTTATAACAACCAGGACAGGCTCATTTTACTTGCCAAGGACGACAATCACCAGCATCCAAGCCACAAGAGAAAATGGCTCTTTGTGGCCACGTAGACAGTTCAACCACTGTGAAATTCATCTCTTTACCTCCTTTCTGGTAAAGAAACACATTTGTGAAACTTGCAAAACCCAACTAGAAGACAAACCTCTAAGACTGCACTGGAAAATCTTAAAGATGTGACAAAACAGCCTTCACCAGTGTCTCACAATCCTTGCCACTTCAGCAGAGTCGATGTCTCAGCCCAAATAGACAGCAACAATTCATGCCCCAGGAGCTCCAGCAAGTGGGCTTGCAGAGCACCCTGCACATGCTACCACACCACAAGGAAAAGATTAAAAAGACAAAAACCAATGCTGCTTCAGGACAAGCCCATGCTTGAACAGCTCCAGCCCTTCCCCCAAAGCCAGTGCTCTGGCAGGTCGTGAGAAAGGCTCAACTGTCTCGCCCAAAGTCTCTGCACCCCCCCTGGGGAAGGAGGAAAAACAGGCTCTCCACCTCTCAACATGATGCCAAGAACAACACGGTGCCATTTAGAGATCAGGGCAACAAAGGCTGTCAAGGCACACAGTCAGTGCTCCTTCCAACACAGACCTCAGTCTGCAACAGCTAATTACAAACACCAGCAGAATTAGAAGGTGCAGTGCTTGGACACAAACACTTCCTAACCTGTGCCTTCAGTAAAATCAAACACAGCTCCTGATGGAAAAAACATGACAACACAGGAACTTGCCACCTGAATGGGCTGACAGTACAGTGTGACTGGCAACACCAGCAGCACAGCTCAGATAAAACACCACCACAGAGCTGAACTGCACCTTCCCTTCTCACTTGCCCCAGCTGGACAGGACCTTTCAGTTGAACCCTCCCCTGTTTTGCAGGAGCAGACCACTGCTATGACCACTCAGTCAAAATATCCTCAGCAAGCTCAGCATGATGGACACTTGGCAAAGAAAGCTGCCTTGCTGTCTTCCCAAGAGCCATCTCACCAACTGCTTTCCAAGAGTCATCTCACTAATTGCCTTCCATTAGTTTCAAGTCAGGCAGCTTTTTGATGAACCTTCCTGCTCCACAGGCTTGCCACACAGCCAAACTGAAGTTACTCAGGGCAGGGTGGAAAGCTTTGCTGTTGTTACCCTTTATTAGATACAGCTCCACCACTGCAGGCATATTTCACCCCCATGAAGTCCTTCCCAGAACACCATCTAATAACAAACTGTTGAGGGAAAAGCAATGTGCATCCAAAAAACCAGCTCCATACCCAGCAGCCAGAAGGCTGCTGTCCCATAAAGACCAGAGTCCAACCTCTCAGGTGTCTCCCTTCAAATCCAAGTTACTTGAGGATATTCCCTTTGTTTTCTATTCCAGAAGTTTCTACATGTCAGTAAACGTATTTCAGCACCCATTTTATGCCCCAAAGCAAGAGTACACAACTTGCCAAGCTGAAAAAATGAGGTTTTAAAAATTTTAAAATTCACAGCATTCAGCTGCCTCCAAATACTCTGCTTCATCCTGTAGCTGCAAGGGCAGAAACTCAAACACCTGACTTTGTTACCTTCAAGTCCATCAATTATTTAGACAAAGCTCCTTTCCAGAGAGACTAAAGTATCAATTATTTAGTCTTTGAGCAGGAAACAAAAACTGTTAAGAGAGGAAAACAGATTCCTGGAAAGGGCTGTTGGGACATATGAACACATTTGAGGTTGTAGACAAACAACCTGCCTGAATCAGAACGAGAATGCCAAAATAAAACAACCCCTAAAGCCAAAAGCTCACATGCACACACAAGCTCACACAAGTGCCAGAGCCAATTAGTGCCAAAGAGCCCCAACTGCATCAGGGGCTTTCAGGACAGCTCTTCCCATGGAAGACCTTTATCAGTTTGGTATAAATGCCTGTTCTCTAGCCCAGGAGCACAAAACAAAGACAAGCTCTCTTCCAATACCCCAGAAGCTCTTTTACAACACCAAGACAACATTCAACAACGCTCACTACAAAGATCAAGGGGAAGCAGAGCCCTGGGTTTATTACACCCTTGCCTTTCCCATTCAGGCTCAGATTAAGGATGAAGACAGGCCTAAGATTTCCAGATTTTACAGAACTTGTAAAGACAATAACACAGCAAGAGCTCTAAGAGGAAGCACAGATAAAGCATTCACCTTAGATAAGAGCAGAAATTCTTCCACTCACACCTACACATATAAGCTGTGGTACAATGAAAAGGACAAAGCACTGTTGCTTGGCTCCCAAGGAGTTGAAGAAAGACAGGAAACACTGAAGCAAAACAAATGCTGATCCCTCCCCCCTGCCAAACGGGGGCTGAGTTACACTTTGGATCAGAAAAGAAAATATACCTATTTTTAAACCCAGTTAAGAGCACTGGGTTTGGATATAGTTCCTATTGTGGCCAGCATATTTTATTTTCACTTGTTAAAGGTTTTCTGCACAAGTGATAACAGATTTCACATGTGAATAACCCAGCAGAGTGGTTCTTCTATCCAAGGGCTTACTCAGATAGAAGAACCACTGAGTTATGTCAAGAGTTATGTCAGATTGGTCAAAAAGTTTCGCAAAACTGGCCATTCAAGGCAGTTGTTTCAACTACAAACATCACAATCTCTTATGCAGTCAATTTTTAAGGATCACCACTTTTGCAGGTGATCCTCAACACCTGTGCTTTGCTATTATCCTCACCTGTGACATTCCCAAAATGAAGAATTTGCCCAACAATGATTTTTCAGCTGACTGACCATCTGAAAGATTTTATCCAGAATAAAGTTGCTTTACAACACAAAAAGAAGTTCAAATGTGACATACAGCTATAGTTAACTAGTTATATTGCACATTTAAAATCAAGTCATCAGAGCTTAGACATTTCAGCCCCTCCCATTCTTTTTAAATTGCCGAATCAAAACTCGGATTTCTGTATTCTTGGGAAGATCCAAACTATTACTCTTTAAAACCCACACATACCTAACCTTGATAAGCTTTAGTCTGACTATCTCTGACGTTGTTCTTAACCTTCATGAGATACTTTTGACTGAGTATGCGCAAAAGAATCGAAGAGAAGGATCCTGCTCCTGTCCAAACTATGCCAGAGGCTGAAGGCAGCATCAGTAGCTCCACCCAAGCCACCAACACAGAGCTTTGGAAGAGCCAAAGATTTTAGGACTGGGCAATACCAGAGAGGAAGACACATGACCATCTTTTGGATCTAGAATATAACCTCTGCATCTAGAAATAACTTCTGCTTAATTCCCCTTTAGTAACAGCCTGCACCATTTACTGTTTGAGGGTCTAATTTACTTTATCTGAGCTACTTCAGCTTGAAGCAAAATGCAAACCACAGCACGTTCATGGATTTTGTGAATTGCAGCCCTCTTAGCCTTAGCAATTCACCACAGGTGGCAAAGTGTGAAAGTCTGTTCTACCAAAAAACAGGAAGTTTTGACACAGGAAGCCACAATGCAAAGCAACATGGCACGGAGAGCTCACAAGTGTGTCCGAAATCCACACATTTTTTCCATACCCCACCCAAGGTCAAATTTTTGTAAAAGCAAAAAAATAAAGGGAGGATCTGTGGAACAGTTTTGACAATTGCTCTGTGAACTCCACTTCCCCTCACATACACCCCAATGAGAATTCTGAACTAACACAGGGACATCACAACAAGCGTTTAATTTATTCACACTTATCAGTGCTCAAACTGTGCCACACCTAATCCACAACGAGAAACTTGAAAGACTAAGAGAATCAATTGTAACAATTTGTCAGCAGAAAAATTCTTCTTTTTTCCAAACACCCATTTACAGATAATGGCACATTAGTAGCCACCCAATAAAGCTTTACAAACCAAATAAAAATAGCCTCTAAGAAAATGAAAGATCGGCCTCAAAACAATCCAATAGTCCTCAGTTATTCATTAGAAACATACAATAAACTCATTCATCATCCAGATATAACCAGATTCATAAGACACCATGCCAACAATTTTTTTGCTACACCCAAGAGCAAAAAGTTATGC
Organism: Emberiza elegans; assembly: GCA_024865655.1. Classification (NCBI taxonomy): domain Eukaryota; kingdom Metazoa; phylum Chordata; class Aves; order Passeriformes; family Fringillidae; genus Emberiza; species Emberiza elegans. The sequence continues at coordinate 25,358,185 of JALJVW010000241.1, read as the reverse complement.
CTTCAATATGAAGGAAAGCATCCCAATTAAACAGCATCTTAGGGCTCAGAGCAAGGGTTTTTTGTGGTCCTTTCATTAAGTATTACAAGGCCTAACGCCAGTAAAAGCAGCCCAGAACACACCCCTTGCAGTGCTGTTAGTGTTACCCATGTGAGGGCTCTGCACAGACACGGCTCCGAGCAAAAGATCACACTTTTTCCGTCTTTTCTGCCACCCTCCCCTCCCCACAAGGAGTCAGGAAGGACAAGAAAGAGGCTTTAAACAGGAAAGTTTGTCTACAATGTACTAAATCTAAGACAAAGCCTGTGCCCAGAAACAAGAACAAGACTTAAATGAGTTTTCTCCTGATTTGGGGACTGGAGATAATGCTACAACACAAAGGGAGCTACAAAGGAAGCTAACTGGATCAACTTACACTAAAAAAAAATCACACAGAGGACACACCACCCAGAAAATCAGCTTTCCATGATTGTGATTTAGACCCAGACTGCACCTTCAGCAAGTTCACCTAGGAACAAAATCAACAAACATAAAACAAAATGCCAACTGTGAAACTTACCTTGTTTTTACTTGTAACTTACATGGTTTTTTCAATATAAACACACTTACAAACTTTCGGAAAGCAATTCTAAAAATTCCTGTTCCAGTGGCATTATAGTTTTGAGCAAGACAACCTTCTGAGGACAGGCAACAACACTATATTCCATCCTCCAAGAAAAGAGCTAAAAGGATATAGATCCTAAAAGTGCTTTCTTCCAGTATCATCAACCAAAGGATAAAGAACACCATTCCACAAACACAACTGTCCTGAATTCCTCTAAAAAACCCAAACACACAAACCAAATCAAAAGTTGCAAAGCAGTTTCCACCACAGCTCGTTCCTACTTCACACCAACGACTTGACCTGAATTCCCACCTGACCCCTTCTCTCTGCACACAATTCTTCTGCCAAGCAGATAGAGCTAGCACCTCAACCTTCCACACCAAAAGGCTCACACATTTATTGTGAGTATAAAGCGTCCCAGTACGGATGCCTTACTCCCTGCTGGAGACAGCCAGAAGAGAGATGGATCATCTCACCAGAGAGCACTTAGGAACAAGACACCCCTGTGCTTCCATTCTTTAGGAACTGCTCTCCTTCCATTTCATCCAGAGGTCTAGGTCACAAGGCTTATGTCACTGTAATAAACAAACAAACAAAACCCCAACCAAACCAAAAAGCAGTGCTGGAAAAATTTTGTCTTGCCAGTTATTTTAAAATATCCTTCACATCTCCACCACCATCCCCCTGGAAGAGCCACCAAAGAAAGGAAAAACCACCCAAATAAGTAGCTTCTTTTACAGCATGGGATAGATTTCTTTGTTGTTTTTTTTTTTTTTATTCAGAATGTCTCGAAATGCTAAATCTGCATAGAGCACGGAAGATAAAGCAAGAGCCAAAACAGAACTGACCAGGGAGCATCACCTCTGGTACGCCGCGCTCCACGGCCGGGCCTGTTACGGCAGGAGGCTGAAAGGGTGGCAGAGAGGTAGATCACTACCATAGCCAATTAAAGTTAAAATATTTTAAAAATTAAGTTAGGGGCCTCAATCCTCACACCCACAGCGCCGCTGCTCCCTGTACACAGCCTGGGCTCAGGGCAGGGTCCGGCAGCAGCCGGGGCGATGGCGGAGAACCGAGCGGGCAAACTCCGGCCGCAGCACTCCGAAAGGCCTTTTTCTGTTATTGTAATTTTTGTTATTATTACTATTTTTCTCCCTCGTGGCACCTCAACGAGACATGCTAGCGCGAACTCCCAAAGGAAGCCTCACCCGGCCTCTCGGGCTTCCTTTAGTGGGAAGGACAATGGCAGGGGCTCGCCACAGCCCCGCGCCGCCGGGAGGCTCGGGCAGCCGGGGCTGCTCCCGCCCGGCCCGCCGGCCCCGGGGATGCTGCAGGGAACGCACTGCTCCGGGGAGAGGGGCAGAAATGCCGGCGTTCCAAGACGGGGAGAGCAAGGGGCACTCCGGACGGCGCGATCCCCGGGGCAGCGGGCGGCGGGTGCCCGGGCCAGGCGGCACTCACCGGGGCAGGCGCCTGCTCGCTAAGTTTCGCCGAGCTGGGCGGAGGGCGAGGCGGCGGTCGGCGTAGGTCCCTCGGCTGCCTCGGCTAGTCCATGGACACGGCGGCGCTGCCAGAGCCTCCTCCCCGCGTCAGCTCGGCCGGAGCGCCAGGCGTGCCGTGCCCGCCGGGCGTGCCCTTGTGCCGAGCCGCCCCGCCGCTCTCCCGCCGGGCCCGGCAGCGCGGAAATGAACGGCCCGGCCACGCCCGCTCCGCGCTCCACACAAAGGGGGCGTGCAGGAAACCCGGCTCTGCCTCCAGACCCCGCGGCTCCCGCCGGGACCGCCCGGCAGGCGTCCCCCCGAGCACCCCCGGGGCCGGGCGGAGGCTGAGGGCGGCCCCCGCCCCTCGCGGTCCCTCCCCGCAGCCCTGCAAGCGCGGCCCGTCGGCGGGGCCCGCGGCTTTGTTGTCTCGGGCTCGTTCGTGGCCGAGTGGCTGCGGCCCCCGCCCCGGCCCTGCGAACGGGGCTCGGCCCGGCCCGCCCCGGCCGCGCCTCAGCCCGCAGGGCTCCGGAGCGTGAGCCAGCGTGTCGGAGACAGCACACGCCGAGCGATACTGCAGGCACGGCCGAGCCTACCTGGAGAGCCGGAAGGCGAAGGAAACACATGAAATAAAATTACCCCGAAGAGTATTTTGGGTCTTTGGGCGTCCCAGAGGCTTTTACACCTCCCGAGAGAGACGCTGAGAAGAGAGGAAGGGGGGGAAGGGAGGGCTGAGCTGTTTGAAGCCGTGTTGTTAGCGGGTGATAGCTCCCATCTGAGGCTGGCACCGCCTGGCAGGTGGGAAATGCTCCCCTGCCGTCTCGCTTGGCTCCCGACCTCCATGCTCCCTTTCTGTTCTCTATCCACTCCTTGTGATCTCTCTTGACACAGGGAAACATTTCTGTCACCTTTATTCCCATCCTCATACATAAAGCAAAACTAATGTCTTCAGTGCTTTGCTATGAAAATACATTTGTTGCAGGAAGGCAAGGCCAAAGGAGGTCGTGCAGCACCACTGTGTTCTTACAGGCTGCCTCATGTTGTCTACACTGTCTGCACCTGCTCCAGCCCTTGGACTTGGAGGAATTCCTCATTCCCCCCAGTCAGGAACATGCCCGCTCACAAGGACAGCAGCAATCGCACTGAAGCAAAGGAATCAAATGGTGTGAGCTTAGCGCTTCTCTAGTGTGCTAATTCTCCACGCATCCAAGCTGACAACCAAAAGCGTGCTGGAATTAATAGTAAATGCACAGTTCTCCTCACCCAGCCCCTTCTGATGTCTGACAAAGCAGATACACACCAGTGTGTCACCCACTCACCGCTCACATTATCAAGATTCCTTCTCATTTCCCACATGCAGTTGTTTAAATAAATGGGGGTTGGGTTTGGTTTGGGTTTTTGTTTGTTGTTGGGTTTTTTTAAAGGGAGGGGGAGTATTTACCAGCCTCCCCCAAGCTTGCTCAAGCCTTCTTAGCAACCAAAGCAAAATTGAACTGAGCGTTAAAGCTGACAGAAGATGTTAGAAGAACTACCTGAATTTTGAGCAGAATCTAAGAGGGAAAGGGGAGCTTGGATTATCAGATGGTAAGAACTAGAAGAGATCCTTTCTCCATCTCAGAAGTACTGAAGTAATCTCACAGAGCACTGAGTCACCTCACCAGAAAGTCCGGAGCCAAGGCAGAAAGCTCTAGCATGCTGATTCTGTAAGAGACTGGAAGATGGTGCAATAGTAACTTCTAAGATTCAGTGGGGAAAATGGGAAATTTCAGGGAAATTCAGCAGCTTTAGGATGTAAGGACTGTGGAATTAGGAAGGGCGTTAGTAGATAAAATAAGGTTCTCTTGCAATTTACTGTTAGTAAAATGGTTTGTGTTAGCAGTTCACAGCATAGTTGAATTGACTGTGCTCACTGTTAGCATGGAGCTGGTTCCAACAGCCTCTCTGTGTCCCATTTATTTGCCTTTGACATTATCTCTGCACAGTGCTTCACTGTGTTGCCAGGAAAATTGGAGTAAAAATCTCATCCATCACAGAAACCATTAACTAAGTGCTAGGGCAAATTGGAACACTTTTAAAAGACAGTCACTTCAGCAGTAAGAGGTGTAATAATCCCGCAGGAATGAAAATAGGAAATCTGATTTTTTTAAGTGAATATGTGCAGGCCAATGTTCATGTGTGGTTTGTTAATGTTTCCCTCTGACTACTACAAAACATTTTCTAAAATAAATGAAATCTTCATGAGGAGTAGCTGGTGGAAAATGGCCTGACCAGAGCTGTTCACCACAGTGTGTGTTTAACATTATCACCAAATACCAATTTTCAGTGTAAAAAAAAGTCTATTTATGGAGGGAGGCATCCAGAAATCAGAGTTATAGTTGGAATTGTCATATGGTTTTGATAATTATGAGGTTAAGAGAGAAGGGTGTGCAAGGAAACAAAGCCCACATAAGCTACTGAGAGACCTTATGCAATTTCAAATACAAAGAATCAGTCTGAAACTAAAAGAGAAAGCAGAAACATTGTAGGGAAAGCCTTTGTAACACGTTCAAGATCGATTAGAAGAGTAATAAATTTGGATGGAAGTCCAATAAAATTCGAGGGGATCAGGCTGAGTCAGTGGTTTGAGTTTGTCCTCAGTCCCAGAGCGTTTCCCCACCTCCCCCTGCTGTTAGCAGCGGCTGTCGCAGCTCTCTGCTCCGGTCCCAAAGATCGGCCCCGGACAGTCCCTGCGACAAAAGCAGCCACGGCAGGAGAGGAAATTAGGACCACAAAACCGCAATGGGTTAAATGTTGTAAGTACCGCAGTGAGACTGTTAATAATTTATTCCCTCCCCTTAGAAATATCTATACACCACAGACTTGTGTCCGTCAAATACAGTATATCCTTCCTCCAAGGTTCTTATTCTCAAAAGGAAAACGTCCATACAAGTGAAAAGATGGCAGGATTAGGTGTCTGTTCCCACAGCTTCCTTCCAGCCGAATCCGACCCTACAGCGGTGTGCTCCTGGAAGCTGTTCAGCAAATCTTCCACGGCAGAAACCCCTCGGGTTCACCGCTCCCCTGCACTTCGGCTGGGTAGCAGTGACATCCAGCGGTGCGGAGAGAAACAGAAACTTGCTCTTTTTTTTTTTTTTTTTTTTTTTCCTACCACAGTGCATCACAGAAAAGGCATCAGAAAATGGCAGGGATCCCTTGGCATTCCAGTCTCTTTGTGGATATTCGCGGATGGCACCAAGGACAGGCAGTTTGACAGCGTGGGAACAGATAACGCGCACGGGGAAACAAAGATGCAGAGCCAAAAACATCCTCTGGGGTAGACAATCTTTCTAATGGCCCTAAAAGGACACTGCAAATAGGAAATGCAATTGGGGATCCCTAAAACTCAAATAAAAAGCACTTTCCTATATTACACCTACATCAATTACTTCAGAGCATTTTCATTCATTAAATGTTTTCATTGAACCCAGTTATGTGCTGAAGAAAAGATAAATGAGCTAACAAACAAGGAAAAGTTCATTGAAAAACAATTACTACAGCAGAGTTGTGCTTCTCAAGCCCTACCCTTGCACTTTGTGCACTTTCTTACTGACCTGATCCATGTTCAACCTTAAAGACGAAAATAAACAGAATATCATTCTGCATGGGTGCAAAATGCACATCTCAGAGTAACAAACAAACCTTTAATTATTAGTTTCCAGTAACTAGCTGAGTGTTAAAGTATGATGTGATATTTGATGTGCTGAGAAGTGGTTTAGATTTTGGGTACATGCCATGTTAAAAGAAAAAAAAAATCACAACATTAAATGCATACAAGGAACTGGGCCAGCAGAGGTAGCTGTTAGCACAACAAAATTAACAACTGTAATTTTTTTTTCCAGTGGACATACTACAGTCTGCAGTATTGAAAATTCACTTAGATGTAATTTGTTCCTCCTTTACTAGTTTGCTCTAATTTTAGTTACTTGGTTTAGCCCATTTACAATGGTAACTGTCTGCTCCTAGCTCCTATTCCACCTATTTTCTATCCTTCCCATTTTCATTTTGTCAGCGTGGGGTTTAGAAGGGATGAGTCAACTCCAAGTCAATCCCAAGGCTGGCTTGAAAAAAAAAATCAGACTGATCAAAAACAATTTTTCAGAACAATTTCAAATGTCATTTTGACCTTCCAGGGCTCCGGAGTTTTACTTGATTTTTGAAATACAGGGTTAGAAAACTTTAAAATGCACATAAGCTCATATAACTCTCAGATCAAGAGGTGCACTAACTCTTTGTGGGAAATAATACTGTTTAGAGCAAAATACCTCAGTCTGATGTGGTTTCTGTATACACCCTCTGGGGAATCTGCCAAAGCAGAGAACTTTCAGTTTCCATTAGTACTTTAATAAACTTAAAAAGACTTCATGGCTCTTTCTAAAAATGTTTTTACATTACAGGAACACTTCAGCATGTTGTAGTGTTAGTGCTTTATATGTTTGACAGCCATTATACCCCCAAATGCTGGACAGCATAGCTCCCTGCTTCTGTTGCCACTCCCTGTGGGTAGGCTGAGAGCAGGGCTGCAGCCCCATGGCATCCTGGTCATCATCTAAGGCTCCCTGCAGTCCCAGCTCTGACCCAGTGGGTGGAATTCAGTCGCCTGTACACAAAATTGTAAGGAGATGCTTTCCAGATTCAGCAGGATCTACGGGCACTTCACTTTATCTTCAGTTTCTAGGAATTTATCTGGCTTCCATCCCATTCTCCAAGGACTGTTTATGCCTTTCACATTTCATGTTTACGTGAAATGCACAAACAGCCCTTGGGACAAGGCCTGAAATGCAGGTCTAAGATCAGTACCTCCTTTGCTGGGTCTTTGTGCAAGACCAATTCTCTGCAAATGGCAAAGCTTTCTATTTCCCATGAGAAAGAAAACTCAGAACTCTAGAGAAGCCACGATCCAGAACACTCCTGCTGAAGGATCTTTGTTATTCATAGCCCCTTGCATTCCCACTGCTTTTAGCATCTCTTGTGTTCCCTACCCCTTGCACTCCCAAGTATCCACTGCTGACTGCAGACAAGTGGACACTTACACAATGTTTTCAACTTTTTAGGGGCTTGTGTCAGCACACCATACCAGTACTGCCTTGCAGCAGTAAAACCCAGGGAAAGAATCCCTCAGGCACAATTCTTTTTTCATGGTTCTCTGCACCTGTCCATGGCTCCAAGGAGAGCTTTTATAGAGAAAGTCCATATCACAGAGTCAATTTGCTGCTGTACTCTTCAAATCCTGTTCCTTCCTTCATCCCCAAGTTTCAGCTGATAGTAGCATACGTGAGTCCAATTTCTGTTTAGTTTCCAAATGAAATGTGCAGATCACTCAAAATTCTCACTGCTAGTGCTGTTTCTGGGAACTATGAAGAACAGACTCTGAAGAGCATAGAATTTTTTTTTGCTAAAATCAGTTTTACCTGGACATAAATACTAAGAAAAAAAAGGTCAGAATTTCATCCATAAGGATGCAAATTTTTTTAAAAGAATCTTAAGTACAAAAAGGAACCTGCCCTCAAGCCACTATTATCTTTCTTGCAGGGAATCACGTGGACTTAGAAGATCTAGAACCAGTAGTGAACTAACAAGAAATTCACTGTGAGACATAGTGGCATGTCTTGAATGCAAAATCTCAGAGTTTGACTGACAGGGTGTAGTCTTCTAGAAACACAGATGTATTTACATGTTAATGAAAAAGCAAAACCAAAGACATTTTATTTATGTAAAGTTTTATTATATTTTCCCCTCAGCTGTTACTCCATTACTATAGCCTTAGAAGAATTTTGTTTCCTTAGGTAGACAGGTTTTCAACTGACTGTCTCTGACTGGAAACATCTAGGCCAGGTCAGATTTTAGACTCAGCCTTTCATTAGTACAGCCAGATACAAGGGACCAGTCGAAATCCTGACCACCTGGAAGGCTGCAAGGGAACCAAAAACAACCCAAGAGGATTTTCATCATTTTCTATGTTTGAATAGAGAACCTTTCTTGTGCTTTGATCACTAAATAGTTAAGCAATTACACCACACATTCAAGACATGGATACATTCTACATTTCAAGCTCTAATCAGAAACATGTGCAACTGTTTTTCCACTTATGAAGCTTGTGGTTTTATCTTCTCAGCAGCTTCAAGGACAGATGGAAGGCTGACTTTGTCTCCAAATTCTTTCTCACGATGCTCCAGTAAAACACCCTAGTCAAAGACACAAGAGAGAAATTCAGACATGTCTCCCTGCAAAAGATCCACTGCCCAACCGAATAATTCCAGGAAATAAACTTCTGATCTAATATGATGGAAAAAAGCCTCCTAGACAGCCTGCAGTACCTGTCTTCCTGCCCCAATCACATATACACCTCCTAGGGTGAATCCTTCTCCTTCCAGATTTCCACTATATCCACTTCTCCAAGCACGGATGAAATTTTGCCAAACTCCCAAGCGGAAGAAGCCGGACAACATCATTTTTCGTCTGCGTGGACCATAAAAGCCTTTCTGCAGGGGAACAGAAAAGATGCCAGCAAACAAAGGGAAAAGGACTTTTCATTCATGTATATTTTAAGCTCATCCACAAGTATTTAAGCCCCATGTACACTTACATCCCTACTGCTGACAACAGCACTGCTTTGTGATAAGCGTATTTTTTTTGGTTGGTTGGTGGTTGAGGTTTTTTTAATTCAGTCTGATTCTTTCACACAGGCAGAGGAGAGAGAGAAAATAAAAGGATTGTCTAGTAGATTTTGAGTATTACATATTCTTTTTTCCTCAGAATCCAAATGATTTTTAAATGTGTCTCCTGGTTTAGGGAGAAAGCAGAGTGGTGGCTCTGCAGGACGTGAGATTGGCAATCCAGCACGTGCTGGTGTACTGGAACAAGCCATATCACTGCAATCTGGCCTGTACATCATGAATTAATTATATGTGTCACCTTCAAACCTTGACTCACACATCATAAACATCAGCAAGTCACACAGCCAGTGAAAGAAAGGAATAAATATTAACAGGCCATATTGTTTACCTGCTGAAGGGGAGAAATAATCCTGCCACAGCACCTTATCAGTGCATTGCTACACTGCAGTTTGTAAGCTCACCAGGATATATAAATATAGAAAAACAAAGCCAATTAACTTCTTAAACTCCAGTGCTACTAAATCCTTTTGCAATCAGACTACATTCTACTTATTTATACAAGCTCCTCCAAGAGGGCATTCATAGATTTGTTTTTAAACAAAAGGAAAACACCAACTTCACTATACCTTTTCATCCAGAAAGATTTCTCCTTTGAAGTAATGCTGAAAATCCTCCACTTCAGTCCCTATCTTCTCTTTCACAACAGCATAGAGAGGGACACCCAGCTTGGACAGCTGGGGTTTCAGAGAGGAAAGCTCGGAAGCCTCCTAAGCAAAGGCAAAACCCCAAACATTTCAGTCAATAAATGGAGGCTGGAAAGCTTCACCTTGAATTTCAAGACCATCAGAACACACAACTTCTAGCCTGAGGCACAAGCCAGAAATAGACCTGTAACATTTAATCTAGTTGTACTCCTAGGCAGCTTTCATCAGATTTACTACAGTTTTTCTTTGTTAAACATGGAGGAAGCAGATTCTTCTAATCATTCACTGGATAAAACATATTTTTAATTTAAAGCTATAGAGATACTTTGCCTATAATAGGGCTTCAATTATCTTCTGAAGTATTTGAGAATGGTAGAAATATAATGCCTGCACATCACTTAACTTGTTCAGAATTTTCAATCCTTTTTTCCAAGTTGACATCCATCATTATCAGTCCTTCTGCAAAGTATTTTGAGGGTTCTGTGCAGAAGCAGGCTATACAAGTTTACAGGAAGTAATGAAGATACACTCTCCTTCCTAATTCCCCCAGTAAAAAAAATCAGGGAATTTCTTCATAGACTTTCAGTATCCCAGAAGCAAACCTGCTTTTTCTGGTGTTGATCTGATGGGATTTGATTCTCCTAAAGGAATCCCAATTCTCATAGTTTATATAGAGATCCCTGAGGTTTAGAACAGATCAGAGTGTGCACTGAAAATATGTTTCCTATCTTTCATGGAGAAAGGTAATTTTTACTGAACAGAATTTCCACATAAAAAATCAACTCCACACTTTAAAAACGTAGACACAGTTTACATGATCACTGTCAGTCACCTAACTGAAACACCTTAACTGAAAGGCTAGCAGGACATCTAGAATTCATTGAGTACCAAGGAGCAAACAGATAGGGATGAACAGACAGGAAAATTTGAAACTTTCAGTAATATTACTGCTGCTAATAGTAAAAAATCACTCTGGGATTCCTGACTGTGAAAGTTACAGAGTCAGGCACCTAAGTGCATTCTCCTCCTGCCTACACTACACCTGTTCAGAGAGCAGAGCACTTGAACCTTCCACGAATTCTACACGTATTTAAGCACTTAGTACTCATGGAAGCAGATGCCTCGATGAAGAGGTTGCAATATTAATTACTCCATGTTATAGAGCACTGAGTAACAACATAATAACTATTTCTCCCTATAGCTATGAGAAACATAATGTCCAAGGTGCAAGCTATGGCTGTTCCCAGGCACTCGGTACATTCAAATCCTGTTTTAGGTGTCTGCTTCCAAGGAGCTCCACCCAAGGAGCCTAATGTCAACTTAAGGATCAAAATTTCTTTTCCAACCCACCTTGTTATGGAACAGAAACTCCTTATCTTCAGAGTCTGTACCTTCCTGCCTCACATTTAGCACCCAGAACCAAGAGGTACTCCCTCTATGCACACCTCTTTTTTTTGCAGATGAGCTTTATCTGATGGCTTTCTGCCAATCCAGTCTTGGGCTGTATTTGACCAGACACTACCTGGCTCACAGAGACTTATTTTGGACTATATATATAAAAATAGCTCATAAGACTCATTACCAACTGAATCTTGTGCAATCTCCCCTTCTAATTACCATGGGCTAGGTCCCTGGCAGATGTAAAATCACGTAACCATCACCTTCAGAAGGAAAAAGCTCAGGACCTGGACCATACAAACCAGCTGCAAAGGAAACTAAGTATGCTGGTAGCTGGTGACCAGTTCTAACTATGAAACAAAACCTTTCAGATACTTTAGATGTATTTGATGACTGTGCTATTCCTCCCCTCCCTTTATTTATAGACTATCTATGCAAGCAGACCTCAACTCTTAATTCACTCCCAAGCCCAGCAAGTACCTCTCTGCACAAAAATCATCCAGGTCTTCGTACAGCCATGATCACTGCACCATTCTCCTTCCACAGTTCACGTGCTTTGAATGTCCTTTGTTCTGTTTGCACAGGAGAAACAACACCAACAATAATATCAGTCTCATTTATAACAATTAATACTTTATGGACCAACACAAAGCACTGCAGAGAATTCCACATTCAAATACAGTTCTAACAGAAAAAAATTCTATATGTATAAGAGGAGATTATGGCATTATTGATTTTTAGAAGTGTGTCTTGATTCATCCAGAAATAACAGCTTTGGTTGTTTTTCCTTCACCACAAGTATTGGATATCAAGGACAGTCAACTACAAGTCACAACTAGGAAAGACTAAGAAAACTGCTTCCAAACCTGGCCTTAGAAAGGTTCTTATAAAAGTACAATTCTTGAAGAATGTGGTCTGAAATAGCCAGAATCTTACCTGATCCCAAAGTCTTTAGCTCTATCTCCTCTAAAAACTCCAATGTAGCCTTTTCTGGCTTGGACAAAAATAAGTCAGTGTTAGCAAGGACAATCCCCGTCACAGCTGCACCAATGGCTCCCAGGCCAACAGACCACATGCCCATGGTGAAGGCCCCCAGGTCAGGCAGGAAGGACATTTCTGGAAAGAGAAAGGAAGAACAGCTCTGACACTAAACATCAATGATGCTAGAGGATGAGGATTGGATTAAAACAACTAAAAGTTCATGCAGGTATTTCTGGTTTAATGGAGATTATCTGTATATTTATTAATGTACTGAAAGGGGTTTTAAAAGACAGAGATTGCATTCCAGTTCTGTGCCTGACCCACATCAAAACTAGATATTGACAAGATGTTCTTATCCTTCCCTGCCACCAGATAAAAACATCAATAATTAAGTGCTCAGATGCAATGAGGAGAAAGATGATCAAAGTGTATGTGTGTAATAAAGAGCCTCTAACAATACAACCTGTACATTAGCCAGCAACCTGAGTTATAACAGTAAGACAGCAGATTCTTTCAAAAAAAAGAGAAGCATTTGTAAATTAAATGTTTTACACACTCTAATGTATATTAAACAGTGAACTTTACAAATATACTATAGAAGATTTGGAAAAAAATCTAAACCTGCTCTATCTGGTTCATCATATCTGGTAACCTTTCACATTCCTTACAGTTTCCCACTGAGAACCAAAGCAGGCACAAAGCCAAACTTGGAGCTCATGCCTGCAGACAGAAAAATGTAGACTTGCAAGCATTTTATTACCCAGTGACACTGCAAACATGCCTGGGAGAGCCCCTTCTTCCTCTGTGCTAACTCACTGCCACTCTTGCTAAAGCAGAAAGGACAGCAGGAACCAACAGCCTGCACTCACACACACCACTTGGAGCTGACAGCATCGCAGGGGGAACCGTCACACACAAATATCCCAGTGCTAAAGTACAAACCCTGCAGGTGGTGGCTCAAGTTAGGAGGTCATTTTGTTTAACCACCTTCCACAAGCCCCCACAGCCCAATGCTGACCCTTGTAAGTGTTTCACAAGCCTGGAAAGGGCTTCCAATGGGGCAGTATCAGTTAATGAGGATGCTGGAAATCACAACAGCCCTGCCTCACGGACAAAGTTCAAGATCCAGCTCTGTAATAACTGGTACAAGAGTCACTGGAGTTTTGGCAGCACAAGAAGTCACTGTACACTTACATCTCAAGGGCTGTATATCTGCACTCACACAACTGTACCATTAGATATTACGGAGAATCAGATTTTTTTTCACAAAGCCCCTATTTCCTGATAGAATATTTTGGTAAATACTGCTGTCTGTATATACTTTTGCATGGGTGAGGTACCCACCTCAATACATGTAAGAAAATATTACACTTTTGAATTGTGACTGCTAATAAACCAGACATAGAAATATCTTTATAGCTAGCTGCTGCCAGAATTCAGGAACAATTAGGAGTAGCTCCTCAATTTTGTGCTCAGAATTCTCTGTGAGAAAACCCCTTTCTCTCCTTAAACCCAGCTCCAGAAGACTACTGATAAACAAATGCAACATTGGGAAACAAAAAATTAAAAAAAGATCACATTGTTCTTTTAACAACATACTTGGTTTCCAGGGAGGCAGTATCATGGTATCTAAAAATGTAAGTAACCCATGATCCTGAGCAAGAAACAAGGCCAGTTTACACAAACATCATGCAGATAAGAGAACAGATCCCACCCTATTTCACCACTTGTTCCTAACCAAGGCAAAACTTCCTTGACTCTATCTGCTTTCTTTACATCTTTCTTTCAAACATGAAGTCATGTTGTAATGACATTTTTTATATCTGCCTCTGACACCTATCAGAGATCATCCTGACCCCAGCCTTTGGAATTATGCAAACGTAACTCCAAATATATGTAATGCAGCAATATCTTTGTTTTAAGACCTAAAATCTCTGCAGATGCCCAACTGGATAAAGCCCTGCTCCCTCCCAGAGTTTGATTACCCAATCGTTTGGATTTCAATCTCATCAGGTCAGGAAGTGGGGTTTTTTTTCTAATTTATAATTACAAGCAGTGGAGGGGGACCCAACTATTAAACCCTTGTGCACATCATTTATGTACAAAAATGTTACAGAATTTGTGGCAAGTGATTAATGAGTAGTTCTCACATTGCTTTTCATTTTCATTAGCATAAAGAACATCTCTAAAAGTCAGCTTCCAATCAGTAGTTATTGATCCAGGGGATCATTAAGTGTAGTTGGACTCTTTGTCACTCTCCACACAGTGACAAAAAACCCAATCTTATATATATGGGAATTTTTGCTATTTATATAAATAGGAAAATGCAGCTCTGCAGGGTGATACCTAAATTCCTCCCCTGCTAAGCAAATGCCATAATGAGCCACTTTGAAAAATATGCACGTGAAGCAGCAGGCAGGATTATTAAACCATTTGCTAACGAGACAGGCTGAGCCCTGACGCATCATGTCATTGAACCCCAAGTGCCGAGACTGACTGGAAAAAAGCTCAGCGCTTGCAGCTAGCATCTCCATTTCTGGTAAGCTGCAAGGACATCTGAAGCTCAAAAGGACTTCACAACCCTCCCCTCCCACCTTAAAATGCAAACAGATCAGGATTCCAAACACAAGAAAGCATCCCACAAGCCATAACCCATGAGAGGAGACAGGAGAGCATCCCGCAAGGCCGTGCAGGGGCGCAGCACTCACCAGAACCCATGCAGGCTGCGGAGCGCCCCGCAGGAGCGGAGCAGGGCAGGGCAGGGCAGGGGAGGAGCCCGCAGCCTCCCCGGGAGCGGCCCGGTCACTCCTGCCCGGTCAGTCCCTGCCCCAGCCCCGGCAGGCACAGCCCCAGCACGGCTGGCCAATCCAGCGCAGGGCTCACTTAAAGGGACCCCAATCGTTCGGCCTCCTGGTTTGCTTTTTAACCGAACACATGGTCAGCCTTCTTACGGGGCGGGTAGGTACAGGGAACAGGGATTACAGAAAGCCTTTCTGAAGCTGGGAACACAGCACAAAACTTTTAGATCTGCATGCTAAGCCACGCTCTTCCGTGGAACTGGGCATTTTTACAAGTAACGTTTTCCCTGTGTTTCAGCCCATTCTACATCTAACCCTTTCAAAAATGCACACAGTGTGCCAAAACAATACAAACAACCCTGGTAAAAATTAAAAAGTCATCACAATGGAGACCACAGTCATCACAGGTCATCACAATACTAGGAAAAAAAAATTAGTATAGAGGCTGTATGTCTGTAGAGAATTAACCCAGGGTTTCTATAGTCAGTTACCTGCTTCAGTGACAACATCCCTTTGCTAAAACATATTTTCTCTGGGACTATCAGATCTTAAACATCTCAATTCTGTTAAAACTTCCAGAAAAGAATAAACACTCCTCTTTAAACAGTACAGGCCAAAGAAAAAAGGAAAAACATCTTTTTGTGTGTATGTTTTCGTGTTGACCACAAGAGATCTACAAAATAACAGTGAGTTATTTTATGGCCTGTCAGTTAACCAGAATTTAAACAAGCTTAACCTTATTAATCCTGTTTTAAGTGCTCGTGGATGGTCTTCACTTTTATCAAGACCAGTTAAAACATGGTTTTCTAGATGTCTCATTTCCCTCCCACCCACAACCAAAGAAAAAATTGTCATTCAAAGGACAGCTATCCTTAAACATTTATTTTAAGTGTAAACAGGACCCATTGCAGCTGTGTTCCTCTGTTTTCAAGATGCCAGTAGGACTTAGAGTAGCAAACAGATTTCCTCACATACTTTTCCTAAAAAGAAAACTGTCTTGCAAGTTGGACTGCACTAGCAAATACTCTCTAGCCTAAAGTGGTTTTGACCATTGCATATTCTTCCTTCCACCCCCACTCCAGCTTCCCAGAGACGTTCCATATCAAGCCTAAAAATGTTTCAAAGCTTTGTCAGAACTTGCGTATCCCAAACAAGTTGAGCTGATTTTTTTATGAGACATTTCCCACCTCCCCCCCGCCCCCAAAATGAGTCATGATTACAAATACCTTTGTCAGTTACCTCCTATAAAGAAAATTTACAATTCTCAATAAACTGGTAACATGCTCATCAAGATTTCATGAGCATTTAAATACCATTAGGGATTGCAAAATACAGCATCCTGACAGACCTTCAAACTTAGCCCTACTTGAAGCAGGGATCTGACTGGAAAAACCTAGAAATACTCTTCCAACTTAAATTAATTTGGTCTGTAAACACCAAAATCAATGCACAGAGAATCCTCCTAGCATTTCTTGTGTCACAAATGTAATTTTCACAACACAAGGGATTATTTTCCTTTCTTTTTAGCATTGTAAAGCCCTAACAAACTGCACATTGTGTTGAGAATAACAATCTTTTTAGGTTTCTTCCCAATCCGGGCATGGTTCACTACTGAATTCCATGGCTGTAGCTGTAGAAAAAGTTGCTGTGTCAAGCAAACAAACCATACTCCTTCCTTTGAAAGGAAGTTAGTTGTTATCCCCATTCTTAGACTGTTTTAAAGAAACCCAACATCTCAACAAGCCCTTCTTTAGAGCAAGGAAGAGCAAAGAGCTCTGGCACATGGCTTTGGAAATCTTCCAGCTCTCTTGGTGTATTGAGAGGGAACAGGCAGCTAGACACTGTATGGAAAAATTCAGATCTCTGATGAGCCAGTGAATGGATACCACGGAGATGTGAGATATTTCATGGAGCACAGAACTGCAAAAAGTACCTATCTGAAGATAATACAGGATGAACTCACAGCTTGGTCTGCTGGTGATGCAGAGCAGGAAAGCTGCACTCTGTGTCAGTCTGAAGAGGTGGTGGAGGAAAGGGAAAACCAACAGACCCACTAATACAAGTCAGCATTTACTGAAAGTACAGCAGGTGCTAGGCAGCAAGTGATCCCTCCTGTTCCCACACAGTGGATCCAAGAATTCTAAGTCCTGCAGATTCAAGCTTAAATAAAGATTTTTTCCCACCCTTTTGGGTTCTTAGGCCTTCCTTATATTTTCACTTTCTATATTTTAACTTCCACATTTCTCACAATATACAATTCATAACAGCAAAATTGCTAATAAAAGCAAAGACACAAGAAAATTAACACATTCCAACTCCACCCCATAAGGCAGAGGGGCTCTATGCGTGAAGGAGGCTGTAACACTATACCCACCCAGTGCAGAATAATTTCCACACAACCTTGTTTCCCCTTGTCTGCTGTGAACCAGCTCTCATGGGAACAGTGCCCCTTTGGTTATAAAAGAAAAGGCCGGGAGACCTCCAAGCTGGTCCTCCGAGCAGCTCAGAGGTGGATTTCCTGAGCAGAGCGATTGCACCCAGAACCGAACCAGCGCACCACGAATGAAATGAGAAACTAAGCACGGAGTCTCTCTGTCCACGGATCCTGCTGTGCCTATTCACACGCGGGACAAGATTGCCTAGCAAGCAGGGATCACTCAAAACGTCAAACCACGAGGGCAGCATTTCAAACCTCGGGATGGCGGGAGCCACGGTGGTCCCCGGCCGCCCCCCGGTGCTCAGCGATCGCCGCCGCGACCCGGGGCCAGCGGGGAGGAAAGAGCACCCCCGTGGGGGACAGCCCAGCGGAGGGACAGCCCGGCCCAACGCGGACCCGTGACCCTGCCACCCGCCGGACGCCCACGGTGCGGCCCCGCACTCAGAGTCCCGCCAGTCCCCGACGCGCCGCACGCACACGCGGCCCCGCGCCCGCACTGGTGCCCCGCACTCACGCACACCGCGGCCCCTCGGCCCCGCACTCACACTCACCTCTCACCCGCACCCCGGCCCCTCGGCCCCGCACTCACAGCACCGCGGCCCACTCGGCCCCTTGGCCCTCAGTCACTCACCTCTCACCCGCACCCCGGCCCCTCGGCCCCGCACTCACAGCACCCCGCACACGCACCGCGGCCCCTGGGCCCCGCACTCACACTCACCCCTCACCCGCACCGCGGCCCCTCGGCCCCGCAGTCACACTCACCCCCCCTCACACGCACCGCGGCCCCTCGGCCCCGCACTCACAGCACCCCGCACACGCACCGCGGCCCCTCGGCCCCGCAGTCACACTCACCCCTCACCCCCCACCGCGGTCCCCTGGCCCCCGCAGTCACACTCACCCCTCACCCGCACCGCGGCCCCTGGGCCCCGCACTCACAGCGCCGCCGCTCCCGGCCCGCTGTGGCGGCACCGCCCCCGGCGCCCTCCGCGCACGCCCCGCTGCCAGCCGCGCTCGGTGCCCTTCGGCCCGCGGCTGTGCGCAGGGCGACCAGCGGGATTAGCCCCGCCGTTAGCGGCTGGAACGGATGAAAGGCTTCTGCTCCCTCTCGGAACCCATTGTCCCCTTCGGGGGCTACTGCAGCTTCTGGCTAAGCGAAGAAAGAAACGAAATACATTATGGGATACAGTGCTTAAATAGGCAAGGCAAAAAAAGCACCCAACCCATAACGACCCGAGTCCAAGAATGTAGTGAGCTTATCATTCAACTAATCTGATTAATGGGGCACTTAGAATGTTTGCATATATATTGCATTCAAGAATATACTTGCTCGGATAAGCCAGCCAATAACATGTCACAACATCGTTTAACAAACAGGCTCTTCAGATGCTTGTGGTCATTGGGCACCACTCCAACCACTCAGAGGACTTGTCTTCACTACCTTGGGACTTTTTCCTGAGATCTCCTATTAACCCGGCAGCTAAAATCCCCCAAAACAGCAACAACAACAAAAAAGAGGCAGCAACAATGACAGAACTGTCTGGTCTGTCTGGTAAAACAACTGTAGCTCAGGAGAATGAATACAACCCTTTTTGATGGTACTGGCATGTCTACATTCCACCAACCACTATTTCACTGTTTTTCACCAAGTTCCAAACTTAACTAGACAAAATGGCCTTTTCTTATCACTGCTCCTACAGCAGAGCACAGCACAGTAAGTTCTGCAAGACAGCCTACTGCATCATGTTGCAGTGCACATGTCAGAATGGCATGGGCTCAGGCAGTTGAAGGAAAAAATCTTGAGTTTTTTTTCAAAATTGTGGTAGTTATGCTTTTATCTACACACATTATTTTAGAAATCAAATGCATTTTAAAAAGCACTAAAGCCTTAGCAGCAGTAAAAAAATACCTAAGCAAACCTCATAGCAGAAACAGCATAACGAGACTGTCTGAAAGAGATGGGGAATTTGGAAGGATTAAAAATTTGTGGCTGCTTTTTTTCCTGGGAAGTACATGAAACAATATATCTGCTTTTTCTCCTTAATCAGTGTGGGTTGGTTCTCTGTCAACACCAAACATAATATGCTCAAAGTGACTTTGACATTTTATTGAGATTCAATCAGCATTGAATCAGAATATCAGAATGTATGTATCTGCCATGCTGACACAGCAATCTTTAGAAAAACATTATGAACAAAAAAAAATTATTGGCAAATTTTGTCAGCCATCATTGTATAATTAAAACCCTAAATTCTGCAGGCTGTCAAGATTCCTTTCTTCTGAATTTGACTATGGTTGTGGACCAAGCTGACAACATTTGCCAATGGTAGAATTGCAGCTCCATTATTTTTGTTTCCATGGTAAGTACACAAAATGAACTTTTTTCTTAATGATATGTCTGCACATTACACCTCTAACAGCCTGGTAGCTGGTCTGTCACAATTCTATAGTAGCCAATATTGCTAAGGAGGAAAAAAAGCCCCACCTATCACAAAACGAAAATATCTACTTATTCTTTGCTCTGGGCAGGAGTTCATTACAAGGCACCAGGCAAGAGTAACAGGCAGCTCATCTCTGAAGTGACTCTGATTTCATTTGCCCCTTTTGTAAATATGTTGCAAAAAATGCAGCAAAAATGGAGCCCACACATCTGGATTCCATCCAGGAATAGCCCCCTACTTTAAAAAGCAGCAAAATCCTTTGAATGCATGCACACATCTAATGGACACAGAATCCAAAGAAGTACAGTGTCATGAAAATCTACTGGAATCTAACCTTCCCTACTCACACCTCCAGAAAAGCTTGCTTTCCTTGAAAAGCTACTCTATTGCATTAAGTGGAGTTGCAGCAAAAATTACTTTGTTTTTATTAGAATATCTTTGCCTTCATTGCTTTAGAAAAATTTTGGCAGGAAAATGAGAATTTAACTTCTTTGGTTTTCTGGTTTTTCATCTTGATCAAATAAGATTAAGATTGATCTATTATAGTTAAGTTTTTTCATGCACCTATTCACATGTTATTCATATATTTTTCCTCTTAAAAAAAGAGACCAATAAACTCTCTAACACATACACACTTCATAAAGCAAGAGACACCAATATTGAATCTTCAAGTGCCCAGGTTTTGAACAGTGTTCTTAAAAAACACATTCAGCCTTTCACTTCCTGCCTTCATAATTCAGTTTTATAACAGTGAATGAGGAGAATCAGTCTGTAAACTGCTTGTACATCAGTTAATTAAATTTCCCTGGCATGCCTATAAATCAGAATGCAGTGTATCAGTAGCCGTGCTAAAACATGATCTAGTATTACGAAACTTTCAATTCATGTACAGAATGACAAAGCTGTGCGTTATTTCAGGAGTTTTTTTTTTTTTTTGTTAGATCATGCTTCTATAGATCAGCCTTAGACCAAGGGCATTGTTAGACAAATGGCTTATATTAAACAAACTGTCTTTTCTATGAGGAAACAGGAGATCTCTAAAGCAATAAGGAAAGACAGTGGAGGGATCTAGGCCCCAGGTCTGTAAAAGGACTTCCAGACTTTCAATACCAAGCCAGTAAGATTAGATGTAGATATAAAAAAATCCAGCTTGAACTTTTCACATATGTGCTACACACAGATTGAGACTGATGTAGATCTCCACTAGGCCAGGCAGAAGCTGTCTCTCATTTGAAGGCTGTCCAGTGACATATACCTGTGTAGGGGTGTTCTCAACCACATCCTGATTGTCAGGAAATAAACACACCAGTCAGCCTAGACACAGAATCTCAGCTTTCTCGTAGCTAAGATCAGGGTGCAGCAGTCACAGAAGAAAACAAAGGAAATACAGGTCTTTTGAAATTAGTTCATTCACATAAGCAGTTCACAGTGGGACACCAAGAGATTGGTGCAATACCCTCCATCTGGTCAAGAACAGGAAAAATAATTATAAGTCTTTTCAGTGGGTACACAGACTCTTAAAACAAATCTCTTTTGCAATAGCTAATAAACACTGAATCACAGAAAAGCCTACCATTTACAAGACAAAAGATAACCAAGGCATTTGGAAAGTGCAGATGAGGTCATTAGTCCTCCCACTGTCCTTCAGTCTTTAAATATTCTTGTGTCAGGTAAGTGTAATTGCTAAGTATAAGCAAAATAGAATCTGTGGTGTGTAATTTGTCTGTCTCCTGTTTATTTACTGCAGTGCTACAAATAAAGTTACTCTAATTTTTCAGTATTCCCATAGTAGGTAGGGCACTAAAATCCAGTAAAAAAAAAGTTATGTTTAATGACTATTCAAGCCACTAGAATAGTGATCAAGCCTCAGGCTCTACAAGCAAAACCAGGCTCTTGAACATCTCAAATTACCCACAAAGATAGCACTGAAAAGGCAGAAACTGCACTTCTGCAAGATCAGGACATCAGAGGAAAACAGTCATTCTGCAGTGATCCTAGTTCACCACCTGCAACTACGGTGTAGCTTCTATTAAAATCCAGACACTCAGCATGTTTCTAGGCTATTTCTCTTACAAGTTATTCTGATAAAACTGGCATGTTTATTTTTTGCTATGGACTTCAAGAGTAGCTAAGCATCTTACAATCTATAAAAGCCATGAGTAAGGCCAAGACTGCTTGTGTTATTAATACAACTGAAGGGCCCTACATTGTCTTTAAGGCAACAACTTTCAGTCAAATAATGTATCTCACCAAGGTGGTTGTATGTAGCTAAAATCTGACGTAAATACTTTCCATGTAAGCATTGGAGGTGATCAGTTTTTAAGGTTTAAAACAGCTTGTTGATTTAGCTGTTACTCAGAAGTATTTGTCCAAGATCTAAGGCAGAAAACTGGGCTTCCTCTAACAAATCTGAGCTTCTCCAGTAGAAGATGAGCTGCTCTTAATATTTAAAAGCTGGGAGAAAAATTCCACGACCTCTTTTGCTAAAGAACATCCATGTGAGAAAAACAAAAATAACCCTGGTATTAGAAGTGCTGATGCCAATGTGGGTCATTTTGACAGAACTTGGCTAGGAATCAAATACACATGCCAGCAAGCCTCAGTTCCAGCTCCTGGTGGCAAGGTTGTAATGAGTAGTTAGGCATAGTAAACTTCTAATCTAGCAGAACTACAGCCACACTCTAACCACAGCCTTAGAGTCGAGCTCTTAATCCTCCTGTTACACTGAGCTATTTGTCTGTGTAACTTTCTTCTGCTAAAGCAAAACACAAATGTGTTACTATCAAACTGAATTTCAACACTGCATTTCTGTATTTTGTGATACCATTTGTTCTTTATCCATCAACCTAGGAAGGGCGACAAACTATGTATTTCATATTTCCAATGCAGTTTCTGTTTAATTCTTGGTGAACTTTCTTTTTGAGAGGTTATGCTCATCTCTCATAGGCATATGAACAATTTTTATGTTGACATCTACCATTTTTACATAACTTGATCACAACAGCTTGAAAGAAAAGCAATATAAAAAAGTATCCAATGCACAATCATAGGGTATCTGAAATTAACAACTGTAAATAATGACTTAACCTGGTAAGTAAGGCTGAACATCATGGAGAAATGCAAGAGAAAGATGTTCTACTTACCTAGCAAGGTACATTTCAAGCCCACAGCATCCCTTCTGCAAGTCCTATTTCCAAAACCATATATGTTTATGTGCCTTTAATGGGAATGTGGGAAACTCCCTTTCTTCCTAGCACCAAATTATACTCCATAATCCTTCCTCGTGACTGGTTTAGTCACCAACATAGAACTAAAAGTTTGCAAAGATATTGTTTAGACTTTGCCTGAATGCCTGCTTTGTTAGATAAAGTCTGTCAAATTGTAATTGGTTTGAGGAAAGTTGATAAGGTTTTTTTTGCTCAAGTTAAAAAAAAAAAAAAACATGAATATAGTCTTCTGTTGGTAATGTATTTAAGTGTACTTTCTCTTAAGCATTTCTCCCCACACCCATTTTGTTCACATCCACTGTAATTTTTTTCCACTGTAAACTGTCAAGCAAACTTAAGTATAGCACATATTTTAAAATGATTGTGTAGGGGATAAAACCCAGGAACATTTCTGTTAATTTTGC
Organism: Emberiza elegans; assembly: GCA_024865655.1. Classification (NCBI taxonomy): domain Eukaryota; kingdom Metazoa; phylum Chordata; class Aves; order Passeriformes; family Fringillidae; genus Emberiza; species Emberiza elegans. The sequence goes on along the minus strand of JALJVW010000241.1, from coordinate 25,335,063 downwards.
TAAATTAATAGCAAAGCAAGCATAATTTTAATGCATTTTGTATCCTATTCTTGATTTAACTAAATTTGTATTTGGATGATAAGTGGGTGACAATGGGACAGCATGATGTGTGGTATGAAATAATGTGTAGATAATGTTGAGAGCTTTCAAGATTGCCATTTGCTGTGCTGCACTACCAAGCCAGCATTTTAACAGGGATTGTTATTTGTATCTTGCAGGTTAGGCTTGGAACACAGGCTTTTGGAAGGGAAAGGAGTAAAGGGCAGTGGTAAGGCTAATTCCATTTCAAGCCACAGCTATCCAGGAAATTATCCATGTCATTGCCCATTCCTGTGGTTTTACTCCTATGATCCAAGAACCATTCACAAAAAGAAGTTAGCACCCTGAGATAATTTGGCAAATGCTTTTCTGCCTATGCCAGCTACTGTTCCAATAACAGACAACCTGCAGAGGTTCTGCTTAGCTGAAATGGAAAAAGCTCTAGAGAAGAACAGTTATTGAAAATGTGATTAATTTACAGCTTCTCATGTGTAGTAAGACCCAAAAGGTTTATGGGATATGAATGAAAGTCACTTCACCTGGGAGATGACAGGTGAAAAAACATGACTAAAGACCTACCAAGCCAGATGAGCAATGCCCTAGATGCTAAATAGGGAGACAGTGAAATTCACAAGAATTCTGAATTATAGCCATTTGACTCACATGGAAACCATCAGAGTTGTGTTCTTGTTGAACCAGGGGAAGCCCTAGGTAAGCACATTACAGATGACTCAGAGGAGCTGGCTCTGAACTGAGGCAATTTCTAAACGACAGAGATGCCAAAGACAACCCTATCATCAAATGCCATAGGTTGAGCTTTGGATGAAATACAGAATAAACAGGAAAAATTATGTTTCCACTTTAATTAAGATGGTATTCAGGCTCATCCTAATTAGTTAATTTTAGTAATTTCCTTTAACTCTTGCTCTAAACCATTCAGCTTATTAAGAACCACAGAACACCACAGATCTAAATGATTGCCTAAGACCTGCAAGCAGTTCATTAGGTACCTACAATCAAGCTTTTCTCCCAAAGGAAGAAGGCATCAGTATCTACCTTTCCATTAATCCATTTCATTTCTCAAAACAGTAGCAAGTTACTCACATGCTAAATTCCACTGAGAGCTTACCCTTCCCAGGACAGCATCTCCTATATAAGCATCAAGGGACTGTTACACAAAGAAGCCAAACATAGCTTTTTGCAGAAATGCTGATTTTGTTAAATACAGCAAAGCTCTGTGGCATCTTTATGCTATTACTAAAGAAAACAGTGTCTTGAACCAAGAAACACATGGCTATTATTGTGACATCCTAATCACTATGTCCTTAACACTACCAGGCAGGTCATCACTTAGGGAAAGTGACAATGTCCCTGTGAACATATTTTTGCCTTATCTGATCATTTGCCTTAACCACCCTGTGATTGCTTTATGCTACACCCTGCAATTATTTTCTGGTATTTTCTACCTGCATTTCTATTCCCAAATTTCATAATATAATAATTACTTCATGTCACAGTATAAATAGAGCACCCAACCAAAATTAATGACCTATGGAATACTTTTTGCTATCCCAAGTAAACATGGATGGTTTGCAATTTTAGTAACTATAAAAACAAATATATGCAGCTAACAAAATGACCAGTTTTTTAAAGAAGACCTAGGTAGTTACATTTCAAAATTCAGAGCTAATGAAAGCTTCTAGACACCATTCTCCCATTAGTCAGAAAATTCATGAACATAAACAGGGCTTCATAACCACAAAGGTGAATCAAACTCCTTAAACAACAGTAAATCAAGCCGAGTGGATAAAGAAGGGAAATGAAGAATAACCAAGTCTAGTACTTCATTTAAAAAAAGGCTTTTAATATAAATCTGAATACAAAAATAACCAAAACACCCTACAGTCATCACAAACAAATCCTCGAGGTTTTCTCTTATTAGTTCCCTGACAGTTTGGCAAGGGCTTGTTTTCTCTGTTCTGCAGTCATATACTCACAGGCTTCCAAAATATTTACTATAATTAAAGTCTGTTGAACTGTTTTTGCTTTTACCCATATTCTTCCATTCATTCCCAGCACCAGCTCAAATGGGTACAATTGTGACAACTCCTGAATTATTTCACATTTGGGAGCCAAGAGCCTGTGGACAAGAGCAAAAAAAAAAGTCAGAGGAAGGAATGCCCACACTTACAGACACCACATTATTGACAAGTAGCTCCAGCAGCACTGCAATTGTGGGAGCTATTTAAGAAACAGTGAAAGATTATAAAGTTGCATATACATCCAAAAGAGCAATACAGTATCAGATTTTCATATTCCATTTTCACCTGTCATATAAAATAGATACACCTAAAAAGAAAACATTGTAAATTTAGGTTTTTTCTCATTAGATTCAGAAGCAATCCCTGATAAGCTTAAAGTGAATTGATACTTTTACAACCATTCTATAAGTTAATAAATTCTAAAAAACACTGTTTGACCAAATGACATTTTTGAAACTCTATTTGACACCCCAGAGGTGTCTTTCAAAACAGGACTTCCCTTCTACTTCAGGAAACAGTATTAACAGCAATGAACAGACTACTTCATTTTTATTAAGATGACAGCATACTAAATACTGTAACATGTCTAGGATTAAATCAAGACTGAACAAGTATTGACAAAAACTAAAATAATATCAGGATTTAGCAGTTTACTTGGAATATGCTGTTATTTTTTTACTTGTACACAGACAAAATTTGGAAAACAGAATGGCTGCAAAAAGTTTTTGTATCAGTTCACACTGACTTCCGATAGGACCTATAAATCAGACAATTACAGGAATGAAAAAGCTGCTCTGCACTGCCAGATTGCTTATCCAAAGAATGAAAAAAACAAAGAGCTCCACCCAAAAAGCAACAACAAAGTTTGACTATTGTTTATCCACGTAACCTGGTATTCTTTGACAGTCACAAAAAAATCCTGTATTTACATCAGCATAAACAACTCCAAAGTTCACAATACATTTAAAAGCTTACAAAACAGTTCCCAGACTAATGTGTCAGTTTTAAACTAAAATCCTACCTTTTTAAAATCTGTATCTTTATTTCAGTGTTGTTTATTTTTCTTTGGAAGTCAGAAAATAATGTGTACTGATGTGCAAGGATCCCTTTAATCAGCTGTCAGCCAAACATACACCTCTACTACCCCATGACACACAAAAAGGACAACAACCATTGCCAAGTTTTAAACTCCAAGATAATATGTACATACCTGAAACACTATCCTGAATGTCTGACTTCCCCAAGTCACTACTTTTATCTTCCATACTGCCTTGGCAACCAAGTTGCTTTTTTTAAACAGGTGATGCAACACCACACAAAAGAGCTTATAAGTCTCTTAAGAGGAAAAATAAACTTTCCTTCTATATCAAGGCATACTCTATTCAGTAAATCTGGTTTCAAAGCACTACAAGAATCACACAGGCTGATTTACCAAACTGCCCACACTGCTCAGAAGAAACAGCTGTGGGACTCTTACACGTGAGAGTGACTACTTACATTTTTTAGTACTTACTTTCTTATTAGACCCAAGGAAACTTTAAAGAGGAAGCCATCTTGTCCAATTATTCCCATGCCACTTGATTTTCCACTGCTGTCTATACAGACCATCTCTGGTTCCATGTCTTTATTTGCTACAACGAACTGACCATAAATAAGATCTCCCACCTAAACAAAATAGGGTCAAAGAACAAAGGTATAATCTGTTATAATGATTTAGTAGGAAAAATAAAAAAAAATCACACAGACCTATTTGTTTTTGTTTTTTTTTTTTTTTACAGCTCCTCTTACATTCTGGTAATGGCATTTCATCCGCAGAAACTGTGGCATGCATGTGCTACACAACCATTCATAATAGTGTTGTTAACACACACAACTAATATTTTCTACCAGCATCTCATGTTTTAAAACCTTAACATGGGAGTGCCCTTTCAGATGCACCTTACTCATGAACTGCATCCGCTCCTGGCAGCACTATGAGCAAACGAAGAGTGAAGCACCCGGCCAGTTGAGAGAGAGCAGAGCACGATAGTTACAATCTTCCCAAGAAACCACAGAAAGGCCGCGGCCTAATGGTGCAAAATCCCCCCGAGGAGGACCAAGGCGAAACCATTACAACCAGACCTGCTCACCTCCTCTAACGTGGGCTTATGAAAACACTTCCCCTGAGAAAAGCTACTGAAATGAAACAGAGGCGCCACCAAAGGACGGAGCTGAAGCGCTACCGCCAGCTAACAGGGCACTCACCTGCACGTTCGGCCTGTTCCTCTTCGTGGCGCCTTCGAAGGCCAGGTAGGACAGGGAGGCCGGCTCGCTGCCGCCCACGTCCAGCCTGAACACGTCTCCCGCTTTGGCCGTCACGATCCCTATGACGTGGTCGCCCTTCACCGGCACGTACTGCAGCGGGAGAGGCGGACAGAGAGTCAGGGGAGCGCGGGCGAGACGGGGGCTAACACACAAACACACACACACGGGCACCCAGGCCCCGCCGCGCCCCTACCCGTTTCTGCTGCGAGTCCACCCAGTAGGCGCCGCCGCCCCCGGGCCGGTGCCGCAGCAGCCCGCACTTGGTCACCAGCAGCCCGGCCCCGCTGCGCCGCAGCCCCGGCCCGCACAGCAGCCGCCCCTGCGGCGCGGTGCCCGCGCTCAGCCGCAGCCGCTCGCCCTCCGCGTCCTCGTCGTAGTGCGCGGGGAGCAGCAGCAGGTCCCCGGGCAGCACCACCTGCCCCACGAGGGCCTCGGCCGCCGTGCCGCGCTCCGCCGCCATGGCCGCCATGGCGCACGGCCCCTCAGGCCGGGGCGGGCGGCTGCGCCTGCGGCCTGCGCGCGGCGTGCGCGGGGCGCCAGCGACACCCCCCGGCCGGAACGGCCCCGGCCGCCACAGCCGGGCCCGCCCGATCCCCGAGCTGCCGCAGCGGCTCCTCACCCCTCACGGCACCTCCGCCCGCTGCCTGTCCGTCAGGGAGCCCGACCGCCTTACATTTCTGCCGGGGAACGTCCAAGATAATGTGAGTGCATTTAGGCGTCGGAGTTAACAACCGTACGGAGTTAATTCTTCCAGCTGCAGTTGTTCGCAAGGTTTTTTAATACCAGATTAGAAGGTGACAGTAAAACATACAGCTGGTCAAATTTGAGGTGAATGTCAGCCGATGAGTTTTGAAGGGAGCAGAAAAAAATCACATTAGTTGTGAAGGGAAACTGCTTACAGAGAGATAGCATTGAAACAGTCGAAATGGATCACAGTGGGTCACCTGGTCCATCCTCCCTGCTTAAGCAGGACTGTCCTAGAGCACATTGCACAGAACTGCATCCAGACAACTTTCAATATATCTAGATAAAGAGATTCCACAACCTCTCTAGGCAATCTGTTCCAGTGTGGGGTCACCTGCACAAAATAAAGTTCTGCCTCCTGTTTTAATGGAACTTCCTATGCATCAGTTTCTGCCCATTCCGTGGTGTCCTAGTGGTTGGCACCACGGAGCAGAGCTTGGCACCTCCCCTTTAGATATTTATACATATTAATGAGGTCCTCTTATCAATCATCTCTTCTCAGGGCTGAACAGGCTCAGCTCTCTCAGCTTTTCCCTGTAAGAGAGATGCCCAAGTCCCTTAATCATCTTCATAGCCCTGTGCTGGACCCACTCCAGGATCTCCCTGTCTCTCTGCCACTGGGGAGCCCAGACCTGGACACAGGCAGTGCCTCAGCAGGGCTGAGCAGAGGGGCAGGATCCCTTCCCTGGCCCTGCTAGCAATGCTCTTCCTAACGCACCCCGGCATACCATTGGCATTCTCGGCCACAAGCCCGCTGCTGCAAGACCTTGTTGTCCATCAGGCCTCCCAGGTTCTTCGCCACAGAGCTGCTCTCCAGCAGATCACCCCAGCTGCTCCCGGTGGTGGGGCTATTCCTCCCCAGGTGCAGGACGCTGCAGTTACCATTACTGAATTTTAAGCTCTTCTCTACCCATCCCTCCAGCCCGTCCAGGTCTCTCTCTCTCAAGGGCCACAAAACCCTCTGAGTCTCGGCCCCTCCTGCCGGTTTTGTGCCATCGGTGACCTCTCCGAGCAGGCCCTTCACCCCTCCGTCAGCTCCTGCGGCCGGCGCTGTTGCGGAGCAACCCCGCGCGTTCGCGGCCGGGCCGGGCGGCAGGAGCGGGGCGGGCCCGGGCTGCCGTCCCGGGGCTCTGGGAGCGGCTGCCGGCAAGGAGCCGGAGCGGCGCTGCTCTTCGAGGGAAGGCGAGCGGCTACAGCGCATCCCGCGGCACCAGAAGCAGGGCAGGGACACACGGGCTGCCAGGCACTGTCTCTCTCGAAACGTGAGGCGAGGCGGGGTAACGGGCCCGGCCCTCCCAGGAGTCCCAACATCCGCCGTAGGGATGGGGATCGGGCCCGCCCCGCCTGCAGCGCAGGGGAAAGGGAGGGGTCCCGCCCGGGCTTACATGGAGCCCCGACCAGGGGACGTGGGTGGGCTCGTTAAGGTCGCCTGGAGCCGCTGTGAACGGGATAATGGGACTGGATTTGTTGCTGTGTTTAGTGTTCGAGCTCTCTGCCCCGGCATGGATTCAGTCCCTTGACAGCAAAGGAAGGCTCGCGTTTATTTAAACTGGGCTGGTAGATTGTGTGCACAGAGATCTGTGCCTTTCCTAATTGTGGAGTGAGTGCTTCAGCCCCTTGCCTTGCCTTGCATGCATGTGTTAAAGATAGCTTTGGTAGTTCAAACTAAACTTACCCCTTAATTGCCCTCAGAACTGGTTGCCTGTTCTTTGAGTATCTTTGTAGAAGTTTTCTATGTTCTGTCGTGGTTTTCAGGGTTTGGTTTTTTCCTTTGTTACCATGCAGACCTAGAATTGGCATAAACTTTCTAAATAGTTTATGAATTATACATGTCTAAACAGTAAGGTGGAGTTTAAGCATTTTTTTTCTGCAGTGATTGTTATAACTGACCTGTCACTGGAGCTTTTAAGAACTAAACCACTGCCAAATAACTTGTATAAATTGCACACTTTGTAAAAAGTAATGTCATAGTCAGTGACACTATGTGTCACTGCACTTTAAGCAAGAATTCTTAAAGCCCCTAACTTAATTCTGACATTGATGTCTAATATCTGTCTGTTTATTGTCAGTAGATTTGGATGGAGTCTCAGTATCTGAAGCAATGCCTGGGAGATTGCTTGAAGAAGGGACTGGCAGAGGTTGTAGAGCATCGGCCAGCAGATCCAATAGAGTATCTTGCACACTGGATTTACAAATACAGAAGTAACTTAGATGAAGAAAAAAAGGTGGATCCAACTTAGGCAAAAAAAGATTGCTATGATATAGTTGATGCCATTTAATATATCTTTCATTTTAATGTTAATTGGTTCTGTGTTACCTCTGAAATAGAGAATACTGGAGAGAGCTGAGCTGGAAGAAGAACGGGTGGCAGCCCGAGAAGAACTTGAAAGGTTAAAAATCCAGGAAGAGCAGCAGAAACTTGAAGAGCAACGTCAGGTTATTAATACTTAATAATAGATAATTCTAAGCAGCATATGGTGCTGTGGCATCTTGGAGCTCTATGTATACTTCTAATAGCTATGTAATGGTTTTGATAAAGGTGACATAAAGCAGGTATTTTAATCTCACTTTTCTGAGTAACTGAAATTATTAGCCAGCACATGGGTAGGAAAAGCTACGTAATAAGCAGTAAAACATTATTAAAAAGTGGTGGCTGTTAGGTTAAAAGGCAGCCAGTTTAGGAGTTATGTGAGAAGTAACTGAAAATACTGTTTGGGCTTATAATATGAGAAATAAATACAATATCTGTGTTTCTAGCCATTCTTTGTAAAGGAGTCATGTGAACCCAGGGTTGCCATGGTGATGTTGATGTGACCTGACTGGATTTTTTTGTATGGATGACTTGCATGATGTTAAAATCAAATGCTTAATTGATCACATTAAGCCCAGCTCTAGTGTAAGATGCATTCATTTTATTTCACCTGCGGTTTTAAAATTTGGAGTTTAGTAATTTGCAAACCAAAAGTAATGTGCTTAAGGGTTTCATGAATGATGTAAAAGAGTAAATGAAAATACAGAGATTGTGTCTAGAGATAATTCACTGAGAATTAGATCATTTTACCTAAGCTATGGGAGAGATGTTGAACAATACATTAGATGCATATATTAAATACTGAGGCAAGTTTTGCATTTATGTACCAAAAAGAATAGAAAATTATGACCATGTTTGTAACTGCTCTCAAAATGCAAGAGCAAACAATATTCTCTAAGTTTGTTGAATGTAAATACTTAGATTATGCAGTTTCTGAAGTTTTGCTGTAATAGGACTTATGTTCCCAATTAATACACACTTCCTGTTAGATATTTCCAGTTCTAAATACTAAAGGTTGCTGATGGACATGATTAATGTTAATGACATTGCTTGCCAAATTTTTCTATAGATTTGATTCTATATTGATTCCTCAGTGTGTTCTAGGTACTACACAAAGTATCAAAGAACTGAATCCAGAGGATAGGAGATAACTAATACAAACTGGTAAAGAGTGTAATGAGACAGTATCTGAAGTGTGTTCACTAACTTCAGTTAACTGTTTTTTCTTCCTCTTGGTAGTAAAGCCTCTTCATCAAATACCTTTCTCAAACCTTTGAAAATTATGATGATGATAATGAAGGGACTTTCTTATTAGCATAACATAGCAGTTATGTTTTATGCTTACCTTTTGTTTATTATTTCAATATTAAATATATTGTAAACAATGTGGTGGTAAAGATACATGTGGGGTTTTTTCTTTTTATTTTGTCCTTTCTTAAATTGATTTCAGGCACAGTTGGAGAAAGAACGCGCAGAGTTGGAAGCACAGAAGAAGGAAGCTGAAAGGCAGTTGCAGCAGGTAGATCAAGAGGTTTAAGCCAATGCTTAGTTGGTGGTTTGAAAATACCATTTATCAGCCATTCTTTCCAGATGCAAAACACAAAGCAGAAGCCCACGGGTGTTGAACTAACACATAATTAGAGAAACAGGAGTGTGGATAGGGGGGAATGTCTAACATGTGGCTTCTGCAGTCTGGGTTTTATACTTGAATTTAGTCAGAACAGAACATAAATTTACTCCAAAAATCCAGCATAAGGTCAGCTTACCTGATGCTTCCACATTTCTTTATGCTATTTATTAGAAAGTTTTATAAAATAAGCATGTCTAATTTAAGTACCAAGGCAGTAATATTTTACGGGGGGTTAGAACAAAATCCATTTATTGTACCTGGAAAAAGAGCTGTGGTTTGGAATTGCAGTGCATCTGGATTCTGCTATCTTAGTGGTGCATGGGAATTTATACTAACAGAAGAGTGTCTATACAGATATCTGTGTTTATGGTCTTTTAATGCTACTTCAGTAAAAACATACATGGATAATTGGCATGCTTATCCCTAAAGCTTTTAAAACTCTGTGGAGCACAGAGTGTTTTAGAAATACCTAAGTTTTTAGAAAACTCTGCTAAAATACTAACAAAACATAATTGTAAGAAGATGAACATATGAAAGTGACAAAAAAAATATATAAAAGCTTTAAATTGCTGTTAATTTAAAAAAATATTTAAAAATAGGGCTAAGCATACCAAGACATATTCCCATACTACTAACTTGTATAGCACTTATCTAAAGTGTTCTCTTTACATTAATACATATTGTCATTTTAACACACCTGAAATGTGATTTCATGGCATGGGACATTTGAACTGAAAACTGGTTTTCTTTACCACATGAAAAGGAACAGATAGTAGCTGAAGTTACAGATGCATCTGAGGAGCCACATGAGAGTGAACCTGTAAGTGTTTAGAAAGAGATTATAAATGATTGATTCTTAAAAATTTGCTTTTCTGTGCTGACAATAGATTTATGAAAATATAACTTATGACTGTTTTTGGGGTCAGCTTTTCACAGGTGTTTTTTCCACTGACGTAAATCAGATGTGTATGCAAGATCCCATATAGCTTCAATTTTTATAATTTTGTGAAAATTACATATTTTAAAATATTCTTGAGTATTTGAGCATATTTTATGGGTTCTTTAATAAGAAAATTGTAAAACCAGAAGTGAAAATGACTGTTAAATGTCTGCTGCTTCCTACATGTGCCTAGTTTTCATGCCTAAAGGTGTTAGATTACATTGGCTTTTGGGGATGTTATTTCAGGTTTTACAGTGGCATGTTTGCTACAAATTATGAACAGATTGATGAAATAAGGCATATAGGCTTGTACTATTGATTCTCAAAATCACAATGCATCATCCAAATTTGCTGGATTTTATAATAGAAGTCTGGTCATGACATTAATTGTATTCATTGTATTGAATGGAAGAATACATGATTATACTGATAAGTACCAACTTGTCTGTCATGGGCAGGTTTTTCTATTTTCCTTTTTACAAAGCTCAGTGAATGCTGGTAAGTGGTAGAATATTTTTGTTGTTGTTTTCCAGGGTCAAACAGACCTCCCAACAGTAATAGAAGAAGAGGAGGAAGAAGAAGAAGGAGAAGAAGAAGAAGAAGAAGAAGAAAATTAGAACTGACCTGAGAGCAGTAAATATATTTTCTACTCATTACTTGCTATCCTGAAGTGTAGTATCTTGATTTATGTATTTTATAAATATAACTGATTTGCATAACTGTTTCTCTGGTGTGTGTTTTCAAGGTGTTTGTGTAAAGTCTGTTATTTCTGATACCAATTCTTCCTTTTTGTTCTTAAAGCATTGTAGCTAGCATGGCTGACTTGCAGGAAGAAAACTGCAGCTGAAGTGAAAGCAACAAATCTATTTTCTATTTATTGCATATTGAAGTAACCATAATAAATAAAAATATAAATAAAGTGTCAATATGATTTGAGGATAGATGCTACAATATGATAATTTCAATCAATATTAGAAGAATAAAATATTACTGAAAATTATTTTCCAAGAATTTGAATGGTTTCTGACAGAAAAAGGGAATGCTCTGCCAATTAAAAGATGGAGAGATTATTCTGGACTTCAAACTTGGTGCAAAAATCCAACCAGATTTCCCAAATGTATTTGAAAGAGGTAAATTTAATTCTAACTCAGTAGATACTAGAAGATCTTGTCTCCTAGAAGTCATGAGGTGATCTAGGCTTTATCATTGGATAAATATATTTATTAATATATTTATTATTAGAACATTTTCTGGGTATTGTGTGATACTAGGTAAGCTGCAAGAGTCTGCATGTTAGTCTTGATTAGTCAAGTTTTTAAGACTTTTCTGCATTTTTCTTGAATTTGTAAATCAAGAAATTAAATGTGTTCTCTAGTAAATACCATTATTATTTCTAAAACTTCACTTCTAAAAAATTAGAAGAATATTTAGTTTGATCCATGGTTATCTATAAAAATAAATTTTATGATACTTAAAGATTGTATTTTTAAAAGAACAGATGTTTGTAATCACTGGTATCTTGGTATAGGTTGTCAAGAATGTTCTGTGTCTCCTTGTTATAAATGGAAACAACATCAGCATCAAGAAATCCTGCTATTCAATAAAATGTGCCTTTGCAGGGTCATGGCCACTATTGTGTAATGAAAATAGCTTTCATTAGAAAATCAGTGCATAGTTAATGCATTCACTGCATTCTTCAATCTTGGGATGAAAGAGATTTTTCTGGTAATTTCACTTTGATTTTTTAATAGTATTGCTGGGTCTAAGGGGTTTGCTATCCTTGGCAAACTGTTAAAAATATCTATACACCCAACAGACAAGGGTCAATCACATAATAAATGTTTTCCTGCTCTGAATAACTTGTTTTGATCATGTAGATCAGACTAAGAATAATCTTACAAAATTTTAAAAACATGTGCACAATTGATTTTTCTATATATTAATATAGTATGTTTTCCCTTTATCTCTATTTAAAAAATTCTGTGCCCATCTTATTGCTACATTGCTTTTTAAATGCTGTTAATAATCATGTCTTATATGAGCATCCTTAAAGTCATTTACCAGGTGTAAATACTTAGAAATGTTTGTGTAACTTTTGGAGTCATGAAAAGTGGAACTATTTCTTGTGTCTAAGTGGCCAGGCTTTGCCATCTGCAATAATTCTGATTGGTGTGCAGTTTCTGTGATAGTCAAAACCTTTCCTCCTGTGGCATGAATACACCCTTGTGGTTGATGTTCCAGTGAACACATTTTGACACAGTTTACAATTATATTTTTTAGAAACAGTTACAATAGAATCATTCAAGGTCACACTTTGATACCACAGTTCTAATTACACCTGTTAATGTTGCATACACAGCAGCCTCTTGTGCTAGTCTCAAAGGGATGGAGTAAATAGATAAACAGATGGAGTTTGTCTTTTAAACAACATTTATAACTGATTCTTAATATTTAGATTAACACTTCCAAAAATTGGTAATTCATGTTCATTTACCCTTAATGTCCAGTCATGTTGACCATGAAAATTTCAACCTCCATACAGCCTTCAGAAGGTAAGACAATATTTTAAAACATGCTAGAAAATAATTCTGATGACATATTGCTTTCATTTCTGTATTGTTTCATACTGTTTGTATCTTTGTTTGATTTTGTTATGTGTGTGTCCACTAGAGTGCATCCTAAATAAGCACACTGGGAGCTCTGTCAATTACAGCCCATGAAAACTACAACTCCTGTTTGTCATTCTGTTTCAGCTTATTTTTAACTATGACTTTGTAATGTTGCAGTCCATATTCTTCACTTTATTTCAAGGTAGGAAGTTGTGCGTGGAAACTTTTATCAGAAAATTGCTAAGCAAAGGTCAAAATAAAATGGTAGATTCCAATTTACGTGTTTCTTTGTTGTTAGGTACAGAAAACTTTTGTTGTTAAAATGTTATTTATAGGAATTCCCATTTTTTCCAGGATCTGATGTGCACAGACCTGGTGCATTACAGCTTTATAGGAATTCTTATCTTGGATATGTGACAAGAGGTAAACAGTTCTTGGCTCCATGCTTTCTTGAGGTGCAAACCTGCCTGTATGTCACATGAAAATGTAGCTCACAACAAAGATGACTTCTCCTTGGGTGTCTAAACCTGGAGGGAAATTAAGGCAGCTTAAAATAATTTTTGCCTTCTCTTTCTGAACTTTCACCACCTTTGGAGTTTAGCAAGCTAGAGCCTGGAGGAGGATAGATGACTCTTTTAATTACTGTGCATGATGTGATTCCAGAAGTGTTAGCACAATTTAACCTCTTCATAAAATGTAAAATTGTACATTGGAAAGAAAAAAAAGCAATTACATAATGTAACTTCATCTGCAGTTTACACTCCCTTTGAATAAATTTTTATGAAATTTAGGAAAGAAGGATAAAATTCATAGATGATGCAAACTGTCACTGAAAATAAGGTTCTAAATACTGACAGAAAATTTATGAAATTGTCATTTTTCCTTTCTTTAGAGTAAGAGCAGTCTTGTTTAGGGTGAGCAGG